>JARHKZ010000003.1:2674624-5349248 GCA_029204075.1 Mycena capillaripes | reverse complement strand
CATGTACCCGCCGACTTTCAACCTCCTTGATGCCTCTTGCGTCGCGTGGCGCCAATGCATGTTCGCCCGTGGCTGCCCTGTCAAGAGCTTGCGAGCAAGATCCACAGGTATGTATTCCTTTTTTGTTTTGTGTGTGGTCGGACTGCGCTGATATGCATTGGCAGCCGATAAACGGCTGGGCGCCATCTCGAGCCGGCCCTATGGCACTCCCGCAGCCGGCGAGGCTCGGCGCCAAGCGCGCGAGGAAGAGAAAAAGGGGAAGCAAGCTCGCGCAGCGGAGGCCAACTTCTTCGGTCTGTCTTAGTTTCTGTATTTACGTTCAACGGGGCTCGCTTTTTTTGTTAACATGTACTCTGCCTTGATTATGGACTCTTTCTGGTATTATGTATGAGTTCTCCTTTTTTTTCTTCTCTTCCCTTTCTTTTACTTGACGCGAATCAGTGAGTTCCACGCTTCTGGGACTTGGTTGTTGGCCCTGTTGTGTTCGCGGGTTTGAATCCCTTCAGAGCCCGGTATTGGGTCGTTTATTATGTTTTTCTCAAGTGTTTTTTCTGTTTTCTTTTGCTGACTTTGAATTTATTCGCGAGATCCAGAGTGACTTGCAAGCTAAAAGTACAAAACATTATGAGAATAATTACCATATTGGGACACTGGCGGTAGTGGTCCAAAAAGGAAGTGGCCGATAAGATAAGATAAGAATTTCCCAAATCGGGTTGCCAGGAGGAGTGGTGCCCAAATTGGGAAGTATGGTTTTGGTTAATATCTGCAGAGTGCCGGCCATTGGAATAGCTGTTCATTAGTGGAATGTATAACCAAGTAGAAGAAAAGAGGAAGAAAAAAAAGAGATTGCCTTGTAAATTAATAAATTAAGTGCTTGTGGAATTGAGCATCAAGTGAACTTCCACATGCTTCCATAACCTACATATGGAAGCTCCCACCAGCCAGTGGGAGCCTCCCACCGCCTCCCACATAAGAGAAAATCATTGGGTAAACACAAGATGGGAGGCTCCCATGCACTCCCAGATACTTTGCGAGCCTATATATGGAAGCTCCCACTGGACAGTGGGAGGCTCCCACCCGAGAAGAATTCATTGACCAAAGACAAGATGGGAGGCTCCCATAGCCTGCCAACTGGCCCACTGGGAGCTCCCAGGATGCTACATGGGAGCTGCCAACCATCTCCAAAGGCTTACCGGGAGCTTCCATAAATCAGATTGGGAGGCTGGCGGGAGCTCCTAGGCTGTAGGCTGGGAGAGTGTATGAGCTTCCGAGTAACAGGTGGGAGGCAGGTAGGAGGCTAATGGAAGCTCCCAAAACAACAGGATGGGAGGCATGGAGAAAGCAGCCAGCTTAGTAATTGAGAGATCTGCATAGAAAGTTAACATAGAGTTAAAAACATCAAAAATAAATGTAAATGTGTTTGTTTGACATCGTAGTATGGATGTCACTGTCGGTAAGATAAAAGAGTCAGAAGTGCACTCGAGGCTAGATGCTGCAGGTAGCCATGCATTAAAGAAACACAAGCAGACCCAAAATTGCCAATCTGACCTGCCACATACACCTGAACCTGTTTTTTTTGCAGCCAATATTGCTGAGAATTTCTAGCCACGGTACACATGGCATATATGTAGGAAGCACAACCAGAGCCAGTGCTACATTAATAGCCAAGTAGCCGGCTGAACGGTGCAGATCCGGCCCCAAAAATGCCGATCCAACCAGCCAAATGCACCTGAACCAGCTTTTTTGCAGCCAATATTGCTGAAAGTTTCTAGCCGCGCTATGCGCGGCATATGTGTATGAAGCACAACCAGAACCAGTGCTACATTAATAGCCAAGTAGCTCCCCAAACAGTGCAGATCCGGCCCCAAAAATGCCGATCCAACCAGCCAAATGCACCTGAACCAGCTTTTTTGCAGCCAATATTGCTGAAAATTTCTAGCCGCGCTATGCGCGGCATATGTGTATGAAGCACAACCAGGACCGGTGCTACATTAATAGCCAAGTAGCTCCCCAAACAGTGCAGATCCGGCCCCAAAAATGCCGATCCAACCAGCCAAATGCACCTGAACCAGCTTTTTTGCAGCCAATATTGCTGAAAGTTTCTAGCCGCGCTATGCGCGGCATATGTGTATGAAGCACAACCAGAACCAGTGCTACATTAATAGCCAAGTAGCTCCCCAAACAGTGCAGAACCGCCCCTAGAAATGCCGATCCAACCAGCCAAATGCACCCGAACCAGCTTTTTTGCAGCCAATATTGCTGAAAATTTCTAGCTGCGCTACACGCGGCATATGTGTATGAAGCACAACCAGAACCAGTGCTACATTAATAGCCAAGTAGCTCCCCAAACAGTGCAGAACCGCCCCTAGAAATGCCGATCCAACCAGCCAAATGCACCCGAACCAGCTTTTTTGCAGCCAATATTGCTGAAAATTTTCGGCCGCACTATGTGCGGCATATATGCAGGAAGCACAAACAGAACCATTGCTACATTAATAGCCAGGTAGCAAGCAAAATGGTGCAGAACCGGCCCCAGAAATGCCAAAAAAATCCCCAGCTGGCACTAGGGTTTAGGCTGGGAGCCTGGGAGCCTGGAAGCTCCCAGAAGCCCTGGGAGCAGCAGCAACGCTCCCTCCCATATAGCAGCGGTTGGGAGCTCCCAAGGTGGTAGCCTCCCATATTCCTGAGCCTACTTAGGGGGATTCTCTATGTGGGAGACAATCACCCTAACTGGGTCCCTTAAACGTCTGCCTGTAGTGATTTGTCAGGCTAATTCATGCGCAATCAGTGATAGAAGATAGTCCATGAAAATATGGTGTATCTGAGGAATCTGTGTTTTTAGGCTGTTTTTGCACCCAATGCTATCTAGCATTCCCACAACATGTCCCAGTGACCTAATATTTTCTGAGGGACACTATATATACCTAAGGAAAGATGTGATAGAGCCGGATTTATATGGAACCCCTACATAAATGTAATCCATACAATATCTCTGAACATCAATACTGCCAGATATATCCAAAGGAGATAGAGGAATCTTAATGAAATTATACATACATCTGGCTCTATCACATGTTTCGATAGGTATACATTTTGTCCCTCTCAAAATATTAGGTCACTGGAACATGTTCTGAGCATGCTAGATGACATTTGGTACAAAAACAGCCCAAAACCACTGATTATTCGACACATAATATTCTCCTGAATTATTTTCTATCACTAATTGCGAATGAATTAGCCTGACTGATATATCCACTTTTCATCGAAATTGGCAGAGAATTGAGTGAGTTACAGACAATTCTCTGAAAACATCCGAAAATAAAAAGTTTCCGATCCGCGCCTTCGGTACTGACATCTGCTTTCCTACGATTCCGGCTTTCCATCCAGCCTCCTTGGCGATCATCTGTTGGAGTGTTGCCTTTGAGCTCGCATGTAGCTAGCGTGTGAAAATGATGTGGCCAGCATTCCCACTTCGTTCGTCTTCAGATGTGCTGTCTGGTGTTGTACTGTGAGTCAATTCTTTTCCCCCATGTTCTTGATGTTTTCTATTACTCATTAGAACTGCGCGACGCTCTTTTCCACCTTCCGACTCCATCTTTCGCCGCTACTTTGCCAATGCAGGCGGCACGGCGCCGCTGCAGCCGATTATTTCTAGTGGTCCAGATACCCGAGATTTAAACTTCTCCCTCTATAGATGTCAGCAGAGATTTCTTTTCGATTACTTACCGCGTGGCAGATTCCGGATCCACAAAGCTTCGAGCTCTCTTTCTTTGATACTTGCACCATCTCTGGCGCTGTCCGGGTTTTTGCATGTTTTGCGGCTTTAATTCTCGTGCGCTCTGAGTTCTGGGCCGGATTAGAACTTTACAGGACGCGATGGCTTTCTGACTGGGCTGTACTGTGCGTGTTTCGCCTCAGACTGCGAACGTTTCGCGCATCAATCAGGGTAGAATCAACGAAGGGTGATCGGTGCTGTGTGCACGGCCCATCTTTTCAAAAGATAAGCTGTGGCTTTGGAATGGCGTCCGGAAGCTTCTCAGGCCTTGATGCGCGCTGTTCGGTGGTTCACTTTTTGTGTTTTCCTCGCTTCGTTTTCACGAGAGACCGAAATGCCTATTATCTCTTGTTTCTCTGCACATCGCGGTATACACCGTTCAACTCTCCGTGTTAATAGTCGATGCCTGTGGGATACTGCTTTTCTTGCGGGGACTATCTCCTGCGGTCTTCGATTAATGTATTGGAACATCAGCATGCTAACAGTGGGGGCCCGCCCCGCCGCATCGAGGATTCATTCCGAACTGCATCATAGCTCCCACGACTTGCAGTGGCCCTTTCTCATTCCTGTGTGCAGTCGGTTTACAGAGTCAAGCACGATTGTTTTGGCGCACGTTGTGGCTGTTCAAGGTAGGTAGGTAGGTAATATTACATGGCATGGTCCGAATAGTGAGCGCCGGTTTCCGCCGAGGCAGCCGCTACATGGCAGAACCACCGACGAGCATGGGAGCAAGCAGCGGGTGCATGCCGTAGAGGTTGAACATATCTTGCGAGGAAACGGGATGAAAATGAGGGTGGTGCGGAGTTATGATATCCATGGTGTCTGGCTCTTCGCC
Organism: Mycena capillaripes; assembly: GCA_029204075.1. Taxonomy (NCBI): domain Eukaryota; kingdom Fungi; phylum Basidiomycota; class Agaricomycetes; order Agaricales; family Mycenaceae; genus Mycena; species Mycena capillaripes. The sequence continues at coordinate 5,344,638 of JARHKZ010000003.1, read as the reverse complement.
GTCCTGCAATAGACTAAATCACGATTAATATAAAGCAGGAGAAATCTAACCTTGCTCCACCACTGATAAGTAGCAACTTTAATCATTTGTCGTGCATGCGAACGTGCTTCGGCACTTCCCGATATCCTCTGCTGATTCTCGTTGTCGAGTTCATGAATGCGGGTTTGATATACGGGAGAAATTGGAATGGTATAGCCTGTAGGTTTTGGAAGAAACACGAATGAGGAAGTCCCTTTGCAGCCGGCCACCACCACGATCCACCTTTTTGAAAGCAGTAGACTGAGCAGACAAGGTACAAGGCGATATTTTCGCAGTCTCTCAGTGCGCCGAAACGCGACAGGGTAGACATAACCCAATATGACAATAATTAGATCCCGCCCGAGGCTGCGGCCGGGTCAAGCAAGCGGGACAAACCAGCCATCGATTACGCGGAGGGGGAGGGGTGAGCAATGCAAGAGCTGCGTCGTCAGCGCATTAGCTTCGACGCTCGCAGATATCGTATGCACAAGGTGAAGCCCAGAAGTACCTAGGGATGCTGTTAGCGCACGGTCTCTTGCTGAAACTAAGAAGATGAAGACTAAACTGGCGCTCCTAGAGTCCGGGACTAGAGGTTCCGTAAAAGTCCCAGGTGATATTAATACCTTCTCTTGAAATGGTTGGGCGAAGAGCTACGCCTCCCCACTCTCAAACTTAAGCCTCTCACCAATTCACAAAACTTCACATATCCAGTAGACCAGTGCCGCGAACCGGTGTACAGGTATCCACGTTTCATCAATTCAGGCTATAATGAAGATCTGAAGTTGAACTGGTTGCGTGGACAGGCCTGTGATGAGTGGCCGATCGACGTTACGGAGCAAAAGAGAGAGGAATCAATGTCACTGACGTGGTGTCACACTGATGTGTCACATCAGTTCGCACGTTGCGCGCTTTCATCATTGCATCCACTTCACCCCGAGCTGCAGCCCGTTGACTCTCCCCAAGTCACATTTCAATGCACCAACTATTGCGTTTAGAAACACTTCCCTTGCTCCCTTTGTCTTTCCGGGTAAGCTTTATCTCGCTGTTCCCCATCCTGATAAACTAACCCTTGATGAGCGACTTGCTGTTCCTGCCGCACAGGGTTCACGCCCAGATTTCGAGCGACTATTTGAGATGCTGCGCGGACTGCTGCGTGCCACCAGGTTACGGAACATTGAGACATACAACCACTGTCTCCCCGTCTTTTACGCCAACCTCGACCCAGCGGCGATTCCGATGGGAGATAATCTAGCAACGTTGCCGGTGATCATGGCCATTAAATCCCTGTACGCTCTCTGGCTACTTGAAGAATCCCACCTCCCATTAGGCATGGACTTGTGGCCAAGAATCTGGGCATGGCTTCTCTTTCTGCACACCTACCGGGACTGTCTCCCGTCGAATCTTTTCGCGGGACACCATATATCCCTGGAGCTATGCTTTTTCATTTGGTACAAGCAATCTCAAACTTCTGCGTTGATTGGCCGAACTCCGGGTGTGCGCACACTTGTCATACAAGCTTGGACCGCTATTTTCAAGGCGGGCAATCAACACCACCCGGCATTTTGCCTCTTGGCCGCACTGCTCAAGTACTTCTTGGCCGCGTACGGACCCAAGAATCTTTCAGAGGTTGTCGAGGCTGCGGAGGGACCGGGTGGACTAGCCTGCCTCGTTGTTGAATATTACCAATGGCTCAGCTCTACACCACAGACTGCGGACCAGATGTATGTTCACTACGATGGAATCACAGGCTTTCTTCTGGACGCCAGTAATTGTGCCGCAGAGGCCGGCGGTGTAGACATATTCCCTGCCCTCGTGTCGGTGGGTACTTTGGTACCCTTCACGTCCGTGATGTGTGCGATCAGCGGATCCACAACTACTGGTCACAATCGATGCGAGTTTTTCCTGGACTGTTTCCACGTGCTGGAGAGCTTGTTGGAGGCTGGATCTTACCATGCATTGGGCGATGCGATTGCGGCGGGGCTTTTTCAAGCGCTCATCCGAGCCAGCGTCGCCTGCGACGGTGCCGAAGACCTCGAAGAGACGGCCCTGTGGCGTCTGTTGTACAAACTACTACCCGCGGCGACCGTATATCGGACCGTCCTCTCTCAAGTGGAATCCCAGTTGCCTGGTGTCGACGACATAGCAACCGAACAGGCGTTCCAGAACTCAAGAATGTACGAGAATTGGGCGTACTTTGTGGACATGGCGCACACTCGTATCGACCTAATGAACGAATTCAAATCCGAGGAGCATGTATCCCTAAAGGCATGCGATAACATGGATGTTCGTTCATTTTCTTTCTTCCTCTCCATAGAGCTTATTATTCTCATTCAGTGCTGGGTGATCCAAGCCAAAGGAGAGTTTCGACGATGCTCGTATTGCCAGCGGGTATTTTACTACTCTCCGGCTTGCCAGCGACTGGATTGGGCAACTGGTGGTCATCGAGACATGTGTCACTCCCTCCGCGTTCACCGTCTCAGTTCGTTTTTCAGAGTTATTTCCGGATCTTGCTTCAAATGTTAATTTTTCTTCTTTCTTTCTGTTAGAAAATCCTATTGGCACACGAGACCTCACATTTATGCGCTTCCTCTTTGCCCACGACACCTCCAAAGTGGAGCACCAGCGGCTGTGCTCAGGCCTTTCATCGATGCGGACGCATCCCGGAGATCCAATCCTGCAGACCGTCGATTACGTGCGCAGGTATCCAAAGCGGTACATCGACCCACTTGAAAAGGAGCGTGCGAGGGACAAACACGGGGACGTCTGCTGGGAAGAGCACGTCACGCGCGCCGCGCGGAGTGGCGGGCGCATGGAGTTGCACCTCATGCGGGTTTGGGATGGTAACCGAACGCGCCGGTGGATGTTTCCGCGGCGCTCTGACTGCTCCACCTTGCATAATGGGCTGATTCGCATTCTTCACGATATTCATTCCGATGACGCGCGCGAGGAGGTTAAAAAATTGCTGATGGAGAACGGGGACGTTGTACAAATTTACTTGTAGCATCTCGAGTCGACCGGGTTGCAGAACGAGCAATACGCGAATGCCACAATACATGTCATATTGCACTTTATTGGGCTGAATGTACCTGAGGGTAGTAGACAAGAAGCTCAATTCGTGAAAATTTGATATATTGAAATTTTACTTTTTCTTACGGATTCAATAGGCGTCACCGCGTAGCGGGGGGGATACCACTTGAATCCCAGAAGTCGGATCCACGAAGTCCAAGTGTCCAACCGGAGAGTACAGTCTACTGCTTGAGCGGCGGCGCTCGCGACCACGAAGTGCCGGTTCCATTAAGCCCTGTTTTAGACGGTACCCACCCACCACGACAGCACGGTAGAGATTAATTCTGTCATAAAGAAGGGAAATAGAACCGAAAGCTCGCCTTAGCGTTTCAGACAACGTCTGAGGTGAATACAGCATTCGGGACTGCGAAGACCGTAGATATAGCTATCTACTTCCGTAGTAGTCGAGTACCGAGAGAGATACTAATGTGCATCGACACCGGGTGTTGTCGCACAGGAAAATATAGGAGAAGAACACGGACTTCATGAAAGTCCGAGTGCTACTGTAGACCGTGACAGCTTTTAACATTTCCAGCTCCTAATGATATTTTTGAGGGCCGAACTCGCGGATTATCATACGGAATCTGAACTGGCGACCCTTCATTTGAAAATATACCATTGAAATATACCATTACAACATCGCTACTTTGGGGAAGACTGGTACCCCGCCACAAGTGTTTCCCTGGAAAGTGGGTCGGCATTGATTCGAATGTGAGCACGAATCCAATTCATCTCATCTGGAGCACTCAGGAGCAGCGGAAGGCCCCAATTGACGTGCCCGTATTGACATTGATGCACTCGCCAGGGTTTTCGAAGCCAAAGTTAAATTGCACCCCGGTGCAATCGGCATTCTCGAACAAGATCACGTTGTGACCAGAGGAAGATGTAATCTATGAAGTACCGCTTAGCATTGCCACTGGTTCGTAAACTCGACCATACGAACCTGGAAAGAGTGCCTGTTGTTGAAGTCAATGCAACTGTTGTCGCAAGGAGCGTCGCCGCCCTCAGCTCCGGTGCAAGAGTCACCATCGAAGGCGAGGAAGTCGGCAGTGACCTGAAGTGCGAACAGGACAGCGGCGGAGATCAGAGAAGTAGTGAAGCGCATTGTAGGAACTTAGAGGCTTTGGTTGGTTCTAAGTCTACCGGCCAGTGGTTGTTGGACTTCATAGCTTTTCCATTGATAAATGGGGACTCGAGTGATTACTTATAGCGGCAGTCTGTTGGACGGCATCCCAAGTACAACCACCTGCAAAAAATAACCCTCGGATCACCGGACTATTCTTAGTAGTTATCACTATCCTGATGTTGTTGAATACCCCTCCAAGGAACATTAACTCAATATAAATCGAGCGCTCTGCGCCAGTGCTTCTTGGGGGATGTGGCAACGTCGGTGTTCCGCTGGTTAATATTGGCTGGCGCTTTCTGGACGCTAATTTTGACCCCATTCACTGCCATCAGACCAGTTCGCAAAGTGAAAACCAGAGTGTCTGTCTACCGGGGTAGACAAAGGGTAGCGAGACCACTGCGAATACCCACCTTTAAGGGCACTATACACAGGGGGATAAAACTCCTCCCGACTGGCGAATGGATTCTTTGACCTTCAGTCACAGAAGGTTATCTGCGCAAAGAATTCAGCAAACCACCATGGCGCGGGAAAAATAAAATCATAGTTACCGCGAGGTTGCAATTGGGTGCCGAGCAGCCCACCTGCTTGAACGTCTCGCCAGGGTGTTCAAACGCCTCGGGGCAATTGGGCTCCTTGCCCGAGACTCGATGAATATTGTGGTGTGTATTTAAAGATCGCCAAAACTCACAGTCTGTCCTGGCGCCGTCGCAGCCGTTATAGTATCTAGACACCGTGACTTAGTAAATAATCGAGTAAGGAGAGCATTTACTTACCCGAAACCCGAGGTGACAGAGAATGCGTGCCTGATATGGGTTAAATGAATGAGAACATATTCTTCGTTGAAGGTTGTGGACTGACGGCGGAATCAAGGAAATATCGGCACTCGAGAATCCGTTGTTCAAGCTCAGTTCGACGAGGGTACAGCCTTCGCCATTGAATCCACAACCGCCTTCGTTCATCAATCAATGGACCGATGAAGGGATCCATAAAATCACGCTCACCGGTCTGCAGATACGCAATGGCCCCCAGCAAGGCGTCGTTCTGGGTGTAATCTCTGGATGATAATGAGAACCCGGTGAGCGTTCCACTCTAAAATTTTATCGGCGCCGGCACGCACCCCCCAGTGGAGAGTACCCTGCCGCCTTGAATCAAGGTAGGCTAGTCGACAACTTGCGTCAGAGGCAAACACTAGAATGGCTGAGATCAAGCCCACCGTGCCGAAGCGACAGCTGAGGGTCAAATCAGCACGTGAAATGGACAGTGTGGGTCTCCGCGAGAGCATGTCCAAGTGTGGCTGCGATAACTGCCATGGAAGCCAGCAAGGAGAACATATTAGTCTGAAAACAAAGGAGATAGCGGGGGCGGGGAGTAGCTCGTGCGGGCGGGCTACGGAAAGAGGCCCTGAAAGCGTTGAGAATTATAGGCAAGTTAATCCGGTTCGGGTCCCGAGAAAACAATTTTTTTAGGCATTCGAGTAAAGGAATCAATATTATAGCGGGTACCCACATGCACATGCACACGATGTCCATTGATTGTGTTCCTGGGGAGATACCATCTTCACGGGGGAACCCCAGTGTCCCGTCCTTTGAGCTAGCGTAGGATCACTGTTCAGTATATTCGCGGGAGGAGATCTCTAAAGAGGACCACACGAACTAAACTGGAAAATCACGTCAGAATGGTTTGAGACATCTTTGGTTAAATTGAACACCTCCAAGTGCCGCCCCACCTGCCTTGTCTCGTTTAAAGAACTACCGTAGGTCAATGCAGATTCATTATAACGGCACGGAGAATGGTGCCTGCCTTTCACCCTTTGCACTCCGATTGTGGAAAGGTACACAGCATACGTATCGGGCAAGGTCATTCTGGGCGAGAGTGCGGGATTACGCACAGCGCCACCATTTGCATTTGCGGGCCATAGAATGTTTTCGCAGGTGTGAAACGAGCAATAATCGATCGACCATGGAGTCAGAGTTGGGACGCTTGCTCGGAGAGGGTGTCCTGAGTTCCCGGAATTATGCAAGCGAGGACGAAAAGTACAATTGCAAGGACTCGAACGACGGTATGGGCAGCCTACCCACAATCCTTCGAGCCTGCGCAGGGCGACAGACCTTGAATATTATAGAAAGATTAAGCATGTAGAAGTCTTGCAGCGCGCGAGGCTCGCAAGGATGAACGGCTGGCTCGAAAGTGCAGGCCGAAATGGTGTGGTTGGTTTGGAAGAACACATTCACCAAAAAGCTCGACCGGTTCGATGCTTGAGGTTTAATTACATCCCCTATCACGGGTCAACGCACGTTCTTCAGTTTTTGCTCATCGACGGAGCAAGGAAATATTACAAAGTAACGGGCTCGATGTGTAGAGGAAGCTGTCGCGCTTTTCTGCGGTTGCGGGCATCAACATTATGGTGAGACGAGGCCAAAGTAAATCGCTTTCGGGGAGTCAGGACGTATTTCCTCACGATCGCCGCGATGAATACTTATAGCGTTAGAATCTTGACATGTGGACCTCTTGACATGTGGACCTCTCAGCTTGACGCGGTCATTTGCTGAAGCATGACACCAAAGCGGCAACCGAGCCGCTGCATTGTATCTATCGGGTATGTATAGCCTGAAACAGATGTCAGGGAATGAAGGGTAGTTGCAGTCTATATATACTTACTTTGCGCGGTAGCGCGGGCCAAAGACAGGAGAAGATCATGAGAAGAGAAAATTGATACAGAATGCTGGCCTGGCTGAATTCGTTCGCTCCAAAAGATTCCCCAGCTCCCCTCCCGCGACAGTCGCGCGATCTCCCCGCGTGATGGTGGTTGGAAGCCAGTTCGGAGCATTAAATTCTAGTCTCTGGTTTGCTTACGCTTTTGTTGCGCCAGATCGGCCCGCTGCCGTGGTTGTATCTATAGATTAAATGAAAATGAAAATATTTACGCTGCGCCATCCACCAGCAGATCGGGAGAAGGACGGAATAAGGTGCGGAGGTGCAGGTGGCCGCGGATGCCGTTTGCCCCGAATACGTGGGTTGCGACGAGAAGGAGAATATGAAGGCAGAAGGGACGTACTCAGGGATGGGAGAGCTTTGCAGGCCGAGCTACAATCACACGCAACCCGCGCATTCGATCGAAGAGTAGGTTAGTAGGGACGATAGAGAAAATGAAAGGAATCTCGACTCACCTCTTTTGTGTGTCTGCGCGAGATGGATCTCGTCCTGGCGTTGTCGAAGAACCTCTCGGAGCGGAGCGACAAATTTCCCCTCATCCCACAAGTAGCGCAAGAGCGCACTCATCTTGGAAGGAGAGGCGTGGGATGGAAAGTGGCCCGTGTGCTAACGGGACGTCGGCAAAAACAGCGGCGCTGCGGGGACGTGCGGAGTAGCGGGTAAAGAAGGGGATCCAAGAAGATGAGGGGGGTAGCCAGTGCACGCGACAGCAGTAGAGGTGGCGGACGACGATAGTGATGAGGGGAACGTTGCGCTGGAAGATGCCAATGAGGGCGCTATGCAGACCACGTAGATACCGGCTGATGGTGAAAAGGAGATAGGTGAGACGCGGGCGGGAGAGATGGGGCATAAACGTACTCTGCAAGTACGGTGAGGCGCATGTGGAAGTTTATGGACTAGCAATGGGTCGCCTTGGCTGTTATGCGTTTGACTGGACGCAGGACGAAGTATGGGGCATGGGGGCGAAAGGTCGACGGGTTGACGGTGCGCGCAGATGCCGGATCGGCGCTCGCAAGAAGTTGTGTCAACCCGCAGAGACGTAGTCTGCACATCGGTCGAGCAGGTCAGCGAGGTCTGACAACGGGATCAAGCACGGCGCTCGCACCTTGAAGACCCCAATATCCACTCCAGACAACATATTATTTCAAGTGGACCGCCCTATCGAATTTTCGAGGAAGAAACATGGAAATGTGTGAGGATGTGTATGCCAATTCCATCGCGAGACGGTCCAGCGCATGCGCTAGTCTCCGTTTCAAAGGGCAGGTGCATGACGGGCAGAGATCTGTGCTTCACTTGGCAAGCCCGGGGAGGATGCAGCGGCGATGGCGAGCTTGGAGATGGTTGCGTGTCGGGTGCCGGGCTGCATCACCAAAGTGTCGATCCCATCAGAGCGGCTCGTGACCTCGGCAATGGCCGACGAGCCTCTGACGCGACGTGCGAGCCGCCTAAGAGGCCATTCCGAGCCTCCCCTTACCTCACCGAGTTCTCGCCAGGCCCACTGGAGCCTCAGCGTCCCTCTCAGATTCGTGACACGTGTCCGTGAATCGGACTCTAAAACGACGGCGGCGGCACGGCTAGGGCTGCCACCCGTTGCCGTGACGGTAACGGCCGTCGATTCGACGGCCGTTTTTCTTCTTCCCGAGGCCTTGACGGGATGGGACGGGAAACGGGACGGCCGTCGCGGCCGTCTCGACGGGTAGGGTGGGAATGTTAACTTCGGCTTACCTTTTAACCCTAATGAAACGTGGATGAAGACTGTAATGTCATGGGTTTTACTCCTACATGCCGACTCTAACGTTTTCGTGTTTCCAGCTAGAGAAACCGACCCAAATTCTGAGGTTGCACGTCAGCAATCATGATCGGGAGTTGCCGAGAACCCAACACAAGTAATATACCATCTGTTTTGAGCCAGAAAAATGTAAGGCAAGCAGGAAAGTGTATCCCATCCAAGATGGAAATCTCTGTGGACTAAATAATGAGGGAAAGCCTCAGTTTAAAATAGATTTATATGAGCCGTTGAAACGGCCGTCGCGGCCGTCGTTTGACAGGCCGTTGCTTAAGGTGAAAAATGGTCGACGGGACGGGTACGGCACCCGTTCGACGGGTGCCGTCGAACCGTCGCGACGGCAACGGGCGGCAGCCCTAGGCACGGCGCTAAGCGCGCTTCTTGTCTCTGACCACCACCATTATCTCGAGCGCCCCACTGACGGCGTCCTTGCCGCCCACCTCCACTGCACACACCCGTAGGCTGCCGCCGGCTGACCGCCGCCCACTGACACCACTCGTGGTCAAGAGACGACAAGATTTGATTACTGGTACGATAAGCGACATCTGCGGCGGGGAGCTCTCAAGAGCTAGGCCGCGCCTTCATGTGCCACCCCTCCCAGCGATAGTAGATCACTATGATCCCCACTCACTTGGTGCAAGCCGCGGCCAGCAACGTATCACTCATTGACACCAGCTGTAACGAACTCGAATCCGCGTCGGCACGTTGGCTGCTTCAGGCTTGTTACTACTACTACTCTTCGTATTCTACAATCTTCCGTCCCCTCCTGCTTCACTCACGCTTCGTGCCTACTGCTTACTTGACCCTCGTACACCCGTGACTCTTCCTCCTCACCCTACATCTTCCCTGCCTCTTTTTGCATCATACGTGTGTCGCCAGCTTTCCATCCACTCCGCCTCCTCCCTCTGCTTCGTCCTCCTTGAATGCTTATCCCTTAACTCACTAAGAACTCACAGTTTCATACTCATCTGCAGCGGACCGCCGTCTGCGCACGACGACCCGGAGAGGCTAATATAGACCCAACGGTGCGTGTCTGTTTCTCCCCGTTCGCGATTGAATAAATCCTGACCTGTATCGTCTCAGAGCTTAGCATATTCCTCTCAGCTTTTCGCCACCATTCTCCGGGATGACTAGGTGTCACTAAGAAGTCTCGAGTACGGTTCAAGATGTTATATCCGCAGGTACTAACATCCTTTTGCATCGGGGAACTGTCGCGTTCAACCTTTGCTTTCGTTCTCAGCTGGTGCGATCTCCCGTCCGAAGCGGTACCACTACAGGATCTACCGACACGTCCTACGTGAGTTGCTTTCAATTTTTTGTACCTTGCTCCCTTATTCTCATCGTAAGACAGAGGGCGTGGAAACCCAGCACCCTTATGTAAGCTGTCACATGTCACAAAGTCACACTTGAAATAGCGCCATGTCCCAGTCACTTGGGTCAGATTTTTCTCATACAAGGCTTATTTGAATGCAAGGGAAAGGGCTTGGTTGAACCAGAATTGCCAAAAGTCTTTTTGATACAAAGTTATAAGCAGTTGTATATTTTAGTGTGACATTTTTTCAGAGTGTCTCTACATGCTTTTCTCGTCAAATGGAGCACTTTTGGCATATTGACCCTCGAAATTTGACCGACACAGCCACAGCACAGCCACATCGGCAGGTCTCGGCAACAGACTTTGGCACTATTGTGTGGGATGCTTTCACAGGCGGCAACGTCAGTTACACCCCGGGAGGGTAGCAACAGTATATCAGAGCATTCACAAGCTTGTTTTAATTTATGTTTACCCAAAATATGGTCTCAAGGCCCCTGGCAGACAAAAAAGTATAAAATTTTTGTCCGAGACAGAGGATTTGACCGTGGGAAAGTGTTACTAAGCGGATTACATAAGGGTGCCGGGTTTCCCCGCCCTCTTTCTTACCCTGTGCGTTAATAGCAGGTCAGATATTGCACATGAGTTCTGAGGCAAGCGGCCTCTCTCCCTTCTCCCCCAGGCTGATACCTTGAGCAGCTCAACTCTTCAGCTCTTCATCATGGTCGCTATTTCCTGTATGTGCTTCCAGTCTTCGATCGTTCATCGCTCATGCATGCATGCCTTTGTTGTATAGGTTTTGCGTCTTGGTTTTCTTTTGCTCTCCTTCCGGCGGTATGTTTCCTTCATCCTCGGATCGTCGCCCACTAATTCCTTCTGTCTGGTAGACCTACCTTGTGATTTTCTCCGGAGTACGTGGTTATCTGTGTCGATTCTCCTTCTCTGACCACTACTTCCTTCAGCGACCGCCTTCAACTTACTACGCTCGACCTGTAGACTCGTCATGCAGCAGAATCTGACCGTACGTCCCCATTTTGGTTGACTATTTTCAATGTATTAGTTAGAACCAATCCATTATATTTTATTTTATCTTGAGTAAGTTGTCGCTCAGGGCTTGTTTTGAGACAATCCACAGCTTTGGGTCGGAAAGACAAAATATAGGCTGCTAAAGGCTTCAGACAGACAGCCGTTATTATATAAAGAGAGAGAATCTTCAATCCAATTATGCCGAAGCATTTCAGATCAAGCTGGATGACTTCCTGCTCGATGTAGGTAAGGTACTTTAAACCACGCAGAAAAAGTTGGCACGCATCTGCACATGTCATTAAAAAGACGATGACGAGATTGAGGGAGTCCACCTAAGAGAAATGGAACAAATTCCAAGCAAGCAAGATGACTTGCTGGTATCTCCATCGCTACGACATCGACATCCCCATCCTCCTTGGTCTCCCACTCGCGCAAATCACCGCCGCATGCCGCGCGGTCTCGTTCCTCTGCGCCCCTCTCCACCTCCCCTTGCTACTTCGCTATCCACCGCCGTCGCCGTTCCTTTCCCCGAGTGCGCACGGTACACGCGATGAAAATAAATGGGGGGGATGCGACGGAGGCGGGAGCAGCGGCAAAGGTTGCCGTGCAAGCGCCCTCCAGCTACGTACCACCGAGGATATGCAGGACGTTAGCGAGCTGCTGCGCGATGAGGGGGCGTTGCCTCAGTACCGGCGGAATAAGGCACCTGCGAAAGAGAGAAATCAGTGACGGAGAAGAAACAGAAGGGGCGAGGAATGTAAATATGCGAAGAAGAATATGGATGGGATAACCAGTGGTTTACGAAGATAAAGGGAACGTATCCGACGGCAAGGAATGGGAAGACCAATGGACCTGAATATTTATACACGGAGAAACCTAAAAGAATGGGGATATTAAATCCTAGATGAAATGAGACCCCGCAAGCGCAGGACGAAACGATGAATGGAGGATACGAACGAAGTTAAAGTAAATAATGCACGCAAAGGACACAACAAGGAACAAAGGAAAAGCGAAGACGCACTCCCCCAGTCCTTCTGAACGAGTACCTGAATCGCACCGAGAAGGAGAATATGAAGTAAGCAGAGGGGAGGTACTCGGGGATGGGAGAGCTTTGCAGGCCGAGCTACAATCGCACGCGAGCCGCGCATTCTATGGAGGGGTAGGTTAGTAGGGAGGAGAGAGAAAAGGAAATGAATCTCGACTCACCTCTTTTGTTTGTCTACGCGAGGTTGATCTCATCCTGGAGTCGGCGAAGTACCTCTTGGGGTGCAGTGACCAATTTCCGCTCATCCCATCCGTAGCGCAAAAGCAGGCGCGTCTCGGAAGCAGAGGCGTGGGGTGGAAAGTCCCCCATGTGCTAACGAGGAGTCAGAACGGGTGAACACCGGTGAAAATCGCGGGGACATGCGGAGTAGCGGGCAGAAGGGCATCCACGAAGATAGTAGCGCCAGTTCACGCTAGAGCGGCAGAGGGGGCGGTATGGATGAGGGGACCGGAGCGCGGGAGGACGTCAGTAAGTAGGTTCTGGTCTTGCTACCGAGTAGGGACGCCGGCTGGATCGTGACAGCAAGACGGGTGAGATGCGAGCGGATGCACCGCACACCGCAGTACACCGACGAGAAATGCGGCGCCAGCCTCCACTACGCTGGGTGTTGTCCCCGGATACCGTAGGCAGCTCTATCACGATGCATGGCACCGATGTCGGGATTGGGGTCTGTGTATACCCAGCAGCAGCGCGGCGCGGGGCGCGGGGATCGGGTGCTTCGGGCATGTCTGACGGCGATGTGCGCGGCGAGAGGGTCGATAGTGTATGGGAGTCTATGTAGCGGCAGCACTAGGAGCTGGGTGGGACATTCGTGCGCGGAAGATCGAGATAATCTGCAGTTGTCCGACCATAGTCCCGGGGGATATCAAACGGGCACACGCGACAGTTGCCAACTTGGCATACGGTACGCCTGCCGCCGTGGGCCGGACGGTGGCGAGCTTGAAGAACACGGAATGCAGACCTGATTGAAGGGAGTGCCGTGCAAGCGTGTCAGTGAGCGAGTCGGAAAGGAGAGAGAGAGAAGTGAGCCAGAAGAGGATGCGAACTCATTGGGAATAGTAGAAACACTCACTAGCCCATTAAGCAGACAAACCGCGTCCATCGCAGCGACTGTGTCCACTCCATTTCTCGTCGCACCGTAGACCCGGATTTCCGTCAGGTATTCGCAGCGACTATTCATGCAGAGCAAGCCCACTCTTGTGTGAGTCGAGGCAGCAGAATTGAGCGCGAGAATACGGCTCGATTATGCTTGGGAGTCGGGACATGAAGGTTGCGAGGGAAGAGATGATCGGCCGTCGGTCACCGGAGCCGAAGCCGGTTGTTTGGTCTGTAAATAACCTGCTCCTTGTCTTCCGCCTTGACCTGGATTTCCAATCCGTCTCTCCGGCCCTAATCTTCGCGGAAATTGTCTCTGGCACAAACCATCTCGCCGGCTCGGAGTCTCGGAGGACCAAGCCATGGTGATTTCCACGCAGCTCCTCAAACGCGCAGATTTTCTTCAGATCTTGCTTGATCATTATCGTCTCAGGTCTGGACTTTGGTAGCTTACAACGCTAAATCCATTATATATGCGTCCTCGACCTGTGTTTGTCTCTGAGAATATTCCGATGTTTAAACTTGAGTTTCTTGGCTTGCGATTTTCATTCATCCTTCGCGAGCGGACGCTTCCCCTCGGAGCTTTATCCTCCCATGCATGCATCCGGAACCCATTGTTTGCTGGCCTCGCTCTGCCTCATGCTCATTCGACCTCAGTCTCCGGCTCGGAAACTTTCATACAAATCAAACGGAATGCACCCGCTATTAAGCTCAATTTCAATCTCAGCTTCTGGCGTACTCATTCGCCTCGCTTCAACTTCACAGATGTTACGTCACTTTGCATGATTTTTCTCTTTCAATTTCGCAATAATTGCCTCTGATTGACTCGAGCTTACATTGAATCTTTTGGATGCCGCGCTTCTGGCCCTACTCCACCACATATTCCCCTCTCGCCTTGGTGTCTGTGGGCTCTATAATACCACCCATACGCCCGTGGCCAAAGCGGTGCCCCTAGATCCCTCAAAACTCAACTTACATACACGTCCTAAACTCTTTGCCTTCGCAATAATCGCATCTGAGGCTGCGACTTGAATGCTCTGTCCATCTCGTCGCCCAATACGGCGGTTATCCTCTCGGACGCAACAATACTCTCTTCAAGTCGTCTTATAATGCTGTTATTTGAATACCAGCTCGATTTTTCTCTTGCGCAAGAAGCATCAGGGGCCGCAGGAGGATGAGGCGGTGATTCATGTATGGAGATACGCTCAATCGCACCGCGCAGAATTTCTTGCGTCGTCGACTCGGTGAATGGGCCCACGGTTCCATCGAACCAACTGGTAAGGATTCCATGTCAGGTTGGAGTCGAGCGCAAAAAATTACCCAAAATGCGTACCTGTCAAGGTCAAGCTATTCCACGCTTATCATGGTGTTGAGTTGGTGTTGACGCAGGAACAGCCTGTCATCTTGACACTGCCTTTCAAAATGCTGTGAGGGAAGCGCCTAATCAGCGCCGGCTCCTGATCAGCAACAGCTTCTATGCTTAGCAATGTTTCACAGCCTTCGTTCTTCTCTTCCCTCCCCTCATGTCGTTCTTCAGCAACAGTGCGGGGATCCTGATCCAAGGGGGGACATTCTACTCTGCTGCTGGGGACATCAACGTGCAAGAGAACCAGCAGCTGACGACCGCTCCGATCTTTCACGTCTCGGTACCCGGTCGAGCGCTGGAACACCCTGTGGACAATCCACATCCTCCTCTTCTCCCTGCGGGAAGGTCGCTGCCGGGGTTGGTGCGGTGTAATTCAACTAGGGGCGAGGCTGGGCGGTTCTTGCCGTACGGTGCGCTTCAATTTTATACTGCTCTCGCTTTTATTAAATCGCTGCAGACATGACTTCAAGCCGAAACCTCCGGTCGTACGATCCGTACCCGGAGCGTCGCCTGATGTCCAGCGAACCATACACCTCGACATCGCCGTTTACGCCGGGGGTTACGCACCTTCCGGGTCATTCGGGTCCTCCTTTCATGGACCCACCGGCCGGTCCTGGATTTTTTTTCCCTCCGCACACTCATCCGAGAGATATTTCTATTCGTGACATCGGATACCATGCTCCGAACTCGAGCCAAATCTCGGATGAAGACAGCTATTCGCGATCTGACCGATTACCGGCAGCCGCGCCACCAGCACAGCCTGAGTTCAATGCTGTGAATCTGTACGCTCCCTGGAACCCCTCACACTCGAATCCGAGCACAACGATCCATAATGGAACATTTATCGGGGGGAATGTGAATCACAATGGCGAATCAGGTATGTGCTTTTCTGCCAGCAGGGTTCTTCAACGAGTCAACGAGTCTAGGTATCAATATACTGCATCAGATTGCGGCGGCGGAGGCCTTCCACGACCCCGCGGATAGCTACGACCAGCCGTGGTGCCACCCCCAAACACGTACTGAAATGCTGGAGAAATTGGAGAATTGGTGCACCAATTCAGAATGGCCAACGACTGGAATGGAACGACCGACGACAACAGATATGGAACCGACCATTCTTTGGTTGCACGGACCCGCTGGGGCGGGAAAGTCCGCGATCATGGCATCTCTCTCGCAGCGCTTGGCAGACGCAAAGCAGTTGGGCGGTACTTTCTTCTTCAAACGTGGACATCCTAGGCGTGGGAACGCGCAAGTTTTATTCGACACCCTCGCGCTTCAGCTTGCGGTCAACATTCCTCAGTTGAAAGCACGAATATCGCGAGCTGTAGAAGAAAATCCTACCATTGTGGGTAGGTCTATCAATGTTCAACTGCAGGAGCTTATCCTCGAGCCATCCCGTGATTTGGACACCGCTCCGTGGACCATTATCATCGATGGACTTGATGAATGCGCAGGCGAGGAAACTCAGCAGGAAATCCTAAATCTCATCAGGGACTCTGCTCAACTGCGTAGACCTCTTATGTTTATCATCGCCAGCCGCCCAGAAGCACATATTCGCGAGGTCATGGAGGGAGCATCTTTCCGTGGCGTGTACCGCAAATTCAACGTCAAGCAGTCCTTCGATGATGTGCGCACATATTTTCGAAGTGAATTTGCAAAGATCCACCATGACCACTCGACCATGGCTTCTGTTCCAACTCCATGGCCATCAGAGGCAATCATGGAACAGCTTGTCGACGAATCATCCGGTTACTTCATCTACGCCACTACAGTCATTAAATTTGTTGGGGACAAACACTTCCGACCCACTGCGCGCCTCAAGATCATCACAGATGGAACCGAAGATTCGTTTCAATCCCCGTTTGGTGCTTTGGATCAGCTTTACACACAAATTCTCTCGGCTGTTCCACCACCGCACGATCGCCTCGTTGCAATCCTACGTGTTGTGTGTCATTTCAAGATGACTCCTTCACAAATTGAGGTAATCCTTGGAGTGGATCCAGGTGATGTTGAGCTGGCATTGCGTGGCCTCCAGTCCGTGGTTCAGGGCATCGACAACAAGTTGGGGATCACAATTATCCACGCATCCTTCGGGGATTTCCTTTGTAATCCATCTCGTGCCGGCAGCTTCTATGTCGGAGATTCGGCTGACCTGCAAAATCTGGCGCGATCGATCCTCACAGAGCTGAGTTACAATTACGAAGACACCACAAAAAATCGGACTGACTTGATTGGGTGGAAGTGAGTGTTTGTCTTACCTCTGTGTCCCACAAGTTAAAATTATTCAGTCCATCGGTGGTGTGGAGGCTCCACCGCCTCCTCGACCAGGTTGAACCTTCTCAAGAACTTGTTCACCTCTTTAGGGCAATCAATCCAGATTTTATAGTTTACATGTTTGAGGCTGGTTATAGCAATCCCCTCCCAATACAGGTGAGTATCTATCGGCCCCCGCCCCCCGTCTATTAATCTCACGGGTAAATAGTGGATTCCCTCCCCCATCACAGATTTGGTGCAAATTTGGGAGGACTACGAGTATATAGCTCACTTCTATCCTTACCGTGGTGGAGCTGAAACATCCCCATCCCTACTCAGTCAGCTTGCGGAGCAAGTGAAAGAATGTCCTTTACTGCTCCGTATCCTGGCTAGTATTGTGATCTTTGATCCCTCCACCGTTCTCCCCTCCCTCTTTATCCAGATGCGCCACATCTTGAATCTCTCCTGGGACGAAGTACGCGCTGCAATGTCCCTGCTTCGACTGATCTTAGACGGCTACCCGGAAGGCGTAGATCTGCGCAAACTGACTGGGATGTTGTTCCAACATTCACGGTGGGATACGTGGCGGGTGGATACATCCATTGACCTATCCTGGGGCTGTATCCGACTCCGAAGATTGATTGATGCTGGACATCTCCCTGACCGTCTGTGGTAGGTGACCAATGGAAAACTCAATGTCGACCTCACATTTATTGGACAGGCGTGCGCGTACGAATTATGGCCGTTTCATCAGAGGATCCCCACCCTGCGCGGCATTACTCAGTGCTGTTCAAGAATTTGTGCTACCTTGCATCCCAAAGGATGCTTGGAACCGGCATCAGGAAAGCGAATGCCACGATATTATACAATGGCTGAAGGTGCGCTGTGCAAAGTCTGTGTGTCACACATCTTCTCACTCTTCTCCTTAGAGTTTTCCCGAACCTCCCCTAGACGAAATTCGGCGGTGGCAAAACCTATTTTGGGAGGAACGTCAAAGGTCAAGTGAGCGCAACGGATATAAGCCGATCACTGACTACGAGGAGAGGTGGCGTAGATGGGAGAGAAGACTTGATTTAAACACACCATACGAATACATAGATTGACCAGGGCTTCGGCTCGTCCTCCCTCTTTATGACTGTTGATGCGACCATGGCCCACTGTCATCCAGAGCAATTGCACACTGAAAGCATGCGGAGTCGATACCTCTAGACCTATGCCTGGTTTCGTCTAGAACGCTCGGGCCAGAGGGCACAGAAGCCGGCATGTCAGACCCTGTGGACTCCTTGAATCCACTCCAGTTCAAATATTCATTTTGCCCTGGCGTCTGGCTTTTGCGTCGCGCGGAGTTTATTGACACCAAAGTTGAGATCTCTCCCGATATTACCGACGCTTATCAAGATGTTCCTCTTTGTGCGTGACTAGATTCACTCTGAGTAAATTAATATCCAGAATGTTGTCAGTGGTTTCCTTGTTCTCAGCGGGATTTTCCGAGATTGAGTTGTCACCCGGTCCGCCGGTTGTTTCCCGGAGGTTTTTTGGTCTCATATGATTTCTGTGCGAATTAAGGATGCCCTGCTGCAGTTCAGGCCAGCCAAAAAGCCTCAGGTCACCTGCTAGTCAGCATGCGCGAATACGGTGGAGCTAGGCACCGAGTCGGTGGCAAAAGATGAGTTTCGTTCGATTTGGTTCTTTTATTTCTAAGAGCGAGCGCAGTGTTCAGTACAGGGATGGAGATGGCTCTTTGGTTGCTTCGTATTGGTACTCTAAAAATTGCGAAAGCACGCACCGTCCTTCGAATGTCTTAGTTGACAGCCGAGAAATTACCTACAAGCGATTCGGGCTGCATCAGAGGCTCACAGGACAGCACGGCGAGCTACTACAAGGGATGAAAATTTCCAAAGACAACAAGTACCACAACATGAAAAAAGGAAGTGAAAAAGGGAATTCAAAAGGAACGCAACTCGAAAAGGGAACCGTGAACAAGGTATTCCTCTATGGTAATTATTTTTCACTTTGCGAATTCAGTGCCTCTTCTCAGTACGATTTCCCAGACACTTATAGCGGATGGTGTATCGAAAATCTCCAGTGTAAAGCTTTATAAAAATAAAAAAACTCTGGGCGCGCGCCTAAGTGACGCGTCGGGAACACGTGACGGGAGACTTTCGGCTTACGGCTTGTCCACTTCCATGACATCACTTTCTTTGCGACAAGACTTGCCGTCGCTTCGCTCCGGCGTATGTTCACAATGTGGCTTGTTCATGACTTTTCCATTGCACAAAGATACAAATTCAGGGCCAAAATAAAGATTTAGTATATAGTAAGGGTAATATAACTGCGACGTCTCTGCAGGTAGACCGATATATGGAACTGGTCTCGCCAGACGTGTACACTGTGTGTCAAATCGAAGTCACGCGAAGGTGAGGAGTAAGATGGAATTGGTGAGTCCGGGTGAATTGTCCCTGTAGTGTACTCAGCCATCGTCGCAGACGATAGAGCTCACCTACGCAAACCCCCCTCTAAAGGTGGCCAAGTAGCTGTGCGCTAGCCAAAAAAAAGCTGCTGATGAATCAATAATTGCTGTGAGTCGTGAATAAAATGCGCGAGAACCCTACGCACCCTGGCAAGACCGCGTATTCGTTGGCTTTCTAAACCCGACCAAAGCACGGGTTGCGTCGACGCTCGCGGGATTGCAGAGGATCGGGACGTAACTTCGGGTGTGGCCGGACACATACTGAGCCGCGAGACCAGCGCGGCATCGTCAGCGATAGCCCATGTGCAAAAAAGCCAGCAGGCAACGTACCAACACGGGAACACCAAAACTCGGATCAAAAAGCTGAGTGCGGCGCGTAGCTTGGTCCGCGTCAGGGCTTGAGGGGCTGAAGGAAAGGTGCTTGATATTAATGTGATGAAATACAACAAGCGTAATATGACACACCTTCAGCATGAACCCGCTCGCGTGTAAAGTCCGAGGGTGGCGGAGATGGGCTCGCGAGAGCGCTTGGAGTTAAAGTTAGGGTGGTTGAAGCGCTGGCCAACGAAATTATAGAAAGCATAAGCATAAAGCTTCATGGGCGAATTTAATGCGTGAAAACTACCAAGACAGGTGAGGTAGTCCAATAGAACTACAAAGATCCATCGAATTTAAATCGGGTGGCGCTTCGCACCGCCGATGCCCGGGGAGTGTGACTTGATCGATGGAATGGCAGCAGATTTGAAGATTGTTAATCACGCTAACGGCGCGCCCGAAACGTGATTAGAGGAGAGCCCTGATAAAATACATGAGTATGGAGGTCGAGGAGCGAAATCAACGGTTTAAAACATACCCAGACGTGCACTCACAATAACTTGAACTTCAGTACTTGCGAGTCCCAGACGATCTTCAAGGTCTTGTAGCATTGCAATGAGATCTTGCTTCGATGCCACGCGAGCAGTCTTCGACTTCAAGCTCAGTTTGGGAGGAGTCCACTGAGGTGTTTCTTGTTGTGGCGCGCAAGGGTTGCAGTTGAACTTTGGAGGTATGACTCAGCCGTTGTTCTTGATTGATAGCCAGGGTCTTGCGGAGCGTTTGATCGGATAGCCGTTGAGAATGCTATTGAAATTCAAGGGGAGGAAGACTGAGGGATGGCGCGATGATGATACAGAAAGAGGCGCAGCAACCTCGAGCGGAATTTTGATTGAGTCGCGTTGGCCGTAGTCTTGATGTTCAGACTCGCTGGTTGCAGAGGTTTTGCTTGAACGGCCGTGGAACACCACATTGGTCAGATAACGGCCGCGAGATGGTAACGAAGAGGCGCGGCAAATGCTTGGCTCGCTTTCTGAGGACGTATCCAGATGGTTTGAGGCAGCCAGAGGAAGCGCGTGTACCGGGGATGGACAAATTAACGGACGCGGGATGGGGGCAGACGGTGGGGTAGAACAAAGAAAGACGCAAAGCAGACCCTGCGCTTTTGAGCGGATGTTGATCGGCTGATCGGGGAGGTCGAAGATAACAATCTTTGATCTGTCGGGTGGACCCGGAGAGCAAAAGGAAATTAGAACTACTAACATATGCGAGTCTTGGAGCGGGTGAGAAAAGCAGAGAAAATAAGTAAGCGGGCAAATACGTACAGTGTGATACGAGGCATCTGCTTAATCCACGAGGTATGTCACGGTGATCTGGGCACGACAAAAAGTGACGACTCAGAGATAACGGGGGTAGTAAAGGAGGACGGAAGATCAGGGAGCATGAGTTGAGCGTCGGCGGATCAGCGAGGTTCAAAATAGGAAAGGTCAGCTGGATATTTTTTGGGCTTCGAAAGGCTCGGGAATTAGCGAGCGCTGGTGGCGTGTGAAAACAAACAGGTGCATACTGATTCGAGGGATCTCTTTAATATACGAAGTATACTTCATCGACACAGCGCTCATGCCTAGACTATGGACAACATTGGGACGCAGCACTCGCGTACGGGATGGCTGTGGGGCTCTCGGACGGGGCTTATGCGCGACTCTGAGGTTGGCCTCGAATATTTGGATGACGAGGCTGCATTGCTAACATGATTGTCCTATACCAGCCGGCATCTGAACACGGTCAAGAAGCACGCGCTCAACGAGACCATCCTCGCGAGCCACAAGCGTGCTAAGGACGGCAATGGGCGGCTCCATCTGCTTGGACTCGTGCGCAAATCTCGGATGGCGGCGTCCGCTCTCACATCGCTCCCCTTTACGCGCTGCTCGAAGCCGCGAAGGAGCAGGGCGTGCCCGAGTCTTCCGTCCACTTCTTCGGTGACACCACCCCACCTCCGCTGCGGGATACACCTCCGACCTGCTCTCGCTCATGGAGAAGCTGCTCTACGGCCAGCTCGCGACGCCGGTGAGGTGGTACTACGCGATAAACCACGATAAGCGCCTGGAGCGCATCAAGATCGCTGTGGATGGGCGGGGAGGGCGTGGAGGAGATCGAGATCAACTCCGAGAATACGGTGACGGACGAGTTCCTGAAGCCGATTATTGTCAATGGCGACACGGTGCGTGTCAAGGGTGTGTTTTCCTTTCCCGCTGCGATCCTCATGTGAGCTCGTCAGCGTACTCGGCCTCCCCGACCGGCTGATGAAGGTTGCCATCGCTAAGGATCTCGTGAGTCTCCTTCTCCCTTGTCTTTCCCTCTGCCATGGCGCTAACACGTCCTACCGCAGGGCATCACTACCATCCCGCGTTACAGTGCCGCATTTCCTTTCCGTGCGGCATTCCCGCCCCAGCATATGACCAACGTTCTCGCCGCCTGTCGAAGACATGAAGCAGGCATATGTCGCTGGTGGGTCTTCCTTTTTGCCCGTCTTCCGCATTCCTATTGCTCGCGCAAACACCCTCGTCTGTTTTCGTCCGACCTACGATACTGTCTACACCCCACACCCCAATATTTTTACTTTCCCCTTCATTATACTTCGGTCCTCACTCACATCTGCCTCATATATCTCGGCGTCCTTCTAGTTCTCATCGTTCGCCCGCCGCTCGCCCCAGTCCCTCCCTGCGTTGCCTTTACCTATTCTCCGTGCTCCCTCCATTCCGCTCCTCGACTGACATGTACTACAGCATTCCACAACGCCCTTGTCCCTAGCCTATCTCCCTCCGACCTTTCTGCTCCCTTCCGCCTCCATCTTCATCTGTTCCCTCCACCCTCAGTCCCATCCTCTCCTCCGCGTATCTGTTCTTCATTTGTTGACCAACGCCTCCCTTCGCAGAACCCGAGAAATCCGCGCACGTCCCCTTCTTCTTGAATTCAACGGGGGTGTCGAGAAGCAGTTCCCAGGCGAGGAGCGCTTCTTGACTCCGTCTCCAAAGGTTCGTCCTGCCCTCTTCTCTCCCTCCCTCCCTCGTTTTTTTTCCCTCCCTCGTCCGTTCTTTGCCCAGCTGCTGATCATCACTGAACCTCCAGGTCGCGACCCACGACCTCCGGCCTGAGATCAGCGTCCAGGGCGTTGCGGACAAGGTCGCGAGCATCGTCGAGAGCGGGGAGTACGACTCTGTGATGTATAATTTCGCGCCAGCGGATATGCAACGTGTTTTTCTTTTTTTTTGTTTGATATTTCCCATTTTGCGTGCGAGACGGTGGGGTGAGGAGCGGATGTTGTGGGCCCGCGGATCGTGTGTGCTAAGCGTGGTTGGTGTGCCCGCCGACTAACTCATCGAAACTCCGATTGATCACGTTGACCCCATCCACTCGCCAACGGAGCGTATACAGGAGCTAGGCAGCCCGAGCAGGTGCAGCAGCACGCGCTTACATATCTCGCAGCCGCGCCGGTGTGAGCTGCTCCTCTTGCCGTATTCCCGCAGGGAATACGCCTCGGGTACGCCTCGGGCTTCTTCCCTCGCCTTAGCCTCAGCATTTTCGTTTTCCTCGCCCTTCCTTCTTCGTATCCTTACTTCTGACACGCCAGGTTGACCACACCGACAGCTTCTACGCCGTCCGGCGTAGAAGTTGTCGTCTCCGCCATCACGCCCACCGAACGCATACCAGGCGGCAGGGTATGTCTTCCTTATCACAGCAGACCACGGCAATGCTGAGTATATGCGCGACCGGAGAAGTGTGCGCCGCATACAGCGCACCACGTGTAATCCCGTGCCGTTTGTTCTTGCGGAGCGTAAGGCGAGGACGAGGCGAAGAAGGCACTGGGTGGTGGGAACGAGGGGGAGTGGGTGTGCGTGCTGTGGATTTATTGGTGAGTCCGCCTTGTCGCTCTTACCTTTTGCCTGCGTCATCGCTCGTAAATTGACTGAACACATTTCTTTCATTCAAACAGTGCTACACGCCGGGCGCGGTAAGCTAATTAGAAAGAGAAGTGATGGAATCCTCCCAGCCGAGTCTCGAAGTACCCCATTATGTTATTTCCTGGAATTTGAGAACAAAGCGAGAGTCGAGACCAATATTCATCATTCAATGGGGCGGCCCACTTGTTGAGATTCGGAATCTAAATTCATAAGCTGACTTCGGCAAGTTGAACCGAGCGCGGGGTTGGCGGAGTCTAAAAAAAGATTCGGACGGACAGAGAAAGTAATCTTATAAAGAGGGAGAAGACACCCAACGGCCCTAGCTAAGACCTACTATTACTTTAAGGCCTTACTAACCTTTAATTTCTACACTGGTACTACTAGGCGCATTATTATATAGCACCGTAGACAACCCGTCGTGTCTCAATGAGAACAGCCGGCAATCCATCATGTTCCACGGCAGTACAAGCACGTTGGGCGACTACGCGCTGGTTATGTCGCCCTCGCCCGGCTGCCCTGCCAGGACACCTGTCGCGTGCTGTCCGACACCCAGTGTCTGGACATGAGCGAGTTCGGGGGCAAAGTGCAGTCGTTCCGATTCAATGGGGCCAGCCAGGGCTCTGGCACGTGCGATGCGAACAACTGCTGAGGTTTGTATTGGTTGAGAGTATCGCTGAAGCTGCCGGCTAATGGCTTGTCTCCCGAGTGCCTAGTGCTGAGCAAGCAACGATATCACTAAACTAGAATAGTTTTTTTTGTCGTTCAGAAGATATTTACATTTATCAAATCCAACATGTTTACGATGCACATACACCGCCCATAGTGCACTTGGAAGTCCGAATTTTAGAAAAACGAAATTTACTATAGAGACGCGACAAAATTAGAAGAAGCTCCCATTCAGGACGGTTGAGGATATGAACAGAAGGTGCCCGAAGAGCAACGCCGAGCCGCGAGCGAAGTAAGCAGGAAAGAAAAATGGGAAAACACAAGAGCAGGGGGATGCGAGCGTACTTCAATCATTCAGAAACCTATGCGGGTGTTCGATCCGAGCGACGAGGATGGACAACGATGTGCCGAGGTAGCCACGCAGATTTATCCACAATCATTTGTCGCAATGGCGTCGGAGCAGTTGCCCCGGCAGAGCAATGGCGAGGAGAGAATTGCGGGCCATGGGAGAATCGGGGCAGAGTGAGCAGTGGAGGTGACACAACAGGTGGTGGACATCAAGTTGGAGGAGGAAAAAACGAACATCATGTGTAGCGGCTCGATCGGCCGATCGGCGGACGATTCAGGTACTGTAGTCGCAATTCTTTCTGTGATTCAGTCCCTCATCGCTTGCTGGTCATCAACAACTCACAGAACCAAAAGAATGTATTCACGTGAACAGGTAGAGGTTTCGAAGAAATAGGATCAAGCTGTGATAAAGAGCACGAGATAATAGAAGCCAGAGGGACGCGAGACGATGTGGACGAGTTGCAGAGAAAGAATTACGCGTATAAAACGTCTCCAGCGCTGCGTTCCAGCCGTGGAAAAGGTGGTTACCAAAGCGTAAACTTGAAGACCGCTTCTGGAACACCCGATCCCCCCTCCATCGAATGCACGAACCGCACACCTCGAAAGTACCGAAGGGAGCGCGGACGCGAGATGATGCTGCGGACTCTGGCGGTGCGGGTAGCGAGCGTGTCCTGCCGTCGGCTGCAGGTGGAGCGATGAGAGTGGAGGGAGAGGATGAGGTAGGTGAGGGCAGTGTTTAGATATGGTACGACCGCGGTACGTGCAGTTCATGCGAATGATGGGCAGATCGTGCGAAGGAGTCGAATGGTGGGCGGGGTACGGCGTGCGCGTAGGGGCGGACAGTTCGGCCGAGTGGGAGATGCGGTGTCGCTGGTCCAGAGGTGATCGGGTGCGATACGCGAACACGAGGGGGGATTCTGTGTGGACTCTGTGCACGGCGACGGGATGGTGCGAGGTGGGCGGTGTGGATGGGGTACTGTGCTGTCAATTGGAGTGCGGATCCCTGGTTGTAATAGCGCTCGCTGTACCTGATGGGCCGTCCGCTCGTCTCTAGGCGGAGTGGGGGCGGTGGTAAGGGAGGAAGAGACCGGGGCAGGCGGTGCGGCAGGTCGGGGGGCGCGCGCGCGAGTGGATGGTGGTATTGGTCGCTCTGGTGTGCGCGCCATCACGGTAGCGAGTGGGTAGGTGTAGTAGGGCGTTTGTAATGCGTGAGCTTCCGCGAAGAAGAGATGCGCGGCGGGTCTGATACGCGGCGTCTTTGGGCAGCAGAGGACGTGCCGGCGCCGGGTCACTGGTAGGGCAGTAGAGGTCTGATGCGAGCGTTACGCTACGAGGCTGCAACGGCGAGCGTGAGGGTGCGTGGATACGTGTGTACCTTCAAATGCTTTCAGCGGTGACTCTCGCCATAGATCACCTACGACTCCGCAGTGGGAAGACTGAATTCACAGAGATGCCGGGGCTGGAATTGCACGTAGGGTCATGGCTTGCGTAGGATGCCCCTTAAGATGGGTCCAGACGCGATGCGAAGAAGCAAGAAAAGGGGAACAGCAGCCAGAAGACACACCGAAAGTTCCTTCCGTGTAGCTGCAATTCTGTGCGATGAGCCTCTTCGCGTATTATACCACGGGCGACGCCGTAGAGAGTGGCAGAGCGAATTGAGAGCGAGAGTGAGAGGATACGTTGAAGATGCAGCTGGTGCGCTCATGTCGGGTGACGTCAGTGACGAGGTTGGTGAGAGGAGAAAACGCGGCGCGGCTGTGTTGATGTTGATGCCATCAACTCCGCTCTCCGTCTTCCACCACGTCGAGCTGCGGGTTTAGCACATCCGTCCCAGTCCCTCTCTCATGCTGGTGTTCTTTCAGTGAAGATTGATGATCAACTGCAACCCTGCTCTACCACCACGCAGCGTGCATGTGCAGACCGGCGTTACACGGTCTACCGGCCACTTCCATGCTGGTCATCGAGCTTGACTTCGAGATCCCCTGAAAAATGATTGTCTCCTTGCCATCTGCTTGGGCTGCTCATTTACTAGGTAGTGGTGCGTAAACATTTCTATCCCGATTCTGGGATCTCCGGCTGGTTGACGCCTACTTCGAACGCAAAAGCATCACTTTTAATCGGTTTCTGCTTCATCGGCTGTACTTCAGATGTCCCTGCAATGCAGAAGAGGCAGTCTGCCGACGAATTACTGCGCAAGTACTGTCGCCATGAGATTCGCTTTCTGATTTGACTATTCATCTGCCCCAAGGAACCCCCGTGCGTCTTTATTTAATACTTGACGACACGAATCTTCCCCTGATTTTCCCCTCGTTCGGTCGGGCACTCTTGCGGGGAGTCATTCTACTTGCCGCAGCCGATAATCCTCGTGTCTCGATTTCCTTGGGCTCTCTACTGGCGATTGCTTCGTTCCTGCTCTACGCTGCGTAGTCCCCCTTTTTTTTCTCCCTGAGCCGAATCTCCGTCTTATATCGATCGGGGCGCCATCCACAAACCCCGGCATTCCTAAGCGTTCCTAAGGGGACCGGCCGTGTAATTCTACCTACCTACCTTCCGTGTCAACTCGCTTAGAGCTCTGATACTCCACCCACTGACTTCGCTAGAATATATAGGACCGTAAGCAGACTTTTGTTCGTGCTTCCATTCTGGCTGTCATTGCCCACGGAATCTCTGAGCGGATTATTCCATACCAACTTCCTCGACCGTTGTTGGCCGCAGCGGGACTCGACGAACCATTGGAAGGACGAAATATAGGAGATGTTCATGCGCCCAGTCAACAAGCCGTCGACATTCCGCGTATGGCTAAGCAATCGTTGGCTTTCCCGAGGATCAGCTGTTGCGGTGTTCACGCTTAGTCGTCGTCAGGCGACCGCAACCGCCGCGGAATCTTCTCACTTTCCGGACCACTCCACACGCTTGGAACTGTCATCCCTCCGCACGAAACATCTCGCCAGGATGTCATACGGCCCGACGTGGCGTGGGGGTATATAAAGTATCACAGAAGCCATGCGCTGCGAGTCGCGTCCTTCCGGATCGCACGATGAAGTGGACTGCCTTGGTCGCGTCGGTTTCGTGGCTCTCGCTCACCTCCGCCGCGGCCATTATTGTGCCTAGCATCGAGATTCGCCAGGCAGCCAATGACACCGAAAATCAGCTCTCCGGACGTGCGTGTTTGAGCTGTATGTCGGAGAGAGGTCGTTGACGCTGATTTCTTGCTAGCTTGCCGTCCTGTAACGGTGAGAATATACATCCTTGAATAATAATGAATTAAACATGGCTTCTATGCAGTTTATTTTCGCTCGCGGCACAAACGAGGATGGCAATGTCGGCAGCGATGTTGGCGCCCCCCTCATAGCAGATCTCCGTGCAGCATTGGGTGCCAACAACATTGCCGCTCAGGGCGTAGATTATGCGGCAGATGTTCTCGGTGCGTTCTGTCTGATTATATGTATTCAAACTCCAACCCCAACCATTGGGAACAGGTTATCTCGAAGGCGGCGATCCGGCTGGCAGCACGACGATGGCCAGTCTCATTAACCAGGCAGCCACCCAATGCCCGAGCACTCAGCTCGCGATCGGTGGCTACAGCCAGGGCGCCCAGCTCGTCCACAACGCCGCTAGCACACTCAGCGCCGCCGTAACTGCGCGGATTGCCGCTGGTATGTTTGTTGCAGCATATCCATTACCATTCTCAACACTAACATGCTCCAGTCGTTTTGTTCGGTGACCCCGACCGTGTCGGACACCCGACGCCGCCGCCTGTCGGGACCATCCCAGCGGCCAAGGTCGATTCCTTCTGCCACACCGGCGGTACGTCCTGCAGAATCAAGTAGCAAGCGATTCTGAGTTCCCTTTGCTATCGCAGATATTATCTGCACCGGTTTGGGCGGTGCTTCCCAGCACCAAAACTACAATTTGGACGCGCCCGCTGCTAGCTCTTTTATCATTGCACATGTTTGAATGTTGCAAATCCAAAATTTTAGTGGTTGAGATCTCACTCAACGCGACCACGCTTTTCGGTGTGTAAGGTATTGAATTCTGAGGATTCTCAGTTCAAGATGGATCCGTGCTTCATCAAAGATACATGACCACCGAAACCAGTAACTCCGCTCCGCTGAAACACGAACAGATTGCAAGAACTAAGGTCTTTTCCCGGGGAAAACTTTAGGTTTCAAATGCACGGGCTGTTGACACAATATTTTATTATGGGACATAACTATTCGGTGCTGAACATGAAAAAACCAGAGAGAAACGGGACATGCGTTAATATTTGGGGAGAATCGCGGTCGTCAACTCGTTGCGACTGACTGCACACTACAGGTCGATCAAGGGCAGAAAGTGATCGTATAATCGGCGTGAGAGGGAGTCGGGCAGGTCCACAGAGCGCTTTCGCTCGATTCGTCGTAGGCGTAGCTGTGTCAAATACAATGAGTTTGGTTTTATTTCAGAATGAAACGATAACGCACGCATAAGCGTTTGGGCAGGCTTTCTCTGTAGCAAAGAAAACGACGTTCAGCACGGCACTTGCAGGCAAGACAAATACTACTGACTGAAGTACTCGTAGTTGGTTACACCTTTTGAATGGCAAACCAGTTAATTTCATTGAAACATCTATTTACGGGAGTCTCACCTGAAGACGGGCAGGTTTCAGGGGTGTTGTGCGACCCGGAGCAGCAGTTGGGTGAGTCACCTAACGCGCGTTAGTTAGGTAAGGACGAATTCAAGACAATTTTTACCGGCTCTGCCATTCAAGGCGTCGATATTGCATGCGCTACTGCAACCGACCGGGAACCCGCTGGCGTCAAATGGTCCTTTCTGGGATGCGGGGCCTGAGAGCGTTTGGTCATGGTTAGTGTCTAATTTTCTAATAATCAGAAAGGAAAAAAACTCACAGTTTGGTCCTAGGTCGACTGCGCAAGCGGGCGTGGGACATCCGCGGGTGTTGTCAATGCGCACCCTGAAGTTGACGAGTCAGTCTTTTTGGGGAACACCGGGATAGAAATCCATACGGCAAGTTGTATCCATCTACAAAGGAGACTGCGTACGTGTTAGTACTGAGGGCTGCGCAGTCGATGACGGAGCTCATACTGTCATAGAAGTCGGAGACAGGCCCCTGGAAATTGAACCTAGGGGATACCATAGTCAGCGAATCGGTGATTAGAGACCAAGGGTAAATTTCTGACTCTGCCAAGGAGGCGGGAGGTACGCCCTAGAGCAAGAGTTATTTCTTTGGAGAAATTGAGCCAACGACCCAAAAGGCTGTGCTCACAGTTCCGGCATTCACATCACAAACGAGGCCACCGAGGCACCCGCCGTCCAAGCACGTGTTGGGCCCAGTTCCTTTTGAGAAATCGCAGTTGCGGCGGGCCTTTCGAGCAGTGAGAGCCTGCCTGGTTCAGTGCTCACGGAAACGGAACGTACCCAAATTCGGCCGAACTATCAAAAAGTATAAGTGAAATGAATCAAACGAGGATGAATAGAAGGATTTCGTACCCAGCCCTCGTCGACGGTAAACGTGACTTTCGTGAAGGAGGCTGCAGCCCATCTGTGTCATTTCTGGGTCAGACGGAAGGTTGGAAATTCGTTTCTATGCGTACCCAGTCGTCTGAGAGGGCCGTGGTCCGCCGGAGGTAAAATACTGGATAGGAGTTCAATGCGTTGGATCAATGTATGTAACTGGTGGATTCATACTGCTGGCCTGCGCAAGCATGAGGATGCTGAACCAAAAGAATATTCAAATTGCAAACCAAATAGTGAAAGGACACGCGTTGAAGACCTAATGCAAGGCAGATAAGCCTCGGGAAGCATATTATACCGAGTACAGAACCAACCGTAATGGAACGGGCCACAACGACGGAAGACAAAGCGAGAGATACCACGGAAGTAGCGACGAAAGCCTTCATGCTTGGGAATCCGGAGAGTGTTGGACTTTTGATGTAGATCCGGTTAGCCTTAAGTACGATTCCTGAGTCGGAGGAATCGTGCAGATTCTTTCTATGCAGCCCTCAATCCTACCGTGGCCGTTGTTGGCGGAGGTCTGAATCGGGGATTGCGTCCCGCAACGGCCAGATCGTCTCACAATATTAATAACATCGTTTTGCTCTTGTCCCGTCTACGCGGTCCGACGTTCTCGATGCCGATCAGAACGCCCTTAAATTAATCCTCCGACGGAGTCGCACACCTTGCTGGAAAATTTGGTCGGCCTTTGTAATCTGGATTCCAGAATCATATTCCCTGCAGCTTTCCGTGGCTAACCGTTAGAGTATAAAACACGAACATAGCTTTTTGAATTTGACGTGAAGGGAAGGTGGCAGATGTGAATCGTATATCATTCACATACCACAAAGAAACAGCCCATGAAAAATTCTATGATATCAGCCTTCGAGTCTTGCTCCGAGCTGCCCGCAAATGAACCATGCGGCTCGATCAGTCAGCGACTAAATTTGTGTGCCGCTGTCCTGCGGTATGCGCTGTGTTGTCGACTCTCGTTATTTGTTCAGGTCTTCTAGGTCGAGACCGGAACTTCAAATACATTGAAATACTAGATACGGACCACGGAATCCTTGTGCCTTACACTCTTAATGGGAGAACTTGGCACAGCGGACCGTGGTTGCACTTCGCGCACGCGTCGAACCATCTCAGTGGTGTTTCACCTTTGGAAAACTTCCGTTATGAGAGATCTGATGAGGAGATTTATCAGCACGGAAAGCTCACTATGCACGCCTTAACCAACTGCGAAATCAATGGACGCAATGAACGCGTTCAAGTTATTTTCGACATATTACGTCCTGTTAGTGATCCCTCGATCTTCCTTTCTCCTTGCCTCCGACGACACTGAATGTAACTTAAAGTATGCCTCATCAAATCGCCCTGATGAAAAGGTAAATCCCATCCAGTGAATTCCCCCGTTTTATGCGTCATTGGTCACACTAGCCGGCATTTCTTCGTCCAAAACGATCTCTCGGTTTGGCACCAAGCACTGCGACGGGCTCACTTTCCCTTATTTTGCCCGTGAGGCGGAGTCCGGTGAGAGTTAGAGTGACGTGAGATCATTGATAGGGCAGAGCACGGTAGATGGGCGGGTTTAGTTGGCGACGTTGTTAGTGCGGCATTGGCAGCGTACAGTGCCGGACAATCAAAGCCAACAAATTAATGGGCCATTTTTGTGGGTCCGGTAAAGTAACCAATAAGCTTCTAATTAATGAAAGATATATATCTACCTCCAAATGATTCATATTGTACGAGCCGATTCTCCGTAAATTGAATTTTGAATTCTGAGGCCCGAAAATTTGGCCAAACACCTAAAAACACTCCAAAATTCACGGGAAAATTGCAATCGACTCCTTTTCGCAAGCGCTTTCTGAATCTGTTAGAATCAAGAAAATTCAACGAGCCGTTCTTTCAAAAAATCGCTTTTCTTTTTTAGGATGGCAACAGAGGATGGGTTGCAGAAGGGATTGCAATAAGTGCTTGAGGAACGGGGCCTCAATGTCAGTGGGCTCCGAGCAAAGTGCAAGCCTGTTTGTTCATTTTAAAACAAGGACTGCTGCATGGCTCGACTGCTAAGCCACTAGGAGGACTTTGCTAATCAGGTCTCTATGCTTGAACAAGTTATTATACAGGCAGGGCACCTTCGTCTCTTTCTGCCCAAGTTCCACTGTGAACTCAATCCAATTGGAATGGTATATAATTTGTTTGATTCTTATTTAATTATTTATATCTACAGTACTGGGGATGGGCCAAGTACCGCCACCGCCAGATCGAGAAAAACACTTTTGATCAAGCCAAGACAGCGGTGTTCGACTGCCTTGATGCCTGCCCAACCGATGTCATCAGAAAGTTTGTGAACTGATCTTGGCGCTTTATGGATATCGTAAAGGATTGACTGGAGATGCGGCTGCACGGGCGGTGAAGCAGCAAAAGGTGCATTGGAAGGTGTCACAACAGGCCATCCACGATGCAGATTGTATCAATTATCAATTAGGTACACTCATACATTTTTTTTTTCATGTTCTGACCCTAAAAGGGGTACACACAATTTGTTTTTTGGGTCCAAAAAAAATTGGCCGCAGCTAATTTGTCGTGGGAAAAACTTCGGAGGTGGTTTTTCAGGCACTTTCTAGGTCTGGGAATCTGAATCTGAACTCAGATTTGCTCGGAAAAAAGCCGTTCACTGGCAATTAATTAATTACTAATTTGTTGGCTTTGATTGTCCGGCACTGTAGGTTGCGCAGGTTCGTGGCCAAGGAGCGGTAGTGTGGAGCGGTCTCGCAACTTAGCCACCGGACCGACTGCACTTATGGCCATGGGAGCCGTGAGCCGGTAAGCCGACTAAGTTACATAGATGACGCCTAGTGCGACTTAGGCCCTGATCGGCACCGTTAATTCACGTGTGAATTTTGGTGGAATTTTTTATGCATACCAATCGTCCTAACTACCCATGAGGAATAGGCCGTTTATGAACATTCGAGGTTGGAAAGGGGCGACTGTAATGCAAATTTCCGGATTTCACAGAAGATGCAAATATTTCAAGTTCAGCCCAGCATATTTTGAACTCATTCCACCACTTCCACCCAGACTCTTCGAGATTCAAGAAATGCATGCACTTTCCATTCTAGGACGGTTAGGGACGAAATCCGTGGGAAAGGTATGCACAAAGAGAATTCAAACAAAATTCACGCAGAAAATTTAACGGTTGCCGATCAGGGCCTTACTCGGGCCGGATCGTTGGGTTAGACGGCACCGTTCTCAGGGTCAACTTAGCCCATATTTCTTTTGATGGCATCAAAGCGGTTATTGGCGGGAAGTGGAGGGAGACCCGGGATGGCTCCGGGAAGAAATATTCGCCGCTGCGATGGTTTTTGAGAAGAATGCTAGTCTGGGGTAGTCATTCTAGGGGGATTCATGTCAACTTGGGCTGGGAGAAACCCCCCATGGCAGGCGCTGCTTTTTCGCGGAGCTATGGATGCAGCAGTGCAGAATTGGGATGTTTTCAAGGAGATTGGGAGAAAAGATTCATGTTCGGTCAATAATCGAGCGCTTGAGCTAGGGTTCGGGACAGGGATGTATTTTCATGTGGGGAATCGATCTAGATGGTCTCCAGTAGCGCTACCCGACGGGCAAGCATTCATTTTTTGAGGTACAATCCCGGGTCCATATGGGGAGAGGACAGTAAAATGCCAAGTCTAACGGTGTAAGAGCACTGATTAGTACCTAAGTAATGATGGGTCCATGGTAGAGGGGATGAAACAATCTAATCTCGGATGAGCTCAATGGGATACGATAACGGGAAAGGCTACTTAATCCAAATGAGAAGACCCCGTAAACGAGCTCCAAAAAAGGGTGGAATGAGGTTAGGCGCTAAGCACCGACCAGTCCTCTCTTTTAAGCAGAGCGGCGACTTAAATAGCTCTCTTTTAAGGCGGGCAGCGGCTTAGATAAATCACAAACCCGTAAAAGCGGCGATCGCTCACGGTACTTGGCGCCAGGTACGGGGTTGAGATACATAGGGATCCGGAACAATAAGGAGTGATCTGGGATCCAAAGAAGAAGTGGATCAGTTTTAGTCGTCGAACGTACACGCAGCAAGAAGCAGGGAGATAAAGGACTGGATAGGGCGAGGTTTCTTCGAATTTTCAGCTCTCATATACCCTATCGATATAATTAGACGTTCTCCGAGACATGGGAAAGCAAGGAAAATCCCGCTGTGCGGTACGCGGTGGTACGCGAGGGGCTGGGCAGAATTATTCCGCGGGCCGTAGCTTTTACTCACCGCGGGCTTGGCTCGCCGAGGTTGACGCGGGTACTTACGCGGCCCATTGGCGCCACTTTTTTTTTTTTTTTTGGGGGGGGGTAAGTATAGATCCCACAGCAATCGTAGAGACGATGTAGTCGACGTTTTTCCCACTTTCTGCTTTTATTTGGGATAAGATAGTCACCTCGGGCTCCTCGTGGATTTTTGCATTTTTTGATGGTGGTGAACTAGTGCTTGACTATGGTTCTCATGCAATTCTCATGTGGGCGGTATGACTGTTCAGTAAAATTACCGAACGGCGATCAAATTATGATCAAATGGCATGGGTGGCACGTACTCATGATGCTCATACCCAATTACTTATCGAGAGGGAAGACTAGGCCCTCAATCCCTTTGAACTTGTGTTTCAGTCTCTCCTCAATTCATCACTATCCATCTTCAAACAGAATATTGACTTTGCCCTGAAGCCGAACATCTCATCCTCCTGCCTTTCGGATACTATCTGGTCCACCATGCCAAACACGGTTACGCACCATTGAATGTGGGCAACGTCCATCTACCTGTCGACCGGTGCGGCGATTCGAAGGACGCGGAAATGCCAGCGGCGGGTTGGAAATGAATGAATTCTTGAATGGTGAGCCAAGGGTGAGCGGGAAAATTGCATTTTGACCCCCTAAATGGGTACTTCCCGTAAGGAAAATCTATTCTGAGGGAATATTTCGGAGGGTTTCCGAGACAACTATCGGGACCCCATCAATTGCTACAGCTCAAAGGAACAGGTTTTGAGCCCCTTCACTCGATTAAATAAAATTCTGGATGGCAGCCAGCTCTAATAAGTGTACTGAAGCGAGAAGAATCGACTTCCGATCATCATCTTACAAAACCCGCAAGAGATAGCGGGGATCAAGTTACGAGTGGACGCCTGGCTACCCGCGGCGAGGCCAGCGTGGGTGTATCCCCTTTCAAGTGCCGTAGCGACCCTGACTGTGGCGGCAATGAGGTACGTTACGAGAAGGTGCCTTGAGATGACAACATATCCGATCACTTAACAGGTCTTCAAGGTAAAGGGATTGTAACGCGGTGTTTCTCTCCACTTCATCCTCATTCTCTTCGTCCTCGTCGTCGTCGGTCCAGGCACTGGATACCAGCCGAGAGAATGAACATCACTACCAATGGGTTCGTACTAGGCGCTCAGCATTCTAGTCTCTGAGCCAAGACCCACGAACTATTTCAGCTATGTACTCGCAGGTTCCTGGCTTAACTGCATGCTCTATGCAATTGAGCTCTTCCTCACCATCCGGTACTTCCATCGTTCCTCGCACTCGCTACTCCACAAAACCGGCGTCGGCGGCATGCTCACATTCGATACTATATGTACTGCAGCCATTCTCATCCGCGTATACAACATCTTCCTGTATTTTCCCCTTGGCGTGCAACCGCACAATAGCTCCATTACAAACACGATCGGTGTTATTTTACTCTCCAATTATGGGACGGCGTCGCTGGCGCAATTGTTCCTAAGTTGCCTATACTATAATCTGTGGGTTGCTCGCTCGTTCCTGTATCTCGAGGATGACTCTTTTTGATTTCAGAACGAAACGAAGATTCATCACTGCTTTTTTATTACTCAACATCGTTGTTCATGTGAGTAACGTAACTCTTTTATTACCGGCTATAGGTGTAACAATATCGACCGTCTAGCTCGGATTCTCTTATGCATCTGCGATCTTAGTCCTCCACTTCCGTTGGTCCAACGCATCAGCAACGACCGCTTCCAAGTGCGACGAGTTATTTTCCTTACGCCTAACAGAGATCTTACCCTTTCATTCTCTCTTTTAATTTTCCTCCAGAGTCGGAGCCATTACATGCTCTGCGACGGACATTATGATTGCGACTGCATTGCTCTCCACGTTCGTCCGTATTGAAGCGGAGGCTAGTTCGGAACAAAAGTGAGACACTCCTGCCTCGCTGCCGCCTAACCATGCCAATTCCCCTCAGACATTACAGTATTATCCGCCGACTTATTGTCCTTATTTTCACTTCTGGAGTTGCTGTCGCATCTGTCACTCTTTTCACGATCATCTTGATGCTCGAACAAAATCGAGGTGTGTATTTCTACTCCACCATACTATTACCGGCAGCTTATAACCTCCAACCTCAGCGTACACCCTCTTCTACTTCATCCAAGGACGCATGTACGCTCTAACCATCGTCGGAAGCAGTTACGCTATGCGCAATCCGCCAGAATCCACACTCACACTGATGAGCGCGTCTCTCCCAACCGCCATTGTCAGTGGCAATTTCAACATCGGGAGGGAGGAGGACAGCCACACCTCCCCTCAAGTAGGGTCTGGTGCAGCCTATGAGCACCTGAATCCGCTCCGCTCCTCTAAATGCTGAATACTGACTGTGAGGGCTTAGGAAAGATAAGGGTAAAGGACCCCAACGCGGGCTTCACACAAGCGAGAAGAGGGGGTGTCGGATGCTGGATTCGAAAGACTTAGGAACTGCAGGAACTCTATCTAATTAAATACTCTACTGAGGACTCACTAATGGCCTAACCTAAATATACATTATAAGGAAGTGTACACAGTAAGGAAACTACAGAGCAGAAATACAGGATTCTTGAGTCATATCTGGCTTGTATTCAGTTAAATCACCGCCTTCGCACGCCAAGGCCCTTAGGCGCAGCGGGGCCCTGCCAATGCGACGGGCGTAAAGGACGTCGACAGTGGCGGACAAGGCCGATCGGCTTTTGCCGGAAGGCCACAGATGCCGTTGTATCTGAGAAGTGTGCACTGGCTTGAGACGGCCATATTGAAAGATGTCCAAGTCAAAGATTGCCGCCTAGATTGCCTCTCTATGTCGCTTCCCTCAGAACTCGTTGGGCACTCTTCAGAGCCATCTCAAAAATTCAAGTTCAGTACGTTTTACTAACACTTCAATTATAGTACGTATATATATATATACTAGTAATAGTCCTCCGTATGCTGTTGGATCCACCGGGAAAACTAGTTTGTCTGATATGGGACAATTCTTCTCAAACATCAATCTGTCTGTTCGAATAATGGCTGCTAAGCCTATGTATCTTACCAGTGATGGCACTTCTTATAATTTACTTCCCTTCAATGTGTATACATTTCTCCCTTAAGCCTTCTTTGGTTCCCTTCAGGAATGTGGTCCATCATGATCAACCACGGCTCGGGCATCTTGCGCGAGTTGTGCCTAGCCTTCAGTTTTTATTTCTTCTGACTGTAGAAATTGCCTATGTCTTTCCTCTTCATCAGATACTGGCTGCCTAAAAGACCATGTCCTCGCCTTCTTGACCCTTATCCCCAGCAGTAAGTGCATTCAAAATCTTTAGTTGAAAATACTGAACCATTGTGTAATTACAGTAAGTTCTTTGCAGGTTTTGGTCTGAATAAATGTGTTTTGTGAGAGGAACTGAGGGTGAAAGGTATCGTTAGAAAAAGATGGAAACCTGCTAAGTGTCAGCTGTGAAGGTCGGATATTTGTCCGCTGTGTCTTGCAGTTGCTATATACGGTGCAAGCTAATGTGGATTGTGAGTTAAAGTACAACGTCCATTGTAACTGGTCAAGCAGATTAAACCTACAGCTGCCCCTTGCTGCCGATTTTGCAACCATTTGAATTTTTCAGACCAAGTGATTCCCTTGGTACACAGTTTCCAGACATGAAAGCCCGCTGTGTGTCCAGCCAACACGCTCCGGGTGCGCTGCACTAGTTACCTTCCTTAAACTAGCTGGACTAACTGGGGAGATAGAGCTTGGATTCAAGTTTCCAAAATGGCTCAACTGCGCCGGAATTTCCCTTCTGGTCCTACCGAAAGCCATCTGATTTGTTGAATTAGTCAGGATTCAGCACAGTCTGCGGAGTAGTGACTCTTGTAATTAATCTACTTTCACTGTGATGATAAGCTGAATTTAGTCTGATGTGCCGGTTGAGTCCATCTCGTTACCGGGCCCTGCCGCTTGTCGGCCTTACGGGACTTTACCGGATGGTTAATGCGTACTTCGTGAACGCAGAAGCATCGCGTTTGATTATTTTCTGCTTCCTCGGCTGCGCTCCGGGTGTCTCCGCAATGCATACGGGGCAGTCTGCCGACAAATCACTGCACCAGTGCTGTCGCCGTGGTTATCCTTGCAGGTAGTCTTGATTGCTAGGCTTTGCCAGTGTTTCAATCTCTATTCCCTGGCGCTCTCTACTGACGATTGGTTCGTTCCTGCTCCGCACTGCTTCATCTCTTTCACCTTGCTTCTTGGGCCGAATCTCCATCGCATCTCGAATCCACAACCCTGTACAACACACGCCTACTTGTTTCGTGCAGAATTGCTTCTGCGTGGAGGATTCGACAAGGCACCCAATCTCCTGCGTTGGAACTATCTTCGGGAATGCAGGTTCTGGGCTGTCAACTGGGTCGACTCCTTTCTTACTTTGCGTCACCAGTTTCGCTGCTAGGAATTGTTTGTCAACGCCCCACTTTTGCGATTCAATTCTGCGGTTTCGCATTCCAAATTAGCTGAATCACGCTGCGAAGAATCGACGTACGCTGACGTTGCGCTGCGAGTAACCGGTCTACTGTATTTTTACGTTCAAATCGACACGGGGTGTGACGCGTGACCCGTTCAACCGATTCGACATTTCGACACCGGCGAGAAATTTGCGTGACACCAGCAAAGAATTTCGATTTTCAAGATGAAAATTTGCCTTTTTGCGTTTTCCAGGCAAATTTGGACCGCATGTCACGCTTGGGAGGCTCAACAAAGGGCTGCGTGATGCGTGACCCCTACCGAATTTCGATACCGACAGGGAGGTGCGTGATGCGTGACTGTCGATTTGAACGTAAAAATACAGTATCCTCACTATTGCTTGGATCTCTGGTTTATTATTTGTCGAACTGAACTTGAAATTTGGCTCTGCCTCCGGTTGGCCGATTTGACCTTCCTCGGCGTGAGATAAGAGTATACGTTCTGGCAGGAAATACTTCTTATCAACTATGTCTGATGCTAAGATCAATTGATAGATTGGCGACTGAATGTTAACAATTTTTTCATCCACAGTCAAGCCTTTTGATGGGCAAGCGGTTGGCCAGATTCACTGATATAATCCCAGCTTTAGCTATGAAAGCGGGTTTGTCTGCCAACTGGGTGGTATTGGGCCGACCTGGAGGCACGCGGGACCCGCGATGATCATCAAACATTAGCGGATTCCATGGACAGCTAATATCGGAAATGAGGTAACACAGGTCGAAACGCTCGGGCTCACCAGACGGCGACCTTGATGGATTCAGTCCTAGTTGTTTCTTCCTCTCCAGAGTCGGCTCTCCTACCTATCTTGACCCAACGTAGCTCAATTTTGAGCGCAAGATTCCATGTCCCGGCGCTCTAATTGCGTCACGCGCCGTCAACGGCAATGGCACCACGCGCAACGTCACCGACGCACGGCCGCCTGCAGCGGCGCACTACGCGCGCCCGAGCACGCGCGCCCGAGCTGCGCATGCTCCGAAGCTTCCGCATACGGGAATTTGTACGAGTGGATGCGGATGAGGAGGAACGGTACGTGCTTTCCGTTTTTTGCCAAGGGGGTGAGCAATGCTGATAGTCTTTTATGTTATTTTTTTCATCAGATTCGACATTTTATGGCCAGCGGCGTAGCACAATATCTCCCGCGGCCCTCTCCCCGATTCGCACTCTCGTCCTGGATTTCGGCTTGACTTAGATGATTTTCCCCTTTCATTTTCAGGTCGCACATGATCGTTATCCCTCCTCTAACTCTCGGTCCTCTTTACTCTATTGCGACCTCCAGCTCGTTGCACTGCTACTATACTTATAGTTATACTCTCCTCTCCCTCCTATTACAATCGTCGAACTCGCTGGGGCTTGTTGTACTTCCGTCTCCATGATTTGTGTACCTATTTGCTCACCCTCCTCTTCCTATCTGCCCCTTGTATCCCTGTTCTTGTGCACATCTCCCACATCTCAATATCACCTGCCAACTATTTCTCTTCTTCTCACCGGCAAGGATAACGTACCGCAGTACTTGCAAGCCCTTTGCAACGGGCCACGGCCACGTACAAGACGATCTAATGTAGACGGCATGAACCAGTTTTTGTCGTTTTCCTGGACGGATGCGGGCGATGTACAAACGATTGGCGTATCGACCGCCATTCTGAGCGCCGCCCTCTGCGTCAGGATGCGAGCACGGTGGGAAAATTTGCGCCGAAGAGCTTCTACCCCACGCCGTACTTCCTGTCACCTACCGCTCGTTCTTCAGCAATTTCAAGAACCCTCCAACCAATCAAGCCTGAGATGGTTAGATTTCACAGCTTACGTTGTGGCGCAGCTAGAAGGCTTAGATTTCGTGGACGATGAAGGTATAACCCTTTCCTAAGACGTGGAGTACTCGCGTCTCGAGGTCACAGCGGGATCACTCATTCTCGCCGCCATTCTCGAGCTATTGAAAGGCCGCACCCAGACATTCCTTTGAGAGGAACGAGTAAACGGACCGCCCGCGTGGCAATCTGCGTGGCCAAAGCGGACTTGACGCCGCCACAAATGACTGTTAAAGTTAATTTTATAAAGAGAGAGATAGCTATCTTTAAATACACAAGAGCGCGGTGGGCCGCTTCGCGGCCCACCACTTCGGCTGAGGGATGATCAATTGGTGCTTGAATTGGCGCCGGCCTAACACTGATAATCCACAGACTCGGAACTGATGCCGAGGAATGGGCGCTCAAAACACATTGTTTGGGCTTGTGGACACTTTTATAGGCGCGCACGCTCAGACAAAGAGCGGAAATCTGGCGTGTGAGCTTGTAAGACCGATGTGATTGATTAGGTGGGGCCAGCCGTCGATGCGAAAGATGGCAACCAAAGTTCTGGATTGATAGACCCCGAAGCGGAGTTTGAAATGGCTTCAGACAGACACGCATAATCTTATAAAGAGAGTAATAAAAAAACCTGG
The DNA here is from genome assembly GCA_029204075.1 of Mycena capillaripes. NCBI lineage: Eukaryota > Fungi > Basidiomycota > Agaricomycetes > Agaricales > Mycenaceae > Mycena > Mycena capillaripes. Next base: position 5,303,345 of record JARHKZ010000003.1, on the reverse strand, counting down.
GTGTCATCGTCACCTGAACCTCTGGTCGAAACGCTACACCAAATTTCGAATCTAACCGTTATAACAAATCCAAACTTTGCATATGTCCGTATCCTGCGGAACTTTTCAATACGGTGGTGGAAGGGAGGATTGAGGAATACAGACAAGACTGGAGATGCGGAGGCGTGGAAGGGCGTTGCGGACGAAGAAGCGCCAAGGATGAAGAAGATGCCAATCGGAAGGGATGGGGGCGTGCGACGGGGCCGGCAGAGCTTGCCGCACAAGTCACCCTCCGCCTCCGTACCGCTGAGCGCATGCAAAACGTTGGCGAGCTGCGCGATGGGGTGGCGTTACGTCGGCATCGGCGGAAAAGGGAGTCTGCGAAAAAGACGAATCAGTAACGGAGAAGAAAAGAAGGAAAGAGAGAAGAAGGGAACGCGAAGAAGATAGCGAATGGGATAGCCAAAGGTTTGAGACGATGCGGGGATGTATCCGAAGGCAAGGAATGTGAGGGGGAAGGGGTGTGGATATACATAAACGGAGGAAACGACAAGAATGAAAGGAGGGGGATATCAAGTCCTAGATTAAATGAGAAACCACAGGCTTAGGAGGAAACGATTGATGGAGGATACGGGACAATGTGGGGGATGTAAAGTAGGTACCCCAAAAAGACATGACGAGTCAAAGCAGATAATTAACGGAAAGGACGGATGGTAGAGGCAACGAAGGGGATGAAGAAAAGAAAATCGAAAAGACGTTCCAGTCCAGACGGCTTACTCCCTGGATGCATGGCGTTATCTCATCCCCGCGGCGCAGCACTCGCATTGCAAAAATGCGCACATGCCACGGCTTCTCCCTCTCCGTCGGAGTGCTCGCTACGGCCATCGCCCTCCTTTTCCCTTCGCTGTCCGTCTCCGAGGGGACGCACAGGGATGCATTAACCTCGGATGTGGCAGCGGTTACCCTCCAAAGGCCAACAGGGTATGCCCCTGCACATGTCTGGGTGGAGTAGGCTCGAGCGTAGACACCGCCCAGTGGAGTTTTCGGTGGATGGCGGCATAGAGAGGGATGTCGTCGTCAATGAGAACATATTTGAGCGCGCTCGTTCTCGAGTTCGTCGACCTGTGCGCTGGGAGGGGATGCGCGCTGCATCTCCCCAGACCACCGTGATCTTTTCTCCTCTAAACCGTCCGCGGCCGAGTGAATACAAGGCTGTAATCCACGGCATCGCCCAGATCCACACCGCACACCCCCACTAGCAGCTGCCCCGTTTTCGTGTTCTGTACGAATAAGTGAGCCGCACCCAGAGGAAGAATATGAAGAAGGCAGAAGGGACGTACTCGGGATGGGAGAGCTTTGCAGGCCGAGCTGCAATTGCACGCGAGCCGTGGATTCAATCGAGGTAGGTTAGTAGGGACGAGAGATGAAAGCGAAAGCATCTTGACTCACTTTTTTTGTGTGTCTGCGCGAGGGGATCTCGTCCTGGCGTCGTCGCAGTATCTCTTGGTCCGTAGCACAAGATGGCACGCACATGGGCTTGGCTCGTGGAAGCAGAGACATGGAGCGAGAAGTTGTCCGTATGCTCACGAGAAGTCCCCAGAACGGAGTAGGATGAGCACGGGTCAAAATCGCGGGGACGTGCGGGGTAGCGGGCAGGGAAGGGGATCGAAGATGAGGACGGTAGTCCTCGGTGGCTTCGCAGATGCACCGCGACAGCGTGATAAGGCGGTCTCGCGAACGGAGAGTATTGTATCAACGCGAGGCGAGGGGGACGTCTCAAGTCGTGGGTAGCAGCAGCGCCGTCGTTAGGCGGGCATAGCAGTGGGGCGAGGACGTGAAGCGCCGGCATGGCGCGCGGCATCTCGGGCGCGGCGGGACTGACGTTGAAGGAGAGAATACAGCGCTATAAAAACAGGGAGGAGTGGAGAGATACCACGCCAGCCACGATGTAGTGCCTTCACGCATTCCGCAGCCAGCCCCGGCGTGGTTGTTGGTATGAGCCGCGACTCGATTTGCTTCGGTAGTGGGGACGGAAAGCGCAGCCAGGAATGCATAGATCTGGTAGGTGGGCGTGGTGCGTGCGCTGATGTGCAGTCGTGCGGCGCGGAAGATCGAGATGCTCTGGGAAACGGAGACAAGTGGGCCAGGAAACAGTGAGAAGACTCAGAAGAGGATGCGGGGACAGCAGCCAAGGATGGAATTGCTGCAGATTAAAAGGAGAACCGGCCGTGAGTCGAGCCAGAATCGACAACACTGACTTGCCCTAATTTTAGCTGCTTCAGCTGGCGCAGCTCATCCCCTCCCCTGACACATCACGTTCCCTTTCGGGAAACACTTACGCCTCGCGATGCCTTTTAGGATTCTTTGCACTCTTTTTGCCATTTAATCTGTTATATTAAAGAAAAATACTGTTAATAACTTTCAGTCTTGGGCCCCATCTTTCTGGAATCCCTCTTTTCTCAGCACTATCCGAGATTTTGCTGATGGTCTGGAATATCAACGACAATTCCAGGATTCTCGTATGCTGGATACTTTGGAGCGTGAAGGGGCGTCATTTTTACGTCTTGCCGACAACTGCCTTAGTCGGGAGCGCCGGGTAAACTCGACACGGTCTACGGCACCGTCGACGTGGGAGAGATCGACCTCCAATGCGATGTTTTATCGCACCCGCCCGGTTCTATCTGATCGCGACACCTGACAGGTGGTGATATCCGAGGGTGTCGACTAGCGAGAAGTTGCAAAATTATAAATTTTAATTATATTTCTCTTTCATTAACCGTTCTTTAACGAGATGGTGGAAATCCTGTGCTGAATCCCCATTTATCTGTACTCCTTTTAGCTTTCTCCGTTTCTCGTCCACTCATAACCCCTTTGTTTTTATCGTTTTTCCCAAGAAATTGAACCCATTAACCGTTCTTTAAGATTTTGCTCATTCGGCAGTGCAATTGCTCCATATGTCCATTCTCCTTCCGGTTTTCCTCTGCTCTTCCTCTTCCATTAACACCTCACTGTTTTCTGTGCTTCTGCACCTCTTTTCGTTTGCGGCAGAACAGCTGACCTGTGCGCAGCCTCTCCCGGGAAGGACGCAGTTGCTGCCGCAGCTCTATTGGATTTTCTTTATGATGCCGGTGGGCCACGTACTCTGGCGGCCGACTGTGAAATTATTATTACCCGTTCTTGAACGATTCGCTCGTTTGGCGGTGCAATTGCTAGCTGTATCCCCTTTGGCTTTGCCTCTCCTCTTGTCCTGCAGAGCCTGCCTTCCTGTCCCATTTGGATACCCATGGCATTCGAGCACAATTGCTCAGGTGACAATATGCAACTCAATCCAGCAGACCCACAGCGGATTTCTCACTGCGTGCCGTGATTATTCTCCCACCGCGCCGCTCAATCTTTCTCACTGCGGCCGAATGACCGGCGTAGATAAAAGGACCAGGAACCTCACCCTTCCACTTACTCCCTTTTCTGCTCCCCTGTGATGCGTCGCGCCCTGGTCCGCAATCTTCTGGCTTCCTTCAACTGCCCACTGTCACTTGACTGCTACCATTCTGCTCTCCTGCTCTCGGATTCAACAATCTCTGTATCGCGTAGTCACGCTGCAAAATCTGAATAGTTTTCCTTGCCATCCGCTCGTCCTGTGTTCAAGGCCATAGAATTGCTACATTTCACAAGACGATACCCACAAACCAGTCCTCAATGTGCATGCAATCATCTGCGGGCTTCATTCAGTCTATTCGCTTGGCAGGCACAATTGAATTCCCTCATTTTCGGTGTCACATTCTGATGCAGTGATCTCGGGCTCGCTCCTTTGGCGTCGGACCATGTTTAACCCCATCACCGGCCGTCACGTTGAGTCGCGGGAAATTTTCAAGATGGTGGTGCCCATGTTGGCAGCCAATATTATCCCGATGCTCCCCCAGTTCTCGGAAATGGTTCGTGCTCCGGCTGCTTCCCGCTGAGTTGCTCACTCGGATCTCAATTTCCTGCTTTCTAGATTTGTCCCGGCCCCTTTTTGCTTCACTCATTTCTCCTGCCCCACAAGATAATTTGCCGCCCATCTTAAAGGTTCAACATATGGATCGCAACCGTTACATGTGTGACACAAATTTCTATTGACCTTTTTCGGAACTATGCTGATCGAGATCAGGTAATTCTCTACTTCCCATCGTCAAGTATTCGTCACAACATTGTATTCCTTATATTTAATTTAATTTCACCTTTCGCCTCTCTTTGCCGGACATCTGGAAAACCCCCAGTGGCTACATAGCTTGTGGTAGGCCTCAGTAGTGTGGTAGACCCATAGCCACTCCCCCCTTCTACATGAACCCATATAGTCTTGTATTTCTACCGTAGATGTCGCACATCTATGGTAGATTCTGGTAGATTGATGGTAGACCTCGCGTAGGCTCGCGTAGAGTCCCATAGACTCGGCGATAACTCACGTGTGGGTTCTGCCGGTTCCCGCTTGCGCTATTCCCGAATCACCTGGCACCCAGAAAATGCAGCAAAAACAATAACATTGCACTACTATTCTACTGCAGTACAGGTTACAGCAGAGGCAGGAAGCATGACAGCCAAAGACTCGGGGGCGGGATAACACGGACAGCAGACTCAGAATCGATTGATTGACAGCTTGCCTCGTCGCAATTTGTCAGGGCGGAGAGGGACTTGGCAGATTGATGGTTGCGCACAATACGAGGAGGGCACCGCAGATAGAAAGCCTCCCTCGTAAAACAAAGTAGTGAAACAGTCTGAAACTTGCGGCCTTGAGGTTTGGACAAGCCTTGGCTGAGAACAGTCCGAAACTTGAGGCCTTGAGGTTTGGAGACGCTAGCGTGAGCTTGACTTGGAAAACATTGGTAAAACTTGAGAGCTCGGCGAGCAAAAAAGACAAGGGACCGAAGGAACTTGATGCCAAGCAGCTTGAGTTTGATCCAGATGAGCAGCTAAATAGGCCGACACCGACACGGTACGGGACACCGTTGCGGAGAGGAGAAGACTCGATGTGGGAGGGGGGAAGAAAGAATCGCCAACCATTTGATCCCCAAGTCCGTTATTTATGTGGGGACTCGCTTGTGGGCTTCCGAATATCATGCACATGGTAGGTGAGATCCTACCATGGGCAATATAGAAGAGAGCCGCTATGGTAGGCTTGCGATGTCTATCGTAGATAGCCGAGTCTATGGGAGTCTATGGAGATCATTCAACTCTATCGGCGTCTACCGAGACACCGCCACTCTACCACGCGAGCCGCATATCTATCAAAGAAAAACCTGTTTCCAGATGGAGCGAAGCGGAGGTCCATCTTGTATAGGTTCTATGTGAAGATAAGATCAAAATCCATCTTGAAATGCCTAAAAAGCATCGCGAAGCGTAAGTGTTTCCCCAAAAGGGAAATCACGTGATGTGTCAGGGGAGGGGTTGAGCGGTGGCCGCTTAGCTGCTTCACGCTCAGTGTGAGCGCTGTGACGATCAGTATCATGGTGACGGCAGTATTGGGCCTTGTTTATAATGAATTCCCACGTTATTCCTTGCCTTTCACCGCCATGGCGATGAACGCTTGCACGACCTTTGAAAGCCTGGGTGAGGATATAATCCTCCAGACACTTTCACTATGCGATGGCTACACGGTCCTGTCTGTGTCCGTGGTGTGTACTCACCCTCTCATATCTTGATTGCATTGAAGAGGGACGTGCGAAGGTCAATAAATCTCTTCGACGTTTCGCGCTGGTGAAGCAACTTTGGTTATCTTTAGTCCACGACCTAGGCTCCCGTGGCGTACTGGACCTTCCTCCTGGTGAACTATATCATTCAACTTCAGAACTCGTTTCCCTAGTCAAGCGCAAGCCCGTTCCGTGGTCCATCCTCGGATGCCCATGGTCGCAAACCTCTCTGGCGTCTGCGACCGCCTGCCACAAGTTCACCTTTGACACCGAGACGGTGGCTGGGAACATTGGTTCTCATCGCCTTTTGCCGGGTGCCAAATACATGGTATTTCAGATATCGGACGAAGAATTCGACATACATGAAGTTTGGAGCGGTCGGAAAGTATTCACGCACGCTATACGCACACAAAGTGGCTTTCAATTTGATCTGGCGCCGGATGGGAACATCGCGCGCGTATTTTTCGCGTACGTTGCAGACGGCGTGTACGTCCTTGAAACTCGAGTGCGACGAAAATCGGTGCTAACTTCCAGTTTCAATGAACAGTAATATTGCGGTGCACGAAGTTCAGCTGGCGACAGGCCAATCGCGCGAAGTTTTCAATTTGCAAGTCGTCGCAGGCCTCGGAAGGCTGATGAGCATTGTCGACGACTTCCTGCTTTACTCTTCTAATCCTTTGGATACGCGGACTTTGGTCCTGGTTAACTGGCGTACGTCAATGTACGTCGTACTCAATTGCGGGATCACCGTACATTTCGCGACCTTTGGTTCCACTGCAAGAAGTCTTCTTTTTTCACCTATCCGGCTTTTCTCACTCTTCATCGTCAGTTCCCAATAACGCTCCTCCGGGGCTACATCGCAGTCACATACCCGGACAGTGAATTTCCTCATCAACTGAACCTGCTTGTAACGGATCTCGCCTCCTTCGCGCCGTACTGGAAACCGCTAGACGGAATTCTCCTCGACGACCAGCTCTACGTTCAGGACATGCCACTCGTAGCACATGCCAGGCTTGAATGTGACGGCCACCCAGTTGTCGACAGCCCTCACTATCTCAGACTGGGCGCCATGCCGAGCGCGCTTCACCACGGTGCCTACGACATTTCTGTGCACGTTGGGGAGTGCGATGTACGCTCATCGGCGCGCCCGCCCTTCGGGAGCCAGATGCGCGACATTGTGCCTCGCAAGCGTCGGCCAGTTGCGCTTGCGCCAGCGTGGTCCGGTCGTGGTTTCTTATAGGCTCACGCCCCCCATGGCTCCGGGAAAGCCACGCGGATGGCGCCTCATATCCGCTGCCCGTACCGAGTCCGCAATCCGCCTCCTTGCACATCCTCCCCGAGGGACTGTAGTGGCGCGGGAAGAGAGCACCTTCATCGTGTCCTACTACAAGTAGAATCCAATCACACGAGAAATAAATATACCGATCAATTAAAGGACCACGGCGATATCTATACAAAGGCACGTAGAAAAAGAACGCCTACCTAAGTCCTAGACGGAGTTGGCGTCCGGGACGTGTTTCCGTGTCCGTTTTGTTTGCCCATTTTTATAAACAGAGACTAAATAGTTGGAGCCCAATTCAAGGTGGACGCAAATGCTTGCGAGGGAAGCAATGTTTGCCAACTTGAACCTCTGAGGATAATGTTTTTTTAAATGGGTAAAATCGAAGTGGGCAAAATCGAAGAGGCGCAGATGACAGTCCACAATCGGCGATATTTGAATTCATGAAAAAGATAGTAGTAGAAAATTCGCCGGCTAAATGATTATGCATTGTACCGTTCGTCATGTCAGATAAACCCATCTCGGCGTACAATGTACGACTATAAACGCCTCTTCGGTGCTTGCTGTGCTCTTCAAGGCCTCCAAGTCCTTGGACTCGCCAGCACTGGAACAGGAGAAGATACCGGGCATAGATAAAGACCTGGCGACACCGGCGGAACACTCGAGGGTTGAGCGTTGAGATGAAGACGGGAAGCATATCTCAAATCTTCGTTCCCGACCAGCTTCATGCTGTACCTACCGCGAGGGTTCGGGCTCATCCCCGCCCTAAGTGGGCTTCTGCCGCCTCTCACCCTCCCAGCGCTTACCCCACTTCGATCATGCAGATCCACCCACATCCACGTCATTCAATGCGCAGACGCCTACGCCCCCGCCATCGCCCAGCACAGATACATCGTTTCCACTGGTTCCTTGAAGACCAATTTGGTGTGAACCGCATGGCGAACGCGCGGAAGGCGGGCAAGGACGTAGGGATGGGTTTTGACCAACGGGGCGGGTGAGTGTCAGGTGGGGCCTCTCCGTTCTCGGTCTTGGTCTCTCCTTTGGTTCCCTTTTGTTCTGGTTTAGTACCCCGCTTTCTTTGGCCCAGTCGCGGTCGCGCCACAGCGTCTTCTCGCGCATACTGACCGCACGTGTAGGTTTTCTACGTAGCAGTCGGTCCTGGCGACAAGATGAGATGGAAGGAGGTTGTAACAAAAGCATAACATCACAACTAACAAGAATAAAGATGGAAGATGAAGATAAGAAATGGAGAGAAGCGCATCAACAAAGGGATGGCAAAGAGGACGAGGAGATTGAAGTCCATTGGAGAAAAACGGAACAAAGTTCAAGCAAGATGTTCCTCTCTCTGAGGAAATCTTCGAGCTCATGCGCTGCACCCTGTAGTAAGCACGCTGGGAGATGGTGAAATCCAGCCTGCGCGCAATTTTCTCGCGTTCCGGAGTTTCAGGTCCATTGACCTCGGTATCAGTGGTGTCCATCGTAAAGTCGATGCTCTTTGGCCATGTGTAACCATTCGCACAAGGCATCGGGTTGGCGCTGACTAGATTCACGGCCAATTCACTGCAGAGTATTAATCGAGGAAGGTGTAATTGCTACCGTAGACCATCCATCTCGCAATCTCCTTCGATCAACACGGTCAATCACCTTATGCACCGACCGCAACCCGCGCCGTTTCCGCCAATACGCTCTCCATCCCTCCCAGAAGCACGGTATTGTCCTGTTCCTTATGCGGCGTGTAATAAATCTTGTACTTGCTGTCGTGCCAGTCCTTCGCAGTGAGCTCCCGGCCATTGGTGTCCCGGTATTTAAAGTCCTGCTCTGGGCGGCGGAGATACGCGAGGGAGTAGCGGTGCGGCGAGGCGTACGCGCCTGTTGCGCGGATGACGCGATGAACACACGAGTACAGTTTTTTATCGGACATGAACCGCAGCGCGTCACCGACGTTGATGATTGCGTGGCGGTCTCTATTGATCAAATGGGTCGTGTGAGTGGAGAAATAGTACTGAGGAAGTAAATGAGGCCCACCGCGGCTCAACGAACTCCCACCGATGGGTTTCCGGCGCGAGTACCTGCAGACCGTACTCGTGCGAGAACAGGATCGTCATGGAGCCGATATCTGTGTGCTCCTGAAGAGTCTCGCCGAGGTCGAGCGGGTAGCTCAGCATCGCAAGCGCGGTGTCGCACGGTTTGGACGCATCGTGCCCGCGGTCAAAACGCTGCTCGGCGGGGACCTGAAGCACGTCGGAGAGTGCGCCGAGCATGACAGACACGACGTAGTTGCACCGGTCGAGGTAGGTCTGGAATAGTGCGTGCTCGGCTTGAACGGCTGGCGCGACTGTTTTGGTGGCGGAGACAAAATCCCACCGCGAGAGCTATGCGAAGTCACCGGTGAGAATTGAGTACAAAGTAGCTGGGATGTTCGTGGATCGCACCATGAGATGTTCAACCGTGCGCCAATCGTCCTCTTTGATACCCGTGAATGTTCCGTATGGAATGTACCTTGGAGAGGAAGTAAATACAATGACTTGGATAATTTAAAAGTTAGACACCCACCCCTTAGTGTGGATGCCCACGATGTGGTCCTGCATCTTAACGTCCATCGGCTGCGCAAAGTACTTTTTCATGAACTCCTGCAGACGGGTCTTCTCATCGACGATACTCTTAGTAATTTGGCTGTTGTCGAAATTAAGGTAGAAGAAGCCCTGGGTCTGGCATGCGTGCAGCAGGTTCGCGAGCTCAGTGGGGTCGCGCGCCTCGAGCAGCGCAAAGTCGATTGTGGAAAACGACGCCTTCGGGACGCGGTCATCGCTGAGTTCGAGATCTTCCGGAATGTGCGACATGGTGGTCAGTTCAGAAGAGATTTGGGAATACTCTAAGGAGGATCACCTAGTTAGCTTTATACAGAAATTGACGCGGAAACCGTGGGATTCTCACGTTGTCAACATAACGCGAGCGGACACCTGGGAGGGAAGGACTCCGAAGGATCATTCGGCACCCCAGGAATTGTCATGATGTTTTCTGTGATAGCGGGAAGGACTGAATGAGCGCAAGGTGTTCAAAAGGATGAATACCACCCAAGGAAGTACAATCTCGTACAGGGATCTCTCATTTGGGAGGGAACTGTGTCGCTTGCAACTAAGCCTGAGAAAATCATTTTTTTGGGCGCGTGTTCAACTTTTGATGGAGTGATACCGATTCAATGGCTCAGGCGCGTTGGGATACCCTTGGGACCCCAGCATTCAGAGACTGGACCAGGACCGGTGATAATAGATGCAAGGCCCGATTTTCCGCGACCTAAAATGTCAGGACAGATTTCGGAGAAAATCTCAGGAAAACAATAGGCCTCGATCCCGAAATCGGCCAAAAATCTCAGGAAATTGAAATCAGGCCTATTTCTTTCCTCGTAAATTTTCGGCCGCTGACGCGGTTTTGTCACGATTTTTCTCCAGGCCTCCCACCCAAAACCCAAACTTTGTCAGGATTTTGACCAGGCGTAGGGGCCAAAATCACGATTCGCATCAGGCCTATTATCACCGGTCCTACTGGACCATGCTGTATATAATACTACCACTATCACTATCACCGTGTTTAGAAGTAACTCCGGCCGCGCTTGCTTACCGCTAAAATTTTCGTCTTTTATCTGATGCCCCTACCGCGTGCCTGCCCGCTCCACACCGCTTCCATCTCTACATCTTTCCCCACGAAATTTCCCTTCGAACTCAGATGTGTTCCTCGCATCTCTGTTTCCTGGCCCACCGCGTCAACAGATGGCATTTCCTATCAATGATACTGATTCCCCCTTACAGCGTAAACCTGCTGTCACGGCGGCTCCTCCGGACATGGATTCTGAGGATCTGGAGGAGTTCGAAATTGTCCTCCCTGTTTTCCTCAGCTAAACGAACCGGCCGGCAGAAATTGGAAAAGTAGAGCTGCCAAGGCCCGCCAAATTTGGGTCCATTTCAGCCAACGTCGGTGTGGATTACGACGGGCCGATGGTGAAATTTGCCAAGGCTATGGGCACAGGTGCCATTTCTCATCACTTCATCTGTCGAATGGCGCTGGATGAAGCCCGCTAATTCCTTTGTTCCGCTGCGTGATGAAGACGGTCTGAAGTCGATGCCCAAAAACATCAATTCACCTCCAAAAGGTGCATCCGAAGATTCTATCATTGTCAAGATGGACGCGCCGGTGAAGAAGCCCGCCACGCAGCACATGGTACGTCCAGTTCATGTAACAGGCATTCGTTGCTCGTGCTAACTGACTCATGGCCAGTCTTGGTCCATGCCGGTCCGAGCTCTGTATTCCCGTGTGTCGACGACTACGAGTCAGGCGATGATGGACCCCCAAAAAGGTAATCCCTTCTGTTTCTCGGCGCACCGTAACAAGTCTCACTTCACTCTCTTTATTACTCTCTTTATAAAATTACCACTGTCCGTCCGAAGCCTTTGAAACTCCGCTTATGGAAATTAAGCTCCAATGAGCTGGAATACCGCGCCCAAGCGTTGTGGGTCCCCGCCTCCTCCGTAATCCTCTCCAGCACATCTCTCTTCGTGGTCGTCGTCGCTCGCTCGTCCTCTTCCGAAACTCCGCTTATGACAATTAAGCTCCAATGGGCTAGAATATCAGCGTTAAATTTTGAGAACGGCGCCCAATTTAAGGGCTTAGCCGAAGTAGTGGGCCGCAAAGCGGCCCACCGCGCTCTTCTACTTCGGCTAAGCCCTTAAATTGGGCGCCGTTCTCAAAGTTTGCACTCTCACACGTCTGTCAGCTGACAGGCATCGCTTATTTATAAAGTGGGAGCATCTCGTTAAACAACGGTTAATTAATATATATATAATATCAGCGCTTCCCGCCGCCGGCTCCCACTTTATAAACAAGCGATGTCTGTCAGCTGACAGACGTGTGAGAGTGCTTCACAAATGGAGACATGGCTTCGGACAGACAGAGAAGCTTAATTTTATAAAGAGAGTGATACTGGAAATCTTGTGCTCTTTCCCCATAAATCTCTACTCCTTTGATGCCTACGCGCTATTCTGGCCTCTTCAACTCCTTTAGTGCATCTTATTCCATGATCACGATGATGACACGCACTTCATTTCGGTTCCATCCGAACTGCGCTGCCACCTGCTCTCACCTGCTGCCACGTTTAACTGTCAAACACAACCCCATTATTGTATAATCGCGTGCCACGATGATGGTAGGTAGGCACTGACCTTGAAATTCCCCGAAGCTCGGTTTGACTTCGCGTTCATTCTCAACCTCTTGATGCGCATCGAGTTTAACTAGCATTTTATAGAACTCATTTTCCAGCGTGGCATCGTCGGGAAGTTTACTGCGGTTATCGGATGGGCCCTTGCGTTGGCGTCGCTGACGGCCCTTCTCGATACCAGGCCACTTTCCATCATTCTTTCCGAGGCCTTTCTTAGTGTAGTACTCTGCCCCTGAACGCGAAGCATCAATAAAGAGTACTATTTGATTGAAATGGACGGACACACAGTGCCAGTTTTCAGTTGGACCGTTGGACGCAGCAGGCGAGCGGCCAAGATATCGGCGCACGCTTTTCCGGTCTGCATATACTCACCGCAGTCGCATGAAAGTGGGTCCAAGTGCGCATGCGCGCTCCCAGGTTTCCCCTGGAAAAACTTGGTTCAATAAAACAAGTAACAACAGATTCAACACTTACACAACACGGGTGACGGTGAACGTGTTGGGAACACCAGGTGTGGCGTGCACCATGTCCCGCTCCCATATTCGGTTGGCTGCAAGATTCAACTCGACGCTTGCCCTCGGCGTAGGTCGATCTGGTGTAGACCAATCAGATTACGAGCCATAGATGCGAAGGAAACGAGCGGAAGCGGCGGTGGGAGGTGGAAGCAAAAGTGTGTTCGACCAATTTAGCCCCGATCAGCTCACAAGGCTCAAGTTCGGTGTCCTCACAATTAAGTGAGAAACGATAGACAGGTCTCGATTCCAACAAAACTTCGCCTAAGTTGAGGCCCAGCCCGATTTGGCTGAATGGATCGCTCTCCGATCCGAGAAGTTGAGTTTTATAATGGATTGTCGAACTTTTGGGCAGTAAATTTCGAACGGCCCGAGCTTGGCCGAAGTTTCGCTCGTTTACAGATAATGCAAAGTACAAGCCTGAAAACGAGTGAGTCACGCCAAAGACCCACCTGTATCCATGTCGACGACCCCGGCCTTGACGCGCACAAGATGGAAGCAAAAGGGTAACGTCGCAGTTAACAGGATGAATAAGGATGAAAGATGAAGATGAAGATGAAGTTAAGAAATGGAGAGAGGGCATTAAGAACAAGGAGAGTAAAGACGGCGCAGTCTCGTTCCTCTGCGTCAGTCTTCCCCTCCCCTTGCCGCTCCTTTTCGACTTCCCCGAGTGCACGCGGTAGACGCAATGAAAAGGGAGGAATATGAGTGTGCAACCGGGCGAAAGCAGCCGCAAGGTTGACACGCAAGCCTACTCCGCCTCCGATGCCCCGTACCGCCGAGCGCATGCAGAATGTTAGCGAGCTGCGCTATGAGGTGGCGTTGCGTCAGTATCGGCGGAACGGGGAGTCCGCGAAAGAGGCGAATCAGTGACGAAGAAGAGAAAGAAGGGGTGAGCGATGTAAATCATATTCCAAGTATGAAGAAAAGAGAGAAGGGATGCGGAAAAGAATGTGAATGGGATAACGAAGGCTTAGGAAGAGATACACGAAATGAAAAACTGCAAACCGAGGAGGAAACGATGAATGCCGCGTATTCTATCGAGAGGTAGGTTAGTAGCGACGAGAGAGAAAAGGAACCGAACGTCGACTCGCCTCTTTTGTGTGTCTGCGCGAGGTGGATCTCGTACTGGCGTCGGCGAAGTACCTCTCGGAGTGTAGTGACCAATTTCCGCTCATCCCATCGGTAGCGCAAGAGCACGCGCGTCTCGGAAGCAGAGGCGTGGGGTGGAAAGTCCCCCATGTGTTAACGAGGAGTCCCCATAACGGGTAAACACCGGTGAAAATCGGGGGGACGTGCGGAGTAGCGGATAGAGGGACATCCACGAAGATAGTAGCGCCAGTTCACGCGACAGCGGCAGAGGTGGCGGTATGGATGAGAGGACCGGTGCACCGGAGGACTTCAGTAAGTACGTTGTGCGGTCTTGCTACTAAGTAGACGTAGATGCCGGCTACATCGTGATAGAAAGACGGGTGAGATGCGAGGGGGTGCACCGCACACCGCAGTACACCGACGAGCAAAGTGGTGTCAGCCTCAAGTCAGCCTCGTCATCAGAGGCGCTCACAGCAGAGCGTCTGCCTGTGGCGTGAGCACTGTGCGGGATGTTGTCCCCAGATGCCGTAGGTAGGTCTATCGCGATGCATGGCACCAATGTCGGGATTGGGGTCTGTGTATACCCAGGAGCAGCGCGGTGCGTGGCCTGGGGGATCGAGTGCTTCGTGCATGTATGACGACGATGTGCGCAGCGGATGGGAGTCTACTAGCATTTAGCGCCAGCAGCAGGAGCCCGGTGCGACATTCGTGCGGCGTGGATGATTGAGGTAATCTACACTTGTCCGACTATCGTCCCGGTGGATATCAGACGGAAATGCACGACAAATGTCATGCGGTACGCCCACCGCCGTGGCCCGGACGGTGCCGAGCTTGAAGAGCGCGGAATGCGGGCATGATTGAAGGGAGTGTTGTGCAAGCGTGTCGGAAAGGAAACAGAGAAGTGGCCCAGAAGAGGATGCGAACTCATCGGGGATAGTGGGAGCGCTCACCAGGCCATTGAGCAGACAAACCACGTCCATCGCAGCGACTGTGTCCACTCCATCCTAGACCCTGATTTCTCAGGTATTCGCAGCGATTATTCATCCGGAGATACGCTCCTTGGGCCGACCAGAACGAGCCCAGGAGCGAGCCCTCTCTTGTGGGAATCGAGGCAGCGGGGTTGAGCGCGAGGATACGGCTGGATTGTGTTCGGGACATGAAGGTTGCGAGGCAAGAGATGATCGGCCGTCGGTCGCCGAAGCCGGTTGTTTGGTCCGTAAATAACCTGCTCCTTGTCTTCCACCTTGACCTGAATTTCCCATGCATCTCTCCGGCCCTAATCTTCCCGGAAATTGCTTCTGCCACAAATCATCGTCAGCTCGGAGTCTCGGAGGGCCAAGCCGCGGTGATTTCCACCCAGACCCTCAAATGTGCAGACTTTCTGCAAATTCTTGCTTGATCATTATCGTCTCAGGTCTGTAATCCGGTAGCTTACAACGCTAAATACATTATGCGTCCTAGACCTGTCGTTGTCTCTGAAAATATTCCGATGCTTAAACTTGGGTGGCTTTAAAATTTCTTGGCTTGGGGGTTCGCATCCATCCTTCTCGAGCAGACGCTTCCCCTCATGCAGCGACATTCCTAAGCTTTATACTCCCATGCATGCATCCGGAACCCATTTTTTCCAGGTCTCGTTCTTCGTCATCCTCATTCGATCCCAGTCTCGGACACTTTCATTTACAAATGAAACCGAATACGCTCACCCCCTCTCGTAACTCCCGTACCTCGAGCTCAATTTCAATGTTAGCTCTTGGCGTATTAATCCGCCTCACTTCAAGTTCTCAGGTTTCACATCACTTCGCATCGTTTTTCTCTTTCAATTTCGCAATAATTGCCTCTAATTGACTCGAGCGCCGCAGGTTCACATTAGATCTTTTGGATGCCGTGCTCCCGGCCCTACTCCGCCACATTTTTCCCTCTCGCCTTGGTGTCTGTGGGCTCTATAATACCACCACGCCCTGGCCAAAGCGGTGCGTCTAGATCCCTCAAACTCGACGTACACAGCCTGAATTAATTAATTTCGCAATAATTGCATCTGCCTATGACTTAAGCGCTCGGTCCATCTCATCACCCAACACGGGGGTTATTCTCTCGGACGCAACAATCCACTCTTCAAGTCGGCATGCCATTGCGTCTTATAACGCTGTTGTTCAGCTCCATTTTCCCCTTGCGCAAGCACCAGGGGTCGAAGGAGGAGAAGGCGCTCATTCATGTATGGAGATATGCTCAATCGCACCGCGCAGAATTTCTTGCGTCGGTGAATGGGCCCACGGTTCCATCGAACCAACTGGTAAGGATTTCATGTCAGGTTGGAGTCGAGCGCAAAAATTACCCAAAATGTGTACCTGTCAAGGTCAAGCTATTGCACGCTTATCATGGTGCTGAGTTGATGTTGACGCGGGAACAGCCTGTCATCTTAACACTGCCTTTCAAAATGCTGTGAGAGAAGCGCCTAATCAGCGCCGGCTCCTCATCGGCAACAGCTTCAATGCTCAGCAATGTCTCACAGCCTTCATTCTTCTCTTCCCTCCTCCCCTCATGTCGTTCTTCAGCAACAGTGCTGGGATTCTTATCCAAGGAGGCACATTCTACTCTGCTGCTGGCGACATCAACGTGCAAGAGAACCAGCAGCTGACGGCGGCTCCGATCTTTCAAGGCTCGACACCCAATCGAGCGCTAGGGTACCCTGTGGACCCTGTGGACAATCCGCATCCTCCTCTTCTCCCTGTGGGAAGATCGCTGCCGGGATTAGTGCGGAGTAATTCCACTAGGGGCGAGGCTGGGCGGTACTTGCCGTATGGTGCGCTTCAATCTTGTACTGCCGTCGCTTTTATTAAATCGATGCAGACATGACCTCAAGCCGAAGCCTCCGGTCGTACGATTCCTACTCGGAGCGTCGCTTGATGTCCACCGAGCCATACACCTCGACATCGCCGTTTACGCCGGGGGTTACGAACTACACGGGCCATTCGGCTCTTCCTTTCATGGACCCGCCGGCCGCTCCTGGATTTGTTCCCCCTCCGCATACTCATCCGGGAGGCCTCTCTATTCGTGACATCGGTTACCATGCTCCGAACTCCAGCCGAATTTCGCATGAAGACGTCTATTCACGATATGACCGATTACCAGCGGCTGCGCCGCCAGCACAGCCTGAGTTCAACCCTGTCAATCTACACACTCAATACCCCTCGCACCAGAATCCAAGCACGACGATCCATAATGGAACATTTATCGGGGGAATGTGAATCACAACGGGGAATCAGGTATGTACTTTTCTGCCAGCAGGGTCCTTCAACGAGTCAACGAGTCTAGGTATCAATATACTGCATCGGATTGCAGCGGCGGAGGCTTTTCACGATCCCGCGGATAGCTACGATCAGCCGCGATGCCACCCCGAAACACGTACTGAAATGCTGGAGACATTGGAGAATTGGTGCATCAATTCAGAATGGCCAACGACTGGAATGGAATGGCCGACGACAACAGATAAGGAACCAACTTTTCTTTGGTTGCACGGGCCTGCTGGGGCGGGAAAGTCCGCGATCATGGCATCTCTCTCGCAGCGCTTGGCGGACGCCAAGCGGTTGGGCGGTACTTTCTTCTTCAAGCGTGGACATCCTAGGCGCGGGAACGCGCAAGTCTTATTCGACACCCTCGCGCTTCAGCTTGCGGTCAACATTCCGCAGTTGAAACCACGAATATCGCGAGCTATAGAAGAAAATCCCACCATTGTGGGTAGGTCTATCAGTGTTCAACTGCAGGAGCTTATCCTCGAGCCATCCCGTGATTTGGACACCGCTCCGTGGACCATTATCATTGATGGACTTGATGAATGCGCAGGCGAGGAAACTCAGCAGGAAATCCTAAATCTCATCAGGGACTCTGCTCAACTGCGTAGACCTCTTATGTTTATCATCGCCAGCCGCCCAGAAGCACATATTCGCGAGGTCATGGAGGGAGCATCTTTCCGTGGTGTGTACCGCAAATTCAACGTCAAGCAGTCCTTCGATGATGTGCGCACATATTTTCGAAGTGAATTTGCAAAGATCCACCATGACCACTCGACCATGGCTTCTGTTCCAACTCCATGGCCATCAGAGGCAATCATGGAACAGCTTGTCGACGAATCATCCGGCTACTTCATCTACGCTACTACAGTCATTAAATTCGTTGGCGACAAACACTTTCGACCCACAGCGCGCCTCAAGATCATCACAGATGGAACCGAAACCTCATTTCAATCCCCGTTTGGCGCTTTGGATCAGCTTTACACACAAATTCTCCCGGCTGTCCCACCATCGCACAATCACCTCGTTGCAATCCTACGCGTTGTGCATCATGTCCAGATGACTCCTTCACAAATTGAGGTGATCCTTGGAATGGAACCAGGTGATGCTGAGCTGTCATTGCGTGGCCTCCATTCCGTGGTTCAACGCAATGAGTGGGAGGAACTCGAAATTATCCATGCATCCTTCCGGGATTTCCTTTCTAATCCATCCCGTGCCGGTAGCTTCTATGTCGGAGATTCGGCTGGCCTGCAAAATCTGGCGCGATCGATCCTCACAGAGCTGAGTTACAATTACGAAGACACCACAAAAAATCGGACTGACTTGATTGGGTGGAAGTGAGTGTTTGTCTTACACTTGTGTCCTACAAATTAAAATTATTCAGTGCATGGTTGGTGGGGGAGCTCGGATGCCTCCTCGACCAGGTTGAACCTTCTCAAGAACTTGTTCGCCTCTTTAGGGCAATGAATCCCGATTTTATAGTTCACATGATCCAGTTCCCTAATGATAAGGCCATCCCCCTCCTCTTACAGGTGAGTATCTATCAGCCCTGCCCCCTGTCTATAAATCTCACGGGTATTTAGTGGATTCCCTCCCCCATCACAGACTTGGTGCAAATTTGGAAGGACTACGAGTATATGGTGGCCTTCTATCTGCACCGTGGCGGAGCTGAACCGTCGCCATTCCTACTCAGTCAGCTTGCGGAGCAAGTGACAGAATGTCCCTTACTGCTTCGTATCCTGGCTAGTATTGTGCTCTTTGAGCACTCCGACTTTGACGTTATCCAGATGCGCCATGTCTTGAATCTCTCTTGGGACGAAGTATGCGCTGCAATGTCCCGGCTTCGACGGATCTTAGGCGGCTACCCGGAAGTCGTAAATCTGCACAAATTGACTCGAATGTTGTTCCAAGATTCACGGTGGGATAATTGGCGGGTGGACACATCCATTGACCTATCCTGGGGCTATATCCGACTCCGAAGATTGATTGACGCTGGACATCTTCCCAACCGTCTGTGGTAGGTGACCAATGGAAAACTCAATGTCGACCTCACATTTATTGGACAGGAGTGAGGAGACGAATTATGGCCGTTTCATCAGAGGATCCCCACCTTGCGCGGCATTACTCGGTGCTGTTCGAGAATTCGTGCCACCTTGCATCCCAAATTATTACCCCAACTTTCATCCGGAAAGCGAATGCCACGATATTATAAAATGGCTGAAGGTGCGCTGTGCAAAGTCTGTGTGTCACACATCTTCTCACTCTGCCTCCTTAGAGTTTTCCCGAACCTCCCCTAGACGAAATTCGGCGGTGGCAAAACCTATCTCGGGAGGAACGTGAAAGGTCAAGTGAGCGCGTGGGAGATGAGCCGACCACTGACTACGAGGAGAGGTGGCGTAAATGGGAGAGAAGACTTGACTTAAACACACCATACGAAGACATATATTATTGACCTGGGCTCCGGCTCGTCCTTCCTCTTTATGACTGTTGATGTGCGCCGTCTTCCAGAGCAAATTACCAACTGAAACCATGTGGGGTCGCGAATGCCTCTAGGCCTATGCCCGATTTCCTCTAGAACGCTCAGGCCCGAGGGCACAGAAGCCGGCGCATCGGACCATATGAATTCCTCGAATCCACTTCAAATATTTGTTTTGCCCCGGTGCCTGGCTTTGGCGTCACGCGCGGTTTATCGACACTAAAGTTGAGATTTCTCCCCATATTACTCCTGCTTCTCAAGATTGATCTCCCTTGTGCCTGAATTAATTCACTCTGGATAAGTTATGATCCCCAATGTTGTGAGTGGAGCTCGTGTTCTCACTGGGATTTTCGAGATTGAGTCGTCATTTGGTCCGCCGGTTGTTTCTGGGGGAGTTCCAGAGGTTTTTTGTTCTCCTACGATTTCTGTGCAAATTGAGCGTGCGCGGCTGCAAGTCAGGCCGGCCAAGAAGCTTCGAGTTACCAAATAGTCCAGCATGCGCGAATACGGTGAAACTAGGCACCACGGCGGTGGTGAAAAGTGAGTTTCATCCGATTTCCTTCATTTACTCCTGAGAACTGAGGGAACGCAGTGTTCAGTACAGGGGTGGAGGTGGTTACTCGGTTGCTTCGTATTGGTACTTTAAAAATTGCGAAAGTACGCACCGTCCTTCGAATGTTTGAGTTGACACGCGGCAAATTACCTGCGAGCAATTTGAGCTGCATCAAAGGCTCCCCAGGTCAGCACGGCGAGCTACTACAAAGAATGAGACTTTCCAAAGGTAATAAGCACCAGAAGATGAAGAATCAGAAAAGGAGAGCAACTTGAAAAGGGAACCGTGAACAAGGTATTCCTCTAGCGCAATCATTTTACGCTTTGCGAGTTCAATGCCTTTTCTCTGTATGATTTCCCCAGCCGTTTGTAGCTGATGGTGCACCGACAAATTACCATTGTAATGTTTTGTAAGAAAAACAAAACTCTCGATGCGCGCCTAGGTGACGCGTCGGGAACACGTGCTGGGAGACCCGCGCTTACGGCTTGTCCACTTCCATGACATCACTTTCTTTGCCACGTATAGAGCGACCTCTTCATCGACACAGCGCTCATGCCCAGAATACCGACAACAGTGGGAAGCAGAACTAGCACATATGACGGCTGTGGGGGTCTCTGACGGGACCAATGGGCAACTCTGAGGTTGGCCTCGAATATTTTCATGACGAGGCTGCGTTGCTAACATGATTGTCCTATACCAGCAGGCATCCGTACATCGGCGTAGGACGTGGCAGGATATTGTGCGCATCGACGTCACTTTCAAGAAGCGCGCGCTCTACGAGACCATCCACGCGAGTCACAAGCGTGCTAAGGACGGCAATGGACCGCTTCATCTGCTTGGACTCATGCGCAGATCTCGACGCCGGCGTCCACTCTCACATCATCCACCTTTACGCACTGCTCGAAGCCCCGAAGGAGCAGGGCGTGCCCGAGTCTTATATCCACCTCTTCGGTGACACCGTACCCACCTCCGCCGCGGGATACGCCTCCGACCTGCTCACGTTTATGAAGAAGCTGCACCAGGACCCGCTCACGACGGTGGTAAGATACTGTGCGATGGAGCCTGATGAGTGCCTGGAGCGCATCAAGATCGCTGTGGATGGACGGGGAGGGCGTGGAGGAGATCAAGGTCAGCTCCGAGAAGGAGGTGACGGACGAGTTCCTGAAGCCGATTATAGTCAATGGCGACATGGGGCGTATCAAGGGTGTGTTTTTCTTTTGCTACTGAGACCCTCATAGCCCTCGATGTCTGATTATCCTCTCAGAGGAGACACGATCTATGTGCGAGCTCGTCAGCGTAATCGGCCTCCCCGACCAGCCAATGGACGTCGCCGTCACCAAGGATCTCGTGAGTCTCCTTTCCTTGTCTTTCTCTCTGTCACGGCGCTAACACGTCCTACCGCCGGGCATCACCACCGTCCCGCGCTACAGTGCCGATTTTCCTTTCCGTGCGGCATTCCCGCCCCAGCATATGACCAATGTTCTCGCTGAGCGCCTGTCGAAGGAGAGGACAGCTGGTGGGTCTTCCTTTTTGCCCGTCTTCCGCATTCCTATTGCTCGCGCAAACACCCTCGCCTGTTTTCGTCCGACCTACGATACTGTCTACACCCCACACCCCAATATCTTTACTTTCCCCTTCATTATACTTCGGTCCTCACTCACATCTGCCTCATATATCTCGGCGTCCTTCTAGTTCTCATCGCTCGCCCGCCGCTCGTCCCAGTCCCTCCCTGCGTTGCCTTTACCTATTCTCCTTGCTCCCTCCACTCCGCTCCTCGACTGACATATATACTTCAGCATTCCACAACGCCGTCGTCCCTAGTCTATCTCTCTCCGACCTTTCTGCTCCCCTCTGCCTCCATCTTCATCTGTTCCTTCCACCCTCAGTCTCATCCTCTCCTCGCGTATTTGTTCTTCATTCGCTGACCATTGAACGTCTCCCTTTGCAGAACCCGAAAAATACGTGCACGTCACCTTCTTCAACGGGGGTGTTGAGAAGCAGTTCCCGAGCGAGGAGCGCTTCGTGATCCCGTCTCCGAAGGTTTGTCCTGCCCTCTCCTCTCACTCCCTCGTTCGTTCTTTGCCCAACTGCGGAGCATCACTTAACCCCCAGGTCGCGACCCACGACCTCCAGCCTGAGATCGGCGTCCAGGGCGTTGCGGACAAGGTCGCAAGCCTCGTCGAGAGCGGGAAGTACGACTTTATGATGTGTACTTTCGCGCCGCCGGATATGGTATATATTTTCCTGGTTTTAAATATTTCCTACTTTGGGTGCGAGGCGGTAGGAGCGGATGCGGATCGTGTGCGCTGTGCGCAGTTGGGGCGTCCGCCGACTGACTCCTGGAAAATTTGATTCATCCTGTCGTCCCCATTCACTCGCTAACGGAGCGCGCACAGGAGCAAGGCAGCCGAGGAGCAGGTGCAGCAGCACGCGGTTATATCTTTCGCAGCCGCGCCGGTGCACGCTGCGCCTCTTCCCGTATCTCCGCAGGAGATACCGCTCAGGTTTCTTCCCTCGCCTTAGCCTCAGCATTGTCGTTTTCCTTGCCCTTCCTTCCTCGTATCCTTACATCCCTTGCTGACCCTGCCACAGCACACCGACGACTTCTACGCCATCGTCTCCGCCATCTCCGCCATCACGCCCACCCAACGCATGCCAGGCGATGGGGTATGTCTTCCTTATCACAGCGGACCACGGCAGTGTCAAGCAGATGCGCGACCCGGAGACGGGTGCGCCGCACACAGCGCACACGTGTAATCCTGTGCCGTTTGCCGTTGTGGAGCGTAAGGCGAGGACGAGGAGAAGAAGGCAATGGGTGGTGGGGACGAGGGGGAGGAGTTGCGCACTGTGAATTTATTGGTGAGTCCGCCTTGTCGCTCTTGCCTTGTCGCTCTTGCCTTTTGCGTGCGTCATCGCTCGAAAGTTGACTGAACACATTTCTTTCATTGCAACGGTGCTAAACGCCTAAGCTAATTTGAAAGACAAGTGATGGAATCCTCCCAGCCGAGTCTCGAAGTACCCCATTATGTTATTTCCTGGAATTTGAGAACAAAGCGAGAGTCGAGACCAATATTCATCATTCAATGGGGCGGCCCACTTGTTGAGATTCGGAATCTAAATTCATAAGCTGACTTCGGCAAGTTGAACCGAGCGCGGAGTTGGCGGAGTTTAAAAAAGATTCGGACGGACAGAGAAAGTAATCTTATAAAGGGGGAGGAGATACCCAACAGCCCAAGCCAAGACCTACTATTACTTTAAGGCCTTACTAACCTTTAAGGCCCACACTGGTACTACTCCTCGACACTATATTATATAGCGCCGTAGACAACCCGTCGTGTCTCAACGAGAACGGCCGGCAATCCATCATGTTCCACGGCGATACAAGCTTGTTGAGTGACTATGCGCTGGTTGTGTCGCCCTCGCCCGGCTGCCCCTGCCAGGACAACTGTCGCGTGCTGTCCGACACGCAGTGTCTGGACATCAGCGAGTTCGGGGGCAAAGTCCAGTAGTTCCGATTTAATGGGGCCAGCCAGGGCTCTGGCACGTGCGATGCGAACAACTGCTGAGGTTTGTAAGTGGTTGAGAGTATCGCTGAAGCTGTCGGCTAATGACTTGTCTCCCTGGTGCCCAGTGCCGAAGAAGCGACGATATCACTAAACTAGAAAAGTTTTGTTCGTTCAGAAGATATTTACGTTTATCAAATCCAACATGTTTACGATGCACATACACGCCCATAGTACACTTGGAAGTCCGAATTTTAGAAAAACAAAATTCACTAGAGACGCAAAAAAAAAACAGAAGAAGATCCCGTCCAAGACGGGTGAGGGAATCAACAGAAGGTGCCCCAAGAGAAACACTGAGCCGCGAGTAAAGTAAACGGAAAAGAAATGGGAAAACACAAGGCAAGAGGAATGCGAGCGTACTTCAATCATTTGGAAACCTATGCGGGCGGGTGTGCGATCCGAGCGACGAAAACGAACAACGATGTGCCGAGATAGACACGCAGATTTATCCACAACCATCCGTCGCAATGATGGCGGAGAAGTTGCCCCGGCAGAGCGACGGCGAGGAGAGAATTGTGGGCCGCGGTAGAATCGGGGCAGAGTGAGGAGTGGAGCTGAAACAAGAGGTGGTGGAAAGCAAGTTGGGGGAAGAAAGAACGCACATCGGGTTTTAGCGGCTTGATCGGCGGACGATTCAGATACTGTAAGTCGCAAATCATTCTGAGATTCAGTCCCTCATCGCTTGCTGGTCATCAACAACTCACAGAACGAAAAGAATGTATTCACTTGAAAAGGTAGAGGTTTCGAAACAGGATCAAGCTATGATAAAGAGCACGAGGTAATAGAAGCCAGAGGGACGCGGGACGAGGTGAACGAGTTGTAGAGAAAGAATTACGCGTGTAAAAATTCTCCAGCGCCGTGTTCCAGCCGTGGAGAAAAAGTGGTTACCAAAGCGTAGACTTGAAGACGCTTCTGGAACACACGACCCACCCTCCATCGAATGCACGAACCGCACACCTCGAAAGTACCGAAGGGAGCGCGGACGCGAGATGATGCTGCGGACTCTGGCGGTGCGGGTAGCGAGCGTGTCCTGCCGTCGGCTGGAGGTGGAGCGACGAGAGTGGGGGGAGAGGATGAGGTAGGCGAGGGAAGTGTGTAGATATGGTACGACCGCGGTACGTGCAGGTCATGCAACTGGTGGGCAGATCGTGCGAAGGAGTCGGGGGTGGGTGGGCTACGGCGTGCGCGTAGGGGCGGACAGTTCGGCCGAGTGGGAGATGCGGTGTCGCTGGTCCAGAGGTGATCGGGTGCGATACGCAAACACGAGGGGGATTCTGTGGGGACTCCGTGACGGCGACGAGACAGTGCGAGGCGGGCAGCATGGATGGGGTGCTGTGCTGTCGATTTGAGCGCGGACGCTGGTTGTAATAGCGCTCGCTGTACCTGATGGGCCGTCCGCTCGTCTCTAGGCGGAGTGGGGCGGTGGTGAGGGAGGGAAAGACCAGGGCAGGCGGCGCAGCAGATCGGGGGCGGGCGCGAGTGGAAGGTGGTATTGGTCGTTCTAGTGTGCATAGTGTGGCGTTTGCGATATGCGCGGCGGGTGTAATACGTGGCGTCGTTGTGCAGCAGAGGGCGTGCCGGTGCTGAGTCACTGGTAGTCGCAGGGGAGGTCCGATGCGAGCTTCACGCTACGAGGCGGCGACGGCGAGCGGGAGGATGCGTAGACCCGAGTGTGCCTCAAATGCTTTCAGCGGCGACTCTCGCCATAGAGCACCTACGACTCCGCAGTGTAAAGACTGAATTCACAGAGACGCCGGGGCTGGAATTGCACGTGGGTTCATGGCTTGCGAAAGATGCAGCTGGTGCGCTCATTGTCGGGTAAAGTTAGTGACGAGGTGGGAGGAGAGGAGAAAAGACTCGGAGCGGCTGTGTTGGCGTTGATGCGATCAACTCGGCTCTCCTCTTAGGCTCTTCCACCTAATGTTGCCGCGACTCACGACTCCGAGGCTTTAAGTCGACTCCGCAAGTCGACTTAAGTCGAGTCGAGTCGAGTCACAGACGTGACTCCGTGCGACTCGCAAGTCGAACTGAGTCGACTTGCCCCGACTTCGAGTGACTCGGAGTCGGTCTCAAAAGTCGATTATGTACTTTTCATCAAATACTGCTCAGAGGAGTTGAGAGGACTCGGATAGCACTCGAAAATCACATCAAACATTGATCTTCCATCCAACTTCGCAACTTTCCTTGCGAAGGGTTATGCAACGGCAGCGGCAGATACAACATACCTCCAAAATACTTGAGCAGGCTTATGAAGAGGTATAGAATACCCAACAACTCACCTTGTGAAGTGCAATACCCTTAATTTAACAAAATGCGGTGTTGAAGTCAAGGGATCAAGTTTTGATGTCTCATCATTTTCTTGTGAGGGTTATGAGGGCGCTTAGGTACTGGTAAACATACCTCAGACACATTTGAGAGGAGCATGGAGGAGGTATATTGCACACCAAAACTGACGGCATGAAGTGCCACACCTTGAACACGACAGAGTGCAGCTTTCAAGTCAACAGGTGAAATGTCGATATCACATCGCTTTTTTGCACGGGTCATGGGGGCGCATTTAGTAATGATCAAGTAAACGAGATCTCAAGCTCCTTGGCACATAGTGTTGCAACTTGGTATTGCCTCGGTCACGATAAAGGTACAGACTGGATAGAAAAAACTATGTATCTCCGGGCACTTCTGAACTTCGCATCATTCACAACCTTCACAGAGTTCAGTCTGGAAGTCGGGTGGGTTAATGAGTAGTCTGAATGCTTGCCTAGCCTGGAGAGGAGTTCCCAGCTCTCGAGTGGACATCTAATGTGCGATAATCAGAGTTGATCGGAAGAAAAGTACTAAATTGAATATACACCTTGATTTGCGAACACGGTGAACTTTGGAGCCTGAGATTGAGCAAGTGCGTTGCACAGGCAACGCGAGTGGTCCAGCGGGTGTCATATGATGTGTGATTGTTAAAAAGTTCTCGCATAGCCGCATTATTGCCAGCGTTGTCGGAAATAATGGTGTGAACTAAGATGGAGGACTAGTAGGTGAAGAAAATATAAGTAATGTTATTGGGGTAGAGGTGAAGCTACAGACCCGTGGATTCTTGAGGAAGATCAGTGCACTCTATAGAGCGGGATTAGTTCCAGTACCTAAGGGAAATCGGGTCATACCGAAAAGAAACGGTTGCTTTCCATTCGGGACCATGAATGAAATTGTACATTCACAGATGGATTGGACAAAGGGCGAGGGACCCGTTTGTAATGGGCGACAGCGTTTGAGGGCGGGTTGTGTTGAGACATTGTCTGTTGCCGTCGAGTTCCTGATCTTTTTAAAGTTTCGACCAGACACCTGATACACGGTCGAACGTTACTGATCCGGTTTAGAACTGGAGGGTTCCACGGCACCCCACGGCCAGCAAAGACCTCCGATACAGCCGACAGTGAGGATCCAGCATTTGAGAGTCATAGTTGATGTTGAGAAGCATGTTTGTGGGATAAAATACGCCAAGTTTTAATCAACCCTGGGACCTGGGACTTGAACCACATGTTATAAGCGGGCCCCAATTCCCAGAAGATCCCGGCATGTCGGCAAAGGCGCAGCAAAAAAGGCTGAACTGTGTTTACTCAGCAATACTCCGTCCCCGAAATGACCGAGTCACCTGGTTGAACATTCAACCAACTTCTTTCTGAACTTCAATGACCCGAATTAAATCCCTGACCTGTCCTACGACAGCCATTGGCCATTGGGTTGATATTCCCCTTCGACAGGCAGTTAATATCAAGTTAATATCTCTTGCATTGACATTTCATATCTTTTCAGGGGCGTCTCGTGAACAATTTTTGATGACACGTTATCTAGCATTCGGACTTTCACAACACGGCTTGTTCTTTAAAAAGGTCCTCCCAGCGACTCATCCTGAAATTGTCGTCATCTCACAATGCCTCCTCGACGCGGTGGGGTCCCTGCACCAGCACAACCTCCTGCACCTGAAGAATCGACCCGCACAACTCGACGCCAGGCTGCCGCTTTGGCTACCGACAACATCCCAGCCCCTCCTGCAGCAGGAGTTCGTGTGCGCGCCGCCCGGGCTGGCGGGCGCAACACCAACCCGCAACAAGAAGATCCCCAGCCCTTGGCGCCAGGGCCAGGTGCCCTAGAACTGGCTCGTGGCTTTGCTCCATTAACTGGTACGCACTTCTCAGTTCATCTTTCTCCTGAACAAACTTTTTATGCACAAGTTAGTGTTGCCCCCTACTCGAGTCGGACCCGGATCCGGATCCGGAAGCCGCGGTAACATATTCTCTCTCAGCCAGAGCTCTCAACGCTCACACATTCACTGTAGATCGGGCTGTTGCTCCAGCTGCCTCCTCTTTACGCCAGCAGACTCCGAGGACGGTAATTTCTATCGCTGTTTTTATTCCCCACTCTCTGACTTTGCGTACAGCCTGTCCGATCCACCACCAACAGTCCCTTACAATTCCCACCTCAGACCCCTGGTCGCAATGCAGCAAACCGGCTTTTAACCCAGTTGAACCACCAAACTCAGATGGCGAGTCCAGGCCCCCCTGTCCGAAATTTCAGTGATGATTCATCGCCCTCATCTTCGGAATCTGATCCGCTGCCTGTGCCCCAACCGCGACGAGTTGTTCGGGCACGAATCCAACCTCTCACAGCTCTGCACACCGACACAGAGGAAGATTCCGCAGCCGACAATCGGCCCTCCCGCTCTCAGGTCAGGCCTACTCGTTCCAGGCAGCCGCCTGGTTCACAGGCTTCCTCGCAAAGCGGTGAGTTGAACAATATATTGAGTATCTACCTCACTTTGAGCTGACCTACGTACAAAGAGGGAAACCAGTCCGATGCCTGGACTGGATACCAAATTGATCGAGCGAAGTATGCATGGGCCGAGGACACTACACTTAAAGCAAATAATGTATCGGCCGACTGCCAGGCCTTTTACGGCCAACACATTGAGCATTATGGCTACAAGTGTCGCCTATGCCCGTGAGTGTCACCACAGTCGTAGGGAGCACCACATTAAACTCTTCCAGGCAAGTTTATTCTTCTGGCAGTAGTCTTACCACTCGCCGGAATCACCTTGGTAAAGACCACCGACCTCAATACCTCCAGCTCATTGCGGATCGGAAACTGCCGAACAAACTTCCCGAAGCTTTGCGGAAGGAAAGGGAAGAGCAGCGCGCCAGGGACATGCAACGAACACCCTTCTCAATCGCTGCCTTTGAGGAGAAATTGGTGCAAGTCATTGTCTCAAACGATTTGGTTGGTGAAACTTTGTCGTTTGATCAATCACTTATTCATTTGCTAGTCAATTAATTTGATTGAAAACCACGAGTTTCGTGATTTATTGCTCCTGCTCCGTGAGTCCTTGCAAGACAAGGACATCCCACACCGAACCAAGCTTCGCTCTTTAATTTTGGATGCGTGGTTGAAGTACTACGACAGTCTCAAGAAGGAGCTGAAGGTTAGTGCCGCCCGATGCAAAGTACAATTCTGAACGCACATTAAATACACCAGGAATCACTGGGCAAGATATCATTCACCGGCGATATGTGGAGTAGTAAAGGACTGCAACCGTATCTGGCCCTCACTGCCCATTGGCTCGGTCGAAAAGGAGAGCAGGTTGTGTTGCGCCAAGCCCTCCTTGCATTTCGGCGTGTTCGGGGATCTCACAGTGGCGAGAGAATTGCTCGCATTGTATTCCATATTTGCGATCAAGCTGATATATTGGAAAAGGTAACGCAGCCCGCTGCCATAATCTTCCTGCACTCACCTCAAGATTTTAGATGGGACCCTTTACGATGGACAATGCCTCGAACAACGCGACTTTCCTCACACATCTCTCTATCCTTCTCGCTGAGAGGGGTATCGACTTCGATGCCGATACAAACTATATCCACTGTTTTGCCCATGTCATCAACCTGTGCTCTCAGGCCGTCATACGAGCCATGGAGAAGCAGGACAGCCAGGACGACCATCCGGAGACGGAGACTGAAACAGAGTCGGATGAGGCTGGACGTGCCGTACGTGCACGTCGCCGTGCCGGCCCTATTCGCCGTGCCCGGAAAACAGTTGCCTTTGTTCGGAAGTCGGGGCAGAGGCGTGATGAGCTCTTGACACTTATTAAAACAGGGAACGAGAGCCAGCTATGGACGGAGGTTCGGGTAAACAGCAGGACCGGTACCGCCGAAAGGGTCATTACTTCCCTTTCGGAAGTTACTGTGTTGCCCGATGTCAAAACCCGTTGGGACTCCGTATTCTACATGCTACGTCGCCTTCGATATCTACAGGAGGTGAGTTGTGACATATCTTTCTCAATTTCATCACTCATCTCATGCATCTAGCCGGTGACTCGATTTTTTGCGATGAACCGCGATGCACAAGCGTTCAAGCATCCGCTAGAAAATAGGCACTGGAACCGGCTGGAAATTCTTGAGTTAATTTTACAGGTGCGTCAAGTCACTGCTTATTTTATCTCTGTGTACTTATCGGCCCACTTTAACTAGCAACCACATACCGTGCAGACAATCATGTCCTCCGAGAACACACCTATCCTTGCAGCAACAATTCCCGCATTTGAGTTGTTCATATCTTCTTGGGAGGCCATGATCGCCGACTCCGATCTTGAGGATCAGAACATTGCAAATATAATTTCCCCTGGTTTGGAGATCGCTAGGAAATATTACGACAAGTTCGATAACACAGATGCCTATATCATCGCAATGTGTGAGTCCATACAATTTAATTAGTCTCTAATTCCTCGCTAACTTCAACCACAGTTATTAATCCATCAATTCGATTGGAATGGATTAAGAAAAACTGGTCTGCCGAAGACCAGGAGGCGGCCAAGGAAGTCATCTTGCGTAAGGTTAGGATCGGAGCACTTCATTTTCGCTGCTTGGCTGATACAATTGTCCAGCTCCAATCCTATCGGGATTTGGATGCGGAAAGCCCGGTGTCCGGATCCAGTAGTCCAGGTGGATCTCAGGGCTCCCGCCACTCATCCAGGTCTCGCACTCAAGGATCCCAACCCCCATCTCGGTCTCGGACTCCAGCAGCAGCACCTACAATGATTTTGCAGGCGGCACACAAGTACCGCAACGTGCAACAGGCGCTGGACTTTTCTGCTGGATTGCCAACGGAGCCGGACGGTTTTTGGTCAGTACAGGAGGAGATGAACAGCTATGTTCAAAGTCCGATTCCTCCACCAAAAACCACCGACATGATTGGCTATTGGACGGTGCGGTTCGGTTTTATTTTGGTGATTTTAGTCACTGAGTACGCAATTAGAACCACGGAATGGGTACATGGCCTACGATATATCGCCTCTTCCTCGATTACGCCCCCATTCAGGCAACATCTGTGCCCTCAGAACGAGTATTTTCATCCTCTGCAGAGACTGATACAAAGCGGCGAAATCGGATAAGTCCGCATTTAATGGAGGCACTTCAAATGCTCAAGTTCCATTTCAAGAAATCACGGTTGAATTTCATGTCGGAGTGGCAGTCAGCCCCGGTTGCCGATGACGAAGAAGACTGGCTTCGTAACCTGGCTGCTGCAAGCGATGAGGTTGAACGACAGGAGGCGATGGATGCACTCACGGAAAGCTTCGAGATGGAGGATATCGTAGCCCACATGCCAGAGGAGGTGAATGCGTAGCTCGATTTTTTTGATTGTATTTGTAACTGTACACAACTTGGCTATCATGCACTCCTTGTTTTACCATCGATCTCAAAAAATGCTCAGAAAAGTCCGACTTCATCGACTCGAGTCGACTCGAGTCGACTTGGAGTGACTCACCGGGCCGGAGTCGAGTCGAGTCGAGTCGAACGGCTCCCGGAGTCGACTTACCGAGTCGTGACTCGACTTTTGGAGTCGCGGCAACATTAGGCCGGTGTGGCGGTGCACGCCACATCCGCGGCACACGCAGTGACTGTTTGGTGGTGACTGTCACAACCTTTGCATCGTTCTCACTCCCATTTTAGCAGGTAAGGTCCAGTAGTTTAATAATCTGACCTCGACCAGGGGCTGTGAAATGCTACCGTGAACGGCGCGGCGCTCTTAAAACTCGACTCGGCTAGTGGGTTCATCACCACGGGCGGTCTGGTCAGACTCTGGGCCCCAGAGTCTGACCTGGAGATGCGATGCCGGCCCAGTGCCTCGGTTTTTGATACAGCAGCTAAATGGTGTCGTACTAGGCAGAATATATATATCTTTATCTATGAATACTATGGGGGCTACGTAGAGCACTATAGTGGGTATCCTGAGCCAGTATACACGTTCTGGCGCAGTTCTGGCGTCAGAACACATTCTGGCGTTAGAATACATTCTGGCGCGTGCCATCTTTTCTTGGCGCCAGGTGCGATTCTGGGGAGTTGGCAGTGTTGGCTGACATGGCGCCAGCTCTGCCCGTACGCGAGGTGTTCCAAATTTGAATAATGAACCTGTTATAAATGTTGAATACCCAATGAACGAGTTTCGCAATGAACCGATGCTTGACGTCTCAGTCTCTCACTCCGGTGCTGATAATTTTGCTCATCTTCATGTTCGAGACAAAACTTCTGTCGTACGTTTCCTTATTCTTGAGCAACCTGTTAACCTGGACATACTGAGAAAAATGACGGCCCGTCATCAGAATATGTGTGCAAGAGAGCTCAGCGGACAGAAGAAAAGTACTGGTGATCTGCGTACCGAGTTTCTCGCCCATCATTGTACTGACGCTTGTCTGATACTCAAATCTGAGGCTATACTGATCGGGCTGAGTCCAAATTCTCTTTCTCCCAGTGAGCTTCAAGAATGTGAATTGATTCTCGATCTTCGCTCGAAGTCTAAAAAGCGAAAAGCCCACTCCTTGTCCAACAATATTCACAAAGCTCTGCGTCCCTCATATGAGGCATCTGTGCCCGGTGTTGAGTTTCCCGTTGTGCTCCCTCAAAGCGAAAAAGACCAAATTGTCCGTGAATTCTGCGATGCGACCAACGCTGCTTCACTGAAACGATATGCATGCTCCTTTTGTGGTAAACTTGAGCTTGCTAGCCACATTAAAATGAGATCTACACGTGAGCTTGATATATCCCTTCTGGATAAAGCTGTCGGAGAACTTCGTACAATATCTCGCCAGCCTCGCATAGAATCATTCAACCCTGCTTCCACTATCAACGGTTCGTATGTACTCTGTCATCTTTGCAATTCGGCTGTCAGTAAAAATGCCTTTCGTTCAATTCCTTTGCGTAGCTATGCTAATGGTCTTTGGGTAGGCGATATTCCAAAAGAGCTCTGCGACTTGACCTTTTTGGAAGAACAATGTATTGCACGGGCTCGCGCTACAAAATGTATGTACAAGCTCATGTTAGGCCCCTCAGGGCAATTTTCAGCACGCGGAAATGTATGTATATTGCCCCAAGATACAATGTCTGTTATTTCAGCGATGCCTGTTCCATTATCCACGTTGCGAGACGAGATCTGCGTGATTCTTGTTGGCTCACCCGACACAGAGGTAACACCCGACATGTTGAAAAAATCACCTTTACTTGTACGTCGAGGGAAGATCCGGAACGCCCTTTTCTGGTTGATCAATAACAATCCTCTTTATGCAGACCTTGATAGGAATGCTGTTATTGGTAATCTAGAGGAATATCCGGTGCATGATTGCCCGCTTGCGATTACAGATTTCCTGCGTACAAACTCTGCGAACAATCAAGGGTCATCCTATACGTCGTATTCAGACCAAGCGAATGCTGAGTTATTTGAGGGAACTGACAGTTTTGAACTCACATCTTCAACCCTTGTCGATGTTGATAGCCTTGCATCAACTTACCAGCAGAGAAAGCTTGATGCTCTCCGAAAGTTGAAGAAACAAGAAGCCGGATTTATGAAGTTTCCGTCTGGGAATACACCGTTATCAACCTCGAGAAATCCTCGGGTATTTGGTTGGCTATGGCCCACTCTCTTTCCGTATGGTGTTGGAATGGTAGACAATAACAACATCCGAATTTCAACCGAGATTCCTTTTCATCAGGTTGATACCTTACCACATGTACAACATTTGCTGAGTATGAGAGATCGGCGTTTCCAGCGTCACAAGTCCTTCATTTTTGTGATGAGCAACATCGTTCAGCGGCGTCAGTCATCATTCAAGTCTCGTCTTGCAACGAACCGATCATGGTTTCCAGTGGTGCAAGATTTAATGCAAAGAATTGACCCGCAATGTATGGATACCTACCAGGCTAAGCTTGATAAAAATCCGTTTGCGAAGCCTGAAAGTGAAGGTGAGAAGGCCGCAGCGAAGGTGATGAGATACCTTAGTTACGTCTCGGATCATATCCCAGGCTCAGTAGGGGATGTGAACAATATGAAGCAGCAAATGCACAGCAAAATTATATGCGATGGTTTACCCCATTTCTTTGCTACGGTTAATCCTGCGGACTCTCATAATCCAATCGCACAAGTCTTAGCTGAACGGGACATTGATCTGGACAAGATTTTTCATCCACTGGAAGGCATGAAGGAACCAAGTATCCGAGCAAAGACTTTGGCCGAAAATCCGGTAGCTGGTGCAGAATTTTTTCACTTAATGATAACAAAGTTCTTGGATATAATTCTCGGCACAAAACGGGCTTCCAAGATTGGTATTCTCGGGAAGGTCAAAGGGTGGTACGCAGTTGTTGAGGCCCAGATACGTGGTTCACTCCACCTCCATTTGCTGATATGGATTGACGGTGCCCCTGCTTCACCTCTTGACATGAAAGAACGGATGAATTCCGATGCCGAGTTCAAACAGAGACTTACTGAATGGTACGATGATGTTATTTGCCAGAGTTTTCCAAAAGATACAGTCCCTTATATCGCGACTGAGGGTACTCCAAAGCAGCTCCCTGTTCTGAGTCGGCCGTTGGATCCCGATTCCCCAGACTATCAGCATAAACGAGATCAGCACCACCGAGATCTGTGCGAGAATACTGGACTTATACATGGACATAGTTCAACGTGTTTCAAGCATATCCCACGTCACATACACTCTCTCGTTGATCCAGATAAGGACTGTAGGTTTGAACTCCCTCGTCCCCTTGTTACAGGAACACATTTTGATGATGATGATGATCTTGTAATACGGTGCGAAAATGGGCATTTAAATGGTCACAATCCGACAGCTACCCTTTGCCTTGGATGTAATACTGATCTCAAGCAAACAGCATCAGGCTCTGTCGCAATGGCAATGGTCGAATATATGGGCAATTACACCATCAAATTGCAGTTAGACACTGCGATTGTATTTTCAGCTCTCTGTGCGTCGATCAAGACTTTGCAGAATAAGCCTCCACAGGATGTAGACGGACAAATTGATCGCTCTGAAATGACCCGTTTAATGCTGGTTAAAACGACAAATACCTTGGTTGGCAAACGAGAGTTGACTGGCCAACAGACAGCCAGTCTTTTACTTGGTCGGAAGAACAACTACTTATCAGACGAATACCAGGAGCATTGGTGGTCTTCTATGCTGAGAGATATTGCACGCTCCGTCTTTGTGGGTGGTTGTGAGGATTATTCTGAGACAGATGCACCAGAAACGACAGAAAACGATGAACATGGAGAGCCAGATTCAAATGAAGATGGCCGCCTGATCATCCCGGTCGACGAGGACGATGGAATGATGTTGCTTACCCCAGAGAATCTTAATCAAGCTCCTGATTCCGAGAAATTCGATGACGATGCACAAGAAAAGAGATATTCCAACTTGTTCAGTGATATATTCTACCGGCCGCCAGAGCTGGATATGATGTGTGTCTGGGATATTTTGAGAAATTACATCAAAGAAAAGAAGCCCAGGTCGAAGACTCAGCGAAAGACATACCTCCGTTTCAAGCGCGGGCATCCTCAGTACACCACTCACTGCTTTAAACAACTGGACACACCTGTAATACCTGTCCTGATGGGTTACCGTATTCCTCGGAGTGACTCGGACGACGATCTGACAAGATATGCAGTAGTCATTCTCACATTGTTTAAGCCATGGTCAGACATGAAATCTTCTCCTGTAAAATCTCCAGCCTTATCTTGGGTGAATGCACTTAATGAATTTAAACCCGCCATGTCACCTGAGCATTCCAGAATCATGCGCAACATGCAGCTTTTGTATCAGACTCGAGATGCCAAGTTTGACTTTGCAGCAAAACGTAGTAAACGGCTGGCTGCCTTGACAAGAATGGCAAAAGATACCGGAATTGTCGGAGCCGATGAGGTAGATGAGGAGTATGATCCAGTTTGGGAAAATGCGATGCAAACCACCAGTAATCTGGATGAATTGGACACAGACTATAGTACAAAAAATACGAGAGCGACCCGAGAAGCACAGCAAATCATTTTGCAGGCTGGTCATGTTGGCTTCTATTCTGTGCAAGGTACACCAGACAGTGATATGTGTGCCAAGTTTGGACAAAGGTCACGGCTCGGAAGTGAAGACGACATTTTTAGAGCAAGTATTGCTGCAAAGAATCTTCTGAAGGAAAAAGATTTGCGTATCAAGCATCGTCTAAAAGCTTCGGAGAGCACAGAGGGTAATAATGCACACTTTGTCCCAACATCTTCGAGGATACCACAAGCTCTTTGCACGACATTGGCAGATGAAGCAAAGCGAGCTCGTGAGTTGTATGAAAAACAAAATATAAATTCCAACTCAAACAACTCGCATTGGGACACCCTACATCCATACCAGCAACTATGTGTTGCGCTTATCATCAAACACACTCTAAATGATGAACAAACTCGTGCATTCCTGCTGTTAGCTGATAAAATTGGTCGTGAACTAGAAACTGGCCGTAAAGATTTACCCATCTCACTGCTATGTACTGGGCCCGGTGGGACAGGCAAGTCTGTAATTTTTGGAGCTTGGAAAGAGTTCTATGACATTACCGGTCATCCTGAACGATTGCGCTTGACTGCACCGACAGGTGTTGTTGCTAGTGATATTGGTGGTTGCACGATTCATTCCGAAGCCAGCTTGCGGGTTTCACCTGCTAAAATGAAATCTATACCCAGTTTACGCAAAAATCTTGAAGAACGGATCTCGCCACTGGAGACTTTAATCTTAGACGAAATTTATTTCTTGAGTGCGCAAGACGTCGCGAGACTTTCGGAATATCTCTGCATGGGGAAGGGCGTCACTGATTCTATATGCGGCGGTTTAAATTGGGCAACCTGTGGTGATCCCTGTCAGCTCCCACCGCCAGGGGGGAATTCATTATTTGCACACAAACTTGTTCAATGTCATGCAAACGATAATCTGAATGACTTGCACGAGAAAGTTAGGCAGGACGTGAAGGGAATACAAATCTGGCACCAGGTTGAGCATATTGTTGTATTAGAAGAGATAATGCGGCAAAAGGGAGATCCATTGTTGATGAGCATTCTCAAACGGTTACGGAAAGGGACATGTACCGCAAGCGATAAAATAATCTTGGACAAATATGTGCTATCAAATCCAGAGTGCAGCGCAGACACCAAAAATCTTACCGACGTGCGGAGATGGATTGATGACCCATCGCATGCATGTCCTTTAATTGTGTATACAAATGCTGCTCGAGATTGCCATAATATGAACATGGCTGAGGCCTTCGCTACCGCGACAGGCCAAGAATGCCATGTATACCACTCCCGTGACACGCGGGGACGTGGGCGTAAGCGGCAGCAGCTTACTGGTCTGGCAGCTGAGGCTGCCTGGTCGGTACCTGTCAAAGAAGCCAATGACCTTGGCGGCAAGGTATTAGTTTTATTTCATCTTTCTTTGTAAAACTTTGTTTCTCACCAAATGTTGAGGTCCCTTACATGCCGGGAATGGCCGTATTTTGCACCGAAAATCTGGCCACCGAGCTGGGGATATCCAACGGCAGTCCCGGGACACTCATATCAATTGTTTACGAAGAGACTGATGGGCGCCGCTATGCAATATCAGCGGAAGTTGATTTCAGAGCCTATAAAAATAGCGATCCCGACGCACCATATCCTCACCGAGTCGTCCTCAAGCCCATTACCTGCGCTATTCACTTCCGCCTCCAAAACTCGGAAAAGACCTACAATGCGACCCGTTCCCAGCTCCCTCTTATCCCGGCCTTTGCCTTCACCTCCCATAACGCCCAGGGCCGTTCGCTCGACGTATGCTGCATCGATCTGGCAAGCTGTCCGACGATTCAGAGTGCATACGTCATGCTATCGCGTGTACGATCACTCAAAGGGCTCTGTATTCTTCGTCCCTTCAGGCTCGACCGCATCCAAAACCATATATCCCAAGAGCTGCGAGAGGAACTGAAACGTACCGAGCTCAAGGCTGAAAAAACCAAAGCTTATTCCCGCGAGCAGTTGGCGTGGTTTTACAACATCGTTCCAGAAGGTCGAGTCAGCCTCTTGACTCAGCTGGACACCACGTTTGAAGGGTTCGATCCGGACACTGGCGCCTACCAGGTACAAGTTCTTTTGCACCGTATAAAAAGCGACCTACTAATCAGTTTTCAGAGTCCCTAGTAGCCGAGCAGTACCTGTTCGTCGGCCCCGTGCCACGTCCTATCGTATACAGACTGTTGTATACAGAGCGTCAAACTTCGAGTTGCTCAGAGCAAACTTAGAGAGTATTCCAGTTGTTGATTCAATGTAGTAGCCTTGGAAGCTATGACTTTGAATGAGTATATTGAATGTATTTTCGCAGTTTTCGTAGTTGCGGCAAGATAGTAGAGGCCAAGTTCCCAGATCACACACAAATATGATGGTATCAATGACATATAACATTGGATTTTGTAACTTATGGGGGCTTCTATTTGGGACGGTCGGATAAAGCTTGTTTAATTCAAACTGCTCTTTTAATGCTCTTGATAAATTTTAGGCAACCTCTGACAGAGAAGTCGACACACTGTAAAAAAGTAGTCATCAGGCCGAGATGGCATCAGTCTTTTGAATCAGTTGCACATTCTGCCGTTTGCTACTCGACTGATCGTAGAAATAAGTAAAGCTGGGCCGACTTGGGGCCGAAAGGTTCAGCACCCGCCTCGAAGAGGCTCAATCCCAAGTCATTGATAGAAATAAGAGGTAACCGGTTGAGTCAAATAGAGTGAGGATTCCAACAAGGTGCGATTACAGCAGAGGTAATTTACATGGGGAGTAGAAGCCTATTTGTGGGAGAATAGCTAGTGGTATTTATACAAAGGCAAAATTGTCTTGGCATCAGAGAAATGAAAAATGCGAGTCAGACTGATACAGCAGTACAATAGATAAACAATAGAAAGGCTGTGGGCAATGGAGAGAAATGAACCGATGACCATATTGCTGTGCATCTTTATTGTTCTTGTTCATTCTCTAGATTTTTACCAGCATATGACTCGATGGGAGGGAATGGAGACAAGTTGAAGAATTGAGTTCAACAGTTGCCTATTTGGGGTTCTTGGCTGTAGGACCCCATTGCGGTGATTCCCAGGAATTGTTACATAGTCAACTGGTCACGGGACAGGACAGGTTTGTCTGAACATGATGTTGGAGGTGGAACGGAAGGGTTTCAGAGGTTCTAACGAAGTGGAGATGAAGAATATTGGCCAGGTTTGCTGTAATTTATGTGCAACCAATTCATTGGTGTCACAGTGTAGCGCTTCCAGAGTCTTGTGTATCCACAGCGCCGTCGGTGGCGAGCGAGGCCGATTAAGGACGCGGTCATGACGGGGCCGACTCCGGCGAATGGCGGTCAGGTGAAGCGCTAGTACCGGGCCCGTGGCGTCGCGAGCAGCAGGAGACATGGCCGTGCGATCAGGAAGCGGAGGGTATATGGGAGAATGCAGAGCACGCCAGCCATGAAGCACGTTCCGCGGCAACATGCAGCCCGATGCGTGATTGTCAAGGCCAGCGAAGCAAGCATACGCCGCTGTGTTCGCGCTCCATCCGCGCATGCACGCGCACGGTGTGCATCCCGATAACTATTCCCGTCAGATCCAAATATGCCCCGCCTCAGATCCGCACACTCGTCTGTCAGAAGAGACGAGCGTACCCTCGTCTGTCGCACGAGCTCTTGGTGTTCCCGCAAGCAGCGCGAATCTCGTCGTATACGAGTCCCCAGGCCATGCGTATACTT
Source organism: Mycena capillaripes (assembly GCA_029204075.1). Classification (NCBI taxonomy): domain Eukaryota; kingdom Fungi; phylum Basidiomycota; class Agaricomycetes; order Agaricales; family Mycenaceae; genus Mycena; species Mycena capillaripes. Next base: position 5,263,627 of record JARHKZ010000003.1, on the reverse strand, counting down.
AGGAGCGGCGGTGCGCGGGGGATCGGGTGCTTCGTCATGTATGATGGCGGCGGGGAATCGATAACCAATGCGATGAGTGGAATGTACGCATACCTGGGAGCGGCAGCGGGAACTAGAAGGGGCAGGGCAGATGCATGGACATGGCGGCAACAGCCCAGGACGACAGCGTCGATCGTGAACGAGGATTCGCGAGACGATATGGATCGTAGAACGCCGCGCGCATATGGGAAGGAGACGTAGCTACGAGTATAGCCGTTCCGCATCCTGCAAGCGGTGAGCACTCAGCCCAGGTCAGGGCGACGGCGGAGTGCGTTTCGGCGGAGAGGACGATGTTGCGCGAGGTGGGCACGAGGCGTCGCGGGCTGCGTGCCGTGGTGGGCGCCTGCAATCTCCTGCGCCGGTCGTGGAGGATTACAGATGCGCTACATACCCGGCGCAACATATCGGATGAAGGCGAAATTCAACTGAGCGAGGCATATAGCAGGCATTGCGGAGAAGAAATAATGAGGGTTCCGCGTGAGGAATCATAAAATAGACACATAGAGCGGTGGAGAAGAGGGGTGAATTCAGCCAAGATTGTCGAGGAACGGGGGGGAAAATGCAATACCATGAATATTCACAAGCCCATTGCACAGACCAGCCACATCCGCCACCGCACCGAACATAACCCGCCCAATCCCTCGCCGCATCCCAGATCTCCGCTTGCTTCCACTACGAGGCAGAACGTTCCGCGGCATTTATGGATGTGTAGGTACGCTTCTTGGGACGAACAAAGCAAGCTGGATGTGCTACTCTTGCGTGGTTCGAGGAAGCCGTGCGAGGCGGGGTGAGGATGCACATGGACATTGTGAGGAAGAGGTGATCGGCCGTCGGTCGCCGAAGCCGCTGATTTGATCCGTAAATAAATTGCACCTTTTCGCAGCCTTCCCTCTAGGCCCAAGCTTTGCGGAAACTGGTGAAGGCACAAATCATCGCCGACTCGGAGGACCAAGTCGGGATGAGGTCCACACAGCCCCTCAAACGCGCAGACTTTCTTGCTTGGTCATGATCGTCTCAGGTCAAAGCGGTAGCTTACAACGCTAGATCGCTTGCACGTCCTGGAACTGTCGTGGTCTCTGAAAATATCCCAATGTCCAAGGTTGGCTGGCTCTGGAATTTCTTCCCCATTCTGAATCATAATTGCAATAGCAATTGGACTCGTGTGTCTCATGCATGCTCGATGTCGCCTCTTCCCAATATCTGCCTTTCGCGCTGGCAACGTTTTGGTAATGGGTTTCTTCTTGCGGACCCGTAATTGCTCATCGTGAAAGATACGCCGGAAATTTTCAAATTCATGGACTAATCATCTCTTCCCGCTGTCTTGCGTTTGTTGTGCCCTGGAAATTTGGCATATCCTCTTCTCGAATTTTCGTGCAAGAAATCACCTGGCTCAAGAGGTAATCCGGCCTTGAGTTTCACAAAGACCAATTCGTGATCAACGCCATCGAAATTTTGTATCCTACTGGTTGCTGAGATGCAGTCGCGCCATGAATCCTAGTCGCATCTGTGCCTGTTCGAATTCGTTTCAGGTTCAATGAGTCGCTTCCCATGCACCCGGAGCACGACTCGTCTGAGCACTGCATAGATTCGGTGAGGAAACCCTGTAAGGTACGCGTAAGCGTCCGGTACGCTACGTGCGAGACCCGTCCCGTTTGGCCCTCCATCCTTGAGCCCAGCAAGTCGTACATCGGGAAAAAGCGCAAATGGGGAAAGAAGACGGGAGGTGTATTTTCATAGGGGGGAAAAGTTCGTTTTCAAGTCGGCTAGGCACATAGTGAGCAAAAATCCCTCAGTTTCAGGGATGCATTTGAGGTAAAAAAGTATTTGAGATTCGGAAGGGGCACTAGATGAATACGAGGTTTTCCAAGTTCCAGGAGGAGAGCATAAAAGAAATTGCAACATCGCAGGATTTGTATCGAAGGTACGGGTACAGCAGAGGGCCTAAATAACCTAGGCAATATACACAGGGGGATAAAACTCCTCCCGACTGACGAATAGATTCTTCAACCTTCAGTCACAAAAGGTTATCTGCGCCAAACATTCAGCAAACCACCACGGCGCTGGAAAAAGAAAATCATAGCTACCGCAAGGTTGCAATTGGGTGCGGAGCAGCCCACCTGCTTGAATGTCTCGCTAGGGTGTTCAAACGCCTCGGGGCATTGCCTGAGACTTCATGAATATCATGATAGTATTTAAAGATCGCTAAAACTCACATGTCCCGGCGCCATCGCAGCCGTTATAGTATCTAGACACCATGACTTTGTAAATAATCGACTAGGGAGAGCATTTACTTACCCGAAACCCGAGGTGACAGAAAATGCGTGCCTGATATGGGTTAAACGAATGAGAGCATAAATCTTTGTTGAGGGGTGTGGACTGACGGGGGAATCAAGGAAATATCGGCACTCGAGAATCCGTTGGTCAAGCTCAATTCGACGAGGGTGCAGCCTTCACCATTGAATCCACAACCGCCTTCGTTCATCAATGAATGGACCGGTGAAGTGATCCAAAAAATCGTGCTCACCGGTCTGCAGATACGCAATGCCCCCCCGCAAAGCCCCGCTCTGGGAGTAATCTCTGGGTGATTATGAGCATTCCGTGAGCCTTCCACTCTAAACTTTTATTGGAGTCGGCACGCACCTCCCTGTCGAGAGCACCCTACCGCCTTGAATCAAGGTAGGCTAGTCAGTAGCTTGCGTCAGAGGCAAACACAGGAATGGTTGAGATCAAGCTCACCGTACCGAAGCCACAGCTGAGGGTCAAATCAGCAAAGCACTGCCGCGGATGGAAAGTGCGGGACATACTTGTTCGTGAAATGGACAGTGTGAGTTTCGGCGAGAGCATGTCCAAGTGTGGCTGCGAGAACTGCCATGGAAGTCAGGAAAGAGAACATATGAATCTGAAACTAAGGGGGCGGGGAGTAGCTCGTGTGGGGCGGGCTACGGAAAGAAGGCCTGGAGGTGTTAGAAATTTATATGAAAATTACTCCGGTTCGCGTCCCGAGAAAACAAACTTCCCCAGGCAATCGAGCACAGGAACCAACGTCATGGCGGGTACTCACAAGCACACGATTTCCATTCAATGTGTTCCTGGGGAGATGCGATCTTCACGAGGGAACCCCCGTGTCCGGTCCTTTGAGCTAGCGTAGGGTCAGTGTTCAGTATATTCGCGGGTGGAGATCTCGACAGAGGACGACAGGAACCAAGTTGGAGAGTTACGTCAGAATGCTTTGAGACAGCTTTGGTTAAATTGAACGCCTCCAAGTGCCGCTCCACCTGCCTTGTCTCGTTTAATGAACTACCGTAGGCCAATACAGATTCATTGTAGCGGCACGGAGAATGGTGCCTGCCTTTCGCACTTTACAACACGATTGTGGAAAGGTGTACACGGGCAACGTCAGTCCGGGCGAGAGTGCGGGATTACGCACAGCACCACCATCTGCGGGCCGTAGAATGCTTTCGAAGTTGTGAAACGAGAAATGATCAGCCATGTAATCAGAGTTGGAACGCTTTCTCGAAGGGGGTGTCCTGTTGGCGTCCTGAGTTCGCAAATTTATCCAAGCAGAGGACTTGGACCACGGTATGGGCAGCCTAACCAGATAATAATCCTTTGAGCCTGCGCAGGCCGACAGACGTTGAATATCAAAGCAAGATTAAAGATATAGCAGTCTCACAGCGCGCGAGGCTCGCAAGAACGAACGGCCGGGTCATTTAGCGTCAAGCTCAATCGATTTGATACTCGAGGTTTAATTGCATAAGGATGAAACTTACGCAATGCGCCAACCGAGACAGACTCCGGATACAGAATACTGCCCGGATTGAATTTGTTTGCTTCAAGTATTCTCCAGCTCGCCTCCCACGACTTTCGCGCGATCTCCGGGCTTGATGGTGGTTGGGAGTCGCTTCGAAGTCACTTGTGAAGCAGATTTGAATTGATAACCCCTGGTCCCGGGGTTGACTAAGCTTTTGTTGCGCCAGTTCGGCCCTCCGCCGTGCCTGGGCTGCCCCCAGTGCACCAGGGGGCGGAGATGCAGGCGGGCGCGGATGCCTTTCGCCTTCCGCATGAGGGAGTGAGTCGCACAAAGAAGCAGAATATGGAGGGGACAGAAGGGACGTACGCGGGGATGGGAAAGCTTCGCGGGCCGAGGTGCAATCGCACGCAAGCCGCGCATTCTATCGAAGGGTTGGTCAGTAGGCACGAGAGAGAAGAGGAAAGGGATCTCGACTCACCTCTTTTGTGTGTCTACACGAGATGGATCTCGTCCTGGCGTACTTCTCGCAGCGCAGCGATTAATTTACGCTCATCTCATCTGTAGCGCAAGAGCACGAGCGTCTGGCAAGCAAAGGCGCGGGTTGAGAAGTGGCACGTGTACTAACAGGAAGTCCACAGAACGGGTGAGTACCGGCGAAAATCGCCGGGACATGCGGAGTAGCGGCCAGGGAAGTGTATTCAAGAAGATGAAGCCGGAAGTGCCAGTGGCACCACGACGGCGTGATGAGGCGGTCTCGAAAAGTATGCGTGCACAACCCCGCGACGAGTACGACCGTCGCGTCCGCGTACCTATCTTCCGATGCGCAGAACAGCCATATTTATGGATCTGCCCGATGGAGAGATGCGGCGGCGCACGAACAGTATCGTATCGATGCAAGGCGAGAAGGGCGTCTCAAGTCGTGGGCAGCACCAGCGTCGTCGTTAGCAGGTGGTAGAGATGGAGGAAGGACGCAGTCGTAGGATGTGAAGCGCCGGCATGGCGCGCGGCATCCCGAGGGCAGCAGGACCAGTAGGCGCGCTGTGTGGCAGTTGTGCGGCGCAGAAGATTGATTTGTTCTACGCTGGTCTGACCATCGTACCGGTGGATATCAGATGGGAATGCGCCACAGTTGCCATGCGGTAGGCCCTCCGCCATGGGTCGGATGGCGGTGAGCTTGAAGAGTGATGCGGAGACAATTGAAGGGAGTGCTGTGCAAGCGTGTCAGTGAGCGAGTCGGAAATGAAACAGGGAGAAGGGGATGCGAATTCAGCGGGGATAGTAGAAACACTCACTAGCCCATTAAGCAGACAAACCACGTCCACCGCAGCCGCCGCACCCTGGACTGGGATCTCCGTCAGGTATTCGCGGCGAATGTTCATCCATAGGCTCCTTGGGACAGGAAGAGCGAACCGACTCTTGCGCAGGCATTTGGCACGCAGGCTTGAGCGCAAGGATGCGGTCCTGGGACATGAGCGATGTGCGGAAGAGGTGATCGGCCGTCGGTCGCCGAAGCCGGTTGTAACTTGTTTGGTCCGTAAACAAGCTGCTCTTTGTCTTCCACCTTCACCTGGATTTCGCAGTCTTTACTCTGGGCCTAATCTTCGCGGAAATCGCTGCTACAACAAGCCATCTCGGAGGACCAAGATCCCTCAGCCGCGGTGATTTCCACCCAGCGCCTAAAACACAGAGACATATGAAACTGAGTACGCCCACCCCCTCTCGCAGTTGCCTTATCTTAAGCTCTGAGAATTTCAATGTCAACTCTTGCCGTATTTATTCGTGCTGCTTCTCAGATGTTATGTCACTCCGCATGATTTTCTGTCTCGGTTTCGCAATAATTGACTCGAGCGCACCTGGTTTACATTAGGTCCTTGGGACGTATGCCCCTTCGAGGGATCCCCACGCCGTGCTCCCCGCCACGATTTTCACTTTCGCCTTGGATTTTGCGGGCTTTATAATACCACTCATACGCTCGGCACTCCCCTAGCCACAGCGGTGTGTGCAGATCCCTCAAACTCGACGCGTCGAACTCTTTGCTTTCGCAATAATTGCATCTGCCTATGACTTCGGCGCTCGGTCCATCTCGTCGGCATGAATCCTCCCCCAACCCCGGGGTTCTTCCCTCGGTGTGACCATGAGCGCACGACACTCGCAGTATGCCGACGCAACTTTGATTCAATTTAGAGACCTAGCTGATTGAAAAGCTTTCCACGCACAGGTTACTCACCGAGACCCTCGAAGAAATAACCTGCCTTGCAACGGAAGGCCGTATCTTGCGTCTTCTGCGCCTGCACAGCAGTGAGGACCGTCTCGAGAAGTATAAGGCTCGCTTGGATGATATGTGCCAAACGTTTATCGTGCGTTTCACTGTCTTCTTCCTTCGGCATTTTCTGATTGATCCTAGATCGAATCCGCTACCGGCATGGAAATGGCCATGAGGGATTTCCAAACGAAGGGCACTTCCTCTGCTCTTCAAAAAAAATGGCCTCATGAGGTCTCATGTACGTTGTATTTCCTCATGGCGTGAACTCGGCTGCTGCCATACAACAGCCTCCGCACCCACATTCTGTGTTTCGAGTTTTTATTTGCTTGATGGCGTTGGCCATGAGAGTCAAATCTATCGCATTTACCGATACCAAAGATATCTGCCGTTACGGCTGTCCCCTTGGCGCGCACCAATACCAGTAAAGCTAATTGATCGGTTTTTCTCCCACTCACCAAGCGCATCAATCTTTCGCCGTTTCCTCTTCATCGGGATATCTTCGTGTTTGAGATATCATCACTAGTATGTAATGATCCACTGAAACATCTCAAGGCGACTCCCTCCGTCGTCGACGTGGATGGATTTTAGTCACCGACAGACATGCTCCTCAGGCCCCTCGACATCTGAGCTCTTAGAGCAGTTAGGGCAGAAAGAGTTCTGTGGGGATTCCTTATCGGAGACCATCGGCGATTCTCCGAGCCAAAGATCTGGGCGACGAGGAGATATGATCAACCCTTCAAAGTCCAGATAGTATATCGGTCTAATGCAACCTCTCGCAGACGGACTAGCACGCATGCAAGCACACATATTCCCCAATCCACAAATGAGTAACCAAAGCTGCGTTTCATCCACTTTCTGGTTCCCCCATGACGTTCACGAGCAGACCTGGAGACATTGCGTCAGACAAAGGAGAGTCCTATCGGAGAAACAGTACTCACGCCTTCGATGCAGAAGAAGCAGGTGCAGCATGCAACCGCAGCGCTGCAGGCTTTGCCCGCGCAGATATCGGGTTGGAGTGCTCGAAGGACCGCCGGGGGCCCCGGGCAGACTGGGGTTGCTGCGCTGGGAGCAGCCGCGGCGATGGTAGCCTGCATGAGGGCTGCAAGCGCAAGAGTGAGATAGGAAGAGTAGCGCATTCTTAATACGAGTGAGTGTGTAACTTTGAAGCGAGGCGGGTATTTATACAATAATCGAAGGGATCTCGATGCGTTCTAGTCGAGCGCCGGCTGTTGGCCAGCAAGTGACAGTGAAGTTTTTGACTGTTTGGATGTGATGACGGTGCGTGCTTCAATGGTTCTTTCGACGTTCTATTTATACAATAATTGAAGGGATCTCGATGCGTTATCGTCGAGCGCCCACTGCTGGTCACCAAGTGATAGGGAAGTCTTCGGATTCTTTGGATGTCATAACGCTGCTTCAATGGTTCTTTTGATGTTCTGAAAAGTGAAAATACTCCACCCTGAATCAAATAAAGTCTAATTTCAGTGAACCCTTTACTTGGATTACAATTAACTGTTACCCGGTGCTCTTTCAATTTGAGTTGATGCACCCACAGTCTCAGATGCCAGGAATTCATTTCCGCACAGAGGTCAACGCCGACAACGACACTTGACGTTGGCTGGCCCCACTGACGCATTGCGGCTCCCAGCAGATGCCTTTTGTTCGAACGAGATTTGCACAGACTGGGTAAACATAAAAAATACTGTCCCACCTCGGAAAGACGCTGATATTTTGTTCGGAGTCACAATCTGGGGAGACGAACCGAAAACTTCATCGACACCGGGCGGACTCATTAACGTCAATTGTTTCAAGCCTCAGCTCAACATTAAATGCAAAGAGCGTGAAAAGAAGCAGATTCGGCCCCCTGCAGCTCATTGCTGAGGCAGTGGTCAGAATTAGGGCTCGACTTGACTTGTTCGCTGATCGGCATTGTTCGGCATCTGTGAATTGATCGATAAGGTCGCAACATTTATTCTCGGTCATGTCTCTGGCTGACAGATGGATACATTGAAAGAGAACAGATTACCGCTGCCAAAATTGTGGCCTCGTTGGGGCTTCGGACTGTTGGGTCCGCGAAGCTTTTTCTCTGCCAGTGGTGCTAGCTAGCGGGTCGGAATTGTTCATGAACCGTCACTTATGACGCGAAAATAAGAGGGTTAATCGACAGGAGGACAGGCCGGTTTGATGATTTTCTGAAACGCGGACGGTTTGGATGACAACCATCATACTAGATGGATGTAATTAATTAATTTAGTATCATCATTTAATTCTTGGAGGCAAGTACAAAAATATTCCATCAACGCCTTTAGCAGTAAATGTTTGGGATCCCTGCTTGTTAGATAACTATGCGATTTATCTAGGATGTATAGTCAGATCAAGCGTCCGCAGCCGAGTGGTTTAACTAGGGAAGCAATCACAATCCAAAATGGAGCAGAGCCCAGTCTAGAACACATTAGAGCTGCAGAGCTCAGTCTAGAACAAATTAGAGCGCCGCCCACGAGAGTTCACACACGAGGTATTTTAGAATGCGCAATTCTCGTATGTGCGCGGCGACACCCGCGTCGAGTTCCAGCCCACGGTACTGCCCGTAGATCCGGCTCACAAATGGCGCAAATCCGATGCCGCCTGCTGGCAGCGGCGCAAGAGCAAGAAACCAAAAAAAACATGGCCGTCGAAATGGAAGAGAGAGGGATTCGAGGAGAGGTACATCCAGAAAGGAACTCGGGAGGCAATTTGGAAACACTCCGATATTTGGCTAATGAAAACCACCACTCGCGCTCTCCACCAGTCATTTATTTTCGAAAGCAAAGCTGCATGTGCAGAAACCATGAATGACACTGTCGATCGACCGAGGGCTTTTCTGCCAGTGAGCAGAATAGCTCCTCCTCACATGATATCTCGAAGGAATATTTCTTATATACCGAGATCATTGTGCAAGTATATCGATATTTATACGTATTCTCTGCTTCCAATCTCTCGTGTGTCCGCCCTTCTACAGAATACAACTCTGAAAATGACCAAGTGAGTCAGAGGACTGTGGGATCCGAGAACATTTACTCACACCGGCGGCGTCACAGAGGAAACAGACGCAGCAGTCAGCCGCAGTAGTGCAGGTTCGGGTGGGGCAGGATTCGGGTTGGAGCGCCCTGAGGACGGACGGAGGCCCGGGACATTCAATGTTCCCACTCGGAAGGGCGGTGGTGATGCTGGCTTGCATCAGGGCTGCGAGAGCAAGAGTGAGGTATGAAAAGTAGCGCATTGTTTAATATGAGCAAGGTGTTGGCTGGATGTTACTTCGAGCATTTATACCAGAAGAATTATACTGCAGGCATCCGTGTCCTGCTTCGCTGTTGAAGTAGAAATGATCGCGACGTTTGTCAACTGTTGGGATGTCAAAAGAAGACGTGGAGGAATTAAAAGAAGGTCAGCCGCCGTCCTCAGATGCCAGTTCATTTCTGCATTGAAGATAACCTTAGGGCCGACACCGACACTCAACATCGGTGACTGACGTGGGCCGCCAGTCTTCTGGCACCCGGCGAACTCCCTTCTGTTAGGCCCACTGGATGCCATATCGCTGCAGAGCTAGTTGAACTCCGTTTGGAAAGGCCGAGCTCTGCTCATAGCCAGCGATTCGGTCAAACCAAGAGCCGAGGTTCCTCTGATCGATCCTTTTCGACACAGGCGACAGGTTTCAAAATGTGTGGAAGACCACAATCGCAACACCTCTCTTCTCCCCATCGGACACTGTACGTGTGACATGTGGGCTCCACGCCGTGTCCTGCAGCTATCATAAACATTCTTCCATATAGTTGCGGAGACACCGGTTGAACGATCAAGCTGTAGACTCACGATGGTATGCCGAGAGTTTTGGACAAGTCATCAAACGGCCGCCGGCCAAATTCGACGTGCCCGAAGCGCCATACATGAAGCGTTACCAACATCGGTGACTCGAGTTGAAGGATGTGATGCTTGAACCCTAGATGTGTGAGACCACTTGGTGGATCTGATTATGTAGCTTGGAATCATTCAATATTTACGAGCCTTGTCGCTCTTATGTCTCCTGCTTCTTTGGGGCCTGGTGTCGAATACCTGAAACATTAGAAAGCCGGAAGCGGAAGCGGCAGGTGGACAGCAAGTTGGAGGAAGAAAGAACGAACATCGGGTTTAGCGGCTTCATCGGCCGACGATTCAGATACTGTAGTCGAAATTCTTTTTGAGATTCAGTCCCTCATCGCTTGCTGGTCTTCAACACCTCACAGAGCCAAAAAGGTATTCCCTTGAAAAGTAGAGGTTTCAAAGAAACAGGATCAAGGAGCGATAAAGAACACATATTAAGTGAGGTAATACAGGCCATAGGGACGGGGTGAACGAGTTATCGAGAAAGAGTTACGCCTGTAAAATTTCTCCAGCGCTGTGTACCAGCCGTGAAAAGTGTGGTCACCAAAGCGTAAAGACCGCTTCTGGAGCACCCGATCCCCCAACATCGAGAGTCCCGAAAGGAGCGCGGATGCGAGATGGTGGTGCAGACTCTGGGGGTGCGGGTAATGTGTCCTGGCGTCGGCTGCAGGCGGAGCAATGAGAGTAGAGGGAGAGGGTGAGGTAGGCGAGGGCGGTGTGAAAATGTGGTGCAATCACGGTGCATGTAGCTCATGCAAATGGTGGGCAGGTCGTGCGAAGGAGTTAGGTGGTGGGTGGGGAACGGTGCTGGCGGTGCGGAGGTTTGCGCGGATCGGTGAACAGTTCTGCCGAGTGGGAGATGCGGTGTCGCTGGTCCAGAGGTGGTCGGGCGTGATAAGCGAGCAAGGAGGTTACCGAAGGGGAGCCTGTGTGGTTTCCGTGCGCGGCAACGGGACAGTGGGCGGCGGGCGGCGTGGATGGGGTGCTGTACCGTCGATTTGCGTGCGGATGCGGGTTGTAGCGCTCGTTGTACCTGATGGGCCCTCTGCTTGTCTCCAGGAGGGGTTGGGGCGATGGTAGAGGAGGGAGAGACGGAGGAAGGCAGTGCGGCCGACCGGGAGCACACGCACTGTGTACGTGCGAGGGGATACTGTTATGTGGGATTAGTCGTACTGGTGCGCGCCGTCGCAGTAGCAGTAGCGAGTGGGTAGGTGTAATGGTGCGTTGGCAATGCTTTAGCTTCCGCGAGGAAGGGGATGCGCGGGGGGTGCGATACGCGGCGTCGGTGTGCAGCAGAGGGCGTGCCGGCTGGTAGTCGCAGGGGAGGTCCGAAGCGAGCGTCACACTACGAGGTGAGGACGGCGAGCGTGAGGGTGCGTGGCCGCGTGTGTACCCTCAAATGCTTTGAGGCGTGAATCTCGGCATGGAGCACCTAGAATCCGCAGTGTAAAGTCATAGAGATGCCGGGGCGGGAAGCGCATGCTGAGGATGACCCTTACGATGGGTCCCGACGCGGTGCGAAGAAGCAAGAAAAGGGGACCAGCAGTCGCCCCGTTTTGGTCTTGTGAACGAGTAAGCGAGTCGCAACGAGAAAGAGAATACGAAGAAAGCAAAAGGGACTTACTCGGGATACCAGAGCTTTGCCGGCCCTGAAATCGCACGCGAGCCGCGCATTCTGTCGAGGGGTAGGTTAAGAGGGACGAGAGAGATAAAAGAAAGGAATCTCGACTCGCCTCTTTTGTGTGTCTATGCGATGTGGATCGCATCCTGGCGTACTTCTCGGAGCACAGCGCCTAATATCTGCTCATCCCATCAGTAGCGCAAGAGCGCGCGCGTCTTGGAAGCAGAGGTGTTGGGTGTGAAATGACCCGCGCGCTAGCAAGAAGTCCCCAGAACGAGTGAGACCGGCGAAAATCGCGGGGACGTGCGGCCAGGTATCCAAGAAGATGAAGCCGGTAGCGCCAGGGGCTTCGCAGGTCCGCGACAGCGTGATGAGGCGGTCTCGCAAAGCACGCATGCACAACCATCGCGTCCGCGTACCTATCGTCAGATGTGCATGACAGCCGCATTTATGGATCCGCCCGATGGAGGGAGGCGGCTGCGCACGGACAGTATCTTATCGATGCAAGGCGAGAGGGGCGTCTAAGTCGTGGGCAGTACCAGCTTAGTCGTTAGCAGGTGGTGGAGATGGAGGAAGGACGTGGTCATGGGACGTGAAGCACCGGGGGCAGCAGGACCAGTTGGCGCGCTGCGTGGCAGTCGTGCGGCGCGGACGATGGAGATGCTCTACGCTGGGCCGACCATGGCTCCGGTGGATATTGAATGGGAATGCGCGATAGTTGAGATGCGGTACGCCCGCCGCCATGGCTCGGATGGCGGCGAGCTTGAAGAGCGCGGAGTGCGGACACAATTGAAGGCAGTGCTGTGTGAGCGTGTCAGTGAATGAGTCGGAAAGGAAACAGAAAAGTGGGCCAGAAGGGGATGCGAATTCAGCGGGGACAGTAGAAACACTCACTAGCCCATCAAGCAGACGTCCACCGCAGCGACTCATTCTTCGCCGCACCTTAGACTCGGATCTCCGTCAGGTTATTCGTGGCGACGATTCAGGTATGCTTGGGACGAGCAGAGGAGCTGTATATGCCAATTGTGTGTGATTCGAGGCAGGGGTTTGGCACGCGCGGTTGAGCGAGGATGCGGTCTGGGACATGGACGTTGTGAGGGAAGATGTGATCGGCCGTCGGTCGCCGAAGCCGGTCGTTTGGTCCGTTGCTCTTTGTCGTTCACCTTCCTGTTGGATTCTGATCCGCATCGGCCCGCTGCTTCCACTGTACCTTCTTCGCCACCCATTCAAATATCCCTCTCCCATTATGACGCACCCTATTATCCATCTCTTTGCCAAAGTGGACCAGGTTCCCGAACGTCCGGCATGTCGTGTTCTGTTCCTGGCTTGCACGTCGAGGAAGTCTGATATCTATAGCTGAAACTGAGACACTCATTTCGAACTCTGCGAATAATCGATCAGCCGAAGAACATTGGTGGCTAGTGGGTCGAGTGGCTGATGAACCAGACGTAGAACAAGTTGTTCCAATGATTGAATGAGGACTGATGAAGCATCAGTCTTTTGACATTTTCGTTGTGGTGTCATAGGGAATTTCAAACACATTCATTGGATATACATTGTGTTCAGCACCAAATAATTTTGGGGGACAACACACAAACACAAAAAACCACGTGAAACAGCACAATCAAAATGTCAAAAGACTGATGAGGGTACATTTCACAAAACTAGCCCCACCTTTGACATAGAAGTAATTGCTGCCCAAGAAATACTATTTTTGGGCCCCAGTCCGCTGGCATGATGGGTGGAAGATGTTGTAAGTCCTGTATGTTGTCGATAGTACTCGCAAATGGTTTGATTCTCTGAGAAACAAGTTCAGGTATTCAACCTTTCGAGCCACCAGCCACCAATTTGCGCACGCCAAATCAGCCACTGAGTGGCTCCAGTGGCTGTTGCGCAACCTGTCCATTTGTGGGTCATCTGCCGAGTTAAAGCTTTCCGAGAAAGGGTACTGCTCCAATCGCAATTGTGAAGCACTGGGAGGTGCTTCGCCAGGGTCCGTACATTTGTTGGCCACTGGGGCAGCTGTCAACTCCGCGGCAAGCTAAGTATCTTACATTTTATCGAACCTTGGTACATTCAATCCCCGCAGTCCCGGGACATATTTCTGACATCGAAATTTCCACAGTGCTCGATCATGTGGTTTCCCAGCACTTCTCGGTTACGCATCGGCCAACACTTTTTTTATATATATTCATTGGACTGGCTGGCCGAAACCAGCAGACAAATGATTGAAAGTTCGATTTTGGACAGAGGCAGCGCCGTAATGTCAGTCATGAATGATACTCCATGTCGTGTCCGTGCATGACTGACGCCCCTCCCAATACCCAGATCTGTCTTCTCGTTCGCCTTCTTCAATGCCGTGCTTACCGCCGGCATGACTAGAGGCGGAGAAACGCCAGTGCTTGGCGACGAACGCAAACAGCTTTTGGACCAACCCGGGCGCGTGCTGCTCTGGGACGTGTTGCTGTGGCTTCGACTCCTCTTTGGCAGTGGATGCACCGACACGCCATGTAACCTTCAGCAGGAGGAAGGCTTACTTCCCGGCGTGAGTGTCGCAAATTCATTTCATGCACGTCTCGGATATTCACGGGCATCTGCACAGGCCAACCAATACAACGACTCGAGAAATCTCGTACACCCAGCGTCAAGGTTACTACTGGTAACAGGGCTCGAAACGGCCATATTCATTCCTGTGTATAGGTAAGTTAAGGGTTAGGAAGCTATTGTCAGGACAGAACGTACAAATATACCTGCCAGTGAGCATCGCTGTTGAAGCCAGAAGTCATAAGGACTTGAACGAACTTGAAAGGCTACTATAAAGTTGGCAGCAGCGTGTATGGTGAGTGGAACATTCAAAAAATTAACGGAAGTGAGGGACCCATCCAGTGCGTAATGAAGAGGTACATATGCGAAGAGATTTTGTGTGCTTACTTCGATGGAAGATTAACAGGCACGTCTTATAACTGCTAAAAATATTAGGAAGGGAAGATTGTCTGAGTGCGGCCAAGATATTAGAAAATACTGTTACGCACCGTCCATATGCAGTAGCAATTGTCGTGGGAGCTCATCGATGAAGGATGAACGCGCACCGATCTGTAAAGCAACTCTGTTATCAGTGTGTTTATCTAAGAAGCGAGAGAACACGTACGCGCTGCATTCGTAGCATTTTGTGCCTGCTGTCACGACAGAGTTTGAGTACAATTTGGGAGAGTTACGTGGAATATCTCGTACAATTCCGAGTGTTGATGGCAAGCGGTTCCCGCGCCACCGTAAACAGAAGTCATCTGAAAGCTGTTGAGGGACTCGAGAGTTCATTGCTGCTTCCCAGGACCGTCCAACGGGTGAGGGCTCCAGCTCGAGATAGAAAGTGTTCTCAAGTCACAAAGTTTCTGGCAAAAGTCTTGCACAATGAGTAGCGTCTGAGTTTATCTTGCTCGGAGTTTGGCTCTAGACGCTTGGAAGTCTGCTTGAGGGTGCTTGAGATTTGAGGGGATTTCCAGACAGCGTCGCGCTTCCTTGATTTTCACAGGTTCTTGCTGGGCTTGATTCATGCTGGGTAAAAATAATGGAGGGTACAGCGACAGGGATAACGCCAGCGACGTGAAACAAAGCATCGAACCGTCCGGAAGTCCGGAAGTAAACCATAGAAGGGTTGAGATTTGAAGTGGTTTGCGATCTTCGCAACAGCAGGCAGAGCTTGAGTTATTCAGGGCGGATAGGGAAAGCGTACTGCGAGGAGGTGGTGGTACGGAAGAAAGAAGCGAAGGGTTCTCCCAGGGCTCTTGTGTGGTTATTGAGCGGGAAAAACGCGGGCATGTGGGTAGGCTGCGAGTCCGTCAAGCACTTGAACGGGTAAGGTTCAAGTGAAAATGTGATGTAGAAAAATAGATGTGGGAAAAATATCATGAGGCAACCGAAACAACGGATTGGGTTGTCGAACTGGAGAGAAAGTACAAAGCACGAAATGCATAGCCACTGGTGAAGGGCTGAAACGTCAATGTGTTTGCAATGTGGTAGGCATGGCCTAGTCACCTTATTTAATTGTTTGACAGTAGCCGCACGGAATCACTTGTTGACGCCGACTTCAAATAAATTGACGCCCAGAAAAGTTCATTTGTTGGCGTTAAGTGGCGAACTCTGATTCCGTCGGGAATTTGCGGGCTTCTTCTGTGGCGTGCGAAAACCACATCTTGAGAGCCAACCGAGATATTGGTACAGTGCAGAATGAGGGAACTGCTGACACGGACAGAGAAACAGGGGTAGCCAGTAGCGAGTGCGGGGATGGGGAAGAGTATTGACAGAACGCGACTTGGGGAAATGGTGGGGCGTAAACAATGAAGGAAGCGAAGGATGACCTGCCTTCTGAGCGGATCTTGAACGGTTGATCGGGGAGGTCGAAAATAAATCTAAGCCCAATAACCTTTGATGTGTCGAGTGGGCTCGGAAAGCGAAAGGAAACCGAACTGCTAACGTGGGCGTTTCGTGGAGTTGCTGAGAGAAATAGGGTATATTCGGAACAGGCAAACATGTACAATGTGATTCGAGGCATCTGCTTAATACACGAGGTATTCTGCGAGAAAATACGCTATTGTCGGTTCCGATCCTTCACACCGCTGCAGTTTGGCACGAGTTTTTCACTCCGGGTGCAACACTTTTCACTTTTTAAGCAAGATTTAGACAGAACCACAATCATCCAAGACCGCCAACTCTTATTCACTCACAGGTGTGCGTTCTTCCTTGAGTCAAGTACTTATTCTCTGGCATGGATCACATACTAGTCACAATACAAATTGTACTGAAACGACTCAACAACCTGGTCTCTGTGTGCGCTCGCTGTGCAATTGGGATTTTTGTGAGCTATCCGCCGGTATGTTCAAATTGAGTTTCGCCAGCCTTTCGTCCACGTCCATTTGTTGTTTGATTTGAGATGCCCGCTTGAACAACGGCTTCGCTGCGCTCCAAAGTCGTCGCGCCGATATTGGCCCATTATCCCCCATGGCGATGTTTCCCAGCTCTACCATGCACTCAGCTCTGCTCCGGTGGATCTGCATCTGCGTAAACCCTTCAAGCGCAGTTTTTAACAAGCACTCTGCCGTCGCCTCATCCTCCGTGGCAAGGAAGCCTTGTCCCAAGAACTTCATCGCCTTGAATATACCAATCCTCCGCTTATATTTGAGAGAATGGGCGAGCAGAAGTACCGACCACGTTTGGACATTGCCGAGCGCGTGGAATTCGTGGAATTGGCCCAAAGCACCTAGTCGTTCGAGGCAGAAGCCGTCCAAATCTCCGTCTTTCCCGAACATCTGCTTGAGCACCTCGACCAGACTATTCATTGCGGCGAGTCCCTCTCCTTCCCGCAACTCCAGGTCTGCCCGGAGGCATTGAAAAAATGCCATGTCCATCGAATATCCATGACTGGAGCATATAGACATTCCCTGGTGAATACGCTGCTGGACGTGAAGCCTGGGAGCTCCAAGGACGATATCCAAGTCGCATAGATTTCGCAAGGCGTAGACATGGAGGTGCGGCTGTATGTCCACAGCAATCGCATCGTGAACTCGGCTGAAGGATTCATGCGCCTTTCTATATTCCGTCTGTTCGAGGTGGATCGTTGCCTGGGTAGCCAACATCTCGAAGTCGCTAATGGTTCCAGATAGGCCACAGAGATTCAAGAGGTTCATGCTCTCCGCACATAATCCAACTGCTCGTGCCTTTTGACCCAGCTCTGACGTGAAAATCATCGCCAGCCGGACATATTCAGCCTCCAACCGCAGCTCGCCGCATACTTTGGCGAGAGCCTGTGCCTCTTGTGCAATGGCTAATCCTGCGGCACAATCTCCCACCGTATATTTCAACCACATCAACTCGATCAGAAGACGAAGGTGTCCAGGAGTATGTGTATCCCTCGGGGCGATGGCAAGTCCAGTTTCCACAGCATTCGTCGCGGCAAATATTTTGTTGTCGATACGGTAACTTGCCGCCACCATGGCGTAGAAAATGCCTATTTAGCATGTAATTTCTTTGTCAATGTTGCATTATAACAAGAAAAAGAAATGCTGACGTTGCACATCCGCGTCCTTCACCTCGGAGAGGTGAGTGCGTCCTTGACTGATCAGCAGCTCCCTTTCTTTAGCAGGTTGATAAAGGTCCTTTCCGAGCAGATAGGTTACATAGGAAGCCTCCAATTGATGATTCACAGGCCGCGGCAGCAAGTTTGGAATTTGACCGAGCAAAGGTATGGACTTGTTCAGGCTTACAGTAGTCAAGCGGTCGACGGATAAGATGAGGTATATCAGGTCTGCCCTGTCGATATCTGTGTTCTTAAGTTGAACGTTCAGGATGTTCTGAATATTTGCAAAAGCTGCTCGCAATCGAGGAGTGATCTGCACAGCCAGACTGGTGCCCCGTTGCTTTTCATGAAGGTCGAGAAGGTCCCGATAGTACTTGAACAATGGTTGAATGAGCTCATTGGTTGGATGGTTCAGTTGCAACATATGCTCGCGAATGGGCATCAAAACTCTCAGTCTGTGTTGCTCCGAGATGTATGCCAATGAGGTACGAAGCAGATTGGTCTTGCATTCTAGTGGCCTGTCAAAGGGAAGACCGCTTTGCAAGAGCTCCGCGTCTGAAAGTCCATCCGGAAGAATTGAAAGCAATGTGAGCAGCCGAGTTGCCTCTGGAGACAGTCGAGCACTGGACAGGGAAAGCGAGATCGAGAGATCTAGATTAGACTGCTTGTCGTAACCTACAGACACAAGCTTGGTTCTCTCAAGCTTCCATCGAGACAGGACGGAGTTGCATCCCTCCATGCCCACCAGCTCTGCAATCAATGTGAGAGCGAGAGGCATATTCTGTGTAAGAAGAAGGACTTCATCAATGCCTTCGTGGGGCGAGCCTTCATCTAGATCTGCTATGTCGTGAATTACGCTTCGGGAAGCCTCATCGGACAACGGCTCCAGGGGGCACAAGAAGGGTCTTGTCCATCGAATTCTGCCGGGGCGTTCCGCTCCACGCATTGTTATCTAGAACTTGTGAGCACATCTGGGTAATGAAAGTGGAGAAGCTCACAATCAGTGCCAGCGTGTCTATCTCGGTGAGATGAGATAGGAACTCCTCGATTTCTACCCTGGTTTGCACTGGCTCCCAGGCTGTCTCAAAGTTGTCCAATACCAGCAGAGTGGGGGGAGCATCAGCAAAGAAATTGAATAGCTGCTTGACCGAATCAGGTGCCTGTCTGAGGCCTAGGTGGAGTAGGATGAGTGTAGCCAGCTCCATCGTGGTTCTCACAGATTCGCAGCCGACGAATAAGCGATGCTGGCCAAACCTTTCGGCCATTGTAGGGTGATGAATGACCGATTTCGCCAGGCTAGTCTTCCCGATTCCACCCGGCCCCAAGACTACAATCCTAGGAGTGCATGCATTGAAGAGAGTAAGGATTTCCACTAGCTCTGCTTCACGACCGTAAAAGATTTTTGGCTTTGAAGGCAACATGAAAAGAGAGTTTGAGCTGTTTAATAGGATTAGAGAGTTATGATACAACACTGTGTTTCATGATACCTAGTGTTGTTGCTGGAGAACGCTTTTACCTCCGATGATGTATTGAAACTATGTGTGTCGGAAAGGGATTCTATCAATGCAACAACTTCCAAGTGCTGCCTTTCCGTCAGACTCATCATATTCGAAATGTGGGCTGTCAATTGTACACTAGTGACCTATAATTGACAGATATAAGTGACTGATTGCAAGGCGGGAAGAACCCCACCTTGAAGCTTTGGAGTGCGTCCTGCAGGCCCGAACGACAAGCCTTCTGCCATTCATATAGCTCTTGTTGACGGAGGAATTTTCGGAGGCGTCCTCCTTTTTGTTGCTCTTCAATGTAGTTATGAACTTTTTGTAGTGTTCTGCCGGGGAGGAGTCGGCGCACTGTAGCAATCCGACCATTATTCTAACTTACTCGGTAAATTTCGCCACGTTGTACAGTATGCTGGGAGACCATTCTTCGCTCATGTCTGACTGAATATGAACTGTGATTATTGCGTGAAGGAGGGTATAGATTTGCTCCAGGAATTCGGTACACTCTCGCTTGTTCGACTTAATAGTCTATCAACCACGTTAGCGTCGGAGGGAGCGAAGGGGTGTGAGTGTGAGCGCCTGTACCTCCACCGACGCGAGAAGGGACCGGGTTACTAGCGAAATTTGCTTCCAGATACCTGCATTGTTGCTGTTGTGAGTGATTAGATCGAGTGTGTCGGCGACCGCTTGCAGGCACAGGTTGATGTTGGCTAGACGAACGTCAAGGCTAGCCTGCGGAGCCATTGTGAGGACCGGAGGCCAAACGGACCAAGCCTTATATTTTCCCTTGGTAACCTCGCATGCGTTGCATCCGGTCCCTCAGGAAAGATGGAAGCACGAAAGGCCATGTGTAGCGTACAAAAGATCCCGCAGATAACACTAATTATGGGCCCTGGAACAACATAAGAAGTCGGACCTCCACCAGCCGGAGTCGGCTAGTGGAGCTGCATCCCACGATTTGAAATATATCCCGAGAAATTAAGATTTCATAGGCTGGTCAGAATAGCCTAAGCCAATTACAACTAATTGTGGGATGAGAAGTCGAAGCTCCACCAGCCGGAGTCGGCATCCCACGATTTGAAATATTTCCTGAGAAAACGAGATTTGATAGGCCGACCAGAATAACCTAGGCTCATGTACCATGGCTGTGGATCCCAAGTCACTTGGGACTGCACCCGTGTGATCCGTTTTGATCCCGTCTATCCCGTAAGATCCGAGTGTGGTAATTGGGTGAGCTTCTCAATACCGTACGCCAACGCGTTTGCCCGCTGTTCTCTCGTGTCATTAAGAAATAAAATACCTTTGCCATATGATGGATGTGAGAAGTGCTTCTCAGGTCATTCACTGGAATTCCACTTGAATTCGAAAAGATTAAGATTTTTTTTGAGAAAACTGCAAGAAAACTATGGTTGAAAATACTACCTAACTGCTTGTGGTGTAGACAGGACTGTACGGCACTGGTTTTTTCCGTGCTCTGACTTTTCTTTTTGCCCAAAATAATTTAGATACATAAAACATCTTCATTTGTTGATAGCCTGTGCTACGTTACAACAGAAGGTCCATTTGCTGCATGGGCAACCTGAAGTCGGCAGCTTATAGGGCCCGGAATACTAAATTCAGCATTGCGGCTGAAAGGAAGAGGAAATAATTGAGGGAGATAGACATACCATCCATCAAACATGACTACGGCGGCGGTGCGTTTGGCGTGGGAGCCGAGACTGGAGCTGAGTAGTTCTGGAATTTTTCTCTGACTTCCTCCAAAGGTAGTGGGCGGGGGTTGGGGGTTGGTTGGAAGGCGAGCACAAAGCTTCTAAGCGGGCGCTAAGAAACGACGTGCCGAGAAAAGTTGACGTGAGGTGATCTCGGTGAATTGGCCGGTAATTTATCTTGAATTTGATTGGCTATCCTTAGTCTCCAGGAGGATTTCGCTCCGGATAGACTTGGGATGCCGATATCACGCCACTGTCGTGCCGACACTAAGGATTCAAGTTGCTTGCGGCCCCTCTGCCAAGTTTAAAATGTAGATTTTGCAGTACATCTCTCAAAGTCTCCCTCTTTTCTCTCCTTTTTTTCTCTTCTTTCTTCTTTTTGCAACTTGAATTTGGCCGATCATCCACAGACATGGGATATGAGCCATAACCTAACCCAATTGCAGGGTGAACGTGCTGGGAACACCAGGTGTGGCGTGCACTCCCATATTCGGTTGGCTGCAACATTCAACTCGACGATTGCCCTCGGCGTAGGTCGATCTGATGTCGACCAATCAGATTACGAGCCATAGATGCCAAGAAAACAAGCGGAAGTGGCGGTGGGAGGTGGAAGCAAAAGCGAGTTCAACCAATTTAGCCCCGACCAGCTCAAAAGCCTCAAGTTCGGTGTCCTGACAGTTAAGTGAGAAACGATAGACAGGTTTTGATTCCAGCGAAACTTCGCCAAGTTAAGGCCAAGCCCGATTTGGCTGAAGGGAGAGTTTTATGATGGATTGTCGAACTTTGGGGCAGTAAATTTCGAACAGCCCGAACTTGGCCGAAGTTTCGCTCGTCTACAAATAATGCAAAAAAGTACCAGCCTGAAAAAGTGTGAGTCACGCCAAAGACCCACCTACGTCCATTTAGACCATCCCGGCATTGACGTGCACAAAATGGAAGCAAAAGGGTAACATCGCAGTTAACAGGATGAATAAGGATGGAAGATGAAGATAAGAAATGGAGAGAGGGCCTTAAAAAAAAGGGAGAGTAAAGACGGCGCAGTCTCATTCCTCTGCGTCCGTTTCCCCCTCCCCTTGCCGCTCCTTTTTGACTTCCCCGAGTGCGCACGGTAGCCGCAATGAACAGGGAGGGATATGGGCCTGCAACCGGGCGAAAGCAGCCGCAAGGTTGACATGCAAGCCTACTGCACCCCGATGCCCCGTACCGCCGAGCGCATGCAGAATGTTAGCGAGCTGCGCCAGGAGGTGGCGTTGCGTCGGCATCGCCGGAATGGGGCGTCCGCGAAAGAGACGAATGAGTAATGAAGAAGAAAAGAAGGGGTGAGCGATGTAAATCATATTCCAAGTATGAAGAAAAGAGAGAAGGGATGTGAAAGAAAATGTGAAAGGGATAGCAAAGGCTTAGGAAGAGATATCAAGTCCTACATGAAATGAAAAACTGCAAACCCAGGAGGAAACGATGAATGCCGCGCATTCTATTGAGAGGTAGGTTGGTAGGGAGAGAGAAACGGCACCGAACGTCGACTCACCTCTATTGTGTGTCGGCGTGAGATGGATCTCGTACTGGCGTCGGGGAAGTACCTTTCGGAGTGCAGTGACTAATTTCCGGTCATCCCATCCGTAGCGCAAGAGCACGCGCGTCTCCGAAGGAAAGTCCCCCATGTGCTAAAGAGGAGTCCCCAGAACGGGTGAACAACGGTGAAAATCGCGGGGACATGCGGAGTAGCGGGCAGCAGGGCATCCACGAAGATAGTAGCACCAGTTCACGCGACAGCGGCAGAGGGGGCGGTATGGATGAGGAGACCGGAGCGCGGGAGGACGTCAGTAAGTAGGTTCTGGTCTTGCTACCGAGTAGGGACGCCGGCTGGATCGTGACAGCAAGACGGGTGAGATGCGAGCGGATGCACCGCACACCGCAGTACACCGACGAGAAATGCGGCGCCAGCCTCCACTACGCTGGGTGTTGTCCCCGGATACCGTAGGCAGCTCTATCACGATGGATGGCACCGATGTCGGGACCGGGGTCTGTGTATACCCAGCAGCAGCGCAGCGCGGGGCGCGGGGGATCGGGTGCTTCGGGCATGTCTGACGGCGATGTGCGCGGCGGGAGGGTCGATAGTGGATGGGAGTCCATGTAGCGCCAGCACTATGAGCTGGGTGGGACATTCGTGCGGCGCGGAAGATCGAGATAATCTGCAGTTGTCCGACCATCGTCCCGGTGGATATCAGACGGGCATATGCGACAGCTGCCAACTTGTCATACGGTACGCCCGCCGCCATGGCCCGGACGGTGCCGAGTTGAAGAGCGCGGAATGCGGACAGGATTGGAGGGAGTGTTGTGCAAGCGTGTCGGTGAATGAGTCGGAAAGGAAACAGAGAGGCGGGCCAGAAAAGAATGCGGACTCATCGGCGATAGTAGAAACGCTCACTAGCCCATTAAACAGACAAACCGCGTCCATCGCAGCGAGTGTGTCCACTCCATTTCTCGTCGCACCCTAGACCCGGATTTCCTTGGGTCGAGCAGAGGGAGCCCTCTCTTGTGTGAATCGAGGCAGCGGGGTTGAGCGCGAGGATACGGCTGGATTGTGTTCGGGACATGAAGGTTGCGAGGGAAGAGATGATCGGCCGTCGGTCAGCGGAGCCGAAGCCGGTTGTTGGTCTGTAAATAACCTGCTCCTTGTCTTCCGCCTTGACCTGGATTTCCCATCCTTCTCTCCGGCCCTAATCTTCGCGGAAATTGTGTCTGGCACAAACCATCTCGCCGGCTCGGAGTCTCGGAGGACCAAGCCGTGGTCATTTCCACGCAGCTCCTCAAACGCGCAGATTTTCTCCAGATCTTGCTTGATCATTATCGTCTCAGGTCTGGACTTTGGTAGGTTACAACGCTAAATCCATTATATATGCGTCCTCGACCTGTGTTTGTCTCTGAGAATATTCCGATGTTTAAACTTGAGTTTCTTGGCTTGCGATTCGCATTCATCCTTCGCGAGCGGACACTTCCCCTCGTGCAGCGACATTCCTAAGCTTTATCCTCCCATGCATGCATCCGAAACCCATTGCTTGCTGGGCTCGCTCTGCCTCATCCTCATTCGACCCCAGTCTCCGGCTCGAAAACTTTCATACAAATCCAACGGAATCCACCCGCTATTAAGCTCAATTTCAATCTCAGCTTCTGGCGTACTCATTCGCCTCGCTTCAAGTTCACAGATGTTACGTCACTTTGCATGATTTTCCTCTTTCAATTTCGCAATAATTGCCTCTGATTGACTCAAGCTTACATTAAATCTTTTGGATGCCGCGCTTCCGGCCCTACTCCACCACATATTCCCCTCTCGCCTTGGTGTCTGTGAGCTCTATAATACCACCCATACGCCCGTGGCCAAAGCGGTGCCTCTAGATCCCTCAAAACTCAACTTACATACGCGTCCTAAACTCTTTGCCTTCGCAATAATCGCATCTGACGCTGCAACTTAAGTGCTCGGTCCATCTCGTCGCCCAATACGGCGGTTATCCTCTCGGACGCAACAATACTCTCTTCAAGTCGTCTTATAATGCTGTTATTTGAATACCAGCTAGATTTTTCTCTTGCGCAAGAAGCACCAGGGGTCGCAGGAGGATGAGGCGCTCATTCATGTATGGAGATACGCTCAATCGCACCGCGTAGAATTTTTTGCGTCGGTGAATGGGCCAAGGGTTCCACCGAACCAACTGGTAAGGATTCCATGTCAGGTTGGAGTCAAGCGCAAAAATTACCCAATATGCGTACCTTTCAAGGTCAAGCTATTGCACGCTTGTCATGGTGTTGAGTTGATGTTGACGCAGGAACAGCCTGTCATTTTAACACTGCCTTTCAAAATGCTGTGGGGGAAGCGCCGAATCAGCGCCGGCTCCTGATCAGCAACAGCTTCTATGCTTAGCAATGTCTCACAGCCTTCATTCTTCTCTTCCTTCCTCCCCTCATGTCGTTCTTCAGCAACAGTGCTGGGATCCTTATCCAACGGGGCACATTCTACTCTGCTGCTGGGGACATCAACGTGCAAGAGAACCAGCAGCTGACGACAGCTCCGATCATTCACGGCTCGGCACCCGATCGAGCGCTGGAACACCCTGCGGACAATCCACATCCTCCTCTTCTCCCTGAGGGAAGGTCGCTGCCGGGGTTAGTGCGGGGGAATTCAACTAGGGGCCAGGCTGGGCGGTTCTTGCCGTATGGTGCGCTTCAATTATGTGCTGTCGTCGCTTTTATTAAGTCGGTGCAGACATGACCTCAAGCCGAAGCCTCCGGGCGTACGATTCATACTCGGAGCATCGCTTGATGTCCGCCGAGCAATACACCTCGACATCGCCGTTTACGCCGCGGGTTACGCACCTCCCGGGTCATTTGGGTCCTCCTTTCATGGACCCACCAGCCGCTCCTGGATTTTGTTCCCCTCCGCACACTCATCTGGGAGACCTTTCCATCCGTGACATCGGATACCATGCTCCGAACTCCAGCCAAACTTCGCATGAAGACATCTATTTGCAATCTGACCAATTCTCGGCGGCCGCGCCACCATCACAGCCTGAGTTCAATGCTGTCAATCTGCACACTCCCTGGTACCCATCACACCAGAATCCGAGCACGACAATCCATAATGGAACATTTATCGGGGGGAATGTGAATCACAATTTGAGAAATGGGGAATCAGGTATGTGTTTTTCTGCCAGCAGAGTTCTCCAATGAGTCAACGATCTAGGCATCAATATACTGCATCGGATTGCGGCGGCGGAGGCCTTTCACGACGCCGCGGATAGCTACGACCAGCCGCGATGCCACCCCGAAACACGTACTGAAATGCTGAAGAAATTGGAGAATTGGTGCATCAATTCAGAATGGCCAACAACTAGAATGGAACGACCGAGGACGAGAGATATGGAACCGACTATTCTTTGGTTGCACGGGCCCGCTGGGGCGGGAAAGTCCGCGATCATGGCATCTCTCTCGCAGCGCTTGGCGGACGCAAAGAGATTGGGCGGTACTTTCTTCTTCAAACGTGGACATCCTAGTTGTGGGAACGCGCAAGTTTTATTTGACACCCTCGCGCTTCAGCTTGCGGTCAACGTTCCGCAGTTGAAAGCACGAAAATCACGAGCTGTAGAAGAAAATCCTACCATTGTGGGTAGGTCTATCAATGTTCAACTGCAGGAGCTTATCCTCGAGCCATCCCGTGATTTGGACACCGCTCCGTGGACCATTATCATCGATGGACTTGATGAATGCGCAGGCGAGGAAACTCAGCAGGAAATCCTAAATCTCATCAGGGACTCTGCTCAACTGCGTAGACCTCTTATGTTTATCATCGCCAGCCGCCCAGAAGCACATATTCGCGAGGTCATGGAGGGAGCATCTTTCCGTGGCGTGTACCGCAAATTCAACGTCAAGCAGTCCTTCGATGATGTGCGCACATATTTTCGAAGTGAATTTGCAAAGATCCACCATGACCACTCGACCATGGCTTCTGTTCCAACTCCATGGCCATCAGAGGCAATCATGGAACAGCTTGTCGACGAATCATCCGGCTACTTCATCTACGCTACTACAGTCATTAAATTCGTTGGCGACAAACACTTTCGACCCACAGCGCGCCTCAAGATCATCACAGATGGAACCGAAACCTCATTTCAATCCCCGTTTGGCGCTTTGGATCAGCTTTACACACAAATTCTCTCGGCTGTCCCACCATCGCACAATCACCTCGTTGCAATCCTACGCATTGTGCATCATTTCCAGATGACTCCTTCACAAATTGAGGTGATCCTTGGAATGGAACCAGGTGATGCTGAGCTGTCATTGCGTGGCCTCCATTCCGTGGTTCAACGCAATGAGTGGGAGGAACTCGAAATTATCCATGCATCCTTCCGGGATTTCCTTTCTAATCCATCCCGTGCCGGTAGCTTCTATGTCGGAGATTCGGCTGGCCTGCAAAATCTGGCGCGATCGATCCTCACAGAGCTGAGTTACAATTACGAAGACACCACAAAAAATCGGACTGACTTGATTGGGTGGAAGTGAGTGTTTGGCTTACATCTGTTTCCTATGAATTAAAAATTTTCAGCCCATGGTTGTTGAAGGAGCTCGGACGCCTCCTCGACCAGGTTGAACCTTCCCAAGAACTTGTTCGCCTTTTTAGGGCAAGAATCCCGATTTCATAGTTAGCATGACCAAGTTCACTAAGGATACTTGGGAGGGAAGTCCCCTCCCATTACAGGTGAGTATCTATCGGCCCTGCCCCCGTCTCTCAATCTCACGGGTAATTAGTGGATTCCATCCCCCGTCACAGATTTGGTGCAAATTTGGCAGAACTATGAGTATATAGAGAATTTCTATTACCTTAATGCCGCCAAAGCTGAACTATTGCCATCTCTACTCAGTCAGCTTATGGCGCAGGTGACAGAATGTCCTTTACTGCTTCGTATCCTCGCTAGTATTGTGCTGTCTGATCACCACAACTTCATCAAGATGCACCACATCTGGAATCTCTCTTGGGACGAAGTACGCGCTGGAATGTCCCGGCTTCAACCGATCTTAGACGGCTACCCGGAAGACGTGGATCCGCGCAAATTGGCAGGAATGTTGTTCCAACATTCACGGTGGGATACGTGGCGGGTGGATACATCCATTGACCTATCCTGGGGCTGTATCCAACTCCGAAGATTGATTGACACTGGACATCTCCCCAATGATCTGTGGTAGGTGACCAACGGAACACTCGATGTCGACCTCACATTTATTGGACAGGGATGAGGATACAAATTATGGCCGTTTCATCAGAGGATCTCCACCTTGCGCGGTATTACTCGGTGCTGTTCAAGAATTTGTGCTACCTTGCATCCCAAATGGTTTCTGGAACGTGAATCAGGAACGCGAATGCCACGATATTATACAATGGCTGAAGGTGCGCTGGCAAAGGCTGTATGTCACACATCTTCTCACTCTGCCTCCTTAGAGTTTTCCCGAACCTCCCCTAGACGAAATTCGGCGGTGGCAAAACCTATTTCGGGAGGAACGGGAAAGGTCAAGTCAGCGCGGGGGACATGAGATCACTGACTACGAGGGGAGGTGGCGTGAATGGGAGGAAGACTTGAGCTAAACACACCATACGAGCCAACAGTTTATTGACCTGGGCTTCGGCTCGTCCTCCCTCTTCATCACTGTTGATGCGACCATGGCCCGCTGTCATCCAGAGCAATTACCCACTGAAATACCTCTAGACCTATGCCTGGTTTCGTCTAGAACGCTCAGGCCCGAGGGCACAGAAGCCGGCGCGTCGGACCTTGTGGACTCTCTGAATCCACCCCAGTTCAAATATTCATTTTCCCCAGCGTCTGGCTTTTACGTCGCGCGTTTATTGAAACCAGAGTTGAGATTTCTCCCCATGTTACTCACGCTTCTCAAGATTTATCTTCTTTGTGACTGAGTTCATTTACTTAGTGTAAGTTATTGTCTCCAATGTTGTGAGTGGATTTCATGTTCTCCCGGGATTTTTCGAGATTGAGTCGTCATTTGATTTGCCCGTTGTTTCTGGGGAAGTTCCGGAGGTTTTTTGTTCTCCCATGATTTCTGTGAGAATTAAACATGCCCGGCTGCAATTCAGGCCAGCCAAGAAGTCTCAGGTTACCTGCTAGTTCAGCATGCACGAATAGGGTGGAACTAGGCACCAAGTCGGTGGTGAAAGATGAGTTTCGTCCAAGTTCTATCTTTTTTTTTCATGAGCACTGAGCGACGAACGCAGGATTCAGTACAGGGATGGCTCTTCATTTGCTTTGTATTGATACTTTCCAAATTGCGAAAGCACACATCGTGCATCAAATGTCTTCACACTGTTCTTAAGTTGACACACGACAAATTATTCTGCGAGCGATTCGGGCTGCATCTGGAAAGGCTCCCCAGGCCAACACGGCGGGCTACTACAAGGAATGGAAATTTTCAAAGGCAATAAGCACCAGAACATGAAAAAAGGAAGCGAAAAAGGGGATCAAAATGGAGAGCAACTTGAAAAGGGAACCATGAACAAGGTATTCCTCTCGGGTAGTTATTTTTCACTTTGCGAATTCAGTGCCTCTTCTCTGTAGGATTTCCCCAGACGCTTCTAGCGGATGGTGTATCGAAAAATCTCCAGTGTAATGCTTTGTAAAATAAAATAAAATCTGGACGCGCGCCTAAGTGACGCGTCGGGAACACGTGCCGGGAGACTTTCGGCTTACGGCTTGTCCACTTCCATGACATCACTTTCTTTGCGACAAGACATGCCTTCGCTTCGCTCCGGCGCGGGCGGTTGGAGGGCTGATCAATTTCCGAAATAAGTACATTTGAGTTAAAGTCTTGCGGAAGATCGTCGCAGCTTTCTGTTACTGGCCATTGAATTGAACTTCTACATACATACACATACTAGCTAGTAAGAAAACTATGCGCTTGACGACCTACAACGAAAAGGGTTTGAATAATTACTGCCCTAGGCTTAAGTGGGCAATTCGAACGAGTTTAATGCAGCGCGGTATGCTAACGGCGGATTTAAGCCAAAAAATAACGGGGAAGAGGGGGATAAAGCCCAACCTGGGGTATCATGGATCGCTGCCACATTATGTATGTGTTACCCACGGGCCTTGGGCAACGTTAGCAATATCTGAATCCACAGTAAGTGGTAAGAGAATTACACGATGAACAGTTCACCCGAAACCATTGGTGCGACGCCGAGGAGGACGGAAATAAGCTAGAGTTCCGAGAATGCCGGAAAGACAACGGGTAGCCGAGTTAGCACGCGGAAGCCCACCGTGAACATGTCAGTAAGATGCAGATGGAATGTGGGCTCAGAACTCGAATATGATTTTGGCTAACATCGAGCCCGTAGCAAAGTTTGAGTGGGAGCATGAGTTACCACATAAAATGCGCATAACCTGCGTTTATCACGACCCCAGGCTGCTGACGGCTTGAAAAGATTAACGGAAACTACCAGAAGGCGAGTGCATATAGCTAAACGAATGTAATGTGAGCCAAACGTACATACCCTTCCAAGTCTGCCTTCTGTGGACGCAAGGCTGCATTCAATCTGGAGGGAAGATCAGCAACGAATCTGAGTGACGAACATACACCGGTAAATATAATATCAACGTGCCTCTTTGATTTTGGTTGCAGACTAAATAGAACGGAAGTAAGGTGCAGCGCGAAGGGGTAACTGACTTCCTTCCCGTGTATATGAGTTTCAAGGGCATTACATCGGACATGATTGAACATACCGCTTTTTGCTGCGTCCCACGATGGAGGGTCAGCGCCGGGTGCACGGAAAAATTGACTCAGCTTACATGTTGTGCCTGTGATTTCAAGCTGAGCACCAAGGGGATGAACACGAATATCATCTACCGTAAGTACCGTCTCAGCTGGACGAAAGCGGGAATCAAATGTACCGCCGCAATTCTGCTTTCTTCCTGGAGGGAAGATCAGTGCAGCATTAGGAATAGACAGGTGGAGGGACTCAGCTAATAATGTCGCGTCTGTCGGGCTGAACGGTCAAAATGGAAGGACAGGGATGATATGCGTGAAAAGTAAGAAAGCTGAAGGGGTCGATTCTCGTTTGAACGGCTGTCGAGCGGCTGATGGGCGACGTCGAAAATAAAAATCAAGCTTCCCGAAAATCGATAAGAGAACACGCGTCGCTCTCTACGATGCAAGTATACCTACTATGTCGTATAGCCAATTTAGAGGAGGCTGAAGTCAGTTGGGGAGGCAGCGAGATCTGGACCAACAAAGTCGAACTCACGGCACAGTGTTATAAAATGGGTGAGGTACAGCGGGAGGGAGGATGGGAGGATGAAACAAAGAGGCGAAGCGCCGCAGACCTTGTCTTTTGTGTGGACGTTAAACGGCTGATCGGCGAAGTCGAAGCTGACGCAATGAGGCACCTGGTTTGAGCTAATCCTTGATGTGTCGGCATATCCGGAAATTAAAGAACACTCCAAAAGTACAATAGGAAGTAGGTTGTACAAACGAGGTTGGGGATGAGAAAATAGAAGAACATAAAACATGTACGTCATGATACGAGGCATCTCCTTGAAGTGACTCGGCACATTGCAAGGGCGAGTAGGGACTATAGGACAGAGGCATGAAGAGGGGAGGAAGGGCGCGAAGGAAAGAAGCAAAATCGTACGGTTTCGCCCTTTTATATGGGTCTTTAATCGCACGAAAGGAAGTACTGTGGGTACTCCGATCCAACGGCACGGAGTTAGCCGGAGCCAGATGGAGAGAGGTCGGAGGCAGGGCGGGGAACGTGTTTGAGAAAGAACATCCGAATTCAGGTCAATCAGATGGGCAAACAGGTGCATCGTGATACGAGGCATCTGCTTAATATACGAGGTATACTTCATCGACACAGCGCTCATGCCTAGACTATGGACAACATTGGGACGCAGCACTCGCGCATGGGATGGCTGTGGGGTTCTCTGACGGGACTGATGGGCAACTCTAAGGTTGGCCTCGAATATTTTCATGACGAGGCGGCATTGCTAACATGATTGTCCTATACAAGCAGGCATCTGAACACGGTCAAGAAGCACGCGCTCAACGAGACCATCCTCGCGAGCCACGAGCGTGCCAAGGACAGCAATGGGCGGCTCCATCTGCTTGGACTTGTGCGCGGATCTCCGACGGCCGTGTCCACTCTCACATCCCGCTTCTCGAAGCTTCGGGGGAGCAGGGCGTGCCCGAGTCTTACGGCTACTTCTTCGGTGACACCGCCCACTTCCGCCGCGGGATACGCCTCTGACCTGCTCTCGTTCACAGAGAAGCTGCCATACGGCCAGCTCGCGATGGCAGTGAGGTGGTACTACGCCATGGACCGCGATGAGCGCCTGGAGCGCATCAAGATTGCTGTGGATGGGCGGGAAGGGCGTGGAGGAGATCAAGGTCAACTCTGAGAAGGAGGTGACAGACGGGTTCCTGAGGCCGGTTATAGTCAATGGCAACACGGGGCGCCTCAAGGGTGTGTTTTTCTTTCGCTACTGCGACCCTCATATCCCTCGATGTCTGACTATCCTCTTAGAGGAGATACGATCTTCTTTTTCACTTACCGCTCGGACCGCATGCGCGAGCTCGTCAGCGTACTCGGCCTCCCCGACCGGCTGATGGAGGTTGCCATCGCTAAGGGTCTCGCGAGTCTCCTTCTCCCTTCTCTTTCCCTCCGTCACGGCGCTAACACGTCCTACCGCAGGGCATCACCACCATGTCGCGCTACAGCGGCGAATTTCCTTTCACTGCGTTGTTCCTGCCCTAGCATATCACCAACGTTCTCGCTGAGCGACTGTCGAAGGAGGACATGAAGTAGGCGCATTTCGCTGGTGGGTCTTCCTTTTTGCCCGTCTTCCGTATGCCTATTGCTCGCCCCATCCGACCTACGCTACTCCAATATCTTTATTTTCCCCGTCATCTTACTTCGGTCTTCACTCACATCTCCCTCGTATATCTCGGCATTTCATTCCATCCTAGCGTCCTTCTAGCTCTCATCGCTCGCCCACCGCTCCCCTCAGTCCATCCCTACGCCGCCCTTACCTATTCTCCTACCTCGCTACCTCCATTCCGCTCCTCGACTGACATATACTTCGGCATTCCATCTCGTCCTTTCTCCCCCGCCTGCGCCACCGCCCATAACGCCCCCGTCCCGAGCCTATCTCCCTCCGACTTTTCCGCTCCCTCTCTGCTTCCATCTTCATCTGTTCCCTCCACCCTCGGTCTCATCCCCTCCTCGCGTATCTGTTCTTCTTTCGTTGACCAACGCCTCTCTTCGCAGAAACCGAGGAATCCGTGGACGTCACTTTCTTCTTGAAGCCATCGCGAGTGTCGAGAAGTAGTTGCCGGGCGAGAGGTGCTTCGTGATTCCGTCTTCAAAGGTTCGTCTTGCCCTCTCCTCTCCCTCCCTCGTTGTCTTCCCCTCTCTCGTTCGTTCTTTGTCCAACTGCTGATCATCACTTAACCTTCAGGTCGCGACCCACGACCCCCAGCCTTAGATCAGCGTCCAGGGCGTTACGGACAAGGTCGCGAGCATCGTGGAGAGCGGGGAGTACGGCTTTGTGATGTATAATTTCGCGCTGCCGGATATGGTATAGGTGTTTTTGTAATCTTATAAAGAGGTAGAGGACACCCAACGGCCCAAGCTAAGACATAACAAGTGTAGCGCACTGTCGCGGCAAAGCCCACTAACAGGGACTCCATTGACAGCTCACATTATTGCCTATAAGAGCTCTCTGCTTATTGAAACACAACATCAGAGAAAAAAAACAGTGGCATAAAGACAATTATCCATCGTCCGCGATGGCACTCTGATATTTCAGGGAGATTTTCCTCCCAACAAATGCAACCTGTAAGATAGGTGAGCGAGAACCGCCAATGTATTCAACCATAGTCGAAAGAAATGCCAGGCAGCGCGACATGTCAAAAATGCTTGAACAACCAAAACTAGGTAATGCCAATCACAAAATCCTTTATTGGGACACGGATCCTCAGAAAAGTAGAGTATTACCACTGAGAAGTCAATTATGCAGCAATATGTCAAATTTTGTTTGACCACTATTGGACCTTT
Organism: Mycena capillaripes; assembly: GCA_029204075.1. Classification (NCBI taxonomy): domain Eukaryota; kingdom Fungi; phylum Basidiomycota; class Agaricomycetes; order Agaricales; family Mycenaceae; genus Mycena; species Mycena capillaripes. The sequence goes on along the minus strand of JARHKZ010000003.1, from coordinate 5,230,171 downwards.
TCAATAATGCAAATCAATGCAACGACTCGTGACGATCAAGAAGAAAACACGGAAGAGAAGAGCGACCACTGCAAAAAACCTATGACCTTGTCGTCCACAAAGCGGTGAGGAGCAGGTTATGCATTGTTTCGGTGACATAGGCCATTGCCACGGATGAAAGAGGCTTGTGCATTGACAACGGCAGCTTGAATTCCCTGACAGACTGCAAGTGATTGCCGGAAGTCACTTTGTGATCCGGCCTGTATTTTCCAACCCCGATAATCGCTCGCAATCACTGCGTTTTCCGCGAACTAGATCCGAGGTCAGATACCTCAGAGTCTTGATCTTGCTGGGGTTTCTGCAAAGCTTTCCAGGGTATCCTGGCTTCAGATAGCTCAGAAAACCAAAGTCGCCCATTTTGAGATATATTTGATCTATCTGATCTATTTCGTCGCTATCTGCCGTCAGATAGTCAAGCTTGATCAAGTATCTCGATTTTTTTTTTATATCGGCTATCATCATCTATCTTGGTGCAGAATAGATGGGCAAGCTCAACTTTACATGGCCCAGATATCCCAGAAATGTTCCCGGCTGGGCAAAATTTCCTGCGCCCAAAAAGTGTTAAAAGCCGCTACAACCCAAATCAATGAAGTCCTACTGTCACAGTGCCCAGCATCAGCAACACGGCCCATGAGTCCTCAAGGTGAGTGACAGAGGTGAGCACTTTGTCGTCTATCTTTGCGGCGGCGCTCCAGCAGCCAAAGGCACGATAGTAACTGTAATAAGGGACTTCGAACAGAGTTTCCTCTACGAGGTAGTGAGTGATATTTATCGGCCGGGAGTGTTTAGCGTAGTGTGCCATTTCTGGAATGGGGCTGCTGGATAGCAGGTTAATTAATTACTAGTAGTAGTGTCTTAGCGATTTCAATTGAACCAAATTAAGCCCCGTACCTTGTTTAATATGGCCGAACAACAGGACATTTGGTGCAAGATATCTCACGTAGATTTTGTGGAGAGGTTTGATGGCTGAAGTAGCAGAGGGCAAGACAGCTGGGATACTTTGTCTGAGCTCAGGTCCTCCAGAAAAGGAACCTATCTTGATACTATCTGGACCAAGATCCGGGGTATGTTGTCCCCAGAAATTTGATCTTCTCGTGGGGTATCCTGGTGTCAGATACTTTGCAGAAAATTCAGTGAATCCCCCCGCAACTCAGCTACAATCTAGCAAACAACTTGCACATAATTGTGAGCTGTGCGAGATGAATACAACATCCTTGCAATGAGTTAAAAGAAGGTTAGGTAAAAATCTTCATAATAACTCTAGTCAGACTATTATTTACCTAGGCGAAATGAGCCTAGGCTCTCCCTCGCCGGTGATCACAGAAGGGAACTTGTACCAAAATACGAGGACGGCGAAATAGATCAAGTCGGTTAAAATTCTCATCTGATCACTTGGGAGCAGCCAACTATGTTTGCGAGCGGATTGGATGTAGGTTGCAATTGTGTGGCAGCCAGGACACCAATTACATGTGGTGCTATAATCTTGCTACTTCCGCTGGGGATTCCGAGCGTACTGGGGATGCTGAACGCCCAAAAACAACATATATTCCACAAGAATGAACGAAACAAGACATTTTAAAAAAATGACGGTGGGCAATAATACTACGATCGCATCGGCGGCCGAGCCTCCAGCTTTCAGCCGCCGATGCTTGGGCATGCATGCCCTTCACAATGGGATGACCCCGTGTATCTCCCAAGTCGGCGACGATACCGTCCTGCAGGTCTTGTGAGAAAAACTATGAAGGTGGATAGAAATACATACTCCTTGTTGCTCGCCTTCAGGCGACGCTGCGAAAAAGACAGGGCATCGAAGTGGAAGCGACGCATCGTCAATGGGGAGTTTATCAATGCTGCACAGGAAGATACAGGGAAAGCTAACGAGCTTGATTCAGAGAAGCAGGGGGTTTGAAGCAGAGAGGGCTTGAAGCAGGGGGGCTTGAGGAAGGGGAGCTTGAAGAAGGTTTTGAGGGCTTGAGAATACGGTTTGCGAGGCTTGAGGTGTCTCGTGGAGTAGGATCTTGCAGGGTTTAGAAGGACTTGAAGGTTCTTGAGGGTTATCTCGGAAAGATGGTATCAGCGACGCCGAACGGAAGAATCGGGACGATGAGGGCGAGCGTACGATGGTAAGTTGTGGAGGGAAGATGGGGGAAAAGAGAGAGATGCGACGTTGTGACCTGGCTAGGTCACTGTTCGGTTGTGATGTTCACGGGCGCTGTTTTGGGCGCTGTTAGTTACCATAACAGTTTCCGAGTATCCAGGGCCCTGGTTTTGGTTCGGGAAATTTGATTCACAATCAATGAATCAGAGGTAAAATCAACCATCATCTTAAGTTTGCGGGCTAATCGTGAAATCCATCATGATTTAGCATCATTAACATCATTACACTCAAAATTTATTGTTTGTGATAGGGCGCCACAGGAGTCGGACAACACTCGCTACTTAAAGTTAGTGAGCATACGCACACTTGCAACTGACTAGCTGACATCGAAAAGTGATCAATGTAAATGGGGTTAATCGGACGCAAGGTCCGAGCAAAGTGCGAGTCGTTGTATGCTGTGGGATTCAAAGCCTTAATGGGGTTTATACATCCCCATTAAAAAGTTTTGAATCATTACACCAAAAAGATTTTGATAGGGCGGTACAGGACCCACTACCTAAAGTTAGTGGGCATAATAGTAAGGCCTTATTAGCCCTTGAGGTCCACACTGGTACTACTACTAGGCGCTATATTATATAGCCCCATTCATTTTGACCTCAGAAATACTTCTGCAGTCCGTTCCGAGTCTTTACAACCGAGCCAAAAAAAAATTAGCGCGCGATAGCTGGGAAGAATTTCAATGACGTAGTCTAATTCGAATTTGAATAGCAGTGCACCTTTTTCTTAGATCGCAAAATTAGCATACCCTCGCATTTAACGCCATTCTTATCAGCCACATTGCATTTCTGCGTTCGGACAAGTTGGGTGAATCTGTGGTGGAGGCGAGAATTAGGAGTGTGGATCCTCAGTGACTTTATGTTCTGTAGTAGTTCCATCCTCGCATCGAGTCTGGCGTTGGGCTGTAAATACTACATCGCGCGATGCGGGATCTAGATCATGACGCACCACGTCGAGCAGCTTTTCGTCAACCTTGTCGCAATGGTAACTGCCTACAAAAGAGAGTGTAGCACATAGCTTCGACGTTATATGGGAGCGGTGATGTTGAACCTGTGCACTCAAGGCGCGACCGGCGGCACAGAGTAGCGGATTCTCCCGGCGCAAATGTGACGTAGACCTTTGAGTCCGCAGTCCGTGTTCGCCCGGTCCAAGAATCATTATCCTGGGCAGAGATTAAGGAAACCATGAAACTCTAAGTTAGCACGCGTCCCTTGGTTTTGATGATGGCGTCGACGGTGCGCAGGTGGCCCCACCCGGCGCTGCCACCTCCTCTGCATCTCGCGACGCTCCCTACCATGTTGCCATCTGTTTCCGCTACGTCGCCTCGCTTTTCAAAACGACAGACACCCTTTCAGTTGCCTCAACTTCACTGTAAGTTAAACGACAGATGATTGATCGGGCATCAGCCCTAGGCCTTGGTTCGACACATCAAGGCTTTAATAAAAGTTTAACAAGTTTTCGACTAGTTGTTATGGGCTACCCTTAGTCTTAACTCAAGGCCTTAAGCTTTAACTGCAACGCTGGAATTGAGGGAAAGCTTGAGCTGAAATAAGTACCCATTTCACAAAGATTCGTTTGAATTTCGGTTGGGCTGTTTCTTAATTCAATACATCACAAGAGCGCGGTGGGCCGCTTCGCAGCCCACCACTTCGGTTAGATCCCTGAATTAGCACCCAAAAGCTTAACACTGACAAGACAAATCTCCGCTTCGCTCCGGGAAGCTCAAGATGACTGAGTCCGGGTCACAGAAAATAACATTCTTAGCGAAAAAGACAGGCTGAGGAGAGAAATTCAGGCTCAAGCTGTTGAAAATTCGCAACGACAAATGGACGGCACCACGGGACTAATACGTAAAGAGGGAGATTCATTCATTGGCATAAAATATACACTCTTGGGAAGGGAGGATGAGGAGAACCAGAAGAAAGAAGATAAGCTAGACGGGGATGTGCGCAAAGAGATACAATGAATTGCCGAGGTAATCGTTAAAGAACGGAAATAAATGGAGCTGATTCCCAAAAAGCGGATTCTAAAAGGCTTCGGAAGGATACCCGTATTTTTATAAAGAGTAGGATGTGATTATGTGTTGGCAAGAATCAGCTCAACCGAAAGTTCGCAATCTCCGATGTGACCGCTACGCTATGGAGATGCTCAACACTCCACATCGTCCGGAATTTGGAGTGTGGAGTGTGAAGCACTGTAAGATCGCAACGGAGGCGTTACAGAATTGTTGCCGCTGTAGTGTTTATAGCTAAATTAACATTTTCCTCATGTATATAAAGGCCATCGTCTTCGCCCCTCAAGGCATACTCTACTTCAAGCTACATCAACCACACTTCCCAACAAGTCCACCTTGTCTCTGATTCCCCAACATGCTCTCCACCACTTTCTTGATCACCGCTCTCGCAGCCTCCCTTCAGGTCAGCGCTGGCCCCGCTGTCCCCCGCAGCGAACAGGGCAACCTCACGATGAGAGTCGACTTCGACTTGTGGGCGCAGTTCTGCAACGACAAGGCGTGCTCGGAAGGCTGCGGTGCCTCCCTTGCCTTGCCGTAGACAACCCGTCGTGTCTCAACGAGAACGGCCGGCAGTCCATCATGTTCCACGGCGATACAAGCGCGTTGGGCGACTATGCGCTGGTTGTGTAGCCCTCCCCCGGCTGCCCCTGCTGCGTGCTGTCCGACACGCAGTGTTTGGACATCAGCGAGTTCGGGGGCAAAGTCCAGTCGTTCCGATTCAATGGGGCCAGCCAGGGCTCTGGCACGTGCGATGCGAACAACTGCTGAGGTTTGTAAGTGGTTGAGAGTATCGCTGAAGCTCCCGGCTAAGATATTTACATTTATCAAATCCAACATGTTTACGATGCACATACACCGCCCATAGTGCACTTGGAAGTCCGAATTTTAGAAAAACGAAATTTACTATAGAGACGCAACAAAATTATAAGACGGATGAGGATATCAACAGAAGGTGCCCGAAAAGCGACACCGAGCCGCGAGCGAAGTAAGCGCGAAAAAAAATGGGAAAACACAATGGGAGGGGGATGCGAGCGTACTTCAATCACTCGTAAACCTATGTGGGTGTGCGATCCGAGCGACGAGGATGGACAACGATGTGCCGAGGTAGCCACGCAGATTTATCCACCAACATCTGTCGCAATGCCGGCGGAGCAGTTACCCCGGCAGAGCGATGTCGAGGAGAGAATTTCGGACCATGGTAGAATCGGGGCAGAGTAAGCAGTGGAGCTGTAACAGCAGGTGTTGGACAGCAAGTTGGGGGAAGAAAGAATGAACACCGGGTTTAGCGGCTTGATCGGCGGCCGATTCAGATACTGTAGTCGCAATTCTTTCTGAGATTCAGTCCCTCATCGCTTGCTGGTCATCAACAACTCACAGAACGAAAAGAATGTATTCACTTGAAAAGGTAGAGGTTTCGAAACAGGATCAAGCTATGATAAAGAGCACGAGGTAATAGAAGCCAGAGGGACGCGGGACGAGGTGAACGAGTTGTAGAGAAAGAATTACGCGTGTAAAAATTCTCCAGCGCCGTGTTCCAGCCGTGGAGAAAAAGTGGTTACCAAAGCGTAGACTTGAAGACGCTTCTGGAACACACGATCCACCCTCCATCGAATGCACGAACCGCACACCTCGAAAGTACCGAAGGGAGCGCGGGCGCGAGATGGTGCTGCGGACTCTGGCGGTGTGGATAGCGAGCGTGTCCTGCCGTCGGCTGCAGGTGGAGCGATGAGAGTGGAAGGAGAGGATGAGGTAGGCGATGACAGTGTGTAGATATGGTACGACCGCGGCACGTGCAGTTCATGCGAATGGTGGGCAGATCTTGCGAAGGAGTCGGATGGTGCGTGGGGTACGGCGTGCGCGCAAGGGCAGACAGTTCTGCCGAGTGGGAGATGCGGTGTCGCTGGTCCAGAGGTGATCGGGTGCGATACGCGAACGCGAGGGGGGATTCTGTGTGGACTCCGTGCACGACGACGGGACGGCGCGAGGCGGGCAGCGTGGATGGGGTGCTGTGCTATCGATTGGAGCGCAGACGCGGGTTGTAATAGCGCTCGCTGTACCTGATGGGCCGTCCGCTCGTCTCTAGGCGGAGTGGGGGCGGTGGTAAGTGAGGAAGAGACCAAGCGGCAGATCGGGGCGGGCGCGAGTGGATGGTGGTATTGGTTGTTCTGGTGTGCACGCCATCGCGGTAGGGAGTGGATAGGTGTAGTGGGGCGTTTGCGATACTTGAGATTGCGCGAAGAAGGGATATGCACGGCGGGTGTGATACCTGGCGTTGTTGTGTAGCAAAGGGCTTGCTGGCGCTGGGTCACTGATCAGTCGCAGGGGAGGTCCGGTGCGAGCTTCACGCTACGAGGTGGTGACCGCCATAGAGCACCTACGACTGCGCAGTGGGAAGACGGAAACCACAGAGATGCCGGGGCTGGAATTGCATGTAGGGTTATGGCTGGCGGAGGATGTCCCTTACGATTGGTCCAGACGCGGTGCAAAGAAGCAAGAAAAGGGGAGCCGCAGGCAGAGGACATACCGAAATTTCCTCTCATGTAGCGTAGCTGCAATTCTGTGCGATGAGCCTCCTCCACCGAATGCGCGCGCGTTATACTGTGGGGGACGTCGTAGAGAGTGGCAGAGCAAATTGAGAGCGAGAATACGTAGAAGATGCAGCTGGCGCGGTCATTGTCGGGTGAAGTTAGTGACGAGCTTGGTGGGAGAGGAGAAAAGAGATTGGTGAGCGGCTGTGTCGATGTTGATGCGATCAACTCGGCTCTCTTCTTGACAGTATTGAGCCGTGTTTATCGCGAATTCTCACGTTATTCCTTGCCTTTCGCCACCATGGCGATGAACGCTTGCATGACCTTTGAAAGCCTGGGTGAGGATGTGATCCTCCAGACACTTTCACTATGCGACGTCTACGCGGTCCTGTCTGTGTCCATGGTCTGTACCCTCCCTCTCATATCTGGATTGAATTGAAGGGGGACGTGCGAAGGTCAATAAATTTCTTCGACGTATCGCGCTGGTGAAGCAACTCTGGTTATCTTTGGTCCATGACCTAGGGGTCCGTGGCGTACTGGACCTTCCTCCTGGTGAACTAAACCATTCAACTTCAGAACTCATTTCCCTAGTCAAGCGCAAGCCCGTTCCATGGTCCATCCTCGGATGCCCATGGTCGCAAACCTCTCTGGCGTCTACGACCGCCTGCCACAAGTTAGCCTTTGACACCGAGACGGTGGCTGGGAGCATTGGTTTCATCGCCTCTTGCCGGGTGCCAAATACATGGTCTTTCAGATATCAGATGAAGAATTCCACATACATGAAATTTGGAGCGGTCGGAAAGTATTCACGCACGCTATACGCACACAAAGTGGCTTTCAAATTGATCTGGCGCCGGATGGGAGCATCGCGCGCGTATTTTTCGCGTACGTTGCAGACGGTGTGTACGTCCTTGAAACTCGAGTGCGACAAAAGTCGATGCTAACTTCCAGTTGCAACAATAGTAATATTGCGGTGCACGAAGTTCGCCTCGCGACAGGTCAATCGCGCGAGGTTTTCATATTTCTGAGTCGTCTCAGGCCTTGGAAGGCTGATCAGCATCGTCGACGACTTCCTGCTTACTCTTCCAATCCATTGGATGCGCGGTCTTTGGTCCTGGTTAACTGGCGTACGTCAATGTACGTCGCACTCAATTACGGGATCACCGTACATTTCTTGGCCTTTGGTTCCGCTGCAAGCCGTCTTCTGTTTCTTCTCCTATTTGACTTTACTCACTCTTCCTCGTCAGTTCCCAATAACGCTGCTCCCAAGCTACATCGCAGTCACATACCCGGACAGTGTATTTCCTCATCAACTGAACCTGCTTGTAACGGATCTCACCTCCTTCGCGCCGTACTGGAAACCGCTAGACGGAATTCTCCTCGAACACCAGCTCTACGTTCAGGACATGCCGCTCGTAGCACATGCCAGGCTTGAATGTGACGGCCATCCAGTTGTCGACAGCCCTCACTACCTCAGACTGAGCGCCATGCCGAGCGCGCTTCACCAGGGTGCCGACGACATTTCCGTGCACGTTGGGGAGTGCGATGTACGCTCGTCAGCGCGACCGCCCCTCGGGAGCCAGATGCGCGACGTTGTGCCTCGCAAGCGTCGGCCAGTTGCGCTCGCGCCAGCGTTTGGTCCGGTCGTGGTTTCCTATAGGCTCACGCCCCCCATGGCTCCGGGAAAGCCGCGCGGATGGCGCCTCATATCCGCTGCCCGTACCGAGTCCGCGATCCGCCTCCTTGAACATCCTCCCCGAGGGACTGTAGTGGAGCGCGAAGAGAGCACCTTCATCGTGTCGTATTACAAGTAGAATCCAATCACACGAGAAATAAATATACCGATGAAGTAAAGAACCACGACGATATCTATACAAAGGCACGTAGAAAAAGAACGCCTACTTAAGTCCTAGACGGGGTTGGCGTCCAGGACGTGTTTCCGAGTCCGTGTTGTTTGCCCATTCTTATAAACAGTGACTAAATGGTTGGAACCCAATTCAAGGTGGACACAAATGCTTGCGAGGGAAGCAATGTGTGCCAACTTGAACCTCCGAGGATAATTTTCTAAATGGGTAAAATCGAAGCGGGCAAAATCGAAGAGGCGCAGATGACAATCCACAATCGGCGATATTTCAATTCATGAAAAAGATAGGGGCTCGGTGAAAGTGACGCCAGTGACGCCAATTGACGCCAAGTGACGCCCCCCTGACGCCCCAACTGACGCCCCCACTGGTTTTGGGGGCGTCGATTCTGTCACGTCACGCATCGAGTGCCGCCCTCAGTGCCGCCCCCCAACTTCTAGTCAAGCATTCGTACTGTTGTAAAATTCAGAATACCACTTCACAGTGCCTAAAATATTAAACATTGTTCCAGAGATCCAGAGAATACACGTCTAAGTATGCACTGAGGGATAATAGTTAATACAATGTTTTGAAAAATTAACAATTAATTTCTCAATTAGGATGTACAGGATAGACTACATCCACAAATCCTACGACCGGTAGTCTTTGGGTAACCTCGTGCTCCTGCGAACTCCCGGCGGTGTGAGCTGAGGCGCATATTTGCCTTGCTTAGCCTTTGCGTGTTCGCTCGGCCCTTCCACCGCTCCGACTTTTCTGTTTTTTTGGCCTGTGCATGGACCGCAGGTAGATCCGTTGTAAAGCAAATGTTCTTTCCAGCACGTTGGATGTAATAGGTGGCATCGAGATAGCTGATGCAGACAATATTTCATTAAATTAATAGATTAGTGTCTTCCATACCTTTCCATACCCGTATCATGGCCGTAGTTCTCCCGTAACATACCATTTGGCCTTTTAAATTACACATGGTCACCGTACCATAGCCGTACCGTGTCCGTAATACAGGACAAAATGTTTGTACCGTATACAGTACATACGGTGAAAAGTCCTAAGCAACAAGGACGCATAAGTATATGACCCAAATGGCAGACAAAAGACTTTGAGCAAGTAAAATGGTATTTTAGTCATAAATCATTCATCGTGAGTGACGCCCTTAGTGATGCCGACTTGACGCCAACACGTCACATTGACGCCCTGTCACACATGAACTGACGCCCCCCACTGCTGCCCCCACATTTGGACTGCCGCCCCCCGCCCTCAAATATGACGCCCCCAGTGACGTCCCCTTGCCACCCTGTGCCGCCCCCACTGCCGCCCTTTGGCGCCCTATTGACGCCCCTTGACGCCCCCATTTGGCGCCAACTGACGCCCCCACCAGATATATTTCAGCAAAATTAACCTCATGTTGGGCATTTTAATTGCTCAAATACATATTAAAGACTGTAAGGAGTCCCTTAGAAGACATGGAAAGCTCCTACAGGCAAACCCACGCCGAATAATTTATGGCATTGCCGCCCCATTGACGCCCCCCACGGCAAGGGGCGTCAAAGGGCGGCAGTGGCGTCACTTTCACTTTGCCCAAAAGATAGTAGTAGAAAATTCGCCGGCTAAATGATTATGCATTGCACCGTTCGTCCTGTCAGATAAACCCATCTCGGCGTACAATGTACGACTATAAACGCCTCTTCGGTGCTTGCTGTGCTCTTCAAGGCCTCCAAGTCCTTGGACTCGCCAGCACTGGAACAGGAGAAGATACCGGGTCTGGTTAAAGACCTGGCGATACCGGCCGAACACTCAAAGGTTGAGCGCTGGGATGACGACAGGAAGCGTATCTCTCAAATCTTCGTTCCCGACCAGCTTCATGCTGCACCCACCGCGAGAGTTTCGTGCTCATCCCCGGCCTAAGTGCGCTTCTGCCGCTGCTTACTCTCCCAGCACTTACGCCTCTTCGATCCTGCAGATCCACCCACATCCACCTCATTCACCGCGCAGACGCGTACGCCCCTCCCTCGCCCCGCACAGGCAGATCGTTTCCTGGTCCCTGGTTCCTTGAAGCACCTGAGATAGAAGGAGGTGGTAAAAAAAGCGTAACATCACAATTAACAAGAATAAAGATGGAAGATGAAGATGAAGATAAGAAATGGAGAGAGGGTGTTGAAAAGAGGCAGAGTAAAGATGGCGCAGTCTCATTCCTCTGCGTCCGTCTCCCCCTCCCCTTGCCGCTCCTTTTCGACTTCCCCGAGTGCGCACGATAAACCCAGTGAAAAGGAAGGGATATCAGCGTGCAACCGGGCGAAAGCAGCCGCAGGGTTGACACGGAAGCTTACTCCGCCCCCGATGCCCCGTACTGCCGAGCGCATGCAGAATGATAGCCGAGCTGCGCTATGAGGTGGCGTTGCGTCAGCATCGGCGGAATGGGGAGTCCGTAAAAGAGACGAATGAGTAACGAAGAAGAGAAAGAAGGGTGAGTGATATATATCATATTCCAAGTATGAAGAAAAGAGAAATGGGATGCGAAAACGAATGTGAATGGGATAGCGAAGGCTTAGGAAGAGATATTAAGTCCTACATGAAATGAGTAACTGCAAACCCAGGAGGGAACGATGAATGCCGCGCATTCTATCGAGAGGTAGGTTGGTAGGGACGAGAGAGAAAAGGAAGCGAACGTCGGCTCACCGCTTTGTGTGTCTGCGTGAGATGGATCTCGTCCTGGCGTGGGCGAGGTACCTCTCGGAGTGCAGTGACCAATTTCCACTCATTCCATCCGTAGCGCAAGAGCGCGCGCGTCTCGGAAGCAGAGGCGTGGGGTGGAAAGTCCCCCAAGTGCTAAAGAGGAGTCCCCAGAGCGGGTAAACACCGGTGAAAATCGCGGGGACATGCGGAGTAGCGGGCAGAAGGGCATCCACGAAGATAGTAGCGCCAGTCCACGCGACAGCGGCAGAGGTGGCGGTATGGATGAGGGGACCGGCGCGCTAGAGGACGTCAGTAATTACGTTCTGCGGTTTTGCCCCCGAGTAGACATAGATGCCGGCTAGATCGTGATAGAAGAACGGGTGAGATGCGAGCGGATGCACCGCACACCGCAGTACACCGGCGAGAAATGCGGTGCCAGCATCATCATCAGAGGCGCTCAGCATGAAGAACCTCAGCATTTCGCGTTAGCAATACGCTGGGTGTTGTCCCCGGATGCTGTAGGCAGCTCTGTCGCGATGCATGGCACTGATGTCGGGATTGGGGTCCGTGTATACTCAGGAGCAGCGCGGCGCGGGGCGTGGGGGATCGAGTGCTTCGTGCATGTATGACGGCGATGTGCGCGACGGGAGGATCGATAGCGGATGAGAGTTTATGTAACGCCAGTAACAGGAGCTGGGTGGGACATTCGTGCGGCGCGCAAGATCGAGATGCCCTGCGCTGGTCCGACCATCGTCCCGGTGGTTACTAGACGGGAATGCGCGACAGCTGTCATGCAGTACGCCCGCTGTCATCATCAGGGAATTGTTGCATCTCTGATCTAGTCATATCTGGACGGATAATCGAGCATCCGCCTCATCAGATCACACACTGCTGATCGTCCGCTGACACGCTCGGATACCCTACAGATCGCCGCTCAAGCATTCCACCAGCGCGGATGAGCTCACGTCAGGCCGTCGGGATACCTATTGCCTCGAGCCAGACACATGGACACTTGTCCGGCGGTGCACTTGTCATCGCAGGCGCTGTCGACAAGAGCTTTCACTAATAAACAATGCTCACGACAATTTGCTTGCACGCATTCCAAAAAAAGCAAGAAAAATTTGTATTTAAAAAGATAATAATACAGCTCGTATCTCCACCTCAAGCCTCCTCCTCGTCAGCCATCTGCGCCCACAATGCTGCCCGCGACGAGACCGCTGCCCGGCTGGTGTCGGCAGCGGCAGCGTGCATAGGGAAGATTTGGCTGGAGTGGATATGGATTAGACACGGTCCCACAGCCACGTTCGCAGCAACGTACCTGTTCCACCAGGTGAGGAGGGCGTCAGCCCGCTCCCTAGCCTGCGAGCCTTCCGCGGGACCTTCGAAAAAATCGACCAAGAAATCGTACAATTGAGGTAGCGACACATTGTAGTACTCCTGGGTCCAGGTGGAAGCGGTGGTGAGAGAGAGCCACACCTGAATTAATGTGAGCAGAAGTAAGCGGGAGACAGATTGAGATACGCACGAGGCAGCCAACGTATGCAACGGAGCGGCCGGTGACTTTGCCATTCATACCAAGGATAGTGGCGACGGTCTTGCCTATGGGCCCCTTGGTCCTCTTCCTGGCCCTCTGCGACGGCGGTGTGTTCTCATCAGACTTTTCAGCCGAGGAAGGAGCGGTGAAGACGGCCTTGTACGCCTGCAGCGACAAGAGTGAGAGAGGATCGCAAAAGCGATGTCCACGTACCTTCACCAAATAGCGACTTTTCAGGAATCCCTCGGCAGGCTTCTTCGGAGGGGGGGTTTTGAATCCTTCATAGAAAACACGAAAGAAGAAGTCTTCGCTGAGATCTTGTGAGTCGCGAAAGGCGGCGCGGACGCTGCGGAAGAAAGAGCCCAGGTCAATACGGTGATCAAACAATATATGCAAACAACACACGTTGGATTGTTCCAAGGCTTCAACGACGAGGTGAGCAGAGCGCCGGTTATGTCGTGCTCGAGGCCTCGAGTGCTGCGGTCGGTGTCCAGCTGTGGTGCCCTCTGCCTCACCACCTCTTGCTCGTCAGTCTCCTCGTTGACCACTATAATCGACGCTGTATGGTCAAACATCTTGATGTCGGCCTTGTCGATGTCATGGTTAATCCAGGTACCCAGGGACCAGGTAACCCTCTTGAAGTCGTCACTGCGCGCGTCGTTTGCGCCCTTCTGAATCTTAATGCAAGTCAGCAACTGCGCTACCGATAAATCGACACGTACCAAGACAAAGTAGGCCCTCTTATCTGGAATCGACAGGCTCGCGATTTTGTCAATTAGGTCAGGAATGAGACGATCAATGATAACATATGCTTCGTAGTTGCGTTCGTAGCTGCGCTGCAGGTCAATAACGGATTCACCAAAAGGTCGCCACTTACTCCCGCTTCTTCGCCAATCATGCATGCTGTTCTGGGGTGGTGTCCTTTGAATATTCGTCAATGCCATGGTCTTCTGGAAGAGGATCGCGCTGGTAGGCCTGGGCGTCTGCTATGATATGCACAATCTCCCCGAACAGTGCCGCAAGCTTCCGGATTCCGCGCCCCAAGCCTTGGACGGACGGTGGACTGTATCTGTATGTCAACGAGGTGCTAGCAGATATGAGAAGACGAACTCAGCATCCGACTCAGTACGTTTCCTCTTGCCAGCATTCTTGGCGCGTTCGATCTTGTACAGGGCTTCGTAGTCGATGTTTTTGTCTAACGGGCGAGGACGTGTCGGGGAACGTCCACGGGAGGGACTTGATGGCTGGTGTGCACGTGGGGGTGAATGACGATGTGACGGGGAGTCCCTGGATCCAGGGGAGCGTGACGATGCACGACCACGATGGGGGGAGCGGGAAGACGCACGTCCACGATGGGGGGAGCGGGAAGACGCACGACCACGACCTGATGAACGCGACGATGCCTGCCCATCACGACGATCACGGGAACGACGGCGGGGAGAGGAGGTACGAGGGGAGGTGGAGGGGGCACGGCCGCTTTGGTGGGAGGGCATTGGTGGGACGACAACGGGGGATGATGGGGGATCGAAACAAGAGGTCAGCACTAACCCCCTAGCTCTTATATCTGGCTGACGAAACAATCAAACAAAAACAGCGCGTCTCGGACTAGCACATGTGATCGTAGAAAATGGAATTTCATTGATATCAGACAGTGCCGCCGCTGTGAAGATAAGGGTGCCTGACGACGACTTGGACACCACCATTGCCCTCCTCAACGCTTGGTATGGCAGCTGGCAGGCTGCGCCGAAATTTTTTGGGCTTGCCGCTTCTCTTTTTCTTGCTCCTCTTTCTCCCGCTGATGGCCCCGGGCCGTCAATATGCACTTCCCTGCGGTGCACCAGGTTGCAAAGAGGGCGGCGACTCGCAGAGTGGTCTGCAACGGCACCAGTCAAGTTGCCCGCCTTACCTCTAATATTTGGGAATTATTGCCCCAAGTTCCGCCGGTGCAGCATCCACTATCCGACCAGCGCTTTTAAAAAAACACCGGCCACCACCCAAAAAACCCGCTACTCTGGATCAGCGGAAAACACGCATGCCGAGCGACGTGTGTAATTATTTTTGACCTCAGTTCTGTCTACACTAATTTTTCCGAATACTTAGAGTGTTCTGAGCTCATCTGCGAGTGGAAGTGCAGCCCTGGCGTCGCCTCACGATCATGATATCGTCATGGATGAGCCAGGGCCGCTTGATGATTTTCTCCACGAGCCCATTGCTGTGGCGGCGGCTGAACCGCCCCCGTTTGAGGGCTCTGACCCACCCCAGCCAGAGGCAGAATCGGAGGCGGACACGGGAATGCCAAAGCGGACCATCCGTCTACCTCGCCGCTACCGTGATATATTACCGGAGGTCCCACCTGCGGTTGATGATTCCCCAACCCCGCCCGATCCTCCCCAGAGCAATGTGCAGCGTGTACGTCTCCTTGTTCGAGATGCATTCTCGACTGCCATGAATCCGTTCGGACTTTGGCGCGCCTACTTGCACCGCCCCACGTACGATCCGGATTCACTCATCAAGTTGGACGATTTGTCCAATCAATTTTCTTCCGAGCTGCCTCCGGCTGTTTCACCCGAGGTGGCCACAGAACCCACTCCCGCCTCTACCAATCGCTCCACGGCGCTCTTACTAGCATGGCAAAATAATGGTCATACTGCAAAGACTGCCAGCGAGCTCAAATCGCTGGTAGACAATGTTATTTTGCATCCGGAATTCAAAGCCGAGGACCTTCAGGGATTCAATCCAAACCGCGCAGAAAAACAGGCCACGAAGGACGCACAGGAAAATTTTCCTCTTCTGCAAGATTTCAAGACGGCGAGTGTTATCATCGAGGTACCTTCGGGATCGGCCGACATTCCGCCCCAACCATTTTCGGTCCCCGGCCTATATTATCGAAGCCTTGTTACGGTGATAAAGAGCGCATTTACTTCTCCACTATCGCGCCACTTCCATTTCGCTCCGTTCAAGCTTTTCCACAAAGTACGCAGCACAGCCGCCCAAATTCGGGTCTTTAGCGAGATCTATAACTCCGACGCCTTCATCAAAGAGCACGACAATGTTCGACTGCGCGGTGCTCTTCCGCCGGATGCTCTCAATTGTAAACTTGAGAAGGTCGTTGCCGCACTGATGTTCTGGTCTGATTCCACCCATCTCGCCAATTTTGGAACCGCAAAGCTGTGGCCCGTTTATATGCTCTTTGGAAATCTGTCCAAGTATATACGAGGTAAACCGAACGCAGGGGCAGAGCATCACGTAGCCTACATTCCCTCCGTAGGTCTATAAACCTTTCTAATAACAGGGTTTCTGATGGTCGTTCCAGTTGCCTGATTGGCTTCAAGATGAACTCTCCAAGTTCCACACGAAATGGGGGACTCAAAAGGGAGAGATTCTTACCCATTGCCGCCGCGAATTGATGCATGCCGTATGGAAACATCTTCTGGACGACGACTTCATCCACGCATACAAATATGGCATTGTCATTCGGTGTCATGATGGGATCGAGCGGCGAGTTTATCCTCGTCTATTCACTTATTCTGCAGATTATCCTGAAAAGTGACGCTCTCCCAGGCCTGTTTTTGTACTCTTTGCTCATTGATTTGCAGGGTTCTGCTCGCAACGATACGTGATGGTGGACTATGTCCCTGTCCTCGGTGCCTTGTGCCCAAAACTGAACTACACATCATGGGATTTGCTCGGGATATCACAGCACGAATTTCGAAGGCCAGAAAATATCTTAAGCGCGCTGTCGAGACTGCCCGATCTTTCATTTACAAGTCCGCGTTTCCTATCGGATCTGACCGTGTGAATGCGCTTCTTAAAGAAACCTCGTCTGTTCCCACGTTTGTGAGCACTGGCGCAACTCCCAACAATTTATGACTGAATTTCATCTGCAGAACGCATTCATCGACCGTCTGGGGGATGACTTCAATCTGCATCAAATGCTCGTTGTTGATTTCATGCATGAATTTGAACTGGGTGTATGGAAAAATCTGTTCACTCATCTCATCCGGCTTTTGAACGCCATGCCGAATGGACACGCGTTGGTTACTGAACTTGATCGCCGGTAAGTCCTTTCCCTCTGGCAAGATTTAAGCTGAGTATTTCTTTAGCTATCGCCAGATGCCGAAATTCGGAATTGATACTATTCGCGCCTTTGCAACAAACGCCTCGGAGATGAAGAAACTTGGGGCTCGTGATTTTGAAGACTTGCTTCAATGCGCTATTGCCGCCTTTGAAGGGCTTTTCCCTCCTGAGCACAACGACCGCGTTCTCAAGTTGTTGTTTCGCATGGCACAATGGCATTCCTTTGCCAAACTGCGCATGCACACCGACCCCACTCTCGAGCATTTGAGGCGCTTGACCTCCGAGATCGGGCGACTCATGCGAGAGTTCAAAAAGACCACCTGCGCTGAATTCGAGACATTGGAGCTGCCTCGAGAGGCAGCGGCCCGAGGACGTCGCGAGCAGCGCATAGCCAACGCCAGAGCCGCAGCTGGCGGCGGCAACGTGCCAGCCCCGGCGTCCGGCGGCGCAAAGTCATCAAAAAAAGTGAAGACTCTTAATCTTAATATTTACAAATGGCACGCTCTAGGTGACTATGTCCCAACGATCAAGCTGTTTAGTCCCACAGACTCCTATTCTACGCAATTGGTATGTCTACTGTTTGTCTTATTCAATGGTTCTAAACACTAGTCGTCTAGGGCGAGAGCCTCCATCGCTTGGTGAAGCGCATGTACGGGCTGACCAATAAACGGGATCACACTGCCCAGATAGCCAAAATTTACATGCGCTTGGTCCGTGCGCGAGCCTCGAAAGCAATCACCGGCCCTCAAGACTCTTCCATAAAAGCTCGTGTGATCTCGACCAAGACGGTTCGTAAACGGAAAATGCCTAGGCGTATGCAACGGCATGTACATCTTCCCACCGATGCGGAGGACCCGTATGGCGCCGACATCTTGGATGTACATCATTGTATAAGTAATGTGCGTCGAAAAGGCTACGATCTGTCCGCATTCGGATCTGCAACAGATCCAGCAAAGAAGGTGCGTTTCATTTGTCTTTGCTCGTTAGTCTTGTCTTATAAAATGTGCAGAATTTCGTTCCGAGGCTCAAAGAGCACCTGCTCGGTCGTATTCTTGGGCGTGAATTTGATGGAGACACGCATGAAGAATTCACTGGGGACGACCTTAACACTGTCCGCATCATCAACAACCGAATTTATTCGACTCAAACTCTCCGGGTCAACTATACTACGTACGACGTTCGACGAGATCAAGATGTGCTCAAGCCATACTCCTTTGTCATGGTAAAGGCGCCAGAAATTGAGTCGCACCCTTACTGGTATGCTCAAATTTTGGGGGTGTACAATTCAACAGTCATCCACGTTGCTCCCGGTGCCGAACCGACGCAACCGAAGACAATGGAATATTTGTGGGTGAGGTGGCTCGGTACGGAGCCTGGTTACCGCGACGGTATTCGAAAAGCTCGTTTGCCCCAGGTTGGATTTGTCGAAGAAACTGATGATTACGCCTTTGGATTCTTGGACCCCGAGCATGTAATTCGTGCATCTCATATCCTCCCTCGCTTCTCTGTGGGTCGTACCAACGATCTTCTGGCCACCCAGGGAGTAACCGCAGCCCGGGCTCTTGGCGACACAGAAGATTGGGCCAATTATTATGTGAACATGTATGCTTTGCCTTTGATTTGCATCGCCGATCCTTATCCTTTTTACCTTTAGATTTGCTGACCGGGACATGCTGATGCGATATTTCGGTGGTGGAATCGGGCACCAGGATGTCGAGGCACTATCTGGTACCGATATTCAGGAGCAGGATGATGAGAACGATGGAGACGTTGGTTCCCGAGATTCTGATGAAGAGTCAGACTCGGACTCGAACTCAGATTCTGACAGCGAGGAGGAAGAGGACGAAGGAGAAGTGGGTGGTGAGGGTGGGGAGGGTGAGGAGGAAGGAGAAGCGGGTGGTGAAATGGACATTGACGATAGTTATGCAGCATTCTAGTTCTCGTGGCATGAAATAATATTTTTAAAGTGATTTTTTTGCACATTTTCACAAACATGGGGGGTGCAAATGGGCCCATAGCCAACGTCGAAGACTACTAGCTTGCATACATTTGTATATCTATCTAGGATTTCTCAGAGCTCTCGACGCGACGGTGGTCGCAAAAATAATTCATACGACAACCGGCAACACATCATATATCACGACCTAAATAAATTTAATTACAAGCTGGATTGTATCTAGTTTGTTAATTGTTTTCCCTTTCAGACTCCGGGTCTTCCAATTCATCTTCAGATGCGGTATCCGAATCAATACCACGGAATCTTCGGGCTGCTTCTTCTTGGAGCTGCACCCCGGCAAAGTCCATCATCCTCCGCATTCTGTGCAGCTCATGGCGCGTACGGCGCAGCTCAGAACGGAGGGAATTGTTCTGCTCAATAATGGCCTCCTTCATCAAGATGGCCTCCTTCAAGATGTTGCGCAGTCTTTCGCGTTCTTCGTGCGCGCCGCGGCGGGCTGACTGTTTCGTACAGCGATCACAGGTCCTCGCGAGACCTACGACGTTTCGGAGATGGAGTAAGCCATAATACGTGAGTAGGCGACACTTACCTGACACTTCCTCCACTTTGACACGTCCCGAGGAGGTGCTCTGCAACGCGCCGTTCGCGTCAATGTCTTCCCTGACGCGTTTTCGTGGTATATTGTCAGAACACATTGGTTCTGGATTGTTTAGCTGAGGGAGAGGCTCTTCAACCTTTATGGTCTGTTCGGGAAGAGCTTGTCGCGTCGAGGACATGGCGGAGTGCAGGACGCGTCGATGTGATGTGATGGCGTGATGTGATTGCCATTGCTTTCAATCCTGCGTGGTAGATACATGTCCGGCCTCTGCGCGTCTGGCGTTCAGCTGATATCTACATATCCATCCCTGCGATCCGTCAAAAGACTGTCTATTAATCACACGCGTCGAACATCCGGACCGGATTCTCATGACAACGGATGAGCGCTTATCTGACCGCGCCAGATCAACATCAGCGCGGTATCAAATCATGATGCAAACCCGCCGACATCCGGCGACTGACAATTTCCTGATGATGGCTCGGATGGCGGCGAGCTTGAAGAGTGCGGAACTCAGACATGATTGAAGGGAGTGTTGTGCAAGCGTGTTAGTCAGTGAGTCTGAAAGGAAACGGAGTGACGTGGGCCAGGACAAAAGGGAGATGGTTGCGAGGTTATTAGTCACGGACGAAATACCATAAAAATTCACTGGCTCATTGTGCAGGAAAATCACGTCTACCGCAGCGACTGTGTCCCCTCCATTCCTCGTCGCATCCTAGATTCGGATTTTCGTCAGGTATTCGAATTTCGCAGCGATTATTCATCCGGAGGTACGCTCATTGGGTCGAGCAGAGGGAGCCCTCTCTTGTGTGAGTCTAGGCAGCGGGGTTGAGCGCGAGGATACGGCTGGATGATGTTCGGGACATGAAGGTTGCCAGGGAAGAGATGATCGGTCGTCGGTCACCGGAGCCGAAGCCGAAGCCGAAACCGGTTATTTGGTCCGTAAATAACCTTCTCCTTGTCTTCCACCTTGACCTGGGTTTCCCATCCTTCTCTCCAGCGCTATTCTTCCCGGAAATTGCTTCTGGCACAAACCATCTCGCCGGCTCGGAGTCTCGGAGGACCAAGCCGCGGTGATTTCCACCCAGCCCCTCAAACGCGCAGATTTTCTGCAAATTCTTGCTTGATCATTATCGTCTCAGGGCTGGAATCCGGCAGCTTACAACGCTAAATTCATTATGCGTCCTAGACCTGTCGCTGTCTCTGAAAATATTCCGATGCTTAAACTTGGGTGGCTTTAAAATTTCTTGGCTTGCGTGTTCGCATCCATCCTTCTCGAGCAGACGCTTCCTCTCATGCAGCGACATTCCTAAGCTTTATACTCCCATGCATGCATCTCAAACCCATTTTTTCCAGGTCTCGTTCTTCCGCATCCTATTCGATCCCAGTCTCGGACACTTTCATTTACAAATGAAACCGAATACGCTCACCCCCTCTCGTAATTCCCGTACCTCGAGCTCAATTTCAATGTCAGCTCTTGGTGTATTCATCCGCCTCACTTCAAGGTCTCAGATGTCACGTCACTTCGCATGGTTTTTCTCTTTTAATTTCGCAATAATTGCCTCTGATTGACTCGAGCGCCGCAGGTTTACATTAGATCTTTTGGATGCCGTGTTCCCGGCCCTACTCCGCCACATTTTTCCCTCTCGCCTTGGTGTCTGTTGGCTCTATAATACCACTACGCCCGGGCCAAAGCGGTGCGTCTAGATCCCTCAAACTCGACGTACACAGCCTGAATTAATTAATTTCGCAATAATTACATCTGCCTATGACTTAAGCGCTCGGTCCATCTCATCGCCCAACACAGGGGTTATTCCCTCGGACGCAACAATCCACTTCTCAAGTCGGCACGCCATTACGTCTTATAACGCTGTTGTTTGAATACCAGCTCCATTTTCCCCTTGCGCAAGCACCAGGGGTCGAAGGAGGAGAAGGCGCTCATTCATGTATGGAGATATGCTCAATCGCACCGCGCAGAATTTCTTGCGTCGGTGAATGGGCCCACGGTTCCATCGAACTAACTGGTCAGGATTCCATGTCAGGTTGGAGTCGAGGGCAAAAATTACCCAAAATGCGTACCTTTCAAGGTCAAGCTATTGCACGCTTGTCATGGTGTTGAGTTGATGTTGATGCAGGAACAGCCTGTCATCTTAACACTGCCTTTGAAAATGCTGTGAGGGAAGCGCCTAATCAGCGCCGGCTCCTGATTAACAACAGCTTCTATGCTAAGCACTGCCTTCATTCTTCTCTTCCCTCCTCCCCTCATGTCGTTCTTCAGTAACAGTGCTGGGATCCTTATCCGAGGGGGGAGATTCTACTCTGCTGCTGGGGACATCAACGTGCAAGAGAACCAGCAGCTGACGACCGCTCCGATCTTTCAAGGCTCGACACCCGATCGAGCGTTAGACTATCCTGTGGAATACCCTGTGGACAATCCGCATCCTCCTCTTCTCCCTGCGGGAAGGTCGCTGCCGGGATTAGTGCGGAGTAATTCAACTAGGGGCGAGGCTGGGCGGTTCTTGCCGTATGGTGCGCTACAATTTTGAAATGCCGTCGCTTTTATTAAATCGGTGCAGACATGACCTCAAGCCGAAACCTCCGGGCATACGACCCATACTCGGAGCGTCGCTTGACGTCCACCGAGCCATACACCTCGACATCGTCGTTTACGCCGGGGGTTACGCACCTCCCAGGTCATTCAGGTCCTCCTTTCATCGACCCATCGGTCGCTCCCGATTTTTTTCCCAATCCGCACACTCATCAGGGAGACGTTTCTATTCGTGACATCGGATACCATGCTCCAAACTCCGGCCAAAATTCGCATGAAGATATCTATTCGCGATCTGACCGATTACCGGCGGCCGTGCCACCAGCACAGCCTGAGTTCAATGCTGTCAATCGGCACACCCCCTGGTACCCCTCGCATCAGAATCCGAGCACGACGATCCATAACGGAACATTTATCGGCGGGAACGTGAATAACAGTGTGAGAAATGGGGAATCAGGTATGTGTTTTTCTGCCAGCGGGGTTTTTCAATGAGTCAACGATCTAGGCATCAATATACTGCATCGGATTGCGGCGGCGGAGGCCTTTCACGACCCCGCGGATAGCTACGACCAGCCGCGATGCCACCCCGAAACACGTATTAAAATGCTGGAGAAATTGGAGAATTGGTGCATCAACTCAGAATGGCCAATGACTAGAATGGAACGACGTACGACGACAGATATGGAACCGACCTTTCTTTGGTTGCACGGGCCCGCTGGGGCAGGAAAGTCTGCGATCATGGCATCTCTCTCGCAGCGCTTGGCGGACGCAAAGCGGTTGGGCGGTACTTTCTTCTTCAAACGTGGACATCCTAGACGTGGGAACGCGCAAGTTTTATTTGACACCCTCGCACTTCAGCTTGCGGTCAACGTTCCGCAGTTGAAAGCACTAATTTCACGAGCTGTAGAAGAAAATCCTACCATTGTGGGTAGATCTATCGGTGTTCAACTGCGGGAGCTTATCCTCGAACCATCCCGAGATGTGCACACCGCTCCGTGGACCATGATCATCGATGGACTCGATGAATGCGCAGGCGAGGAAACCCAGCAGGAAATCCTACATCTCGTCAGGAACTCTGCTCAGCAGCGCAGACCTCTTAAGTTTATCATTGCCAGCCGCCCAGAAGCACATATTCGCGAGGTCATGGAGGGACCATCTTTCCTTGGCGTATACCGCGGATTTAACGTCGAGCAGTCCTTCGAGGATGTACGCAGATATTTCCGAAGCGAATTCGCGAAAATTCATCAGGACCACTCGACCATGGCTTCCGTTCCAACTCCATGGCCATCAGAGCAAACCATGAGACACCTTGTTGACAAATCCTCCGGTTACTTCATTTACGCCACTACAGTCATTAAATTCGTTGGCGACAAACACTTTCGACCCACAGCGCGCCTCAAGATCATCACAGATGGAACCGAAGCCTCGTTTCAATCCCCGTTTAGTGCTTTGGATCAGCTTTACACCCAAATTCTCTCAGCTGTCCCCTCACTGCACAATCGCCTCGTTGCAATCCTACGTGTTGTGCTTCATTTCAAGATGAGTCCTTCACAGATTGAGGCGATCCTTGGAATGGAACCAGGTGATGTCAAGCTGTCATTGCGTGGCCTCCATTCCGTGGTTCAGCGCAAGTGGGGGGAACTCCAGATTATCCACGCATCCTTCCAGGATTTCCTTTGTGATCCATCTCGCGCCGGCAGCTTCTATGTCGAAGATTCAGCTGGCCTGCAAAATCTGGCACGATCGATCCTAACAGAGCTGAGTTACAATTACGAAGACACCACGAAAAATCGGACTGACTTGATTGGGTGGAAGTGAGTGTTTGGCTTACATCTATGTCTCACAAATTAAAATTATTCAGTTCATGGTTGGCAGGGGAGCTCGGATGCCTCCTCGACCAGGTTGAACCTTCTCAAGAACTTGTTCGCCTCTTTAGGAGAATGAATCCCGACTTCATAGATCACATGATCCTGTTTGCTAACGATAGTAACAATCCCCTCCCGTTACAGGTGAGTATCTATCGGCCCCCGCCCCCGTCTATAAATCTCACGGGCATTGAGTGGATTCCATCCCTTGTCACAGACTTGGTGCAAACTTGGCAGGAATATGAGTATATAGGGTATTTCCATCTGCGCCATGGCGGAGCTGAACCGTCGCCATTCCTACTCAGTCAGCTTGTGAAGCAAGTGACAGAATGTCCTTTACTGCTTCGTATCCTGGCTAGTATTGTGCTGCTTGGTCGCAACCACTTTAGCGAGATACGCCACATCTTGAATCTCTCTGGGGACGAAGTACGCACTGCAATGTCCCGGCTTCGACCGATCTTAGACGGCTACCCAGAAGTCGTGGATCTGCGCAAATTGACAGGAATGTTGTTCCAAGATTTACAGTGGGATACTTGGCGGGTGGACACATCCATTGACCTATCCTGGGGCTGTATCCGACTCCGAAGATTGATTGACGCTGGACATCTCCCTGACCGTCTGTGGTAGGTGACCAACGGAAAACTCAATGTCGACCTCATATTTATTGGACAGGGGTGTGCATAAAAATTATGGGTGTTTCATCAGAGGATCCCCACCTTGCGCGGCATTACTCGGTGCTGTTCAAGAATTTGTGCTACCTTGCATCCCAAATCGTTTCTGGAACGTGAATCAGGAAAGCGAATGCCACGATATTATACAATGGCTGAAGGTGCGCTGTGCAAAGCCTGTGTGTCACACATCTTCTCACTCTGCCTCCTTAGAGTTTTCCCGAACCTCCCCTGGACGAAATTCGGCGGTGGCAAAACCTATCTCGGGAGGAACGTGAAAGGTCAAGTGAGGGCTGGGGACATGAGCCGATCACTGACTACGAGGAGAGGTGACGTAAATGGGAGAGGAGACTTGATTTAAACACACCATACGAAGACATATATTATTGACCTGGGCTCCGGCTCGTCCTTCCTCTTTATGACTGTTGATGTGCGCCGTCTTCCAGAGCAAATTACCAACTGAAACCATGTGGGGTCGCGAATGCCTCTAGGCCTATGCCCGATTTCCTCTAGAACGCTCAGGCCCGAGGGCACAGAAGCCGGCGCATCGGACCATATGAATTCCTCGAATCCACTTCAAATATTTGTTTTGCCCCGGTGCCTGGCTTTGGCGTCACGCGCGGTTTATCGACACTAAAGTTGAGATTTCTCCCCATATTACTCCTGCTTCTCAAGATTGATCTCCCTTGTGCCTGAATTAATTCACTCTGGATAAGTTATGATCCCCAATGTTGTGAGTGGAGCTCGTGTTCTCACTGGGATTTTCGAGATTGAGTCGTCATTTGGTCCGCCGGTTGTTTCTGGGGGAGTTCCAGAGGTTTTTTGTTCTCCTACGATTTCTGTGCAAATTGAACGTGCGCGGCTGCAAGTCAGGCCGGCCAAGAAGCTTCGAGTTACCAAATAGTCCAGCATGCGCGAATACGGTGAAACTAGGCACCACGGCGGTGGTGAAAAGTGAGTTTCATCCGATTTCCTTTTATTTCTGAGGACTGAGCGAACGCAGTGTTCAGTACAGGGGTGGAGGTGGTTACTCGGTTGCTTCGTATTGGTACTTTAAAAATTGCGAAAGTACGCACCGTCCTTCGAATGTTTGAGTTGACACGCGGCAAATTACCTGCGAGCAATTTGAGCTGCATCAAAGGCTCCCCAGGTCAGCACGGCGAGCTACTACAAAGAATGAGACTTTCCAAAGGTAATAAGCACCAGAAGATGAAGAATCAGAAAAGGAGAGCAACTTGAAAAGGGAACCGTGAACAAGGTGATCCTTCAGGGTAATTATTTTTCACTTTGCGAATTCAGTGCCTCTTCTCTGTACGATTTCCCAGACGCTTGTAGCGGATGGTGTATCGACAAATCTCCAGTGTAATGCTTTGTAAAAAAAAACTCTGGACGCGTGCCTACGTGACGCGTCAGGGGCACGTGCTGGGAGACCCGCGCTTACGGCTTGTCCACTTCCATGACATCACCTTCTTTGCGACGCATAGAGCGACACCTTCATCGACACAGCGCTCATGCCTAGAATACCGACAGCAGTGGGAAGCAGAACTAGCACATATGACGGCTGTGGGGGTCTCTGACGGGACCAGTGGGCAACTCTGAGGTTGGCCTCGAATATTTCATGACGAGGCTGCGTTGCTAACATGATTGTCCTATACCAGCAGGCATCCGTACATCGGCATAGGATGTGGCCGGATATCATGCACATCGACGTCGCAATCAAGAAGCGCGTGCTCAACGAGGCGATCCTCGCGAGCCACCAGCGTGCTAAGAACGGCAATGGGCGGCTCGATCTGCTTGGACTCGTGGGCAGATCCCGACGGCAACGTCATCAACCAACTTTACGCGCTGCTTGAAGCTGCGAAGGAGCAGCGCGTGTCCCAGTCGTACATCCACTTCTTCGGTGACACCATCCTACCTCTGCCGCGGGTCGATACGCCTCCAAGCTGCTCTCGTTCATGGAGAAGCTGCCATACGGTCAGCTCGCGACGTCGGTGAGGTTGGACCACGCGATGGACTCGATAAGCGCATCAAGATCGCTGTGGATGGACGTGGAGGGATCATGGTCAGCTCTGAGAATGAAGTGACGGACGAGTATCAAGGGTGTGTTTTTCTTTTACTACGGATACCCTCATAGCCCTCGATGTCTGACTATCCTCTTAGCGGAGACGTAAGCTTCTTTTTCACTTACCGCTCGGCACCACCACCGCGCTACAACGCCGAATTTCCTTCTCCTGCGTCGTTCCTGCCTCAGCATATGACCAACGTTCTCGCCGCCTGTCGAAGGAGAGGACATGAAGCAGGCATATGTCGCTGGTGGGTCTTCCTTTTTGCCTCTCTTCTGCATGCCTATTGCTCGCCCAATCCGACCTACGATATTGTCTACACTCTACACCCCAATATCTTCACTTTCCCCGTCATCTTACTTCGGTCCGCACTCACATCTCCATCATATATCCCCGCGTTTCATTCCATCCTAGCATTCTTCTAGCTCTCATCGCTCGCCCGCCGTTCGCCCGAGTACCTCCCTGCGCTGCCCTTCCCTATTCTTCTACCTTGCTCCCTTCATCCCACTCTCGACTGACATATGCTTTGGCATTCCACACCGCCCCCGTTCCTAGCCTATCTCCCTCCGACCTTTTCGCTCCCTCTCTGCTTACATCTTTGTCTGTTCCCTCCACCCTCAGTCCCATCCTCTCCTCCGCGTATCTGTTCTTCATTCGCTGACCAACGCCTCCCTTTGCAGAACCCCAAAAATATGTGCACGTCCCTTTCTTCTTCAACGGGGGTGTCAAGAGGCAGTTCCCGGGCGAGGAACGCTTCGTGATCCCGTCTCCAAAGGTTCGTCTTTTGCCCTCTCCTCTCCCTCCCTCGCTCTCTTCCCCTCCCTCGTCCGTTCTTTGCCCAGCTGCTGATCATCACTTACCTTCCAGGTCACGACCCACGACCTCCAGCCTGAGATCAGCGGCCAGGGCGTTGCGGACAAGGTCGCGAGCATCGTTGAGCGCGGGGAGTACGATTTTATGATGTATAATTTCACGCCGCCGGATCTGGTAGGAGTTTTCCTGTTTTTAAATATGTCCCATTTTGCGTGCGAGGCGGTGGGGTGAGAAGCAGATGTTTTGGGCCTGCGGATCGTGTGTGCTGTGCGCGGTTGGAGTGCCTGCCGACTGACTTATCGAAAATCCGATTGATCACTTCGTCCCCATCCACTCGCTAACGGAGCGTATACAGGAGCAAGGCCGCCCGGGCGGGTGCAGCAGCACGCGGTTATATATCTCGCTATATATTTCGTAGCCACGCCTGTGCAGGCTGCTCCTCTTGCCGTATCTCTCAGGTTTCTTCCCTCGCCTTAGCCTCAGCATTTTCGTTTTCGTCGCCCTTCCTTCCTTGTATCCTTACATCCATCGCTGATCCTGTGCCGCACCAGGTTGGCGACACCTACAACTTCTACGCCGTCGTCTTCGCCATCACGCCCATCGAACGCATGCCAGGCGGGGTATGTCTTATCACAGCAGACCACGGCAACGCTGAGCATATGTGCGACCCGGAGACGGGTGCGCTGCATACAGCGCACACGTGTAATCCCGTGCCGTTTTTCTTTGTGGAGCGTAAGGCGAGGACGAGGAGAAGAGGGCAATGGGTGGTGGGGACGAGGGGGAGGAGGAAGGCGCTGGATTTATTGGTGAGTCCGCCTTGTCGCTCTTACCTTTTACCTGCGTCATCGCTCGTAAGTTGATGGAACACATTTCTTTTATTCCAACAGTGCTACACGCCAGGCGCGGATAGAACACGGTGCACGAACCCATGACCCAAGCTAATTTAAAAGAGAAGTGATGGAATCCTCCAAGCCGAGTCTCGAAGTTCACCATGATGTTATTTCCGGCAATTTGAGAACATAGGGAGACCAATATTCATCATTCAATGGAACTTTGGGGCAGCCCACTTGTTGAGATTCACAATCTAAAGTCATAAGCTGACTTCGGCAAGTTGAACCGAGCGCGGAGTTGGCGGAGTTTAAAAAAGATTCGGACGGATAGAGAAAATAATTTTTAAAAAGAGGGAGAAGACATCCAACGGCCCAAGCTAAGACCTACTATTACTTTAAGGCCTTACTAACCTTTAAGGTCCGCACTGGTACTACTACTAGGCGCTATATTATATAGCGCCATTCATTTCGGACTTCAAAAATACTTCTGCAGTCCGTTCAGAGTCTTGAGGCGCTCGAATGCGGCCCTACCGGTGAGACGAGCCATCGGCACGGGGTTGGTCATGTCGTCAATGAGGCTCTGGTAGCATGCAGGGATCTGGAGCAAAGATGTGGGTAACAGAGCGTCGCGGCGAGCACGGCCAGAAGGACGCACTGTAGCGGGAGGGTTCAAATGGGAAGAAAACGCGTCCCAGGCTGAAGACGCTAGCAGGGAACGGGTCGAAGAAATCACACTCGTCGAGCTCGGGCGCTCAAAACTCTGGAGGCTGCCCAGCGTTGCGCCCACAGCGGACGCTACGAGGAGCAGAAGCTTGCAAGAATCGGATCGAGACCCCAATACCAGCTGGCCTGCTTTTGGCTGGCCCCAAAGTCGATGAAGGCCAGGCGAAGCGAGGAATCGCGCTTAAAATTTTCAAGCACTGAACAGGGTATACAAGAAGAGCGGAAACCAGGAAAGTCACGCGATGACAGCGAAGAATCGAGACTACGGGGCTCGTGTGGTTTTCCGGGAAATTGCGATGAGGCGGCGATGTTAGAAGCTGGGTGATCCGAGCTTCAGGGAGGACGGCGGGACTGCCTTGATAATGACCTCGTGGCCCCTGGAATCCACAGCGAGTTGAACAAAAGGCGTGGGCTGAATGTCTGCGTCAGAGAGGCTCGTAGCAGAAAGAGGAGCTGGCTTACATGATCCCAGACGCACGGTCCAGTCCGACGTGTCTGGGGAGCGAGTCGGAAGACAAAGTCTTCGTTATCCTGTGGACAAAGAGGTGTAGCGGCGCAGTCGTCAGGAGCAGGAAGCGCCTCGTGAAATTCTGGGATCTCATAAGGAGCTAGGCCTTGGCTAGGCCGTGTCGAGATAAGAAGTGACGAAAACGGATCCACTCAAATTCTAAATCTCAACTACTTTCACCCTCCCATTCAAAAACGAGTGAACGATAGTGCACCCACAGAATACAAAGCCTCAGCAAGCAGCATAGTAGCTCCAAGAGAAGAAACATTGGGAATTGTGCGTCAACATGGCAGTCGAGTTGAAATTAGCATTCCTGGTTTCAGCCGTCTAGACGTTCCGGTGATCCGCACTTTGCTTAGAGAAATGATGGGACGGAGGTGAAGTTCGGTGGAAAGGAGGTGTTTGTTCACTTTGCTACGGACCGACGTGTGTCAATAAACCGGGATATGAATCCGACTCAGCCTCAGAAGAATAGGAGGATGCTGACGATGCTGGCGTAGCCGGCGCTGACCTAGAAACGAGCGAAGTCGAGACCCGCTGATGTCCCTCTCAACAGCCGAGTGTAGGTATAGCGGCATGCCTCGGCAACGTCTTCTGAGACAGCTGGTGGCCGCCTAGCTGCGCCTCGTATGAACCGGCTCACACTGGGGACGGGCACCGCCCATGATTGACCCTGCATCTTTACCTCTGTTTGGTCTCAATTACACTATTGGCTGGCATGTTCCCCTCATGTTGCGGCTCCCCCACGTATTTTATGGACTTTTTGTGGCAGAAGAAAATGTTCATAATCTCTGTGGGTGTGTGGGGCACAAAAAATTCACATGAAACTAGCGCCTACTAGTAGTCTCCTCATTCAGGATCCATTTCGTTCAGGATCTGTCGTGGTATGAACTAAGGAAAGCCATCTCTCCCCTGATCCGAATTCTAGGCCGCGATATGGTACGGCTCGACGAGCTGCTGACTTCAAACCTGGACGAAGCTTTCTTCGGAAGAGTAGATCTGGGGTCCTTATTGTTGGAACTTGCCGAGGGTTATCTGCGTATCATAGGTGAGCATGGCGACGACTGGTCACCGCAAACTCTTCAGTAAGTGTCATATAGCCTCGGTACTTAAACCAACCTTCGGGTAGTCAGGTTGCTCAAGGCTGGGGTTTTTTCTTAAAATCCTGCCCTCCTTCACGCGAACTTCCTCAGCGTCCATCCGATATTGCCACGATCTGGATAGTTGAATTTGCACAGCCAGAAGACCTTCACAATGCCGTGCAATGGCTCCAGGTGAGTCCGTTTCCGGATTCGGTCAGACAAAAGACAAATATTCGTTTGTGAAGGAATCCAGACGGATTATTCTACTGGGAAACCCGGCTTTCAGGTGAAACCCCTGATAAAAATTTTGTGTTATTTGGAAGCCCGCATTTCAGAGGGTTGCTCACCGGCAGAGGTCCGAGGCGTACGCCGATCCCGCCCTTCGGCAAACAAGACACGCTCACATGGCCATTTAAAGAGTTGTGCGCTCGCAAGTCGCGAGATAAGCGCTAAGTGATCCTTTCACGCAGAGTCCAAGGCTGAGCTCAACAAGTAGTTCAGTGTTATTCAACATGATATCTACTCATAGAAGATATCTACAACTGAAAGGGGGAATTAAAATGGTTATGTCCTCCTTGAGGACACAGGGAACATTTATAAGTCATCCCTACCCGAGCTGGAACTGAATCTGGACTGCTCATCAGCCTGAATACAGCCGCTCGATCGAACCCCGCTGGCGGTCCTCTCTTGCGTTGGAAGGAAGGAAGGAAGGAAGTATTACTGCGAAGGGCCCATTATGGAACAAGCAGGTACTGAACCGACATACAATGCGTCCTAGAGTTGTATGCTACAGTCGGTTGGTGGTCGGCCCCTGTTGGAGCTAACGATTGCGTCCACGATGTAGTCGCGGTGACCATCCTCCGTGTTTTGTCGACTATTAAGCAGGTGTTGAGTGAGATACACAAGGATAAAAAAAATTAGAAACACGCGCTGCAAGTCTTCAAGCCTTTGCATCAAATATGCGACCTGTTCGCGAGTCTGGATGCCCGCAATAAGGGGCCGAATACCATCCTGCACATTGTGGAACACGTCTCGCCTGCAGGAACAGCTTGTGTACGTGGTGGCGGAGTTGCATCGTGTGAGGTGTTGTCGATGGGATTTGAAGCAAAGGCAGATTGGATAGTCTTTGTTGGAAGTCTTAAATTTTCAGGTGCGGGTTCACGATTCGGTAAACAGCAGGGATGACCTTGGCAGCGAAGGCCGGGTCCTGATACCACCTGAAAAATGCGACTCAACTTGGATATTTAAAGCGATTCGTTAGTACTTACCTTGGGGGAATCAGCGAGATATGGAAGGGCATATTTTGGATGTTAACCCAAATGCGGGAGAAGTGTCGGCAAGGAATGCAAAATGTCCGTCCGACAGAACTGCAATAATGTACTGCACCTGTGGACTCATGTTTTACCCAGTGGAGGTGGCAGACAGAAAAGCCTCGCCGTGTTACCAAAACAATTACCCATCGCATTGAACGCGTGCCTTGTCGTTGTTGAAAGTGTTGAGCATTTACTGACAGAAAAAAAAAATTCAGAGAAATGCAAAAAGATTCATAAGGAGACGGACAGACAATCTGCATGCATGCATGTAATCCACTCGAAACTGGATGCTTATGTAAGACTCAAAGCATATTCGGTCTAGTACTGGACTGTGAACAAGCAACAGTTATGAGAAATTCGAGCATACACAGGAATAGACTTCACGGGGCGCTGTATAACGGTCGAATAGAAAAGGCTTTCTTCCATATGCTTGTAGCAGGTTTGAAGGGCTTGTACGCGACGCGTTGTGTTTGTCTTGGTTGATCCACAATGCTAACTCCGGTGGGCGTACCCGGTGTGCACCGGCGGTGATGGCGGGGGCGTCCGAGTAGACTTTCAAAAGAATTCCCTGACAAAGGGGTTTTTCGTTGAAAGCCGGGTTTCCCAATATAATAATCCAATCCAAACATTTCATCAGCACCCGACTGAATTGATCACTCGATTCGAAGATCTTTTGGCAATTGATCACCGGAAATGGAGGCACGATGCAACCACTCTTGATTACCTAGACAAGACCTAGGCGAGAGCGGCACAAAAAATGTATTTAACCGCCTCTTGTATTTCGATGAACAGAACTTCACCTGTTTATGTCGTCCCTCCTCCAAAAATGAGACCTTGAACGGCAATAACCGACCCATGTGAGAGTTGGACGTTGAACTACCCATCAGCCTCTCATCTGACAAACATTTTCATTGCACTGCAATCCTATTGGTAGAAGCATGCCATGCATATATGTGTTTCATTCAAGTTGTGCACCCCAGAGTTCTGTCGTGTAGCTTTGTGCTGCTCTGGGAAGCACAATTCATCCTGTTAGGCATTCATAGGGAGATCTCAATATCCCTAGTATAGCGTGTATCTGCGGTCTATTCAAGGGGCACCATTCTCACCTGACATACACAGCCAGATGGTTGCTATTGTCCGGAAGGACGAGGATATATTTGCTTATCGCTGGTGAGTAAAACCTGTTTTGAGCCTTGGATATAAGTGGGCTTGAAAATGGATTAGTCGATCCGGAAATCTTGGCGCCTCCGCTCACCTTGGATGTTGCTTTTTACGGTATCGCCCGCGCCGTTACAGCAACAGTCTTCCACTCAGGATGAAGGGAGAAGATTTAACAAGTTCTACATGACTTGGGATTGGGCCTCTTTGAGGCGGGTGCTGAACCTTTCGGCCCAGCTGACTTCTATGATCACTTGAGTAACAGACGGCAACAACTGTGGAACTGATCCACAGACTGATGCCATCTCGGCCCG
Organism: Mycena capillaripes; assembly: GCA_029204075.1. Lineage (NCBI taxonomy): Eukaryota > Fungi > Basidiomycota > Agaricomycetes > Agaricales > Mycenaceae > Mycena > Mycena capillaripes. The sequence goes on along the minus strand of JARHKZ010000003.1, from coordinate 5,196,855 downwards.
ATGAACACGTGTGTCAAATTGTTTGTCAGAGCTCGCATAAAAATTATTGAGAGCGTTCAAGGAACAGTTTAGATTGAACTGGCCATATCCGATGGTCCCAATTAGAAGCCCCCATAAGTTACAAAATACAATGTTATATGTGATTGATGCCATCATATTTGTGTGTGATCTCGAAACTTGGCCTGTGCTGCGCTAATACGAAAACTGTGACTATACATTAAATCTACTCGTTCAAAGTCATCATATCATCAAAATCAACTGTCCCTGTGTTTCTCCAGCTACTAGATTGCCTCGAGGCTTGACAACTGGAATACTCTCTGAGCCAACTGGAAGTTTGAAGTATACGACACGGCGCCGACCAAGCGCCGACGAACAGGTATTGCTCGGCTAATAGTGGCTCTGACAACTGATTAGTAGGCCACTTTATATAGGGTGTACCTGTCAGGCGTCGGTGTCCAGATCAAACCCTTCAAAACCGCAGAAGGTAGTGAGGGCAGAAACGACATGGAGGACGAAAGCAAAGGAGGGAAAAGGAGTGGCAACTTGATGTGGCAACCGATCTCGGGGGTTACCGCAATTACCGAGATTGATGTTGATGTTGGGGGCAGAAGAAATACTCCGAGACCGCGACCGCGTATGGTCCAAACAAAAAGACTGGGTCAAGACCTACTCAGGACCACAAAATGAACAGGAATTTTGGACTGTGGTACAGAATTTGTTGTGTTGTGGGACGAAAGGGCAGCTGCAACTAACACTCAATCAAGGATATTTATTGACATGTGATAAAGTTGTGTGATGACTGTTGATGTATGACTAAAAAAAGGGTGAAATCCATGTTCTCCAGGGTAGCCAAACCTAAATGTTCAGCAATAACCGTGTAGAAAACAACGAGAAAACCAGAATGTAATATTCACTATATGTATACAGACGTTAGGCCGAGAACGATCTAACATATATTGTAGACGGGTGAATACACGAAGGCATTGAACAAGTTAAAAAGCAGTAACAGGAGCCTGGGAAGGAGTGGAAGTTCTACATATAGTACATATACTGCGCGTCGTCGAATTTAGGCACGTGTTTGACGCCGAGTTCTGCTTTCTGGTATGTCATCCTCCGGCAGTTCCGCCAGCGCCGCTCCCCACAGTCCCTTGTATGCTTTCTGCACATCCTCCTCGAGATTCGGTAAGATTTTTGGGGGGCGGTCTACATGTGAGACAATCTCCAGCTCGCCACTAGTGATAAATGGCGCCGCAACCTCGTCGATGAGCCGCGCCGCATCGGGAACACGATACACCGTCTCCAGCCAGATGCGGGTGACGTGGGCGACGAAGTCCTCCATCGAGCCGTCCCCGCTGTCAAAGAGCACGAGCTGGAAGCACTCCTCAAGCGTCGCTTTGTCGTACACCAGTGGTCGCGCCTCGTCGAGCACTGTGTCGGAATAGTATACCGTGCGCGCGGGATCCCACGCGGCCGTCTGCAGTCCTGCACGAGTGCTGGCACACCGCACGCGTCGCGACCAGATGCGCGCGGTGGATCTGATGATCCGTCCGTGCGCACCCATGCGCACGAGGACCATGAGCTTAGGATCGCGCAGGCATGCGTTCACAAACGCCTGCGACTTCGCATCCGACAGTGGGAGCCCCGCACAGAGCACGTACGTGACGCCCGTCTCCGCCCAGTGCGGCAGGCCGCTGTGAACGCAGTTGCACTTGCTCACGATGGGACGCGGGGGGAAGCGGCCGATGCTATTGGGGAGAAAGCCGCACAAACCGAGCACTTTTGAGCCCTCGTACGGGATCTCGTATCGGAGGTTCGACTGGTTCAGGCCGCCCAGGTGCAATATGACAAAGCGTGTCAGCATGACTACCTCCTCCACCTGCACGGTTTGGTCTCAGCGGAATATGTGGGCGGAGGCAAGAACTGACCGTTTTGCACACTCGGCGCGCACAGGTATAGCACATGAATACCGCTGTCATGTGGCCCCACGCACGGAATGGGAACGACCTGTTGCTTAGGTCTTTATATACACGCCCACCGAGGACGAATGCGTATTCCCCGGGGTCCTTCTTCGGCCGCAGTACATCGTCTAACACGAGTTGGATCTGTACCAAAAGCCAGGATCGGAGACGCACCTATTGCAGCGCGGACTTCATGCATACCCTGGTGCTGGATTGCGTTCCAGATCGTCTCGACGATCCGCACATCGAGGGTGGAGTCCGTGAGCAAGGCCATAACGGTCTTGTAGTTCTGGGCCACAACGAGCAGCTTCGCATCGGTGTAGACGGCCCGACGGACACAAGCGCGGATGACTTTGATGCGTTCGTTGTACTGTTTCGACGACGCTGGCGTGCAGTAGCGTGCGAGCCTTGTTTTGATCTTCCGTAAGAGCAGGTGGCATCTCGCGCGAGAGTTAATACTAATAGGAAATTGGAAGAAGATTGGGCCATACTTATCCCGCAACGCAACGTCTAGCGGGTCTTCGCCTTCGTCGGTGTTCGTGGGACTGAGGGGTGGATCTCGGCGAGGGGAGAAGGGGATGTCTTTGTGACCCGAACAATACTTCCGCGACGCAGGGAGCTTTCGCTGCAGGTCAAGGACCCACAGAGCGTTTTGCGACTCAAGGAGCAGGCTGCATGCCCGTTGCTCTACCGCAGCAAGAAGAGATTCTGTTCTGTAACGCTGATCGACGAGGAAATCCCAGAACTTCCTGTGGCCGAAATCCTGCACGGATATATCCGTTAATGCACTGCTGAGGGTCATCGAGGAATCCCAACCATGTCGTTCCTGTGAATTCGCGTCGCATTCGTGAGGACATAAATGAATAAGAGCGCCACGCACCCAAAGAACCGCTTAGTAAAATATTCACGAGCACTGATGCAGCTGAGTGGCGGGTCAGCGTGTAGGGCGGGATAGAGAGCAATGCGTCTAACCGATTCAAGAGTCGGTACTTGGCTGCGAGTGCCTTGTTCCATGCCTTGACGATCTTCAAAGACCTGCAGCCGTCGATCTCAGCTACGCTGTGACAGATACTGTCCTCTGGAAATTTATCCAGTGAAGAGTGGTGTATTTTGTAGTTGATATAGAGCCTAATGCGTTCCTGTATGTAAAGTCCGACTGTCAGCACTGCAGAAAGAACATCTTGTATGCCACTCACGGCGTCGTGGCGTGGGCAGTACCGGGAGGTATTCTTTGCTTTTGCATTACATCGGTTTCCGAAGGCATCCAGAGAGGCGCACACAAGTCCGCCTGCGTACTAATAGTAGGTGGTAGGACCTTCGTTGTGGAAAGTCTCCTCGTCGCGGTCCTGGAGGGCATGGCTGAGAGAGCGAGAGCACGACTGTTGCGGACATAACCCACGATCCCACGACCGGGAGGGTACCCAAGGAGCACCAGGGAAATTCGGACCCGATTTCGGCTAGTATTTGCTCCTATTTCGATCTGCAGGGCGTTTTACTTCGCGTAAGTTAGGACTCTGACCCATACCCACAGCCGGCGGGTTACTGGAGCCATGAGAAGTGTGGCCGACAAAGCAGCCAACGAGTCAAGATCCGGGAATCCTGTGCCAAACAGAGAGTTAATCAGACTAGTAGTATCCAGCAGTCCAGCCACAAATAAAGAAGAACCCGGAGGATGCATGTTCCCTTCCTGCACATGAAGGTTTAGAACGAGGGCCGGTGTGGCGGTGCACGCCACATCCGCGGCACACGCAGTGATAGTGTTGCCGCGGCTCGGCTACGGCTGGCTCGGCGCGGCTTGTGATGGCTTCGAAGCCATCACCGCTTAAAGCCGAGCCGAGCCGTTTATAGACGGCTGGCTTGGGCGGCTGGCGACTGAGCTGAAGCTCAGCCGCGGCTCAGACAAGATTTGTGGCCCTACGAATGCGGACATTCTCTATGACCTTCTAGCCCCTCCTTTCACTTCTGAATACCCTCGACACTCGACGAAATCGGTGTTGTCGACGCAAATAATTGCATGATGTGTCACGTCATTATGTGATCTGTCATCTTCGACGCATCTCTGCTTCCTCCTCCACTACACACGCCCCCGAAGGACCCGCAACACCATTTTGAACTCCTCGGGATGCCTCCCCACCCCAGAAGAGATTATATCCGTTGTGCGACGAGGAATTGAGGTCCTGAGACGTTCGGAATAGAATGACGCATGGACTCATCGTGTCATCGCGAAAAACCCGTGGGTCGCAATTATTCTTCGCCGTACTGAATGGAAGCCATTGACATGCAGCATGAAACCCAGAAAACCATCATGAAAAGATATAACAAGAGACTCTTGGTACATCAGCCTTAGCTCACGACGACCTGTCAACGCACCTCAGGGTTGGGCGCCCTGCATCGTGAACTCGTCGCAATTAGCGGACAGTTCACTGAAGCAGAGCTCTTGCCTTGGCGTCCCCCAATCGCTTCTGCTGCTCGCCAAACGCCTCGATGCCCACACGCGCCGCACGCCGCTGTCCCACCGCTGTCACCTCCTGTCTGCAGCTCTTAACGACCGAGTTCTCGGCGTGCACGTGCTGCGATCGCCTAGCCGACACCCAAAACCTCGTCCCTTACAGAGCTCGGTGAGTTGCGCGGCGTGGGAAGTACGGCTCGTCAACCGTGTAGTTGCAATATTAACGTGGATACATTGTGGAGATGCGGCAATTTGTTGCTGTTGGTGCGGCGGGTTCGCGGGAGGCAGAACAGGTCAATGGGAGGGAGCACAACGCGAGCTCATGGATGGTATACCTAGTAGTTCCGGTCCAATACATTTTGCCTGACAATTTCATCGGTGCACCATTGATTAAAAGGGTCGGGTCGGGTCGCACCGAGCATACTATTAGATGCAAAGAGGTATATTGAGAGTGTAAGAACCAAGTAAGAACTATTCCGAGTTGTATTCGGTATCAAGTAGGGATTGAATGAAAGAACTATAGCTCGTCGGGTCCTCCGGTACCAAACCCCGCTCCTCTGTTTCAGCCTCCATCAAGGCAATCTCTGCGTCTCTCGACGTACCCGCCGTAAAATTCAGCCCGCGGCCTTTTTTGACAGAAAACTTGAGCATTTGGAGGGCTTCCATCAGATCAGGCGCCGTACGATTGCGCCTGACGGTGTCGGTCTCGGCGCTAGAAGAGAACACGCGCTCGCATGGGACGGCTGACCCTTGGATGGGCAAGATGTCGAGGGCGAGCGCGAATATAGTGGGGTGCCGTAGTTGGTTATCCTGAGGAACGATTCAGGTCCCCAACTTGGAGAAGAAATGAAGCACAATGGACATACCTGCCAGTAGCGTACAGACCCGAAGCTGTACGGGGGTTCCATGAAATATGCACGGACCTCGTCTTCCAAACTCTGGCGACGTGTTGGGCGGCCCGGCGTATCCATGCCAAGGATTTCGTCGGCCCAATTGGCCCGTGAAGGTCGAGCGGGGGTATTGCTGGGGTCGGTTCGGTAGCCTTCAAGCTTGATATGAATGAGTTAGAGATTGTTGGGGAAAGATTGAGGGGCCAGCTATACCTCGCGCAAGAATAGGTCCTTGACTGATTCAACTCGGCCCGGCCAGAATTTTTCAAACCAGCTTAGCTTGACGGCTGGGTTAATGACTGGGGAATTAAGTCAGCAGCGGCGCAGCAACGAGATGATTGAACTCACGCATAGATAAGATGTAGGCCGGCACATCCTCGACCCGTTCCCGGTAGCATTCTAACTTGTCGATTCCTTGCTGCACAATGTGCGCGGTCTCCGGATGTTGGGCTTGCTGTTTTTCCCACTGGGAGATCATCGCTTCGAAGGCGGGAAGCGCGTCTCCGAGGGTGGGCGTCTTTTCTGCCGAGAGCCTTTGTTGAAAGGCGTGAGGTACCTAGATATATTGCCGCTCTGAATGTAATTACATGAAAAATCATGAAAAAAAACCTACCGCCAGTATGCGTTTGAAGGCCTCCAAAGCCTCCCACTCTTTGTCACTCAGCTTGTATTTTTTTAGGTCTTGAAACTGTGTGTCAGAGAGGAACTTGTCGATAGCCTATACAATTTGAGAACAAATCTGTAAGATCATGAATGAATTACCTCGCGAAGAAGGATCGCACGGTCGATCATGATGAGTGTTGATGACCACCGTGTATCGACATCCCGTAGCAACTGAAGGTCTTTCATCTGCAGTGCTCTGAGTACTTCAGAGAAATATTGGCGGCGTAAAGAAGAGGCACGAATCTAGGAACATGATTATTTAGTTGCACTAAGCACATGCAAGATTACTTACCACGCGAACACTTGTCCGGACCGTGGCGACAGGATCACGCGCGATTGCGTCCAAAAACGTCCGGGGTTGAGCAGCAGGACCAGGGACAAAATCGGCAGCCCCCGACGCAGCAAAATCCATGTCGGTGATTGCGCCTAATACAGCTTTGCATGCTAAATTGACAATGTGAGGAAAACATCTAGTACATCGATTAGTTGATTAGATTTGAGCCCAAATGGAAAATAAGACTCACCGAATACGCCGGTGCAATTTTCGAAACGGTATCTTGCGCTTGCGAAGCTCTATCTCCAAAAATGTCATGAAGGTGCCGTTGTTGGTCGCATTGTCGAGAGTGACCCATCCGAGCTAGAAGAATGTGTCAGATGAAACAAGATGTCGTGATAAAGCGATAGGCATACCCTGGAAGCGATGTCGATGCGATCAATTATATGCAGAAAAGCAGTGGCTAGATGCTCCCCGTCGTGATGGCCAGGTACGCACAGAAATCCGATTAAATCCGTGCGGAGCGTAAGTAGATACTGAGGCCCAGCCGGCGTATCAATAAGCGTTGCCTGGAGCCAATGACCGGTGGCGCCCATGAACGGGGTCTTCTGCTTGTCGCTCCAGAGATCCATGGTGGTCGAAATCTTGCCGATCGCAGTCTATGTAAATGTGATTGGGCTATATGCACGTTACAAAAAAGAAAAAAACATACTGCCATCTCGGATTCCAGATGAGCGAGATGCTCATCCCAGACCTCGATGATCCGCTTGCGTATTTTCGTTCGATGTGGGATGTCGGAATCCTTGAGTTCAGACCGTAACATCAAGAAGATGTTGCGGAGGTGTTCGTTCTCAACAACATTGATCGACTGAAGATACATTGTAGATTTCAAAGCAAAAAAAAAGTAAAAGAAAAGCTTACCTGATCATCGCCGACAATCCATTCGACAATGGCGTCGACAAAGGCCTCCTGCGAAAATTGTGTTTTCTTCTTCCCCGGTTCCGAATTCGATGTGGCACTGGTTTTCTGATGCTTACGCACACGATACTCATCGACATACGGTGCAGCGTCCTTCGCCTTGATCGGGATTTTCAGCTGATCACAGCCCTCAACCCAGGCATCCACATGGTGTTCGAAAAGATGCCTACGCAGGACACCGGTGCTGGTATAGGCGGAGAACTTGGTCGTTCCCATGTGTGGGTTTGCTGCATGCCGCTGTCTGCATACAGTTAGTCAAACAAGAAAAAAAGAAAATGTCGGCATGGTACGCACTTGCAAAACAGGCACTCTCGCTTCTGCGTGCCTTGTGGTTCCTTCGGTTCGAAGAAGGTCCAAACATCCGTTGCCGACCCGGATCTGTCGGCCCCTTTGCGGTTCAGTGGGGGCAGGGGGGCGGCATGCGGACCAGCCCGAGGCGATTGCCGGTGGCGGCGACGCTGGGACGAGGATTGACGGATTGGTGAAGGACTCCGAGAAGGGGTTGATGGGGGTGGTTGCGGGAAATATTCCCCGTCGTCGCTGTCGTGGCCAGCAAAACGTACGTGTGGACGAGGTGCCGCGCCAGCAGCAGCAGCCCCGGGCTCGTCATCGTCGAAGATATCACGAGGACGGACTGAAATCAGCATTAAGCAGACAATAAATAAAATAAGACATATACACGCACTATCAGCGTGACCATCGATGTTTCCAATAGGGACGGGCTCAACAGGTGGGCCTGCGGGTCCAGCAGGGATAGGAGCAGGCTCGATCGGTGGAGCGGGAGCAAGCTCGACCGGGGGTGCGAGAGCAGGCTCGGTCGGAGGGGGAGGCTGGCGCCGCTGCCGTCTGGTTGGGACCGGAGTGGGAGGTGGAGGTGGAGTTTTGTCCGGCGCGAGTAGGAGCTCTACGCGTGCGCCGACTACGCTTTGGAGTTTGGGGTGGAGCTGGTTTCATAGTCAAAAAGAGCTGAACATTGATAAATGTAGAAAAAAATACCGTCTGCTTCAGCTACAGTGGCTGGATTTCGGCGGGGAGGCATCAGTGTGGGGCACATTATGTGTGCAAAACAGCCAAGATATATAGCGTTGAGCAGACTTCATTTCAAACTCAAGCGGCGTCGGGCAAGACCCCGCCTACGAAAAATACCAGAAAAGTGTTGTAGCATTTTGATCAGTAGATGTGTAGGCAAGGCGATAGGAAAGCGACCCTTGCATACCTTACATACCCCCATTGCTTTCATCCAAACCAGTAGTTTCCTGTCCCGATAAAGCGCGAAGATGTGCGACGAGAGAGGGCGAACAAGGGCAACTGATTGCCTGGCATAAGTTGCGTGTGAGGCACCCACAGTCTTGGGTAATCTGAGGGATTTACGCCAGAGTGGTTGGTAGAAGCGGGTACGATGAGGGAGCACCAGACGACATGTAAAGCAACAACGAGAGGAGAGGGGAGCAGCGCGGCGGCGCGTGGTTAGCGTATGACAAAACAGTGTCAAGCCGCGGCTAAGCCGGGCTCAAACCGGCTCCAGCGCGAGCCGAGCCACTTATAGCCGCCTTGACAACGGCTGGCTAGGCTCGGCTTAATATCGGCTCGGCTCGATCGGCTAGCTGAGCCGCGCCGAGCCGCGGCAACACTACGCAGTGACTGTTTGGTGGTGACTGTCACAACCTTTGCATCGTTCTCACTCCCATTTTAGCAGGTAAGGTCCAGTAGTTTAATAATCTGACCTCGACCAGGGGCTGTGAAATGCTACCGTGAACGGCGCGGCGCTCTTAAAACTCGACTCGGCTAGTGGGTTCATCACCACGGGCGGTCTGGTCAGACTCTGGGCCCCAGAGTCTGACCTGGAGATGCGATGCCGGCCCAGTGCCTCGGTTTTTGATACAGCAGCTAAATGGTGTCGTACTAGGCAGAATATATATATCTTTATCTATGAATACTATGGGGGCTACGTAGAGCACTATAGTGGGTATCCTGAGCCAGTATACACGTTCTGGCCACCAGATGCTGGCGGGGCGATGCATCGCGTCCTCCCATTAGAAGAACAACGCGATGGATCGGAGGCTCTCATTAGAGACCTCACGATCCATCGCTTCAGAAGGTCCCGATGGGGATCGTCCCAGCCACCCAGCAGCAAGCACGGCGTTTCGACGTCATCGGCTGTCTTGAGCTCATCGTGGCACACATCGATCAAACACTCTTAGCATCGTCAACGATGATCAGCCCAAAAAGTTTGCCTAAATTAATGAAAAAATTATATATTGCGGTGACAGTGCCTAATGTACATCTGATAGAAAGACCTGAACTAAATATGTACAGGATTAAGCGCAAAATGGCATTTGTAGGCAATACAAGCGCTCGGGGGACCGCGGAGCGGTCCCCCTCCCCCTTGATTGGTCATAGAATTCAAAAATGTATAACCCCTAGATTTACAGCCATTTACATACGAAAACAGATAACAAAATCAGTTGGATAAAAATTAGGGGCGCAATTCGTCGCAGACAAAGTTTTAGTGTGCCCGCTTTTTTCATTTTTTCCCCCGCCTGTGGGCAAATCCACCAGAATTTTTTTTTCAGGGCACATCTTAGTCTGCAGTCATGTTCAGAATCTTCTCCTCAGCCCATCTTTCAAAGCATGGGCGGAATTGATAAAGTTGCAAGTAAATTCTCGTCACTGGCACCGATTTGGTGCTCGAATTAGCGCCTCGGAAAGTGTAACGCTGATACTTCAAGTGGATTGTGTACACTTTTATGGTGGCGTGCACATGCTTCCACTATGGCGACTTCCGTTAAATGATTAGCGCAGGTTTGGCGCTTGAATTTGCGGAGTTTGGCATTGTGTACGTTTTTATAGGCGCGCACGCGCTTAAAATTGATCATAGGGCCAAAAATCCGAGGAAGCGCCATTTATTGAGCGCTTCCATAGGTCTGGACCGAGTGCTTCCAAAGTGTCGGGTTCAAATGCCCATAAGCGGAGTTTAAAAGCTTCAGACGGACACCCGTAATTTTATAAAGAGTAGGATGCTCTACAGCGGCTATACTACAGGAAACCCGTATACAGAGCAGGCTATGCGCGCAAATGGGTCGGCAGGGCGCCGGAAGACGCTGAGGGGTACACAGCTCACCCGACTCGTGGATCACCACTTGCTTGAAGAACCCGCTCCCACGAGCGCGCAGGCGGCGCTCGACACGGCGTGGTGACGCGGCACTCAGGTGCGTAATCGGCACACGAGCACGACCCGGGCCGCGCCACCACTGTCAGCAGTACGCACATGGGTACGCAGGCGGCACTGAAGACGATCGCGAGTACCGCAATGCAGGCAGGCAAATCAGCGCTTCGGTCCACCTGTGACGCACATCAGTCACTCCCTCGCCGGCGGACCTCCGCAAAAGACCACACTACAGGTACACTCATCGGCAGCAGTATGAGTGCAACGTTGCTGACCAGAACGCACGCACATCGGCGGCAGGTACACAGCAATGCAACTGCTGCTTTGCCGCGGTCCATGGCCACGCAACGAGACCCAGAGGTGCTACACGCACTCAAGCAGTCCCATCACGCAAAGGGCATGCCCACAGAGGGAGGCAGGGCGCAGCTCGCCACAGCGCAGCAATCCCATTGTGGACAGCACCGCGATAGCAGCACCCAGGCACACAGTGCGCAGTACCGTGAGCACAGCGCCTCGACCCGGGCTGCGCACACCGCGAGCAGAACGGGGATGAGCGCATGGGGGCAGCACTCAATACAACGTGGTGGGCTACCGCGCACCGCCAGCTCATCAGCACAGTGCGCACATCGGCACCAGCATACCGTGGAAGCGCACGCAAGCCCACCTGGACGCAGCCATCGTGCACGGCGGTAGTAGCGAGAACGCGGCAATGCTGCCGCTTCCTCCTTCGCGCCGGTGCTGACAGTCACGCCGAGTGGAGCCACTCGTCAGGTGCTGCACGATGTCCGTGCAAGGATATGCATCGGATTCGGGGGCATAGCGCTGGTGTTCCGGCTGTGGCTTGATCGATCGTGCGCTGGTCACTCACCCGATGCGAACGAGTGCGACGGCGCTGCGGGTCGTGGGGATGGGCATAAACAGCAGCTGTTGCAGGTGATGTATGTCCAGGTGTGTGAGCGTGTAACGTTGGGTGTGCGCGGGTACGCGGATGACGTGGCGGGAAAAACCCGCACTAAATCCCGATTCCGGATAAGAGGCCGAAAGTAAGTGCTTTGGGCAGCTAAAGCTATTGTAAACGCACCGGATTCACGGAGCTATGGCCTTCTCCGCTGTCCATAACATTTGCTTTCCTTCCACCACATATCAAGACCCAAAACACCTTGTTCTTGACGAATACGGATGTGCAGGTGTTGAATTGACAAGGGCAAGGCATCTGGACGAGATCAAAGAGGGCGCTTGAGGTAGGACATTCGTACTGGTGCACATATTGTGGAGTAGGGGCCGAAAAGGTAGCAGCAGAAGCACCATCGAAAACATGGGACCAGCCTGGTGAAAAGAAGTAAAAACTCAAGAGAAGATCCTGGATATGTGCCGGAGACAGTCTGAAGGTAAATTTTTGGGAAAGGGGACCTTGAGGACGTCGCCGTGCAGGAAGGTGTTGTAGAGAGAAGAGAGACAGTCACGGCTGTTACTCGGTTACATATGCCTGTTTGGGGAGTATCGCCGATTTCGAGTTCCTCTTCGTTTAAGCCTCCTAAACAGTTTCACATACAAAGATTTGTGCGAAAAAATCAAGTTTGACTCTCATGTGCAAACAGTTACTATACGGCAGGGGGCAAAAAAGTGAATACAGAGCAGACGGAAAAGAAGGACGCACCATTCCATAAAATAGTAGCGGCCAGGGAAATGTAAAGTGAATATTGATATAGGTGTTGATGAGGTGACGGTGCCATCTCTGGTGAGAACGACATGAGTTTCTGGACATATGAGATATATTTTGAATCGATACGCACACTAAAATTGGAGTCACGGTAGGTGCGGGTCGTTGTTCTCGGTCTGTGCTACAAAAGATGCTCAGTATGAACATAAATTTTCCGGCATCGTTGTCGCCATCGTGGGGGAAACACTGTCCTCGAGAAATTCGAACTTGCGGACAACCGCACCGCATGCAAGCCCCGAGTAAGTGGGCACATCCGAACATTGGCACAACTCACCGCGAATAGGGCTGAGAGCTTTTTCTGAGTCAGCTGGAGTGATGGGCCGTCCTGGCTCATGAGATAGTACGGGAAGATGTGTACCGAACACTCGAAGCGTTGCGTCAATCAAATAACGCGACAATGGACAGCATAGCTCACCTCGATTTCTGCGCTGCTGGATACCATGATTCAGAGGGCAAGAACAATTGAAATAATTTGAACCAATAGCTCACCGTTGCGAGGGGTTCAGAGAATTATTGTCTCATTGTATGGCCCGGCGACGAGCCGTCGGAATTATGTGTGGTGAAAAAAATACTTCTACATGCCTCGTCTTTATCAGATCTCAAGCTAAAAGAATACAGAAGATTAAACACGAGAGATCAGGGCGAAACAGCAGTGCTGAAGGAAGGACTCACTCAATGCGACACATGTAGACGGATCTGTGAGCCTGATAAAACTGACAGGTGTGTCAGGGGAACCCCCATCCCGACCCCCATCCAACGCCCTTCCGACCCCTCCGATCCTTCCGGTCGCTCTCCCGGTCACCGGTCTACCGGGACCGGTACCGGAAACCGGCACGTGACCCGATGGCACCTTGCGTGTGATCAAGCCCGGGACATCTGCCGATCACTCCGGTCACATGGTCTTAGCTAGTAGCTTACTTATACCCACGGCTGACGTGGGAATCCTCAGAGTTTCTTCTCTTTGGATCCCCCACGTCAGGTATGCTTCTCTGTATATTTAGCTACTGTCAATTAACCTTTGGATCCCCCACGTCAGTCCCTGAGTACCTCGGGCCTTCGTGGTTGCCCTTACAAGGTGCTGGTTAACGAAAGAGTAGGCCGCAAACCTTGTAGTAACCGGGGAGCAATGTAATACGGCGTCGCTGAGAGAAGGATGGTGGATCCATGGGCCCTGACACGCGACCTTTTGGTCTACATTGGAAACAAAAAATGGTTGGTTGGACTGGTGAACCTTGTACAGTTTTGTTAGCTAAGGGAAATAAGTCGAAGCTCTCCACTGGTGATAACGCATGCAGTGGAAAGACTTGCCAAAGATGGGCACTCAGAGTTCAGGGGCCCGCTGGGAACATATGCATCAGTAAGGGGCAGCAATGGGACGAGTTAGACAGTTATCGCTGCAATGGAAGATGAGAAATTAAAATAGTCGGAGAAGAGGGAAAGCCGACTTGTTCGACATCTGACAGAGGATGAAAGCAGATCGACCCATCTGGCGTGCACGAGCGTGCATCGGCAGGTTACCGTTGAGCTGCTTGTGGATCAGAAATATGAGATAACAACAGAGGTAGATGCAAGAAATTGCCCACCCTGTCCCAACACGCGCGTGGCGACGAAAAGGGATGGATGCTTGGGTTCAATCTACACAGAACCAGGGCGGTTAGTTGGTCAGAGGCAGCTAGAGGACGAAAAATTGGACAAACGATGCGATAGGTGAGTGCGCAACGGGGGGGAAATGATGAGGCTATAGAAGCAAGAAGAGGCGCGCTGGAATCGAGCCTTTTGAGCGGGAGTTGAGTGGGTGATCGGCGAAGTCGAAAATAACCTGCACCCTCGTTCTCAGCGCTAGTTTGGGATTTGTGATGAAGCGGGGTCAGCTGATGAACACTAAAACATAAAAGGAAATGGGATACCTGCAAGAGCAGTGGATGGGAAAAACATAGTCAATTAAGAAGGATACAAACATGTACATTCTGATACAGGAAATCTCAAAGCTAATCTGCGGTTAACTGGGATCAGCTAATGAACGCAAAAATTGAAGGAAATGGAGCGCCCATGGGACAGTCCCAGTCTAGCCGTCTGGAGCCAAGGCGCGCAAAAGTAGTCGTTGTCGAAATGGAGCATCACGGAGCGACCCGGAGCTAGAAGGCAATCGAGGTTACAAATAAAGCGAGGGTTCGGGAACGTGGCTGGGAAAATTGAGGTCAATCAGATGCACAAACATGTGCATCGTGATACGAGGGATCTCTTTAATATACGAGGTATGCCTTGTGAAGGACAAAATCGTATTTTGGTCTGTTCAATGTTGAATTTAATTTCAATATTGTGTACGACGACAAACTTGGACTATTAATTGTCATGTAAAAACTGTAATTGCGCCGGCTTGGAGCCAGTCAAGCCAAGGAAGCATCCAACCAGATTTGGGATCAAATTGACAATTCGACCAAACTGGGGATTCACCGAGTCGGTCATTACTCACAAGAAATGTAAGATGAGCCCATATCCATCGAAGGTACTCGGTGGGGGCAGCAGAAAAGCATGATAATATTTATTTGTCCACTTACAGGTGGGCGGGCAGAAAGCATCAGTGAAAAAAATGCGTGCTGCAAGCGCATGGAGCCGGCGGCAAAGCCCCAAAACGATGCAAATATGCGATGGGGGTGTTTGAAGGTATTGGTGGTGCTGCTGGGTGAATCGTGGCGATGGAAATGCGCGGAGGAAACGGGGTGCGGGTCCAGTACCAAAACGCGCACTGTGAGCGCACGGAGCTTGCTGCGGGGACCACCACCGAGGCAGCGATGCGGTGGGGGTGTACGAAGGGATTAGTAGTACCGATGGGGGATTGCGCGCGCGGAAGCACACGAGAAAAGGGGGGCAGGTCCAGTGCCAAACATGCCCTGCAAGCACGTGGAGCCGGCTACGGGACCCAAAGCCGCAGTAGAGATGCGATAGGGGCATGCGAAAGAATTAGTGGTGGCGCTAGGGGAATTGCGGGGGCGGAAGCGCGTGAAGAAACGGGGGAGCGGGGCAGGTGCCAAAACACGCACTGCAGGCGCTTGGAGCCAGCTGCGGGGCCCAAAGCCGAGCCAGAGATACGGTAGGGATGTGCGAAGGGATTGGCGGTGCCGCTGAGTGAGTTCCAGGGGCGGAAGCGCGCGGAGAAAACGAGGGCAGTCCTAGTGCCAAAACACGTGCTGCGAGCGCATACAGCCAGCGGGTGGGCGGCGCCCCACCTCAGGGCAGATACAGGAAGTGGGCCTAAAGATTGGCAGTGCGATTGAGCAAATTGCATGTGCGGGAACGTACGGGGAAAGGTAGGGGTAGCCTGGAGCCAAATTGCACTGCTCTCGCTATTAACAGGTTTGAAAGGCATAAATAGCGATTTTAAGATGCGACGCACCTTATTCACGTGTCTGAATAATGTCAGAGACCCCAGGCCGAGGGGAGGCCCGGGGCGAGTGAGATCAAAGTGAGATGGCAAAGGGAGAGGGGTAATGCAAGCGGGGACAAACAACCCCAATCAAACCCCATTCGCTGAGACTCATTGTCAACCAACGGGATCACGGGGCGTCTTTTAGCGTCGCATGGTACTTATATTACATATGTTCTCACTGTTCCGGCAGTTCTGACCCCAGGGGAGGTTCAGGTCAAAAATGCCCAAAATGGCAAATCCCACCCCGCCAGTAAGGCTCCAACCATTTCCGTTTATAAACTGTTTTAAATGGTTAAAATCGTTTTTATTTACGTTTAGTTTAGGTCCCCAGGCAAACGGTAAACAAAACAATTTTAAACAGTTTAAACGGTTGAATTTTCGCGTAGCGGCTGGTGACTCTCCATGGTCCTAATTATTGATCTCGGAACACAACCGCCTCAGTAGGAGTAAAGTCTGAGCAAGCTCCTCTGAATTTTACCTGTACAATATATAATTTGACGTGCCCTTAGAATATTAAAGTCAATATTTCGCTCTAGACAGATACGTGGACGACACGCGCAATGATGTTTAGGTTCGCCGGTACGATTGCGAGTTTCATAACATCCGAGTGGGAGTCCTGTGGGACCTGCTCGAACGTGTGATGGATTTCCACGTTATCGAAGACAAGGAGCACGAGGGCGAATATACCGCACTTGGGCTGGCAAAGCAGCTGTCTAACTTTCAAGTCCTAGAAAAGATAAGTTCATTCCTCATTCGGCGGCGAGCATATTTTGATGAGCAATTTACCTTAGAGCAGCGGCAATGGACAAAACTACACCCAACGATGTCCTCAGCTGGGCATTCTCGCGACTCCTGGGGGAGAAATTTGACGTCCACTTTGTGCCTAAAAAAATACCGTTTTAAACGGTTTTAAATGGTTTATAAATGGTTTACTAACCGTTTCCGTTTTCTTTACAGGGATGGTCAAACGAAAACTAAATGGTTGGAGCCTTACCCGCCAGCGCCGCGCGCCTTGAGCAATGCCGCCGCAGTGATGGGGAGGACCTCGTGGAAGTCTTTCGTAAGACTGTTCTTAATCAGGAAAGGCTCTAACGCGATGCATCGCGAGGTCTCTAATCAGAACCTCCGATCCATCGCATTTGCTCTCTCATTAGAACCGTCCGATGTATCATTCTAGCAGCATGGGCTGTTCTGGCGCAGTTCTGGCGTCAGAACACATTCTGGCGTTAGAATACATTCTGGCGCGTGCCATCTTTTCTTGGCGCCAGGTGCGATTCTGGGGAGTTGGCAGTGTTGGCTGACATGGCGCCAGCTCTGCCAGCTCAAAAACATTTTCCTGATGGGGAGCATTTCTGAGAAATTCTAATTTCAGTCTCATCCTTCGAATCTTCCTCTTCTGACATTCCGCATATTTGCACATTTTGCATCGATGGCTAGCGCTTTTTCTAACTTCATTGAGTCTCGTTTTGGCCTCAATCCTTCTCCTTGTTTCCCAAGGCCAAAATACTTGCTGACGATCTCGTTTTAGTAGCAACGCCCTCACTCGCCATGTCGAACGCATCAGTCCAGCCAGTGGTACGATCCTTCCTCCCCGATGCGGTATTCACCGTCGATTGAAAGAGTGGTAGATATCATTCGCATCGCCCTGGATGACAGATCGGTGCGTGTCGTTCAATTTCCTTTTGTTTTTGTCCTGGACTTTGATCCCCCAATTGTCGTCTTTCTTTCCTCCCACGAATTGTATTTCTAACTCGCCTGACAGATTCATCAATCGCAACGCCCGCGCCGAGTACACTTAGGAGGCGATGTACTACTCTGCCGGCATCTGTGTCTCGGCACGCCCGCACTATAAGTTATGGCATGCGACAGCCACCGTTCTGGTGTATAGAACGGATGGGCAACTGCATAGGCCTCTCTTCAAGCACAGCGTCCAGATGATCTCGAAGGACTGGCAGCTGTAGGGTTGCAACTTGGGGGGCACACAGCGCGAAGATCTCGTTTGGAAGGCGCCGGAGAGACGAAAAAACGCTGTGACATCCTACGTTGTACTCGGTGTGCGACCCGAAGGATATCAATATCGCTATCATACCGGGCAAGGTCGCCAGGAGATGAATCGACCACTGATCCAAAATGGGACGACTCCTGGGGGAGGGAGTTGGAGCGAAGAAGGTCATGGAGTTGAGTTCTTTGTTCTGGGATGGGTAGGGGTGGCGAATGGAAGAGGGATGCACTGGAATCCATGAAATATCAGGCGAGGGGAAAAGAGCAAGATGAAAAGACGTAAACCATCGACGAAATGACATTGAGCAGGGCGGGGCGTTTTACATACAGCGACGAGGACAAATGGGTAGGCGAAGATCAACGGCAGTCGGATACAAATTAACAGGGGATAATGCCGGGGTCGAAGAAAAAGGGGAGCCAGCCAAGTACGAGGACCGTGATGCGCAAAATCAAAACCACCATCCAGAATCCGAGCACTGAGCCTCGGCACACTCGTCCGAGAGCAGACGGCGGTCGGCGAAGCCGCCAACGAGTGCTGCAGCGCGGCGTGTTGCCGTGTCGCATGCATAACACCTGGACCTCAATGAGCACCAGCGCGGAGCCCGATCTCGCAGCCGTGCGCCCAGCGGACACATCTTCGCAATCGACGGATGGGAGGTAGACCAGGCGGAGAGGGTATGATATCTAGCCGTGTGGCCCAGTTTTTGGTGTGTAGCGCTTCCAGAGTCTTGTGTATCCACAGCGCCGTCGGTGGCGAGCGAGGCCGATTAAGGACGCGGTCATGACGGGGCCGACTCCGGCGAATGGCGTTCAGGTGAAGTGCTAGTACCGGGCCCGTGGCGTCGCGAGCAGCAGGAGACATGGCCGTGCGATCAGGAAGCGGAGGGTATATGGGAGAATGCAGAGCACGCCAGCCATGAAGCACGCTCCGCGGCAACATGCAGCCCGATGCGTGATTGTCAAGGCCAGCGAAGCAAGCATACGCCGCTGTGTTCGCGCTCCATCCGCGCATGCACGCGCACGGTGTGCATCCCGATAACTATTCCCGTCAGATCCAAATATGCCCCGCCTCAGATCCGCACACTCGTCTGTCAGAAGAGACAAGCGTACCCTCGTCTGTCGCACGAGCTCTTGGTGTTCCCGCAAGCAGCGCGAATCTCGTCGTATACGAGTCCCCAGGCCATGCGTATACTTAGGAACGGCGGTGCGCGGGGGATCGGGTGCTTCGTCATGTATGATGGCGGCGGGGAATCGATAACCAATGCGATGAGTGGAATGTATGCGTACCAGGTAGCGGCAACGGGAACTAGAAGGGGCAGGGCGGATGCATGGACATGGCGGCAACAGCCCAGGACGACAGCGTCGATCGTGAACGAGGATTCGCGAGACGATATGGATCGTAGAACGCCGCGCGCATGTGGGAAGGAGACGTAGGTAAGAGTATAGCCGTTCAGCATCCTGCAAGCGGTGAGCACTGAGCCCAGGTCAGGGCGACGGCGGAGTGCGTTTCGGTGGAGAGGACGATGTTGCGCGAGGTGGGCACGAGGCGTCGCGGGCTGCGTGCCGTGGTGGGCGCCTGCAATCTGCTGCGCCGCTCGTGGAGGATTACAGATGCGCTACATACCCGGCGCAACCTATCGGATGAAGGCGAACTTCAACTCAGCGAGGCATATACCAGGCATTGCGGAGAAGAAATAATGAGGGTTCCGCGTGAGGAATCATGAAATAGACACATAGAGCGGTGGAGAAGAGGGGTGAATTCAGCCAAGATTGTCGAGGAACGGGGGGGGAAATGCAATACCATGAATACTCACAAGCCCATTGCACAGACCAGCCACATCCGCCACCGCACCGAACATAACCCGCCCAATCCCTCGCCGCATCCCAGAGCTCCGCTTTCTTTCACCACTAATTGGCAGAACGTTCCGCGGCAATTATGGATGTGTAGGTGTGCCCAATCCCTCGCCGCATCCCAGATCTCCGCTTGCTTCCACTACGAGGCAGAACGTTCCGCAGCATTTATGGATGTGTAGGTACGCTCCTTGGGACGAGCAAAGCAAGCTGAATGTGCTACTCTTGCGTGGTTCGAGGAAGCCGTGCCAGGTGTGGTGAGTGACATCGACGTTGTGAGGAAGAGGTGATCGGCCGTCGGTGGCCGAAGCCGGTTATTTGATCCGTAAATAAATTGTACCTTTTCGCAGCCTTCCCTCTAGGCCCAAGCTTTGCGGAAACTGGTGAAGGCACAAATCATCGCCGACTCGGAGGACCAAGTCGCGGTGAGGTCCACATAGCCCCTCAAACGCGCAGACTTTCTTGCTTGGTCATGATCGTCTCAGGTCAAAGCGGTAGCTTACAACGCTAAATCGCTTGCACGTCCTGGAACTGTCGTGGTCTCTAGGAATATCCCAATGTCTAAATTTGGCTGGCTCTGGAATTTCTTCCCCATTTTGAATCATAATTGCAATAGCAATCGGACTCGTGTGTCTCATTCATGCTCGATGTCGCCTCTTCCCAATATCTGCCTTTCGCGCTGGCAACGTTTTGGTAATGGGTTTCTTCTTGCGGACCCGTAATTGCTCATCGTGAAAGATACGCCGGAAAATTTCAAATTCATGGACTAATCGTCTCTGCCCGCTGTCTTGCGTTTGTTGTGCCCTGGAAATTTGGCATATCCTCTTCTCGAATTTTCGTGCAAGAAATCACCTGGCTCAAGCGGTAATCCGGCCCTCAGTTTCAGAAAGACCAATTCGTGATCAACGCCATCGAAATTTTGTATCCTACTGGTTGCTGAGATGGAGTCGCGCCATGAATCCTAGTCGCATCTGTGCCTGTTCGAATTCGTTTCAGGTTCAATGAGTCGCTTCCCATGCACCCGGAGCACGACTCGTCTGAGCACTGCATAGATTCGGTGAGGAAACCCTGTAAGGTACGCGTAAGCGTCCGGTACGCTAGGTGCGAGACCCGTCCCGTTTGGCCCTCCATCTTTGAGCCCAGCAAGTCGTACATCGGGAAAAAGCGCAAATGGGGAAAGAAGACGGGAGGTGTATTTTCATAGGGGGGAAAAGTTCGTTTTCAAGTCGGCTAGGCACATAGTGAGCAAAAATCCCTCAGTTTCAGGGATGCATTTGAGGTAAAAAAGTATTTGAGATTCGGAAGGGGCACTAGATGAATACGAGGTTTTCCAAGTTCCAGGAGGAGAGCATAAAAGAAATTGCAACATCGCAGGATTTGTATCGAAGGTACGGGTACAGCAGAGGGCCTAAATAACCTAGGCAATATACACAGGGGGATAAAACTCCTCCCGACTGACGAATAGATTCTTCAACCTTCAGTCACAAAACGTTATCTGCGCCAAACATTCAGCAAACCACCACGGCGCTGGAAAAAGAAAATCATAGCTACCGCAAGGTTGCAATTGGGTGCGGAGCAGCCCACCTGCTTGAATGTCTCGCTAGGGTGTTCAAACGCCTCGGGGCATTGCCTGAGACTTCATGAATATCATGATAGTATTTAAAGATCGCTAAAACTCACATGTCCCGGCGCCATCGCAGCCGTTATAGTATCTAGACACCATGACTTTGTAAATAATCGACTAGGGAGAGCATTTACTTACCCGAAACCCGAGGTGACAGAAAATGCGTGCCTGATATGGGTTAAACGAATGAGAGCATAAATCTTTGTTAAGGGGTGTGGACTGACGGGGGAATCAAGGAAATATCGGCACTCGAGAATCCGTTGGTCAAGCTCAATTCGACGAGGGTGCAGCCTTCACCATTGAATCCACAACCGCCTTCGTTCATCAATGAATGGACCGGTGAAGTGATCCAAAAAATCGCGCTCACCGCTCTGCAGATACGCAATGGCCCCCCGCAAGGCCCCGTTCTGGGAGTGATCTCTGGGTGATTATGAGCATTCGGTGAGCCTTCCACTCGAAACTTTTATTGGCGTCGGCACGCACCTCCCCGTCGAGAGCACCCTACCGCCTTGAATCAAGGTAGGCTAGTCAGTAGCTTGCGTCAGAGGCAAACACGGGAATGGTTGGGATCAAGCTCACCGTACCGAAGCCACAGCTGAGGGTCAAAACAGCAAAGCACTGCCGCGGATGGAAAGCGCGGGACATACTTGTTCGTGAAATGGACAGTGTGAGTTTCGGCGAGAGCATGTCCAAGTGTGGCTGCGAGAACTGCCATGGAAGTCAGGAAAGAGAACATATGAATCTGAAACTAAGGGGGCGGGGAGTGGCTCGTGTGGGGCGGGCTACGGAAAGAAGGCCTGGAGGTGTTAGAAATTTATATGAAAATTACTCCGGTTCGCGTCCCGAGAAAACAAACTTCCCAAGGCAATCGAGCACAGGAACCAACGTCATGGCGGGTACTCACAAGCACACGATTTCCATTCAATGTGTTCCTGGGGAGATACGATCTTCACGAGGGAACCCCCGTGTCCCGTCCTTTGAGCTAGCGTAGGGTCAGTGTTCAGTATATTCGCGGGTGGAGATCTCGACAGAGGACGACAGGAACCAAGTTGGAGAGTCACGTCAGAATGCTTTGAGACAGCTTTGGTTAAATTGAACGCCTCCAAGTGCCGCTCCACCTGCCTTGTCTCGTTTAATGAACTACCGTAGGCCAATACAGATTCATTGTAGCGGCACGGAGAATGGTGCCTGCCTTTCGCACTTTACAACACGATTGTGGAAAGGTGTACACGGGCAACGTCAGTCCGGGCGAGAGTGCGGGATTACGCACAGCACCACCATCTGCGGGCCGTAGAATGCTTTCGAAGTTGTGAAACGAGAAATGATCAGCCATGTAATCAGAGTTGGAACGCTTTCTCGAAGGGGGTGTCCTGTTGGCGTCCTGAGTTCGCAAATTTATCCAAGCAGAGGACTTGGACCACGGTATGGGCAGCCTAACCAGATAATAATCCTTTGAGCCTGCGCAGGCCGACAGACGTTGAATATCAAAGCAAGATTAAAGATATAGCAGTCTCACAGCGCGCGAGGCTCGCAAAAACGAACGGCCGGGTCATTTAGCGTCAAGCTCGATCGATTTGATACTCGAGGTTTAATTGCATTCTCTATCACGGGTCAACGCGCGTTGATCAGTTCTTTTTTAATCTACGGAACAAGGAACATTCAGGACAAGAATCAAACTTCAGTCATGGGCTCGATATGTAGAGGAAGCTGTCGCGTTCCATCTGCGGTTGCGGGCATCAGCATTATAGTGAGACGAGGCCAAGTGGATCATTTCTGGGGAGGGGCGGGACATATTCTCTTGCGATCGCGGCGACGAGGACTTGGAGCGTTAGAATCCTGAACATTTAGACCTCTCAGGTTGACGCGGTCATTTGCTAAAGGATGAAACTTACGCAATGCGCCAACCGAGACAGACTCCGGATACAGAATACTGCCCGGATTGAATTTGTTTGCTTCAAGTATTCTCCAGCTCGCCTCCCACGACTTTCGCGCGATCTCCGGGCTTGATGGTGGTTGGGAGTCGCTTCGAAGTCACTTGTGAAGCAGATTTGAATTGATAACCCCTGGTCCCGGGGTTGACTAAGCTTTTGTTGCGCCAGTTCGGCCCTCCGCCGTGCCTGGGCTGCCCCCAGTGCACCAGGGGGCGGAGATGCAGGCGGGCGCGGATGCCTTTCGCCTTCCGCATGAGGGAGTGAGTCGCACAAAGAAGCAGAATATGGAGGGGACAGAAGGGACGTACGCGGGGATGGGAAAGCTTCGCGGGCCGAGGTGCAATCGCACGCAAGCCGCGCATTCTATCGAAGGGTTGGTCAGTAGGCACGAGAGAGAAGAGGAAAGGGATCTCGACTCACCTCTTTTGTGTGTCTACACGAGATGGATCTCGTCCTGGCGTACTTCTCGCAGCGCAGCGATTAATTTACGCTCATCTCATCTGTAGCGCAAGAGCACGAGCGTCTGGCAAGCAAAGGCGCGGGTTGAGAAGTGGCACGTGTACTAACAGGAAGTCCACAGAACGGGTGAGTACCGGCGAAAATCGCCGGGACATGCGGAGTAGCGGCCAGGGAAGTGTATTCAAGAAGATGAAGCCGGAAGTGCCAGTGGCACCGCGACGGCGTGACGAGGCGGTATCGCAAAGTCTGCGTGCACAACCCCGCGACGAGTATGACCGTCGCGTCCGCGTACCTATCTTCCGATGCGCAGAACAGCCGTATTTATGGATCTGCCCGATGGAGAGATACGGCGGCGCACGAACAGTATCGTATCGATGCAAGGCGAGAAGGGCGTCTCAAGTCGTGGGCAGCACCAGCGTCGTCGTTAGCAAGTGGTAGAAATGGAGGAAGGACGCAGTCGTAGGACGTGAAGCGCCGGCATGGCGCGCGGCATCCCGAGGGCAGCAGGACCAGTAGGCGCGCTGTGTGGCAGTTGTGCGGCGCAGAAGATTGATTTGTTCTACGCTGGTCTGACCATTGTACCGGTGGATATCAGATGGGAATGCGCCAAAGTTGGCATGTGGTACCTCCGCCATGGCTCGGATGGCGGTGAGCTTGAAGAGTGATGCGGAGACAATGGAAGGGAGTGCTGTGCAAGCGTGTCAGTGAGTGAGTCGTAAAGGAGACAGGGAGAAGGGCATGCGAATTCAGCGGGGATAGTAGAAACACTCACTAGGCCATCAAGCAGACAAACCACGTCCACCGCAGCCGCCGCACCCTAGACTGGGATCTCCGTCAGGTATTCGCGGCGAACGTTCATCCGTAGGCTCCCTGGGACAAGAGAGCAAGCCGACTCCTGCACAGGCGTTTGGCACGCAGGCTGGAGCGCGAGGATGCGGTCCTGGGACATGAACGTTGTGCGGAAGAGTGATCGGCCGTCGGTCGCCGAAGCCGGTTGTTTGGTCCGCAAACAGGCTGCTCTTTGCCATCTTCCACCTTCACCTGGATTTCGGAGCCTTCCCTCTGGGCGTAATCTCCGCGGAAATCGCTGCTAAAACAAGCCATCTCGGAGGACCAAGATCCCTCAGCCGCGGTGATTTCCACCCAGCACCTAAAACGCGCATACATATATATACGCATACCCCCTCTCGCAATTGCCTTATCTTATGTAAGCTCTGAGGTAGGTAGGTAGGTAGGTAGGTAGGTAGGTAGGTAGTATTACACGGCCGGTCCCACTTAGGAACGCCGGGGCCCAGGAAGTATCTGAGTCTACAGGCACTATTGTACACTACTGTTCCTGGACTCCTCCATCACCCCGTAGCCGAGCTCACGGTCGCAATCTTTCGAATCGCCGTCGTAGAGCTAAAGGATCAACAGAGAAGCAATTGGTAGAAAACAAGAACCTCGAAACAAACTCAGGACAGGAACAGCTTAAAACTTTTTAGGACAGCACACACATTTTTACCAGTGCTCTGGTGGGTCGGGAGAATCACATGTACAAAACTCCCTATTGGAGAGTTGCGCCATGAGATTTGCAGGCATAGGGTGTATTGGCAGGATAAAACCAGTAGGCAAAGCACAGTAGAATTGATCTGGAGCGATTCAGACTTTCCATGTGCGTGACGTGTGGGCTGGGTTTCAACCGCGAAATTTTGAGAGCAGCATGAGCATAAATCCATTGAGGCTAAACAGTTAAATGCAGGTTAAGTGTGCTGTGCAGGACAACAAGGAGGTGTCAAACTTGAAGAGGAATTATCCCAATTTCAGGGGGGGGGCGGAAGAATTGTGCAGTGAGTCTGGGGATGGAGCCTGCAGTGGATGTAAGAAGCTAAAGTGTGTTGGTAGTCATGCATTCCACACAGCTCTGAGTTTCATTTCTAACATGCTGCCAGGTCTGTCATCACCAGTACTCTCACAATAACATGCCGCCAATGCCTGTGAAAGTTGAAGGTTGAATCTCTGTTCTATCCTGATGCATCCTTCTGTACTGAGCTATCAAAGATTCTTCTGGGTGTAGTTACAAGCACAATAGTACCTGGGGATGTAACGAACCGCCTCAATTTCATTACAATGCCTCTGAGAGCATATAGTACCGCCCGGCCAAAATGATTGCTTGCTATGATTACAAAACCCAGAAAATTTGAAAGCAAAGGAAGGATAACCCAATTAGAGCACGGTAATCTGACCCGTGACAATGGCTGTGTTCATGTTCTTCCATCGCACTGTATAAAATGCCTATAGGTAGGAACTAAACTTTAGGCAGTTATCGAGTTGCGGTGATGCTCTGAATATGGGTGTATGTAGCGGGGATAGAGGTTCAGATGTAATTTGTGGGTGTCTCAATGCAGGGCCTGAAGGTGTGCATCATAAGCGAGGCCCAGTGCAAAGCCATCCGGCGAAGAGATGCATTGAGATGATCGGTTGATGACTTATCGTCACCACATCTCCCCTAGTAGGTATATTATTTCAGACACATAGCCCCAAGATTGAAAAGTTTCAACAGTGTGGCAGTCTGACTAATGGTGTGCATTTTGACAGCCGGTACAGGCAAACTTAATCCCGAAAGGTCCGAAAGATTGATGGCGTGGCAGTGCAGAGGACGCGGCTGGCAGAGGGATAAGGCAGGATAAGGCAGCGGCGGCGAGCAAGAAGAAGTGTGAGATGAGGTACTACACTATGGAAAGCCAGAGCACTACGCTCTGAAACAAATGATTGGATCAGATGCCGAGTGTTGGCCGCTTACTTCCCAAAGTGGATGCAAGATCAAGCTGCGGATATTGTGCCTATTTCCCCTCCAGAAGACGATTTATTTATCCGAAATGATTATTAGCCTCGATTTATTGTCTCTCTTTGCCTAAGGGGACAGAAATATTGTAGGAATATGATATCCCTTTGACTTTCATGGTATCTGACAGAGAGATGGACCATGTGCAAGTAATACGGGCGAGTGATAGTCCTAAAAGTCCACGAAAAGCCCACTGGAGCCCATATGCGGGATAAGAAGGTCTGAAATCTTCCTATAGATGACTGAACAGGGTGTTCAATACCCCCGAGATGCCCGAGAGTACCGTTGTTGAATTTCCTACCATTTTTCAAAGGCATCAGGTCCCGAAGACGGTAGGCAAACATGATATTTGAAAGGAAAATCCTTCATCTTTGAGATTTGACCCTTAGCACTCTCAGAAAGTCAGACAAGGTAATTTTATCTGGCATTATCTGGCCTGTCTCTGTCCAAAAAATCATCTCAGCTTGGCGACATCCAGCTGAATGTCAAGGCTCTTAAGGCTCTGATGCTGCTGTGGCTTGGGCGCCTTCATCGGCTGCGCTCTCTGTGATCCGGTGCGTTGGAAACTCGCATGTCATACCGCTGCTACCGCTGATTTAGCTTCAGACCACTCCAACACCTGATTCGAAGCTTGAAACAAGTTTGAACAGCTTGGAAGGGATTTTAAGCCTTATTTGGAGAAGCCCAGGGTGAAATCTGTATCTCCCACTGCGTTTCACGTCTTTAAAGAAGCCAGAGCACCATTCAACACCTCCAGCAATTTTTATAAGATCCTTTTTGCAGTAAAAATGGGACATATATAGCTATTTCCGTCCGTTCAAACATTGGGCTTGACTGTACCTAATTATATTGTTATTTCAGAAAATATCCCTTCTTGCAGAAGGGCCAAATCTGCGTTGATAGTAAATGTGAAGCAATCACCTCCACAGCGCTCACGGCACAATGTCGGCTATCATACCGGAGCTGATACCGTCACTTGTTTCAGAGCGTGGTGCTCTGGCTTTCCATACTACACAGTCGAAGGAACACCTCAATAGGATATACTGTGCGGTGGAACGAGGTTCAGACAGCAAAAATGAGCTGGATGCGGGATCATTGAAATGGATGTAATTTTTTTTTCTTTTCTTTTTTGGCGTCTTTCTTGTCAGTCATTCGTCTATATCGGAAGGGCTCGTGTAGACGACGGCTCGCAGGACCACTGTAGCGCTTTGGCTTGACAGGGTGTGTCTGGGCGTGCTAACTGCGAACTTCGATTCGGAGATGATGGTGGTGGGAGAGTGTGCAGTGACTCTCAATTTCAATGTCAGCTCTTTCCGTAATTATTCGTGTTGCTTCTCAGATGTTATGTCACTCCGCCTGATTTTCTGTCTCGGTTTCGCAATAATTGACTCGAGCGCCCCTGGTTTACATTGCCCCTTCGGAGGATCCCCACGCCGTGCTCCCCGCCACGATTTTAACTTTCGCCTTGGTGTCTGTGGGCTTTATAATACCACTCATACGCTCGGCACTCCCTCAAACTCGACGGGCTGAACTCTTTGCTTTCGTAATAATTGCATCTGTCTAGGACTTGAGCGCTCGGTCCATCTCGTCGGCATGAATCCTCCCCCAACCCCGGGGTTGTTCCCTCGGCGTAGTGATGCGTGGGCTCAGGGCTCAAGCCCAAGCCCGACCTAAGCCCGGGCTTTTGAGCCCGACCCGGGCCCGACCCGAGGTAGGGCCCAGCAGGGCTCAGGGTCGGGCTCAGAATTTTGAAGACCCGCGACCCGGGCTTGAGCCCGGGCCGGACAGTGTCCGCTCTAAGTAAAAATTCAAGGAAGAAAAAAGGAAATTTTACGATGCTTGAAGCATCTATGTGAGCTGATTTTCACTCCTTCATGAATTTAACTTGCTTTGGTTGCATTTTACTGGTTGAGCAAGGTACTTGATGTATTGATGCCACTGAAATACTCAGAATGTGATCATTTCGACGGTTCAAAGATGCCCTCGCAGTTCTGAATGTAAGACAGAGAATAAATAGGACTTCTATGAGTTAAGCACTCACCTAAACACAGCGGAAAAATATATAGAGTCAAGCCCGGGCTCAAGCCCAAGCCCGACCCGACCCGGGCCCTACCTGAGGGCTTGGGTCGGGCCCAGAATATTCTTGAGCCCAAGCCCTCCCAAGCCCGACCCAAGCCCGGGCTTTCAAGCCCGACCCGACCCCGGCATCACTACCTCGGCGTGACCATGATCGTACGACACTTGGAGTAGGCCGACGCAACTTTGATTCAATTTAGAGACCAAGCTGATTGAAAGGCTTTGCACGCACAGGTTACTCACCGAGATCCTCGAGGAAAATGACCTGCCTTTCAACGGAAGGCCGTATCTTGCGTCTTCTGCCCCTGCACAGCAGTAAGGACCGTCTCGAGAAGTATAAGGCTCGCTTGGATGATATGTGCGAAGCGTTTATCGTGCGTTTCATTCCGCTGCCACCTAGCCAGACCTAGCATTAGTTTGGCTAGCTGAGCGGGGGTCTGTGTAGCCCAAGCGTAGTCGACTACGCTTGGACTATGCAGACCTACAAAGACTCTGTGTAGTCGACTACACAGACCTATGCAGACCTACGCAGACCCCCGATCAGCTGGGCAGACTCAGTCTAGGTGGCAGCGGAACGCAGTGACTGTCTTATTCCTTCGGCATTTTCTGATTGACCCTAGATCGAATCCGCTACCGGCATGGAAATGGCCATGAGGGATTTCCAAACGAAGGGCACTTCCTCTGCTCTTCAAAAAAAAAAGGCCTCATGAGGTCTCATGTACGTTGTATTTCCTCATGGCGTGAACTCGGCTGCTGCCATACGACAGCCTCCGCACCCACATTCTGTGTTTCGAAATTTTATTTGCTTGATGGCGTGGGCCATGAGAGTCAAATCTACCGCATTTACCGATACCAAAGATATCTGCCGTTACGGCTGTCCCCTTGGCGCGCACCAGTACCAGTAAACTTAATTGATCGGTTTTTCTCCCACTCACCAAGCGCATCAATCTTTCATCGGGATATCTTCGTGTTTGAGACATCATCACTAGTATGTAATGATCCACTGAAATATCTCAAGGCGGCTCCCTCCGTCGTCGATGCGGATGGATTTTAGTCTCCGACACAGACATGCTCCTCAGCCCCTTCAACATCTGAGCTCTTAGAGCAGTTAGG
This sequence comes from Mycena capillaripes, assembly GCA_029204075.1. Taxonomy (NCBI): domain Eukaryota; kingdom Fungi; phylum Basidiomycota; class Agaricomycetes; order Agaricales; family Mycenaceae; genus Mycena; species Mycena capillaripes. Next base: position 5,167,451 of record JARHKZ010000003.1, on the reverse strand, counting down.
GCAGAAAGTGTTCTGTGGGGATTCCTCGTCGGAGACCATCGGCGATTCTCCGAGCCAAAGGTCTGGGCGACGAGGAGATATGATCAACCCTTCAAAGTCCAGATAGTATATCGGTCTAATGCAACCTCTCGCAGACGGACTAGCACGCATGCAAGCACATGTATTCCCCAATCCAAAAATGAGTAACCAAAGCTACGTTTCATCCACTTTCTGGTTCTCCATGACGTTCACGAGCAGACCTGGAGACATTGCGTCAGACAAAGGAGAGTCCTATCGGAGAAACTGTACTCACGCCTTCGATGCAGAAGAAGCAGGTGCAGCATGCAACCGTAGCGCTGCAGGCTTTGCCGGCGCAGATATCGGGCTGGAGTGCTCGAAGGACCGCCGGGGGCCCAGGGCAGACTGCGGTTGCTGCGCTGGGAGCAGCCGCGGCGATGGTAGCCTGCATGAGGGCTGCAAGCGCAAGAGTGAGATAGGAAGAGTAGCGCATTGTTAATACGAGTGTCAATGAGGTATTTGCTGTATGTAACTTTGGATCGAGGCGAGTATTTATACAATAATCAGAGGGATCTCGATGCGTTCTCGTCGAGCGCCTGCTGGTTGGTCAGCAAGTGGTAGTGAAGTCTTCGGTTGTTTGGATGTCATGACGGTGCGCGCGTCAATGGTTCTTTTGACGTTCTATTTATACAATAATTGAAGGGATCTCGATGCGTTATCGTCGGCGCCCACTGCTCGAATTCTTTGGATGTAATAACGGTACTTCAATGGTTCTTTTGACGTTCTGAAAAGTCAAAATACTCCACCCTGAATCAAATAAAATCTAATGCCAGTGAACCCTTTACTTTGGATTACAATTAACTGTTACCCGGTGCTGTTTCAATTTAAGTTGATGCACCCACAGTCTCAGATGCCACGAATTCATTTCTGCACAGAGTTCAACGCCAACAACGACACTTGACGTTGGCTGGCCCCACTGACGCATTAAAAAACACTGTCTCACTTCGGAAAGACGCTGATCCTTTGTTCGGAGTAACAATTTGGGGAGACGAACCGAAAACTTCATCGACACCGGGCAGACTCTTTAACGTCAATTGTTTCAAGCCTCAACTCAACATTAGATGCAAAGAGCGTGAAAAGAAGCAGATGCGCCCGGAGCCCCTGCAGCTGATTGCTGAGACGGTGGTGAGAATTAGGGCTCGACATGACTTGTTCGCCGATCGGCATCTCTGAATTGATCGATAAGGTCGCAACATTTACTCTCGGTCATGTCTCTGGCTGACAGATCATACATTGAAAGAGAACAGATTATCGCTGCCAAAATCATGGCCTCGGTGGGGCTTCGGACTGTTCGGTCCGCGAAGCGTTTTTTCTGCCAGTGGTGCTAGCTAGCAGGTCGGAATTGGTCATGAATCGTCACTTATGACACCAAAACAAGAGGGTCAATCGACAGGAGAACAGGCCGGTTTGATGATTTTCTGAAACGCGGACGGTTTGAATGACAGCCATCATACTAGATGGATGTAATTAATTTATCTAGTATCATCATTTAATTATTGGAGGCAAGTACAGAAATATTCCATCAACGGCTTTAGCAGTAAATGTTTGGGATCCCTGCGTGCTAGATAAGTATGCTATTTATCTAGGATGTATAGTCTGATAAATATCGTGTGCGTCCGCGGCCGCGTGGTTTAACTAGAGAAGCAATGACAATCCCAAAATAGCGTAGAGCCCAGCTAGAACAAATTAGAGCGCCGCCCACGAGAGTTCACACACGAGGTCTTTTTGAATGCGCAATTCTCGTATGACGCCGCCTGCTGGCAGCGGTGCGAGAGAAAGAAACCAAAATAAACATGGTCGTCGAAATGGAGGAGAGAGGGATTCGAGGAGAGGTACATCCAGAAGGAACTCGGGAGGCAATTTGGAAACACTCCGATATTTGGCTAATGAAAATCACGACTCGCGCTCTTCACCAGTCATTTATTTTCACCAGCAAAACTGCATGTGCAGAAACCAAGAATGACACTGTCAAATCATAATGAGATCCAGTGAGCAGAATAGCTCCTCCTTATATGATATCTGAAGGTACTATTTCTTATATACCGAGATCATTGTTTGTAAGTATATCGATATTTATTCATAGTCTCTGCTTCCAATCTCTCGTGCGTCCGCCCTTCTACAAAATACAGCTCTAAAAACGTCCAAGTGAGTCAGAGGAAGTGGGATCCGAGAACATTTACTCACACCGGCGGCGTCGCAAAGGAAACAGACGCAGCAGTCAGCCGCAGTGGTGCAGGTCCGGGTGGGGCAGGATTCGGGTTGGAGCGCCCTGAGGACAGACGGGGGCCCGGGACATTCGATATTCCCACTCGGAAGGGCGGCGGTGATGCTGGCTTGCATCAGGGCTGCGAGAGCAAGAGTGAGGTATGAGGAGTAGCGCATTGTTTAATATGAGCAAGGTGTTGGCTGGATGTAACTTTAACCTGTGGAAGACCACAATCGCAATACCTCTCTTCTCCCCATCGGACACTGTCTGCGTGACATGTGGGCTCCCCGCCGTGTCCTGCAGCTATCATAAGTATTCTTCCATATAGTTGCGGAGACACCGGTTGAACCATCAAAGTGTAGACTCTCGATGGTATGCCGAGAGTTTTAGACAACTCATCAAACGGCGAAGCGCAATACATGAAGGATGTCCAACATCGGTGACTCGAGCTGAAGGATATGATGCTTGAACCCTAGATGTGTGAGACCACTTGGTGGATCTGATTATGTAGCTTGGAATCATTCAATATTTACGAGCCTTGTCGCTCTTATGTCTCCTGCTTATTTGGGGCCTGGTGTCGAATACCTGAAACATTAGAAAGCAGGAAGCAGAAGCGGCAAGTGGACAGCAAGTTGGAGGAAGAAAGAGCGAGCATCGGGTTTAGCGGCTTCAGCGGCGGACGATTCAGATACTGTAGTCGCAATTCTTTCTGAGATTCAGTCCCTCATCGCTTGCTGGTCTTCAACAGCTCACAGAGCCAAAGAGGTATTTCTTTGAAAAGTAGAGGTTTCAAAGAATCAGGATCAAGGAGTGATAAAGAACACATTAAGTAAGTGAGGTATTAATAGTACAGGCCAGAGGGACGGGGTGGACGAGGTATAGAGAAAGAGTTATGTCTGTAAAATTTCTCCGGCGCTGTGTACCAGCCGTGGAAAGTGTGTGGTCACCAAAGCGTAAAGACCGCTTCTGGAGCCCCCGATCCCCCGACATCGAGTCCCGAAAGGAGCGCAGACGCGAGATGGTGGTGCGGACTCTGGGGGTGCGAATAGCGTCTCCTGGCGTCGACTGCAGGCGGAGCGATGAGAGTAGAGGGAGAGGGTGAGGTAGGCGAGGGCGGTGGGAAGATGTGGTGCGATCGCGGTGCGTGCAGTTCATGCGAATGGTGGGCAGATTGTGCGAATAAGCTGGGTGGTGGGTAGAGTGCGGTGCTGGCGGTGCGGAGGTTTGCGCGTAAGGGTGGAGAGTTCTGCCGAGTGGGAGATGCGGTGTCGCTGTTCCAGAGGTGGTCGGGTGTGATAGGCGAGCAAGGAGGTTACCGAAGGGAAGCCTGTGTGGATCCCATGCGCGGCAACGGGACGGTGGGCGGCGGGCGGCGTGGATGGGGTGCTGTACTGTCGATTGGCGGGCGGACGCGGGTTGTAGCGCTCGTAGTACCTGGTGGACCCTCTGCTTGTCTCCAGGTGGGGTTGGGGCGGTGGTTGGGGAAGGACGGAGGAAGGCGGTACGGCAGACCGGGGGCGCACGTACTGTGTATGTGCGAGGGAATGGTGGTATTAGTCCTACTGGTGTGCAAGTCGTCGCAGTAGGGAGTGGGTAGTTGTAATGGGCCTTTGGCAATGCTTGAGCTTCCGCGAAGCAGGGGATGCGTGGGGGGGTGCGATACGTGGCGTCGGCGTGCAGCAGAGGGCGAGCCGGCGCTGGTTCACTGGTGGTCGCAGGGGAGGTCCGATGCGAGCGTCACGCTACGAGGTGAGGACGGCGAGCGTGAGGGTGCGTGGACACGTGTGTGCCCTCAAATGCTTTTAGCGGTGAATCTCGGCATGGAGCACCTCGAATCCGCAGTGTAAAGTCATAGAGATGCCGGGGCGGGAAGGCCTGCGGAGGATTGCCCTTACGATGGGTCCCGATGGGTCCCGACGCGGTGCGAAGAAGCAAGGAAGGGGGACCAGCAGTCGCCCCGTTTTGGTCTTGTGAACGAGTAAGCGAGTCGCAACAAGAAAGAGAATACGAAGAAAGCAAGGGACGTACTCGGGGAGAGAGCTTTGCAGGCCCTGAAATTGCATTCTGTCGAGGGGTAGGTTAAAATGGACGAGAGAGATAAAGAAAGGAATATCGACTCACCTCTTTCGTGTGTCTGCGCGATGTGGATCTCGTCCTGGCGTACTTCTCGGAGCACAGCAAACGGTTTCCGCTCATCCCATCAGTGGCGCAAGAGCACGCGCGGCTTGGAAGCAGAGGCGTGGGGTGTGAAGTGACCCGTGTGCTAGCGAGAAGTCCCCAGAACGGGCGAGTACCGGCGAAAATCGCGGGGACGTGTGGAGTAGCGGCCAGGGAAAGGTATTCAAGAAGATGAAGCTGGTAGCGCCAGGGGCTTCGCAGGTGCACCGCGATAGTGTGATGAGGCGGTCCCGCAAAGGCCGCGTGCATAACCCCCCCGACGAGCCCGACCATCGCGTCCGCGTACCTATCGTCAGATGGGCGGAACACCCGCATTCATGGATCCGCCCGACGGAGGGATGCGGCTGCGCACGAACAGTATCGTATCGATGCAAGGCGAGAGGGGCGTCTCAAGTCGTGAGCAGGGCAGCACCAGCGTCGTCGTTAGCAGGTGGTAGAGATGGAGCAGGAACGCGGTCATATGAAGTGAAGCGCCGGCATGGCGCGCGGCGTCCCGAGGGCAGCATGACCGGTGGGCGCGCTGCGTGGCAGTGGTGCGGAAGATGGAGATGCTATACGCTGGTCCGACCATCGTCCCGGTGGATATCAGAAATGCGCGAGAGTTGTCACGCGGTTAGTGGAAACACTTGATCACTAGCCCATTAAGCAGACAAACCACGGCCACCGCAGCGACTGTGACCCGCTCCATTCCTTGCCGCACCCTAGACCCGGATTTCCGACTATTCATCCGTAGGCACGTTCCTTGGGTCGAGCAGAACGAGCCCACTCTTGTTTGAATCGAGGCAGCGGGGTTGAGCGCGAGGATACGGCTGGATTATGTTCGGGACATGAAGGTTGCCAGGGAAGAGATGATCGGCCGTCGGTCACCGAAGCTGAAGCCGGTTGTTTGGTCCATAAATAACCTGCTCCTTGTCTTCCGCCTTGACCTGGATTTCCCACCCTTCTCTCCGGCCCTAATCTTCGCGGAAATTGCTTCTGGCACAAATCATCTCGCCGGCTCGGAGTCTCGGAGGACCAAGCCGCGGTGATTTCCAGCCCCTCAAACACGCAGATTTTCTGCAAGTTCTTGCTTGATCATTATCGTCTCAGGTCTGGAATTTGGTAGCTTACGGCGCTAAATCTATTACATATGCGCTCTGGGCCTTTCTTTGTCTCCGAGAATATTCTGATGTTTAAACTTGGGTGGCTTTAAAATTTCTTGGCTTGCGATCCGCATTCATCCTTCTCGAGCGGACGCTTCCCCTCGTGCAACGACATTCCTAAGCTTTATCCTCCCCTGCATGCATCCGGAACTAATTGTTTCCTGGTCTCGATCTTCGCCATCCTCGTGCGACCCCAGTCTCCGGCTCGGACACTTTCACACAAATCAAACCGAATACACCCGGAATTCCTGTACCTCAAGCTCAATTTCAATGTCAGCTCTTGGCGTATTCATCAGCCCCGTTTCAAGTTCACAGATGTTATGTCACTTCCCATGAATTTTCTCTTTCAATTTCACAATAATTGCCTCAAGCTTACATTAAATCTTTTGGATGCCGCGCTTCCGGCCCTACTCCACCACATTTTCACCCCTCGCCTTGGTGGCTGTGGGCTCTATAATACCACCCATACGCCCGCGGTCAAAGCGGTGCCTCTAGATCCCTCAAAACTCAACTTACATACGCGTCCTAAACTTTTTGCTCTCGCAATAATCGCATCTGAAGCTGCAACTTGAGTGCTCGGTCCATCTCGTCGCCCAATACGGCGGTTATCCTCTCGGACGCAACAAGATTCTCTTCAAGTCGCCTTATAATGATGTTATTTGAATACCAGCTCGATTTTCTCTTGCGCAAGAAGCACCAGGGGTCGCAGGAGGATGAGGCGCTGATTCATGAATGGAGATACGCTCAATCGCACCGCGCAGAATTCCTTGCGTCGGTGAATGGGCCCACGGTTCCATCGAACCAACTGGTAAGGATTCCATGTCAGGTTGGAGTCGAGCGCAAAAATTACCCAAAATGCGTACCTGTCAAGGTCAAGCTATTCCACGCTTATCATGGTGTTGAGTTGGTGTTGACGCAGGAACAGCTTGTCATCTTGACACTGCCTTTCAAAATGCTGTGAGGGAAGCGCCTAATCAGCGCCGGCTCCTGATTAGCAACAGCTTCTATGCTTAGCAATGTCTCACGGCTTTCGTTCTTCTCTTCTCTCCCCTCATGTCGTTCTTCAGCAACAGTGCGGGGATCCTGATCCAAGGGGGGACATTCTACTCTGCTGCGGGGGATGTCAACATGCAAGAGAACCAGCAGCTGACGACGGCTCCGATCTTTCAAGACTCGACACCCGATCCAGCGCTAGGCTATCCTGTGGAATACCCTGTGGGCAATCCACATCCTCTTCTCCTCTCTGCGGGAAGGTCGCTGCCGGGGTTAGTGCGGAGTAATTCAACTAGGGGCGAGGCTGGGCGGTTCTTGCCGTACGGTGCGCGTCAATTTTAAACTGCCGTCGCTTTTATTAAATCGGTGTAGACGTGACCTCAAGCCGAAACCTCCGGGCATACGACCCATACTCGGAGCGTCGCTTGATGTCCACCGAGTCATACACCTCGACATCGTCGTTTACGCCGGGGGTTACACACCTCCCAGGTCATTCAGGTCCTCCTTTCATAGACCCCCCGGCCGCTCCTGGATTTTTTTACCCTCCGCACACTCATCCGGGAGACCTTTCTATCCGTGACATCGGATACCATGCTCCGAATTCCGACCAAACTTCGCATGAAGACATCTATTTGCAATCTGACCAATTCTCGGCGGCCACGCCACCAGCACAGCCTGAGTTCAATGCTGTCAATCGGCACACTCCCTGGTACCCCTCCCACCAGAATCCGAGCGCGACGATTCATAACGGAACATTTATCGGCGGGAACGTGAATAACAGTGTGAGAAATGGAGAATCAGGTATGTGTTTTTCTGCTAGCGGGGTTCTTCAATGAGTCAACGATCTAGGCATCAATATACTGCATCGGATTGCGGCGGCAGAGGCCTTTCACGACGCCGCGGATAGCTACGACCAGCCGCGATGCCACCCTGAAACACGTACCGAAATGCTGAAGAAATTGGAGAATTGGTGCATCAATTCAGAATGGCCAACGACTAGAATGGAACGACCGAGGACGACAGATATGGAACCGACCGTTCTTTGGGTGCACGGGCCCGCTGGGGCGGGAAAGTCCGCGATCATGGCATCTCTCTCGCAGCGCTTGGCGGACGCAAAGCGGTTGGGCGGTACTTTCTTCTTCAAACATGGACATCCTAGGTGCGGGAACGCGCAGGTTTTATTCAACACCCTCGCGCTTCAGCTTGCAGTCAACATTCCGCAGTTGAAATCACAAATATCGCGAGCTGTAGAAGAAAATCCTACCATTGTGGGCAGGTCTATCAGTGTTCAACTGCGGGAGCTTATCCTCGAGCCATCCCGCAAATTGGACACCGCTCCGTGGATCATTATCATCGATGGACTCGATGAGTGCGCAGGCGAGGAAACCCAGCAGGAAATTCTACATCTCGTCAAGGATTCTGCTCAACAGTGCAGACCTCTCAAATTCATCATCGCCAGCCGCCCAGAAGCGCATATTTGCGAGGTCATGGAGGGACCATCTTTCCTTGGCATATACCGCAGATTTAACATCGAGCAGTCCTTCGCCGATGTCCGCACATATTTCCGAAGTGAATTCGCAAAAATTCACCATGACCACTCTACCATGGCTTCCGTTCCAACTCCATGGCCATCAGAGGGAATCATGGAACACCTTGTCTACAAATCATCTGGTTACTTCATCTACGCCACTACAGTCATTAAATTCGTTGGCGACAAACACTTTCGACCCACAGCGCGCCTCAAGATCATCACAGATGGAACCGAAGCCTCGTTTCAATCCCCGTTTAGTGCTTTGGATCAGCTTTACACCCAAATTCTCTCAGCTGTCCCCTCACTGCACAATCGCCTCGTTGCAATCCTACGTGTTGTGCTTCATTTCAAGATGAGTCCTTCACAGATTGAGGTGATCCTTGGAATGGAACCAGGTGATGTCAAGCTGTCATTGCGTGGCCTCCATTCCGTGGTTCAGCGCAAGTGGGGGGAACTCCAGATTATCCACGCATCCTTCCAGGATTTCCTTTGTAATCCATCTCGCGCCGGCAGCTTCTATGTCAGAGATTCAGCTGGCCTGCAAAATCTGGCGCGATCGATCCTCATAGAGCTGAGTTACATGTATGAAGACACCCTGAAAAATCGAACTGACTTGATTGGGTGGAAGTGAGTGTTTGTCTTACATCGGTGTCCCACAAGTTAAAATTATTCAGTTATTGGTTGGTGGTGGAGCTCAGATGCCTCCTTGACCAGGTTGAACCTTCTCAAGAACTTGTTTGCCTCTTTAGGACAATGAATCCCGACTTCATAGTTCCCATGATCAGGTTCACTAACAATAGTGACATTCCCCTCCCGTTACAGGTGAGTATCTATCAGCCCCCGCCCCGTCTATAAATCTCACGGGCATTTAGTGGATTCCATCCCTCGTCACAGACTTGGTGCAAACTTGGCAGGAATATGAGTATATAGGGAATTTCTATCTGCGCCATGGCGGAGCTGAACCGTCGCCATTCCTACTCAGTCAGCTTGCGGAGCAAGTGACAGAATGTCCTTTACTGCTTCGTATCCTGGCTAGTATTGTGCTGCTTGGTCGCAACTACTTTAGCGAGATACGCCACATCTTGAATCTCTCTGGGGACGAAGTACGCGCTGCAATGTCCCGGCTTCGACCGATCTTAGACGGCTACCCGGAAGTCGTAAATCTGCACAAATTGACTGGAATGTTGTTCCAAGATTCACGGTGGGATAATTGGCGGGTGGACACATCCATTGACCTATCCTGGGGCTGTATCCGACTCCGAAGATTGATTGACGCTGGGCATCTCCCCGAGCATCTGTGGTAGGTGACCAACGGAAAACTCAATGTCGACCTCACATTTATTGGACAGGAGTACGTATACGAATTATGGCCATTTCATCAGAGGATCCCCACCTTGCGCGGTATTACTCAGTGCTGTTCGAGAATTTGTGCTACCTTGCATCCCGAACTTGCATCCGGAAAGCGAATGCTACGATATTATACAATGGCTAAAGGTGCGCTGTGCAAAGTCTGTGTGTCACACATCTTCTCACTCTGCCTCTTTAGAGTTTTCCCGAACCTCCCCTAGACGAAATTCGGCGGTGGCAAAACCTATTTCGGGACGAACGTGAAAGGTCAAGTCAGCGCGGGGCACGTGAGATCACTGACTACGAGGAGAGGTGGCGTAAATGGGAGAGAAGACTTGATCTAAACACACCGTACGAACCCACATTCTATTATTGACCTGGGCTCCGGCTCCGTCCTTCCTCTTTATGACTGTTGATGCGACCATGTACCGCTGTCTTCCAGAGAAATTGACCAATGAAACCATGTGGGGTTGCGAATACCTCCAGACTTATGTCAGGTTTTGTCTAGAACACTTGGGCATAGAAGCCAGCGCGTCAGACCCTATGGATTCCTCGAATCCATGCAGTCCAAATATTCATTTTACCCCGGCGTCTGGCTTTTACCTCGCGCGTTTATTGAAGCCAGAGTTGAGATTTCTCCCAATATTCCTCACACTTCTCAAGATTTTCTTCTTTGTGCCTGAATTGATTGCCTTTGGGTAATTTATGATCGCCAATGTCGTGAGTAGAGTTTTTGGTCTCACCGGGGTTTATGAGATTTAGTCGTCATCTGGTCCGCTGGTGGGGAAGTTCCGGAGTTTTTTGTTCTCCTATGATTTCTGTGAAAATTGAACGTGCGCGGCTGCAATTCAGGCCGGCCAAGAAGCTTCGAGTTACCTGTTAGTCCTCACAGAACGCATTAGGCACAAAGTCAGTGGCGAAAGGTGAATTTCGTCCGATTCCCTTCTTTTATTCCTGAGCGCTGAGCGATGAACGCAGTGTTCAGTACAGGGGTGGCTTGGCTCTTCATTTGCTTCGTATATACTTTCTAAATTGCGAAAGCACGCACCGTTCTTCGGATGTCTTAGTTGACACACGACAAATTACTCTGCGAGCGATTCGGGCTGCATCAAAGGCTCCCCTGGACAGCACGGCGAGCTACTACAGGGAATAGCAATTTTCAAAGGCAAAAAGCACCAGAAAATGAAAAAAGGAAGTGAAAAAGGGAATCAAAAAGGAGAGCGACTCGAAAAGAGAACCGTCAACAGGATATTCCTCTTAGGTAATTATTTTTCCACTTGGCGAATTCAGTGCCTCTTCTCTGTACGATTTCCACAGATATGGTTGTAGCGGATGATGTATCGACAAATCTCCAGTGTAATGCTTTGTAAAATAAAATAAAAACTCTGGACGCGCGCCTGAGTGACGCGTCGGGAACACGTGCTGGGAGACCCGCGCTTAGCGCTTCTGCACTTCCATGACATCACTTTCTTTGCGACACTTCATCGACACAGCGCTCATGCCTAGACTATGGACAACATTGGGACACAGCAATCGTGCATGGGACGGCTGTGGGGCTCTCGGACGGGGCTTATGGGCGACTCTGAGGTTGGCCTCGAATATTTTCTTGACGAGGCTGCACTGCTAACATGATTGTCCTATACAAGCAGGCATCCGTACATTGGCGCAGCATCGGGCAGGATATCGTGAGCATCGACGTCGCGATCAAGAAGCGCGCGCTCAACGAGACCATCCTCGCGAGCCACAAGCGTGCCAAGGACAGCAATGGGCGGCTCCATCTGCTTGGCGCGCGCAGATCTCGACGGCGTCCACTCTGATCACTCACCTTCACGCGCTGCTCGAAGTCGCGAAGACGTAGCGCATGTCCCAGTCTTACGTCCACTTCTTCCGTGACACCGCCCCACCTCCGCTGCGGGATACGCCTCCGACCTGCTCTCGTTCATGGAGAAGCCGCCGTAGGCCAGCAGCTCGCGAGTCGCGACGGTGGTGAGGAGGGACTACGCCATGTGGGTTTTTCTTTCGCTATTGCGACCCTCATATCCCTCGATGTCTGACCATCCTCTTAGAGGAGACACGATCTTTTTTTCACTTACCGCTCGGACCGCATGCGCGAGCTCGTCAGCGTACTCGGCCTCCCCGACCGGCTGATGGAGGTTGCCATCGCTAAGGATCTCGCGAGTCTCCTTCTCCCTTCTCTTTCCCTCCGTCACGGCGCTAACACGTCCTACCGCAGGACATCACCACCATGTCGCGCTACAGCGGCGAATTTCCTTTCACTGCGTTGTTCCTGCCCTAGCATATCACCAACTTTCTCGCTGAGCGGCTGTCGAAGGAGGACATGAAGTAGGCGCATTTCGCGGGTGGGTCTTCCTTTTTGCCCGTCTTCCGTATGCCTATTGCTCGCCCCATCCGACCTACGCTACTCCAATATCTTTATTTTCCCCGTCATCTTACTTCGGTCTTCACTCACATCTCCCTCGTATATCTCGGCATTTCATTCCATCCTAGCGTCCTTCTAGCTCTCATCGCTCGCCCACCGCTCCCCTCAGTCCATCCCTACGCCGCCCTTACCTATTCTCCTACCTTGTTATCTACATTCCGCTCCTCGACTGACATATACTTCGGTATTCTATCTCGTCCTTCCTCCCCTCGCCTGCGCCAGCGCCCATAACGCCCCCGTCCCTAGCCTATCTCCCTCCGACCCTTCCGCTCCCTCTTTGCTTCCATCTTCATCTGTTCCCTCCACCCTCAGTCTCATCCTCTCCCCCGCGATTCTGTTCTTCATTCGCTGACCGGCGCCTCTCTTCGCAAAAACCGAGAAATCCGTGCACGTCACCTTCTTGAATTCAACGGGGGTGTCGAGAAGCAGTTCCCCGGCAAGGAACGTTTCATGATTTCGTCTCCAAAGGTTCGTCCTGCCCTCTCCTCTCCCTCCCTCGTCCGTTCTTTGCCCAACTGCTGATCATCATTTAACCCCCAGGTTGTGACCCACGACCTCCAGCCTGAGATCAGCGTCCAGGGCATTGCGGACAAGGTCGCGAGTATCGTCGAGAGCGGGGAGTACGACTTCGTGATGTATAATTTCGCGCCGCCGGATATGGTAGGTATTTTCCAGGTTTTAAATATTTCCCACTTAGGAGCGGAGGTTGTGGACCAGCGGATTGTGTGGGCCTGTGGATCGTGTGCGCTGTGCGCGGTTGGAGTGTCCGCCGACTGACTCTTCGAAAATTCGATTAATCACGTCGTCCCCATCCACTCGCTAACGGAGCGTATGCAAGAGCAAGGTAGTCCGAGCAGGTGCAGCAGCACGCGGTTATATATCTCGCAGCCGCGCCGGTGTAGGCTGCTCCTGTCCCCGTATCTCCGCAGGGGATACCGCTCAGGCTTCTCCCCTTGCCTTAGCCTCAGTATTTTTGTTTTCCTAGCCCTTCCTTCCTCGTTTCCTTACATCCCTTGCTGACCCTGTGGACACCTGCAACTTCTACGCTGTCCTCTCCGCCATCACGCCCACCGAACACATGCCAGGCGGCGGGGTATGTCTTCCTTATCACAGCAGGCCACGGCAGCGTCAAGCAGATGCGCGACCCAGAGACGGGTGCGCCGCATACAGCGCACACGTGTAATCCCGTGCCGTTTGTCCTTGCGGAGCATAAGGCGAGGATGAGGAGAAGAAGGTAATTGGTGGTGGAGACGGGGGGGAGGAGGACGGCGCGCTGTGGATTTATTAGGTGAGTCCGCCTTGTCGCTCTTACCTTTTACCTGTATCATTGCTCGTAAGTTGACGGAACATCTTTCTTTCATTCCAACCGTGCTATACGCCGGGAGCAGGGCGCACGAACCCATGGCCTAAGCTAATTTTAAAGAGAAGTGATGGAATCCTCCGAGCCGAGTCTCGAAGTTCATCATTATGTTATTTCCTGGGATTTGAGAACAGAGGGAGACCGATATTCATCATTCAATGGAACTAGGGGGCGGCCCACTTGTTGAGATTCGGAATCTACATTCATAAGCTGCCTTTCAAGTTGAACCGAGCGCGGAGTCCGCGGAGTTTATAAAAGATTGGGACGGACAGAGAAAGTAATCTTATAAAGAGGGAGAAGCTACCCAACGGCCCAAGCTAAGACCTTATATTAAAGCCTTATTAGCCCTTGAGGTCCACATTGGTACTACTACTAGGCGCTATATTAAATAGCCCCATTTATTTTTGACCTCAGAAATACTTCTGCAGTCCGTTCAGAGTCTTGAGGCGCTCGAATGCGGCCCTACCGGTGAGACCCGCCATCGGCACGGGGTTGGTCATGTCGTCAATGAGGCTCTGGTAGCATGCAGGGATCTGGAGCAAAGATGTGGGTAACAGAGCATCGCGGCGAGCACCGCCAGAAGGACGCACTGTAGCGGGAGGGTTCAAATGGGAAAAAAACGCGTCCCAGGCTGAAGACGTTAGCAGGGAACGGGTCGAAGAAATCACACTCGTCGAGCTCGGGCGCTCAAAACTCTGGAGGCTGCCCAGCGTTGCGCCCACAGCGGACGCTACGAGGAGCAGAAGCTTGCAAGAATCGGATCGAGACCCCAATACCAGCTGGCCTGCTTTTGGCTGGCCCCAAAGTCGATGAAGGCCAGGCGAAGCGAGGAATCGCGCTTAAAATTTTCAAGCACTGAACAGGGTATACAAGAAGAGCGGAAACCAAAAAAGTCACGCGATGACAGCGAAGAATCGAGACTACGGGGCTCGTGTGGTTTTCCGGGAAATTGCGATGAGGCGGCGATGTTAGAAGCTGGGTGATCCGAGCTTCAGGGAGGACGGCGGGACTGCCTTGATAATGACCTCGTGGCCCCTGGAATCCACAGCGAGTTGAACAAAAGGCGTGGGCTGAATGTCTGCGTCAGAGAGGCTCGTAGCAGAAAGAGGAGCTGGCTTACATGATCCCAGACGCACGGTCCAGTCCGACGTGTCTGGGGAGCGAGTCGGAAGACAAAGTCTTCGTTATCCTGTGGACAAAGAGGTGTAGCGGCGCAGTCGTCAGGAGCAGGAAGCGCCTCGTGAAATTCTGGGGTGTCATAAGGAGCTAGGCCGTGTCGAGATAAGAAGTGACGAAAACGGATCCACTCAAATTCTAAATCTCAACTACTTTCACCTTCCCATTCAAAAACGAGTGAACGATAGTGCACCCACAGAATACAAAGCCTCAGAAAGCAGCATAGTAGCTCCAAGAGAAGAAACATTGGGAATTGTGCGTCAACATGGCACTCGAGTTAAAATTAGCATTCCTGGTTTCAGCCGTCTAGACGTTCCGGTGATCCGCACTTTGCTTAGAGAAATGATGGGACGGAGGTGAAGTTCGGTGGAAAGCTTAAGGAGGTGTTTGTTCACTTTGCTACGGACCGACGTGTGTCAATAAACCGGGATATGAATCCGACTCAGCCTCAGAAGAATCGGAGGATGCTGACGATGCTGGCGTAGCCGGCGCTGACCTAGAAACGAGCGAAGCCGAGACCCGCTGATGACCCTCTCAACAGCCGAGTGTAGGTATAGCGGCATGCCTCGGCAACGTCTTCTGAGACAGCTGGTGGCCGCCTAGCTGCGCCTCGTATGAACCGGCTCACACTGGGGACGGGCACCGCCCATGATTGACCCTGCATCTTTACCTCTGTTTGGTCTCAATTACACTATTGGCTGGCATGTTCCCCTCATGTTGCGGCTCCCCCACGTATTTTATGGACTTTTTGTGGCAGAAGAAAATGTTCATAATCTCTGTGGGTGTGTGGGGCACAAGAAATTCACATGAAACTAGCGCCTACTAGTAGTCTCCTCATTCAGGATTCATTTCGTTCAGGATCTGTCGTGGTATGAACTAAGGAAAGCCATCTCTCCCCTGATCCGAATTCTAGGCCGCGATATGGTACGGCTCGACGAGCTGCTGACTTCAAACCTGGACGAAGCTTTCTTCGGAAGAGTAGATCTGGGGTCCTTATTGTTGGAACTTGCCGAGGGTTATCTGCGTATCATAGGTGAGCATGGCGACGACTGGTCACCGCAAACTCTTCAGTAAGTGTCATATAGCCTCGGTACTTAAACCAACTTTCGGGTAGTCAGGTTGCTCAAGGCTGGGGTTTTTTCTTAAAATCCTGCCCTCCTTCACGCGAACTTCCTCAGCATCCATCCGATATTGCCACGATCTGGATAGTTGAATTTGCACAGCCAGAAGACCTTCACAATGCCGTGCAATGGCTCCAGGTGAGTCCGTTTCCGGATTCGGTCAGATAAAAGACAAATATTCGTTTGTGAAGGAATCCAGACGGATTATTCTACTGGGAAACCCGGCTTTCAGGTGAAACCCCTGATAAAAATTTTGTTATATTTGGAAGCCCGCATTCCAGAGGGTTGCTCACCGGCAGAGGTCCGAGGCGTACGCCGATCCCGCCCTTCGGCAAACAAGACACGGTCACATGGCCATTTAAAGAGTTGTGCGCTCGCAAGTCGCGAGATAAGCGCTAAGTGATCCTTTCACGCAGAGTCCAAGGCTGAGCTCAACAAGTAGTTCAGTGTTATTCAACATGATATCTACTCATAGAAGATATCTACAACTGAAAGGGGGAATTAAAATGGTTATGTCCTCCTTGAGGACACAGGGAACATTTATAAGTCATCCCTACCCGAGCTGGAACTGAATCTGGACTGCTCATCAGCCTGAATACAGCCGCTCGATCGAACCCCGCTGGCGGTCCTCTCTTGCGTTGGAAGGAAGGAAGGAAGGAAGTATTACTGCGAAGGTCCCATTATGGAACAAGCAGGTACTGAACCGACATACAATGCGTCCTAGAGTTGTATGCTACAGTCGATTGGTGGTCGGCCCCTGTTGGAGCTAACGATTGCGTCCACGATGTAGTCGCGGTGACCATCCTCCGTGTTTTGTCGACTATTAAGCAGGTGTTGAGTGAGATACACAAGGATAAAAAAATTAGAAACACGCGCTGCAAGTCTTCAAGCCTTTGCATCAAATATGCGACCTGTTCGCGAGTCTGGATGCCCGCAATAAGGGGCCGAATACCATCCTGCACATTGTGGAACACGTCTCGCCTGCAGGAACAGCTTGTGTACGTGGTGGCGGAGTTGCATCGTGTGAGGTGTTGTCGATGGGATTTGAAGCAAAGGCAGATTGGATAGTCTTTGTTGGAAGTCTTAAATTTTCAGGTGCGGGTTCACGATTCGGTAAACAGCAGGGATGACCTTGGCAGCGAAGGCCGGGTCCTGATACCACCTGAAAAATGCGACTCAACTTGGATATTTAAAGCGATTCGTTAGTACTTACCTTGGGGGAATCAGCGAGATATGGAAGGGCATATTTTGGATGTTAACCCAAATGCGGGAGAAGTGTCGGCAAGGAATGCAAAATGTCCGTCCGACAGAACTGCAATATAATGTACTGCACCTGTGGACTCATGTTTTACCCAGTGGAGGTGGCAGACAGAAAAGCCTCGCCGTGCTACCAAAACAATTACCCATCGCATTGAATGCGTGCCTTGTCGTTGTTGAAAGTGTTGAGTATTTACTGACAGAAAAAAAAAATTCAGAGAAATGCAAAAAGATTCATAAGGAGACGGACAGACAATCTGCATGCATGCATGTAATCCACTCGAAACTGGATGCTTGTGTAAGACTCAAAGCATATTCGGTCTAGTACTGAACTGTGAACAAGCAACAGTTATGAGAAATTCGAGCATACACAGGAATAGACTTCACGGGGCGCTGTATAACGGTCGAATAGAAAAGGCTTTCTTCCATATGCTTGTAGCAGGTTTGAAGGGCTTGTACGCGACGCGTTGTGTTTGTCTTGGTAGATCCACAATGCTAACTCCGGTGGGCGTACCCGGTGTGCACCGGCGGTGATGGCGGGGGCGTCCGAGTAGACTTTCAAAAGAATTCCCTGACAAAGGGGTTTTTCGTTGAAAGCCGGGTTTCCCAATATAATAATCCAATCCAAACATTTCATCAGCACCCGACTGAATTGATCACTCGATTCGAAGATCTTTTGGCAATTGATCACCGGAAATGGAGGCACGATGCCACCACTCTTGATTACCTAGACAAGACCTAGGCGAGAGCGGCACAAAAAATGTATTTAACCGCCTCTTGTATTTCGATGAACAGAACTTCACCTGTTTATGTCGTCCCTCCTCCAAAAATGAGACCTTGAACGGCAATAACCGACGCATGTGAGAGTTGGACGTTGAACTACCCATCAGCCTCTCATCTGACAAACATTTTCATTGCACTGCAGTCCTATTGGTAGAAGCATGCCATGCATATATGTGTTTCATTCAAGTTGTGCACCCCAGAGTTCTGTCGTGTAGCTTTGTGCTGCTCTGGGAAGCACAATTCATCCTGTTAGGCATTCATAGGGAGATCTCAATATCCCTAGTATAGCGTGTATCTGCGGTCTATTCAAGGGGCACCATTCTCACCTGACATACACAGCCAGATGGTTGCTATTGTCCGGAAGGACGAGGATATATTTGCTTATCGCTGGTGAGTAAAACCTGTTTTGAGCCTTGGATATAAGTGGGCTTGAAAATGGATTAGTCGATCCGGAAATCTTGGCGCCTCCGCTCACCTTGGATGTTGCTTTTTACGGTATCGCCCGCGCCGTTACAGCAACAGTCTTCCACTCAGGATGAAGGGAGAAGATTTAACAAGTTCTACATGACTTGGGATTGGGCCTCTTTGAGGCGGGTGCTGAACCTTTCGGCCCAGCTGACTTCTATGATCACTTGAGTAACAGACGGCAACAACTGTGGAACTGATCCGACAGACTGATGCCATCTCGGCCCGATGAACACGTGTGTCAAATTGTCTGTCAGAGCTCGCATAAAAATTATTGAGAGCGTTCAAGGAGCAGTTAGATTGAACTGGCCATATCTGATGGTCCCAATTAGAAGCCCCCATAAGTTACAAAATACAATGTTATATGTGATTGATGCCATCATATTTGTGTGTGATCTCGAAACTTGGCCTGTGCTGCGCTAATACGAAAACTGTGACTATACATTAAATCTACTCGTTCAAAGTCATCATATCATCAAATCAACTGTCCCTGTGTTTCCCCAGCTACTAGATTGCCTCGAGGCTTGACAACTGGAATACTCTCTGAGCCAACTAGAAGTTTGAAGTATACGACACGACGCCGACCAAGCGCCGACGAACAGGTATTGCTCGGCTAATAGTGGCTCTGACAACTGATTAGTAGGCCACTTTATATAGGGCACAAAAGAACTTGTACCTGTCAGGCGTCGGTGTCCAGATCAAACCCTTCAAAACCGCAGAAAGTAGTGAGGGCAGAAATGACATGGAGGACGAAAGCAAAGGAGGGAAAAGGAGTGGCAACTTGATGTGGCAACCGATCTCGGGGGTTACCGCAATTACCGAGATTGATGTTGATGTCGGGGGCAGAAGAAATACTCCGAGACCGCGACCGCGTATGGTCCAAACAAAAAGACTGGGTCAAGACCTACTCAGGACCACAAAATGAACAGGAATTTTGGACTGTGGTACAGAATTTGTTGTGTTGTGGGACGAAAGGGCAGCTGCAACTAACACTCAATCAAGTATATTTATTGACATGTGATAAAGTTGTGTGATGACTGTTGATGTATGACTAAAAAAAGGGCGAAATCCATGTTCTCCAGGGTAGCCAAACCTAAAGGTTCAGCAATAACCGTGTAGAAAACAACGAGAAAACCAGAATGTAATATTCACTATATGTATACAGACGTTAGGCCGAGAACGATCTAACATATATTGTAGACGGGTGAATACACGAGGGCATTGAACAAGTTACAAAGCAGTAACAGGAGCCTGGGAAGGAGTGGAAGTTCTACATATAGTACATATACTGCGCGTCGTCGAATTTAGGCACGTGTTTGACGCCGAGTTCTGCTTTCTGGAATATCATCCTCCGGCAGTTCCGCCAGCGCCGCTCCCCACAGTCCCTTGTATGCTTTCTGCACATCCTCCTCGAGATTCGGTAAGATTGTTGGGGGGCGGTCTACATGTGAGACAATCTCCAGCTCGCCACTAGTGATAAATGGCGCCGCAACCTCGTCGATGAGCCACGCCGCATCGGGAACACGATACACCGTCTCCAGCCAGATGCGGGTGACGTGGGCGACGAAGTCCTCCATCGAGCCGTCCCCGCTGTCAAAGAGCACGAGCTGGAAGCACTCCTCGAGCGTCGCTTTGTCGTACACCAGTGGTCGCGCCTCGTCGAGCACTGTGTCGGAATAGTATACCGTGCGCGCGGGATCCCACGCGGCCGTCTGCAGTCCTGCACGAGTGCTGGCACACCGCACGCGTCGCGACCAGATGCGCGCGGTGGATCTGATGATCCGTCCGTGCGCACCCATGCGCACGAGGACCATGAGCTTAGGATCGCGCAGGCATGCGTTCACGAACGCCTGCGACTTCGCATCCGACAGTGGGAGCCCCGCACAGAGCACGTACGTGACGCCCGTCTCCGCCCAGTGCGGCAGGCCGCTGTGAACGCAGTTGCACTTGCTCACGATGGGACGCGGGGGAAGCGGCCGATGCTATTGGGGAGAAAGCCGCACAAACCGAGCACTTTTGAGCCCTCGTACGGGATCTCGTATCGGAGGTTCGACTGGTTCAGGCCGCCCAGGTGTAATATGACAAAGCGTGTCAGCATGACTACCTCCTCCACCTGCACGGTTTGGTCTCAGCGGAATATGTGGGCGGAGGCAAGAACTGACCGTTTTGCACACTCGGCGCGCACAGGTATAGCACATGAATACCGCTGTCATGTGGCCCCACGCACGGAATGGGAACGACCTGTTGCTTAGGTCTTTATATACACGCCCACCGAGGACGAATGCGTATTCCCCGGGGTCCTTCTTCGGCCGCAGTACATCGTCTAACACGAGTTGGATGTGTACCAAAAGCCAGGATCGGAGACGCACCTATTGCAGCGCGGACTTCATGCATCCCCTGGTGCTGGATTGCGTTCCAGATCGTCTCGACGATCCGCACATCGAGGGTGGAGTCCGTGAGCAAGGCCATAACGGTCTTGTAGTTCTGGGCCACAACGAGCGGCTTCGCATCGGTGTAGACGGCCCGACGGACACAAGCGTGGATGACTTTGATGCGTTCGTTGTACTGTTTCGACGACGCTGGCGTGCAGTAGCGTGCG
Organism: Mycena capillaripes; assembly: GCA_029204075.1. Taxonomy (NCBI): domain Eukaryota; kingdom Fungi; phylum Basidiomycota; class Agaricomycetes; order Agaricales; family Mycenaceae; genus Mycena; species Mycena capillaripes. The sequence continues at coordinate 5,146,796 of JARHKZ010000003.1, read as the reverse complement.
AGCCTTGTTTTGATCTTCCGTAAGAGCAGGTGGCATCTCGCGCGAGAGTTAATACTAATAGGAAATTGGAAGAAGATTGGGCCATACTTATCCCGCAACGCAACGTCTAGCGGGTCTTCGCCTTCGTCGGTGTTCGTGGGACTGAGGGGTGGATCTCGGCGAGGGGAGAAGGGGATGTCTTTGTGACCCGAACAATACTTCCGCGACGCAGGGAGCTTTCGTTGCAGGTCAAGGACCCACAGAGCGTTTTGCGACTCAAGGAGCAGGCTGCATGCCCGTTGCTCTACCGCAGCAAGAAGAGATTCTGTTCTGTAACGCTGATCGACGAGGAAATCCCAGAACTTCCTGTGGCCGAAATCCTGCACGGATATATCCGTTAATGCACTGCTGAGGGTCATCGAGGAATCCCAACCATGTCGTTCCTGTGAATTCGCGTCGCATTCGTGAGGACATAAATGAATAAGAGCGCCACGCACCCAAAGAACCGCTTAGTAAAATATTCACGAGCACTGATGCAGCTGAGTGGCGGGTCAGCGTGTAGGGCGGGATAGAGAGCAATGCGTCTAACCGATTCAAGAGTCGGTACTTGACTGCGAGTGCCTTGTTCCATGCCTTGACGATCTTCAAAGACCTGCAGCCGTCGATCTCAGCTACGCTGTGACAGATACTGTCCTCTGGAAATTTATCCAGTGAAGAGTGGTGTATTTTGTAGTTGATATAGAGCCTAATGCGTTCCTGTATGTAAAGTCCGACTGTCAGCACTGCAGAAAGAACATCTTGTATGCCACTCACGGCGTCGTGGCGTGGGCAGTACCGGGAGGTATTCTTTGCTTTTGCATTACATCGGTTTCCGAAGGCATCCAGAGAGGCGCACAAGTCCGCCTGCGTACTAATAGTAGGTGGTAGGACCTTCGTTGTGGAAAGTCTCCTCGTCGCGGTCCTGGAGGGCATGGCTGAGAGAGCGAGAGCACGACTGTTGCGGACATAACCCACGATCCCACGACCGGGAGGGTACCCAAGGAGCACCAGGGAAATTCGGACCCGATTTCGGCTAGTATTTGCTCCTATTTCGATCTGCAGGGCGTTTTACTTCGCGTAAGTTAGGACTCTGACCCATACCCACAGCCGGCGGGTTACTGGAGCCATGAGAAGTGTGGCCGACAAAGCAGCCAACGAGTCAAGATCCGGGAATCCTGTGCCAAACAGAGAGTTAATCAGACTAGTAGTATCCAGCAGTCCAGCCACAAATAAAGAAGAACCCGGAGGATGCATGTTCCCTTCCTGCACATGAAGGTTTAGAACGAGGGCCGGTGTGGCGGTGCACGCCACATCCGCGGCACACGCAGTGACTGTTTGGTGGTGACTGTCACAACCTTTGCATCGTTCTCACTCCCATTTTAGCAGGTAAGGTCCAGTAGTTTAATAATCTGACCTCGACCAGGGGCTGTGAAATGCTACCGTGAACGGCGCGGCGCTCTTAAAACTCGACTCGGCTAGTGGGTTCATCCCCACGGGCGGTCTGGTCAGACTCTGGGCCCCAGAGTCTGACCTGGAGATGCGATGCCGGCCCAGTGCCTCGGTTTTTGATACAGCAGCTAAATGGTGTCGTACTAGGCAGAATATATATATCTTTATCTATGAATACTATGGGGGCTACGTAGAGCACTATAGTGGGTATCCTGAGCCAGTATACACGTTCTGGCGCAGTTCTGGCGTCAGAACACATTCTGGCGTTAGAATACATTCTGGCGCGTGCCATCTTTTCTTGGCGCCAGGTGCGATTCTGGGGAGTTGGCAGTGTTGGCTGACATGGCGCCAGCTCTGCCAGCTCAAAAACATTTTCCTGATGCGGAGCATTTCTGAGAAATTCTAATTTCAGTCTCATCCTTCGAATCTTCCTCTTCTGACATTCCGCACATTTGCACATTTTGCATCGATGGCTGGCGCTTTTTCTAACTTCATTGAGTCTCGTTTTGGCCTCAATCCTTCTCCTTGTTTCCCAAGGCCAAAATACTTGCTGACGATCTCGTTTTAGTAGCAACGCCCTCACTCGCCATGTCGAACGCATCAGTCCAGCCAGTGGTACGATCCTTCCTCCCCGATGCGGTATTCACCGTCGATTGAAAGAGTGGTAGATATCATTCGCATCGCCCTGGATGACAGATCGGTGCGTGTCGTTCAATTTCCTTTTGTTTTTGTCCTGGACTTTGATCCCCCAATTGTCGTCTTTCTTTCCTCCCACGAATTGTATTTCTAACTCGCCTGACAGATTCATCAATCGCAACGCCCGCGCCGAGTACACTTAGGAGGCGATGTACTACTCTGCCGGCATCTGTGTCTCGGCACGCCCGCACTATAAGTTATGGGATGCGACAGCCACCGTTCTGGTGTATAGAACGGATGGGCAACTGCATAGGCCTCTCTTCAAGCACAGCGTCCAGATGATCTCGAAGGACTGGCAGCTGTAGGGTTGCAACTTGGGGGGCACACAGCGCGAAGATCTCGTTTGGAAGGCGCCGGACAGACGAAAAAACGCTGTGACATCCTACGTTGTACTCGGTGTGCGACCCGAAGGATATCAATATCGCTATCATACCGGGCAAGGTCGCCAGGAGATGAATCGACGACTGATCCAAAATGGGACGACTCCTGGGGGAGGGAGTTAGAGCGAAGAAGGTCATGGAGTTGAGTTCTTTGTTCTGGGATGGGTAGGGGTGGCGAATGGAAGAGGGATGCACTGGAATCCATGAAATATCAGGCGAGGGGAAAAGAGCAAGATGAAGAGACGTAAAGCATCGACGAAATGACATTGAGCAGGGCGGGGCGTTTTACATACAGCGACGAGGACAAATGGGTAGGCGAAGATCAACGGCAGTCGGATACAAATTAACAGGGGATAATGCCGGGGTCGAAGAAAAAGGGGAGCCAGCCAAGTACGAGGACCGTGATGCGCAAAATCGAAACCACCATCCAGAATCCGAGCACTGAGCCTCGGCACACTCGTCCGAGAGCAGACGGCGGTCGGTGAAGCCGCCAACGAGTGCTGCAGCGCGGCGTGTTGCCGTGTCGCATGCATAACACCTGGACCTCAATGAGCACCAGCGCGGAGCCCGATCTCGCAGCCGCGCGCCCAGCGGACACATCTTCGCAACCGACTGATGGGAGGTAGACCAGGCGGAGAGGGTATGATATCTAGCCGTGTGGCCCAGTTTTTGGTGTGTAGCGCTTCCAGAGTCTTGTGTATCCACAGCGCCGTCGGTGGCGAGCGAGGCCGATTAAGGACGCGGTCATGACGGGGCCGACTCTGGCGAATGGCGGTCAGGTGAAGCGCTAGTACCGGGCCCGTGGCGTCGCGAGCAGCAGGAGACATGGCCGTGCGATCAGGAAGCGGAGGGTATATGGGAGAATGCAGAGCACGCCAGCCATGAAGCACGTTCCGCGGCAACATGCAGCCCGATGCGTGATTGTCAAGGCCAGCGAAGCAAGCATACGCCGCTGTGTTCGCGCTCCATCCGCGCATGCACGCGCACGGTGTGCATCCCGATAACTATTCCCGTCAGATCCAAATATGCCCCGCCTCAGATCCGCACACTGGTCTGTCAGAAGAGACGAGCGTACCCTCGTCTGTCGCACGAGCTCTTCGTGTTCCCGCAAGCAGCGCGAATCTCGTCATATACAAGTCCCCAGGCCGTACGTATACTCGGGAGCGGCGGCGCGCGGGGGATTGGGTGCTTCATCATGTATGAAGGCGGTACATGCGGTGGATGATGAGTGGGATGTATGTGTACCAGATACGGGCAGCGGGAACTAGAAGGGCAGAGCAGATGCACGGAAACGGCGGCAACAGCCCAGGACAACAGCGTGGATGATGCCCGAGGATTCACGAGACGATATCGAACATAGAGCGCCGCGCGCATATGGGAAGGAGACGTAGCTACGAGGATAGGCGTTCCGCATCCTGTAAGCGGTGCGCACTGAGCCCGGGACGTGAAGACGGCGGAGTGTGTTTCGGTGGAGAGGACGATGTTGCGCGAGGTGGGCACGAGGCGTCGCGGGCTGCGTGCCGTGGTGGGCGCCTGCAATCACCTGCGCCGGTCGTGGAGGATTACAGATGCGCTACATACCCGGCGCAACCTATCGGATGAAGGCGAACTTCAACTGAGCGAGGCATATACCAGGCATTGCGGAGAAGAAATACTTAATGAGGGTTCTGCGTGAGGAATCATAAAATAGACACATAGAGCGGTGGAGAAGAGGGGTGAATTCAGCCAAGATTGTCGAGGAACGGGGGGGAAAATGCAATACCATGAATACTCACAAGCTCATTGCACAGACCAGCCACATCCGCCACCGCACCGAACATAACCCGCCCAATCCCTCGCCGCATCCCAGATCTCCGCTGGCTTCCGCCACGAATTGGCAGAACGTTCCGCGGCAATTATGGATGTATAGGTACGCTCCTTGGGATAAACAAAGCAAGCTGGGTGTGCTATTCTTGCGTGATTCGAGGAGGCAGTGCGAGGCGGGGTGAGGATGCACATGGACGTTGTGAGGAAGAGGTGATCGGCCGTCGGTCGCCGAAGCCGGTTATTTGATCCGTAAATAAATTGCACCTTTTCGCAGCCTTCCCTCTAGGCCCAAGCTTTGCGGAAACTGGTGAAGGCACAAATCATCGCCGACTCGGAGGACCAAGTCGGGGTGAGGTCCACACAGCCCCTCAAACGCGCAGACTTTCTTGCTTGGTCATGATCGTCTCAGGTCAAAGCGGTAGCTTACAACGCTAGATCGCTTGCACGTCCTGGAACTGTCGCAATGTCTAAAGTTGGCTGGCTCTGGAATTTCTTCCCCATTTTGAATCATAATTGCAATAGCAATCGGACTCGTGTGTCTCATTCATGCTCGATGTCGCCTCTTCCCAATAGACAGCTTGCGCAAAAGCCGCATGAGCCGCACGCGGCTTTTGTGCATTGCGCAAAGCCGCGGTTTTTTTCTTCACTGTTCTTAATTCTTGTCTTGGTAAATACCATTAAATGCCCCTTAAGTCCCATATTCCACTCCCGAGAGGGGTATTTGTTGAATGTTGCAACTGTGGGAGGCCGCATTTTTTATGCATCACGAACGCATCACTCAAGCTCCACTTCCTTTTCCCACACTATCACGCCTGCCGTGCAGCAGAGGCAATGCCGAGGATGTTCTCTCTCCCCACAGCACCTCTCCTTCACCTCAGGTAAGCTTAAATTAAAATATTTCATTGAGACGTCTCATATTTCAAATTTGCCGTGCGGCATTGCGCAATGCCAAAAAGCCGCATGCGACTCGTGCGGCTTTTGCGCAAGCTGTCTATTATGAGCATTCGGTGAGCCTTCCACTCTAAACTTTTATTGGCGTCTCTCGACAGAGGACGACACGAACCAAGTTGGAGAGTCACGTCAGAATGCTTTCAGACATCTTTGATTAAATTGAACGCCTCCAAGTGCCGCCCCACCTGCCTTGTATCGTTTAATGAACCACCGTGGGCCAATACAGATTCATTATAGCGGAACGGAGAATGGTGCCTGCCTTTCGCACTTTACAACCCGATTGTGGAAAGGTGTACGCGGGCAACTTCAGTCAGGGCGAGAGTGCGGGATTACGCACAGCACCACCATCTGCGGGCCGTAGAATGCTTTCGAAGTTGTGAAACGAGAAATGATCAGCCATGTAATCAGAGTTGGAACGCTTCCTCGAAGGGGGTGTCCTGTTGGCGTCCTGAGTTCGCAAATTTATCCAAGCAGAGGACTTGGACCACGGTATGTGCAGCCTAACCAGATAATAATCCTTTGAGCCTGCGCAGGCCGACAGACGTTGAATATCAAAGCAAGATTAGAGATATAGCAGTCTCACAGCGCGCGAGGCTCGCAAGAACGAACGGCCGGGTCATTTAGCGTCAAGCTCGATCGATTTGATACTCGAGGTTTAATTGCATTCTCCATCACGGGTCAACGCGCGTTGATCAGTTCTTTTTTCATCTACGGAACAAGGAACATTCAGGACAAGAATCAAACTTCAGTCATGGGCTCGATATGTAGAGGAAGCTGTCGCGTTCCATCTGCGGTTGCGGGCATCAGCATTATAGTGAGACGAGGCCAAGTGGATCATTTCTGGGGAGGGGCGGGACATATTCTCTTGCGATCGCGGCGACGAGGACTTGGAGCGTTAGAATCCTGAACATTTAGACCTCTCAGGTTGACGCAGTCATTTGCTAAAGGATGAAACTTACGCAATGCGCCAACCGAGACAGACTCCGAATACAGAATACTGCCCGGATTGAATTTGTTCGCTTCAAGTATTCTCCAGCTCGCCTCCCACGACTTTCGCGCGACCTCCGGGCTTAATGGTGGTTGGGAGTCGCTTCGAAGTCACTTGTGAAGCAGATTTGAATTGATAACCCCTGGTCCCGGGGTTGACTAAGCTTTTGTTGCGCCAGTTCGGCCCTCCGCCGTGCCTGGGCTGCCCCCAGTGCGCCAGGGGGCGGAGATGCAGGCGGGCGCGGATGCCTTTCGCCTTCCGTATGAGGGAGTGAGTCGCACAAAGAAGCAGAATATGGAGGGGACAGAAGGGACGTACGCGGGGATGGGAAAGCTTCGCGGGCCGAGGTGCAATCGCACGCAAGCCGCGCATTCTATCGAAGGGTTGATCAGTAGGCACGAGAGAGAAGAGGAAAGGGATCTCGACTCACCTCTTTTGTGTGTCTGCACGAGATGGATCTCGTCCTGGCGTACTTCTCCCAACGCAGCAATTAATTTGCGCTCATCTCATCTGTAGCGCAAGAGCACGCGCGTCTGGCAAGCAAAGGCGCGGGTTGAGAAGTTGCCCGTGTACTAACAGGAAGTCCACAGAACGGGTGAGTACCGGCGAAAATCGCCGGGACATGCGGAGTAGCGGCCAGGGAAGTGTATTCAAGAAGATGCAGCCGGAAGTGCCAGTGGAACCGCGACGGCGTTATGAGGCGGTCGCGCAAAGCCCGCGTGCACAACCCCGCGACGCGCACGACCGTCGCGTCCGCGTACCTATCTTCCGATGCGCAGAACAGCCGTATTTATGGATCTGCCCGATGGAGAGATGCGGCGGCGCACGAACAGTGTCGTATCGATGCAAGGCGAGAAGGGCGTCTCAAGTCGTGGGCAGCACCAACGTCGTCGTTAGCAGGTGGTGGAGATAGAGGAAGCACGCACTCGTAGGACGTGAAGCGCCGACATGGCGCGCGGCATCCCGAGGGCAGCAGGACCAGTGGGCGCGCTGTGTGGCAGTTGTGCGGCGCAGAAGATTGATTTGTTCTACGCTGGTCTGACCATCGTACCGGTGGATATCAGATGGGAATGCGCCAAAGTTGGCATGTGGTACCTCCGCCATGGCTCGGATGGCGGTGAGCTTGAAGAGTGATGCGGAGACAATTGAAGGTAGTGCTGTGCAAACGTGTCAGTGAGTGAGTCGTAAAGGAGACAGGGAGAAGGGGATGCGAATTCAGCGGGGATAGTAGAAACACTCACTAGCCCACTAAAGTCCCATTAAGCAGACAAACCACGTCCACCGCAGCCGCCGTACCCTAGACTGGGATCTCCGTTAGATATTCGCGGCAACTGTTCATCCGTAGGCTCCCTGGGACAAGAAGAGCAAGCCGACTCTTGCGCAGGCGTTTGGCACGCAGGCTGGAGCGCGAGGATGCGGTCCTGGGACATGAACGTTGTGCGGAAGAGTGATCGGCCGTCGGTCGCCGAAGCCGGTTGTTTGGTCCGCAAACAGCCTGCTCTTTGCCATCTTCCACCTTCACCTGGATTTCGGAGCCTTTTCTCTGGGCCTAATCTCCGCGGAAATCGCTGCTACAACAAGCCATCCCGGAGGACCAAGATCCCTCAGCCGCGGTGATTTCCACCCAGCGCCTAAAACGCGCATACGCGTACATATACGCATACCCCCTCTCGCAATTGCCTCATCTTAAGCTCTGAGAATTTCAACGTCAGCTCTTTCCGTATTTATTCGTGTTGCTTCTCAGATGTTATGTCACTCCGCATGATTTTCTGTCTCGGTTTCCCAATAATTGACTCGAGCGCCCCTGGTTTACATTAGGTCTTTGGGACGTATGCCCCTTCGAAGGATCCCCACGCCGTGCTCCCCGCCACGATTTTAACTTTCGCCTTGGTGTCTGTGGGCTTTATAATACCACTCATACGCTCGGCACTCTCTCAAACTCGACGGGCTGAACTCTTTGCTTTCGCAATAATTGCATCTGTCTATGACCTGAGCGCTCGGTCCATCTCGTCGGCATGAATCCTCCCCCAACCCCGGGGTTGTTCCCTCGGCGTGACCATGATCGTACGACACTTGGAGTAAGCCGACGCAACTTTGATTCAATTTAGAGACCAAGCTGATTGAAAGGCTTTGCACGCACAGGTTACTCACCGAGATCCTCGAGGAAAATGACCTCCCTTTCAACAGAAGGCCGTATCTTGCGTCTTCTGCCCCTGCACAGCAGTGAGGACCGTCTCGAGAAGTATAAGGCTCGCTTGGATGATATGTGCCAAGCGTTTATCGTGCGTTTCACTGTCTTATTCCTTCGGCATTTTCTGATTGACCCTAGATCGAATCCGCTACCGGCATGGAAATGGCCATGAGGGATTTCCAAACGAAGGGCACTTCCTCTGCTCTTCAAAAAAAAAAAAAGGCCTTATGAGGTCTCATGTACGTTGTATTTCCTCATGGCGTGAGCTCGGCTGCTGCCATATGACAGCCTCCGCACCCACATTCTGTGTTTCGAAGTTTTATTTGCTTGGTGGCGTGGGCCATGAAAGTCAAATCTACCGCATTTACCGATACCAAAGATATCTGCGGCTACGGCTGTCCCCTTGGCGCGCACCAGTACCAGTAAACCTAATTGATCGGTTTTTCTCCCACTCACCAAGCGCATCAATCTTTCGCCGTTTCCTCTTCATCGGGATATCTTCGTGTTTGAGATATCATCACTATTATGTAATGATCCACTGAAATATCTCGAGGCGGCTCCCTCTGTTGTCGATGCGAATGGATTTTAGTCTCCGACGCAGATATGCTCCTCAGCCCCCTCAACTTCTGAGCTCTTAGAGCATTTAGAGCGGGCCAGAAAGTGTTCTTTGGGGATTCCTTATCGGAGACCATCGGCGATTCTCCGAGCCAAAGGTCGTGGCGACGAGGAGATACGATCAGTCCTTCAAAGTCCAGATAGTATATCAGTCTAATGCAAACTCTCGCAGACGGACTAGCACGCATGCAAGTACATGTATTCTCGAATCCACAAATGAGTAACCAAAGCTGCGTTTCATCCACTTTCTGGTTCCCCCATGACGTTCACGAGCAGACCTGGAGCCATTGCGTGAGACAAAGGAGAGTCCTATCGGAGAAACGGTACTCACGCCTTCGATGCAGAAGAAGCAGGTGCAGCATGCAACCGCAGCGCTGCAGGCTTTGCCCGCGCAGATATCGGGTTGGAGTGCTCGAAGGACCGCCGGGGGCCCCGGGCAGACTGGGGTTTCTGCGCTGGGAGCAGCCGCGGCGATGGTAGCCTGCATGAGGGCTGCAAGCGCAAGAGTGAAAAAGGAAGAGTAGCGCATTGTTAATACGAGTGAGTGTGTAACTTTGAAACGAGGCGAGTATTTATACAATAATCGAAGGGATCTCGATGCGTTCTAGTCGAGCGCCCGCTGTTGGCCAGCAAGTGACAGTGAAGTCTTTGACTATTTGGATGTCATAACGGTGCGTGCTTCAATGGTTCTTTCGACGTTCTATTTATACAATAATTGAAGGGATCTCGATGCGCTATCGTCGAGCGCGCACTGCTGGTCAGCAAGTGATAGGGAAGTCTTCGGATTCTTTGGATGTCATAACGGTGCTTCAATGGTTCTTTTGACGTTCTGAAAAGTGAAAATACTCCACCCTGAATCAAATAAAATCTAATGTCAGTGAACCCTTTACTTTGGATTACAATTAACTGTTACCCAGTGCTCTCTCAATTTGATTTGATGCACCCACAGTCTCAGATGCCAGGAATTCATTTCCGCACAGAGGTCGACGCCGACAACGACACTTTACGTTGGCTGGCCCCACTGACGCATTTGCGGCTCCCAGCAGATGCCTTTTGTTCGAACGAGATTTGCACAGACAGGGTAAACATAAAAAACACTGTCCCACTTCGGAAAGACACTGATCTTTTGTTCGGAGTTACAATCTGGGGAGACGAACCGAAAACTTCATCGACACCGGGCGGACTCATTGACGTCAATTGTTTCAAGCCTCAGCTCAACATTAAATGCAAGGAGCGTGAAAAGAAGCAGATTCGGCCCCCTGCAGCTCATTACTGAGGCAGTGGTGAGAATTAGGGCTCGACATTGTTCGCTGATCGGCATTGTTCGGCATCTGTGAATCGATCGATAAGGTCGCAACATTTATTCTCGGTCATGTCTCTGGCTGACAGATCGATATATTGAAAGAACAGATTATCGCTGCCAAAATCATGGTCTCTGTGGGGCTTCGGACTGTTCGGTCCGCGAAGCGTTTTTTCTGCCAGTGGTGCTAGCTAGCAGGTCGGAATTGGTCATGAACCGTCACTTATGACACCAAAACAAGAGGGTTAATCGACAGGAGAACAGGCCGGTTTGATAATTTTCTGAAACGCGGACGGTTTGGATGACAGCCATCATACTAGATGGATGTAATTAATTTATCTAGTATCATCATTTAATTATTGGAGGCAAGTACAGAAATATTCCATCAACGGCCTTAGCAGGAAATGTTTGGGATCCCTGCTTGTTAGATAAGTATGCTATTTATCTAGGATGTATAGTCTGATAAATATCGTGTGCGTCCGTGGCCGCGTGGTTTAACTAGGGAAGCAATGACAATCCCCAAGTAGCGCAGAGCCCAGTCTAGAACAAACTAGAGCGCCGCCCACGAGAGTTCACACACGAGGTCTTTTTGAATGCGCAATTCTCGTATGTGCGCGGCGACACCCGCGTCGAGTTCCAGCCCACGGTACTGCTAGTAGATCCGGCTCACAAATGGCGCAAATCCGACGCCGCCTGCTGGCAGCGGCGCGAGAGAAAGAAACCAAAATAAACATGGCCGTCGAAATGGAGAGGGGGATTTGAGGGGAGGTACATCCAGAAAGGAACTCGGGAGGCAATTTGGAAACACTCCGATATTTGGCTAATGAAAACCACCACTCGCGCCCTCCATCAGTCATTTATTTTCGATAGCAAAGCTGCATGTGCAGAAACCAAGAATGACACTGTCAAGTGATAATTAGATCGACCGAGGAGCTTTTCTGCCAGTGAGCAGAATAGCTCCTCACATGATATCTCGAAGGCATATTTCTTATATACCGAGATCATTGTGTGCAAGTATATCGATATTTATACGTATTCTCTGCTTCCAATCTCTCGTGTGTCCGCCCTTCTACAGAATACAGCTCTGAAAATGAAGAACTGAGTCAGAGGACAGTGGGATCCGAGAACATTTACTCACACCGGCGGCGTCACAAAGGAAACAGACGCAACAGTCAGCCGCAGTGGTGCAGGTTCGGGTGGGGCAGGATTCGGGTTGGAGCGCCCTGAGGACGGACGGGGGCCCGGGACATTCGATGTTCCCACTCGGAAGGGCGGCGGTGATGCTGGCTTGCATCAGGGCTGCGAGAGCAAGAGTGAGGTATGAAGAGTAGCGCATTGTTTAATATGAGCAAGGTTTTGGCTGGATGTAACTTCGAGCAGACCAAGGTCTTTATACAAGAAGAATTATACTGCAGGCATCCGTGTCCGGCTTCGCTGTTGATGTAGAAATGATCGCGACGTTTGTCAACTGTTCGGATGTCAAAAGAAGACGTGGAGGAATTAAAAGAAGGTCAGCCGCCGTCCTCAGATGGCAGTTCATTTCTGCATTGAAGATAAGCTTAGGGCCGACACCGACACTCAACATCGGTGACTGACGTGAGCCGCAAGCCTTCTGGCAGCCGGAGAATTCCCTTCTGTTAGGCCGACTGGATGCCATATCGCTCCAGAGATGAACTCCGTTTGGCGAGGCCGAGCTCTGCTCATAGCCAGCGATTCGGTCAAACTAAGAGCCGAGGTTCCTCTGATCGATCCTTTTCGACACGGGCGACAGGTTTCAAAATCTGCGGAAGACCACAATCGCAACATCTCTCTTCTCCCCATCGGACACTGTATGCGTGACATGTGGGCTCCCCGCCGTGTCCTGCAGCTATCATAAGCATTCTTCCATATAGTTGCGGAGACACCGATTGAACCCATCAAAGTGTAGACTTTCGATGGTATGCCGAGAGTTTTGGACAAGGTATCAAACGGCCGCCGGCCAAATTCGACGTGCCCGAAGCGCCATAGATGAAGCGTGTCCAACATCGGTGACTCGAGCTAAAGGATATGATGCTTGAACCCTAGATGTGTGAGACCACTTGGTGGATCTGATTATGTAGCTTATATTTACGAGCTTTGTCGCTCTTATGTCTCCTGCTTCTTTGGGGCCCGGTGTCGAATACCTGAAACATTAGAAAGCAGGAAGCGGAAGCGGCAGGTGGATAGCAAGTTGGAGGAAGGAAGAACGAATATCGGGTTCAGCGGCTTCATCGGCCGACGATTCACATACTGTAGTCGAAATTCTTCCTGAGATTCAGTCCCTCATCGGTCTTCAACACCTCACAGAGCCAAAAAGGTATTTCTTTGAAAAGTAGAGGTTTCAAAGAATCAGGATCAAGGAGTGATAAAGAACACATGAAGTAAGTGAGGTATTAATTCGTGCGAAGAAGTTGGGTGGTGGGTGGGGTACGGTGCTGGCGGTGCGGAGGTTTGCGCGGAAGGGTGGAGAGAGTTCTGCCGAGTGGGAGATGCGCAGTCGCTGGTCCAGAGGTGGTCGGGTGTGATAGGCGAGCAAGGAGGTTACCGAAGGGGAGGCCTTGTGGATTCCGTGCATGGCAACGGGACAGTGGGCGGCGGGCGGCGTGGATGGGGTGCTGTACTGTCGATTGGCGGGCAGACGCGGGTTGTAGCGCTCGTTGTGCCTGATGGGCCCCCCGCTTGTCTCCAGGCGGGATTGGGGCAGTAGTAGGGAAGGGAGAGACGGAAGAAGGTCGTGCGGCGGACCGGGGGCGGACGTACTGTGTACACGCGAGGGGATGGTGGTATTAGTCGTACTCGTGTGCGCGCCGTCGCAGTAGCAAGTGGGTAGGTGTAATGGGGCGTTGGCAATGCTTGAGGGCATGCGCGGGGGGTGCGGTACGCGGCGTCGGTGTGCAGCAGAGGGCGTGCCGCCGCTGGGCCACTGGTAGTCGCACGGGAGGTCCGATGCGAGCGTCACGCTAATACGAGGTGAGGACGGCGAGCGTGAGGGTGCGTGGATGCGTGTGTACCCTCAAATGCTTTGAGCGGTGAATCTCGGCATGGAGCACCTCGAATCCGCAGTGTAAAGTCATAGGGATGCCGGGCCGGGAAGCGCATGCGGAGGATGACCCTTACGATGGGTCCCGAGGCGGTGCGAAGAAGCAAGAAAAGGGGACCAGCAGTCGGCCCGTTTTGGTTTTATGAAAGAGAATACGAAGGAAGCAGAGGGGACGTACTCGGGGATACCAGAGCTTTGCAGGCCCTGAAATCGCACGCGAGCCGCGCATTCTGTCGAGGGGTAGGTTTAAAGGGACGAGAGATAAAAAAGGAATCTCGACTCGCCTATTTTGTGTGTCTGCGCGATGTGAATCGCGTCCTGGCGTACTTCTCGGAGCACAGCGCCCAATTTCCGCTTTATCCCATTAGTAGCGCAAGAGCACTCGCGGCTTAGAAGCAGAGGCGTGGGGTGTGAACTGACCCGTGTGCTAGCGAGAAGTCCACAGAATGGGTGAGCACCGGCGAAACTTGCGGAACGTGTGGAGTAGCGGCCAGGGAAGTGTATTCAAGAATTTGAAGCCGGTAGTGCCAGTGGCTGCGCAGGTGCGCCGCGATAGTGTGATGAGGCGGTCCCGCAAAGGCCGCGTGCATAACCCCCCCGACGAGCCCGACCATCGCGTCCGCGTACCTATCGTCAGATGGGCGGAACACCCGCATTCATGGATCCGCCCGACGGAGGGATGCGGCTGCGCACGAACAGTATCGTATCGATGCAAGGCGAGAGGGGCGTCTCAAGTCGTGAGCAGGGCAGCACCAGCGTCGTCGTTAGCAGGTGGTAGAGATGGAGCAGGAACGCGGTCATATGAAGTGAAGCGCCGGCATGGCGCGCGGCGTCCCGAGGGCAGCAGGACCAGTCGGCGCGCTGCGTGGCAGTCGTGTGGCGCAGAAGATGGAGTTGTTCTACGCTGATCCGACCATCGTCCCGGTGGATATCAGAAATGCGCGAGAGTTGTCACGCGGTTAGTAGAAACACTTGATCACTAGCCCATTAAGCAGACAAACCACGTCAACCGCAGCGACTGTGACCCGCTCCATTCCTTGCCGCACCCTAGACCCGGATTTCCGACTATTCATCCGTAGGCACGTTCCTTGGGTCGAGCAGAACGAGCCCACTCTTGTTTGAATCGAGGCAGCGGGGTTGAGCGCGAGGATACGGCTGGATTATGTTCGGGACATGAAGGTTGCCAGGGAAGAGATGATCGGCCGTCGGTCACCGAAGCCAAAGCCGAAGCTGGTTATTTGATCCGTAAATAACATGCTCCTTGTCTTCCACCTTCACCTGGATTTCCCATCCTTCTCTCCGGCCCTAATCTCCCGGAAATTGCTTCTGCCACAAATCATCTCGCCGGCTCGGAGTCTCGGAGGACCAAGCCGCGGTGATTTCCAGCCCCTCAAACACGCGGATTTTCTGCAAGTTCTTGCTTGATCATTATCGTCTCAGGTCTGGAATTTGGTAGCTTACAGCGCTAAATCTATTAGATATGCGCCCTGGCCCTGTCTTTGTCTCCGAGAATATTCTGATGTTTAAACTTGGGTGGCTTTAAAATTTCTTGGCTTGCGATCCGCATCCATCCTTCTCGAGCGGAAGCTTCCCCTCGTGCAACGACATTCCTAAGTTTTATCCTCCCCTGCATGCATCCGGAACTAATTGTTTCCTGGTCTCGATCTTCCTCATCCTCGTTCGACCCCAGTCTCTGGCTCGGACACTTTCACACAAATCAAACCGAATACATCCGGAATTCCCGTACCTCAAGCTCAATTTCAATGTCAGCTCTTGGCGTACTCATCCGCCCCGTTTCAAGTTCACAGATGTTATGTCACTTCGCATAAATTTTCACTTTCAATTTCGCAATAATTGCCTCAAGCTTACATTAAATCTTTTGGATCCCGCGCTTCCGGCCCTACTCCACCACATTTTCACCTCTCACCTTGGTGTCTGTGGGCTCTATAATACCACCCATACGCCCGTGGCCAAAGCG
Organism: Mycena capillaripes; assembly: GCA_029204075.1. NCBI lineage: Eukaryota > Fungi > Basidiomycota > Agaricomycetes > Agaricales > Mycenaceae > Mycena > Mycena capillaripes. Next base: position 5,131,366 of record JARHKZ010000003.1, on the reverse strand, counting down.
GTGCATCTAGATCCCTCAAAACTCAACTTATATATGCGTCCTAAACTCTTTGCTTTCGCAATAATTGCATCTGAAGCTGCGACTTGAGTGCTCAGTCCATCTCGTCGCCCAATACGGCGGTTATCCTCTCGGACGCACCAATACTCTCTTGATGTCGTCTGATAATGCTGTTATTTGAATACCAGCTCGATTTTCTCTTGCGCAAGACGCACCAGGGGTCGCAGGAGGATGAGGCGCTGATTCATTTATGGAGATACGCTCAATCGCACCGCGCAGAATTTCTTGCGTCGTTGAATGGGCCCACGGTTCCATCGAACCAACTGGTAAGGACTCCATGTCAAGTTGGAGTCGAGCGCAAAGATTACCCAAAATGCGTACCTTTCAAGGTCAAGCTATTGCACGCTTGTCATGGTGTTGAGTTGATATTGATGCGGGAACAGCCTGTCATCTTAACACTGCCTTTCAAAATGCTGTGAGGGAAGCGCCTAATCAGCGCCGGCTCCTGATCAGCAACAGCTTCTATGCTTAGCAATGTCTCACAGCCTTCATTCTTCCCTTCCCTCCTCCCCTCATGTCGTTTTTCAGCAACAGCGCTGGGATCCTTATCCAAGGGGGCACATTCTACTCTGCTGCTGGGGACATCAACCTGCAAGAGAACCAGCAGCTGACGACGGCTCCGATCTTCCATAACTCGACACCGGATCGAGCGCTAGAATACCCTGTGGAATACCCGGTGGGCAATCCACATCACGCTCTTCTCCTCCCTGCGGAAAGGTCGTTGCCGGGGTTGGTGCGGAGCAATTCAACTAGGGGCGAGGCTGGGCGGTTCTTGCCGTATGGTGCGCTTCAATTTTGTACTGCCGTCACTCTTATCCAATCGGTGCAGACATGACCTCAAGCCGAAACCTCCGGGCGTACGTTCCGTACTCGGAGCGTCGCTTGATGTCCAGCGAACCATACACCTCGACATCGCCGTTTACGCCGGGGATGACGCACCTGCCAGGTCATTCGGGTCCTCCTTTCATGGGCCCCCCGGCCGCTCCTGGATTTTTCCCCCCTCTGCACAATCATCCGGGAGACCTTTTTATTCGTGACATCGGATACCATGCTCCGAACTCCAGCCAAAATTCGCATGAAGACATCTATTCGCGATCTGACCGATTACCGGCGGCCGTGCCACCAGCACAGCCTGAGTTCAATGCTGTCAATCGGCACACTCCCTGGTACCCCTCGCACCAGGATCCGACCACGACGATCCATAACGGAACATTTATCGGCGGGAACGTGAATAACAGTGTGAGAAATGGGGAATCAGGTATGTGTTTTTCTGCCAGCAGAGTCCTCCAATGAGTCAACGATCTAGGCATCAATATACTGCATCGGATTGCGGCGGCGGAGGCCTTTCACGACCCCGCGGATAGCTACGACCAGCCGCGATGCCACCCCGAAACACGTACTGAAATGCTGAAGAAATTGGAGAATTGGTGCATCAATTCAGAATGGCCAACAACTAGAATGGAACGACCGAGGACGAGAGATATGGAGCCGACCGTTCTTTGGTTGCACGGGCCCGCTGGGGCGGGAAAGTCCGCGATCATGGCATCTCTCTCGCAGCGCTTGGCGGACGCAAAGAGATTGGGCGGTACTTTCTTCTTCAAACGTGGACATCCTAGGTGTGGGAACGCGCAAGTTTTATTCGACACCCTCGCGCTTCAGCTTGCGGTCAACGTTCCGCAGTTGAAAGCACGAATATCGCGAGCTGTAGAAGAAAATCCTACCCTTGTGGGTAGATCTATCGGTGTCCAACTGCGGAAGCTTATCCTCGAGCCATCCCGCGATTTGGACACCGCTCCGTGGACCATTATCATTGATGGACTCGATGAATGCTCGGGCGAGGAGACCCAACAGGAAATCCTACATCTCGTTAGAGATTCTGCTCAACAACGCAGATCTCTCAAATTTATCATCGCCAGCCGCCCAGAAGCACATATTCGCGAGGTCATGGAGGGACCATCTTTCCGTGGTGTATACCACAGATTTAACGTCGAGCAGTCCTTCGACGATGTCCGCACATATTTCCGAAGTGAATTCGCAAAAATTCACCATGACCACTCGACCATGGCTTCCATTCCAACTCCATGGCCTTCAGAGGAAATCATGGAACAACTTGTCAACAAATCATCTGGTTACTTCATCTACGCCAGTACGGTCATTAAATTCGTTGGCGACAAACACTTTCGACCCACAGCGCGCCTCAAGATCATCACAGATGGAACCGAAGATTTGTTTCAATCCCCGTTTGGCGCTTTGGATCAGCTTTACATACAAATTCTCTCGGCTGTTCCACCACCGCACGATCGCCTCGTTGCAATCCTACGTGTTGTGCATCATTTTGTGATGACTCCTTCACAAATTGAGGTGATCCTTGGAATGGAACCAGGTGATGTTGAGCTGTCATTGCGTGGCCTGCATTCCGTGATTGAGTGCATCGGCGGGTGGAAGATCGCAATTATCCACGCATCATTCCGGGATTTTCTTTGTAATCCATCCCGCGCAGGCAGCTTCTATGTCGGAGCTTTGGCTGGCCTACAAAATCTGGCCCGAGTGATCCTCACAGAACTGAGTTACATGTATGAAGACACCACAAAAAATCGAACTGACTTGATTGGGTGGAAGTGAGTGTTTGTCTTACATCCGTGTCCCACAAGTTAACATTATTCAGTCCATTGGTGGGGGGGGGGCTCGGAAGCCTCCTCGACCAGGTTGAACCTTCTCAAGAACTTGTTCGCCTCTTTAGGGAAATCAATCCAGATTTTATAGTTCACATGTTTTACATCGGTCATGCCAATCTCCTCCCATTACAGGTGAGTATCTATTGGCCCCCGCTCCCGTCTATAAATCTCACGCGTATTTAGTGGATTCCCTCCCCCCTCACAGACTTGGTGCAAATTTGGCAGGACTACAAGTATATAGAGTATTTCCATCTGCGCCATGGCAGAGCTGAACCGTCGCCATTCCTACTCAGTCAGCTTGTGGAGCAAGTGACAGAATGTCCTTTACTGCTTCGTATCCTGGCTAGTATGGTGCTGCTTGATCGGCAGGACTTTCTCCAGATGCGCCACATCTTGAATCTCTCTTGGGACGAAGTACGCGCTGCAATGTCCCGGCTTCGATGGATCTTTGACGACTACCCAGAAGCCGTAAATCTGCGCAAATTGACAGAAATGTTGTTACAAGATTCACGGTGGGATACTTGGCGTGTGGACACATCCATTGACCTATCCTGGGGCTGTATCCGACTCCAAAGATTGATTGACGCTGGGCATCTCCCCGAATATCTGTGGTAGGTGACCCACGGAAAACTCAATGTTGACCTCACATTTATTGGACAGGAATGCTGATACAAATTATGGCCGTTTCATCAGAGGATCTCCACCTTGAGCGGTATTACTTGGTGCTATTCGAGAATTTGTGCTACCTTCGAGCTGGCATCCAGAAATTGAATGCCACGATATTATACGATGGCTGAAGGTACGCCGTGCAAAGTCTGTGTGTCGCACATCTCCTCACTCTGCCTCCTTAGAGTTTTCCCGAACCTCCCCTAGACGAAATTCGGCGGTGGCAAAACCTATTTCGGGACGAACGTGAAAGGTCAAGTCAGCGCGGGGCACGTGAGATCACTGACTACGAGGAGAGGTGGCGTAATTGGGAGAGCTTGATCTAAACACACCATACGAATACATATATGATTGATCTGGGCTTCGGCTCGTCCTCCCTCTCCATGACTGTTGATGCGACCATGGACCGCCGTCTTCCAGAGCAATCACCCACTGAAAAAGCATGCGGGGTCGCGATAACTCTAGACCTATGCCTGGTTTCGTCTAGAATGCTCAGGCCAGAGGGCATAGAAGCCGTTGCGCCTGACCCTATGGACTCCTCAAATTCACCCCAGTTCAAATATTCATTTCCCCCCGGCGTCTGGCTTTTATGTCGCGCGTTTATTGAAACCAGAGTTGAGATTTCTCCCATACTACTCACGCTTCTCAAGATTTTCTTCTTTGTGTCTGACTTTATTCACTCTGGGTAAGTCATGATCCTCAATTTTTGTGAGTGGAGCTCTTGTTCTCACTGGGATTTTTCGGGATTGAGTCGTCATTTGGTACGCCGGTTGTTTCTGGGGGAGTTACGAAGTTTTTTGTTCTCCTATGATTTCTCTGCTAATTGAATGTGTGCGGCTACACGTCAGGCCAGCCACGAAGCTTCAAGTTACTCGCTAGTCCTGACAGCCTGCACTAGGCACAAATCCGGTGGCGAAAGATGAGTTTTGTCCGATTTTCTTTCTCTTTTATTCCTGAGCACTGAGCGAGGAACGCAGCGTTCAGTAGGGAGGTGGCTCTTCCTTTGCTTCGTATTGGTACTTTCTAAATGGTGAAAGCATGCACCGCTCTTCGAATGTCTTAGTAGACAGGCGACAAATTACCTGCGAGCGATTCGGGCGGCATCAAAGGCTCCCAGGACAGTACGGCGAGCTACTACAAGGGATGGAAATTTCCAAACACAATAAGCACAAGATCACAAAAAAGGAAGTGAAAAAGGGAATCAAAAAGGAGAGCAACTTGAAAAGAGAACCGTGAACAAGATATTACTCTTGGGTAATTATTTTCCACTTTGCGAATTCAGTGCCTCTTCTCTGTACGATTTCCACAGATATGGTTGTAGCGGATGGTGTATCGACCTATCACCACTGTAATGCTTTGTAAAAACAATGATCTCTAGGTGACGCGCATAAGTGACGCGTCGGGAACACGTGCTGGGAGACTTACGGCTTACGACTTTTGCACTTCCATGACATCACCTTCTTTGCGACACTTCATCGACACAGCACTCATGCCTAGACTATGGACAACATTGGGACGCAGCACTCGCGCATGGGGCGGCTGTGGGGCCCTCGGACGGGACTGATGGGCAACTCTGAGTTTGAGGTGCGTGGCCTCGAATCTTTTCATGACGAGGCGGCATTGCTAACATGATTGTCCTATACAAGCAGGCATCCGTACATCGGCGCAGGATGTGGGCAGGATATTGTGCGCATCGACGTCACGATCAAGAAGCCCGCGTTTAACGAGACCATCACTGCCATGTCGCACTACAACTATCACTATCACTATCACAACGCCGAATTTCCTTTCCGTGTGACATTCCCGTCCCAGCATATGACCAACGTTCTCGCTGAGTGGCCGTCGAGGGAGAACGTGAAGCAGGTGCATGTCGCTGGTGGGTCCTCCTTTTTGCCCGTCTTCCGCGTTCATATTGCTCGCCCAAACACCCTCACCTGTTTTTTGTCCGACCTACGATATTGTCTACACCCCACACCCCAATATCTTTACTTTCCCCTCATCTTCCTCACTCACATCCCCCTCCCATATCTCCATATTTCATTCCATCCTAGTGTCCTTCTCACTCTCATCGCTCGCCCGCCGCTCGCACCAGTCCCTCCATACGCTGCTCTCACCTATTCCCGTTACCTTGCTACCTCCGTAACTCTCCTCAGCTGACATATGCTTCGGCATTCCACAACGCCCTCGTCCCTCGCCTATCTCCCTCCGACCTTTCCGCTCCCTCTCTGCCTCCATCTTTCTCTGTTCTCTTCCCTCATTGTCCCATCCTCTCCTCCGCGTATCTGTTCTTCATTCGCTGACCAACGCCTCCCTTCTCAGAAACCCAGAAATCCGTGCACGTCACCTTGTTCTTGAATTCAACGGGGGTGTCGAGAAGCAGTTCCCGGGCGGGGAAAGATTCCGTCTCCAAAGGTTCGTCCTCTCCCTCCCTCGTTCTCTTCCCCTCCCTCGTCCGTTCTTTGTCCAACTGCTGATCATCAATTAACCTCCAGGTCGTGACCCAGCCTGAGATCAGCGTCCAGGGCGCTGCGGAAAAGCTCGCGAGTATCGTCGAGAGCGGGGAGTACGACTCTGTGATGTATACTTTCGCGCCGCCGGATATGGAACATGTTTTTCTTTTTTTTTGTTTTATATTTCCCATTTTGCGTGCGAGGCGGTGGGGTGAAGAGCGAACCTTGTGGGCCTGCGGATCGTCTGCCCTGTGCGCGGTTGGAGTGTCCGCCGACTGACTCTTCGAAAATTCGATTAATCACGTCGTCCCCATCCACTCGCTAACGGAGCGTATACAAGAGCAAGGTAGTCCGAGCAGGTGCAGCAGCACGCGGTTATATATCTCGCAGCCGCGCCGGTGTACGCTGCTCCTGTTCCCGTATTTCCGCAGGAGATCCCGCTCAGGCCTCTCCCCTTGCCTTAGCCTCAGCATTTTCGTTTTCTTCGCCCTTCCTTCCTCGTATCATTACATCCCTTGCTGACCCTGTGCACACCGACAACTTCTACGCCGTCGTCTCCGCCATCACGCCCACCGAACACGTGCCAGGCGGCGGGGTATGTCTTCCTTATCACAGCAGGCCACGGCAGCGTCAAGCAGATGCGCGACCCAGAGACGGGTGCGCCGCATACAGCGCACACGTGTAATCCCGTGCCGTTTGTCCTTGCGGAGCATAAGGCGAGGATGAGGAGAAGAAGGTAATTGGTGGTGGAGACGGGGGGGAGGAGGACGGCGCGCTGTAGATTTATTAGGTGAGTCCGCCTTGTCGCTCTTACCTTTTACCTGTATCATTGCTCGTAAGTTGACGGAACATCTTTCTTTCATTCCAACCGTGCTATACGCCGGGAGCAGGGCGCACGAACCCATGGCCTAAGCTAATTTTAAAGAGAAGTGATGGAATCCTCCGAGCCGAGTCTCGAAGTTCATCATTATGTTATTTCCTGGGATTTGAGAACAGAGTGAGACCAATATTGATCATCCAATGGAACTTGGGGGCGGCCCACTTGTTGAGGTTCTGAATCTAAATTCATAAGCTGACTTCGGCAAGTTGAACCGAGCGCGGAGTTGACGAAGTTTAAAAAAGATTCGGACGGACAGAGAAATAATCTTAAAAATAGGGAGAAAACACCCAACGGCCCAAGCTAATGCCTTATTAACTTCTGCAGTCCGTTCAGAGTCTTGAGGCGCTCAAATGCGGCCTTGGCGGTGGGACGAGCCATCGGCACGGGATTGGTCATGTCGTCGATAAGGTTCTGGTAGCATGCAGGGATCTGAAGCAAAGATGTGGGTAATCGAGTGTCGCGACGAGAACGATCAGAAAGACGCACTGTAGCGGGAGGCTTCAAATGGGAAAAACGCGTCCCAGGCTGAAGACGTCAGCAGGGAACGGGTCGAAGAAATCACCCTCGTCGAGCTCGGGCGCTCGAAACTCTGAAGGCGGCCCAGCGTTACGCCGACAGCAAACGCTACGAGAAGTAGAAGCTCGCGATAACCCAATCGAGGCCCCAAAGTCGATGAAGGCCAAGCAAAACGAGGAATTGCGCTTAAACTTTTCGAACGCTGGACAGGAAGTAGAAGAAGAGCGGAAACCATGGAATTACATTAGATGTTTCTTGGATGGACATCCTAGATAAAGCAGTTGAGCGGGGAAGAATCAAGCCTGGAATTCTCTGCTCATCGCGTGAGCGATGCGTTGAGCATGCATGAAAGCAAGGCCCTCAAGAAGCTGGTACAGTACAACAGCTGCCCAGTGGGCAACAGTTGGAACGTCGTGATGGAAGTACAAGTTGCCCCAGCGAGCCTGGACCAGGAAAGTCACGCGATGACAGCGATAATTGAGACTACAGGGATCGTGTGGTTTGCCGAGAAATCGCGAAGAGGCGGGGATGTTAGAAGCTGGGTGATCCGAGCTTCAGGAGAGGACGGCGGGACTGCCTTGATAATGACCTCGCGGCCCCTGGAATCCACAGCGAGGTGAACAAAAGGCGTGGGCCGAACGTGTACGTCAGGGAGGCTCGTAGCAGAAAGAGGAGTTGGCTTACATGATCCCAGACGAACGGTTGAGTCAGTCCGACGTATCTAGGGAGCGAGTCGAAGGACAAAGTCTTCGTTATCCTGTGGGCAAAAGGGTGTAGCAGCGCAGTCGTCTGGGGCGGGAAGCTAGGTTGTCATAAAGAGCTAGGCGGTGTCGAGATAAAAAGTGACGCAACCGGGCCCACTGGATCTCGACTACCTTCACCTTCCCATTCGAAAACGGGTGAACGATAGTACACCCACAGAATACAAAGCCCAAGCAAGCAGCACAGTAGCCCCAAGAGAAGAAGCATTGGGAATGTGCGTCAACGTGGCAGTCGAGTTAAAATTAGCATCCCTGGTTTCAGCCGTCTAGACGTTCCGGTGATCCGCACTTTGCTTAGAGAAATGATGGGACGGAAGTGAAGTTCGGATGTGTTTGTTCACTTTGCGACGGACGTGTGTCAATAAACCGGGAGATGAATCTGACTCAGTCTCATCAAAGGAATAGGAGGATGCTGGCGATGCTGGCGTAGCCAGCGCTGACCTAGAAACAAGCGAAGCCGAGACCCACTGATGTCCCTCTCTGTAGGTAGAGCGGCATGCCTCGGCAACGTCTCACAATGGGGACGGGCGCCGCCTATGATTGATCCGGCATCGTTACCTCTGTTTGTTCTCTAATACACTTTTGGCTGGCATGTTCTCCTAGTGTAGCAGCTCCTTCGCGTATTATATGGAATTTTTGTGGCAGAAGAAAATGTTCATAATCTCTGTGGGTATGTGGGTCTGAGGTCACAAGAAATTCACATAAAACTAGCACCTAATCTCCTCATTCAGGATCCATTTCGTTCTGGATCTGTCGTGGTATGAACTAAAGAAAACCATCTCTCCCCCGATCCGAATTCTAGGCCGCGATATGTCACGGCTCGACGAGCTGCTGACTTCAAATTTGGACGAAGCTTTCTTCGGAAAAGTGGATTTGGGGTCCTTATTGTTGGAACTTGCCGAGGGTTGTCTGCGTATCATAGGTAAGCATGGCGACGACTGGTCGCCGCAAACTCTTCAGTAAGTGTCATATAGACGTCTCGGTGCTTAAACTAACCTTAGGGTAGTCAGGTTGCTCAAGGCTGGGGTTTTTTCTTAAAATCCTGCCCTCCTTCACCCGAACTTCCTCAGCATCTATCCGATATTGCCACGATCTCGATAGTTGAATTTGCGCAGCCAGAAAACCTTCACAATGCCGTGCAATGGCTCAAGGTGAGTCCGTTTCCGGATTCGGTCAGACAAAAGATAAATATTCGTTTGTGAAGAAATCCAGACATTTCATCATCACCCGACTGAATTGATCACTCGATTCGAAGATCTTTTGGCGGCCTCGATTGATCGCTGGAAATAGAAGCACGATGCCTCCAGTCTTGATTACCTAGAGAAGACGTAGGCGAGAGCGGCACAAAAGATATCTTGAACCGTCTCTTGTATTTGGATGAACAGAACTTCACTTGTATATGTCATCCCTCCTCCGAAAATGAGACCTTGAACGGCAATAACCGACCCATGTGAAAGTTGGACGTTGATTTACCTATCAGTCTCTCATCTGACAAAAAAATTCATTGCACTGCAGTCTTATTGGTAGAATCATGGCATGCGTATATACGTTTCGTCGCGCACCCCAGAGTTCTGTCGTGTAACTTTGTGCTGCTCTGGGATGCACAAGTTATCTGAATCCGGTTAGGCATTGATTGGGAGATCTCAATATCCCTAGTATAGCGTGTATATGCAGTTTATTCAAGGGGCGCCATTCTCACCTGACAGACACAGCCAGATGGTTGCTAAAGTTGTCCGGAAGGATGACGATATATTTGCTTATCGCTGGTGAACAAAACTTGTTTGAACCTGGGATAAGTGGGCTTCAAAATGGACTTGTCGATCCGGAATTCTTGGCGCCTCGCTCACCTTGAATGTTGCTTTTTACGGTATCGCCCCGCCGTGACAGTAACAGTCTTCCACTCAGGATGAAGGGAGAAGATTTAACAAGTTCTGCATAACCGTGTAGAAAACAACGAGAAAACCAGAATGTAATATTCACTATATGTACAGACGTTAGGCCAAGAACGATCCAGCATATATCTTAGACGGGTGAATACACGAGGCCATTGAACAAGTTACAAAACAGTAACAGGAGCCTGAGAAGGAGTGGAAGTTCTACATAGTACATACACTGCGCGTCGTCGAATTTAGGCACGTGTTTGACGCCGAGTTCTGCTTTCTGGAATATCATCCTCCGGCAGTTCCGCCAGCGCCGTTCCCCACAATCCCTTGTACGCTTTCAGCACATCCTCCTCGAGATTCGGCAAGATTGTTGGCGGGCGGTCTGCATGTGAGACAATCTCCAGCTCGCCACTAGTGATAAACGGCGCCGCAACCTCGTCGATGAGCCGCGCCACATCGGGAACACGATACACCGTCTCCAGCCAGATGCGGGTGACGTGGGCGACGAAGTCCTCCATCGAACCGTCCCCGCTGTCAAAGAGCACGAGCTGGAAGCACTCCTCGAGCGTCGCTTTGTCGTACACCAGGGGTCGCGCCTCGTCGAGCACCGTGTCGGAATAGTATACCGTGCGCGCGGGATCCCAGGCGGCCGTCTGCAGCCCCGCACGAGTGCTGGCACACCGCACGCGTCGCGACCAGATGCGCGCGGTGGACCTGATGATCCGTCCGTGCGCACCCATGCGCACGAGGACCATGAGCTTAGGGTCGCGCAGGCACGCGTTCACGAACGCCTGCGACTTCGCGTCCGACAGTGGGAGCCCCGCGCAGAGCACGTACGTGACGCCGGTCTCCGCCCAGTGCGACAGGCCGCTGTGAACGCAGTTGCAGTTGCACTTGCTCACGATGGGACGCGGGGGAAGCGGCCGATGCTATTGGGGAGGAAGCCGCACAAACCGAGCACCTTTGAGCCCTCGTACGGGATCTCGTATCGGAGGTTCGACTGGTTTAGGCCGCCCAGGTGCAATACAACAAAGCGCGTCAGCATGACTATTTCCTCCACCTGCACGGTTTGGTCTCAGCGGAATATGTGGGCGGAGGCAAGAACTGACCGTTTTGCACACTCGGCGCGCACAGGTATAGCACATGAATACCCCTGTCATGTGGCCCCAGGCACGGAATGGGAACACCCTGTTGCTTAGGTCTTTATATACGCGCCCACCAAGGACGAATGCGTATTCCCCGGGGTCCTTCTTCGGCCGCAGTACATCGTCTAATACGAGTTGGATCTGTAGCAACAACCAGGATCGGAGACGCACCTATTGCAGCGCGAACTTCATGCATCCCCAGGTGTTGGATTGCGTTCCAGATCGTCTCGACGATCCGCACGTCGAGGGTGGAGTCCGTGAGCAAGGCCATAACGGTCTTGTAGTTCTGGGCCACAACGAGCAGCTTCGCGTCGGTGTAGACGGCCCGGCGGACACAAGCGTGAATGACTTTGATGCGTTCGTCATACTGTTTCGACGACGCCGGCGTGCAGTAGCGTGCGAGCCGTGTTTTGATCTTCCGTAAGAGCAGGTTGCATCTCGCGCGAGAGTTAATACTAATAGGAAATTGGAAGAAGATTGGGCCATACTTGTCCCGCAACGCAACGTCTAGCGGGTCTTCGACTTCGTCGGTGTTCGTGGGACTGGGGGGTAGATCTCGGCGAGGGGAGGTGGGGACGTCTTTGTGACCCGAACAATACTTCCGCGACGCAGGGAGTTTTCGCTGCAGGCCAAGGACCCACAGAGCGTTTTGCGACTCAAGGAGCAGGCTGCATGCCCTATGTTCTACCGCAGCAAGAAGAGATTCTGTTTTGTAACGCTGATCGATGAGGAAATCCCAGAACTTCCTGTGACCAAAATCCTGCACGGATATGTCAATGCACTGCTGAGGGTCATCGAAGAATCCCAACCATGTCGTTCCTGTGAATTCTCGTCGCATTGAGCACATAGATGAACGAGAGCGGCACACACCCAAAGAACCGCTTGGTAAAATATTCACGAGCACTGATGCAGCTGAGTGGCGGGTCAGCGAGTAGGGCGGGATAGAGAGTCATGTGTCGAACCGATTCAAGAGTCGGTACTTGACTACGAGTGCCTTGTTCCATGTCTTGACGGTCTTAAAAGACCTGCAGCCGTCGATCTCAGCTACGCTGTGACAGATACTGTCCTCTGGAAATTTATCCAGTGAAGAGTGGTGTATTTTGTAGTTTACATAGAGCTTAATGCGTTCCTGTATGCACAGTCAGACCTTCAACACTGCAGAAAGAACATCTTGTATGCCACTCACGGCGTTGTGGCGTGGGCAGTACCGGGGGGTATTCTTTGTTCTTGCATTACATCGGTTTCCGAAGGCATCCAGAGCGGCGCACAAGTCTGCCTGGGTACTGATAGTACGTGGTAAGACAGTCGCTGTGGAAAGTCTCCTTGTCGCGGTTCTGGAGGGCATGGCTGAGAGAGTGGGAGCACGACTGTTGCGGCCATAACCCACGATCCCACGACCGGGAGGGTACCCAAGGAGAACCAGGGAATTTCAGACCTGATTTCGCCCAGTATTTGCTCCTATTTCGATTTGCGGGGCGATCCAATTCGCGTAAGTTAGGGCTCTGACCCGTACCCACAGCCGACGGGTTACTGGAGCCATGAGAAATGTACGACAAAGTAGCCAACCAGTCAAGATCCGGAAATCCTGTGCCAAACAGAGAGTCAATCAGATTATTATTCAGCACTCCAGCCACAAATAAAGAAGAACCCGGAGGATACATGTTCCCTTCCTGCACATGAAGGTTCAGAACAAGGGCCGGTGTGGCGGTGCATGCGAATGATCATCTGAGTCACACACAGTGACTGTCACAACCTTTGCATCGTTCTCACTCCCATTTTTACATCAGGGAAAACCCAATTGCTATGGGTTCTATGGGCAGCTACATAGACCCACATAGACACCCATAGACACCATAGCAACGTTGCTATGGCATCTATGGCCTCTATAGCCACTATGAGTGTCTATGCAGGTCTATGTAGCAGCCCATAGCAATTTGGCTTTTTCCTGATGTAGCAGGTAAAATCCAGTAGTTTAATAATCTGACCTCGAACAGGGGCTCTGAAATGCCACCGTGAACGGCGCGGCGCTCTTAAAACTTGATTCGGCTAGCGGGTTCATCATCGCGGGCAGTCTGATGAGCATTTCTGTCTCATCCTTCGAATCTTCCTCTTCCGACATTGCGTACATTTGTACATCTTACGTGGATGGCTTGAGCTTTTTTGTAACTTCATTGAGTCTCGTTTTGGCCTCAATCCTCCTCTTTGTATCCCAAGGCCCAAAATACTTGCTGACGATCTCGTTTTAGTTGCAACGCCCTCACTCGCCATGTGGAACGCATCAGTCCAGCCAGTGGTCAGATCCTTCCTCCCGATGCGGTATTCACCGTCGATTGAAAGAGTAGTAGATATCATTCACATCGCCCTGGATTACAGATCGGTGCGTGTCGTTCTTGCCCTCAATTTCCTTTTCTTTTTGTCTTGGACCTTTATCCCCCAACTGTCGTCTTTCTTTCCTCCCGATGAATTTTCTTTCTAACTCGCCTGACAGATTCATCAATCGCAACGCCCGCGCCGGGTACACTTGGTAGGCGATGTACTACATACTTTGCCGGCATCTGTGTCTCGGCACCGCCCGCACTGTAAGTTATGTCAGGCAGGCGACAGCCACCGTTCTGGTGTATGGAACGGATGGGCAACTGTATAGGCCTCTCTTTAAACACCGCGTCCAGATGGTCTCGAAGGAGTGGTAGCTGTAGGGTTGCAACTCGGGGGACACACAGCGCGAAGATCTCGTTTGAAAGGCGCCGGACAGACGGAAAAACGCTGTGACATCCGACGTTGTACTCGTTGAGCGCCACTCGATCCGACTTCAGTAATTCAAGTAATTGCTGAAGGATATCGATATCGATAGCATACCGGGCAAGGTCGAAGGGTTATGAATCGACCACTGATCGAAAATGGAACGACTCCTGAGGGAGGGAGTTGAAGCGAAGAAGGTCATGGAGATGATTTCTTTGCTCTGAGCTGGGTAAGAGTGGCGAATGGAAGACTGATGCGCTGGAGTCCATGACATATCAGGCGAGGGAAAAAGAGCGACGCAAAGCATCAACGAAATGATATTGAGCAGGGCGGGGCGTGTCAGCGACGAAGACAAATGGGTTAGGCGAAGATGAACGGCAGTTGAGTACAAATTAACAGGGGATAGTGCGGGGGTCGAAGAAGTGTGGGAACCAGCCAATTACGAGCGAAGAATGAGGACCGTGATGTGTAAAATCAAGATTACAATGCAGAATCCGGGCACCGAGCCTCGGCACACCCATCCAAGAGCAGACGGCTGTCGGTGGAGCCGTCAACGATTGCTGCAGCGCGGTGTGTCGCCGCCAATCCCGCATCGCATGCCAAAGCCTGGACCTCAATGAACACCATGGCAGAGCCTGATCTCACAGCCGCATGGATGCTCGCCTAGCGGCCGAATTCGCATCCGACGGATGGGAGGTGGACCAGGCGCGTATCTAGCCGTGTGGCCCGGTTCGTGGTGTGTAGCGCTTCCAGAGTCTTGTGTATCCCCAGCGCCGCCGGTGGTGAGCGGGGCCGATTAAGGACGCGAGCGTGACAGCGCCGACTCTGGCGAATGGCGGTTCAGGTGAAGCGCTAGTACCGGGTCAGCGGCGTCGTGAGCAGCGGGAAAATCGGCCATGCGATCACGAACCGGAGGGTATACGGGCGAATACAGAGAACGCCAGCCATGAAGCGCGTTGCACGGCTACATGCAGCACGAGGTGTCATTGTTGAGGCCAGAGAAGCAAACATACATGGAATCTCCACGCCGTGTGTGTTCGCGCATGCACGCCCACGGTGCATCCCGATATCCATTCCCGCCAGATCCGAATATGCTCTGCCCCAGATCCGCACACTCGTCTGTCAGCAGAGATGAGCGCACCCTCGTCTGTCGCAGGAGCAATGGGTGTTCCCGCAAGCAGCGCGAACTTCGTCGTATACGAGTCCCCAGGCCGTGCGTGTACTCGAGAGCGGCGGTGCGCCGGGGATCGGGTGCTTCGTCATGTATGATGACGGCGGAAGGATCGATAACCAATGTGATGAGTGGAATGTGTGGGTACCAGATAGCGGCAGCGGGAAATAGACGGGGCAGGACAGATGCATGGACACGGCGGCAACCAGGACAACAGCGTGGATAATGCACGAGGATTCGCGAGACGATATGGAACATAGAGCGCCGCGCGTATATGGGAAGAGGACGTAGCTACGAGGATAGACATTCCGCATCCTGTAAGCGGTGCGCAATGAGCCCGGGACGTGAAGACGGCGGAGTGCATTTCGGTGGTGAGGACGATGTTGCGCGAGGTGGGCGCGAGGCGTCGCAGGCTACGTGCGGAGGTGGGCGCCTGCGATCTTCTGCACCTGTCGTTGGGAATTACAGATGCGCTGCATACGGTACGCCTGCCACCGGCGTTCTCGCCCAACCTATCGGATGAAGCCGAGCTTCAAGTGAGTGAAGCATAAACCAGGCATTGCGGAGAGGAGACAATGAGGGTTCTGTGAGCGCGTGAGTCAGGAATCATAAAGGAGACGCATAGAGCGCTAGTGGAGAAGAGGGGAGAATTCAGCCAAGATTATCGAGCAACGAGCGGGAAAATGTAATACCATGAATACTCACAAGCTCATTACAAAGACCAGCCACATCCGCCACCGCACCGCACATAACCCGCCAGTCCCTCGCCGCATCCCAGAGCTCCGCTTGCTTCCACCACGAATTGGCAAGTATGGATGTGTAGGTAGACTCCTTGGGAACGAGCAGAGCAACCTGTGTGTGCTACTCTTGCGTGGTTCGAGGAAGCCGTGCCAGGTGTGGTGAGTGACATCGACGTTGTGAGGAAGAGGTGATCGGCCGTCGGTCGCCGAAGCCGGTTATTTGATCCGTAAATAGATTGCACCTTTTCGCAGCCTTCCCACTAGGCCCAAGCTTTACGGAAACTGGTGAAGGCACAAATCATCGCCGACTCGGAGGACCAAGTCGCGGTGAGGTCCACACAGCCCCTCAAACGCGAAGACTTTCTTGCTTGGTCATTCTCGTCTCAGGTCAAAGCGGTAGCTTACAACGCTAGATCGCTTGCACGTCCTGGAACTGTCGTACTCTCTGGAAATATCCCAATGTCTAAAGTTGGCTGGCTCTGGAATTTCCTCCCCATTTTGAATCATAATTGCAATAGCAATCGGACTCGTGTGTCTCATTCATGCTCGATGTCGCCTCTTCCCAATATCTGCCTTTCGCGCTGGCAACGTTTTGGTAATGGGTTTCTTCTTGCGGACCCGTAATTGCTCATCGTGAAAGATACGCCGGAAATTTTCAAATTCATGGACTAATCATCTCTGCCCGCTGTCTTGCGTTTGTTGTCCCCTGGAAATTTGGCATATCCTCTTCTCGAATTTTCGTGCAAGAAATCACCTGGCTCAAGAGGTAATCCGGCCTTGAGTTTCAGAAAGACCAATTCGTGATCAACGCCATCAAAATTTTGTATCCTGCTGGTTGGTGAGATGGAGTCGCGCCGTGAATCCTAGTCGCATCTGTGCCTGTTCGAATTCGTTTCAGGTTCAATGAGGCGCTTCCCATGCACCCGGAACACGACTCGTCTGAGCACTGCATAGATTCGGTGAGGAAACCTGTAAGGTACGCGTAAGCGTCGGGTACGGTACGTGCGAGACCTGTCCCGTTTGGCCTTCCATCCTTGAGCCCAGCAAGTCGTAGTACCAGTGTTGTACTTAAGGGTCTTAATAAGCGTCACTGCTGAAGTAAAGGCCTTAACAGCTGTTAAGGGTTAATTACGGGTGCGTATTTCTCCCTACTTATCTCCCTACTTATAAAATTAAGCCTGTCCGTCCGAAGCTTTTTAAACTCCGCTTTTGGGAGATCACGCCCGAAGCTTTGGAAGCGCTCTGTCTGGACCTTTGGAAGCGCCCAATAAACGGTGCTTCCTTGGGGTTTCTAACCCCATGGTCAACTTTAAGCGCCTGCGCGCCTATATCTCCCTACTTATAAAATTAAGCCTGTCCGTCCGAAGCTTTTTAAACTCCGCTTTTGGGAGATCACGCCCGAAGCTTTGGAAGCGCTCTGTCTGGACCTTTGGAAGCGCCCAATAAACGGTGCTTCCTCGGGGTTTCTGTTGGAAGTTCAACCGTAGTTGAACCGAAGCAAGCCGAGAGGCTTGGCGAACCGCGCATCAGCGCGTAGTCGCATGCGGGGACAAGTTCGCAGCATGCGTAGTTGAACCGCAGTGCGCAGGCACTGTGCCCCAGTTCTTTTTTGTCTTGACTCATATGTAGATGACTTGTATAGTAATTTAGTGACTCGCCTTCGTAGTATAAAAGCTTGTAGTATATTCAGAGTAAAACACCAATTCACTACTGTGACTTACTCCAATTCGTTCGACCTGCTCACAGGTTATGGGCCCCGACCGCGCATAAACAACCACGAACGAATACAGCTCAGCCTTACCTTTGCTTTACTATGTCCACATCCACCAACACACTCTCATCCACTGCAAAGCTTGGCGAGTACTTCGCCAGGCTGCCTTCGTGCAAGGCTGACGGAAAGAACTATGTGTTCTTCCGTGATCGCTTCAAGTTTGCGATCGACGCGGCTGGTCTTGGCGACCACCTCGAGGATCCTGTGATCTCGACGGAGCCCGTCGCGCCCGGATTCGTGAACCCGCAAGTTCCAACTGCGGACGAGACGAAGGCGCACGACGCGTATTTGATGCGTCGTCGGTTCTGGAAATCAGAGCAGGCCGTTATTAAACAGGGCCTCGCAACGACGATTCCAGACTCACTCTTCCTCAAAGTGAAGGGTGAGAAAACCGCTATAGAAATGTGGGACAAAGTGAAAGCTCACTTTGAGAAGAAGTCACAAATGGTCACCGTGGATCTGCGACGCAAATTGCAAGATGAGCGATGCGCAGAAGGAGGCGACGTGAAGGAACACCTCATGACACTCCAGACGTACAGGGAAGACCTGATCGCCATGGGCGCTGACCCTGGCGACAAAGAGTTCGTTGCCATTGTGCTTGGTTCGCTTCCGAACAACTGGGAGACTTACCTTAGTGCGCTTACCGGCGCAGCAGCACTTCTTGGCAAGAACCTTGATCCGGACACGGTGCTGCAAGGCATCAGTGACGAAGCGGAAAGAAAGTCAGCAAAGAAAGAAAGAACTGACTCACAGCCAGAAGCCGCGTTCTACGGGAACAGCGGTAGGAAGCGCAATAATAAGGGCAACATCAAGTGCTATAACTGCAATAAAAAAGGACACATGTCCAAAGATTGCTGGGCTAAAGGCGGCGGAAAAGAAGGACAAAGTCCTCACCGCAAGCCGAAGAGCCAAGCCAACTCAGCTCAGGTGCAAAAGGAATTTGACGCCGCTTGGTACGTAGCTGAGGGATATGACGGCAAGTTTGATGAACTTGACTCGGATGATTGGTTCGAAGAAGATGGCTACGCGGATATGCCGCCCCTCCAGGACGTCTCAGATAGTGATGACGAAATTCCAGAGAAAAATGAACCTGAGGAGATTCAGACTACGGAAGAAGTGAATGAGAAAATTTCACTCACCGCAGAGAGAATAAAGCTGATCGCCGCGGTAGCTACGACTAGTGATAATCGTAAGCTCGACATTTACGACTCCGGTGCAACCCAACATCTGACACCTTCCCGGAACAGGCTGCTGAATTTTCAGACGACTGAACCACGAGGAATTGTTGCCGCTGACAACAATAAGTTCGAAGCAAAAGGGAAAGGCGATATGTATATAGATGTACCTGACAAAAATAAACAGTCAACACGAGTGCTTGTTAAGGACGTACTTTATGCCCCGAGCATGGGAGTAACGTTGCTTTCAGTCGGAAGAATTACACAGGCAGGCTATAAGCTGCATTTCAGAAGCACAGATTGTAAGATTTTTGATCAGAAAGGCCGGCGTATTGGCATAATCCCATTTGCTCACGGTGTATACTGTGTGGAGGCGCCACAGGCTGAACTGAGAGCGTACTCTGCAGACGATGGTCCATTAGTAGTAACTCCAGAAGAACTACACCGCTTACTCGGTCATATCCCGATTGAAGCGGCAAGAACTCTAGTCAGAAATAAGTTTATCGAGGGAATTGAACTCGATGAAACTGGGCCTACCCCAGCGAAAGACTGTGAATCATGTCTGCATGGCAGAATGACCAGAAAGCCGGTTAACAAACTCGCAGAACGCGAGGCAAAAGGGCAGGTAGGCGATGAGATACATACTGATGTATGGGGACCCGCATCTGTAGAAATGCCGCAACATAATAAATATTATGTGTCTTTCACGGACGAAGCATCCCGTTACAGTGTCGTTGTGTTAATGTACGCGAAAAGCGACACTTTTGACGCCCTGAAGACCCTTGTAGCACGTTGGGAACGCGAATCAGGGCTAAAGATCAAGATCTTGCATTCTGATAACGGTGGAGAGTACAAAAGTAAAGAATTTGATAAGTACCTCGCTGAGCACGGAATTCAACGCCGCCTGACTGTGCACGATACGCCAGAACATAACGGAGTGGCGGAAAGGCTGAATCGGACGCTTCTAGAAAAGGTCCGTGCGATGCTGCACGCAGCAGACTTGCCTGGAAATCTGTGGGGAGAAGCATTAAAACATGCAGTTTGGCTGAAAAACCGTACCTCGACGAAAGCCCTCTGTGGGAAAACACCCTACGAGGTGTTCCACAAGAGGAAACCAGACCTCCGCCACATACACGAGTGGGGATGTAAGGTCTGGGTTCATACAAGCGATGGAAAACTCAAAGGACGAGCACGCGAAGGGCGATGGCTTGGCCTTGATGGAGAAACGATAGACGGCCATAGAATCTATTACCCAGATAAACAAAGCATCAGGGTAGAGCGCAGCGTACGATTCGCGGAAGAGAGGCGCACTGGTGAACTACATAAAGTATTGAATGAGGGGGAGAATGCGGAAATTAGAGTGGTACAGCCCTCTGAAAGCATTCAACACACACCTGAAGCTCCCAATCCAATTGTCATCCAACTGCTCCAATCTCCGCTCACAACACCACCCGAGACTCCATCCGGGAGTCCTACACCGAAATCGCAGAAGGCAGTCGCGCCTCGCGATATAACGAGCAAGATTGATGTCCAGAATATTCTTGAGGGTGGCAGGACACGTCGTTCTGCGCATAGCGCCCAGATGCTTCAGAGGGAGAACATCAGGCCATCCCTAGCCAGCAGAGACTTCGCATTTGCAGGCTTAGGGGACATGTCGGATTCTCCAACGGTAGAGGAAGCACAGAAGAGACCAGATTGGCCGCTGTTCAAGCAGGCCATGGACGCCGAGATGGAAGCGATGAAGAAGACGCGTACATTCGGTGACAGATTTGTTCCCAGGCCTCCGGGCCGGAATGTTGTCGGCTCTAAATGGGCGCTCCGAATCAAGCGCAAGGCAAACGGCGAGATAGACAAATATAAGGCTCGCTTAGTCGCAAAAGGCTTCACCCAGGTGCAAGGAGTAGATTATTATGAGACATTCTCACCGACAGCTAAATTGTCTTCGTTGAGATCAATCTTATCACTCGCGGCACGCTATGATTGGGACGTGAAGGTCTTCGATTACTCCTCAGCATTCTTGAATGGAGAATTCTCCGCTGAAGAGGAAATATTCATGGAGCAGGCACCGTACTACAGCAACGGCAACCCGAACGAAGTGATCAAGTTACATAAAACCATCTACGGGCTCAAGCAATCGAGCCGCAAATGGTACGAGAAGCTTACGGGGGAATTAGCAAAACTCGGAATTTACCCGTTAAATTCCGACCATGCTGTTTACCGCGCTGTTCGAGGCGATAAATTTGTGGTTATTGCGATCCACATCGACGACAGCACCATCACGGGAAACTCACCCGAGTTAATTGATCAGGTTCAAGAGGAAATCTCTAGATTGTTCAAGATTACAATGCTGGGAAACATCGAGTGGCTACTGGGGATGGAAGTGAAGCGAGATAGAAACACTCACACCCTAGCACTGTCCCAGACGACGTATATTGACTCGTTGCTCCGCAAGTTCAACATGGAAAACTGTAAATCAGTTTCCGTACCTCTGGATCCAAATGCTCAGCTTACACGCGAGCAAGTTGCCAAGACACGAGAGGAAGCGCTGGAAATGGCAAAGGTGCCATACCGCGAGTTGATAGGCGGGCTAGTTTGGCTAGCAACCGCGACACGACCGGACTTGAGCTTCCCCGTTTGTCTCCTGTCCCGATTCGTCGAGAATCCTGGGATAGCACACTGGAATGCGGCGAAACGAGTTCTTCAATACCTGAAGGGCACTCGCACGCATGCACTGACCTATAGCGCAGAAGAAACAACGCTTGGTTTAAATATTTTTGCTGATGCAGACGGGATGTCATTGGACAACCGTAAAGCAGTGACTGGGTATGTTCTAATGTTAAATGGTGCCGCAGTATCCTGGGCATCAAAGCAACAAGAAATTATTTCGCTTTCAACAACTGAAGCGGAATATATTGCCCTTACCTACACGGCTAAAGAGGCAATTTGGTTTCGCGCCTTCATGACCGAAATGTTTGGCCCAATCACTTTCCCCACAATCATCTATGATGATAATCAGTCGGCAATCGCGCTTGCGCATGCGGAATTAGGTCAATTCCACGCGCGTACAAAGCATATAGATATACGCTATCACTTCATCCGTTCCAAAATTGAAGAAGGAACCCTGGAAGTGGTTTATTGCCCAACTGCTGAAATGACAGCCGATTTACTTACTAAAGCCCTGGCCCCCTTCAAGTTCAAACCACTTGTTGCGGCACTGGGACTCATTTCGGCTTGAGGGGGAGTGTTGGAAGTTCAACCGTAGTTGAACCGAAGCAAGCCGAGAGGCTTGGCGAACCGCGCATCAGCGCGTAGTCGCATGCGGGGACAAGTTCGCAGCATGCGTAGTTGAACCGCAGTGCGCAGGCACTGTGCCCCAGTTCTTTTTTGTCTTGACTCATATGTAGATGACTTGTATAGTAATTTAGTGACTCGCCTTCGTAGTATAAAAGCTTGTAGTATATTCAGAGCAAAACACCAATTCACTACTGTGACTTACTCCAATTCGTTCGACCTGCTCACAGTTTCTAACCCCATGGTCAACTTTAAGCGCCTGCGCGCCTATAAAAACGTACAAAAAGCCAAACTACGCCTTTTGCTCACTGTTAAAGTTTGCGAAGCGCTAATTTAAGCACCGAAACTGGCGCCAGTGACTTATATTTATTAGCAGCTTTCTCAATTGCGCCCTCGCTTTGAAGGATAAGCTGTCGATAAAATTCTCAACTTGACTGCAACCTTAAAAAAAGATATTCTGATTGTCTTCCTCAAATTTGGTCTGCACTCAGAGCCGCAGAATACAAATTGCAATGCATGCACTGGCAGTGGTTATGTGAGAACCGACTCAGTTTTCAATCTTGATAAATCACCATCTATCATTGCTCCGTCCAATAGGCTCCCGACTCTCTGTAGATTCATTGATGAACAAGCAACTAAATATGTACTGGGAATAAACATCAATTCAATTCCACTCAGCTGAAGTCTGCCTCACAACAAACCCTGACCATTTGACAGACGGGATGTCCAAAAAGGGGATGGGAGGCCGCGAAGCGGCCGACCAGCCCCTTGTAAGGGTGAAAATAAGGGTTAATTCCCAAAAAGGCAAGAGGTGCTAGAGTAGGGATCGACTCGGTATTCCAGAATAAAATATATATTCTGCTCTTCAAAATCATCCCCAGACCCCTCCCGCGCCCCCGCGTCGGGTTCCTCGTCGCTGTACTCTGCTGCAAGGAGCTCCATGTACAGGCTTTCCTCCGAAACAACTCGAGGGCGGCGCGCTGGCTTTCCGATTGGGTGTGGGATTGTACCTCCAAAGAGATTCGCCAACATTGGGGGAAGCCAGCGGCGATTACGTGTTGCTACAGACGCCAAAATTGAGGAGGGTAAGTCTTCAATGCCGTCGTCCTCATTCTCCTCGGAGCCTGGTTCGCCCTCGCCCACGGCCTCAGCATCTCGCAACTCTTCCTGAAAAAAGGCCAGAGTGGACCCTGTCGTACATCGGAAAAAAGCGCAAATCGGGAAAGAAGACGGGAAGTGTATTTTCGTAGGGGGAAAAGTTCGTTTTTAAGTCGTCCGTGTCTGGGCGTGGCTAGGCACATAGTGAGCAAAACCCGAAAGAAATTGCAACATCGCAGGATTTGTATCGAAGGTACGGGTACAGCAGAGGGCCTAAATAACCTAGGAAATATACACAGGGGGATAAAACTCCTCCCGACCGACGAATAGATTCTTCAACCTTCAGTCACAAAAGGTTATCTGCGCCAAACATTCAGCAAACCACCACGGCGCTGGAAAAAGAAAATTATAGCTACCGCAAGGTTGCAATTGGGTGCGGAGCAGCCCACCTGCTTGAACGTCTCGCTGGGGTGTTCAAACGCCTCGGGGCAGTTTGGTTCCTTGCCGGAGATTTCATGAATATCATGATAGTGTTTAAAGATCGCTAAAACTCACAGTCTGTCCTGGCGCCATCGCAGCCGTTATAGTATCTAAACACCATGACTTGGTAAATAATCGACTAGGGAGAGCATTTACTTACCCGAAACCCGAGGTGACAGAAAATGCGTGCCTGATATGGGTTAAACGAATGAGAATATAAATCTTCGTTGAGGGGTGTGGACTGACGGGGGAATCAAGGAAATATCGGCACTCGAGAATCCGTTGGTCAGGAACAATTCGACGAGGGTGCAGCCTTCACCATTGAATCCACAACCCCCTTCGTTCATCAATGAATGGACCGGTGAGGTGATCCAAAAAATCGCGCTCACCGGTCTGCAGATACGCAATGGCCCCCCGCAAGGCGCCGTTCTGGGAGTAATCTCTGGGTGATTATGAGCATTCGGTGAGCCAACTTTTATTGGCGTCGGCACGCACCTTCCTGTCGAGAGCACCCTACCGCCTTGAATCAAGGTAGGCTAGTCAGTAGCTTGCGTCAGAGGCAAACACGGGAATGGTTGAGATCAAGCTCACCGTGCCGAAGCCACAGCTGAGGGTCAATTTAGCAAAGCACTGCCGCGGATGGAAAGCGCGGGACATACTTGTTCGTGAAATGGACAGTGTGAGTCTCGGCGAGAGCATGTCCAAGTGTGGCTGCGATAACTGCCATGGAGGTCAGGAAAGAGAACATATTAATCTGAAAATCAGGGGGCGGGGAGTAGCTCGTGTGGGGCGGGCTACGGAAAGATGGCCTGGAGGTGTTAGAAATTTATATGAAAATTAGTTCGCAAATTTATCCAAGCAGAGGACTTGGACCACGGTATGGGCAGCCTAACCAGATAATGAATCCTTTGAGCGTGCGCAGGCCGACAGACGTTGAATATCAAAGCAAGATAAAAAAAATATAGCAGTCCCACACCGCGCGAGGCTCGCAAGAACGAACTGCCGGGTCATTGAGCGTGAAGCTCGATCGATTTGATGCTTGAGGTTTAATTGCATTCTGTATCACGGCTCAACGCGCGTTTATCAGTTCTTTTTTCATCTACGGAGCAAGGAATATTCAGGACAAGAATAATACCTAAGTCACGGGCTCGATATGTAGAGGAGCTGTCGCGTTCCATCTGCGGTTGCGGGCATCAGCATTATAGTGAGACGAGGCCAAGTGGATCGTTTTTGGGGAGAGGCGGGACATATTTCCTTGCGATCGCCGTGACGAAGACTTGGAGCGTTAGAATCCTGAACATGTGGACCTCTCAAGTTGACGCGGTGATTTGCTAAAGGATGAAACTTACGCAATGCGCCAACCGAGACAGACTCCGGATACAGAATACTGCTCGGATTGAATTCGTTCGCTTCAAGTATTCTCCAGCTCGCCTCCCACGACTTTCGCGCAATCTCCGGGCTTGATGGTGACTGGGAGTCGCTTCGAAGTCACTTTTGAAGCAGATTTGAATTGATAACTCCTGGTCCCGGGGTTGACTAAGCTTTTGTTGCGCCAGTTCGGCCCTCCGCCGTGCCTGGGCTGCCCCTAGTGCGCCAGGGGGCGGAGATGCAGGCGGGCGCGGATGCCTTTCGCCTTCCGTATGAGGGAGTGAGTCGCACAAAGAAGCAGAATATGAAGGGGACAGAAGGGACGTACACGGGGATGAGAAAGCTTCGCGGGCCGAGGTGCAATCGCACGCAAGCCGCGCATTCTATCGAGGGGTTGGTTAGTAGGCACGAGAGAGAAGAGGAAAGGGATCTCGACTCACCTCTTTGGTGTGTCTACACGAGATGGATCTCGTCCTGGCGTACTTCTCGCAGCGCAGCGATTAATTTACGCTCATCTCATCTGTAGCGCAAGAGCACGCGCGTCTGGCAAGCAAAGGCGCGGGTTGAGAAGTGGCCCGTGTACTAACAGGAAGTCCACAGAACAGGTGAGTACCGGCGAAAATCGCCGGGACATGCGGAGTAGCAGCCAGGGAAGTGTATTCAAGCAGATGAAGCCGGAAGTGCCAGGCGCACGAACAGTATCGTATCGATGCAAGGCGAAAAGGGCGTCTCAAGTCGTGGGCAGCACCAGTGTCGTCGTTGGCAGGTGTTAGAGAAGAAAGAAGGACGCACTCGTAGGATGTGAAGCGCCGGCATGGCGCGCGGCATCCCGAGGGCAGCAGGACCAGTGAGCGCGCTGTGTGGCAGTTGTGCGGCGCAGAAGATTGATTTGTTCTACGCTGGTCTGACCATCGTACCGGTGGATATCAGATGGGAATGCGCCCAAGTTGCCATGCGGTACGCCCTCCGCCATGGCTCGGATGGCGGTGAGCTTGAAAAGTGATGCGGAGACAATTGAAGGGAGTGCTGTGCAAGCGTGTCAGTGAGGGAGTCGTAAAGGAGACAAGGCGAAGGGGATGCGAATTCAGCGGTGATGCCCACTAACTTTAGTTAGTGGGTCTTATAGCGCCCTATTTTGACAGCTCCGCCAAATTTTGAATGTTTAGATAAGCATCAATCAAATCGGCCGAAAACCCGATGGCAATTGCTCCGACGTTGAGATTTGTTCTTAAGAAATTCTTGAACCCTTGAATTTGTGTTTGATCTTGTTCATACCTTCCGTGTAAACTCATAGCACAATATGTGGAGCCCAGCTAACTTATTTGACCATGTGGTGAATGTATTTTGCACTCATGCTCAGCACTCATTGCTTATGTCGTGACAGGTTTAATCATAGAAACAGCGCCCACTGATCAAACGTTGATCCGGTCACGTAACCTTGCCGCTGCCACCCGTAGCCGTGACGGCAACGGCCGTTGATTTAACGGGTACTTATTCGACGGGCACGGCCGTGGTTCAACAGCCCGTTGACTGGTTTGAAAGAATCCTAATGGGATGGCACGGTCAGCGAGGCGGCTATGACGGGCCAACAGGCAAGTTCAGATTTTGTCTCTGTTGTTTCAAGAGGCCCATGGTACTGCCAGGAAATACTCACTTTGGAGGTAAGCTGTAAAGTTTGCTCTACTGAACTGAATCATGTCAGTAGAGGCCAACAAAGAGTGCAGCTTT
Source organism: Mycena capillaripes (assembly GCA_029204075.1). Lineage (NCBI taxonomy): Eukaryota > Fungi > Basidiomycota > Agaricomycetes > Agaricales > Mycenaceae > Mycena > Mycena capillaripes. Next base: position 5,104,772 of record JARHKZ010000003.1, on the reverse strand, counting down.
AGGAAAACTCATCTAATCAGGCTTCATAATTTCTCTCCATATCAGAAAACCCAAAGTTCACGGAAGTTGAATAAGTTGAGGTAAGTTCAACCCCGGCATCACTCACAGAAATTGCCGATACGGGAGTATTGACTGAATTTGAACCTTTATTGGTAATGAGTGCCTCTAGAGTGTTTCCTGGAGGAATCAAACATACCTTGCAGCGCCGTCGGGACGCTGAGCCGTGACCGTGCCGTCGGCGAGAGGGAAAAATCTCTGACTGAATGGGCACAGCACCCGTTCGATGGGTGCCATCGAACTGTCGCGACCGTCACGGGCTGCAGCCCTACCTTCAAAGACTCTCATGTCCTATCGTCCTGCAGCTTGTGCAATGCTGACACAGTTCAGTGCCTGAATTTCCTCAAAAGTCTTTGTGTTCAAGTGTGATGTTCAGTTCGCTTCTGTGCAATATTGTTCTTGTGACTATTCCCCTGCACAAGGACTACAACACATTAAATACATACAATGTGTCCAATAAAATTCGACTATACCTTCACCTGTGTGCCCATACTTTGATTGCATGCCGAGCTGAGTAACGTACTTCGAGGAGCTTACTTGCGCCTTTCAACACTTAATGAAAATTTCAGCCTTTGTTCCGCATGCGAATCAACGTCACATCGCACATTTTCGTGCTCAACTTTCAGAATCCGACCTTGTATGATCTGAATTTATGAAGATCTCTCTGCCAAAAGATATGTGTTCCTATCCGTGCTTAATGTACTTTGTTCCTATATTCCTCATCAAGTGTCACCATTGCCTCATGCCCTTCTTAACGTGGATATTGATTTATCAGTAGTTGCCAACTTTGGTCTGGGCTGGTCCGGGGGTAAGTCACTGAGCTTGTCGCTTTAGTGATTGATACCGTTAGTGGGCTTTGCCGCGACAGCGCGCTACAGAGATTATAGTAGAAACATTCACAAGCCCATTAAGCAGACAAACCACGTCCACCGCAGCCGCCGCACCCTGGACTGGGATCTCCGTCAGGTATTCGCGGCGAATGTTCATCCATACGCTCCTTGTGACAAGCAGGGCGAGCCCACTCTTGCGCAGGCGTTTGGCACGCAGGCTTGAGCGCGAGGATGCGGTCCTGGGACATGTTGTGCGGAAGAGGTGATCGGCCGTCGGTCGCCGAAGCCGGTTGTTTGGTCCGTAAACAAGCTGCTCTTTGTCCTCCACCATCACCTGGATTTCGCAGCCTTCCTTCTGGGTCTAATCTTCGCCAAAATCGCTGCTACAAACAGCTACCTCGCCCTCAGCCGCGGTTATTTCGACCCAGTGCCTAAAACGCGCATACATATGAAACTGAGTACGCCCAGCCCCTCTCGCAATTGCCTTATCTCAATCTCTGAGAATTTCAATGTTAACCTCATGCCGTATTTATTTCTGGTGTTTCTCAGATCTTATGTCACTCCGCATGATTTTCTGTCTCGGTTTCGCAATAATTGACTCGGGCGCCCCTGGTTTACATTAGGTCTTTGGGATATGCCCCTTCGAAGGATCCCACGCCGTGCTCCCCGCCACGATTTTCACTTTCGCCTTGGATTTTGCGGGCTTTATAATACCACTCATACGCTCGGCACTCCCCTAGCCACAGCGGTGTGTGCAGATCCCTCAAACTCGACGTGCTGAACTCCTTGCTTTCGCAATAGTTGCATCTGCCTATGACTTGAGCGCTCGGTCCATCTCGTCGGCTTGAATTCTCACCCAACCCGGGGTTGCTGCCTCGCCATGACCATGATCGCACGACACTCGCAGTACGCCGACGCAACTTTGATTCAATTCAGAGATCTAACTGATAGAAAGGCTTTTCACGCACAGGTTACTCGCCGAGGTCCTCGAGAAAATGACCTACGCAAGGCCGTATCTTGCGTCTTCTGCGCCTGCACAGCAGCGAGGATCGTCTCGGGAAGTATAAAGCTCGCTTGGATGATATGTGCCAAGCGTTTACCGTGCGTTTCACTGTCTTATTCCTTCGGCATTTTCTGATTGACCCTAGATCGAATCCGCTATCGGCATGCAAATGGCCATGAGGGATCCCCAAACGAAGGTCACTTCCTCTACTCTTCAAAAAAAAAAAATGGCCTCATGAGGTCTCATGTACGTTGTATCTCCTCATGGCGTGAACTCGGCTGCTGCCATAGAACAGCCTCCGCACCCACATTCTGTGTTGCGAATTTTTCTTTGCTTGATGGCGTGGGCCATGTGAGTCAGATCTACCGCATTTACCGATACCAAATATATCTACGGTTACGGCTGTCCCCTTGGCGCACACCAGTACCAGTACTATCTTCGTGTTTGAGATATCATCACTAGTATGTAATGATCCACTGAAATATCTCAAGGCGGCTCCCTCCGTCGTCGATGCGGATGGATTTGACATGCTCCTCAGCCCCCTCAACATCTGAGCTCTTAGAGCATTTAGGGCAGAAAGTGTTCTGTGGGGATTCGTTGTCGGAGACCATTGGCGATCTCCGAGCCAAACGCTGGGCGACAAGGAGGTATGATCCGTCCTTCAAAGTCCAGATAGTATATTGGTCTAATGCAACCTCTCGCAGACGGACTAGCACGCATGCAAGTACATGTATTCTCGAATCCACAAATGAGTAACCAAAGCTGTGTTTCATCCACTTTCTGGTTCCCTATGACGTTCACGAGCAGACCTGGAGACATTGCGTCAGACAAAGGAGAGTCCTATCGGAGAAACTGTACTCACGCCTTCGATGCAGAAGAAGCAGGTGCAGCATGCAACCGTAGCGCTGCAGGCTTTGCCGGCGCAGATATCGGGTTGGAGTGCTCGAAGGACGGCCGGGGGCCCAGGGCAGACTGGCGTTGCGGTGCGGGGAGCAGCCGCGGCGATGGTAGCCTGCATGAGGGCTGCAAGCGCAAGAGTGAGATAGGAAGAGTAGCGCATTGTTAATACGAGTGAGGTATTTGCTGTATGTAAGTTTGGATCGAGGCGAGTATTCATACAATAATCGGAGGGATCTCGATGCGTTCTCGTCGAGCGCCTGCTGTTGGCCAGCAAGTGATAGTGAAGTCTTCGATTGTTTGGACGTCATGACGGTGCGCGCTTCAATGGTTCTTTTGACGTTCTATTTATACAATAATTGACGGGATCTCGATACCTTATCGTCGAGCGCCCACTGCTGGTCAGCAAGTGATAGGGAAGTCATCGAATTCTTTGGATGTAATAACGATACTTCAATGGTTCTTTTGACGTGCTGAAAAGTCAAAATACTCCACCCTGAATCAAATAAAATCTAATGCCAGTGAACCCTTTACTTTGGATTACAATTGACTGTTACCCGGTGCTGTTTCAATTTAAGTTGATGCACCCACAGTCTCAGATGCCACGAATTCATTTCGGCACAGAGTTCAACGCCGACAACGACACTTGACGTTGGCTGGTCCCACTGACGCATTAAAAAACACTGTCCCACTTCGGAAAGACGCTGATCCTTTGTTCGGAGTAACAATCTGGGGAGACGAACCGAAAACTTCATCGACACCGGGCAGACTCATTAACGTCAATTGTTTCAAGCCTCAACTCAACATTAGATGCAAAGAGCGTGAAAAGAAGCAGATGCGCCCGGGGCCCCTGCAGCTCATTGCTGAGACGGTGGTGAGAATTAGGGCTCGACATGACTTGTTCGCCGATCGGCATCTCTGAATTGATCGATAAGGTCGCAACATTTATTCTCGGTCATGTCTCTGGCTGACAGATCGATACATTGAAAGAGAACAGATTATCGCTGCCAAAATCATGGCCTCGGTGGGGCTTCGGACTGTTCGGTCCGCGAAGCGTTTTTTCTGCCAGTGGTGCTAGCTAGCAGGTCGGAATTGGTCATGAATCGTCACTTATGACACCAAAACAAGAGGGTCAATCGACAGGAGAACAGGCCGGTTTGATGATTTTCTGAAACGCGGACGGTTTGAATGACAGCCATCACTACTAGATGGATGTAATTAATTTATCTAGTATCATCCTTTAATTATTGGAGGCAAGTACAGAAATATTCCATCAACGGCTTTAGCAGTAAACGTTTGGGATCCCTGCTTTTTAGATAAGTATGCTATTTATCTAGGATGTATACTCTGATAAATATTGTGTGCGTCCGCGGCCGCGTGGTTTAACTAGGGAAGCAATGACAATCCCCAAATAGCGCAGAGCCCAGTCTAGAACAAATTAGAGCGCTGCCCACGAGAGTTCACAGAGGTCTTTTTGAATGCGCAATTCTCGTATGTGCGCGGCGACATCCGCGTCGAGTTCCAGCCCACGGTACTGCCAGTAGATCCGGCTCACAAATGACGGCGATCCGACGCCGCCTGCTGGCAGCGGCGCGAGAGAAAGAAACCAAAATAAACATGGCCGTCGAAATGGAGGAGAGAGGGATTTGAGGAGAGGTACATCCAGAAAGGAACTAGGGAGGCAATTTGGAAACACTCCGATATTTGGCTAATGAAAATCACCACTCGCGCTCTTCACCAGTCATTTATTTTCGATAGCAAAACTGCATGTGCAGAAACCAAGAATGGCACTGTCAGATCATAATCAGATCGATCGAGGGCCATTTCTGCCAGTGAGCAGAATAGCTCCTCCTTACATGATATCTGAAAGTACTATTTCTTATATACCGAGATCATTGTGTAAGTTATTCGCTATTTATTCGTAGTCTCTGCTTCCAATCTCTCGTGTTTCCGCCCTTCTACAAAATACAGCTCTAAAAACGTCCAAGTGAGTCAGAGGACAGTGGGATCCGAGAACATTTACTCACACCGGCGGCGTCGCAAAGGAAACAGACGCAGCAGTCAGCCGCAGTGGTGCAGGTCCGGGTGGGGCAGGATTCGGGTTGGAGCGCCCTGAGGACAGACGGGACATTCGAGGTTCCCACTCGGAAGGGCGGCGGTGATGCTGGCTTGCATCAGGGCTACGAGAGAAAGAGAGAGGTATGAAGAGTAGCGCATTGGTTAATATGAGCAAGGTGTTGGCTGGATGTAACTTTGAGCAGACCGAGGTCTTTATACAAGAAGAACTATACTGCAGGCATCCGTGTCCGGCTTCGCTGTTGAAGTAGAAATGATCGCGACGTTTGTCAACTGTTGGCATGACAAAAGAAGACGTGGAGGAATTAAAAGAAGGTCAGCCGCCATCCTCAGGTGGCAGTTCATTTCTGCATTGAAGATAAGCTTAGGGCCGACACCGACACTCAACATCGGTGACTGACGTTGGCCGCAAGCCTTCTGACAGCCAGAGAATTCCCATCTGTTAGGCCCACTGGACGCCATATCGCTCCAGAGTTGGTTGAACTCCGTTTAGCGAGGCTGAGCTCTGCTCATAGCCAGCGATTCGGTCAAACCAAGAGCCGAGGTTCCTCTGATCGATCCTTTTCGACACGGGCGACAGGTTTCAAAATCTGTGGAAGACCACAATCGCAATACCTCTCTTCACACTGTCTGCGTGACATGTGGGCTCCCCGCCGTGTCCTGCAGCTATCATAAGTATTCTTCCATATAGTTGCGGAGATACCGGTTGAACCATCAAAGTGTAGACTCTCGATGGTATGCCGAGAGTTTTAGACAAGTCATCAAACGGCCGCCGGCCAAATTCGACGTGCCCGAAGCGCCATAAACAAAGCATGTCCAACATCGGTGACTCGGGCTGAAGGATATGATGCTTGAACCCTAGATGTGTGAGACCACTTGGTGGATCTGATTATGTAGCTTGGAATCATTCAATATTTACGAGCCTTGTCGCTCTTATGTCTCCTGCTTCTTTGTGGCCTGGTCTCGAATACCGGAAACATTAGAAAGCAGGAAGCGGAAGCGGCAGGTGGACAGCGATTTGGAGGAAGAAAGAACGAACATCTCGTTTAGCGGCTTCATCGGCCGGCGATTCAGATACTGTAGTCGCAATTCTTTCTGAGATTCAATCCCTCATCGCTTGCTGGTCTTCAACAATTCACAGAGCCAGAACAGGTATTCCCTTGAAAAGTAGAGGTTTCAAAGAAACAGGATCAAGGAGTGATAAAGAACACATATTACGTGAGGTAATACAGGCCAGAGGGACGGGGTGTACGAATTATAGAGGAAGAGTTACGCCTGTAAAATTTCTCCAGCGCTGTGTACCAGCCGTGGAAAGTGTCGTCACCAAAGCGTAAAGACCGCTTCTGGAGCACCCGATCCCCCAACATCGAGAGTCCCGAAAGGAGCGCGGATGCGAGATGGTGGTGCAGACTCTGGGGGTGCGGGTAATGTGTCCTGGCGTCGGCTGCAGGCGGAGCAATGAGAGTAGAGGGAGAGGGTGAGGTAGGCGAGGGCGGTGTGAAAATGTGGTGCAATCACGGTGCATGTAGCTCATGCAAATGGTGGGCAGGTCGTGCGAAGGAGTTAGGTGGTGGGTGGGGAACGGTGCTGGCGGTGCGGAGGTTTGCGCGGATCGGTGAACAGTTCTGCCGAGTGGGAGATGCGGTGTCGCTGGTCCAGAGGTGGTCGGGTGTGATAAGCGAGCAAGGAGGTTACCGAAGGGGAGCCTGTGTGGTTTCCGTGCGCGGCAACGGGACAGTGGGCGGCGGGCGGCGTGGATGGGGTGCTGTACCGTCGATTTGCGTGCGGATGCGGGTTGTAGCGCTCGTTGTACCTGATGGGCCCTCTGCTTGTCTCCAGGAGGGGTTGGGGCGATGGTAGAGGAGGGAGAGACGGAGGAAGGCAGTGCGGCCGACCGGGAGCAGACGCACTGTGTACGTGCGAGGGGATACTGTTATGTGGGATTAGTCGTACTGGTGCGCGCCGTCGCAGTAGCGAGTGGGTAGGTGTAATGGTGCGTTGGCAATGCTTTAGCTTCCGCGAGGAAGGGGATGCGCGGGGGGTGCGATACGCGGCGTCGGTGTGCAGCAGAGGGCGTGCCGGCTGGTAGTCGCAGGGGAGGTCCGAAGCGAGCGTCACACTACGAGGTGAGGACGGCGAGCGTGAGGGTGCGTGGCCGCGTGTGTACCCTCAAATGCTTTGAGGCGTGAATCTCGGCATGGAGCACCTAGAATCCGCAGTGTAAAGTCATAGAGATGCCGGGGCGGGAAGCGCATGCTGAGGATGACCCTTACGATGGGTCCCGACGCGGTGCGAAGAAGCAAGAAAAGGGGACCAGCAGTCGCCCCGTTTTGGTCTTGTGAACGAGTAAGCGAGTCGCAACGAGAAAGAGAATACGAAGAAAGCAAAAGGGACTTACTCGAGATACCAGAGCTTTGCCGGCCCTGAAATCGCACGCGAGCCGCGCATTCTGTCGAGGGGTAGGTTAAGAGGGACGAGAGAGATAAAAGAAAGGAATCTCGACTCGCCTCTTTTGTGTGTCTGTGCGATGTGGATCGCATCCTGGCGTACTTCTCGGAGCACAGCGCCTAATATCTGCTCATCCCATCAGTAGCGCAAGAGCGCGCGCGTCTTGGAAGCAGAGGTGTTGGGTGTGAAATGACCCGCGTGCTAGCAAGAAGTCCCCAGAACGAGTGAGACCGGCGAAAATCGCGGGGACGTGCGGCCAGGTATCCAAGAAGATGAAGCCGGTAGCGCCAGGGGCTTCGCAGGTCCGCGACAGCGTGATGAGGCGGTCTCGCAAAGCACGCATGCACAACCATCGCGTCCGCGTACCTATCGTCAGATGTGCATGACAGCCGCATTTATGGATCCGCCCGATGGAGGGAGGCGGCTGCGCACGGACAGTATCTTATCGATGCAAGGCGAGAGGGGCGTCTAAGTCGTGGGCAGTACCAGCTTAGTCGTTAGCAGGTGGTGGAGATGGAGGAAGGACGTGGTCATGGGACGTGAAGCACCGGGGGCAGCAGGACCAGTTGGCGCGCTGCGTGGCAGTCGTGCGGCGCGGACGATGGAGATGCTCTACGCTGGGCCGACCATGGCTCCGGTGGATATTGAATGGGAATGCGCGATAGTTGAGATGCGGTACGCCCGCCGCCATGGCTCGGATGGCGGCGAGCTTGAAGAGCGCGGAGTGCGGACACAATTGAAGGCAGTGCTGTGTGAGCGTGTCAGTGAATGAGTCGGAAAGGAAACAGAAAAGTGGGCCAGAAGGGGATGCGAATTCAGCGGGGACAGTAGAAACACTCACTAGCCCATCAAGCAGACGTCCACCGCAGCGACTCATTCTTCGCCGCACCTTAGACTCGGATCTCCGTCAGGTTATTCGTGGCGACGATTCAGGTATGCTTGGGACGAGCAGAGGAGCTGTATATGCCAATTGTGTGTGATTCGAGGCAGGGGTTTGGCACGCGCGGTTGAGCGAGGATGCGGTCTGGGACATGGACGTTGTGAGGGAAGATGTGATCGGCCGTCGGTCGCCGAAGCCGGTCGTTTGGTCCGTTGCTCTTTGTCGTTCACCTTCCTGTTGGATTCTGATCCGCATCGGCCCGCTGCTTCCACTGTACCTTCTTCGCCACCCATTCAAATATCCCTCTCCCATTATGACGCACCCTATTATCCATCTCTTTGCCAAAGTGGACCAGGTTCCCGAACGTCCGGCATGTCGTGTTCTGTTCCTGGCTTGCACGTCGAGGAAGTCTGATATCTATAGCTGAAACTGAGACACTCATTTCGAACTCTGCGAATAATCGATCAGCCGAAGAACATTGGTGGCTAGTGGGTCGAGTGGCTGATGAACCAGACGTAGAACAAGTTGTTCCAATGATTGAATGAGGACTGATGAAGCATCAGTCTTTTGACATTTTCGTTGTGGTGTCATAGGGAATTTCAAACACATTCATTGGATATACATTGTGTTCAGCACCAAATAATTTTGGGGGACAACACACAAACACAAAAAACCACGTGAAACAGCACAATCAAAATGTCAAAAGACTGATGAGGGTACATTTCACAAAACTAGCCCCACCTTTGACATAGAAGTAATTCCTGCCCAAGAAATACTATTTTTGGGCCCCAGTCCGCTGGCATGATGGGTGGAAGATATTGTAAGTCCTGTATGTTGTCGATAGTACTCGCAAATGGTTTGATTCTCTGAGAAACAAGTTCAGGTATTCAACCTTTCGAGCCACCAGCCACCAATTTGCCCACGCCAAATCAGCCACTGAGTGGCTCCAGTGGCTGTTGCGCAACCTGTCCATTTGTGGGTCATCTGCCGAGTTAAAGCTTTCCGAGAAAGGGTACTGCTCCAATCGCAATTGTGAAGCACTGGGAGGTGCTTCGCCAGGGTCCGTACATTTGTTGGCCACTGGGGCAGCTGTCAACTCCGCGGCAAGCTAAGTATCTTACATTTTATCGAACCTTGGTACATTCAATCCCCGCAGTCCCGGGACATATTTCTGACATCGAAATTTCCACAGTGCTCGATCATGTGGTTTCCCAGCACTTCTCGGTTACGCATCCCGGCCAACACTTTTTTTATATATATTCATCGGACTGGCTGGCCGAAACCAGCAGACAAATGATTGAAAGTTCGATTTTGGACAGAGGCAGCGCCGTAATGTCAGTCATGAATGATACTCCATGTCGTGTCCGTGCATGACTGACGCCCCTCCCAATACCCAGATCTGTCTTCTCGTTTCGCCTTCTTCAATGCCGTGCTTACCGCCGGCATGACTAGAGGCGGAGAAACGCCAGTGCTTGGCGACGAACGCAAACAGCTTTTGGACCAACCCGGGCGCGTGCTGCTCTGGGACGTGTTGCTGTGGCTTCGACTCCTCTTTGGCAGTGGATGCACCGACACGCCATGTAACCTTCAGCAGGAGGAAGGCTTACTTCCCGGCGTGAGTGTCGCAAATTCATTTCATGCACGTCTCGGATATTCACGGGCATCTGCAGCATTGCTCCCATATCTAGGCCAAATTACTAAATGTGCATGTGTACGGAATTCGTGGGAGAAGAAAGTGCGGGCTGCCTTTCCAAACCTGATCCACTGAAACATGCCTCGCCACTGTCTGATACAGCCCGAAGGTCACCCATGAATTACAAAACACATATATGTGCTCCGGAACCAGACAGAGATGGGCATTACGAATGCAGCTTTTCAGCTCCACGGTGGAGAGAGCCCTCAATGTCATGCTGATTGGGCAAATGATGGTTTTCCCGCTCCCTGTCTAGAAACAATATCTGTGGCCTATCTACACCGGTTCACTCAGCAAACAAACTCTACAGTCCCGGGATCTGCGACGTCATTTGCGACCGAAAAGTTTTCTTTTCTGGTTTTTCTCTTGTCTGGTACATAGGCTTATTTCGTTGGTATTTCTGAGACCTAAGCTCACGTCTTCTCTGTTCCGCCGCCCTCTTAAGGTCGGACAAGACATGCCTCCGCTACGCTTCGGCGTAGATTTTAAAGTCAGGGCTACCCGGGACTTCAAAATAGGTAGTTTGGAGGTGATGATCGCAGCAACTGTAAAGACAAAAAATTTATGCTTTTCTTTCCCTATCGACGAGGTGCATAGGAGCACGCAGGCCGGACTCTAACAACCGAGCGCGTAAATATGTAGCTCGTAAATATGTAACTCGAAATGCGTGCGCGCAAACTACTGTAGCTGAAGCAATGTCTCTGCCTGCGCATTTGGATCATAGACCAACCAATACAACGACTCGAGAAATCTCGTACACCCAGCGTCAAGGTTACTACTGGGAACAGGGCTCGAAACGGCCATATTCATTCCTGTGTATAGGTAAGTTAAGGGTTAGGAAGCTATTGTCAGGACAGAACGTACAAATATACCTGTCAGTGAGCATCGCTGTTGAAGCCAGAAGTCATAAGGACTTGAACGAACTTGAAAGGCTACTATAAAGTTGGCAGCAGCGTGTATGGTGAGTGGAACATTCAAAAAATTAACGGAAGTGAGGGACCCATCCAGTGCGTAATGAAGAGGTACATATGCGAAGAGATTTTGTGTGCTTACTTCGATGGAAGATTAACAGGCACGTCTTATAACTGCTAAAAATATTAGGAAGGGAAGATTGTCTGAGTGCGGCCAAGATATTAGAAAATACTGTTACGCACCGTCCATATGCAGTAGCAATTGTCGTGGGAGCTCATCGATGAAGGATGAACGCGCACCGATCTGTAAAGCAACTCTGTTATCAGTGTGTTTATCTAAGAAGCGAGAGAACACGTACGCGCTGCATTCGTAGCATTTTGTGCCTGCTGTCACGACAGAGTTTGAGTACAATTTGGGAGAGTTACGTGGAATATCTCGTACAATTCCGAGTGTTGATGGCAAGCGGTTCCCGCGCCACCGTAAACAGAAGTCATCTGAAAGCTGTTGAGGGACTCGAGAGTTCATTGCTGCTTCCCAGGACCGTCCAACGGGTGAGGGCTCCAGCTCGAGATAGAAAGTGTTCTCAAGTCACAAAGTTTCTGGCAAAAGTCTTGCACAATGAGTAGCGTCTGAGTTTATCTTGCTCGGAGTTTGGCTCTAGACGCTTGGAAGTCTGCTTGAGGGTGCTTGAGATTTGAGGGGATTTCCAGACAGCGTCGCGCTTCCTTGATTTTCACAGGTTCTTGCTGGGCTTGATTCATGCTGGGTAAAAATAATGGAGGGTACAGCGACAGGGATAACGCCAGCGACGTGAAACAAAGCATCGAACCGTCCGGAAGTCCGGAAGTAAACCATAGAAGGGTTGAGATTTGAAGTGGTTTGCGATCTTCGCAACAGCAGGCAGAGCTTGAGTTATTCAGGGCGGATAGGGAAAGCGTACTGCGAGGAGGTGGTGGTACGGAAGAAAGAAGCGAAGGGTTCTCCCAGGGCTCTTGTGTGGTTATTGAGCGGGAAAAACGCGGGCATGTGGGTAGGCTGCGAGTCCGTCAAGCACTTGAACGGGTAAGGTTCAAGTTAAAATGTGATGTAGAAAAATAGATGTGGGAAAAATACCATGAGGCAACCGAAACAACGGATTGGGTTGTCGAACTGGAGAGAAAGTACAAAGCACGAAATGCATAGCCACTGGTGAAGGGCTGAAACGTCAATGTGTTTGCAATGTGGTAGGCATGGCCTAGTCACCTTATTTAATTGTTTGACAGTAGCCGCACGGAATCACTTGTTGACGCCGACTTCAAATAAATTGACGCCCAGAAAAGTTCATTTGTTGGCGTTAAGTGGCGAACTCTGATTCCGTCGGGAATTTGCGGGCTTCTTCTGTGGCGTGCGAAAACCACATCTTGAGAGCCAACCGAGATATTGGTACAGTGCAGAATGAGGGAACTGCTGACACGGACAGAGAAACAGGGGTAGCCAGTAGCGAGTGCGGGGATGGGGAAGAGTATTGACAGAACGCGACTTGGGGAAATGGTGGGGCGTAAACAATGAAGGAAGCGAAGGATGACCTGCCTTCTGAGCGGATCTTGAACGGTTGATCGGGGAGGTCGAAAATAAATCTAAGCCCAATAACCTTTGATGTGTCGAGTGGGCTCGGAAAGCGAAAGGAAACCGAACTGCTAACGTGGGCGTTTCGTGGAGTTGCTGAGAGAAATAGGGTATATTCGGAACAGGCAAACATGTACAATGTGATTCGAGGCATCTGCTTAAAACACGAGGTATTCTGCGAGAAAATACGCTATTGTCGGTTCCGATCCTTCACACCGCTGCAGTTTGGCACGAGTTTTTCACTCCGGGTGCAACACTTTTCACTTTTTAAGCAAGATTTAGACAGAACCACAATCATCCAAGACCGCCAACTCTTATTCACTCACAGGTGTGCGTTCTTCCTTGAGTCAAGTACTTATTCTCTGGCATGGATCACATACTAGTCACAATACAAATTGTACTGAAACGACTCAACAACCTGGTCTCTGTGTGCGCTCGCTGTGCAATTGGGATTTTTGTGAGCTATCCGCCGGTATGTTCAAATTGAGTTTCGCCAGCCTTTCGTCCACGTCCATTTGTTGTTTGATTTGAGATGCCCGCTTGAACAACGGCTTCGCTGCGCTCCAAAGTCGTCGCGCCGATATTGGCCCATTATCCCCCATGGCGATGTTTCCCAGCTCTACCATGCACTCAGCTCTGCTCCGGTGGATCTGCATCTGCGTAAACCCTTCAAGCGCAGTTTTTAACAAGCACTCTGCCGTCGCCTCATCCTCCGTGGCAAGGAAGCCTTTTCTCAAGAACTGCATCGCCTTGAATAGAGAACATGCGGTGGAGCCACCCGGCGCCACCAGATGGCTCATCCGGCATGCAGGGCCGGGTGGCTACATAACTTGGTGGCTATTTGGTGGCTGCTCGTTATGGAGTGTATTGGGCAAAAAATACTCTATTGAGTACTACCACTTTCTCGACCTAGGCAGTCCGCCATTCTGGAGTCTAGACTTTACTTTAATGCATTGCTAAAAGTTATCACTGATGAATGGGACGAAAATATTGAATGATAGCATGTGTAGGAGTAGTTTCTGGCCCTGCATCTGTGCTCACATGTGTAGGGGTGTAGACATGGTGGTCAACAATAAGTTCTCCCTTCGTCGCTCGAACAGCCACCCAATGACGTAGCCACCCGGCACCGCATGCCGGATGAGCCATCTGGTGGCGCCGGGTGGCTCCACCGCATGTTCTCTAATATACCAATCCTCCGCTTATATTTGAGAGAATGGGCGAGCAGAAGTACCGACCACGTTTGGACATTGCCGAGCGCGTGGAATTCGTGGAATTGGCCCAAAGCACCTAGTCGTTCGAGGCAGAAGCCGTCCAAATCTCCGTCTTTCCCGAACATCTGCTTGAGCACCTCGACCAGACTATTCATTGCGGCGAGTCCCTCTCCTTCCCGCAACTCCAGGTCTGCCCGGAGGCATTGAAAAAATGCCATGTCCATCGAATATCCATGACTGGAGCATATAGACATTCCCTGGTGAATACGCTGCTGGACGTGAAGCCTGGGAGCTCCAAGGACGATATCCAAGTCGCATAGATTTCGCAAGGCGTAGACATGGAGGTGCGGCTGTACGTCCACAGCAATCGCATCGTGAACTCGGCTGAAGGATTCATGCGCCTTTCTATATTCCGTCTGTTCGAGGTGGATCATTGCCTGGGTAGCCAACATCTCGAAGTCGCTAATGGTTCCAGATAGGCCACAGAGATTCAAGAGGTTCATGCTCTCCGCACATAATCCAACTGCTCGTGCCTTTTGACCCAGCTCTGACGTGAAAATCATCGCCAGCCGGACATATTCAGCCTCCAACCGCAGCTCGCCGCATACTTTGGCGAGAGCCTGTGCCTCTTGTGCAATGGCTAATCCTGCGGCACAATCTCCCACCGTATATTTCAACCACATCAACTCGATCAGAAGACGAAGGTGTCCAGGAGTATGTGTATCCCTCGGGGCGATGGCAAGTCCAGTTTCCACAGCATTCGTCGCGGCAAATATTTTGTTGTCGATACGGTAACTTGCCGCCACCATGGCGTAGAAAATGCCTATTTAGCATGTAATTTCTTTGTCAATGTTGCATTATAATAAGAAAAAGAAATGCTGACGTTGCACATCCGCGTCCTTCACCTCGGAGAGGTGAGTGCGTCCTTGACTGATCAGCAGCTCCCTTTCTTTAGCAGGTTGATAAAGGTCCTTTCCGAGCAGATAGGTTACATAGGAAGCCTCCAATTGATGGTTCACAGGCCGCGGCAGCAAGTTTGGAATTTGACCGAGCAAAGGTATGGACTTGTTCAGGCTTACAGTAGTCAAGCGGTCGACGGATAAGATGAGGTATATCAGGTCTGCCCTGTCGATATCTGTGTTCTTAAGTTGAACGTTCAGGATGTTCTGAATATTTGCAAAAGCTGCTCGCAATCGAGGAGTGATCTGCACAGCCAGACTGGTGCCCCGTTGCTTTTCATGAAGGTCGAGAAGGTCCCGATAGTACTTGAACAATGGTTGAATGAGCTCATTGGTTGGATGGTTCAGTTGCAACATATGCTCGCGAATGGGCATCAAAACTCTCAGTCTGTGTTGCTCCGAGATGTATGCCAATGAGGTACGAAGCAGATTGGTCTTGCATTCTAGCGGCCTTTCAAAGGGAAGACCGCTTTGCAAGAGCTCCGCGTCTGAAAGTCCATCCGGAAGAATTGAAAGCAATGTGAGCAGCCGAGTTGCCTCTGGAGACATTCGAGCACTGGACAGGGAAAGCGAGATCGAGAGATCTAGATTAGACTGCTTGTCGTAACCTACAGACACAAGCTTGGTTCTCTCAAGCTTCCATCGAGACAGGACGGAGTTGCATCCCTCCATGCCCACCAGCTCTGCAATCAATGTGAGAGCGAGAGGCATATTCTGTGTAAGAAGAAGGACTTCATCAATGCCTTCGTCGGGCGAGCCTTCATCTAGATCTGCTATGTCGTGAATTACGCTTCGGGAAGCCTCATCGGACAACGGCTCCAGGGGGCACAAGAAGGGTCTTGTCCATCGAATTCTGCCGGGGCGTTCCGCTCCACGCATTGTTATCTAGAACTTGTGAGCACATCTGGGTAATGAAAGTGGAGAAGCTCACAATCAGTGCCAGCGTGTCTATCTCGGTGAGATGAGATAGGAACTCCTCGATTTCTACCCTGGTTTGCACTGGCTCCCAGGCTGTCTCAAAGTTGTCCAATACCAGCAGAGTGGGGGGAGCATCAGCAAAGAACTTGAATAGCTGCTTGAGCGAATCAGGTGCCTGTCTGAGGCCTAGGTGGAGTAGGATGAGTGTAGCCAGCTCCATCGTGGTTCTCACAGATTCGCAGCCGACGAATAAGCGATGCTGGCCAAACCTTTCGGCCATTGTAGGGTGATGAATGACCGATTTCGCCAGGCTAGTCTTCCCGATTCCACCCGGCCCCAAGACTACAATCCTAGGAGTGCATGCATTGAAGAGAGTAAGGATTTCCACTAGCTCTGCTTCACGACCGTAAAAGATTTTTGGCTTTGAAGGCAACATGAAAAGAGAGTTTGAGCTGTTTAATAGGATTAGAGAGTTATGATACAACACTGTGTTTCATGATACCTAGTGTTGTTGCTGGAGAACGCTTTTACCTCCGATGATGTATTGAAACTATGTGTGTCGGAAAGGGATTCTATCAATGCAACAACTTCCAAGTGCTGCCTTTCCGTCAGACTCATCATATTCGAAATGTGGGTTGTCAATTGTACACTAGTGACCTATAATTGACAGATATAAGTGACTGATTGCAAGGCGGGAAGAACCCCACCTTGAAGCTTTGGAGTGCGTCCTGCAGGCCCGAACGGCAAGCCTTCTGCCATTCATATAGCTCTTGTTGACGGAGGAATTTTCGGAGGCGTCCTCCTTTTTGTTGCTCTTCAATGTAGTTATGAACTTTTTGTAGTGTTCTGCCGGGGAGGAGTCGGCGCACTGTAGCAATCCGACCATTATTCTAACTTACTCGGTAAATTTCGCCACGTTGTACAGTATGCTGGGAGACCATTCTTCGCTCATGTCTGACTGAATATGAACTGTGATTATTGCGTGGAGGGTATAGATTTGCTCCAGGAATTCGGTACACTCTCGCTTGTTCGACTTAATAGTCTATCAACCACGTTAGCGTCGGAGGGAGCGAAGGGGTGTGAGTGTGAGCGCCTGTACCTCCACCGACGCGAGAAAGGACCGGGTTACTAGCGAAATTTGCTTCCAGATACCTGCATTGTTGCTGTTGTGAGTGATTAGATCGAGTGTGTCGGCGACCGCTTGCAGGCACAGGTGGATGTTGGCTAGACGAACGTCAAGGCTAGCCTGCGGAGCCATTGTGAGGACCGGAGGCCAAACGGACCAAGCCTTATATTTTCCCTTGGTAACCTCGCATACGTTGCATCCGGTCCCTCAGGAAAGATGGAAGCACGAAAGGCCATGTGTAGCGTACAAAAGATCCCGCAGATAACACTAATTATGGGCCCTGGAACAACATAAGAAGTCGGACCTCCACCAGCCGGAGTCGGCTAGTGGAGCTGCATCCCACGATTTGAAATATATCCCGAGAAATTAAGATTTCATAGGCTGGTCAGAATAGCCTAAGCCAATTACAACTAATTGTGGGATGAGAAGTCGAAGCTCCACCAGCCGGAGTCGGCATCCCACGATTTGAAATATTTCCTGAGAAAACGAGATTTGATAGGCCGACCAGAATAACCTAGGCTCATGTACCATGGCTGTGGATCCCAAGTCACTTGGGACTGCACCCGTGTGATCCGTTTTGATCCCGTCTATCCCGTAAGATCCGAGTGTGGTAATTGGGTGAGCTTCTCAATACCGTACGCCAACGCGTTTGCCCGCTGTTCTCTCGTGTCATTAAGAAATAAAATACCTTTGCCATATGATGGATGTGAGAAGTGCTTCTCAGGTCATTCACTGGAATTCCACTTGAATTCGAAAAGATTAAGATTTTTTTTGAGAAAACTGCAAGAAAACTATGGTTGAAAATACTACCTAACTGCTTGTGGTGTAGACAGGACTGTACGGCACTGGTTTTTTCCGTGCTCTGACTTTTCTTTTTGCCCAAAATAATTTAGATACATAAAACATCTTCATTTGTTGATAGCCTGTGCTACGTTACAACAGAAGGTCCATTTGCTGCATGGGCAACCTGAAGTCGGCAGCTTATAGGGCCCGGAATACTAAATTCAGCATTGCGGCTGAAAGGAAGAGGAAATAATTGAGGGAGATAGACATACCATCCATCAAACATGACTACGGCGGCGGTGCGTTTGGCGTGGGAGCCGAGACTGGAGCTGAGTAGTTCTGGGATTTTTCTCTGACTTCCTCCAAAGGTAGTGGGCGGGGGTTGGGGGTTGGTTGGAAGGCGAGCACAAAGCTTCTAAGAAACGACGTGCCGAGAAAAGTTGACGTGAGGTGATCTCGGTGAATTGGCCGGTAATTTATCTTGAATTTGATTGGCTATCCTTAGTCTCCAGGAGGATTTCGCTCCGGATAGACTTGGGATGCCGATATCACGCCACTGTCGTGCCGACACTAAGGATTCAAGTTGCTTGCGGCCCCTCTGCCAAGTTTAAAATGTAGATTTTGCAGTACATCTCTCAAAGTCTCCCTCTTTTCTCTCCTTTTTTTCTCTTCTTTCTTCTTTTTGCAACTTGAATTTGGCCGATCATCCACAGACATGGGACATGAGCCATAACCTAACCCAATTGCAGGGTGAACGTGCTGGGAACACCAGGTGTGGCGTGCACTCCCATATTCGGTTGGCTGCAACATTCAACTCGACGATTGCCCTCGGCGTAGGTCGATCTGATGTCGACCAATCAGATTACGAGCCATAGATGCCAAGAAAACAAGCGGAAGTGGCGGTGGGAGGTGGAAGCAAAAGCGAGTTCAACCAATTTAGCCCCGACCAGCTCAAAAGCCTCAAGTTCGGTGTCCTGACAGTTAAGTGAGAAACGATAGACAGGTTTTGATTCCAGCAAAAGTTCGCCAAGTTAAGGCCAAGCCCGATTTGGCTGAAGGGAGAGTTTTATGATGGATTGTCGAACTTTGGGGCAGTAAATTTCGAACAGCCCGAACTTGGCCGAAGTTTCGCTCGTCTACAAATAATGCAAAAAAGTACCAGCCTGAAAAAGTGTGAGTCACGCCAAAGACCCACCTACGTCCATTTAGACCATCCCGGCATTGACGTGCACAAAATGGAAGCAAAAGGGTAACATCGCAGTTAACAGGATGAATAAGGATGGAAGATGAAGATAAGAAATGGAGAGAGGGCCTTAAAAAAAAGGGAGAGTAAAGACGGCGCAGTCTCATTCCTCTGCGTCCGTTTCCCCCCTCCCCTTGCCGCTCCTTTTTGACTTCCCCGAGTGTGCACGGTAGCCGCAATGAACAGGGAGGGATATGGGCCTGCAACCGGGCGAAAGCAGCCGCAAGGTTGACATGCAAGCCTACTGCACCCCGATGCCCCGTACCGCCGAGCGCATGCAGAATGTTGGCGAGCTGCGCCAGGAGGTGGCGTTGCGTCGGCATCGCCGGAATGGGGCGTCCGCGAAAGAGACGAATGAGTAATGAAGAAGAAAAGAAGGGGTGAGCGATGTGAATCATATTCCAAGTATGAAGAAAAGAGAGAAGGGATGTGAAAGAAAATGTGAAAGGGATAGCAAAGGCTTAGGAAGAGATATCAAGTCCTACATGAAATGAAAAACTGCAAACCCAGGAGGAAACGATGAATGCCGCGCATTCTATTGAGAGGTAGGTTGGTAGGGAGAGAGAAACGGCACCGAACGTCGACTCACCTCTGTTGTGTGTCGGCGTGAGATGGATCTCGTACTGGCGTCGGGGAAGTACCTTTCGGAGTGCAGTGACTAATTTCCGGTCATCCCATCCGTAGCGCAAGAGCACGCGCGTCTCCGAAGGAAAGTCCCCCATGTGCTAAAGAGGAGTCCCCAGAACGGGTGAACAACGGTGAAAATCGCGGGGACATGCGGAGTAGCGGGCAGCAGGGCATCCACGAAGATAGTAGCACCAGTTCACGCGACAGCGGCAGAGGGAGCGGTATGGATGAGGGGACCGGAGCGCGGGAGGACGTCAGTAAGTAGGTTCTGGTCTTGCTACCGAGTAGGGACGCCGGCTGGATCGTGACAGCAAGACGGGTGAGATGCGAGCGGATGCACCGCACACCGCAGTACACCGACGAGAAATGCGGCGCCAGCCTCCACTACGCTGGGTGTTGTCCCCGGATACCGTAGGCAGCTCTATCACGATGCATGGCACCGATGTCGGGATTGGGGTCTGTGTATACCCAGCAGCAGCGCGGCGCGGGGCGCGGGGGATCGGGTGCTTCGGGCATGTCTGACGGAGATGTGCGCGGCGGGAGGGTCGATAGTGTATGGGAGTCTATGTAGCGCCAGCACTAGGAGCTGGGTGGGACATTCGTGCGGCGCGGAAGATCGAGATAATCTACACTTGTCCGACCATCGTCCCGGGGGATATCAGACGGGCATATGCGACAGCTGCCAACTTGTCATACGGTACGCCCGCCGCCATGGCCCGGACGGTGCCGAGTTGAAGAGCGCGGAATGCGGACAGGATTGGAGGGAGTGTTGTGCAAGCGTGTCGGTGAATGAGTCGGAAAGGAAACAGAGAGGTGGGCCAGAAAAGAATGCGGACTCATCGGCGATAGTAGAAACGCTCACTAGCCCATTAAACAGACAAACCGCGTCCATCGCAGCGACTGTGTCCACTCCATTTCTCGTCGCACCCTAGACCCGGATTTCCTTGGGTCGAGCAGAGGGAGCCCTCTCTTGTGTGAATCGAGGCAGCGGGGTTGAGCGCGAGGATACGGCTGGATTGTGTTCGGGACATGAAGGTTGCGAGGGAAGAGATGATCGGCCGTCGGTCACCGGAGCCGAAGCCGGTTGTTTGGTCTGTAAATAACCTGCTCCTTGTCTTCCGCCTTGACCTGGATTTCCCATCCTTCTCTCCGGCCCTAATCTTCGCGGAAATTGTGTCTGGCACAAACCATCTCGCCGGCTCGGAGTCTCGGAGGACCAAGCCGTGGTCATTTCCACGCAGCTCCTCAAACGCGCAGATTTTCTTCAGATCTTGCTTGATCATTATCGTCTCAGGTCTGGACTTTGGTAGGTTACAACGCTAAATCCATTATATATGCGTCCTCGACCTGTGTTTGTCTCTGAGAATATTCCGATGTTTAAACTTGAGTTTCTTGGCTTGCGATTCGCATTCATCCTTCGCGAGCGGACACTTCCCCTCGTGCAGCGACATTCCTAAGCTTTATCCTCCCATGCATACATCCGAAACCCATTGCTTGCTGGGCTCGCTCTGCCTCATCCTCATTCGACCCCAGTCTCCGGCTCGAAAACTTTCATACAAATCCAACGGAATCCACCCGCTATTAAGCTCAATTTCAATCTCAGCTTCTGGCGTACTCATTCGCCTCGCTTCAAGTTCACAGATGTTACGTCACTTTGCATGATTTTCCTCTTTCAATTTCGCAATAATTGCCTCTGATTGACTCAAGCTTACATTAAATCTTTTGGATGCCGCGCTTCCGGCCCTACTCCACCACATATTCCCCTCTCGCCTTGGTGTCTGTGAGCTCTATAATACCACCCATACGCCCGTGGCCAAAGCGGTGCCTCTAGATCCCTCAAAACTCAACTTACATACGCGTCCTAAACTCTTTGCCTTCGCAATAATCGCATCTGACGCTGCGACTTAAGTGCTCGGTCCATCTCGTCGCCCAATACGGCGGTTATCCTCTCGGACGCAACAATACTCTCTTCAAGTCGTCTTATAATGCTGTTATTTGAATACCAGCTAGATTTTTCTCTTGCGCAAGAAGCACCAGGGGTCGCAGGAGGATGAGGCGCTCATTCATGTATGGAGATACGCTCAATCACACCGCGTAGAATTTTTTGCGTCGGTGAATGGGCCAAGGGTTCCATCGAACCAACTGGTAAGGATTCCATGTCAGGTTGGAGTCAAGCGCAAAAATTACCCAAAATGCGTACCTTTCAAGGTCAAGCTATTGCACGCTTGTCATGGTGTTGAGTTGATGTTGACGCGGGAACAGCCTGTCATCTTAACACTGCCTTTCAAAATGCTGTGAGAGAAGCGCCTAATCAGCGCCGGCTCCTCATCGGCAACAGCTTCAATGCTCAGCAATGTCTCACAGCCTTCATTCTTCTCTTCCCTCCTCTCCTCATGTCGTTCTTCAGCAACAGTGCTGGGATTCTTATCCAAGGAGGCACATTCTACTCTGCTGCTGGCGACATCAACGTGCAAGAGAACCAGCAGCTGACGGCGGCTCCGATCTTTCAAGGCTCGACACCCAATCGAGCGCTAGGGTACCCTGTGGACCCTGTGGACAATCCGCATCCTCCTCTTCTCCCTGTGGGAAGATCGCTGCCGGGATTAGTGCGGAGTAATTCCACTAGGGGCGAGGCTGGGCGGTACTTGCCGTATGGTGCGCTTCAATCTTGTACTGCCGTCGCTTTTATTAAATCGATGCAGACATGACCTCAAGCCGAAGCCTCCGGTCGTACGATTCCTACTCGGAGCGTCGCTTGATGTCCACCGAGCCATACACCTCGACATCGCCGTTTACGCCGGGGGTTACGAACTACACGGGCCATTCGGGTCTTCCTTTCATGGACCCGCCGGCCGCTCCTGGATTTGTTCCCCCTCCGCATACTCATCCGGGAGGCCTCTCTATTCGTGACATCGGTTACCATGCTCCGAACTCCAGCCGAATTTCGCATGAAGACGTCTATTCACGATATGACCGATTACCAGCGGCTGCGCCGCCAGCACAGCCTGAGTTCAACCCTGTTAATCTACACACTCAATACCCCTCGCACCAGAATCCAAGCACGACGATCGATAATGGAACATTTATCGGGGGGAATGTGAATCACAACGGGGAATCAGGTATGTACTTTTCTGCCAGCAGGGTCCTTCAACGAGTCAACGAGTCTAGGTATCAATATACTGCATCGGATTGCAGCGGCGGAGGCTTTTCACGATCCCGCGGATAGCTACGATCAGCCGCGATGCCACCCCGAAACACGTACTGAAATGCTGGAGACATTGGAGAATTGGTGCATCAATTCAGAATGGCCAACGACTGGAATGGAATGGCCGACGACAACAGATAAGGAACCAACTTTTCTTTGGTTGCACGGGCCTGCTGGGGCGGGAAAATCCGCGATCATGGCATCTCTCTCGCAGCGCTTGGCAGACGCAAAGCGATTGGGCGGTACTTTCTTCTTCAAACGTGGACATCCTAGGTGTGGGAACGCGCAAGTTTTATTCGACACCCTCGCGCTTCAGCTTGCGGTCAACATCCCGCAGCTGAAATCACGAATTTCGCGAGCTGTAGAAGAAAACCCTACCATTGTGGGTAGGTCTATCAATGTTCAATTGCGGGAGCTTATCCTCGAGCCATCCCGTGATTTGGAAACCGCTCCGTGGATCATTATCATCGATGGACTTGATGAATGCGCAGGCGAGGAAACCCAGCAGGAAATCCTACATCTCATTAGGGATTCTGCTCAACAACGCAGACCTCTCAAATTTATCATCGCCAGCCGCCCAGAAGCACATATTCGCGAGGTCATGGAGGGACCAGCGTTCTGTGGTGTATACCACGGATTCAATGTTGAGCAGTCTTTCGACGATGTGCGCAGATATTTCCAAAGTGAGTTCGCAAAAATTCACCATGACCACTCGACCATGGCTTCCGTTCCAACTCCATGGCCATCGGAGGAAATCATGAAACACCTTGTCTACGAATCATCTGGTTACTTCATCTACGCCAGTACGGTCATTAAATTCGTTGGCGACAAACACTTTCGACCCACAGCGCGCCTCAAGATCATCACAGATGGAACCGAAGATTTGTTTCAATCCCCGTTTGGCGCTTTGGATCAGCTTTACACACAAATTCTCTCGGCTGTCCCACCACCGCACAATCACCTCGTTGCAATCCTACGCGTTGTGCATCATTTCCAGATGACTCCTTCACAAATTGAGGCGATCCTTGGAATGGAACCAGGTGATGCTGAGCTGTCATTACGGGGTCTCCATTCCGTGGTTCAGCGCAACGAGTGGGAGAAACTCGAGATTATCCACGCATCCTTCCGGGATTTCCTTTGTAATCCATCTCGCGCCGGCAGCTTCTATGTCGGAGATTCGGCTGACCTGCAAAATCTGGCGCTATTGATCCTCACAGAGCTGAGCTACATGTATGAAGACACCACAAAAAATCGGACTGACTTGATTGGGTGGAAGTGAGTGTTTGTTTTACACCTATGTCCCACAAGCTAAAATTTTTCAGTCCATCGGTGGTGAGGGGGCTCAACTGCCTCTTCGACCAGGTTGAACCTTCTCAAGAACTTGGTTGCCTCTTTAGGGCAATCAATCCAGATTTTGTAGTTTACATGTTTGAGATTGGTTATGAAAATCCCCTTCCATTACAGGTGAGTATCTATCGGCCCCCGCCCCCGTTTATAAATCTCACGGGTATTTAGTGGATTCTCTCCCCCGTCACAGACATTGTGAACATTTGGGAGGACTACGAGTATATAGGACATTTCTCCCAGTACCGTCGCGGAGCTGAACCGTCGACATTCCTGCTCAGTCAGCTTGCAGAGCAAGTGAAAGAATGTCCTTTACTGCTTCATATCCTGGCTAGTATTGTGCTGCTTGGTCACAACAACTTTATCGAGATACGCCACATCTTGAATCTCTCTGGGGACGAAGTACGCACTGCAATGTCCCGGCTTCGACCGATCTTAGACGGCTACCCAGAAGTCGTGGATCTGCGCAAATTGACAGGAATGTTGTTCCAAGATTCACGGTGGGATACTTGGCGGGTGGACACATCCACTGACCTATCCTGGGGCTGCATCCGACTCCGAAGATTGATTGACTCTGGACATCTTCCCAAACGTCTCTGGTAGGTGACCAACGGAAAACTCAATGTCGACCTCATATTTATTGGACAGGGGTGTGCATAAAAATTATGGGTGTTTCATCAGAGGATCCCCACCCTGCACGGTATTACTCAGTGCCGTTCAAGAATTTGTGCTACCTTGCATCCCAAAGGATGCTTGGAACCGGCATCAGGAAAGCGAATGCCACGATATTATACAATGGCTGAAGGTGCGCTGTGCAAAGTCTGTGTGTCGCACATCGTCTCAGTCTGCCTCCTTAGAGTTTTCCTGAACCTCCCCTAGACGAAATTCGGCGGTGGCAATATCTATTTTGGGAGGAACATCAAAGGTCAAGTGAGCGCAACGGATATAAGCCGATCACTGACTACGAGGAGAGGTGGCGTAAATGGGAGAGAAGACTTGATCTAAACACACCATATGAACCAATACCTTATTGAGCTTATTGAACTGGGTTTTGACTCTTCCTCCCTCTTTAGACTGTTGATGCGACCATGGACGGCCGTCTTCCAGAGCAATCACCCACTGAAAAAGCATGCGGGGTCGCGATAACTCTAGAACTATGCCTGGTTTCGTCTAGAACGCTCAGGCCAGAGGGCACAGAAGCCGTTGCACCTGACCCTATGGAATCCTCAAATTCACCCCAGTTCAAATATTCATTTCCCCTCGGCGTCTGGCTTTTATGTCGCGCGTTTATTGAAATCAGAGTTGAGATTTCTCCCATATTACTGACACTTATCAAGATTTTCTTCTTTGTGTCTGACTTTATTCACTCTGGGTAAGTCATGATCCTCAATTTTGTGAGTGGAGCTCTTGTTCTCACTGGGATTTTTCGGGATTGAGTCGTCATTTGGTACGCCGGTTGTTTCTGGGGGAGTTACGAAGTTTTTTGTTCTCCTATGATTTCTCTGCTAATTGAATGTGTGCGGCTACACGTCAGGCCAGCCACGAAGCTTCAAGTTACTCGCTAGTCCTGACAGCATGCACTAGGCACAAATCCGGTGGCGAAAGATGAGTTTTGTCCGATTTTCTTTCTCTTTTATTCCTGAGCACTGAGCGAGGAACGCAGCGTTCAGTAGGGAGGTGGCTCTTCCTTTGCTTCGTATTGGTACTTTCTAAATGGTGAAAGCATGCACCGCTCTTCGAATGTCTTAGTTGACACACGACAAATTACTCTGCGAGCAATTCGGGCTGCATCAAAGGCTCCCCTGGACAGCACGGCGAGCTACCACAAGGAATCGCAATCTTCAAAGGCAATAAGCACTAGAACATGAAAAAGGAAGTGAAAAAGGGAATCAAAAAGGAGAGCAACTCGAAAAGGGAACCGTGAACAAGATATTCCTCTAGGGTAATTATTTTTCACTTTGCGAATTCGGTGCCTCTTCTCAGTACGATTTCCACAGATATGGTTGTAGCGGATGGTGTATCGACAAATCTCCAGTGTAATGCTTTGTAAAAATAACAACTCTGGACACGCGCCTAAGTGACGCGTCGGGAACACGTGCTGGGAGACCCGCGCTTACGGCTTCTGCACTTCCATGACATCACTTTCTTTGCGGCACTTCATCGACACAGCGCTCATGCCTAGACTATGGACAACATTGGGTTCCTCAAGCCCATTATAGTCAATGGCGACACGGGGCGCCTCAAAGGTGTGTTTTTCTTTCGCTATTGCGACCCTCATATCCCTCGATGTCAGACTATCCTCTTAGAGGAGACACGATCTTTTTTTTTTTCACTTACCGCTCGGACCGCATGCGCGAGCTCGTCAGCGTACTCGGCCCCCCCCCGACCGCCCGATGGAGGTTGCCATCGCTAAGGATCTCGCGAGTCTCCTTCTCCCTTCTCTTTCCCTCCGTCACGGCGCTAACACGTCCTACCGCAGGGCATCACCACCATGTCGCGCTACAGGGGCGAATTTCCTTTCACTGCGTTGTTCCTGCCCTAGCATATCACCAACGTTCTCGCTGAGCGGCTGTAGAAGGAGGACATGAAGCAGGCGCATTTCGCTGGTGGGTCCACCTTTTTGCTCGTCTTCCGCATTCCTATTGCCCGCCCAATCCGACCCACGATATTGTCTAGACCCCCACACCCCAATATCCTTACTCCCCCTTCATCTTACTTCGATCACTCCAATCTCCCTCATATGTCTCCGCGTTTCATTCCGTCCTAGCGTACTCCTAGCTCTCATCACTCACCTGCCGCTCCCCCTTATCCCTCCCTACGCCGCCCTGACCTATTCTCTTTTCTTGCTCCCTCCATTCTGCTCCTGGACTGACATATACTTCGGCATTCCGTCTCGTCCTCCCTCCTCCGCCTGCGCCACCCTGATCCTTAGCTTATCTCCTTCCGACCTTTACGCTCCCTCTCTGCTTCCATCTTCATCTGTTCCCTCCACCCTCCGTCTCATCCTCTTCTCCGCGTATCTGTTCTTCATTCGCGGATCAACACCTCTCTTCGCAGAACCCGAGAAATACGTGCACGTCACCTTCTTCTTGAAGTAATCGCGAGTGTCGAGAAGTAGTTCCCGGGCGAAGAACGCTTCATAATTTCGTCTCCAAAGGTTCGTCTTTTGCCCTTTCCTCTGCCTCCCTCGTCCGTTCTTTGCCCAACTGCTGATCATCGCTTAACCTCCAGGTCGCGACCCATGACCTCCAGCCTGATATCAGCGTCCAGGGCGTTGCGGACAAGGTCGAGAGCGGGGAGTACGACAATGTCATGTATAATTTCGCGCCGCCAGATATGGTAGGTGGTTTTTTATTTTTTAATGTTGCCCATTTTGGGTGCGAGGCGGTAGGATCGGATGCAGATCGTGTGCGCTGTGCGCAGTCGGAGCGTCCGCCGACTAACTCATCGAAACTCCGATTGATCACGTTGACCCCATCCACTCGCTAACGGAGCATATACAGGAGCTAGGCAGCCCGAGCAGGTGCAGCAGCACGCGCTTACATATTCGCAGCCGCGCCGGTGTGAGCTGCTCCTTTTGCCGTATCCCCGCAGGGAATACGCCTCGGGCTTCTTCCCTCGCCTTAGCCTCAGCATTTTCGTTTTCCTCGCCCTTCCTTCCTCGTGTCATTACATCCCTTGCTGACTCTGTGCACACCGACAACTTCTACGCTGTCTTCTCCGCCATCACGCCCACCGAACGCATGCCAGGCGGCGGGGTATGTCTTCCTTATCACAGCAGACCACGGCAATGCTGAGTATATGCGCGACCGGAGAAGTGTGCGCCGCATACAGCGCACACGTGTAATCCCGTGCCGTTTGTTCTTGCGGAGCGTAAGGCGAGGACGAGGCGAAGAAGGCACTGAGTGGTGGGAACGAGGGGGAGTGGGTGTGCGTGCTGTGGATTTATTGGTGAGTCCGCCTTGTCGCTCTTGCCTTTTTGCCTGCATCATCGCTCGTAAATTGGCTGAACACATTTCTTTCATTCAAACAGTGCTACACGCCGGGCGCGGTAAGCTAATTAGAAAGAGAAGTGATGGAATCCTCCCAGCCGAGTCTCGAAGTACCACATTATGTTATTTCCTGGGATTTGAGAACAGAGGGAGAGTCGAGACCAATATTCATCATTCAATGTAACTCGGGGGCGGCCACTTGTTAAGATTCGGAATTTAAATTCATAAGCTGACTTCGGCAATTTGAACCGAGCGCAGAGTTGGCGGAGTTTAAAACAGACTCGGACGGTCAGAGAAAGTAATCTTATAAAGTGGGAGAAGACACCCAACGGCCCAAGCTAAGACCAAATATTCAGGCCTTATTAATCCACCCTGGTACTACGACTAGGCACTATATTATATAGCGCCATTCAGAAATACTTCTGCAGTCCGTTCAGAGTCTTGAGGCGCTCGAATGATAAAGTGATGCAAATCGAGGGAGATATTATATTCCATTCGCTGGACAGTAACCTCCTGCGTCACGCGAAAAGTACCAACATGGACCAGTGACGATGGTTCTCGGTCCACCTACAAAGTGTCCGACTTTTGAAGGTCCCAGCCTGTGTCTGGCTCGTCAGAGGAAGAATTTTCATCAGAATCTAGCCTCGAGCATCAGAGTCTGATCATTAATTCATATATAATTGGAGTACGCATATCGAATGTGTCACTGAGCGGATTCGAATGTGGAACCGGCGAAGATTCGCGGTTGTCTGACCAATGGAATCAGCACAGGAGCACAAAAGATCGACGATTCACCCACCGGTCATTTCGACGCTGTCGCGTACAACGCGCGTAGCAGGCTTCTCCGAGTCTGATCCCATGTCAGAGTCAAGAATCTCATAACTTCTCTACCCTCTCCTGTAGAGCGCGAGTTCTGGGCGGCCGCTCAGCAGTGACGGTAACGCATTCCGTGGACGAAGAACACATCATCGACGCGTCTGATGGGTCGTTCTCGAGTTTGAAACGTGCCAGATGTGAATTGGGTAGCTGAGAGCTCGGGGCATATCCTGCACGATCTTGCAGGCACCGGAGTTGCGTAAAAATAATGCCAGGAGGGTCACGACGAACATGGCGTACACCATGCCTGACTCCACAATGACTACCGCTACGGGGAGAAGCGTACCCGCATTGAAGGTCTTTGCCTTGCGATTGACGACCCAGATCCGATATGTGATCAGGCCTGGAGTGTAAATGTAAGTATTTTGCACCTGCAGGAACCGAAAGGATGCTCAGGACCCACACGTACATGTAGAGCCGACGTTCACTACGAATGTCAGTACGTAGAAAGATAGGGGCCAGTCGTGCAACACCTATGCTACTAAACTTGTCGTGCCTTGTGAGATATGGGGCAAGGCGAAGAGATTCGTGATGATTTGCCATTTGGCCTGAACGATGGTGTGTGCTTACCGTTTCTCCATTCTTTCGGAACAACTGCAGTTCAAACAAACGGATCTGTATCTGGAGTTTTTTTTGTTTTTTGAGAAGCCTGGGCAGTACAAATTGGAATGTGTCAAGTAAGTACAGCAATTTTACCATACTCCAAGCCATTTTCCTCCAGTTGGACACAAGCAAAATATTGGCATCATGATGTCGGGTTTCGGCCGTTGTAAGTAAGCAATCTAGGGACAAGCAAATTGACAGTTTGTACTGCCTGAAAAGGTCGATCCCCACTCCAAAAAAGCTAAATTATCGTGGCCGACACCAGTCAGGCACCACCTAATGGTCTGTGAATGAATTCACTCCGAATGACGTGGGATTGGGCCTCTTTGAGGCGGGTGCTGAACCTTTAGGTCGTATCAATCGTAAAGTATCTTTGTATCTTAGGTTCAATTGGACTTCGGCAAGTATACCGGCATTTGACATTGATCACATAACAGCGGAGCTAGAAACAATATTTGCAGGGCCAAAAACTGGGGGCTGCTACTGGCCCTATATGAGCCCACTTGATTCCCTTCACATGATTTCACTGGTAGGACTTATGAGAAATTTTCGAGCTCTAGGAGCCTCTGTGCACTCAAATAAATATTCTGACCATAATCCCAATCACTTCGGCTCCTCGATCGGCGCTTATCTGTCCCATTTTTTGGTGATCGTGAATAAAGACACCCTCGTCGCAGGGAAGATTTACGAGACCCGAAGCCCGAGAGTCAGACGTGCGCAGCCCAGCATTCAAGACTGTTGTGATTAAGCTTTACGATAGCTTGTGCACACGACTGTTAGGTCAATGGTTACAATCCACTGGGGCTTTAGGTCCCAGTGCCTGGCTTATATACTGTACAAACTTGTATCTAGAATATTCTACTAGGTACTTCACTCTCGGGGTACATTAGTAATATATCAGTAAGCCTTACTCAGCCCTTCGGGCACTTCGGGCTCATATTACAACACTCCCCCTTGAGCCTGCAAGTGTCCGAAACATAAAAACAAAATTCTAGTCCTCCAGAATCCGCTGCGAACGAGCACGTAGCTTTGCCAACACATGGCCGCTCCCCCTGGAGCCGTTTCCGTTCAATCAGCCCGGCGTGATCCTAAAATGCATACCCATCCACCGCCACATGCGCGTTACTTCCCGCGCTCCGCCCTGATGGACAGTTCTTGGCGATGTGCCCCTTCTGATGGCATCTGTAGCACGTAAACGAGAACTTCTTCTTCGTGTGAGCCACCAATCCAACGTTTCCGTCTTCCGGTGCTCCACCCCGCCTCTTCTCTTCATCCAACAGCGCACCGGTTACATCTGCGACGGTTAGTTCGGCAGAAGTTGCTGTCAGTGTCGAGGCAATGCTTCCCCACGATGGGGATAGGTTATAGATCATCACGTCAACCTCATCCCGCGAGTCAATCTTAACTCCGATTGCTCGTAATGCCGAAGCCAGCCGCCCGATCCCCGACACATAGTCTTGGACAGGCTTATTGGTGTCATGCTCGAATGTGTAGAATTCGCGCTTGAGGGCAATCCGACTGGGGCGAGAATCTTTCTCGTAGATCTCTGCCAATCGCGCCCACGCTTCCACGCCATCCTTGCAACCTTCGATGTGCTGATACTGGCTCGGATCAATGGTGAGTCCGATGATCGTCAGAATCTCTTCGGATTCCTTGGCCTTGTCATCCGCCGCCCTAGCCTGCCGTCGAGTAGTCGAGGCTACGGAAGCCTCCGGCGAGCTATCTGTGCCCTGGCTCCGTGTGTCGATCCATTCCTGAATGATGGTCCACAAACCCGCTCGACGTAACACCATGGAAATGGCAAACTTCCAGTTCCCATGATTGCTGTTACCGGAGAGCTTCGGGACAGAGGGGAGAAGGGAATTGATGTTGTTAGAAGTCGACATGATCGGTGATGGAGATGAGGACGCGGCAGAAGATAAGTTGTGCACCAAGCCAGTGGATTGTGTTGTGATTAAGCTTTACGATAGCTTGTGCACACGACTGTTAGGTCAATGGTTACAATCCACTGGGGCTTTAGGTCCCAGTGCCTGGCTTATATACTGTACAAACTTGTATCTAGAATATTCTACTAGGTACTTCACTCTCGGGGTACATTAGTAATATATCAGTAAGCCTTACTCAGCCCTTCGGGCACTTCGGGCTCATATTACAACAAAGACCCAAGCCAGAGAGATACACGAGGTCGCGGCGTCGGTGTTGAATGTGGATATGGCCTGGTTACCAAAGGTGGCAGTAGCGGACATGGCGGATCGAAGCAAAGAAAATTTTCTCTTTGCACTTGCCTTGCACGCCAAGAGACGGAAACCGGACAATCACGGAGCTGTCAAATCCTGTCGCTATCTGCCAATTCGGCTGTAACTGGGCGCGATGTTCCGGAATCCGACTCCCTCACTCTTTCCAAGAGTATTGACCCTCAGTCCGACAAAATGGAGAAGCTCATGTGCCGATAAAAGTAGCCAAGCAACGCCGGAAAGGATTTAAACTTAAGTTAACCCAAAATAATTCAACTCCGATATCCTGCAAGGCTCCATGCCGGGCCAAATCCGTGACAGTCCGTCTCCGATCGGGAGCGGATTTGCACACAGATGAATAATGACAAATCACTTATGAACACAGACGTGAATTGGCACCAGTAAAGCATCACACACAAGCAGAAAAATTATTGGATGTATTTGTCGACCAGTGTCAGAATAGGTAAATGGCTACAATGGTACATAAGGTGGAAATATTGCTGCTTCATTCAATTTTGCCTTTTAGTGATGACAGATTTTTGTTTGTACGTGTAGCAAAAGTGGCTGAAATCCATCTTCTCCTAAGTAGCCAAACCTAAAGGTTCAGCAAAAATGGCGAGTAATGATCCTTAAACTACTCACCCGACAATGTTCGAAACTACGGTTCAACTTTACTGTAAGGTTCAACTTTACTGTAAGAATATTTTGATCTGCAGACACCACATGCGCAGCTCCTGCCTACCTCGAACTTGGATAAATACTGTATCAGTATTCAAAGATTCAACTAACCCTCCTCCTTACTTTGAATCATTTGTGGTGGGAAATTCCAGTTCTTCCTCAAGTGTAATTGTATGTTGAACCTACCTGGACTGTTTGCACCAGCCCATAACTTGAAATGTCCAGCCTGAGATGGCGCATCGTAATAAGCTTGCAGCTACTAGTAGTAATTGACACCAACTTGACGCCAACTTGACGCCAACATGTCACACCAACACCCTATCACACATTACACTGACACCCACTGCCGCCCAAAATTTGGGCTGGCGCCGTGCGACCTCGTGCTGAGTGTGTGAGGGGAACCCCCGTCCCGACCCCCATTCAGAGCACTTCCGGCCCCTCCGGTCCTTCCGGTCGCTCTTCCGGTCACCGGCCTACCGGAACCGGTACCGGGAGCCGGCACGTGACCCGCCAGGGGGACCCCCGATGGCACCTCGCATGTGACCGAGCCCGGGACATCTGCCAATCACTCCGGTCACATGGTCTTAGCTAGTAGCTTACTTATACCCACGGCTGACGTGGGAATCCTCAGAGTTTCTTCTCTTTGGATCCCCCACGTCAGGTATGCTTCTCTGTACATTTAGCTACTGTCAATTAACCTTTGGATCCCCCACGTCAGTCCCTGAGTACCTCGGGCCTTCGTGGTTGCCCTTACAGAGTGCCGCTACCAAAAAGTGGTTTGACGCCCCCTTACTTACCGCCTATTACCGCCTCCACATTGCCGCCATCTACCGCCCCCACACGGCATATATTACCATCACCAGAGTACGGCATCAGTGGAGATTTACCGGAGTTTAAAGCGAAGTTTGAAAAGGCTTCCAGCTACCTGCAAAACCCTAGAGCACTTTCAAAAAAATCTCGCAAGCTCCACTTGACGTCCCTTGGGCGTAGCCTGCAGCGGACAGCCGTAAAAAGTGGAGCAAAGCTACCGGAAAAGGTAATTGATTGACAGGTGGAGGTGGGGAAGTTTTTTCGAAAGCGCTCTAGGGTTTTGCAGTTAGCTGTCAGACAGACAGGCCTAATCTTATAAAGAGGGAGAGGCACCATATTTATAATATTACAGCAGATGAAAAGGCGCAACAAGCACTGGGACTCCGAAATGCCCGCTATCTTTAGTAGTGGGTTTTTGCACCTGTTCAAAAACACCCATAAACTGTGTTTTTAGAAAAGGATAATTCTAACCAGCAACCCCCCTTGCTGATGTACGGGGGGTTGCTGCTATTCAGCAACCCCCTAGATTATGAAATAAGATAAGATCGCCAGGCCAGTTGTGGGCCGGTATACACGCGATCACATAAATACCGTGGCATTATATGACACCCAAGAGCTTGGGATGCATGAAGGAGGTGTATTCTGGGCTTCATACCCCCAAAGTCGAATGACGTCATTTACAGGCACATCACTGACCGATCAAACCAATACAACGAATATTGTTGAAGTGCAAAGCTCCATCACCAAAACCAGGAGAAACATACAAGGCAATACAAAGCCTTGCAAGGGCCAAAAGGCATACAAGGCTTGGTAGCCTTGTGAAAAACACAAAATGGCTTACAAAAGATCTAAATTCCTTGCAAGGGCTATAGAAAGGCTTGAAAGGCTGGTGGACTTGCAACAGCATGCTTCGGATGTACCAGGCTATCACACTTTGCCAGCCCATAGAATTACTTGGAATCACTCGAAGGAAATGCAGTAAAAAAAAAATTATTCAATACAATACAATACAAGGATAGCGAAAATGCATGCGGAAATCCGGAACACAATCACAGGTGATACATCAAATGGGGCGAGAAATAAAGATGAGTCGGCGGAAGGCAGCCAAGGTCTTCTTGAGGGAAAAGAGCGTGAGACGCCTCAAAGTAAACGGCTTGAATCCGACGAGCTTTGAACCGGTTTGATGGGGCTTGAGGAAAACCAGCTCATTTTGAGACAATTGAGACGGTTGTTACAAGCGTTTGAGGACGATGCGTTCGCGTGGTAAGGTCCGGCGAGGAGGTCTTGATTTGCCACTTCGGTGATTTGATTGACGGCAGTGCACAGCCGACGCACGGATACAGTGGAGGCTTGCTTGAATCTTGAAGTTAGAGGCTTGAGCTTGAAAGTTGATGGTGGAGGCTTGAAGGAGTATCATATTGAAGGTATGAGCACACTGGGACCATCAAACGGGTGTGGAGATGGGAGCAGAGCATCGGGGTCGGCATGCGAGAGCCGCGGTAGTATGTCCAGGACCCAGCATGTCAATAGTGCTGGTGGAAGAATCGAACATAGCAGGGCAATATGAGGGCTGCGAGAGAGGAAGTCGACGGCGGGATAGTGGGGGAAGAGAACAAGGAGTGGCGTGATCGCAAATCCAACATTGTGACTTATTTGCGTGTGATGGTGCCTTATGCACAGACCGCTCGCTTAACCTCTCCGAGTCATCGGCGTCGATTGGGCAGCTGCTTCTCCGTGGTCGCTGCATTATTAGGTCAGAGTACGCCGCAACTTGGGTCAGAGGGAGACAGCAAAGCAAAGACGGCGAGTGGGGGGACAAGCCTAACAGTGGCCCCGATTGGCGCGAGTGACTCGGTGAGTTGGAGGCTCGTTGGAGGCTGAAGGGTATTTAGGTTCGTGCTGCGCCAACTCTTGATGCACTGTAATATGTATTTTTACTCTATTTTATTTTATTGCTCTGGTGCCGAATACTGCCAATATATAGCCTTGTAATATTATACAATTCTAACATGACAATAGCAGGCTGAAGAACGCCTTCCAAAGGCAATAACAGGCTGTTAAGCCCCTTTAAAGGGCAACAACAGGCTGACGAGTACCTTGCAAGGGTAATACAGGGCTGGCCAAGCCTTGCAAGGCCTTGTCAACCACATCCGCATCTGGAAACGCCTTTTGAGTACATAGAGCCCCCGCCCGCCCTATAGATGGCCGGCCACGGCATAGATCCGGATAGAGCTGTGGCCTCCCTGTAGAGCGCCATAGATACTGCTTATCTACTATCGCGTTTCGGGTCTACACTAGGTTCTTGCCTCTCCATTGCCCTATGTCGAGGCTGTCCCTTCACATGTCGTGGTTCCGGGAAGCGCGGTTGATGACCACTTATAAAAGACGGCAAGTCCGAAGGCTGGCGACCACCATATCTTTCTTCCCACTTCCATGTCCTCGGCCAACAAGTTTGTCTTCCCTTCCCTTCGTACATACTCAAGCCCTTCTGTTCCTTCAAGTGCCTTTTCTAACCTTCAAGACCTCTGTCTCTTCAAGTCCCTCAATCTTAATCAAGCTCCCAAACCTCAAGCTGAAACTGGGTGCCAACTCTCCGTGCAAGCTCAACGCTCTCTCGGCCTCAAGTCTCAATACCAACTTGAAATCTGTTCTGGCACCTTGTATCTTCAAAGTTCTCTTGACTTCAGCCCGGAATTCTTATTGCACTGTTTCCTACGTTCAAATCTCTACTACACATGTATATGGGGGGGTCGAGTGGATAATATAACATTTCGACGATTTAACATTCACAACGTCTGATTCCGTTTGATATCCGGTTGATGGGGACCAAGGAACCATGCTACCCGAGTGTTTACGCGCCGTCTACCATAGAAACACATGCTCTACATGGCTCTATGTGGCTCTATGGCTCTATGACCCTACCGCTCTACGGATCTACACACCTCTATGATAGAGGGGTACATGCCTCTAGGTCTACTGCTCTATGGGGCTCTATGTAGTACTACATAGGCATGTGGGGTTTTCCAGATGCGACATGGCGAACCATAACAGGGCATAAAAAGTTTCCCACATTTTCGTGATGTCAAATTGAGGCTACACTTCATATGTGGGTTCCCGTGAGGTCTACAAACTAGCTTAATCTAACGGTCAACGCAGCGATTTTTTACATACACCGTAGCTTCTCATGGACACCTCGACTGATTGTGGCCTAGAACGCAACGGCCCCGTTCCAGAAAAAGAAATCTGAAGAGGCAGAAAGTTCAAGCCCTGCCTGTCGTCCATGAGGTCATTCAGGGGCCGTACCTCCTCACGAACCACTAGCCTTTTCCCTCCAAGTAAGTTGGTTTTGCTGTTGCAAGTTTGGGGCTAAATTGGGGTCTAGTGGACCTACGCATGAGATTCGATGTTTGGAACGACGCCGCTTCTGTTCTGGAGAAGGCTCCTGACCCAGATGTTCCGAATAGCAGAGCCATACTCGCCACTCTCAGCGCCCAAGACTTGTTTAACTTGGCCCTGAACTCTGCGACCCTATACAAAATAGTCGCAAATTACTTGGATTTTTGAAGGACGGAGAGTTCAACGAAGAGCTTGACCGTCATTTTATGAGGTTGGCACTGGTCGGTGCGGAGGATAATGAACACGTCAATGGAATGAGTCTCAGCACAATGGAGTGCGGTGCGCTATGGCCTCTTCTCTCCCTGCCTTGTTCTTACGACGTGATATATAGTAGACGACTCCCCCCCTCTTACTAGGCTGCCGGCAGAACTAGGCCTCCAGATTCTGGGGGATCTGACGTTGGCGGACAGTATTCGCTATGCGCAGGTTTCGAAGGATTCGGCAGCGATAGTGGCTTTACACCTGCAAACAGCCGCGACTGACCTTCTTTGCGGCTTCGACCTCCGATTCGGCGAGGTTAGGTTAATGCAAATCGCCATGGATTCGATAATCGCCGGTTCCACTGTCGCCTCGCTGATGGTGGGCGCCGAGAAATTTAGGCCGAACGACATCTATGCTCCTGTCAAATAC
The DNA here is from genome assembly GCA_029204075.1 of Mycena capillaripes. Taxonomy (NCBI): domain Eukaryota; kingdom Fungi; phylum Basidiomycota; class Agaricomycetes; order Agaricales; family Mycenaceae; genus Mycena; species Mycena capillaripes. The sequence continues at coordinate 5,067,736 of JARHKZ010000003.1, read as the reverse complement.
GGCTATTATTTTGTCCGCTTCCTGCGCATGGGTGGCCGTTACACGGTCGAGAAAACTGACAGCAGGTACGGCGATTCTGTGGGTGTCAAAAAAAGTGTGGACACTCTGCAATCGTTTTACCCATAAAACGATCAACGTCGTCGAATCGCTCACCGTTAATCCTTTGACTGCGTGCTAAATTTCCACCTCACCTGCGTGTTCGGTGTCTGGACTGCGCATGGGCTCTGGCACGGTTATCCGGGTCGGTCCTTCGCTGGCCACGCAATGGCGACGCCAGCGACATTGCCACTGACCAACACGCTGAAGAATCGGAAGCAGGGGTGGAAGACGCTAAAAAAGTATAAACGCAGAGGGTTCCGGTTCAGTTAGGACGAATATCCTGCGCCCCACACGTGCGGCATTCACTTGGACTGTCCTGCGACGCTCAGGACTTCGGACGACAACGGCTGTATGTTCTCGGCATTTCCTTCATGGGACTTTGACCATGACGTCGAGCCTTCTCCCATGGCTTGTTGGACTCTCGGAGGGACGGGTGTGCTGCTGGTATACTTGCTCGTTCCTCGGCCGTCGTCATTAGAACAGCCGCACACGACAACAGTGAGTCCGCCTTTGATTGGTTGTCCACTGCCCGCACTGACTAAACGCTAGCTTCTCGCTGGAAAGCGACTATTCGTAAATACCTTGGCACTGATAAAATGCCTGAGTTTGTGTCAGACTTTCTGTCGTAAATATAAAGCCGTGTGAGTGCAAAGTGGATGCACGTATCGAAAATATTACTTTATTCTACGAACTCGGCTCAATGGCGATTATACATATGCCCCAATCTGTGATGATAGATAGCGGGCCCTGCCGCGCAGCGGACTACTATGATTATATTACCCAAAGGGATTTACGGGATTGCCGCGCCCCTTCTGGTGAAGGGCGTCAAAGGGCGCCAGTGACGTCAGTTTCACTTTACCCGTTTCGGGGTTGGGTCGTTTGCCGTAAGTCGGCAATTAATTTTTCTGTTTTGCATCATCGATGCACACGAAGAGGATCGCGCGAGATTCGAGGAATGGGACGGTGGATGGGAAAGATTAGTGATAAGGAGAAGTAAAGTAGTTGGAAGGAGCCGCCCACCTCCGGTGAAGGGCGTCAAAGGGCGGCAGTGACATTAGTTTCACTTTGCCCATTTCCGGGTTGGGTTGTTTGCCGTAAGTTACCAATTAATTTTTCTGTTTTGTATCATCGATGCGCACGAAGAGGATCGCGCGAGATTCGAGGAATGGGACGGTGGATGGGAAAGATTAGTGATAACGAGAAATAAAGTAGTACTCAGGAGGATGTAAACACAGAGAGCGGAGATTATGAGCGTGGAGGAAGAGAAAAAGATTGACAGGAGGCAGGGAGGAGTACGGATTGACAGGAAGCAGAAAGGAGTACGGCAGTAATTAATGCTCTCGCAGGTAACCAATACCACGTCTGCCTAATCCTCCAACCGTGAAACACCTCATTCTCGTGTAATGAGCCATTTTTCTCTCTGGTAGATGAACCACATCGACGATCTGAAAAGCTGGGACGATTCGGTGGGATGTGGCCGCTCAATCGTTCGTTTATTCTATACTTATATGTGAGATTGGATATCACAATTATTTACATAATAGACAGATTGCGTACGAGCTACTGGAGCGCTCTCGGAAGGGTGGCTCCACTGCCAAAACATGACGTGAGTGGCTCTGAGTGGCTCTGAGTGGCTCCTTGAGCCTTTTGCGGACGGTGCGAGAGCCACTGAGCGGCCCCAGTGACTATAAGACCCCCAAACTTTGCACTTGTCACTTGAAACTTCTTCTCTTCATGCCAGAAGGAGAGGCTACTGGATCCAAATCCACTGGACAACGACTCCACAAAGCTAGTGCCCAATCCAAGCGCCCCAATGACAATACCCTGGGGAATGTCCGAGACCGAGACATCCACGAGGGCGTTGCGACAGTCCCGCACTGCGTCGACGAAACCCGCCAGATCCTAGCTACTACTCTTGCTGCTTATACAGCGATCGCCAGTGGAGATCAAGCTGGCTATGGGCAACCCATCCGTCAGGAAATCACAATCGGTGGAGGTACTGGCGGAAACGGAGGGAATAGTGGCAGCCTCGGGACTGGTGGGAGCGGCGGGGTAGGCGATGGTGGTCGTATCCTCATCGATAATTTCTCCGGAATCCAAATCATCCTTGATTCCTCCGAGGCCAACCGCCAGATCATCCAAAAACTTGAGGGCATCCTGCGGCTCCAGGGCGTCACCAGTGATGTACCCCGTGGGGTCTCCGACGATTTGTTCTGGGTAATGGACCCTATAGGAGGGTATATCCCAATTTCGTTACGATACTGCCACGATTATCCGGTAAGCACGCGTCTGCTATAACGTTTGAAAAGGAAGTTGAAGTGCCGTAGGACCTCGACCAGCATATCAAGACATCTCTGCGTTGCTCCCAGAGAGCCGGGGGTTCTTATGTGGAGCGCGGAGAATACAGCGTAGTATCTGAGGACGGCAACTTCATCGTGCCTGTGGAGTTCGCTCAGACAGTCAAGGCAGGCATGCTGCTCGAGATAAGCATCCTCCAGCGGCAGGTTCAAAACCGGATGGACACGATCCCGAATAATACGTGCCCAAGTTGTGGTTTTTCACAGACAACCACGATCGGAAACGGGTGGTTAAAGTGGCGCGTCACTCTTCTTTTTCTGTTGTAACAATGTTCTCATCTTCATTGAAGTACCACCTGTGTGAGAAACTATCGAATGGATGAGCAGGACCAGGAGGTGGAAGAGATTATGAGCCCACAACTCGCGTATGTGGCTTTCGCGGGATGACATCGTGTGTGGCCGATGATAGATTTGACTGATCTGACTAGGCAACCTCGTGAAGAAGGTGAAAAAAAGTTATTCCGCCGTGTCCATCTACGCATCTCCGTTCAACGACCCGTGAGTCTAATTGCCTGCTGTTCCACTATATATTCTCTCTGACCGAGCGCGATTAGTGTCGGGATAGGTCTCCTGATCTCAGGCCGTCTATTCAAGGTATCAGTGGATAGTAGTAACATGTTGTAATATTGCTTTTTAACGCACCGATTTTTACATTTGCAGCGGACGACCACTCGTAGTAAGTGAAATCGATTATCTTTCCAAAATTTGAAAGAAACTGAGTGGAGCAATTCAGTAGTGTCGTATCAGAACAGAAATGGCGTGCGGCAATTCTTTCATCGCCGCCAAGATGGACACGGGGCAATCCAAAACGCTACATTGACAGCCTTAAGATTCCAAAACCAGCCAGCGACAAACGGTATAGCTATCGCGTCGTGAAGGGAGATGAAGATCTTGGAATCCGGCCAACATACCCACCAGATCCAGACGGCTCCCAGCGAGTTAATCTTTTGGAGTACAATAAAGGATACGGGATTTCAGACAGGATACGGATCAGGGTATATGCTGTGGATGAAGTGGGCTCAACAGAGATGATCGCAGAATGGCGAGTAAATAATTGATTATTAGTGATTCAAGTTTAGCAGGCAGAATGGTTTATGCCTCACAGAACCTGTTCAAATCAAGTGGACTAATTATTTGCGAGCAATTCACCACCGCACATATATTTGAATCAGACAGGCTCGAAGTACGTCGTTGATACGGGATGGAAAGATTTGTCTCATATCTATGCTGCATTGGTTAGAACTGCGGCAGCGCACACTCCTCGTCTTGTTCCTTGACTTCATCAAGCATCCAGAGTCGAAACGAGGCAGTCCTATATATTCTAGGCAAGGAGAGGTCAGCGGTGGTCCGATCCGTAGCCGCTGAGCTCCAGGTCGTGGGCAGACGAGGATAGATGAGAATAAACCCGGAAGGAAGACGCCAGACAAGGGCATCCCAAGAGGCCCACAACTAACCCAAGAGGACGGGGGCTGATGTTGGACTCGCTAGGCTTCGCTATCAATCTATGTATGCGAGAAATCGCTTAAGGGAGAGCACACGTGAACCGAAAACTGAGAGCCTTTATGTGCGAGAGCTGAGGGAGGTAAAAATCGCCTTGTTCAGCGCAATTGCCTAGGAGGGATCCCAGTTTGAGGGCCAGTTTAGGCAATCTAAATCGAAATGTTGGATATTTGCGAGCAGGGTTCCGAGATGTGAATCGAGCTAGCTAGGTTGAATGGTTTGGTTGAGTTTTGAGGTGATGTGATATGAGCACCGGGATTGGAAGCATCGAGAATTGTCTTGTCCGCATTTAAGAATCAGGTGAATCTGAAATCAAATGTGGGACGATCGCTAGTAAACTCGTCGAGTGGGATGACGAGGAGAGAACATACGCGAATCCGGAAGTATGCCGAAGTATACCGTAGATTTGGTATATTTGGTACGCTTCATATACTCTGGAATGGGGAGTAAACTGGGTGCAGTTTCAAAGATGTCGAGGTCGACTAGAGCCCTGCCACCCAGTTGCAGACGCTAAAGAAGGGGAACATTGCCCTTCGCATGCTACAACAAATGGGAAAGCCGATTCAAGTCATCTCCCTGAATTCTGTGCCAGGAGTTTGATGTATGGTCCCCGGATCTCCACCCCCGCGACGTACGACAGGCGAAGGTCAGCGAGCACTTGACAGATCCCTGCAGAGAGAGCTGAATTAGACGCTCAAACCTGGCCTGATGCGTTCCGGCCGTATTCGTGCAGAGCGACGGCGTAGATGTGGCAATGTGTTACCATCTGCCACACACTTGAGATATCTCTAGGAGGTGCACCTGCGCAACGCATTCCAGGCTGGTTTCGAATAAGTGGTGGATGTAGGGTTGGGCACACAGCGCGAAAATCTCGTTTCGAAGGCGCCGGACAGACGAAACAAAACGCTGCGACATCCGACGCTGTACTCATTGAGCGCCGCTCGATCCGATTTCAGTCTGTCAAGTACCTGCTGAAGGATATCGATATCGCTATCATACCGGACAAGGTCGCCAGGAGATGAATCGACCACAGATCGAAAATGGGACGACTCCTAGGGGGAGGGAGTTGGAGCGAGGAAGGTGATGGAGAGGGTTTCTTTGTTCTGAGGTGGGTAGAGGTGGCGAATGGAAGAGGGATGCGCTGGAATCCATGAAATATCAGGCGAGGGGGAAAAAGCAAGATGAAGAGACCCAAAGCATCAACGAAATGACATTGAGCAGGGCGGGGCGTGTTACGGACAGCGACGAAGACAAATGTGTAGGCGAAGATCAACGGCAGTCAAATACAAATTAACAGGGGGATAATGCCGGGGTCGAAGCAAAGTGGGAGCCAGCCAAGTACGAGCGAAGGACCAGGACCGTGATGCGTAAAATCGAAATCAGAATCCAGAATCCGAGCACCGAGCCTTGGCGCACTCGTCCTAGAGCAGACGGCGGTCGCCGACGAGTGGTGCAGCGCGGTGTATCGCCGAAAATTCCGCTTCGCATGCACCGCGCCTGGATCTCTGAGCCCGAGCGCAGAGCCCGAGCTTGCGCCCAGCGGCCACAACTTCGCATCTGACGGATGGGAGGTGGACCAGGCGCGTATCTAGCCGTGTGGCCCAGTTTGTGGTGTGGAGCGCTTGCAGAGTCTTGTGTATCCCCAGCGCCGTCGGTGGTGAGCTGAGCTGATTAAGGACGCGGGCATAACAGCACCGAGTCCGGCGAATGGTGGTTAGGTGAAGCGCTAGTACCAGGCCCGTGGCGTCGCGAGCAGCGGGAGACTTGGCCATACAATAAGGAAGCGGAGGGTATGCGAGAGTCAGAGAACGCCAGCCACGACGCGCATTCCCCGGCTACATGCAGCACGAGGTGTGATTGTCGAGGCAAGAGAAGTAGGCATACACGGAATCTCCACGCCGCTGTGTTCGCGCTCCATCCGCGCATGCACGCCCACCGTGCATCCAGATATCCATTCCCACCAGATCGGAATATGGCCCGCCCCAGATCCGCACACTCGTCTGTCAGCAGAGACGAGCGCACCCTCATCTGTCGCACGAGCACTCGGTGTTCCCGCAAGCAGCGCGAACTTTGTCCTATACCAGTTCCCAGGCCGTGCGTATACCCAGGAGCGCGGTGCGCCCGGGATCGGGTGCTTCGTCAGGCAGGACAGGCGGCACATGCGGCGGGTGGGTAGATCGCCGATGCGATAAGTGGAATGCATGTGTACAAGGTAGCGGCAGCGGGAACTATATGGACAGGGCAGATGTATGGACACGGTGGAAAAGCCCAGGACGACAGCGTGGATCGTGCCCGAAGATTTGCGAGACGATAAGAAACATAGAGCGCCGCGCGCATATGGGAAGGAGACGTAGGCATTTCGCATCCTGCAAGCGGTGAGTACTGAGCCCTGGAAGTGGCGACGGCGGGGTGCGTTTCGGTGGTGAGGACGATGTCGCACGCTGCGTGCCATGGCCGGCGCTTGCAGTGGTGAAGATGGGTGATCTTCTGCGCCGGTCGTAAGGGATTACAGATGCGCTACATGGGGTACGCCTGCCACCGGCGCTCTCGCCCAACCTATCGGATGACGGCGAGCTTCAAGTGGGCGAGGTATAAACCAGACATTTTGGAGAGGAAATAATAAGGGTTCTGCGAGCGCGTGAGTGAAGAATGTGAAAGGAGACGCATAGAGCGGTGGAGGAGAAGATAGGTGAATTCAGCCAAGATTATCAAGGAATTGCAATACCAGGAATAATCACAAGCTAATCACCGGAGTTTGAGGCAAATTTTCATCTGCCAATATTTGGCCAATACATGGTGTTTTGGCAGAATATTGGCAGAATATTGTCTCAAATATTGGCGCGCCATTATTTCACGAAAACACCATGTATTACCCACATATTATCCACATATTCATCCGCACAACGACCAGGTCTTTTGGACTTAGTGATTTTTGGGCCTCCGTGCTTACATAATGCCACGCGTCCCTTCCTTCCTGCCTCCATGTACGAATGACGCGGCGTCCATTGCTTCACTACAACATATCCTATCCTCTTGAACTTCTGCAGTTCTCATCCTTGCATGTTTCCGTGCTCACTCCCCGTGTTTCTACCTGATATTGTCCTCATTGAACGCGCTGTGAATCCTTCTGATTTTCGACCAAGATCACCATTCTCTGACCGTGTCGACGCGAATTAGAACCCCAATTACACCCCAATCACCTCCCAGCAACGCGATCACCTCAACGGCATCTTGTATTTAACACTCCAAGCGGATTATGGCATGGACGTGAAGCGCGATGACCGCGACTTAGGTGCGTGATTTACTCGCGCCAATTGTTAGACGGACGAAGGAGGCGTGCGCAGAAAGTATAAGCGATGTTTTTGTGGTGTGGTGAGGCCCGGATGCCACGGGCCGAACGTCGACGTTGTGAGCGGTACCAGGTGCCTTGTTATTTCAGAGGGCTTAGCGGGGGGCAGGAGATCGCGGTGTGGGGGCGCGGGGAGGTGGGAGAGGCGAGGCGTGTGGCCCCTTCTCTTAGGTGGAGCACTCGCACGTGGGTGGGGGCGCGGGCATCGACGAGGCGGGCGTGCGTGCCGTTTTGGTACGATCCCCTTACCCATTTCACTCGTTACTCACAATTCTGGTACCAAGGCAAATCTAACAGAAGCAGGTGCAGCCGGTGATCGTGTACACTATGGGGCACGACGTTCTGCAAGTGACGAAGCCTGGAAATGCTGCGGTATTGGTGCCCATCTTTCTTCGCTTGAATATTAATTTCTAACAGGCGGAGTCAGGGCCTCGACGACCACCTCCCTTCCGGATACTCAGCAGCAAATTGTCGGCGCATGAGACGGCGCTTCGGAGCGCACACGCGGCCAACGACGAGAACGACACCGCCGCAAGCTCAGCAGTGCGTGTCGCTATTCTTTCCTTTACTCCTTCCATTTACTCGTTTTTGCCAGCGCAATGGACGTGAACGACCCGTAGACGGAAGTGGAAAGGAAGGGCGAGGGAGGCAAGCTTTTGCATTTTTGGTTCGTCCCCCCCAGATTTATTTCCTTCGTCATTTGTCCTTCCTTCCGCACCCTCTCCATCCTCCATCCTTTTCGCTCTACCCGTGTCTCTGTCACTCCGCTCACCATTGGTTACAGTGCCAATGATCGTCACCCGACGCTCGAGGCCAATGTCGCAGAGTAAGGGCCAGCAAACATCAGCGACGTCATATCACAGGTGGGTACACAGTACCTTCTACTCATTCCTGCGGCTGATGTCCACTCAGGTCGGGAATTGCCTCGTGTATTTAGTTGAGCTGTTATGTAGTAGCATAGCTTTAATAAATTGGTTTGAGGTTCTCTCATGCAACGAGCTGATCAATCGCAGCAATGGTCAAAAACAGTCGTGATAATATTCTGTTAATATACCGTCTATATTCGGATGATATTCTGCGGGAACAACCCATATTAACACCGAGTTTCTCAAGGCCATCATATACCCACGATCGACTATCGCGCTGGTTGCCAAGTATGCGTATGATGTCCTTGAACTGTTCTACGCCGTCCCCGTGTTCCGACTAGAAGCTTAAGTGAGGTTAACCCGTGTTGATGTGCTGACTTATTTTCTTTGCTTCTTTGTAGTCTTTTAGTTCTACCGCGGCGAGAAGGACTCCAAGAGACCACTGCGACCGTGAGCTCGGCTAAGGGATTATAGAGGGGTCCAGGGACGAAGGTGTAAATAGTGCGTGTACACCGGGATACTTCCTGGAAACCGGCGTTCATGAGTTGGACCGTGCCGTGTAATGCTACCTACCTACCTACCTACCTACCTCAAAATATTGGCGCTGACGTTATTTTGCTGATATTCTGCTGATATTTTGCTGAAACACCATATATTAGCAAGATATTGGCAGACTAATATTTGCGTCAAACTCCGGTGAATTGCACAGACCAGCCACATCCTCCACCGCACCGAACATAACCCGCACAATCCCTCGCCGCATCCCAGATCTCCGCTTGCTTTCGCCACGAATTGTGAGAACGTTCCGCGGCAATTATGGATGTGTAAGTAAGCTCCTTGGGACGAAGCTGGGTGTGCTACTCCTGCGTGATTCGAGGAAGCCGTGCGAGGCGGGGTGAGTGCGAGGATGCACATCGACGTTGTGAGGGAAGAGGTGATCGGCCGCCGGTCGCCGAAGCCGGTTATTTGATCCGTGTATAAATTGCACCTTTTCGCAGCCTTCCCTCTGGGCACAAGCTTCGCGGAAATTGGGGATGGCACAAACTGGCATTTTTTTGACTCGGAGGACTAAGCTGCGGTGATGTCTACACAGCCCCTCAAACGCGCAGACTTTCTTGCTCGGTCATGATCAGTAGCTTGCGCGTCCTGGACTCACCTGTCGTAGTCTCTGGGAATATGCAGATGTCTAAACTTGGCTGGCTCTGAAATTTCTTCCCCATTTTGAATTATAATTATAATAGCAATCAGACTCGTGTGTCTCATTCATACTCGATGTCGCCTCTTCCCGATCTCTGCCTTTGTTTCCGTCAACATTTTTGCAATGCGTTCTCCGTGTGGACCCTTACTATTGATCATCCTCAAGAATTACACCTGAAACATTCAACCTCAGGTGTTACTCGGCTCTACCCGCTGTTTTGCTCTTCTCCCAGCGACGGCCATGGCGCACACATATCGCCAGCGTCGTGCATGCCCGCCACAAGATGCCTACGCTCTTCCTATGCTCGTCTCATTTGAAATATCATAGAATTACATCGGTCAACTCCTCCAGAGCCATACCTACCACAAACAAAGTAGGAGTTCAAAAATTGTTGTAGCGTCTATTTATAAAAGACTACAAGAGCGCGGCGCCCACCACTTCGGTCGAGCGAATAATGTTTAACACCCAAACTGACGCCGTTCCCGCGGATATTCCAAAGAATCGGAGCTAAGCGCCGTTTTTCTGAAAGCGGAGTTTCAAATGGCTTCAGACGGAAAGGCGTAATTTTATAAAGAGGGTAATACTATACCTTGTCGTGTGTGGTTCTTACCCAGTGGGATTTTTCCAACACTATATGGTCACTCCGAAGGTTACTCTGAACTTGAATCCACTCTGCATGCCCTCTTTTGTCACCGCGTTCTGTGCGTCCAGTCTTTGGTGTACAAATTCCTTCTGGCATGTGTTTCCTGTTTGCTTCCACTCCACCTCCCAGCGTGTAATTCTCCTCAGGCTTCTCTCTAGCAGACTTCCTTTCCCGAACTACGCCTCAACAACCACTGCGTTCAGCGGCTCCGTCGGCCACCAGTCGGCACACCTTGCCGACATTCGTGGACATGTGCCGACCTTGACAGACACAGCCAAAGTGTGCCGACATGACTGTGCCGACTCTGGGCGCCACATGTCCACGAATGTTGGGAAGGTGTGCCGCCGGGGCCGTCGAACGCAGTGAACTTATTGAACATCGTCACATACTGCCTAGTGATGCAAGTTCAAATTTTGTGAGAGACTACAAAGTCTCATCATTAGGGTTCAATTCCCGGAACACCCTTTGCTTCTACTTATTTCTATTGAAGAACCATTAGTCTCTTGATATGCACCTAGCTAACTGCATGGATGGTGTCGCGGATTTAGATATCAAGTACCATGGCTAGCTCCGTCTACTCTACATTAAACTAGATCTCTGGGCTATGGCTTCCATGTACGGCATTTCGCTGGATCCTTGACATTTTCCGCTGTTCAAACATTGTTGTGTAGGGCATCAGTGCGACTGTCACGGAGCTCATGATTCGCTGCTCACACCAGTCAACACATTAATACCATCCGTGTACTTGAAAAGGCGGCAAATTTAGGCCTGGGATGTACGAAGTCCATTGGGCCTGACGTGCGAAAGTTCTTATTAGAGACATGATCACAGGTAGGACAACATTGCTCTTATTCTACCCGCGACCTTGGTCGCCTCTGCCACGCTCCCGAAAATACTAGCAGCCAGCGCCATTGCTTTGCGGTTGATGGCAGCAACGGAGCAAGGGAAAATTCTACAGGCCAAAGTTCTGTTCTACTCCGGGCAATGATACGGCGTGCGCGCAACAAACCATTCAAGATTGCCGCGTTCGGGCTCAACAACGGTCGGGCTCTTTGCTCGAGAACCGGGACCGCCCTGATCGTTTCAATGTCGTTACCAGCTGAAGACGATATAGTATATATTCTTCTTTCCCATTCCGTCATTTGGAGCCCGCCATGTTTATCACCCTCACCCAACTGCTACTCTGGGCCATAGGCATCCGTCTCCTTTCCTCCCTAGCAAGGAGCATCCACGCCGCGTTTTTCTCCCCGCTCAGCCGAATCCCGGGACCGTGGTACATGGCCATGTCCGACTTCTGGCTGAGCACCCATTTAATGCGCTTCAAACAAACCTCGACCATTCACGAGCTTCTACGTGTATACGGACCAGTTCTTAGGGTCGGACCAAATAGAGTCGCCTTCTGCGATCTCGCCGGCATGCGGGATGTTTATTTACACTACAAGTTCCCGAAAAATCCTGCGCTTTATGACAATTTCAGGATGTGCGTTGCGTTGAAGTTATCATATCATTTTGGGACGCAAGCTAATGTATCAAAATCTGTCATAGAGCCAGTGTTGATCAGTCGTTCGTACGCGCCCTACTTTCAGTATCGTTGACTAACTTGAAATTAGAATGACCTTTTTCGAAAACAAATCGCATGCGACCAGGCGCCGGGCGGTCGGCCCACACTATACAGCTAACGTGCCCAGTTTGCAGCCCGAGATGCACAAAATAACACTCCAACTCCTCGAAGTCAGTGAATCTGTTGAATCGGAACGTTGCTGACTTATATATATATATATTCTTTCGGCGCACAGAGCCTCGAGACCATAGCTGGCCAGCAACCGGTTGATTGTCTCCAGCTCCTCCGAAGTTACATGGTTGATATCGTTGTTTTTTCTTCCTTCGGATACGAGCTCGGCGGGGTTAAAAAGTGGACGGCCAATTAACCTGATCACATCTCCGACGCGATTACGGATTTCCCCAAAGCAGGCATTCTGGTAGGGACCTTATCACGTATTTCGCATGGGCGTAATTTCCTCAACGTTCCTCCAGAGCAGTCTCTTCCCAAATTTCGTATGGAGTGCCTTGAGTCAAATCCCCAATGCTCGTTGGAAGCGTTTTACTCGGGCTACTCAAACTCTGAAACAGGTGCGGAGATTTTCGAACGCATTTCTTATTTTCTTTATGTTGCCGTTTCCCAGTTTGTGGCCTGGAGAGTTCGAGAAGTGCAGGAATTGCATGGCGGAAAAGAGTCTGACGCCCCGACCTTGGTGGAGCGGCTTTTGCAGCACAAGGACTCGGCCACGCAGGAAGGACTTGCCCTTGACTCAGTTGTGGCAGAGACAGTGGCTCACTTGCAAGCGTATTTTTTATCTTTCGCTTCAGACGCCTGATAATTTTCTTCACAGTATTGCGGGCTCCGAGACATCCTCCACGACGCTTTGCTAGCAGTCTCGACGTAAGTCAGAAACTCAGGGCGGAAATCGACGCCGTCATGCCCGATCCCCGCGTGATTCCGGATTTGGCGCACCTTCAAGACCTTCCATATCTGAATGCTTTCATCCAAGAAGGTATTGACATATGTTCTTTTGGTTTTTCAGAAATATACAGACGCATTCTACACATGGTCTTAGACTTCACGGCGCTGTTCCTCCACTGCTTGAACGTGTTGTTCCACCAGGTTCAGATTTTCAGTTGATGCAATACACCTTGCCTCCCGGGACCGTCGTTGGGACACAGGCTTGGTCTGTGCACAGAGACCCCGACGTCTTCCCCTCTCCTGATATTTTCAACCCCGAACGCTGGCTGAATGATGAGGCCAACGTTTCTATTCGTGCCGCACATACGATGCCCTTCGGCCTGGGTACTCGTACGTGAAGCGGTCAACCACTGGCGCAGGCGGCCTTGCGCATTGCTGTTGCTGCGCTGGTGAGAAGTATCACAATCACATCCCATGCAAGTACCACGACAGCCAGCATGGCTATGACACAGGGGGCAAACCTTGATGCACTTGTCATAGGCGCATCCGACAGGCACTCGCTGCGGACTTGCTCTGTACCGGCACGTCATTATGTAATACAGTCATGTTTCTGTGCGTGGGTTCAATTCCCAGCAGGGCCATCCTTTTAATCTCAGACATGTTCTTAATTGCAGCACCATTGGATATGAGAAATATGCAGTGTGATAGTTATTGAGCCAAAGATGATCTAACTGCAAGATCCAATTCTTATCTGGCAAAGGGATGATGTCTTAGGGGTGCTCTTAGAGATGTGTGCAAATATATAATATGCAGAATATTCTTCGCAATTGTGCAGTGTGGAGACAGAAAAGTGGGACTGAATGGAGGTGATATGTTGTTGCATTATTTGAAAGGGTACCTTGAGGGACATATAGCAAGGACACCTTCTGCAGCCACATTTTAACAGGCCACTCCTGGGCCTGCATAGGGCTTTTCATAGGATGATACGAGACAAACCAGGTCCTTGACTTGTTGACAAGGGGGAAAAGTCCTGGGCTTACTTGTGGTTTTAAAAACTGCAATCAGTATTCCCTGTAAACGATGGTCGGACAGTGATAAACCTTAAAATGATAACAGCTACTTGTCCAGTGCTAAGATCTAACCAATACAAACACATACCTTCTCCTACATTTATTTATAATGAACTGGAATCAAGAGCAGATTTGATTTGACTCATTATGGGTAACAGCGCTGAAATTAAGAAGATGGTCTTTCACGGAATCGAACCCATGCACACATACATGGCTGTATTATATAATGCTGTGCCAATACAGAGCAAGTACGTAGCAAGTCCGCAGCGAGTGCCTGTCGGATGCGCTTATGACAAGTGCGCCTATGTTTGCCCCCTGTGTGAGACACGGTTTCGTGAGTGCTTCCTGTCATTCCTGTTCCGCAGATTGTTTCTGAATGTCTGAATCAGACCAACTTCCCTGCTGGTGGAGAGTGCAAGTTGATATTCACACCTCGTACCGATTGATGAGGTTACATCACCAAAAATATTTCCTTCACTGTATCTTATGATAGTATGTCTCTCTCGGACCTTTTGGCCCCTGACCAAATTTGAGCGCACGCGCCCCTATAAAGTGTACACAATGCCAAACTCCACTTTTCGCGCACCGTTGAAGTTTCCGGGGCGCTAATTCAATCGCCAAACCGGCGCCAGTGACCTGAATTTACTTGCAACTTCATCGATTCCGCCATTGCTTTGAAGGATGGGCTGGGGATAAATTCTGAACTTGACTGCAACCTGACAAAGATGAAGATTCTTATCGTCTTGCTTGAATTTGGTCAGCACTGAGAGCTGCAGAATACAGGTTGCAATACACAGGGTTTTGCTCACAACTTACAACTGCAATCCGAAAATTGGATAACAACTTTTCTTACTGGCTGACATCTTGCATTTGGGCAACATCTAGCATCAGCTGGGTTACATCTGTCGGCGTCTTACTGCTTATCAACATTGCGTTTGTCTAGGATCTAATTTACGATCAGTTCGGCTATCGGCTCAGCGCCGCGCGCTGCCCAGACATTTGAATTCATGCCCCAGAGGTCTACTAGCTGCACCAAATATTATCTATTACAAGGGACTGGTTGTCCGCTTCGCGGCCTCGCATGCACTGCGCCTTAACCTCAATGAGCACTACCACAGAGCCCGATCTCGCAGCCGCGCGGATACGCGCCCAGCGGCCACATCTTCGCATCTGACGGATGGGAAGTGGACCAGGCGCAGAGGGTCTCGTGTCTAGCCGTGTGGCCCAGTTCGTGGTGTGGAGCGCTTGCAGAGTCTCGTGTGTCCCCGGCGCGGTCGGTGGTGAGCAGGGCTGATTAGAGACGGGGCATGACAGGGCCGACTCCGGCGAATGGTGGTTAGGTGAAGCGCTAGTACCGAGCCAGCAGCGCAACAAGCAGCGCGAGACTTGACCATGCGATGGGGAAGCGGAGGGTGTACGGGAGAGTACAGAGTACGCCAGCCATGAAGCGCATTCCCCGGCTACATGCAGCCCGAGGTGTGATTGTTGAGACCAGAGAGGTAGGGATGCACGGAGTATCCGCGCCGCGCGTGGGCGCGCTCCATCCGCGCGCGCACGCCCGCGGTGCATCCCGATATCCATTCCCACCACATCAAATATGCCCCGCCTTAGATCCGCGCCCTCGTCTGTCAGCAGAGACGAGCGCAACCTCGTCTGTCGCACAAACACTTGCTGGTTCCGCAAGCAGCGCGAACCTCGCCGTGCACGAGCCCCCGGACCGTGCGTATACGCAGAAGCGGGGCGCAGGGGTGGCGCAGGGGATCGGGTGCTTCATCATGTATGAAGGCGGTACATGCGGCGGGTGGGTCGATCACCGATGCGATGAGTGGAGTACATGTGTACCAAGTAGCGGCAGCGAGAACTAGAAGGGCAGGGCGGCTGCATGAACAGAGTGGCAACAGCCCAGGACGACAGCGTGGATCGTGCCCGAAGATTTGCGAGACGTTATGAAACATAGAGCGCCGCGCGTATATGGGAAGGGGACGTAGCTACGAGGATAGACATTCCGCATCCTGTAAGTGGTGAGCACTGAGCCCGGGAAGTGGCGACGGCGGAGTGCATTTCGGTAGTGAGGAGGATGTCGCGCGAGGTGGGTGCGAGGCGTCGCAGGCTACGTGCGGAGGTGGGCGCCTGCGAGCTTCTGCGCCGGTCGTGGGGGATTATAGATGCGCTGCATACACTACGCCTGCCACCGGCGCTCTTGCCCAACCTATGGGATGAAGGCGAACTTCAAGTGAGCGGGGGTCTAAACCAGGCTTTGCGGAGAGGAGAGAATGAGGGTTCTGTGAGCGCGTGAGTGAGGAGGAATCATGAAGGAGACGCATAGAGCGGTAGTGGAGAAGAGGGGAGAATTCAGCCAAGATTATCGAGGAACGAGGGGGAGAATGTAATACCATGAATACTCACAAGCTCATTACAAAGACCAGCCACCGCACCGAACGTAACCCGCCCAATCCCTCGCCGCATCCCAGATCTCCGCTTGTTTTCATCACGAATTGCCGCGGCAATTATGAATGTGTAGGCCTAGGTGCGCTCCTTGGGACGAACGGAGCAAGCTGGGTGTGCTACTCTTGCGTGAATCGAGGAAGCCCTGTGAGGTGGGGTCAGTGAGCACATCGACGTTGTGAGGGAAGAGGTGATCGGCCGTCAGTCGCCGAAGCTGGTTATTTGATCCGTAAATAACTTGCTCTTTCTTTACCTGCATTTCACAGCCTTCCCTCTGGGCCCAATTTTCGCGGCACAAACCATTTCGCCGACTCGAAGGACCAAGCCGCGGTGATGCCAATACAGCCCCTCAAACGTGCAGACTTTCTTGCTTGGTCATGATCGCTTGCGCGTCCTGGACCTGTCGTGGTCTCTGGAAATATCCAATGCCTACACTTGGCTGGCTCTTCCCCATTTTGAATCTTAATTGTACCAGCAATGGGACTCGTGTCTCACTCATTCAACCTCGATATCGCCTCTTCCCGATCTCTGCCTTTCGCGCTGGCAATATTTTTGCAGTGGGTTTCTTCTTGTGGACCCGGAATTGCTCATCCTGAAGAATTACGCCGGAAAAATTCAAATTTGTACGCTACTCGTTTCTGCGTGCTGTCTTGCCCTTGTCTCATGGGCCGGTGATATATACCTCCTCGGGAAATTTGGACGTTGTCTTCTTAGATTATCGTGCAAGAACCCCCTGGGTCAAGAGGTAATCCGGCCTTCAGTTTTAGAAAGACCAATTCACGATCACGCCATCAAAATTCTATATCCTGCTGGTTGCTGAGGCGGAGTCGCGCCGTGAGTCCTAGTCGCATCAAATTCGCTTCAGGTTCAATGAGTCGATTCCCATGCACCCGGAACACGACTCGTCTGGACCCTGAGCACTGCATAAATTCGGTGAGGAAACGCCGTAAGGTACGCGTAAGCATACGATGCGTACGGGACCCGTCCCGTTTGGCCTTTCATTTGTGATCTTTACGCACGGGTAGAGCCGTGGCGCGTAAAAATTACGCCGTGGGTGTAGCAGGGACGGTCTGGTGCCCAAGTCACCACGCCTAAGGCAGAGTTCGTGAATATCTTGTCGGCCCACGCAAAGAAGCCAGGAGCTCAGAGAAACGCGTGCGAAACGCTCCATCGACCCAGCCTGACCCAGCTCTTTGATGCGTGGTGTCGTCCCTAAGCGGTGTCGCTGTTAAGCTTGATAACTTAAATGAAGTTTACCTGTCGATCATCTGATATGTTGACCGGCATGGGTACATCTGCTTTCGAAGGTTGCTATCTAAATATTATCGGGGACATCCTCCAAGATTTCAGGTTTTCACTATGGTGGCGGCTTATTTCGCCGCAAAGTATTCTTCCAACAGGATTCCAACATGTTTTTTCTAACAGCATCAATGCTTTTGCCAAGATATCTCATCGCCACGATGGCATATCAGGGACATACATGACAGGACATGCGAGAGGTTAGCCGGTGGACAGCCCCTATTTGCGCCTTGCGGACCTTCCGGCTATCTGCTGTATTTGTATAAATATCGCCGCAAACATTGGGAAGTATCCAGCTTTCCCGGGATGTTGTCCTTCATTTCCCTCGCTACCGCATCGATGCTCCTTTCCGGATTCAACATATCCCAGGCTTGGGCATCTATCACCCCAGACATGAGTCCCCGCGCATGCGGTGCCTCTGGAAGTTTACTCTGCACATCCGGGTCGTGCTGCTCCGGCCTTTTTTGCTCCGCTCAGACTGCAAGTCGTACCACTGATACATACTCCATTGTTACTCGATGTTCTGACGTTCTATTCAGGTTTGCCTCCCGTGCAGAACCAGCGGAGCTATCTGCGACGACACGAACGTTCCATGTTGTTCAACCGGCGGGACGAACGGAGGACCCCTTTATTGCGCGTCGACCTCAGTAGTGTTATCATCACGTCTCATCGATCTGCTCGCTGACTTGAACCAACAGATATGCAGGTCCTGCATCACTTTTGGTGCTTTTTGCGATGCCAAAGTCCCCTGTTGTTCCACTGGAGGAACTAATGGTGGCCCACTCTATTGCGCATCTACTGGAGTAAGCTTCATTATGCTTCTCGTGCGAAAGTCGGCTAATCTCTCAAATAAAGATCTGCAGGGGGTGCCTAATCGCTGGGTCTTTCTGTGACCCACTTGTGCCCTGCTGCAGCGGTACCTGCAGGTCAACTGGAGTAAGTAGCTCCTTATTCCTGTCTAAATCGTGCTGATCGACCTTGCGCAGATCTGCATGTGAAGGAACTACTGCACGTTAACTAAGTAGGTCTCGAGGTGCCTGTTGTAGTAGCTGCGAATATTAAGTACTTCAGCGTATTGAGCCGAGGAAATTCTTTCATGAGAATAAAATTGTCGTCTGACTCCTTGTTCTGATTACCCATTTCACTTTACGTTCCCAGAGGTTTGGTATTGTACCCTGTCTGTTCAAATTCTGGCCCTTCGCACTCATCAGTTAAATACAGCACTTTGCGGCACTGGGGGTGCGCGCGATTTTTGTCCGATTTCGGTGATTTCCACTAAGTCCGCTGATCTGAGCGCAGTTTTCATCGGATTGGCTTGGAAGTAGGTGTATGGAATTGGCTTCACGTGATGACAGGCCAGGACCACCGCAAATACACTCTGCCACAGCGGAAGAAGTAGCGGTAATTCTCCCAGCGATGGCTCTGAAGGCGACGGCCGCGATATTATTCTTCGCAATCCCACCCCACTGATGCACCATTACTCCGTATCTCTGATCGCCATCCTGCATACTCTCCACTCCACTCAACTATGTGACTTTGTTCCCATTTTATTGTGGACCTCGAGAAGGATACATTTCATGGCCATGGGTCAGCGCCTGCCACACCCAAGGCTGAGGAAAGTCCCACTAAATTAGGTGAGGATATTCTTTGTTTATATGACCCAATGCTCATGATATTTCCAGTAAATACCGGTACCCCTGTGCGACTGAAGCTCATCGGCGTCTTCGGAACTCGCGCAAAACTGCGCAATCGAAGGGTCCGAAGATAAAGGCGAGGGTACATCTACGGAGTAAGACGCTAAACTACTTCAAGTTGCCTCACATCTAATTGCATTACACTAAAAAAAATGAAATGTACTACCACAATTAAATTTTGCACTTCACATCAGTTGATTGGGATCCCCGTTGCGTAGCACGGGCACACTGCTAGTCTATATAATAAAAGAGGTGGGTGTTTAGGATAAACGTCAAAGTGGAGCAAGCGGAGCAGCACCACCGCGTTCATGCGTGACTTGAATCGGAGTTCGTCCGGATGTTGAATTATGGCATCTGACTCCACAACGATGTCGAGATGTTGGTTTCTCGCTTTCCGGATGTCGCTGTGAGCGAGCAAAAGAGCTGAAGGGAGATGGGGAAGGACCAAAACATTGTGAACTATAAAATCCGAAACTGTATGGATCCAGGTCATCAGTATAAGAAACGACATGGGTTTATGTCTGCCAGACAAGACAATTTCTGTGTTGAAATAACCGTGTTGGCTATCGGCTATCCGAATGCCGTCACTTGCTGAACGATATAGATTTCTGAACAATGACTCCACACGAGTGTCGGATTCCTATCTATAGAGTTGAGACGTTGAAATCTATTGGCGGTTGGCAAATCAAATGCCATCAATTGCTCCACGGTTAAACGGAAAACCGTGAAGATGTTGACTTCTGAATGGATACCAGAACCCGGTTTATGCCTTGGCACCCTAGCCACCGTGCCGGACAAAAATTTGAGATGTTGGCCTCAAAACTTAGGTCCTGGCCGGAAAAAAATGAGGGTTGTCAGCGGGAAACCTAGGTCCTGTCCAGACAAAACTCGCGATGGGGCACCGTCTCAGTCACGGGCCGAGTCGGGTTTGGGGGCCTGAATGGGCTCCCCATGCCAATTTCTGGTTGAATATGCTCAAGATCGTGGTTAAATCACCAGAGGTGGCACAAATGGTCGCGCAAAAAGGTTTTCCAGGGGTTTTGGGCCATGGTAACGCAAAATTACCTTTTCTGCACGCTCGGCTAGGTCCTATCCGGACAAAAAACTGCACCCTGGGGGAGAAATCTGTCCGGACAAAAGTTGGCAGATTTGGGTCGGCCGGGGGCTAGCCTTCCAGGGGATAAACCGGGGTCCTTGGATACCCCACTCAAGTGTACGATTTCTATCTATAGAATGTTGAAATGTTGAAATCTACCATTGACAGCTCCTGGCTGCCTTAAACGAGGATTTTTGAGCTACATATGAGCAGAAACACAGATCGGATTGATGCCAGCAGCCTGGCTGTTTGTGCGAGCGATCTGCCGGCTGATCGGGCCTCGCAGGTATTGATCAGAGGCTGCGGCATGCCAACATTTATCAGGGTGTTCTTTGGAGAATGGAGGCATAGTTCAACTGGTGCGATCCGGCCGAAACTTCGTCGCTTAAATTGAACTAAGTACAGGGATATTAAATATCGTGTTCCTTCTCTTGAAGCGATATAACTGTACTGTAGATGAGGCCGCGAGGAACCAACCGAAGGTTGGTGACGAGCGGCGTCTTTCATTGCACTCACCAAACCTGATTATCTCCGGTCTTCCGGTAGGCACTATGGTTCTCAGAAGTGGTATCAACAGAATCAAAAGTTGAAAAACAGCGGTGCACCCCGTAGCGTAGCACGGGCACACTGCTAGTCCTCAATAATTTCCATCTTTCTGCACATTCCACCATTCACAATGGGCATCACGAGTTGCTCCAGGTGCGAATTCCACGGGCCGATGTTATTTCAGCATTGTGCCGCTGGTCTCCCCAAATGCAGCTTTACTTGAGGTTGTTCTCACATTGACTGGTTCTCCTTTTTTTTTTCTGGAAGGCGTTATACCTACTCTTCCATCTCAGCTCGCTATTTTATCACCTCCCTCGTTGTCCGCTCAGGCATGGCCTATTCTATTTTTCGCTTGCTACGGCGCTTCATCGTTTGGCTCCCCGCGTTTGTTGACACAGGGACTTTGACTGCTTCTCGTGTTCAAGTCAGGGATTCGTATGACAGCAACTATTAAATTTTCGTAGTGTGCAACCCTATTCAATTTGATTTAATTTTTGCTTCCTCGTATGAGGTGCCGGAGCGAAGCGGCGGCGCGTCTTGTTCCGTTGTAGGCGTGAATTGAATTACACAATACGATATGAATCGAGCCTAGAATCGAGGTGAGGATCAAGGGACTCAAACCTCAGGCCGATTATGAATCCATTATGTTCGACGAATCGACCAAGAATCGTCGTAGAATCGGTCCTGGAGAATGATCTTTGGATATTATTGAAATACTTAGAGCTGAATGGTTTGGTGGTAAGACTAAGCGAGCACAAGTCACGCCACGCCACGCCTGCCACACCCGCCACGCCCACCACGCCAGCCAGCCAAATTCAATCTCCGCCAAGTGGGATAAGTCACTCGGCCAAGCCAATCGGAGAAGTCTGACCTTTGAAGGTTCCAGCATTCAACAATTTAGAAATCTGTAACGAGGTTAAATATCAAGTCATGATCATGTTTTCCACTCCCCGAGAAGTATAAACACTGTTTATGCCTACATCTCCCCGTGAACTTACTTCTTACTGCCGGAGATACCGTGGCGGTGACCATCGTAATCATAAGATGGTGAATGTCTTGTTGAACGTACACCAAAGAATCAAAAAAATAATTGATTCGGTATCAATTTCTCGTTCGCTATTGCTTCAGGCATTTGACTTATTTTTTTACTTCGAAATGTATGAGAGTCTAAACTGGTGACCCTTCATTGGCAAATACCATTACAACATTGCTACTTTGGGGAAGACTGCCCCGTCACAAGTGATTCCTTGGGAATTTAGTCAGCATTGATTCGAATGTGAGCACGAGTCTCATTCATCTCACCTGGAGCGCTCAGGAGCAGCGGAAGGCCCCAATTGGCGTGCCCGTGTTGACATTGATGCACTCGCCAGGGTTTTCGAAGCCAAAGTTAAACTGCACCCCAGTGCAATCGCTGTTCTCAAACAAGATCACGTTGTGACCGGAGGAAGATGTGATCTATGAAGGACTGCTTAGCATTGCCAGTGGTTCGTAAACTCGGCCGTACAAACCTCGAAAGAGTGTCTATTGGTGAAATCGATGCAACTGTTGTCGCAAGGAGCGTCGCCGCCTTCAGTTCCGGTGCAAGAGTCACCATCAAAGGCGAGGAAGTCGGCAGTGACCTGAAGTGCGAACATGACAGCGGCGGAAACGAGAGAAGTAGTGAAGCGCATTGTAGTAACTTGGAGGCTTTGGCTGGTTGTAAGTCTATCGGTCGGTGGTTACTGGATTTCATAGCTTTCCCATCGATAAATGGGGACTCAAGCGATTACCTATAGCGGCAGTCCGTTGGACGGCATCCCATGTACAACCACCTCCAAAAATAACCCTCTGACCGCCCAACTATTTTATTCTTAGTAGTGTACCGGTACCCTGACGTTGTTGAATACCTCCTCTAGGAAACAATGACTCAATATAACTCGAGCGCTCTGTGCCAGTTCTTATTGGGGGGATGCGGCAACGCCGGCTTTTCGGTGATTACTCCTGGCCGGATTTTTGGACGCTAATTCTGACCCCAGTCGCTGCCATCACACAAGGTCTGAAAGTGAAAACTATTCACTATGTCCCGGTCTCATGTAGACACAGTGTCTGTCCACTGGGGTAAACAAAGTGTAGCCAAACAGCCAAACCACTCCGGCTACTCACGTCTACATCATGCAGACGTCGTTGGTTCAACTCAAATACAGAGGTTGACCTGAGTCTAATAAGTTGCCAAGGTAGCCGAATGCTGTTCACCCGAGATAGCTCAATACAGCTGAAACGCGTCGAAGGCTTTGTACTGTTTCGTTACCTCATATTGGCTTGTTTTCTGGACCGCGTCCCAAGTACAACCACCTCCAAAAATAACCCTCTGCCCGCCCGACTATTCTATTCTTAGTAGCGTACCGGTACCCTGACGTTGCTGAACACCCACTCCGGAGATCAATAACTCCATACGACTCAAGCGCTCTGCGTCAGTGCTTCTTGGGGGAATGCAACAACGTCGGGGTTTCGTTGATCAATATTGGCTTGCTTTTTGGATGCTAATTTTGACCCCATTTGTAGGGAGCCGATGGCTGTTTACCCGAGATAGCTGGCGATAGCCAAACTGCGTCGAAGACTGTTTACTGTTTCATTGATTGATATTGGCTTGCTTCTGGACTATTTCGTTGGACAGCATCCCAAGTGCAAACACCGGCAAAATAACCCTCTGACCGCCCGACTATTTTTAGTAGTGCCTGCAAGGCAAAAGTTGTAACGACCGTGCTCGCCGGCAGCCATGCATGAAATATCTCATAATTCGTGAATTCCAGAATAGAAGATCTGGTCCCTGCGTTCCGAACCCTTGTAGACAGAGGGTCTGTCTACCCCAGTAAACGAAGGGTAGACATACCTCTTCGTCTACATGATGTAGACACAGTTTGTCTACATCGGTCCACGTACGTGGACCGACATAGACTGATGTGGGAAAATCCGGAGCTACTGAATTTACGTACCAAAAAAACTGTGGGATGTGCAATGGTCATGAGCTGGCCTATCCAGTAGAACAGCACACTGACGGAAGCTAGATCTGCATTCAAATGAGATAGACAGAGGTGTGTCTACGTGCGTCGTGTAAACCTACGTAGCCGACACTAAGTATGTCTACACCAGGCCCCCAGTTACTACCAAATCGGTCGGTCGGGCCATAGAGTAAATCAACGATGATTTTGAAGGGTCTTTTCGTGAACCGGCAAGCCCAGTAAGTCTTCGCCGATATGGAGCGATGCGGGAGCCACATTCCAGGCCGATCGCAGCATTCCAGGGGGGAAAAAAAAGTATTTTTGCGACCTCCAGGGCCGTGAGAAAGTCGAAAATTGGGTAAATCAGCCAAAGCTCGCCGACCGACCTATTTGGTAGTGACCGGGGGCCTTCTACACCGCGTAGCCGGACCTGACCAGACGTACACCCACATCACGGCATACACATACGTAGCCGAACGTAGCCGAAGATCGCCGCATGTCACCAGACGTAGACCAACGTACACCTGGGTTAGTCCACATGGGGTGGGAACGCAGTGTGTACCCTACATATTCGAAGAGAGCGCGATGGGGTGGCGATTTACTTTTAGGGCACACCGTCAGAAATCGCGAGTCTTCAAAAGATCGGAGCCGAAGCCCTGCGGTGTCAGTCCGAGATGGCCGCGGGTTCAGTTCGAGCTTAAAGGACAACCCGGTACATTGAGGAGAGTCACGAGCCGATGTCGTCGGAAAAGAAGTATGGGAAGCAGATTTCTTAGGCGTCCAGAGATGAAATTTTCTGGTAAAAAGAATTTGAATCAATTTCGGGCTCAACTCCGGGCGCGGCACTTGGCATAGCCCGAGCCCTCTTTGGGACCTCAACCCCCCGCACCCGCCACCCCCCCTATTTGCATGAGAATGTTCGACAGCTCGAAGACCATTACGATGGTGGTCTTGTTCAGCTGTCTCGTATCACGAGCGGACACCCGAGGAATTCACCTTCCGCAGACCAATATTCGCCGACCAACAAACAGAAGAAATCACTGCGTTCCGACCGTATGTCAACACACCCCTAGCTAGCGACCTTCGGCTTCCTTCGTCAACTGTGTGTCTACCCAGGGTATTTATCCTTCGATCGGGAAAAATCCTACTGAATACATAACGCTATGTAGCTCATTTAGTCATTGTAGTCCGGTCATCAACTTGACAGCTCTGTAGTACTACATAGTTAGATAGCCTATGACCGGAATCAACGATGTCTGCATGATGTACTCGTCATCACACAAAGTAACCGGAAATTCGCATACTACAGCCGAGATTCCCACGATATCCTGGGTCTAACTACATGGAAACGTTCATCTAGATATAATCTTGCCCAACACATGCATTTTGGCATGAAAAATCAGGTGTACACCCGCTGTAGATCAACTGTTTTCAGGGCACTTGAATTTTGCAACAGAAATTGGTGTGTATGGCTGAGTCTGTGGCCATATATAGTGTTTTCTGTTGTCAGGTTTATTCTGTAGGTTGTGTTGCTCATACCCCATGACTTTTACCTGAAGGAAAGTGAGTGGATACTCACATACAATGCATTTTCTCCAGCTAGTCATGCCTGCACAGATCATGCCCAAGCTTCTCACCAGTAAACCTGGCAAAATTTAATCTTGACAGCTCAAAGTTGACTGGAGCGGTGCCCACTCATTGTTTCATCCATCCATGGTGCCTTACCTGGTGGCCTAGTGTCTAAAATCACTTGTTTAACAACCGTTCTGAAAATTCCGCAGACAATACTGCAACACAATTTTCAGCAAGAATCTGTCACATAATCAAAAACTTGGATGGTACAAAATCCCCCAAAGATGTCCACTTGTCTATCCCGGGGTACCCCACTTTGATTTTAGGCTCTTAGTATTTTTTATTTGAGAAGTTTCTTCTGACTGTCAGATAAATTTCAGAATGTAAACATGGACTGCTGATCTTTTCGGGTCTCCCGAGAGCAAGACTGGGCCAATTCTCCCAAAACAAGTTATGTAGTCTTCAGATAATATCTGTAGGTATCCAGTGATAAGGTATGGTTGAGCACAGTGCACGTGATCTGGCACAATGAAGCCATTTCCGGTTACTTTGTGTGATGACGAGTAGACGTGAGTAGCCGCAGTGGTTTGGCTGTTTGGCTACCCTTTGTCTACCCCAGTTGACAGACACTGTGTCTGCATGAGACCGGGACACGGTGAATGGTTTTCACTTTCAGACCGGTCAGAATTAGCGTCCAGAAACCAGGCCAAGAGTAATCAACGAAACAACGGCGTTGCCGCATCCCCCCAAGAAGCACTGGCACAGAGCGCTCGTGTTATATTGAGCTATTGTTCCCTGGAGGGGTATTCAACAACGTCTGGGTACCGGCACACTACTAAGAATAGAATAGTTGGGCGGTCAGAGGTTTAATTTTCAAAATTAGCATCCAAAAAGCAAGCCAATATTTCCTCCAAAAAACACTAGGACAGAGCGCTTGAATTATATGGGGCTATCGTTCTCTGGAAGGAGTATTCAGCAACGTGGGGGTACCGGTGGACTACCAAGAATAGAATAGTTGGGCGGTCAGTAATATTAGGCAATGAAACAGTACGCAGTACCGGCACTCTACTAGGAATAAAATAGTTGGGCGGTCAGAGGGTTATTTTTGGAGGTGGTTGTACATGGGATGCCGTCCAACGGACTGCCGCTATAGGTAATCGCTTGAGTCCCCATTTATCGATGGGAAAGCTATGAAATCCAGCAACCACCGACCGATAGACTTACAACCAGCCAAAGCCTCCAAGTTACTACAATGCGCTTCACTACTTCTCTCGTTTCCGCCGCTGTCATGTTCGCACTTCAGGTCACTGCCGACTTCCTCGCCTTTGATGGTGACTCTTGCACCGGAACTGAAGGCGGCGACGCTCCTTGCGACAACAGTTGCATCGATTTCACCAATAGACACTCTTTCGAGGTTTGTACGGCCGAGTTTACGAACCACTGGCAATGCTAAGCAGTCCTTCATAGATCACATCTTCCTCCGGTCACAACGTGATCTTGTTTGAGAACAGCGATTGCACTGGGGTGCAGTTTAACTTTGGCTTCGAAAACCCTGGCGAGTGCATCAATGTCAACACGGGCACGCCAATTGGGGCCGTCCGCTGCTCCTGAGCGCTCCAGGTGAGATGAATGAGACTCGTGCTCACATTCGAATCAATGCTGACTAAATTCCCAAGGAATCACTTGTGACGGGGCAGTCTTCCCCAAAGTAGCAATGTTGTAATGGTATTTGCCAATGAAGGGTCACCAGTTTAGACTCTCATACATTTCGAAGTAAAAAAATAAGTCAAATGCCTGAAGCAATAGCGAACGAGAAATTGATACCGAATCAATTATTTTTTTGATTCTTTGGTGTACGTTCAACAAGACATTCACCATCTTATGATTACGATGGTCACCGCCACGGTATCTCCGGCAGTAAGAAGTAAGTTCACGGGGAGATGTAGGCATAAACAGTGTTTATACTTCTCGGGGAGTGGAAAACATGATCATGACTTGATATTTAACCTCGTTACAGATTTCTAAATTGTTGAATGCTGGAACCTTCAAAGGTCAGACTTCTCCGATTGGCTTGGCCGAGTGACTTATCCCACTTGGCGGAGATTGAATTTGGCTGGCTGGCGTGGTGGGCGTGGCGGTGACTTGTGCTCGCTTAGTCTTACCACCAAACCATTCCACTGTAAGTATCTCAATAATATCCAAAGATCATTTTCCAGGACCGATTCTACGACGATTCTTGGTCGATTCGTCGAACATAATGGATTAATAATCGGCCTGAGGTTTGAGCCCCTTGATCCTCACCTCGATTTTGCGCCCAATTCACATCGTATTGTGTAATTTAATTCACGCCTACAACGGAACAAGATGCGTAGGCTCCCTTCTGAGGAGTGAAAAAAAAAATTGATCCCAAAAGTTGTGGGGAAATTTTCAAACTGAAAAAGTTGGTGAAGTTTGAAACAAAAGTTGGTGAAATTGTCATCTGGTAATAAAAGTAGGGGAAAAACCCTGAGAGATCCACACCTTATTTCCAGCTTTAAAAGTGAGCAAAGTTGTTGGGAAAGTTGCAAAGTTTACAACAAAAGTTGGTTAAAAAGCGAAAAAAGGTGGGGAACATTAAAAGTGCATTTGGAACGGCATAGATTCTTCCACCTTCAGTCACAGAAGGTTATCTGCGCCAAACATTCAGCAATCCACCATGGCGCGGGAAAAAGAATATCATAGCTACCGCGAGGTTGCAATTAGGTGCGGAGTAGCCCACCTGCTTGAACGTCTCGCTGGGGTGTTCAAATGCCTCGGGGCGGTTAGGTTCCTTGCCTGAGACTCCATGAATTTCATAATACGTATTTAACGATCGCCAAACTCACAGTCTGTCCCGGCGCCATCGCAGCCGTTACAGAGTCTAGGCACCGTGACGTAGTAAGCAATGGAGTAGGGAGAGCATTTACTTACCCAAACACCGAGGTGACAGAGAATGCGTGCCTGATATGGGATAAACGAATGAGAACATGAATCTTGGTTCAGGGGTGTGGACTGACGGGGGAATCAAGGAAATATCGGCACTCGAGAATCCGTTGGTCAAGCTCAATTCGACGAGGGTGCAGCCTTCACCATTGAATCCACAACCGCCTTCGCTCACCAATCAATGGACCAGCGAAGTTATCCAAAAAATGACGCTCAGTGATAATGAGAATTCGGTGAGACTCAAAACTTTCATCGGCGCCGGCACATGCGCACAATGTCCATTGAATGTATTCCTGGGGAGACACGATCTTCACGGGGGAACACCAATGTCCCGTCCTTTGAGCTAGTGTAGGATCAGTATATTCGCGGGAGGAGATCTCGACAGAGGAGGACACGAACCAAGTTGGAGAATCACGTCCGAATGCTTTGAGACAACTTTGGTTGAGTCGAACGCCTCCAAGTGCCGCCCCACCTAGAGCTACCGTAGGCCAATACAGATTCATTATAGCGGCACGGAGAATTGTGCCTGCCTTTCGCACTTTACAATCCGATTGTGGAAAGGTGTACACGGGCAACGTCAGTCTGAGCGAGAGTGCGGGATTACGCACGGCGCCACCATCTGCGGGCGGTAGAATGCTTTCGCAGTTGTGAACCGAGAGATGATCAGCCATGTAGTCAGAGTTGGGACGCTTTCTCGGAGAGGGGTGTCCTGTTGGTGTCCTGAGTTCGCAAAATTATCCAAGCAGAGCACTCGGACCACGGTATGGGCAGCCTAACCAGATAATGAATCCTTTGAGCCTTCACAGGCCAACAGACGTTGAATATCAAAGCCAGATAAAAAATATAGCAGTCTTACATCGCGCGAGGCTCGCAAGAACGAACGGCCGGGTCATTGAGCGTGAAGCTCGATCGATTTGATGCTTGAGGTTTAATTGCATTCTCTATCACGGGTCAACGCGCGTTCATCAGTTCTTTGTTCATATTCGTTGGCTTCTAGTATCCTCCAGCTCCCATCCCGCGACTTTCGCCCGATTTCTTGGCTTGATGGTGCTTGGGAGTGAATTCGAAGTCACTTGTGAAGCAGATTTGTATTCATCACTCCTGGTCCTGGGGTTGGCTAAGCTTTTGCTGCGCCAGTTCGGCCATCAGCCGCAGCTGGGCTGCCTCCAGCGCGCCAAAGGGCGAAGCTGCAGGCGGACGCGGATGTCTTTCGCCTTCCGTATGAGGGAGTGAGTCGCACAAAGAAGCAGAATATGAAGGAGGCAGAAGTGACGTACTCGGGGATGGGAAAGCCTCACGCGCCGAGGTGCAATCGCACGCAAGCCGCGCATACTATGGAGGGATAGGTTGGTAGCCATGAGCGAGAAGAGGAAAGAGATCTCGACTCACCCAATAGCGTGCGACGCAGCCTGCAGCAAGTCTGAAGATCGAGGCGCACAAATGCGGATGGACGTGCTGCCAGAGGCTAATTTAGACCTTGGGCTAGTGGCCGAGTAGTGAGGCAGTGAGGCTGCACCAGGTTGATACATGCGAAAGCGGAGGGAAGGTGAGTCAAAGGTGAGTGCGGGCGTTGCCGAGACGTAATCGGGTCCCACACCATCACGGCTTATATCGCCGGTCCGCCGGAAATCAAGCGGATCGAGATGCCGACCCTGGACACCGAATAATGCTATCTCATGCATGCGAGCTCAGATGCAGTGTCTTTACAGATAGTACCCCAAAAGCACTCACTGTGCACAGGGGAAGTCGTGAGTCATTATCCCAAACGCTCATAAATAAAAGAATGATTTGATGCGGCGGGAGTGTCAACGGTGCCGGTCCCGAAACGACCACGTCACCGTTACTGACATTGTTCCTACCACCATGACAGTAAATTTCGATGTCCTCATCATTCTCGCTGGACTTCTTGCTCATGCTGGGCTGGCGTCGACTATGGACTTGAACGGCTCTTCATCCAGAAGCCAGCGACCTGCCGGCTGGAACGTAGATTGCCACTGGGATTGCTGGGATCACGCAGCTCGCCGAATACTTGGACACCTATCCGGACACGAGCACTACACGTTTGCTCATATCCGATTCCACCATTCAGGATGTCGACGCTAAACACGGCCACCCCTTCACCGATGGGTCCAAGGACGAGATCCATTGGGACAAGACCACGAATACAAAAGTGTTGGCCGCGGTGCGTGTCTTTGAAGAACCGTTGAATCGCGTTTTTGCCCAGGTGGCGCAGACCATCGAAGCTTTATCGTACCTCACGTACAGTGCGGGACCTCATAGAGCTTACGATGAGTGGGCAGACCCACGACTCGAACCCCTGGTGCAACACAACTACCCGTCGTTGACGCAATTTAACTTTCCGAGTCGCCACCTCAGCGGGGCCTATCGCGTCATTACCGAGGCTTACTACCCGCCACGTACGATATCTGACTATCCAACCCATCACCTCGACGACCTCTATGAAGTTGATCACAAACCTTCTTGTCTCGACTGACACATTTACTCATCACCGATCTTGGGGCGATTTGTGAGCTTCCCTCACAACTATACCCTACCCCTAGACGGTGAGCCCCAGGCTGACCTGCACGGCACTTTATCGTTGATAATGATATCTGTCTAGGTTGATCCCCGGCAACCTAACCGTTGTCGCCAAGCCCGCATTGAGCTCAATGCTTGATGAGGGCAGAGATTTTGAATGTGGAAACCATGGTATCCAATACGAGGATGACGACTTGATCTTCAAGTCACTCCGAGACGATGGTGTACATGTGAAGTTGCCTATCGGGGCGGATTACGATACTGAACTGGGAAGATTTTCTTTACGGCGCGCAATCACGGAGTTTGTAGATCGGGCACGGGGTGGAGATGGGGAATGGACCCTCCCTGAACGTATCCCCGTCCGAGAGGAATGGTGGTGAGTTTATCAACTTAAATGTCTGAATGCGACCCAACCGAATCTGCAGCAGGTGGAGGCGGCAGTGCAGTGACCCCGCGGGTACCAGAAAGATGAGAGAGAGCTGTAATTCTTGCCGAGAACAAGTTGCCCCCCGTCTGGCAGAGAGTCAAGTTTATCGTCTTCGTGCTTATTGCATTAGTTCTCGTATATGTTCAAACGCCGCTTCAAATGGTCGAATTTAATGAGGCAAAGAGTACATGTATACCTGATCCCATTCGCTGTCGTGGTCCGCAGAAAAAAATACCACTGACAAGACGCGCCGCCGCTTCGCTCCGGCACTCTTACGAGGAAGCAAAATCAGAATGAATTGCATCGGGGTACATACTAGGAAAATGTAATATAATGGCGTAGAATGCACAATATTGCTGCCATACGAATTCTGATGCAGCCGAGAAGCAGACAAAATTGTTGGCCAACAAAGTGGGTTGAAGTTGCGGTTGTCGGCGATCAGTGGCGTAAACCGCATAACAAGGATTTTTGAGCAGTCGAGTCTGCATTAGAGTGAAATATGATGCCCGCGGGAAGCGAAACGATGGCGCGCTGCAACGAGAGGAACGCAAAATATGGGCCATGCTAGAGTGGATAAAAGGGAAGGCAGTAAGAATAGCGAGCTGAGATGGAGGAAGCGTATGGACAATACCTTTCAGAGAGAAAAAAAGAGCCAGGGAACGCGAGAATGATGCAAAGTGGAGCCGCATCTAGGGAGACGAGCGGCGCAAAGCTGAAATAAAATCGGGTCGGTGGAATTCGCACTTCAAGTTGAAGGAGATCATGATTGCAATCGTGAATAGTTGAATGCACGGAACGAGGGAAATAATTGGGGGTCGCGCCGAGCTATAAGCGCCAGTGAAAGTTGATCCGGATATGAGAGGTGAATAATTCTGCGTCATAGGAAGTATTTCATGGTGTTTCGTCAAGTGATTTCTCGCGGGGATTGCCCTGTCTACGGGAACCTAAATCACAACCAGTTTGAAGCGGCTATCCCGGCCACAGAGCCGTGGATGTCATTTTCGGATTAGATAGGCACAGCCCTCTCCTCCGGTCCCCTTTCGGCCAGTTACTTCCTCTTTCAGACCTCCGAGCTCCCAGGCAGCGCACTGGTTTCAGGAACCTCCATTCCATGTTTTCCCCTTTTGGTTTCTTGACTCAATTCCTTTCTTGTTTCTCCTATCCTACTTTACTATAAAAGCCCCCACTTTGTATTATGTACAGCAGAGAGCCGCACCCCGCTGCAATATATTTCATCTGGTCTCTTCTGTATTATCTCCCTCTGCAGCCCATCTGCAACTGTCCCTAGTAGTAGTTAGTAGCCTTCGTTCACTGTCATTGCCGCCCATAGCCTATCACACATCGACCATCGCACATCGCACATCGCACATCGCACATCGCACATCGCACATCGCACATCGCACATCGCCTATGGACCATCATATTAGTTTAGCACTCCCATCGCGTATCAGTCTTCATTGGAACAGAATTAGTTCGTCAGACTCACCTAATTGGATCCGGGACGTATTGGACCACCCCGCACATCTACGTTACTGCTCCATGGTTAGATCTGGGGTAGTTGTATCAGGGCTACTGCTGTTGAACCGGGGACTTGAGCGCCCCGATCTCGGCCAATATTCGGCCCATTTGGGTAAGCCCAATGATTCTCAAAGCGGGAGGTCCGGCAACCACGGCACACGGCAATGCAAATTCATGATGAAACAATCTCGACCTACAACTAGCAGAATGAAAATACTCCGCAGTGGTGAGGCTTCGTTGTTGAGCGCTTTTTGTGCAGTATTGGCCGGATGAAGCTGCGGGTGATGTTTGGACTGGGCGATCTCCCGTGTCGCGACTCTTTAACGTCAGTCTGTTGGTCAGCTTGGAGCACGTAAGTATGACTGCCTTTCGAAGGTCAACCTCTGGGCTAATCCAATCCATAGAGGCGACGCTTCGAGTCGGGACGATGATACGCCACGGCCAGTAGAGAGTTTCATCACCGGAGATCCTCCCTTTGGCAGCTATATCCGAATTCGACGGATTGAGCTGCAGAGCCTCCCGACTTCATTCGCCTTTCGCATGATGTGGCACTGATCCTTCCTTTCTTCAACGTTGCCGACTTCACGCACCCCGGTGCTGCGAAGCAACGCATGGCGCACTTCCTAGTTCGGCGGTCTTCGCGGAAATTCGGTCTTTCTGGCATTCCATGCGGAGCCCGTTCCGTGCTATGGGCGGCTAAAGATGTTGCGGACAGATCGCAACTAAAGTTAATTGAGAGTCTCTTCGGAGCCGCTCTCTAGGCCTAGGTCGACGCGTTGATTATTTCATACGATAAGTCCCTTGTCAAATTTGGAATTTTATACTGCGCTCAACTTGCGGTTTTCATGCTTTGCGTTCTTTTTCAAGGAAATCACGGAATTTTACGGACATGGAATAAGACCACGGCTTGCTGGACCGAAAACCTATTTTTACGGCTTAATGCCATCCAAACCTCAATCGATATGGACCCGGGTATGTGAACATGCTTTCTCCATCTCCCGTTACTTAAGCCCCGAAAGCGTAGGTCGCGAATCATTCATTCGTCGTACTTTACGGCCGTCCGCAATTCGCCGGATTGGCGCTCAAAAGGAAAAGGTTGGGAAACGAAGTACGGTGTGTTTGCCGAAAACCGAGCAGAACTGGTATTTATACGGTGCAGTCGACGATAATTCTTCAGCAGCAACAATGTCCCCATTCGCGCTTCTTGGCTTCTTCATCGTTGCAGCGACTGTATCTGCTATCCCCTCGCAGGGCTCGAACTCCGCTCGCGCCGATGGCGGGTCTAGTTACAACGTCAGCATTGTCGCTAGTGCGCATGTCCATACCCCCGTAGAAACTTATAACTCATTGGGGCACCCTACAGGGACCTCGAGCGACGGCTGGTCTCTCACGAGCCAGCTCCAGGGTCAAACATTTCTTGATTTCTTCGATTTGTACGACTCTCATCGATTGCCGTTCACGCCAAAAAAAATTAACCATCTCTTCCTTTCTTAGTGAACTAACCACAAACGACAATGGCGGCGTCGTGCAGTACGTGGATGGCGTCGAGTCAGGGCTTGCGTACACTTCCGGCTCCCAAGTGGTGCTTGCGGTCGACGACACGTCGACTGTATCGCTTCGCAAGGCCGTGCGCATGCACTCCAAGACGCAGTTCAACGCGGTAGACAACAACCTCTTCATCTTCGATGTAGCGCACGTTCCTGGTATGAACATACCGTCGTAGCATCTGTTCTACAAGAGCATCAACATATTTTTCAGCCGTTTGCGGAACCTGGCCTGCCATTTGGGTACGTACGATGCTCATGCAACAAAGTTTCAGTCATTGAGGTTCAACACCCAGCTCACGGGAACTAACTGGCCCTCCGATGGTACGTTAAGGCTACTTAACCTGACTTTATTTTGACTTCGGGCCAGGTGAGATTGATGTTGTGGAGGCCGTCAACCTGTACAACCGCGACGAATACTCCCTCCATACCGGACCCGGCTGCACCGCCCCTGCGACGATGCCGAACTTGCAGCTCGTTGAGGCAGGAGCGACTAGTTGCGGTCAGTCCATCCCCATCCCACTAGATTACTATACCCATGCAGATTAATTGGACTAGACGCCACGGTCGACCCTGGCGCATGCGGTTACTCCGACCTCGACTCGACGTCCTTCGGTCCGGGATTCAACAACGCAGGCGGAGGTGTCTTTGCCCTCGAGTTCGCTGCGGACGGGATTAAGACGTGGTTTTGGACCGCGGCGAACGTGCCCGCCGGTGTGCTGCTCATTGCCTTCCCTTCCTCGAACTAACGAACGATTGACTGGGATTTTAGACATCAGAAACCTCTCGCCGACGCCGAGCACCTGGGCCACTTCCGCTGCGCGCTTCAACATCCCGGTGTCTAGCTGCTCGCCACAGACGTACTTCAACGACCTGCTCCTCGTGGTGAATACCAACCTCGCGGGATCGTGGCCGCAGGGTGTCTGGGGAACAAGTATGCTGTATGCCTTCAATTTTTGTTCAACTGATACGAATGCAGATATTTTTCAGACAATGTGGGCGGCCAGACGACTTCTTGTCAGACGCAGACTGGGGTCAGCACGGCGGCTGGGTACGTCACCGGTCACGGCTCTGCATTTGGCGCTGCGGCGGAGTGGGTGCGTTCTCCTTCATAATTTCTCTCTACGCATTCGGCTTACCTCAAATCTCTAGGTCATCAACGGCTTTTACATTTACAACAAAGTGTCCGGTGGAGGCACAGGCGATTGTCCCCCATACGGTGACCAAATAGGAACGTACGATGGCACCTCGAACTATAGCGAGGCCTGTGCCGACATTGTGAGTCCCTGAAAATTTACTATAATACTCACGAGTTGAATGTATACGTCAGACCAATGCTTGCCTCGCAGGGGACGGGACGAGCATCTGGAGTCACGCAGCGTGTGTCGCAGCCGCCACCTGCCAAGGGGTGCATCCATTTTTTTTTTCTACCGCTGCCCCGACTCACTCACCTCAATCGAATTTATAGACAGCGAGTGTGATCGCGCTCAACCAGTGCCAGAACCCGGCCGTGCTCCCCGCCGCCTCTATCCCCAACTTGTCCTCGACGGTCTGTCTTCCATTACCTCGGCCCTCATAGATGGTGTCGATGACGGATGAACCCCCCAGGTCTACGCAAGCATTGTTGGCTCATGCGCGCCGTCTTGCCCCATCACTCAGCAGAACTACATCGACTTCGTGTACAGCCAAATGACCGCCGCGGGCGTCACCAACTGGCCGGCGTATGTGTCACGTCTCCGTCTTGAGGTGCGCGTGATACTCACTTTTTGCAGTAGCAGCGCAGATGTGGTATCCCAGTGGTGGGACCCGATTGTCCAGTGGACGGCGACGGGGGCTACCATCCCGTATCAGAACTTCGACGATTGGTTGCATTACTCGAACTGGTAATTTAATAAGGCCTAAATCCAACTCTGTTGTGGGAGGAGACCTGTTCAACCCTGGTCATTATTAGTACTCCTACTAAAGTTGTCGATTTAATGGGATATCGACAGCTATAAATGATTTGAGAAAGAGAATCTGTGGAGTCCTTAGGACGTTGCACATTGAACGGAACACTTGTTTTATAGACCAATAGCCAGTATGTATTCCACCGTCCCTTCCCATTGCGGTACAACGACCGATATTGAGGAGGTAAAGCATCTTAAATAGGAGCCTGAGTTTGTAACTTAATTTTGTCAGAACAAAATTTGTGGTGGCGCTGACATAAGTTAAGGTCACCTCGATATCAAGCCCTCGGCAGAGAGCTTCGATGTTGCTAGAGCTCGAAGGATAGTAGGTAGTATGGACCGAGTGTCAAGCACTCGCCGAGATGCCCGAGTTCAACCCCAGGCGATGGAGATCAACACCAAAACCAAGTACTTGTTCATGACGACACGCAACCACCAGGTAGATCTGCCCCGAGTTGATCCCAGGACCGGAAAGTCATCTGAGACTACCATCTCGCATCTTTGATCTCTTGCGGTGATCCTACTCGAGAATTCACACTGTATTTCACTAGTACCGGTACTGGAACTGTCGAGTCACCGACTTTGCGATCATGCAACTGAGGTATTGAAAAAATATGGATCTACCACTCTACTATGTAGGTACTTTGGCTTCTGAATTGTGAGCTCGGCCATAACAAGGACCTGATCTTCGTCTGGATCAAACAGCAATCTATCAGCTTCGAATACCATCGCCGCAACGTGTGGCGTACGGGAGGCCGGGGCTCTCTTCTTGCCTTGACCTCTGTTGCTCTCCCCTCCTATGCTCCCGCCATTCCTCGCGAGGCCCTCAATACAGTCACCGCCAAACAGACGGGAACGCAGGCAAAGACGCCTCAATTCCGCGGAGGGACTTCTCGGGACCATCGTCACCACCCGAGACTCAATGTTGAGTAAATGCGCCGCGGCGTGCCACAACGCAGCTGGAGCTGCAGTTTGTCCGTGCGTACCCTTCCCTCCCCCTTGTGGCTATACTGTTTAGTTACTGGTACTTACTCATTGACGCAGCGATCTGGCCACCACCTGCCAGTGCACCAATGCGAACTTCCGTTCCGACTTTTTATCATGTGTGCAAGGCGAATGCCAGGCCGCGGAGCTCGATAACGCGCAACAGTTTGTGGCTAGTCTGTGCGGTACCGGTACGTGCTATGTACCCGCAGCTTTTTTTATCGCATTAGTTCCCTACCTCCTCCGTCCCAGCTGACGGATGCTTCGCCGCCCCTCACATCATACTGTTCACGTTATCCTTTCGCTCAGCTTGGTTGACTCCCGAATTGCATCACAGTCTCCTTGACCGCGAAGCCTACCGCAATGGTCCCATTCCTCCCACCCAACGCCAACGCAGACATCAACGAACCATCACATACCAGGTTAGTTCATCCGCATCAGGGAAAACCTCCCTCCACATTTTTTGAAATTTTTCCGTAAAGTTTTTTGGGGCAACCAAAATTTTCGAATTTTAGGCAATTTTTCGCAACATTAACTCAAATTTGGACTAAAATCGCACAAGGCTACCAAACGTCGAATATTCTGGGATCATTTTCTCGAAATTGTACGTCAATTATCAATATGAGGCAGCAATCAACTCATTCGCCCTCATTCTAGTACAGTGTTGCATATATGTGACGGTCAGTCCACGGATTCGCAAAGAACACGGGACATTTGTCCAACACATTGTGGGACTTCCACTCCACCGGTGCAACAGGACCGAACTTCGGCAGAAGATGGATGCTGCGTCGAATATTGTTGACTGGAATAATGCTGGCATATCGATCACCATGCTTGATGACACGGGAGACCTTGTACATTAAGTGGTGCCGCTCGGGTTGAGGTTTGAATGAAGAAAACCATTCGACATATGCCAAGTACTTCGGGGGCACGATGTTTGATGGAAATGTCGATTTGACCAGACGGGGTGGAAGAGTGAATACAACTCGGACCTGAGCAATACGGTACCCTGCGCAGATAAACAGAGCCATCAGAGGAGTTTAGGCAGTAAGGAATGAATACACACCAGCAGTTCCTGTTTTCCCACCAAGTCCAGTATTAACAAGCAATGCGTGGTTGAACATGAACAGAGTCAACAATTGAATCCTCCGGCCCATTATTTCCGTACGGGTCTGACGTACTAAACTTGATCCTCTGAAACACCGGCACCGCATTGAACGAGACGTCAAAGCTGTTAGATTCCCGCTCGATTTGTGCTGCCGAAATGCCTGGGTCCGTAAGCCCCACAATGTAACGGGAGAGGGCATCGCGGAAAAATGATGCGCCATAGGCGGCCTCCAGAGTACTGAATTTGACAGATTTGTGCGTGGGATGTTTGGCCATGATGAGTTTGCGTTTGTAAATTATGCCTGGATTCAGGTTCTCAATTATTGGAGGCCCCGGAGAGCCGCGCAACTTCCAATCTACAAACTCGCCGTGTCGCAGTATTTTTTCCTTGCGTTCGAGCCACAAGGTCATCTGCGAGAATTCGTCCTTGCAATTTGTGGAGCGGTATGCATCCTTTGCGAGATCGATGTGAAGCCGCTCGGTGTATTCTGTGTTGCAATTATCCAAAGTGCCGAGGAATGTCACGTTTTCAGGGTAATGCTCCATCGAGTGGAGTTTCGGAAGGTTGAAATCGTTCCGGATCCCGAGATCTACGAAGATGGCTTTGTTTCGATGGAATCGCATTCGGGCGTCCTCAAGCCCGTCAAGGGTTTCCGTTGTATGCATGGGATATTGGGCGATATAGGTGAAGTCCAAAACACCTCGTACCGCCTCCACCAGCCGCGCTGCGGAGAGGCCCCCTGGACCTTCAATGGATCGTTGCGCCATTTACTAACTTTGTTCCTAGACGTTCTAGTGCCGTCTCCGTCGCTGCCTCCGGCTCTGCGAACAACGTGATCTCTCTCGCCATCGACAGCGACTGATGATAATAATTTGTTTCGTGAATCCCCCTACATTTTTATAGAGGAGACCGTTGAGAACATAAGGAACGAAGATTGCGAGCGGTGCGTTTTGAGTGGTGCTGCCACCACATTGAGCTACAAGCTCTCGTCGCACTCAGCATGGCCAACGTCGCCCACATGACCGGCACTTTCAAAGTTGACATTCCCGGGACATTGGAGTACAACCCTTCCTCGGCGCACCCCAGGCGCAGACCTGCAGTTATCGAACGCCTCTATCATACAGTTTATATCCGTGAGTGGTCTCACTACTTGTCCAGAATATACACTTTCAGCGATCTTCACTGACCTGATGTGGGAAGAAAGAAAATCTCGCGCATGGGTTCGGCTTCATCTCCAAGGCTTTAGGATTTGCTGATGGCCACAGAGGCATACTATGACCAGATGGACTGCCGGTTTGGAACCTGTTTACACCCATGCACAAATAAAATCGAAACGACAACGGTTAAAACCGTTTGAAAACATTTATACACGGAAACGGTTGGAAGCTTAGCTTCAACTCATTGGATGTGATGTGGTAGCAGATAGTTGCTCTACAGCTTCCCGGAATGAACAGATGAGAGTCGCCCAGCGAGCAGGGTCATACATTTTCTGCGATTTGATTTGATGTGGTTTAGTACGTTATGTCCAGGGGGAATCTGTTGAAAAAGATACCTTGTACCGTTCATGAATTGTAGAAGCGGTATACGCCGGCAACACAAAAGCTTGCTTGATTTGGACCTGATGGGTTTTTCACCACAAGCTTAGATACTTTTTGCTATAGCCGATAGCTTCGTTCACATGGCGAGCCCGTACCAACTCAATGTATTCTTGGAGCAGCTGACATTACCTTAGCTTTTTGAAGAGCTTTCCTATTCTCGTTGCACCATGCCAGGGCTTCGGTACAGCTATGTTCCGCCAGAGCCTTTTCTATATGTTCACTGCTCCGTCAACGTAGTTGCTGATTAGTTCTTTACACCCCGAAAGCGAGTTTCAATTTACATACATCCACACGGTAACAGCTGTCTAGAATTGTGCTGAGACAGCTAGGAGCTGATAGAGCTCGCAGTGAACAAGGAGCTAAGTGCTGGAGCACAGAGAGGCACAGAAGATGGGGGGAAAGGGTAGCACCCCAAAATTGTCATATAATAAATGGCAATCCGTTTGAGCTCAATTGGGCCCCAAAACCTCATTTTGTCACCGTCACTGGTATCTATGAGGGTTCGTTTGTACGAAAAACTCCGAAAGTAGATCAGCGTGTGTGAAAGAAGGTCAGTGCGCACGAAAAAAGATCAGCGCGTGCGAAAGAGAATCGGCGCGCGCGAAAGAGTCCAAATTTGGAAATTCATCTCTCGAGCAATAAGGGCCCTCTAATTGCGGCGTGTGTCAAACCCTTATGCGTGCAGCTATTTGAAAACCACTCTTAAATGGACGAAAAATGACGAGCCTTGTGATGCTGGCCAGATTGCCATTGATCACATCAACTTCGGCGCATTAGCCGCTGGTCAGCGCTCCTCGGCATTGATGGTCAATTTACAACCTAATTTTTTATGTAATATGCGCCGGATTCCACACAAAATCCGATTTTGATCCATGAATGCATTGAAAGCTTGGGCCAATAAGAGTACATAGATCATCTGACGCCAGGAGGGGATAAATTAGTAGAGAACGAAGTTTTTGTTGTACGCAATGTGAACACTTACTCTATATCTCTCACTTCTTGGTTAATGACTCTTCACTCAAGATCGTCTGCAGATTTCAGTTCAATTTCTCAAATAATAGCTCAGAGCATCATCAGGCTGAACATACAATCATTTTTCAACCATCGCATCGGGTCCTGGCTACTAAGCGAGGAATCAAGACTCGACTGTATTGCTGCGTTATACGGTGCAGGCATCAGCAGGTTTTTCCTCTATTACCAAATTCATGTTCTTTCGTGCACGCTGAGCCTCTTTTGCGTGCGGGACTTTATTTTTTATACAAAGGAACCATTGAAGTACCAACTCCATTAAGTTCGCGACCTTCCCTCACCCTTGACACTTTGTTCAAGGAACGCGCATTCGGTTCAGGTTCAGACCGATTTTTGAACCGGACCTTGCCACCACTAATACTCGATTACAGCACTGCGCAAAGATATCACCGAGCTTTTCCATCGTTCTCGTGAGCTCAAGCAGTACGGCACTGATCTAGCCGCACGCGTATCAAACTTGGAGGCTGCTCCGTCGGCGTCGGACACTGAACTAGCAGTTCGTGTATCGGTGCTGGGGGACCAGTTTGGCAATGCTGGAGCAATTTGCAGTCCAGGCAAAAGTTAACGCACAGTTCCGTCTTGATCACAAGGACCTTCGCAGACTCCTGGAAGGCATTCAGGGCACCATTGCACGCCTCGAGCTTGGCGCCGCTGTGCTGCGTGCGCCGAAAAGCACAGCTCAAGA
The DNA here is from genome assembly GCA_029204075.1 of Mycena capillaripes. Lineage (NCBI taxonomy): Eukaryota > Fungi > Basidiomycota > Agaricomycetes > Agaricales > Mycenaceae > Mycena > Mycena capillaripes. The sequence goes on along the minus strand of JARHKZ010000003.1, from coordinate 5,026,225 downwards.
GCAGGCCGCAAGTGACTCCCACGTCGTCGACTTCCGCGATCCACACTTATTCTCCGGCCCCTGATTCGCCGGAAAAATGTCGCAAAGTGTTTGGCACGGAATCGTTTCTCACCATGGGGCCCTTTCACTGGGGGTAGAGTACAACGCACTGGGACATCAAGTGCTTCCAATGCATTCAGTTGGCTGAGGAACAAAGGTGCCAGTCGCCTTTATGGCACCGTTGTGTTTCCTCGAGTCACCCCTCAGAAACAAAGGTGCCATAAAGATGATTGGCACCTTTCTTCCATGATATGCCCAAATGCTGACTGAATGCATTGGAAGCAATCAATTTCCGAGTGCATCGTCCTTTGCCCCCAGTGTTTCCCGATTGGGATGAAGGAATTGAATAATAACGGATTGGACCTTCGCGCGAACGACTCGATTTCCGCAGCCCACGCTCGACCCCTGAGCACCCAGAATTGTGCCTATGCTCGAAGAGGGGCTCGCCGGGGTGGCCGCCAGGATGAATGATTTGTTTTGGTTCAGGGTGATTGACTTGAATAAATGGGTGATCAATGGTGATTCTCCTTGCTCCCCTTCCCTCGGTTCTGGCGCCACCCACAACATTAACCGTTCTTTAACGATTACCCTCGCGATTCTTTGTGTCTCTTTGGTTTCATCCCCATCCGTGCTAACTCCTTCCGTCCTTCCGTTATTCTCTGTTCAACCGTTCTTTAACGATATCCCTTGTAACCTGTGCCAAATCCCCGTAAAGCGTCGCTCATTTGCTCTTCCTCTGGTTTTCCTCCATTCTTTAGCTCCTTTCGTTTGGAGGGACTTCCTACACTCCCCAATGGTATTCGACCCGTGACGACCTACGGAATTAATTTCCTCCCCTGCGCGACTGCGAATTGTCAATCGTATTCCAAATTGGGATCATGGAGGACTAGAGACGAGTCTCGTGCGCTGTCAATCCATCAGAAAACACTCGTTTCAGTATCAATTTCTTGCTGTGGCTGTGACTGCGCATGATTTTTCATTTAAAGACCTCTCACATTTGCCTAAGGCTCCAACCGTTTCCGTGTATAAACGTTTATACACGGTTTTAACCGTTTTCGTTTCCGTTTTGTTTGCCCATGAGGTCAAACAGTTTATAAACTGTTTGCACACGGTTTAAATGGTTGGCATCAGATACAAAAGTCCAACCACTCACAGGGTGGAAATCAAGTGGAAATCTAGAAACACTTGTGACTAGGAGAGTCTCTGGGATGTTTGAGAGTCCCACAGATGTGTGTGCTTACCATGTACCACTCCACTGGCGGGAAACATTCCGAATATGGTAACTGCTCAAGCGATTGATGGCTCGGGACTGATGCGCCAGCACCGCACAGATGGCATCTTGGTGACGTCAACCAGACAAGTATTCTGGGATTTTTCTTTCAGTGTCCTTAAATGTCACTAAGCCGCTGAAGACATAGCAGTTACAGTACCTCGGTTAACGTCAGAGTTGAAGGTCAAACCGTTCAACCCACCTCAGCAATCTGCAGTCGGTATCAATCAAGGTTGGTCTTTGTCTGCTTCTGTTGTTGGGATGCGGCTTCATTTATCCTAAACTCGCTGATTTTGTGAGTCACAATGACAGAAAGTAACGCTGGGAGCCTCCTTACCGGGTGGCTGAACACTTGCCTGCGGCGTATGTTGAAACCTTTGCAAAATTACTGTTTATAAACAGTTTAAAACGGTTTTAAACTGTTTAGATACCGTTTCCGTTTGGTTTGCCCAGATCTATACACGGAAACTAAATGGTTGGAGCCTTACATTTGCCATTCCCCGACATCTTCCTTCATCAGGAAAAAATGGCTTGGCTACGTCGCGCTCAGTAGCGTCAGTAGCCGGAGTAGCCTGGTAGACAAGTCCCCTGATACTTGGGGCGTGGTAGCAGCCCACCAAAGGCTGGTAGCGTCTGGTAGCCGTAACAGCCAGGCTCAGTAGCGGTTGGTAGCTCCAGTCAATAGCTCAGTAGAAGCCGATAGCACACAGTAGATGATTGTAGCTAGCCGTAGTTGGATACAAATCACATTGGTTCACCCGAAGCGGATGCAGGGTATTTGAAAAATAAAATGCATTCATTCATATAAATACATACACAGAAAGATACAGGATTCAGGGGATAAGCAGCGTCCAGTTTTGGAATCACCGTGTATATATACGATCACTGAGGAACATATATAAGCAGCTGAGGTGAATGAAAAGTCTAATGTAACTCACCGTATTTGGGATTTAGATCCGGCAGTCCTGTCCCGCAAATGAAACGGCACAATCAACTCAGCGATGAGCGGTAACGGGAGTCAGTACAGTAAGCGTGCAACAATGGCGAACGCACCTTGCACAAAGAGGTGCCCGTTACTGTCCGTCTGCCTGGGTCTTTGCTAGGGCCGCTATCTGTTGCCGTTGTTAGTTGCATCGTCTTCGTGAGCATAGAAAGGCATTGAAATTGATTCCACGAGGCGTGACGGGGACCTGCGAGCTTTTTGAGTCTTGATAGAGTTGCCAGGATGCACTAGTGCACCAGTCTTGATGGACGATGACTTGACTTGCGATTCTTGATCTCTAACCATCCATGTCGGAGACGCACTTGTCGAATGGCATGATTTGGTGTCTGACATCGGCAAAGGGTTTTGAGGGAAGCGAGAATATGGCTGAGGCAGCTGTGTAAAGCGGACGGCAGGCGAAGAGGGGGGTACAAAGAGAGGGTGGAGGAGCAGATACGGTCCTGAGGGGCACGGAATCTATGAAGGCGAAAGATAGTTGGACATTTGAGGGAGGTAGTGATGTACTTGAGATACTGCCCAAGAGAGTTCGGGAGCCCAAGGAGAAGGAAAGGGAAGACGAGAGACGCTGAGATGGGGGAAAGGAGACGACGAGATGGGGGGAAAGGAAGAAAGGCGATCAACCAACACACACTGATCACGCCACAATCACGCCATATCACACGTGCCGTCGGAGTTTGAACTGACTTGGTTCTTTTTCCGAACGTTTGCCGACGCCCAGAAACTACAGCTCAACTCTCAACGAGACTTCGAAATATCTGCACAAGGTATGTATTTCGGGCTTTTCTGCTTTCAGAAACGGCTACTAGTCAAAACATAGGATATTCAGGAACACCGGCTATCGAGTGCTACTGATCCGTGAGTGATGATGTGCGCGACGCTACTGATCTCCGGCCGAGCGGCTACGAACGCTACCAAGTGCTACTGAGCTGCCGCTGACAGCTACCAGTGCTACCAATGGTCAGTAGCATTGGCCTGGAGCTACTGAACAAAATGGTGTTTCCTGATGTTCCCTCTTCCTCTCACTTGGTACTAACACCAATCCACTCAAAAATGACCTCTGTGCTCCTCTGTGACTTCAAGATCTGCTCGCAGAAATACTAGTCGTCAAGCCAAGTGTCTGTACTGCTACAACACCTCGTAATTATCTGTAGACTTTGAGTCTCTGTGTCTTCGGGGACTGCTGCGCAGCACTGCAAGAGTAATTGTGACTCAACGAAGACTATTGCCTACGGCTCAATTAGTCGCCTTTTTGCACAGTCGCACACAAGAGTCTCAAGAAAGGTATTTCATTTTCGGGGGTGCGTAGTCCTCTGGGCTCACCATCATCTGATTGTGTTAATGTTCTTTTCTCCTGTAGGTGGTGTGCTCCCCTTTCCAGTCACACAATTATTACTGCGAGTCTTTATTTTTTGAACCGTGGACCTGAATAAATTAAGGGAATTAATGTTGCCGCGACTCCAAGTCGATCAAATCAAACTTTGTGCATAGCCACATTGTTTATCGCCAAAAGGTAAATATCTCATAGCCAATAAATAAGGCTCATATAGGTCCATAATATATCCAAACGCCTTGGCGATCGGATGTTTGGTTGTGGAGAAATTCACAAATCATTGTTTGACTCGACTCGACTCGACTCGAGTCGATCAATAAATCCAATATTTCTCACGAACGGTGCGGCATCAGCGGGAGCCCTTGGTATATGTTATACATCCATTATGCCCCTACATACTACCTATATAATCATTGTAGTTATACTCTTCAGGCAGATGTTATTTGCGATAAATTGAATTGGCCGACTTGGAGTCGCGGCAACATTAAAGGGAATGGTACTCGTAGCTGTTTGTTTCCTTATCACGCCCTTAAAGATCAAGGATGTTGGTCAGTTCACTCTTTCTTTTCACTGTACGCGAGCTAAATGGCATTCCCGGAGTGATAATGTCATAATTTTGAGTGGCGTGAAATTTATTTATTCTATTCTCATTACGAGTCCTAAAATTTATTTTAGACTCGTTTTTATCTCCGTTGAAACAGCCAACTGAGGCGAAATTTGTGTCATGACATATGCGCTTTGTGTTGGACTCTTTTCTAATTACGGTAATTTTTGCGACCTTTTGGGGATCTATTCGTAATTCATGTTACGTCCTCTGCTCGCTCTGTGCTTTCCACGAATGTCAAGCGTTGGCTGTCGAGGTTTAATTTACAGTGTGCATCATACATATGTTCTTCTCCGAAGCAGATGTGCATAGGCCCATTATATATTTTGCTGGACTGGGGTCTACACATTGTTTTGGTGCCCTATCAATCTCACTCTAGAAAATTTCATGTTTTGCTTTGCCTCAAAACATTCCTGAAACTTTTAGCTTCAGGGGTGGAATGCCGGCCCAACTTGAATTTTCTTGGAGTGTGTTGGTTCCTGGTCCGTCAATCAGCTTCTGTACTGTATCGGGTAAGAGTTCTATTGTTCTCCCACTTTGAATTATTGTTTTGATGAGTTACTCAATCCCCACCGTTTCATGATGCCTCGAGTAATTCCTGCATTGTTCTCCGGATTTTTATCACCTATCACTTCACCGACCTCTCATGACTTCCCTGGTACTTCTCCATCTGGGCTCTGTAACACCCTTGCCTTCGTCTGGCTCAACTCCCGGCAACTGTAACCATCTTGAACATTTAAGTTGTCAAGTACAACCAACTGCTCTGCAGTCTACCCGATTAACCCGGTGTCTTTGCTGTCCTCGCCTCTGCCTTCCTGACACTTTCGTAATGCCTCGGGTAAATATTGCATTGTTCTCCCTTTTTTGTTCCGCCTATTGCCAGGAAACCGATATGCCCGGCTCTGTACTTGCCTCCCCCCAACGAAATATGCCCTCCCATTTCCCTCATCGTGCTTTCGGTAACTCTAGTCTACCGTGAGTATTCCCATGGCCGAGGTGGATCCTGTTGTTCGAATGGGAGTGAGATCATCCGCCACTTGCAGCTCGAGATCAATACCTGGTGTTTTAACTCACAACGACAGCTCGTTGACGTCACCAACACTCCAGACTCGCGTGGGCGCGCCAAGCGCAAACGCAAAGAATATCGCACCGGTAGTAAGCGTCCACGCGTCGACCTCGGGCCCGCGAGCCCATCGGAAATAGTTGGGACAAATATTCCGGCAAAAGTAGCAATTCGGTGAAACGATGCACCTAAGTGCAGCAGTGGAATCAAATACCAAAAGAGCTAGACAAAGTCTAAGCTCCAATATCCTCTCAACTCAACCACTAGCAACTCAAATGCAGGGTGTGTGTTTGGGGAGGTAGGACAGGTGTATCGTCCTTCAATCTCAATAGAATACTTAAGAACCCTTGCCAATTCACACAGTACAGTGCAATGATAACCAATGTATTTTATTTCCAAGTTACTACCCAAGGAACCCACTGTTGGACTTAAACCAATGGCACAAGGCCGCACTTTAGAGACTTTGCTGAATTGAATACAAAGGGCAATGCCTTGTTCAATCAGTATAGCTCAAGGAGGACTTCAGACGATAGCCAAGGTCTGAGAGGTCAAATGTGTGCCAACAGGGGCGAGGGGTTCACTGGTGCTATCTACTTTACAGGCCAGTTTAAATACATTCACTTGTGCTAAAAGGGTATAGTAAAATCCACCCAGAACTCCGAGTTTTCCGCAGCAGTTCTCCGTGTGAGACCGTAAATGTTAAGCGAATTGATCCGTCTATTCGGTCCTAGGAAAGCTCCGAGTGTTTCTAAGCCAAAAATGAGTTATTCCCCAAGGAATAACACAGCCTTTTGAATTAAATCCTGTGCTAATATATGTTTCCATGGCATTTCTGACTCAGTGGGACTCAGAGAACAGCGCCCAAGACCATTCAGACCGTTCTAGATGCTGCCTAGACGTCTCAGATGGTGCTCAGCGGCCCCTGGCTTCGAAAATAGCCCACAAATGCCTAGAGAGTTCCCACAATATCCCAGTAAGGTAAGTTAGTACTTGCATCGAATGTATCCACTTCCAAATGTTCCTGAGAGCGAGCTGTAGGATATCCTTTCGTTCTGTAGCTGTCTATAGGCTCCTTCCATTGTCCCATGTGTTTAATATATGGCCTAGCATCTATATTATACTCAAGCTTGTTGCACAACTGTACAACTTGCAGGAGTACTTCTATAGCCAGTATGATGATTATAATGGTTGAATCTGGTATTTCAATGCATCTAGCAGCCTATTGCTCAGACCTGGGAATAGTCTAGCACTCTAGTATAACCTTATTGACGGGTTTTATCAGTTTATTCAACTGAAAGGTCGCAAAAATTGATTATTTCAGACATGTTCAATTTCATGCCTCATCATTGGAATCCGAGGATGAAGGCAACATTGGGAATGTCGATGATGGCGAGGCTAAGACCAAGCATACTAGGCGTCTCTAAGTGCTGAACTACGGTCTCTGGGTGAAAGGAAATGCACCCATCTTTCAAACAAAATTTGCCGCGACCTCAGATGAGAAGGAGACAGAGAAAAAAATCCAGGGCCAACTCCGTGATATAAATGACACCCTACCGTTTGACATCCAGGCGACGAAATCGAGTAAAACTAATGTTGCAACATGAAAGTAGTGACAGGAGAACTGATGTGCTCATCAGCGTCCAAGCGTCAGATAACATGGAACGTATCTTCGCCATGGACCACACGGCACCTGGAGCAATTGCGGGCTCATCGGTACTTGTGTGTTCATACTTCTTCTCTCTCTCTCTCTCTTGTGCAGATACTTTGGGTGATTAATTTTTTTGCAGGCTATTTGGGCATTATCTGCTGACACTTGCCTCCGTGATCGCGGTGACAAGACCAACATCGATTACTGTAAGTGCTCCTCCCAAATGGGGCCTTGGTAACAACATGCCCCGATTTTGTTGAAGAGGAAGCCGTAATTCTAGGAATTGTACAATGGGGAGGAACAGCAAGGGAAGATGTTTGTGTTTGTGCAGCTGCGGAATCATGAAAACTTCGGCAAAATTTTTTCTGAGCCTCGGAGGTGCTGTCGTTCATGCCCAACCTTATACAATCCAATTGCAACTTTGGAAGATTTGGTGCTTTGGACTGGTAGAGGAAAAAAAGTGTTTTTCCCTCGACATACAGCTCCGGACAATCAAAGCCCGCAAATTTTATGGTCCATATATATCACATCTGATACCAATCAGAATCGAAAGGAAACGATGAGGAAAGGTTCCTGAATTTTCTTGGTGAAATACTATCGAGCAAGTTGCTGAGATAATGCCCATTTTTCACTTGACCAAGGCAAAATTTTGGCCGGGCACCCAAAATCAATTGTAAAATCATGAAAATATTTATTTGAGCTGTTTTCATCTATCTGAGCATGATCCTGGTGAAAATAAATATATTCAATGAGCAGTTATGCAGGAAAAACCCTGGGAAAAATCACTGTCATCGTGACAAAAGTCACATTTTGGTTGTCTGCAGCTGAAATCTAGGAAGTAAGAAAACACAAAGAGTGGGAACCAGTGTCAAAGCAAGAATAGGAGTTCAAAGACAGATTGGGAGCACTGGAGAAGGTATTCCAGTATATAAAAATCCCCCGGGACAACGATAGAGGTACACACAATTTTGTTCAGATGACCCAAAATTTTGGCCAGACTCTTTTTCTCGTGGAAGAATTCCAAAAAATTCGGTTTAAATCATATTTTGGGGTGCTGAATCCGAATATGAAGTCAGCTAAGGGTAAAAAATAGTACCTAAGCCGCTGTGCAATTTGCGGGTTTTGATTGTCTGGAGCTGTACATTAACCATTCTTTAACGAGATCCTGCGAAACCTGTGCCAATTCCCCATATAGCTCCATCTGCATTATGTGTCCTCTCCTCACGTTGTTCAAAGACAAACTCGCCTTCTGCATTTGCAATGGCACGGGCCCCTGTTTTCTGTCATTCTGGCCTGCGGAAACTTTGCCGCAAGCGCTGAGGACTGCGCTAAGAATTTGACCTGCACTAGTGCGTACTCGCCCCATTTCGGTCCAACAAGTGCTCTGAGTGCAAAGTCAGAAGTATCAACCCCATATATCGAGGTCCCTTGAACTCCTGTTTCAAATGCTATATGGTCAATATGTCACTTGCATGGAGCTGACCAGCTCGCAGTTTATCGCAGCAAATGTGTCCGGCAACCATGTCGTAGTCATATCTCTCCGACGTTTATCCATGCACAAATGGGCCCGGTGCTCTCGTTCCACCAGCATTTTCCTACACCGAAATAATCAGCCTCAAAAATCTCTTCTGTTGTCTGGAAATTCACTGGTCCATGCTCGGGCTTGACTCCACTATAAGCAACTGGGCAACTGTTATTTTCCCTTGCTTCTGTCGTCATCGTCCTAGTTATAAAGCACAAACATGGCGCCCTGCAATTTTCCGACCATACGAAAATTTGCACGTCCTTCGAAACCGGTAATCGTGCAAAAATTGTGGGTCTCTCAGCCTGAAGCTATCAAAATGAATGCAATGGTTCTCACAGAGCCCACCAAACCGCGCAATTAAACTCAAATTGGGACTGTTGAGGTGTGGAGGAGGACGACAAACAACTTTGGGATTTTCAGATCTTGCAGATGAACCATTCCTACCCAGATGTGCACAATTGTTCCCATTTTGCCCATAATTTCCGATCTCCGAGCAGTGTTAAGCCCAAATTAGGACTCTGGTGCGATGGAAGCGGATCGAGTGGAGGAACAGCCTTCGGACTTTCCAATCAGTCACGCTGCAGCGAAGTACATAAATACTGAGGCCCCGCCTTTTTGTTGCTCCACTTTTCCCCTTTACCTCACGCCGCTTACAAACTCCCTCTCCGCCTTTCAGCAATGCTCATCTCTCGTGTCATTATATCTGCTCTCAAATAATGTTCCTCAAGCCTTATGATGTTCCTCAAGACGCTCAAGACGTTGTACCGCTCGGCTGAGATGCTGTTCCAATATTTAACCCTGAATACTCACCTTCCACCTTCAAATATATGCGTGATCTCAAATAAATCCCGGTGGCTAAACGTCTTCGTTGTCACTCTATTACACGACATTCGCGATGTGGTTTGTGACCTCAAATAATGTTCCTCAAGCCTTATGATGTTCCTCAAGACGCTCAAGACGTTGTACCGCTCGGCTGAGATGCTGTTCCAATATTTAACCCTGAATACTCAACTTCCACCTTCAAATATATGTGTGATATCAAATAAATCCCGGTGGCTAAACGTCTTCGTTGTCGCTCTATTACACAACATTCGCGATGTGGTTTGTGCACTGCCATTCTTCACGCAATCCAATCACAAGTTTACTGCGTTCCCCTCATTTCCAGATTGAATGATGCTCCCTGCTTCAATACAGTGCTTCCCAATGTGCACCCTCGACCAATGCCTACTGTAGTGGGGCTCATCTGTCAATTCTGAAATATGGCGCGGTCCCTTCCTCCGTTTTATCCGATGAATAATGTGCGTAGGACAACTGTTGTACAACATCTATCATCGTTGCAAGACCTGCCGGCTCCGTGCGCGCGGGTTCAGGAATGGCTTTGGTGCAGGGTATGCTTCATTTTCCCTCTTTGCAATGTCGTCTTCTCGTTGCGCAACTCCAGTCCCAGAGGCAGCGTTTTCGTGCCTTGATTTTCATTGTCCTCCCCTTTTGGGTAGGTCTTTAACCTCAGCTCTCTCACTACATTTTGATGACCCCTCGGCCGACCTGGTCGAGGTCGGCTGAGGTCGGCTGAGGTTGGCTAAGGGGGCTCGACCGGGTTGGTCAAGGGGAAGCTGAGGTTACCTCGACCAGGTTGGGCGAGCCCTGATCTCTGTCCCATCCCCGGCACCATCGGCCGGCCTTCCCACAGCCATGTGAGTGTAAGAGTGCTATACAATTTTTAGTTTGCCGATGGGTTGGGCTGTGTGACAAATCAACCGATGTCGCTTGGCATGGCCAAATCAAGTCATAAATCTGTGATGCCTCTGGTGGACTGGAAAAAAAGGGCTTGAGGGAAAACCTAAAGTTGTGGGTTGTAAATATTAGTAGATGATACTCATGAACCCTTGCCGAAATGCATTGGATTATGTTACGCTATAAACGGTGGGGGGTCGCTTTCGGCGTTATGTCCCAATTTGGAGGGGCATTTCACATGTTGTGATGTATGTGCCGGATCAGTAGATCACTTGCCCTTTTGCGTTAATAACAGTTAGTGAGGAGCGGGATGAAGTTAAAATTGAGGTTGACCAACCTCGGCTGACTAGGCCGAGCCAAGGGATTGGCCGAGTTCGGCCGAGGCAGCCCCAAAATGTAGTGTCTAACCAACTCACCTATTAAATTAATTATTTCTCTCGCACGCTTTGACTTACAGGCGTGTTACTTTCCGTCGCCATACTTACGATATTATTTGCTGTTTTCCTCAAACTCAACGACACATAAAAGCATTGCTTTCTATCTCATCATACTCGGAGTGTGTCGCTTTTACGGCTCTTTATTGCATCCACATACCTTAATTTCCGCATGGAGTGATGAGCCTATGTTGAATGAGATCCGCCTACACCGGAGCAAAGCGAAGGCACATCTTGTACTGATATAAAATATCCTAACAAATATGCTCGGCGTCGCCCGGTTTCAGAGCTGTTCAGTCCCTCTTCATGTATGGCATGGAGTGGACAATGTGATAGGTAAGCGAAGGCCAAGTGCCCCAAAGTCCTAAAGGTATTGAAACCAACTGAAAGTCGATACCCCTTGATCAGCATTAAAGTTTTATTGCTACAGGCTTCTGCGGATCCATTGGGCCTGGTGTTGTCGTCGGGAAGCACATCGCGGATCTGCGGGATGATTGGCGCAAATGAACTTTACCGGTCGGTGACATGGTCCGTCGGATTTTGAAGACCGAACCCAGTGAACTTTTGCGGTGATGGGTGACATGGTGTGATGTGAATAAACGGTCGAAATAGTACAGTATATTGGGCTTTACAATCAATTCCTCGAGATTTTGACGACTGGCTTGCGTGAAAAGAGGCGAAGTATCATCAATGTTTTCAAGGAATGGGACCGGATCGTCTTCGCGACGTCGGAATCGGGACACGGGGGTAAGATTCAGGGGCCCAGCCAAGGTGGGAACCAGATGACGCTGGATGCGTTGAGGACGAAGCCGCCACTGGCATCGGAGAAATCGGCAGGCGATGCTTAATTTTGCGACGCTGCCATCAAACGACGAACTCAGACACAATGAAATATTAGTTTTGATACCTGCTGTACATCTTCCAATGTTTATATGTTCCTTTAAACCTCTGCTCATTTTGTGGGAGAAGACAGGCGAGCGATGATAACAACCGAAGTGTGAATGTAAGTCCTGATCAGGCAGAAAAACGAAGTAGTATGTATGAGATAGTTTGATCTGATTTTTTGAATTGTTACAGCTAATGTCGGAACCGAAGGCGCGAATGAAAATTTCTTGTTTTTGTAAGTTTTCGAAGAATTGTTTGTAACTCAATGCGTTCTGCACCGATTTGGATGAAACCTAGGTAGATTTGACGGGCTAATTCATGCCCAAGTAGTGATGTAACGCGATTCATGAAAATATTATATATTAGGTAATCTGTGTTTTTGGACCATTTTCATGCCGAATGTGATCTCGCATGTCCAAAACATGTTCCAGTGACCTAATCTTTTGGGTGGGACAACATATATACCTGCTTAAACATGTGATAGAGCCAGAGTTACATGAAATTACAAGATAAATGTAATCCTTACAATAGAGAGCTTGTGCCCAAGCGGCATGCTGCTTTTTGATTGTGCAAAAAGCGGTATGCAGCTTTTTTCTATTTTTTTTCTATAAAGGCCATTACAACTCTCTACTAGCATTGTGGTGCCAGAATTTGACCACCAGGCAAAATTTGTAAAAAGCTGCAAGCCCCTTTTGCACAATGCCCCAAAGTGGCATACCGCTTGGCACAAGCTCTCTAATATTTCTGAAGGCTAAACCTACTAAATGTATTCAATAGAGCTATAGGAACTGCAATTAAATTATCCATACTTCTGGCTCTATCACGTCTTTAATAAAGTATATATGTTGTCCCTACCCAAATATCAGGTCACTGGGACATGCTAAACTACTTTTGGCACGAGGTCATGGTGGTTTATGCCAGGGTGATTGGACCAGAGTATCAGCATTCATATTCAATATGTGCTGAAGTTCAACTTGCCTCATGTAGCAGAGGAAGCCATGCTAGGAGTTACAGCAGCTGATCCGAATCAACTACTTATCCGGTGATTATATTATAAACCGCGCAGCGCCGGCGGACTCGTTCTGCCATGCGCAGCAATGGCCCTAAAGCCCAAGTCGGTTCTGCAATCACGATAGGTGAGTACACAAATTAATATTGAACGTCCCGCCTCGGCCCCTCACATTGTAATTAATATTCCAGGTGAACATTGTATTATTCATTGTCGGTCTAAATTCTATTTATGATCATTCGTTTCCCATGGGCGCCATAGCGAAGCAGAGGCGCGTCTTGTCTGTCAGAACTAATTTTTGGGCGTAGAGCGATTGATCACCGCGGAGACCCGGCAATTGATCGGTAGATGTGACAAAAATCACCGAGTCTGACAGCCGGCCGAACACCGGCCGGTCCGACTGAAAAAGATTTTACAGGTTAAATTCTAAACAGGAAGTATATATTGCATCCAGAGATGCAGGCCCGAATCATTGGGTACTGATTCTCGACTTCAATTTCACTTTAAAGTTTCTTTGGCCAAATGTCATTGCTTTCTGTGAAATGCCCAACCAACCATGACTTAAGTTGTTGACCGAAGACCAAAATCCATGTTCTCCTGGGTAGCCAAACCCAAAGTTTCAGCAATAAGCTCTGATTTTGCCATCAATGAACTTTACAAAACACCTTGAACAATACAAGGCTAATCGCCCGACGTGGAGCTCCAACAGACTCCACCTGACAACGAACCGTGACCAATCCGCCTACTCTAGGCCGCAGGCTCCAGAGCTCCTCGCTTTTGGCATACTGTAAGCATAGACAGCTACTTGCCAGGAACATTTCTGTGGAGTCTCTTCCATTCAGGAGCTGCAGTCAAACGTCGCAAAAGTTGGTGGAACCAATGACCAACGTCAGAAAAAAGATCGGCTGTTTAACTTCTGACATGATTGCAGCGACACTACGTAAATCCGGCTTATGTCCTTGATACAGCTGTTTCAAAGAGCTTGAATGTTTTCGGTCGTGCCCGACCGCTGTGCCGATGAATTCTTGTCTATTAATATTTTGTATCGGACACCTCAGGCTGATCGAAATGGCCAAGCATGGCTGCGCCGCACTCTCATAGTTTTATTTAGCATTGAGCATCCGCTCTCTAATCGCCGCCCTCCCGCCCACGCGCCTATTTTTCTTCGAGGAATGTCTTCTCGGTTCCTTGATAGCTTGGGCACGTCATGTCCGGCACTCATTTGTAGACCTCGGCGAGGATGCCGGCCGGTCTCTGATCAAAGGTTACCTACACTGCCCCTGGAACGTACCTCGCCCTCGACATTTTGACTTGATTTTGACAGTTCCTCATTTTTTTTCATGCGGGATAGATGCACTTCCGAGTGATTGCTGTGGAGAAAGTGGCGTGGCTCGACATTTTTAAAAGCCCGCGGCAGAGTTGGTACAAGTCGTGCGTCCACCACCCACTTCACTGTACTCGCAGTTGTCCCGCCACAAAACTTACAAAATGCGCTTCAGCTTCCTCCTCGCGGCCGCCGCCCTCGTCGCCGGCGTCCCTGCCGAAGACTTCCCCGCCACCAGAGACCAGACCTCCGACGCCCTTGGCTTCACCGCGGCGAACAACTACGGCGCGCCGATCCCCCCGTGGTTGCCCGACAACCAGCCCGGGTGGTACTACGGTGTGGGTCCGCCGCCCGCGGGACTCAGCGTCGTCCTCGACAGTGTCCGTCTGCTCTGATGATGACAGTTGTGTCCACGTGCGACTGATCTTGCAGGTCTTCTGTCTGCTTTTGGAACTACTCCTCGGGTTCCACTGCCCGGCGCCGCCCCCGCACAAGCCGCAGCCGGAGTACGTGCAGACGTTCAAGAACTTGACGTGCGCGTCCCAGGACAACAGCTATCAGACGTTTGGGCTCGTCGACACCGTTGGAGGTACTTGCCTTTATTTCCACACGTCTAGCGAATTCTTATGTTGCTATTTCAGACTGCCAGGCCATGTGCGACTCCATTACAGGATGCACTTTCGTCAACAGTGAGTGGCTTACCTCTTTTTCGATCGCTTCCGTTTCAAATTCCTACTAGGCTACCACGACGTTAACGGCAAGGTGCACGGTTTTTCTCGACCTTCATGCTTTCTGCCGCTGATATTTATTGCGTTCAGGACGGGAGCCCACTCTTCACCTGCTCGCTCTTCACCGAATGCCTCACGGCGTCGACTGCGGACAACTGCGGTGGACAGACGCAGGCCGACGGCAGCGTCGACTTTATCATCAATTCCGACGGATATTGCAAGAAGACTCCGACTGCTTGAAGAAGGGTGGGAGAGATATACCCAGAGTTTGGTTGGAAATTTTCCTGAACTGGACAGTTGTCCGGAGGACTCGTTGTTTCTGTCGGGATTCAATCTGTGATTTTCGAACGATAGCGCGAAGCTTAATCGCGAGTGTCAAATATCAATTTTTTTTGCTTGATATCGGCAAGGCCATGAAACTTGGGCAGCTACCCTAGAGGAAAGAAAACAAACGCGAAATCCCCGTGTCACATATAGCTGTGCTCGGTAAGGGGTTGAGGCCCAGGCAGATGACACACGAGCAACCTCTATCCCTCTACTGGCAGGTTGAGCGTCAACGTGTCTTGCCCCTTCAAGGCCCCGGACACTGCCCGCTGTCAACTCAGTCTGGAATAGAGTAAATCTGGCGGCGAAAAAGGGAGAGCGAGAGTCAATCGATGTATTCGCTGCGCAAGCCTCTGGTAGACAGAACGTATGTGAACGAGGGCTCCAGTTCGCCCATCAGGTAATTGTTTCCTGCCAGAAGTCAGTACATACTTGGCGTGCTGCAGAATAAAGTCACTCGACCTTCAATCTCTCCCCGCCGCTTGTGCGCGATCAGCTCGTCAGCGCGCACCCAGAAGTCGACCCCATCCCAGGCGGCGTTCTCCCAGTCGGGGTACGCTGACTGCGCAATTAGGCGCGTCAACACGATGTGGGCGTCGCGCGGCGCGAACGCGCCGGTCAAGCCCTCGGCCATGCAGTGATTGAAAAACGCGGAAGTGAGGACGAGGGCACGGAGGCGGCGGCAGTGCGCGAACGCGTCGTTCGCGAGGTATACAAACTCGGAGTCCACGAAGCTGCACCAGATGCTGACGGGACGATCCATCACATCCTCTAATTAGAGGGAAACCGCGATGGATCGGAGGCTCTCATTAGAGACCTCGCGATCCATCGCATTGGAACTGTCCCATTCTGGAATCAGACAGCAGGCAGCTCATCATCACATGTGGTGAGCTCACAGTCATCGTCGTCATGATCCCAATAACCGCATTTGGGACACGATGGTAAAAACTCTCGAAAAATCGAATGTTGGAGCACCAATGCATACGATGTAGGACCTGAAATTAGGTTGAGGACATAAAGGTGTAGGCTCAAAGGAGATGCTGAACTTTCAATACTCAACCACAATCATTATGGGATCAAAGGGCTCCCCCCTTGTGCCGTCTGACAAGGATGCTCCTTGAATCGGATTCCTTGCATCAAGCCTCAACATAGATCCGAGAGCTTTCCAATGCCGGCTCTAACTTCCCGGTACGAAATTGCACCACTGTGTTTTTCTCGAGCTTGAGCCGGCGTCGTTACATAACGGCAATAAATAATTTTCAGAGGTCATGGACGGGAGAATAAGTGTCGAAGATTACCTTGTGCATGCCCTAGAGGTTGAATATGTCTTGCGAGTAAACGAGATGAAAATGAAGGTGGTACGGAGTTATGAAATTCATGGTGTCTGGCTCTTCGCCGTCCTGTAATGGACTCAATCACCATTAATATAAACAGAAGAAATCTAACCTTGCTCCACCATTGATAAGTCGCATCTTTAATCATTTGTCGTGCATGCGAATGTGCCCCGGCACTTCCCGATATCCTCTGCTGATTCTCGTTGTCGAGTTCCTGAAAGCGGGTTTGATATACAGGAGAAATTGGAATGGTGTAGCTTGGAAGACACACGAATGAGGAAGCCACATCTGGCATAGCCAGTGTCCCTTTGCAGCCGGCCACCACCTGCGTCCACCTTTTTGAAAGCAGTGGAGTGAGCAGACGAAGTACAAGGCGAGATTTTCGCGGTCCCTCGGTGCGCCAAAGCGCGACAGGGTAGATATAACCCAATATGACAAGAATTAAATCCCGCCCGAGGCTGTGGCCGGGTCAAGCAAGCGAGACAAGCCAGCGATCGATTACGCGGAGGGGGAGCGATGAGCAATGCAAGAGCTGCGTCGTCAGCATATCAGCTTAGACGCTTGCAGATATCGTAGGCACAAGGTGAAGCTCCGAAGTACCTAGGAATGTTGCGATATTGTTAGCGCACGGTCTCTTGTTGAAACCAAGAAGATAAAGACGTTCCTAGAGTCCGGGACTAGAATTTCTGTATAAGCCTCAGGTAATATCAATACCTTCTCTTGAATGGTTGGGCGAAGAGCTACGCCTCGCCGCTCTCAAACTTAAGCCTCTCACCGATTCACAAAACTTCACATATCCAGTGGACCAGTGCCGCAAGCCGGTGTATGTGTCCACGTTTCATCAATTCAGGCTATAATGAAGAGCTGATTCAGCTGAAGTTGGACTGCTTGCGTGGACAGGCCTGTGATGAGTGGCCGATCGACGTTACGGGAGCAAAAGAGAGGAATCAATGTCACTGACGTGGTGTCACACTGGTGTGTCACATCAGTTCGCACGTTGCGCGCTTTCATCATTGCATCCACCTCACCCTCGAGCTGCAGCCCGTTGACTCTCCCCCAGCCACATCTCAATGCACCAACTGCTGCGTTTGGAGACACCTTCCTTGCTTCCTTTGTCTTTCCGGGTAAGCTTTATCTCGCTATTCCCCATCCTAATAAACTAACCCTTGATGCCAGCGACTTGCTGTTCCTGCCGCACAGGGTTCACGCCCAGATTTCGAACGACTATTTGAGATGCTGCGTAAAATGCTGCGTGCTACCAGATTACGGAACACTGAGACATACAATCACTGTCTCCCCGTCTTTTACGCCAATCTCGACCCGGCGGCGATTCCGATGGGAGACAATGTAGCAACGTTGCCGGTGATCATGGCCATTAACTCCCTGCACGCTCTCTGTCTACTTGACGAATCCCACCTCCCATTAGGCATGGACCTGTGGCCCAGAATCTGGGCATGGCTTCTCTTTCTGCACACCTACCGGGACTGTCTCCCGTCGAATCTCTTCGCGGGACACGATATATCCCTGGAGCTGTGCTTTTTCATTGAGCTTTGGTACAAGCAATCTCAAACTTCTGCGTTGATTGGCCGAACTCCGGGTGTGCGCACACTTGTCATACAAGCTTGGGCCGCTATTTTCAAGGCGGGTAATCAACGCCACCCGTTATTTTGCCTCTTGGCCGCTCTGCTCAAGTACTTCTTGGCCGCGTACGTACCCGAAAATCTTTCAGAGGTTGTCGAGGCTACGGAGGGACCAGGTGGACTAGCCTGCCTCGTTGTTGAATATTACCAATGGCTCAGCTCTACACCACAGACTGCGGACCAGACGTATGTTCACTACGATGGAATCACAGGCTTTCTTCTGGACGCCAGTAATTGTGCCGCAGGGGCCGGCGGTGTGGACATATTCCCTGCCCTCGTGTCGGTGGGTACTTTGGTACCCTTCACGTCCGTGATGTGTGCGATCAGCGAATCCACAACTACTGGTCACGATCCATGCGAGTTTTTCCTGGACTGTTTCCAGGTGTTGGAGAGCTTGTTGGAGGCTGGATCGTACCATGCTATTGGTGATGCGATCGCGGCGAGGCTTTTTCAAGCGCTCATTCGAGCCAGCGTCGCGTGCGACGGTGCCGAAGACCTCGAAGAGACGGCCCTGTGGCGTCTGTTGTACAAACTACTACCCGCGGCGACCGTATATCGGACTGTCCTCTCACAGCTGGAATCCCAGTTGCCTGATACGACGACATCGCAAACGAACAGGCGTTCCAGAACTCAAGAATGTACGAGAATTGGGCGTACTTCGTGGACATGGCGCACACTCGTATCGACCTCATGAATGAATTCAAATCCGAGGAGCATGTATCCCTAAAGGCATGCGATAACATGAATGTTCGTCCATTTTCTTTCTTCCTCTCTATAGAGCTTAGTATTATCATTCAGTGCGGGGTGATCCAAGCCAAAGGAGAGTTTCGACGATGCTCGCATTGCCATCGGGTATTTTACTGCTCTCCGGCCTGCCAGCGACTGGATTGGGCAACTGGCGGTCATCGAGACATGTGTCACATCCTCCGCGTTCACCGTCTCAGTTCGTTTTTCAGAGTTGTTTCCTCAAATGTTGATTTTTCTTCCTTCTTTCTTATAGAAAATCCTATTGGTACACAAAACCTCACATTTATGCGCTTCCTCTTTGCCCACGACACCTCCAAAGTGGAGCACCAGCGGCTGTGCTCACGCCTTTCATCGATGCGGAAGCATCCCGGGGATCCCATCCTGCAGACCGTCGATTATGTGCACAGGTATCCAAAGCGGTACATCGACCCACTTGAAAAGGAGCGTGCGAGAGACAAACACGGGGACGTCTGCTGGGAAGAGCACGTCGCGCGCGCCGCGCGGAGTGGCGGGCGCATGGAGTTGCACCTCATGCGGTTTTGGGATGGTAACCGAACGCGCCGGTGGATGTTTCCGCGGCGCTCTGACTGCTCCACCCTGCATAATGGGCTGATTCGCATTCTTAACAATATCCATCCCGATGACGCGCGCGAGGAGGTTAAAAAATTGCTGAAGGAGAACGGGGACGTTGTACAAATTTACTTGTAGCATCTCGAGTCGACCGGGATGCAGAACGAGCAATACGCGAATGTCACAATACATGTCATATTGCACTTTATTGGGCTGAATGTGCCTGAGGGTAGTAGACAAGAAGCTCAATTCGTGAAAAAAATTGATATATTCAAATTTTACTTTTTCTTACGGTTTCAGTAGGCGTCACCGCGTAGCGGGAGAGATACCAATTGAATCCCAGAAGTCGGATCCGCGAAGTCCAAGTGTCCAACCGGAGAGTACACTCTACTGCTTGAGCAGCGGCGCTCGCGACCACGAAGTGCCAGTTCCAGTAAGCCCTGTTTTAGATGGTACCCACCCACCACGACAGCACGGTGGAGATTTATTCTGTCAGAAAGAAGGGAAATAGAAGTGAGGGCTCGCCTCAGCGTTCGAGACAACGTCTGAGATGAATACAGCATTCGGGACTACGAAGACCGTAGATACAGCTATCTACTTCCGTAGTAGCCGAATACCGAGAGAGATACTAATGTACATCAACACGGGGTGGTGTCGCACAGGAAAATATAGGAGAAGAACACGGACTTCATGAAAGTCCGAGTGCTACTGTAGACCGTGACAGATTTTAACATTTCTAGCTCCTAATGATATTTTTGAGGGCCGAACTCGCGGATTATCATACAGAATCTGAACTGGCGACTCTTCATTGGATAATATACGATTACAACATCGCTACTTTGAGGAAGACTGGTACCCCGCCACAAGTGTTTCCCTGGGAAGTGAGTCAGCATTGATTCGAATGTGAGCACGAATCCAATTCATCTCACCTGGAGCGCTCAGGAGCAGCGGAAGGCCCCAATTGACGTGCCCGTATTGACATTGATGCACTCGCCAGGGTTTTCGAAGCCAAAGTTAAATTGCACCCCGGTGCAATCGGCATTCTCGAACAAGATCACGTTGTGACCAGAGGAAGATGTAATCTATGAAGTACCGCTTAGCATTGCCACTGGTTCGTAAACTCGTCCATACAAACCTGGAAAGAGTGCCTGTCGTTGAAGTCAATGCAACTGTTGTCGCAAGGAGCGTCGCCGCCTTCAGCTCCGGTGCAAGAGTCACCATCGAAGGCGAGGAAATCGGCAGTGACCTGAAGTGCGAACAGGACAGCGGCGGAGATCAGAGAAGTAGTGAAGCGCATTGTAGGAACTTAGAGGCTTTTGTTGGTTATAAGTCTACTAGCCAGTGGTTGCTGAATTTTATAGCTTTTCTATTGATAAATGGGGACACAAGTGATTACCTATAGCGGCAGTCTGTTGAACGGCATCCCAAGTACAACCACCTGCAAAAAATAACCCTCGGATCACCGGACTATTCTCAGTAGTTATCACTATCCTGATGTTGTTGGATACCCCTCCAAGGAACAATAACTCAATATAAATCGAGCGCTCTGTGCCAGTGCTTCTTGGGGGATGTGGCAACGTCGGTGTTCCGCTGGCTGGCGCTTTCTGGACGCTAATTTTGACCCCATTCACTGCCGTCAGACCAGTTCGCAAAGTGAAAACCAGAGTGCCTGTCTACCGGGGTAGACAAAGGGCAGCGAGATCACTGCGGATATCCACGTTTAAGTCATGCAGACACGGTTGGCTCAGGTCAAAAACAGAGGTTGACCTGAGTCTACGTACATTGTTAAGGTAGCTAAAGGCTGTTCATCCGAGGTAGCTGAAAGTGGCCGAACCGCGTCGAAGGCTGTGTACTGTTTCGTTGATTGATAATAGTGGCTTGCTTTCGGGACCAATTCGTTGGACAGCATTCCAAGTACAATCGCCTTTCAGCAACACATCGCTGCCCAATCGTGCTTGACACACCGAGGAGTTGGGGAGCAATAGGGCGGCAACGGTGGTGATGTTCGGCAGTGCGACAAATATATATAATGGTCACGAGTGTTTCAATCGATGACATTATTCGTCGGGTCGGGGGATTTGGTGGGGTGTGGTGGTGGTCAAATAATTTCAAGATCTGGTCCCGCGTTTTAACTCAGAATCCAACTACAGAAGTGACCCTGTCAAGCCAAATCTGCACACATGATTTTGGAGAAATTGGAAGGTGTTAAAGTCAAAATCATGCCTATCCGGTCCGAGGCGGGCATCCATGCAGTCGCATTCGCCTTCAATGATATCCTCGATGACTGGGCAAAGATGACTGAAGAATTCGCGATGGACTTAACCTGTACATCTTGACAGTCTGGTCTTCAAACTCTGTTACACGGAATTGGGACTGACACCGGAAAGGTGTCACGTGGGATGTGACCACATCTGTTGCTCGGTGGAGTAGGAACTATTCAGACAGCTGATATCGGCCCTTTGTCCTACTTGTAATGAGTGGTTGTACTTACTTTTGTCTCATTTCTGGTGGTCGTGAGTTTGATTCCTCCTGTGTCATCCTTTTTTGGCCCCACGCAGTGGGCCTCGCGGCGAGCACGAGCACCACGCAGTGGGCCCAGCGGCAAGCGTTAGGCCCCGCGCCAGCGGAGCCGTCCGGGCCGGCGCCTGAAAGAGTCGCGATAAAACAATGGAATCAATTTAAAGAACTGAATTTTTTCAATTTACAAAGGCCCCGCGCCAGCGGAAAAGGCCGCGCTAGCGAAAATGTAGCGCAGCATAAGGGCCCCGCGCCAGCGGAAAAGCTTCCCCCAGCGCAAGCCATCAGTGTGACAGCGTGACGTGACATCTTTCCGGTGTCGGTTCGAGCTCCCTGTTACACCCGCTAAACACGACATTACAGCCGTTTGCGGAATATAAGGCGCGGGCCATTTTATTTTATTTTTGATGGTTTTGGCTAGAACATTCGCCCCGGCCTCCTAGTTCTTAGATATATTGTGCATCCAAGCTACTTGGGATTTCTGGGGTCACTATTAATTATCATTTCCGGTCGATGGGCATACTTTTGGTATATTTGTGTAGTGTGCAAAAGATTCACACAAATAATTGTCGTTACCTCGGCGGAAGCTTTCCATGAGTGTTATTATGACTGTAGGCCAAAGGTTACAAGGCTAGGAAACTTCCATGATGGTCAAGCCCGTTTGGCAAGCCGAAAACGTCGCTCTCATTAAACGCACCCGCATTTCAAATGCATCAGACTTTTCCCCGATTTAACAACTGCCAGCCTCTAACCCCAATCGCTATACATCTAACCGCCGGAAACCCCCGGTCGAACGCAATACAGTCATCACACTTTAGAATCTGGTTATACTGAATCGACGGCGTTCCGATGTTCGGTACTCGGATGCTCTAGCTTGCCAGTTTGGCAAGCCGAAAACGTCGGTCTCATTAAACGCCCCCACATTTCAAATGCATCAGTACATTCATCGCACTTTGGAATATGGTTATACTGAATCGATGGTGTTCCGATCTTCGGTACTCCGATGCTCTAGCTTTATATTTGGCCAGATGTGTGGCTACTCTAGAACCCAGTTGAACGTAGTAGGTCCATAGCAGTTTATATTCAGCAGGTAGATCGTGTCCGGATATGGATATGAGTGAGGTTCTCCCACTGTATGCGATAGTGGAAGGATCTGTTACCATCGATCGGGAGTACAGGCAGTGAGGTCACCGGTACTCCCATCGGCATAGGGATATTGTACGAAAGCGTAGTTTCTAGTCTGTTGGTTACCACACCCCTGATGTTGTACCTGGAAACGCAAATATTTTTTATACTAGAGCCAATCCGAGTCGTGAGTTGTGCACCTGGGGTGGTGTCTCTCATGATGAGATTTCGATGTATACGTTAGTCAGTTACTCCAGCCGTCGGCCCTATATCCTTATTTTTGAATGCCGGTACCCCTTGGGCAGCACCGTCGCTGATTGACGAATCTATCTGATGCGCGTTAACGTTCAATTAACATACTCTCAAAATACTCGTTCGGTTCGGTACGGGATCGGACTCTACGGTACCCGAAGCTTCCCGGAGGCCATGTAAATTTGGGTAACAGCGCCCGCGACTGCATAGCCACTATATTGCTCGTGGCCTAGTCTCACTATTCCCCCAAGATGTTTGCCCTCTTAATCGCTAGCTTGGCTGGACTCGGCCTCGGCGGCACAGTCAGCCCCAGATTACCGCTGTTCACCCGCAGCGACATCTCGATTCGTGAGGCTCCAGCAGAGAATCGGCTACAGCTTCTACGGAACCCAAACCCCCGCCTCATCAAGGGAAACGCCAGAAAGGCCTTGCGCGCACGAAGGCATAACACACCCGTCACCACCGAGACAGCCAACACCGTCTTCAGCGGCGTCTACCCCTGCGTCAATTTGACTTGGGGCAGCAAGACGCCAGGAGAGCCCGGGCAGCAGATCATCAGCTACATCGACACAGGCAGCTCTGATACCTGGGCAGTCTCGAGTCAATTCACCTGCGCCGACATTGCAACAAAGACACCGCAGCCCCAGAGCTACTGCAATTTTGGCAACTACTTCGACCCCACCGTCGGCGTCTTCGATAACATCACAAACAGCACGCTGAACCTGGAGTATTTCCCGGAGGGCGACGTCCTACAGGGCAGCATGGGAATTGCGTCCATCACCGTGGCGGACCTAACCGTCCCCGATACCGAGGTGGCGCTCATCACGTACGCCGCGTGGAACAACGGCGATGGCGCCTCGGCGGGCTTACTTGGCCTCGGCTATCCCGCCCTCACGTCCGCGAGCGCGGGCCACTACGACCCTATCTTCACCAAGATGGTCAAGCAGGGCATCGTCACCGACGCCGTCTTCACTCTCGCCGTCGACCGCGAGGAAATAGGCTATTCCCCCCTCGCTCCAGCAGGCCAGATGGCCATCGGCGGACTTGTGGACGTGTCGTACTACGAGGGGTCATTCACTAGCGTCCCCATCGACACGACCTCCGGCTTCTACACCATCACGCACTCGCTCGTATACGGCGCCACTTCGCGCGCCCGCCCCTTGACCTCCGGCGGGACGTTCCTTAGCATCGTCGACAGCTCCACAGGCCCCAACTTCGTTCCCACCCCTTCCGCCAACGCCATCAACGCCCTCTTCGACCCCCCAGCCGTCTACAACGCCACGTTCGACTACTACGTTGCGCCCTGCAACGCCACCGTGCCCTACGTCGCGTACGTCATCGGCGGGGTCGAGATGCCCATGGACCCCCGCGACATGCTCGTTCACAACCTCGTTGCGATCGAGGGCTACGATGACGTGTGCTTTAGCGCGTTTGGCGACGGCGGTGATGCGACGGTGGAAGACGCATTGTTTTTGATTGGGGTCGTGTGGCAGCATGCCTATGTCGTCGCGTACGACCAGGGTAAGTCGATGTTGCACTTTGCGAATAGGGCTCCTTACTAGGTGAGTTGGTCTTGCTCTGGTCCAGTATGAAGCTAATTATAAATGATATCTGTAATATGTTGTTCCTAGTCCTCGGAAACACCGACCACCGCTCCCTTAATTCAGGAAGAACCCAAAAAGGTCGCAAATGGCAAGTTGGCAACAGGTACAGAGCGAGCAAATTCTTTCGTGGTATTTAACAGAAGCAGAATGTAACGTATGCCACCCTCTTTATAAAATTACGTGTGTCTGTCGAATAATACACCCATCACTTGCAAAGTCACTGGCGGCGAGGATGCCTTTTGTCTCGAGTAAGTGGGTTGCGACGAGAAGGAGAGTATGAAGGAGGCAGAAGGAACGTACTTGGGGATGGGAGAGCTTTGCAGGCCGAGCTGCAATCGCGCGCGAACAGCGCATTCAATCGAGGGGTAGGTTAGTAGGGACGGCCGTGAAAAGGAAGGGAATCATCTCTTATGTGTGCCTGCGCGAGGTGGATCTCGTTCCGGCATCATCGAAATACCCGGAGCGGAGCGACGAATTTCTCCTCATCCAATACGTAGCGCAAGAGCGCACGCGTCTTGGAAGCAGAGGCGTGGAACGGAAAGTGGCCCGTGTGCTAACGGGACGTCGTCGAAAACAGCGGGGACGTGCGGAGTAGCGGGTAAAGATGGGATCCAAGAAGATGAGGGCGGTAGCCAGTGCACGCGACAGTAGTAGAGGTGCAGACGACGATAATGATGGGGGGAACGTTGCGCTGGAAGATGCCAATGAGTGCGCTATGCGGTCCACGTAGATACCGGCTGATGGTGACAAGGAGATAGGTGAGATGCGGGCGGGAGAGATGGGACATAAGCGTACCCTGCAAGTACGGTGAGGCGCATGGTGGAAGTTTATGGACGAGCAATGGGTCGCCTTGGCTGTTATGCGTTTGACTGGACGCAGGACGAAGCATGGGGCATGAGGGCGAAGGGTCGACGGTGCGCGCAGATGCCGGATCGGCGCTCGCTAGAAGTTGTGTCAACCCGCAGAGACGTAGTCTGCACATCGGTCGAGCAGGTCAGCGAGGTCCGACAACGGGATCAAGCACGGCGCTCGCACCTTGAAGACCCCAATATCCACTCCCGGCGACATATTGTTACAAGAGGACGGCCCTATCGAATTTGCAAGGAAGAAACGTAGAAATGCGTGAAGATGCGTATGCCAATTCCATCGCGAGACGGTCCAGCGCATGCCCTAGTCTCCGTTCCAAAAGGCAGGTGCATGACGGGCAGAGATCCGTGCTTCACTTGGGCTAGCCCGAGGAGGATGCGGCAGCGGTGGCGAGCTTGGGGATGGATGCGTGCCGGGTGCCGGGTGGGGGAGGGGATGAGGGCGGGCAAGGGGTACCCGCCGGCGAATGCCGAGACACAGCCCCACAGTGTGGGTGGGTAGGCCGAGCCCTTAAATCACTTTTTGGAAAAAGTTTCCAGACGCCTCAAAAATGCGTTTGGAAGGGTGAAGAATTTTTTCGGTTTTTTTTGAGGGGTAGAAATCGCGCCAAAAAAAAATGAAATTCGGACCCCTTAAAATTCCGGTGGATCCCGAAGGATGTTTGGCAGTGATCATTCAGCAAACAAGACAAACCTCCGCTTCGCTCCGGGATTTTGAGCCAGGAGCGCAAGACGATTGCGTCCGCAAATTTTACTGCATATAACAACACACATAAGTACTTAGCAAAAAAGATAAGTGCCGAAGAGAAATTCAATTTTATGGTACTGTAGATTTGCATCAAAAACTGGTGGGACCACACAATTAATATGAGGAGGAGGTTTATTTATTGGCACAAAATGTACGATCAAGGATGTGCCGGACTATACAACGCCATGCACCACCTTTACAGTGGGAAGTATTGTTGAACTGAGAATTTTTGAGCTACGAGCATCTTGCAAATATTATAGGTGTGAGAACTGCAGTCTAGGAGAGTTTAAACACCAGCGGCTGCCCGATCCCAGCCACAGAAAAGGAGTTTTGGGGTGAAAGCCAGACTTTGCAAAGTGGCATCAATTAGACCCACTCTGGGACGCAGACAACCAGAGCCACGCAAGAGATTTGAGTTGAGCCCCCAGTATTAGACAGAAGCACTCGAGGACGCGAAAAGTGGGCGAAGGAAATGTCATTCTTCCGGCCGACAACGGAGGCACTTTTATATATCAAGAAAATGTGCCGGGAGAACTACGTGGCCTCATGGCCAGATGAGTGAGTTCACGCTGTGCCGTAGGCAGCTGCGATCTGCTGCGTCCTGTCAAAAAAGAACCAGATGCGGGTCAGCTGTTCCGCCCAAAATGTTACGGCCAGGCTGAGAAGCACGGAAAGTCAACGGTTGCAAGGGTTAGTCCAGAGAGACACAAAAGGAGAAGGCCTCGCTTAGAAACGCCGTGAATTTGTGCATTGCGCAAGCGGCCGGCAGGAGTGAGAGCAAAAAGTAATTAAGCCTTATGGAGAAGTAACCTACATGTGCAAACTGATGAGCACTGCCGAATGAGCAAAATCTTAAAGAACGGTTAATAACGCGCAGCACGAGACGCCACGTCACGGTAAGCCTCCCGTGCAGCTCCCGCGTCGCCTTCTGTCACGGTGTTAAAATGTCAGACGCTGAGAAGGTATGTAGCTATTGAACACGGGCAAATGCTTTGATTGACACCGCTCCACGAAACAAGGCGACACTGCGATCTCTGCAAGAAATGGGTCGGATTTGGAGATGGCGGGGAGAAAAATTGGGAGCAGCATGTCGAGAGCAACGATCACAAGAAAAAACTCAAGGCCCAGAACTCAAACTCAAAGTCTACTTCCAAATTCACCAATTTCTTCAAGCCTAAACCCAAGACACCGGCTGCTGGTTCGTCTGCTCCACCTGTGCCTGGTTCCTCCGCCCTGGTTATTCCCGTTCCCTCCACAATGGTCCCCCTCGCCCCGACAAATCTCTCTCAGATTATTGATGTGGACGATATCGACTAGCCGCCCGCGAGCGTGGTGGGAAGCGATGTACGGTGTCTTAATTAGAAATTTGGGTCATGTATGTAAGCATTACGACAGTGTGTCTGTCCCCAGCCGCCCACTAATTCACTTTTTCGACGTTGTGTAGAAGATTTTTTCTGCGGGTACCCCTTGAGGGCGGGGCGGCATGACTGGTGCGTTATTCGAGGCGAATTGAGGCGAATCTAAGCGGGATGGATAGTCGTTTGTCGTGCCGTCGTTAGTTCCAATCGAATGGGTACGAAGCCCGATAGAGAACAGCGGAAAGTTTCCGAAAGAGTCGTGTGCTCTTGCCTTTTCAGGAACAGTGGTGCGCTTGTTTGGCTGAGCCCTCCGCCGGCTCGCTCTTCACTGCCATGATGGCCATCCACGAGCAATCCACGAGTCCTCGATGTTGTCTGTGGATGTCCCGCCTTTCTTCTCGCTCGTAAACTTCCGGTTCTAAACCGTCGCAAGTCAGGACCAAGGATCGGTTGGGACTAGGAAATTCGAGAGAAATTCGAGGCTCTGACTTGACTTTGAAATTTGAATGGTGTACCAGTGGCTGTAGGCCACCGGTACCCGAGACAGACGTGGTCGTGTTTGGCAGCACCGTCCGTACGTACACATCACGGCTTGTCCTTAGCCACCGCTATCCGTACGCCTGCGACCTCGTACGACCTGACCAGCCCACCCGGGCTAGTCCAATGGCTTGCAGACCTCTGGAGTTGCTCTTTTCTCCCCATCTCCGCCGCACCCCGCGGCTGCAGTCGACGAGCCCGCTCTCAGAGTTATACGAGCTTTTCAGGTACCCCCGACTCCTTTCTCTTGTCTTCCCAGGGACGCCCATCGGCGGCCATCGGCCCCGAGGCCATGGCTTCGCCCAAGCGCTCGTACCGCCAATTATTTCATTGAATCAATCCAAACACGTGGAATGCTCTCTCAAAATTATCAAGCTCATCCCTCAAGGCTAATCTCGCAAGCCCTTGTCAGGCTGACAGCAACTTGGCAACGCAACACTCGATATACCCACGGACCCGTTCTCACTTGCGACCCCGTCCCTCTCAGCTTAAATACATTTAGTAGCATTTCTTTCGCCGAACGGACTCGATATGTTCTTCAACATCTGCGTCTTGCTCCAATCCTTCAAATCCTCAAATTCAAAGCTTACCTCTGCCTATGCTCGATGACACTGTCTGCTGTGCTGCTCTCAACGATCTCTCTCCTCCAGCTTCAAGCGCTGATGGAACAAGCTCTTCTGTCTTCAACACCACACTCCTCGTTTGCATCGCGAATTGGACAAGCCAGGGGACGTGTTCGAGGACACTGGGATAGTAATACTGAGAATGTGTACGTTTTCCTTTATTTGCCCTTTTCCTCTTCTGACGCTCTTCGCGCGACCTGCTAAATGATTACTAATGCTCCGCGTACATCTAGTTTGATATTATGCTGCCAAGTCGTCCTAGCGGACGCTTCAAGATAGTTCCGGGGCAAGCAGGCGCGTGTTTACTGACATGCTCAATTATCATTGGTACCGGTGTTTTCTAGCTCCAGGTGCTTTATATTCCGATTCTCATCACCGCCCGGTTGTCATTGAGTATTGAGAACTGGGATGCGCAGACTCAGATGCATGAGATGCATTTATGGTAGATTTAATGTAATATGATTTCTCCTGCCCATCTGCGATGTTTCCGCTCGCATTTCTGGCTAAAATCAGATGGAGCTACAGCTTTTACCCATAAGTTATATAGACTACAGTGCTATAGCGCTACAGAGAGCTATTTTTGTACTATATGGTCTTGGCATTGAACTATGTCACCCTATAATTTGGGGGGTAACAACCGCGCCACGGAAACTACCTCAGCTATGCAGAGCTCTGTACTCACCCGAATTTTTCCTGAGGCCTCACAGTGCCTCTCGACGAAACCGGAAACGTGAGGCACGCATTCTCATTCTTTTCCGTCGCCATATTCAGAATTCAGAGAGACTTGGCTTTTGACTCGGCTTGCGCGATCGTGCAAAGGCTCAATGGGGAATCGCTGCCCGGATCAATGCGGGACGCGATTATTGATGACAAATACTGCACAACACTCTTCAAAGGCCCTTCGCCTCCCCCACTATGATTTCCTTTTTTAGAAGTCGCTTACAAATAAGATAAGATAACACTGGGCCGTGTAGTTTCTAAGTTTCTACCGCTACTCTATATTGTACTAGTCCAAGCAATATAAGATCTTTACCTCTCGTCCGCGGGCACTCCGTTCATTTACGTGTTCTCATCAGATCGCGTGGGCCTCGCGCGATAGAACATCGCACTGCTGGGCCCTGGCTGATCTGTCCCACGTCGACGGTGCTTCTCCGCGGGTTGACCTCAACCGCCTTTCTTTCCCAAGACACGCCTTCGACAGACGCAGGAAGGACGCCCCCTCTCGTTCCAATGCCTGGAGCATCCGCTGGTCTCGAAACTGCCGCTGGTACTTGAGGCCCTTGGCAAACTCGATGATCAAGTCGATGTTCTCGTCCATCGCCTCGAGGAACGTCAGCTGGTTCTCGCCTCCCATCTGCGTATCCACCAAGTCGTCATCTTCGTCATCGGAATCCAATGCTGCATCCCCCGGACCTTCCTGCCGCGTCTCCTCGCTACGCTGTTCTGAAGCCACTCCTGATGCGTCAGACCCGCTCGACAATGGCCGTAGTGTGGGATGCACCCAAAAGGGTGCTGTGCGCTGGTGCTTAACCTCGAGGAAGAACACGGGAGGAACGGGCTCTACTCCTTGTACTGTGTGCTTGCAAAGGAGGAAACGGCTGGTGGGCAGGCTCGGACAGGTGCATATCATTTTTTGCGCGTCCGTCTTGTACGCAGGATTGACTGGAAGGGTTATAGGTGTCTTCTCGAGCTTCCTCCACGCGCGCTTGAAGTGTTTACGCCAGGACGGCAGCTCACGATAGCGGCCAGTATCCGTAAGCAGTCGGTCGAGCTTACGGTAATATGCGGGAGCTAACTTGACGACGAGGATCCAGGCCAGCAAATCGCATCGCGGCATATGGAAATAGTGAAGAACGTCGTGTTTGATACGACGCCAGCTGGGTGGAGCGAGTAACGGTGAGCTCGACATATTTAATGCGATACCGCAGTACTCACTGGCTTTCAAGAATCATTGTGGTCTTAAGGACGGGAATCTCTGGATGTACGGATCGGGCCCAAAGCTCCCAACGCGACTTCCGGTACCAGTTCTCCCAGAGGTACGCCCAGACGTCTGGGAGCCCGTGCTTGACACAAAATTTATACATTTGTGTCACTGCCCAACGCCTGATCCCTTCGCGGCTCGGGTGCGTGTATCCGGGAAGTAGTGGGTGAGCGCAATAGTGCTTTTCCATCATGTTCACGATGGAATCGCGGTAGGCAGCTGAGCAGAAGGTGCGTCTCGCTTTTTGCTCTTCTTCTCTCTCGTCCTCACTGCTCGATGATGCAGCTTCGTCTGTCTCCGCTGCGGTCTTTCGCGTCTTCGCAGCCTTGGACACCACTGTTCCCATAGTGCGCGCGTTGATCGCGAGAGCCAGTGATGTCGGGTCCGCTGCGTCGAGAATCCATGCCGGCGGCTTTGTCGTGCGCCCAACTCTTGTCTGCACACCACCCACAACTTCAAGCGGGGTATTCTCCTTCCCCTCAGCTGCATATGCTGCGGCCGACGTGCCATTATCGACGGGGATCGGCGCACGGGTGTCTGGACGCGTTCTCGAGCCCTTCGCCGTGCGCTCAGTCTGGCCGTCCGAAACTGGCAACGCCGCCCTGTTTTGGGGAGCGGATGCAAGGGGCTGACTAGCCGGTATCGTAATTCGAAGACCGTTGGCCATCGTCATCGTTTGTGGCTGCTGGGAGGCCGGAATAACAGGGGTGACAGTGTCAGGTGCGCCTCCTTCATACTCCCCGCCATCTGCCTGACCCAAGGGAACGAAAGCCAGGTCAATGAAGGAAAATTCCTCATGCGCTCGACCGGGATCGTACGGGGTCGTCGAGAGCTTCGCCATCGCCAGCCGAGTGCGGACTGCGCGACGCAAATGCCACCAGCAAAGACTAATCTTCGCATTCCAGACATCCTTCAGCATTCCGATCTCCGCCATGTCCTTGTCCACATGCGTGAATTGGGCGATGATTCCGTATGTGTTGCGCAGACATTTGGCCCACGCAGTAAGCGCCTTCCTGCGCTTACCCTGATCAATTGACGAGGCGGTTGACAGGAGTAGGTACGATAATGGGAACCCGGCATTGTCGAACTCGCCCATGATGCTGTAGAGCTCCAGGTGCTTGGAGTTCGTATTATCTGCAAAATCTTTCAGTCTAAAATTCATTCGCAGGTCACTTCACACGTACACGTTGCGTCGACACCGATTTCGACAATCTTGCCCTTCAGCGGGCCAGCGATCTTCTTCATCCCCCAACAGAGCATCTCGACTCCTTCCGGGATGTCCTCCGGCTTGAAAATATCGACGTCGTCGCTGTGCTCCTCCAGCAATTTCGCTGTCGATGGGAGCTGAAGATCATCGCGTCGCCAGAAGATCTCACTCATCTCCATCCAAGCCCGATAAATCTGTGCGGCGCTGATGGCTGGGAAAGCCGCCTGTACTTTGCTGACCATTGTGACAGGTGTCAGCCACTCCACATCCTCTCGAATCATGTCAAGCGCTGCCTGCGGCATCGACACATCCGTGTAGCAGGTATGTTTTGCAGCGTGCTTGAGTTGCACCGTTACATTGAGTTCGTCCTCATTGTCTCTCGAGGTTCGGCAGCTGATAGCTAACTTGCTTTGACAGGGGAACCTCTTCATCCCGACATTGTCGCGATTGCGAATGGCAGGATTTTGCAATGCCTTCGATTTTTTTTTTCGGGCTTCATCCTGACTGCACCAGTAGCGCGTCCGATGGCCGCTTTTAAGTTTCCGGTTGTCTTTCACACTGCGAGCAGTGAGTTATTTATTTTTCAATGAAGAAGACAGTGCCCTTACGTCCACCGATAGCCACTAATCTTCCAGATTTCGGTGGCGACCATCTGCACACGTTCCTTTGGACTGACTAATGGATCCACAGCGAGGGTATAGCTTCCGTGGAAGTCCAGGGCTTCCCCAGACTTGAAGTCGGCTCGCATGGCCTCGAAGAGGCTCTCAGCATCCAAGAACATTTCGGCCGCCTGAATATTAGATGAAGCTCGTTTCTTTAGGTGAGGTTTCTTACTCACCTTATTGTCTTCCTCGCCGCCTGGCAACTCGTTGTCAGATCCCATCCCCGTCAGCTCGTCGTCATCATGTCCACCAGTGCTGGATGCCTCTTCTTCGTCGTGGGAGTCCGTTCGGGGCCAGGCTGTAGGTCTATTATCGGCACTGCTAACCGAAGACCTCCGTCGTTTACGCATAGTGGCAGTAGCTGCTTCGTCTCGCACTTTTTTTGCTTTTTGATTTTGGTTGTCTAGTCGTCGGCATCTAGCACAGTTCTTCCTCTTGTCGCTGATGTCGAGCATAATTTTACACCATGGCTTCCGGCATTGTTTCGTGGCTTGAGCGGGAACGAGCGGTGTCTCGACAGCGTTCTCCATCGTCGAGGAGAGTTTGTGGATGCTGACCGTGTTGTTTGGCTTGGATTTCTGCACGTGCTGATGAGATATGCCTTTTTAGGAAAATCATAGTGGGGGAGGCGTAGGTCAGCTTGACTCTCCCGTCGTCCGAGTCGCTATCTGATTGCATTCTGCGGCTAGTAAGTCCTCTTTCGCTCTTTATATCCCATGAATGAACCTTAAGTGTTCCGCCTTCAGTCGCACACTCTCGCTCATCTGCGATGGACGCTGGCCAGGATGCGCCACGAGTGCTACATCCTGCGCTCCCGAAAGCTCTGGAGAGAGAAATCTTCGAATTTTCGGCCTTGTCCAACCCAAGATCCATTCCTAGCTTGTTGCACAGCGGGTGAAGCTCTGGTATTTTGCAACTCTGGGCCCAGCCACTAGGCTGACAAAGTGTCTGCAGGACAGAACCTCTGTTATACAGAGCGCTCTCAGTAGTACCCGACAACGTTTCCTTTGAAGCTGTTGGTGCTCTTCGGATATTGATCGAAGACTGTCTCAAACTCCTGGATTCCAAATCCCCATCCTTCCTCCGTGATTCTGTGCGTCATGTCGCTCTAACAGGCGTGTCGAACGCCAATACAATGAGCATTCTCTCCGGCTGTAGCGGGATCGTGCGTCTCAGCATCTTCAAGAATGGACCAGACCCTGCCCTCCTTCCACTGCTTGCGGAAATGCCGTTGCTACGTCTGTCGGTGGATCTCGATACCTTCTTTGGCCATCAGAGGATCGATTTCACCAACCCGCTTTTCAACCGTCTGACCCATCTTGGCATGTTTGGGACGAATATCGGGGGTAAAATGGGCGTGGACCTGGGCGCCCTTCCGTGCCTCACGCATCTATCAACCTACTTTCGCATCAAAGGTGTCGAATCCCTTTTCTACGGGGCTCTTGCGAGTTGCAAGACCCTTGAAGCTCTCGTCCTCATCTTCGTTGACGAGACCGACAGGAAACAGGTTGTGGACCAGCTACAGTTCCTCGCGGACGATCCGAGGTCTGTTGTCGCCGTCGTGACCAGCTTTTTGGGTGATTGGGAAACAGGGACAATTTGCGGGGAGGATTACTGGATCAGGGCTGATCGGTTCATCCCAAAGCGGCGAACTGGGGAAATAAAATGTGAGGGGGTTCGTTCTCGAGGGATGCCCAAACTGATAGATCCCAGGCCGCTAGGGTCCATCTGCGGACGACCGTCGAGACCACGTAGCATTATATCAACTTCACCTTGACCTTCGCCATCGCTCCAATATACCAACTCCCGGCATCACCTCCTTCTCAGCAGCACCGTCTTTGAATATATGATTTGGGCTTTTGGTTCTCACCAACATCGCATTTGTTCTTTCACCCGGTATCGAACTACTGTTGACCGACTCATCGATATGATCTACAATTATTTCCAGAGCAGATGCCCTATCTCAATGTCAATCTCTTATGAGTCCAATTCAATTACCAGCCCTGCGCCCAACTCTCGGTGGATCGCAAGTCCGGTTGCGTCCTCTGTCAAGTCCAAGACGGGAACATGAATAGAAACCGACCGGTATGGCGTTGAATCCGATGAGTAGAGCAGTTTTATTGGTCGGCTGGACAACCCGTCAAGGAGCGAAGCTAGCGAAGGCTCATGAATTCTCCCCGATGCCTCCCACTGCACCCGGATCCATTCACATGGTGAGAAGCTGCTGTCCATCGTGGGCAAGCTCTCAATCCCTGGTCGGGCCACACGAGCTTATCGCGAGACTTATAGTCTAAAATCGGAGAATATGCTGTTGGGCTTGACACATTGGAGTCAGAGGAATGGAGATTCAGTTCAATTTTATGTTGACTACGGACATATTCTGACGAGCCATGATGCAGGCGAGCTAACAGCGCATCTCAAGAGTTCGGATAATTCATGAGCCCATCGTCGAGCACGCGGCACTTCGTTAATTCTTGGATAACGCCGCCCTCGCAATTCCAAGGTAGTCGTACTCCATCAACTCTGGAACAGCCCAAGTCGCTGGGGAGAAGAAGTATGATTAATGGAGGCGAGATTCATAGATGTGAAAAGTAGCGCACTTGCGGAAAACTTTGCACCACGCTTCATTCCGTCCGAGCTCATCTTCGAGACGAGTTCAGCGCGCGGTTTGCGAATTTCCTCATACACTTTGACACGGGCTGAGACCTCCGACTGCTTGGTTCCGCTGGGCAGAAGAGTCGCGATCGTGGCGG
Source organism: Mycena capillaripes (assembly GCA_029204075.1). Taxonomy (NCBI): domain Eukaryota; kingdom Fungi; phylum Basidiomycota; class Agaricomycetes; order Agaricales; family Mycenaceae; genus Mycena; species Mycena capillaripes. The sequence goes on along the minus strand of JARHKZ010000003.1, from coordinate 4,990,781 downwards.
CGTCTTCGAGTCCGATCGCAAAGCCTTGGCCGTATGCTGCCAAGGAGGTTACTTTGAAATCCGGAAGAAGAGGACAAAAAGAACGTACTGGGGAACATGGCATGTGCTGCGTCGCCGAGAAGAACAACGTTACCTTTGATCCAGGTTGGTATGGGACGCAGTGCCCTGACTTGCCAGATACGAGGCTTTTCAGCGGCAGACACCACCGGCATGAACTTCTCGCCGAAGTCCTCGAAAGCGTCCCGGAACGAATCCATGGGCACTTTCGCATTCCAGTCTGCCGCAAATCCGATCGTTAGAGGACTGAAAGGCCACACAGAAAAAATTGCGCGTGTCACACACCGACAGTGTCTTGATCTCTCGTGTCGAGGTGCGCACCGGAAATGTTGATCAAGTCCCCGCCTCGGACGGGATACATGAAGAGCCAGACGTTCTTGCCCTCGCAATTAGTCGGCCCGGTAGTCTCGCGATCGTCGCGGAGCCAGGACAGTTCGGGGTGCTGCTTGAGATCGACCATCCACCGGTAGAACGCCATAGGACCGGCAGGCGGGTCGTGTTCGGCGCCGACCATGCATTTGCGAACGGTGGACTGTTTTATGAAAGGGCAGTCAGTGTCATTATGAAGGCCGAAAGTAACATTGGAGTACCTTGATACCATCGGCACCAAGAATGAGATCAAATTTGAACTCTTCTCCGCTGGACGCAGTCACAGACGGACGTTCAGGGTCGAAGTTGACTGTGCTGACGGATGTTCCGAGGCGGATATTAGCGGGTGGATGAGCATCTGGGCGTGGGTCGAGAGCGAGGCGCATCAGCTCCTTGTGTAGGTCGACGCGATGTATCATGAACCAGCCCTGCAAAAAACCAACGATAAATGCGATAATAAATATATGTAGGCGTACACGAATTCACCTGAGGATAGCTGGCCCAGGCTTCAGAGAAATCGATTCTGTTCTTATGCGTTCCGTCAGACCTGAAATGTTCCATCTATGGGGCGGACTAGTGAGTAATGCTCCGTCGGCCTGGCAAGGCAAAACATACCGAGCGAAGATCGACGGTCTGCAAGTTGTCCCAGTTCAGCTCGGGAAGGAGGTTCTTCAGGACCATCACCCCGTTGGGGGTGAGGACGATGCCTGCCCCGATTTCGGCGTGGAATGAAGACGACTCGATGATCTTATGGACATGGGATGTTCAGCTAGGGTGACGAAAGGAAGAAAAAGCAGGAAAGAAAAATGCGGACTCACCGTAATTCGATGTCCTTCCTTTCGCAGCATCGCAGCGGTCGCTAGACCCACTAGACCAGCGCCTATGATGGCAATATCGAGTTGTCCAGGAGCTGCATCAGCAGCAACATGGTTTGTTTCGGGGACGGGGTCCTTCAGAACGGCTTCGACGGACATCGGAAGACAACAGGGAGAGTGTTAAGTCACTTCGCTACTCAGCCGTACCTTTTATAGGTTTTTGGGAATCAGAATCGATCGGCCGGATGAGCCTGAACACTTACGCTTGCCTTCGGCAACCCCCAAATATATCATGATGCTGACAAAGCAACGAGGAAAAGTTTTACCGTGATGGTGATGGCCGCTCAGAGAACGAGGGGAATTGGAGGGGATCGAACCTATTTTTGGAATTGCGCAGTGTCCCGCTTGTTTCCGAACCCTTCACCGCGGACGCGACGCGTTTGTTTGCGCGCGCATCGCCAATAATAGGGTTGTTCACAGTAGCCCCTTTTCACTCCCTTTTTCGTGCCCTTTTTCGCCCTTTTTGATTCTCTTCGTTTTTACCCGTTTTTTCCCCTTTTTCAATTAGAAGTGCAAAAAGGGTAGAAAACCGAAAGAAAATGGGGTCCTACATGCAATTCTGGTGGAACTGGAAAAAAAAAAGGGCACGGAAAAGGGTGTAAAAAGGGGCTACTGTGAACATCCTGGGCTGGTTCTCCCTTTTTCTGCCCTTTTTCACTTCCTTTTTGCCTCTTTTTCCCTATTTCATGAAGCCTTGGTGCTCCTATCATTCCTCAAAGGTCATATACCACCTCAAATGTTTAAAAAGGACTGGGGTGAATTTTTCTGGATTTTATAGCACACTATCCAACCACAAAAAAGGGCACAAAAAGGGCGCAAAAAGGGAGCAAAAAGGGAGCAAAAATGGCGTAAAAAGGGCTACTGTGAACAACCCTAATGCCATCAGCGCGTCGGCTCATCACCACCACCAAACGACGGCCATACCCGCCCGCCGACGACTGGGGACTGCTCTCTTAATTCCCTCTGGTCGTTCCCGCATCCTTTTTTCCGTCTAGTCAACAGCTAATTCTCTCCGCCACGCCAACGCAGCATCGTCTCGACTCGCGTGCAACCCTCTCCCACTAACACATTCATCGACGACTCCTTCTAAAGCCTGTTTCTCCACGCGACACCCTCTCTTAGCTCAAACCACACCCGTCTAACCCAATTCACGATATGGCCTTCGATATGCACTACGCCCAGTTCGCCCTGATCATCGCCGACGCCGTGCAATTGTGCGCGCGCCAAGTCTTAGTTATGCGATCACATGCCGCACCCGCCTCCCATCGCACGCTGGCTGCAGCGTCCGCTGTCTCGCTGGTCAAGGCTGTGTTCCGCTCCGTACAGATACTCGGAATATGGTTCAAGCTCATTACAAAGAAAAAGCAAGCACAGCTTGGTACTGCGCGCATCGAATTATGGGCTTAGAAGATTCACCAGGCTGGCTGACTCCAAAAGAATACAGACAACTTTACATGGCTCTCGTCGACTATCATCTCATTCACGGATGCGAGTTCTCCCCGGATAGCGAGGATGTCTATGTCAAAGAGCTGTGCGATATTCAAGTCACCTTCCTCCGAAAAATCCTGAATGTTCACTCCCATTCAACGCTCGCACCATTATTCTGTTGCCGTTTACGGTCCCAGCACTGTGTAAATAATTGTCGAGGTATTGTTCCGGTGAGATGGTGGCCAAACTTATCGTTCTCAGATATAAACTGGGCTATACCGCGGAGCATGGGCGACTGGACGGTTGCTTGTGGTATCTGTGAGCTCGGCTTGGAAGGTGTCCTTAGGGCCCAGGGGCGAAGGTGTATTATACTCCTGGAAACCGGGGTTCGTTATTCGGACCGTGAACCAGATGCCCAAAGATACGCTTTTCCAACCACATACCCCAACTTCATAAACTTGTGAATTTCTAGGAGGATTAGACTGCCTAGACTTGTCTATGACATTGTAACGTGAATCTGGGATATTTATGAATTGCACCAGCGGGTTTTGACTCTACCTGATACAATTTAAAAAATGACTTCGTCCGTCTGACAAGTTGGGAAACGCTGTGAAAACCCGAGTTGGTGAATTTCACTGCCCAACTTGGTAAAATTCACCTTTCACCCGAAAACAGGTGAAAATCCGGTGAAATGGCCAGTCGAGTTCCAGCTTATTCCTTGCAACTGGACACTCACCTTGACCAAATGACTCAGCTAATGCTAGGAAAAGATGTCCCTGAGGTGAAAAGTGCATGATTTGGACAAAAGAAGCGAGGACACTGTGAAAAAGGTCATATTGTACATGAAATTCAGGTGAATTTCACTTGTTTTTCCAGTGAAAATTGGGGTGAATTTCGCGAACTCGGGGGTTCACAGTGCGCGCTTTAAAGCGGCATATGTCACTGCGTCACAAGCGTGACAATCCATCTTCTTCCACACCACTTTCCTCGACGACGGCACATTCTCAAGGCTCCTTTCCTCAAGATCCCTGGAACTTCTTTCGACGCCTATTGCGGCTCTTTTCTCGACTTTTGGCTTTTTTTTATCAAGCTGGTCCCACGTTCTGCATGCCTTCCTGTCTCCCCTCGTTAGCCCTCAACTCCCTCGTTTCGTTCTCAGCGAGACTGTACTTTCTCTGCTGCCCTCTTTGATTTCTCTCGAATCCTTTCCCCTCCATCTGGCCCCCCTCAAGCCCGTAATTGCGGGGAAAATAGGTGTTTTTAGTGCGGAATGCATATTTTCAAGGGCCGAGTTCGTCCAATTTGGTGTGTTTGGAGTTTTTTCAAGCTTCCTTGGTACTTATTACATGCGATTCTTCTGCGGAATCGGAATTTTGCACGGACCACGTCACGTCCTTGTCTCGGCGCTGCCAGCATGTGGTGCAAACGATTTCCGCAGCGCATTCCCGCTTGAGATGCCCTGGACTGTGTCTTGCTGCTGCGGTCCGGGAAGCACATCCAGCCCGTCGCTGGTTCTTGGTTTGCAAGTGAGCTGATCTGCTGCAAGAGCCCGTGTCGATGCACGACCACGCCCACGCAGCAGAGGCCCGCTGTCACGTGGATGTACCCTCGGGCAGAGACATCCCCTGAGTCGCTGGTCCGCGCAATCGGTAGATGCAAGGCAGCAACCGCCGCCAGTCGTGCCGCGCGAGCCCGGTGCATATCGTTGCACGAATGGTGCCCCGTCCTGCACGGGCAGAAGCTGTGCAGCGGTCGCGTACTTGGGTGGTGTGGCTGTCAGCATTGACCAGAGCGACGAGGCAGCGCAGCGGCCACACCGCCCCGTCCCTGTTGGCGGCGATGTCCACGAGGGCAGGCTTGACTGCGCTCGCCCGCGTGCCCATGCGTCCGCTTCGTGTACTGCTGCCGGTGATATGCTCGAGGGCCGGGTCGAGCTCGCGGCTTGTGCTGCATTGCTCGCGGCGGTTGGCTCGCCGCGCATATCGACCGCTGGCCCACGCCTTCATGCATCCGCTTCGCCTAGTGGGGGCCGGCTACTTGAGCGCGTGGTGCCTGCCATTGCTCCGTGGACGCTCGCCACTCGTATTTCGCCGCCACACTCCGAGTGCGCACAATGGTCGTCCTCCTCGGTGCGCTGCACTCCCGGCGTTCTGAGCCCATTCCCATGCACGGCGTCCCTCTACAGCACGTTCCTGGACGCAGGCGATAGAGTAGCATGCCACGTGTATTACCAAAAAGGGCCGTTTTGCGCTCCAGCACGCTACAATTTAGCCTAGTTAGTCTGTGAGATGTATCCTATCGAGTGTCCCTATAATTGAGCAACAGTATCTTGGGGGGTGATACATCACCGTCTCTCGGGAGAGTAAGGGTGTGATCTATCCAGGACTCTCCCTGAGAGTAAAATGTGATGTATCACTTGAGAGACCCTTCTGCTTCCGGTCGGCAGATTCCAATTATTTCCGTCACCGCCATCAGAAGCGAGTTCGTCGTTGACGACGGTGTCGAGCTTGGATGGCGTTGTTTGCCATCGACCTGAGAGCGGGCTGACAAAATATACCAATTTGGCAATTCTGTACCTGGCGGCTCCGAATCCGCCGCACGACGCTAGGCACATTTTAGGACCAATCCCGCCGTAAATTTAGGTGTTTATAGACATTAGATATATCTACAACATGTGTATATATGGGAGGATATAAAGCAGCCAACACGATTGAATAAACATATTATTCTGAATCGTCGTTACGCAAATTCGCGGCCCCGCCGCGCCCCGACTCGCGAATTTGACCGATGAGAGATCACCGGTGGCACACGGCAGATACTCCCGTGCGCGCTCGCGCCTCTGCTCGGTCTTTCGCACCCACGGCCGCTGCTGGACCTGCGGCATGGATGTACCCTATCGAGATGCGGCGAAGCGTCCAGCGCGTGGGCACCGCCGTACCGGATATACCTCAGGCGGAGGCGATGCCAGACCCCACGCCATTTACGTGTGACTGTAGAAATGGCGTCCTCATGAAAAAGCGGGGATGTGCCACATCGGCGCACGCTTTGTCCCATCAGCCCGTTCAGCGCAAGCGCAAGCGCAGACCACGCTTGTGCGTGCTTGGTTCTGCTTGCCCTGCCTAGCGTGGGCACAGACCACGTTCATACCAGGTCACGCTTACCGTTGGATGAGCACCAATAGCTGCTGAAGCGCCGCCTTGCTTGCTTGACGGCGCAATGCACGACAGGGCGCAGCAGACACGGGCAGTTCAGCTCCCCTGCCGTCTGTACGCAAGCATAGAGATTGGTGATGGAGTAGGAAGGAAAAAAGAGCAAGAAAAGAAAAGATAATCCGAGATTTACTTACAGTATTGCCTTGCATCGTCAACGGGAGCCAGTTCCGAGAGTATGTCCTGCATTGCAGAGAGATGTCGAATTTTGCGCAGAAGGAAGGCAGGCTAAAGGGCAGACTTTAAGGGTGGTGACGGGCCGGACCCATCAGGGTCTGGGCTATATTTCAGTGCGGGGCTCTCACACGCGCCGTTCATGTTTCCTTTCAGTGGGTATTTCTTGAGACAAATTCAAGGAAGTTGTCGTGGAGAGGGCAGGGGCTGCGAATTCAGGGCCCTCGTTGTCCTACATGCGCCGTTATAGTCCGTCGAAGATTGAAGATGTGTAATAGCCGAGAAGGGGGAAAGCACGACTAGATGTTGAAGCAGATTGTAGCCCTTACACAGGCCTCAGGATGCAGTGAGCTCCAGAACCGTGACATTGCGGAGAGGTAGACGGCCAAGCTGTTGTCGTGGTTGTGGGGAAAGGGAGGAGCGTCGACATGACGTATATGGCATCGTGATCGATCACGATGCCGTTCAATGCCGATTGGCAGATCATGAGCATTGCACTTTCTGCTCTCTCCTCGTCCTCCACATCATCTGTGAGGCATTCTGAGTTGCCCCAATTACTCAGAATCTTGAGCCGTATCTTCTTGAAATTCATGGAAAATCATGAGCATCGTGAAGATTGACCTATTCCGCCAGATTCACTTGGCAGTTCGTGGAATTCTGGGCGGTTTGTGGAAGGGGGACATGAACCCTTTCATATTGGACACTAAGATTTAAGATTCTCAGCAGTATGAACGATTGTGGGTGAAATTATGCAAGCAGCATAATATGCCTTGTATGGACTTGAGAGATGCTTCAAGAAATCCTACAAAAAGGCTGTGAGTGGGTTCATGCTGAATGTACAACATATTGAAAATTTGGGGAAAACGAATCAACCCTAGCTATTGAATAAAATGTTTGGTCACATCAGCACTGATCAACCGTACTGAATTGGGACGTTCTCACTTTACACTTAGAAATAACTAGGTATCAAGTGAAACTTCGAACACCTAAACATCTTCGCTGAAATAAAAGTAAGAAAACAATGGGATATCATTGTGCGTGAGTTCGCGCTAACATTTGAGTTTACACTGGTCAGATCTGAAACAAAACATAAATAGAAAAAGAACAAGGAAAACTCGAAAATCCCATGTTGCGCGTCCGCTTGGTACGAGACGGCCAAAACAAAATTCAGATGTTTCAGTCAATGAATTGGCAGTATCTGCTAAGGTACAGGTTCGGAGGACTACACCGGGAGGAAGTACACTAGTTATATCACTCCAAGCAGGGAGCAATGGTAAGGTGCGACAAAAAGAACCTAATTTCGAGATTACAAAGAGAAATGTTTGGGGTAGTAATGTGGCATGCCGTCAATCGCAGTAGCATGCGCCCAGTATGACATGAAGCATCAGACAGGGCGGGATCGTGGGGCGGAATGCAGCGGGATCCACCGACAAAAGCGGCGCAGAGAAAGCGGTCGATCCAGATGAGGGCGGAGTCGATGGGCATAGGCCCATTGGAGGTGCTGCTAGGCTGCAAATACGGTGCGTGGCGCATCCGAGGGCGGCGGGAAGCGGGGGCATCCGAGGGCGAAAGCAGCGAGCAGGGCAGACTGGCAGTATAAGAGAGGACTGGACCGACAGGTACCTACATATTGGAAGCGCCACTAGGTCACGATATAGTGCGGCGCGAGCTAGAGGGCAGTGAAAAGCGGGGGCAGGAAGCGGCGGGATCGGCAGCGTACAGCGGCACGTAGAGCAGACCAGACGACCCAAGAAGGGCCGAGACGACGGGCATGGTCCTAACCAAGGCTTGGGTAAGCCTGGACGGGGCATGGTGTCGCTGGAGCGCGGCGGGAAGAGGGGCCGGGATCTGCGGCGCACAGCGGCGCGTGCAGCGACCCAGATGACTTGAAGCGGCGGGAGACGACGGGCGTGGACCCACCTGAGGCTTAGGTGAGCTTGGATGGGGCGCGGCGGGAGGCGAGGCCGGGAAGGGGCGGGATCGGTGGCGTGCAGCGGCGCATGGAGCGAGAGAGTACTGTAGTGTTACAATCAATTCGTCAGTCACGCGTCACGCGGGCCCTTGACGTGACGAATTTTGGGACTTGGTCACGCGTCACGGAGGGTCTTGACGAATACATTTTTCGTCACGCCGGGTTCAAAATTTGGTTGAAATCATGTAAAATTCAGATTTTTCAGCGCTGCAGACGCAATTCAACCATCTGAGGTCTATTCTCAACAGCAAAGCTGCTATAAAGCCAAAATTACATTTTCTGTACATGAAAAAAGGTAATTCCAGCACTAAAGTCATGGTTTCCTCAGCTTTGATGCTTTATAATCTATGGAGGTGTTTAGTTCTGTTCACTTCTGAAAAAACCAAATCTACATGCCCTCCACCCCAGTGAGACTTCCAAGACTTGACGAATTTTTCGGGTCTGTCACGCGGCCCGGGACCTCTTGACGAAGTGACGAAATGGTATTTTCGGTCACGCGTCACACCCCTTGACGAATTGATTGTGATAGTACAGTACGGGCATAGATCCATGTGAGGTTTGGGCGAGCCTTGATTGGGCACGGCAGGCGCTAAAGCGCGGCGGAAGCAGGGCCAGGAAGCGGGAAAGGGCCAAATTGGCAAGGGGTGCGGCGGGCTAAATGTGGGTGGTGAGAGGCTGTGAGGGGGAAAATGGGTGGGGGAACTCACATACGATAGCCTTGCGGATGTGGAAGGCCAGCAGGGCAGCCAAAGTGCGGGAATGAGGGCGGGCGCTGGTGGTGGAAGAGAGGAGGATAATAGGATTAGGAAATAATAGGTGCAAACAAACGATCACCTGCTAAATCCAAGCTAAATCCACCATCCCGCAAGAGCATTCACAAGCCATTTAGGGCGTTTCGGGGCCAGAAGCACGCAGGCAAGCATCGTATTCGACTCTACAAGATATGCTACGGGTAATGTAGGTGGCGGCAAACGAGCAGCGAGCAGTCTTTTTGGGAAGGGCGGGGACTGCACAGCCACGCGCTAGCAGGAGGCGGGCAGTGGCGAGCGGGCAGGCGCGCGCGTGGGATTACCCAAAAGGTAAGCGACTCTCGAGTGATATATCACATTCATCTCTCAACGAGAGCGTTTGATAGATCACGCTGCTTCTCTCCCGAGAGTCAAATGATATATCAAAACCCCACTATGGCCTGAATTGAGATTTCCTTCCCGATTCTGGGCGACTCGTTGTCGCAGACGACGCCGAGAGCATTCAATCGCTGTGTGCCAATGCGGTTATGCGAGCACGTCGTGCGGCACGACGACGACTGTTGCTTGGATGGCGTGGGGACAGGTCTCTGGCATATATCATGCAGGTCTTGGTACATCATGATCACGACACATCTCTAGTTTAGGGGGGGGTGATGTATCATTCCCCCAGCCTCTGGTGGTTACATAGAGGAAGAGAAAGAAGGATATATGCACCGCTGTTAATTGCTATAATGGACATCCACGCAATCACGCGAACTTTCCTGTAACAAATACTTAGTCTGAGCTCCAGTGTACAATGCACGGCGACGTCTCCCACGATGCTCATACGCCGGCAGCATTCCAGTAGCATGACCAATTAGGGCATGAAACCGTACAGTATACGGTAGACGGCCGTACCGCGTACGGCCGTTTATCTGACACAGACGGCTGGTACCCGTACCGTATCAGAGTGCGGCACAGACCCATACGGTACGGGTACCGCCCCGTATTGAACCGTCCAGTAACGGCCGTCTCATGTCTCACTGCTTGGTGTATCAGCCTTCATTGGAGCTGGTAAAGTTTTCTGAGGGCATGCAAATACCCTGTTTCATCTCCAGTTACCTCAAGGAACCACCAGCAAGCAATAAATGTTGCCCAAAATGATTTCAATAGCGCTCACCCGTATTACGGTGCTCACCCGTACCGTCACCCGTCCAGTAAATTTTGCCGGCCAGCACCGTTACGGTACGGGTCCCGCACCGTATTGAACCGCCCGTATACCCGTATAATTACGGTTACGGTTTCAAGCCCTATGACCAATCCGACGAAAGCTTGCGATCCCATTGCGGAGGGAGGATATACCAAGCTCGCACGGCACATCTATTTTCAAACACTACACATTCAGTGCAAACACTGCACATTCCATCTGATGTGCCGCCTTTTATTACAAAGGCGGCACATACCATTTTGGGATGTGCAGTGCGTCGGTAAGGCTTGGCAAATCACCTTACGGACCCATTCCGTAACGGTACACGCGTCCATACCGATTTTTTCATTCCCCGTCCACCTTCCACTTTACGCCCCCGACCCATCTTGCGGCGAGCACGAAAAAAGCAAAGGCAAACACGTATGTCTTTCTACTTATTTGATCGGTTTTCAATTATCTCAATCCATAGTAGTAACAGTATCGCGCCATTGAAGGAAGGGATAGACTTAGAAATTAATTTCATTTCAATTCCATTTCAATCTATATACTTTATCGCCTCAATACAAACTTGCCTTGTTTCTTCTGGAAATTAATCGCGACACGCACTCCGCAACACCAACGAGACAAGGGCCGACGGCAATGGCCGCCTTGGCACGTCGGCAATCAATGTACCGCCTTTGGGACAAATGTGCTGGGTTTGGGCGAATGTGCCGTGTTTGCGCGTAATGTGCAGTGTTTGAAAATAGATGTGCCGTGCGAGCTTGGTCTATCCCGATCCTTCGGCGACCTGGCGTTATTCGCCGGGGTCACAAGGTTTTACCGGCTTTGGTGTCGAACACGTGTCCTCCCTCTTTGTTCTCACCGCCACCTTCACGGAGGATGCATCCAGCGTTAGGTCTCGACATTTTTGCAAGACTGCCACCCGCTTATAAGGTGCGCCGCATACCTTTGCCACAAATCGTTTGCCTACATAATGAGTACTATCCAGAGAGTCGCGGCATCCGCTGCCAAAGGCGATGGGAGGGATTTACAGCGACTAGAAATCTTCATCCGGACAAGTTCCGAGAGCCAGGCCATTGCGACTCTCCCAGCATTCTATGCAAATCTCGATCCCTCCTCGATCCCGAGCGCGGCTCAGCTCGATACCTCGCTACCAGCACCGCTGCCGATCTCCATCGGAAAAGCGATTATAGCGCTGAAGAATTTGGGGATTCTGACTAGTCTTCGCTCATTCCCTCCGGATGCGTTGGTCGAGCTCTGGCCACGAGTATGGGCATGGATGGAGTTCCTCCACAACAATCGGCACTACTTCGACAACGGCGCAGGCATTTCCATCGACGCGAAAACATATGTCACTTGGTGTCTGCTTGTCATGAATTTGCAGGCGCACAGACCGACCCAGTTGCTGATGGTTCATCATCCTGGTATTCAGGCCGTCGTTACGCGAGCTTGGATACTCACCGTTGACGTCGCCGACCAAGAGCGTGACGAGGTTTTCGCCAAAGCCCAGTTCATGTCTCTTTTGGATCCAAAGAATCCCGTCAATCTCGACCAAATACTAGACGAGGTTGGTGGGACATTTGACGATCTTGCTGCTGTTGCCGTGCGGCACCTCAGAAAGGTGATTCCTCGCCGTGCACAAACCACTACCTTTTGGTCTGCAATCGGAACGTTCTTGGACGACATGGAGTACAAATCTGTTCCTTTCAAAGATGCGTTATTAGCGAACGGGGCCGTTGTTGCGCTGGTCAACACAATTTGTGGGATGAACGTGGATATCCATCCAATCATGCCCCCCATGCGCAGTGCATTATTGACGATCCTCCAAAGGCTACTGATTTATCCACCAGGGTACACCGCCATCTCGGAGGCTCTCGACGCAGGTCTGCTTCACGCCATAGTCGTCTGTGGTGCAGATCCGGCAGTAAAGAACCTTCTGGATGTCGTCTCTCCATCCATGGTGTATTATCCAGTGATATCTCTCATGGAACACTGTATTCGGGACGTCGAGGCACTCACCGCAAAAATAGCTTTTCGCAAGGCCTCCATTTATCCTGCCTGGAAGGAATTCCACGCACTCTATGAGCGGCGCCTTTCCACATTGAAATACTTTGACTCGAAACCGCGAGTATCGTTGAAGGCTTGTGAGAACCTAGACGTATGTCTAATCAATTGCTCTTCCTCCTGCTGCTGATAACCACTCATAGTGCGAGACACCTATTGGCCCTAAATCCCAATTCAAACGCTGCAGTTCGTGCCAAACCGCTCACTACTGCTCTTCCGCATGCCAAACCCTGGACTGGAAACATGGAGGCCACCGGGAAATTTGCGGGGATCTTCGATCCGTCCGTTTCCGTGTGTCTCGCGATCTCGAAAATAATAATAAATCCTTAATGACTTTCGGGCAGGCGAGCCGTCCCTGGGCGCACGGGAACGTGGGTTCCTCCGTGTACTGCTACACGAGCAGTACCAAAAAGCTAGACCCGAACTGTTGAGGCAACAAAGCAGCGCCTCCCGCAGCCGCCCGGGCGTCCAACTATACACGTCCTTCGACTATACCGCCCCCCTGGGCGACGCCACTATCAAGCTGAGGCCCGTACTTGACGCACAGAGGCGCGCACCGACGCCCGACTGGGCTGCGCTGTGGAATTACTACGCCGCTCGTCTGCAGCGGAGTCAAGGCACATTGGAGCTGCATTTACTCGAGGTCATGGAGGGGCAACGAACACGAATGCGACTATTCCCGATGCGAATGGTGGGCGCCCAGTTCGCGTAGATTTCGTTATTACACTTGAGCGCACAACCAGTCTTCTCGCATCCACAATGTTCTCTGCTGGCGGAAAGGAAGTGGTGTGTCGTGACATAAGCTAGTCTGGGTTCTGCAGATACATTACGGCATTGTTTCGTTGAACTTTATGTTGATTTCCTGAGAATTTCGGTTCACTGTCACTCCAGGTTTCAATTCAAATGTAATCCTGGTCCTATCACGGTTTTTCTGTCATCAAAGGAAATTGATCATTTTAGTGCTCTTCTGAATCTGCGTGAGAAACTGGCGAAAGGGACACGCTCGACCGATGCCATCCATCATGTAACCAAGCCGCCGAAAAGCTGTAGATCTGGTGCCAACCAACTACGAGAAAATTGGGCTGCCGAAGTCACGGCCGAGCCGCCTCAACCACGAAAGTACGGTCCATGCCGTAAATGGTTGAGACGCGTTGTGGAAGCGCTGCTCGCCCGCTGGCACGAAACCCAGCTGCGTCACCATTTATTTTTCTTGTGCTGTACTCATGCAGGGTTTGCATCACGGCCGAACGCGGCACCCACTGGTGCCTAGATGCCGGGGAGATCGGCCGCCAACGAGGGTCGAGCCCACGCGCTGAATAACGCTTGCACTCCTCGCAACCACGGCACGCTCCGCACTTTTCATGCGACTCGCGCACCCGCGTGTTCAGTGCATTTCACGCGAATCACGCATTCCTGCGCAGTTAGCGCCCTCGGATCACGTACCTGCGCACTCAGCGCCTCCACGCGAATCATGCACCCTGGCACATTCAGTGCTCAACACGCAAATCACACACCCGGACACTAAGCGCCCTGCACATTCAGTGCTCTTCAAAAAAATCACGCACCCCTGCAGATTCAGTGTCTTTCACGCGAATCACGCACCCTGGCACATTCGATGTCTTTACGCGAATAACATGTGTTTTCGCGCAGCGGCCCTACGGGATATGATCCGAATGGATTTCTAATTATCAATTGAGTTGCATTTTCTTGTCTCCCTCAATTCCCTTACTGAAAATTTGCTCCGATGCCTTAATAGAGTGTTTGCGCATCAGCCATTGGAGCCATTCCAGTCAATGGCTCGTTGACGTTACGCAAACTGATGGCTCCACTGCCAAAAAATGACGTGAATGGCTTTGTGGAGCCATTCACTTGCCATTTCTGCGCAACGCCAAACAGCCATTGAATGGCTCCAATGGCTGTTGCGCAAACAGGCTAATGCGACGCGGGGCCTTTCCTACCTATCCTTAAAAGTGGTATATTTCGAACAAAATCAAGTATCTTATATACATCATGCAAGAAAATCAAAGGAATGCTGCTATGCTTTTTGCACCTCCCACAACCGAACCTTTGTGTTTAACACGCCCGTAACGCGAATAATGCAGGCACTTTCGGTACGAATAACACACTCACTCTCATTTTGAGTTTGATTTTGATTTTGATTAGCGAAGGCAATCTTGCGAGGGATGCGGGTATATTGACCAACGCAGCTACGGGATGCTCAAGTCTTGTATGTCAGCTGGGCCTAGTAGTCGAAAAACGTACCCGGACGGTGTTCTTGCAAGATCGGTTGAACAGGTATGTGACAAAAGGTTGAATAGGATGGAATTATATTTGAAAACAGAACCGGACTCGGTTTGCAATGCGCATGCAATGGCCCTCAAGCCCAAGTGCATCATGGTCCCGCTGCTGATTAACGATTAAGGTGCGACCCGACAACGACTTTGACGCAGCGCGTCCTGACCGTGAATCCAAGGCCTGTATCCACGGCTACCCGAAAGCGTCAAGCCTTCGACAAAAGAGGACCCGCGTCGCGAGAACTTGCGATGCCATCGGCGTTGGATGGCTTTTAAATGGCCCATCGAACAAAGACGGGAGAAGGTGTTCGGGAGCACTACTAGTCTCTTGGAAAGGGACGATAACAGTTGACTCGTGTCAATAGAAACAGCATCAAGAATAAAACCACCTAGCTACAAAACTATGCAGCGGTATGATAGCAATCCATAGCACTTTCAGAATGCCGTAGCTAGGTGTTTTTATCCTGATGAGGTCCTGAGTCTAACTGGATATAGAATTACTGCAAAAATGCCGTGGAGAGACTGTAAACCGGACTAACCATAAACGAAATCAAACCGGTTGGAGCTTTGAAGTGTACCCGGGAAAGATGTTAGCGACAAATTGCCGAGTTTGTATTAAGATGTGCCGGGTGTAGCCTTACGAATGCGAGCACAGGTGAATTGAAAGCAAGATGTGGGTGTGCCTCGAACACCAAAGCTGTTAATACGGCCGCATATTCAGCTGACAATGATAGAAAGCATCAGATCACTCGCGATTGGATTTAGCCTAGTAGATAGGTGGAGCAGCAGACCTTGGTGATTTCATAGATGGAGTGGGTAAACGGAAATCACACCACTGCTCCCGGGGCCATACTCCCGGGGCTATACTCACTCTTTATAAAATACGGTACTACTCGCAAGTCCCTTCAACAAAGTTACCAAGGAGCAGCAGCCAACCATCATGAAGTTCTTTACCCCTGCTCTCGTGGCTCTTGCCTTCCTCGCCCTGGCATGTCCTACCGCTGAAGCTCAAGGATGTAACGGTGCGGGTTGCTCCAAGGGGATTTAGACGAGAATAGAACAGAGACAAGCAGGAGCGGGGCAATATTACTGGCGTTGAGAAGACAAAAGGGAAATACATGTCGGGAGTCTATATATATGTGTAACAATCCACTTCTGACCCCGAAGCCCCAAACTACATAATTCCCGACTCTCAGCCCTTCGCGTACCTGCAGTTCGGGCCTAAGTCCAAACCCGGGTTGTGCCGAGACTCGGAAAAGAAGTGGCGTCTAATCCGAAGTCCGGAAATAGATTGGCGCCGTTACATTATCCCCCTTCTAGCGCTGGAGGAAGGACAAGCGCGGAAATTTTCGCTGAACGGCGGCGTGGTTTTGAAACGTGAACTGGATCGAGACGTTCAGGTGGACGAGAGGTGCATCCAAGTTGAGTAGTGGTGATTGTAGGAGGGACATAGTTGGACCGTAAATTCTCCCGCAATGGTGGGGGAGTTGGCGTGCGACGTTCGGCTGAAGGTACAGCAGCTGAAATTGCTGGAAGAGGATCTGAAGAAGGAAGAGGAGGAGTAGAAGAGGAATCAGGAGGAAGTGAATCATTCACCGGGTAGGTTTGATCCAGGACAACGCGTTGGGGACGCGGAGCGCGAGGGTGTCGACGATGGAAACGTTCCAGCAACTTGTCAGCAGAGCGTGGAATGTCGGAAAGGGGAATCCAACTGTCTTCATCCTCGGAGGCGCCCTGGAAGCGCACAAGATATTTGTAACGAAGGCCAGTCTTGCGAGCGTCTAAGACGGCTGCAACCTGCGTCGCGGGATCATCATCTGAAGCCAGCTCGAAAGGCTGGGGGTCAGTGTGCGGGTGAAATTCGGAAGGGTCATGATAAGGTTCAAGAAGGGAAACATGAAAAACGGGATGGAGGCGACAAAGATAAGCAGGAAGACGCAGCTTAAAGGCACGAGTTCCAACGGCGCGTTCTACTGGATATGGACCGAGTCGGCGATCATCGAGCTTGTCGGAAGGTCGAGTAGTTTTGATATTGCGTCGAAGGAGCCATACAAGCTGCCCGGGCTGGAAGTCAGGGGCAGGTGCATGGTGGCGATCGTAAGCGCGAGCTTGAATTTCCTGTACACGCTTCAACTCAGCATGCAACTCGGCGTGAATACGCTCGAGCCGCGTAGCGAGATCCGTGGCGGCGGGAACGGCCGAAGGAGCAGTCTGCGTGAGGCGTGGTTCGAAGGTGGGGTGAAAACCGGACATGGCGAAGAATGGAGTTTGTTTTGTTGAGGAGTTCTCCGAGTTGTTGAAAGCGAACTCGGCAACGGGAAGGTAGTCAACCCAGTCGTCCTGGTTGTAGGAGACGTAGGCGCGAAGATAGGACTCGAGCGTCTGATTGGTACGCTCAGTAAGTCCATCTGTCTGCGGGTGGTACGCCGTGGAGGTGCGCGCATCAACTTGCAAAAGACGGGTGAGCTCTGACCAGAATTGAGAAATGAACACTCCACCGCGGTCAGAGATAATGGACTCGGGCAATCCATGATATCGAAAGATCCGGTCAAGGAAGAGCCAGGCAAGCTCGGGCGACTTCATCGATTCGTTGCACGGAATAAAATGGGCGGCGCGAGTGAGACGATCGCAAACGACCCAAATCGAGTCGTAGCCGTGCGAGACCGGGAGCTTGACAATGAAATCCATCGAAATCAAAAGCCATGGGCGAGTCGGGATGTCGAGAGGTTGGAGCAGTCCGTAAGGGCGATGGCGGACCGCATTAATTTGGGGACAGATGTCGCATGCAGAAACGTAGCCGCGGACATAAGTGTACAGCCCGGGCCAGGAATAATCATGCTGCACGTTTTGATAAGTGCGCGTGCGGCCGGGATGTCCTGCAACGATAGAATTGTGCCGTGAGTGCAAAACATCTGCGCGAAGAGGTTTGGGAACATAAAGACACCCCTTGTGAAATACCATGTCGTTTTCGGCGACAAAGTCAGAGTCGCCGGCAGCTAGCGCTTCGCGCCACTCCTGGTCAGATTCCCATTCGCGTTGGAAGCGCTGCAGGAGTTCAGACGAATCGATCGAGAGTGTGGTAAGGGCAGAGATGGAAGCCGAGATGGGAGAAGAAATCGAGGGCTGGGCGGTACGATCCAGGAATAAAAGTTCCGTGTGGTAAGGCTTGAGAAGTGTTTTAAATTGCGCTTCAAGAGCCTCATCCCCCTTTCGAGGGACGAAGTCCGGCCGTCGCGAAGGAGCATCAGCGACGTTCTTGACACCCGGACCCCACAGGAGCTTAAAATCGAATTCTGAAAGAAACATAGACCAGCGAACCTGGCAGCGATTCAAGACCCGAGTAGACATAAAATACTCAAGATTTTTATGGTCCGAAATCACCGACACGGGCTTGGCGGTGCCAATAAGCCAGGCGCGCATATCGCGGAAGGAGTCCACAATAGCAAGGAGTTCTTTGTCGTAGACCTCGTAATTAATTTCGGCGGGGGAGAACTTGCGAGAGTAGAATGCGACGGGGTGAAGATCACCATTGTCGTGCGGTTGTTGGAGTACGCCGGCAAGCGCAAAGTCGGAGGCGTCTGTTGCGAGGGTGCAAGGCCGAGTCGGGTCGAAGTGACGTAGAACAGGTTGGGAGATGAGCGCGGATTTGAGTTTGTTGAAGGCATCACGCGCAAGGTCGGAGAAGTCGAAAATAATGTCCTTTTTACAAAGGGAAGTCAGTGGAAGGGCAATAGAAGAATAATGGTCAACAAAGTGTCGGTAAAAATTAGTGAAGCTGAGGAAAGACTGAATATCTTTGACGGAACGGGGCTCCGGCCAATTGCGCACAGAGTCGAGCTTCTTGGGGTCCATCTTGATACCATCGGCGCCGATAACATAACCGAGGTAATTAACCTCGGACCGGTCGAACTCGCATTTTTCCGGGTTAGCGAAAAGGCGCGCGCTCTGAAGCCGGTCAAGCACTTTCTTGACGTGCTCGTCATGTTCTTCCTGGGTACGAGAGAAAATCAGAATATCATCAAGATAAACAACGCAAAAAATATTGAGGCAGTCGCGCAGCGTATCCATAATAAAAGCTTGAAAAGTAGATGGTGCATTTGAAAGGCCAAAAGGCATGACGAGAGTTTCAAACAAGCCTAGTGGAGTACGAAAGGCTGTCTTCCACTCATCACCTTCCTTGATACGGACAAGGTTGAAGGCATTCTTGAGGTCGATAACAGAGAAAACCTTGCAGCCTTCCGTCCTGTCGAGAAGATCGTCAATAAGAGGTAAAGGATAGCGGTTCTTCTTTGTAATAGAGTTCAAACCGCGGCAATCAACGCAAAGGCGAAGATCGCCGGACTTCTTGCGGGCGAAAAGAGCCGGCGCAGCCGCAGGCGAGGTCGATCGCCGAATGAAACCCTTCTGGAGGTTTTTAGTCGAGGTATTTGGCAAGTGCGTCGCATTCTTCCTGAGAAAGGCGGTACATCGGGCCAAAAGGAGGAGATTTGCCGTCTTCAAGGTCAATTGAAATGTCGTACGGCCGGTGGGGTGGAAGCGAGTTGACTTCGGTGTCGGAAAAGACCGTCGAGGCCCAGGGCATATATTTGAGGGGAAGCGCGCGCAGCGCAGAGTTGTTATGATGGTCGTCAGGGTCGTCCAGAACAAGGTCCGAATCTGGAGGCGAAGGCGTCGAGCCCATAGCCGCGAGTTTGTAGAAAGGAGAGTCTACGGGATGGAAACGAATCAGTGAAATATCGAGGTTCTTGGTTTGCTTGCGAAAGCGGGAAGGATTAAGAACACGAATTTTTGGAGTAGGAGGAGGGAGTATACGAGTGCGATCAAGGATGTTACGACCGAAGCCGTTAAGTCCCGTCAGCGCAGAAAGGAAGGAAGTGGAGGGAGATGTGCACATCAGAGGAGTAGGAGCACTGTCCGCAGACAAGCGCAAGGACGAGTCGTGGGCCAAACACTCATCATCAAGGATAGGAGAAGATGTATATATTGTAGGTACATGAGGGGAGGAAGGAACAGGAGGAGCAGAGTTCGGGGAAGATAGGGAAGAAACGGAGCGACAAATAAAAGGAAATAACTCGCCGTTAAGACCAAAGCCTAGACCGACAGAAGTTGCAGAGGTCGCGTTGAGAGAGGTGGAACCTGGAGCGAGGTGTGGAAGACCGAAGCCTTTGGCACTAACGCGTACGGGATCTGAGGGAGTGAGATTGCAGCAGGAGAGAGAGAGATCCATGCTGGCCCAGTCGATTTTAGGGTTGTGCCGGCGCAGCCAGTCCAAACCGAGGATAACTGGGTATCCGACAGACACAACGCCTAATCGAAGCACCTCTGAGTGGGTATCTACAGAGAGCTTGGCGATGACGTCATGCGTGACAAGACCACCCGCAATAGGGCGATCATCAACAGCCGTTATCGGAACCGGAACATCCTTGGGCACGCGTGGAAGCGAATGCCTTTGGGCAAACTGATCCGAGATACAGCATCCAGATGAGCCCGAGTCCACAAGAGCATACGTGCGGATTGGGCGGCGACCAGAAAAGGAAAGAGAGACGCTAATGAAAAAGTGATCTGGAGAATTCAAGTGAGAGTAAGAAGCGAAAACAAAAAGAGGAGGGACGTAATTTTGGGGTATAAAACATCCATTCGTCACACAAACGAACGCGGGCTTCGCGGCGAGAACAGGACGTGCCCTTTCGTCAGAAACCGAGAGCCCTAGGGCAGGGGAACGTGGACTCTCGGTCAGGCTTTTCCCGCTGAGGAAGCGGGTGCCTGGTGCGCAGCGTCGCGTTTTTTCGCCTTGGCAGACTTGTTGGGACAAAGTATCTGCACTATGACCAGCACCTCCACAATACATGCAGAGGTTAAGCTGGCGGCGGCGATCCCTCTCCGCGTCGGTCAAAGGACCACGAAACTTTACCGCATCAACCTCCATCGGGACGACTTCGGAGGACGCGGCAGGAGCAGATGCCACCTGGCGATGTGTAGGACGAGACGAACTCGCGAAAGGTCGCGAGCCGTGAGAGCGATCACGAGTAGAAAGCTCATCCTCGTGAAGATCATTGTCAGAATCAACAGCAAGATTAATGTAGGCATCAAACGTAGCTGGTTTAGGACGAACACCATGGCAGAGATCCCGGACAGCGGGCTTGAGACCCTCTTTGAACTGGTCAAGCTTTGTCTACTCAGAGAAGCTGACATGCGGCAATAGCTCTAGGAATCTCGCCACGTAAGACGCGCACGAGCCCTGTTGCTTCAGCGCCTTAATTTTGCGAAGGGCTGTCCGCGAGTAATTGGGATCTGCAAAGTGAAGACGGAAAGCAGCAAGAAAAGCGGGGAAATTGGAAAGAAGGGACGCACTATAAGTTTTCATGGAATAATACCACGTCTTGGCATTGCCATCCTTCAAGTACGTCGAAAAGTAGCCAGTTTGATCGAGGTCGTCGTGCATCCGCTGAAGTCGGATGTTGGTTTCGATTTCGTCGATGAAGGGTTCAACCTCCGCGGTTGTGCCATTGTACATGCGTGGCTCACAAGCCTTGAGAGGGCGGTCGACGGAAGGAGCAGAAACCCGTGGGACAGGTAATGCAGTGGGTGTAGGTGCAGAGGAGACGTTGTGGAGAGCCTGAAGCGTGGCTGCCATCGAATCAAGAGCCCTGCTGGTAAAGGCCGCCTGCTTGCGTTGAAATTGACGCACCTCAGCAGCATCCTCACGCATTGTGTGAAACATCTGCATGAGGATCGCCTCGGTGGTCAGCGGAGCGGGTGGCTGGATGGGCTGAGGAGCCGAATTGTCGTAGGTGTGCTGAGAAACGTTGGCGCTATCCCAGTCAGAGTCAACGCCCCAGCCAGGAGTTCCCTGTCGATCATCCATTGAGTGTGGTAACAAGCGTGGAGAAGAAAGGAAGCAAAGAAGACGGGAGCGGGAACGATGGACAGAAAGCGATGAAAGGGAACAAGAATACTCAGCTCGTAAGCCAGGGTTGGGGTCTTCTCAAACTGTAACGGTGCGGGTTGCTCCGAGGGGATTTAGACGAGAATAGAACAGAGACAAGCAGGAGCGGGGCAATATTACTGGCGTTGAGAAGACAAAAGGGAAATACATGTCGGGAGCCTATATATATGTGTAACAATCCACTTCTGACCCCGAAGCCCCAAACTACATAATTCCCGAGTCTCAGCCCTTTGCGTACCTGCAGTTCGGGCCTAAGTCCAAACCCGGGTTGTGCCGAGACTCGGAAATGAAGTGGCGTCTAATCCGAAGTCCGGAAATAGAGTGGCGCCGTTACAAAGGATGTAGCCCACCCTGCCTCATCGGAACAATCTGCTGCTCCAGTGTCGGTACCTCTCCTAGGGTTTGTGTAGTATGTTATGTTGTGCTCTCTGTTGACATGCATAACTGAGGCGTGTTCCTAGCGCGAAATTTCCGAGCTCCAGTCCAGAATCCACAGGGGGCAAGCATAGCCGCACTTGTCATAAGCGCATCCGACAGGCATGCGCAACATCTTCGCTGCGTCTTTGCCAGTAAGCTTAGGTAATTGAGAATTTCCTTGACGTGGGTTCAATCCCGTCCAACGTCATCTTTTATATTCTGGACTTTCACAATTGGGGGATTCATGACCATCCATACTATGTGTACATTGCAGTTCAGTGCAACATAAATGAATGTATACCATGAATTCCTGACATGTTAAGCAGTTGATGTACAGGGCCCATAACCTGTTGGAAGTAGTGTTGCTGCGGCTCGGCGCGGCTCGGCTAGCCGATGGAGCCGAGCCGAGCCAGCCATTCCCACAGCGGCTATGAGTGGCTCGGCTTCTTCTTGAGCCGGCTTGAGCCCAGCTCAGCCGCCACTTCAGGCCATTTTTCGAATGCGCCAACAGGCCGCTTCACTCTGGTCTTTTGAACACTCTACATGTTGTGTGATGCTCCCCCCTGCTGCAGAGAACAACTCTTGGGTTAAATGTATTGTTTCCCATGGCAACCTGCGTGCCACAAGAAAGTTAACACCATAAGCGGACTTGGGGTGATAAATGGACTATAAGCAATAAATTGGCTCGCTTGGGCTCAATTCCTGCTCGATTCCCTTCGGAGGTGGCTCAAATTAAAGCTACAGATGTATACTAGTAGGATACAAAAAACCGTGCGGGAAAACTGGTGAGGACGAGCGAGACCACGCCCCAAGCGCAAAAATCTCCAGATGCCAATGAAAAATCTGTTTATTCAACCAACCGATCTTCATGCGACCAAGTGACTATAGCTGCCCCTTTCAAAATGTATATCATTCTTGCATCCTATGATATCTCCGACTCACAATCGCACACGAGAAACTGAACGACATAATCTATTCACGAGAATACATACACGGAACCAAGTGAACGATCCTGCGTGATGTCGCCTTAATACCCGCCATCGATCGCTGCACTAAAATGGAGACTCACGCCCGGCCTCGCCGAGTACGGCAATAGGGACGGTGGCGGCTCTTCCTGACCTCGAATCGGGCTTCCCTGCAGATCATGCGACGGGTCAGGAGACCACGGCGCGGAGCCGCCGAGACCACTCTGTATACCGAAATTGAATCGTAATGTGAATACACTTACCTACAAGTCCGCAAAATCAGTCGTAATGATCAGACTTCCCCAATCTTGTACGCCCGGCGCCAAAACGGCTGCTTTCCGGAAGGAATTTGGACGTGTGCAGCCCCGCGCCAATAGAAATCCGCTCTGGCTCCAACCCGCAATTGCGACTTCCGCGTCCGATGGCCCGACTCAGCATTGGTGTAATTGAGTGTTCCCACCCCACCGTTTGCGGCTCCCACCAATTCAGTCCCGCGGTAGTTTGGGCAGAGCACTAGAAAGCGGTGAGACCCAATAAGTAGTGATAGTTTTTGCCTAAGTGCAAAATTTAGTATGATTGGCAGAAAAGAATACATGGACTGACCGATGCGCATAGCAACACGTCTCTTTTGGTAGAAAAAAATGAGGCATGTTCAACAGTTGAAATGAAGAAACTGCTTACCCGTGTGGTGTTCTTGTTCATGGGCACGAGGCTTGCACGAGGCCTAGCGTGGTCGGGTGGGCTAAATCGAATTATTGATGTTGGACACCAGGAAGATGAGAGAAATATTAAAAGACACGCACCTCAACTCCGAACGTCACCATCATGGGAGCTTGCGAGCTCTGCCGAGACATGCAGCTCGCCCTCTGGTGCGTGCGCGTCTGTGCACTATCCTGCCGTGCAATGGCCTAGACAGCGTCACGCAGCGCATCGGTGCCAGGCATATATTGACGTCCCACGGCTGCAGATGCGGCAGCTTTGACTGGCACAGCTCTGAGCTCGGATGTCGAGAGCTTGATGCGGGAGATGAAAGACAGTGGAGCGCACAGCAGGTGCTTGACAAAGAATATTCAGGTGACGTTTATGCACATGATATATGCGCTAGACAGTGTGCAGGTCGTTGTGAGCATAGAGAAACCAAAAGGAATTTTGAGATGCACACAGTTTCCAGGTAAATTCTCAATCTCCAAACATCACCATGGATCGCTGTTTTGCTAGGAAAGAACAAAAAGTTGGCAGGTTGAGACATGGAGAAGACCCAGAAAAAGCTGCTGGCCATCGCGCGATGTCCCGCACCGTGTTTTAGCGCGTCGTCAATACTGCGAAAGCTAGGACCTGGTGCCCGAGGTCAGAAGCCAAAAAAGGCCCACGAATGCACCACAGAGGAAGGTAGATGAAGGGTGGCGTATATGAGCGCCCAGAAGACTCGAAACAGCCATGGGGATCCTTTCTAGCGCGTGCAGCAGGATAAGAGGTAAGATATTGGTCGGAGAAAGCAGATCTGACAATCTTACGGCACATCCGATAACAATTTCACGTCGAACAGTCTATTTCGTGGAGTGTCGAGGTTGTTGTGGGGTGAATAAGTGTCAGAAGGTCGTAGGAGTGGTGGGACCTCGTACAGCCACAAGTGCTGCCTGAGCCGCAGCTGAGCCTCAGCTAAGCCGCAAGCCGCTCAAGCCAGCCGTCTATAAACGGCTTGGCTCGGCTTTAGGCGGTGATGGCTTCGGAGCCATCAAACGCCGAGCCGAGTCAGCCGTAGCTGAGCCGTGGCAACACTAGTTGGAAGCCTATACAATCTATGTGAGTACAGAAACCTCACTGCGACAGTTGTGGAAGCAAGTCGTTATTCACCTATACAATCTACGTGAGTGCAGAAACTACAGTAGGTTAGTTATGGCGAACAACGCATAAAGTAGATAAGGACGACGTACCCTCACTGCGACAGTTGTGGAAGCAAGTGAGGGCACGATGCGTCAACGTCACGCGTATAAGCGCGTGACGTGACATCTGTCACATATGGAAAAAGGTCCGCGGGTCTCAAGCGCAACGCAACCGCGTCCAACACACCCCCTCGCTGTGAACCGCGGTATAGACACCCCCTCACACCAGAACACCCCCCGAAATGGCACCCCCTGGAAGGATACCGAGGCCGGATCGATGACGAACGAAGTCAGGCGCGGGGAGAGATTTGGTGAGGGTATCGGCAGTATTGTCGCACGAGGGTATGCGGGGTAAGAAAACTTTTCGCTTCTCGACGTAGTCCCTGATGTGATGGTATCGCACATCTATGTGTTTACAGGCACAGGTTTTTTAATTTGTGTGAACAGATGTAATGTGCTGGTTATCGAATGAGTGCAAAGTGCAATAACAAAAAATCATCTCAAGTCAGCTCAGAATGATCAAAGGCTCACACCCGCGGTACAACCATTGCCTATATATCTTCTGAAGGGAGTCTGATATAGACCACAAATATTAACAAACTTTCACTGCACAAGACATATCATGGTAAAATACCAGCAGAGTACTTGTTGCACCCCAGCTAATTGGGCCTGAAACCCAAAGTCCAAGGACTCTGAGGCTACTTCTCATCTGGAATTGTTGGATGGCAAACTCTGTATAATTTCAGTAATATCAGAGCAATAAACCATGATAAACAAAGGGAAAATTCTCCGGTGTTGGAAAGTGTTGGAAAGTGTTTCAGAGGCTGCATGGGATGGTAGAAGTAGGAGACAGAGGGATGTATTTACATATAATTATGAGGTCACAAGTGAGTGCATCAACAGATTTAAACTGGTCCATTAACTTCTGTTATTTGTCAGGGTGCACAAATATATATATGGCAATTTTTTGTGGTCTAGAGTTCTCCAGCCTTGTGCCTTGAACACATTAGGCCTAAAGATAAAAAGATGACATTCAGCGGAATTGAACCCACGACAAGGAAATTCTCAATTACCTAAGCTTAGTGGCAAAGACACAGCAAAGACATTGTGCATGCCTGTCGGATGCGCGCCGGATGCGCTTATGACAAGTGCGGCTATGTTTGCCCCCTGTGATCGTTGGTAGAATTCCTGAAGCCGTCGAGGAAGTTTGATAAGAGATGGAGCTTGTCCGAAGGAACCCATACCGAATAGTAACGAAGAAATTTCTTGTAACAGAGAGATGTTCATGCCATTGCAACTACGAGCAGGTAGAGCCTAGTGGACAAGAGAGTGAAAAAAGTAACTTGTGTGACCTGACTCATTCGCAACGTCGATCGCCGCGACCGACGGAGAGTCACAGTGGCGCCACGCAGCGACAAACAAACGCGTCGCGTGAGCTATTCCGGAGTGGTCAGTCTAGAAGGTCTTGGATCTCAAACTCTGGACATCTTGCGATGCCTTGGCTACTAGTAACAGTTGTTGGAACGTCGTGCGGCCTGCGTGTTAGTCAGGAGTAGTTACGAGCCGTTCGTTCCAAGTTTGTAGACCTGTGTTTGTAAGTTTGTCGTTTGATACATAGGGCTGCACGCCGTGCCCGTCGCGCCGGTTCTACGACTCCTGTGCGACGGATAGCCGTCCCGTTCCGTCGCAAGTTCTGAAAGTTTTTCGACGGGACGGCAACGAGACGGACTTGTGCGATGACGGCCGTCGAAATAACGGCCGTTGAAACGTTGACGGGCGACGGATATTACGACAGTCAGCACACAAATGTCGTCAATTTCAGTGAATTTACCTCATACTCTGGTATTCTTTCATGAGAGTGTCCCTCCTTCGCGTTTACGGCGACCTTGGTGCCCTGTATCACACACGACAGCGTGACTCATTGAGGCTTCCAATTAGATTATACAACTTGAATTATTGAGTAGTCTTGCTCAAGTCTTGCTCATATTCTGGACTGAGACTCTACCGAATATTAGTTCAACTCTTCCTCGACGATGCTTACACTTCAATGACGCGAATAAAATCTCTTTTACTCAAAACGAAACACAGGGATGCTTCCTATATATCTGGAACATGGGTTTTCTGTCGGATAGGACCTCAAACATTCAGCTCACCAATCAGGATGCCCCCCACGGTTGAATATCCCATGCTTTTCACGAAAATTCATGCACTGTAAGTAAGCCGGCGCCGTCGCTTGAACCGTGACGGCCGTCCCGTCGCCCGTTCCGTGCCGTGGAGAATTATTTGGCTCACACGACGGACCGTTGTGTGATGGTCCGTGCCCGTTGCTCACCCGTCGAAACGACGGCCGTGCCATCACGGGCACGGCGTGCAGCCCTATTGATGCAGGGCTTGCCGCTTACTTCTTAAGTACCACCCCAGTGCGACGACGACTTCGAACTCAGCACTGTGGCTCCAAAGCGGGACTTGCATAAGTATTAGCATGTTTGCGCAACAGCCATTGGAGCCATTCAATGGCTGTTTTGGCGTTGTGCAGAAAATTGAAATGGCAGGTGCATCAGGGAAACCTCCTCCAGATATTTTTGCCCATTTTTAGCTAAAATGTTCGAAAATATCGCCAGTTCCTTGAGTGGACAACTTTGAGTGGAAATATGTTGTCCCCCCAAAAAATGCCACATTTTGAAGAACTTTAGGCCAAGTTTTAGCGTATGTTGTGCCCATTTTTTTCTTCAGTTTGTTGGCAGTTTACACGAATATCATCCTCAGATCAAGAATAGCACGACAATTATTGATCATTAACATAAGGTATATAAACAGAGCATATACACTAAGAGGATTAAACGTGTTGTAGGGGGATTCACGAAACAAATTATTATCATCAGTCGCTGTCGATGGCGAGAGAGATCACGTTGTTCGCAGAGCCGGAGGCAGCGACGGAGACGGCACTAGAACGCCTAGGAACAAAGTTAGTAAACGGCGCAACGATCCATTGAAGGTAGCCTTACGAAGCCTTCAAATACAGCTCGTGCATCGTGCTATTGAAGGCCTTGGACGAAGGGCCATTACGTTGCTTCTCGATGACGGCAAGGAGGCTGTGGTACGTGTTCTCAAGGAGCTCTTGACTGAACTCCTTTACGTGTACATACTCCCCTGTCTTCCAAGCCGTCAGCGCCGCCCAGATCTGAAACGATTTCAGCATCATCAGAACAGCGATAAAAACTTATTTACATTTGCCCCGGCTAAACATATCATCGGATCGGGTAGGACAACCTCATTTGGACGATCGAGTCGTTTAGACGTGAATTCCTTCCGATATTTGAAGCCAAATGCTTTGGAACCTTTCCACCAGCCCTCGGAGGATCTCCTTGAGGATGCTGTTCTGGTCAAGGAGCTTGATATTGCCCCCGGCAGCGGGAAATATGATGCGGGCGCTGCTGTGCCAGGCGGACTCGGGAGATACATCAGTCTTCTTGGCCTTCGGAAGATGGATAACCTTCGATGCACGAATCTCGGGTTTCTGGGAATACCCTGAGGATTGCGGAGTTAACATGAACAACACATACCTCTTCATTATACTTGAGCTGCTGGGACGACGTCTTGCCCTTACCCTTGCGGATCAGGGGCGGCTGAGAACGTCAGGCGCGAATAAAGGGTAAGCAGGACACGTACACTTTCCATTTCCTCTTCTACTTCGACCTCTGGCTCTTCCTCTCCATGCTCATCCGCATCGTAATCGGTGTCGGGAGGCATGGACCCCCTTGAGGATGACGAGGCTTCACGGCGATGCCCGGGGCGTGGTTTGGCGTCGCCGTCAAAGTCAAGATGGGCGTCATGCTCGGAAGCTGTGGACTTGGGACTCGAGCTGATGATCTGGGGACGCTATATAATTTAATACAGGTTAGCGTGGATTAATGGACACAGGATAACATACCTCAAGCTCAAGGTCGACACCAGCGTCGTCTCCGGAGCTTGAATCGGAATGTGCGTCGGACTGCTCGTCGTCTCCGTCGGATGGACTCTGGCTGTTGTTATCGCCGTCATCATCACTCACGACAGTCTTCTTCGTCTTCTTGGACTTCGGTTTGGGGATGGCGGGAAGCGAAACCACAGCAGTGCTACCGCGCACATTGGGTGTTTCTGGGGCCACAAACGGATATCAGAATCAGTGTCATGTCTCATGCGGTGGACGACGAACGTACTAGCGACAGCTTTGGCTGATTTGGGGGCTGCCACACAAGGAGTTAAACGAGGAGTTGGCACGATGAATGGTCAAAGACGTACATTTTGCGGAACCAGACTCCTCGTCGGAACTGACGTTGATGGGAGTTGGGAAGAATTCTGAGTCAGGTTGTCACAGTCACACCTGGCGCTAAACTGTAGAACCACTTACTTCGATCGGATGTCGCTGGCCCTCTTCCAAGCGCTGGAATACTTCAGAATATCTTCCTAAACTTGGCTGCCACATACATTGAACCTGCTTGGCTTTTGGAAGTTTCTTAATGGCACCTTTCTTCACGTGTGGTCCTGGATCTTGGTCTACCTCCATGTCGTCGTCGTCTACGAGAGTTCCAGACACCAAACATAAGGATCAAGGAATATGGGACCGCACCTGGATGAGGGCCCTTGACCTTCTTTACTGTTTTGGGCTGATCTGCGGTGCCGGATGCCGATCTTTTGCGCGCGTTACTATCGGTGGACCGCGTCGATGTATCCCAAACTGCAAAGGATAAATTTATCGGCGACTCGCATAATATGGACAGAATTAAGGGATGAGCTCACTTTTGTTTTTGAGAGCACTTCTCTTGGCCGAACGTCCGCCAGCTGAGTGTATCCATCATCAAACTCTAGCAACAACATGAACCACTCTTGAACGGCGTACCAGTCTCTGCAGCGAGCCGTACAGCTTCGGCTTCCTCTAGAGCACGATTGCGCGCCTTAGTCTGGCGTGACTTCTCTTGCGGAGTGAGGGATTCCTCCTCTGAAGTGGCGGATAAACCATCGTCTCCAAGCATTGGGATAGAAGATATCAAAAGAGAGTGACCCGGATTGCGCCCCGGGTAAGGGAGAAAAGGGAGGATGGAGATGGGTCGAGAAAGAGGTTCGTCCTTGTTTGGTGCATTGTTTTTTTTTACTTATGGTGTGTTTGCCCACCGCTTAGTCCTATATATTGCGCTGAGCATACGCGGTAACCCGTGCTGATGCACCGGGCATGCACACCGTTCCTTGGCACTGCTGTACGTATAAATTTACTTGGCATCTTTTTAAATCTCAGTTTCCCGCCTTCACAATGCCCAAGTGCCCAGCATGCGGTGTTGAGTTTGTTGGACGCGCATATGGCAACCACTTTGCAAAAAACAACGGACCCTCGCTGCCAGAAAGTGCGCAATGATGAAGAAGCTCAAATGGCTGTGTCGGACGAAGAATTTGGCCTGAGTTTGCCGGTGACTTCCCCGCCGGAGTAGGCACATTTGAAGGCGACTTTTTTGGAGACAATTATGCACAGGAAGATTTCAATTATGTTTGGGACGAGCCTTCCGACACCGAGATTCGCAGAAACAGGTGGAGAAAAATAATCCAGGGGCCACCATTATCCCGATACTTCTTTCCTCCGACAAGACCCAGTTGACAATGTTCGGGAACAGAACTGCATATCCCGTATACTTGACAATTGGAAACATTCCGAAGGAAATACGGCGGAAGCCGTCTCGACGAGCATATGTTCTTCTGGCATACCTTCCAACTTCACGACTCGGTCATATCCAAAACAAGGCGGCTAGGCGCCGTACACTCGCAAATCTATTTCATGCCTGCTTGTCTTTTATAACGGCGCCTTTGCGAGAGGCCGGGGCCACTGGAATTGCCATCGCGAGCGGGGATGGAAAACTACGCCGTGGTCATCCAATTGTCGCCTGTTACATCGGCGACTATCCCGAACAATTACTTGTCACCTGCGTGAAGACCGGCTGGTGCCCCACCGGGGAGGTCGGCCATGAAGATCTCGGTGATGGGGACACGACATGTCCGTCTCGAAATCTCGCCAAAATTCTGGATGCTCTCGACAAGCTTGACGAAGGCGGTACCATCTATGCGCAGGCATGCACGGACGCTGGTATCAAACCCGTTGTCCACCCATTTTGGGAGCATCTTCCATATACAAACATATTCCTGTCTATTACCTCGGACGTCCTACATCAGCTCTATCAGGGTATCATAAAGCACTTGATCGGGTGGTTGAAGGAAAGCCTCGGCGAAGCAGAACTGGATGCCCGCTGCCGACGTCTTCCTCCAAACCACAACATCCGTCTTTTTATGAAGGGTATATCACATTTGAATCGGGTCACGGGTCGAGAGCACGACCAAATTTCTCGTTTTCTCCTCGGCATTATCGTGGATGTTAAACTTCCAGGGGGCCTCTCCGCAGCGCGGCTGGTGGAGGTGGTACGAGGTGTTTTGGACTTCACCTATATCGCCCAATATCCCATGCATACAACGGAAACCCTTGACGGGCTTGAGGACGCCCGAATGCGATTCCATCGAAACAAAGCCAACTTCGTAGATCTCGGGATCCGGAACGATTTCAACCTTCCGAAACTCCACTCGATGGAGCATTACCCTGAAAACGTGACATTCTTCGGCACTTTGGATAATTGCAACACAGAATTCACCGAGCGGCTTCACATCGATCTCGCAAAGGATGCATACCGCTCCACAAATTGCAAGGACGAATTCTCGCAGATGACCTTGTGGCTCGAACGCAAGGAAAAAATACTGCGACACAGCGAGTTTGTAGATTGGAAGTTGCGCGGCTCTCCGGGGCCTCCAATAATTGAGAACCTGAATCCAGGCATAATTTATGAACGCAAACTCATCATGGCCAAACATCCCACACACAAATCTGTCAAATTCAGTACTCTGGAGGCCGCCTATGGCGCATCATTCTTCCGTGATGCCCTCTCCCGTTACATTGTGGGGCTTACGGACCCAGGCATTTCGGCAGCACAAATTGAGCGGGAATCTAACAGCTTTGACGTCTCGTTCAATGCGGTGCCGGTGTTTCAGAGGATCAAGTTTAGTACGTCAGACCCGTACGGAAATAATGGGCCGGAGGATTCAATTGTTGACTCTGTTCATGTTCAACCACGCAAGACTCTGAAGAACGGCGAGGAAGTACCAGCTCGATTCGACACCGTGCTTGTTAATACTGGACTTGGTGGGAAAACAGGAACTGCTGGTGTGTATTCATTCCTTACTGGCTAAACTCCTCTGATGGCTCTGTTTATCTGCGCAGGGTACCGTATTGCTCAGGTCCGAGTTGTATTCACTCTTCCACCCCGTCTGGTCAAATCGACATTCCCATCAAACATCGTGCCCCCGAAGTACTTGGCATATGTCGAATGGTTTTCCTCATTCAAACCTCAACCCGAGCGGCACCACTTAATGTACAAGGTCTCCCGTGTCATCAAGCATGGTGATCGATATGCCAGCATTATTCCAGTCAACAATATTCGACGCAGCATCCATCTTCTGCCGAAGTTCGGTCCTGTTGCACCGGTGGAGTGGAAGTCCCACAATGTGTTAGACAAATGTCCCGTGTTCTTTGCGAATCCGTGGACTGACCGTCACATATATGCAACACTGTACTAGAATAAGGGCGAATGAGTTGATTGCTACCTCATATTGATAATTGACGTACAATTTCGAGAAAATGATCCCAGAATATTCGACGTTTGGTAGCCTTGTGCGATTTTAGTCCAAATTCGAGTTAATGTTGCGAAAAATTGCCTAAAATTCGAAAATTTTGGTCGCCACAAAAAAATTTACGGAAAAATTGCAGAAAATGTGGAGGGAGGTTTTCCCTGATGTGAATGACTCCACAAAGCCATTCACATTATTTTTTGGCAGTGGAGCCATCAGTTTGCCCAACGTCAACAAGCCATTGAATGGCTCCAATGGCTGCTGCGCAAACACTCTATTGAAGTCTTGAAATCTTAACCCCACCCGGCGGGCCCCTGGCCGTAAGAGGGGAAGATGATGGGGCCAGCGAGGGCCAGTGATGATGAACCGGTGTCCTTTTTGGACGGGAGTTGAACGGCTGATCGGGGAAGTCAAAGTGGAGCCAGAAAGGGGTCAACCGAGAACCGCAAGATAAAAGGAAATTCAAATTGAGACGCACATATCCAGTTGGCATGGGAAAAAAAAAAGAAGATACAAACATGCACAATCTGATTCGAGGGATCTCCTTACACTCCGGAAAATGTCATGTTTTTGGGCGCCCCGAAACATGTCATTTTCTGGAGTGTTAATACACGAGGTATGCGGTGCGTTATTATGTCCGGGGTTTCTGATTGTTCGTTCGCGAGGTATCCCTTTCTACAGATGTATGTTCGACTCAACCCTCTCGCCGTCCGCGACACTATAAGAGCCTAAGATCGGGGGGGCTCGGCTTCGGGACTCCGTGGCGGCATCCCCGCTGCGTTGCCTGCGCTCCTAGAGTCTGGCTATCAGCGACGCTGCCAGTCCCTTGGCCTTGGTGAAGATTTCCGCCGGTTGTTGATGCCGTCCCATTGGCATGAGGAATTTCGTCCGATTCTTAGAAAACCAACCAAACGGAGAAACCACTCCCGACGACATGCGAGGTCTTGCCTGGCTCTAAACTCCCTCGCAAATCATAAATTCATCCCCACGACGGAATCGCTACATTACTGGTCTCAATTCAGGCCTCTCTGAACAGTGCGCTCAAAGAATCACGAGCTTTATTTACTTAATCAATTTGTGTTGAGACACGAATTGAGTACTGAAACTATCGACAAAAATTCACACAAGGCAGAACCTGTTTATTGGGGAGCGCTAACACGAATGAGAATCGTTACAAGAGTAATGAGTCGATTTTGATTTGCACGAGAACAAGCCTCCGCAGGCGGAAAAGCTGCATTGGAATCGCGAGACCTATTGCCGTTCTGATGCTTCATGAAGTAAAAATCGAGGACGCATGGAGCGTGCAAAATATCGATACCATTGGACGCTTCCGGGGGGTATGGGATGGGCGTAGTCTGCAGTAAAAAATGGAAGACGTGCATTCGGAATCCGCGGCAATCTCCGAAGCCAAACGACAGATCGGTGGGCTACATAGTACAGGACACCACAGAGGCCAGCCCATCAAGTCACAAGACGGATAAAGATACGGAAACACGGCGACGTGACGTATTTGTTTATGTGCGATGGGGAAATTTTATTGGCGGATATGGAAGGAAGATGAGGTATTCTTCGAACACGATTGGACTCACGGGGAAGACACATCAGGGCGGCGGAGGGATGAAGAACTGGGGTGCAGACGCACCTCAAAGTGGATGACCACTGAACAATGGCCGAGCACATCTCCAGTGGAAGAGAACGGTACTGCGAAAGGACGGATCAACAGACATCGTGAGGCGAGAAGAAAAAGCAGTGGCGGCCGAGAGCCTCGACACAAGGAGCCGTGGCGCTCGGGGGGTCGGCGCTGGCTCAGGGTCCCTGCCGTTATGTGGAGCGCGTGAACGTTTTCCGACGACGCCCGCGAAAATGATGGGGCGGAGGTCGTACAAATGAGGAGATCGGGGGTATGAGGCCATCGGAACTGCTGCGGAGCCTGCGAAAGCAGCACTTGGATGGCCACTGGTGGCTTAGAAAAATATACTGGGTTGCGATTTTATCTTCGACGACGAGCGGAAATACACCGGGTGCCGGTAATCAACATAAAACAAGGATACACGGCGGCACTCACAATGCTCAGCATCAGAATGTAGCCCACAAGAAAATTGACCATGCGAGCAAGAGCACGCAGCCGGCCACTGAGAATAGCAACGGAAAACGTTGTCCCGCGACAAGTGATGAGCATAACGGAGAGCCAGGCCGTCCCAAAACTAAAAGGAGGCCAATTCAAGGAATGAGGCCAGTCCGGAAGCCAGCACACACACCTGTGCTCGACCGACCTAGTCGGCCGTCAAGGATCCACAGTTCCAACATAATAGCACCGATGTGAGGTCCAGACAGTGCCGATTATGAATTCAAAACCAGTTCAAGAGCTCAATTCACATGGGCATCTGAAATCGAATGGGTACAGCAGATATATGATTTTGTTTGCTTCCTGTGTTTGAAAATACCTTTTCACTTACCTGGATCCAAAATCAGTGTTTGTTTCACAGAGCTGTCATTAGGTGAGTGTAGGAGGGACGAGCTCATCGAACCTGAGTCCGCTTTAGGTAAATTAAAGAGGAGCGGGGGGCAGCAGAAATCATGAAGTCCTGAACAAGGGCACGATCGACTCCCTCATCGAGCAGCTCAAGCCCAAGCTTCATCACGCTGCCGAGGGTTGAGTTTCGTTCCCGTGTCTTTCACAAGTACGAGATGCTGATGTCGCTAGGATACCCAGCGTCGACCGCTCGCCCTTCATCAACGGTCCGCGTGCACTTGGGGTCAATGTCAAGATCGTTACCTGTGAACGGGTAGTACATTGCTCGCATTTGCATCCCAGCCACTCTCTAATACATGTAGCAGCTCGGCATCGCAAAGGAAACGGCTGAGTTCCGCCCTTGCCCGCGAAGGTGTCCAGGTACTCAAGCTCAAGGACGACCACGCCGGTCGCAAGCACGCCAGCTTTGATCATCGACGCCGATAGTTTCGCCGTGGTCTTCCCCAAGTGATAGTACGAGATCGTCGTGGTTACGGGTCGCTTTGCGCATCCTCCAATGGTCCTTCCAAAATTGCTGCACTCTCTCAGCAGCGATACAACGGCATAGAACAGATATGATTACCGGATATTTCAGGACCGTGAGACTCCGCTCGTGCCTGAGTCAACGGTGAGCGAAGACATTTCTGCTCGCCGGGAGCGGAAACCACGTCCCACCGTTCCCAGTGTACGTCATCTTCGAACTGCACCGATATCCAAATTTCACGAAGCCGCGGCGCGAGAAGAACCATCTCCTCCGCGATGCGTCGTAATCTCCGTATATATTTCGCGTTTTGTGGAACCATACCCCGGGGGGTTGCGATGCCTCTTCTGTTGGGATCGTCGGGTTCGAGGGCGAAGACTTGGAGTTTCGGGAAGAGCGGCAGGAGTGTCTGGAATGTGCGCTGCCACAAAATACATTAGAATTCACAAACACGTAGGATTGCACGCACCACGGGGTTCCATTCGTCAGCCAAGTCATGGGGCGCGAACCGATGAACTTCCAGATAGCACAGAGAGGGAAACACATCGGGGAGACGGAGAAGAAAAGACTGATCTAAGGCTTTTGCGCGATACCAGATTTCCAGGTGTGTTACGGCGGGGAGATGTACCCCGGCAATCATGTTCAGTAAATCGGATGCACGACAGATATTTGCCGCATACCGATAGGGCCCATCGGTAGTGAGGATATGCGATGACAGAAAGCTGCTCCAACCCAGGGGAAGTACGGAGAGGATGCAGTCGCCCGGAACTAGTGACGCTCACTCAAACTTTTGCAGGTGGGGAAGGAATATACGGGAAGCGGCCTCGGTCAAAAGTGCATATGGGAGTATGTGGGTCATGTAACTAGGGTCGGAAACTTCATAGGAGATTCGCAACGAAGTGAAACGACACGGAGATTTGGCAGCAGTAGCAGGACGGAATAAAGGGATTCCTCCGCTGGGTCCGGCCAGTATCCTTCGAGACACAGCTCGCGAAGACATGGGAAGGGAGAGACAGATCCAGCGAGTGTATGATAAGCTCCCCAGGAAGCGTCAAGGACTCCAAGCTGGAGTGGCATGCCCGTAACACCACGCGCAAGTTATGAACCTCACTATCAAGCATATGATGTGGCCGCTTGGTCTTCAATGGGCGTTCCTGGGATCTATCGATGGCATGAGGGGCAATGTATGCGAATGCGCGGAGGGAAGGCACACCGGAAAATGTGAATTTTCACCTCAGCTGACAACGTTGCCGAAAGTGTTGGTTTCGGCTGCAAATAAAACTCAGCTGAAAATGTATCTGAAATAGATAGTTTCAACAAAGCTGAATACGTTACCGAAAATGTTAGTTTAGGCTGTAGTTTCGTCCTCGCTGAATGTATCAGTTTCAGCTACATTTTCTTTCCATCCGAAAGTGCCGCCGAAAGTGGTACTTTCAGCAATAATTTCGGCTAGGCTGAAAATGGTAGTTTCGGCTCGGCCGAAGTTGCAGCTGAAAACACAAGTTTCAGCTGCACTTTCAGCCAAGCCGAAACCACTGGTTTCGGCAAGACCGAAACGGCAGCTGAAAACAATAGTTTCGGCTACCATTTCAGTGTTGCCGAAGTTGCGGCCGAATCTTATTGTTTCGGTCAGTGCCGAAAGTGTAACTGAAAACAATAGTTTCAGCCCAGCTGAAAATAATCTGCAGATCATCTTCAGCTCATCTGCGACTCATCCGCAACTCAGCTGCAGCTCAACCCGCGGCTGATACACAAGTTAAGTCAATTCATGACTGATATTATTTGATCATCTTTTAGACCAGGCGCCAGCGCCAATGAAACTATTCAAAACACTCACCTAGACGCCACCTTGAGCACATTTGAAGTTGCATGGAAGTGGATGCCGGCGGCAAACTGTGGCTTTGTTTAAAGCAGTCTTGTTTGGCAAAGGCCTCTGAAAATTACATTGCAAAGAAGTACACGCAAGAAATATTCTGAAATATACAGTATTAGTAGACTATACGAGAGCGGGATAAGCCGTAGAGTAGAAACGTAGAGTAAAGAATATAGGATAGCGAACCAAAAAGAAAAGATAGAAAGCGAAGATGTCCTCCATGCGAGGTGATGATGCACCAAGCAGGATTTTTTTTTTTTTTTTTTTTTTTTTTTGCTGAAATTAGAGTACTGCAAGGTGATGATGCACCGAGCAGGAGAGGTCAAGATTCCTGCTGAATTCCTGCTCTTAACTATGGGCTCGGAAGTACAGAATTGCAGAGGCGCAGGGGCGGTCTTGACGTCGAAGAGCTGCATAGCGATGATGCGCCATGCAATATCCCAAGGGCTCGTAGTAGACCTGTACAGCGATGATACGCTGTGCAGGTACGATGGTCGAAGACAAGTTTGATCTGCAGTGCCTTGTTTGCCAACATCGTTGATGAAATCGCATAGCCACCGCTCATACTTCTGAATACATTTCCTAACTGAATATTCACTCTAGTTGTCCAAGAAATCGATCAAAATTTTGTACGCAAATTTACATTAAACAATTATGCTACTTGTGGCCGCGACCATGAACTCAAACGCATCTTCACTAATTTCCAGTTCTTCAATGTAATCCGCCTGCATTTTGGACAACCAATTCGCGTCGTACATCTTCCGGGGAAGCCCCTTCGGCGGCACAGACGTACCCTGAGGGCCGTTTATCTCCCGAACACGGGGGAATGCTTTCGAACGCGGTTTCAGCTTCGACCCCGTCTCGTCAATGATGCGGAGATAGTCTGTGACGGTTGAGGCACGCCAGACGCACAGCTTGACGATAAAGACGTTGGTAGTGATGCCGCCCATGTCGCGAACGCCGCCGTCCTCCGAGGACATGCCACCGAGGTCCAGGAGGTTGAGGATGGTTTTGAAGAACTGCCACAACTTCAGGTCCGGATCTTGGCGAATCATTTTGATTTCTAAAACTTTCCGAACTATCTCGTTGCGACGCGCCAATTTCTTAGTAGAACATATGAATGACTGGAACGACTCGAGTGCTCAATACTCACATTTGCTTTTCCCGCCCTCCCATTCACCCTCGATTGCCGCCCGGCGCGGTATCCGTCCGCGCGTCGTGTGGCTTCGTCAGCCGTCTCCGGTCGACCGAGGTCTAGCGAAAAGCGGGGACGCCATAAGGCCCATGCCTGTTGGGATCTCTTGAGCTGCCCATACAGCTCCCCTTCGACGTACGCCACGGAGACCTCTGGTAGCCCCCAGCCATTCTCGGATGCAGCACGGGCTGCAAAAAAGCCCTGTACAAGCTTGCCTATAATTTTCTTGTTCCACAGCGAGGTCATGTAGCCTTCGCCGAAATCAAGTGTGTAATCCGTGGGGGCGGGCCCCGCCCCCCCGTCGTTACAAGCTTCCACTAATATAGCAGGGGCTGGGACGTAGGCACGAAAATCGTCTGAGGAGGCCGTCTCATAGGTCGTTCTCCATGTCTCTCGGAGTCCGCGCTGGAAAAAGATGCTTGAATAAAAATAGTAGTTCGAAATAAATTATCACAAACTTTGTCCAAGAGGTCCTCTTCCTCTGTCATGGATGCCTGCTGCTGTTTCACGGCGAGCGATAATTTTGCCGGCGCTCGCTTCTTCTTCCTGCCCGCACCCCTAACTTGAACTCCCTCAATCCCCATTTCGGCCAAAACCTGTCGGATGATCTCGGTCATCTTGTTTACCGACTCGTCATTCTGGAGATCAAAATCCCCCAGTTGGTCGGGGATCTGGTGTTCGGCACCCGAGGCAGGGGGTGGTTGCAACGGAATCACAGGAATGCGTGTACTCGAGGTCTTGACGATCTTGTCGGTGACCCGCTTCTTGCGTGTCGCAGCAGTAAGAAAACGAGGAATGAGCGGGGGCGCCGTCCCTGGGAAAGCTTCTTGTGCTGCAGGAGTGAAAGTTGAGGTGGCCCTTAACTTAGCCATCAGGGCCATGATTTCAGCGGACTTCTCGGCCTAGGATGCATCCCGTCAGATACATTCCACCAAAGCAATGCAACGCACTATCTCCTTCTCATGCGCGGCCTTCTGAGTGGCGATGGCTTCCTCGGCCGCAAGCTTGAATTCATCCATCGCTGATATGGGGCTTGGACGTACCATTCTTTCTTGCTGAGCATTATACTCCGCAGCTCCCGCCGCCAAGACAGCCCTCATGTCGGCCTAAACATGTTAGCAGGATTTGGGCAAAAGAATGAGGGAACACGTACTACAAGCGCGTTGGCCTTGCCGAGTTCGAGCCCCAAGGCGTCGTTTTGGTCCGTGTAGTATTTTTTGCAAGCCGTCTCGAATTGGACGACATATTGTTCCGTCTCGAGACGCACCGCTTCGGTGCACGTCTTCTCGACGTCCCTGCGGCGCTGATGCTCCAGGGTCAATTTTGCCTTGAGGTAGTCAATCTGGCTGCGCAGCTAAAATGAAGAGTTAGAGTATATCCTGGGTATTACAAGTCAACTGACCTCGTCCATCCGCTCCCTGTCTGCGCCAACGATTGCTCGCCTCTTATCGGCAGCCTGAGTGGGTACGGGCGCCCTTCAAACACCGCCGTAAACTCGCATGAGCATGAATCGGAAAACGAACAATAATTATCGCACTTGAACGTCTCCGAGATTCATGACGGTGTCCTCGTTTGCCATGATGACGCCGTCTGGAGCGCAATTTCGGACAAATTGACAATCCCTGGATCAAGATTTCTTCACGAAAGAGTGGCGACGGCGACGCGGTGCAAGTCTGCGGTGTGAAACACCGTCAGACGTCCAGAAAAAAAAGAGAGCAAGTAAGGATGGGGAGGGTTGAAAGAGATGGCAAACCCGGGGCGACGACAGTCCTTTAAAGAGCACGGATTATTGTTCCGAGTATGGGGTTTATTGTCTTTATTGTTCCTTTTCGAGGTAACGGGTTCGCTGCTTCTTTAAATGATCCGCATCTGTATCTTGCGCTTGGACGGGGAATATTTGCAGCTGTTCAAAGTGTTTGAATATGGTTCGATTCGATAGCGAAGCCACAAAAATTATTGAAATCGTCCAAGAAGTGATGTAGTACAGATAAGGGTTTTAAGTACGGGAACTCTATGACCGACTACCGACGAGCGCGAACGAGCTCGAATTCGTCCGGAAGGGGAGTGTGCGAGACCTGAAATGCCTTCAGATGCGGAACGAGTCTGAAGAACGTCTCAGCCATGACGAACACATTCAAAAGATGAACACAAGACTCACCTACGCAGCGC
This sequence comes from Mycena capillaripes, assembly GCA_029204075.1. Classification (NCBI taxonomy): domain Eukaryota; kingdom Fungi; phylum Basidiomycota; class Agaricomycetes; order Agaricales; family Mycenaceae; genus Mycena; species Mycena capillaripes. The sequence continues at coordinate 4,950,268 of JARHKZ010000003.1, read as the reverse complement.
AAAGTCCGCCAGACGACGGTCTGAGGAGCGCATATTCACGACGGATCTTGGATCCTTCGATGCCACGCGCATCACATCCACATCTCCGCGCAAATCCAAGACGCCATTTGCTGGCATATGCTTGTGCCGTTTGAAATAAATGCGGAATCGCGAGACGGCCGCGCCGTGTCGCAGGAGGACCGTGACGTCGTGGACGTACGGCTGAATCCGACATGAACCCATGACGCTCTCCACACAGGGATAGCGCGCGAGGTGGGAGTCCGAGGACGAGCGAGTGTAAACTGATATAAAAGACGGTGAAGCGATAGAAGTCGTGTATAGGCGAGCGCGCAAAAAGATATTCGTCCCCTGAACCATTGAACGTTAGTTGGCACGAAATCATCTCGAGAAACCTCGCTAACGGTGGAAGATGTTGGAAGGAATTCCCGGTTGTTCACCATGGCAGAAAAGTGGGGTGTGGAATGCGCGATGAGGGCTCAGTGAGAGTGAGAGAAGGACATGTTTGTTGCGCCGCCCCGATTATAATTTCGTGTAGTTGTATCGGCAGATCTATTCCACGACGCGTCTAGAGGAAAATTCTACGGACGGGAAACAATAAAATGTATTGCGATGACGTCTGACAACGGCCTCGAGGAAATCCTCCATTATTCTCCGCGCCCAAGCTCGCCCCTTGTTAATTGTCTGGTGAATGAGTGGCGTCGTCGACAATTGGTGGAGACCTTTGCAAGTCATTTGGCACCCTCGTTCCAGCCGAGTCGACGGCGAATAAACGATCTGTTATTGTTACCCAGTGCTTCTACGTCTATGCGGTGCTGCAGCACGACCCAGATGATCGTCCGTCCTTTGTATGGGAAGGACGTGGCGCTTCGACGGCCGCCTCGATGCGCCTTGTACTCGCCACGTGCGTCGTCCGTTATTGTTGCTTCTAGAATCCTCCCAACTTGAGTGGTTGTTCGAGTCAGCGATTCCGAAGCCCGATCGTCCGTCCTTTGTACGGTAAGAACCTGGCGCTTCGATGGCCGCCTCGATGCGCCTTGTATTCAACAACGTGCGCTGACGGTTATTGTTTTTACTGTATTCCTTTAGAATTGTCGCAGCTTGAATGACTTTAGGAACAGATTATTGTCCGAGTCAGCAATCCCGAAGCCATCGATGTCTGATTTGGCCCAGGGAAACGAGGAACGACGCAAAAAAAAATGGCGTGTTGGCCGTCCAAAAGTATTACAAGGGACTTGGGACGACAAGCGGAGGACCACCGAGTGTGAGACACTGAGCGGTCAGGGAGCTCGAGGGCCAGAGTGTGAAACAGACAGTGGACACGGCGCCCGCCAGGCGTGAAACGTTTGGCGGGAGGTCGAAGTGAAGAAGAAGCATGCGGCTGTGGCTGTGTTAGACGTGGCTGTGTTCGGCTGATGCTCAAATCGGTCCATGCGCGAGTTGGTACTTAAAATAATTTATCACACATTGAGAATGTTAAGACGACTGGTATTAACACAAGGAAGAAAATACATTTGTGCTACGACTACCAAGAAATTATTTGAGCTATGTAACAGTTTATGAGCAATACCAAACACATCGTATGAAACAACCACATACCGCGGCAGACGACTCACCTCCTCGCCGCAGCTTTGGGTTTGCTGATGCTACGAGTACGCGTATATTTTAGACGGGCAGATATAAATATTCGCAATGGCCATTGCTCTTCGTAATTGTGCAGCAGTGGGAATTCCGACAAAATCTAGAAGCAATGAGCCCAGACAAGATCATTAAAAAGCAACGAAGGCACTTGGGTCTCGAACTTCTTGAGGGCGTCGGGATTTTGATTCGAGTAAGAGACGGTCTCATCTAACATAGTGGGGCCAAGGGCCTTGATGCGATTCTGATAGGGGCTTAGGAGATGTAAAGAAGAGTGGATGAAGGCGCGCCTTTATGCTGATCTGATCTTCAGAGGAAATGCATTCGCAACTCTTCAGAGAGAGTTGAGCTCCCGGCGGTCGTGGTACCAGAACGCCGTTGGAGGTTTTAGACGCAGCCGTCGGGACTGGGGTCGGGACAGGAGACGCTCTCGGAGTGTCGGGTTCGTCGATAAAGCTGCTCGAGGCCGACGAAAGAGGGCTAGAAGTCGAGCGTGACAGAGGGTTGAAACGCCTCGAAGGCGTCGTCTGGGTGCGGAGAGGTGCGGGCGTGTGCTCGTGTTTAATCGAACGCAGGGGTAATTTTGTGTGGACAAGCAGGGGAGTCGATGATAAGGTGTGAAATTGAACACACCTGAAATGATCAATTTTGCGACCTTTCAGTTGGAAACAGCTGATAAAACCAGTCAATAGGGCTAGATAGAGTACTAGTGTACTCCCAGGACTGAGTGCTAGGCTGTTGGACGCGTTTAACCACCAGTTTCATCACCACTTTTATCATACTGGTCATGGAGATACCCTTACAAGCTGTACACTCTGTGCAGTGAGTTTGAGGATTTCTGTGGACGCTAGGCCATTATCAAATACATGGGACGTTGGAAGGACTTTATGAATGGCTACAGAACTCAGGGACATATCATCTATGACATTAAAAAGTCATATTGATGATAGTTGCTATATTAGGAACCTAGTGGTTGAACTTAATGATTTCTGGATCATTCCAGAACCTGTTCATACCACAATCGGACATGGAAGATGCCAGACAATGCCTAGAACCATGTGTCTCAGGTCTAGAATGCCTTGGACGCACTTGGCAAAGTCTAGATGGCTGCAGCAACAGGCTGTGCTTGGAAACAATTAAAAAGGCTGTACATTTCCCTTGGGGAAAATGGTAATTTCCTCGGAAATTGCATCGGAGGGTTACTAGGACCGATCCATATGACTCATGGGCGCTGTTTTGTCGGTCTCACACGGAGTTTTAACCCCAGAAAAGCGGTTTTCTTCTCACATACTCTATACCCTTTTAGACAAGTAACATGTATTTAAGCTGGCATGTAAATTAGGTACAGACAGTGAATCCCACTCCCACTTGTTGGCACCAGCTATTGAGTGTAGTGATCTGGAATCGCCTTGTGCTTGAGCCAGTTCAGAACGACTTGGAATCCACTTGTGTTTGAGCCAGTCTTGGTAGGACTTGGAATCACCTTGTGTTGAGCCAGTCTTCTTGTAACTTGGAATCACCTTGTTTGAGCCGATCCTCCTCTTCCTACCTTCACAAAAAGTCCAACAGTGGTTCTTGTGGTTAGTAACTGGGATAATCTCATTGGATATACTTGGACATATCAATAAATTGGTTTTTGCCGTTCTACTTGCACTATAAGTGTTGTCAATTGGATAAGGTTGTCTGAGGGATCTTTACTTGTTGAGATTGAGGGTTGATACGCCTAACCCACTGCCCCGAACACACATAACAAAGCATTTGAGTCGTTGGTGGTTGAGATTGGATATATAGGAGCTTGACTTTGTCTCGCTCTTGTATTTGATTTCACTGCTACACTTAGGTGCAGCATTTCATCGAATTCAGACAAGACACCAAGTCCGTCATCGCCAACAAGACGACAACGGGAGGCGGAGGTGCAGGAGGGAGGCAGAAAGGAGATTCGGTCGGCACAGAGGTCATGGTGCAAAGACTGAACGAGAATGCGGCAGAGTCGAGTCGAGGTTATATGAGATACAGGCGCAACACCAGATTTAGACTGTTTGACGTAAAACAAAAGCGGCGATTTGCACGTAAAAATGGAGCCTTATTGTTCAAGAATGTCTAAATAGGCGAAGATTGTGGTCTCATCTCTCCTTCGCCCAGCTTCCTGGTGTTTCACACTGGAAAGTCCATCGAACTCGTCCTTCCCGCACCATGCGCTTTTTCTCCAAGTCGCAGTCAAAGACTCAGAAATATACGGCTCTGGGCAAGCTTATGGGCCACACCGGTTCCGTCGTGTGTATAGCCGCAAATGAGGACGGAAAGTTGTTGGCGAGCGGGGGTGGGCTTTCATTCTGCGAGGTGATACATTGTCGCTAAATCCACAGCAGGTACCGACGGCACTAGGCTTTGGTGTCTCCAAAATTTATGTCCTATAACGCGGCTCACCGGTGTGGGAAACCGTGGGGCGACCACAGCTATTCTCTGGGTGTGGCGCGAAGACGAAACCGCGGAGATCTTGATTTACGGAACCCAGCACGGTTTCCTCGTCTGCTGGAAGCAGACCAGTTCTCTGGTGAGCTTTGCATGGAGCGTTTTACTAAAAACTCACGCAAGGCCAAGGTATTCGAGGAGGTTATTGCGATCCAGCTAACAGAACCAGCAGAAATTACGGGACTTGCGTTCGACGCTGCGACAAACAAAGTCGTAGTCTGTCACCGCGGTTCTGTAATACAGGTGTTCGCGCTGGAGAGATCGCTTCGACTTCAGAATCTGTTTTCAGTTAAAATAACGAATTTCGTACCGAAGACGATTGCGTTCGGAGATTTCAAGAATAACGAGCGTGAGATCCTCGCTTTCGGATTGTTCGATGGGCGAATGTGAGGGCATCCCAATTCTAGATCCTCACAACTGACTCCCGGACTTGAACGTAGCCACACGCTCCGCGGTAACACGGGTGAGATTGTAAGGACTCGGCAGGTTGGGGGGATGATGTACGTCCACGACGGTGTTAACATGCCGTCTCACTGAATGTTTGCAGCGGTGACGCCGACGTCCACTCCCGAAAAGGACTTTTCTGCATCGACGACCCTCACCAAGGTATCGCGGTGTACCGACTGGACGACGACCGGAGAGTAAAGACGATGGAGGTAAAAATGACCAAGTCCCAGCCCCGCGCCAGGCAGGTCTGTTTTACAGAGGACGGCGGCTTGGTGGTTATCGGGAGCGACCACGGCACAATTTATATCTTCAACCGGTGGACCGGGGACACAGTCGATGAATTGAATATTGGTGTCCAAGATTGGGTACAAACCGTCGCGGTAGGTTGTACCTGATATATATATATATATATCTGACCAGAATATCAGGCCGCAGACATCAACGGGCACTCCATGATTCTATGCGCACGGTCCCGAGAGATTGGTGGACATAACGACATCTTCGTCTGGCAAAGGATCAAGGAAAAAAAGAGCTGGACTATCCCGGCGATCTGTAGCCAGATCATGGCGGTAATTAATGTTGCACTCGTTCTCGGAGGGCTGGCAGTCTTATACCAAAAATTGTCTGTGCGCCCATCGGACGTGTAATTTGCGATTGTACGAGCGCAGGGCATAGTGATTCTTGTAAAGGCCGTTGTTACATACAAATAATTTTGTCGGCCGAAGTCAGAGTGGTGTGAAGTCCAGGTGTGAAGTCCAGTTGCGAGAACTAAGGGAATCAAATCATGACCACAGACGAAAGCGTTTTGAGGCGAAAGACCACCAAGTGTGAACACACAGCGGTCACAGAAGCATTCGGTGGACGCTGTAGCTAGCTGAAGATCCGCGAGTGTGTAACTCCCAGCGGTCAGATAATTAGAGGCCACCAAATGTGTTACACTTGGTGGACCGTAATGCTCCGCCCAGCGTGCAACACTGAGCGGGCACGACCAACGCTTCGCGAAGGTTTGAGTCACGATCGTCTACCGCATGACCAAACACAGCCACGGTTGACACAGCCACGGCCGCATGCTTCTTCACCTCGACCTCCTGCCAAACGTTTCACGCCTGGTGGGCGCCGCGTCCCCCGGCTGTTACACACTCGATGGCCCTCGAGCTCAACGACGACCCCTCAGTGTTTCACACTCAGTGGTCTTCCGCCGCTTTTCGTGCCTTTCATAGCAAATCCTCGTCCCTCGGATGGCCATGTAATCAAACGCCACCCTTTTTGTGTCGGTCCTTATTGTTTACCTGGGGCGAAAAATCCATGGAATCTGTCTCGCCTTATTGTTTCCGCCCTGTCGCGCTGCATAAAGGGCCGGCAATTCGACGTCAATCGTCTCTCCTACGTCTACCAACCCCACTCTGCTAACTCTTCATCCATAATTTCTATCATGGTCCGTTTTCGTTGTCCTTCTCCGTCTCCTGGTGTGTTCCCCCCTCACCACTTGAGTAGCCCGTCCGAGTACTTCGTCTAGAGCGCGGGAACGAAGACGCCGAATTCGTATACTTCTGCCCCAACTGTGATCACTGTCCAATTTGCAATACTGCCCCCAAAACCGACCCCCCCCAGCCTATCCTACGAATCCGGGTTTGTTTGTCTTACTTCCGCATCATATCCGTGTTGACCTCCTACTTAGAGCATTGGCTCTGCGTCCCGATATCGGTTCCTGTTATGATGTTTCTCACCGAGGCGCTATTCTTTGGAGGGTGGCGCCGTCTGATTATACCGCATGGCATTGCCATTCTCTTTTGCTGCTTTTGAAACTGGTGTGTCTCTCAATACCACTCAATCCTCGCCCATTCTCATGTATTTTTTTTAGCAGCCGCTTGCCGCACGGACGCGTCGCCCCACCATATATATCACATGCATCGCCGACCCCGTCTCCTATTATTTTCTTAGTTATACATTATATCTCGCCTCGCGCCGTGCCTTCTTGTTGTATTTGTATGATTTCCTTGTACTATATTCCCGCGTGTATTATACCCTTGTATTATATTGTCTTGTGCCTGGTACTGGAATCGGGTGTCCTTGTTGTCAGATCAGTAAATATTGACAAGATAATAAGATGAGACGTAAGCATGCTCCTCCTCGAGGCGGACTATGTTACTGAATTGGAACAAGGGCTTTCGTCGTTTTAAGAGTCGCTCAGACTCTTCGGCTGCTCGTCTCATCTCAGCTTTCTCTTCAACTCTTGGTGGTGTTTCACACGACCAAGTGCTGCGTTCAGCCAGTTCTCTTCGACGCTTGGCGGTGTTTCACACGACCAAGTGCTGCGTTCAGCCAGTTCTTTTCGACGCTTGGCGGTGTTTCACACCGTCGAAGTCCTACGGACGACTTGCTGTTTTCGGACGCAGAATCTGAGAACTTTCTTTGTTCTGCGACGCTTGGTGGTGTTTCACACCGCTGAAGTGCGACGATGGGGAAGAAGTACACATGCAATTGTGCTCTCCGTCCGGAGGAACATCTTGTTCTGATAAAGGACAAGATGGAGCACCAAAGACAGCTCGCGAGCATGCAAACTTTAGACAAATCGGTAAGCTATTGTCTTTTCTGTCTTTTTTTTCGGTAATAATATGTCGACCAGAGCGACCCGGGCTTGAGTTCAACGGATAGTGCTTCAAGCGCCGATCTGACTTTGGAAAAAGCAGTAAGCGGTTGTATCTACTGGTTCTCTTCTGACAGTAATAAAATATGGAACAGAGTGACTTGCTGGCGGCCTTGACTTTAACAGATAGTGGGCCGAGCCTCGCCGAGCAGCCCTCCAAGCTCTGGACGCCTCGCTCAGAATTTCAGAAAAGTCGATCCCCACACAATCCTACTACATTTACACCACTCTCGCTGGAGGAGGCGAATCGTAGTGTTCAGGCGATGATAACCAATCCTCATCCTTCTCATCCCAGACCAGTCGACAAGGTGAAGATGCGCAGTCAAAATATTTTGGACGAACTCGCCAAAAAAATTTCGCTGGCGCAACAAACATTGGACGTCGGGGAAGAGTTTAACATGGGTGATAACGAGCACGTTGCGGATATGCGATCCAGAGTAAACTCCGCTCTCGACATTGCTCTGTCTGCAGAAAAGTCGTTGGCGCGCGTTCCCGATTCTCCGCAAAAGGAGGAAGTCACTGCCCAATTGCGCGTTTTGGAGATAAAGATTAATCTCATAGGCGCGGTTTTACCACCAGAGACGACTCCTTTACCCTACGACGCTTGTATGTATCTTTTTATTCCGTGACGACTCCTGTACTTATGCTTCGTAGCGCATATCTTCGAAAACCCGGTCAAAGACTTGGATCTCATCGCCCAGGTCATGATTCTCCTTGGCATCGTATGCCATGTCATTATTGGGCTTGGAACCGATCCCACCAATTTCATTCTCGGAACAGTTACGCTCTTAATCAAGATGGTTATGTCGTTGTGCACGAAAAAGCAGCCAGACGGAACGCAGGCATATGACGCTCAACAGGAAGATGTTTTGGACCAATTGCCGTCCAGTCTGTATGTTGCGATGCAGCGCTTCAACATAGACGGCAAAACTGTTTAGTATGCCGTGTGCCTGTTTTGCTATCACACCCATGCACCGCATAATCCCGCAGCCGCAGTTCTCAGCTATCCAGAACATTGTGTTAATTGGGTGGTTGATAAGTCTGGGGCGCGGATATGCTCGACGCCGTTGCTAGTCAGTCGCAACGGTCGCATGCGCCCGATCCAAATTTCCTGTCAGCGTCATTCTTTGACCACATCGCCAGGCTTCTATCCGACCCGGAAATCGAGCGAATATGCGACAAGGCATGTGATGACGCTTTGGCGGCTCTCAGTCAGCCTCCAAACCCAAATTCTACCAGCATCTTCGAGTCCGACTTCATGAAAACGTTTGAAGGACCAGTCCCCGGCGAACTGTTCATTAAACGCGGCAATAGAATGCGCATACCGTATGCACTTTTTTTGGATTTCTTCAATCCGAACGGCACCAGGAAACGCGGGAACCACGATTCGATCGGGTTGCTTTCTGCGGTCAATATGGCTTTACCGGAGTCAATCCGCAACAAACCGGAATACGGTCACGTCAATATTATCGCGGGTCCAAAAGAACCGGGTAAAGAGCATATGAACGGACATCTCATCCCCATCATCAACGATGCTGTGACAGCTTGGGAGCGCGGTGTCCATATCTCGCCTACAGGAGGTTCTCCTCAAGGCCGTGATGTTGATGTTGCCTTCGTACTCTCCATCAATGACCTACCAGCTGCCCGCAAAATGGCGGGCGCTGCTGGACCCCGATCTCACTTTTTCTGCACCGTTTGTTCTTGCTTTGGCATCCCCACCATGTACCGGACAGATTTCGAACATCCGGACTGGAAACCCAGGGACGTTGAGGAATTACGACGGGCGGCATTCGCTTGGAGGGACGCCAAGACCTGGCAAGAACGTGAAGCCATATTTAAAAAATACGGTGTCCGTTGGTCAGAGGTGTGGCAACTGCCATACTGGAACCCGACCCGGATGCTGGTCATCGACGCAATGCATTGCATTCTCGAGGGGCTTGTTCATTACCATTGTCGACATGTTCTGCAAATTGATGCGGAAGAGGCCACGCACGCTGAAAAACCGACTCCCGCATTTGACTATGATTGGGTCATGTACGAAGAGGAGGACGAGGAGGACCCAAACCTCATCCGAGTCAAGAACGAACGAGAACGCAAACAAATAGAAGCTATCCAGGCTATCCTCGTCCTTCCGCTCCAGGGTGAAGCTGCTAAAATTCGGGACAAAGCAGCTTTCGTAAAGAAGCTCAGCACAAAAAATAAGACTCCGCTTCAGTTCGTGTGCTGGTCGCTCGATATAGTTTTTGCGGCCGACGATACGAAAGCCCAACTCGCAGAGAAGCTGTACGCATGGGTAAGTTTCCTGTTAGAATCTTGAATTGATACTTATAATGTTTGTAGCGGCTTACCAAACCCCTCGTATCCCCATCATACGCGTTTCGCCCAAAAACAATGCCCCCTGAGAGCGTGGCTTTCATTCAGAAAGTCATAGCCAACACGATCACTCCGGCGTGGATAAATTCTGTTCCAAAAAATTACGGCAACAGCAATGCTGGAACGATCAAAGCAGACGAGTGGCGTATACTCGCCACCATCTATCTTCCGATCGCGCTCGTTCTCTTGTGGGGCGATAACATGGCGGGACCATATGCTGCCCACTTTCTGGCCTCGCTGATGCACAGCATGGCATTGTTCCAAGCTACAACACTTGTTTGTCGTTATACCATGAACAAGGATCGTGCTACCTCGTACCGAACATTCTTGAAGGAGTGGCTCGACAAGCTGCACTCTCTATATCCCCACACAAAATATCAGAATCAAAAAAAGAGGCCTAATCTGCATGCGGCCTTTCATATCTATGATTTCTTGCTATGGTTTGGTCCAGTGATATCCTGGTGGTCCTTCCCTTTCGAGCGGCTCATCGGTGTTCTGCAAAGGATCAATACAAATGATCACATTGGTGGTAAGGATATCTTGTGTTATTTCGCTATTTCGATCTGACAAAATACAGGCGAAATGGAGGCCACAATTCTCACTTCCTTCATGCGCGCTGCTAATCTTCGGCGATGGCTTAACCGGCCAGACTGCCCACAGGTTATACTTGAATTCAAGTGATTATTTGACCTAGCGTTCACCCACCGCAACTTCCGAGACGAAGATGCTCAAGACCCAGGCAACGATGGGGAGCACGCGCATTACAAATATAAAGGAGTTAATTATTCACGAGCATCGACTCACCTAGGCAATAGCCTAGTCATATTTTATCCGCGTGGCTCTACTTGCGCTATCGCGGGCAGCATCCAAAAGATTGAGGTCATCGGCAATCAAGTCTTCTTTACCATTCAACGCCAGGTGCCCCTCCCCCCGACCAAACGAGACCCGTTCAGGCGGTTCCCTCACTTCCCTGCGAAGACCTATTCTTCGGAAATGATGGGCGGTCCCATGGACCGGGTCCAGCCCTCCTCTTTAATATCGCATTGCGCTCGTTTTGAATTTTCGGACGATCGGGCGGTTATTCTGAACCTTGCAAGGGTATTTCTTCACTGTCTACTTTGCTTCTAGGCTGATTGATTCAAATAGGATTGACGTTCCTTCAGTTGTCATTATTCTTGACTCTTTTTTATGTCATGTACTTGTAGCTAGCAATCGATCTTGGCTCCATTTAAATATACCCCAGTTGAGCTCAAAATTGAACGCCGTGAGCTAAATCGTAGCCGACAAACAGCAAGCGACTATTCGGCGTGAGACGCCAAACAGTCAAGATGTTAAAGAGCATTGGATGTGGCTATGCCGTGGGACTCTCAGCGGTGGCTATGCGATGTCACGAACGGCTTTGCCAAACAACGCGCTCGCTGCTGCGGCCTATTCCCCACCATCGCTGTACAGCGCATCATCGCTGTACAGGTTTACGCGGCGCATCAACACCGTGCAGCAAGACCCTTTGGCTTCCACTAAGTTATCGGTGAGTCGCTTCTGGCCCTGGGGCCCACATTGTGCTAATTTCTCTTTGTTTCAGTTGCAATAAAGCGTCTTCAGCTGTGCTGCTCGGTGCATCATCACCGTGCAGTACCCTGAACATCTCGCTTCCTGCTTGGTGCATCAACACCTTGCAGCTTTCGTACTGGAACGATGCCCTCCGTCGCCTCTCTTCCGAGGCCCGAGCCCATCAGACTCGTTGCTCTCCCACAAAAAAAATCGTGTCCCTCCGTCCCGGTAAGTAGACGCTTAGCAGCTTCCCATCGCCTCTTTTAATCAGTCTTTCTGGCCAAGGCTGTCGGCCCTCTCACCGGCGGTGTACTCATTGACGCTGAGTACTACTCAGCCTACAACGCAGACCCATACTTTGTCCACAACTTCCCCTCCCCTAAAGTTGCCCCCTCCGTGGACACTCAGAATGCCAACGCCAACTTCTGGACGCCGACATATATTTCCAACGCCGTGCCATACATGTTATTCATTCCCAAGTCCTCACCCTGGCACGGGCCCCTTCTTGGCCTACTGGGGGTGAAACGACATAACCTCCCCATCGAGGAACTCGAGCCGGGAAAGTGGGGTCTGAAGCCCGACATTGTCAAGCAGTGGTACGATCTTGAATTCAAGCTGTCAGCGGTGGCCGATGCGCTGCTAGAGCGTGTGCCGATACGCCCGCCCGGGTTTCGACCATTCGGGTTACCCCAGCGAATTGGATACATGAAGCGCGACTTCAGAACAGAGGACCAGGCCAGGCGTGTCGCTTGGAAATCAATCGACGGATTTCTGCCGCTGCTTGGACAGATTTCCATGTATATCTTGCTTCATATCTCCGCTGAAAATACGGGGGGTGATGCCCAGTGGAGGACAAGAGTGCAAAAGACAGCCAATATACACCCCTCGTGGTGGGATCTCCTGGAACAGTCCGCCGCTGGGGATTTCCAGGTTCCACGGATCGGCGGTATCCTTGATCTGCGTCTTCCCTCAAATACCTCTGTCCCATTCTGCCCGTTAAATCTCCTATTTGGCTATATCATTGAACGGAAGCTCCCCATGCCCCTCTATATCCGATGGGGGGTTCTGGATGGCCTCCCAGAAAACCTTCCCCAGACATTTTCCGACATGCTTTTCTTCCCGGACTGGCGCGAGCAGGAGTATCTCCGTAGTATCCCGGGCCCAATCAAGTTCAGTCCCTGGAAGGGCTCCATGGACCCTACCGGGGAACTGACCTTCACAAGTCTGCGTGAGGAAATGCCATTTGTTATGCCCTCATCGGTTTCAGCGGCTGTGCCTGAGCCTACGTTCACGTTACCCTTCCCGCCGGTTGAAAAGCACAGCGGACAGCGCGCAGGGGAGACCATGGAGGCATTCCTTGCACGCCGGAAGGTGGAGAGGGAGAACAAGATCGCTAAGGAAGATGCTACGCAAACCCAGCGGCGTTTGCAGCGTGAAGCGAACGCCAAGACGGGAGCGGTTCCGGGAAAAAAGGGGGCCCGTGTCTATGTTTGGGAGATTTCCGACGGCTACTATATCCGCCGTGCCGGAGGCCGCTCGAAATACGAAGAGATCTGGGACGACTACTCCGAGTCGCAGCGCTTATACGACTCGACAGTGGATGAGTGGGATGTTTGCGAGGCCTTTGGGACCAAAGATGGGGTCGATTCGCGGCCTTACACAGTGGATTTCGACGACGACAACAACGACGACCCGTGGCCGATGCTACCGGAGACGGGGAGAACGGGCCGCTTCAGCTCTCCACTGTCGATCTCGAGCGCATCTATCCACCAATAGAGCCAGATTTAGAGCCACCCCCCATCTACCTGCATCCACCGAGACTGCTGAAGAGTTCGCATATCTGCGGTTCGGGTGTAAGCTACCTGCCCAAATGGTAGCCGTGCCTGGTCCCGGGCTGACCAAAGTTTCCGTGGCCTCGAAAGTATTGGGCGACAAGAATCTTCCTCTCGGCAACGAGGTGCAAGCCCACAATATTCGGGCGTTCCTCGCCCAATTCGAAGCGTGCAATACCGCGAATGACATAGCTCACAATTTGCTTGATTTCCATTTCCCTGATTCTATGATCTACCAGAACTGGCAGGTGGATGTTAAACGTGTCCGGTGCATTCAGCGCGCCTGTTTCGACGCAAACGCCTTTACCGGTACTTTGTGTTACATCGTACACGAGACAGATGACCCGGGTCCGCTTTACATCGCCTTGGAGAGCGCTACCACGGTGTTGGAAGTAATTCGGCGACAGTGGGGTCCGACGGTAGATGAAGTTGCCCACCGTCTGTTATCCCGGGGGATTGCCTTTCATCTTTGCGTCGTTTCAGACTCCTTGGACCTCATCCGTCCCCCTCGGCATAGTGTTTTCTCGGGGCTGGGCTATCGTCCTCAGGACTATACCCCCGATCAATGGGATTATCGCTCGTATCTCGCCGCTCGCCTGCGCTTGCTGCGAACCCCCCGAGGTCGGGTTGCCTTGAGAAGCGGAGGCGTCCTATCGTCAAGGGGATTGAACGATGTTCGTCCCATGTTCTGAGTGTTCTTTGTCCTTGAATTCTTTCCCTCTTCTTGCTATCTGTCGCGTCGCCTTGCTATCGAAAGGCATCTTGGTGTAAATTTAAAAATGTATATAAATCATGAATGTATCAAATAGTTGTTGCCAAATAAATGTAAGTACAACTGGCGAGGAGCAGTTTGTGCGGTGGCTATGCGATTTCATCAACGATGTTGGCAAACAAGGCACTGCAGATCAAACTTGTCTTCGACCATCGTACCTGCACAGCGTATCATCGCTGTACAGGTCTACTACGAGCCCTTGGGATATTGCATGGCGCATCATCGCTATGCAGCTCTTCGACGTCAAGACCGCCCCTGCGCCTCTGCAATTCTGTACTTCCGAGCCCATAGTTAAGAGCAGGAATTCAGCAGGAATCTTGACCTCTCCTGCTCGGTGCATCATCACCTTGCAGTACTCTAATTTCAGCAAAAAAAAAAAAAAAAAAAAAAAATCCTGCTTGGTGCATCATCACCTCGCATGGAGGACATCTTCGCTTTCTATCTTTTCTTTTTGGTTCGCTATCCTATATTCTCTACTCTACGTTTCTACTCTACGGCTTATCCCGCTCTCGTATAGTCTACTAATACTGTATATTTCAGAATATTTCTTGCGTGTACTCTCTTCGCAATGTAATTTTCAGAGGCCTTTGCCAAACAAGACTGCTTTAAACAAAGCCACAGTTTGCCGCCGGCATCCACTTCCATGCAACTTCAAATGTGCTCAAGGTGGCGTCTAGGTGAGTGTTTTGAATAGTTTCATTGGCGCTGGCGCCTGGTCTAAAAGATGATCAAATAATATCAGTCATGAATTGACGTAACTTGTGGTATCAGCCGCGGGTTGAGCTGCAGCTGAGTTGCGGATGAGTCGCAGATGAGCTGAAGATGATCTGCAGATTATTTTCAGCTGGGCTGAAACTATTGTTTTCAGTTACACTTTCGGCACTGACCGAAACAATAAGATTCGGCCGCAACTTCGGCAACACTGAAATGGTAGCCAAAACTATTGTTTTCAGCTGCCGTTTCGGTCTTGCCGAAACCAGTGGTTTCGGCTTGGCTGAAAGTGCAGCTGAAACTTGTGTTTTCAGCTGCAACTTCGGCCGAGCCGAAACTACCATTTTCAGCCTAGCCGAAATGATTGCTGAAAGTACCACTTTCGGCGGCACTTTCGGACGGAAAGAAAATGTAGCTGAAACTGATACATTCAGCGAGGATGAAACTACAGCCTAAACTAACATTTTCGGTAACGTATTCAGCTTTGTTGAAACTATCTATTTCAGATACATTTTCAGCTGAGTTTTATTTGCAGCCGAAACCAACACTTTCGGCAACGTTGTCAGCTGAGGTGAAAATTCACATTTTCCGGTGTGAGGTGGACGCAATGTGAGTGGGAAGTCAAAGACATCCCGGTGACCTCCGTGCCAGGGCATCTGCTTCACAACGAGACGGCTCAACCGTGGTGCAGCAGCGATGGTTTCGAACAGTTGGGGCCAGAGACTTCCTCCCATTGCCATAAAGTTGAACGTATGGGCAGCGGTAAGGCCCCGAATGGCGGGCTGTAATTGAGAGAACATCATTTGGCGTTGACTTTAGTCAGGCATCCGCCATTCGCCTTCGAAATTCAACACTCTGTTGCCACAAAATGTAGGAAAGCGGTATGGTATGAAGAAGAATGACAACGCACCTAATATGAGACCACAATGCTTGGGGAGGAAACGCACGGCCGGCACCAAACCACGGCGACCATGTGAATTGATCACAAACCAGTGGCATAACCAGCGCGCGGAAGCGGCGGGACACCAGAGAGATCCGTAAACGATCCTCGAGGGCGAGCCCCGGTGTGGCAAAGACCTCCCTTAGCACATCGTCGTTGAGCTCCTTGGGCTTGGGTCTCGCCGCTACAAGTGGCGTTGGTGAACTTGGTCGGACGCGGAAGATTCGAAACTGCGAATATGAGAACAGATTTCGTTAGGAATAGAGCGTGCTCACAACAACTTGCAGCCAATTCCACAAGAATCTCATCTGGATCGTAAAGGCAGTCAACGTGTGGTGTTGACAGACACGTTTCGTGTCATCATTGATCGGACCGTTGTCCCGATACCGCCGCAGGCCGTCGGACTTCTCGCAGGCCAGGATTTCAGCAGTAAAAGATTTTCCAAATTCATTTAACCATTTTTCTTTGTCCTCCACCAGGATACGCAGTCGCCAAAAATACACAAGAAAACAAAAGACATCATCGATCGAGCTCTATCCCTGATACAAGATATGCCTTCGCTTCGCTACGGCGCAGGCGGTGGACGCTACTGATTGATGTGTGGATAAATTCAGTCAAAGTTCAACTCAATGTGGTTGGGAGTGCGTCACTGCTTCCCATTCAACACGAAGCCAAATTGTAGTTCTACATACATTTCAATCCATATCAAATCGGAATGGAGTAAGTACCAGCGCACAAACCGAGCACTATGAGCAAGAATGAGTGGAATATAAATTTGGACGAAAAACTCACGTGAGTTCATGGCGGCTCGCTGGGTTGAAACTGACACAGAATGGAAGGATCCTCAGTACCGCTTCCCAGAAGATGGTGAAATTTGATGAATTAGACGAACCTGAAGTACGGATGCAGGGTCATTGTCAATGGAGCTAGCTAAAAAGCTGTAAGTAGCGTGGAGAATGAGATCGGCATCGTCAGGTTCACATGAGAACTCGCCTGGCGTTTTGATGTTTAGGGGGATGTCTTAGGCCGAGGTAACATTCGGAGAAGCGTAGATAAGGGGCCCACCAGAAAAAAGACCGTGTAACGTTACATCGAGGACGGCTTCGGCTCACAGGTCCGAATGGAAGAATAGAGGCCTCGTCGTAGGACTTAAATAACTTGAGGAAGTTTGCCGAGAGTTCTGGATCCGATTCGAGGTCTGTTAGTCGTCAATCTTCCGAAAAAGCGTTATAGTCCCGAGATATATCGCCCATTTATTGCCGTACCCATTCAAGTGTAGTTTGATGGGGCGTTGGGGCTGAAATTGCCCAGTTTGACCGTTTGATGTTGTCACTCGGTTCTTGACGCTCGGATGATTCGTACGGAGAACTTGGCTCATGCCAAGGCAGAGAGGGAACAGCAGCCAGCTGACGCGCATGATGATGGAAGAAGGCCGCAGCAGGCATCAAACACAGTTGCAAGAAATTGCGTAGTCCCTGGCCTTGATGCTCGACGTCTCTTGCGGAGGACTTGATTCTGCCAGTGACGACGACCGTTCAGCATTTTATTGAGGGAGCGAGGTCAGCTGCTTAATTGCGAGATATCTTGTGTATCTGGCGGAGGGCTTGAGGAAGGTCGTTCAGCAGCAGGCAATAGTGGGATAATGGTGGGAGGAAACCAAGTGCAGTAACGTTAGACGGACCTGCCTTTTGAGCGGGCATTGAGCGCGCGATTGCGATTCTGGTGATCCTTCTAAATGAAGCGGCACATTGCTAGAGTGGAGTCAGCCAGAGCTCGTCTTGGAATAGGTATGAGCAAAATGACCCTCTTTATAAAATTAGGCCTGTCTGAAGCTTTTAAACTCCGCTTTTGGCCAATCAGCCCCGAATCCCTAGTATGTCAGCTTTAACCTTCACAGCGCTTATTCAATATCTCAACCCAAGTGGAACAAATAATTGAGTGGGCTCAGAGCGATGGCTGCTGTAGATGAGAAAGAGATGGCAAATTGAGGTGATGGTAAACATGCACATACTGATACGAGCCATCTGCTTAATACACGAGGTATGCCGGCACGTACGCAGGGTAAGTACATCGATCCGTTGACAGAGAAATTTAATAAAGAAATACAGGGTAGAAAATGGTAGGTGGTGGGAACGGCACACTGGACAGACTTTTTACTTCAGAATGAGGGATGAACCATGTGTGATCGTGCACATGTATATGTGACGAGGAGAAGCAAAGAACTAGGCAGCAATGCGTGACAATATTCGATTCTTTCCTTAACTTCCAGCAGATGTAAAACCAGGTCACAGAAGGACGAAAATAAAGAGTACATCGGGTATGATTGGAAGCGAGTGAGGCTTAAAAAAGCCTCACTTCGAACTAGAAAGACGTGCTTGCCGTTCGATCCGGTAAGTATCTTGAAAAAAAGACGTCGTTTGGATCACATGGCAATGTAAGAATTCTGAACGCCAGGGAACCAGTAAATATGGATTGAATCTAGATTGAACAGTGCGACGACTTACACGGTTCTGAGAAAGTAGAGTGCAATAAAAAAGCCCAGCCCAGACTAAGAATATCGAGGAAATCCAGGAGTATGGCCCAGGAAATGAGGAATAACTGAATGGCCGAACGGCAGTTGAGCGATGATAATGAATATAATGGGGGGAGTGGGAGGGGAGGCTCGCTTCGAAAACTCAACACTCCGAATGTGTTCAAATCCCCACACCTAGCACAACGGAACTTACGGGGTATCTGGGAGTAATTACCTTAAATGGCAGTGCCGCTGCGAGAAATTCATCTCGTGCTGATGGCAGGATCGTGCGTCCGGAACCCGTGCAGACGACGGACTAGGAAGATCATCACTTGGTTCTTGGATAATGCCTGAAAAATGAACACTTACTAGAGTTATTCCACGCCCAGATCGAGCCTTGGTTGAACCGGGCCAGAAGTGGCCATTTCTTTTATCCGAAATTCATTCTGAAAATGAAAGAAAAGCAAGAGAGGGAATCGGTACATACTTGTGACGAAATAGAGCAATCACATATTAGCAGTGAACCCGTTGCAAACACGTGGGGAATTCTTCACTGGCTACAGTGCATAAGTGCTACTCAACAGTAATTAAGGTACAGGAACGGGGATCTGGTAACAAAGTACGCCGCGGAGCAGTGCGTGCACATGATTCGTAACTCCAACACACTTGCCATTTTTGAACGTGCTTGTGTCGGCGAAGGCTAAAATACTATTTCGTAAATTCATCGCCTCGTTCTTCCACCTTGACATTTGCCCCACACTCCTTCTTCCCACCACCGTCATCCCCAACGTCGGGAAAGGCCTCATCCTTAACAGGCACGGCAAACCATGCCGAGTCTGCGCTAATCAACGGAAGCGCACATTTCGGGCCACCATTTGTCACTCTCCGTAAATTGATATCTCTCGGCGCTAAAGCGCGAACATGTGGTGCAATGATTGAGGCTCTGGGAGCGCGTTGACACTGGTGGTAGCTGCTGCCGGGTCGTGAAGTCGATCTTGACGGATCATGGTGCGTGGAACGAACCTTAAATTTTATTCTATATTCAGAAATTCAAAGTGTTCAAAGTGGTGGATTTTGATCACCAGGATTAGGCTCTCCAACTCTACGATTTTTTGGACTGGCGCTCAAGCTGACAGTGGGGAAATTCACAGCAGCTGATGTCGTTACTTCAGGTCTTCTCTAGTAAGGCGAAAGCTGTCATGCCGGCGCCTATAATAAGATCTCTTCCTTTTCCTCTCACCTCCGATCCCCCATGGACGACCAGACACACCCATCTTCCGCCGAATCTTCGAAAGCTACCCCATGCTTGGAAGGACGCACCTGGTGAGTCCTTTTGGCCTGAAGAATGGATGATGGCTGACACTTGCGGCGCATGGAGCAACGCTGCCGCTATCAATATTGCCTCTCACGACATTATTATTTCTGACTGCACCACCAATGTGACGTTCACGACCGCGCCTGCTGTGGCTTCTGGTGTGTTTTATCACACTTCCGATAGCGATATACTGAGTTTGAAATAGGCCTTCGGACAATCCCACTGGGAGACATATATCTCCAAGAAGAAGTGGGATGGGATCGGGGATGGCGTACAGTTGGCCGCCTGCACGAGCGACGTTCGGTTCGCCGTGTATACTCTGCGAGAGTGGAGGGCCGTAAGATGAACATGACAGTGGTCATGTACCAAGGAGATGGTGCAGAAGAGGTGGGCCCGGGTGGGTTAAAGTGTATCTGATAAATCTTGAATCGCATATTTATCAGGGGTGGCGAGAGGAAATTGAAAAATATCTGGAAGTTCGGCAAGTATTTTCCGCACTTTCCGCTGTTTATTCGCTCCTCACTGGAGCATGCAGGCACCCGAATTTTATCCAAATTTATGGGAAAGCGAATTCGGGTGGAATACACGCTACAATCTTCCACGATGGTATAGGATTTCAATTTTCAATCACAGCATCGGCTTTGATAGTGGAATTAGACCTCATACCTTTGCAACAATTTTTGGACCTCTATCGACATTCACCAATTCTAACCGTCTATATCTATGCCTACTGCGTATGTCTGTCACCTCCCATCTACTGCATCTCACGCCACCAGAATACGGATTTCAGTGTGAGAGAATTATCCCGGACCCTCCGTATCTCTCACATGGTTGCAGGCGGCATGGGGCTATTTTTCTTCCGCATTTCGGTACTGTCCGGTGAGTCCAGTAATTCGGACGCCTGACTACTGATACACGGTTCCAGGAGTCGGCTGAATGTACCTTCTGGATACGTCGCTCAAACGGTCGGCTCTGCATGGATCTCGTACCACCCGGCAACGACATCCATTTGTCCGGCTATTTCGACCAGGAAATTTTGTCCGCAAGCGCACTGGACACGCCGGACACGGATGCCATGTTCGCCGATTCCCTGACACTGGAGACATATCATGAGATATGTTATGTGAATTTGCGACAATTTCGATTCAACACCTTCTCACTTCACCAAACCGTGGATCTGGGAGCAGTCATTTACTCTCCCTCAAGTAATCGACCGGAAGATCAAGATCACGTGGAAATTGCAACTCTGCCTGTGGACGCTTATCTTGGTTGGTGGGATCTCCCAGGAGAGGGAATGACAGAAGTCACGGAGAACCGCTGGACTCGGTATTATTTTCTTTTATTCTTCGGATCCTTACTTGCACTTATTCTTATAGTTTCCACTCCGGTGATGTATTGAACAAAGTTGTGTCGCTATCTCTTTGGCCACACTTCCCGATCGGCCGCCACTGGATCTGTCACGCGAACCATTTTTTCAGCTGCCTCCAGATAACGTCCAATCTCCAGGATTATGGTATAGCTTTGAAAGCTCGGTGTCTTATTCAAGGTTTTGATTTCCTTCAACAGCTGTTCCTGAACGAGTCCAATTCCTACTCGATGTTTTGGGGAATATAAAAGACTGTCCTACGGGCTTCCTATTTCTTTGCCCAGAGAAGGACCTTCAAACTGGACCATCATCATTCAGATGGCCTGACTCTCCGGCGTATTGGTCCCTGGATCCATCGGGAGGTGTACGTCTCACCACGGAAGAGGCGCGAAGGCTGGGATTCCCTCCTATCCAATACACCACCAAAGTATATCTATATTCCTGGGATACTAGCGTATATTCCGGGCTCCGTCAGTTCCACCAAACCAAAGGTTTCGATCCGGACAGCCTGGACGTCGCCCGGTATCTAGGATACCCATACTTTCAATTGGCATCCGAACGCGATGCTCTACCGTTTGCACACGGTAAGTCGATCGGCATAATTTAGTTGTTCTGTTCGACTGAATAATTGCACAAGTGAATAGCGTGGATTTTGACGCACAAGAAACGGATTGGGATATGGCCGACTCAGACGACGATTCAGCGTGTGCACAGACCTCTACTAGTGAGGATGATCGTAGGTGCAATTCAAGTCAACCGCCCATCATCTCACTCAACAAAAATACTTGAAGTTAGTGACGAGGATTGTTGTTCTGAGAAGGATGATCAGAGCAACCCTTTCATTCTCGACGACGGAACACCAGATATCATGAGCCGTATTAACATGAATAGAGGCAGGCAGATTGGATTGTCCTGGATCCCATTTGACTCATGAATCGCTTTCCAGAACGCCCGGCGTCCATTTCGGTCACAGGGGACGACGAGCCTGCATTCCCCGCGCTTCACGAAGAAGCGACTTTGGTCTCACGGACCTTCAACTTTCTGACGAGCCTGAAGTGGATGCTCATGTTATTCCTTGCATTCTCCTGGCTGTACGACAAACTGGGACTGGAGCAATCCTCTAATTTGACCTCGAGACAATGGAAGTTCAAATTTGAGTCATAGCTGTAATATTTAAAATAAAGTATATGTCTGATATCTGTGGCCAACTAAACCTATCATCTCGAATTATGACTCTAGCCAACGGGTTGGCTACCCATGTTAAACTTCCGAAGCCCCATCCCCCCCTTTCTGCCCAGTCCTTCGCGCAAACGTGTCGCCGTCGTTGAAGTGACGCGTTTGTTTGCGTGTGTGGCGTACTTGATCGCCGGCGGCCGCACGTACGCTTCTTGCGCTACAGCTCCGCCTCCCGCGCTAAACTTTTCATTCGCCTGTACATGTCCGCCTCCGATCCAGACCCAGCGAGCTTTGCCGGCGCACTCACCTCCCCTTCGGCTTCGCGCTTGATATCCCCGACCAGCCTGTGCCGCTTGCGAAGCCTGCGGCATCAGCCGCCCGCATCTCCCTTATGGTGTGTTTTTACTTGCTTTGTACACCGGAATAATCCATGGAAACCGGCGTTCGTTATTCGGACTGTACCGGGTAATTTAATGCTACCTACCTACCTACCTACCAATTGGCCGCCGCAGCGTGCCGCTCCTACCGTGCAATCGCTGCCCCGAGCCGGCTCCTTCCTCGTCGCCGGGCCGCCCCGACGCACAGTGCAAGTTTCCAGGCGACGGCTTGAGTCCGCACAGTCCTCCGCACCCACCCATCCTCGGCACGTGCACCGTCTTGCACCCTAGCACACCCATTTACGTTCCGTTCCGCCGAGTGACGCCTTCGTGTTTCGCAAACGCGCCGCCGTCGTTGACGTGACGCGTTTATTTTGCATATGTGGCGCACTTGATCGCCGGCGCCGGCTGCCTGCCTTCTCCACCCACCACCACATTGCTCCCGTCGTGCAGGCTCCACGTACGCTTCCTGCGCTACAGCTCCTCCGCTCGCGCTGCACTAATCTCGCTCTCCCTCCGTCCCGTTGCCCCTCGTGGCTGCATGTTTCACTCTACCGCAACAACATTCAGTGCTTGCCGTGCTCGCCCACCAACGCACCGTGCGCAACACTGACTGCTCCTGCGATTCCCTGCAGCGCGGGGAAAGGCTCGAATAGCTTCACCTTACCTCAGAGGTGCGTCGCAGTCCCTCACCCATGATCTACGCTAACTTCGTCTGCTCGCGCCTGCCCGCCCACGAAGTTGCACACCCTCCGCAGCCGCGAATTCGCGTTTTGCCGGGCGTGAGCGGCTGCGCTCGGCGCTAACACGCTACCCTGCAGCGCCGCTGACGGCTACACTAAGCCCGAGACTTAACGGCGCTGGGGAATGATCGTCGTGTGTCGCAGTCCGTCACTGATCACCTGCGTGCGCTCACTTGCAATTCAGCCTGGGTCCTCACGCCAATCGGTGCACGGCACGCTGACTGCGGTCTACACAGCTACAACTCAATCGCTAACTCGCCATGTGCAATACACCGCCCAGGCGCTGTCTACCGCAAATCACCCGCAACTCGTTGGCGTGCACTGCTACGCTGCGCAACAGTACGTTATCCGACCCTATGTACTCAAGACACTATCTACGTCTACGCTCACGACTCAATCAAAATGCGGCTCTACATTCACGAGCACAAAGTCCCATCTTAGACCTTCCCCGGCGTTCAACGCATCTCACCCGCCCTTCACTGAGCCATACTTTCCCTCCAACGCGCCGTACCAGCCCTGCACACACATCCGCCCTGAACTGCGCGCACAGTACCCAACTTCCAGCGCGCACCCGCCGTATCCGCCTTCCTCGACCACCCTGGCTTCAATTGGTCCTACCGCGGATCTGACGCTCACTAATGGCGACGTCGCGCCCGATGCTCTTATTCGGCAGTGAGTTCTCAGACATGAACACTCCAAAAAGAATCGTTCAAAGCCGTCCTTGTTAACGGGCATGCCCCGCCCGGTACCTCTCATCTTAGAACGATCAAGCTAGGACGTTCTGCTACAACAGCCATCTGGGCAGCTCTTTTTCTTTGCGGATTTTAAACTCCTTCTGACATTCTTAAAGCGACACAATGTTGTGACGATTTGATTTTCCTGTTGTAGATATGACACAATGCTGATTATTCTGCCGGCTTCATCCTTACATATGGGTTTTCCTCTTTCCTTTCTCATTCTCATTCATTTCACCTCCGCTGCGTTCTTGTATAATGCCTGGATTCAATTTCCCCTCTTTTCCTTTCTGACCGTCCAGAGACCCAAGGCAAATGGATCCAGGAGCCGCCGCCGCCCGTCTATCTTCGGGCGGCGCGCCAACACCTTCCCGGTCAGCCGACCCTCGCCCAACGGCTCGTAGGTTGACGAGCTCAAGGACGAGCGCGCTCAATATGTGCTCATCGACGACGACGTTGTTCCCTGCGCCGGCACCGAAAACTCCGCGTTTATGGCGGGGGATGTCTGCGCTCGCGCCTACTCCACCGCAGCATGTGCAGAGCATACCCGGTTGGTCTTTGGAGGCCCACCGTCGCCACATCCAATGTTACTGCACCCGTGCGCGTCCGCGCGCTCCATCTCCACACGCATATCCTCCGCGCCAGGCTGGCCCAAGTGAAGCACAAATCTTTGCACGTCATGCACCTGTCCTATGGAGCGGAAACGAGAGCATGCGCTGGCACGTATCGCGAGCGGGTTGGCGTAAGCATTTGTACTTTTTTCCCTTACAATTTCGATAGGATCTTCCTAATATCATGCGCGCAGCCTCTTATAGCAATATCTCGCCAGGAGTGTACGCTGGGGTCTTCACGGTGCGTGGGTATTTGTTATTCTTGTCAGACCTCCCTGACCTGCTCGCTCGGTGTGCAGACTACGTCTCTGCGGTTGACACAACTTGTAGCGCTCGCGCCGATCCGATGTGTGCCCGCACTGACTTTCAATACACTGTCAGCACTGATTAAATCTAGAGAAATAGAAGAAAAATCTGACATCCCATTTACAAGGCTTTGAATATGTCTGACCTAACCAAGTCACGACGAGAAGCTGGTGTGAATGTGGCTTAAACGCCGTTCCATCACTTCCTCCACAAATTTGGATTGGACATTTGTCCAATCTTCCTACGCAATGTGGTAGTCTTTGCAGGCATTTTTTTTTTAAAAAGTCCTCAGTCCAAACGACTTGAGTCCTCTAAGCGACTTCACTTGGTCAAGTCAAGTCAAGTCAAGAGGAGTCAAACTGAAAATGAAGTCGGCTTGCCCAGTCACGACTCGAGTTTTCGAGTCGCAGCAACATTATCGGCTGACCCCCGTCAACATGCACTTCCGCTCCATCGTGGCCGCGGAGTATCGAATTGAAAAGGTACAGTACTTCTCAAGCAATGGATTCACGAAATTTCATCTGGAATGCCTCTTCTCTCTCTTCGCCATAAACATGACAAGGATCTTAATTCCCAGCGTTGCCGGGACCCCCACTAACAATGGTCGTCTTTGCCCTTCCCGGCATCGACACATTTCCCGACAGCGCATGACTTCCGGTATGATATAACACCGCCAGACCCTCCTTCGCAGAAAAACAACGCGCTATGCCCTGAATCCACCTCGACAACACCGGCGGAGAAGAGCGCTTGGTCGATCTGCGCTTGGTAGTTTCCTGGAGACGGTGAGCATTGGGAACATTAGAAAAAAAAATCGCTACCTTTCTTAATGAGGCTGGACCCACAGTACGTGAGGCCGGGGGTGCAGTTATCCGCGAGGGTGAGGGATGCGAGAGACGCGATTGCCATGAGAATGTGAACAGTTTTCATTGGAATATGAGTGTGGGACTTATTGGGGTGAGTGGGGTACGGTCTGTTCCAATATCGGTGGTGTCACTCATGCAGCACTCCGTCTCCTTTTAAATCCGTTCATAGGATCTGTTTGTTGACGATGAGCCTGTTTATGCAGGGGCCATTCAGTGGCTTTCGGGCCGTGCGCGGAAATAGCAGGTGAATGGCTCCACCGGCAATTTGAGTACCATTCACGTCATATTTTGGCATCTGGTTGAGCACGGCCAAAATTGCCCTCATACGGCTCCAATGGCTTCTGAGCAAGCTGTCTATTAGCATCGTAATTCAGGCTACGATCGGAAGTACACATCTAGCACTGCTGATCACATGGTCAGGAATGGAAACTTCTGTGTGCTCGTCCCAGCATCTTCGCCGTTCTTACCACGACATACACTGCATCAGCAAAAAAGAACTCGTCTGGCTGATCTGGCCCAGGCGAACCAAGCGAGCCAGGATTTGATTTGGCGGCATAAGGACACGTTGGGCGCCAGAATCATTTCTGGAGGCTACTTATATCTGTCAGAACGTCTTTCCGGTACCAGTATCTCAGCCACCTGTTCTGCCAGCTTTTCCTCAGAATATCGCGGAACAGCCAGAAATCGGTCACACTTACATTCCGACAGCTATTCGGTCAAAATACAATTCATGCCCATTGCGTCGCGGAAAATGCATCTATGAGAATAAAAAAGTCGGAACAGACTATGTACTTGGCACGATTGCAGTGGTACGTATATACGGTGGTGCATTGAGGTCACGGCAGGCGAGTAGCCCATCTTGGCACGTCGCGGCCGACACGCGCCTGAAGCTAGGAAGGAAGACCATCAGAGTTTGAAGTCGCCCCGTTTTTTACCCAAACTCCGACCGAGTCCGTGCCATATTCATAGCGTTCTCTGAAGCGTGTCTCAATAGAACTGGAAAACTGCTTCCTCAAATTAACACCCTACCGATTCATCGCCGCATTACGCAGTGGCCTGCCACGTATGCCTGACTGACTACTTGAGTGGATTCAGAGAAGAGTATCCTACCGACGACAGACCCACTGTGTTCGCGACTGAGCAAAGCGCATGGAAAGACGGTTTACCTTACAGCTGATGTTACAAATGCCTTACCGCCAACGGACCAGTGGCTGAATCGTGTTAACTCCAGTTCCGGCGCACAACGTCCGCCGCCGTACAAGAGTTGGCATGAGGAGCGAATGTGTCAATACTACATTCATCTTATCTCCTTTTCCCAGTCGCCATCGTGCTGTACCATGCGCGTGAGTCCCAGCGGAGTCATGTCAACATCGAATTACCTCCAGCTCAGGGAATTTGAAAGACTCATTGAACGCCGTACGGACTAGTAATTTCACATGCGCCGCTGTCGCTCCTTCCCCGTCGGCTGACTATTGTCGGCAGCGTTGAATAATGTTGAAGGTTCACTTTTTAATAGAAGGCAAGGCACGACGCCGTGCAACTCGGATACAAGTTTTGTGGAACGTGCCCACACCTGCCTTATTGGGCGACATAAATCAGGATCTTTGCAGCACGACCGTCCAACGTGAAATCCATCCCACCATCAGCTTCGATGTCGAAGTCCGCCGCTATCCCACTGAGCCACTTCATCTGCCAACAGTGCTGTAATCAACATTATGACTGCGAGCTTAACATCCAACACTGAAGCAAATGCATTTATGGTTTGCGCCCTTTGCCCCTGTGTGATGGTGCGATATCCCGTTGATAGGGGCAAAGTGAATCCGTTTTTGTTTTCGCGATGGTGCTCCATCCAGAATGCCAGATCTAGGCACAGGAGGAGCTCGATCGGGTGCTCGATAGCGCGCGCTTGCTTGAAATTCGGATCGTGCCGGCTTACCATACGTAAAGCCCCTCAAGCCAAGCCTGCGCAGGCCCGGGCCAAGCCAGGCCTACACAGAATTATGCTAAACACCCGCCGACGCAGACCGGAAATCAGATGTTGTACACACTCATCTCCGTTGTAATCGCCCAAAGTCGGTGAAGAGCGCTGTGGAAGGCGTCGCCAAACGTTGAGACCCAGAAAATAACGGTGGAAATTTGAACCCGTTACGAATGACCATTGCTAGTGGATGTTACTTCAAGTGAATGGTTCTTTATAGTCACTTGTCTGGTTTCTGGCCCAGAATCTAGTAGCCCCACCGGATAGGTAGGGAGGTAGGTAGGTAACATTACACGGCAAGATAGAAAGCAGAATTGAGCTGTGGAAGCATGAGCAATTCCAACTCGATGACCGAAATATTACATAAAGACAGAGTGAAGGAATGGAGTGCTACAGCCAGATTGGAGCGTCAACAAGAAGAATTCGATTTGATTTGATTGAGATAGGTTTCGAACTCGAATGTTTGGTGCCTGCAGGCGCTGGAGATACGGCGGCAAAATGAAAATGAAGTGATTGACGCAGCTGTATTTGGATAAGCTTCAAGGATGGGCGGCATCGCGTGACGCGGTATCTCCAGCCGGTGAACGAGTACGCGCCGACACATTTGCGCGTGTGCGAGAGGCGGCTGTGCGGTGCAGCTTGTCCACGAGGTGGGACTGTACGACATCAACGTCACAACCGAGAGGGGAGGGCGGAGGGAGTACTCACAAACACGGCGCTGAAGTAAGTAGTCCCGGCTGTTGCTGCCACCAACCAATGCGGGAGTGCGGTACCTACCCCCGGAGTCAATGAGCGGCTTGGCGATGTCGGGGACATTTAGTCGGAGCGCGACGAGTGGTGGGTGCCGGCGTCGGGATAGATGATCATCGCAACCCCGATTCTGAGTGCAGGGAGCCGCAGATGCCAGATGATCGCGGTCGGTAGGTGCATAGGGTCCATCTTCGTCGAGCAAGCGTGTCAAGTAAGCGAGCGCCGTGGAGGCAGAAGAGGGCCAGAGCGACCTAAGGGGAAGACGGGTGAGGGAGTAACAGCCGAGGGGGAGAGACTTGAAAGATGAGAAGTAGGAGAAAGGGAGGGGAGGGAATGGAAGGGGGAATGTACATAGAGGGCGAGGATGAGGACGAAAACGAGAATGAATGAGAGAAGAGAGAGGGCAGAGGAGCGAGAAAGGCAGGAAGGTAGGAGGGTAGGAAAAGGAGGGGACAAATGAGACGAGGAGGACATATGACGAGGAGTGCGAGTGCGTATCTTGCGCCGACGACGACGAGTATACACCCATACCTCTTCGCTTCCCCTGCCTCGCTCCGCGCTGCTCGGACATGCTCGCGCCCTGCAGCCCCGGTCCCCAAGCCTTGATCTTCCACGCACGCCTGCTTCGTCTCTCCTCGGTGTTCCCTCTTCTCACTCGCGCCGGGCAACACCATCCATCCTGCCTCCCCAAAGGGACGTCCGGCGCGCAGTACGCCCTCTACAACCCCGCGGAGCGCATTCAGCGCGATGTGTGGTAGGTGTGTAGCCTCGCAGCGTCTGCGCGATGTTCTGATGCTGTAGACGGGGCAGAGAAGCAGCTGGCGCCGCTGGTAGCGGGGCGCATGTCGGACGCTACGTTGCAGCGCAGCGAGGTGGACGACGCGGACAGAGTGCGGAGCTAGAATTACGTCGTGGGCAGTTAGTGCAGAAAAGAGGGAAGGCAGAGATAGAGGGAGGATACATGAGGAGGAAGTGGGAGGAGAAGAAGCGAGAGTATAAGAAATGCAAAAACGCACCTGCTTGGTCCGACGCACGCTTCGATGAGGCGGATTCTCTGCCACTTGAAATACGAGGCAGTCGCAATGGACGTCAGCGCGTGCGTGATGCAGGAGGTGGCGTGGGCTTGGAGACATAGCACGAGCAAACAACCGCTTGCGACTCCATTAGGAAGGGGCTGCGGAGGGACAGGGACTTGAGGACGTAGGCGGCCAGAAAGTAGGCAGCGTAGGCAAAAAGGCTTCAGACGGACGGATAAACATAATATTAGAAATGGGGCGATTCAGATAAAAAAAAACATCTTCAGTCGATAATTGGGCGCTTGAGCTGGGGTTACGGGCAAGCGGTCATTCTTGAGCTGTATGTGAGAGCTGCATATGAATTTACGAGTGAAATTCCAGGACTAAAGGGTTTTCTTGGCTGCTCCACCTACGTAGGGGCACTAAATAGGGCCGAAGTTGTTATGGACCAATGGCAGAGGTCCAGACACGCCTTTGGCTTAGACTGAAACAAAAGGGGTGTGATAACTGGAAAGGAGCCTTGGTCAAAATACAAAAGTCTAGTAAATCAGCTAGGAAAAAGAAAAAGTGGAATGATGTCGGGTTTTGCTGTTCTCGTCATACTTCCAAACGAGACTATCGAAAGCCTTCCAGCATTCATCAAAAAAGGGCATATTTTTTTGCTAGTAAGTATTCTGCACATTTATATTCTAGAACCACATTCCCAATCGACATCTAGTTTTATGAAAAATAGGGGGAACGCGTATATGCGCGTTAGCTTGGTAGCTCAAATTCAAACGCAAAGAATTTGGCCGATTTCAAGGTCTAAGAAAAACACTCAGCATATATTGACATGAAAGGGAAAGGGAAAGTACTTGTGCAACCACTGTTAATCGCTGGATTCAGTGCGTGCAGCTGAGCGTCGGAGACACCAGTCTTTGATTCGATACCCGAGCACGTGTCTCCGCTCACGACAGTATACGTCTGTGTGCATCCACCACTGAGACAGAGAATTTGGCCGATTTCAAGGTCTGGAAAAAAAGGCTCAGCACATTTTGACTGAGAAGATGAAAGGAGAACATACTTGTGCAACCACTGTTAATCGATGGATTCAGTGCGTGCAGCTGAGCGTCGGAGACGCCATGGTTGCTTTCGATGGCCGAGCACGTGTCTCCGCTCTTGACAGTATATGTCTGCGTGCATCCCTCATCACCGCCTGTCCCTGCCTGGATGCAGAGAATTTGGCCGATTTCAAGGTCTAGGAAAAACACTCAGCACATATTGACGTCAGAGATGAAAGGGGACATACTTGTGCAACCACTGTTAATCGCAGGATTCAGTGTGTGGAGCTGAGCATCGGAGATACCAGTCTTTGATTCAATGGCCGAGCAAGTGTCTCCGGACACGACAGTATATGTCTGGGCGCATCCGGGATCTCCGGGGCCACTTCCAGTGCCGCAGTTGTTGGTGCCAGTAAGAATGTTCTTGATCGCTTTGTCGAATCTACTGTTGGCTGAGTGCACTGTCAGCAACAACGTAGATTCGGATGGACCAGCGACTTGCCATATGCCTGCGAAGCGTCCCTGGAACAAGAATGTTAGGTTGATAGTAGACCTAAGGGGAGCCACCTACCAGAGCATGACGCCACCGAAGCGGGCAGGATTCAGCGCCCGACTTGCGAGCGCGGCGGAGCCCAAGGTCGAGGCAGATACATATTCGCCGGAGTCTGCGGCGGTGGTCGAAGCGGGGGCACCTGTTATTATATCACAAGTGAGACAACGCTTGCATCACCCGGATGATAATGCTAACCGATGTAGAGTTTGACGTTGGGATTCGCGAACAGGTGGGGGAGCCAGGTCGTGCCATAGTTCCAGTTCTAGTAGATAGGTGAGGTTATCTTCGCGAGGACGTGAGAGGCCGCACAGAGGAGGGGTACGATTTCAGGCCGCTGTTCGGATTATCATGGTCAGTGTTGAAGATGTATGAGTGCCTGGTTAAATGCTTGCCAGTAGTTACTGTGAAGGTCAGTCGTTAGAGGAAGTATTTTGGGACCAGTGTCGCTTACTTGTAGAATTGAATGTAGATGGAATCGAACCACACAGTGTCGAGAGCGTTCCCGACCCACTCGTCGGGGAAAGGGCACTGAGGAGCGGCCGAAAGATAATAACTGGCGATGCCATTGAGAGTCGCATGTACAACTTTGGGAATACACCCACGGTTTGCTGGCGCCCGACCAGAGCGAACGGATCTGCGTCGCAAACGCCGCATACCCAAGGTTGGTTCCGGATTCAATATCCAAATCAACCCTGAAACGGGTTTGAATCGGGGGGCAGACATATGAGATGAATAATATTGCATACCCATCGAGGACAGCGGCACCAAAGGGCCGGTGGGCACCCGACCCGCCCAGGAATCTATTCCAGATTGTGGTGGCGAAATTCGTTGCGTCGGTGGTGCTGGCGAAGCGCGCGGTCGTAGTGCCCCCGCCGCCCAAGCTCAACGTGACGATCTTTCCCATTGCCTGGCACGCTTGGATCCCCGCAGCCAGGGACGCGCAGGTGCCGGTTACGCCATTATCATCGCAAGTCTGGCGGAACAAGTTTAGCTTTAGAAACACCGTGCGGAAAAAGACTTGCGTTGCCAAGGTTGAGGTCCGGAACTCCGCCACTGAAGCTATCGACAAACGCAATGGGGATGACGTCGATGCAGGTGTCCTGCGACAATTAGTCAGGGTCGATGCAACAGATCATAGAACGCGGGCACCTGGCAGTAGTTCTCGATTGTTTTTTGCCAGTTGGCGGTGTCGCTGCCATGGGTTGCCCCGTACGAGTTTTGGCCTAGGAGAAATGAACAAGTGAACGTGGAAACAACGAAATGCACATACCCCAATAGACAACCAACTAGACAGTGATGCGACGTAAATTGGGCGAAGGATGCGACAAGAGAGTAAGTCACTAACATTGTCACTGCGGCTGGGGTCGTAAGCAAACGCCGCGACGGCGCATAAGACGAGGGCGGAGAAGGCACTGGAGGAGAGCTTGAACATGTTCAGAACCGTGGAGCGGATGAGGTAGATAGCGGTCGTTGAGCCCTTCTTATACTTTTCTTCAGTCCAAACTGGGCTCGATGCCTGTCTTTGTCCCATAGCCCGCCGAAACATGCTTGGTCGCCGCCGTCGCGAATTGGAAAGGGTTTTTCGGCCACATTTGGGCTGAATATGCGTGTCAACCCGTGACTATTCAACCCATGGCTCGCCGGTGTTTGTATGGGTCACCGCTATTAGACCGGGGTATGCCGGACGTTCCAGGGATTTGGGGTACATTGAGGATGCATGCGCGCTTTGGCCAATACATGTTCGACGCGTGGCCAGCCGGCGTTTGCATGGCTCACCTTCATACCGGACTAGCAGCTATGGTAGCAAACTCCGCCGTCATTCATAAAAGCGGGTGGCGTTTTTGGGAACATTAGCCGGACTTAGGGCCGCCGCAACTGAATGAGTTCGAGTATTGAGCTATCGGCTTCGACTGTGTATCATCTTTATTGGCCATTCAATAATTTTTTGGGAACGACCTTCGCTTTATATGGGTAGATTATGCTCCGTCCAATATATTCTGCTGAAATTGGAAGAATTAGCTTCGAATCACCAGCACATCCTCAAGCAACTAACCGTCAATTCCTCCCCGTCGTTTCGCCGCAATAAACTCATTCGCACGGGCTCAAACGTCCTCCCGACTTTGAACACCGGCCTCCGACAACCTTATATTCATGAGCACGAGAGGAAAATCAAGAGCACACATACACGCTGATTACGTTTTGAGGGTCTGGGTCTGTGTGAAACGTCAATGGGACAACGAAGAGCCAAAACAAAACGTATGTACCCACTGGAGTTCAAAAAACCGAACAAAAGCACTGAGTGCTGAGTTCGGCGCACTATTCAGACGCGAGAAGTCGAACCTCGCACCGCCATCGACGTCGGCCCCATGCGGAAACCTCGAAGCAAGAGCCACAGACGTTCCGCTGCCCCCTAAGAAACGTCTGCTGCTCCGTTTCGAAAATAAGTATATTCTTGGACGGGTGGGAGAAATTTTCGAATTCACCGGAAATTGAAAATATACAAAGACCGGATTTTAAAATAAATAAATAAACAGACTCACTGACGGCCACCGGAAACGGGGAGTGGAACGCTGAGATCCAGCTGCTAGCTATTCCCTCTCTAATAAAGTGCTAATGAGTCAAGCCGTGTACTGCACAGTTTCCTTTGATATATAATACCCGTGGTATTTGGGTGAAGGAGAGTGTTTGGTTGCGATATTTGCGGGCAGGGTATGCTGCTCCAGTGCTGAATCACAAACGGTCTTGAGGTGGATAGTTATCCCGGCACAGGAAGGAAGATCGTTGAAAGGGCCAAGGTGAGGGACAAAGCCTATATGTAAGGAGGCATTCATGATTTGAGTGTGAAGCCCACGGTCCGAAGAAAAGAAAAAGACGTACGTACGTGCAACTACACACTCGGACGCGGGGGGTCCAACCCCGAGCTGCCTGCTATACTACGATGTCTCGCATTCGATGTGTACGGCGTGCGACGTCGCAAAGCTGGCACCGTTGAGAATAGAGGAAGCCGAGTCAAGCAGATGTGGGATTTGTCGTGTGACGTGTTGGTATGGATACGCGGTTGCCGGTCCATCTATTCAGCAGCCGTGACCCTCCGGGCGACGCCCTCCCTGTACAGGGATTTTGCGATCTCTCCCATCACGCGCGAGCATGCATCAACAAACGGGCTTCTGATTTATGAATGATCGTGCGCCTAGTGCGGACCTAGACGGGAAAGACGGTTAGCTATAAAAGTGGAAGGAGATCCGCGAAAACTGGGGACCTGGAGATGCGGGGAGGGCGAGTTTGAGCGATGAGAAGCGACGGAGACGGCGCTGCATGCTATATAAGTAACACACCCAAGGTTGGTAATTTCGGGACAAAGTATGGAGGTGGACTGAGAAAAGGAACGCACGCAGGAATAAGTCGGGAAGAGGAAGAGGGATTTGGAGATCGAGTATGCGGTGGATGGAAAGAATGGAATCTGCGAAGGATATAACGGACACACGCACCGTAGCCAAAGCCCACGGTTTAATTATTTTGTGTTGTCATTTGTCAACGCATCCGAAGGGGAAGTCTCCTGCCTGCCGCCGGGACGCGTTACTGGAGTATTGGTATATTAGCGAGGATATATTATTGGGGATGAGTGCGGAAGAGCCAAGTGATGGAGTTATTGGATGAAGACAATGGGTGGAGGAAGGGAGAAACTAAAACAAGGACATTCGCGTCGGCGCCCACACGCACCAGACACAACAGGAAGAAATTGAAGGGGATCAAAGCCGAACAAACGAAAGGGAGATAGACGCGATACGCGCAGGAGATTCGCGCCAAAAAAGGGCGGCGGGGAGGAAGAGAGCGAAAGATAGAGGGAAAGAAACTTCGAGTAAGATGCAGAGATACGGCGAGGGCGTGAATATTGGGAGGGAGGAATGTCATCGAAAAAGGTGGGAGCAGGGACGCCGCATGTGAACGTGTTTGTGCATCTTCAGATGGGTCGAGCAAGCGGGATTTCAATTCAAATGTCAGCATTATTGCCGTAGGAACGCGCAATACAGACCGAGATCGGTGCGCGGCGAGAAGAAAACGATATGCGGAAGGGAAGAATGGGGGGCAGAAAGCCCAAGGCGCATCGATGACGACAAGTTTGGGTTGCGACAAGGCAGGCTCGAAGAGAAAACGAAAGACGCAAAAGCGAAGAGTGGCGGGACGAAATGGAAGGAAACAATTGCGAATGAGTGGTAGAAAGGAGCACCGTAGGGTGGAAAAAGGACAGAAATCCGCGCGTAATGGAATGGGACGCACCGTGTAGAGGCATTTAGCGATCTACCCCAAGCCCAAGAATACGTCGACAGAATGCGGAGGCGTCTGCCGTGGATCTCAATACGGCCAGTCTGTGCGTAGCTGGGGAACGTGGAGGGAGGTCCGCGAAAACGCGGCACGGGGAGAGATGCGGATATACAATGAGGAAAGGCGGCGGTGGTGGAAAGGCGCCGAAGACTGGGCTGAATGCAGGAGAGCGCAGAGAGAATAGCGTAGTGAGGTACGAGAAGGCAGGGACGTCTCAACCCTAGCCCTAGACGCTACAGAGTGCCGTCGTGTGAGCCGAGGTTTCCGCTTCAGGAGAAATCGTTGTTGTGGTGACAAGAAAGGAGCGGGGTGGCTGTGTTACGGATCAATATCTCCTTCCTCCACTCTCATGTCGCGCAGTCGAGGCATGCCTGCAGACGCGCGGAGCTGCCAGCAGCCTTCCGCGCTGCTCTATTTCAGACCTTCGACTTCTCTTCCCGCTCGATATCGCTTTCGACAAGCGTCCTGCGCTGGGTGATTCAGATGAATCTACGTCCGACGTGTTCCTGCAAAATGCCGCCAGGTGCGTCTCACGTGTCTTGCAGGCTTTCGGAACTTTTCTGGAGTGTCCGCTGTTGTGGATGGTCTCACTGGTTTAGTCGACTCTCTCTTTGCCTAATTCGGCGCACCTTACTCTTCGCGTTGTCGCGACGTACCCTCCGCTATTCGGTGCGCGCTTTCGGATGGAGATACGACGGTTCTCGGCCGCTGGGATCATCACCTGTGTGGGTAGATGGCCACCAAGCTCTGGCCTGAGTCCGTTATCTTCACGCTCATGTTAGTTGTCTATTCACGGACAAACTTGGGTCATTCTATCTGAGTAACGCCAGACAGCTCGGCCAAAAATCCCCCGTCCTATCATTCGCTGTTCGGGTAAAGCACGGGAAAGCCTGGGCGCGATGCGCACTCAATGCGCTCCAAGCAAGATATTCGCTTTTCAGGGAGACACAGGCCAAAATTTCGCTATCCGACAGTTATGGGTAATCTCGGCCCACCACCGACAAAAATCAGGCAAAACCACCAAATTTGCACCCTTTGCTGGCAAACTCAGCCATTTCCCTCGTATTCGGAACAGTGGCAATGAGCAATGTCGGCCCGCCATCCAGGAACCATGTGTACGCTAGCAGGCAGAAATTATGCGCCGTCGGTTCAATTTGTTTAAAATGCATCTTGTTCTTGGTGCCACTATTCTCCAACGCGACGATGTCTGCTGGTTCGACGATCCGGAAAACAAGGACCTTCTCCCACCCATTTCGACCTCGACCAACATGAGTCTTTGAAGCGCAAGGCTTCTTGCGACCCCGATCAGCCCTGCTCCACTCTCTGTCTTCGGTCTTCCACTCGCACCGAGGTCGATGATGACGGTGACGGCATGCCCAAGCTAGAGGATGTAAGCAACTCAGAAGACGAGGGCGACAGTGATCCGGAGGCGAAGGACGACGAGGATGAAGAGAAGGAGGACCTCGAGGGCGCGCACGAGGCACTCCATGTGGTGACGCCGATCGCGCTGTAGGTGCTTCCTCTCAATTCCCTCGTTCAAAAATGCTAATACACTCCCAGAACATGGGCCGTCGCCCTAACGCGGATCTTACTCTCGATACCCAGCCAATGTACACTGCGGGTGAGATGCTTGACACTGATACGGGCAAGATGGTCAAGCGTCATTCGTGCCGCCTTTGCAAGCACGTATTCTATACGCATTTTCACTGTAACCAACTGATATGTCTCGCTCAGGGATGCAGGCGTCAGTTACAAGAAGTGTGTCGTCCTTGGAAATATTACCGCGCGACGAATGTACATTGAAAGGTCTGATATGGGTCTTTCATGCTGGCTTGTGCATTAATTCCAGTCAAGAAATCCCAACCACTTCAAAGTGTATCAGCGGCTTTGCGGAAAAAAAAACCAAGTCCATAGCTACCTTCGGGCCACATCACCACATTATCAGGTACGGTGAATCCTCATTTTGTCTTCCTAGATTCTGAGAATAATTTGGGGCCGCCCAGGTGACGCCAAGCAGCAGAGCACATTGGATGAATTTGCGAAGAAGACACCGCCATTCGGTTTTTGGACGATCGAGTGCAGCGGGATCATTCTCTTCCTTTAAATTGATGTTCTAACTCACTATCTGCCAGTTCATCCGGCCGAGTTTGAATGGCAACGACATCCCCCATCTCACAACGATGAGGGAGGAGATGCTCAAGCGCACGGCGGTTCCGAAGACACGTTTACGGGACAATGTCAAGCATTTCCTGCTTGGTTGAGGTGCGTTGATTATCCGTACCTAGAATATTTCCGGGCAGGTTTCGTTCCCCTCTGACACATGGACTTCCCGAACCGGTGCTCCGTACCTTGGAGTTACTGGCAACTACATCGATGCGCTCGATGAAAAAGCCTCACGATTGGAGCCTCAAATGCGCCGCCCAAATTTCCTTCGCGCCGCTTGAGCGAAATCATTTGGGGAAAATTCTCTCCAAAATCCTCGTGCGTACAGTCGACCGGTATCAAATCCGGGAAAAGGTGAGCTCCATTCTTCCAGTCCCATTCTGCATTCTAATCCGCTTTCAGGCCGGCTGGTTCACTGCTAACAACACGTCTAATAAAAACACTGCGTTGAAGGAGTTCGGACATGAAGTTGATCCCCTCCAGATGCGGTGTGATGCAGAAGAAGGTCGTGCAATGTACAGTTGGGTCGCTTGTGTCCACAATCGTCCTTACCCTAAGAGTTCTGACTAGCTGCGTGTATGACAGAGTCTTTTCCTTCTCAGCGGCAAGCGCAGTTGACAGTTTGAGGATATTTTTGATCTGCCAATTTCAAGCTTCGGATATCTGACTGAGGAATCCCTGGGGAACATGCCTGCAACAAGCAACTCGGGTATAACTGCACGTCAACTCCTGCTAAATGGGAAAACCAGTTCAGTGGATTTGGGCCAACAGATGAGCAGACCACCAGTTGACTGTGGGTTTCTGATAGTAATGGGGTGGTGGATGCCACTTCCCGGAGTCCCGCATTCATCCCTTGTCATGCTGTGTATTACTTCTCCCACCCCGCATAACACGTATGTAAATTGGCTTTGCGCCAACCGATGAGCACACCACCAATTGACCCAGAATCTTGGCTGAACAGACCAAAAAAGCCATAACAGATCCAAAATCAACCC
This sequence comes from Mycena capillaripes, assembly GCA_029204075.1. Lineage (NCBI taxonomy): Eukaryota > Fungi > Basidiomycota > Agaricomycetes > Agaricales > Mycenaceae > Mycena > Mycena capillaripes. The sequence continues at coordinate 4,912,067 of JARHKZ010000003.1, read as the reverse complement.
TAATCGTGGATAGAGTTGATTTAGGGTAATTTGAGCTATTTAACAAAATGCCAGAACGGACTGAAAAGCCATAGCGGGTCTGAATATGCATCGGAAGCAGTAGATTGATTAATCTGAGACTGCAGGGCCACTCGGTACAGTTTTTGGACTGAAGATATGCATGAAATCACAAGGAAAATGTTACATTTTTCTCCTGATAATGCATAAATCATCCTGAAATGCTATGCATTATGCGTTTTTTTGCCTAAATCTCTGCCTACCAAGTTGGTGGACCAGAAAAACCTATGCATTATGAGGTTTATGCATTATGAACCTATGCATTATGAGCCTGGCAACTGTACTAAGTATATAACAGTGACATCGTGCTCAACCAACATATGCAATGGAAGGGGTAGCCGAATCAAGGAGCAGTTCAAACTTGGGGATATTTCTTCGGATGCTCCCATACTCACCTCTCTTCTCAAATTCCACCCAATCCTTGCTAATGCTGAAATTTCCACTGCAAGTCTCGGGCAAATCAACATGAACGACAGTCTGTAATATTTTAATTGGCCAGTACACCCCGAGATTCAAAACCAAGTCATTGATGCACGAGTAAGCATGACAGTAAATGATGTCGGGAAATGAACAACGAGACTCAATCAAGTCATCATAGACAGATACTGACATTCCGTACATTTCATTTAGACTTTACCCGAACCCATCGCTCAGAAGTTCCACTAAAATGAGCTTCCACCACTGATACCTCCGACCGGGGTCTCCTGGATGCGAAAGCACTGTGAGCGTGTATGCGGCGGACGGCCTGAAACTAGCCACCTTGGCTCCATCATCGAACGTGTCTCCCATTCGATTCATGCGGATCACGGATACGTTCTAGACATGGACAAAATCAGAATGAAATCTCACTGAGATTAATTGACTGACGTGGTTGTTGATGGCTGTCGAGTCTGCACTAACCATCTTGGTTGGAGAGCGGAATCGTTGACGGCCGTTTAACCTGAAACACAATTGGAATGAATCGCTCTGAAGTGTGGATTCTCGAAGACTGACGACGCGAGCATGCAATTCGACAGCACTGGCAATCTTAAAATCTATGAGAAGCGCTGGGTGGACGCTCACATTTTGCGTGCAGAAGGAAGAATGTCACCCAAACCACTGCGAGGCGAGAAAATTCAGCGGACCGGCCACACGATAGGCCGAGGACTCACAGTCGTCCCGAGCTACGAACTACATAGGTATGTCTCAGTGGGCACTAAGTGCGTGTATTGCTACTCACAAGAATCACTTGCATAATGCTCATCAAGCTGAATCATGGTAAGCCAGCCAGTTGCACCCAGAAGCCAAGGAAATTTCACCTAGTCATGATCGTTGTTTCTGAAAGCAAACTGCCAGTCAGCGTGGCCCGACAACCGGGCAGAAAGAGGTCTCACCAGCGGTCCAAACGATAAGTGTAACCACCATCGTGCGGGTTCTGCATCCCAATTAGTAAGCCAAAATGGTACCGTAACACATAATTGCACGGTGTATGCGATACGCACTTGACAAACTCGGCTTGAGCCCGCTTAATCTTCCGCAGGTAATAGCATAAGGCGATCGCCACTAGAATGTTGGTCACAGGAACCACACACGAGGCAGTGGCCACGATCCAAAGGTTCTGTTCCTCCCTCAAGACGGGGAACCCATTGCCCCGCCAGAAGATGACTACTAGGATGATGCTGAATATGAGCGCAAGAACGTTCAATATGGAGCATATAATTGTGATCCACCAGCGCCCGGACAGTGTGCGGACCCTGAACGCAAAGAAAGTCTGCGCAGGGGCCTCCGGTTCAGTGGGCAGAGGTTCATTCAAGGTATGAAGGTACCTCGACAACCATGGTTAGGAGACCCGAGAATAAGGCCATCAACACGATTGAGTGCGGTGGATCGAGTATATACGCCCGTTGGCCATAGAACGTTACGGTGATCTCGTACACCTGGTTGAAGGCCAAGGAGTGAAATACAAAAGGAGAGGTATATATTGTGCGCTTACTGAATGCCAAGCACTTATTGAATGCGCCAATTCAAGGCCCCAGACCACGCCGACCTGGCATTCGCGGTAATCATCAGAGACCGAGCAGACATAAGCAGGCCCACCAGTGTTTTGATCAACAAGGTGTCCTTCGTATAAGTGCGGAAGTAGTTGAAGGTTTGGAGCGTCAAGAGGCCGAACAGAAACGTGCCCAAGATGATACCAATTTCGATTGCGCCAAGGGTATCATTGACGGCGGGGAGTGTAGGATCGGAGGAAGTCGACATGGAGTGAGATCGCCAACTCGTCCATACCCAACAAAGGTTTATAAATGCCAGGTGCGAACTCAGACCCACGGGATGACCCTGTGGGACTGTGCGGCAATTGAATTGCTCCTAACTGATTCCAATCCACCGCGGTACTGTTATGACAGTTGTCAGTAAATATAAACTCCCCACTATCGTAGACTCCACATTCGTCAGGTCTCGAGTCCTTCCGCATCTAATTTTATGGACCCCGGCATGATGACGAAGGAACGTTCCACGGCGCATCGTGAGACCGTGCGACGACTCCACGTCCCGACATTTTATTATTAATTTTGTCACCCCAACGAAGGTTCGACAGGAAGTCCCTGAAATTCCACATATCATCTGTTATGTATGGTACAATTATTCGGGTTTAAAAAATAAGTAAAATCACACTTTCGCCCAGTACTTTTCCCCCCAAAATCATCTTAGTGGGGTATATCATACTCGCCCGGTCCAGACTGTCAATCATTCAAGATCATTGCTGTCAATCAGATCATGATTTCTTCCCGAGTGTCGAAAAAAAACCTCCAAAATTGAAAGCTGGGTTTGAGCGCAACGAAGAGTGTTCACTTCTTTGAATCTAGTCTAATCATAAAAGAGACAAGCCTATAAGAGACACAGATGGATTAAAAAATTACATCGGGAAACAAGAGCGGTGATGCTCAACTCAGGCATGCGAAACTGTTTCTCAGGGTGGGTGTGCATCTTCGACCGCACATGTGAACTTCTCACACTTGACGTGGGGTAAGATTGTGCTTTTCTGCCGGAATCCCAAGATACAGTCATAGCCATGCCGGTTAATTCATACCGCTGAACGAGGTACGATTGTTCGTATGAAGCGTGGGGAGTCCATGTCAAACACGGCATCATCTAACATTTTTTAAATAGCGACTGAAGCGCTTGTTGACCGAATCACAGGTTTCTTCCTATCTCTCACACACACGTATGCTGCCGAGAAATCTCAGTTGAGCCGACCAACATCGTTCCGGGTTCCTTTGAGGTTCGTTTTATTCCCGCCCAGAGATGTCAAAGGCTCTGTGATCTAGTCACCACACCCGTGTGAGTTGTAGAGCATCTACGGCTCAGCCATAAAACCATTTCCCCACCTCGCGTTTCCGCTGATCAGGCCCTTAGCAGCAATGGCCACAAATACTACATCAGACGTCAAGATCGATTCGCTCTACGTGATTCCGGCGTATCTGCGGATGGTGACAGATATGTGCCTCAAGGCGGAGAGTATAATCACGAGAGAAGAAGCGGGTCGGACCGACCCGAAAGGGCTGTGCTCTGAACGTATGATCTGATGGGTCTCGGCCTCGTTGTGACTGCTATTGATGAGGCTTTCTCGAGAATTGAACTTCGGCGAGTTCGCGGCGACAAAACATGATACCGTACCATTTCGTTCAAATCGACAGGGGGTGTGATGTGTGACCCTTTCAACCAATTCGACATTTCAACAACTGCCGAAATTTCACATGACACCATGAAAATTTCGACTTTCAGCATGAAAATTTTCGAATTTTACATGCTCCAGACAGTTTTGGACCCACGCTTGGGATGTTCGACAAACGGCCGCGTGATGCGTGACCCCGAGCAAAATTTGTGCCATTCCATTCTCGTTACAGTCGCACCTTCCGTGTCATCGTCATTCTGGTTCAAGTACCAGGTCAATTTGCTGCAGCCAAACTCTCACAAGCGTCAAGCCCGCGCCGGCTTAGTATCTTATAGACAGATGCTATAACAATACTGACCTCGTACCTCGGTTTGTTCTATGTACCGGCTCAGCCGAAGCTGGATTCCGAATGTCTACAACTACAACAGCAAGCCATACCGGCATGGCGGGGAAAGCTCAACTTGCGCTGTGCCCTCCGTTGTCAGTTTTTTTGGTAATGCACTGCTTCTCGCCGAAACATTTGCTTTTCCCCACACTGTTCGATTCAACACAGCAGACGTCCCGGCGTCTTGGACTGTAGCAGATCAAATACCCTCTGTGTCACTGCTTTCTCCCTTAAAATTCAAATCACGATGATCCCTGCATGTCAAATGGCCTCCGGAATGGCTACCAGTTTTCCATACAGCCGCACGCGTCACCATCGGAGACAAAATATGTATTCATAAGTTTTTTTGGCCGGTCAATGGTGCTACAGGCTCATGCCCAGCAAACTTTGCTTCACTGAGCACATAGACCCCACAAACTCACAAACTATGCATCAGCGAATACGACGGACACTCCGATTTTGCATCTCTATCAAAATCACCGGGTCAACCTGCAAGTCCATACTCCCTTCTCAATATTACACCAATGAATCTTTTCTATCTTAATGTGCTTCTACCCACTTTTCTTACCCTGCGATACAGGGAAGAAACGTACTCGTGCTAAGCTGGACAAGCTATGAATATTTACAGGATGCTCCGAAAACATTGGGTCGTATATAGTAGTCTCTGCTAAAAGCTCATCCAATATCATGTGAGCCCGAATGCCAATTTCCATATGAGTGTGAAGAGATTTGACCATTGCTGAACCTTTAGGTTTCTCATTGTAACCTGTCTGAATCCATACAGTCACGGCGAAAATTGTTGCAAAAATGGATTTTTTTTGATGGCTCAAAAAAAAAGAATACTGTGGACCAACCACTAGTGGGTTCTGAGCTAGAATATTGGTCAGATGTTGTATCTGATTCATAATCTATGCTATTTTGGTGCACCGAATCCCAGAAATTGTTCCCCTGCTGGGATTTGATGGTAGCCTGATGATCCATATAACTGTGCATCCAAGGCTAAGTGCATGACAAATGAGTGGTATTTTAGCTCATATACAACATCTGAATACCCCTTTACCCAAGCATTAGCCAGTATTTTCTCCGCCACACATTTATTGTGAGCCATCATCAAATTTCCATTTTTGGTACGGGCAACAATTTTCGCCGTGACTGTATATATGGTTGTAATGCAGCTCGATCCATATCTTGCCTTGCAACGGCTCAAGTTGCCTTCAGATATGTATTGAAGCACACAATGCACATGCACATGATAAAAAACAGCATGGTATCTAATTATTTTCGTGCTCTCGTTGGAGGCATAGTAGCCGCAGAGCTCGAGTCAAGTTGCGTCTTCACGCGCGACAAAATGACATGTGATGATGTGACGATGACGGTGTTTGAAAGGTAAATAGTTGTGTCGTCGGCGAAGAGGGAGATAAGCAGTTTACGATCAGTACCAGGCACTTTGATCCCTTTGAGCTCAGATTCACGCAACATACAGGCAAGTGGCTCAATAGCCAGGTTGAATAACAGGCAGGAGAGCGGGTCTCCTTGTCTCACACCTTGTGATACAACCAACGGATTATTCATTTCCCTGTTTATCATTACTCGAGTTTGGCGTCGGTGTACAGAGTCTTCACCAGTTTGCAAAAGCTGTCAGGGAAGCGCATATGCCGCAGGACAGTCAAAAGGTATTCATGATCTATTTTGTCGTATGCTTTCTCTCGATCCAGGGCGACGACAACACCATTCTCTTTGAATACTTCAGCGTAATGTTGTCGCGACTTGGGCAATATCGACTCCAAGTCGACTTGGACGTGCCGACTGGAGCTGAGTCAAGTCAAGTCGACCGGCCGACTTAAGGTCGACTTGAGTGACTCAAGTCGGGTCCCAGTTAGATGTTTCTTTTTGTGCGAGGAAGCGATTGAGGAGGATAGAAAAAATTCTGATTTCTGTCATGGCGTGACAGATGGTGTGACTCGTGGCGTGACACTCTGTGACAGGTCAAACTATTTTTTATCTTTCGCATTTTCATGAGCTCCAGAGGCGTTAAAAGCAATTTAGAAAAGTTTGCGGGCAAAGTCGACTGCAAGTGACTTAGTCGACTCGGTCAAGTCGACTTGGCTCCGAAGTCGACTCACCGAGTCACGACTCGACTTTTCGAGTCGCGGCAACATTACTTCAGCGTAGTTGCGTAGGTGTTTCAATTGTTTACTTGATCTTCAATCTTACGTCCCTTCATGAATCCAGCCTGGTCGCGGTGAATGATCTCGGGGACTATCTTCCCTAATCTCAGTGAGTAGGTCTTGGTTACCCGTTTATAATCTGTACAAGGGGCTGGTCGGCCGCTTCGCGGCCTCCCATCCCCTTTTGTAAAGTATTACCTAATTTCTTTGAAATGTCTGTGGAGTTCAATTGATACTTAAAGGTCTTTACTGTGTACTTGGTTGAGCTGAGCTGAGTTGAGTTTATGGATAACTGTGGCTGGGTATCACTGCATTCAGACCCCCCCGTAAGCACAGGTCCGCCTACGTTCGTCGATCTCTGCCGAGGCATGTCTACCCCAGCTGACCTCTGCCAAGCTTGGCCTATCACCTCGGCCTATGCGAGGTCGGTCCACGTTCGCCGATCCCGGCCTACGGTGGTGTGCCTATTGTGGCCCACCTTGGTCTACCTATGTCCAGGTTGTTGGCAGTTGAAGTTAGGTCCCAGATTCGTCCCAGTTGTAGTGTGGTTCCTGAGGTCTACGACTGAGAACGCGGGCAGCCGTTGGGCAACTGTCGGGATGATGGGCGGGGTTAGCCAAGTATTATGGTGTGCGCGTGACTTCTGACATTTATTTGAAGCCACTGATAAAACCTGATACACCAGTAAGGGTGTTGCAGACTGATGAAGAGTCAAAACTCATGTTTGAGACTTAAGGAGGTACGGTTTCTTGAGATTTCATTACTAGGCACATCAATCGAGGCAGTGGTCCTATCTGTGCCTATCCATGTAGGAGCACATAGACCACCCTGGGCAAAGATCGACAGACGCATAGGCAGACATAGGCGCACTGGTCGGCCTACACATCTACCTATGGGGATCCGGCAGACCTTTGCCTACAGGGGGGTCTGAACGCAGTGTATAGCCAGCTATTCACCAGGGAATCTATGCCATTCAAGGCCGAAGCGATCGGTTTATAACGCACAGAGCATGGTGGGCCACTTCACAGCCCCCACTTAGGATAAAGATGCTAACAGTGCAGGGAACAAATGAATATTTTGGAACATTGAATTCTGGGGTTTAGGCTTAGACCTCATTTGTGCCACTCCCGAGTTTTTTTTGAATGCGGCCCGGCCACGGAAGACAGCGGCATGACGGAGCAGGCGCCTAGTTGGCTGCCGGCGTGAATGTGTTATCAGATGCTCCCAAAATTTCGCCCATGTGGCGCTAATCCAAGTGCCGTACTAATCAGGCTGAGTTCTGGGCCCATGGCCTATGCCGGTTGAGAGAACGAAAAAAAATCAAAACAATCAAGTTGCGAGAAGGGAGAAAAAAAGTGAAAAGAGGGAGGGATTTCAGGATAATATCGGAATACTTACCGGCATTTATTCCGGACCCAAATTCGTCATAGCATACAGTATAACACTTGAATTTTTCCGCATCCCAAGCGAGCATTTGATGGATGGAAGGCTGCCATATTGTGGAGGCAGCCAACACTAGAGCGGTCGGCCAGACATAACTAAGAGGAGCCCAGAATGACAGAACAATAGTGTGGTCATTCAAGAGCAACCACTAGCGAAGGTACATGGTGGTCAAGACCAAGAAGAGAAGATACTGTAAGTAATCTATTATCAAAGACTGCCTAGTCGGCCACTTGGGCCATATAAGAGTATCAGCATAAATTTCGGCCAAAGTCTTAGTCATATATTGGAAAGCATCTACAGACGCACCCTCAAACCAAATTTGAGCCGGATTGATGAAGTTGACATGAGGCTGTGCCCGCTTTCGGACCGATGGGAGTTGCCGGTCACCACTTTTCTTATTTTTGGCATGACAGCGCTTACGGGACATCGCCTCATTCTCCACGACCGCTACATCTTTTGACGACGTCCGGTGCTCGTTCTGTTCAGTAGATGCCTGGCCACATCTCAGTACTGTTTGCCAATCGCTGGCCATCATCTACAAGCTACTATTATTGAAAAAGATTATGCCAAGCTGGCAAAATTCGACTCTATAGCCGTCTGGTCATCTCCGCTGTATCGGATTCCATTGTGGTGCTATGACTGTGAAATTTGGCGTGAGCAGTAAACATGGTCAGTACCTTCCTTGGATGGTACTCGTATGAATTTATCGATTTTATTGCTCCGTCATTGTAGCCCACTGTGCCGAACGGCCACTTTCTGCAATGGCAACACTTTGAATTTTTTTGAGGAGATGGAAAGGCCAGGTGGCGGAACTGGCGGGCAATGTATGTTTATATCACTCCTTCGAAGCGGATCCCATCTCATTTTGGATCTGTACCTCATATCAATGCTGTATAGGTGTTTACAATGGGGCACTATTTTACAGTTTTCACTATATTGCTAACCATAATTCCTATTGATTCACCCATCGCTCTATGTCGAATTCCTACTCAATGTGATGCTTTTCTTGTTGGAACGCTGTGATTTGGCACCTCGGGCCCTTCATTTCAGCATATAACTGGTGTGCGGGGCTCATTTTCTATCGAATTTCTGTGTTTCACCTCTTGCTCGACATATATTCATTATGCTCCCGCATACGGCACTCCCTTTGGGTGCACCTGATCCACCCGACCTGCAAATAAATATCGCTACGACACCCGCGGAACATCAGGAGTCGCCCATCGCCCGTCGACACTGGTCTCAATGACAACGACCTCACACTCCACCCTCAGAAGAAACACATCCACCTTGTTCTTGCTGCTTATCAGGCAGGGCTCATGTACCTGCGCAAGGCTGCGCTTTACTACAGCGTCCCACGCAGCACCGTGCGAGATCGCGCCAAAGGCCGCTCGATGCCCTATTATCCAAATATAAATTCCCTGAAAATACCAAGCTGTGCCCGAGTAACAAGTGGTTTTCAATGTCTTGAAGCACTGTTGTATCCCTAGAGCAACCTAACTGCATTTGTCATTGTGTAAAGATCACTGAGCGAGCGCAAAAAGACGATGAAACATGGCCGATTGAAAGGTTCCCACACCTGGCCGGGTTCCTAGTTTTGGCCGATTTTGGACTTGCCGCGGCAAAATACTCGCCGAGGCATCAAAACCTCACCAAATGGGGCGCCGCTTGACATTTTCCACTCATAGGATGCCAGACTACTTCTTACCACACGATAAGGCCGAGGGCTAACACCATTCTTTGCTGGCATACGAAAAACCCTTAAGGTGGCCGAATAGGCAGTTTCCGATAATACATCACAATCAATGTGCAATCAGATATGTAAAAGAACAGATGTAACATAAGATATAAATCAGAATGTAGGATAAGAACTCAACAATGGCAATACAAAAGGTAGGATATTGAAGAGTGGTATAGGTGATCATTGAGAAGGGATATAGGCGAGTCAATGATAAGGAATATCTGAAGGTCCAATGAGGATAACTCAAAAGACAATGAGATTGAGGCCAATGATGATCAGTCAATGGTAGTGGTGAAGGTACAATGCGGGATTGCAAGGAGCAATGAGGACTGAGGTGCTGGTGTGCTAAATCAGGGCTGAAGGGAATAATGTCGGTACGATGAGGACTGCATAGTCGGCAGTGGTGAAGTGCAGATAGCACAGAACAGTGGCAGTAAAATGCAGACAGCAAAGGCTGAACCAATCCTGGAAGGGAGAGGTTGGACGGTGCAGAGAAAAGTAGTAAGGTTGGAGCAGCAGCCTTACAATGGATCAGTGATTTCAAAAGGCCTAGCCTCCTATAGAACTAAGGACAGCCAATCATCTTTCAAGATAAACAACGATCATATCTTTGCAATCATATCGCGTACTGCCGGATCTCGGCACTTACCTACTATTTAGCCCATGGGGTATGAATTTGCACAATTGGTCAGAAATTCGGATTTTTGTCCTTTGTTTCTTCCTCTTTTGCTTCGGAGTTTTTTGTGGTAAATACATGTACTAGTCGATTATGAATATGCAAAATAGCCAAGGGAAACGGCGAGAGTAAGGCATTGCAAACAGCGTCCAGATCCATCAAAAGTTAGTAATGTTTTGGAAGCTGATCAGATTCTGGGCCCAGAAAGCATCCAAAAGCTCCAATAAAATTTTTGCAGCTTAATAAAGTGTTTAGAAAATCTTCTCTCGCTTCAGAATTTTTTACCGGGACACTGTTTTTGTGTTGTGGAGGGAAAGGTCTCCAAGGTCACAAAATGTCACATCATTTGGTTTGGCAAGCGGAGTTTCAATTTGTCGTGCACCTCCCTCAGAACACAACGTCCCCGTTCCACAAAAAAAAATGCGAGAAGGCAGAAAGCTTCATGAGAACTGTATTATGCCTCTCAAATTTTACTGGAAGCTCAGGATCACCTAGAAGGCCAGAGTGTTAGTAACTTGCAAAACATCGCTGATTTTGATGGTTCAGGCACCTGTTTTCAATAACTTCCTCTCACCATATCCCTCATATATTTTGCATACCCATATGCAACTAGGGCATGTACCCCCACAGAAAATTCTGGGGTAAAAGAGGAAGAAATGAAGGAGAAAAATGCGAATTTCTGACCCATTGTGCAAATTCATAACCGTTGGGCTGAATAGGGCCCTTGGCACCTCACCCAGTGGGCACAACCAGCAATTGTCAACTGTAAAAGAGTACAAGAATGTCTCAATGTACCTTCAACTTGTTGCATCCAGCCGCTGGGCAGTGGGGTTGATCTCGTTGATCCGATCACGCGGGTGCAATTGTCGGCTCAGCCGCTAAGGACAATGAGCCGAGTTCTGGAAGCAGCGGGGGGCAGTCAAAGACTCGAAATCAACAAAAGAGGTCATATTAAATCAGCGTGCTAATGAGCCAAAGAGGGTGAGAGTAGGGCACTAATTCCAACGTGCTAATCAGGCCTGGTTCGAAATAAATAAAGACATTCGAGTTATATTGATGGGACTTTGGGACTCAAAATTGCATTCCGGCCGCACTACTCATCGTGAAACCATGATATAGGGCTCAGCATGGAGCCTTGAATCAGGGCTTTCATTCCTTATAATGATATATGGGGCCGCCAATTAAGGTTGTCTCGTAATGGCCCGGGTGTGCTGTTTTAGGCAATTTTAGGCAGTCCAACGAATTTATTGCTGTTGCAGCTTCAATAATTTGGCGCTTGAGCTAGGGTTTTGAAAGAATTTCAGAATCGATGCTATGATAAGATCTATATACGCGGTTTCTCTTAAAAATGACGGGCAAATAGCTTTTGAGACTGAAAAAGTGGGTAGGTGCCAGGTTGATTACAGCCTTTTGCGGAACATAGGGCGGGGGCTGTTTTTCTTTCTTTCTTTTTTTTCAACAGTTTCCACCAGGACAGCTACCACGGGATTGGCTCTGATTGCATTGCCTCGGGAGTAGGTGCGTTGGGTTCGCATTGAAATCTTGAGGCCATCAGAAAATGAATTTTCTGCTGAAAAATCTAGGGTTTCAGCAAGTCACCTTTAGCATTTGGAGTACTCCTCCGAATGACCTAGCTTTTGGATATGCTGAGTGTGTACATACACTCTAGTCAACCCTTGTGTTTTTACATGTGGACATACCCGACTCCGCTTTGAGTGCTGTATTTTCTCAAGGATAAGAATGACCATTTCAACAAAGTGCACAATTAATTACAATCACTTCCAATATTCTCCGTCCAAATACAACATTGCAATCCGGAAGGGGTCGACCGTGGTTTGGGCTGATCTCTTACTCAACACTAGCAACGCAACCCTGAGACTGAATCAAAAAAACTTTTGTCAAGCATTGCGCTCCATGCTCGGAGGCGAGGTCATAGAAGGAGGGGGGCAGCCAGTTCTAAACCTCAACGTTCTGGCTGGAATGAGCGTCAGCAATGGAATATCTCGAATGAAAAAGAGCAATAACTCACGGGAAGTGGCCAATGACGTTGCCCTGTGGGAAGTACTCGCAGACATAGAACGCAGCACCCTGGGAATGTCATTAGCTCCACGATTGGAAGATGAAGAAAGAAACAAGAGCATACACCGGGGATTTGGGGGAAGATGTTTGAGCAAGTTTTTACTGCCGGTCATCGTAAGATGGATAGTAGGCCAGAGGGATACTTTTCACATACCGGCACATCCAACCTCGGTGGTTGCCTTCCAAACCATCTGGGTGAAATGCGAGGGGACAGGGTGCTTCGGATTGTATTGTGCTGCCAATTAGGTTAAATTACCGAACAGCTTCAGATGAGATAGAGTCGCTTACGAGCTTCATTGGCCCACGACTGCACAGCGTTCGCAATGTGATACGTAGACGCGGGTGCACCAGCCGCGAGATTCTCTGCGCAAGATAGATCGAATTCAGACTTGAGGCTTGGGGATATGTGAGAACACATACCACCGAACTGCCCGAGTGTTCCACCAGAATGCTTGAAGACACACTTGTCCGCCCACTTCTGCGCCGCCGCCGCGAGGTTGTTGTTCCATTTGAGAGCCACTGCACCGTGCTTCGCACGGACCGTGTTGTGAGCACTCAAATACGACTTCACGTCTTCGTTTGATGCGTGGCTGCCGTTATCCGATGATGTGCTGAGAAAGGGAGTCTGCGCAGGCGAGGCTAGTGCCCCAGAAACTTGAAGGAAGATCAAACAGAGTAAGGAAAGAAGGAGAACTTCGATACGCACCATGGGTCGAGGCTACAGAATTGCTGCGGAGGACTGATCCCTTTCCTTTTATACTTTGGGCGGACTCAAGCCAGAGGGGACATTATTAACGGGATTCGGAGAACACTTCTGAAACAAAACGCGCCGGGGCCAACTATGCCGAAGGGTGGACACGGTTAACCCCGGGTCCAAAATGGTTGACCCATACACCCGTGTAGCGTAAGTCCGTCGAATTTCGATAATTTTGATTTGATTACCGTAGCGCCGAAGAACCTGAATGAGACGAGCGGCATGTTGGCTGCTGACGCCACTTTCACTTTGCCCCTCCAGCATGCAGTTTCGTTAATCCATGTCCACGTCTTATCCACTCGACTGGAGATCATTTGCTAAATTCTCCGAGCGCACAATCCTACACACGGCTCAGCTATAGTACAAGGAAAGTCCACTTCTATTCCGGGATTCCTAAACTTTGCGGCAGACGGGCACCGGGATTCAGCTATGATATAGCAGCGGCGTCAAATTGCAGTGCCTCATGTATCGTGAGCTTGATGCCCACTGAATTGACGGATACGCCACCGCTCCAGACCTGCTCTGAGGTCTTGACTCATATGGGGAGCGAGGAGTCGTACATGATCCTGTTCATGTCATTCTCCGAGTATATCGCGAAAATCATCCTCTCAGGCTGAAGAACAGCCCCGGGGTTGATGTAGTTCCGAAATTTCGGAAGAAATTGACAACCGACTGCATTGTACAGAAACCCACCTCGAAGGTTCGGACAACGGACCGACGAGGCGGTACGGGAGATAGTTTGAAAGCCGGCGGACGGAAAGACCATTCTGACCGACTACACCGTCAATACTGCTAGATCAATATAAACGACATGCTGATGCCCGATGTCGAAAGTCAAATTCAACCTCGGCCTTCAGGCCTACCGGGCGCGTGTTGCGCCGAATCATCTTGTTATTTGGAGCCCCTGCGGAAGAGCCTTGTCCAATGTGTCGCGTACTGACACCGTCCGTCACAACCGCCTCGCCGGAAGATGTTCGAAAGTCTTGGAGTCCTGAAAAGTGCGTACTGCAGCTGGCACGGAAGCGCTGCTGTGAAGGCCACCGTTGCATCGCTGCGGCTTCGGATAACACTGGCCCTTAGTTTCAAGTGTTTGCTTGTTGCTGAAGACGGGCCAAATTTGATTTTTTTGGCGGGTTTTACCGGGTTGAAACTCGGACCGAACCTATTGTGAACTGGACCGATATCCGGTTCGAGGCTCGGAGAATTTGAGCGAACTTAAAACACCGGACCGAACCGGGCATCTGCAACACTGGAACGCAATGCATGCCGTTAATGAGCCCACATAAGTTTCGGAGGCAGGGAAGCGTTTGACGCTAGCGGCCATAGACGATGGTTAACAAAAAAGAAAATAGATGGTGATCACCGCAGCCATAAAGGCGATGATGGGACCTTACCATGCTGGTTAAGATCCGTATAGGTAGGCAGGCTGAACGAATCTTCCTCCCCAGCGATTATAATCTACCCTCAGCAGTTCCGAATCCGAATTTAAGCAGCTCGGAAACACTCTGCACGGGACGGCCGAGTGCCCTATCACAGACACTCACTCTAATGCCGACACAAGAGTGTGAATGTGAGACCTGCCGGTGACCATACTGCAATCAAACTTGTTTGCGTTCCAAGTTCTTAGCCGGACCAGCGTTCACATCCAAGCCGTTATCGGAAATGTATCGAATGAACGATATCCCACTTATGTAGTAGACTGGCCGTTCCAATTGTGGGACTGTCTCAGTATAATATAATTCCTCCACTCCTGGCTTGCGGCCGCAAACATTGTCAAATCACGCGCGAAGTTCGTAATGCTCAGTTAAAGCTCTGAACCGTATTATTCGACCTCCGCACCTGTCGAAGAAATCAAGGAATCGGAATGCAGTCCCACGAGAGCGCGAAAACGAGAGGCTGCGGGATGCGGATGTTGTGCACTCACACATACGGAATTCGGGGGAAAAAATCCCATGGCGGCAAATGTCGCAGCTGTCAAGCGCGCGCAGATGACGGTCGGATCGTCCCTGCCCCAGCCTTGATAGTATGCTTGGACTACATATCGACTACGCTTGGACTATGCAGACCTAAAAAGACTCTGTGTAGTTGACTACACGGGCTTACACAGACCTATGCAGACCCCTGATCAGCTGGGCAGACTCAGCTTAGGTGGCAGCGGAACGCAGTGAGGAAATAACTAGCCCAAAAGAAATGGAGAAGAGTTGATTTGAATTGAAGGATACAGCAGAGGACCGGAAGAGACAAGAAATCAGATAAAACTCAGGGATTGTTGCTTGAGGATGAGCAAAGTGGGCAACGATCAGAACTCTACACGGCAGTAGGGCTGCTTTTATATGTCGAGGGTCTCCCGGGAGGACTACGTAGTCTCGCGGCAGGATGAATGGCATTGCACTGCGCCATAGGCAGCAGCAACTGCGGCCCGCTGCGTCCTGTCAAAGAACTGTGCGTAGGTCAGCTGTTCTGCCCCAAATGGAAAGCTGTGTTGAAAAGCACAGAAAGTCGAAGACTAAAGGAGTTGAGCCAAGAGGAAAAGCAGAGAGTGCAAAATGAGGATGGATATATGGAGAATGAGCACAGCAGGGAAGGAAATCACTGAAGAGTGGTTAATACACCAGTCGTGATAGAAAAGAGAAGCCCAAAGTGGCCCCGTGACCAGGCAAATGGAGAAATAGTAACGAGAATACAAGAGGGAGCGGAATGGAGATGGAGATGGCAAACTTTTAAGTTTCCCAGAGTTCAAGGTGCAAGCAAGACAAAAAAGCTCGCGCATAGAGTGCACAGCTGAGGAGGAGGAATTCTGATGTCAATGGGCGCAGTGCGTGGTTGATCATGAGGTGCATGTCGTGGACATTGCTGATGCATGAATGGAGATAAACATGCTAGAAAACGAGAAAGAGCGGAAACAGCAGGGATATATGGGGATCTTGCACAGGCTTCGTAGGATATTGTTAAAGAACGGTTAACCCTGACACTAACCACCTAACCTTAACTAATCCCTAACCACTGACTTTAACCTCTGCTAATAGATTGTTTGCGCAACAGCCATTGGAGCCATCTGATGGCTGATTGGCGTTGCGCAAACTGATGGCTGATGGCTCGAATGGCTTTGATTCCTGCTTTCATCTTTGCTGATATTAAGTCACTTTGGGGTGTTATAAATCATCTATCGGTGAACGATCCCCTCGTCATCCTTGAGGACCTGATTGTGGGGTCCAAAATCCTCATTTAGTTCAATGCGGTGATCTCATACGGTTAGGCTCATTCCAGGAGATTCATACATGTTCACATGGACATTACATCTTCATTCTGACTATAAAATGACTTGCCATGAATTCGGTTCATCAGCCATTGGAGCCATCAGCCATCGGTTTGCGCAACGCCAATCAGCCATCAGATGGCTCCAATGGCTGCTGCGCAAACAATCTAATACCTGGAATTAGGGCGCACTGTGCTTGCCCTAACTCCCCCAAAGTGGGGAGAGAAAGTGGATACAGAATGGAGCCAAGGTGTGCCGAGTACAGCTGAGTTTCAACACATCAATGCGAGTCTGATCCGGTGCTGATGCGCATACGTCGAAATGCCAATCAAGACATCAATGTGTTGCTATTGGCTGCGATGTGTTGTCTTTGATGTTGAATGTGTTGCGCATCCAGTGTGTGCACGGTGTGTTTCGTTTATCCCGATGAAGGTTTTTCGTCTTACCTCCTCTCATTTTGCATTAGACCCAGACTTCTTTTCTTGCTTGCCTTGGCATGAGCGCGACAAGTGCGTGTTGACGTGCTGCAGAATATGCCTCTCGGCACTGCTCGGCCCACCCTGTGAAGTCCGCAATCTATGTATTTATCACCTTCTGTTCATTCTCACCGCAAATATATGGTGCTTTTATTATCTCCACGGATCAAGCGATCGGTGCACCATAATATAGAACACATTGAGTGAGCTCACTTGCTAGAATATCACATTCTGGTGCGGTTCTGGCGGCAGAATCAATTCCGGCGCTGGCTATCGTTTCATGTGGCCAGCCGCGATTCTGACGAGCTGGTGCTTTTGGCAGAGCTGGTGCCAGCTCTGCGAGCTCCAAAACATTTTCCTGATGTCGACGTTCAAGCAAGATATCGTCCAGCACAAGTCCAGCATGGTTGCGGAGGAGGGTCACCTCGCCATTCCAAGGGTCCGATTACAACCGAGCCGGCGGGAGAGAGTCGGCAATCTGAGATCAATTTCTCCCAAATGAACGGACCGGACCGAGCGAGCGCTTGAGCGGCGCTCATCACACGGAGTGTCAGCTGGATATCAGGCTAGATCTCACAGATTTTCGCGTCACTCTTCCTCCCTGCGGCCATGTCGATCCTCCCCAACAACTCTGAAGTGCATATCACTGGAGCCACATTTATGCCGACTGAGTTAGATTGGCGCTCAAACGGACCTTCGTTGCAAACGTCGACTCCCCCAGAATCAGTGATCCACCTCATTCCCCTCCTTCTGAAAAGAAAATCGACCCCAAATGTATCCCTCATCTCTCACGAAATGCCCCACAAGATTCCGGGATTTTGACACCTACGTGCTTTCCCACCCAACCACCTCCCCACCTTGCCGCTCAAAAACCTCTTGCCCGTCGGCTACGACCCTCGGGGACCTCCAAGATCGATTCCCTACACTAAAATGCATCTCTCACGCAAATCCTAGCTCAAGCGCCTCATTATTGAAGCCCTGGTGAATTATTCTCTCCTGGCATCGAAGAAACTGTAAATCCCGCCTTCCTGCTGTTGTAGCGCCGCTAAAAAAAGGACGCCGAGGCTGCGGACTTCTGCAGGTTGAAACCCCCTTAAATCCGCCCCGTTTTGGGTCCTCCTGCCGATATCTGACCATTAACTACCCGGGACACCGAATATTCTGTCCCGGAGGCTCAATATCTGACCCCGACGGGTTGAAAGGCGCAAACGTTGCGTAGGTGGGCGGCCTGTGATGCGATCACAAAAGTGTTTGATTGCTCGTTCGGCCGGTGATATCATCACAATTCACTACGTCGGTAAGACCGCCCACCTACTTCCAATAACAATTGTAGCGCGCTGTCACGGCAAAGCCCACTAACACTAACAGGGGGCTCCAGTGGACCACATTAGGGTTGTTCCCAGTAGCCCTTTTCCCTCCCTTTTTTGTATTTCCCTCTTTTTTTGCCCGGGGGGTTTTTTTTTTCCTTTTCCCATCTGACACCACCATCGACTGATCAACTGCCAGCCTTGTTTCAACGCTCACATTTTTTGTATCCAAGTGAAAATGAATATCATCCAATCTTCAAACTCTGGCTAGAAACTCGGATCTGTGGCACAGTAATGCCACAGAATCGGCGGTGTGCTGAGCTTGGTTGGTTAGGTTTGGGTTAGCTGGTTAGAGTTAGTGGTTAGTGGTTAGCGTTAGTGGTTAGCCAGTCCGCCCTTCAAGTTGTGCTGAAGGAACAATGATGGCCGATGTTCTGGGTTTTTGAACATGCTGAGTTAAAATGGCAAACTTGCACAAAAAATCATCGGAAGTAACAAACTTTCCCTAACCCAGTACCCCCAACCCGTAACTTGATCCTGAGAGAGGTGAGTTTCTCAAAAATCACCCAGCACCAGACCGACGATGTTGTGAATTAATTTGCAAAACATGAGGGCTTCCACTTCTTCCAATTTGGATTGTGTTTTGAGGTAGAACACTCACCGGTCTCTAATTGAGACTAATACACTGGAGCTCCGGGTCATTGGCCGCTCCCCAGTAAAATTCACAACGAAAATAGGTCAAAGATTATTTTGGTAAGCAGTCGTAATACTTCTCCTAGTTTAAAGAGGCAAAAGGTGTGTCCATTTGGAGTGAGAATTAAGTAAGAAAGCTTTGTCCGGGCCCCATTTCTGGGGTAGAAGTATAGTTAACAATCTGCTTGGACAATGTCATTAGGGTATGCTGGGTCCACCCGGAATTTTGTCGTCTTCACCTGGACTGGAGAGTGCATCGGAACCGAGCCCAAGGCCTACCTATCTTGTTTTCGCATTCATATCGTCTGAGCAACATACAGTTAATTAGAAGTACAAGTGGGTTACGCCGTCATTAGAATTCAAAGTATTGTAACTTTGCTCAACTTTGGTACTTACTACTTTCAACGAAAAATGGCACTACATTCAGAACTATTTACCTTCAACAAAAAAACCTTCAGTGGATGAGCTGCCACAGCACCTGATGTTGTGGTGGGATGCCGAAGCCAGAACGGTAACAACCGCATGGACAGTGGACACACCAAATCAACTGTATGTAGACTCGACAATGTGCCGGGTTTCAGCGAATCTGTCTGCCGTAAATGCGGCGGAATGTATCATACTGCCTTTGCAATGAATCTGCCGTCCGAGTTTTGGCTATCCCAAGACATCAGGAAAACCCACCATGGTTACTTGGCACACAGTACATACCTGTGGTTGTCCAGTCCCTCTGTAGCTACATGCCAGAGTCCCACAGCCATCCATAGCCATGGCGTAGTTGGTCTGTAGCACCTTATAACCCACAGTAGTTCTTCTGTAGCAATAACTAACAATAGAAGCAGCATAAAATGACATATAAAGGATAAACATATTGTATCAATCTATGAAAAACAACGGATATACAAGAACATGCAAGAAATAAAGCAAGTGCCGTATCCGGCACCCACCGTGACTTCAAGGGTCACAGGGAACCAGAGCTCAATATGGGGATAGAGCAAGAAACTCACAAGAATCGCGCGGTTGCGCTTGCAGAGTTGCTGGCCCTGGTCGACCGCGCTGACAAAGTGAGCGGACACGCACGAGCGTGATGCAGTAGGTTTACCGCCCGCCAAAAGCGAGGGACTTGATGTGGTTGGGATCGCCCAGCCATGGAACATATCTACTAAATAGAATGATCAGCTGCTAACGATTCAAACAGTCACTTACCACATTTATATTCGGTTACACCGAATCCAAACAACTCCCCACAGCCATTGAAACCTGTACGGAAAGAAGTACACAAGGCCGGCAGCAGTAGCGAGATAGCAGGTAGGAGCAGGGCGACGATGGGTGGAAGGAAAGAAAGACGCCGGATCATCGTTTGATTGTGTTTCACGGGGCGGGCGCTGTTGGTTTCCATAGTAGGTTCCAAGTCCTTGGCTTTGGTTCCGAACATTGACGAGGAATCACTCAATCACCGATACAATCAACCATCGTTTTTGTTTTGGCAGGCTCATCAGAGAAGCGATCACCAAATCATCCTTTTAGCATCAATGAGATCATTACACTCAAAAACTTTTGATAGGGCGGTACAGGACCCACTACCTAAAGTTAGTGGGCATACACCTGGCCTACGCTGCACCCCTACCGATTTCCCCACGTTCCCACGCACCTACGCCGCCACGCTCATATCACATCACCGGCTCGACGCCCCGCCCTCGCCGCCGTCCGTACGCTACATTCCTACGCACCTACCTTGGCACCTACGTTCTTCGCTCCGGCCAGCACCACCCACGCCGATATCGCCCTACTTATCTTTGCTATGAACGACGTAAAGTAAAGTAAGGCAGTGCGTAAGGTAACATTCAGTATCGTAAGTGCCATAAACTAATAAGAGAGCTGTCTGTCATAAAACAATGGAATATTAATTAATATAGTCGATGTAAGGGGCATATCGGTGACGATCCGCCATCCCCTCACAATCACCGTGCACCATTCGATCGTGCCTCTCTCTGGCTGCTCTTCGATGTCACTCTCCAAGCCAGCAACGCCGACCGCCAACATCCACGAGAAGGAAAACGCTGGACGTGTTGAGAAGTGGTTCATGAGACTTCTGTTGTTGAGACAGTTGATGCTAATTGCATTGCACGTCTAGCGAAGAAGAAATAATCGAGTTAACGGATGAAGATAATAGACGGATCCTACGGAAGATTGACTTGAACCTTTTGAGTGTAAGCCTCTGCTGGTTCCGTTCTCAGCTTCTGATGAGCGATGCCTTGCCGCAGCTTATAACTTGGGTGAGCACCAAGCGCCAATGGACGGATTTCTTCCCTCATCGGCCCCGAGCCCGGCACTTCAGATATACTGGCTTCAGATGTACGCCTCTCTGCTTGTGCCGCCTCAGCAGGCATTTTTTTGATCGAGCTAGTCTGGACAAAACTGTTCTCGGCAATGCGGCGACATATGGACTCCAGACAGACGCCGTACGTGACGGCCATCTCAATAAATTCATTTTACTTACAAATTCCCAGAATCTCCACGGGAGTACGCGGACTCTTGACCGCACTTTGCGACCTGACCTCTTATAGACCAATACTCATCCCTGGGCTCCATGAATGCCATTGGTCAATTGGCAGGTATAATCCTCTCTATTAACATCCTCGCTGACGTCCTTGAAGGTTTGGATGCCTTTCTCAAGCTATCTAATTGTTCGCGTCCCTCCGCGTCTCCTTCTGTCGGTGATCCTCACCTGCTGGGGAATAGCCCTCTGCGGCATGGCTGCAAGCACCAAGTATAAAATTCTGAAACGATTGCCTCTGAAGTTCTGCGCGCTTAGTGCACCGTAGCTATGCATCCCTCGCAGCCTGCCGCTTCCTGCTTGGAGTTTTTGAGGCTGGCTGTCTTCCGATATTCGCTGTGTTGACTTCCGTGTGGTCTGTTCTGCTGTTGTCGTTCCAGAGACATATTGAAAGAATGCAATCACACAGATACCGGCGTGCAGAGCAACCTCTTCGGGTCGCTATCTGGTACGGAATGAACGGATTGGGTACGATCATGGCGTCCACGTTATCCTACGCATTTGGACGCATCGACGTAACCACCCTTACCTTTACCATCATTCAAAATCCCACAAAAATATGCTCTCTAGTACCCCCAACTTCATCCGTATCAAATGATTTTTCTGTTCTGCGGCCTGGTACGCGTGAAGCTTTCTGATCCCTTCGCTCAGTGCTGACTTACTTGTCACTCATTGCCAGCTGACCGTCATATCCGGTCCCTTCATCTACTGGCATGTGCCTGACCACATCGGTGAGGCGCGATTCCTCTCCCCTCAAGATAGAAAGAAAGCGGTCGAGCGAATCCGTGGAAACAACACCGGGACTCGGACAAATGACGTGTTCAAATGGCGGCAGGCACTGGAGGGACTTTTGGAACCGAAATCCTGGCTTTTCATCACCATGACGCTTTTCGTCAAGTATGCTTCCGCGGCTCAATTCTCTGCTTAGAGTCCTTTCTGATGATATTCCGCCCAGTGTCGGAGCCGCCGTGGTAAACACTTTCGGCCCGCTCATCCTCAACGGCATCGGTTTTGACAAGTTTAAAGCATCTCTACTGAACATGCCTTTCGGGGGCATGCAGCTCCTCGTCATCTTCCTCTCCTCGTACCTCGCCTATGCATGCAAAATCAAATCTGCAATTCTCGCCTTTCTCGCGCTGCCCGTCCTTGCAGGCCTCGTTAGTCTCTACGCGTTGCCGCGGCCGAACGAGCCGGGGCTGCTGGTGGGATACTACCTCATTGCCTGTCTCTACGGCGCCAACCCACTCATTGTGGCGTGGATCGCCGCTAACACGGGTGGGTCGACGAAGAAAAGCGTGTTGCTTGGCGCGTACAGTGCTGCTTCCTCGATCGGGAATATTATCGGTGCGTCCTTATTCCAGCTACTTCCTGCTAGATCACTTAAATGAATCGATATCTCAGGACCACTCCTCTTCAAGGCCTCGGACGCACCACTCTACTCCCCCGGCGTGCGCGTCTGCATCGGTCTCTTCTCTGCCTTGACCGCCAGCGTTGGGTGTGTGTCTTCTGGTTTGTATATTGCTAAGCGCTCATCACTCAGCCCTCCTTCGCAACACTATTCGCCACACTAGGCTACAAGTCCTCGTCATAATGTTTCTGAATCGCAACAAGCGCCGCCAGCGCGTGCGTAATGGGAAGCCCGTGGTCTTTCACGATCGGTCCATGGACAAGCATTTCAAGGTGGAGCCTTGCCCTGCGACGTCCAATGAACTCTGTGACTTGACGGACCATGAAAACGATGAGGTGAGCAACAAGTTTTACGAGCGCATTCGTGTCCTGACTCGACTTCCAGTTCGTCTATGTATATTAGTTGGCGACTTTGAAGGATGGTGCCACAAGCTGCGTCGATGAATCCAAACCACATCTTTTTGCGAGTGAAACCTGAAGGAGGACTCGTTAATTTAGAATCCGTCATCAACTACTTAGAGGTGATAACGTGGTCTTTCTTTACTACGAAATGAATGTACACTTCCGAAGTCTTTGATGGATTTTGTCTTCTGTTTTCCCTCGACGAGAGCCAGAAGAAAAGAAACCTACCCCACAAATTGTACTGTCGGCCTGGTCTGACCTCCGCGGCATCAATTGTAGATTGTACAAGAGGCTGGTCGGCAGCAACAACTGCGATCTGTCGAAAAAAACGACTGCGGGTAGGTCAGCTGTTCAATCACCTGGGGTTCTTGAGAGAAGTATTCGTCAAGGTTTCAAAAGTCAAGGAGGCGCGCCAGAGAAGGACGAAAGAGATTAGAATAATTGGAAAACATGTACAAAGAATCACCGAGTACTTCGTTAAAGAAAGATTAATTCGACAGCCCGCAGTTCGGGCAGAGATAGTGCAGCAGATTGGAGACGAAGCCCAAGACCCAGCGGACGGAACAGTTGAAAAATCCAGATCAAGCTCAAAGATTTTGAGGATATGCGAAGTGGGCGAAGAGCGGGATCCTACGACAGCACTGCCGCCTTTGTAAATCGGAATGGTTGCGTGGTTCCACGGCAGGATACTGCGCCGTAGACAGCAGCGGCTGCGGTCTGCTGCGTCCTATCAAGGAGCTGCGCCGCATAATCCTGTGCTCTACATCGCGCTGTATGAAGACACGCGCTTGCACTGCGTGTTCCTCTGGGATATAGACAAGATGCAGAACACCCATCTGATTATGGATGACAATCGTCTTGTGTGCATTCCCAATAAACACAACCTTTGCCGAGACTGGTTGCGCGGTGCGCATACTGGCTATGATTACTGGGCACTTGCGGAGTCGTTCCTCGCAGCAAAACGAGCGGAGCTTTAGCATTCGTTTTCAACCAAAAAGTTACCCTTTTTCAGGTGACAAACGAATGGTAGAAGATCTGATGATGAATGCTCCGGATGATAAGAAATTGTAGCAAAGCTCCTACCTGCAAGTACAATCAATCACCTTTGATGACCTGCTTCGATTGTCACAAATCCAATGGACGTCCAGATATGCGGCCACACTTCAATGTCGGAAAATCCCAATTTGGCTGATCAGGCCTGGCGGTTGAGTCAGCGCTGATCAGCTTGCCCCACCAACATATCAGCATGCATCAGCTATGGTCGCAGCGGCGGCATGTCAGCATGGATCAGGAAGGATCAAGGCTGGCCACTTTGGTCCATAATTTGTAAATGTTGGAATGTTCAGTCTGGAAACAACTTGCCTAGAGGAGTTCATATGATATTTACGACATCAGCGAAGGAGATTACAATTTTATGGTTCAGGATAAGTACCATACAAATCTAGTGTGGCCTGGGCAACAACGTGAGTAGGATGAGGCATTTAACAAGGAAAATTTTGGAGTACAATCTGAACACCCAAGCAATTAACATGTTCCACTAAACGCAGAAGTGAAGTATTGGACAGATGACTTAAGGAGGGAGTGGGGTGAATTCAGTGTAGTACTATGCCATGCCATTTAAATGCAAACAGACATGTACACCCTCAAGTGTAGGTAACTGTAGGTACAAGTATTGTAGGTGTAGGTGAGTATCACAGTGTACGAGAATGAACATGGGCTAGGATGCAAGTCACACCAGTAATTTTGAAGCCTAATTATGAGTTTAACCGTTGAGCAGTACCTAGCCCAATCATATTTCCAACATCAACAGTGGTAATGATATGTACTCCTCTATATTCTCACTTTCTTGTTAGACAAATATTTAGAGGGCAGGTGATAGTGCAAGATATGGGGCGATCAGGCCTGATCAGGTTCAAAAACGAGGGTATGTACGACGTAGTTTAGGTGGCCCCACCATGGTTTCCGTAGTGTAGTGGGTAAGTGCACCGCTAATCAAAATGCGAGGTCGGTTCGAACACGGCGACTGGACAATAATCAACCTTTAGTGGAACTTGAAATGGGTAAGTAAGAAGGTAGTGTCACTGGCCATAGAAGTCAGCGCAAGTTGGATTCCTTTTTTCGGTCACAGGGAACTATCTTGATCAGGTCCTGTCAGCATCGGCCAGGCTGGTCAGCTTGGGTCAGAATAACCAGGCCTGATGACAGCTGACACGCGATTACTGACCTTTATAAACCCCCCCAAAACCTGATGGGCCTATCAGGTCCGATGCTGGCATACCCTTGCTGGTCACCTAAATTGGGATTTTCCGACAAATACACAGTGAATTGAAGCATCATGAGCAACGACCAGGCCTTTGTTCTTGCGATCTCGATACGAATTGTTTCAGCGTCTGTGCACTGTGTGGCCCCAGTTCTTATTCAATGGTGTATATCCATTGCGCTCGCCGAGACAAAGTTGACAACTGACGGCCAGGGTTACCGTTGCAACTGCGTCAATAACAGTTTCCGTCTTCAAACTGGCTGTAGCTAGCAGTGCGTTCCATCTGTGGTCCACATTCTAACATCATCTGTCGTGGTATGTTCCCTTCAAATCCCGCCTTTCGAATTAAACAATCATAATACAACCACAATCTAGCGATATACACTCTTCAGAAGCTCCCCTCCCCATCCTCAATGAGCGCGTTAATTGCCTCCTGGTCCGCGATCGCAGCCCCTGTGTCGCCGAACTGGTTGTCAATCTGGAGCTTCGCGCGCAGGCCCGAGAGCTGCCCAAGCTGTTCCGGGGTGAGGTTTGTGTTCTGTTGCGGGAACGGATCGAGGGGGTTTACGGTCGCCGTGGCCGCGACGGCTGCTGCAGAGCTTGACGCAGCGGCGATGGACGCAGCGATATCGATGCCCGCAGCAGTCTCGGCAGCTGCTGCGGCTATTGAGGCGCTGGAGAACTCGGCCTGTTGCTCGTCGTGTGCGTCGTTGTTGCCCGCTGGGATGATGACGCCGCCCTGCAACGCGAGTAAGTATTCTTCCGAGTCTTGATCAGTATGAGGGCATACGAAGTTGGTGAAACCAGGGGGAACCGTGTTGTCATCAGTTCCTGCTGCTGCGTCGGCTGTAGCGGTTGCGGTTGCGGCTGCGCCCTGAACATGAAGTGAGCAAATAGTTGTTGGGGGACGGGCATACGTACGATTAAGTCCGCCAAGTCACCTAAGCTCACATCACCGTCGCTCCCCTTTGCGCGGCCGGATATGGGGCGCGCCGTGACGGAAGCGGCGAGGGCAGCGACGACAATTATGAATGCGTTGACCATGTTTGAAGTGTGTTGAGTGGTGTAAACGAAACGAAGTTTCAAGGCAAGGAAACGAGTAGCGTCGAGCTCAGAAAAGGCTTGAAGGGAAGTGTGGGGAGAAAATGAAGTGAGGAATCAACCTTGAGGCTTCGTTGAGAAGGCATGCCAAGCTTTATACAAACTCGCGGGAAATTGCCGCGCCATGATAGATGGAAACGAAAAGGGTGTAATCCAAAAATAGATTTGTAGGGTGTCGTATTGAGGATTGAAATCTGTCATCATCTGAATGACCGTGCCCTACCGACCTACCTCGCATGTGCAATGTATCGTGAAACTCCCAACGGACACCACAGCCTACACGGACTGACCACAGCCTCAGGGATTCAGTGGTCGACTGATGACGGTCGGCATGGTCGAAGTTCAATTATATTGGATCGACATGGGTTAATGTTTGAGGGCGGCTATTCATAGGCACATTCTGCGTTGCTTGGCACCGGGCGATGAAGATCAGCTCCGGATCTGATTCTTCCGACGGGACAGAGTTGGCCTCATGGTGTCGTGGGATTCGGAACTGATTCGGAACGACCGTTGTATCACGTGGCTACGGTGACTCCTTTCTTTGCTTCGAGCTCAACTTGACAACTCGACATCCCGCATTCGACACATTGTCAGTAGGGATCCGAATCTTCTCCTCCTTCCACGCTAGTTCTATGTTACTGATCCCCTGATATGGGCTCATGTCGGACGGTTTCGGACCTCTTTGGGCTCTTTTGGAGCAATGACGAAAACGGTGTGACTCGCCCATCAGTACGAGTCGGCTAAGCTGGCGTACTTCAAATACGATCAATCAGCAGTCGCCAAGAGTGCGACTCGAGCCGGGAGCCGCCGCACCGCATCAAAACATTTAAACCCCGTCCGGCACGGCACCACGCAGTGGGCCAAGCGGCGAGCGTCGAGGCGGGGCCACGGGGGTGCTATATAATGTGTGAAAACTCGGAATAAGCCGAAAAAAAGTTGAAAAACACACCCAAAAAAAAAATTCTTTGAACTCCATGCAGCGGGCCCCCGCGGCGAGCGGAAGCAACCACGCAGTGGGCCGAGCGGCGAGCATAAAGGGGGGTCCACGGGGGTCTCCCTCGTGCAACAGGAAACTCTTGATCTTAAACCACCACCATCAATTTGGGTGGCACCTTGCAATACCCCTTGCTCACAACCAATTCACATCCTCCGTGATTTAACAACATCGGATCTCTCCCAGCCCCACCTGTGAGCAGGAACTGGGATCGAGGCGGATGCGGGATAGCAGGGGATGTTCTCAGTCTTTGTACCACTCATCACGTACACCCACGTTCACGGGCCTTTGACGTAGTTGCCCTGCGTCCGAGGCGCACCCTACTCAAGAATTGGCTACTTAGCCCGGCGTGTTCCACTATGCATATGCAATCCCCTTCCACATCCCACCCTTTTCTCTTTCGCCTTTGGGACCATCCCTCGTCCGTTTCAGCACATCCTAGCGGAACATGCCACCCTCATCCCCCCAATTTCAACAACCAGTAATCACTGCGGAGATCCATTTGTATTAGTGCGAGAAAAAACAGCCTAGAAAAAAGCTCTACCAGATTAGTGTGTTTTACTTCGAATTTTCTTCCAGGTAAAATTTCATGGATTTTTTCCCCTTGTAAAATTATGGCTCTTTGTCGAGGTAAAAGAGGTCCCTCACTATCTCTTTGGTCAGAGAAGTGTTTTACCAGAACACAGAGTGATACTTTGAACAAAGGAAAAACACAGCTGTATTTTAGTAGCGGTAAAATTTGCCATCAAAACACACTAATGTGGTAGAGCTTTTTTGTCAGCAGTTTTTCCCCTATAAATACAAACGGATCACCGCAGTGAATCCCCACGACTCCCACACCACGATCTCATTGCTTTCCAACCACCCTCTTCTTTATGGGCACTTTTGTAATTATCCCCGGCCTCTAGCGGGGTGGAGGTGTGGGGCAATGCAATATCGACATACATACATTCGAGGATTTGTTTTGTATGGGCACTTTTGTACTCACTATCCTAGGTTTTGGGAGGGATGTGGAGAAGTCTACTACACTACCAACATACATACACCGTAGGATAGGATCGCAAAGTAGCCACATAGGCCGTTTACCGGCCAGAGCGCTACTATAAATATACGGATTTCATCCCCTGTTTAACATGAATTTTTGAGACTGAGATTACAGCTAAAAACAGTACCGATGGCGCGGCCCAAAAAAGTTCTGTTTGGGACATTTTCAAAGAATTACCCATAGCTCGGCCAATCCTCAACGGATTTACTTGAAAATAGGCTAGATTCAATACCTGGCTTAATTAACCGAGGCGCACTGTCAGGCGAGTCGCACCCTCCCCGTATATACTCCTCCTTTGGGCCCTATTATATTCGCTGCTCTGTCCGATACCACAGAACGGTGGTTGTGATATGTCCACTGCCACAGGTGGCTTTGCTGTGCCACAGCCACACAACAGCCACCGTTCCGTGGTACAGGACGGAGCAGCAAAGGTATAGTTGGTTGAGATCCAAGAATCATACAAAAATCGAAAATGATTCCCAGAATGAGGTTCGGGGAAACATGTCCAGAAGCATTGTAGACCATCCACCTAGTTGACAGACAGACCCAAAACCCTGAGGTCAAGCCATGTGTAATTTTTTTTGGATCGTTAATGCAAATGCACCACGGAGGTGTTCACAGTTTCTGCAGCGATCCGAGCTTCCCATCCACCAAATAAACCGGCAATATGTTTTCATTACACAGTAAACCTAGATTATCTGTCCGAAATAGAGCGATGGCCCATTTTCATGCAAAAAAACAAACCGGAATGCTTCAATAGGGCTCAAATTCAAGTCAGCAAAACCGAAGTATAGTCTGTGGGTCCGCATACGCCATTTTAAGTCCCAAAAATCAGTCTTGGGTAACCTCGTCCGTGCCACATCACTCTCATATGTGTTTTGGATGGAAATATTCCCTCAAGCAGCAAACGGTCAAGTATGACCTTGCGCCGCGTGATCCATCCCCCGCCAGTACTTCCACAAAAACTCCACCTGAAACCGGGGAGGATACAACCCAAGCAAGATTGCCAACCAACACTCGGCCGAGGATGGACGACGATGGTGCAGAAGATGCACCTCCGCCAAAATGACAAGCGACACCACGTACACTGAGACCTCGGGGACCTAAGGCAATTGTGGAAACACAGGGGGCAACGGAGTCGATGGGGGCGGTGGTGCCGAGGGACAGGGATGGTCTAAAATAGAAGTAGATGGGTAAGATTGAACCTGTACTCTCCCAATCGAACCATAAGTTCCTTGTAATTTGAACTTGATTCAAATTTTCTTCACAACAATTATGGAGCATCTACTGGAGCCAACGATGATTGTACTTGCGATGCAAGCAAAGTCTCTTCACGTAGTCTTGTTCACACCATCGGCGACAGCGCCGCCGGAACATTAGGATGGTGTTCTGTCCTTGCGCCGGCAATGATCACACAGAGTTGGGTACATTGAAGCATATATAGGGTACCAAAGACGTCTATGAGTAAATTAATCCCCTATAAAATAGACAGCCAGTGGCGAGGCATGTCGTGGCACTGGAGATGGTGCGACAGCGGTGGTTTGGGGCTGAACTCGGAAGGATGGGGACAAAAAGAAATAAGAATAGACGCTTAAGTGGTCAGCGGCGGTGCGCGGCGATGGAGATTGAGGACGCGGCGATGGAGATGGTGGACGCAGCGATTGCAGGAATGGACGCGGCGATCTCATGTTACGACGCGGCGGTGTCACCAGGTGACGCGGCAGTGACACGGCGCGGATTGGCGGACGCGGCGAAATATCCTAGCCCGTTGCCGCGGCGCTAACTTGTGAAATACTGTGTTCTGAGTGGTTTTTTTTTTGTTAGCTTTGAATTCAATCGTATAACTATCCAGTTGAGCAATGTCTTGCCTCGAACCACAAGGCCAGAATTTTACTTCATACTGTGCTTGCCAGCGTTGGGCGAAACGACCAAGACATTAGTAAATGCGCTCACCGTTGAACTTATCGCGAAGCGTCGAACAACTGGACGATACCTGGGCAACTTTGCCCACCCGAATTCTCCCTACAAACTCAATCCCATTCTTACATGTATCACCGAGACAACGATGACTGGAAAAAGGGAAGACTCAGAGAGAACAAAGAACATACACACATGATCATGCTTGCCAAATTTCAGTAGGCCGGAGGTGCTATTCGAAAGTTCAAATGTCAGGATGGATCTCAGTCAGACTGAAATCAAAGCTAATTCTGGATCTGGAACTAAGGGACTTAGCCTTTCTTTCGGTCGGACTGAAATTTAATCTGATACTTAGGATTTTGTATAGTACTTTCGGCGCACCGAAACTGGGCAATCATCACTGTGCCTGTCTTGGGCTTGTTTCGAGATCCCCATTTTCCACTAATCGCTTTTCTACTCATTGTTTAGCTCTACTGCGGCGTATCGGGAGATAATGTCCGTGAGCTCGGCTACGTGATGATTGAGCCTACGTTTTCCAGTGGAACTTCCCTCCCTACGGGAGTTGACGGAAGATATATGTGATAAACCTGGAAAAGCTGTGCATGAGGCGGCAATGCGCGATTTCCAGAGGGATGCAGACAAGTCAAGGTGTCTCTATCTCCTACACGGGCGCCGTGAGCCTGTCGAAAAGGGGCCACCCAAAGTGATTACTGCCGTCCTTCGGCACTACCTTGCCATGTGGGTGGTAAATGCGAAACATCGCAAAGCTCTCACGCGTATGTTGACCAGTCAGGATCCATTGGCGGTGGAGCACCTGAGGTATAAGAAGAGATATCATAAGGATGTGGTCCCCGGAGTCTACGGCGGTGCAGATTTGGTTGCGTAAGCGTAGAAACGGCTGAACATGCTTTGTTCTTCTGCGAGGAGTCAGAAAGGCTGAACCAGGCTCTAGTGCTGGGAAGGTTCGGTTCGGTTCAGGTTCAGGGCACTTTGCTCTGAACGTCGAACTTGAACCCCGCGTTCGGTTCAGGTGAGTGCTGGACCTTGAACCCGAACCTGCGTTCAGGTTCGGTTCGCGTTCGAACGCGTTCGAACCTGGACAAATTTCGGCTTGCTTGGCGACGCAAAATCGGGTCCAGGATGACCAGGCATCCTATTTTCCTTCGAATGGAACATACTACCAGGGCTGTAACACGCGTTAATGTCCTTCACGGGTGTACGGGGACCAGAATATGCTTACCAAGGTTCTTTGACAAATTGACATGCACCCAATGTTACTTGAAGAGATCAAGATTTTTCTTAATTCTTTTCAATGAGATGCCAGAGATTTTCGTAGAGGTGAGTAGCACTTTCTGCCGACGTGTCTGGGGCAAGTGTGGCCAGAAATCGCCGAAAATCGTGGAAGATTTAGCCAATTGGCCAATTTTCAGGTTCAGCGTTCGATTCGGTTCGAACGCGAGCCTCACCGCCCGAACGCCGATCCTGAACGCCGCGTTCGGTTCAAGCAAATGTTGAACGTTGAACCTGAACTCGGCGTTCAGTTCGGTCCGGTTCAGGTTCGAACCGATTCCTGAACCGGACCTTCCCAGCACTAGAACCAGCGGCGCACAAACTTGGTGTCGAACACAAGTGCGCGGGTGCCGGATGTGTTATGGGTTTCAACTGCGTCGGCTACAGCGGTGCTGCGAACGCTGATATTCAATCGTGACTCAGTTTGCCAGGCTTCAAATTGCGCGCATTAGGTTTTTGAAATTTTTGCGGGGACAGTGCTGGTTTGGCCAGAGGGACATTAGGAGGGGGGCGGGGCTTCAGTGATTGTCTAAACAGCGGTACCTGGTCCTACCAAATGTGAGTAACTATTCGCCTGGCCTGCCGCGAGGCTTTCTAGGGTTACTTGAAGTTGTGTACGTCGAGGGCCTCCATCTATGGTGGACGGCGGGGATTGTACTTGGGAGGAGAGAACTCGGACCAGGCCCCAATGTGTTTTGTCCGTTTCTCCTGCCAAGCCAATGACCGGCCATGAGATGGATGCTGAGGACCTATGCACATTTGCCTCTGGACAGTATTCGTGGTGGGAAAGGTGTTTGGTTGCTTGATTCACACAGGAAGGTCAGTTATGTCGGAATCATACATGAAGAAAATGGTTAACTGACGGATGTCAGGGCATATACCATTGGATTCGAGCGCGCTGATGGCTTGAAAGGCCTCCGGCGGTTTCGGGAGCGGGGCGAAACAGAGCCGAATGGTCCTACGTACGAGAGCCGGATCCAGGAGCTGCTTGACAGTCCCTTCAAAATGAAGCGAGGGAAGTAAAGTCAAAAGATGCGAGCTGAGAGCGGACGTACGGTAGTATGGTTCTGTGGAGCTTTTTTCTTTTTTTGTCACATCCGAATATCGAACATGCTACGCTGCAGAAAAATAAGCCGGGTGATTGAGACCCCAACGTTCATGCCAGAAATACTCAATTTGTGGCGGATTATTATTCGTGGAACTGTATTCTATTCCTGGGCGCATCGACTAATTAGAGGGCTTGTGCCCAAGCAGCATGCCGCTTTTGATTGTGCAAAAAACAGCATGCAGCTTTTTTTTTTCCTCTCAAGGCAATTACAATTGTGTAATAGCATTGGGGTATCGGAATTGTACTAACAGGCAGAATTCGTAAAAAAAGCTGCATGCCACTTTTGCACAATGCAAAAAAGCGGCATGCCGCTTGGGCACAAGCTCACTATTACCCCGCAGACAACCGCATGCGCATGATGGCCCTCAGTATGGGTCTCGTGCTCGTCATCATCCGAACCTGCACCCCGGCGGCATTTACCTCGACGCCTCTAACTGGATTCTCGCAGACGGGAGCTGACTCGCGCAGAGAAAATCCTAGGTACATGCGTTGGGATCCTGTAGGTCTGCAACCGCCGAGGCGAAATTGCCTGAGTTGACTCGAGTTTCGTACTGCTCGGCCGTCAGACTATCGCACAATATGTTCTGATGCCAGAGACGTCAAAGACGCCAACGACAAACCTGCAAATTTACTGACATTAGTTCTTGTGGAACTGCGATGGATCAATCAGATTGCAGGATCCGCGAGCCGGCTGAGTGGCGCCAACGAGAAAGGCAACAGGCAGCCACATGAAAGTTGTTGTAAGTGTAGTTAGATTTGTTGTACCATTCTAATGAAAATTCCAGCTACCGCACGCGAGTCGAGAGTAGACAAAAGGTAAGTAAATCGTTCGAAAAATATAGGTCAGGTCTTTTATGAGAAGAATAGGTCCTTACACCCACGCCTATGACACGCCGAACGGACCAAGCACATCGTACTCGACGTGCAGCGCGTTGATCATGCTGTACGCACTCTCGAACGCAAACACATCCACGGCACCGAGTACACCGAGCCAGCGTGAGGTGGTGTTGTCCGCGCACGTCTGTACGGCGACGCGAAAGTACGCCTTGAACTCGGCCCAGGCGTTCCCTGCGTTCGCCGCGACAGTTGGCCCAATCGCGGCAGTCACATTGAATCCGCCGTTGATAGCGGCCGCGCACGAGTCGTGCAGGTCCTCGATGTCTAGAGGCAGTGAACATAAGCATGTGGATCATCAATGGAGACCGGAGTTTCACATTTCTTCTGCAGCAAGACATCATGCTTAGTACCAAGTCGGCCGACGTGGCCAGCCACGAACACTTCAAAGTCGAACGTGAGCAGTACGTCGTGCGCGGCGGTCCACCCAGGGATGAAGCTCGATATCGCGAGCTCTGAGAAGGGCGCCCAGCCGGGGAAGACGACATCGATGAGCAGCGCGACGCGCTGTGCTGGGGCATACATGAAGAGGTTGCCCGGCGTGTGGTTGGGACCATGGTACGATAACTCGAGCGTCTGGTTGCCCACGCACAGGGTATAATTACCCACGAAGGTGACGTGCGGCAGCGGGCGCATTGGATCGCGCGGGGACAGCGACGCGAGCAGGCTGAGCGTCTCCCCGTGCGCGATGATGGTCGGGTGCGAGACGTTGAAGAGCGACGCCCCGCCGATGTGGTCCGCATGAAAGTGCGAGTACACGAGGTGGGTGACGGGGAGGCGCGTCGTGTTTCCAATCGCATACAGAAGCTTGTGTCCCATTGTCGGTGGTGCGCTGCGAACGAGATTCGACGTTAGGCGTTGGGCAGCTGTCAAACTGGCGCGGCGGGACTCACTCAACCACGATGACCCCATGTGTGCTCACGAGGAACATGTTCGAGTACGAGCCATCCGTTACCCAATAAAGGCCGCCGCCGAGGTCTCCAACAAAGTAGCCAAACGCGGGGTCAATCTTGACCGGGTTGACGGTGCTGGGAAGAGGCGCAAATTGGATCTGTGTATCACTGGGGCCGGGTGCAATCTTGAGCGAGTCTGGCGCGACCACTGCATGCTCATCATGCGAATGCGGGTGATCACAGGCGAACCCGCTGGCGGCCAGATACAAGAAATAGAAGATGCGGATGAGCTGCATTCCGAGTAGTGCAGCAGGTCTTTGGTGGCTGTCTGTTTGAGTGGATTGAACTTTGAGTTGAAGGGATTTATATGGAGTCTACTTGGTTCGCAATTTGATGTTTGGTATGCGTGATGATCTTCTGAATGCTCAGTAAATCTGGCCGTAGGAAACGATCCACCGGTCTTAATAATGGCCACACCGTTACTCAGACTGAGTCAAACACCATTACTCACCCCATTACTCAGCCCGTCCCCAACAGGCAGAGTACTCCTATGGGTTGCCGCATTAGTCTTTTTAAGGACGACGGGCCTTTCGCCTATTTTAATCTTTCTGGGGGACCGGAATAACTTCAAGTAATTATAATGGTCATTTTGGGGCCGTATTTTACCCTCCCGCCCACTCTTGAACCAAGTGACCGGGGGCCTGTCTACCTCTTGCAATCCAGCCACAACTCGCGAACACGCAGCGCAACGATCATACTTGGTTCATCTCGTAAAACATCAACGGAGTATTAACACTTTAACACTTGAGATCACGGGACGTTCCGAAAGCGGACCTAGCTGAGCAATATTATCCTGAGTTTTATCCTCCATCCATGAGCAAGCATTACTAAATCTATGAGCAAGCAGTCAATGCGATGCAATGCACCAAGAAGCCGCGCGAAGAGATGGTTGCAACCGCTTCAGGACGGCCATGTGGCCTTCCATCTCTCAGCTTGTCACCGAGCTCGCATTTTGACTAGGATCCAGCATGACCGCGGGCACTTATATTAACGTAGTCGCGGGATGGACGAAGGATGACCGCCGACGGGCCCCGTTCTCCCCAAAAGCGTGAGCAAATCATCTTCGAAGTTTGAACTCTGTGCCGCGGATCGCCCCTCCAAGGTGGTTCCCGGCATAACGATGAAAGGTACCTCTCTGATTTTTTTCAAGGCGCCAGTCAGCCAAGAACTTGTCGCGGCTGTAATCGGGGGCGTATATCTTGCGACCGAAACAATTGTACAGGCTCATCAGCCTCATCAGCCTCATCTGCAGCTGCCCGCCATCCTCAGAGCCACTAATTGCTTGAACGAGGGCATGAATTTAAATCCACTGGACAACAGGCGTATCATTATGTCTTTCTATGATGCATTCAAATAGTTTGTGGACTAGTCAGGTGTGATGACGGATATTTCCCAAGTGCCGATCGTATTGTTTCTCGTCCTCGACATCTGACTTTCTTTGAACCATTTCCTCGATTGATTTACTTGGACATTCCGTTTTACAAGTAAATCTGATACTTCTTATGTAGTATTGGAGTACAACACTGGGGCAAACGCTTCTGAGTAATACATGATTGACGTTGTACGAATTCAAACGGAAGGAAGCGAAATCCCCTTCTCGGAAAGAACAAAGTCCGGTCCGCAATTTCGCAGCCCCGAGGCAAACTCGCCTTATTCGCACGAAAAGGCGAAAAGGCAATGTCCCAGCGACATTGATGTAAAGCGATGTCCGGCACGCGGGAGGAGGAGCATGGGCCGCCGCTAATGCTTAAGGGAGGCGCGCAGGCACATTATCGTCCGGCAGCATCGATTGGAAAATAAAGGTGATGGGACGAAGTGGGCGCATGGCATGTGCTGATTGCCGCAGGATGGAGGAACGCCTGAGCTACGTTCATGAGAGTTGCAGCAGGTAAAGTGTCGGCCAGCGCCTCTTGAGGGTGTTCTCGTGCCGCTCCCGCTCTCAGTACCCAAGGTCCATCCCTATGTATCTCATCCGAGAAGACGGCGCCCCATTCTCGGATGAGATAGATAGTGAAGGCAGGAGCTTATTTCCTTCAATGGAGAAGGGGTTCAACTCGCCTTACTGGTTGAGTTTTCCCTGGGATGTCTGAGTTCAGTATTCCGGCCAATTGTGAGTCGCAGCATCCGTCAAGTTCCTTGTGAGATCCGCTGATTGAGGCGAGTGCGCGGAGACAAAAGAGAGGTAAATCTTACTCACCATGGCATTGATTCGGGCCCCAATCGTCAAACACCGTTCAGGAGGGATACGGATTTACGCGCGCCCCTCATCTGCGTCGATCGGGCCATGAACTGTAGTTAGGACAGGGTCATCTAGAGGTACCTCATTGAGATGTCATGTCAACAAAGACGAGTCACGACGCACGTGAGATTCGTTGAGGAAACGGCCAGCAAAATAAACTTGAACTGGGCGGAAAACACCGAGATTGAAAACGAGCAGCTGCGATACGATTAGGGAGGGTGCACTGGGAACATAACGAGACTGCATAGTTTTGCGCGAAGTCTTGTCGAGTATTCCGACACAGCATACGTTCTGGTAGAGCACCTGGAGGTTCCGGATCGCGGTTTCCACCCCGTTTCGCACAGGTGCCAGCGCCAACTACCATCGCCACAACGAGAACATCATTAGCGCGATCGAAAGCGCCTATGAGCTCCATGCACGGCCCTGGACGCCAGATGAGCTCGCCGTTGTACTCCCAGGTAAATTTCTCGCGCAGCGCTGGAATAGATAGCAGCCAAAAGATGAATATCTCCTCCCATGCCGCACAGGGATTCCTAGGGTTGTCCAAGTCAGTTGTGAGCGCAGACGGAGGAGGATAGCCCATGAAAATTTCTTCCGCAACGATGCGCTCGTACCGTTCAGCCAGCGTGAGGTACATTGGTTTAAATTTCGCAATTTCAATCGTGTCGTCGCCGTACGTTAGCTTCATGCCGTCCTCGCTACACCAGCTTGCCGCCTCTTCCACAAATTCGTCTGAACGAATCACGCAGAGCAGCCCGTGAACGTTCATGAGGTAGGAGAATGGGGTTTCTTCCCGTCAATAGGAAACTTGCGGCGTTGTTGGTATGCCCTGTACGATTGAAGGAGTTAACACAACAGAACCCGTCATAAATTCGCGTACGTACTCCATGAACGTCAGATGAGGGTCGGCGTTCAACATCCGCCGTATCTCTGTCATTTGGGTCGTTCTATTGGCATAAACCAAGCGCATGATTTGCGACGTAACGTTTGATATCCGTCGTAGCTTGCCCTTGTCGGTGAAACTGGTGATGACAGCAAAGCAGGTCACAGCATTGAAGTACTTGTCCTGCCTATTGTCGGCCTTGATGTGCGAGAAGAGGGCAAGGATGGCTTCGTGGACGAGATCCTCGAGCTCGGCGGTCGCCATATCATCTAAACCGGCATCTAGAGCATCCAGAAGTGCGCTCAGTACATCCGTCTGCTCCTCGTTCAAAGGGTATTTATAGGGCCCACCGTCCTCCCGAAGCTGCCGAAGCAAGTTGAAGACGAGGCTCCACAAGAACAGCCCGTATTTGGTGCACGACTTTTCGGAGACTGTATTGAACCCCGCTAGCGAACCTTCCCTGAACGACGGTGTTAGTATATTTCTCCTGGTCGTTGCGGTCGCGGATACCGTTCTCGGGACAGCCACCAGAGCAGTCGTGCGCGCTGCCCGCGGCCCCCAGGCTAAGAAGATGATCCTAACACATACCGTAGAGGCTACGGACAGCAATTCACGCGTGCAGCACATGACCAGATTTTCCGCGTCGATCTGGATAAATTGCCGTTGCGGAGGAGTGAGCCGATTGAGGCTGAGGACCCCATCATCCTCTTTCGGAAGACCCGTCCTCCCCCTATCGACTATGCCAACGTCGTATTCGGGATCCCCGAGAACGAACAAAACATCGACATGTTTCTTCAACGCGAGGGCTGGCATCTCCATATTCAGCGGTACACCCCGGCGTGCCTGATCGAATCTTCGCGTGCATCGACAGCGGAGGATGGTGATCTCCACGACCTAAAGCTCAGCTTCGTAGGGTATATACACCGCGTTCAAGATGAAATCGTGAAGCATGCGGGGTGTGGCTTACAGAAGCTCATCGTAGACATTGGATTGTACGTATGAAATCCGTTGTGCGACAAAAAAAGAAAAGCTCTGTGGTTAGGGAAAGTCCGAAAACTGGGGCAGGGGTCTGATAGCTGCACCAGGTGATACTCTTCTTCCAGTTCGACCGCCAGCCCATTAGGGACGTTTACACGTGGGAATGCGCGTGGATGTGCGTTTCCAGGATACCGAGGTCCACGGCTGTTCCACAAGATCGGCAGATGACGACGCGGTAGAGCGTATTCACGACGATATCGAAAGACGTGAAATTAAATTCGGGGTGGAGTACGACGGTATGCTCATCGGGATCGCGCCGATGCGCTGCAAGGTTAGCTATGCGACGTTCTTCGAGATTGAGATCGGTGTCATCGTGGCTAGGAGGAGGGGGTGGCGTCCGTGATTCGCTCGGTGGAGGTGAATTAACGGACAGGGCGCGCGGTACGTAGTCGTCTTCGGCTCCGAGAAGGGCTTGTGAGCCGTGGGGTGTAACACTCACGGGCGCCTCCTGGTAAAGATCCAGCGGCTTTGCGCCCGCCGATGGAAGTGCAGCGCGCACAATGTTTCTGCAATTAGTAAACTCCCAGCAAGTCATAAAAACGCCGTGAACAACGCACCCGGATAACCTGCCCATCGTCGGCACTCTCGTTGCATCTCAAACAGTGAAATTCCCCGGTGTCGGGGTTCCTCTGAGGCACAAGGGCCTGGCCGTCTGAGTACGTGACTCTGGCCTGCAGGTAGTGAACTTTGCGCATGTGGGATTCGAGGGAGCCGAAAAACTTTGGGGGATCGCACTTGATGCATTCTCCAGATTTCTTCTTGCGCGTGGCCATAAATGGAAGAAGGAGCAAAGGAAAGAAGACGCCGCTTTGAAAAGAAGCGTTGGGGTTTCTCACGCATCACATGATTTGCCCCAATACGGATTCTTGTGTTTAGTTGTGCTCTGAACGCCGCTCCTCGCCTCGGAAAAATGAGTCTCGAATCATAGAGGAAAGCCCAGTTTCGTACGACTTCATTACATCGCCTATTCAATTGATAATATGCTGCCATGCATCTTTTATCCTCGTTGCGATTCAGATCAACAAATTCAGCCTGCACGACGGATTCTACGCAGAAATCCAAGTAAGCTGAGTATATGCAGGGAAGATGCGGAAGTCGTGCCTTTCATATCCCAAGAAACTCTCCCGTCCTTCGCGCGGGCAACTTCAGACCCATATGCCTGTTAGACTTCATTTATCGTATGCATCGCTCCGTAGCTGCGTATTGTGTCTCTGGGTGCGCTATCCTTTCATCCCAGCCTTGGTGGGGAAGGCTGAAATATAGATTATATACCTGACGTCGATGTCACTCATGTGACGTTTATTTCTCTACCGCCAAGTCGACCTCCTTATTTGAAAAAAAAAACAAGGAAACACGGATGCAGGCGCTTCAATGATTAAGTTTCAGTATATCAAGGCCCACCGTTTCATTCCGTAGTTCTCGGGCTGGTGGGGAATAATTTTGCAAACTCAGACGCCCAGGCCAAAAGAGGGGCAGTAATGATGCACACAGGATCACAGATCAATATCCAGGAAGTGTAAGGGCAACCCTGGCGGCCCGAAATATCTCAAGAGTCCTGGCAGGGGGGATCCGAAGTCAATTGAAGTACACTACTACAGGAAGAAGCGCACCTGGCAGGGGGGATCCGAAGAGGAGAAAGTCTGAGGATTCCCCGGCCAGGTGCGTGCCTATATACCAGCTAGGGCTAACTACGGGTTGCGCATGGTTCATTGATGGCGTAGTGAACGGCAGTGATCCCGGGCACGATCACATGCGGAGTGCCATGCGGAGTGTGGGGATCCGTCCAGATGGGGTTTGGCTCGGCGGGGGGAACGTCGGAGGATAGCGGAGGTCCGACCGGAGGTTGGATCGGAGGATCCGGGGGTCGGATCGGAGGATCGGGGGTTGGAAATGGGGGTTCCCCTGACAGGAAGGCTGAATGTGGTGCCACATTCCGGGATTAGATGTCTGTATGCTACATGCGGCTGCGACGACACTGACATGGTATCGTATCGGTGACTGCAATTGCGACTTGCGCGGATCCTTATGCTCTCAACCCTGACGAGTTTGAGCTTGCCAAGTCTATTTTTCGTTCATTAAACAACTTGGCGGACGCTCATTAGGCAGCTGGCCCGAGCCAGACGTCAGATCGCAGATTATAGTTCGTGCGTAAGCCATCTGGCAGTCTCGGCCGTCGGGCAAGGTTGACTCTCTCTCCATCCGCGCCGTACACGACTATGGATCCCCGTGTCGTACAGTGCTTCCTACCCTCAATCAGTTCCCACTTGCACGCGACCATCTCATGAGGGTTGAAATCGTGGGAGACACCAATCGACTCATCGCGAAGGGCTTTCCATTAAAAACCCAGGCAGAGCTGTCTGTCAGCCACGAGAATGGATGACTTCCACTTTTTTAATGGGGAGGATGTCGTTAACATAGCGCTCCGGACTATGGTATAACAAGCCATGTGTCGACGGCGATGTCTATCAGACATGACAATGAATGGACTTCCATTTCTGCGGTCATAGGCCAGTGGGATTTTATTACCTTTGGGTTATTTTTTCTCCCGCAAGTGGTTCCAGCTTGAGGACGTACTTGATCAGTGCGGCCATAATCAGGATGCAGGTTTTTGGAAATTGATATTGCTTGTAATTACATTGGAGGCATTGTAGTAAATCCTAATTACGAGCTAGCTCTCCACCTCCAGCTATGTTCTGCACCCCCCGGACGGACCCCTTTCCAACCCATAAATCGATGACAGATGGGATCAGTCAAACTCATTGAACGGTTCCTTCCCGAAATTTAATTAGGTGCCGGACAGACCACCGGCAAAAGAGAAGCTGCGTGGCACCACAACACATAAAAACAGCCCTGCTTGCCTTTGCCATAATCCAAACTCATCCCCGTCTTCTTTCACAAGCTCACAATGTTGTTCACCGTAAAATCACTTGTCTCTCTGGCCACTTTGCTGACGCTCATCAACGCGGTGCAAGGGTGCGCAAGCTCAGGTACCTTCTGCGGCGCGGTGGTGGGAGGCATTCCCTGCTGTGCCGGCTTAACTTGTACCACTACCGGTGTCAGTCATCTTCTTGGCAATTACACATCGAGGTCTAACTTCTCGTCAGGTCTGTCGCGGCTGCGCAAACCCAGGTGAATTCTGCGGTGGGGGAGCGGGAGGTGTTCCCTGCTGTGCCGGGCTCACTTGTACCACTACCGGCGTCAGTCATATTTTTGACTAGCCCACATAGAGATCTAACTTCTCCTCGTCAGGTCTGTCGTTGAGTCTAGGACATGTCAAACAATCAGGTAGGATGCCCCTGTCTTTGAATTGGGGTGGTGAACCGCATATGTGTGTCAATGGGGGAGCCAAGGTGGAGGATGGATAGCAAAGTAGAGGCGGGAGAAATTAAGTAAGTAACGAACAAATATCTAATTTCTTCAACAGCAGGGACGAAATGCAGGCGGTTCCAACTTCGGACAGTTGCGCACCTGAACAAGAATAGAGGCTTTGCAGCAGCCACCCGGTGGCTGATCAGGCATGCGGTGGCAAGTGGCTGTGGCTCATCCGGTGGCTGGCCTATTGTGTATATTGAGGACACCGCATCCCATATCCCCTGTTTAAGAAAGGAAAAACCATATTGGAGTCTTACTGTCTTGCTCACATCTCATTCCTGAGGAATGGAGGGAAGATTCTGCTGTTTATTTTGAATGGGGAGCCAGCAGAAGAGGCAAATAGAGAGTTTGCGGTGAGCCACCGGTAGCCACCCGGTGGCTCCCAAGGCATGCGGTGGCGAGTGGCTCCACCCCGATTACGCAGAGCGACGTCATCCGGTGGCTGACCCGGTGGCTTCCGGTGGCTCATTTTGGGTGTGATGCACGTCATTTGAGGCGCCACCGGTACCGCATGCCTCGGGAGCCACCGGGTGGCTACCGGTGGCTCACCGCAAACTCTCTAATATGACTTTAAGGGGCATAGGCAACCAAGAAAAAGCAATAGTGGAGACACTCACCAAATGACAAAGACATATTTTCAGCCACTGAATCAGCCACAGCCACTGACCACCACATGCCCGATCAGCCATCAGGTGGCTTTCAGTGGCTGCCGCAAAGCCTCTATTGATGGCTTAGTTAGCCACCTACCGAAATGCATGATTGCCGCCCAGTATCAAATTGGATAGAGGTCTTAGAGGAGGAATTTGATACACATTGGTGGTATGTGGGATATACAGGGGAAGCATAAAACTTCGCTTCCAGCAGGCAGTCTGATGCCGAAAACCAGCACATTAACTAAGCGGGTGTTCCACAACAGAAAAAGCACAAGCTGGTCCAAAGTTGAGTGGGAATGGGTTTAAAGAAAGGAGCCGAAGATGAATGGGCCACCATATGAATCCCCAGTGCCCACCATTCCCACAAAAAAAAAATCTGCACCTCCTGGACATCAAATTCAGCCGATTTCCTCTCGTGTGCAGCAATCCGAGAGAACTTCAGCACCCAAAATGATAAGATGCCATGGAAACTGTGGCATACCCAATGTGGAAAGCCCTTGTCAAGATCCAGACTCATGCTGTCAAGGGATCTCATGATATGAGGTTCGGAACTTCACCCCCCAGAATCAAAGTCTGTTTTTCTTGGACGCCTAATGCACGTAGATCTTGATGATTCACGCCAATTATGTCCAGGCCTCATGCCCGCAGGATAGCTACAGAATGAGCCCAATAAGTCCCACATTGACGAAGATTTCGCGAAGAACGGGCGGAGCGAAGTGGTGGCGGCTGAATCA
The DNA here is from genome assembly GCA_029204075.1 of Mycena capillaripes. Classification (NCBI taxonomy): domain Eukaryota; kingdom Fungi; phylum Basidiomycota; class Agaricomycetes; order Agaricales; family Mycenaceae; genus Mycena; species Mycena capillaripes. The sequence goes on along the minus strand of JARHKZ010000003.1, from coordinate 4,868,539 downwards.
TGTCAAGGAAATGATGTTCACACGCCCAGGAACAGTGATCAAAACGCCATAACTTTTGATCGATATCGGCATTCGAGTCCCTCGGCCTGTTCTCCAAGTGGCCGACTAACTGAGGGTGGCCGACTAACCCCTCGCCAATAGTACCTGAACTACACCGATATAGCTGCAAAAAATTCATGCGTACTTACGGAATATTGCTACTCCATCTGCTGAGTTTTCTAGCTTTGATTCGAGTACCTTCCAAATCTTTTGCGTATCTTTTTCAGACAGACAAGATATGCCTTCGCTTCGCTCCGGCATCACTGTACGTTAAAGGGCAACTGTTGAAATTCCAACATTACAGAGAACAAATCAGCTCGTAGTCCAATGCGCAAAGATTTCCTGTTCATTGAGCACAAATACAGGTCAAATTTCAACATTACAGAGAACAAATCAGGTCGTAGTCTAATGTACACACATTTCCTGTTCATTGAGTGCAATACAGGTCCTGCAAGGATTAGTGAGTGAATGACAAATGAATAGAGGAGAAAGCGTACTCTATCCATGGAAAAAGACGGCAGCAAATCACGGCTCCCGGCAGGGCAGGGGTGGGGAGCGATTGGAGGTCGCCAGCGCCGCGCGCCCGCTGGACTGATAGAAATACGTGTACTGTGTGGAAAATGAGCAACCTTACCCGAAACAGGTCGTGGAAGCGTCGTTAACTCGTAGAAACACAATGAGATTAATTAAAATGTGGGTCAGGTGTCCGGCATCCTTCCAGCGCCATTGAGAGGCTTACTGGATGGTTACAAATTAAATTAGGTGTCCATTGCAATACTCATGCTTCCGCCTTGAGAGCTACAGGTGAGCAGTGTTGAAGATAATAAGGAACTCACCGTAGGGTAGTGCGTAGCTGGCAGGACCTCAAAATGGAATCAGCCTGTGACAAGCTAGTAAAAGTTGAGTTCTACTCAGCGGTGCCGCGGATGCAAGGCGCCGTGCCATGCAAATGCGAAAAATTGAATTCCAAGATTCGTGATGGCTCGCTCAAAAAAAATTGAGGCGTGAGTTGGCGCATGCGCCGGCAACAATCGGGTGGAAGGTAGAGCGACGTGCGCCAACGCAACGGTAATGTCGATTTTTAAGTTGAGCTTGCAGCAAGGAGGGATTCGAGAGCAATCTCACCTGCAGTGTGACGAACGCGAGACTAGTATGAAGGTAAGAAGGATCGCTGCAGTGGGGCCTTGAGCGCAAGATGCTTTGGGATGTGTATAAACGATGCAACATTTAGGACGTAGCTGATCGTGTCAACGTCTCGCCTCTGTAGGCGGCAATAAAAAGCAGTACATTCGATCCTTTGCGTTGAACGCTGAACCTGTCTCAAAGATTGTTAGCGAGATTTGTTCAGGGTCGCACAATGTGTGTTACCAGTGTCAACATGAAAATGAACGCTATGGGAACGTGATGAGCAGGACAGAAGAGGCAAAAGATGAGACATAATCTAACAGGTTGCCGCAGAGCGATTCAAGCCGCTCTGATAGCGGTTCAAGCCGCTCTTATAGCTCGAGCACCCTTTGGATCTGAACCTTGAAAAGTCTGGCGCCTTCCCGTCTTGACCAAGGCCATGATCGTGTAGTCGGCAGAATTTGAGCATCTTCCAGCCATCCCGGGAATTTGAGGTGTCATGAGGGATCCTTGCGTTCCCATCTTGAGAAGCTTTGTCCCGTCCCGGTTTTTAGCCCAGCCTTTATCGTGACTTGAGATTGGACGTGGTGCCAAGAGCAGTTCTTGGTTTTGATGCTTCCGTGCGGAGTAGCTTGATTGAGGGAGGAACTGACCTGAGGCTTTGCATTGAAGGGAAGAATATTGCTGGGGTACATGAAATGATGATGGGGGAAGGCGAAGGATTGACGACGCTGGGCCATTATTTGAAGAGTGTGTACGCGGCCGCAGCGCAAAGCTCCGAAGGCTGTGGCTTCACGGAATCTGCCTCTTTTACTGGAAGGGACCCGATTTAGGTTTCATTCCACAGCCTTGGATCTGGGAATAAGGGCACCGTGAGAACGATTGAACAGGATTGATTCTCGCGCAGCTCAGATCGGAGTTTCCGGAGGCGGTTCAGGTTTCATGCTGTGACTCAGAGATCTGAAATCGTGGTCTCGGTGAGAACGTTTGCACGCATCTGGTTAGATCGATTGCGGGGGCAGTCCATCTGCTGTTAAGTTGTCGCCCATTTGATGATGAAAGTAAGCAGATTGCGAGAGGGAAAGAAAAGGGGATAGCCCTTATCGGGAAGATCGCAAAGAGATGCAAATAAAAAGCGGTCATTTCGTTAAAGAAACGGTAGATGACCGCTGTCATTTGCTGCCGAACACCGCTTGGAACTCCCCGAGATCCGACAACGCGGAACTCTTCCGAATTCCCCTTTTTCACGTGCAATATCTTAGTTTCTTTTGTCTTTATTGTCTTATTTTCCCTCACTAACCTCAGTATCCATATTCCAGCCCTTGAAATGACCATTTTTGCCTTGCGAGCTGCAGTGGATGTTTGGGAAGACAGTGATCCTGTTTGATCCGCTATCGTAACTCGGTTCCGAGCAATAATCACGGCAGGCTTGACGGGCTCCGGATCTCACTGACTAACATCATGGCGCCCTCGATATCTGACGACTTGCGCATAGAGCTCATCACAGAGGCCGGCGACTTCCAGTCAGCTTTCATTTGTCTCCGCAATGCCTTTGGCCACCAAACACATGACGGGATATGGACGGCCATGAATCCAGGCTGGGACACGCCCGAGGGTGTCGCCCGGGGAGCACGCGAGCTGGCAGATCGATGGACAGCCAGTCGAGAGAAAGGGGATACACAGTTCCTCAAGGCTACGCTCGCCGGCCCAGGCGAGGAGCGCATCATCGTAGGCATGGCTATCTGGGTCCACGCCTCTCTAGTCCCCGGCCACGGCGAGGCGATCAGGCCCGCTGACTTCACGCATCTGTACCCGGACAATGAGCCCGAGGAGCGCTACCTGCGACAGGTTCTGGACTCGCTGCACCAACAGCGGCTTAAGACGCTGAGGGAGAAGGCCAAGCCCGAGTCGCCGCAGAAGTCCGCTATGGTGCTGGACTTGCTCGCCGTAGACCCGGCTTTCCAGCGCAGAGGCGCTGCCTCACAGCTGGCACAATGGGGTCTCGACGAAGCGCAGCGCCGTGGAGGGCTCGAGGCCATCTTGGAGGCGTCTAATATGGGACGACTTGTCTACAAACAGTTGGGCTTCCGCGAGGTACAGGGAATCGAATTCGAGGTTGATGAGGAGTTTAAGGAGCGGGAGAGGCCCTCGAACGTGTTTATGCGTACCGGCGCCGCTTAGGAACGCGCCGATAATTAGCCGAAAAAAATCAGTTTCTCTGCGTTTTTCAAAGCTCGCACGCTCGCGCTGGGAACTCGTTCGGAGTCGTTGGCCGCTGAAGACAATTCATTCTGACTGCATGCTGCCTGGCCACCTCTGAACGCTGAGACTCAAGATTTACTCTCGCTGAGATGCTCAAGATGCCATAGCCATTGTGCTTCCAGCCACTGGCTGTCTTGTTCTTCCCACTGTACCTGGCATGGTCTGTGCTGTGGTCGACGACGGGCTCGCAGATGCCCTCCCTTTCGCGAGTGGCGCCTCGCTAGCACATCCCCTCGCGACTGGGGTTTCGGGCCGTTACCCGCGTCGCCCCGACCATGGCCATTCGCATTCGGGCTGTGGCACCGACTTCTCGCGGGATGCACCTCGCCGCTTGCCTTCAACTTATGCTGCTTCCCGTATGCCGATATGACTCCCTTGCTGCGTATACCATTCTTCAGTGATTGACCTGAAGCTTCCTTGCGCAGCTGGGCTTTCTAGACCGCATTCAGTGCCTCTGAGCACTACGCTTCATGTGTTTCGGTAACTCCCGTCATTGCCTTTATGTATCGTGGCTAGATCCCTGTCTGGCGAATGTGGCAAAGCTTCCCTAAGCTTCTCGCCCAGTTGCACAGTCGCGTTCTTGCATGACATACCGGGCCTTCTATGTCATTCCATCCCAGTCTATATACATCGTTCAAAGACTGTTTTTTTTTTTTTTTGCTGCTACTTTTGCCACAGCACGTACGGATGTTGGGATCGAAAACCGAAGCAGCTTCCCCGGGCCGTGCGGTACTGAATGGTTGGAATTCCGACTGCTAGGACTTCCCCTCGTCGCCCGAAAGTCTATCCTGTTCATTAAGTTATGGGCCCCGCCCAATTCTAAATTCTAAATTCTCCACAAAGATCTAGTTGACAAACTTACTCTTTTTACCTCTATCTATACACCATGCTCACCCCCAACTCGAAGCTCAGCGACTACTTCTTGCGCGTACCGAAGTGCGAGGAGGACGGATCGAATTGGAGTGTTTACAAAAATCGCCTCATGTACGCGGCCGATGCTGCCACCTTGGGCGACCACCTATCTCTCACTTACACCGCTTCCGTCACTCCGGCAATGTCCACCCAGCCTACGGCTACCGAAACTGCTGCCCAGCAGGCGTATGAAAGGGACTTGAAGGCATACAAATCAAGTAATTTATTAGCTCCTCTTAAGTTCCGGGTGATTTGGCCACTTTTCAAACTCAAGTTTTACTACATCTTAAGTGCTTGTACAGTACTGTATGTACATGCTAGATACCAAAACATTGATATTATTGTTGTGCAACTTCCATCTTACAGCTCTTTGCGGAAGTAATGACACCTCCTAAAAATAGATTAAGAAAGAGTAATTTGAATATACCGTATTCTTAGGTTTGTTCCTTGGTCAATTCTGGCCCGATTAACATGATTTTGAGCGCGTTGGAGAGCGGGGAAGCGGGGCTTTCTAAAGTAGGTTCAAGTCTTGTGTTCCTTAAAATTCGGGCTACAGACTTTCAACACAACTTTGAATTGCACGTTCCTCAATGAATTCTGGACCAATTCCAGCGATTCCAGACTCATTTGGAAGAGGGAAGTGAGGCACAGGATTGGGAGATGTGAAATTTTGGTTAAATATCGAAATGACATCTGCTGAATGAACTGTCTGTAGCACAGAGTAATTTCATTCTGTACAGTGCATATCGTGTATGCCACACGGCTGAATGTTTCACACTTCTTTGCCGCCTCTCCAGCGTTCAGAATGCTTTGGATTGAATTGAAGCGGCCCAGAATTGGCTGAGAACTGGCCATTGGTATAGCAAGGTCATACCACACAGCCTGAATTTTGAGATGTTAGAGTTTCTTATTTTAACAAGCAAGTAGGATATGGTATGAAAGCGGTGCTTAAGCGCTCTCTAACGCACTGTAAATTATCCAAATCTGTTGAGAAATGAGCAAGAAATGAACTCGGCAATTTGGCGCATCAAACTTGTTCTTATTCATCAAATTTTGATGGGTGTCATTACTTTCGCAAATAGCTGTAAGTTTGCACAATAAATACAGTTATGTTCACACAAGACTTAAGTTCACGTTTCGAGATCAGGATCAGTTCATATAAAATATATATCTAGATAATTGAAAGACTTAAGTTTGAAGTTTGTACTACTTGAGTTCTGCTGTGCGTCTTAAGTCCTATCGATGGACTTGAGTTGTAGCACAACTTAGAATCTAAGGTGGCTTCAGCTCCGTGTCAAAGGTCCAAAGCCGGTAACTTCATGCCTCTTCCCACGCTGCTGCTTGGGTTTTGCCAGACTCTTCACAACGCACTCGTAGCTAGATCATTAGCACCATTGATGTCCATACACAGACTTGAAAACTCACCTCCTGAACAGAAAAAGGAACTCACAGGAGAATGAAAATGAACGTGAGTGCGCACTGAGTACATTGTGAACTGCTGCCAGAAAGAATCATTGCAGTCTGCCAGAATGAAAATGCAACTCGTCTGAAGATGGAAATGAACATAAGGCATTCATAAAATGACACGGATGAAAGATGCCGATGGTCTCCCAAGCCAGATCAAGCGACAAGAGACAGCGCACGTTGCCTCGCATAGGAGTGATTTCACAGGCACCCGCACCCGACAGATTAGAGTATGAAGGAGGAAGGAGAAAGAAAAAAAAATGGTGTGCCACCCTTCGCTAGGCTGAGCCCCTGGGTCATGGGCCGATACGGCTCACAGAAGGTGAATGTTAATACGATACAGCAAATGGCACATCATATTCATTTGGCCAGCACAAGGTGGGATGGAGTGCACACCGGCCATACCTGTGGTTAGAACCGTCAGCGGTTGGGCTAGGTGCGGAACATAGATGCTAGTTAGGATCTGCACAGTGATTTAGCTCGGGCTACGTAGTGGCACTAAGTGGAGCCCAATTTGGCATGGATTAATGGTAGAGGGCCAGAAATACCTGTAGCTTAGGGTTAAACTAATGGGATGCGATGATTGAAAAGGGGGCTCAGACCAAATACCAAATACCAGTAAACGAGCTCGGAAGAAAAGTGAAATGATGTTCTAGCTTTTGCCGTTCTCGCCATACTGCCAAACGAGATTGCCGAGAGCCTTCCAGCATCAATGAACAAAAACATCTTTTAGCAGTAAATATTTTGTACATCTATATCCTAGAACCACATTCCCAATCGACAACTGGTTTTATGAAAAAATAGGGAGAAGGTGTATATACGCGTTGGCTTGGTAGCTCAAAATTCAAACACAAAGAATTTGGCCGATTTCAAGGTCTACAAAGAACCCTCAGCACATATTGACATAAAAAGGTGAAAGGGGAACATACTTGTGCAACCACTGTTAATCGCTGGATTAAGTGCGTGCAGCTGAGCGTCGGAGACACCAGTCTTTGATTCGATGCCCGAGCACGTGTCTCCACTCACGACCGTATACGTCTGTGCGCATCCGCCACTGAGGCAGAGAGTTTGGCCGACTTCAAGGTCTGGAGAAAAAGACTCAGCACATATTGACATAAAAGGTGAAGGGAGAACACACTTGTGCAACCACTATTAATCGATGGATTCAGGGCGTGCAGCTGAGCGTCGGAGACACCATTGTTTGCCTCGATGGCCGAGCACGTGTCTCCACTCACGACCGTATACGTCTGTGCGCATCCGCCACTGAGGCAGAGAGTTTGGCCGACTTCAAGGTCTGGAGAAAAAGACTCAGCACATATTGACATAAAAGGTGAAGGGAGAACATACTTGTGCAACCACTGTTAATCGATGGATTCAGGGCGTGCAGCTGAGCGTCGGAGACACCATTGTTTGCCTCGATGGTTGAACAAGTGTCTCCGGACACGACAGTATATGTCTGGGCGCAATCACTATTTCCGGGGTCACTTCCGCCACAACCAGTGCGCGCGGATATGATATTTTTGATTTGCATGTCGAATCTTCCATTTGCTGCGTTGAATATCCTCATTCGTACAAATCTATTCTTCATGATATGCAAGGCAGACGTACCATATGCCTGCGAAGAGTCCCTAGAACAAGGAAATGTTAGGTTGATAATAAACCTAAGGAGAATTACTTACCAGAGCATGACCCCGCCGAAGCGGGAGGTATCCAACGCCCGACTTGCGAGTGCGATGGAGCCCAAAGTCGACGCAGACACGTATTCACCGGCGTTGGCGGCCGTCGTCGAGGCCGGAGCACCTGTTATTATATCACACAAGTGAGACCAAGCTCAGATAATAATGCTAACCAATGTAAAGCTTGACGTTAGGATTCGCGAACAGGTGGGGGAGCCAGTCCGTGGCATAGTTCCAGCCCTATTGGATGGGTGAGTTTATCTTCGCAAGGACATGAGAGGCCGCACAGAAGAGGGGTACGATTTCAGGCCGCTGTTCGGATTATCATGGTCAGTGCTGAAGATGTCTGAGTGCATGGTTGAATACTTGCCAAAAGTTACTGTGAAGTTCAGTCATTAGAGGAAGTATTTCGGGGCCAGTGTCTCTTACTTGTAGAATTGAATATAGACGGAATCGAACCACACAGTATCGAGAGCGTTTCCGACCCACGCGTCGGGGAAAGGGCATTGAGGAGCGGCCGAGAGATAATAACTGACGATGCAATTGAGATTCGCATGTACAACTTCGGGAATAAACCCACGGTTTGCTGGCGCCCGACCATAGCGAACGGATCTGCGTTGCGAACGCAGCGTAACCAGTGTTGGTACCCGATTCAATATCCAAATCAACCCTGAAACGGGTGTGAATCGGGGGCGGACGCATGAGATGAATTAGATTGCATACCCGTCGAGGACCACCGAACCAAAGGGCCGGTGGGCACCCGACCCGCCCAGGAACATATTCCAGATTGTGGTGGCGAAATTCGTTGCGTCTGAGTCCGAGGCGAAGCGCGCAGTCGTAGTGCCCCCGCCGCCCAAGCTCAACGTGACGATCTTTCCCATTTCCTGGCACGCTTGGATCCCCGCAGCCATGGACGCGCAGGTGCCGGTTACGCCATTGTCATCGCAAGTCTGGCGGAAAATATTTAGCTCTAGAAACACCATGCGTAAAAAGACTTGCGTTGCCAAGGTTGAGGTCCGGGACTCCGCCACTGAAGCTATCGACAAACGCAATGGGGATGACGTCGATGCAGGTGTCCTGAGACAATCAGTCTTGGTCGTTGCAACATAATATAGAACGCGGGCACCTGGCAGTAGTTCTCGATTGTCTTTTGCCAGTTGGCGGTGTCGCTGCCATGGGTTGCCCCGTACGAGTTTTGGCCTAGGAGAAATGAACAACGGAACGTAGAAACAACGAAATGTACGTACCCCAATAGACAACCAACTAAACAGTGATGCGACGTAAATTGCGCGAAGGATGCGACAAGAGAGTAAGTCACTAACATTGTCACTGCGGTTGGGGTCGTAAGCAAACGCCGCGACGGCGCATAAGACGAGGGCGGAGAAGGCACTGGAGGAGAGCTTGAACATGTTCAGAGCCGTGGAGCGGATGAGGTAGATAGCGGTCGTTGAGCCCTTCTTATACTTTCCTTCATTCCAAACTGGGCTCGATGCCTGTCTTTGTCCCATAGCCCGCCGAAACATGCTTGGTCCCCGCCGTCGCGAATCGAGAAGCGTTTTTCGCCCACATTTGGGTTGAAGACGCGCGTCAACCTGTGAATATTCAACTCATGGCTCGCCGGTGCTTGCATGGGTCACCGCTATTAAACCAGACTATACCGGATGTTCTGTAAACCTGGAGGGATTTTGGATACATTGAGGATGGATGCGCGCTTTGGCCAATACATGTTCGACGCGTGGCCAGCCGGCGTTTGCATTGCTCACCTTCATACCGGACTAGCAGCTATGATACAAAACTCCGCCGTCATTTGTGAAACCGGGCGGTGTTTTTGGGAACATTAGCCGGACTTAGGGCCGCCGCAACTTAATGAATTCGAGTGTTTGATTATGTATCATCTTGAATGGGGATTCATTAATTTTGGAGGAACGACCTTCGCTTTGTATGGGTAGATTATCCTCTGTCCAATATATTTCTGCTGCAATTCACTACGTTCAGCGGCCCCGTCGGCCAACGGTCGGCAGGCCTGGCTCCCACGGTCGGCACCGGCAAAATGTGCCGACATGGTGCCGGCATGGCTGTGCCGACCCTGGGCGGAATACGGAACGTCGGCAAGGTGTGCCGCCCGAGCCGTGGAACGCAGTGATTGGAAGAATTAGCATCGAATCACCAGCGTATCCTCAACTAACTGGCAATGTCTCCCCGTCGCTTCGTCGCAAAAAACCCATCCGCACGGGCCCAAATGTCCTCCGGACTTGGAACACCGGCCTCCCACTTGTCACCCAGTCGCTGGTAAAGTGTTTGCTCCATCTGAGTGCGACCGCAGTTCAGGACGAGTCGCGCAAACCGGTACATTTGGAAAGGACGACTTGGTCGACGTCCAGGTCACTATCTTGGAGGTATCGAAGAAGTTGGCAACATGCGTTAGATTGACCCAAACGATCAAGAGTGTTGCAGGAAACCCATCGGCGGGTCTGTCGGTGTTCGTCTCACCTACTTCCTTATCTATTCCCATCTCTGAGTTTCACTCTTTACCATACATCGGCGCCGTGCGCTCACCCACCTCAGTCGTTTCCACCTTTGCGTGTCTGACTGAGATGAAGAATGAACCTTTTGGTAGAGTGAAACTCGGCCACTCCCACTGTCCCTGAGCGAGTCTCACTCGTAGCCCGTCAAAAGTGTGACCCAGGGTACTTAGCGTGACTAGGGCTTCCCACAACCACCGCAACCACCGTCAACAGTGGGATTCACTCAATTCGGGAGTCAGCCAGGGCGGCAATTTTTACCCTTCCTGGCCTCCATCCCATACTCTCTACCAATGGTTGAGCAAGCATCTGACCTGACAGCCCGTGAGATCAAGCTGTACCGCAAATTTGTTACCTTTCTTTACTCAAAACTTTTCAATAACTGCAATTGATCCTCATCAACTTCCAGGTATTCATTGAATATTATTAGAAAAGGCTTGTAATGATTTTTCAAGATTCTCAGTGAGGAATATCAGACTCGCTCTTTTCTCACTTTGAAGACTTCGGAAGCGTGGATTAATCCCATTGTGGGACCTCGTAATATGCATGCGGAATCTACTCCGGCCAGCTCTCGGGCACCCTCTCATGCTGCGTCGTCAGCATCAATGGCGTTATCTCGGACCAGTAGCCCTGTCTCTCGTGTTCCCCCCTCCAGAGGTAGTTCACCCATTTCCCATGCGCCATCCGATCTCCCTCCGTCTGCTCCTTCTTCGCGTGCAAGTTCTCCAGTGTACAGCCGTCAATCTCGTCCACCAAGTGCAATGTCTGCGGTTATCGAAATCTCGAACTCGGAGAATGATGATGTGCTTGCAGCGGCGTCCAGGGTTGGATCAACTCCCTCTGCCCCAAGGGCTCTTCCCAAAGTTGAGGAATCACCTCCCTTTTTCTCTGCTGGCAATATACCGGCGGAGTCGCTCTTCTTGAGCGCGACCAATTCGGCGAAGGGCAAGAGGAAATGTCAGGGCTCCGACCAAATTCAAATCACTCGCGGGACGGACCTCGGAACCCCTCCGTCATCCTACTCGACCGTTCGGGCTCAGCCCATCTCTTAATCAAACCTAGCGGCACATTATGCCGGTGGATAAATTCATACGCGCGGAAGGCATATCACATTATTTATACACATCCCGACTTGCTTAACCTATCGTTAGAACCAGGAGTCCTGGGGTTTTGGATCGGACGGACACGCTAATAGCGATGTCAGGGTCAAGGGCTTCCGCCCCAATCTCGAAAAGGAGGTCTGGTGCCGCCGAGTCACTCTGGTATGTAAAGGCATCAAGCCGTGCGAATTACCTTGACCCGACTCTCTTGCCGAACCCTAAGAGGGCGATGAAGAAGCGATACGAGAGCCATGGAATCACGAGCTGGATCAGAATGAAGCTGAAGGGGCGTCACCATTCAGAATTATTACTCGGTACAATTACTGCGATATCCGTGATATTTACACCATGTTTAAAGAGTTCAAATGCAAGATTTGAGTGCGAAGAAGCGCCAGTTCTAATTCCCCTCAATCACTGCATTCCGTGGCACCGTCGGCAAACCCCGTCCCGCCGTCGGCAAACCATATTGACGTGGGCTGACATCGGTCGACTTCGGCCGACCCTAGTCGGCAGACCCTCGGCAGTTGGGTCGGCCCACGTCGACCGATGTCCACCCACGTCAGCAGGGTTTGCCGACAGGGGCACGGAATGCAGTGAATTTCAGTTACGGCTTTCTGCGACTTTCCCCGATTTAACAGCTTCACCACGCCGATCTACGTATGGAAAATAGTATTTTATCGGTTGGTCAGAATGGAAGAGATCAACAGTCACTGCGTTCCGACCCCATGTAAACACACCTCTAGCGCCCTTCGGCTTCCTTCATCTACCATTCATCTACCATTGTGTACCTGGGTAGACGTAAGTGTACCAAGGGATGTCGACACAGGTTCGGCGCCCTTCGGCTTCCTTCATCTACCATGTGTCTACCCAGGGGTACACGGCCTTCGGCGCCCGTCGGCACGGTTCGGCTACCTTCGGCTACCTCGGTTAACAACTTCGGCTACCTTTAGCGAGTTTACGTAGACTTATGTCATCCTCTGTTTTTGACCTAAAGCAACCGTGTCTGCATAAGGTAGACGTGGGTAGCCGCAGTGGTTTGGCTACCCTCTGTCTACAAGGGGCCGGAACGCAGTGAGTCATCTCTATTGGGTGTCCCCCGACGCCCGTTTTGTGATGGAAAACGGGGGACGTTTGCCGACTGGTCCAACGAACATGAATAGCCGCTGTGTCCTGGCGACGAGCTGCACCTGGCCAACCTCGCCGCTGTTCGCCGAAGCATGCCGAAGCTCCCGAATCTCCGTGCGAGCAAATTCTGTACGCCAGCAAAGGACCTGTGAAACTGTTCCTCTGTATTTCTTCCCATCGAGGCGGGCATTCCCAAATACCTTGACAACGGTCCAGGTTGCTGAAAACCAGTGGCAGACAACAATCAAGTCTCAAAGAGTTCATTAACTGCTACGTGATACTTTCCAATATTTCCCATCTCGCAGACAAGGAAGTCATAATATAACTCAGACCTAACGTTCGAAAACTCGGTCACCTGTTTGATGTACGGTCCGGTATTGGGAAATATTGTGCGGTATGAAAATCCCGACTAGGAGAATTTGAAATTACATGAAGGCGGCACTCCGACAACCGAATGAAGGTCCCGTTCGGCGTCCAGGCAACAGGCAGCAGCTTCGGCATTAGGACTGTGCATGCAGCCAAATTAAATCCTTTGAACCCCGGCGCGTATACACGTCGGACCCACGCATACATTGCGCTCATACAGGACTCGTTCACAGAAGATTGCTCACTCCGTCAAGGCAAGCCAGCCATTGAAGCCGTAAATTCCGACCCACTCATCAGCAAGTTGACGTTTAATCCTGAAATGGTAGTGGTCCAGTCCGTTGGGGTAACGAGCGGTGATAGGCCACATTCGGATCACCGTATTTCATTCTACTAATTACGTATGTGAGTAAATTATGGCGCGCCTGCCAGCGTACCCATACACCGGAGTTAAATTCCAGTCCGCTGCTACCAGCCCAAGTCTGGTGCAAGCAAAAGGATTTGTCAAAATTAAGTAAGAACCCAACCCCAGTCCTCAAAACACTCCATTTTGTATGCATATCTTTCTCATTGAAACCACGTTCTGTCCCCAATAAATGCTGGGTGTGCTGACCATCAATGACTTAAGTTTCAAGATGCGGCTAATTGTTTGATGGCTGCGGTCACGTCGCTGTCGGGTTGAACTTTTCCACACAGGATCAAAGGCCCGAATCAGATTCAATCGGGTCCGTGGCGTGGTCCGGTTTTCTCTACCGTGCTAACTTCGCGGACCTGACCCATAAACCCGCGCGGTGCGGGTTTTCGGCGGCTTAACACTGCGGGCAAAAATTGAGGCACTTGATCTTCAAGTGCCTTAAACGCATGTGAGCCGCAGGTAAACGAAGGCACCACAAAGGCAAGATAAAGACAATTATGGCAGACAAAGGTGGGCTTTGTGCACCTTTGTTCTCAGTGCAAGGCGGACAAAGGGTGCACAAAGCCCTCCTTTGTATGTTGCAAGTGTCTTTATGTCGTCTTTGTGCTACCTTCATCTACCTGCGAAGTACATGCGTTTAAGGCACTTTATTTTTAAGTGCCTCAATCATTGCCTGCTGTGTAAGCTCTGGCAGCATATGATGTTCGGAAGTCAGATTTTTTTGTGTGCGCTCTAATTGCTATTGATATCTGGTGTTCTGATGTCATTTGAGGATGGATAAGCAAAGGAACAAATCTACTGAACTTGATCAATCGATACACTACTGCCCGCATCCATTCTGCTTGGGCAAACACAACATTCACATAACAATCCTGTAGACCTCGGCTACACATTCAAAAGCCGTCGCAATCAGCCCGCGTGCCGGCGCTGGGCAACTGGGCAACAACTTATTTTCAACAGGATGGGGAGATTCGGACTCCGGTGGACTTGCACATGCACCAGTCCCAAAGAAAAACATGTTTACAGTCATGTTCTTGGAAAAACGTGCGACATCCGAATCGGATCGGCGAGGGAGCTATATTGATCCCCAATTGCTTTGGTCGCCCACATTTTTTGGTTGCGGGTATGGGTATCTGCAATGTTCTGGCGCTGTACGAGAGCATGCACAAGTGCTATCCGGTTGTTCGGCGTCCATGTTGAAACCGATCTCCGATGATGAGCGCGAAGCAAATGTCGAGGGAAATTTGATGTCGATTGTTTCAGCTGTCGTCTCAGGCAACCAAGTTTAAATTAGAACAGTATTCCTTTCGCCTTCCTCGAGTTTGAACATCCTATTGACCTTATCCGTTCCAGTGACGCAATTCTTTCCATTTGAACAACTTCGCTTCCCAAGATTTCTTCCGACCCGCAAACTCCGCGAAACATCTCAATTTCAAGAAAGCCGTGGTAGCAATCTCAATGCCGTTCATTGCATGCTCCTACCTAAATGGGACAAACAACATCTTACACACACCCTCATCTGATTGTTCGAGTATCATGCACAGTCAGCTCAATTTTCCTTTCTCGCCGGACACTATCTGCGGTACTGGTGGTGAGGTGGCGCAAGTCCCCTAACCCTCCCCTCGGGCCAGAGACTCCTTTTGCGCTATAAAACCTCGAAACTCTCCCCGTCATTCCGCAAGTTGGATCCCCCGCTTTCAATTCAAGGATGTTCTCCAAGGCTTTCTCTGCTCTCCTCATTACTGCGTTGGCCGTCTCAGCGTCGCCTCTCGAGGTACACACATTTGTCTATCTCACAAACTACCAATTCTCAACCTTTGCATACGACAGGCCCGCCAAGGATGCGCACAGACATATACTGTTGTGTCCGGAGATACGTGCTCGGCCATCGAGTCAAAGACTGGTGTCTCCGACGCTCAGCTGCACGCACTGAATCCTGCGATTAACAGTGGTTGCACAAGTATGTTCGCCTTTCACGTTTTATGCCAAGATGCGCTGAGCGGTTTGCCTAGACCTTCAAGTCGGTCAAACACTCTGCGTCAGCGGTGGATCAGGGTGTACGCAGACATACACTGTCGTGAGCGGAGACACCTGTGCGGCCATAGAATCGAAGACTGGCGTCTCCGATGCTCAGCTGCACGCATTGAATCCAGCGATTAACGGTGGTTGCACAAGTATGGTTTCTTGCAACTTTTTGGAAGATTTGCGCTGAATTTTTTCGCTAGATCTTGAAATCGGCCAAAGTCTCTGCGTCAGTGGGGGATCGGGACCCATGGGGTGTTCGCAGACTTACACCGTCGTGAGCGGAGACACCTGTGCGGCCATCGAATCGAAGACTGGCCTGTCCGACGCTCAGTTGCGCGCACAGAATCCTGCGATTAACAGTGGTTGCACAAGTACTATCCACTGCCACCTTTCCATGTAAATTCGCTGAATGCTTTTGTTAGATCTTGAAGTCGGCCAAACCCTATGTGTCAGCGGGGGATCAGGATCCACCGGAGGCGGAGGAACCACCTACTCCGGAAAAGGCAAGTTCAACCTTAAGCTGTGATCAATGGTACTGACGATTCTTGTAGCCTCGTGGTATCAGCCCGACGGTGGTATCGGCGCCTGCGGAACCGTGCTCCAGAACACCGACTTTGTCGTCGCTCTCGGGGTGGATCACTGGGATCTGTCACAGTGCGGGAAAACCGTCACTGTTCAATGTACGAAGGCTGCCGTTCAATCATAGCTAAAAGAAAATAACCCTTTCGCTTTGCGCTTTAGATGGTGGCACCAGCATCGAGGTTACTGTCGCGGATAGGTGTGCAGGTTGCGTGGACTTGCATGGCGCTAATTCGATCGATTTGGCCGAGGGCGCGATCGCTGCGCTTGATTCGAATTATCAGAATGATGGTTTAATCAACGTCCAGTGGACCCTCTGATAATGCGGATAGAAATCCCGCAGGCATCTTTGGGCCCTTTCCTAAATTCTCTTCGGTTCTGTTAGATTCCTCTTCTTCGAAAGTATACGCTCGGTTTTTCGATTTGTAAATGTTGTGTTAGATATGCAAAAATAATAAAGGTTATCTTCTTGGGAACCATATGAAGATACAACGCTCAGGAAGTCAGCCAACCGAGGGCAGAGGCAAACTCCAAGTTCGGCAAATAATAAACCAGAGATCCAAACAACGGCGACGAGGCCGGTTGCTCGCAGCGCAACCTCAGGGCGTACGTCGATTCTTCCCAGCGCGATTCAGGTGCTTGTGAAGGCGGAATAGAAGGATTGAATCGCAGCAGTGTGTTGTTGATAAGCAATAAGCATCGAAAATGGTGCCAGAAGTAAGCAAGGAGTCAAACGAGTTGACAGCCCAGAAATCCAGATTCCCTCTCAACGCAGAAGAATTGGGTGCGTTGGCGAATCCCTACGAAATAGACACGTCCCCGGCGTTCCTCGACCCATTTCTCCCTCAGAAGCAATTCTGCAAACAGGTGGGCGTGTGTTGCACGGGGTTGTGGATGTCGCCACGATCGAAATACGACGGAAAATCGGGCAGCGAGAAAAATAAAGGAGACGACGCAGAGCAGAGCAGGAACGAACCATTCGCCAGTAGAGAGCCCTAGGAAATCGATACGCGAAGATTGCCGGCGTTGGCCGGTAGAATCCGGAGCCTAGAAGTCCGGACTCCCCGCAAGACTGCCCACCGAACGAGAAAATCAGGGGATACGGAGTGAGTGTCGTGTCGGCAAGTATTAGACAGACAGGCAAAAGCGGTCCGTGGAGCAGATGAATTGACAAGCGGTGCTGAACGTGTAGAAATGGCGTTTCACCGCATCTGGGCAAGTCATGACTTGCAGGGAGAGCAGAGCGCAGCCGATAAGACAGCAAACGATCAACTAGCCGGCAAGGTTGACCCCCGAATCAGGATTTAAATGTTTGCAGAACGCGTACACACCACTACCCAGTAAACAAACAGCCCGAGAACTTGGCAAGGAAATAATGCCTCTTGACGGGATCTCGAAGTAAAACCCGATGACCAGATGGAAGGGGCCGATAGGCCGTCTGCTAGACTCTGCTAGACATGCGTCGGCACATGCATGCTGAGTGAGGTGCTAGAGCAGGCGGGAACAGTTGCTCAGATGAATCTTCATTGAAAGAAAGGCGGCATGAGAGAGCGCTGTCGACTGGGGCTGATGGATGCGCTGAACCCGCGCGACGTGGTGGAAGACAAAGCGGAAAGCTAAGTTGATCGCATCAACACAGCCACGCGCTCTCCTGTCTCTCCCGCCCGCGCAATGGATGATGAGCCAATCCCGGCGTCTCGACGTCCATGCATGTGGCACGACATAGATCTGCGGCCTCCCCGCGCGTACGGTCTGTAGTCGATAGGCTATAACGGGCCGGCTGAGAGAGTCAAATTTGGTCACTCGACTTAAGACTCCAACCGTTTCCGTGTATAACCGGTTTCAAACGGTTTTAACCGTTTCCATTTCCATTTAATTTGCCCCTCAGGGCAAACAGTTTATAAACCGTTTTAAACGGTTTAAACGGTTATCCGCAGCGCTGGCAGAAAGCTTGCACAGATGATGTAACACGCTCAGGACGCATCCGAACAATGGCTCATATCCCATGTCTGTGGATGATCGACTAAATTTAAGTTACAAAAAGAAGAAAGAAGAGAAAAAAAAAGAGAGAAAAGAGTGAGACTCTCAGAGATGTACTACAATTTTGTACAGCAAAATCTATATCTTAAACTTGGCGCATGGGCCGCAAGCAACTTGAATCCTTAGTGTCGGCTCGACACTGGCATGATCTCGGCATGCCAAGTCTATCCGGAGCAAAATCCGTATGCGGGTGATCACAATGCACCGTTGAAATGGTGGAAGGAAGGAAAAGGTCAGTTGATAATGTTTTCCAGTGGCAGGGAGCATGAACATGAGCTCCAAATTATTTCGAAGATAGCATACGACTTCCTCGCCATTCCCGGTGCAAGTGTCTCTTCTCCCTTGCACGCCACCTCTGCCATGAATCCCGTGCATCGTTGAAGTCACGGACAATTACTCAGGCCATGCTCACCAAAATATGGATCAAGGATGGGCTGCTCAAAACGGCATCGTTGGATTGCGGTAGAGGCTAGTACATACACGATACTCCCTTGTTTAATTACGCCCCCAAAAAAACCGTGTATAAACTGTTTTAAACTGTTTTAAACTGTTTTAAACTGTTTTAAACTGTTTTAAACTGTTTAGAAACCGTTTCCGTTTAGTTTGCCCCCGACGCTACGCGGAAACTAAATGGTTGGAGCCTTAACTCGACTGCTCTCACTGCTCAATGGGACCAACGCAGACTCGAGTAAGTGTCCCGATCGAGAATCGGGCTCACTTTGCACAGGCTAACGCTGATCGCTTACCTCGCAACCAACCCCACAACCACGCTGTTCTGTGATCCATCTGTGGACTTTGTGGGTTGTAGGTGATGATAACGAGCGCGTGAATACTTTTCCGGGCGAAGGCGCTTATCTTGCGGCCAGTCTTCGCTCACTAGATTCCTATTGTCGTTCTGATTTCTCAATCCGTCTTTCAGACTACCACCTTTGTCCCGATTTAAACGCTGGCACATGGTTCATGTAGAAACACTGTTCTATCTTCGTGCTCGACTCTATGGATAGTGCTTATATTCCTTCGACACTCGAATCTCTACAAGGAAAACCATTAAGAGGCAGACTGTCTTCGTCGGCTTTCAAACATGCGTTTAATAAATCAAAAACCCGTATTATTGACCACGGATATCGGGCCGACGGTGGGGCTCCCAGCAGAAACTATAGTATCTAGAGCCAATTCGTTTTCGAATAAGTTCGAAGATGCTCGTGCTGATGAGTTAAAGCGAGGGCCATGAGCCAAATATCACGGGCAGTCGCTAAAGGATGACGAAGTTTGAGCCTCACTAGGATCCAGGTCGTGCACACCACCCAACGAAAATAAAAAAAGGTACGTAAGGGCGATGTGGCCAAAAGCTAATGAAGCCTCAGGTCACAGTATCACTGTGCTGAGCGCGATCGCGCTGATGGCGATTAGCCAGGAATCCCAGATCCCCGGCCGGGGCGCGGCATTCGAGTGTGGCTTTTTGTCGGAAAGAACGGCTGAGGAAGGGGTGGGGGCAGGGGGAGTACGCGTGGCCGTGAGTTTGGCAGCCTGCAGAGATGCCGAGGCAGCGACGACGGTGACTTTTGGTTCAAGGTCCTCAGCGTCCGGGATGACAACAGGGACGGCTGGGAGGGCGGTGAGTTGGTTGGAGCTCGGTAAGTGTGCTGGCTTACTTTCAAATTTGCCCCCGTTGTCCGCGGCATCTTCGGCCGCTTGCGCTAACAAATTTGCTGCGTCGGCAGGAACCTGCGACAAAAAGCCGATACGAGGCGGGTCTTGCGACGGGTGGGTCAGATTTCCAAAGTGGAAGGCGACGAGGTTCCTACAACCAGAGCACGTTAAAAAAGCACAGAAGTAAAATGCGGCCACGTACGACTTCATAAATGGATCCCCCAAGTTCCACCTGAACAGCGCACCAGGCCCAGGTGCATCCGTTCCAACAATTTTGTTAATCATACACGTCGACGCGTCGTTGGTAGACACAGGACTGGGAAGTCGCGCGGGTCGATGGGGAACATCTTCACGACGTTAACGTCAGACCAAAGAACGTTTGCTACGAGACGCCGCGCACCTGTCCTCCGATCTTGAAAGCCAAATTGTGTGCCTGCGCGCAAGCCAAGATCGCGCTGCTTGGATCATCCGGGGTGTAGCTGGGTGAGATCGCACCGAGAATATTCGAGACGACGTCGCTTGGCCCGCGTAGGATGGAGTTGCCCTGCAAATGATTGTGTCACAGGAGTGAATGGGGACCGGGATGGCAGACATACGGTATCAATGAGTGCGGACATCCGAGTTGCATCGACTCCGCCGCTGGTCGGGACTGTAGATGGTGCAATCTCCACACCGTCCAAAAACACACCCTCGAGGTCAATCTCCCAGCTAATAAATGTAAGTATATAATAGTTCACGATGGAGGTCAGCACGTACCGGAGCGGGTACACCTACCGAGATGTATCAGTTGTGTTATGTGGAAGGCATTACAAACGTACTTCACCGGGCGCGAAAGTTGGAGCGCGTATTCCGCCTTCTGCAGGATTGTACAGCCGCACGGGCACCCACGTCAGGCTGGAGTTGTCGATACCGTCGGGTAATCTGCCCAGGGTGAGTGCGCCGGTCCCGGAGACGTCTATTGTCGAGCGCTGGAGGGAGACCTACATAGGCAGTACCGCAAATTAGCCCGAGCGCGCAAGAAAAAAACACTCGTGTAGTGGGAAAGCATATTCACCGTGAACATGGGCATCTCAAGAGCACCCGTTTGAGAGATCCGTGAAAGAAGTGGGCCATCATCGAAAGAGGACGCGACGAAGTGGTCTGTTGATCCGGTGTTTCCGAACTGGGAAATAACGGCTGTGCTCATAATCTGGCTAGAGGAGGGTAAATATATTGTTTGGGTGACTCCATCAATGCAGTTACTCACGACTCAGTGGGAAAGCCGAGACCAAGTATACCCGCTGTGCCGAACTGGACGACTATAATCGGCCTTGTTATTTCCGAACCATTACGAGGGAGACTTGGCGACATACCCGGGCTAGTGGTATCATTAATAGCGCCGAAAAGCTGGTTCTCAATTGCAACGCCAGCAATTGACACAGTGTCCATTGCCACCGGACCCGAAGCGAACGTCCCCGTCGTGGAGTCGCCGTAACGCATCGTTACTTGGTCCCCGGTTTTCGTGAGGGACCCCGCAGGGACATGGGCCGTGTTCTGCGAATTGGCGCATGCATTGGCAACGCAATCCGATGTGATGACCCAGAGGTCGGAAGAACCGGTATCTATAACAATACCTAAGTTT
Organism: Mycena capillaripes; assembly: GCA_029204075.1. Taxonomy (NCBI): domain Eukaryota; kingdom Fungi; phylum Basidiomycota; class Agaricomycetes; order Agaricales; family Mycenaceae; genus Mycena; species Mycena capillaripes. Next base: position 4,847,621 of record JARHKZ010000003.1, on the reverse strand, counting down.
GCGCGATTCGGAGTTGGATTTTGAGAGACAAACGCACCAAGATTAACGAGCGTGGTGGTGTTTCCTAGTTGGATTGGTATCGTGTAAAGCCTGATGGGAACTAAGTAGCTAAAAGTAATGAAACAAAGAGAAAACACGGACAGGTCAGAGAGGTCCCCGAGATCAGTCGTCCCCTCCACGGTTCCCTGCTCCCCAATCGTGCCAGTGATGTTCGCGCCTTGGCTCAGTTCGTCATCTCTCGCAGAGAATCGTCGGGACGTTGGGGTGGGCAGAGCGAGTGTAACGGAGACAAAAAGGAAAAAGGCAAGGAAAAGTGTGAACATTGTAAAAAGAGCGCTCTTGGCACTGAAGAAAAAACAAGTACAGGACTTTGAAAAAAGAAAGGGAAGCAAAAGTCCAGACCACAACCGGGAAAAAGGAAAGACTGAGAGAAACAAGAGAAAGGTGAAAATGAACGAGGGGACGTCTCACGGTACTGTCTTATAAAAGCGCGTCCCAATCGCATCCGAGTGCTGGGAGACAAAATATTGGGCGCCGCGGTAATTGACCAAAAGGGGTGAAAGAAGTGATGATCATTACGCGGTGAGATAGCGGCGATCTGCGTGGGCAAAAGATCAGCAACTTCACAGGACTCCACCCTGACATCAGAGACCAAGCAAGAGGGCGTTAAAACAAGGGGAGAGCGCCATACATTCTTTTGAACCTCCCAATGGTGAAGATGGATGAATGCAGCATTTGTAATCGGGCTTCACGGGGATTGTCGCTTGCGAAGGTCGACCTAAATCTGCGCATGAAGCGCGCGCGACTGTTATTGGATTTATGGCAAACCTTTCGTCCCTTTCGCGCGATCCAACGGCTTCCAAGAATGACCGAGCAGAGCCGAGCAGCAAATCAGAGCAAATCCCGCTCTCCAATTGAAACAAGGGGCATCATGCATCATGTCGCGGAGTAGCGAATGACCGTTGATAACTGGATGCTCGGAACACCTCCGAGAAGCCGGTATAAAAAGGAAAGCAGGGTAAGCCCACGGAGTACCAGTCAGACAGGACCAAAAAACTTGGCGGCCGTGGATGTGGCAAAAGGCTGCGTCTGAGGCAAGACGACACTTCCGGTCGATTTAATTTCTTCTTCTTTATTTCGGGAGAGCGCGAAAAAAAAGTCGCAATTCATTCAATGAGGGCTGTATATGTTTGAGAGGAATTTCCAAGGCAAGAACATGAAGAAACTGCTCAACTACGAAACAGTTAAAGTATGAAATAAAACTGCGGAAACAGCGTGCGGCAGGACGGATAAGAGAATGGGGGTGCGGGTGCAAGATGGTCAGTCGGGTACCGGTATTACGGGAGCCGAGCGCCTCGGCGGACCCGGCGGCGACATGGGATACGGAGATCGAGGACGCACGCGCTTGCTCTCACGCTTCCGCGTTGGCCTGAGCACCAACAAACGCGCTCGCCTGGATACAAGAACTGTGAGATTTATAAGTTAGCTGGCGAAAGGAGCATCTGCATGCGGGCGCATCTTAGTCTCAATCGTCGTTTCGTTGCATCTGCGTCGTGCTGACGGAGTGCGCGCAGTGAACCCGCCGAAGCGACGCCAAGGAGGCGAGATAAGCGCCGTAGAGTGGGCGATTACGAGCGCGGCGCGGGCGAATCACATCGACGCCGATTACAGTCTTGTCGTGTCGTAAGCCGATTCGTTGCTTCGCATCAGTGTAAGCGGTAAGAAGAGCAAAAAGGTCGGTAATGAAAGGAGTGTCGATGTCGAGGAGTGACAGAGCGACGGCGATGACGAGGATGAACGCCGGGCGGGCGGGACAGGGCGGCAAAGGGCAGTCGGATCGTGGTAATCGTGCAAGTCAAGAACGTGGTGTCGGGACCGACGGAGGGCGCCGCCACACGCGCGCAAACAAACACGTCGCGCCAAACAAACGCATCGCACGATGCGACGGCGCAGTCTCAGGGCGTCACTTCTGGAGGCGTGGGACGGGGAGCGCTATCTGAGAGACGGGAGGGACCGGCCGCGATGAGTTGCGGTACGGAAGCGCCGCGGGGCGAAAGAGGGCGGCTGAGGCAGTGGCGGTGCTGCTGATCTTGGTTGGCCTGCAAGCAGCGGGGGTGGTGAGTCCATTCCAGCTGCTTTGTGACCTTGATTCAAGTGCCTACAGGACATTGACATTTCATTCTGGGGTAAGACTGCAATAGTTTTCGTATATAAACGTTTTCAAACGGTTTCAACCATTTCTGTTTCCGTTTTATGATCAACCGTTCTTTAACGATTTGCTCGTTCGGCGGTGCAGTTTTTCCAGAGTTTGGCCGATTTCAAGATCTAACGAGACCATCCAGCGCGAATTTACATGGAAAGGTGGCAGGGGATTGTACTTGAGCAATCATTGTTAATCGCGGGATTCTGTGCGTGCAGCTGAGCATCGGAGACGCCAGTCTTCGACTCGATGGCCGAGCAAGTGTCTCCGAACACGACAGTATATATCCGTACGCATCTGTCACCACACCCGCTGACACAGGCGCAGAGAGTTTCACCGACTTGAAGGTCTAGGATACACGCTTAGCACATATTGGCATAAAGATGAACAGGGAACATACTTGTGCAACCATTGTTAATCGCGAAATTCTGGGCACGCAGCTGAGCATCGGAGACGCCAGTCTTCGACTCGATGGCCGCACAGGTGTCTCCGCTCACGACAGTATATGTCTTTGCGCATCCCCCGCTGACGCAGAGAGTTTGACCGACTTGGAGGTCTAGGAGAAACACTTAGCACATATTGACATAAAAGGGAAAAGGGGAACATACTTGTGCAACCACTGTTAATCCCCGGATTCAGTTAGTGTCGGAGACGCCAGTCTTTGACTCGATGGCAGGGCAAATCTCTCGGCCCACGACAGTATATGTCTGTGCGCATCCCTGGCGGGCCTGTCGTCCGCAAATGTTGGGTGAAATGGAGAAATGTGTACTTCGAGAGGCGACGCTGAGACGGCCAACGCAGTAACGAGGACAGCAGAGAAAGCCTTGTTGAACATTCTTAAATTGAAGGAGGGAGGTCTAGCTTGAAGAAACACGGGGAGAGTTTCTAGGTTTTATAAAGACAAAGCTTAGGAAGTTCGAGCCGCCGGACAACGTTGCCGCAGATAGCATCCGACGAGAAAGGAAAAATGAGCTGTCCGTGCATGGTCCTCGAACATGTGTAAGATGTTGTTTATCCCGTTTGGGTAGGAGCATGCAATGAACGGTATTCAGATGTTTTGCGAAGTTTGCGGGTCAGAAGGAATCTTGGGAAGCGAAGTTGTTCAAATGGAAAGAATCGCGTCGCTGGGAAAGGCGAGGTCAATAGGATGTTCAATTTCGAAGAAGGCGAAAGGAATACTGTTCGAAAAAAAATGCGCCCGCCCATGTTCCGCAAAAGGCTGTAAATTCTTCATCATACGCTACTACTGCACTTGCCTGTCATATTTTCATGTCTTTTCCGAATCCAACTTCAGATTCACTTTTTTTCAGTACTCATGCTCCATCGTCCACTATCGCTTGCACCGTCGTGAACCTGAGCGTCTCCAGCTCTATGGTGTTCGGCTCCTCCGTCGTCATCCCCACAGCCGCCGCCTCGTGCAAATTGAGCATCAGCCGCGCGAGGAGCACGATGGAGAGGCTGCAGACGGCAATCAGTGAATGCATTGGTGAATTGAGTGTGGCGAGGAATACCTCGTGACGAACCACGACAAAAATCCTGCAAGGAGGTCCTGAGAACGTGAGCAGACACGGAGGTATCGGGGCAAGGACATACATCACCCAACTATTGATCATGAATGAATTTATCCCAGCTTTCAGTACTATTGACGTGGTAAAAGGAACAGCACGCACATAAAATGTCACGAGATTTGCTGCGTTGGCGATGACGATTATGCTACGCGGATGAGTGCACATGCAGGTCCACTGGATGATTATAAACTCACCAGAAATACCCAGCCCCGTCGGTAGTCATCCTCCACAACAACGTTCCCGCGTAATCAGGATACGTCCCCCGCTGAATGTAGGCCCGCCGGACGGTCAACAGGAAGACAAGTATGTCGCAGGCGATTCTGGATGGATGAGTTGGATTTGAAGAGCTAGACAGAGTATGCTCATCACAAATGGCAGAATACTGACTGTGCTTCCCAGCCCCCCGCAAGTCCTGTAGAGAATCGGTTCATGCCGGTGATCAACGATGAATACGAGGAGACTCACGAAATGTCCTGTACGGCGTCAGACTCCAAGTAAAGTCAGAAGATCATGCTGCTCACGATGTTCGGGGAACTACTAGGGCACACCCGCTGATCCCCGGCACCGAGAATATTTGCGGTTGTCCCAGCTTGATAGTATCCCACTATCCCGTGTCAACCAACCGGTAAAGTAGATACTTGAGGACAACGCACGACAGCCAACGCTGGCCAGGGTGAAAACACCGCCAGGAGGAAAATGAGGATCCGCCAATTGCGGTCGTACATCGCAAAGACTCGCATGATGAGAGTGCCTTCAAATTCGACGCGGATGAGCACTCTTGTGATCTGATTGATGATGCGCCTGGCGCACATTCGACTAGCACCTCCTGGCTGACGAGGAGCACTTTCCAGATGATTTGCATTTTGACGCAGCTAGAATGGGGAAATTTTAGGACGAAGGAATAGATGTCGATTTGGATACACACCGCTGAGAAAAGATTGTTGAGAACTTGAACCGAAGAAAATAGAGACACGCGCACCTCGGGGCTGAAATCGGCGAAGTAGATCACGATGTTTGTGATGTTCGCTACCAACCCGATGTACCGCAGCCCGAGGAACCAGTAGATACTCGGCCGAAGCTTGGCTGCCCAGATGAACTTCACCTCTGTGGCGAGCGTCAGGGTGTGGTCGTAGATCAGGAGAACTGCAACTCGCCATGCATAAGTGGACTACGGCGAAGATAGGATAGAAAGCAACGCACCGAGGCTGGCGAGGACGACGGAGCGGTATAATCGCCTGGAAGCACACCAGCGCATGAGATCTTCATCAGCGAACATACGAGGATACGTACAGATCCCTGGTGAATGTAGCGGGATCCAGCAGGGGGACCACATCCACGGAGTCAATGGAGTAGTGCGACATTGGGAGACTGCGGTATCAGAGGTGAGAGCTATATACAACCCAAAAATAGGCCAATGCCGTACGTGTATGCGGGCCGTGATCTTATGCATCATGATTGTTTCGGAGATTTGGCAGTTGGCTCTCGAGATCATGGGAGTGATGACTTCATGGAGACAGTGAGGTGCTCAGCGTCGCCTTCTCCCACAATAAACTTTCATTATGGGTCGGGTCTCCGAGTCACTCGACTTGCTCAGCTGTCAAGTAATTCAACATTGTCTTATAAGGCAACAAGAGGGATCTGAGCGGATAAAAGGTGCTGTTAGAAGCCATTGCTTGTTCACACGCCCGGGCCCCGAGTTTATATGAACGCGGCCCGGCTACGACAACCGACCGGCGACTGGCAATGTCTCGTTCTCACAGCGCCGGTTCGTCAGTTTAATCCTAGGTAGATGAGCGCGTTGGGGCGCGAAGGGTTAGGGTTGTTACTGAGGACCGTAGGGTTGTAGGGCTAACCCTCATTTAGAGTTACATTCACTGAGCTTAGGCTCCAACCGTTTAGTTTTCGTTTACGGAATTCCGTAAACTAAATGATGTATTGACAAGTGGGAGCTTTGTTGTGCCTCCAGTGATGGGCATCCGCGACGCCCATCAAGGAGAGTAGAGATATATCGGCAAGTGTGGGAGCTTTGTCGCGCCTTTAGTGATGGGCGTCGTGGATGCCTAAATATATGTATTCTCTGGCATTGCCGCATCATTGCAGCCAGAAAGACCAGATCCTGGAAGGTTAACACAGAGGATAAACGAACGAGAGAAGATCCAGTGCACGGGAAAGATGAAGGGAGAGACAACGGAGATGAGGTGAAGGAAGGAAGGGCGTGAACACAGTGAATTTATATGGGAGAGAACCGCCTATGTGGCCGCACGGCAACGAACGTGGGGTTCCTGCGGTGCAGTGGGACGGCGCGAACAAATCTGGCTTTGTCTTCTAACCTGCTGTATCACGAGGAACGCTCCTGCGGCTCGACTGCCCAAAAGTGTGCCAAGGTTCCGCAATTGCACTTGAGGCGAGGATTGGAGAAGACCAGGGCAAGGGGGAATGAGAATGAAAATAAAATAGGAAATAACAAATAGAACGGGAAACCGGGCTCCGTCCTTACGTACAACTCTACTCGTCTTGCACCCAATATTCCCCGATCCGCAACCCCGAGGATTATGGTCACATCGCTTTGTTTCACCCATCAAAGGGACTTGTGATCTCCAAAATAGCTCCGCCGGCTATGGGAAGATGCGTTTATATTATTTCCATGTCTGTCGTTCAATTAGTTCTTCGGTTCAGGGCTCCCCCAATTGGTGCGCAGTTTCTGGGTGCTGCTTCAGCATCTGCACCTGGAGTTCAACCGAATCATCAGGAGCAGTTGGAAACTTTGCCGCCACAGTAAGTCCACGACACGCAGTATATGACCACGTCATTTAACAGGTTTTTGCAGAGGGAGCGACTCTGATGACGAGCCGCAGGATATCTTTGGCTTATCCTCTGCACCGATCGCAGCCCCACGTCAACCCGAATTGACGTCCCCTCTGCTTTCGTCCCCTTCGCAATACTAGTGAGCGAAAATGAGGTAAATAGGGCACTGGCGGCTCACTGAATGAGTTGGAGTGAGGCGGAGAAAGAGAACCAAAAAATGCTCCTACCAAAGACGTGGACGAGGGCTATGACTGTCACAGAGAACTTTAGTGCCGAGCTAAGAGCGACTTTATGGATTTTGAGCCAACAGTAAGATCACCACATCGTGTGAGTGTGAGTGTTAGAATAACGGAGATGGCGCGGGACAAATACATGCACTGAATGAACTTGAAAAGTTATTAAGTTATGTTTGGCGGTCAATGTTTTATACGCGGTCTGCAGCGAAGCGTGACAGTCACTCTGATCTTTCGTGCGTGAACAAAGTTGTCTCTTGGAACTTATCGATGTCCGCCATCTGTGAGCCATAGGCCACGAATGCACTAGAAGGGCTTGAAGGACGAAAGAGCAAGATAGAAGTACGCACCTTTGCACCCTGTCTGCCTCGATTCCCAGTCGCACCAAATTGAGTTGAATGGTGGCTGCAGTAGTGAAAAACGGCGGCGTTAGGGGCAGCGCGGAAATAGGGAAGGCTAGGAAAGAGCAGGAGAGATACAGATGGGCAGTGGCGAAGGAGGGAGGGAAGGAGAGCAGGGGGAATAGACTGCATAACGAATTCAAAGGCTTCACGAGAAAAGGGGAACAAGACGCCCGAGGAGAGGACCAAGCATGAGCGGTGTTTCCCCGTCCAGAATGGAAGAAGCGCAACCGGGGCCAGCGCCTCAATGCCACATAAAGCTGTCCGTGGTGTTGCCACCATGTACGCGGTGACCTGCCGTACTCTCGGATGCATTGCGATGGGCGTGCTTCGCAAGTGAACCCGAGCCGCGGAAACGCGTACTCTCACTCGGCGTGGAAAGGCGTGGAAGGGCGCTCGAGGAAGGCGGCCAGAAGGAGCGAGGAAAAGAGGAAGGGGAAGGATGGAAGAAAAGGGCAACAAGATAACGTACCTAGGCTGCAAGATGTCATGGAATAGATATCTAGACCATAGCGCGCGCTACCTGGCAGGAGGAGTTAAGTGATTACTAAGTGAGGATGCCTTCATGGCAGTCGTCAGATAGCTATAGGTGGAAGACCTGGGTTTCTTTGGAGTTCATGGCGATCCTGCCATCGCGGGCAGTGCGCTGCTGCATAAACAAAGACAACAATGCCGAGCAGGAAATCAGAGCAAATCCCGCTCTCCAATTGAAACAAGGTGCATCGTGTCGCGGAGTGGCGAATGACCGTCGATGACTAGATTCCCAGAACACCTCTGAGAAGCTGGAATAAAAAGGAAAGCAGGGTAAGCCCACAAAGTACGAGTCAGAAAGGACACAGAAATTTGAGGGCCGTGGATGTGGCAAAAGGCTGCGTCTAAGGCAAGACGACACTTACGGTCGTGCCATTTGATTTCTTCTTCGTTATTTCGGGAGAGCGCGAAAAAAAGTCGCAATTCATTCAATGAGGGCTGTATATGTTTGAGAAGAATTTCCAAGGCAAGAACAAGAAGAAACTGCTCAACTACGAAGCAGGTAAAGTATGAGATCAAACTGTGGAAACGGCGTGCGGCTGCATGTGGGTGCAGGATGGTCGATCGGGTAGCGGTATTACGGTAGCCGAAGCGCCTCGGCGGACCCGGCGGCGACACGGGATACGGAGATAGAGGACGCACGCGCTGGGGCCTGAGCACCAACGAACGCGCGCGCCAGGATACAAGAACTGTGAGATTTGTAAGTCAGCTGGCGAAAGGAGCATCTGCATGAGCGCGCACCTCGGTCTCAATCGTCGTTTCGTTGCATCTGCGTCGTGCTGACGGAGCGCGCAGTGAACCCGCTGAAGCGACGCCAAGGAGGCGAGATAAGCGCCGTGTAGTCGGCGATTACGAGCGCGGCGCGGGCGAATCACATCGACGCCGATTCCGAGGCCTTTTCGTGTCGTTCAGTCGCATCAGCGAGTGGAGCGCGCAACGCGGGTGAGCGTTAAAAGCAGCGGGACGTTGGTACGAGCCGCGGGTGCACATGCAGGGCCAAAGGACGAGGTTGCAGGGAGAGCCAGCGAGAAGAAAAAGAACAAAGAGAGCTCCAAGAGAAAAGGTCGCAGGCGACGAAGGGGAAAACGCAAAATAGAGAGACGTACCTAGTGATGCGTGGGCTCAGGGCTCAAGCCCAAGCCCGACCTAAGCCCGGGCTTTTGAGCCCGACCCGGGCCCGACCTGAGGTAGGGCCCAGCAGGGCTCAGGGTCGGGCTCAGAATTTTTGAAGATCCGCGACCCGGGCTTGAGCCCGGGCCGGATAGTGTCCGCTCTAAGTAAAAATTCAAGGAAGAAAAAAGGAAATTTTACGATGCTTGAAGCATCTATGTGAGCTGTTTTTCACTCCTTCATGAATTTAACTTGCTTTGGTTGCATTTTACTGGTTGAGCAAGGTACTTGATGTATTGATGCCACTGAAATACTCAGAATGTGATCATTTTGACGGTTCAAAGATGCCCTCACAGTTCTGAATGTAAGACAGAGAATAAATAGGACTTCTATGAGTTAAGCACTCACCTAAACACAGCGGAAAAATATATAGAGTCAAGCCCGGGCTCAAGCCCAAGCCCGACCCGACCCGGGCCCTACCTGAGGGCTTGGGTCGGGCCCAGAATATTCTTGAGCCCAAGCCCTCCCAAGCCCGACCCAAGCCTGGGCTTTCAAGCCCGACCCGACCCCAACATCACTAGACGTACCTGATCCCATAAGGACTCGGTTGCATGGGGGCGATGTTTGTCCGTGGTGCGAGGTATTGTGTATAGCGTGGTGATCCAGTGAAAAGATTGAGAAGTAGACTGAAGTGCGGCGGCGTACTGGCCGTTGAAGCGCGCAAGGGTGGTCGTGGTCATTTTGTGAGTCAAGGCCGTGACGTCAGGACCGACGGAGGGCGCCGCCACACATGCGCAAACAAACGCATAGCGTGGAGCAACGGCGCGGTCCAAGCGCGGTCGGGGCGTGTCGGGTGGGATCGACTGCGATGATTCTCTTGTTCATCTCCCACTCCCACTTCTAATTACCCCCCATGCCCAACGGATGTCCGGATGTATCCGGATCAGGCTCATCCATGTCGGTCCTTAAACTCTCTGCAATATGAGCCCCAGGTGAGAGAGGGAGTCAACCCGTAGTAAATTGTCTCAATACGGCCGTATTTTTAGTAAATGGGCCAGACGATACGGGGGCATAACCGTTTTTACGGCCATGTGCAACAGAACCCGTGATTTGAATTACACCTTTCCGGCTCACAATTTACACCAATACAGCAGTGGCCGGAAACCCGGGCCTAAGCCCGACCGGACCTGCGATTTTATCCAGCGAGCCCGGCCATGGACCCTATTCCTCGGGATATTCCACCAGAATTCGCAGACTTCTACGCATACGGGGACGTATCATTTAAATATTCTGGAGAATGGGGAGCTGAATACTAAGCTCTGAATCCTTGCGCTGCCCTGGTCTTTCTCTTGCTTATGCTCTGAAAATCATGCGAGCTAGGCATTTATCGGCAGCAATACTGCTACTACTATCATGATCAGCAGGTAGTACACCAGTTTCGCGCCTCAACGATGGATCTGCCAGAATCTACATACGACTAAGCTATAATACACCCCATGATCCAAATTCCGCTTGATTCAAGATGTAGAAAAAATGAGAGTCTTCTCGAAAGTCCTTTCCACCGGCCAAGGACGGTAAAATGCACTGGGCTCTGTTATTCTGTTTGTGATAAAGTGAGTAAATCATTTTCGCTACAGTCATTATTGAAAGAATTTCTCACCATATAATGTCTCCCTCGTTGGCCCCGTTCGCAAGGAGAAGTTCGACCACATCCGAATGAGAAAATCTGACCCGGGAGCGAACCATACTGTCCCGGGAGCGAGCCACACTCAGAGCCGTTCTCCCCCTCCAATCCTGCGCATTGACATTGGCCCCGTTTGCGAGGAGCATTTCAACAATCTCCTCGTTTCCGCGGTCTCCGCGCTCAGCAGCTCCATGCAGTGCAGAGGCATGGTGGTCCCGCACGTTAACATCAGCCCCGTTTTCAATGAGAAGCCTGACCACCTCCGTGTGTCCTTTTCTGGACGCTGCATAGAGCGCTGTGCGATGTTCTCCTCCCAATGCGTTGACGTCGGCCCCATTAAGAAGGAGTTCCTGGACGATCTCTCTGTGCCCGAAGGCGGAAGCCGACTGCAGTGCTGTCCCCCCAAGCTGATCCTGCGCATTGACATTGGCCCCGTTTGTGACGAGCATCCGAACAACCTCTTCGTTGCCGTGCTCAGCAGCCCCATGCAGTGCAGTGGCATAGTCGTTGCTCCCCACGTTAACATCAGCCCCGTTTTCAAGGAGAAGCCTGATCACCTCCTTGTGTCCGTTTGTGGACGCTGCATAGAGCGCTGTGCCACATGTTCCTCCCAGCGCGTTGATGTCGGCCCCATTAGCAAGGAGTTTCTGGACAATCTCTCTGTGCCCGAAGGCGGAAGCCGCCTGCAGTGCTGTCCCCCAAAACTCACCCCCAACCTCTTCGTTTCCGCCCTCAGAAGCCCCATCCAGTGCAGTGGGATAGCCGTTATTCAGCACGTTAACTTCAGTCCCGTTTTCAAGGAGAAGCCTGACCACCTCCTTGTGTCCATTTTTGGAGGCCTCATAGAGCGGCTTGCCGAAAGATCCACCGCTCGCTTGAACGTTGGCCCCATTATCCAAAAGCAGCTGGACCACATTTGTGTCTCCCTTGGTCGCTGCGTATTGAAGAGCAGTGTTGCCATGTGTATCCCGTGCGTTGGCATCGGCCCCGTTTTCAAGGAACAGCCGCACTGTGTCCTCATCCCCATTGTACGAAGACGCTTGGAGTGCTGTTGTCTGCATGGCAGGGTTAGCACCACTCACAAGGAGCAGCTGGACTACATTCTCGTGCCCATTACTGGAAGCCTCTCGCAATGAAGTGCCACATTCTCTGCTACACGCGTTGATGTCGGCCCCATTGACGAGAAGTAACTGGACCACCTCTATGTGCCCGTGCTTGGCTACCATAATCAGTGCACTGCGATTGAATTTGTCCCTCCGGTTGACATCGGCCCCATTTGTGAGGAGCAACCCCACCAACTGTGTATCCCCATGCTCAGAAGCCCACCGTAGCGCAGCATCTGAGTACCGCTCATGGTTGAGGACCAGCCGGACAATCTCCTCCCACCCACGCCTTACGGCCGCCTCTAGTATATCATCGCCTTCCTGCTGGTTGAAATCCGCCCCTTTGGCCAGGAGCAGTTGAACTACGCCACCATTTCTGGCCTTGAACGATGCTTGCAGCGCCGTCCTGAACCGGCCTCCTTGAGCATTGATATCCGCTCCACGTTCCACAAGCGCGCGAACAACCGTGTCATGACCTCGGAAAGCGGCAGCTTGAAGAGCAGTGCCATAATCCCCCCCTTGTGCATTGACATCAGCACCATTGTCGATGAGGAAAGCAACAGCTGCCTCATGGCCAAAGTACGAAGCAACCTGTATTGCCGATCCAGAGCAGGGTCCCTGGGCGTTGACATCTGCACCATTTTCGATGAGCAGACTTATCATTTCCTGGTGTCCGTTCACTGCGGCGAATAGAAATGCAACGCTAGCACTTGAGGTTTCTTGAATCGAAATAAGATGGCGGGCAATTTCCTGTAAGTTGAAGAATGCAGGGATGGAAAGACGAGTGTTCCATAGTGACCACAATATCCTAGAGGCCTGGTGTCTGGATGCCCACACATTGACCCATGTTAACGCCGCGTTGGCGAGGAACCGGAGCAGAGTTTCTCTGATGGTCAATTCCGGTTGCCCACAAGCGTGAATCAAGCCGTATTCCACCGCGTAATCGAGTAGGGGATAGGTGTTTTCGAGATTTTTGGACCTGGATGGAGTGATAGGGGCTGAGTTGGTGAATGCCGAAAAAGAGAGATAGGTAATGCAGATGAGGGTAATGTCTGTTTGCGCAGAGGGGAAGTGACCGCGCTGCGTACTGTCAAGATAGTCTTGCGTCGTATAGTGAACGAGTCGGACAACAGCCTCCAGCTCATCAACGATGACCAGACCGGCACAAACAGAGAGAATAACGTCAAGATCCAACAAATTGTCGCGGTCCAGTTCAGATTTCCCTGGTTCCACAGCCAAGGCTTCCCTGAGCTCTGACACACGCAGGAGCCGCTTTGCATTCGAAAGCAAGGCTAAGGTAGAGTGGGCAACTTTTTTATCGTCCTCGCCCTGTTCATTGATCCGCTGCATGACCTCCCTATATGTATCTTGAAGGCCCGTTGGCATTTTCTGCAAGGCCTCACGAACGGCTTTGACCGTGTTTTTTGCTATAATCGAAGTAATGTGAAGCTTTGCAAGGAGAAACCTGAACACATTTAACCAATATTCAGGTATTATGATGTTAATAATACGCACATTCCTTTGCTGCGATTGACACTCAGGGTTTCAATCTCCTCGTGCAATTCGGGACAAGTAGCAACGTGCTTCTTAAGTCGAGGAGAATGGTCGATCTGAGCATCAACATATTTTCGTATGTCCTCTGCCACCGCCCGAATCTCCAGTATCTGAGTGTCGACGAAGGTAGCCGACATGTTAATATGAGGTCGTGAGGTCAACATAAGGTTGATATTTGGCCCCAAATTTGAAAGATTATCCAGCAGAATTTGTCGTTTTTCCTCAGGATATTCATCTACCGCATCGACCACGAGGTAGACCTTTGAATATCCCGCAACTGTCGAGCAAAGAACGTGATGAAAATCTTCTAGCGATGGCTTTGTGTCTGGTTCACGATGCTCATCGTACAGTTGCTGAACTTCCATGGAAATGGGTCTCCTAACCACGAGTTGACGCCATATACTTGCAAGGAGATTTGCAGGCGCCTGCGTTTCGCCCTCCTTGTGATGCAAATAAACCACAGCCACACCAGTATTGTCAGGGAGGCGAAGGGTTTTTCGGAGATGATGCACGACTATTGAACTGTTTCAGACGTATATTTGTAGCCCGCAGCATCGCCTGAGATTGGTACGCACGCCAGCACGGTCTTTCCGGCACCGGCTGTAAATATTCAATTAGCAGGGAAGATATACAGCTACCACGATTTACGTACGCATTCCGGGGCACCACAATCGCGTTCCGAGACCGAGGATCCATGCCTTAAATGTATCACTCCCTAAAAACCACCCTCCAGTCCCAGATTATCGAGTGTTGAAAATATCTTCTTGGCGAATAAAGAAATTGATTGGTGACCACCACCTGATAATTGTATCCCGGTGCTTGTCTGGATCAAGGTGAGCAGCGTACAATATCCTCTTCAACCTACACACCATCGTGATACGATTCCAATTTCCGCGCAGTGCCTCTAATCGACTCGAGAAGATCTATTTTATAAAATCAATACTTAAACTGATGGTCTGATCAATAATATACTCGCCCCGATCTTGTTGTTGCTGCTGTGAAACGCGATTGAGAGCAGATATCGCATCTGCAAAAAAAGATTAGTCAATATTCCACCGATGAACTCGGACCACTGACTTGACTGGGTGTTTGTCTGTTCAACGGCAGCGCTTTGAATCGATTGGAGAATAACTAGAAACGAAAAATCGTGCATCATGTAAAATATTGAGCAAAACTTACATACCATTGTTATTTGCTGCGACAGAATTGATGGCAGATATCGCGTCTGCGAAGATATTCAGCCAACAGTTCGAGTACCCCAGCCTGCGGACCAACTTGAATGTGCTTGTCTTTGTTCGACCGTAGCACTTTGAAGCGATTGAAGGACACCTATAATTTTACAAGTCAACGTCTACGTAGTGTCGAAGAAGCTGATCTAAGTACCACTCTGATTTATTCGAACGGATTGAAGCACAGCTAAAATCATAAAAACTTATATCACTAACGCTTGATAAAAAATCTCTTACCATTGTGATTCCTTTCCTGGGCTTCCCTTCAAAGATAAATGAGAGGTTGATATGGCGCATGATTGACAGGTGCTCACCAGATCCCGATCGCCAGCCATGTACCGAGTAATGTTTTAAACCGCTCGATAGCGTTCAGTCCATCCTGAATGTCCTTCTTTCTCCAGAGCGGCCAAATCAACCGTTTCGCATACTTTGTCACACCGCTCTTCGTATCCAATTCTTTCGTCAACCGCTCCAGTATCTTCTTCAGCCGGACCAGGGGTTCCTCAAACTGCTGTACACCATTGACCATTCCCAGCGATTTATTTACCCTGAGACGGGTTTCTAGGCTCTGGAGTAAGGGTTCGAGGCTTTGCACCTCCGCGAGAAAGTCCCGCTGATCTTTCGGCGCATCGTGGAAATCTACAACGTAATCGCGAGTCTTCACAATCGTGTCGACAAACTGGAGGATGCTGGCAACGAGACCAAGCAGAGAGAATGGATCGGGCATAGAGGCCTAGGTCGAAATGGGAGAGTGAGAGTGTGTGCTGGGGAAGCTGTGACGAACAGCTTCTTCAGCTTCTTACAGCCTGCAGTGCTGTCACTGGCAGTAACACTGCCTCCGACCCAGGTATACAGCCACTGACGTTTTCTCACGCTGTGTTGAGGGCATTTTCGTGTTACGCCGTGCAATTGAGCTATCTTGGCCCAGGAACATGTCGATATGAATTAATGCTCGGAGGTACATGGCAGTAGCTTTGCCGCGACGGCCGTGCAGGCGATCCAGTGCTTGATTGACAGGAACTAAGTGAGTTTGATACTGAATACTTTTTATGAGGCTGTATCTGTACTTTCATGACCTCTATATAGCTTTCTCCAGCCAGAGCAGTCCTGCACACTGCCCAGGACCTATATCCGAGGAATTTTCTTTTTTTTGACCATGATAAAAGTGCCCCAGAAAATATCCATTCTAAAGGTCAATAGAGGCTTTGCGGCAGCCACCGGAAGCCACCCGGTGGCTGATCAGGCATGCGGTGGCGGGTGGCTGTGGCTGACTGGTGGCTGCCACATTGACTTCATATATGCTGTTGGAACAGCCCACCAGTCTCTGGGTTTTATCTATAGTGGGAAGACTCATCTTGGTGTCCAGACTGCACTTTACTGCTCAAATTAAGCGATTTTCTGATCAAGAGAAGGAAAAATCAGCTGTATTGCCTTCTTCATGCAGGTATGGTATCAAGTGTAGTGGTAAAAGTACAATAACAGACTCAGGTGCCATAGTTCAACATGCTAGGTTCAGCCACCGAGGCAGCCACAGCCACCTGCCACCGCATGCCTGATCAGCCACCGGGTGGCTTCCGGTGGCTGCCGCAAAGCCTCTAATAACAGTGTCGGAGATGGATTCAGCGAATAAAAGTGTTGGGAAACTGTCCTTTCTGACACATTTATTGATGGTCTCAAATTTGATAAAAGTGTCGGAAATTAGGGGAAATTTAACAAAAAAAAGCGCCGTTGAGAACAGTGGTACTGTATGAAAAGAGTACAATGAGATGTGGACGAGTAAAAATGAATGGAAGGATATACTGTGAACCGTTGATTGGGGCCTACTCAGATTTTGAAGTCAAGTCAACCGAAGGAAATTCAGGTGCAAGTCAAGGCCGACATAGCTGATCCAAGAATACATGAGGTTGAGCACCAATGGGCAAAGGCTAACGAGTCGATATTAACTGTATGTTGACACACCTGAAGATCGAGGCAAGTATCGATGGAAGAACTCCAGGGATAAAAATAACAGCTAAATGAACAATAATAAAGCAACCAACGTACTCACCTCAGCTTGTTTTATATATGCTAGCATACTTTTGTGCTGAAAGCAAGGGTCGCAAGACGCATTTAACCGTGATAAGGCCAGTAAGTGAAGTGACAATGAATAAGATGACGCACCTGTACTTGAGCTCGAGCACCCAAGGCAACTATGTGGTCGGGTCCTGATATACTCCAATGGGCAAGGCTCAAATAGATGAATGAAACATACCTCGAGGTGTATAGTTTCACAGCTTAGAACCACCGTGAATAACAAAAATGAAATGAGCTAAAATCGAATTGGAACTGAGAGAAGAATAAACAAGGACGCGCGTCGGCTTCGAGATTTGGACTGAAGCCAACAGTGAGTATCGTTAAATTCCGATACATGTATCACTTCAGTGAATCAAAAATTTAAACGGATAAATCTAGTGTATCTCCCGGCATACGGTCGTAGTCTCTGCATTCTAGAGTACAGAGACACCGTCCGAGACTTGAATAGCCGGCAAGGAAAATGACTTGCCTTGAAGTATACAAGCATAGCAACGGCGGCGTTCGGCGAGGATGGTAAGTTGGACCGATATCTGAGCAAGCAAGCAAGGACAATGGAGAGAATGAAGGAAGGGAGTACAACGAATCTAAACAGTTCAAACTAGACTGTGAATAGAAAAGAATCAAACAAGACGTACCTCGGGTTGAGTTCATATTAACGGCGCTGGGATTGAAGGATAATCGAGCATAGTAACATTATCCAAGTCAGCAAATGTGCATGAAATGTTAGATGTTGGACAAGGAACATACCGGTCTATAGGGTCGTAGTTTGGGCCTTCATGAATGGAAGAGTCAAGGCACAGAGGCAAATGAAAAGTCAAGTCAGTACGGCAATAGAATCGATTTGAAAGGTCAAACCGAACCCAAGTTACCGAGAATGAGCCAAGGAAATATGAAGCTGGGCGACGATTTAACAGATCTAAATTGATTGAGTCAGTAGAGTGAGAGGATTAAATGAAAATTGAACGGCGCGAGTGTGATCCATCATTTGAAACATATTTGCGGTAGGTGAGAACGAACTCGGAGAAAGTCCACGAGCAGAATCTATGAATTAGTCGGTAAGAAGGAACGGTGAAATCAAGGGTAATTATTGGGCCACCGGAGAAGAATGAATCAAAGAACTCTGACCTCAAGGTAGATTCTCATAATTTCGGTGGTCTGGAAGCGTAATTTTGCCGTTCAAGACAATTTGAATGCAAGTGAAATAGAAGGATAACGTACCTGGCGGCATAGTAGCGGCGCGGATCCAGCAAGCAGATCAGGTCCAGCATCTAAAGAAGAATGAGCCAGTGAAATGTTAATGAAATCGAGACGGACTTACATCAAGTGCACGACTCGGCGGACGAAACTGCAATTCTTGTTTCTTGCGGGAGAGCGCGAAAAAAAAAGTGCGGAATTCATTCAATAAGGCTTGCCGTTGAACGCCGTGGAAGCCCTCAAGGAGACAGCTACGCAGAATGGTGGTGATGTGTATAGATGTCGTGCATGTGTGGGACTGCGCAGTAGGGCCGCCGGGAAAGCGCGGGGGGACGTGCACGGGTGCTGCGCAGGTTACGTCGGCAGGTGTGCTCTTGAATATGGGGCGGGGCGGAATTGTGGGGGTGTGAGACGGGGCGTCGATGAGAATGCGGCGGTCAAGTGGGCGTGGCACGCGAGTATCTAATCGCGGCATGCTCAAGATGGCGAAGTGCTTACGCGGACCTGGCGGCGATACGGATACGAGATCGAGAACGCGTGCGCGCAACGTAGGTGAGCGTTACGTTGCTACGAGGAAGGCACGAGTCGCAGGTGCAGATGCGCATGGCGTGCGGCCCTTGCAGGACCAAGGGACGAGGCTGTAGGCAAAGCCAGTGAGAAGAAAAATGAAAACTAGAGCTCCAAGAGAAAAGGCCGCCGGGACGAAGAGAAAAACGCAATACCTGCTCCCGGAAGCCTCTACTGGCTCTTTTTCATTTGGTGATGTTTGTCATATTGTAGCGCGCAAGGGTGGTCGTAGTCATCGTGCGAGTGAAAGACGTGACGTCAGGACCGACGGAGAGCGCCGCCACACACGCGCAAACAAACGCGTCGCGTGGACCGACGGCGCGGTCGGGGCGTGTCGGGAGGCGTGGCACGGGTCGGGAGACCGGCTGCGATGAGTCGCGGTACGGAAGCGGCGCGTGTCAGAAGGGGACGGCTCAGGCGGCGGTGCCGGTGAGCGCGGACAGCGGGGACTGAGTCGACGCGTTTCGCGTGCGGCACCTGGTCCACTTTCTTCTCTTATTCATCTCCCGCTCTCACTTTTCATTACCTTCCCGCATGCGGTATACCCAACGCATGCCCATCTTTTCCTCTACCTCCTCTACCTCACAAGTGCGCGCGTCAAGATAACCAAAGATGCCACAACACGAATGCACCCGGAACCTTTTTTTTTTTTCTACAACAAACATTGGCGAAAGAACAATGATCAATCGAAACGAACCTATGACACCGAGCGCCCGCTCGCGACTCACTCACTGATGGATCTCCATTCGTTTCCGTACGATTTACGTACGATTGAATAGGACTGATCTGTCTACTTACCTTGAGCCCCGATGTGGGTTGACCGAATTCGACCATGATTCGACCTCAACCGTATAAATATGAAACATTTCTGGCAGTCTTTTACACCCACCATTACATCGGCCCTCCATGTCTAAGACTCCCTTCAACATCGCCATTGCTGATGAACAACTGGCCCTACTCCATCGCAAACTCGAGCCCAGATGAACTTGAGGACTCGGGATGGGAGTACGGAGTAACCCTCACCGCTGTACGACGGTTAGACAAGAGGTGGGTGGACGGGTTCGACTAGAAGCAGATCAACTCAGAACTACCGCAGTTCACCCGCGACATCCAGGTGAACGGTCATGGGTCGTTGAACCTTCACTATGTCCACAAGAAAAGCGCGGTCGCGTCGGCAATTCCCTTATTGCTTGTAAACAGATGTGAGTCCTTCTCATGTGCTGCAATTAATTTACTCACAATGAACACAGGGCCGGGAAGCTTCCTCGAGGCGCGCCCCTGGGACCGCTGATTTTCCGGCGTTTCATCTGGTCGCACTGAGTCTTCCGGCTACGGATTCTCCTAAGGAGACAGGACCAAAGGGTTTGATTAGGATCAGTACACAGACGTAATTCACCAACGATGTTTCGGCAGGACAACGTTTACTCTTACTTAATGGTTATTAGAGACTTTGCGGTGAGTTTTAACTGGTGGCTCCTCGCACACAATGGCATCCCAGGCCTCAGGCCTCAGGCCTGTGGTAGCCACCATTTTATCCCTTCTTTAGAGAGTAGAAATAGTGGATAGCCTGGCCTTAGACGTCGGCAAGTTGCCGAGAAAAATTAGCCACCAGTTGATCTGGTGGCTCACCGCAAAGTCTTTATTAAGATTGGAAATAAGTTGATGTTAGCCCTCGGATATGACCAATATGGCGAGCGAGGACGTTCTTGACATGAATAGTGCTCACTCACAGCCGTTGTAAAAGTTATTCTGGGCGGGGATTTGTGATTTCCGGTGTGTATCTTCCTCTATTCCAAGTAGCTGAATTGAATGAATTCATCGCGCCACAGATCACCTGCAGGATGGCAAAACTGTACGGCGGAAAACATGTCAAGGTCTGGCACACAAATATGCCAATGTGCGTCTTGAGAGCTCGCGCGCGCGCGTATCCTACACTGACTTTTTCAGTGGTGCACCTCCAGAGCCCGGGACGGCACCCGCTCTGACAGCAAAGGAAGAAGAACGGCTCGCAAACAACGTCGCTTTCTTTCAACACGGAACGGGATACGTGTGTCAGCAAATGACCCAGCCTCAAACTCTTGGCTATTCCCTCCTGCTCGTCTGCTCCCATAGATCTAAGAGAAAGTGGTGAATTGGTCAGACGAGTATCCGTGGTCGGACAATGAAGGTATGCCTGGATAGCCCGCGCAACGAAAATTACTTACTCTATGCGCAGCCGGGCCCACAGCGTCACTGCGCGTCTACTTCGAGGGGGAGAGCCGCTACTTCGAAACTATATTCACTGTGTGCCATCCCCCCACCATTCCCCTCGGGATTTCGCGTTTTGTGAACGATACCGTGGGATTTCCAAAGAGGTCCGGGCCAACTCATTTATGAGTTGGGGGATAGTACGTAGTATGGTACTGAGATTGTTCAAGCTGGACACGCGTCAGAGGAAATGTCGTGTTCGACGGGGAGCACGAGTCGGGAGGGCATTTTGCGGCATATAAACGGCCTCTCGATATTGTCTATGATCTCAGAAAAATGTTTGCGAAGGATGGGCCGGTGTTTGGTGCGGTACCCGGAACATCTGGGTACGCTTAAATTCTGCGTAGATACACTTTTGCAGTGTAACCATGTTTCACCCTCTTTATAAAATTTTGTCTGTCCGTCTGTCCGACTGTGGCAGAGCTGCTGGAAAAATGAAGCCAGTGAATACGCATGGAAGGCTATTGAATTGAAATATTTATCCACTATCAGAAATTTTATCTACCGGTGTCCAACAGGTCGTCCCAGAGCTCCGAGCCCCCGAAGTCATTGAAGGATGGGAGTGAAAATTCGCCCACGGGCAACTCGAGAAGTGAGTTCTCTCCGTTGCCCGTGTGAAGATTGCTCAAACAAGTCTGGCACGTTGCTAAAAAGCGGTTGGAGCCACTCGTGGCATCCGTGCCCTGAAATCCAACCAGGCGTGTACGACAAGGGAGCTCACCGCTTGCCTCCGGCTGGGTGGTGGCCGCAGAAATTGCGAGCGGCACCCATTTGTGCGCAGCGCGCCAATCGGCGTGGGCCCAGTTTATCGTCTCAGGGAGCGGTGATGAAAGTAAGTACGCGTCGCCCCAAATCTAGGAACGGGATCCCGGAAGATGGCAAGAGAAGAGAGATCGAGTCATCTTGTGGGACTGGATAAAAGAGACCACCGTGGTAAACGACGGCATCGAGAGTCTTACTACAGCAGGTTGAATGAGACATGTGGAGGGTGGGATGAGGGACTTGCATATCGCCCTTAATTTTCTGGTCGGCCTTCACATAGTCGATTTATTCAAGGATTACAGTGGATCTGGGCGACTAGACCAACTGACCTTACAATGCAAAAAAGAATGCACAGCTAACAGAAGGAAGAAGAAGAAAAAGATAGAGCATGACTTCAAATGCTATGCGGCACCGGGCAGAGACGGAGTGCCTCTCTACAGCCGGATAGTGAAGGCAACGATGGTGTTGGGAGTCTGGATTAGATCTAATCAATCCTGTTCCCAGCGAACATTAGCAGCATAGTCGGCACGAAATATACCAACTCACCACCGAGCATTGAGCGCCATCGTGCGTTCTAGGATGGATGCCACGTGTTTCCACTGACGATCGTACTGGAGGGCTGCCGGTCCCACCTCCGCTTCCCAGTCGGTATCGCCGTCTAAGGAGTCGCGGAGCGTCGAGATGTTGCCCAGGCTCGGAAAAATGTGCGCAAGGATCCGGGCAACAGGGAGTGCTCTGGATATGGGCGAAGCCTCAACATCGAGGTGTGTCAAGCACCCCAGGGTGAAATCCGCTGGTGATGTCGGAAACACGGTCGCATCGAAGGAGATGGAGAGCTTAGCCAGGTGCGGGCAATATTTAGCGAAAGCCTCCAGGCACCGAAGCGTAGTGCGGGGCGCGGCGTTGCCGTAGTAAGATTGGAACTCGAGGCGTTGGATTTGACGCCAGGAGCGAGCCATGTCGGTGACGGTGGTATCATCCAAGTCGATCCCCACAGCCGATAAAACAGACACGGAGGCCAGATTAGAAAAACAGAACAGACTGCGGAGGGACTGAGGTCGAATGAGATAGGTCTTGGGGTCCGTTGGGGCGAATGAGCCAAAGTCGTTGGCGAAGGAGAAATCCGTCAAAGACGAATGAGACATTCCACCTGCTGCGGTGGTAAACAGACGATGTACTTCGTCTGCAGTCGAAAATGCTGGGCATTCGACAATGAATTCCACGAGCGGAAGTTTATTGCCCCATTCGAGGAACCGGGTGGGGGATAAAATTTCGGAGCTGAAGTACACCGTCTGAAGCGAGGGGCATAGCGCCTGATCGTCCGTTGGGAGGACAGGCAAGGTGGGCGGAAGGTCGCCGAGCCTCAGATGCCGGAGGGTCGAAAGGCGAGACAGATGTTCAAGCGCTGGCTGATCAACCATGTCCGCGGTCAGCGTCTCGATATAACGTAAGCCGCGCACGCACGCCGAGACGGCGGAGACAGCCAGCGGCCCAAAGTCTGACGCGGTTCGAGGGAAAAAGGTTATCTGTGTTAACTGCGGACACCGAAGAGCAAGGCTCGGCAGCAGTGATAAGGCAGCGTGGGACGCGTGAGGAATGCGAATCGTGGTGAGTTGGGGGGTGAGGAAGGAGTTTATGTACTGAAATTCGTTCCCTCCGTGGATCCAATGAACGCCCAGAAGGTTTGGAAGCATGCTTTTGGGGAGGTAGGCGCTGAGGCTCGGGAAAACGGTCGAGAGGTCGGCAAAATCAGAATCAGAGTAGAGTTGTTTAACGTGTGGGGCGTAGACGAGAACACGCTGCCAGTCGGATGCCCGTATGGGCCGAAGAAGTTCCTATCGATGTTCAGCGTTCGATGGACACCCGACGAATTCGAATTGTGCCACCTACCATGATATATTTTGTGAAGTAGCCCTCGCCTGTCGTCGTCAGGTTGAAGGAGTCCGAAGGGAGACAACGAAGAAGTTGTATCAAAGCTACCGACTTCCAGAGCAGCTTGAGTGCATGACTGGAGAACATCGTGGAGGTCCTCGCGAGGACAGCGAGGTCCCGGCGCCGCGGATGCCTCACATCGAAAGACGTTTCCAGTTCGCCTGGCGGATAGACGTGCGAGCAAAAAAGCGCCACAAGCTCCGGGATCTGTAAGCAACGATGCATACGGAGGAGGCGGGAAAAAAAGACAAGCCTTTGTGTGGCGGTGCCCATCAAGGCCGAAGGTAAATATCAAACAACACTCTTCTCCTCCGACATCTTCCATCCGAGTCTCTTTGCGTTGGCTTCTAATCTTTCGGCGGCTTGCCTATATTTCCCCGGCGTTGGAGTATGTCTCTATCCCACTCCTAGTCCTTTCCGTCCAAATTTCGGCCCGATGACCTTGCTTCCGTCTAAGGCTCCAACCGTTTCCGTTTGTAAACGTTTATACACGGTTTTAACCGTTTTTGTTTCCGTTTAGTTTGCCGGGGGGCCCAAACGGTTTACAAACTGTTTGTACACGGTTTAAACGGTTGGGGAGATTTGATCCACTAACAGTGGATTTTGCAGCAGAAATCTCACAATTCCTTGCACTGAGAAGTGTCTCTGGGCCAGTTTTTGTTCCGTCTGACCCACAATGAACAGGTCCTGGCCATGGCGTGCTCAATTGGCGGGACACAATCCAAATGTGGTAATTGTTGATGTGATTGATGCCTCGGGATTGATGCGCCGTGCCGCCTGCGCTCTTGGCAGTTCTCGACTAAATAATTGTTTAAACTTATCTCCTTTCTGATTTTCTTTTCACTGATATATCATCACTGAACATTTGCTTAGACTCCCACTGGTGGTGAATTTCTTGGATCAACCCACCAACACTCTGGCAGTTGTGCTCTGTCAAGTGTATCCGTTGTCGGCATGCACTCAGTTTCACCCATAATCAGTGCGATAACCACAATGATAGGTGGAAGCATGGGAGCAAGCACTTCGAAGAATATAAGCCCAAAAGCCCAATGCATTCATTAATGGGTGACTTCCCGTAACGATTAAATCATTTTTGCGGAATATCGAGGGGTGCCAACGATGTCGGCATGTGAGATTTAATCCTTAAATCTATTCCTTGTCGTTCCCGTAAGAATTATTTGAGTTTAGAGCTAGACTAGGCTTTTCACGGACACTTGACCAGACGCACCAATTGTTGATCTGCCAAACAACACCATATAACATGTCTCTACTCCCACCGACGCGTCCCCACTGCAACATCCATGGATATTGACGTGTTTGTTGACCTTCAACAGCTCGAGGGGATTGAGATGGACGAGGTGGACGAAGAACAGCAGCTTGCAGGGTCCGCTGTAGCCATTATCTTGGTGCAATTGAGGCCCATTGACTGTGGACGGAGCGGCGACAACCAAGCAGGTTGTATCTCTGCCGGCCTGCGGGAGAGGAAGTGGAAGTGCCAGCAAAGAGAGAGTGGAAAGAAAGTTACGTCCGTGACTTTTGTGACACACAACCGAATCCGGTGAATGGCCTGGCGGAGAGTTGCCAAATGTGTTTATTCAGCATGATGTACAACTAGAATAATCTGTCGGGGGGGGTACCGACCCCCCCTACAGATTAAAACTACTTTAAGGTTTGAAAGAGGGTCCAAACCGGATAACCTCAGATCCAAGTCCGATGGGGTCCTGACAGGTGTCCCGGCATCGCTGCCGGAAATGCAAATATATTCTGAAAAAATTATCTATGCTTACGGGAAGTCACCCAATTTGAAGGATCCCTACAAAATACCGTTTATAAACGGTTTTAAACGGTTTATAAACGTTTTCTAACCATTTCCGTTTTGTTTGCGGGCTCTCGTAAACGAAAACTAAATGATTGGAGCCTTATTTCCGTCGAGCCGCTGGACATGCAAGTCTGGGCCCATACAACAACGGCGAGCGGATTATGCTTGAGTTATAATTATAAGATATATACAGGTAAGATACGCACCCACCGCCCCCTTGCTCACACTGAATCAAATATCACTGTTTAGTCTTGCATGTGCGCCAGTTTCGAGATTCTGCTATCGTAGTAGGCGTGTTTGCGCTCAGGCGCTGGTCCACCATCAATGCGTCCCTGTGCGCCGCTGCTTGTTCCGCTAACCGCGCTTGTCCCCGCTCACTTGTCCCCCTACAATAGTTGTCATGAACGGCTGGATTACTTGCGCCAGGGACATATGGCAGAGAATGCAGAGTGGGTCGCCGGACGTTGGGCCTGTATGTATGCACTTGACCTCCCTCTTCCACTGCACTCGTGCTGACTCTCCGGTGTAGAACCGCTGCGCACGACTCACCTGAAGTCTCGAGACTCCCTAAAATGCACCTTCCGATCCCACATCAGACTTTTGACAAATAACTTGTGGCCTTGTACAAGGCCAAACAAGGTCACAAGCTTCACCAAAACGGCTGCAAGCTCACAAGGTCACAAACCAAGTCCGGAAAACCACAAGGTCACTGGTTCGACTCTGGGTAGTGGCAAAATTTTATTTATTTATTGCAGCGGATCAATATATCGGGGTATGTCGCAAGTGGAACAAGCCATAGAGGGTGTCCTTCAATCTCTGACAGTTTTTTTGGGTCCCGCTCTTCATTTTCTAAGGGGTGTTTTTTATCGCTTTAACCTTGTGAGCTTGTCGGCAAGGTCACAAGGCCAAACAAGTCACAAGTTTTTTGTCAAAAGGCTGATGCAGTACAACTCACCCCAAGGTGTCGAGGCTGCCCCATGCGCTGCCATAACTCACTGTAAACACCCACCGCCCCAGCATGGAGGTACGTATCCCCCTGTTTCCTCCCCGACGATCTGGTTCTCAGTCATTGAGTCTTCGCATACAGCGCCGTTCTCGGGAGGCGCAACCCGCACCGGAAAGTGTGACGTCACATGTCACGCTTTCCGGTTCGCACTGGGGAATGGCTTCCCCAGACCCCTCCCTCTTGCTGGCGCTGCTCTTTCCGCTGGCGCGGGGCCCTCTCGCTGAGCTGCATTTTCGCAGGCGCTGCCTTTTCCCCTGGCTAAGGCTCCAACTGTTTTCGTTTAGCTTTGGTTTTAAACCAATAAAACCGTTTTTATTTTTATTTAGTTTACGAGGGGCTGTAAACAGTAGACAAATCAAAAGTAAACCCTTAAACCATTTTTATATTTGAAATAATTCGTGGCAGGCCACACATGTGAATTGTATGCACAGTGCGACTGTTGATCTGCCGAACTTTGGCCGGGCTGTGATGAGCTGCAATTGGAGATCGGCAACCCTGCCGAAAATCAGTGATGTGAAACTGGTATCATCACATTACGAAAGAGTCCCCTATATCTACCTCTCTTTTGCTCAATATGCTCTCTCAAGAGTCCGAAAGGCCATTAATTGATGTTTAAATTGTACCTAAGCTTAAACCAGCTTGTATAAGTCCTGAACTTTGTACACTAATTTTTCATGGATAATCTTACTGTTTATAAACAGTTTAAATGGTTTCAAAACCTTTTATTAAGGTTTTGGTTTAGTTTATGGCCAACCGTAAACCAAAACTAAACAGTTGGAGCCTTACCGCTGGCGCGGGGCCCTTTGCAATTTTAAAATTTAAATTATTATTTTTGGATTCCGGTATTCACAATGCCATTTCGCGACTCTTTCGGGCGCCGGCCTGGACGGCTGGGGTTTCCACCCCAGACCCCAACCGCTGCGCGGGGCCTTGCGCTCGCGCTCGGCCCACTGCGTGGTGCTTGCGCTCGCCGCGGGGCCCACTGCGTGGTGCCAAAAAAGATGCTGCTATCGAGATTCGAACGAGGGACCTCCGGTAAACCATGTAAAATAACAGAAACTAAATAGTCATAGTAGGCTACACACATGACATGAATGGTTAAAACACATCTGATTTGATGTAGGGGGAGTGACATGTCACACGTCACGTCACACTTTCCGGTGCGATTGGCAATTCCCCGTTCTCGCGCTGGCAGCGGCCTGACCCCTCACCCACTTCCGGCGGCGAGGTGCGTCCTTTCTGCGCCCCTGTCTGTGAGGACGTGAGTATGGGTCATGGCAGGCGTACGAAGAGGAAGAGCGCAGTCGAACGGATCTGGATGCCGCTCGCGCGTCTTGTCTCCCGCGGGTTTTCAGCCTCCACCATGACTCCCAGTGCGTCTTACCCCGCCTCGTGTAATCCACTGGGAGCAACGTTCACAGTCTGATCCGCGCATGGATGTACCGTCGGCGGCCTTCGCAATGACACAACGCCGGTCCTCGTCTTCCCGGGAACGGATACTCGGGATGCATGCTTGACGTCGGGGGAGTAACACGAGACACGGCGATACGATACCATGGTCCGCCGCGGCTCGTCGTGCCACCGTTTCGTGCTGCGGGATTGTACGCTGTCCTTCCTGTAGACGCGTCGGGTGTGCATCTGATGCAGGGGACGGATCACTTCGAATCTGCATCTTAGTGCTCGGTCTCGGCGCGTCGATGGCGTGAAAGGAACGCACGATGCCCCGCACCTTTTACGCATCATGCGGCAGGACACGCAGACGCCCCATTCTTCGCGTGTAGCTGCACCGTGCCGAGGCGTTTCTGGAGCAGAGTCCGAGTCGACCTTAGACCTTCCCTTTAGGGTGCGCATGAAAGACATCCTCCAGAGCGGGTGCAGATCTGAACAAAGAGTGATCTGCCTGGGCAATTGGGTCTTCTCGGGCTCCAGTCGTCGTCAGTGGAGCGCACGAGAACGAGAACGAGAACGAGACGGTACGAGCAGGAATTCACGCTGGAGATGGCACCTAGAACAAGGTCCGCACGGTCCGCTGATTCCATCGTCGCTCCTGCCGGGGTCCTTGATGACTGGGGCTCAAAGAAGAGTCGCTTGGTATCGCGGGCGTCAGAATTCAAAATCTTAGAATCCACATACAGAAGAACACTCACCGCGATGAACGTCCGAGTAAAACCGCACGCATACTTAGCAGGAATACACAATATCGGAGAAATGAACCATTGACTGAGCATTAACGCTACAGCCTGAAAGAGAAAAGCATAATTGAGTATGGGACAAAAATTTTGAAGGAAAGAGATAATAGATCGGCCGTTTCGGTTTCAATGATAGGACAGGATTGGCGTCTCGATCGCATGAAACCTCGTTTGCATCAGAATCGGTCAATTAATACTAGAACGGGGAGGAAAACTCACTGTGCAGAACAACGCACGCAGCAGGAATATTGGATTGTATGACAGTGACTGAGTGTGAGACAGAAGCTGGAACGAGTGTGGGAGTAAAATTTCAAGGCGGGAATGGGAGACAGCGCTACTGGGGTCACAGCGTAAAAATTGACCATTCTTAAGGATCCGCAAATCCCCACAAAGAGTACGCAATGCGCGGTCATATGTCTATGAACATAGTGCGCCGTCTAGTAACGTAGCCCGGGCCCTATGTAGGCCAGATGAATGACATCTATCCCGATGTGTAGCTTCAAATGGTTCGAGCGGTGACTCTTGGTAGGGAGCACCTCGAAAACGGAGCCGCCCACGAATCCGCAGTGCAAAGACTGAAATTACAGAGATGCCAGGGCGGAAAGCACACGCAGGGGAACCCTGGCTTGCGGAAGATGAGCCTTACGATCGGTTCCGATGCGGTTCCGACGCGGTGCGATGGATGGGAAGTAAGAAGTAAGAACAGGGAACCAGCAGGCAGAAGACACGCCGGAAGGTCCTTTAATGTAGCTGAAATTCTGTGATGAGTCTCCGGATGCGCGCGTTTTATACGCAGGGGACGTCGTAGAGAGTGACAGAGCAAATTGAGAGCGAGAGGGCACGTCGAAGATGGAGGCGTCTCCCCTTGCCGCTGCTCATGGAAGCTTCAGAGAACAGTGGAAGAAGACGAGGCCGTAGCATGTTGTACAGCATGCATGGACGTCGGGATTGGTAGAGCGCGTGGCTGTGTTGATGCGATCAACCCAGCTCCCTTCCACCACGTCGCGCGGTTCAGCACATCTGGTAGCCCCAGTCAGCAGCACTCCCTTATGCTGCCGTTCGTTCAATGAAGATTCATCTGCGCAACTTTCCCGCCTTCTCGACCACCATCTACCACGCTCAGCATGCATGTGTCGACACGGTCTATCGCCGACTCGGACGAGCCTTCGGACGACGACGAAATTGATGTAGCAGCGGGCGAGGGCTCGCGGTACATGATATACAGTATCTACTGGGTCACCCGATGGCAATCAGTAGGGCGGAGACATCATGATGGTCAGAAGGAGGTAGTAGGTTCCGCACACCAAATTTCGACCCATATCAAAACCCAATGAAACTGGGCTAAAAGCTGTATTACAGCACAATCCAGGCTTGATCCAGGCCTCTGTAATGTTTTTAACAGCATGCGTGAGAGATTACTGGGTATAATCAGACTCCGTGACAACTGAATCAGTTGCTTCTGACGCGTGCCACCTATCCTATCACAGCCATCGTTACTGCTACCAACGAGATCTCTTTCTTCCTTTCCGTTGTCTGTCTCTTCTAGACCTTCTCCCGCTGCGCTCTTTTCGCTTTTCTTCGCGCCGGGGACGTCTTCTGTCGCTTCACGGCCATGTCTACGAAACCAGAACTCGAAACGTGGGCTGCAGCCGTCGACGCTTACGATGCCGAGGAGTTTGAGAACGCGCTCGACCTTTTCTCGGTCAGTTCCCCTCATCTGCTCAGTGCTTGTTTTCATATAAGGAAACCCCAGCGTATCGAGCGGTCCTCCAGATTTGCCACAAGCATGGGCCTAATCTACGCGGCTTTGGGGGAGCATGAGGCTGCCGTCGAACAGTTCACAGAGGCCACAGGTTTCGATACTTATCTCGCTGTTGCGTGAGCTGAGAACGTTGTATTGGCTGTTACCATATTACTCACTTTCGTTCAGATATTTCCAGTGTGGTGTCTCCAACTTCCTCCTGACCCGATACGACTTGGCGTACGAGGATTTCGAACGAGCCATGTTGGCCTTGAGAGGAAACCAGAGCATGTGCGTCGTGGTTTCTCGTCCTCGTGCACATTCATTGATCCTGGTACAGCAACTATGATCAACTCGGCCTCGAGTTCAAACTGTATTCCGCTGAGGTCCTGTTTAACCAGGGTCTGTCCCTCATCTACCTGGGACGCACAGAGGAGGGTTTAGCTGACTTGGAGGCCGCAAGACAGGCCAAGGCAACTGAGGACCACGATGTTATCGATGAGGCGATTGCGGAGCGCGGGAAAGATTTCACCGTCTGCAGCATTGTGCGTTCGCGTTTCCTCCACCTATTTGTTTCTAACGTTCGGTTCAGCCTGTGGGGGTGATCTACAGACCACCAGAGAAGAAGATGAAGAATATAAAGTCCAAAGATTATTTGGGCAAAGCTGTTCGTCTTTTGCCTAGTGACACCTTGTTCCGCCACCTCTGAGCGCCCACCGTCTACAGGTACTTGTAGCCGCCAGTGACTCTCGAGACACGACTGTCGGCTTCGCTGGCATCGACCGTTTGCAACAGGGTATCACTCCCGCCGGTGCCTTGATGGAAGGTGAAACCGGGCTCGTTCGCAGCAACACCCGCACACCGACCGCACCACGTGAGTTTTTTTTTTCATTCCGTAGTGAGCGGGTCTAAACCTACTCTCAGGAAATGATGACGGACCGCCCCCGCTTGTGCGGTCCAAGACGATGCTCAACGACGTCAGTAAACCCAGCGGCAGTGATGGCGGCGGCGCCTCGGCCAGATCTGCAACGGCTGGTGGACCTGCGCGCAGCAACACCATACTCACCGGGAAAGCATTGCCCGGCGCAGGCATCGGCGGCCCCGTTCGTGGTCTCAGTGTGCGCCGGGGCGGAGCGCCCCCCATGGTCAACGCTGGACCACCGCCTCCCGCTCAAGGTACCTTGCCCTAATTCTTTATCCCATACAAAACGAAGTCACTAAAAACGCCTTCCGTAGTAGACGATCCCAACCCCAGCCGCATGACACAGTTCTATGACGACTACCTTGATGCATATACAGACGAACCGCCGCCACCGATGCCGAACACAAGCCAACCGAACCGTGTCCAGCGCTCAGGGACCCGGGGCACCCCGCCCAGCGGCTATAGGAGCCGACGAAACCAGGAGGAGGAGGAAGGTTATGTCAGCGGGGAGGATTTTGACCGTCCATTCAGAAGCAAGTTGAATACGATCCGAATTAGGGTGGGCCTAGTTTTCTTTTCTGTATAGTTTTTCACAAGAGCTGAACTGAAACCGCTCTGCAGATCCACCATGACGGCGACGTGCGTGGGATGATGCTTCCGCCCGACACGCCCTTCAACGAGTTCATCGACAAAGTAACGAGTAGGTTCGGCAGCACCGTCACGCTCAAGTTCGTGGACGAAGATGGGATCAAGGTGTCGCTGCGAGACCAGGACGACTATGAGCTCGCGATCGAGACGGCACGCATGAGTTCCAAGGGCAAGCCGGAGGGCAAACTCGAGATTTGGTGCACGGATGTGTAATCGTCACATGCCACCTCTTTTCTCTCTTCTTATCTATCGCGCGATTCTATTCCGAGCCGTGCACGTCTTCAGTCTGCCCTGGGCCGCCCGGCACAGGGTTCGTTGTATACCCAGTGTGCGCGTCTCTCAAGCTAACGATAGGTCTCTCACAGTCACCATCATCAACGATCGGGATTCTGCCCACTTCACATACATTGCCTTGACATCTGTGGTTTTACTCCAATCATGTAATTTATTTTCTCGATGATGGTTGTCGTTAACGCCATTGATAGAACCTCGACGACGGCGGTTTGGAGCATTGTCAATCAAAGACGGTTGTTAACACGCGAGGCAAGTCGCGACCCTTGAATACAAGTCTGAAAGACCACTACCCTGCCATCTTGGGATTATTATGAGCGATATGGCTAGACAAAAGCTCGAAAATTGTCAGTAAACAACAAGGTAAATGGGTGATTCCACGCTAAAATGGATTATACCAATAAGTCCTTCTTACCCGTTCTTACCCGTATGAGATGACCGTCAGCTTGCCCTCCTCATCCAACACCAAAATCAGGCCCAGGGAGTCATCGAGCACGAATGCAGAGACGCCCTCCGATGTCCAACAAAGCAATAACAGCCTGAGCGTAAAGTAGCCAAGCAGAACAACAGAAGTCAAAATAATCAAAGAGCCATACAGTAAGCGTTGGTGATTTAAATAATACAGATTTGGAGGGAGGAATGCCGTGTACATATACTGCCAGACAGAGCAGAATTCTCGACGCCAAAATGTTGTAGGAGAGCAACGGAAGAGGAATCGCGGGAGCTAAGTGCACGAAAGGCTCGTTTGAGAGTCACGGAGATTCGCCAGCAAAAGTTATCCGACTCTGAAAATCTATCAATTAGGACCTATTGGTAACTACAGACACAAGGGATAAAAAGCAGATATACAGCTGATCGAGTGAAGGAAATCCCAGACGCACATGGGATTCTGCGCCTGCAGTGAACGCAGGTGCAACAGATCGTGCGAGGCCAGACAGCGAATTGTACGTGAAAGGGGAGGAAAGTGGTGCCCCAAGTTCGCTACTCGGCCCAGCGGTGCGGGTAAATCAAAAGGGATCTATCGTAGCTCGAGATATTCGGAAACAGGCGCGAGTGTTCGCACAAGAGGCTTGTCGCATCGCCCACATGCGCAAAGAGAGTCCGATGTCCAGAGCACGACCGAGGAAACACGTAATGAATTTAATATTAATACCACTGTCTAGTCTTGCATATAGCGCCGTTTTCGCGCGGGCAGGTGCCTGATCCTCCACTTATAATACCGGCGGCGAGCGTTCGGTTAGGGGCCCTAGGGCTGTGCGCCGTGCCCGTCGCGCCGGTTGCATGGGTCCCATCGACGGGTAGCCGACCCCGTTCCGTCGAAGCTTGGAGATAGGCTGTAACGGGACGGCAACGGGACGGTTTGTTATTATTTCCAGGTAAGATTACACAAGTGGTTGTTAGACCAGTTTTTACAAGCTGATGAGGCCCTGTGCCTCATCCTACTGGTATCTATACTGTAGTTAATTATCTAGAATATTCTTGTTAAATCCTCGGGAATCCCTCGGCCATTCGGCCGGATCACAAATCTATCACTCAGCATCAGTCAGCATTCCACGCATCTTCTAGCGATGCCGGATTGCATCTCCAACACGGTTTGAGGAGCCGACGGCTGTCGAAATGACGGCCGTGACGACCCGACAGGTGGGCAGGATCATGTTAGTTCTGCCGAATCATCCGCGATCAAGGCACCAATACAGCTTCCCTCTTCATCTGTCAACCACCTCGATGCGTACACAAATGGATCAGCGGTGAACTCTATATTTTCCGTTTTTCCTTGGAGTTATACACAGGTACAGCTGTTTCCTAAAAGGTTGGCACTGCGTGAAAACTTTTATCGCTGTTCAAGTTTTGATCCCTAGCCAAGGATTGCCGACTTTGGCTCGGCTCGGTGCTTATCCCGTGATTATCCAACTTGAAACCATTGCAAAACCTCGTGCTTTTGAAGTATTCAAGGTGCTTAAGATTTGCCCAAAGTATGGTCCATAAAGATTCCCATACCACACGCAACCTTTGCTAACGTCAATAGGGAAATTTTGAATGAAGATTTGGATACCGGCGTCTCGGCTGGTCTCTGTTGGGATGATCTCGCCTAACCCAAACCGGGAGGACGGAAATTGTGTAGCGGTGAGCTCGAAATTTTTACTTTTTTCTTGGATTTATGCTGCTATCCACGGGTCACTATTCGGATTAGCCCTTCTGTTGGTTGAAACAAAGCTGATGTATGCCGCCAGAACTTCGTCGTGGCACCCGTAAAGGGAACACTGGAAAAGAAATAAAAAAACCTCCCCGTCAGCCCGTGACGACCGTCCCGTCACCCGGCCCGTCCCGTAGAGATTTTTCCAGACTGCATGACGGGACGGCGACGGGACGGTTCGAGGAGCTGACGGCCGTGCCCGTCGACGAGACGGTGCACAACCTGATTTGAGGGTGATAATTCATTCGGAACTTTGATTGCTTTTCATATCCAGGGGAGAGTGAGCAGGAGACAAAGTCTGGAATCTAGGGTCATAACCAGGAATCGACTAGGTATCTCCAATTGGGACGGAGCTCACAGACGCTGAGCCAGCGAGAAGCGGTGTTTGTATGGGCGTGCGGGCTCAGTGATGCCACCGCCATGTAGGATGTACATCAGCTTGGCCGGGGCGGACTGAATGTGCGGCGTAGAGTATGCGCGTCATTTGGTATGCAATACTGTTGCACAACTGTTGCATTTCCTTAATGAGTTTTACTGTAACTCAGCAGAGACAATCCTGCACAATTTATTGTTCTTAGTATGCATACCAGTCTCCCATGTGTCATTCTCTGACTATGTACCTCGTTACAGCACACCACGTGAATGGAGATCCGCCACCTAGAAAATGGCAACTTCTGTATTTTCACAGCAAGAATTCCGTCACTTTTCCGCAGTGTTTTTCGAAATGCCTATGCCAGCATAGGCTCGTTTCAGCCTTTATAGTATTGCCTTCGTGATTTTCTGAAGATAATCGTTCAGAATCACGTATAATATAGAATGCCAGCATTGAAAAGAATGCGTGACGTGAACTTTCTGCGTGTACATATTTCACTTCTCGAAACCACACGTACCGAGTTTTTTTTTTCTTTTTCTTTCTGCGCAGCATTCTCATAGAAACTTCGGTTTTGTTTGTCCTTCAATGACATCAACCTGAATTCCGTTAGGATAGATTCCCTTTCGGAACGCCGCATCAGTGACCGTCAATACCTTTCTTCAGGGTAAGCCCGCGGCCCAGGGCGTCTAACTCACAGTGTTCGGTGGGTTTACAGCGGTGCCTAATTACTTTGCTTGGCATCGACGGCGAACGACCGCTCAAAGTGGAGTGAAACGTATCGCGACGGCGCGCCACAACGTGCTCGCCTTGCTTCGCAAGCAGTAATCTCGGCTCCAGATGTTAGGATGCTGAGATGATGTCACATGCGGAGGTGGAAAGATGAAAAAAATCACCGCGACCTCAGTTGGCCCTCGTTCACTACTTTTTGTGGCGGTCGGCCGTAGAGTAAATCAAGAACCAAAAATGGGCCTGCCCCAGACGCCTGTTAGAGTAAAACAGGGACGAAATCGGGAAGGCTCGACCGCCAGAGAGTGAATCGCGCGGAGCACGAGTTTTTTTTTTTTGAGACAATATGGCCTGGGAACCAGAGCTTGAGCGCCCCCTGGAGCGGAAAATTAGGCCTGGGAGAAAGAATTGGCATTTGGAGGGCCCGAGTACTTGGTCAAAATTAGAGTGAATCAGCGGGCGATGGCCGAAATTCGTAGAGTAAATCGGTCAAAGTTTGGTCTAAAAATCCGACCGCCTCACAAGTAGGGGAGTGGATGCCGGGAAGAAATGACTCAGCAGATGGAAAAGGAAAGGAAGTCGAAGTCGTAAGCGAATGAGGAGAGGGGAGACGAAAGTTGGTGGGTGAAAGAAGGGAGGTACATTGCAAGGGGAAGAGACCTACCGGCAATTTACTGCCTGGTAAATCTGCCAGTGCATCCACTTCCGTTTCGCATCTACGCCCAAACTCACACCAAATAGCGTCGTAGGTACCTGCACGGGCACGACGACACTCCGGCGCGATCATCCCTGGAGATCCAGCCCCCGCCCCTGCACACGTTTGCCGCATCTCCCAGGACCACCTCCCCCGCCCCTCCTTCAGAGTCATCCAGCCAACTCGGACTCCGCTCCACAAGCGACCCGACACGGTGCAGCTACACGCGAAGAGTCGGACCGTCCGCGTGTCCTGCCGCATTATGGGTACAATGCGCGGGGGCCGGGGCATGGTGCGTTCCTGCCAGGAGCGAGGGCCTAATACATCAGTTCTACGGCACATCAACTCTGCCTCGGAACAAGTTCCGAGAATCCGAAAGCTCCGGTACTTTCTCTGAGCGGA
This sequence comes from Mycena capillaripes, assembly GCA_029204075.1. NCBI lineage: Eukaryota > Fungi > Basidiomycota > Agaricomycetes > Agaricales > Mycenaceae > Mycena > Mycena capillaripes. The sequence goes on along the minus strand of JARHKZ010000003.1, from coordinate 4,811,423 downwards.
TCGTTTCTCTGCGGAGTTACGCAAACAATTTATCTCCTTCCGGTTACAGTGGTTCCGAAAGCTTTGACACTTTGTTGACAGTCGCGATTTTTTTTGCTATCAACTAACTTTGGATGGAGGCTAGGAATCACTGCTTTCAGTCAACTAAACGATTCAAACGTTTTCTTTCCCAGGCTTCATAAACCAAACATCTTCTGTAAATGTTCAGACCGCTTTTCAGGCAACTTTGAGGGCAAATTTTGAGGTGAACTGCGAACGGCCGGAGAGCATTGCCGACGGCAACCGCAGGTAATCCTTAGCACTCGATCAAAAGTTAGTTATGAGCGAAACGGGCATGTAATTGCCGAGCTTTTCGGAAACAGCTGTCATGCCATTCTAATTAAAAGCTTACCTCATCCGCCCAGTTCGCCGTTGCCCCCCGTTCCCCTATGCTGAATTTCTCATTCCCAGCGCCCGACCCTGCTCTCTGTTGATCGGGCATGAAGGACCACGTAAATCACGTCGCCTCCTGCAATGCTAAATCGTGGGATGAATAAAAAAGGCGCAAGCGTTGCTTGCTACTCCCATTCACCTCTTGCGATGGCAACTCTCGATAACACGTTAGTCCCTTGAGCTCACAGAGCATCGAGAAGAATGATCGTGCCTAGGTTCGGTGTGCTCAACCAGGCGGTGGTGGTTTCCGCAGCGTGAGTGGTAGAACTCGCTTTCGTGTTGAGCATTGAAAAATTCTGGACAGACTCTACGGTGGTAGGGATATGGCTCTTTCTCACAGGCGCTGCTGATATCCGCCTAGCGGGGTGCCTTCAGGCGTGGTACTACTTCCGCACATACCGGAATGACCTAAAGTGGATTAAATTTCTGGTAAGGAAAGTAGTGCAGTTGCGATTCTTGAACTCAAGCCATTCCATCTAGGTCGCTTTCGTAATTGTGTGTGATACAGCCCAACAAGCACTCATAACAAGTGTGTATGCGAGTCCGTGGGTCGCAATTCCTTACTCAAGCTGAATCCCATAGCTTCCGGTCCGTCTTCTTTGTTCTTTCTACATCATTGGTTGGCTCACTGGACGCAATCCAGTATACTCTTACACAATAACGAACTTCGGAAATCCTTCCGTCAGAAACCACCTTTTCAGGTCTGTCTTCGTCCCCGAGGAAATTTCTGTTCTGACCGTTCAGCAGCACCCTGATCATCCAGATATTCTTCAAAGATTTGATCGCGGTCCCGGTTCAGCTGTATGTCTCACCTAGACCGTTATCTTAAAGCTGGTCCACACTTCCCGCACAGCTTCTACGCCAACCGAATTTATCGGCGTAATACAATTTCTCCTCTCTTTTCTTTCGGCTCAAATTTGGGTTTTCAGTCGGCGATGGAAATCGGATCGCTTGCGGGTTTCTTGTTCGTCGTTCACAAGTTTGCTCCGGTTTCTGGAACTCAGCTTCGCGTTAGGCCGCCCTCAGCCTTGGATCTTGCGGTACAAAACCTCTTTGACTCCAATATCTAGCACTAATCCGTCTTCCTGGATGCTTCAGCTATTTACTTTGGTCGGCTTTCCACTGGCCTGATTCTCGCTGGACAGTATTGACGCATTTATAGCGAGATCCATCAAGGCGTGCGACTTCTAATACGAAACTGTCTGAGCCAAATTGTTTACATTTGATTTACCCACAGTTTGCCGATGTCGGAGTTCTCAGAACTCGCCAGCCTGCAGGTTCGTGACGACCTTCATGTAGATCGCACTTTACTCATGCGCATTACATTGCAAGGCGCTGACTTTTGCGTGTAACATCGCGGCTGCAGTAACTAATGTCTTAATCTCCGTGTTCATGGTGTACCATCTCTACATCTTGAAGACGGGTGACAGTAGGACGGACGACATAATCAACCGTTGTGTTCGCATTTCGTTATTTTTTGTTCAGCAGAGTTTTGGGTTTGATCATTTGACAGATTGCGTTCGCTTTCAATGCAGGTTTGTCAGAGTCTGTTGCGCTGTTCTGTTGCAAAGCTTACACTGCGCAAGGTCTACCGACTAGCCTCTGCTCCGTTGCCGCATGCATCGCCGTGGGTGCTCTCCTCAGGTTCGCTCCTCCGTTGATGCTCAAAAAACCCGCAGATGACTGTTGCACCTGAAACATTCATCTTCATGTTTTTCAGCATTGTCCGTGCGTAGTTATTTCTATTAGCTTCCTCCCGCTGACACGGCACAGAGGGTCGATGTAAGTCTAGTGTCTCAGTGTGTAGCCCGGCCTCAGCTAACCTAACCCGAGTTTATACAAATTCATTGCTTGTGACACTCAACACGCGCAACTACGTCCGCTCAGTCATTGCGCCTAGCACTGAATCGGAAAGCGAGCGGACGGAGAGCGTGCCTCATCCCTCGATCATTTTATACTTAGACTCGAACTACGGTCCCCGGCATAGCGCCCCGCTCTCCCATTGATAGTCTCAGTATTGGTCACCAGGGAGATGAATTAGTAGTGAGTTCTCCTTGCAGTCTTAAGCGGTCTAACGGAAAAATTCTAACGGAAAAATTGCGAATTGCAGACTCAATCTAAACCCAAGCAGAGTGTTGCGAGACAATGATGGGAAGTCGGAGCTCTGGATCCTACGGTGCACAGCACATGGACTCATATATTCTATATGGCAACCCGCATAATACATCCCGGGTTCAACAGTACCTAATAAATGTTTTCTAGATCGCGTTATTCAAACTGTCCGCACGTCTTAACTTTTCTCGAGTCCGGAAATGGACGCAGCGCAGCCTACAGTCAGGAAATCATGGTGGACAGATGAAATCCCCGTGGTGACTCCCGACCTCCTGACTCCCGACACAGCCGGCAAGTGCCATGACCGCGGCTTCATGGCATTTGACCGGCGTGGGACCGACACTGGCCATGGCGTTGGCCAGGCGTTGGCTGGGCGTTGATGAATTTCTTTGTTCTTTTGTCACCGTGGGAATTTTCTTTGTCTTCTCCGGCTTGGTATTGGCTCGTCATTTTGAACATCTCATCTTCAGCGGTTCTTGCTCTCGCAGGATGCTTTCCTCCAGAAAAAATGTTTGATACTTGCAGGAAGCTTATTTCATCAACCTAGTTTCATGTTCTTAAATTTCCTTGCTCATTATTGAGAACTGGGTGTGATAATGAATTTCCGGTAGGCACCTAGGCTCAAATTGGATGCAGAACCAATCAACTGTGGAACACAGGTTGGAGGGACAAAAATCAAGGAATAATGTTGTATGTGCTCTCTTGAATTTCCTGCAACCTTACCCAATATTGGGCAGATTCAGCTTACGGCTGCAGAGGGACAAAGGCGAGAAAATCCATTGTACTTTGTGATCAGCTAAGACTTCCCACGCTGACAAAAGAACAAAGAAATTCACCAACGCCCAACCAATGCCTAGCCAACGCCATGGCCAGTGTCGGTCCCACGCCGGTCAAATGCCATGAAGCCGCGGTCATGGCACTTGCCGGCTGTGCGACTTCCTGACTCCCGACTTCCTGACTAAAAGCATGGGCCGAAACACTGACCCCCCAAGGAAAACTGCTTTCTAAAGCATCTTGTGGAATTCCTTTTGCTGCACGACGTCCATCTCATGCTCCACGGGCCACATCCTTTGTGGCACGACGCCGACCGGCGTCAACGCTGCACGTTCGTTCCGTGCTCCCTGTCCTATGCGCGTGAGCTGCTATCCTCCTCCAGCATTCAGCGCACGAACGAATCTCGAGTGAGTGAGTCGCGGCCGACGTCCACGAGCTCTATGACGACGGTGTCGGCTTCGTCTGCCACTGGGGGCGAGCCGGCGGTGGGCGATATACGTGGAGGAACACCGGGGGCAAAGGCCACCGCATGTGGACCCCACATGCGATGGTTCGCATGCCGTCGATCCCCAGAATAAACATGTCAATCATCTTTATTGCACCTTTGTTTTTCGGGAGTGGTTCAAAGAAAAACAAAGGTGCAACAAAGATGGTTGACACCTTTGATCCAGGGATCGACGGCATGCGAACCACATGCACTCATCGCATGTGGGGTCCACATGCATAGGGCTTTTCACCGTACGTACCGTATACGGTACGGGGGTTTTGTCCCGTACTACGGCCACGGTACGGCTACGGTACGGTAGATCAAAGATGTCTTGATCGCCATACGGTACGGTACGTACCAATTACGGCCGTATACGGCTACGGTACGGCACCAATGGGTGAAGTCAACATAGAGCTAAGAAAAGTGGATTTTATCGGTGCATACCTTCAAGAAGTACATGAGGATTTGTTGTGTTGAAATTTCAATGTAGAGTTGACCTACAGAAATGAGCAACGGCCCACAGACGCGAAGAGAGCCTTCCAAAAAAGGAAATGGCTACAAAGTGGCTGTGTATGCCGTGTTCGGCACATACCAAAACAGCCAGTTTGATACGCCCATAGCGTTGCCACAAAGACGGCGCAATGCCCCAAACGAGGCGGCATAATAGCTGGCAACAGTTTCCGGGCATCTTTCCTCAGCCGAGGAAGACCTTTTGCATCACCCATGACTCCCGTAATACGGCCGTAAACGGTGTTACGGTACGGCCAATTACGGATCCCCTCCACCTACGTACGGTTACGGTCAACTGATCCTAGGTGGTGTACGGTACGTGAAAAATCCGTGCCGTACCGTACGTAACCGTAGGCTTACGGTCACGGTGAAGAGCCCTACACATGCAGCGGCCTTTGCCCCCGGTGGAAGCCACACCATGCGGCGTGCTCACCTGTGGGCTGCCCCATGGGCGAGCATGGGGCTGAAGTGTGAGGCCTGAGATGCGTCTGAGATGCCCGAAGTGTCGCATTGGCGGTATGTAGTGTAAAAGAAAGCATTCCCGTGGATTGACTGGAAGAATGAAGGAAGAATGGAACGTGATGTGGTGGAATATTTGGTCTGAACATATAACCAGCTTGGGAATCGAAGCCGACGAGCGAGGCGAGTCGTATTTCCACAGCGCTGATCGTCCTATTTCGTATTCAGGAACGAAATAAATCAAGGCGTATATAATTTAAGACGCAGCAGACGCACTATTACAGTACCCGAGCAATGGAGTCGACTAGCGAAGAAACACAAAGAAACGGAAATGTTGTGGTATGAGGATCCATGAGGTCTATAGCCAGCAGCGACGTCTGACGGGCGCCAGTTGCAGAAAGAATTGGTTAAAAGGAACGGTTATTGATGAATTCCGGAGCAGGAGAGATTACTCGCGACCGAGGAATACATCGAGGGGCGATGCATCATGAGAGAAGGAAACCGAAAGACGCACTGCTGTGTGGCGGTGCCCAGCAAGGCTAACTTATCAAACAACACACTTCTCTTCCCTCGGACGTCGTCCATTTCCGGGCTTCTAATCTATATATATAGCGGCAATTTGGAACCGGAACGCGTTTGATAAATAGGGGTGGCAAAAAGAAGGGAAAAAAAAAAGACAAAAGGGAAGGTAGCATACCAAAACTAATCCTGGTCATCCTGATCGATCAGGCTATGCAGATCTGGCATTGTGATTCCTCAGCAATTTGTAAGGGCTCGTTCGGATGCCAGATGCAAAACGCAAATGCAGGCCAAATTACTATATGTAGTAATTAATCTGTAAAAAAAGGATGAAAAGCTTTGATTATGGTATCGCGCCGATCGCTCACCGGGTAGTGCCGACATCCTGCCGATCTCTGCCCATTCGAGTAGTTGCACCCCTCATCCGACGATTTGAATGGCTGCACACGGGCTCTACTTATGCATCGGATTTAACCCGTATGAGAGTAACGTGTAAACCAATGACCGTCACGGCGTCCGCTGAAGTACATTTTCCGACAGAAACTGCTGTGAACCCTCTGTAATGCAGTCTCCGAGCCACCCAGAGCTGCGCCCGTTTCTCGTGTATCCTCAGAATCGTGCATTACCGAAGCGCATCCACGAGGCTCTCAAGGGATGTTATTTATCGTGCAAAAGGCACAAATTGCATGCGTTTCATGATTCTCGACATCGGCCTTGGCAGATACATATATATGCTCTCCCAAGAGCGAAGGCAAGGGGAAGGTGCAATTTAGCTTTCTTGGTACACTAGAGCTATCTCCTGGAATCGGAGTTCGAGGTTCTAACCCTTCCGTGTACTAATTACCTACCTCCCCCCCGTATAATTCACTAGAAGGATTTCACGTGTTTTAAAGAGATCCCACTGGCTTAGGTCGGGGAAAGCCAATTTAACGTAGTAGGCCTACCAAGTTCTTCGGTACCTGTAGTGGGTCCTGCCTATGTATTTCCTCTATCTTCTGCAAGTAGCATATTTAGGAACAGACCCAACAGTTGAGCTCTCCAAGGAAGATAACTATTGGATGAACCTAGTAGAATCCGGCTCTAGATACAAAACTGTTGCAAACGTGCGTGTATAACTTTGGCGCTAGCTTGGTGTAATTGCATATGTCGAACCCACCTGTCGCGGCAAACTGTTTGCATGCCGCAACGGCATCAATCCTCCGAGCAACTTCAGGGCCTGATACTGCTCGGCATACTCAGATTGGTTAAATTAGGAATTCCCCACTGACCAGCCGTCTTCCTTTTCTCTCCTACCACTCATGTTTCCAAAAGCCACAACTGCTGCGCGTACTCAGTATGTATTCTACGACCCAGCGCTGAACCCACTGATCCATATTTGTCAATGATAGCTTCCTCCAATTCGATATCCAATATTCCAGCCTCGGTGTGTCTCTGCGATGTACTCACTCCGAGAAAAGACTTCGAATATTTGGCTCCAGCATTGTTATTCTATGACTTTGCCTTGACGCTGCCTACGGAGGTCAGATACATCTGGGGGCAGCGATTTCGTCTCTCTACTGTACTCTACATCGGCTGCCGTTATGCACTGGTGGCGAACATACTCTATCTGCTCGCCATAGGCCATAAGCTTAGTTCAAAGGTGTGTTGTAAATCTTAATGGCTTAGATTGAACGAGTCTCACGACATCTACAGTATACTCGTCTCTGCGCCTTTGGCTCGCAGTGCTCTGACTCATTGCTACCCTCAGGTGCGACCTGTGGTACAAGGTAGTTGGTGGACTGAGTGTACTTGGCCGTACCGCCGTCATCCGTGGGTCCATGGGAGCCTCCAGTCTATTTAAACGCCTGAAAGACTCTGCAGTAGTGTTCACGATGAAGACGTACGCCATCTACGGAAAGAATAGGTGGATTCTTGCATATATGGGTGTGCTCGGTCTCGCCTGCGTCGCCCTCGATATCGTGAGTTCAACCGCATTTATATTATTTCTCGCTGAGAACCTTTTGTTTTGGTACAGGCGCATATCCCTGGGTTGTGTTGTGTTGCATTGTCAACACCGCCCATGTAGGTGGAATCCAATCCTGTTGCCATATTGATGCTCATGAATTTCTGTCCGACTGTAGCACCAAAAGTACATCTAGACCCGCAACCTTTGCCCGGTGTACATTTTATTTACATCTGTCCGCAGCGCCTAAAATGCTGTCCATCCTGGTCGTCATCTTTGAGTCCTCATCGGCGTTCCTGACGGTGCTGAGATGTGTGATGGCCTTCCGAGCGGGAGGCCCGGCGACTCGTCGCCGCGGCCTCATGTTTATCTTGTTCAAGCAAGGTAAGGTGACATCCATTTGTCTGTATCTTAATACCGCATTGTACTCGTCTCATTAAATCAATTTTTTTCAGGTATCTTGTATTTCTGGTCAGTATACTCACCACTTCCGCGTATCTTCCAAATAACCCTCGATCATTCTTTGAAGCACCATTTCGATATTCACGACCGCTGGGGTGATTTTGAACTATGTCCGTGATTTATTTTAATCCTAGGGGCAGAGGACTTACCCAAAATCGCAGCGAGCCTCGGTGAGCTGGCTGACGTCCAATTGAACTTTCCCCGAACTGTGGCTACCGGCCACGGTCTCATACATGCCCTCACCAGCCGGGATTACTCCAACGCATACCAAACGCTTTCACTGTCCCGTCAGTACTACTCACTCAGCACTCGTTCAGAACTGATAATCCAGAACCTCGCAAACAGACTTTCCTGCGTCTTGACCGCCCGCTTCATCCTTCTTCTCCGGAAATGGGACGAGGCCCAATTGAGTGAGTCTGACAATGACAAGAAAAGCCGTGTGGGAAGCCCCATGAAGTTCCGCACTCCTCCTGCCAGTCAAGTATCCCGACCGGTGCTCTCCAATATCGTGTCCGTCGATGATTTCGGTCCGGATCCCGTCCTTCAGGCTAGGAGACTGTCCGAAACTGTCGTAGAGTATGTTCAGCAGGTGCACCTTGGGTCTCAGAACCATTCCGACCCACAGTTTGTTCCCATAGGAGAAGGAGAAGGAGAAACGAGGGGAGGAGGGGATGACACGGAATGTGGGATTTCAGAATATGTCGTTTGACCTTTTATGATTTGAGAATGCCGGAGTTGTGTGTGCGCTATATGTGTTACAGCACCTTCCTGAGTGTATTCTATAGACCGAAACACTGCATTGTCGCAATTCATTCCTCGGCCACAAATCAACAAATTCACCGAGTGAAGAATTCCCATCTGTACTATCGATCGACCACCTCTGCAATAGTTTGTTTTTCTCCCTAATTTCACAGTTTCCTCCCCATGAAATAATGAAGAAGGCACGTTTTGATTACTCTTCTTTGCTCTGTAACATTCCAACTCCGCTCGGCACGCACCTACCAATTGCACCGGCGACGCTTCTCGTATCTCAGCAGAATGCATTGCCGAACACGGCACTTTCGGCATTGCCTTTGAAGATGCACTTCAAAGTTACTGATTTGTTGGCGAAAATTTTCTACTGGGTCCAGAAAATACAGTGGGACCCATTCGGTGATTCAATCTCACCGGAGTCGGGACGCGGGAATGTCCCAAACCAATTGGGTATTCCTAGCATGAGGAAAGATAGATAAGAAACGGCGATCCTTCTTCGGACGATATAATTCTCATTTCAGTACTGATTTGCGGTAGTTATAGAAAGGAAATGTTTCCAGGGATGCAGCCTTGAATATCGCAAATGAATTCCGGACGTGAACGCAACGCGGCCTCTCTTGACCACGTTCGACCGATAGGTTGGAATACGCCAGCGAATCGATGTGCATATGTTGGCTGAATGAATTTGTCGGTTCGGGTTTTTGGAAAAAGTGAAAAGGTGGGCCCTGTTCACACGCGAAGACGGTTGAAATAGCTGACTGAGCAACGAAAGAGTGGAGACTAGATTGGAGCCAGGAAAAATAAGCCGTAGGTTGGGCCTGGCGAGGTAGAAAGCCTTTGACGACGATATCTCTAATTCTCAGAAGATTTGATACCACGCAAATTTTGACTGAGCCAATGCATTTGAAATTTCTTTATCTCTCTCTTTATAAAATAACCGATCTCTGAAGCTTTTTAAGCTCCGCTGATGCCTGTCCATGCCGCTTTGATACTGAACTGCCAGGCTTGATCTCCACCTGCCAAAAGAACCGGCTCAATCATTCCGTACCGTTGCCGCCCGGCAACATTGACGGCAGCTTGCCGTCACCCAAAAACCTACTGGCGCCACAATGACGTAAGAAATTTGTGCACAGTCCTGCGACTCATCTGGTCGTCACTTGACCTCCACTTCCCTCGCCGCGCTTAAATCCCCTCGTCAATGCGCTTCAAAGGACGAAAAGATTTGAAAAAGATCTTGGAATGCATTGGGACTCTGAGACTGGCCCTTTCTCTGCTGGCCGACCGTTGCTCTCCTGGCCCCATGGTGAATTTGAACGGGTCCCGCGCAAGTGGCGTCCCATTTCCGTGAGGATGAGCGGTGGGAAGGAGTAGAATGTGGCTGCAAATCACTATGTGGTCATGGTCGCGGTGAGTGCTCTGGGATCCCCTTTTCTTTTTCCTTCATGAGAACTTCAACATCTATCCCACTTTTCAGGTCTCGCACTTCCCCGGCTCTGAGTCTTGTCATTGCGCTACGCGTCCTCTCATCACCCGCGCGACGTCTGCCCCCCCACACCAGCACGCGCCGGCTCCAGATCTCATTCCCCGAAACGCATGCTCGTTCTTCTCAGCGCATGTGCGGTGGAGGAAGTCGTGTACTTCGCGAGCGGCGACCGGCAGACACGCGCGGCGATCGACACCCCGGTGGCTTGCGCGTATGCGGGTGTGATTTCCACTCGAGAATGTGGGTCGACGGATGTGCGTGCACGCGCTGCCAATGCGCCTGCTGCACACCGGGTATGGTGAATAATGCGCTCCCACTAGTGCACTCGCCATCACCGCTATCTCATGCACTTTGCGCGCTCGTGGCGTCATTGCCGATGTCGGCGGTTATGCGCACGGCGGCCTAATATGCGCGTTTTCCCAATTCCGTGCCCCGAGGCGGATATCGGCTGGTGCTCAACGATTTTCAATTTTCTCTTCTTTTAGGTGGCGCTCGCCGGTGCGCGGGGGTTCTAGGAGGATGGGCCGGGTGGAATGCGCATTGCGGTTGGCTCGCGCTGTGCCGTCCCACAGTGTGCTCATCTGCGGCGCGCCATATGATGGCTGCACTTCGTCTTTGAGGGTATGCTGGGATGTTTTCTCGCTCGCGTCGAGAACGCCCCATGGCGGTGGTTAACTCACGTATCCGTTCATGACCGTGGTGCGTCTTTCGGCCGGGGCACACGTTACCTTTCCCCAATGTGAGCGGCTGCCCGAATATGACGATCATCACGGTTCTACATGTGTAAGGCTGCGCAGTGAATATTCGGTATACCGGCCACAGCCTAAGGGAAAGAAAAAATCTAGTCCGTCTTATGTTGCCGCCACATTTTTGTCCACCATGCTTCTCCTCACCGGGCAGACCATCATTGTTGCTCGACTTCGCACTCGCGCAGGCATAGAGTATCTATTATCTGTGACTGGGTACTCGGCCACCTTAGCATGTTTGACCAAAGGCCTGCCCATGGAAGCTCCTACATACGGGTTTTTGGGCTCTAATCCAAGGTTATACATCCTACGAGTAAGGCCATATATTTTGCACAAATTTACAATGCAATTCCATGACTCACCGGTTTTTTCTTTCGGCGGTACCCCAAAGGGGCAATAAACTGGCTAGTCGGCCACCCCACTATTTCGTTCGTTTACACTGGTTCCCTTCGCCCCGGTGCAGTCCAAATGATTCAAAAGATATAGTTACACGATCCTATACACATGAGCAGTACATCTGAGGTATATAAGGATGATAACAATTTCCCTTTCAAGCCGAGCAGATGGGTGAAATGGTGGTGCGGACCAAATAGCGTGCTCTGCAAAGCAGAGAATGTATGGGGGGTCCAAATGAAGGTACATTATACTAGATAGGATGTATCTTGACATACACATTACTGCAAGATGTCTCCTGCGTACGCATAAATCCTCCAAAAAGTTCATCTTTACATGTGAGTGAAATTTGGTGGTTTGCGGTAGTGGCCGGCTGTGAAGGGGGAATCGGACAGCTGAAAGCCAAATGGACGTGGCAGTATCCTGGGTTAGATGTTTTGAGGACACATATCAGTTTCCAAGTCTGTCGTAAAGATGGGTGGATTGGCAGGGAGGTGGCTGGATTGAGCGACTCAAGATCTGGTCGAGATGTTATTGACAGGTCCACAAAGGTAGAGGGAATCTTCTTCGCGTATTGTATACAATAAGATAATTCCCCAAATCAAGGAAACATTTTGAGTCCTAAAACTTGTGAATCGGTGAAGATTTGGTGGAGAAAAGAACAAAAGATGAGCGCGAGGCCCGGTCGGAGATAAGAAATGATGGTCACACACCGGCATCTTGATACAAAAGCTCCCACAGTTCTTGATTGCCGTGTCGCTTCGCCTCAAATTTTGACATACAGGGTCCTCGAAGGTCGGGCTCCATCCCACAGGGGCCAAATCCCAAGTTTCAGCGTCGAAACGCCTTCTATTGTGCAAGTGGCCGACTACCTAGTGTGGCCGAGAAGGCAGTCGCCGATAATACGGCGTAAGACCATTTTTGAATCTAATCTTGACCGAATATCAATTTTATTTTCGCAGTGCATGCCGATAAGGCGGAAATGGAAACCTCCCCCGCGGGAAATTCAACTGCGCGGCCCAGCGTGCGTATTATTGATTTTTCATCCCCGCCTACTAGACGGTCTAGACCTGAAAGGAATCATCAGGCTTACACCAGTTCCTTCTGAATCACCGATCCCCCACACAAACCGCAGAACTCATCGCGATGGTTTCCATGGTGTGAGCCTCGTGTCCCTGTGGTTGGACAGTCACTCAGCTCCAAAAACGACAGGACCGCGGTTCTCGCCACCAGATACCCCATTCTGGCCGCTTCGAGGCTGGGAATGTGGGTCTTCAGCTGCAGCGCCTACACCATGGGCTACCTCGTAAACGCCAATAATATTCGTGTTCTTGGTCGAGATGCAGTCGGCTCTCGCTGAGTATCTCGTCTCAAGCGCAACAAAATTGTGAATCACATTTCCTTCGCAGTGCGTGTTGATATTTTCCGTTCTCGAACGCGGTGTGATTTATCCTCTCAGCTCTTCTGTTGGAGTCAGCATGTGCCTCCCATGAGCTGCTCTCAGCGGGGATTTAATCCATGGGTGTGAAGCACGATGGCACTGGTACCTACAATTTTTATACCCGATCAATTGGCCACCTCTCTCCTTCCTCGCCCTATATATCGATGGCGAGTTTTGTACACGGTAAAAATTCAAAGCTCCAGTACTGCTAATACAAAATCCTCTTCCGACTGTATTTTGTGCTACAATGCTGAAATTCGGGATCGGGATTAGGTCCTGCATCCCTTAGATTCTCGGGAGTTAATGCACGTTACATTGCTCGACTAATGATGATGCTAACCCCAGCCAGCGCAAGAACGTCCCGCACTCGCCTGATCTTTTGCGTTCAACATCGAATGTGCAAAATCCTTTCAGAATGTTCGGACAGCGAAGATAAGCGCCGGATAGTAAAGTAGCACTCGCACTGGGCGGTTATTTCCTACTCTTCATAAAACTAAGTGTGTCCGTCCGAAGCATTTTAAGCTCCACTTTTGGAAAATCAGCGTTATGCTTTTGGGCGTTGATGCAGGGACTTGACGGAAGTGGTGGGCCGTGCTCTTGTTCGCATACAATATACTCAGATTGAGACAGGACAGATCCCGTTCCTGGCCTTTGGGAATCTGGTAAATGTCAATGTGTTCGGGACAAATCTCAGTCCCAGCTGAATGTTCAGCCATCAACGTTTTTTTCTGATGATTTCGTTTGTCTACAAGTGGATATGGAAAGAATTGAAAAGATCCCTAATTCGTAGTGGCATTGGTGAAGGCTGTAGTCCATATTTGAAACGTTTCCTCGGCGTAGTTGTAGATTGTGTAATAGCGCTGGAGAAATGGCATGCCTGCACGTAACCATGAGCGCTCCATACACAGTATGAATAAAGCACGTCACCGAGGATGAAATTAATTCCTTCGCTGGGGCCCAGGGTGGAGACCACAAGATAGATTTGATTAGGCTTGCCTCCAATAGCCGCGTTCAGGGCTCTAGGCCAAATCTGACGCAATGATATCAGGCAACTAGTCAACGATTATCGGTGAAATAACCTGTGCATTCGGCGTCAGAGAGAATGGGTTGCCGTCTAGATATTGGCGAGGCATCAGTTGGAAAATACGCGAGCCATATACAGTCCACGCACTCAGGAGCAGAACAAGGTTTTGTAAGTTATTGATGCTCGGGACCGTCAGGAGACCAGTGATTTCTGAATCGAGTGTCGCCTTCGTGAGCGCCACATACCGACTGTACGCATTTTGTTCGAGGTATAGTAGCGCTGACCCTGTAAAAACCAACTGTGAATTTGGCCGCCACCAGCAAGACGTTAGAATACCTGTGTCGACGATACCGGCCATTACGCCCGATATAGCGGTGTTTCCATAAAGGAAGGCCACGTCAATTCCCCAGTAGGCCGAGGCAGGGGATTCTGAGATTTTCTTTAGGATATAAGGAGTTTTCCGACGCGAAGGCGCATACCCGTTGTGATAGAACTGCCGCAGCTCGAGTAAGCGGACGGACTGTTAAATCACCAAGTCCACGAAAGACGTACAGGATCTGACCAAATGCGCTAGGCGTCGATAGTTTGGAAGGATCAATCCCTCCTTGAAATGCTGTTAGTTCGACGTGCAGGCACAAGAAGCGGAAACTGTACCCCACGTAATTTCGCCATTCACAGAATTCAGGCTTGTCGTCGGTTGCATGAAAATACTGAAGGATTCCTCCTGCACAAGTCCTTGACAAGACAAGGTCTGCACGATGTCCGGAATATCCTCCGACAGATTTGACTGTAGGGTACCTATGGCTAAGGGAGGTTCAGTCAATGCCTTGACTCGAAATAAGTCTCACACAATTCGTAGGGCCCCAGCCTGAATTTTGGGAACTTAGCGGTGACGGCGGGACAGTTGGAAAACTCACCCCAGCACACCGTCAAATGCCGGAAGTGTGTCCAGACCACTTTCCCCCAACCCGTCGCTACACCGATCGACTTATTCGGCATGACCAGGCCCGCAAGGGAGACTTGGTCCAAAAATTCGGATCCTACGTCACGGTGAGGAGTGATAATTAACAATATGGGGATGAAATGGTACCCGAGAATCCGAGATCGAAACCTGACATTTTGTATCAACTTATACTCTTACAGGCTTGTGGAATCGGCGGACCTTCAGCACCCTGTACGTACGTGGTCGTTGGAATTCAGTATAGTCCAGGATACTGGTACATACCACTCTGCTTCCAGTCGGCCGACTATGAAGAGCTTGTCACTTCTCAGAATTACAGCAGAATATATACGAACGAAGAAGATGTTTGGACATACGTCCCGCCCTTAACCCAAGTGTTGCCGCTGGTAGTATCTACAACAAGGTTGTCTGTCAACGAAGGTGAGAAAAAGGCCGAAGCAAAAGCAAGCCCGACTGACAGGGATGTCCCGGGTTCCCAATGAGCACTGTCGCCTTAATCCTTTTAAAACCGTACCCCTCGATCAATGCCGAGTAATATATCTTACCACATAAAGGTAGGCTTCGTCGTCAATCGGCTCGTTGACGTCGCGGGGTAGCAACTGTCGATGATTCATCTGGACCTTATTCTTGAGGAATGTGGCTCGTGCGGGGCCTCTGTGGCCAAGTTTAAGTGGTCTAGTCTGATTGAATCTTGTCGATACCGGAAGACCAAAACGCGGGGGCTCGGCATCGATTCCTCGAGGGTGAGGTGTGCCCCAGGCAAGGAGGAGAGAGTGAAGGAGAGATGATGAAACCATATCGATGTATTACGTCGTCCCAGGCGTTCAGAACCGCTTTTAAGAACCGTTTTCAAGAGAGCATTTCGGCAGTCCATGTAACGAGTTCACTGTCACCTGCGTGAGATTTCATCTAGAAGCGTTGAGCGACAGATTCCCCTGGTGCACTATCGACTGGGAAACACAGTGAAGAGCCTTAAGTGATAGATGCCCCAGTTTAATCAACCTCCGAAGCCTTCTGCGTGCGATAAACAGGTTGTACTGCGCCTGGATGTTGTCGTATTCTTGTCCAACCCAGTGAAATTCTTGTTTGTAAGTTAAATTTGTAACTTCAAACAAGACCCGCCTCCGCTTCGCTCCGGAATCAGACTCGGAGTGGAGGAAAGAAAAGCAACAAATATTTATTGTCATATCGTAAGCGATAATTGAGCTAAAGTCGTAACACATGCAATGGGGAAAATATGAGTCTTGGTAATCGAATCCAGGACATGATCAGGGATGGATAAACCTGCAGGGGAGTTCGGTTGACGTACCTCAATAAGATTGCGGCCGTGAAGTACTGGAGAGCAGTGAAATTGGTTTGAACCGATCGCGAAAGGAGATTTGTCGAGCAGGACAAAATAAATGTAAGTTGAATCTGGAGGGCAACGAGTAAAAATAATTGGACACCTACAGTATTGCTTGGTTATTTTGCAGTAGTCCAGGAGATGGATAGTGAAGGAGCAAAAAACATGAACGTTGCGCGCCAAGGAAAGACATTGATGACTATCGATCATTGCGGGCAACTTCGACGAGGCTAAGCACGTTCAGACCACTGGTTTGAGGTACCAAAATTGCCGCTACAATCTGAGGAGAGCCAACCAAGTAGGACAGTTCTGAACCGACTCAGGATAGCTAAGATCCTTAGCGGCAGATAGAAGCATTGAAGAAGTAAGATATAAGGTGTTCCCAGAAGAATATTCCAGTAATTGAGGGTGCGAGGGAGTGGGGAGAAATATTACCGGTCCGAGCGGACAGAAATGGGGCTTCTTATATCTCGAGAGACTCTTCCGGAACTACGTGGCCTCTCGGCCTGATAAGAATCGAATTGGGCTGTGCAGTGAACAGGAGCAACTGCGATCAGCTACAGCCTGTCAAGAAGGTACTGCGCAAGTCAGCCGTTCCCTCGCATTGGGCATTAAGGCAGTGAATTAAACTGCGCAGAGGCAATGCAGAGGATAAGACTCAGGATAATATTCGTTTGACTTCGAGGATTGAGAACGAGGAGAGAGCAGGAAGGAAGGGGATACTCTAGATGGGGATGAGAGCAAAGAGATACAAAGAATCGCGAAGGTAATCGTTAAAGAACGGTTAATGATGGGG
The DNA here is from genome assembly GCA_029204075.1 of Mycena capillaripes. Taxonomy (NCBI): domain Eukaryota; kingdom Fungi; phylum Basidiomycota; class Agaricomycetes; order Agaricales; family Mycenaceae; genus Mycena; species Mycena capillaripes. Next base: position 4,794,787 of record JARHKZ010000003.1, on the reverse strand, counting down.
AATAGCCTGAGTGACTCGTGAGCCATCTCAGAGCTGCACGAGCGTACGACGAAACGAAAAAGCGGCTCGCACTTGGGTCGCGCAGTCACTAGTCTTCTAAGAATTTTCGGCAGGCCATGTAAAGAGTTCACTGTCACCTGCGTGAGGTTCCATCAAGAAGCGTTGAGCGACAGATGCCCCTTGGTCCACCATCAGCTGGGAGACATTGAAGAGCCTTATGTGATAGATGCCCCACTTAAATCAATCCCCGAAGCCTTCTGTGCGCGATAAAAAAGTCACACGTGCCTGAAAGTTGTCGTATTCGTGTCCAACCTAGTCAAATTCTTGTTGTAAGTTAAATTTGTAACTTCAAATGATGGGGAATCGGGAGAAATTAGCCTGAGTGACTTGTGAGCAATCGACGAGCTGCGCATACGACGGAACCAATAGCGGCTCGCGCGGTCAATAGTCTTCCCAATTCCAATGGCAAGGCAGAGAGAAGTTGGTGGTGAGATGCATGCGGGATGTCGCCACTGATGCCAGCCACGGCAAACTAACATGCCGTGATTGATTACAGATTGAAGTGTAATTCCGACGCTTCTGGCACCGACTTAGTTTTTGCGCATAGTTCGCTATTGGATTCACCGCAAGCCAACCTTTCTCAATATCCGGAACGCCTTCAACAAAACGAGGTACGAGTTGGAATTGATTGAAGTGTCTGTCTAGGACAGATCGATGCCTGTTCGCGACCAGGCACAATATCAAGGAGCGTCGAACTTAGATGCCCCTGCGCATCCTGTGGCCGATGAGGCTCCAAAAAACACTTGATAACGAGCCTTCGCGATTGCATCTGGGAAGTTTTATTTCTGTTTCAGGACCCAGCCAATGAATTCCCTGCGTTGTTTATAGCTTGACGGGATATATCTTCATACAAGCGTTCGCCGGCGCTTCGCGCCGGCTCCCACTTTATATTAATTATGGGAACTGGCAACGTAAAGGAATTTGGTGTCCGCTCACCTTTGGGACGTCGTTTCAGCCTAGGCGGTCCACATTATGGCCACACTCCCAGTGCAAGATGTGTTTAATCTTACATTCTGCTGGTAATGTCCCGGCTAGATATTTTATTTTCGCCCTTGTGTGTCCACCAATAATTTTTCTTTGACTTTCACAGCCATTTCACAGCCATTTCACCGCCACCTTTTCACTTTTCCTGTGCAAAATTTTAAAATTCGGCGCGGGACATTACCTTAAGATTGACTTCAAGTGTCATCTCCAATTTAGTTTGAATTTTTAGAGTCCCTGTGGAAGGCTGCACCGTTCTCCCCAAAAGAACAAACAAAGGACAAACAGATGTTTGTTTGGCACGGTTGCCAGTCCCTAATAATTATTACCCTCTTTATAAAATTACGTCTGTCTGTCCGTCCGAAGCTTTTTAAGCTCCGCTCAATCTCCGCCTGTGCCGCATTGCCCGGCAGCTCGCCGTCGGTGATGTCGGGTTCCTGAGTCCACTGGCCTCACAGGCAACCGACGTTCTGCGTTGCCGGCAGCCTCGCCGGCATACTTGCGCACTTTCCGCCGCTGATGTGACACCCAAATTTGGGAATTTGATGGCGGCACGATTTTCGGCAAATTTTGCGGCACAACTCGGCGGCACGGTCCTCTAAAGACACAAGTCAGGCGCGAAATGCAAATTGAGATAAATGGATCACGCCGAAAGTCAAATACAGTAGAAATAACAATATATTCAATATTCACAACGGTGTCCGATATAAACAGCCCCGAGCTCTAGCATCGACCCACACTTGCAAGCACGCCGTCGGTGTTGTCGGTGTCAAGACAGTCGAGCCGAAGTAAACGTCAGAGGAAACGGTGTCCGTCGATCGGCGGAACCCGAGGTGTGTTGGGTCCATCGTCGAATGATGTGGGTCAAAGGCGCGAGGTGCAGAGGCAGGAGCGGAGGTGTCAGGGAAGGGGAGAAGGACGAAAGGACGAAAGGACGAAAAAAAGCATACCTTTGATCCACACATGCAGGGGTCATGCAGCACAAGAGGGTCTTGGGTGTTGTGCGCTGAACAGCGGGATATAGGCTTGCGTGTCCGGAAGTAGCACGGCCACAATTCGGAACACAGAGAACTGGGCCGCATGCGTGTTCGCAAGATCAATTTAAGCCGCAATTGAACGGCGAGCGGAGTGATTGGTTGAGCGGCATAGCGAGAATCGACAGTGGTAGGAAGAAGGAAAGAGCAAATGCAGCCACCAGCACATTGATCCATCTTGAAATTGATTGAGAGATGGGGAAACAATCAACGTACATAAGAGAAAGTAGAGGGCTAGGGAGAGGAATTCACTTGACGGTGTTGATGGCTGAAGAGCAGCTGAGGCATAGGGTCGAGCACGGAGTGTGGGGAGCAGATGGTGGTGCTGGCGGGAAATGTTGGTGATGTTTGGCAAAGACACGGCGGACCTCGAAATCTGCCGAACCCTGCCGCCATCAAATTTCCAAATTTGGGTGTCACATCAGCGGCGGAATTTCAAGAGTGCGCCGGCATCACGTCACCCCTCCAACAAACTTTGAAAGACACTGCCTCGGCGCTAACATCGACAGATTGTTCCCACCTCTTCGAAACAAAGGCTGCCGCGGCAAACGTCGGCACTGTAGTCATTAGAGCTGCAATCAGAGTCACCGTTTGCTTCAGCTTTACGTCATTTCTGACTCTGCAGATTGCAGAGTATTTCAAAACAACTTTCTTAGATTGCACTACAAAATGTCGCAAACAGATAAACTGAGCAAGTGGGAGCCGGCGCGAAGCGCCGGCGACCGCTTGTAATTTATAAAGAAGCGATGCCTGTCAGCTGACCGCAGACATGTGCGTTTGCCGTTCCAACCGCACTTTTAATGTTTCCCACCTTTTTTCGCATTTTCACCAACTTTTATTGTAAATTTTGCAACTTTCCCCACAACTTTGCACACTTTTGAAGCTTGAAATAAGGTGAGGATCTCTCATAGTTTTCCCCTACTTTTATTGCCCAAGTTGCATTTCACCAACTTTGTTTCTGAACTTCACCAACTTTTTTGGTTCAAAAATTTCCCCACAACTTTTGGGCACAATTTTTTAAAATTGCTCAAATCAACACCTAAAGCCATTCAAATACCAGATCTTGATCCCCCACAGGCCTAACCATGCTGGTTTCACCCTAGGAGTGGAAATACATTGAACATCAAACACGGTCACGTGTCACCCGGGCCGGCAACTGTGATGCCTGCTACTCCAGTTCTAGGTGTGCTACTTGCAGCTTGATTGACAAATATATTGAAAAATGAAGCCAAACTCAAGAGTATAAAATAGTGTGAAGGAAATGCAGGGCTAGTGTAACCGGAGTGGGCGTGAACTGAACTAGCAAGCATCATGCTTGCCGGCCTGGGTGTTATTTGTAAACAATTCAGTCACCGGATGCCAAAATGGAGAGATCGACTTTTGGCGGTTTTTTAGGTGTTGAAGTTTCATGTTAGCTGCATTTTTGTTTTTGGCGTCGTCCGCATTACTCCGTCTTCGTCAGAAACCTGATTGACAACTGGATCTGTGCCTTGGAAGGCACGAAATCATACCCATAGACGGCACAGGGATGTCCAGGCAGTGCAATGTTGGGATGAAAGCCCCATCGTTTCAGAAAGGAACAAACACACGATGCCCCAGCTCCTACTTATCGACAACCAGCACAAGACATTGTCCCGGTTATTCAGATTCACCTTAGTCCTAGTCTCCTCGCTGTCCGATATCTCAAACGTATTTCATATACCGTATGTTCGGTCCCTCACTGGTGGTCTGTCGGTGGTTCTAGAGACGGACCAGGTAGCATATATTTATTTTCCAACGCTTGTGCGCGCTCATGGGACTAGTCCGTCAGCACGAACAAGAAGCAGTTCACGACGATGCTCGAACGCATACATATGATTATGTGCATCGTCGTTCAATTGTGCCTTGGCACGGAGGGAAAACTGAACCCAGCTGTCTTCGATCACATCCTGCAGTTTGCGAAGTAAGAAGTTCAACTTCCCAGGGACCTGAAGCCCTAGCTAAGACATATTTTACGACCATTTCCAAGATCAATGAGTGTCTCTCTACAAGACAGACAGGAGGGCGTCTCCGCCGCATCCTATATAATACCGAATTATCCTCCCAAATTCAAGAATGCATCTTCCGGCAGGATGCGTCGCTCGAAGAATTCCGGGTAATCCAACCATTTTGCGCACCAAAATCCACACTCAATAACTATAGATCACGTCCATAGAGATGATCGGGAACATTTTACGGGACATTCAAACGGACATTGTGGACGGACATTGTGGTCCGGCACATCCAAATTATTGAGTTGATCCAAGATTCAGCTGAATCGGACACGGGTTCTTCGGCAAGTGCATGGCAATATTTGTGCGACCCACTGACGTTACTGACATCTCCTGAAATTACAGTTTCATGGCGCCGGCCACGTTTCCGGAAGGTGGGCGACAATTCCTCATTGAAGGCTCATTTTCATCAGTTCGGGGGCTATTTCTCTACTCCCCGGGATTCCAAAGATATTCCACGGCCAAGAGACGATGCTGGAGAATGTAATAAAGATCTTGATGACTCCGGCTGCCCGATTAGCCATCCTGGGCCTCGGGGGTATAGGGAAGACTTCCCTGGCATTAGCCGCCCTCCATGATCCACGGCTGGTTGAAATATTCCATCAAAAATATTTTATTTCGTGCGAATCAGTTCTCACAGCACAGGACCTTCTCGTCACTATGGCCGCCCACCTGGGGCTTTCAGTGATCCAGGATCTGAAGAGAGTCATACTCCGATTTTTGGCGGATGTAGCGCCGTGCATCCTGGTTTTGAATAGTTTTGAGACGCCCTGGGAGTTCAGTGAAGTTTTGCGCCGGTCGATGGAGCAGTTTTTGAGCTTGTTGACGGAGATAGACCAGTTGCAACTCATTTTACGTGGTTCATTTTGCGATTCCTGTAATTGTGTCTAATAATAAAAGGTCACTATGCGAGGGCTCGAGCGTCCGGGCAATGTTCGATGGACCCAACCGTTTCTGCCACCACTTCAGCCCTGGACGACGCTGCAACGCGATAGATTTTCATCGACATAGCCGACAAGCCCCTAGATGAAGAAGAGGAGGCGCAGATGATGGAGCTCTTGGCTTTGACGGACAATCTCCCGCTCGCGATCAATCTCTTGGCCAACGCTGCGTCCTTCGAGGGCTACGGATCCACGTTGAAGCGGTACCGAGAAGAAACCACCGGAGTTCTGTTGAATGGATACGACAAATCATCTAATCTCAACAAATCCATCATGCTCTCCCTTTGTAGCCGACGATTTCAAGCGGTTCCTCATGCAAATACCCTCCTGGCTCTGATGCCGCTGTATCAGATGCGGAGCTGGTGGAATGCAACAAACACATCCCCAGCATAATGAGGTGTAAATCCACCCTGCTCAGGACTTCCATGGCGTTCGTAGGCCCGGATCGTCGGCTCCGAGTCCTCGCACCCATCCGGAAATATATGCAGCAGTTCCATCCCCCAGATCGTTCCGTCACCAAGCCCTTGACGACAAATCTGGGTGGACTGCTCAGAACATGGAACAAAAGCCGTGAATTGGCCTCCACAGCGCTGATTAAAACCATCACAGCGAATATGGCGAATATTCGGAGTCTTGTGCTGTATGGGATCTGCGATGAATCGGAAGAGACGAAGGCAATTGGATACGGGATATTGGAGCTGGAACATTCTTCCACGACATTTATCGCGATCCTACGGATCTCTTCAACAAGCTTCCAGGTATCATCGAGAAAACTAACCTCAAATCGAGAAGCTTGGCTTGCGGACCCACCCTTTCGCGCGTCGACGACACAGTTCGCAGGGTAAACGCATAACGCGCATACTAGTCAATACATGTCAGGTGCGCGCGAATACGTTGACGTCGCATGTATTCTTTCTCCCGATTTTTTTTGTACCGTATTGATTTCATTACTCATAGAGCGCTACGGGCGCGTCCAGGCGATGATCCCTGACCGCGCTCGACGGCTATACCGGAAGTTCCCGTAAGTATCCACAGTGTATGAAATGTTCGAGTGGATGGTATATTTCTGGGCTCACGTTCTTTATGTGAAACACAGTGGCGAGTCTCGAAGAGTTCTTTAACCGCTACGCAATATCCAATATTTCCCATCTTGCACACAAGGAGATCCTAATACAAGTCAGACACGGCGCTCGAAAACTCGGTCACTATATCGGAAATATTGTGCCGAAATGAGGATCCCGACTCAGAGAATGTGTTCCCTGAAGGCGGCACGGCAGCAGCTTCGGCATTACTACTGTGTATGCCGCGGCCTAATTAAATCCTTTCAACCCCGGCGCGTATACACGTCGGACCCACGCATGGGTTGTGCTTATACAGGACTCGTTCATAGAAGATTGCTCACCCCGGCAAGGCAAATCAGCCATTGAAGACAGAAACTCCGACCCACTCATCGGCAAGTTGACTTTTAATCTGAAATGGCCAATTTCCGTTGGGGCTAACGAGCGGTGATAGGTCACATTCGGATCAATATATTTCATTAAGTATGTATGTGAGCAAATTGTGGCGCGCTTTTCAGCTTACACATACACCGGAGTTAAATTCTAGTCCGCTGCTAAGCGCAATAGGTACGGGCGAAGGTAAGGCATTCAGAATGTAATAGGGCCTATTTCATCCGGACCTCTCATTACTGTCAGGAATCTCTTCTCTGCTTGTCTCTTGGACGCCTTATCCACCACGCCGTTGTTCTTCCGAGTTCGTTGCTCTACTTATGAGAATTATCATCGCGAGCGAAGACAAACTAAAATCAGACCTTCCGAAATCAACATCGATACTAATGGCACTGGGCGGCTAGGTAACTACTTATTTTCAACAGGATGAGAATATTGAACCTCGATGGACCTTCACATGCACCATAAAAAATGTTTACAGTCATTTTCTTGACACAACGCGTGGCATGCACGATCTTCACCGAATCGGACCGGCGAAGGAGCTATATTGGTCCCCGTCGGTATCCGCCGGCTGTAGATCTGGTAAGCGTGTCTGGACTACTCGGGCGCTCTACGAGAGCATCCGTAAGTCCTATCCAGTTGTTCGGCGTCCCACGTTGAAACTGATCTCCGACGATGAGCGCGAACCGAATGTCGAGAGAGATTGGCATCGTGGATTGTCTCAGTCGTCTCAGGCAGCCAAGTTCAAATTGGAACAGTGTTTATTCCGCCTTGCTCAAACTTTCCTTCCTACCCGCAAACTCCGCGAAACATCTCCAGTTCAAGAAAGCCGTGGTGACAATCTTAATACCGTTCATTGCAATTGCATGCTCATACCTAAACGAGACAGCAGCATCTTACACATGTTCGAGTACGATGCACGGACACCTCATTTTCCCATTCTCGTGGGATGCTATCTGCGGCACCGTTGTCGGGCGTCTCAACTTTCGTAAGGCTCCCTTCGGCCAAAGCCTTTTTTTTTGCGATATAAAACCTAGAAACTCTCCCCGTCATTCTGCAAGTTGGGTCCCCGTCTTTCAATTTAAGGATGTTCTCCAAGCTATTCTCTGCTCTCCTCGTTACTGCGTTGGCCGTCTCAGCGTCGCCTCTCGAGGTACACATTTCTCCATTTCACACACTACCAATATTCAACATTTGCGTACAACAGACCCGCCAGGGATGCGCCCTGACATATACGGTCGTGAGCGGAGACACCTGCTCGGGCATTGAATCAACTACTGGCCTCTCTGACGCTCAGCTGCACCAACTGAATCCGGCGATCAACCCCGGTTGCACAAGTATGGTTTATTTCTGCTTTTTGGAAGATTTGCTCTGAATTTCTTCGCTAGATCTTGAAGTCGGTCAAACTCTCTGCATTAGCGGGGACTCGGAATCAGAGTGTTCACAGACATACACTGTCGTGAGCGGAGACACCTGTGCGGCCATCGAATCGAAGACTGGCGTCTCCGATGCTCAGCTGCACGCACTGAATCCAGCGATTGACAGTGGTTGCACAAGTATCTTCCCTTTTCACCTTTCATGTCAATATATGCTGAGTGTTTTCTCTAGACCTACAAGTCGGTCAAACTCTCTTGGTTGGCGGGGGATCAGGAGGGTGCTCGCAGACATACACTGTCGTGAGCGGAGACACCTGTGCGGCCATCGAAGCGAAGACTGGCGTCTCCGATGCTCAGCTGCACGCACTGAATCCAGCGATTGACAGTGGTTGCACAAGTATCTTCCCTTTTCACCTTTTATGTCAATATGTGCTGAGTATTTTCTAGACCTTCAAGTCGGTCAAACCCTCTGCGTCGGCGGGGGATCAGCATGCACAGGAACCACCTACACTGGAGTTGGCAAGTTCAGCCTTAAGTTGTGATCAATGGTACTGACGATTCTAGTAGCCTCGTGGTATCAGCCCGACGGTGGTATCGGCGCCTGCGGAACCGTACTCCAGAACACCGACTTTGTCGTCGCTCTCGGGGTGGATCACTGGGACATCTCACAGTGCGGGAAAACCGTCACTGTTCAATGTAATGTTGCCGTTCACTTATAGCTAATAAAGGGAAATAACCCGTTCGCTCTACGCTTTAGATAATAGCGCCACCATCTCGGTTACCGTTGCGGACAGGTGCGCAGGTTGCCTGTCCTTGCATGGCGATAATTCGATCGACTTGGCCGAGGGAGCTATCGCTGCGCTTGATTCGAATTATCAGAACGACGGTTTAATCAACGTCCAGTGGACCCTCTGATAATGCGGATAGACCTTCCGCAGACGTCTTTGGGGCCCTTTCCTAAATTTTCTTCGATTCTGATAGATTCCTCTTTGAAAGTTTATGCTCGTTTTTAGGATTTGTAATTGTTGTGTTACATATAAAAAAATCAAGGATGTTCTTCTTGAGAAACATATGGAGACATGACGTGCTCAAAATGATTTTCAACCCTGGATAAAGCACGAGTTAGGGTGATTCTGGATCAAATAGGGGCAGGGGAAATATGTAAGAATTGTATTTCAAGCTCTGAACGCGATCGAGGGTCAGTTGAGAACGGTGAACGAGATCAAAGAGGACGGACGGGGACTAGGCACAAGGAGCCGAGAAAAGTACATTTAAATTGTCAGCTAGCCAACAAAGAACGAAAAGAAGTGACGATAGACGACGAGCTATCTGATTACAAATAATTCATACCTAAACAATAAAGAGCAAGTCTCGATGTCAGTTAATAACCTCTCAAAGAGATATCTTTCGGTCCTTCCGTAAGTGGGCGGGGCCAGGGTAGCGCGGTGGAGTTGACAATAGTTTCGGACCGACAGCAGATCAGCTCAAGTAGCGGTCCGTGCAATGGGTCATAGCTACTAATGAATGTAAAAAGTCTGAGAGTAAAATCAAATCACGCAAAAAGCGGCGAGGAGCCTGATGGGCGAGATGAGGACGTATCAGGCCGATTCTGTAGGGTCGATACCTATTTGATGAGCTTGAAAGCGTCCAAAAAGACGCAGAGGAAGGTCAGCAAAGGGTCATACTTGATCGCATAGTTCAGTGAATGATCAGCTAACGTGCGCAAGTAAAATAATAATTCGTGCCAACTTAGTACTTTGTGGCCCCGCTATGTCACCGCTTGGGGAGAATGTGTTCGTTCGAGAGTGAACAAGGGCCCACTATGTCGACACTGTCACAGGGATGAGGTGGTAGAGTAGTTGCTAAGGTCCGGCACCCAGATTATTCGTCGTGGACCCCGGAATTTGCGCGTAGTAAGCTCTCAAAAAGTTATCGTCCACGTAACAGAATGCAGCGCATGTGCCCAGAAGAAAGGAAGCCGTCAATGTATTGAATAATATTACGCGAGACGCAGCTGTGTCGAGTTCGGCAGATCCGTTACTGTATGTGTATTCTTCCACATTCAATTTCTTGGTGTAGTTGGCGAACGTCCAGTGCTCGGGGCCGAGGATGGGAATGTTAGTTGTGCCAATGGCCCGTGTTTAGCGCGTTGAAGACCGGCCTGCGGCCAAACTTGATTTAGCTATTGGTTGTCTTCATCACATTCGAACGTAGAAACATCAGCCCGAACCCAGATGTCTCCTGGTCTTTCAATTAATATTTAGATGTTCAATGGAATGAGAGCAAGCGCTCATCAAAAGAGGTCGTATTTGCTGGAGGAATGTCTGAGATAGGCATTAGTAGGAATCCGCGTTGATTGAATTAGAGGATTCCCGGGGACCGTGTTAATTGATTGTCTAAAACGCTTGAGGTGGGTCAGAATATCTGGTGGAATGACCGAGAGAAAATCCAACGTTCGTCGGCCCAACCCAAGAATGCCGGAAGTGGAGGCACTTTTAAACGAGGGCGAGATTTCAGAGGGGACCCCGAATATAATGTGCAGTCAGGGCTAGTAAAAACTGTAGTTAACACATATTCTGCGTTGGCAAAGAGAACTTACTGGCGATTCGTCGGTGTAGTCGACAATGCAAGTCACGTCGCTCACTTGCCCGCTCGCTGCCGCACTGCGTTCGAACCAGAAAGAACAGGAAATTCAGTGGCTCCCGGGGGACAGGCTTCAATTCCTTGGAAATCTTTCCGTACACCCATCTACATACAAGGGTAGAGGATATAATCTGCTGCGGAAGGGGAATCTCTCCACAAGTCGTTAGAGCCTGTAAACCAATAGACGAATTTGGCTGACAGCAGCAATTTTGGACGTCGACTGATACTTACAGGAGTTGGATGAACAGGTAGATGGGATCACACCTCTGGGGCTCGATAACACCTCCGCGATCACTGCGACGACGTGCCCGAAGGTCGGCGTGGGACGATACATCTGGGACATGTTCCATCGACGCCTCACGACGGTACGCCAGAAACACCGGGGGATGCGCCTGCGAGTAGACTGGACACCAGGACACGTGGATATACCGGGCAATGAAGCGGCGGATGTGGCGGCCAAGCGCGCGGCGCAGTCGGGGAGCTTCGGCGGGACTCCCAAGGTCCTGAAGGGGTTGCCCTTCAGCAAGAGCGCGCTGGCACTGACCCACACACGCCTACTTCAGACGGCGGCAAGGAAGAACTGGAAGCGGTCACGACGTTATGCACGGATCAAAAACATTGACGACAGCATGCCCTCAGCGAAGTTTCGCAAGCTGACTGCTACACTCCCGCGCAAACATACATCCCTCCTATTCCAACTACGTTCCCACCACGCACCACTAGCCAAACACCTCCACCGCCTGAAGAAATCCCCGTCCCCCACCTGCCCCTGCTGCGAGTTACACGAAGAAACAGTTGACCATTACCTCCACTTCTGCCCCGCACACGCCGCAGTCCGACGTCAACTCCGAGCCTCCAGCCGATTAGCATCTTTTACTAAATCCCTGCTCACCGACCCCAACTTACTCCCCGATCTCTTCCTGTTCATCCAACGCACTGGTCGATTCCACTCCGTATTCGGCGATTTCCAGCCGCTTGAAAAACCCAAAGACAAGTAAAACTCCCCTCAGCTTATAATTATTTACTAGATCTCTCCCTATACCGGCGTCTCTCATGACACCTACCCACTATACCCGCGGAATCCTCCGCTTTGCAGCTATCTTGTCATAGCTGCCAAGTTTTCGAGTAGTACGATACAAAACAAGCACGATACGCAGTATAACCAGATAGTTTATTTCTAACATATGCCCTAGGCACAAAGGAAATAAAACAACGAGAAAAAAAAAAAAAAAAAAAAAAAAACTGATACTTACCGAGATCAAATTCCAGTGGAAAGTGTCGTCTCTTGATCAGCGGGTCCTGCGGTTGTCTGAACACCTGTAGAGATCGCCGCTCAAATGGCCTTCCTTCGTTTTGGTTGGGCGCAGAATTACTCACCAACGTCCCGACGACTTCAAAACCTGGATTAAGTGAGTCTGGATGCAAGGAACATATAGCGAAACCATACTCGATCCAAGTACCTGCGTGTTGACGGTCGCCGTAAAGAATGAGTCGTACGACGGGGTATTTCCCGCCGGGTTGGGACCACGTTCCGCATGAACAGAAATGAAACATGTGGTAGTGGATACGGGTACGAAATGGTCCGGGTATTCTTCCGTAGGTGGAGGCAGATTGCGATGGGCGATCGCTGTGGACGGCAGCGCCAAAAGATGGGTGGGAACCAGGTGGTGACGAGCTAGATACCGCATGCGGAAGCCAGTAGCCTGCAGGGGAAGGATCCCTTCACGGAGATATTGGCGCACTGAGCCGATAGACTCGCATCGGCTAATGAGGCGTCTGCATCGACGGTGGGATCGTCAGCTCAATTGTGAAGCAGTCAGACATCAAAATATTGGTCGCCATGTCCGGGCTAGATTGTTTTGTCGCGTCTTGTCGCGCAAAACAAGTTCGTCTTGTGCAGGTTGTCTACAGAGAAACGCGTGCTGCCTATATCAATCACAATCGATTCCGCTATCCCACCTTGGTCAAGACTGCTTTTTATTTATTTATTTTTATTTAGGGAATTTTAGGCCGACAGGCATGCCGAAGCAGCATTGAACGCACCCCTTATGGGTAAACGATTAGTGCTGTGATATTGGCCTTTGGATATCCAAAGATGGCTTTGAGCGTCTAGGACAGGACCGGGGAAAGCAATGGGGCAGGTTGGAAGCAAGGCAAGCTTTTGACGGCATTGTGTCACAGAGGTGTCACCGATATGCGTACACGTGTCATGCACTTACTCAGCAACACCATCGAGAGGCTCATTACGCGGACCCCACCGTCGGCGACACATGTTCCATTACGCTCCGAGTCGTTACTCTCTTCATAGACGTAGATGAGCAACGTGCGGATCGTGGATGGAACGCACGATCATGGCAGGCCCCGGGAAGCTCCACCAAGGGATTGTCCAAAAATTTGGGTTTTTGAGGTCGAAATTCGGTCATTTCCTTGTCCGAAAATTGGGTTTTCGAGGCTAAAATTTGCCAACCCTTGTCTTGCCCTTGTCCGCAATTTGGGTTTTTGAGGGCAGGCTTGGCCACTTGTCACCCAACCTGGTATCCTTGGGAGATGCTCAACAAACTGGGAACCGCGATGAAGGAGGTTAGGAAGGTTGTATTGAAGGTACCGAACCTGTTTATGGGCCACCAGCGCTCGTGGCGAAAAATTTCGGATTGCGTGACATTTTAAGGCGGAGTAACGGGTGTGACATGTCGCGACCCTTGTCCGAAATTGGGTTTTTGAGCCCCGGAGAATTGGGTTTTTGAGGCCAAAATCCCGAAAATTTTCGGACAACCCCTTGGTCGAGCTTCCCGGGGCCTATCATGGCTGATCATGGGCAGCAAGATGCCAAGCTACAGACGTTCTACACCTCGCTCTAGAGCTGCTGTATGACCCATAGGTCCGCGATGAGGAGCGTAGGAGGTATGATCATGGAACATGCAAAGGCAGGTCTCTTCTCCCGCTCTCCGACTGTTCCGTATATTTGCGGACAAATGCTGCCGTGGATATTCCGCGAGGTCTATAATTGGGATCGCCCCGAGTCCGACCGCAGCATCTGGCCTAAGGGCCTCTAGCCTTTTGTCTAGTGAGACCAGTTGTCCGACGTGAAAATGCATTTTAATCTCGATATCAGAGTATGATCCATATCAGAGATCGTTCAATGGGCGCTCGAGGAATATTGTGCTGTCGCCCGCAATATACGATGCACTGCCAATGGTTCGGTCACTGACCAAAGTTACTCTGTACCTGAGTGCGCCTGTGCTCGAACGCCGATTTACGTTGCTAGAGATTCACCGAGCTTGAGATGCTTATAATACTCATCGCTGGGATTCAAGGCGTTCCCCATGGCGATAACGTTGACCGAGGGTGAGAAGCGCGCAACATCGTGGCACTCCTGAACTTGAAGAATAATATATTCGTCAAATGTTGCTCTGGTTTGTCAGGTGTTGCGTTGACCCCGCAGATTGCGACCGCGGTGGCGGCTGGCGCGCTCGCAAGCATCATCCTCTCCGCAAGCGCTCTGACCTCCGGTGCACCCGTCCGCACTACTTTCTCCGCAGACGGAACTGCCTTCCCCACCTCTGTATCCGTGGCTGCGAGCCAGTATTTGCGTCCGCCGTCTGGACTAGGATCGAACCGGACTTGCAGTTCCACCTGCGGCGAGCCCGGCTATGCGCACTTGTGCAGTCGTTTATACTATCCGTCACTTCAGTCATTCATTCAAACTAATTACATTTATTTCTCCTTCGCTACAATTCTTTCCGCTTCTTCGATACTATTCTACCGCATCCACATAAGGAGCATGATCTTCTTGGAATATAAATGGTCTCTTACCAAGCGAACCAACAATAGACACTTCAGGGGCAGCAACCGGCACAGTCACCGGAGCAGTTCTGTATCAGGTGGAAATTAGTGCTCGCTCGAAAGCGATGGACAGAAAAATCAACTTACGTCAGGGCAACCGCAGCCAGGGGGGTCCTCGCAGCACTGCATGGCATTGAGTCTGTAGGCAGAAAAAACGGGGAGACTAAAGAGAAGCAACTCACGTCTTGGCGAGAGACGAGCTCACCCCTCTTGTTGACACTGTATCCAGGGGTTGCACCAACAGCCACGAACAACGCTGCAAGAGAAAACAGGATAGTGGAGAGACGCATTGTGAACGAGGTTGAGCAGATTTCAGTTGGGGGATTTCCTGAGACATGTACGCGGGCTTTTATATTCTGTGCTTAGTCAAACGTTGCTTCAAAAAATGAGGCTCGAGAACAAAGGATGCTCCACCTAATTCATTCGCGCATGGAGCATTGAAACGTTTTGCCTTCTTGAGCGGATCAAACGCATTTGACCACTACGTTGGGCTGATGATATCTTTTTTTGTGTGCGCAGTAGCGTATTCTTAGGGAGCAGACGGATAAGGATGCTCCACCTAATACATTCGTGCATCCCTCTTTATAAATTACGCGTGTCTGCCCCTCCGTCCGAACCATTTTGAAACTCCGCAAGCTCCGCTCCACGAAATCTCCTGCCCATACACATGTCTTGATTGTTCTTCAATCTTTATTGTTGTCTAACTGGAAAAAACATTTTCTACCACTATTCGTTCTGCGATTCCCTCCATTCATTTTCTGTTGCTCGGTGTTCCATTTCAGCCAAGCCGGCGAATTCGGAACAGCTTCGGCACTCACCCGCAAAATCACCTCACTCAAACAAACTCGTGTCATGAGATGATACGAGTTCGCCGCGGCAGAGGGTCTTGGTTTCTCAATCAAAGTGGTGGGGTACAAAGCGCTCCACCGCGCTCTTGTAGAACATTAAAACGTAAAACGCCTACCTGAGCGGAGCAACAGCTTTGAAACACGTTAGAACACCTGATGATCGTACATACTTCGTCGAACTGCGCATTAACGTACTTCTTGCGGAGCAGAATGATTGTCCCCTGGGCTGAGAAAGCTGCATTTAAGGCGGCTTAACGTGAAGGGTATCCACCTCACGCCAAGAAATGGGAAATTTCGCCCAAGCTGGCAACATTGCCGAAACCCACAGCTGAGCCTGCAGAGAAAAGAAAATTGCAAAAAATCTTGATAAGAGAGGCCGTGGTTTGTAAAGACAAAAGTGGCATCTGACGGAACGGTTTACTGAGTTCGCTCCACAAGTGCTGTGATGTTGAATTCGTGCATTCGGCTCCACCGCGATGTGGAGATAAGTTTTTTGTTCCCAAAATAAGTTACTAGCGGACGGGAAAGCCCGTAAGATGAATTAAGGGAGGAGATAAAGCACACTTTTCCGGTCCAAAAAACGTTCATGAATATGGATTGGCTACGACGTGCCGTCAATGACTCCACTGAACCGTCGAAATGTTGCCTTCTCCATACAACTGTTGACTGTCTATTTTTGAAATGTTGAGATCTTGAATACCTCCGTCTTCGAGAGTAAGTACCGACTGGAAGCATGTGGGCTGCTTTTCTAATACTGTTCGTTGGTGGGCACATAAGTTTAATTCTAACCCTGATTATAAGTCAATCAGTCCAATAGAAGGCGGGTACTAGAATAGAGCTTATTAGCAACTAGTGGAAAATGGTTTCATACCAGCTCTGATTGGTTGCTCCACAGCTCTCAGCCAATCGGAGGACATAAACTGGTACAAAAATTGGTTTATACCAGTTGCTAATAAGCTCTAATTAAATAAAAAGTTCCAAGAAAACAACTGCCTTGTGGAAAGGAGTCTAGACACTTGAGATTGCAGTTGATCCAGTACTCAATTCTCTTGAACATTCAAAATGTGTGAAGAGACTTAAGACCCTTCCTCAATCACGAACAAATTGGAACTAACAGCAGAAGGGGAAAGATTGGTTTAGCTGCTATTAGTGGAGCAAGGTGGATGCCCAACGTAGTGATTAAACGCGGTTGATCCGCTCAATGAGGCTTTACGTTACAATGCTCCATGCACGAATGAAATAGGTGGAGCATTCATGGTTCTTGAGGCTCAGTGCTTGAGTAACGTTTGACTAAGCACTGAGTATAAAAACCCTAGTACATGTCGCATTAAACACTCCAACTGAAATCTTCACCTACAAACTCAACCTCGTTCACGATGCGTCTCTCCACAATCCTGTTTTCTCTTGCAGCGTTGTTCGTTGCTGTTGGCGCAACCCCTGGGTATAGTGTCAATAAGAGGGGTGAGCTCGTTTCTCGCCAAGACGTGAGTTGTTTCTCTTTAGTCTCCCCGTTTTTTTTTGCCCACTGGCTCAATGTCATGTAGTGCTGCGAGGACCCCCCTGGCTGCGGTTGCCCTGACGTAAATTGATTTTTTCTTTCCATCGCCCTCGAGCGAGTACTGACTTTCATCTGATACAGAACTGCTCCGGTGACTGTGCCGGTTGCTGCCCCTGAAGTGTCTATTGTTGGTTCGCTTGGTAAGAGACATTTATATTCCAAGAAGATCATGATCCTTATGTGGATGCGGTAGAATAGTAGCGAAGAAGCGGAAAGAAATGTAGTGAAGCAGAAATAAATGTAATTAGTTTGAATGACTCAAGTGGCGGATAGTATGAACGACTGTCCGAGTGCGCATAACCTCCAGTTAAGACAGAATGAGGGTTAGATTCAACCGTGGTTGGTCAGAGTATTCATGGCCGCTGCATGAAAATATTAGATGCAAAACACATCTTAACTGCGGGTACGAATGGCATGCTAAAAACATGACTGAGTAAGGTCGGGTTTAAAATCTGACAATAGCCATCGAAAGACAAAGCAGTCATGAGAAACGGGGAATACAAACAAAGATCGAACCTTGTCTCGGGAGGAAGAAAAAACCTTGAAATTCTATCGTTCCATGGGGCCGCAGGGACTCGAACCAGAGATAAGCTTCTCCACATCCAGAATATCAATCGCCCTTTAAAAAATGCAGCCATGCAGCCTGCGCGATCTCCGGTCGTCCTTCTCCTAACGCAGTTGCAGCAGAATGGAATTCCCGATGTGTATTTCATCGTTTCCCGTGCCGCTCTTGCCGGATAAACTTGGTGTCGTACTTGTCTTCGAGGGAAAGGTTGGCAACAGCTTCAAACCGAGCACGCCGGGATTGAACCGCAGAAGAGCCCACCGGGCACAAACTGATAAGGGCATCGCGCGAGCACTAGAACACAAGCCATCAGGCAAGTAACGCGCGAACCAAATGGTCTAGCTCGAAGAACCCGCCCTTCAGGCCGCGAATAACGAGAGACGACGTATGCAGGTGAGTAGAAGGCGAAAAACTGCTGCGATGCACCGTAATAGCGAGTGGATGGACAGTTGATCTTGATGAAAGGAGTCGGGGGCAGTGGTAGCGCAGGTGGTTAGGAAGCACAAGTGTAGGGCCGGGGGGGGAACGGCACTCGCGAAGTGGAGGGACCGGGACGGAGATAAGTGGCAGCCGCCCTGGCAACTAGGACGGGATGACGTGGGAGGAGTCAGGCATTGATGAAGAGGGACCGAGGCGTCGATTATGCGCGGCGAGGAATGGCGGAGCGGTAGGGCAGCGGTGGAGGGGCCGCGGACAGTGGATGGCGACGCTGAGAGGCCTCAGGTCAATCCATTGGATTGATCCGAGTGGAACATGTTGCCACGAAGCGCCAAATAGACACGTCGCGTAACGCAGCTGCATCACACGGCCGCGGGAGTGAACTCGGAGCTCGTGTGGGGAAGCCGACAGGCGACGACGTCAGCGACCCGAGGAAAGCGAAAAGCGGCGGTTATATAAAAAATGTTATGCGCCGAAGAAACGACCCGATGGTGCGCGGACGCACAGCTGCAACGTGTAATGAGTTATGCTTTAGGCCATCTCAGTGGCTACAACCCGTTCGGCTCCGCAGCCGAGTCATATAGTTGGTACTAACGCACCTCTTTTTTTCTCCGCCAACGTCTTGTACAGTCCGCTTCCGAGTCCACCCAACTCCCACCTTCTGTAATCCCAATCCGCTGTCCGTGTGCGACCGCACGCGTCCACCTCTGCCGCATGCAATGCACACGATCGCATCGTCACAGCTTCCCCTCAAACACATACGACTCAGTCTCTAATGATTAAGCCTGCTCGCTCGCATGCAATGATTACTACATGCCTCTTTGGTTGCGGAACAGGCACTGACCCACTCTAGAAATGATATCACGTTAAACCTGAGCGCGAGGCATGACGATTTTTTCGAATTCTTTCATCAACTGTGTTCTGTCTCCGCTCATGCTCACGTTTTTTGGAGGACCTTAGGCTTCCCAGGCTCAAGCTCAGCTGCGCAAACTAGGGAATTATATTGGCATTAATCGTCTAGTGCGATCTGAGCAACGATGCAGTCGGTTCCGGTTCCTTCAAAATGGTCGCGGATGCCCTCGTGCCGGATTTCGTGCATTGAAATAAACCCAGCGGCCAATAGTAGATTGCGAGCTATCCCCTCGTTCCCCATCTATACAGCAGTCATTGACTGGCGGTCAGGTTTGCAGTCGAAGGATCATTGGCAACAAGGACTCGCATGATGTCAGCTATATTTGAAACAAATAACGCTGTTTTGTCGTTTCGGGTCAACGTGGCAGCAGTGCTGTCGTTGGTTCCGCATCCACCAAATACACAGCGCTATTTTCGCGTCTCACGCAGGGTGCAGAGGATATAGCCAATATGAGGCATGGATTCCGATCAAAAACATAGCTCCCTTGCCAACCGTCGTGCTGTGCAACAGAGCCAACGCAGCGGCGTAAGGTCAATAGTGTGGAGTCCCAAAGTTGGTCTTCTTTAACGTTTGCGCACCTTGTTCGAAATTCGAAGACTGCTACGCCACATTGGGGAAATAGAGGTTGCCAGAGAGCTATCGTCAAGGGTGGCAAGCCATTTCTGGCCATCAGATGGAATTGATCAGAAGACAGAGGCCGTCGTGTCCCATGCAATAGGACACTGAAAGAACTTATGAAGATTCAGAACTGCTCTTCTGTGTCGAATTTATGTCCAGCGTGTGTGTTTCAATCACCTCAGAAACATACATTGAGTCAAGGTGCTTTCCAGCCGGACCTCTGCCGAGGTTGGCATTAACCAGGACTCCTGATCTTGATCAACCCGAATTCTTGATTTTTCGAATCCATGAAACCGTCGACCAGTGGTGTTTTTACCTATGGGCAGTGCTGTTTGCCCCGGCATGTTCTATTTCGTTCTCCGCAAACAGCGGTGCATTTTCCGTGTAATTTTGAGACACTATATCAATGCGATCGGTGGCACTCAAGCCAACTCAGATACTGTGCGTCGTCATGCCCGCCGCAATTTTATACCCTTTCTTAGTGGAGCGATTATCTTTACCCCCGATTTTTTCTCGCTTGCAGTGCTTTTAGTAAAGCGAGGTCTAGCGAGGTGAATAACTGGAACAGAGTCCGTACGGGGCAAGATCAGTAAATATCCGTCATACCATTATAATTCGGTCTCACAACCAGCGCAGTTGGCGACGCCCGCGGTGAACGGCATGGGCGCTGGTGTTTGACCGTTGCATTTCATTCAGTACTTGCTCCACCAGCGCCTCGTACGAGTAGTGCGAAAAAATGACCGCTTGTCTACGTACGAAGGGTAGGATAGCTTGAAACACACGGAACGGTGGGATAGCTCCAAAAACACGCACTGACTGTAGCGTAAAATGGCTGCAACTCCCACAATGCGCATGAGGGGCAGTATAGATTCTTGATGCCCGTCTCTGCCTGGGCGCTTGTTCGCTGGCATTGCTATTAGTGGAGCGAGGTGGATGCCCATCTCTACATGCCCCAGATTTCTGTTCACCTGCAGTGCTATTGGTGGAGTAAGGTGAAGAACTCGAATATCCCTACGGGGCAAGATGGGCAGGAGAGGCTATAAAAGATGCTGAAAGCAGAACAGAATTCTCCAGAACCCAACCCAGCCCACTCAACTCACACCAATACCGTCTTCCACTTGCCCTTTCAACTAACACGATGATGTTCAGCACCACCACCCGCCTCGTAATCACCCTCGTCGCCGCTGCCAGCGTCGCCAAGGCCGACTTCTTGTGAGTTCCACCCCATGCGCCTCGCAGTCCACACCGCTCACGCACGTACCCCACACCTCGCAGCGCCAACTTCTTCGACGACGCCGGCTGCACACAGAACGGCGGCATCGGCGTGGACATCCGCAACCCGGGCTGCCTCGGCGAGGCTGGACGCGGTTCCGTCTTCATCCCGAATACCGGGCTCGGCACGACCGGCGACAACCAGTTCTGCTTCGTGATCACGCACGGCGATGGCTCGTGTAGCTGCCAGAGCTCGAGCAACACGTTCACTGCGACAGGCTTCTGCAAGGTGCTCGACCCGAGCGATCAGAGCTACCGCTTCGTCGGCGTGAGTACCCACAGCGGGGTTTACTTATTTGGCGTGCACGTACAGGCGCTGATTTATTTGCAGGGTGCTTGTGGCCCCAACAATTGCTGAGCGCATCGAGCGCCAGCCGCATCCGCCGTGGCTGTGGAACAATAGAACCTGGTAGCGTGAATTTGTACGAATACGAGAGAGAATATACGAGCCTATTAGTTTATGAGTCCCCCGAAACGAGTTCCAGTGCAAGTACGTTTGCATGCATTGCGGCGAGACCGATCACGGGTGTTTTTCTCTCCGTTCTTTTGCTCAGGCGGACTTCGTCGTCGAAATACATCCCGCTCAATAGTATGTGTCACTCCGTATACGCCGCACCGAACAAGCGTCATAGGCTAGGCACCGGAGCGTGTCGTGAGTGTTGTCACCGTGGAGAGGGACATGCCAGCCATTGTCGGCCTGCTTATCTGGGGTGTTCAAGGACGAGGCGCGTATTGAATTGATCCAACCCTTACCGTTCACTTTCATTCTTTTTGAAAATTAATAGGTTCTAGCTTCGTATTCAAGCCCCGCTGGCACGGTATTCATTCAGTAAGATGGGGCAACAGAAAACCATAATCGATACATATGCGCAGAGCTTTGTCTTACTGGATGCAAATGGCCGTTCATTAACCACTTTGAATCAGAGCCAACGCCCGCGCGTTTCGGGGTTTGACAACGCATTTGAAGGGCAGTACATGGCTACGAATGTGCAATAGAATATCAGTGAATCGGCCAGAAAAATCACTCAAGGCATCCTACCTCACAGTCGCGGTGGTCTGACCCAACTGCGGCTCTACCGGAACTCCATTCTCGTGTGACTTCGAGATGTTGAACACGGACAGGAAAGCGCTGCATTCCATGAAAATTGCCGTCTGTCCTAGTAACTTCCCTACAGATCCCATCAGCCGAGCGCGATTATTCCAGGAATGAACACTGCCTACCAGGGCAGATGCTATTGCGATTTGGAAACAATCAATGAATGCCAGGGATTCTGAGGAGCTACTTACCGTCTCCCGTATCCAAAGCAAATCTCGGCAGGATCTTGTTCGGCCTCCTTTCCATCGGTCGCGATGAACCTGCTTGGGTTGAATTCCATCGGATTGGTATACCGTTCAGGATCGTGCGCCATTTTCCTGCCGAGAAGTTTAATTCGGGTCATGACATGGGTCAGAGAGACGCACCAAACATTGGGAATAATCAAAGAGTCCTTCGGAATAAGCAGTGGTTCCAGATCCCCACCTCGATCATAGATGTAATCCTCACGCGTCCGATGGGGTATGGCTGTCAAAGGCGTTCATAAGATCTCGGGAAGGGAAAACATATAGAATATTATACCAAGGGGAGCCGCAACATGCCAGCGAATGACCTCTTTACAGAGAGCATTGACGTACGGAAGCTGTGCGCGATCAGAAATATCTGGGAGCCTGTCATTTCCGACCACTGAGTCGAGTTCCCTCTGTGCCGCTGCTTGAATATCGGGGAACAGAGACATCGCCAAGAAAAATGCTTCAAGTTGTGCGGCGGTCTGCAAGAAATTAAGCTTTCACGCCGGCGCAGTTGCTATTACAATGTTACCGTATCACTGCCTCCAACCTGTATCGAGGCGGCGGCCCATTTCATCAAATAATCTTCATGGATCTTCTCCTCTAAAAGATTTGACAGGAAGGACGCCTCTGCAGTTCCTGCGGCCTGACCAACATGGGATGAGTTTACTCGAGGCTGAATGTTGAACAATTACTATCTCGTTCTTGACGTATCCAAATCCTGTATCCACGGTATCGTGAACCTGTTTGGACCACATCTTGGCCGTGTTGTGGAATCCTCCACCCGGGAGCCACTCAGGCCAATATCGTACTCAAAATTGATCTCAGCATGAACGCTATACTTCATTAACGTGTTGATGACACTCACAAGCAGGTATGATGTCCACGAGAAACGCAGCCGGGGTGGATGAGTTAACAAAATTGCGTCCCGCTGTTTCGAACATTTCCAGGAATGGATCACGCGCTGGGCCGTCACGGAGCTTATACCCGTACGCTATTCGTATGCTAATCGCACCGGTGGCACTATCGGGCTCAGCTAAATGAAATTCATAACACCGAGATTGTCAAAATCCACGCACCGCCGAATCTCATCAATTAACCCATCCGGGTTTGACAGAATGTTGCGCAACAATTTGCGTATCTCTGTCGAGAGAAGAGGGATGAATTGCTTGACCGCAGCCTGAGTACCGAACAGCTGATGAAAAAGTTTGCGCTCTTTCCGCACGCGATCACCGTAGTGAGCTAGCGCCATAGAGTTGTTGAAACCAGCGAGTTCTCCGCCCATCGGGATCACAGGGCGGTCGGAAAAATTGGCTCCCCGCACGTCAAGGAGATCTTCTGCGACCTTCAGCGAATTAATGATGATCATCGTCTTCCCGAAAGCACTGAGGGAGAAGATATCGCCTATTCAAATATTTGTTGAGCACGCGGGTACAGCTGAGTAGGATAGAGAACATCACAACATACCCCAGACATCTCCGAATTCTGCGAACTTGAGCCAGTGCTCTTTAGTGGGGATATCCAAAACGTTGCCGATAAGGGGGAGTCCACGCGGGCCGGGCGCTAGACGTGCGGGTCTCTTCGGTCTGATATAGTATGCGGCAACAATGCAGACCAAAGCAAGAATGATAATCGAGCGCGAGTCGAGGAAGTCAAGGGACTCGGGCACACTACCAGCCATGGTGGAGCGTGGAGAATGGACCTGGAAGCGACGTTGTCGTGGTTCTACTGACTAATGAAGGTGTAGCATGTGCGGCCCAAGTCAGCACTGGCTTCCATCCGAGCTGCCTGCCATTCGAGCTGGCTGGCATCCTAAATAAGTATAGTAAATCCCCGGTCGAATCGGAAAGAAATGCAATGATGGACAAGGGAGTTGACACTCGTGAGAACGTGCTAATCAACTGAAAAGAAACAAGGTCGGCGTTCGCCATATGCGTATGTTTCTCCCGGAGCCCTGCAGCAGCGCGTCGATATTGCATTCAGAGATTCGGGAAGAATACGCAGTGCGCTCGCCGTGCCTTTCCACAACCCGCAATCAGCAAAGCGGAAGCATTTGATAGCGATGCAGTCGGGACAAAGGCGTCGAGAAGATGGAATGGATTCCGTTCACAAGTGAGTGGCTACGCACTTTTCAGGACATCAGACCGCTTGGGTTTCGGAGAAGAAATCAGTTCGAAAGCCACCTACCTCTGTACTAATCTACAACAAGACTGAGAGTACATCTTCCTCCTCAAGTAATGAGAAGCGAAAGTCTTGGAGATGTTCGGAGAGGTTGCGCGTGAGGAAGGACCGAGATCCTGAGTGTCCGAAGCGCCTTTAATGGGCTGGAATACTGGGACACAAAGAGGACTTGCAGAACAAGAAAATCTGGAGAGCAGTGGCGACCAAGTTCATTTCAGCGCCGGAGCCGTTTCTGGTGTGAAGGACAGCGATTTCAGAACGGGAATTCCAAATGCAGCCATCACATCCCAATCACGCCGACCGCCAGACCCAAAGGTTCTAAAGGGTTCTTGCGGAGTCCAGGACGAATGTACCCGATACGGTCAAACGAGATGCAACCGAACGTTGGCGGAGAGCTGCCCGGTTGCTGGCGCAAGTGACATGACGCACCTAAGGGCGGAAGAGGTGGGCAGAGGATCACGGAAGAAAGAAACGGCAGGATCGGTGAGGGCGGCACCAGCAATGAAGCTTGCCCACACCGCGCACGGCGAGATTTACGGGGCTGCAGCGGCGAAAGACGCAAAATCGAGTGTTAGAAATTGAAATGTAGGCTGTTAAGAAAGTACGCTGTCCGATGGTCCGTGCCAGGAGGGCTAGGACTGCGAGGGAACGAGGACGAATAATGAGACGCGCAAGTTTCCGGGCATTATCATACACAACAAGGTGTCCGGTACCTAGAATTCAGGTCCCCAGTGTGTCCAAATCCTCTCGGTCCCGGCGAGTAGGATGTTCGTGCGTGCGGAGAAGCCAGAGTGGAGGTTGGTTGTCGAAACGGCAAGCATGTTCTTCGCGGCGTCCTGCCCATACTGTTCGGTGAGTTGTCTACGAAGAAAGCCATTGAATCAGAATGTGTGCGATAAATAAAATCAAATAAAAGGGAGGACGACAGAGGGAAAGTGAGGTACGGGACGGAATAAAAGCAAAGTAAACGGGTGAAGAAAGCGGGGAGACTTCCAGAACATAGAATGAATGCGGAAGGGATCAAGTACAGGGGAAAGTGGATTGTCAAGAACGCGATCCGTAAGGAAAGAGAAAGGGGCAGGGATTCCTTGACCAGAGACAAGGGAAATTAATATCGATGTGCACGGAAGGAGGTGGTGAAGGAAGGGGACAGCGCGGAGGGAAAGGGGAGAACGAGGAGTAAGGATACGGGTGTGGAATGGATGAGACGATCACGAGAGCAGAGCGGGGGTGATAATGACGATGAATGGATGTGGCCAGAGAAGGATAAGGACGGAGAACGAGGATGGACGAAGGGGAGGGAAGGAGCAGGCGGATGGATGAGGGAGGTAGAGAGAAATGGGGCAATGAGGGACAAAAACCAACTCGAGATACAGCGCAGAGACAAGCGGCGGGATATATGTCGCAGCCGAACCCTCCACCCGCAAACGAGGAAATGATGAACAGAAAACTGGACCCTCACGCTGCATACCGTTCCACAATCACCGGCATGGCCTCCCAACTTAAGCGATATGCCTTGGGCATCATACCTTTGCCGAAGCGGTTGGTGATGTGGGTCGAGCACATGAGGTATTGAGTGGGAATGGAGACGAGAGAAGATGGAGCAAACAAAAGGAAGAACAAACGATGGAGATGATTACATAGAGGATCGAATAAAGAGCCGAGGCAGAGGCACCGAATGCACTGGCACCAAGCCGAACGACACGGTGCACCACCGCTCGAGCGCCTTTGGCTCGAAGGCGAGGCACCCAGCCTTGCACCCTGGCAGAGTCGAGTGGGTATAGCATGTCGTGGATACCTGTAGACGTACAAAATTACCGTTAGGTAGGGGACGAGGGGAAGGTTAGAATTTGGAAGGCGATGGGAAGGACGAAACGACATTGGAAATAAGGGACAAGAAACAAAGAACGAGAATGGGGTGCATGAGGAAGAGAGAAAACGGGATAGATCCATGAGAAAACAACGTGGAAGAGAAGACGTACCACTCGACGAAAGGGCCAACATATCCGCCGCACCCAAGGAGATTCTGGATGGTGAGCCGCCCCTGGGCGCCGAGTTCTTGCTACCATTGTTGATTGATCTGCGAGAGCAGGTCAGTGAATGGTTGACTGTAAAAGTTTAGATAACGCACCTTCCGATCCAGATTCGCTTATACGTCCACTACCCCAGCACCACCAACAGCCCAAAGCCAGCTCACAGCATAAGCGCGTAAGCCGCCAGAAACGGGCGATTATTCACTAGGATCCCGGGTTATTCCAACCAAGAACGAGCGACGAGCGTGCTCAGCGCCAGTTCCATTGGGTGTGCTAGGCTCGAAACCAGGCTGTAGATGAGAGACGATTCTCGATCTACAGCTTCCTCCATATAGACCGGCTCCGGTCTACGGGTGTGCCACGAGCCGGATCTGTGCGTCTCTAAGGGTGCGAAAATACCTCAGGAGGGTGAAGACGCGCGCGCAAAGGGGGTATATGGAGAGTATGGCCGAAGTGGTGGAAAAGAGCGAAAACCGAAAAAGGAAGGCGGGCACGCTCAGCCAAACAACGACCTCCCTTTGTCTCCAACTACCATGTCACGATTCAAACTCCTCAAATAACTCGGGGTAGCGCGCTTCGCGGCAAAGCCCACTATCTGTTGCTTGTATACCACAGTTCAAGCTGCATATGGGGAGTATTGGTTCGGAGTCCCCATTACTGTATTTTTACGTTCAAATCGACACGAGGTGTGATGCGTGACCCGTTCAACCGATCGACATTTCGACACCGGCGAAAAATTTGTGTGACACCAGCAAAAAAATCGATTTTCGAGACGAAAATTTGCCTTGTTGCGTTTCCAGGCAAATTTGGACCCCATGTCATGCTTGGGAGGTTCGACAAACGGCCGCGTGACGCGTGACCCTCACCGAATTTCGATACCGACAGGGGGGTGCGTGATGCGTGACTGTTGATTTGAACGTAAAAATACAGTAACCCAGAGACATTTTTTTACTTCTTGCCTAACTTGACTAATTTTGTTCTCCCTTCTCGAGAAAATGCCTAATCTTGTCTCAAACTTGTTAGCTGTGATTGATTGCTGCTTGAATCCCCTGAGTGGTGGCACAGGTAATTTGCTAAAAACATCTAATTGCAGGCCCGGTAAAAATGCTTGCTCAATATTGAGCTCATCTGTACTGCAAAGATTGTGGTAAAAAAAATGATTTATGGGTTAACACAAGGACAAGGTACGCAATTTTTTCAGCCTCCACCATCTTGATGGGTTTATCTGATAATATAACAAGCGCTCGGGGGACCGCTCCGCTGTCCCCCTCCCCCTTGGTTGGTCATAGAATTCAAAAAATGTATAACCCCTGGATTTACAGTCATTTGCATAAGAAAATAGATAATAAAATCAGTTGGACAAAAATTGGGGGCGCAATTCGTTTCATTTTCTCACCCGCATGTGGACAAATCCATCCAGAAATATTTTTTCAGCACACATCTTCGTCTTTGTCTGCTGTCAAGTTCAGAATTTTCTCCTCAGCCCATCTTTCAAAGCATGGGTGGAATTGATAAAGTTGCAAGTAAATTCTCGTCACTGGCACTGATTTGGCGCTTGAATAAGTGCCTCGGAAAGTTTAACGCTGGTACTTGGCATTGTGTACACTTTTATAGTGGTGTGCACATGCTTCCACTACGGCGACTTTCTTTAAATTATTAGCGCAGGTTTGGCGCTTGTATTCATGGAGTTTGGCATTGTGGACATTTTTATAGGCGCGCACGCGCTTAAAATTGATCATGGGGCCAAAAATCCGAGGAAGCGCCGTTTATTGAGCGCTTCCATAGGTCTGGACCGAGCGCTTTCAAAGTGTCGGGTTTGAATACCCATAAGCGGAGTTTAAAAGCTTCAGATGGACACCCGTAATTTTATAAAGAGTAGGATGAAGACATTCATGATCACAATACAATGGACACAATCTGTCAAGTTGGGTGTTCAAAGTTTCAGCTCACAGGCGAAGCAGAAAAGTTCAGTTTGTATGTTCAAATGCTGACCTCCATTGAGAATCTCACATTCAGTGCCAGGTTCAAGCAATACCTGCTGAACCGAACCAACTTTCAGGTTCTATGTTCCAAAAAAAAAAAAAAACCCCTGATCTTGATACAATTTGTTGATGCTGTTTTGGATTACTTGGTATGTGTTTACCTAGCCCCAGTTTATGCCCCATGACAAGCACTGAGCCATCCAAAAAACATTGTTGTGTTTGCCGTCGTTGTCTGTTGGTTACAATTCAAACATGGTCATTTATTAATTTTGCTCTCAGAGGGTTTTTTTGGCTGATCTTCCTATGGACTTCATTATTGGATATGTCAGTGAGTTCCTGTAGATTACTGGATTTATCAAAGCCCCAGAACGACCTGAACAATGAGTGTTGCATTTTTATGCCATGTTGCACCTGTGTATATCAAACACTGGTTAAAATGAATTTGACTGGTTATTTATCAGCCCCAATTTCAAAGTTGAATCAAGATGTAGTGCAAGAATCTGCTCTGGAAGTATTTCAGTTGATTTGTAACCAGAACTGCGGTGCAAAAAAAAAGTGCAGATTTCAGGGTTCGAACCCACGCCGTACATTGTTGGGCTTACCCAATTTTCATGTTTGGTACTGTTATAAACCGAAGATTCAAAATTTGGCGGGGCTTCTATGAAATTAGGGCGCCTACAGGACCCACTACTAAAGATAGTGGGCATAGCTGTGTTTCCTTCAGGAGCCGGGCTCTGTTCTCTATCCTTCGCCTGTACGGTCACTTGCGGCTCGCTGTTCTTCTTCACGATCCGCTTGAAAGAAATCTTCCACAATCTGGCAATCGAAATTTGCTTCAGAACGAGGTTGCGAGTGGGAAGTCTGTCAAGAGAGACTAGAAATTGCCGGAATTTCGGTCGGTTACTTCCTTTTGGTGCGCCCTGTGCACGGACCACATGAGGCGAGGGGCGCACCGAACGGTAGGCGTGATGGCGACAAAAAAGGCAGCCGAAAGGTGAGAAGAAAGCGGCAGGATATATCACCACGCTGCGCTCTAACGTCGGACCGATTGGTGAACCAAATTCCCACATCCGCCTGCTGTTCAAATTTTTTTCATGGTATGTCTCGTCTGCCCCCGTAATTCGAGCAAACGCGTACCTAGTGGGACTTCGATCATCATCCGGGTCTGGGGCCCCGCAACTCCAGTTTACTCCCGTCTTTGCGTCTTTTTTCATCACTTTCAGTGGTATTCTCACACCTAGCTTTGCACCTCTGCCCGGAAACACTGCCGCCTTCGTCAAGAAGTCTCGGTATAATCCGATATAGGCCGCCTAGCTTCAGGCTCTCATTTTTACGCAGTACGCTGGCGGAGAAACAATTTATCTGAATCTGAAGACTTCGAGAGTAAAGATTCGTGACGCGGCTGCCGCTGTCAATGCCACGCTCCCTTCTATAAGATCCTGAATTTCCGAATCCCAGGCACCGCCGCAATGCTCATCCTCGCATCGATCGTCCTGGCTGTCTTGGGCGCTGTGGGCTTGTGCAAGGTTTATGAGGACGTTGGCGACCTCCCCCGCCTGCAGTATGATTTCGTTATCGTTGTATGTAGGTCCCTCACCCGCAGATGGGACAGAGTTTCTGAATTTGTAACTTGAATTTGTAACGCTGATCCACAGCGCGGTGCGCGTCGCTGTGCCGTCCATATCGCCCTGCACGTATCCGTATCGCCGTGCCCGCCGCCTTGCACGTCGACCACGCCCTCACATCGCCGCGCACGTCGTGCACACCGCTGTGCACGCATTCGGGCACTCTCTACGACGCCGTACGCGAACCCCACGCTTCGGACGTCGCCGCTCACCTCCCCTACCTCGTGCACGTCGCCACGCACCTCCTCCGCGTCCTCGACTGCGCTGCACACGTCCCTCCCGTCGCACACAACGTCGCGCACATCCATCGCGTCTCGCATGACGTTGCGCACGTTCTTCACGTCACTGACGGTGACACAGAGGTTCCTCGCCCCGTGCCGCTGTTCGTCTTGAGAATGCGGTTGGGTCCCTCACTCCAGTTTTTTGATTTCTGGTCTGAAATCCTTTCATGAGAGAGGACACTGATCTGATGTGGCCACATTTGATCGTTCATCGGCAGAATAGTTGCTGTGGCCTCAATTCTTGTCGCTTTTGGTCGTTTATAGGCTTATTCGACTCGTATTAGAAGTGTGGCGGAGACTACTGCCGTGCGATTTCATCCTTTTTTGAAAATTAATAATTTCCAGACTCGTATTCAAGCCCCGTTGGGACGGTGTTCATTTAGCAAGAAAGAACAACAGAAAACCGTATTTGATACATATGTGCAGAACTTTGTCTTACTGGATGCAAATGATTGTTCATCAACCACTTTGGATCAGAGCCAACGCCCGCGCGTTTCGGGGTTTGACAACGCATTTGAAGGGCAGTACATGGCTGCGAATGTGCAGTAGAAGATCAGTGAATCGTCGATAAAAATCACTCAAGGCATCCTACCTCACAGTCGCGGTGGTCTGACCCAACTGCGGCTCTACCGGAACTCCATTCTCGTGTGACTTCGAGATGTTGAACACGGACAGGAAAGCGCTGCATTCCATGAAAATTGCCGTCTGTCCTAGTAACTTCCCTACAGATCCCATCAGCCGAGCGCGATTATTACAGGAATGAACACCGCCTACCTGGGCAAATGCTATTGCGATTTGGAAACAATCAATGAATGCCAGGGATTCTGAGGAGCTACTTACCGTCTCCCGTATCCAAAGCAAATCTCGGCAGGATCTTGTTCGGCCTCCTTTCCATCGGTCGCGATGAACCTGCTTGGGTTGAATTCCATCGGATTGGTATATCGTTCTGGATCGTGCGCCATTTTCCTGCCGACAATTTTAATACGCTTCAACATGCGTAAGAGAGACGCACCAAATATTGGGGATAATCAAAGAGTCCTTCGGAATGAGCAGTGGTTCTAGATCTCCACCTCGATCATAGATGTAATCCTCCCGCGTGCGATGGGGCACGGCTGTCGAAGGCGTCCATAAGATCTCAGGAAGGGAAAGTATATAGAATATTATACCAAGGGGAGCTGCAACATGCCAACGAATGATCTCCTTACAAAGAGCATTGACGTACGGAAGCTGTGCGCGATCAGAAATATCTGGGAGCCTGTCGTTTCCGACCACTGAGTCGATTTCCCTCTGCGCCGCTGCTTGAACATCGGGGAACAGAGACATCGCCAAGAAAAATGCTTCAAGTTGTGCGGCGGTCTGCAAGAAATTAAGCTTGCACGCCGGCGCAATTGCTAGTACAATGTTACCGTATCACTGCCTCCAACCTGTATCGAGGCGGCGGCCCATTTCATCAAATAATCTTCATGGATCTTCTCCTCCAAAAGATTTGACAGGAAGGACGCCTCTGCAGTTCCTGCGGCCTGACCAACATGGGATGAGTTTACTCGGGATTGAATGTTGAACAGTTACCATCTCGTTCTTTACGTATCCAAAGCCTGTATCCACGGTATCGTGAACCTGTTTGGACCACATCTTGGCCGTGTTGTGGAATCCTCCACCCGGGAGCCACTCAGGCCAATATCGTACTCAAAATTGATCTCAGCATGAACTCTGTACTTCATTAACGTGTTGACGACACTCACAAACAGGTATGATGTCCACGAGAAACGCAGCCGGGGTAGATGAGTTAACAAAATTGCGTCCCGCTGTTTCGAACATTTCCAGGAATGGATCACGCGCTGGGCCGTCACAGAGCTGATACCCGTACGCTATTCGTATGCTAATCGCTCCGGTGGCACTATCGGGCTCAGCTAAAGTAAATTCATAACACCGAGATTCTCAAAAGCCACGCACCGCCGAATCTCATCAATTAACCCATCTGGGTTTGACAGAATGTTGCGCAACAATTTGCGTATCTCTGTCGAGAGAAGAGGGATGAATTGCTTGACCGCAGTCTGGGTACCGAACAGCTGATGAAAAAGCTTGCGCTCTTTCCGCACGCGATCACCGTAGTGAGCTAACGCGATTACATTGTTGAAACCAGCGAGTTCTCCGCCCATCGGGATCACAGGGCGGTCGGAAAAATTGGCTCCGCGCACGTCAAGGAGATCTTCTGCGACCTTCAGGGAATTGATGATGATGATCGTCTTCCCGAAAGCACTGAGGGAGAAAATATCGCCTATTTAGATATTTGTTGAGCATGCGGGTACAGCTGAGTAGGATCGAGAACATCACAACATACCCCAGACATCTCCGAATTCCGCGAACTTGAGCCAGTGCTCTTTAGTGGGGATATCCAAAACATTGCCGATGAGGGGGAGTCCCCGCGGGCCGGGCGGTAGACGCGCGGGTCTCTTCGGTCTGATATAGTATGCGGCAACAATGCAGGCCAAAGCAAGAATGATAATCGAACGCGAATCGAGGAAGTCAAGGGACTCAGGCAAACTCTCAGCCATGGTGGACGTGGAGAATGGACCTGGAAGCGACGTCGTCGGAGTCTTGTTTACCATTACTAATGAAGGTGTAGCCTGTGCGGCCCGCATCAAGACCGGCTTCCATTTGAGCTGCGTGCCATCCTAAAAGAAGTACAGTAAATCCACGGTCGAATCGGAAAAAAATCCAATGGGACAATTCGTCCAGAACGTGCAAATCATCTACCAGAACGTGTGAATCATCTGAAAAGAAACAAAAATGGTGTTCGCCATATGTGCATGGAGCCGTGCAGCAGCGGGTCGATATTGCATTCAGAGATTCGGGAGGAATACGCAGTGCGCTCGCCGTGCCTTTCTGCAACCCCCGATTAGGGAAGCGAAAAGACTTCTAGCGATGCAATTGGGACGAAGACGTCGAGAAGATGGAATAGACACCGGTGGATTCCGTTCACAAGTAAGTTACTAACCACTTTTTAGGACATCAAAACCCAGCGGATCGTGATAATTGGGGGAAACCTTCGACTTTTGGAAGATAAAAAGCAGAGAGCAGACCCTCCGCGTGAGGGCCCGAGTACGCAGTTATAAGGTTCAGAAAATAAAGCAGTTAGAAAGACACCGACCGCCGCACTACTCCACAAGAAAACTGAGAGTACAATGGCATCTTCCTTCTCTTCAAGGAGAAATAGGAAAGTCTTGGAGATGAGGAGGGAACTGAGATTCCGAGTGCCTGAAGCGTCTTTGAGGGGCTGGAATACTGGGACATAGAGAGGACTTGAAGAACAAGGAAATCTGGAGAGCAGTGGCAACCAAGTTCATTTCAGCGCCGGAGCCGTTTCGGGGTGAAGGACAGCAAGGTCGGAACTGGAATTCCAAATGCAGCCATCAAATCCCAACCACGCCGACCGCCAGACTCAAAGCCACCAAGGTTCAGAAGGGTTCTTGTGGAGTCCAGGACAAATATACCCAACTCTACGGTTAAACGAGATGCAACCGAACGTTGGCGGAGAGCTGCCAGGTTACTGGCGCAAGTGATATGTGACACACCAGGGCGGATAGAGTCGGCAGAGGTCAAGTTATCATACACAACACGGTGTCCAGGACCTGGAATTTAGGTCCCTAGCGAACCGGATACAGTTTTATGAGCGACGGCGGCGCCAGTAGGAGCGTGCGAACGGCGGCTGCAACGGGCAAACAACAACGCTTTAAACGCCAGTGAAGGCGTAGAAACATAGTCATTACGATAGTGGTCACAAAAGCGTCGGGGGAAGGGAGGCCGTAGGGCAGCGGGGCAGCACTGCGGCGGAATGGGATGAGAAAGAGCATGTGATGCTTGATGTGATGCTAACATGTGTCAACAAATAACCGAATTTAATTTTGGAGAGCGGCGCCACGTTGCGCTGATCAGCGACCGTTTGGTGTTAAACCCCACGGACACCTGTTGTTCATGGTCGGCCCCCGTAATGCGAGCAATACCTGGTGGGACTTCCATCATTCTCCCGGGCCCCGCAACTCCAGTTTGCTCCCGTCTTTACGTTTTTTTTTCATCGCTCTCGGCGATATTCTCACACCAGCTTTCCACCTCCACCGTCTGCCTGGACACACTGCCGCAATCGTCGAGAAGTCTCGGTACAATCTGGCTTGGGCTTTACTGAACGCCGCCGTCGTCAGCTTCAAGTTCCCATTTTTTACGTAGTCCGCTAGGGGAGAACTAGTTTATCTGTCTGGAGCTGGAGACTTCGGGAGCAAAGATTCGCGACGCGGCTGCCGCTGTCGATGCCACGCTCCCTTCCATAAGATCCTGAATTTCCCGAATCCCAGGCACCACCGTAATGCTCATCCCCGCATCGATCGTCCTAGCTGTCTTCGGCGCTGTGGGCTTGTGCAAGGTTTATGAGGACGTCGCTGAGCTCCCCCGCCTGCAGTATGATTTCGTTATCGTTGGAGGTAGGTCCCTCACCCGCGTCCAGGGCAGAGTTTTCGAATTTAAAACTTACTCTTCTAGGGGGAACAGCAGGCAATGTAGTGGCGAACCGCCTCACGGAAAACCCAGACGTGTCGGTTTTGGTGTTGGAGGCGGGAGTTTCGTGAGCATATTTCATACCATCGTATAGCTCTCTTGTCTGATATCCTTTCCACAGAAACGACGGGGTTCTCCTCTCGGAAGTCCCGTTCCTGCTGAACAGCCTCCTCGGTGCCAGCGGTTATAGTTGGAGTACGTCCAAAAACCCGTCACAGTTGGTTCAAGTCATGACGGAGTGCAGACTACACGACAACAGCGCAATCCGGACTCAGTGGCCGCTCCATCGCATTCCCGAGAGGTCCGTTACAATGCCTGCATACGGGAATACATATTGAAGTTCGCCCAAGCCTACATGCTAGGAGGATGCAGCGCCCACAGTGAGTGTCGCCTTTCTCCCGCCTCGCTGTTGAGTTCCTTAATCGGGGCAGATGGCATGGTATACACCCGCGGCGCCGCAGACGACTTTGACCGCTACGCAAACTTGACGGGCGACGCCGGGTGGTCCTGGGATGGAATTTTCCCGTATTTCCTCAAGGTAAGCATGCCAATCGAATGTGGAGCAACACCGTGCCTTACTCGCAGCATACTGTTCCGGCAGCACGAAAGCTGGACCGCACCGGCTGATAATCACGACACGCTGGGGGAATTCAATCCCGCTATCCACGGCACGGACGGCCCTATCTCGGTTAGCCTCAACGGCTTCCCGTGGCCAGTCTTCGAGGAAACGGTCATACAGACAACGAAGGAGCTGCCGGATGAGTTCCCGTTCAACCTGGATATGAATTCGGGGCAGCCATTGGGTGTCTGTGAGTTTCACGCTCTTCCATTATATACATATAGCTGAGTCAGTAAACAAAAAGCGTGGCTGCAGTCTAGTATTGGCGATGGAGAGCGCAGCACTTCTGCCACTGGATATCTAGCGCCAGACTTTATTCGGCGGCCGAATCTGCATGTTCTGCTCCACGCGCAGGTGTCCAAGCTTGTCAATGTGACTCACACCCGAGGGAAGCCGAGTTTTGGTGGGGTGGAGTTCAGATTTGGTATGTAGTCTACCATCGCGCGCGGCGTGTCGATTCATTCATTCTCTTCACAGGAAGCTCTCTCTTCGTAGCGTACGCGTCCAAAGAAATAATCCTCTCTGCCGGGGCGGTCGGTACTCCGCACATCCTCTTGAACTCGGGCATCGGCGCACACAGTACCCTCGGCGCGCTCGGCATCCCAACGGTCGTCGACCTCCCAAGCGTCGGGCAGAATGCACACGACCACCCGTTCTTCGCACTCGGCTGGGCAGTGAACTCCACGCAGACGCTGGAATCCATCACGCAGAATTCGACCCGCGCGGCGGAGGGGTTGGCGCAGTGGAACGCGTCGCACACGGGCCCCTTCGTCGACTCGGGGATCGCGACGCACATTGCGTGGCTAAAGCTCCCGCCGGACTCGCCTGCATTTGAGGTACATGTGGACCCGTCGCCTGGGCCTGGAGCGCCGCATCTTGAGTTCCTCTTGATCCCGGGAGGAGGCATCGTAAGTCGCGTGTCTGATGTTGAGTATATGTTGATCTTGGCTCGCCATAGGCAGGCGGCATCTCAACACCCGGTATTGGGAACTTTATCACCATAGGCATTTCGCTTTCCAGTCCCGTGAGCCGTGAGTGCACCCATTAACATAGCATAAACTCTTTAATGTTGACTCGTCCAGGTGGGTCAATCACGATCAATAGCAGCGACCCATTCGCGCCGCCCCTCATTGATCCGGGATTTCTGAGCAACGAGTTTGATCTCCTCGCGCTGCGCGATGGTGTCGCGCTCGCACAGCGGTTTGTCAGTGCGCCAGTGTGGGACGGGTATCTCGGCGCGATGACGCCAGATCTCACAGGACTGAGTGATGCCGAGCTCGAGGCTTACATCCGCGACAACGCGGGGCAGAGCTTCCACATCGTAGGTACCGCAGCAATGTCGGCCCGTGGCGCGCCACACGGCGTGGTCGACCCTGACCTGCAGGTCAAAGGCGTCGTGGGCTTAGCGTGATCGATGCGGCGGTAGTGGTGAGTTGTTCTTTACCCATTTATTTCTATCCAAAGAGCTTACGCACAATAGCCTATCATTCCGGCGGCGCATACGGAGGCAATCACCTATGCGTTTGCGGAACGTGGAGCAGATTTGGTGAAGCAGCGGTGGGCGTAGCAGAGCTCATATGACGTGCGCGAGATCTACATAAGAAGAGAAAGAAACTGTCAGGTAGAAACGTGGGCTTTCTAGATTTCTAGAACTTGTTGCTTTCCAGGAGGTATCGGAATGAGTTTCTTCGCCCTATAAGCTATACATAGGAACCCATGCGCTTCAATTAAATCCCACAGAATCATATAATGTCCATTGAAACGAGCGGCTAACAATAAAATAGTTAAAGGTGGATCTCAGGCGCAACTGAGTTATGGAGCCGACGATCAGAAATTATAGCTGACGACCCAGTTCTGGTTCGTGCTACCAGCGGTGCAGTTCCAGATTTGAAGCTGAAGAAACAGTGAATCAGCTGCCTCTAAAAAGTTGGCGCAACAAGCTTACCTGCGTTCCAGCAGTCTCCTTCCCGTCAGTAAGGTCGATGCACTATTAATAAGATAAAAAGTATCAGCATCCATTCATCCAGGCAAGAATAGAATAGATGCCCACCATATTCGATGCCGCGGCATTCTCAACCCTCCCCGCCTGCCAATCAAGATCCCACGCGTTGCTTTGCGAGCAGTCGCTCAACAAGAGCTTCGTCCCCGCGCTTGTTGCATCCCCGCTAGTCGCGAGACACAGGCTACTGTTTTGCACGGATTTAATTACTCCAACGCTGCTGCCGATCCAGCTCTGCGTGGGGGAGTTGGAGGAGCAGGTTTCGACAGTAACAGGAGCGGATGTGGAGTTGGCGGAGGCGGCAATGCAAAGGGAGGTGTCGGAAGCGAGGGAGAGGGAGACGCTGTATGGGTGCGGAGGAAGAGCATGAGTTTGATCCAAATTCTACAGGGACATGAAGAGACCCACGATTTAGGCTGCGCTACAATTGCAATACCCCAGTTCTGATTCGAGTTAGAGGAAGATGCGTCGCAGTCCCAGATCTGCATCTATTATAATACGGACCAAAACTAGTTGGGGGGAGTAATCCATGCAGACACGGCGGGCTACGTACAACGTTCCCGCTCGTGACGTTTCCATTCGTTACATCGACGCACTGTGAGGCGAAGGTAAAATTAATGCTTAGATGTTAAAATGCATGTACCTTATTCTTCCCGGCCCAAACGATTTGCGGTGTCCCTGGTTGACCCGCGGAAACCCATTGCTGGTCTATGAAAATCATGTCTTGGTGGGAAGGCAACAAAAATAAAGGCCAGGACGTACTGGTGTTCCCAGAAGCACACGTCCAAATCTGAAGTTTCGTCCCATCCGCATCTACCCCATCTTTTACATCTAAACACTGAGAGCGTTGCGAATTATAAAGCAAGCTCATTTGCAAATCGGCGCGGCAGAAACACACCTTGTCCCCAAAGATTTTGAGAGCCCCAGGCTTGCCTACACCGGCTGCAGCGACCCAAGTGTTAGAAGCACTGGGCGCGCTGCCAACGGGGCAAGCCTGGATTATCACCGGTGCGCCATCGGCGTTGCTCGATGCAGTGAGGCAGCCGCCGACGGGGCCTAGATGAACATTCGAATTAGACAAGAGAAATTGAAGATCTGTATGCACTTACCAGTCGGGATGCCGGTATCGAATGTTAAACTTTGTCCAGGCCTGAAGAGAAACAACGCCCAAATGCGTGAGAGGATGACAACCTAAAACTCAGGGGAATTTTGATTCTTACACGGGCACCTGAGCGTAGGCACGTAGTGAGAAATAAATTATAGCGAAAACGAGTGAAGTGAAGCGGGGAGTGGGAGCCATGGTGAGTTTGTAGTTTGGGTTGCTATATACGGTCAAGGAGAACCATCTTATATACCAGGGCTGACAACGGCACGTGTGAAAATATGACGGGATGAAACATCAACGGGAGATCATCGCCGTGAACTTCTCGTAGGTATGCAAATTTAATGAAGACAGAGCCCAGCATGAAGTCCATGCTAGTCCATGGTGTGAACACAAGCGAGGAGTTCTTTTAAGAAATCATCTCGTGTGTGGCTGCATGCCAAAATGTGTGATGAAGTGCTTCAGACAGCTTCAGACGGACGGACACATGCAATCTTATAAATAGGGTGACTGCCGAATCTTTAGGTTTGGTTACCCAGGAGAAGATCGGTTTCGCAACATTTTGTCAGCAACAGTGGGTGATCGCAGGAAAAATAGGAAAGCAAGTGGGGAAAGACACAAATAAGTGATTAAAATGTGAATTTATTTCTTGAACCTTCTTACTAGTTTGGATACCTGTGTGCTAGTCCGTTCATTCACAGAAGGAAAGGATAAGTTCAATTTTGGTCATTAGTCATTTCTGCTTTATGTTCGGGCCAGTATCCGTTGGGAATTGCACGTGAATATATCAACCTAAGTCTCCGAGATCAATCGCCAGGCCTGATGGGCCCTGATTTGCAATTGATTTGCCCACAACGAGCAAGATCAGCCGGAGCGAAGCGACGGCAACTACGTTGGTTAATGCAGTGAAACGGCGAGAATTTTCACTCCTTTCCAAACATGAAGATACTATCCCCCCCTAGATCTCGAACGCTCAAGGAAAATCGCGCGGAATAACATTTTATTCAAAGGTCTTTGCGTCAGACCGAGTATACTGTATAGATCGTCAGAAATCTGTCTTCTACCCCAGGCTCAAATTTTACCTCATGAGAAACGGGTAAGAACTGCTCAAACGGCGTCATTTTTTTCGGAGGGTAAAACACTCCAATGCACCAATCTCCTTCACGACCGTACTTGGCATGGTAGGGAATAGTCGGCGCGGAAAACTAGTATTACATAGTACGACCACCAGTAAGCCAAAAAGAAAAGAGATGTTTTTACCAGTGTTAGTCCCTTGATCAGAGCGTTTTAAAGGCTGAAAGGAGTGTTTTTATGTTAGTGAAGGTACACGAGATTGTCGGTTGTCTGACGCACTACCCAGGACTTGCGTAAACGACTTTACATATGACCCCTATTGGTTTGCCGCTCCCAGTAGGTACTTTAAAGCACAGCATTGATAGTCCACATATCCACCCAGTCTCGAGCATGTCCGTGTAAGAGCAGTGCCAGAAGGTACATAGAAGACATCATGTCCAGCCTGAGGGTACATCATTTCAATACAGATCACGTCGATGTGGCCCGGTCGTCAATAGAAGCGAATCCACATTCCTGGAAGGCCAGGGTGCCCAACATCCAAAACTTTCAATTGATGCATTTCTTTTTCAGGTCGTAATGTAGCACAATATCGACATTGTCATCGTAGATGTTCCACTTCTGAAGTTCTTTGGTAGAAGGGTTGACTCGTTTCCGTCCTGTCAGTGTTCTGCGAAT
This sequence comes from Mycena capillaripes, assembly GCA_029204075.1. Taxonomy (NCBI): domain Eukaryota; kingdom Fungi; phylum Basidiomycota; class Agaricomycetes; order Agaricales; family Mycenaceae; genus Mycena; species Mycena capillaripes. The sequence continues at coordinate 4,754,777 of JARHKZ010000003.1, read as the reverse complement.
ACCGTAGTGCGGGATATCAATTTCAGCGTCCATGGGGAGCATGGCTCACGGATCGTGGATAAACCCATCGGATTGCAATGAAGGGGAACTCACAAAATCCCCATCGCAGACACCAATAGCAGTAACGGGGAGGATATTATTCAATTTGCGCGAAATGCACGCTTTTAAAGAAAATTGTGGTCGAATTCTTGCGGGTACTGCGGGAGTGGAAGCTGATAGTGAGTGGCATTCGCCCCACAGACGAAACCGTTTGGTCATGTATTCTTTCACTGGTCAATGCCTGTTCGGATAGATTAATAGGGCCAGAGTAGAAGGTATGGAATGTACAGGTCACCTCTATATCACAGATCTTATAAACCCTGTTTCACTGCAGACTATTGGGCTGGAAACTCTGGGATGCATTAAGAATTGCTTGTTCCCAACGCTCTGCACCGCTATGTGCCCTTGTCGTGCGTTGAATTTGATGGGCATAGCGATCCGACTGACGAATCTCAGTCCGCCATGTATGACTGAGACCGTTTCGGCTCAAAGCATGAGCCCCAGCATCGTTGTCCCGAATTTCTGTTCGCCGAAAGTCAGCCATCAGTACCCTACTGATGGTACGTGCAGCGGTGTAGTCTGATCATCTATCAAAAGAGAACGGGATAGTCTCCGAGCATCAATATTTTGCTTCCACTTCAATTCCTGTGCAGAATCATCAAGATTCACTTCCGCCATGAATGCGAGTAACCAAAAGTGCCGGATGGTGGGCACAGGAATGAAGGGAGTTTGATTGGAGTTGGAAGAACGGACTTGGTGACAAAGGGCTGTTATGTTAGAGCAGCACACGAATGCGGTTAATTAAATCCCTGTGAGAGAGAGCACAGCACAAAACAAAGGGCCTTAAGAAGCTACCCCATTTTCAACGAGGATGTCAGATCACCACTTTGCGATCGAGTCCCCGATGAAGGAGGCAGTAAAAAGAAGCTCGGCATGGGTTTTTCAAATTTTTCAGAGCAGATGATCAGAGTCTGCTTCAAGCTCTCCGGAACCCAAAGCGATGGAGTTAATGTCGCAATTACGATAAGATGCTCGAGATGGACGAAAAAGGTAGGATGCCGAGGTAGCGGGTCCACCCGTTGTCATCACTACCGCCGATCTTCTTTCCGCCGAATTGATCATCTTTTTGTTTCCTTATTCATTACAAGGGGCTGGTCGGCCGCTTCGCGGCCTCCCACCCTCTTTTGTGAGAATGTTTCCCATCTGTCTTCAACTGGTTAGGATTTCTTGTGTGGCCGACTTCAGTAGAGTGGAGTTGAATTGACCGGTACATATTTAGTTACTCGTTCACCGGTGAATCTACGGAGAGTCGTGAGCCGATTGGACAGAGAAATGAAGGACGGCGATAGGAGGGTACAGCCCGCGTGGTGGGTCCTAAAAGGTCGGCGTGTAAAGCCGGCGCCTCAACAGGCCTTCTAGAATCAGTGGGCGGCTAAGGAAAACGAAGGGTCGGTGTTAAAAGGTTTCAGATAATTGTGGACGCAGTGACGCTTGCGTCGGCGCCGTCGCCCAAGTTTAATGTTGATCTTCCAAAGAGTTGGGCCCCGATGAGCCAAAAGCAGAGCCCGAAAGGCTTCAGACAGACATGGATAATTTTATAAGGAGGGAGATGTCTCTCTTATCACGGCGGAAAAATTGGGGTATAAGCAGATTTGGTAAATAGCTTGCTGCGGGTACTTCAAGGCACTGGATCTGTGGGGCTCGAGACTAATTGAAAGATCGCCGCATTATTGAACAATGGCGTGGGAATTTAGGGCAGCAAGAGACAGATTAGCGCTGATTGAGGCCCGAAGCGCTGCGAAAAAATTGGTGCTTAGCGCTTGTTGTGAGAGAATCCACAGATTTGGGTCAGAAAGACCATACGTAGGGCGCTAAAGGCTTCAGACAGACACCCGTAATTTTATAAAGAGAGAGATTGCCTATTATTGCTCGTTCCTCTTAGCTGTCATGTACAGCGACGACGACTAAATATGGCGGCAAATTCTCAGCGGGAGTTACTAGCGGACAATGTTGGCAACACACACCTGCCCAACCGGCGGCGGCCCGCTGGTGAAGAAGCACTCACCGTACGGCCTTCCACCGCAGATGAACCGCCTGGTGTTGCTTCGACGCTAAGCGCCTGCAGGTGAAGATGGACCTGGCACCGTACCGCCTTCAACAGCAGATGGACCGCCTGGTGTATTGCGTCAACTCTAAGCGGGACCGGCGGTGTAATTCTACCTACCTATCTACCAGAGCTCGGAACAGCGCACAGAGGCGGTTTCACCTGGTTACCCGCATCATGTTTTACCTCAATACCATATTCAAGAGCGCTATATATGCTCTGCGGAGTCGTCATTAACCTTACGTTTCCTTCATCTCTTTTTCTGCGTAGACAATGACTTTTCGCAGGTCGCTCGCTGTCTTTTCTTCACTCATGATCGCTGTGTCGGCACGCAGTATGGTCGCTCATGAGAGCCTCGAAGCCGCTCCGGGCTCCTTCGTCAGCCAAGGCGCCGCACCTGCTACAGATATGCTCACCCTGCGCCTTGCTCTGGCTCCCAACAATATTGCCGGTCTGGAGGCAAAAATGATGTCTATCTCGACTCCCGGGAGCTCTGACCATCGGCAGTGGCTGTCGGCAGACGAGGTCTGGGCCCTTTTTTCATTTCTACGTAAGCGGGCTGACCAGGAATTCCAAGGTGAAAAGCTTCATCAAGCCATCTTCGGCCACGACTTCTGCATTCAACAAGTTCGCATCCGCGCACAGCCTCAATTCCACCGTCATCTCGCCGTACGAGGACTGGGTGTCCATAACTCTTTCGGTGGCTCAGGCCAACGACCTCTTTGCTGCGCAGTTTGAAGTGTACTCGCATCCGTCCATGTCCAATACCATCACGCGAACTCTCTCTGTGTCGCTTCCCTCAGAACTCGTTGGGCACGTCCAAGTCATTCACCCCACCACGGCATTCGTCAAGCCGGATGGTCGTATGGGATCCACGACCGGCCACGTCCAATACAACAAGCGTGCAACAACCCCCCCTTGCGATACCCACCTTGCCGATGGGATCATGACTCCTGCTTGTTTGCAGTCAATCTACGGGATTCCCGCCACCCCAGCCACGCAGTTCAACAACACGCTTCTGGTAACAGCGTACGTAGATGAGTTCGCGCAGCAGGCTGATCTTGAGGTTCGTGTTGTTGACCGATTTCTATGGGCCCACCTCACATTCGCAGGTATTCCTCGAACACCTGCGTCCCGATATGGATCCTTCTGAGTCGTTCACCCTGTTGAGCCTTGACGGAGGAATTGACCCCCAAAACGCGACCGAGGCCGGAGGCGAGGCCAATCTTGATATCCAGTACACCGCTGGTCTGTTTGTTGTATTTATTTTTATGAGCGGCGGTCCTTAATCCTCAATATCACGTAGGGATTGCGACGGGGGTTCCCCTTCAATTTCTATCTGTGGGAGGCGCCATCGACGGCTCGGACTTCGCCGCCGCTCTATTGGACACCACGATCTTCATCGACGGACTTGAAGACCCACCTACAGTTGTCTCCACGTCGTATGGTGGCAGCGAAGAGCTTTTCGGGTATACAATGGCAAGGCAAGTATCTCTCAGCTACGTACGAAGCAGGTATATTGATCCATGAATCTGTTTCCAGCAAGATCTGCTACGGCTACATGGCTCTTGGCGCGCGCGGCATCTCTGTGCTATTTGCTTCTGGCGATGTACCTCATTACCGCATCTCTCTTTGCTCACAGCGCTGAATCGAATCAGGGTGGCGTCCGCGGCAATCACGACGATATCAGCGAATGCAACAACAACACGTTCGTGCCGACGTTCCCTTCCTCCTGTCCCTGGGTGACCAGCGTCGGAGCGACGACTGGCTTTGGACCCGAAACAGCAGTCAACTTCACGGGCGGTGGATTCTCTAACTACTTCCCTAGTCCTTCCTACCAGTCGGACGCAGTTGCTGGCTTCTTTGGACAACTCTCAACGGACTTCCAGGGGAGCTTTAACAGCTACGGCCGCGGCTACCCGGATGTTTCTGTCCAGGGAGTTCACTTCGCGATCGTTCTTGGTGGCAACGTCACCGTGGAAAGTGGAACCAGCGCATCCACACCCACCTTCGCAAGCATCATCTCTCTGATCAACGACCGGCTAATTTCTGCAGGCAAGCCTGTGCTCGGATTTCTGAATCCGTTCTTGTACTATTATGCACAGACGGCCTTGACCGACATTACTGCCGGGCATAACTCCGGCGTCTGCGCGGTATCTACAGTGCGTATCTCCCATATGTGAAGCATAGAGCGAGCGCGCTCATATTTCTTGAGGTTGCGTTTGATGCCGGAGTTGGATGGGATCCTTTGAGTAAGCCACACTCCCGCATCCGCATTGATTTCTGCTCTGACGTCTGCGGATTAGCTGGTTCGGGCACGCCGATATTTGACCAGCTGCTGGCCGCTGCGATGGGAGAGTCCGAGCCGGGGTACGGCACCGAAACCCCGCAGACTAGCGGCGCAGTGGTAGATGCTGCATCCGCAGTGTCGTCCGACGTTGGCACTGGCACGGACTCGAGCGATGGAGCAGTGCGCAAATACGCGCCGATCATCATCGGGCTGCTCAGCGGAAATTTGGTTCTGCTTCTAATCCTTCTCATTCTTGGTGTTGCACTTTATGTTCGGCGCGGGGGGTCAGTCGGGCGGTCATCGAAGTACACTCCTGTGAAGCTGAGGGAGGAGGAACCGATGGGTAAGACGGCCCCTTATGATGTCGAGGGGAGATATTCGGACTAGGGGCGTATTCAAAATAGCGTGTCTTCGTAATAATTCGCTCTTCGCGTGGGCCTGCAGTAGGTACTGGTCGGAAGTCGAATACCTGACGATGGCAAAGGGGCGATGCTTCCCTCGACGTACAGCTGAAAATAGATAATAAAACTAATTCAAGAGCTCACAATGAAGCGAGATGGTCTTTTTTTCTTCTGTTTTTATTTTTATTTTTCAACCTTATGGAACACGTCTGACGACAGAAGACACTATATAAGCAAGAGAAATAAGCAGTACCGAACAAACGTGCGTCTCTACATTTGGTGACTGACACTCGGTATACATTACGCGTCGTGTATTTACCACGGTGTTCGGCGTTATAATCCTGTATCATCTATCTGGCACCGCAAAGCTGGATCCTCTGTTACATATTTAATCTGTTGATGCACTAGAACTCGGTTGAAATGAAGTGCCATAGTAGATGAATGAGCCTGCACTTGAGCGCGAGAGAGATATTGAATAATGATGCGCGAAAGCGCATCGTGAAACAAAATCGCGCAGTGTTCCATTATGAGAGTGCTGACTCTGTTTTATGGGTTGGCTATAATATATTAATAAACCGAGGTAGTACAAGGTTTAATGTTATGCCGTCAGTTTATAAGGGACAAGCAGTTCCTGGGCCGCTTTGCGGCCCAGACCCTCCTCCGTCAAGCGTTAAGCGTTGATTTTTGCCTCTTCCGACTATCAAGAAAAACAATCATTCGAAAATGTTGACAAGAAAGCCGTATCTACAGCGAGGCGCGTACAGCACAATACAAGATTTTACCCGCCAATTTTATATGTGAAAGCCAACCCTTCTTCATTCATCTCTGCAATCCTATCCAGGATCCCTCGGAGAATAGAAGTCGGAGGAACAGGGACGATCGCAAGACCGGGTGGAACGACTGCACACGAGTCGAAGACATTTCCCGGATTGCAGCGTGGCTGGGACACCCCTATTGTGACCTGCTGCAGGTGAGGCGCGGCCTTGTTGCCCAGCCATCTCGATTCCACCATCAGTAGCATCGCACGCTCGTGGAAGTACTTCTGGCGGTCGTCGAGGGCGAGAATCTTCAGCGCCGGCAGAACGGGCGCTCGCGCGTCGTAGGTGAGAAACTCCATCAACTCGTCCGTGAGCGCGATGGACGCGGTCAGTTTAAGCGTAGTCATCGCATGCATGTCGCGGAGGAACACTGCGGTCGCAGGAAACGAGAGCTTCGAGAACACGAGGTGTAGTTCTTCCAGTTTGAACGGAGCGTGCTCGCGGAGAATACGCAAAGTCTCGTCGCTAACATCGCGCATGTCCAAAGAGATCAAGTTGGGAAGAATGAGCGGGGCGAAAATCGAAACGTCGTCAACGAGGTACCCGTGCCAGCTCAACCGATTTATGGGGAGTCTGACTGCGCGGATAAGAGGCATAACCGGGCCTTGGCTGAGACCAGTGCAGAACGACAAACGATGCGCGTTGACGATGAGTTTGAGTAGGTGAGCCGTATCGTCAACCCCGATATCGACGGATTGGATCTCTATGTCGGTGAGGCTCGCCCACGGAAGACCAAGGAGGTGGGGATCGAATCCGTCACAATGTGCATCTATCTTCACCTCCCGCAACTTTGGCATGTTTTTAAACACGGAAGAGGGGGCGCAGAGTCCGCCCCATAGGATTCCCGGGTCAGACTCTGTATAAGGGAGCTCATCGGCGAAGAGTTCCGCCCGTGTCATCCCCAACATTGCAGGATCGACGTCCCAGTTGCATCTGGGGATGGCGCGTAGGGTGATCTTTTCCAAGCATGGGAACGAGCCGGGCTTGAGGCGCAAGAATCGGTAGAACTGGGGCGTGGGAAGCTGGAGGGAGAGATCGCGAATGCGCGACGCGTGAGCGAGAAGGAAGTCTATGGCAGGGTTGGGCGCGTTCGGGAAGTAACTGCGAATTTTGACAGAGAGCGGGTAGGAGCCGCTGCGGGCGATCCATCCGACCTCGGCGAGCTTCGAAAGACGTTTGTACGCCTTTGTGGAGTGGAAGTCCAAGAAAATACTCGTCCACAGGGGGCCGTTGCAATGCGCGATCGCACGCCAACGTTGGCACACCTGAGAGATGCGGAGAAGCGCGTGGATGTACGGGAATGATTTGAATTCGTCTAGGGCCAGATCTCGGCATATTAGGTGGATTTTCATGATAATCTCGAGGGGTAAGAATGGGAGTTGGCGCTGGTCTGGGATGAGAGCAGTGGGTTTCGCTTTACTCAGGCCCACGGGACGGCTCATTTGGGACGCGGAGTGAGCGTCGTTGCGCTCAAGTAGAACGTATGGAGCGATATCCTGACGAGATTCCCTCTCGAAAGAGTCCCGAATCCATTTATGTGATACCACAACGGCATTATTGAATGCAGGGAGCGGCACGGAGTCCAGTACGGTGTCGGCAATGAGATGGGTTACATCTTCTGTCAGAGTTGCGGCCCACTGACCGCCATATTTGGTGATTATTGCTTGAATGAGGTCTGCATGAGGAGGGGTTATCTGCGACTGAATGCGAGATCAATATACCGAAAGAAGAACAAGAAAATGCGTACGCACCCCGAGCACCGATATCACCAAGGATGAGAAAAACATCGCGGAGTCGGCAGAATAGTGTCGCGAGCTTCAAGAATCAGTCAAGCGCCGAACCGCCAAACCAACCTCACTCACAGCTGCTTCACCCCCGATTTATTTGAGGCAAAAGCCCATTGAGGCTGGGATAGACTAAGCTCGAAGCCGGATGACGGATGTAAACAGCTACACACCGTGACAAGAGCCGCCGTACACTGGGGCTTTTGAAATTCCGAGAAATGGGCCTGGTCGGTGATGATACGAGTGGCCGATTTTGCTCCAATTTCGTGCGCTCCATTGCTATTTAGGATGCTCCGAAGCTGAGCCTTCTGTGGACCGGGAAGATGGGGAGAGATGTGGTACTTGATTCCTTCAAAGATTTGGCCCTTGGACCTGTTGTCGATGGCCATATATGGAGGTTAAAGGGGACAGAGGCGAAAAGAAGCACGAAGTTTTTTGACCGCACGTGAGACGCACGAGGTCGGCCGTCATTGTCCTGTCCAAATTTCAGTATGTAATTGGCTTCCGCGGCAGTTCAGACCGAAAACAAGCTGTGTAGCATACGGGGGAATAAAATTCAACACGAGCGAAGATGAGTTTTCAAGAAGGACGTTCGGCCAACCCGAGATGCCAGTCGATTCCCCGAGGTCCCGCACCTATTGATTCAGTGAGAATGGAAAAGAAAAGAAAAAAGCCGGATATTCAAGAAGAAGCGAGAATACAGAAACCCGGATCGAAAGGGGAATAAATCTGTCCTGAGCATAAAATACCGAGCTAGGACAAGAATACATGACGGATTTTCACGAAAATCCAAGTCTCCACCAAAATGGAGAGCAGAGCGATGCTTATAGCGAATCATCGATGAAATGGTTTTGGGTTAAATCTGTGGAGCGATGAATCCAGTGAAAGCACAGAGTCGGTCCATGGGGCGCCACGTCAGACCAGGAATTGTGCGAGGTCATTCTGCCGTAAAGTAGCGAGAGAAATAAAGGAACAGGAAATGGAAGCCTCAATATTGGCCCAAGACAGACTTCAAAGAGTGGTCAATCGTAAGAGCCGCTACTAGAAGAGCTTCAAGAGCATCCCGACGAAGACTGCGTCCATATGTGGTGGCCAGCGCTGTTTGGATATATGGCGGCCTAAATACTGGAGTGCATTAAAAGACAGCGCAGGCCTCAGGCGGATGAAGACTTGACGCTGAGGTGAAGGAGAGTGAAAGGAAGAACGCTTGGCGCCGTGATCCGCGAGCGGCGGAGTGATGGTCAGTACGTTAGCTCGCTGTTTCTCTTCTAACGCCCATGGTTCAACGCAGATCCGCCCGTCGAAGCATGGTCAGCTGCTGGATCCGGACGAAAGACTAGAAAAGCTGGTGTGCTGTCCGCCAGCACTTTCTCCGTCCCTTGACGGACTCCTTATCGGTCTTCATCTCTCGTTGATTCGTCTACTACACCACGACTATGCTAGTATCCAAAACGCAGTTGCTCGCAGTTATACTCACCCTCCCTGCCACGCTCGCGGATGTTATAACAGGCATTCCCGACCCCGCACCGGTGGGCTTTGAACAATGGACTTCCCCCGTCGTCACTCCCGCTCCCCCGGTAGTGGGTGCGGGCGACTGGGTCAACGCAGTCGCCAGAGCCAAGAAGTTCGTCGCTGGCCTCACTTTGGAGGAGAAGATCAACGTTACTACTGGTCTCGATATCAGCGGACCGTGTGTCGGTAATACTGGGGTGCGTCTCTCTTGTTTCTGTTTTCTCTCTGCGTATTGATTCGGAATGGCGTGCAGACGATCCCCCGTCTAGGCTGGAACGGCCTCTGCCTCCAAGACTCGCCGCTCGGTGTCCGTTTGGCCCAGTACGTCAGTGCGTTTCCTGCGGGCATAAACGCCGCCGCGACGTGGGACACCGCCCTCATCGAAGCGCGGGGCAAGGCGATGGGCGCAGAGTTCCACGGGAAAGGCGTAAACGTTGCATTGGGGCCCATGACGAATATGGGTGCGTGCGGCCGTACTTGGATTCCGCAATTATTCTGACCAGCGCTGAAGGCCGCCAGGCCGCTTCCGGCCGCAACTGGGAGGGCTTCGGTGCGGACCCGTTCCTCTCTGGCGTCGCAACTGCCGCAACTATCAACGGCATTCAGAGCACTGGCGTTATCGCTACTGTTAAACACTTGTGCGTCAATTTTAATGATCCATCCGTCCCTTGTTTCTCCTCTGCATTGGTTTCTCTGCGCATCTACTCCATTCAGCCGCTGGTGTCGCATGCGTTCACAAACCGCCTGACCTGCCTGGTCTCGACACCAGTATCGGCCTTTTCGGTATCGTGCCGACTCCTGTTCTTGGCAATGCTTCTTCTCTTCCACATGATCTTTCATTTATTGCCGCACTCCGTCCCCCTTCCGGGACTTAGCTCAATACTACAATTACAGTATCGCCAACGAACAAGAACACTTCCGCGGTGGTTCCGAGGCCTCGCAGATCTACTCATCCAATATCGACGACAAGACGTTCCATGAGGTGTGTTGTGCCTCTACTTTTTCCTCTCCCGTGACAATTTCGCACCGTCTTCCCCGCTTGATCTCCTCGTTCATCCACTTTCGTATGCATTCTTCGATAATGTCCTGACTCTGGTTCACGCAGCTCTACCTCTGGCCTTTCGCCGAAGCCATCCACACCGGTGTCGGCGCCGTCATGTGCGCGTACAACAAGATCAACCAGACGCAGGCGTGCCAGAACAGCAAGATCATAAATGGCGTGTTGAAGGAGGAGTTGGGGTTTATGGGTACGTTCTCGTTCTGCGTTTTTTTTTTTTTTCGTGTTTTGTTTACGAAATTTTCAGGCTTCGTCATGTCCGACTGGGCAGCGATGATCGACGGCATCCAGCCCGCCCTCGCAGGTCTTGATATGAATATGCCTGGGTTCTTCGCCTATGTGCGTTCTTATCTTTTCTTGATCCTTTCCTCTCATCGTTTATTTCTCCTTCCATTCTTCGTACCTTTGCTTCATTCTTCTTATGCTACCTATTTCCATCAAATTGGCGAGTATTAACAAACGTGTTTTACAGGGCAGAGGTCCCCAAACCGAGGGCAACCCCGATACCGCGATCAACGGATGGTGGGGCTCCAACCTCATCGAGATGGTCAAGAATGGGAGTGTGCCCGAGGCAAGGGTGGACGATATGGTACGTCCTTCCTCGTTTGCTACCCTTTGAATATTTATTTTGTTTTGAACTCACGCTCTTCCCAGGTCGTCCGCACCTTTGCAGCATACTACAAGCTCGGGCAGGACAAGGGCTACCCCGAGATCAGCATAAAAAACCCGGTCAAGTGAGTTTCCTTCCAACAGATCTCTTGATGTACATTAACCTCTGGGATCGGTTGCAGCGTACAAGCCGACCACTACAAGCTCATCCGCCAGATCGGCGCTGCGAGTACTGTCCTTCTCAAGAACACGAACAAAGCGCTCCCACTGGCTGTTAAGAATATCAAGCGTGTGTTATTTTTCTCTTTTACGTGTGAGTTGCATGTAAGGCTGAAATAATTATTTCGCAGGCATTGCCATTCTTGGCTCTGATGCTGGTCCGAACCCCGATGGTGCGAATGGGTGCTCTGAGTGCGTCTTTTCTGTGTAATTGGTTTCTTTGGAGTGGAATTGACAACGGCGTAGTCGAGGATGCTCGCAGGGAACAATGGCGATGGGATGGGGATCCGGTCCGTCTCCTTTTCGTAACTCTCGCCACTAAAATTAACCAAAAAAACCCCGCAGGCACCACGAACTTCCCCTACCTCATCGACCCTCTCCAGGCAATCACCGCCCACATCCAATCCATCAACCCCACCGTCGTCATCGACGCCGTCCTCAACGACTTCAACCTCGCCCAGGTGCGCACTGTCTCCTCTCTCGCAGACACCTGCCTCGTCTTCGTCTCCGCCGACTCGGGCGAGGGATACATCAACGTCGGCGGGAACCAAGGGGATCGCAACAACATCACCTTGTGGCACGGGGGGACACACTCATCTCCACCACGGCCGCCTCCTGCGCGAACACGATCGTCGTGCAGCACACGGTCGGGCCGGTGACGATGGAGGGCTGGATTGAGCATCCGAATGTCACGGCGGTGTTGTATGCCGGGGTTCCCGGGCAGGAGACTGGGAACGCGATTGTGGATGTGTTGTTTGCGGATGGTGCGCAGGCGACGAATCCGTCGGGGAGGCTGCCGTATACGATTGCGAAGGCGAGGGAGGATTATCCGGCGGATGTGGTGTATGCGAGTGGGGACGGGACGCCGCAGATCACGTATGAGGAGGGGCTGGGGATTGATTATAGGTGCGCGCGCTTATTTCTTTTGTTTTCTGTGCGATGGAGCGGATCTGAACGAGGATATTCTGCAGGTGGTTCGACATCAAGAATATCACTCCGCGGTTCGAGTTCGGATTTGGCTTGAGCTATACGACGTTCGGGTACAGCAGCCTCATGGTAGCTAAGACGCACCGCCGCCGTGATGGGGAGCAACACGCCGTAGTCTCCAGTAGCGCCACTGCTTCGACCCAGAGCTCGAGCGCATCCGTTTTAGCTTCCACCATTACCGCTTCTGCGTCCTCAATCTCTTCTTCTGCTTCCATCTCCGCGTCTATGTCCATCACCGCCAACGCAAGCAGCACCGCCAGCGCCCCCTCCGCCAGCTCCTCCCCCATCGCCCAACTCGGCGGCCCCTCTGCGCTGTACTCCCAATTCATCTCCGTCTCCTTCCACGTCCAGAACACCGGCTCACTCCCGGGCAACGAAGTCTCGCAGCTCTACCTCACCTTCCCCGCCGACTCTGGCGAGCCCCAAAAAGTCCTGCGCGGATTCATGCGCAATTTCTTGGAGCGCGGGCAGAGCAAGCTCGTGAGCATCCCGCTGCGGCTGAAGGATGTGAGCGTGTGGGATGTTGTTAGCCAGGAGTGGGTCGTGCCGAAGGGGACGTTTACGGTACATGTTGGGTCGTCGTCCCGGATTTTGCCGTTGACGGGGAGTTTTACGATGTGAGGGGTTGTTGTAGTCGACGGAAACATATACGTGTTCGGTGCTATAGTGCTCTCGCGATATACAAAAGCAGAGAATCGAGATAGATAAGGGGTAAAATATCGTTGAACATTCCATCAAACGAATGTCTATCCACATGTGCGAGCGGGCGCATGTATCCAATTCAAAATGCAATTCTGTGTACAGGCAAACTCCGGGTCGATTCGCAGAGTCTGACGCAATATTCTAAGACAGATTTGGCGAGTTCTCGTGGAGGCCAACTGTCACGTCTTCGTCTTACACAGGCTAGCGATGAGTTGAAATGGGACGGAAGATGAAAAGAATAAATCATCTTCATTTTCGAATCCACCATGGGTCCACGCTGTACCATGCCAACAAACGATTCCACTTGCTATTGTATTGGTATCCACATTTGTACGGAGTCTCTACGGGTTCACTATAGAAATACCGGTTCAGATCACCCTCAACCAAATTCTTGCCGCAGTCGGTAAGCTCATTGGGACGATGAAAGAGGGAGAGGGTGGCGGAAGAATATCCGCACCGTTAAGGGAGGTCAACTATCGATTTTGAGACCGATTCACGGGAGACAATTATTCCACTCCTACCTACTACCAATCCAGAGCCCAGGCCACTCAGCTACCGCTGATGACTGGACCTTACTACGACAAGCAATGTTGCGGTTTCAAGTTACACACTCGGGGTAGCAAATCCTCTGTACATTCACGATTGAGAGCAAACTCAGGGTACTATCTGTGACTGCCAACCTGGCCGGACTAGGAACCTGGCCACTTGCCAATTATAAGGCTATTGACTTGGCCATATGTCATTTTGGTGCTCAGGGAGTGGAATACAACCTCTCCCGCCCGTCCTTGCCAATTTTCAGCCAGAAGTGATGAGTTGATGCGAAGCAGTGGCGCGGATGATGTCGGATCGGAGGGTGGGAAGATCAAATCCATATCGCCGAATCACCACTTCGGTCCGTTCTCTACCAATTCTGAACCGATTTACTTTTTCTGGGGCTCGTTCTGCTCCCCTAACTGCAGGGCCCCATCGCAGCATGAGCCTGGCTGCACATATCCCATTTTTTACTTGCAAAATCACGTAATTGTCTGACCTTCCAGTGTGAGGACTGCAACCAGATGACCCAGATACCAAGTGACCCTTTGACCATCCATATCCAGCAATTGTTGAGGTTCATACTTACATGTAAGCCTTCAGCCTTGAATGTTTTCCACAATTTTAGCATCTTAATGCATCCCTCAGGCCATGGCAGACACCGGAAGTGCCTAATATTTGTCGTATCAAATTTCAAACGTCGGGTTCTCAGCAGCATGACACAGGTATGAATTTGGGGGCTCATATACGTTCATTCACTTCTTATGAAAATAACTACAACTTATTTTGGCCAACCAAGCGCTCCGACGGGTGCACCGTCTTCATTTCTCCATGAAGGTCTGTCCATGGCTCCTTATAGCTCGTCAGGAGCACTTTGTCCCGCCATTTCTGTGAGTCATTTCTATAGTTCTTATGTATTAAGAGAATCCTTAATGGCCCTTGATCATAATTCCACATTGCAAGACCACTGCCGCAGTCGGAAACACCAGTTTGCACGGGTGGCCAGGTACCCCGTCATTTCCCCTTTTGGGAACTCCGCCAGAAGTAAATTCACAGGGCGACGAATATATCCTCAAAAATTAGGGTTAATGGGCTCAAAATGTTCCCAGGAACCGCGCCTGTCCTATAGAGCTCATAATCTGTAGCTTGGGTACGCTAGGTGGCTACCAATAGGCCAAATGTCCAAGGTGGCCAGGTTCCCCCTCCCAGATAGTAGTTGTGACTCGATATCTTGATTGCCGACCAATTACTCCCCGCGCAACCCGTATATCAATGACTCCGGGGAGGTCTGAGTTGATATCGATTGATCTGATGGTGTGAGCCCCCGATCTCCGGTTCTTATTTACTTTCTTTATCTCGGGTTCATAAAAGTATCTGTGGGCCTACTTCGACGCCTTGGCGTCATGTACTTATTATCTCCCCCTCTCTGCGCCGTTTTTTCCTCCTGTCTAAACCTAATACAATGAATTTTATTTTCACCGTACCCCCTGTGCGTCCCAATCATTTGAACTGATACCGTTGCCTCCCAATCCGCACTGGTCTCACCAGCGCAAGTCCCCGATCAACGACTCCGGGTAGTTGTGAATTGAGATTTGATGTCAGATCAACTCCTGCCCGCACAAGCGGGATGGATGTCAGGCAAGGTTGACTCTGTTATGCGGGCGTCGTAAGATCTCACGGCAGTTTTAAAGCACCGCGTCGTTCGAGTATGTAATTTACCTGGCCTATAAAGACCAACCTTCTGGCTCAGAAACCTCATTCTTCTTCTCCTCGTTCCTCTTTTGTGTTTTTTCTGCTCTCCCTTTTGCCACTCATCATGTTCTCCTCTGCGTCGATCGCATTCACTTTCGCTCTCCTTCTCTCCTTCTCCAGTATATCTATCCGTGGTGCACCGGTGGTGCGTCTGTAGCCACGCAACAAATTTCCCGAGTCTCTAATTAGACAAACTGCTACAGGCCACTGGCTGTGGTGGCACCACATCCGTAGTGTCGCCGGTCCAAGCGTGCTCAGACGTCGACGGGAATGGTCTCTGCGTCCCCGTGGCCATCGGCGGCGCATGTACCAACGTGGACACCCCGACCCTGTCCCTCGTCATGGGCGCGGACAACGACTGCTTTGGATTCCAGTGAGTAGACATTGAACTAAAAGCCTCGGTGTGAGTCTGATTATTTATTTTAGGAAACCCAACTGCCAAGTCGGCACCGGCGCGGTAGGGGAATTCTTCCTCGGAAACCCTGACGCTACGTTCGTCAACACGGCGGATGAGTTTGTCTCGAGCGCCAACGTTAAGAGCTTCAGCTGCAGTTAAGAAGTTGGCAATTGCCGTTGCATGAGGATAGATGTATAGAGTCGCTGTGATGAAGGAACATCTTGTTAGGTTGATTCCATAGAGATGTTAATGCGGAGATGAGGGGGGAACCGAGATACTGAGTATCTGAAGCGCTGCTGCGTTCCCATTGACAATGCCTTTGAGGGGCTGGGATACTGGGCCACAAGGAAGACCTGCAGAACAGGAAATCTAGGGAGCAGTGGCCACCACTTCAGCTCAGCGCCAGAACCGTTCCGGGTGCGAGTTGAAAGAGGACCTCATCGACAGAAGCGCAGTAAATCATTCCGGTTTTGAATCGGTCCGTCCACACAAAAGACAAAGAGTGGTGCCCAGTTCCCCTTTCTCTAATGTATGTTAAATCATGCGTTGAGGATTTTTTTGGTACAAGATTACGAGCGTAGTCGTCAAGAAATATCCCCCAAGCTGGATCACCTCAGGCCCTGGGCCGGCTCAAGTGATGCTCACATCCCTCAGGACAACACTTCGGATGTTTTATCCCCTCCAACTTTGACAAGCCCCACGCCTGGGCCTTCTCCATGCGTTGCTCGCAATAAAGCCCCTCCTCCTCCCACTCCTCCCGCGTAGGCGGCGCAAAAGGCGGTGCACGTGCGAGCGCTGCGGGAGAGAGGTCGACGCGGTATTCCCGTTCGAGCTGGCGTTGGATGCCCTCGGGCGTGGTGTACTCCGAATCGCGCTGCTGGTCTTGGAGCATTTGTAGCATGAGCGCGACGGCGGACAAGGAGCCGGAGGCCATGGCACGCCGGCGGGCAACTAAGAAGATACGTTGCCCTATGTGCAAAGTTAATCGACTCGCTAAACGATAGGTAAAGGTGCACGTACTGTCAGACAGATACCCTAGATCGAGGGATAAAGTATGCTTGTAGTTCTTTTCTCCAGCTGAAAATCGCGTTCAAGTCAGTCCGAAGCAAGACGAGGATATATACTGAAGACATGCATGATATACTTGAGTTTGTGAGTCGTCCTCGCCCAGGAACTTTATCTGGCGCCACAAAGCGGGGCTGCGAACGAAGCCTGGTTCTGAATCGGGACAACCGATGAAAACTTTGGGGCCTTTGGATTTCGGCGCGAGGACTTCGGGCTCAAAATGATGTTTTCCGCAAGACTTTATGAGTGTTCCAATCGTTCCGTTGGCAGTCCCTAATGATTTTCTTAGAATATTAAAGCTGACGTCCCAAAAGGAAGAACTCACCGGGAACAATACCAAGTGAGTTGGCATCGACTGCACTTCTTCAACTCTGCGCGCTTGTCCGTCATCTTGTAGCACGATGCACATGCATTCTTGCCCACGGTTGCGTCCTCCTTGATTTGTGAATCGTCGGCTCGGTACGTCCCTTTGCTCGCTTCTGCGCGGGCTGTTTTTCTCGCCTCCCGACGCTCTTCGGTGCGCAGCGTAGCTGAAGTCCTAGCCCGAGGGTGATGCGAAGGGATGACGTCGTGCTGAGGTCGAACTAGATCAGTATACACGCACCGTTGCAGCAAATTTGAGGTACTCACATAAGCCTCCAGAATCCCAGTAAGCGTTTGGACAATGTAGAAATTGCGCTGGATGACGATGGAGCTAACAGAAGCCCGCTCCTTGTCCGGGGCGTCATCGGACAAGGCAAACTCGCGTTCGACAAAGGGATGGAAAAAAAGATAGAGCTCTCGGACGCATCCATCTCCGGTGGGATCGTGTACGGCAATCCGCTTGAGCTATAGCATTGTAGGATCAGTGATACCCCACAGAGGATATAAACTTGATACGCACCAAGTTGATGAAGTTATATTCACCGTCGCCCACAAGCCCATCGATCGTCATCTCCGGGCATGATATACGGCTGTCGTCCTGCGGACAGGTACACGCACCGCGGTAAAGCCCTTCCAGTACGATTTTCTTCTTCTTTTCGATGTCTAGCTGATCCCATTCCTTCTCGAAATCACGGTCAACGAGACTCTCCACTGCGAGGGCGATGAGGATGCCTTCTTGCACCATGAGCCCACCGCTGTTGAAGTAGTGTTGCCGGGGTTCGGTTAGGTTCGGTTCTTTCCCAATTTTTGCGAACCTCGAACCGAACCTGGGGTTCGGTGCGGTTCAGGTTCGGTTCAGGTTCGAACCTGAACGAACCATCAAAATTCTTTAGTCTCCCCAAGCTGTATTGGTGGGTCGGAATAGCAGGAAAATGACCTTTCCACCAGTTCTGTGAGCAAAACCCATGATTTCCTCTCAAGTCTGCCCCACAATCTTGTTTTCTTTCCTCATTAGAAAATTTCCACCGTCTTTTTCCAATTGGAACTCGCAACTTCAATGAGCATTCAAGCCATTGTGTGATTACTGCACAATACCCATGTCTGTAGTTCCTCTGTAGGTCTATTCTTATCACTGAATACAGGTGAAATTTGTCCAGAGATGAAGTTTTTTGAGGTTTTTTGAAGTCCAAACTGTTGAGGTTCGAACCGGTTCAGCGAAAACTGAAAACTGAAAATGCCCGAACCTCGAACCCCAATTCGGGTTCGGTTCGGGTTCGGTTCAGGTTCGGCTGGGGTTCGGAACCGAACTCCGGCAACACTATGTTGAAGGCAATCATCTGATTCAGCTCTTCAATTAAGGACGTCTCCCACGGCAGCCTCAAGTCGTGGTATCGACTCGTCGAAGAGGTCACGCTCGTGAAATGCCCATTTCAAAGAGATCTCGCGTTCGAAATAGTGATTCCAGGCGGACTTGTCCTTGTGTTTGTTTGGACGAGGAAACTTCTTGTGCTCATCCCATAGCTTCTGTAAGAGCCGGGCCTGGAGAAAGCGACTTTTTTCAGCGGAGGAAGAGGTCGTCGATGCTGGTTTGCTTGTCGGCTTTTTCGGGGGTAGGCGGCGGCTGTTAGGCATAGAGATAATTTCGTTCACGGTTGTATGCAGTATGAGGCTGGAGAATGGTCCCGGGAGAAACAAAAGATAAAAGCGATCAAGCGCAAAACGCGAACTTAAGAAGCTGCGAAACTAGTGCACAGTCACGCGATATGCCGTGTTGCCGGGTCGCTGGTTGATCGCAGTTGAAGCGGAGATTGAAATATTTGACTGACCGTACATAAGGACAAAAGAAATTTGCACAACCACTTTTAAAACTCTTCATTTTAGCTTGATACTTGCCTGATCATGAAACGGATTGGTGAGTGATCATCGGCTGAATTACTTTTTTTTTGGGGGGGGGCTGAATTACTTGATGAGATAAGGACGGGGACGGAGGCCGTCCTCTCCTGGCTACATTAATTGAAAACATCCTTGCAGATCAAAATTTGTTCCTTGCCACACGTAGCCCAGAACCAATCCAGACATGCCTATCATTGATCATGATAAACTATTCAATTGACTGATGAACGATTTCTGGCTCTCCCGAATATAAACCTTCCATCCTTTCGTCCAAGTCTCCTGGAGCTGTCTCATCCTCATTGACAGCAGCATTCAAGGGATTGCGGACCTCTGAACCGCTCGAGCGCATCGCCATCATGCACTGACGGGTGCCGCCTGGGAGGCCTGCGTTTATCACCGCGATATGCAACTCCATGCGCCCGCGACTCCTCGACAATTTGGATTGGATGTCTAACAGTCGCGGATCGCTGCTGACCGGGCGGACTGTGATCTCAACATCCACCAGGCTGTAGTCGAAAGAGACAGATGCCTGCGAGCCCGGATGCTTCGGCATGCAAACTTCTTGGTGCGAGAGAATGTCATCACGCTGTGCCAGGTAGTCTCCGGATATCAAAGCTCAAATATACGCCTTGTTGCGTACTCCTAGATCCCAGGGGTCGCCTGCGGGAAAATAATTTCGGTCGGTTCATGCATAAAAAGAAAGAGAATAAACGGACACTTACGAAAACGGTTGGACCTGAGGCGATCACATTCCTGGCGATGTCCCTCGCCCCAATCATGACGTTGGCAGTCGTTTGAACAATAATACGTGCTTTTGCATGCAGAGCAGCAGCGAAACTCTTTTTTATCGCGGATCACCCCACACTGCAATCCGTTAGCCTGGGTATGCACAATGACTTTTATCGTTATCTGACCTCCATATTATCGCACGCTCTCCGCGCAGTTATCTGAGTGCGATCCAGCCGGTACATGAGCGTCAAACGACTCTCGAGAAGCCCTAAAAACCGGGGCCATTTATCACAGATGACCGATTTTTGGAAACGAGCACTCCTGTTCACATCCCGCAAGTCCTCGAGAGACTTCGCAAAGCGGCGGAGAACTGGGAGGTACACAGTCGAAGACGCCAGAAAGTCTAGGAACTCGACGAAGTTTGCGACATAAAGGCTAGCGTCGCTACGCATGCTACAGCGTATGAACACTGGCAGAAGGCCCGCTACGACACCCTGCTTGACCCACGGAATAATCGGGTGGGTATTAAGCAGAGATCCAAGAAGAAACATGCAGCACGGGATGAAGTTTGTCATTCCAGAGAATGTAGCGTCTTGAACCGAGGTCAACGCCTGGATGACAGATTTGACAATGCCCTGAGACAGAAGCTCCCGGCGGAACCGCCTGTTATCGTTTGGGTCGATCTCGCGCAAAAATACAATGGCGCTGTGAAGGAATGGGTGGGTTTCCTCAACCCCATGAGAAAATAAGTAAATGTGCCGGACGATGAGCGAGGCAAATGCCGACGTCCCACCCCCTCCGTCGATGAACTCTTGCAATTCGTCACCGGTTAGAATCGTGGAACCATTCCGACTGCGCCCGAATTGGAGGAATAAGGCAATGGCCCTGAAGCCGACATCATCATAGTCGATCTCACGATCCTCCGGGACATATAACGTCCACGCCCGAGCGATCAGGGGACGAAACCCCCGAAAGTTGCATACGGAATCGAAAGAAAGTCCATCGTTGGTGTACAGTAGGCCCAAAAATAGCAGCAACGTCAGCAGGATTTGCTCCTCGCGCCTACGAAGAGATGCACGGTGATGGTATGTACATGATCTGGAACCAGTGCCAAAAGCGAGGCCAAATTTCGGCGAGCACACCTTCGGGCAAATCCCCAAACAGAACAAGTCCCTCCATAGAGGTCATTGCGCATATCGTATCGTCCGTAATCAGGGAAGATTCAGGCGCTGGTGCCGCGTCCGCGGGAGGAAGAGACTGCGAGAGACGCAGATTTGCGTAAAAGACAGGAATGCACAGCGAATTGCGTGCATTAAAGTTCTCTTTGAGCGATTTCACCATCTGTGCCAGATGTTGACGTGAGCCATGGTACGCCGGGATGGCATGTCTCTGTGAAGTATGAGAATCGGATAGGATATCTGAGGAAACACTTACACGCAGCGATAAAGGGAGCTTTTCAAGATTCTGGAATTCCAAAGCGGGATGCATGCCGGTGAAAATGGTGGTGATGAAAGACGGAAAAGGTGTATCCAGTCATGCCACTAGCAAGCGGACCGTTGTTCCGATCGGCAGACCGATTGATCGCCGACGCTCTTCGCTTCCCAGCTTCAACCAAGCTTCAACCCAGGTTCGCCGCCCTCGCTCTTTGCAGTCACAGCTCTGCGAGCAAGAGCCAAGCTGCCGAAAAAGATCTGAAGCCCGTGGCAAAGTGCTAACACTAAGATATGCCGCTTCAGGGCAAACTGGTATTGGGCTGGTAACGAGTACTACGATCTCAGATCTGTATATTCAAACAATTTTCCATGAACGCCATGTACACGAGCTTCAGTGCCGATTGTATATAAGGTAGCTTGTGAAACTCAAGTTAAACAAGAACAGCTCCCAAATTGTTCCGTCGTATTGTTTGCAGTCTACCCCTGTTTGACTGAGACAATGCTATGCGTAGTATGAGGTGCGCTCCTGTATATGATACTCCCTTATCTGGAGAGTCGACACTTCCTGCACAGGCTGCACTGGCACTGGTCTTGGTGCTGGGCAAGAAATAAGAGACATGTACAGCCGAGGGGTAACGTCGAACTTACCTTTATGGCGTATCCATTGCCTGATTGCTCCCACAATTATAAGCACCCCAGCCGCGGAGGCGCAAATCGCGATTATGGCTGGGGTAGAGAGCAAATGGCTTGCTGGTCGGCTTCCGCTCTCCTGGGCATTTCCAGTCTCCGACGCTCCCGGCCCAGAGGTCCGACTAGCAGACCCGGGCAGGCCTGCCGCCGCAGAGAAATTCCCTGAACAGATAGTGTTCGCCTTCGGGTCCACGCACTCCGCCGCCGTACCATCGTTTACACACATATACAGCGTCCGCGAAGTGTCGCATGTATACGGCGCGTGCTGTGGGTCACTCGGAGTGGAGCAGCCATCCGAATTACAGCACGGGGCGACAACGCCCACTGGCTGCACCTGCGCATAATCCAGTATCGCAGACGGACATGCGTGCGCTATATTTTTGGTCCAGTCGATGAACTGACATTTTGGTCCGCCGCACGCGTGCTGCCCTTTGCTCCCCCCTATGCATAGGTTTGGGGTGTAAACAACGCACTCAGAGAATGCGGGACCCTTCTGAACCGTCGACCCGAATTGATAAAAGCATTCGAACTTGAAGGTCGAGTTGACGAGGCCAGCTAAATTGTCGATGAAGAGCTGGGTGTCCGTGTAGACCTTATCGCAGTCGCCGAATGAAGGTTGGGACATTGGGTCGAGATCCTCCGAGGGTGAGAAGCTGGTGAGTAAATATACAGCGGAAAGCTGCCAATCCCGTTGTCTGGTTACTAGCAATCTGTCGAAGTATGTAGGTGTTGGCACGGCGAATGGACAGAAGACCTCTGCAATCACAAGGACACCGTATCGACCTTGTAGTGTCGAAAATACGTTACAAGCCAAGACACGACATAATCCTTGGCGTCCGCTTCTGACTCGGGTGTTTATTTTTATTTTTATTTTCTTTGACCGGATTAGACAAACTCTCGAGACCTCTTTCCGAATCAAGGTATTCTTTTCGGGGCTGTAGTATACCAAGGTAGTGGAAGGGGAAGGCTGAAAAAGACTCACTCTAGAGTCTGATACAGTTTCTGACAGACGGTATGGAAAGGGACGGCATACGACGTCGTCAATGAAGTGGCGGACGTCGGGGATTACTCAATTCTTGTCCGAGTCTCGTTCCCATCTGGACTCGTCTCCAGTCTGCCTGCCACAATAACGATGTTGCGAGCACGTTGTGGCGCACCGTTGCGACACGTTTGACACCAGTCACTTTGAGCCGTCGCTTGCCGTCGATGCCGTGCGATTGCTCAAATCGGCGTGGCCGAGGCTTTGTTAGCGCTCTCGTCATGAACTTAAGCGGTCGTTTTTGTTTTTGGCCTCTTTTGACGCCTTCGAGGTCAGCGCCTTAAAGCTTTGAAATTGAGCCACTTGGGACAAGGCTCGCCCTCACAAATTCCTGGCGTACAATCAGACAGTACTGGAAGAGGCGGAGAGACACGGCGGGTGATGGTCCTTTGCGCGCGCGTGACATGGGAGAAAGTCCGAGGCGAAGTAGAGAAGCTGTCATTTTTTAGGTGACCAATCTCCATCCACACAATGGTGTGCTGTAACAAGGTACTCAGAAAAGGACACATGTGAGGCTAGTAGGTATGCATACTAAGAAAAATACATTGCATAGGATCGTCTCTGCTGAGCTGCAGTCAATATTATTGAGGAAATGCGACAGTATTCCATGAGCCTACTCTTCGACGCCAATTCAATCCGCCACAGCCAAGCCGGCGTACATCCTACAGGGCGCCGACACATCACCGAGCCCGCATGCCCATGCACACACCGCTTCCCACCGGCTCAGCGTCAGGGGGCACTATGCCAATCGAAGACAGCCGTGTCTCGGCGACGATTTGGAAGCGGTCGGAACACGTCGCTCACAGTCTACGCGGAGCTAAACGAACGTGAGGCGTGACTACGCGAGTCGCCCCGCCCGTTCGCGATGGGCGAAAATCACTGGGACCATGCGCTCTAGGTGAGAATGCATCAAGAAGTATCTGCGGGGTTCGGGGCATTAGCCTATGACGTAGAAGTCGAAGGGTGGGCGCCGGGAAGGAATGACTGACACTAAGACGCAGATCCGAAGCGATCCCTGCTTGCACCATCCATCCCCTGCATTAGATGCACACCAGACGTGCCTACAGGAAGGACATCTTACATGCGCGCATCCCGCAGAACGAGATGGTAGGTTAGATGTGGGCACGGCGAGGGCGGCGGAGGATGGCATCGTGTTGTCTTGTGTTACGCCCCCCGATATCAAGCACACGTCCCGAGTATCCGATCCCGAGAAGAGGAGGCGGACGAGTATTCTGTGATTGCGAAGTCGCCCTGTAGCACATCCATGTGGGGATCGGTCTGTGAGGAGGTTACATGAGGCAGGGGAAGCCACACTCGGCGTAATCGTGGAGGCTGAAAAATCCGCGGGAGACGAGACACGCGAGCGCTCGACTACGCTCCTCTTCTTCGTGCGCTTCCCATGACAAATGCTCACGTCCTTGAAAACAGGGCGTGAAAAAGACACCTGTCGCTGGTAGTGTAAGTTTGGGATCAGGCACCTGCCAGCGTAAGGACGGAGCGGTGTATGCGAAGACTCAATGACTGAGCATCAGATCGTCGGGAAGTAAAGAGGGGAGGGGCGCGGCGTGCGATACGTGCCTCCGCGCTGGAGCTGCGGGTGTGTACGGCGAGTTGAAGCGTGTGTGGGGCCAGCTCGACAGCTGGGCGTGAGTGGTGGAAATTAGGAGGTGCACTTTGAGGAGAGTATACGAGGCGTGCCCGGCGCAAGAAATCCAGCCGTTTACGATTGGGCACGCGAACGGGGTCGAGCGCGGTTAGCGGAGCAAGCAGCAGTGAAAAATGAGGCATTAAAGACGCGCATGCCAGCGCCCGAGTGAAAACAGAACGGCAGGATTTCGAAAATGACGTACACACGCAAGACTAGACAGTGATATTAAGTCGGTACAAGCATGCGCGCGGTGAATGCGCGCATCGTACTTGTATATTTTCACATAATATGCTCGCCGGCATATGGCCCAGACATCGTATCGGAACATCCAGCGCCTCGACCGTGACGGAAATAAGGCGACTAGCGCCTTGTAGCCCCCTGGGATCGATGTGGTTTGCTAGTCGTCATAGTGAGCAGCGAGCAGGTCATGCTCCAGCGCTGGGACAGCGGGATTAAGCCAACGTGAAAGCAGCGTGAAAAGCAAGGCGAAAAGACTCGCAAATGGAAGATGTCGGACGGAAGAGAAGAGTGTTGTTGGATATTTGCCTTCGGCCTTGTGAGCACCGCCACACGGCAGCGCCTCTTTCCTTCTCCTCTCATGATGTATCATACATCATGTATGCCTCCTCGATGTACTCCTCGGTCGTGAGTCGTCTCGACCGGGAGTCCTGAATTTATTGATACCCCTTCCTTTTAACCAACTCTCCGTACCTGGTGCCATTCAGACATCGCGCGACTTGCGCCGGTTCGAAGCGGACGGCACCACTTTAATTGCTATCGCGTTTGACGCATCAAGGCGAGCAAATCCTAGGCCTGCCTTTCTTCAAACTTGCCTTGACTGCTTGTGACCGACCTCATGGATCCTGATACCACATCCTGAATACGACATAGCGTGACGATCACTGCTTCCCCTGGTTCTCTGCCAGTGCCTCGGCGAATGCTGCATATCATCCGAAAGAGATTGTATCAATCGTGCGGCTTGCGGTGTTTCCTCGGTCGCGCTCTGGATACCGGACTCTCTCTACGCAGGGCCCGAGATACAGGCTATCCGAGAACCCACCTAAAGTGCCCTGGGCCGTATTGGCTCAGACGCAGCGCAGGAATTACTGAAATTCTGATATAAATTGAAATACAGTGCAGTCCTTCCTTAGTTTGCGTCTCCGTTTGCCCGGATATGGGATAGTCGCCGCACCGCCCCCATGTGGACGCCGCGAAAAAGGCCTTCGTGCGTCGCTGTTATCAATACCTGCGCACCCCGACTGACTTCATATATTTTGTCCAGTCTCCACTCCTCCGTGGCTGTCCGAATACTCTCGCCTTTCTCCGAATCTCTCGAGCCACGATAAATCCTCTTTAATTCTACCCGCCCCGCTGGGTCGAGGAGCGAACTTGGGACACCATTTTCCTCCCCTTTCGCGTAAAATTCTCTGTCTGGCTTCGCGCGATCCGTTGCATCTGCGTTCACCTCATGCGCAGAATCTCGCGTGCGTCTGGGATTTCCCTTCGCTCGATCCAGCTCAGTGTCTCTCTGCTATTTATCCTTTGCATCTGTACCAATACGTCCTGCTTGATAGATTTCAGTTTCGGACACCCTTTGCTGGCGAATCTCTGTCATTCTCAAACGAACCTTTCGTGCACTTAGCTCCCCTGATTTCTCTTCGGTTGCTTTCCTACGACATTTCGACGTTGAACCTTCTGTTCCCTTTGGCAGTACACCGCATTCTCCCCCCCAAATTTGTATTTAAAGCACGGACGCTGGCTGCATCCCTCTTCGATTAGTTTGACTTCTGATTTCTGCTTGTCCACTCTATGCTGAACTGGTTCTGTCTCGGCTTCGTGGCACTGGGCTCCTCGTGCCTTTCCTTTATTTGTGATGGGTACGCTCTCTGGTCCCAATGCGCCGGCTTCGGGTTTCTCCCGGCACTGAGCAACCGCGACCTCTCTACGTCATATTTATTCAACCCACGCCGTTATTTTAACTCGCTCGCGCTAACAAGATCGCTTTTCGTGATGTTGGTTCCTGCACATAAACTATTTATTCTCCTCGCTCCTAATGCCCCATCAAACCGTTGACGCCTCTCAGGCCAACTCCGCCGCCTATTCACCTGTGGATTGGTCGTCTTTATTTTAATTATTCAATCACAATTCTCATTCAACCCGATTTCTGAGCTATACATGTGGTTCGTCTGGGTACCCAAATGAATTAATTATATAGATATCTAAAATACATTCCAGCGGATTCGATCGCAACTGACTCTTTTGCTTATTGCTTGAGAGCAACAAGCCTAGTATTAACTTCCATAACACTCTTCCACTGCAGCGACCGTTCAAACAGTAGCCGAGCTTCAGCCCAAAGTTCACTTGCTCTAGCAGTATTTCCCTGTATTTTCGCTAGATCCCCGAGATGCAACATGCAGTCGGCCCTGCCGCGGTGAACACCTATGTATGTAAACCCATCCAGAGCCACAGTGAACAGGGTTTCAGCTGTATTTCCATCCTCATTATGGACAAATATATTGCCAAGTGAGCACAATGCCTTGTATAGGTCCAGAGTTTGCTGTGTTTTCATGGCAAATGCCAAGTACACCATTGCATATCTGGAGGTCCATTCGAGGTCTCGCACAGTCCAGCGGTTAACATCTGCCATTCTCTCGAGGCAATAAAATGAAACTTCAGCATCCCTCACCCAGGACAATTGCAGAAATTTTTGGAAGACCCTTTTTGCAGTTAAAGTATCTCCTTCTCCGGACTTGGAATCTGCCGCAATTATCTCACAGCAAGTTATCCCATGCAGATAACCAACACTGTTGAATAGGGACTTTGCTTTGCTGAGACTGTGGTGTTCATGTGCACCAACAATTGCATCAATCTCTGCAATCTTGAGGAGGGAAAGAGCATGATCATATGGATATTGCTCAGCAGAGATACACTGAGCCATTTGAATGTGCATGTTCCTGGCCTCCACATATTCTGACTTCATAATATGTATCTGTGCCTCAGCCACTATTATTTCGTTATCTAAACTGCCTCCAGATGTGCCACAAAGCCCCAGGAGTTCTGTTGCTTTTTGTAGGAGGAAAAATCTGCCAGCATGAAACTGACAACACTGAGCTTGAATGTAGATTGCCTTTGCTTCAATATACACATTGGCAGATAACTTGGCAAGGGTTTGTGCCTTCCGTGCAAGTGTCAGGCCCGTCATGGAATCGCCAAGCCTTTGTTTAATCTGTGCCAGAGTATACAGTATGCGGGCCTGCTCATTTAGGTCACCCGAAGAACTGGCCAACTCAAGGGCTTTCTCAAGATATTTTGTGCCCTCAAGTAAATTGGCTTGATGCAGTCCATAATAATACCCCATTGAACGATAAAACCAAGCTATAGAAGGGAAAGTATATCAGAAAAATCAGCCATGTAGAAAGAAAGGACTCAATTTACACTCAAGAACAAGATCACTGAGATTGTGAAAACAGTGCATTGCCTCAGAAGCTAATACTGCGACATCAGAGATTTTGCAGAAGAATGCAGAATACAATATCTCTATGATGAAGTGGGCTTTCAGTTCAAAGTGATGGGGCCTGAGGACAGTTTGAATGTGATCCATTAGTACATGACGGCCATGTCCTGTGGTTCGACTGAAGTGGTTCAGGGCAAGTGCACATAGTACAGCCTTCGCAAAATCCGGACTCTTCTCTTCTAGGTTTCTCAGTAGTATCTGGTTCAGATTCCCAAGATTGAGAGTTATTTGATTCATTGTACCTGTCAGTGAGTGGGATCCGAAGTACTTTCGGTAGAGATCCAAAAGCATATGAAAGTGCTGCTGGAGAGGTTGAACGAGCGATGGTGCTGGCGGATGGAAATGCTGCATATATTCGCGAATGGGCACTAGCGACTTCAATCGTTTGCTTCCATCAGTATATGCCAAGGATGTGCCCAGTAAAGCCGCCTTGCAAGCCAGAATATCTCGGATCGGAAATTTCCCTTGAACAAGCTCAACATCCGAGAGCCCGTCTGGGAGAATTGACAAGATACTCAACAGATCCAAGGCCCCAGGGGGCGAGGTGAGCCGAGGACTTGAAAGTGAGACTGAGATAGATGAATCCAAGCTGGATTGTATATTATGGCCCTCTGAAAGGAGAGATGTTCTCTCAGTTTTCCATCGGGCCAAGACGCTGGAAGCACCATCAGAATCAACTAAGTGAGCCATGAGATTCACTGCCAGGGGCATATTATCAGTCAACCGGAGAAGCTGTTCGATGTCCTTCAAGTCATGGATATCATCTGCTATGTCCATGAAAGTCTGCCGGGATGCACTATCTGACAATGGATTCAAGGGTGGGAGGAATGGTCTTGTCCAATGAACTCTAGCAGGCCTTTCAGCCCCGCGCATTGTAATCTATCGTCAAGAAATGAATATGTGAGACTGTATGAGATCATTGATTAACAACTGCTCACTATCAAGGCCAGATGAGGTATGTCTGTTAGATGTGAGAGTAGTTCTTCAATGCTACCACGAGACTCCAGTGGCTCCCATATGGTCTCCAGATTATCGAGAATCAAGAGGCAGGCTGCTGTTCCAGATAGATAATGCAACACTGCTTTAATGAGATCCTGTCCAGGTCTCAGGCCCATATTGGCTGCAATAAGGGCAGCCATGTCAAGGCTGCTGGTGACCGAGTCACAGGGCACAAAGAAGCGATGCTCATATTTCCCAACCACATCTGGGTGGTGCAAAACAGCCCTGGCAAGGCTGGTTTTACCCATACCACCAGCACCTAGAATCGCAATCTTAGCATAGGCCCTGTTAAGCATCTGGGAAATATCTGTAAGCTCTGAATCACGACCGTGAAAGATCTGTGGCTGGGAAGGTAACATTAAGCTGAGAATATGTTGTCAACATGTTCTCACTGAAGAGGGATGTTCATACCTCATTTGGGACTCTTGGCGGGTGTGATATATCTGATTAGATCAAGAAATCAGTATGAGCTCGAGCAGTATGGAGAAGAGGATATACTGATGATGCCTTGTCCGAAGTTGTTCCGTCAGACATACTTGAAATTAATTCAAGCAGTTCCTCGTGCATTCTATTAGCCTTCTTCTGCATTTCAATAATATTGCCAAGTATGGTATCCCCAGATTCAACCTATGTGCCATTTCAGCGCTCTAGAAGGTGCCAGATTCAAGTGGAATGCATACCTTGAAGATATTGACCACCTCTCGCATCCCGTCACGGCAAGTTTTCAGCAAGGAGTTCATCTCACTTTGGCGAAAGAAGTTTTTGATCTTGTTTCCCTCCTGTTGCGCATCAACGAAAGTATGAATTTTTTGGAGGATTCTGTGCGAACTGATATCAGCAATTTATACATGGCAGTGAACAGCAATAACTAGCGTACTGCGTGAATCTCCCAATGTAACCCAAGATTGTCGGCGGGAGGCTTCCCGGCGTCTCCGATGTGATGTGTAGATTCACAATAGCGCAGATGACACCATAGATGCCTTCCAACAACCCGATACATTCAGTCTTGTTCTTCTTTACATTCTACAAGCCATTTTATTGAAATAATTGAAGTTGTCGACGGGATTACGCACCTCAATTCCCGCAATCAACAATTGCGTTGTGCTCGAGATTGCCGCGATAAATGGGGTCCCGAATGCTGAATTGATGTCCCTCAAGAGGGATACAGCAGGCCCTAAGCAGTTGACGATGTTGTTGACGCGAATTCCGTTTACAGTGCTCTGGGACGGCATCTAGGGAGTGATGGGTACGAACTTGAACTCTAGCCTTTATATGCCGTTCTCAAGCTGCGCACATGGTATCTTTGTAAGTCGGGTTCCTCCATACTCCGAAGGACATGAATGTCACATTTAGATCCATTCAGATCCCCTTCGGTTACTATCGCCGTACGGGGCAAGTAAGCGATTATCGTGAAAAACGGACATTGGATATTCAATTAGCAAGACGTAGTACTGCTCTAATGGGACTTCAGACCATTTGAAAGCAGAAAGGTTCGTCGAAGGCTCTCCGTGGGCGCACTTCTTCTCCATGAGGAATCCTTGTTCGCCGAGATTATATTATAATATCCGTCATCCACCGACACACTCGGAGTGGGCAACTGGAGGACTCCCCACCCGCCACAAACTTCTCCGGTCAGCGAACGGCACTTCTTCGAGCACAAATTTAGGCGTGGCCCTTGCTCGCTTGTGGTGCGTACGTGGTTTGAATGCAGTACGAGACAACCTTCAAAAACGCCCGACCATGTGCGCACAATTTTTCTGGCGCGGGCTCATGCTCGAAGGAGTAGAAGGAGACAGGGCACTGCCATTTTCCGAGTAAACTAGGGCACTCGCTTCCCGCGCGTATCGGCGCTTGCTCTCTGCAGGGTGAGACATACACATGTGAGCCATCGGCCCAGAGACTGCGACGTGCGCGCGATGCGCCGTTTTCATCCATCGAGGCGGAAATCTAGTCGCCCCGCATACGGCCGGCCTACAGACCCACGGGCAACATGGCCCACACTTCGAAATTCCTAGAGGCTCAACAATAAGAATGGACTCACTACCTGTGCGTCACTCCTCAAGCACCTGCTCGTACCCGCTGAGCGCCGTGAGGAGCTCGCTACCTTTGGTGTCCCAGAGCTCTGTCGCCCAGCTTTGGTGGTCAACATAACCTTCGGTTGAGTTCCGCTGTCGTTCTACAAATTTTTCAGACTTGGTTCTAGCTGCGACGATTGGTTGCATTTACGGGTACTATAAAATCTCAAATGTTTCTCTCGTACAATTTCGCTCCTTTTTTTCCGGTGTCATCCTGTCAATTATGCTGTCCCCTTTTTCGCACTTCCGTTGCTACAGAAATTATCCGCGACTTTCGGCCGTCGCTGAGATCATTGTGTCGCCGCGTCATCCCGTGAAAAGCGGCAATCAATCAGAAAGGCTGTGCAGGGCTGTGCCTTCTCATCATCGTCAGCTATGAGCCTATGCCAACCAAGTCATCTGGACCACGCGAGCACATAACAACCCCCCGCACAACGGGCCTTTTCATCCTCCGTCGTGCACGCAAACCATTTTCGGCGGGATTTCGCAGAAGCTGTCTATAACTGCGCTCTCATTGCGACTTTCGCGGCCTTTATCGGTCTTTCATGGAATCACCGTGTTCCGCTGTTCACGGCGGACAATCTTACTGGTTTTCCAGGTCGGGACTAGACGGATGATTTCAGAATCTCTGCGAAAACAGGCAAGGAAATCGAGGGTGTTGTCTCATCTGTTGTCCAATATTTACTGGGAGGATTCAGGGAAATGTGGCTATTCAAGGCGGTGTCATCCTGCGGAGGCGAAGGCCTGACTGCTAAGCAAGCACCAATGAGCTATGAGTACGTATTTCTGTGCCACTTGGTTCAATCTATCTATTGCTTCTCGGCGATTGACACTCCGATGCCGTTGCAACAATAATCTACAGTGACACACAACCGAAGTTTCTACTACACGGCGATTCAACTTCCAACATCATCCCGAGGTGATCGACTGATGACCTCCAACGCGCTATATGACACGGGTCACAATCGTAACCATTACGAAATCCCCACTTGCATTTTAACACTCACCTCTAATGCCGCTCATCGACCTCGATACATTATCAGGGCCAGAGAACTTCGCCTACTTCATCTCGACCCCCACAGATGATTCTGCAGAGAGGATCGTGCCAGGCCTGCCGACCATCCTTTTGCTACACCCAGGCTATGTGTCGTCCGTGATATTCCACCGTGAGTCCGCCTTGTCGATGCGGAGCTCGTATTTATGTCCTTCTCAGCCATATTTTCCGACCCTCGGCTACGGCGGTTCAACCTCGTGGCGATGGACTTACGAGGTCACGGGTGGACGTCAGCGAAGGTGGAGGACACATTCAGTAGGGAGGTTGCCGCGACGGACGTTCTAAAGCTCATGGTGCGTTGTCTACTGGTGTCTGCGTTGTCCCTCATTCGCTTCTTCTTTTTAAGGAAGCCCTGGACATACCCGCCTGTCATGTGATGGGCGTGTCGATGGGCGCCTCGCTTGCGCCGCAGATGTCCGTGTTGGCTCCCGAGAAAGTACTGTCGATGTTCCTTCTTTCTCCACTCCCATTAGAGGAGGTATGGCTGCATTGCTGTTATGATGTTCTGAATTCAGATTCTTTCCAGCCCCCAGAGAGCATCGAGGGCCGCCAAGAAATCTACGAATGCTGGAAGGACGCCTTTCGGGATGACGATGGTATCGACCACACTGCGATGGGGGATGCCCTTCACGGGGCATTGCAGCTGGCCTACAACAATGTGGAAACTCGTCTCACCAAAGCGTGAGTGCCAATCCTCTCCTTACTTTACGCCCGACTGACACCCATACCCTCCCGAAGTTTAACTTACTTCGCCGTCGAAGCCGCGCTGCGCAACTGGACCGGAGATAAGCTCGAAGCCATGCACACTCTGACAGTTAAATTTGTACGCAGTCGAACGCAGTACCCACCCTCGGCGCTCGCGCGTATCCGGTGTCCGGTGCTACTCGTTCACTGCAGCGAAGACATTGTCTACCCACTCTCGCATGCTGACGAGCTCCTTAAGTATTTACAATCCGCGAAGATCGATGCTCGGCTTTGCATCCTCGAGGGCGCGCCACATTTCGGCAACGTGACACATCCGAACGAGTGAGCCCCTCTCCGGAGCCCAGTGACGTGTCCTATCGGTGGTTGAACTTTGAACTTACAGGACAAACACACTACTGTATGATTTCGTTATCACCAATTGTGTCGAAGCGGATCTTCCCACTGCGCCAGCTGGCGTGGAATCACCGTTTTTGACGGCGTTGGCGGCGTTTGCGCCTTTGGAGGATGATTCGGATTATGAGAACTAGACCTTGGAGCAGTCGTGTATGTTTACGGAGGCTCTGGCTTCAATGAACCTGCACATACTTCTACCATCAAGGTCCACCCCGTACGCGTGAAGACAGCGAATATTGACACAGAAATAAGAGGATAATCGATGAGGCAAAATTATTCTACTCAAGTCAAGTATACAGTAAGTTTTGTACAGAACTAGAGATTATACACGACAGGATCAAGACTTCTGGAGGCTACCGGCGGAAAGTCAACGCACGGGAGCTTCGTTCGTGAGGGCCATTGAACACCGAGGAAATACAAACGCACCCTGGTCCAGCGGGCACACAACGAAGAAATTGCTATGATGGTTGCGAGAAAGGGGTACGCGGTGTTTGGCTGCTCTCTAAGGTCGCCTGAAGGGGTCCGTCACTCGGGAGGACGCCCACGCTCACAAACGGCGACTCACCAACGCACAAACGGATGTTCTAGCGGAGTGGACGTCTACTCAACTCACCGTGGGTCTTGTAGAGCCTCGTCAAGCGCGGCCTCCCTCTCATTCTGAACACCATTGGTGCGTATGCGGCCAAAATTTACGGGGCATCTCTTTAGCGCAACCTGGGCCATACGCTTTAAAATGCGTCACCGAGACCTCAAGGTTAAATGGAGACCTCACTGGAGGCTTGTTTTGGCCAATCTTTGAACCGCCCCACTGTTATAACCCCGAGTAGAGCCCAATCCAGCGGCGCGGGTATGGAAGACCAGGCGGAAGAAGTGTGATCAAACCATAAAGGACTTGAATCTCGGGAGTGTAGCCTGCTGGTGCGTGGTCTGCATCTACAGTTGATAAGTTTTGTGAACTCAGGGCTGGGCCACAGAGAGGATGTTCCTCGTTGCATAGTGATGGATAAAACCGAACGACAGATGACAGATGAACTAGTAGTTAAATGCTATCCGTAGGGAAAGTGTACTGTACTGTATCTATTCGTAACACTTCTTCATTAATTCCAACAGTTTCCTGGATAGGTTCGTGCGGCCGGTTAGCACGACTATCACCAGCTGAGATCCATTTGGTCCTCATCATCATCTCGGTCCATTTGGCCATCCTCCTCCTCCACTTGGTCCTCCGCATCTTCTCCTGGATAATACTTCTCTTCCTCGTTCACTATTAACATTGATCAGTTGAAATAGAACGATATTGTCGATTGAATAACCATGAGCAAGGGGACAATCCATTTCGTTGAACGGATAAAAGAGTAGGTATTCCAGATGCCTGGCGACGTCCTGGCTCTCTGGATCAAAGCCTTTTGCCCGCTGGAATTCGCGGATTCCGGCGTAGACACTGTTGTCCCAGCTGTGTACACCAATTCGGGTAGCAAGTTTCAGGGATGGAAACCCAAAGTAAGTCGCCTCCTCAGCACCAAGACGTTCAACACCCGATGGGTCGAGAGACCAATATGCAAGGGAGTCCGGCCAACAAAACGACGATGGCCTAATTTCAAAGTCCTCCTCTGGACAGAGGAATAGAAAACCTGTGGGGGGTTCCTCCGTAGTTGGTAAGATTTTGACTTCGAAATCAACACGGTGCAGGAACACTTGAAAATGTTACGGTGAGATAACAGCGGAGAACTGGAGACGTACCGCAGTCCGCAAAATTAGAAGTCATATTCAGGCGGCTGAAGATGTAATTTGCCTGGGTGAGCCAGCTCTCCTCAACATCGTCAGTGAGCCAGCATTCAACTTTGAGAGTGCTATCCAATACATCGCTGGTGCTGAACCTTCGAGATTCAATACAATTAGCGGAGATTATATGACTCGCAATAAGTCATTACCGCGTCCAACCCTCCTCTGTTCTCTCACCTGTTGTTCCTCCAGTAGTGTCCCATGGAAAAATGTAAACCTCTACATTGGGAGACAAGGCAATCCCAACAGAGTCTTCAAAGCGATTGGTTGACGGCCGGAAAACAACTGTTCCCAGATCCACGCGTATCGGCGTGACAATGGTTGCGAACCCATGTCGCCGTAGAGCGCAAACACATATTAGGTGATATTTTTTGAGTGTCAGAGATTCGATTATCATGCCCTCCTTGTTCGGTTCATTCCATGAAATCACTCTCTGAGTGTTGGCTGTGCTCCAGAAACCATACAACCCAATGGGAATAATCGGCTGGGCGAGATCTGCGCATAACCGGCCAGTCGAGTGACGTATCCAGAATGTGAAGTCCGCTGCGATCTGAGAGCCGTTTGCTGATACACAAAACAGGTATTCAGTGGACTGGACTCGCCAGGCTCTTCTGGAAATTGGAGCGGAAGTATTTGGCAACGTCCTGTGAGAAAATAGCAGAACTCTGAACGATGACATCGAGCTTTCTTACCCAGAACTCCGCATCCTTCAGAAAAATCAATATAACGGGACTGGGGAGTGAGTGATGCACGTACACAACAGGTGTAAATGTATACGGTGAGAAAATGTGAGTGTCGATAGAAGTTCACATATTGTTCGAACGGTATCAAATCTAATTCAAAGATCAAGTTCCACAAAATGATATTCAAATAGAGGAACGGTGCACCACCGTGGAAGAGGGTGGCGCGAATACTGCCGGAACTTGCCGCTCCACGAATCTGAACAATATTCGGATGACTACGCGCATAATTTAGTAGCAGGGCAAATCGCGAAAAATGCGAAACTTGCCGAATCGACATATATTTCGCTAGTTCCTGCCGCCACTCCTACAAAAAATCCTCGGCTGCGACGGGGGAAAGCAGGATGTGACACACCTCCTCTGCGCCACGTCCCTGATACATGGCCACAGTTGTGCTTTGACCTTCAATTTTGGCGGAGTACATACGACGAACACTCGGCTGGATGCAGTGCCGATTGACCACGCCCGTACCGTTGTCGAGATGGATTTCGTGCTGAAGGTCTATGTCCGACAATGGAACCATCCTGACATCTACTTCTAAGCAAAGATCAATATTAATGGTACATTTGCAATGGGCAAGGAAACACTTACCAGAAGACACAGTCGCCACAGTGGTGTAGTAGTTTATGGTGTTAGTCAAATTCTGGCCGGTTACAGTGAAGTTCTGTGCGCCAGAGAACATCCCGCCACCATTGCTGGAGTCGGCGGCAAGTCGATATGTACGAACGAAAGCAGCGAAAATGAGCTTACAATGAAGGTCCAGAATCCTCGGAAGCCGTGTCAGAAGATATCTCCGTAAAATTCTGCATGTTGACGTCCATGGATGGTCACGGATGGTGGTGGAAGAGGGAACGGATGTAAAGCGCCCGTTACAGCTTTGGCGTCTAAAATGACAACTCCGAAACTCTCGGGATTCCCACTGGTCAGTTCCCTTCTCCAGCATCATGTTCGACTAGCGAATCCGAAGCTGACCAAAGTAATTAACAAACAGTCAGTTATTTATCGGGTTTCACCTCAAGAGCCTAGTATCTCTGAACTCGCCCGCATTCGGGGCGAAAATTTGCGTATTCTTGATTGTGAAAAAGATGAATTCACCCGGATCGATTCTCGCGACTGGAAACCTTGACACAGTTGCGTTCTTACGAGGATCCTACATCGAATATGAATTCCATGGGTGACCTGACAGGTGGTGAGATCCAAGCGAACTGACCTCTTTTTGAAGATTACATGTGGAACGGGGGGGGGGTCGAGAGAGCGCCAGACGGTCTGCAAAATAACTCACAGAAGAAGATATCGATTAAATTAAGGCACCGGAATACAGTACATGTTCGTTGCAGCATGAGTCTTTGCTCTCAACAGTATCGTGTGATCTGAAGGACAAGAATTAATTGTGTTTGAACGTTGGAGCATCGTCTTTTGACAGCACGGGGTGGTTGAAGTTAATCAAGCAAACATAAAATGCGGAGAAACATATATTAGACCTGCGTACAACATTCCCAAACATTTCTCATGGTTTGCAAACCGTAGCAAACTGTAGAAATAGTTGGAATATGTTTAAAAA
Organism: Mycena capillaripes; assembly: GCA_029204075.1. Lineage (NCBI taxonomy): Eukaryota > Fungi > Basidiomycota > Agaricomycetes > Agaricales > Mycenaceae > Mycena > Mycena capillaripes. The sequence goes on along the minus strand of JARHKZ010000003.1, from coordinate 4,717,895 downwards.
TATTATACAGTGAACATAAAAGCCTCGGTCCGAGACACGCTTCTGAATAGCCCTCCTGCAGGTCCTCCTGCGACACGTTGAGCACCAGTAGTGCCAGGATTGAGACTCCCGGCATGGAGCCCACTTGATGGTATCATTTATGGCGCCGTTGAGCTTCAACTTGCCCTGCGGCGGCGAACCTGTCAGCCAGCTTCTCATCGTTGAAGGAGTTCTGGAGGCTGTAGGTATACAATACTTGAATCAGGGTACAGAAAGATGTGTAGGAAATACACATACCGTACCATTTCGTTCAAATCGACACACCTCAGGCTACCCCTCCCAGACCCCCTATGGGCCTAATTTTTAGTAGAGAATAACCGTCCTAAGGGGGGGTCAGTTTGAGTGGTGGTCCCATTTCCCATGGGACTTCCCACCTTTGAAGGGACTTTTCACCAAACTGCTGGGGGATGTCCCATCTGGTTTTTTTGAGGGATATCCCACCCGCCGTAGGCGGGCCCGTAAAATAACTGTGGGATGTCCCATCTTCCCATTTTGCTGCACCAAAAAAGCACGATTTTGGGGCCATTTCTAGACAGTTTTCCATGATGCTTGGTGGTACATATGGCTTGAAGGTAGACCAATGCTGCTACATATATGCTGCACCCTGCACAGCATATTTTCCTAGACAAAAATACAGGATTTTGCACCAGAAAAGGCTGGTTTTGCAGCTGTTCCTGCAGGAATTTGGATTGTACATGGTCATTCATGCAGTCTCAAGGTAAGGCAAGGTCCATAGCTTTATGCCGTGCCATTCCTCCACAGAATTGGATGATACTTAATGACTCATGCAGTTTCATCATAGGCCATCACCCCTATCCATATGCCATGCCATATCATGTGCGCCAGATTTCTGTGGGTGAAACCACAGCATTTCACTACAGAAAAGATGTGTTTTTGCAGCTATTGATCTATTGACTTGGATCATTGGCAGTAATTCAGGTAGCCCTTGGGATGGCTCTAATTATGTCTTTGCTTACTGACAATCTCAAACTAATGTGCACAATGTGGGGTATCCTGCTATCATTCCGATCATTATGTGATGTCATGTTGTCTTAATCCTGACCAGTGGGATATCCCACCAGTCAACATAGAATATCCAGCTCAGAGTGGGATGTCCCGTCATTATCTTATACAACGTGAGATGTAACACTGAGACTGGTTTTGAAGGTGGGAAGTCCCACTCAGAGCCAAGGGACATCCCACTGTTATCTGATCTGAGGTGGGATGCCCCACTCATACTCTTCTCCATGGGGGACATCCCATTTACAGGCAAGGGACATCCCACTGTTATCTGATCTGAGGTGGGATGTCCCACTCATATTCTTCTCCATGGGGACATCCCACTTACAGGCAAGGGACATCCCACTATTATTCTGTCAGACGTGGGATGTCCCACTTGTAATTTTCCCAATGGTGGGAAGTCCCACTTTAATTTGTGTAGTGAGGGACATCCCACCTTTACTTGTATCAACAATCCCTTTTAGAGTCCAAGCCACAGCTGATGCTACAATGCTGAATACATTGTTTCCCAATTTACTTTGATCAATTATATACTGTGGCACCCTTGGCTCTTATTGATAGATGCACAGCCACTGATGGAATCAACTATATTCACCTCCATGTTCCAAAAAATGCCCGTACTGTTTTCTATTGTTGAACGTTGAACCTCTGCCCTTGTTGAAAGTAAATACATGTTCTTGTCGATTCAAAACGTGTTTTCTGTCGCATAATGCATTTATTTGATCAGTGAACATTGGTTGAAATTGTAACTCCCTGATGACCATCGTTTGCGAAAACAAAATCGCGTCGACACCTCTATACTCTCGAAATAAGGCACGCGAGCCAAGCCCAACCCAGCCCCATCTGAGTGCTTGGTCAGGTCCAAAGCTTTCTGGAGAAGGTGCAGAATTGGTGCAAAAGTGAGCTCGTGGGCAATTTTCAAGGTCACGGCGCCAAGGAGGAGCAGGAAAGAGGCGATTGTTCAAGGGTGGGAGTTGTGCCAGGGACGGAAGGATACAAATTAGCTATCTACACAGGAGAATAAGCATTGGCGGTTGGAAGAGAAGAGTGAGGAGACTATAGATATAAACCGGAGCGAGTTGGAGGTGGCAATAGAGTAAAGATGAACGAGGTTCAGAGACGATAACGAGCATGGGCCGACGGCTAAATGCATGAGCGCGAAGGCGGTTGGTGCCAGGTGCAGTTTCCGGAGCGCGACGCGGATTCAATGCCTCGCGCGCAGGCGCGTGTCTGACTTCGACATCGTCAACGGCTAGTCGATGCACGAATCCACTCCACTCCGAGTCGGCGCGCGGGAGGACCGGAAAGACGAGTAGATAGCCGAGCTCTAATCCCGCCCAAGCCCACAGTCATCTGGTCAGAGAGCGGATGATGTCATCTGCGACCTAAGAAGAAAGCGAAAATCGTCGAAGGAAGTCGACTGTCGAATCGAGGGAGAGGGCACAGGATATACTTATTGTGCTGAACTATTCCCCAAACAAGATCGGAGCTGATGAAAGAAATAATACAATAGATTATCCGCATTGCTCACCTTGCTGCTGATTGGGGCTGCCGGATGTGCTGAACCGCGCGGACGTGGCGGAAGAGAGCTGAGTTGATCGCATCAACACAGCCACGCGCTCTCTTTTCTCTCCCACCCTCGGCCAATCCCGGCGTCTCGCATGCTGTACAACATCTACGGCCTTGTCTCTCCGCGTACCTCCGTCTTCCAGTCTTCTGAAGCTTCGACGGCTAGCGAGCGGCAAGGGGAGACGCTCGCCGTGGAATCAGATGGATGACTGTCATTGACACTGGTGCACCTTCACTCCGTATAATCATCGTCGAACCTTTCTCTCCCACTAACCTCGTTACTAACTTCACCCTGATTCTTCATGCTATGAGCGCGCCAGCTGCATGCTCTACCAGCCCTCTCACTCTCGCTCTCGCTCTCAATTTGCTTTGCGACTTTCTCCGGCGTCCCCCGCGGTATAACACGCGCGCATCCTGTGGAGGAGGCTCATCGCACAGAATTGCAGCTACATGAAAGGAACTTCCGGTGTGTCTGCTGCCTGCTGGTCCCCCTTTCGTGCTTCTTCCTTCCCATCCCATCACATCGCGTCGGGACCCATCGTAAGGGTCCTCCTCCGCAAGCCATGTTGCCCCTGCCTGCATTTCCCGCCCCGGCATCTCAGTGAACTCAGTCTTCACAATGCGTATCCGTGGGCAGCTCCGCTTTAGAGGTGCTCGATGCCGAGAGTCACTTCATCGTTCGAAGCATTTGAGGGTGCACATCGGGTTAGAGCCGTTCCACTGTCATTTATGTGGCCTGCATGAGGCTACGTTAATATGTGCGTACCCTGTCGTTGAGCTCGCGCGCCCCATCTATACCATCATCGATGAATATATTTATATATTCCTCTTCACTCCGCTTGCGTAGCGACTCCCGGATTGCAGATCTTAATACTTTAACATGGTATCATCCCAGCAGCACTGTCTCCCACTCCCCCTCCAAAATTTTGCTCCCGCACTCGTTCCAGATGTCTATGTCTCACACTCGGTGACTGTCGTACAATCCAATAGTCCTGCTATGCGTACGCTGTTCTTCATGGTGAGTTTTCCACCCTATTCTAGTGTTAATTAACTCATTCCGATACAAACGAGGTTTCATGCGAGACCAATCTTGTCATATTTTTGAACGTCAGACAGCCGATCCATTATCTCGTTCCTCCCAGCCACTTGACTGGCCCTACGTTGACAGCTATTCGAGCCAGTTCAAGCGACGGAAACCTTTCTGACGCTGGCTTCAAAATATCTGTCATGCTTCTCCCTATCAGGCTCCAGCGCTCATGCTCAGTCAATGATTAATTTCTCTCCGATATTATGTATTCTTGTTCTGCGTGCGATTTTACTGGGACGTTCACCACGGTGAGTTTTCCTCTGGATGTAGATTCTAAAAATTTGAATTCTGACGCCCGCGATTGCGCTTGAAATCAACAGGGGAATTGTTTCATTCCCTGCTCGACCCCGCGGTCTAATGCAGGTTTTGGATTCAATCATAGTTGAGGTTCAGACGGGTTTGAATACTCAACAACCCGAAGCACCTGGTCGATCCCTTGTTACCTGAAGTCTCTAGGAAATATTATAGGTATTTTCGCCCTATCGTGGTTTGAGGTCGCACGGTTTAAATTACTGGAGCTATATAATCCCGTGTACTATGCTCTCCTCGACCCCTCTTCCATCCCCGACGATGACACACTCGAGCGCATCATAACCACGGTGGCAGACGAGCCATCCATCAGCTGCGCAGCCATGTCGCTGAATGCTCTCGGCGCCGCTATACCGCAGTCTTCCCTCGTTCGTGGCCACACGTCTGACTTTGGCTGCAATTCCTGCGCACGTACTGACAATATCTTCCTGTGCATTTCGTAGCATTCGCCGAGTACCACACTTCCTGCTTTGCTCGTCATCCGGACCTCTGAGCCCTTCATATAGCTTATGCGCATGATTCCGCCGCGCGGCAAATTGGCGACAACTCCAGCAAATCGAACCCTTTCCTTGCGTCACTTGCAGATGTGTCCCGGGGCGGGGCTCACAACACCGACGAGTATGAGAACGAGGAGAGAAAAAAGTTTGTGGATGAAATGGACCGCATGTTTGCGACGAGGAGTGGGTGGACGTGAAAGCCAAAGAGGTACATCTTAGGAAGGAGAAGCCGGTGGAGGAGTTGGACAATGAGCGAAGATCATAGAGGCCACAGCGGTCATTCAATCGGTCCAGCGGATCGACGGAATTGCGGGTTCCATCGACTCGGTGAACACAGAACCGTAATTCAGTCTCTGATATGATCCGGCGCGGTCTGAAAGAATTCTGGGTGAAATGGTGTTGGTGAGCGAATCCTTCCGAGAATGGTTTGAGGAGCCTTCATGAGCAGGATGGGTGGAATATCCGCGTCTGTGCAGTCCACAAGGGACGACCGCAGAATTCACCCGAAAAATAAAATGACATTGAGGTCGCGAGGGTGCGCTGCTGATGACTGTCAGCGAGGAGGAGCGGTCACCCGAGTGCTCAAGCCCAGTGCACAAATTGGAGGAGGAGCTTGAAGTGACGCTGGAGATTGCGCCGCGTGTCCTCGTAGAGCAGGAGGATGCGTCCGCGCCCGTCGAACACGGTGTGCCACTTGGATGTCGCCCTTGCCATGCAACTTGAAGTCTCTTTTCTAGGCTTCCTCGAAAGTCAATTATTTACTTTACCTTTGTACGGCGACACTTCACGAGGCGTATAGAATACAAGATATAATGCCCTTTGGACCGCTCATATTACAATGTCTTGCTCTCATAACTTCGCTGCGAGTTGGGATATCTGAGACTGGCTAGCCGGTCACCTTAGCATATCTAACTAATCCTGGAATGTTGGGCCACATTCCAGGATCAGATAGATAGGATTATATCGGTTCAGATAGTACTAGACCTGGCATCAAAAAGACGTGGGGTGGTGATAGTGTATTTGTTAGGGGGAATCGAGAAATAAGTGGGCATTAACAGCAGGAGGATTGGTTGGTTCGGGTGGGGTAGCGGCCTTGTATGTCGGGGTACGTTGGAAGTAGCTTCGGATGACTCAAGTCAATGACTTGACTGTGATCCGATTAAAGGACGCTTTGCCGAGCAACAAAGGCCTGCAAAAAATATAGTGGTGCCCGGGACAGGCTTTAGGGGTTCTGTGCGCTAGCCGGTGTGAGGAGAGAGTGAGTCGCGAGTCGGGAGGCCGTTGTTGTGGGCCGCCAGAGAGCAAGCGGAGAGAATGGAAGGAAGAGATAGCGCGAGGCGCGCTGGCAGATGTTACGAGAAGGCTATAATTAGCTTCAATTTCATTGGCCGTGGCTATCGGCTTATCCCCGAAGTCGATCGCCCAGAATCCCACTGCATATCACGTTCTCTTGGGCGCTACGGCGCGTTCGCGGCCGTGAAAATCTCGGTATACATTCGTCGGTAAGTCTCTTGGTTCTTTCTCTTTCTCTCTCTTGTTAAAAAAAATCGGCAGCCTTAGGTACACGCGTACGGAGTACACAAGCCCACGAAAAGAGTACTCTATTCGTATATACTCCCACGAGACATTCTGCTTGATGCCATTACGGCACCTCCGCTATTTAAACGGCGGGCATGCTCTTCGAAGTCTTCACACGAGCCCACTTGCTACCCAGTTAGCCATGGACTACACTCTGACCTTTGCTGCTCTTATTGGAGTTTTTTGTCCTGCTTATTGCTCTCAGACGCAAGAGCTCTCTTCGCACAGTTCCAGGGCCAATATCACCTTCGTGGATATTTGGTGCGCTAATATTTCTCGATGCACTCTCATCATCATCTCAGCTCTGGATCCACAGGGCATATGCTGGAGCTGATGGATTCTCCGACGTACGGTGAGAACGAATCCGCCTGGCAGAAGATGTACGGAACAGTCTATCGGGTCAGAGGATGCCTCGGGGTAAGTCAGCGACTTTCGAGGTGAAGTTCCGACTTATCAAGGCGCTTCAACAGCAAGAGCGCCTTATGATATCCGATCCGCTTGCTCTACAGTACATCATCAAGAGTGCCAATTTCCATCACGCACAGCGCAAAGATGCGGCAAACGTTGCACTCTATGGCGCGAAAAGCGTTACCTCGCTGCGAGGTATGTGCTGGCCGTGAATGTGCATCCCACTAATGCCGGGTGAAATCAAGGAGGACAGGAGCATCGCCGATTACGTGCAGCTCTTAGCGTTGCATTCACTGCCAACGCTGTTTCCGAGTATCAGGCAGTGCTTGAGAGGATTGCTAGAAGGGTTCGTGCATATTCCTCAAACCAATCAATTGATCATATCTCACCAAGGCTTCGGACGAACTGGAAGCAGATTGTGGAAAGGCAATCAATGTTTGTCCACTCCTCGCAAGTGCGGCTTTGTCTGCGGCCTCCGAATGTGGGTCCGCTGGCTACACCCATAATTTCTCTAAGCACTACCCCGCTCAGTGACCTTTGGAGTCGAAGAATTGGACAACGATTTGGTGGGGGACATTCTCAAGATAAGGCGAGTAATTCTATGTACAAATTGGAACTACATGACACTTATAATCGTAGGCCACGATCATGGCCGGGTCAATCAAAATCCGAAATGTTAATCGATGGTATCGGAGCACGGTTCCCCATATTCTTTCGCGCGGCAACACTGTATCTTCGATCTTTCAACTTGCTTCGGAAGGTTCAAGTCCATGCTACTCAAGTCGGCCGCCAGATCCTGCAGGAAAAAATTGCGGCTATCGAGAGTGGAACAGTGGATCTCGGTCATGATCTGTTCACCAAGCTCTGTGAACTCTAGTCTTATAACTACCGAGTTACTCTACTGACGGTGGGCCGCGCAGTGGCGAATACTTCCAGCAGCAAGAAGAAGCTGACCGAAGATGAAATCACAGAACAAACTTCGGTGTTCCTTGTCGCTGGGCATGAAACTACGGTATGTATTGGCGGAACTTGCGTACATGTACGATTCAGCTCACGAAACACTCTCCTTCAGGCGACCACACTGGCATTCGGCCTGCTGGAACTCGGTCGCAACCCCGAGTTCCAGCAGAAATTACGTGAAGGGCTCAATTCCCGCCAAGGCGACGTTGTCTATGATAGCTTGCCACTGTTGAATGCTTTCATTAAGGTATGGAACAACCTATTCGCACCGGAAGCAATCATAACTTTTCATCTAGGAAGTATTAAGAGTGTACCCGGCCGCTGCATTGCGCGAACGAGTCGCGTTGAAGGACGAAATCATCCCGCTTTCCGAGGGGATCGTTACCACGACTGGCCAGCGGATAACCCAGATTCCGATTCGTAAAGGAGACCTAGTGATGTTGGCCATTGCGTCCTACCAAAGGTTTAAGATCCTTGCTCGAGAGATTGCTGTTTGGATTTAACGATTCCTCCTATTTTAGGCTGCAGTCCCTCTGGGGAGATGATGCAGACAGCTTCAATCCCTACCGTTGGATTGACGGCAAAATCCATGAAGGAGAAGCAATTGGGCCGTATGCGAATTTGTCTATCTACTGTTCCTTCTCACGGGATCAAAACTGAATTTCGAACGGGCAGGCTCAGCTTTCTTGGTGGTCCGCACGTTTGTCCCGGGTGAGTTGCACCAAAAAATGTTTAATTGAGCTTATGGCTGCTAGATGGCGTTTCGCGTGAGTTCGTCATTAGTTATTCATCCGAGGTCTTCACAAATGCATGAGCCCAGCGTACTGGAGATGCAGGTCATCCTCGCCGAATTGATTCGTAAATTTTCCTTCACTCTCCCGGCCAACGAGATTGTTCGCGTCAAACTCTCAAATACACTGCAGCCAACCGATTCTAGCGGGCAGAAATGCGTTTGTCTCTACGTTGCGTCGAATTTGGAATATGTCTGAGGGTACGGCTCACTCTCGATAGACCTGTATGGCTACGGCTTACCGAAAATTTTTAATCTGTTTCGTCGACATGAAGTCCGACTGAATATTGTAGAGCTCAGTTCTCACTGCGTTCCCACCCCCTGTAGACAGCATGGAGGAAGAGACCAGTTTTGCCGCCGCAGACAGCCAAATAACGCGAATTTATTTGTCGGGTGAGGCCCTCCGACCCGGTAAAGATCTTGCAACGGGAACATCCACGACCCCCGCCCCAGCTTAAGAATAAATTTTGAGAGACCTGGTGAAAGCACGGTAGAAGATTCAAAGTCAAGGAGATGGAGGACCACGCAGTTTTTGGATACCTTATTTTGTAGCGGGAGGATTCTGAGCGAGCAATGCTAGTGAAAGTGAGACGGCTTTATTCATCAATGGACAATTCTCGGACAGATAGGGCTGCGGCTTAGATTGGAATTGCTGTGTTGAACTGCGAGTTATAAGCTGCGTGAAGTATCACCTTGGGACACATAGCCCAAGTCATGCCGCCGCTTTACTCCGGCAACTGGGAATGGTGAAGCAAAACAAATATTATTCAAGATACGAGTACACGTTGAGGAAATACGCTCTGCAGGGAAGGATGAAGATAGGGAGCTGCTTGAGTCAGGGGTCCTTAAATTAAGCTGTATGAGAGCTTGAAAATGTAACTCAAATGACGCCGAGTCGCCGCAAGTGAACCTACGACATGAAGGAAGTAAAGGAATTTTAACGCAAAAAAACGCACCTGAAACGCAGCGTTCCACTCCCTGGATTGACTCCAAAACTCACAGAGGGTCTGCGTAAGGTCGAGATCAATTCGTCCGAACCAAGAGCCAGAGTTTAGCGTTGAAAGGCCAAACACCTAAAGGCACTCACCTGCGACGCGTCGACTGACGCACGGGAACCCGGAACGTCTGTGCATAGAATTTGTGATCATTAGACACATCCAGAAGCATAACGCATTCGCTTTAATGCTACAAAATTAGCAATTCTACTGCAATGAATTGAAGGATAGTCTGCCGAACGAGAACCAGAGATCGAACGTGGACTCGGATAGGTGAGGTTTCAACAAAATTGCTGGCCAGAAAATTTGCTGCGGCGATCTGAGCATTAGACCAAGGCAGTTTTTATTTAAAACAGAGGGGCGATAGAACAGTAGGCAGAAGCTGTACCACATTCCGGAAAAAATCTCGCAGACTCGGAGTTCCAGTAGATTTCAGAAAGAGGGAGAGGATGACCAATCGGAACGCTTGGGAAGAGCTCCGTTTCGTAGAGGATCTCGGCGGGATTGCGTGGGCCCGGCACGATGCCAATGGAATCACGCAGCAGCTTTGGCTGCGCCAGTGTGTCGTCGTAGGGAGCAGCAGCTGCGATAAGCTGTGTTCTGCCGAGAAATAACTGCGCGTGGGTCAGCTGTTGAACCACATGACGTTCTGGCGGAAAAATTAGAAGAACGAAAGGAGAAAGACGTGGATGGTCAACAGAGAATTCTAAGAGAAAGACGAAAGGACTTCGGATGAATGGAGAAAAATACAAACATGTCCAAAGAATCGCGAGGCATTTCGTTAAAGAACGGTTAAGTTACTGGAAAGATAAGACTGATTTGTGATGAAGGCTGTGTGAGAAACTACGATTGAAACTAAACGATGGAAACACCCCAGTTTTGGTTGGGGTTGGAAGTATTGCAATCCCAGACTTGGAGCTACCATCGCGATATTTAGTTCAAGTGGAATGGAAGTAACTCGTCAAGTGCACCTGGTTGCCGTTCGCGGTGTTTCCATTGGTCAAATTCACGCACTAGACAGCACATGGGCATCATTATGCGCACCAAAGAAGAGTGAATTCACAATGCCTGACCTTGTTCTTTCCGACCCAGAGGATATTCCCGACAGACCCGAATTCAGGCTCCCACAACTGATCTATTTGAATTTAAGTCTGGTTGAGTTTCTCGGGAAGAGATATATTAGCTCAAGTACTCACTGGTGTTTCCTGAAGCACAAGTCCAGATCTGTAGTCTCGTCCCGTCCGCATTGACGCCATCCGTTACATCCAGGCACTGAAGAAAAATGAGCCAATAAACGTGTATGACGAAAGAATAGCCGCAGTACCTTGTTGCCGAAGATTTGGAGTGACCCAGCAGCATTGTTGCCGTTGGGGACGACCCAAGAGTTGGCTGGTGTTGGGGCAGAGCACATCTCTATCACAACTGCTGCTCCATCGGCGTTGCTGCTTGCACTCAGGCAACCACTCGTTGGCCCTGTTCAATAGTGAAATGCTTAGCAAATTCGCGTTGATGTACACTCGTCATCCGAGAGCCCTATCCAAAACTGCACCGTCTAGCCAGGGCTAATATGTGTCAGATAACGACTGACGGAGGAGTCTTTGTACACACAGGGGCGGCTGCTGAGCATTGACTTGGAAGATAAGAAAGGAAGAGACGAAGAAGATTAAGACAAGGAATAGAGCCATTGAAGAAAGTGTTGTACAGATTTTCGACACAGTTTGCGCAGTCTATGTTATGGGCGGCTCGAGGTGTATTTGGCAGACGACGTGAAACAAGGGACGGCATCAATTACATGATGATAGCCGTCGATGATAACCACCTAACTCGAAAACTTTCAGGCATACATCAACCATGTAAAGACAGGTAACTTTTTACCCTGCAAACAGCTACCAAAATCTTGGTAGTAAATGGTTGTTCCAATTCTGGGACCGCGCCAGTTTACGATATCCTCTTTCTCTTCCAACTTGAGCTCAAATAATGTGGAATAATCTGCTGCGCCCTTCACGCTTCATCTATCTGACAAGCATCTGACATGAGCAGTTCCGCTGTCTAGCGACTATGATTTTTTAGCAGATTTTCGGGTTGAGGTGGCTGAAGAGCAGGGTGCGGCGCATCAATCCAGAGCCATCTATCACACGGGGATTGAAAAGCATGTGGTTTGAACGCAAGTGGTCCGTGAATGTGCATAAAGGTGATAAAGGCAATTACAACAGACAAAGTTGAGCATTGTGCACCCTTTGTCCTCGGTGCAGGGCACACAAAAGGTACACAAAGCCCCCCTTTGTGTGTTGTAAGCACTTGATCTCGCCTTTGTGCTGCTTTTACTACATGTGTTTAACATACTTGAAGATCAAGTGCACGAATTTTTGCTCGCAGTGTGAGTGCTACTTATTACATGTGTCAGCTACAGCAGATGGCAGTACTGAAGGCGTGGATCGGAACTTTCTGTTCTCAATTGCTTTCAGAGAATTGTGTGTAACTCGATCAATTCTCCACCAATTTAGATGAAACGTAGATAGATCTATTGGGCTAATTCATGCGCAATTAGTGATATAGAATAATCTATGAAAATGTTATGTATTGAGGAATGTGCTTTTGGGCTGTTTTGCACCCAATACTATCTAGCATGCCCAGAACATGTCTGAGTGACCTAAAATTTTGACTAGGACACCATTTATACCTGAGGAAAGATGTGATAGAGCCAGATTTATATCGGATGCCTACATAAATGTAATTATAATCCATACAATATCTCTAAATGTCAAACTGCCAGATGTATCGAATGGAGATAGAGGGATTGTAATGTAATTATACGTACTTCTGGTGAACATACCAGTTACTAAGGAATCCAGCTAAATCCTGGCTGGAATATTTGGTACTGGGTTCTTGTCAAGCCAGCCTAAAGGCTGTTGCTGACATGAAACAGGAAAATTTTCAATGGCGCCTTTGGTACTGCCAACGGCTGTAATATTGATGATGATGGAATGTTGTAAGAGACTTTGCTCTTTAAAGAACATGCACCCAGTGGACATTACTCACATAAAGGGATTGGGTGATTTCGCTTGGGCATATTCAGAAACAGAATTTATTCTGTTTTGTCTAGAGTACCAAAAAGGTCCCTCAAAAAAAAAGGGACCGTGGATACATATGCGCATTCACAAACACTGATGGCCCCCCCGATAATTTATTTCCTGTTGCATGATGTCTGAACTGCCTGGAGCTATCCAGGACCGAAATGTGAGCTGGATGTCTCGACGACCCTTACCCAAAATGAGCATAGATGGCTTAGAAATGCGCCCGAAGGGGATGATCCCATATTCCGATTCCACTTCCACCTCTATCCCATGGCGAGGATAAGGGACTGAAGATTGAGTCTTGCCGTGAGAGCGGCAAGGACAGGCAATCTGCGGGTGAACTTGTTCCATGCAATGCACCCCGGAATAATGTTTTCGGCACGAGAGAAAGCTCAACTGGGCGCTTTGTTGCGCACATATAGTGCATAAGAGTTATGAACGATGGTCCTCACGGAGGGGTCTGCAAAACAATTTTTCAACGACAGGTCGACTGTCAATACAATGCAATAAGTTCGAGGTCAAATTGCCAGCGGGGGAATTTACTAAAGCGAACTCGCATTCAACGTCAGACCGAACCCATGGGGTGTTTTATAATTATTATGGAGAATCTGGGTTTCTTTCGAGGATCCGGACGGTTAAGACCGAAACCTTGTTTCAGCAGAATCTCTTTCTAAACATATAAGTAGAAATACGCCATAAGCAGTTGAACGGTCTTTCAGGTGTTCAAGCGGCTAGAGAAGGATGAGACTCAGAGCGGTCGAACCTACTAAATTCCTCACTTGGCTTTCAGGTAAAATGAATTGGGAATGCAATTTGCGTATGCTCTAAAAAGCGTATTGTACCTCGACACAAATCATAAACATTGTTCCGTGACCGACGTGGGGAAAAAAAAAAAAAAACAATCTGCTGAACTGAGGGTATTCATCATTTCAGATTTGTTCGGCGGGAGGTAAGGAAAGATACATATGATCTGGGAGGATTTAGGCCAAACCACCCATATCACTGGATTGAGGTGATCATAACAACCTGGGGTATGCCGGAGCCTTCCATCAGTAAAACTGCACATTCGTCTTTGGCATCTTACATCTTTCAGAGGCATCTTTGGACATCTTTGTCTTTGAGAACACATCTTGCATCTTTGGTGAGCCACCTTTGGACATCTTTGTCTTGGGCAGATCGTCTGGTGTCTTTGCGTAACTGTCTTGGCATAGTGCATAACTTGAGAAACAATGACATTTTTCAAGGCTCGGTAAAACATGTTGGTCTTTGGACAAGTAATTTTTCTTGGTGCTCTGAGTACAAAATATTTTTCTTCTTGGCCTGAGGTCCGGAAAAATCAAGCGGGTCACAAGCGGGTCATGTTCTAATAAACTTTCTGTTGCAGTAGCACCCCAGGTTTGCCAAATTCACGTTATCAAATTATGTTCAAGTTCCAACCAGTGGTAGACCGTGCTCGAGTCAAGGGAGGTCCGACAGAGAGGTCCGAAGAGAGTCCAGAGCTTCGCAAAATGTTATTCAAACTCCGCTCGATCATGATCCGGTATGTCGGATGATGTGCCTGGCAACGCCCATCAAATGGTTGGTTGCGCAGCGCGCGCTCGCTCTTGCTCTCTCCCACCATCTTCTCCCATCCCCTCGCTGCCCCCAGCTTCCCCCGTCCTACAATGGCCCTCGGATCAAGCTTAACAAGTGAAAATGCCTCAAGGATCTTCAAAACTCCTCAAGCGCCTCTTCTCCGCAAATGACACACTCAAGACTCGCTTTGCGCTAACTTTGTGCCGGTTCTTTGCTGGGTCTGTTGCCCGTGGCTTTCCTTCCCGTTCAAGTCCAACAGCCCTCCTCAAACTCTTTTTCTGTGCATCCCGAACTCTGGAGCTCTGACGTGCAAATTGGCCGCTTACAGCCTGTCTCCTTCTCGCTTATTCGAGGCCTATGTTATGCTTCCCTTTCGTCTGATAACTTATCGACTTCCTTTTCATAGGTCCTTCAAGACGCTTAGTCTTTCAAGGTTTTTGCCAACTTGTCAGGTACGTCCACCCGCTCTTCCTGTCCTGATATATATCAGATCTGAAATTATGTGGCAGACTATTCCTCTCGTCTAACTCTCTTCTTCTGTCCCCAAATCTCCGACGCGTTTCTCATCATTGCGTCTCATCGTGCCTCATTCCCGCACGATCACAACGGGCATGATGCCAATGCCCATACATCCAGTGCGCTCCTCAATTTTCTCGCAATAACTGCTCACTCATGAATATGCAGGTTAAATGTGCACTCAACGGTGTGCATCCCGGGCCGTCCTAGTACGCTCCTCAATTTTCTCGCAACAACTGCTCACTCATGAATAAGCAAGTAAATGTGCACTCAACAGCGTGCATCCCGGGCCGTCCTTGACGCTTGCTTGCGTTTGGTGGCGCGAATTTGGGTGATCGAGAATGGGTTTGTGCGAGCTTAGACCCTTAATGATAGAGTACCGCGATCCAATGTATCGTAATCAAGTAAATCCATATTATTTGCCCCCATATGCGTGTCTTGGATTGAGTTGGGTATGTCTTTTGAGCTATCTTTGAGAGGGAAAGGGGAGTCTTTGGTAAAGACGACCGGCATCTTGGACGTCTTTGACAAGATAAACGTCTTTGCCAAGACAAATAATCTACTTTGGAAAGATGCGACATCTTGGTAAAAAATGCATCTTTGACGTCTTTCGCATCTTGCCAAAGACGTCAAAAACGCCAAAGACGAAAGTGCTGTTTTACTGATGTCCGCGAACTCACATTGGGCAACTTGCATCCTGTACGCCGTTGAATATATACCAGTGGCCGCCATCTGTTCTGGCAGAATCTCACCACTTTACCTCCTCTTTTCCGCCACAAGTATCATGTCAGTGCTGAGTACACCGCCAAAGTGCCGACAGGTCACCACCACCTGAAAGTTACACATGGCAGCCGCATTTTTTAAGACCTGGGCTCAGCTTGTGGACAGGTAGATACCAGCTGTAAGTTTTATCCAAACTTTTATCTGTCTGCCAGCTGGATTTTAGATAGCTAAAACATGACTTTTTCAGCTGTCTATCAGGTTTGCCTTCAAAATTTGTTTAATTTCCACAGCACAATATGGACCATGTATTGAAGGTCACGCCTGCCATACCTATTATATACTACGGACGCACCACCGTGACGCCGGTGGAAACCCACTGACAATATTCACCGCATTGTTTACATTCAAATTATGAGATACTTATGCTGGGATTCAGAATTCAGAGTGATATGACAGGTTCGGTTGTGAACTCAAGTTACTCAACTGAGCGAATGAGCCAGTTTGTAGTTGCTGGGAATGTTGCGTCAAATTATATGGCATCTGTGCGCTTGTTTGGCAATGTATCTTTCATCACGTGCATGTTGCTCGTATCTTCTCGCTCTGTGACATCCTCTTCCTCCCGCTTCCGTCCACCTCCAACATCAAGTGAAGAACAACAAGCACACCTCTCACTTTATAACAACCAACGGGTTCTCGCTGGCGAGTCGCCACCAACAATAACAATGTCCTTGCAGGAGATACTAGGGAGATACGTATGGGCGGGCATCGGGGCACAGGTACGCAAAATCCGTCCACAAAACCCACTGTACCGACTTTCTGTGTCCCCACCCTGCTTCACGACGGCGTCGACGCTAAATTCCGAGTGCGGAACGCTGGAGATCGTCGGCCACGGTTACCGGTTATAACGCTCCGTCCCCCTTCCGTCGATGGACGACTTCACCATGCATACAACACGATGGATCCATTGCGCTCCATCTCCGTTCTTATTGCCTTGTGGGTTCAGTCCCACTGCCGCCATTTGGAATTTACTTTCTGGCCACATCTTGGTGACGTCGCGGCGGGTACTGTTCGCTCAAAATCGGTCCTCAAGTATCCCTTCTTTCCATTTGTCCTGGTTTGTTACTACTGGCTTCCACTTTGGCCGCTGCTTGTCTACCCGATATCATTCACTCAAATTTGGTCCCCACGTCGCCAACAATTCTGCCCTGCAATGTTATCTGCAAGTCCTATTCAAAGCCCCTCTCAAAAACCTCAAAACATTATTCTCTTCAAGTTAAAGTTCACTTCCTCAAGTTTCAAGTTCATCTAGTCAAGTCCTCAGTCAGTCTCTTTAACCTTCAAGTCCGTCTCTGCAGCCTTCAAGTCCGTTCCTTCAAGCATCAAATTCTCGATTCCATTTTATTATCCTCTGCAGATTCAATGTGCCTTCTCTTTCTGCTCAGTCTTGTGGAAGCCCTCAACCTTTGCTAACCCCTTGTCGAGCCGACGTCAACGTTGACACGCGATGAGAATAGTTCGTGAATGTAGTACAAGTTTGTATGTAAACGTCTCATATAATGCAACTATATTTAGCCATTCATTCAGTGGCGCGCGACGAGAAGAAATTGCAAGGGAAATGTTACACTGGCTGTGGCAGCTGGACCCCAGATTCTGGCCACAGCTGGTCTCCAGCCTGACCTGGCTCCATGGTGGAGCCATAGGCTATTGAACCTGGCATCGGTCTGGGTCACAGCTGGCGGCCAGCCTCTGGTGCCATGTCACACACACATCAACCACACCTGGCCGCCAGGTGCCAGCCAAATGGCGGTGTACGTGCAGAGCGGCTCAACCGCGCAATTTATAGGTTTGTATTGCTATATTTGGCTCAGTTCTCCAGGTCGCGTTCGACACGTGTCCAGATACCATCAGATCCGCGTTGATGCCGCGCGCACTCGGAGCTTTGCGCTTCTCTCACCGCAAGATCCAGAAGCTGAAGGGAGCTGACCTCGCGCTCACGGCTACATGCCACCGTTTCAACGCTACTAGGTCATGCAAGAGCATTGTCCGTGGAACTTAAATGGACGCGCAAGGCTGCGCGAATCAGGCTGCGTCGAAGGTCGGGTGTAGTCTGTGCGTCCCCCCGTTCCATCTTTTTCTCTTTTCGCGCCCTTCAAAATCGACGCTCTAGTCCCCTTGGCTGAGGGTTACGTGGAAAGACAGGAGTCATCAGGGCTGTGTCGACATTCGTGTAACTGAGTTCAACTGACGTTCCCGATGGCAGATATTCATCCAATTTTTGCGGATACAACAAGTCTCCGACGTCCAATTGATCACTTCTATCTCTCCATCATCTGCGCGCCGTTTCAGACGTCATTCCAACTGTGCTATTTTCGTAAGCCCTCAAAAAAAAGAAGAAGAAGAAAATGCCTTCAACTCTAGTTTAATCCTTTCCGAAGGCATATGTTGGCATCGATCATGCTTATTTATGCCAGTGGCTGACGGATATTGACACTGGAGAACCCGGAGAACGCTCGGTAATTCCAGTTCGACCGCCAGTGTTGGACCTGCGATTGAGGCCTCTCAAATGTCGGTATGCCGAGTCTCGACTACTTAGCAACTGTTAATCGAGGACAACCAGGTGTCATCCAACGGACCCATTTTATAAAGACTGGTTGGCCATGCATCTCCCAAATTTCGAACTCTATGCTTCGACCACTGTACAGTCAACGCACTCTTTTGGCAGCACTATTGACGCTTCCTGCTTTCGTTTCGTCTACTCCCACTTTCCCGGCAAGCACACCTTCCGGTATTGGGTGTGTCGATCCTCAAGGCTTGTTGGATTGCTACAGCGGCAATGTGGACCAAGCCACGTCATGCGCGGGCACTGCCACTCATTCTTGCTCTGCGGGTGAACAGAACATTTGCGCTGTCGGCTGTGCCAACTTCCAGCTTGCTGCGAACGTTGGGTGTTGGCTTCAGCATTGCTGGAACCAGGTGAGTGTGGCCTCTGTTCTATGCAACGTCCGGTTAATCACGGAGAATTAAGGTGTACTCCTGCGACTTTCAGGCCACCGCGATTACCTACATCGACAGAGCAGATCAAATCGCGAGCTCCGTGACCATTCCATTCTATCCGCCACCAGCGGATGCACCTGGCGGCTGCTGTACGTGTCGCAACAGCCACAACCTGCACATTTCCTGACACTTTATTTGACAGCATGCAACCTTGGAGTGGTGTACGGTTATATCAGCGAATCGGCGGTTGCGCCAGACCCGTGCAACGCATACCTGAGCACTGCGCCAGAGAGCGTCGCCGACTGCGAGTGCTGCAAGCTGTCTGCACCCATTTCCAAGTACATGATCCAGTTCTCATGTAGCCCCGCGTCTCAGACCTGATAAATGGCATTGGATTTCCAGTATAATCAACACTTGCCCCAATTCGGACCTGGCATTTCTAGGCGTGCCAATCCTGATTCAAAAATATGCTGCAGAAGCTCAACAAGATACGAGCGACTCCTGTGGGTCTGTGCTGAGCTCCAACACCAATCTCTGCTCGTCGCAGTTCGGCATTTCTGTCGATGGTGGTGGGGCATTCATTAACCCTGCAGCTCTTCCCGCAGGAATCCCGGGCTCGGAACCATTGTCGACGCTCGCCGGCTCGATGACGGCACTCCCAGGGCCGCAGACAATCACCCTCGAGCTTTTCCCAGGATATTCCAGTGTCATCGCGCTGGCCCCTTTCGACGCGAAGAAAGTTGCGCAAACTGCTCCACCGGCAGCGGCGCCGACTAGCAATAGAGGGAGCCCATCGACGGGAAACGGAGGGTCTAGATTATGGATGGCTTGCGTGGTAATATTGGCAATATTAGGACCCTGTACGCTCAGTGTGGTTTGAGTTGAACCACGGCAAATATAGTCGCGAGAAAATAATGATCTAGGAGTCTCCAAATGCACTTTTATTCCTACATTTACTTTTCACACCTCTTGCGTGTATTCTGTGCAGTTTACTTTTCGCTACTATTGACGCCGCAACTTGCGTAGCAGCTCGGCCGGTATTGGCGCTACTCCACAGCTTATTTTGCGGCGATTAGTGCGCGGCAGGCTACGCGATCTGTCAGAGATTTGACAAATCCATCGGGCACAAAGTTCATAGAGCGGAGCTTACAGGCTTAAGATACTATCTGTGACTGCCAACCTGGCCGGACTAGGAACCTGGCGACTTGCCATTTATAAGACTAATGACTTAAGCATATGTTATTTTGGTGCTCAGGGGGTGGAATACAACCTCTGCCGCTTGTCCATGCCAGTTTTCAGCCAAGAGTGATGAGTTGATGCGATAGGGCGCTGTTTATTAGTCTGGTTTGTAAACATGTTTATAAACACCGGTTTATAAACCCGGTTTAAAAAGTTTGGGCCAAACCACCCGGTTTTTTATTCATTGTGGCAGTGCTCTGTTGGCCGGGGAGGAGCATTTTTGACCATATTTTGACAAAGAGTTTGAGTTAGCCTGGGTGACAACTGAACTAGATATGTTCTATGAGGGTTCACTGCTTTTCCGACCCAATCAGGCAGCCTACACCGCCGAGTATGAACACAAACAAGTCACGTTTAACTGGGAGTCAACCTCTATGAAGATATTCTGAGCTGAGCCTCGGATTGAAGCATTTACAAAGCCGCCAGAGTCTTCAACTTGCCGCTGCGGATACGAAAACATTGTCAAACCTGCGAGGAGCCCAGTTTTCAAGCATACTCGGTCGGGTGTTTATAAACCGGTTTATAAACGCCCTATTTACAAACCGAAAATTAAAAACTATTTACAATTGTCTGGGGAATTATAAACAGCGCCCTATGATGCGAAGCAGTGGCGCGGATGATGTCGGATCGGAGGGTGGGAAGATCAATTTCTTAAATAACCCTTGAACATAATTACATATTGCAGGACCACTGCCGCAGCTGGAATCCCCAGTTTGCACGGGTGACCAGGTACCCCGTCATTTCCCCTTTCGGGAACTCCGCCAGAAATAAATTCACAACGCAACGAATATGACCTCAAAAATTAGGTATAATGGGATCAAACTGTTCCCAAGATCCGCGCCTGTCGTATAGAGCTCATGTATTGCAACTGGGGTGCGCTAGGTGGCTACTAACAGGCCAAAATGGCCAAGGTGGCCAGGTTCCCCCTCCCAGATAGTATGCTTAATTCTATAAAGAGAGAGAAACCGCGGGCGGTCTCCGGAGTCATCTGAACGTGAGCCGGGATTGAGTTTTTTCCTTGGCGTGTTAAATTACGCAGAGCGGAAACGATGAGCTGGAATCCATGTGTGTTCTCCCGTACTTTCCATTGGCATCGTCCGACCTTCAGGACCGGAAAATTCTCATATGCATCGATCTTGATATACCGAACAACACGCATGCGCCCCTGGCGATGTGTGAGGCCCGAGCCGTTCACACCTAAAACTCGTTCCAGAACAGTGCTTACATTCATACTTGGATGGATTTGTATACGTCACCGTGCTCATCGGAATATGTACATGCCGCCTCTCGCGAGACAGTTAGGCATCTCCTTTGACAGCGGAGTCGATGTACTAAAGGGGAAATGGAAGGCGACTTTGAGCTAGTAAGTTCTTTCAAGCACTCAAACACCGTAGGCGATGGCTTGTGGCTGTAAAGCGATACATTGACCGACGACCAGAGAAAAACATTGATAAAGGTAGCCTTCAAGTTCTGTATTCTTCTGTGCTGCTTTCGAGCATCGGTAATACTCTTGGAATTAAATGACAACCTGGTATGGACGCGGGCCTCATTGAGAATTCTCGAATACTTAATAAGATGTTCGTTCGGTGCTTGAAAACATGTTCATCGATATTCGCTCACTAAGATAAATCCGCGGCCGAAGTCGAAATGTATTCGAATTTTGACAGACCTCCTGACGTCGAGAGAACGTGTCGGGTCGGCGCTTTCTCGTCTCCGTGGGAGATTGTTTGACATTTCATCGGGTCCCCTGTCTCAGGCTAATTCCTTGTTCTGATATCGATAGTTTGTGCAGAAATTTCTCCTTCTTTGAACGCACTTTGCGTGCACCCCGGACGTTCTCTCTGTCCACAGAGCATCAATCCATGTGCACGGTCCATTCAATTCGTTATTTGTGTGTCGAAGCACTACGTGAGGAATGATTGAATACAATGCACGGATGAATGAACCCAAGTACCCAATTATTATTATTAATACGGTCGTCGATCAATATAAAAGCAGGCAAGAGGGACTCACTTCCCTCAGTTCGCTCAAGCTAAGCTAACTAACTAACTACTCCATCCATCCAAAGCAATGTTCCCCTCCAAGGCTCTCCTCGCCAGCGCTCTCGCTGTCGTCCTCTCCCTCACGGCGGCGGCTCCCGCCAAGCCAAGCCCCGTACGTTCGCCGCTCAACGTCTCACCGTCGTGCGACATAATAACTCACAGTTCATTTAACCCAGGACGCCAGCGTGACCATCGAGATCTGCAGCGGCACCTGCCCGGTCGGAGGCGTGACCGTCCCAGTCGTCTCCGACGCCTGCATCAACCTCACCGGCGGGCTCAGTTTCCTGAACAAGGAGATCTCCCAGGCCATCATTCCCGGCGGATTCGTCTGCACGTTCTTCCAGTGAGGCGGACGCATTTAACTCCAGCGCCAATTGAGCTGACGAATACGCACTTTCGCAGGGACTTCGGATGTATCGCGACTGGAACCGGAAACGCGCCTACCAACAGCGAGGTCGTCCTGTTTTCGGGCACCTGGGCCTTGTCCAATGCTCCGGGCCTCTCCGGGCCCGTCAATTTTAACGACTTGACGAGTTCGATCAGCTGCTCGCCGCTCTAGTTCGATAGTGGTGCCAAAGAAGTCTGTTTGGATGTCGAAGAGTTGGAGCTGTTAACGTTGTGGTTTTTTTTCCTTGTTGTTGGTTTGAATTCTACCTGGATACCTTGGTGATTCTCGTTCAAGCGTGTCGTGTAGCGATGCCGATTAATATTGCCAAGTGTGGGGTTTCGGGAGTTGAGGTGAAATATCCACACCGATGTGTCGGACTAGGAAGGCGAGGTACTGTATAATTTGATCGTGCGCCTCCGCCGTCCACAGGTACGCAATGAGAACAGAGCGGGAATGTCCGAACCACACGGGAATTTCGAGCTCATTCAACAACAGGAGCAGTGAGGTCTGGAATCGGCGTGAATCTGTATGAAAAATAGTCTGCTGTTCTTACACTCTTTGGGGTTGTCTTCGATTCTGAAAGCCGGGGAGTGTCTGCAAGATTTACAGGTCTGAGTAGCGCTACGTAAGCTACGCTAGGCTATTTTTCCTTGGTTCCTCCCCATATCCATTGGTCAAAATTCTGACAGATATTTGGTAGTTGGTGTCCGGTTAGAGGATCAGCCTGCAGATCGTATGAAAGGAATTAAATTGGAATTGCCATTGGGAGTGGGTGTAAAATACTCATTCAGGTTCTTGACATGGATCCCTTCATGGTTGCGTGCGCCCAGCATCCGATGGTACGCGTTGAGGTTTTTGTGCATCGTGATCTGGAACACGGACGCCGTGCCTTGGCTGGGGAAATTTTGATTAGTTCACGGAGGGGTGACGAGAAAAGAATCAATGTCAAAAGAATCAATGTCAGACGAACACGCACCGACTAGCAATTGTTGACCATGCCAAGAAGAATGCCCAGATCCTGAACCACCTGTCGCCGTATTTTGCGACGACAGCGTCCTTGTTGGACAGCCAGTTGAGGTACCACCGCCAGATCGTCGCCGAGTAGTGCACGCCCAGGACGTCAACGGATTTGATCTCGAAGTTGGCTTGTTCAAACTGTACGTATAGTAGACGACGAAATAGATGAGCTCGGTGAAGCCGAGAGCCAGTTTCAGACAACGAACCTTGTTGACAACCCAGGCGAGGGAGGCGGAGGCATCGGCGCCAGGGAAGACATATTTATTCATGAAGAGGCCCCTGCAGTCGCGGGTAAGCACTTGTCGGGCATGAACAAGGGAAAGAACCAATACCAGACGAGGTCCTCGAATTGCCACCCTTGCCTCAACCCCCCTACTTGGAAGACGAAGATACCGTCGTCGGAAAGCAGTTCGTACATCTGATTGAGAAAAGTCGAGTAGCGGCGGACGCCGACGTGCTGCAAGCACATACTCTTCAAAAAGAAGTAGAAGATTGCAAAGGGCAAACCTCGGCCATTTCCAAACTGACGATCTTGTCGTAGACGCCCTGGCCGTGTGGAATTTCGCGGTAGTCGCAGCACAGGATACGGGCCTTGTCTGCGGGGATCTAATATCGGGTGAGTGGAGGAGATACAAGAAGGGCGGGAACCTACCCCGTTCTTGGCTATCCTCTCTGTGCCGAACTTGGCCTGGTTTTTCCCGAGAGTCACGCCGGTCGTGTCGCAACCAAAGTTCTTCGCTGCGTAGGCGACGAGAGTGCCCCAGCCGCAGCCGACGTCCAGGAGACTGGGAGATGTTGTGAATGGAGAACAAGGATACAAAAACGTGCTGACCGGTCTGTGGGCTGCAGATCGAGCTTGTTGCACACAATGGCGAGCTTGTTGTCCTGGATGGTCTCGAGAGACTCGAAAGTGTCAGGGGAGCAAACGACGCCGGAGGTGTAGATCATGCGAGGACCGAGGAACCTGTGAGCATTTAGTTACGCATGAACACTGATAATAAAACGACATAACGTACCACAAATAAAAGTCGTCGCCTCTGTCATAATGGCCGCGGACTTGTTCTTCATCCTGGTTTTGGGAGTGCACGATAACTTCAGGAATGAAGTTCATGAAGACGTAGCGGAACAGTTCCGGAGTAAAGGTGAATTTCGCCCAGTCGTGCCGCTGCTCCATTATCTCCAGAACGTCACCTTCTACACGTCAATACGTTCCGCGGTAAAGAAAATATATTGGCTTACCCTTGAAGTCAATCTTGCCCTCAAAGTATGCGTCGTGGAAGACCTGCATTGGGATCTTGTTCTTTCCATAGTAGAGTTTTTTAAGCTCGGGGTCCTGGATAGTAACATACTCCTCGATGTCCTTGCCCGGCAGAGCGACTTTTTCGTTCTTGCGTGCGCCGTAGGTGGACATGAGCGTCCAGTACGCAACAGTGGTAGGAACCCCAGTCAAAAGGACCATGAACCAGTACGTATACCATCCACCACGGTTAACGAAGGGCAAGAACGATTTGACAATGTATGGAACGATGAGAACGAGAGCGGCCAGGTGGTAATTCGAGAACTGCGCGTTGCCCTCGGCGAGGCCAACGAGGGGGGCATTTTTGATGGAAGGGAGGGTAGTCTCGCGGACGGAGGAGGGCATGAGAGCGGTGACACGAAGTCGAACGTTAACTGCGGTCAGCTTTATACGTATTATGCTTTTTCCTGTTCCGCACAGCCGAGATTTCTCATTAACTTTGACAAGAAGTCGAACATTAACCGCGGTCGGCTTTATACGTATTATGCTTTTTCCTGTTCCGCGCAGCCGGGATTTCTCATCAACTCTGACAAAGCTAAGGCTGTCAAAATCTCTTTGTTATCTCCATTCGCATTCCATTCGCATTCCATTCGCATTCCATTGCCGTCTTTATGTTCGTCTCTAATTCATAATTTCTCTCTCTCACACACGACTCGCAATATCATTGCAGCCCTGCCCGTCACTGCCGGTCAGTGTTGCGGACTTGTAATTTTTCTCTCTCTCACATAACTCGCACTATTTTTGCAACACCGATTGAACACCGACGCGCAGTGTTACAGCCTTGTATTTTCTCTCTCTCAACTTGAACTCGCAATATCTTTGCATCACTAGGCAGTATGGGATGACGTTCAATGATATTCACTGCGTTCAACGGCCCCGTCGGCACAACTTGCCGACATCCGGGGACACACTGTCGGCACACTTTGGCTGTGCCGGCCGTGGGAGCCACATGTTCATGAATGTCGGCAGGTGTGCCGGCCGATGGCCGACGGGGCCGCTGAACGCAGTGATTGTTGAGGCGCAGTTCGGGAAGGGAAGTCTCCTCGAGAGAATTAAAAATTGAGAGGTGGGAAGTAACCAGGAAACACAAGTCTTAGTCAGAAGGAATATCTGGCTTCGGGGACCGACGGCCGATCACCTCTTCCCTCACAACGTCCATGTCCCGGACCGCATCTTCGCCTCTTCTCACGCTCACCCCAGACTATAGAACCAGTGCATCAGAAACCCAGGCCAGCACAAGTCCAGCAGGCACAGAATGAAGAAATCGGCATGAGGGTTGCGAAAACAATGCGAAGAAGGTGTACGCGGTGTTTGGCTGAGTTTACCCACTTTCCTCATTTGGCTTTCCTTTCTCCCGACCACCTCAGCGCAGGCTCAGGTTTCTCCGTGGTGTATCCTACCTACCTACCCACCTACCTCCGCAACCGAGGAAGGGGCAAGTCTAAACTCATAGGCGCATGCGGAACTAGCGCTCAGGGCGTCGATTAGGGCATGCGATCCCCAGTGGCACTCAGCACCTTTTACTTGTCCCCTTCCGAATGAGCGGTGTTCTCAGAATTGATTGCACACGCATATCCTCCTCCCCGGGCTAGCCCAAGTGAAGCACTGATCTGGCGCAGACTAGAGCATACGCTAGCTTGTCTCGCGATCGAGTTGACGCACGCATTCAATCCGCCTACCTCTTGCACGCATTTGTACGTTTCTTTCTTGCAAATTCGATAGGATTTTCCTAATATGATACGCGCAGCCCCTCGTAACAAGTAACAATATCTCGCCCAGAGTAGACGCTGTGGTGTCTTCGAGGTGCATGCGCCCCGCGCCCTTCTTGCTCTTGCTGTCATACCGGCTGACCTGTGCAGACTACGTCTCTGCGGTTGACACAACCTGTAGCGCTCGCGCCCATCCTGTGCTTGTGCGCACCGTAGACCCTTCGCCCCCATGCTTCGTCTTGCGTCCAGTCAAACGCATGACAGCCCAGGCGATCGACCGTCCGCTCGTCCTTCCCAAGCGCGTGGTGTCTGTACTCGAGCCTACTTGACCGCGGCATGTGCAGTGGGCCAGTGGCATACCTCGTTAGTATCTGGAGGGTCAAAGCTGCCTAATCCGACGTTGTTGCGCCCAGGCGTGTTCGCGCCCGCCTGCACGTCCGCTTATTCCCTGCTCTCCCGGACCTACACTCAGCGCCCCGCTGCGCCCGCGCCGCTGTGCACGCTCCTCGCCAAGTACTCGAGCACCATCACCCCGAGCGGGTGTACCTCGGCCCGCCGACGAACGGGCACGCGCATGTGGGCAGAACCGATGTCGCGCGGGAGAGGGATGACTTGGGGATACAGTGAAGGGGAAAAGAGGCGCATTCCCCGCAGCGAGGAGGACGCCGACGGAGCGGGAGGAGCTGTGGCACGCGCGCATTTTTGCGGCGCGCGCGCTGCGCCCAAGGGAGGAGGTCGTCGTCTCCTTGAAGGAGACGACGCGAACACCATGCATTGGGGAACAGAGGCTGCTGGACTGGAGGGGTGCGTGTCTTGGCTTTTCTTTTCTTCGTCTCCTTCGTTGCCACTATCGTCCGTACTTTGCGTCAATTATTTGCTTTGACTTCGCATGTCTTTTTTGGGTCGCAATCTTCTTCGCATCCTCTTGTTCTCTCTTTTCTTCATACTTTGACCATCACTTACATTCCTCGCCCCTTCTTTTTCTTCTGCGTTACTGATTCGTCCCTTCGCAGAGTCTCTATTCTGCCGACGCTGATGCAACGCCACCTCATCGCGCCGCTCGGCGGAACGGCGGCGGAGGGTGCTTGCGCCTCAGCCTCTCGCACGCCCCCAATCCGTTTCATCGCGTGTACAGTGCGCACTCGATAGTACAGAAGTCGAGGAGCAGCGGCTGGGCAGAGGGACTCAGCGCGAGGCCTTCAAAGCCCTTAGATCCGCGATGGAAATCCTGGTAAGTCATCTTGCTTACTTGGACTTTGTTCCTTTTTTCTTCGGTGGACTTCCTGAATCTCCTCGTATTTTTATCCTCCCTTTTTAATGTCCCTCTCTCCATTTCTTATTTTTAATTTTCCATCCTTATTTCATCTTGTTAACTGCGGCGTTATCTTCTTCCTTCCATCTCATCTTGTCACCACTATTTATCTACATAGAAAACACCACAAATGCAGACCGTTTGCACAAGAATGAGACGATGCGGCGCAGCAAGTGGGAGCGAGTCCAGGAGGCGACTTGCCCGCCGAAGATGCGCAAGCGCTGCCCGGACATTGGGGATTATGTTGTGGATGCGCAGACGCACTTCACTCCGCAGGTGGATCAGGGGAATGGTAAGGCACGAGTGCAAGACGAGTCAATGGCCGTCAACATTGTGCACGTCGATGCCGGATGGTCGACATGGATGGAGGTGGGTCTTCGTGTGTCGTTTAAAGACCGACACTTTTGCATTACGCGATAACTTCGCTTCCGGCGCCTCTGTTGCTCGTCCCGCCGCCACCCTCACCGCGCTTCCGCTCGCCGCCCACGCCAACGTGATCTGGACTCTCTGCATGTGCGTCGCCCGCACATCTCAGTCTCGCATCGCCGCGCCTTTTGGCTGGGAGCCTGCGTCCCACGTTGTTTTCTGTTGGCGCTGGTGGGGATGTGGAGGTGCTCGGGCACGACGATGAGGCGGCGGACGCACGACGAGCCTTGCACACCGTCGCCCGAGTGCACAAGCCCAGCGCACGAATCCGAGGACGAGCCTGAAGTGACACTGGAGATTGCGCGGCGTGTCCTCGTAGACCAGGAGCCGGTGTCCGTACCCATCGAGCCCGACATGCCACCCGGGGTGTCGCTCTCGCCATGCAAGTGAGTTTTCCCACTTCACTTTGCTTTTTCGAAAGTCGATTATTTACTTTACCTTGGTAATTGTGGCGACACTTCAACGCAGTCCATAGGGCATGAAAATGAAATCGACTTCGCCATTTCTCCTAGCTTTGATTCCTTCGACAGCGTCAATTTAAGCGTTCACTTGTGAACCGAAGTGGCGGGCCGCGCAGGCCGCGCTCTTGTAATTTCTAGTACTACGTAGTGGAACTCAGGTTTGTTATCAGACTTCCCGGTGAAGGGAATGACAAGGGACGGGGGGGACAAAGCAAGTACGGATGCAGGAGGAGCCATGGTGGAGACGACCGTAGATGGGAGTGGGAGAGAATGGGATGAAAAATAAAGCAAGAAAAACACACCATGACCACACCGGGTTTTGATTCTAATTAGTCTCGTTACTCAGACTTTCTGCCGGTCGATGAGAAGACACCAATAGATTTTAACTCGTCTATGCGTAGTACTTATGATGATAACGCGCGAAGAGGATAGTATGTTGCGCACAAATATTTGGGCAGAACATATCTACGAGCGAATCGGTCCAACATTCTTGGAACCCAAGGACAGTCGTGACGGCCGTAAACCCCCAATAAAACCCTGCAGTCCACTGCTGATCAGAAGCTCTTGTAAATTTGAAAAATCCCGTTGGAATCCTTTTGCGATCGATTTTAGACTCTAGATTTGTGGTGAATCCAGTCATGATTTTTGTGTCCCCAGGATTTCGGCATGCATTTCTTATTCTCCTCAGTTTCTTCACTCAACACGGTGATGGGGAATCGTCACATCAAACGTGATGTTACGGTCTTCTTTTCTTATGTACCACCACTGCCATTCAATGCACCCATCCCTCAAATTCGATAACCTCTCTAGGCTTCCGCCATCTCTCAAGGTAACCTGCATACGTCGCTTTCTAATGCCCTCACCAATTTTATTGGTTTAAAAATCCGTGCCACCGCCGCTGCCTCCGGGTCACCAGAGGCAACGCTGGCCCTCGTCAATGACCTCTCAGATATAGCTCCCAGGAATCTACCCTTCCTATTACCTATATTCTATGCCATCCTGAACCCAGCACCAATCTCTACGATACTGAGTCGGTTTGATTCGTCGGGGTGGACAAATATCCGGTCCGAAATTGTGCAGGCACACTTTAGCCTGAGTGCCATATCGGAGCTTTTGGAGTACCAGGCCATCTCTCCTGGTGCTTTGCGGATTTGTGGAGGCATGTCTGGCCATGGATCTCATTTCTGGACGAATATGAAGAAACTCTATCCGGTGCCGACTTTGTTGACCCAGAGACGCGATACTCGGGATTCGTCTCGTTAATCCGCGTTTTCCGTTCAAACAAGACGGTGGCACCATTGTTTGATGCATCACCCGGGCTGTATGTTGTGATCGGGAGGGCTTGGCGTCACATTGTTCATGCGGTGGACGAAGAGGGCCCTTGGACCGACGTCTCATATTTCCTTGGAGTTTGGTTCAGAAATACCGCCTGGGACCCTGCCACGTTTGAAGAGCTCGTCACTGGGGTTGGCGGCACCCGGATGGTTCTCGCTTCAGTCGTCGTCTCGCACATCAACCGCGCGCTTCCAAGTCCAGACTCCGCCGTTACGCACCAAACCATTTTTCATCTCGTCGGTATCGTCTACATCGTCGCCAGTGAGACTGTCACTGGGCATCGAGATCTTGCGCTCCGAGACGCTCTCTTGTCACACGGAATTATCACAGCCCTTACGACGGTTTGCCGGGCCCTGAGCCGGAGCACCCTGCCCATTGTCGAGATCGAGCTGAGGGGACTTCTTTCGGCCCTCGTGGACCACCTCTGCTCCTTTCCGCGCCATAGATGGATCACGGAGTCCCTCCGCGCAGGTCTTCTTCATGCCGTTTTCACTTGCGCTACAGGGCCACACCTTGAAGAAATTTGGACGTCTTTAGAGGACATCCTTCGGGACATCCTTCCCGCATCCACTGTTTACCATTCGGTTCTCCTACAGCTCCGAGTCTCCTTCGCTGAGATGCGTGACCGGGATGACGCGGCGACCTTCAGCGACGCCGGCTTGTTCAAACTTTGGGAGTCTTTTGTGGGACTCGTGGACATGCGACTCCGAGTTGCGGATGAATACCATGCGGGCACATTAACGTCCATGAAGGCATGCGAAAACCTCAAGGTGGAGTGCATTGCTCCGCGCGTCTGTATCTTCCTCACCTTCCAAAGTGTGCCAAAATCTGTCACAAGCATGAGCTGAAGCGCTGTAGCGGATGCCTGATAACATTTTATTGTTCACGAGTATGTCAGACCAATGACTGGCGGCACGGTGGACACCGTCAAACGTGTGGCGATCTCTCAGTGCGCCGAAAACGTGAGTTCAGCCGTTTAATAATGTCCTTTATCGATGACGAAGAGGTCGCAGAGTATTCACATGTCTGCGTAAGCGATCGGTCCTTTTTGCGTGCCCTCGTACATCACGAGTACACGACGCGGTGGGAGGAAATTGCCCGCCTGCACTTGAGCTTCATGCACAAGAACGCGGGCGAGGTACCGTACACCATATTTCACTTTACCGCAGGCAGCTGCGAGATCGAATTCGGGGCGCTTGAGGATCTCGGGTCCGACTTCGACCACGATGTGGAGCGAGCGGCGACGAGCGACGGAATAAGGCAGCTGCATCTCATGGAAGTGTTGGATGGAGATCAGGAAGAGTCTCGCACCTGGCCGTTTCCTCTGCGTTTGACGAGCCCGGAATTTGTTCAAGGGCTGAGAGCGATTGCTGAGACACTTCCGCAGGGCTCCACTTCGGACGAGCTGGAGGAGTTTTCCACGAGGATTTGGGATTTGATCAATTTGAAAGTGCAAGTAACACATTAATACGAATATCCCCTCCGTCGCAGCCTGATTCCGAAGGAGAACGCGAACCACGTATGATCAACATCTCGCTTTTCACCAATGACTCCATGACGCGCCCACAAAGTCTCAACCACCATCATGGCCCACAATATAAGCCCGTACCAGTGACACGGTCTTGGATTCAGTGTCATGGCTCGGGCCGTCCCTAACGTGTCAGCCATCTCCGTAGCTACTCGGCAGTGAACCCATTGCAAACCTGCGGGGAATTCTTCGTTAGCTACGGAACATAAGGACTAGCCGACAGTAATTAAGGCATCAATTTAGTTCGCGAGGTACAGTTACAGGTACATCACAGAAGGAATGAATGGCGGTGACCTGGCCACACAGTGCGCCGCGGCGCAGTACCCGCATATGCAACTCGTATTCCAACATAAAACTGCGTTCCGGCGGTACAATGCCTTGAGCATTTTCTCTGTCTATCAAGACGCTTATATACTGTATGACCGAGCAGTGTGCAAGTAAAGTATGACGTACCATCCTTCGACATAGGGCTCCGACCCGTTCCCGTTTCGACGGGTCTGACGGCCCTTCGCGACGGTTACCGACCCGTCCGTCGGGCGATTTCAACTTTTCTCAAAACGGACGGGTACGTGACGGGTTCACCCGTCAACGGGTAACCCGTACCCGGCCGTCGACGGGTTGACGGGTGTTGCCGAGGGTTATGTTCGGACAAGCCA
This sequence comes from Mycena capillaripes, assembly GCA_029204075.1. NCBI lineage: Eukaryota > Fungi > Basidiomycota > Agaricomycetes > Agaricales > Mycenaceae > Mycena > Mycena capillaripes. Next base: position 4,686,351 of record JARHKZ010000003.1, on the reverse strand, counting down.
GCCGCACATTCCGGCCTGATGCTATCGCCATGTGATCAGTTTAGCCGTCACGCCGAGGTTACCGGCTCGCCGGCACTTGTTCTGCCGTATACCCCAAAAACGTTGGTTCTTTTGTAATTAATGCCGGTTAGCTACCCCTGCTCCCACCACACCTGCCACTTACGCATGTCTCGTTGACATTATACACTAACCTTCATGGTAACACGCTCGCCTCGAATGTCCTAATTCATGTCTCTTGCTGTGATATGTGGTCTGGATGCAAGATTGTATGGCAAAATTGATGCTGATAAAATTTTTGGATGTCATAGCCAATGAGGGCATTTCCTTTAGGGGCATGAAAACTTTGTCGCATAAGTATCAAGGTTCAGAGAGTTCAGATATGGTTTCTGAACGCCTGAGAGCGCTTGGTGAGAGAAATTAAAGTACGTATAAATTTACTGTTGCTAATGCAATTCAGAAAATCAATTCAAATTAAGCACCATATATGCCCGACCCGTCCGTCGGGACCTCTTAGAATTCCTGTCAACGGACGGGTGGACCCGTCCCGTGGTCAAAAACGGCCGTTTTTTCGACGGCCGTCACGTTTAACGGACGGGTCGGAGCCCTACTTCGACAACGTGCTTCGAGGCCGGCGGTTACAGATGCATAATACTAATAGCGCAGTGGAAAGGCAGCCTAACACGCGTGTCCGCCGGAGAGCACCGTACGGTATGCAGCCATACACTCCAAAAAGGAGTCCAACTCGAACAGCTTGAGACGCGTCGTGTCACCGCCTGTGACATGTCACTCTCTCGTCCTCAACGGTCATGGCCCTCCCCCTTCGCCTCTGTTTCGCGTTTTGTGCTGCAAGGAGAGCCTTACGGAGTATTAAAAATGCGTTTCTGCAACAGTGCTCCAAGCCGTCTCTATTCCGACTTTTGGACCGCTTCTACGGCTGCAAGTCGAGATAAACGGCCTTATTGGTAGGCGCGCGCGACTCCTCTTTCCACGGCTTCTAACTCGAAAATCCGCTGTCAAGAATGCCATCTAGTATCCAAGGACCTGACAGACTCGCTCAAGGAGCGCATGACACAGAACCACGACGAGATGAATATCGTGTTCAGCATTATGGTGTTTGGGACGAACGTTTGGCCTCTCGCGCCGCCGACGCACGACTTTTTGATGCCGCCGGAGCTGCTCCCGACGTTTGAGAGTTTTACGAGGTATTATCAGACCAAGGTGCGCGCGAATTCTGGTCTCGTCGTCTCTTCCCTCCCGCCCTCGTCGTTCTCCCTTGTCGTCCCCTCGTCTCTCCCTTCTCCACCGCCTCTCCCACTTCTTTGTCCCCGCCCCATTCTTTTGTCCTTCAAGCCCCTTACCTTTTCGTCCCCTCCCTCGTCTTTGACTCGCTATCCGTCACCCCCGTCCTTCTCGTCCTCCCTTCCTCCATCGTCCGTTCTGCCCTCGTTCTCTACGCTTGCTCCATTCCTCTCGCTTCTCCTCCCTCCCCTCCCCCCTCTCCTCCCCGACACTCGCTAACTAACCCACCCACCCCCAGCACTCCGCCCGCAAGCTCACCTACCTGCATAACTACAAAAACGAGCTACGGACAAACTACACGAACCAGAAGTCGCTGCTCGTCTTTCCTTGCTCCTTGAGATGAATACGGTCGCTGATGCATGACCCACCGCACACAGGCTTCAAGAGCAAAAAGATCTGGCAATTTGGCAGCAGTGGCCGAAAAACCTCAAAATGGCCAGCTGAAAATTGGGCCCAAAGCGCAGTGCAAAGGCTACACTGCCTCTATACTAGACTGGGCTTGGCCCAATTGGGAGCAGGTACAATCCTGTTTCCGGAGTTACGGCTAAATTGGGGAGTGCGAGTCGTCGTGTGCATGACATCAGTGCCGCGGCTAAAAATAACCTCAGCAACGCGACTATTATTACCGAGCTATATTTATGTGGCGCAGTGACTCTGAAGACACCTTGAAGACACCGTCGCCCATGATGGCCCCACACCACAGACTGGAATGGATCCCCCCAAATCTCCGCAAACTCCTATTCAATCGAAGTCGGTTGAGACTCAGGATAATATGTGCTGCGATATTTCTCATCGTCGTCCTCTCCCTCACCACCATCTCCTTCATACTCATCCTGCCGCCAATAGAGTATGTGGCTGTTCAGCAAACGATAAGTGATAATCCGACTCTACCGCCCGACATTCCGCCCCCAATCCTCGCGCGCCCGGGTCCTAAAATCGCCGCGCCGGTGACCGAACTCGTGGGGGTGTTCGTATACCACCCTTTCGTCCCTCCACTTCCCGCCGGATACCTCGTAAACCAAACTGTGCGACCAATCAGGGCGCACGGGAGCATTTCGGACGAATGCCTGGATAAATGGGTGTCGACGGGACAGTGGGACGACCCGTGCGCTGAGGGCATGGTGCAGGACGCCATCGTTGATCTCGTCTACGTGTGGGTCAACGGATCGTGCGTTTCATTATTTTTTTTCTTCCGGATTTCTACCTAACACGGTTTGAATTTACGAATTTTCTAGGGATCCACTCCACGTCGAAGCGCGCGCGGAGCTGTCGGCTGCCACGAATTACACGACCACGAAGGCTCGTTTTCGGGAGCATGACGAGCTGCGCTACTCACTACGTGCGGCGCGCCTCGCAACCGAGAGCTGGCCACACACCCGCTGGCATGTCGTCACCGCAGACGTGCCTCACCCCAACCCGAACACCACCGATCACGGACGGCGCCTAGGCCTTGTTCCGCAGTGGCTGGACATCAATTGTGCATTCCACAGCCCCGATCACCCCTCTATTTATTTACATCACGGTGTGTACCAATTTCCGTGTTGTCGCAACTATTAATGGAGTCGCAGATACGGAGATCTTCCGGTTGACGGGGATACCTGGTACCAACTTGACGTCTGCCGATGCGATTGACTGGCTAGGCAAAGTCATTCCCAGTTTCAACAGGTACTGTTTCATTGTCGTCCCCATGTTCGATTATTGATTAAACGTATTATCTAGTCACGCCGTCGAGTCGCAGCTGCCACAGCTCGATCCCGAAATAGTCGCGGACAGCATGTGAGAACCCACTCAGATTTTCGGCGGATGTTGCTGACGTCTCACTGAGTGTGGCGTTGAACGACGATCAATTTCTGATGATGCCCATTCCCCCTTCAGCGTTCCACAGCACACTATATGGCCCGGTATTTCGCATGCAGCCGCATCTATTGGTTGGAGGCGACGCGTCCGGTGATGCGAATGGCAATGGAGAGTGGCGGTCGCTCGGATGGAGCTCGCATCTGATGAGTTAGTCTATATTGAACACATTGATTTACGGCTGATCCTCGCGACCAATCTACAGGCCAGCGCTTCGGGCTGCGGAAGCGGCCCTACACGCAGCATAACGCGCGCGCACTCTCGGTTCCGCTGATGCATGAGATGTCGCTGACGTTCGGAGCCTATTTCGCCGCGACGCCGTTCTCGCAGTTCCGCGGGTCGCACAACGCGCCGGAGGAACTGGAAGTAAACACGATTTTCATGGCAACGCATTTCGTGATCGAGCGGCACCGAGAGGCTCTTCTGTGGTCATGGATTGTCGGCAAGTGGGGCGGCCACCGCGGCGTGCTGGGCCGAGACCAGAAGAAACGAATGTGGCGCGAACTGGACGGACGCGAAGGCGACACGCTAAGTTTAAAGAAAGCCACACGGTCAACGATGGAAGATATCGAGCTAAACATGTGGATGGCGGGAGTGGAGCCTCCGCGCTCGTCCAAACCCAAAGTGGTTGGGACCACGAAATATACCTGGGGTATGTCTTGCACGCATTCACTCATGTGGTGACTGATCGTTGCAGAGTAGTTTCGATGGACGGATACAGCGCGTCGTTCGCGCACTTGGCTTCGTCAACCGCCATCGCACGCAGCGAGTGTATCGGCGACGAAATGGAGCTTGCGTGGGACGTGTTTCTCCGAGTAGTTAAAGAGAACATCGCGTGTGGGGACGATAGTATGTATTCAACATCTCTGCGCAGTCTAGACTTATACTAGCTTTCACCCAGTAATCGCTGCCCTAATGCACTCGTCAACAAGCGGCCTCTCAATTTTCCTCCCCGCACCGTCAGTACGGCCCCCTTCCGAGGCGGATCCCATAATTCTCCCCCTCGAAATGCCTGCCGAGGCACCACCATTTCCGCAAAACCCGCGCAGATTTGCTGTCCGGCTCCTCATGCGCTATGCGTATGCGATCGGCGAGTCGCCGATGAACTTCATCGGGCCCACGACGGCGGCCCAAACGGCGACCCTCTTGAAAGGTGCAGACCGCGGGTCTGACGTGTTGTTTGGCATTAACGATGACTGGAACGACGGGGAAGTTGCCGCTGCTGATAAGGTACTGCTGGACTGGTTCCGGCGCAGGTGGCCAAATAAACTGCAGTGTGAGGTGTAGAGGACAATTTATTTGTGAACCAGTAGTGGTTTAGGTTAGATAGAAGTCAGGGAACAATACCAATAGTGCCGTTCAAAGTAGCTCCTACTCGCTCCTACTCGCCTCTTACTCGCCATTTACCGCCAAATTTGTAAAAAGGGAACGAGTACTTAGTCAAGAAGGAACTGTCTTGAGGAGGCCCACGAAGGTTCACACACGGAGAAGATACGCACTTGACCCTCCATAGGGTTAGCAATAAACCCCAGTGTGCCGTGCCAGATCAATTCTGTGGATGAGACTCATGAGAGTCATAACAAAAAAAGAAAGAAGACGAAAAGAAACAACGCGTGAAAGAGCTACCGTTGCCCCAACAGATCGCGTGGACTTCCAGAAGGCCACAAAAGTTTTTTTCGGGTCCTTGCCCCTTCACCTTGCCCCCACTTAATGTCGGCTATTCCTAGGCCAGAAGTGTGCGCAACAGATCCGGTCAAATTCTCAGAGTTAACAAGTCACACACTAGGTACATACTGAATTAGGGCACTACCTAAGATACAGTAATAAAGAGGGAGATTGTCTCTGTTGTAGCTTAGCTGGGATTGCGTGTTCAAAAACGCCTCGATGGCGCAGCTCCGTCGAGAATGCGATTCCAAATCGACGCCTCATGTGCGCCTCAGAAGCCCAGTGTCCTCTTGGCATTGTTATGGTTAATTTCGTGCCATCCCTCTGTCGAACTGCATGTCATCCTCCGTGGTGCCCGGCGGGACGCCGTGATTGTATTTCTCGTCTCCATGGAGTGTCCGACACCGGGGAGGTTTATTCAGACTGTGCAACAAGCGGTTGGCGTGCCGATTATACATATGGGACCAGGAGGAACGGATAAATAGGAATAAAAGAATCGGCGTATCATACGGGTGAGATCGGATCCAAGGAGACAACCACAGGTTTTATGAACGACACGACCGTCCTACTCGCTAGCAGGCCATTCTAATTCCAAGGGGACATATCCTCAGTCGCTGTGGCGTGCGAGGGCATCGTCAGGGGGTTCTTCACCGATTGTGTTCAAATCCATTGCTTCGGTCGTTCGTGCTTCGCTGAACCAAAATATGGTGCTGAACCGAGCCGTCCGAACGTGGTCTTTTTCACCAACGATATCTATCGTTGTTACAATGATCACGGGGATATTCGCAACAATCAGGCTCACACAACCCTGGATGTATCGGATGACCATCGGGACAGTGTAACTCCAACAGCAACAACGTGCATACCTCGACGATGCCTGAAATTGGAATCTTGAAGTCGTAGTCTTTGAGGATAAAGGCGGTGTGGACAAGCGAAACCTGGTGGAAGATGAATCTTCGGGTAAACCTGGTCAGCGGACAAGGTGAAACGTACAATTGTGGTAACCACGCAGGTCGAGAAAATGAGGGCTAATTTATGACCTAGGGATTTGTCGAGTAGATGCCGGAACAATGGTAATGGGGCGAAAAGTAAGATTGAGTCGGAAATCACATCCGCTTGTGAGCATTTAACGTGAGTAGATAGATTCCTTAACAAGTCGAAATTGTGTGCACTCACTGACGAGCTGGCAGATGGCGACCTGGAGCGGCAACTCGCACTGTGGGTTTTCAGAATCCTTCCAGGAGGGATCTGATTCGCAGATCCAAAGCAGTTGTCCTAGCAACAGTAGTGCAGTTGTGACAAAAGCCGCAGCAACGCAGAACAGTCGCCTGCGTCGTGCGGCGGATGGATCGATCCGAACGATACTGAACAAAATGCTCAGTCGGGACCCCCTACAGGTTCCGTGGTTAGGCAAGCTATCCATCTATTCTGGAACCGACAGACCAGACGATGAGATAAAATGCTATGGCCATCGAATAAAACACTGGGTATATTCAGGGAAACATGCGAATTAGGTTCGGGAGGAAAGGCATTTACCTGCTATTCGTGTTGTGTTCGACAAATGATTCGGAAGTGGGATCTGGACTTGTTCGTCAGTGCGTTCGCTTGTGTAAAGACCGACGGAAATCTGCACATGCAGGAACACAGCGACCAACTGAATAATCAGAGCGACGGATCCGAACAGGACCCAAATATCATCCGCCCATAGTTTGTCTCGACGTTTGTGCAGCCTGGCACCAGGAATAAAGAAGAATCCGGGAGAGTAGGTAGAAGGCCCACCGGTATATTGTAGCCCCTAGGGCAAAAAAGCTGCATGTCGCAGAAGTAACTAGATATCGACTGTGAGCCGACGCTCGCCGAAATAGTAATGTTTTGCTGCGGACAAAAAACCGTGATTTTTGGCATAATATTCCGTCCCGCCAAGGACAAATATCATCCAGATCACCCGCCCGACCCATGCCTTTTGGCAAAAGGCATGGCTGTGAGGCCGAAGCCATGACTTTGGCTTTGGCCTGGTCGCCGATTTTTGAAAGCCAAAGCCAAAACATCACTGCACCGAAAACAAGTCACATACTTTTTAGACGCACGAGAGGGTCATTGGCGTCGATTCCGACATCCATTATACGCCAGGAAACATGGGAGACTCGGAGCAGGAGAGACGTGGACAAAGTTAAGCATTTTAAATCAGGTACCGATGCTGTAACCCGCCACATGGCCGGACGTATGTCGAGCTGCTCCTCGGGCATTCGCAAGGCATTCGTGAGAAAATTGTGAACAGGAATTCACATGCCGCCAACCTGAGCTTGTTTGACGGTTGCGGCTTGAGTCTCAAAGGCTTGTCGCCTCGAGCTTGTGCGATCTCAGCTGACTGGGGAGTCCCAGGTCGAAACAGGGATGTTGATGATAAATGCCGTACCCGCATCGATTCCAGCGACGACGGCGACCTTCAGTCGCCAAGTGATCGGCAATGTCAATTTCGGCCATTGCCGCTGGCAAGGCCCCCCCCTCTTTGTCACCCTAGGGTAGCCCTGAGAATCCCTTCGGCCAGGTCCCAACCAGGCCGATTTGCTAATTTTTGTCCAAACATGTTTTCGTCTTGGGTTTTGTCCGGACAGGCCCTAGCCGCATCTGTCTTTGACATTTTGATTGCCGTTTTGGGTTGTTTCACGCATTTTCGCATTGTTGATGGGATGTTGTCAACGATGGGGAGCTCCACATTACTTAACCTTGAAATTGGGTGAGGATATGTAGGATGGTAGGATGGAGGACTCTCTTGAGTGAGAAGGAATTTTAATTCTGATATACTGCCGAGTTCCGGCAACTTTGCCCCATCAAAGCGGCTCAACTCCGAGAATAAGTAACACGAAATTTTTGAAGCTTGGCGCGCATGAGAGCCTTTGTGATTGTCGGGATGAAATGGTAACGAACGTCGATGTGCATTGTACTTGGCCCGCGCGTGAAACGTTGAGTCTCGAGAGAGCGCAGTGATAGTACCTTGATTATCGGAAAAGAGGGTGGTGGCGGCGTTGGAGAGGAATTTAAACTCGGATTAAAATTTCCGGAACCAGATGAGTTCCTTCGCAGCGTGGGTGGGGCGACGTACTCGGATTCGGTGCTCGAAAGAGTAACAATGGGTCGTTTCTTCGAGCTCCAGGAGATCGCGCCGTTTCCCAAGAAGAATGCAAATCCGGAAATGGAATGGCGATGGAGCTGGGAAGCCCAGTCGGCGTCCGATTAACCAGAAAGCGAAGTGTGCTAGCCGCGAAGTACGAGCCGGTGGTCCCGAGTACCTTTGACGTACTTGAAAATTCGTTGTACAGCTTCAAGTGAGTAGTAACCGGTGACTCGACGAATTGGGCGACGTGCAATGCGGGAGATGCTAGATCGGGTAGATTCCCGCACGACAGATAGAGGAGTCTGCCTACCGCCCTCCGGTAGTACTCGTTTTGCGCACGGGAGAGCATTTGGTCGGATATCCCTGATGTGTTGTAACTTAGGTCTACACCCGGTTCCATCGGGGTCATGACCGGTGCGGTATTCTCAAGCCCTATCCCCGCAAGAATTTCGTCAATGTAGGACTGTTGACCGAGGGAGATGATCGTTCGCCTCGAGATCTCGGGTGACATTGAAACCGAGTAGCCAATTGATCTCCCCGAGATCAAACTTCAAAGTGCTAATTGAGGTGCACGGCATCCAGGGTGTCGGAAATAATGCTAAAGTCATCCACTGTCGACGCGAAGATGGTGTAGTGATCTCCAGAATATTTCAAGAACACAGCGGCGTCGGCAGAAGAAATGGTGTAGCCGAGTGACAGAAAGACAGATGATAATTTTTGATACCATTCGCGTGCGCCCTGTTTAGTGCCGTACAGACCCTTCGTGAGTCTTACGACGATTCGGCGTTCAGTATTGCGATGCGCCTGAATTTCGGAGGGCAGAGTCCGAAATTTGTCGTAATGGGGTGGAAGTTCCATATAGAGTTCTTCCTTGAGTTCCGCATTCAGGTGCGAATTTTTGACGTCGGCCTGGTGGATAATAGAGCTCCTAGAAGCGGCGAGAGAGCGGAGAGAGCGGAGGGTTTCGAGTTTTACCCAGGAGCGTATGTCGCGTCGTAATCCACGCCGAAGGTGTGGGTAGTGCTGGCCAAAATATGATATGAATACGGATTTGGTGTATCATATTCATATTTGTATCGTATTCACCTGCATGGGCCCGTATCGTATTTGTATTCACAGCATGAATACGAATACGATACAATATGAATTAGATATGGATATATCCAAATATATTCGGCCACTCAACTTTGGGCACTGAAGACCCACCCAACTGTGCTGGAGTATGTTCTGGATATCCTAACACATGTTATATTGGACTTTCTTTGGATATTTTGAGCTGAATGTGCCTGGGAGTGAAAATTTTGTGGACAAGAAGTTTCATGTCAACATCACTACATTTTGATGCCGTCAACAGAGGCGGAGATGTCCGGCAGGCGGCAGATTCTGTGCCTGGGGTGGTCGCCCTCGGCACATGGATCACTTTGACAGGTCGGCTGGTGAATTATGATATTCCGGCTTGTGGTAGTCTAGTTTTAGTTGTGACATGTTAGCCGTAGGTTAAGCTTCTGCGGCATCGTCTATGCTGCACTCGATCTGCACCTGGCTGAACTTTGGAATTGTAGGAAGCCAGTGCAGGGGTACTGAAAAGCGATCTGTGCACCCATACAAATTTATTTCAGGTTGATACCTTTGAAAATGAAAAATCTGTAAGTCAACTATCGTGAGAACAGACGCACAGCCACACAGACGCACTCACCAAAATATGCAATGGACACCCAGATTTTTGGTCAAACGAAGGGGAGGTGGGGGGGAGGGCATATAAATGTGGCTTTGGGCTGAAATCGGACTATACTTGCTCGCTTTCCGCCGTTTAGTTCTTCCAGTGAGGCGTCCCAATTGGGACTGTCCTAATCGGGAAGCCTGACCTACGGCTTGACCATTACAAGTGAAATCAGACCATATATTTGTTTATTTTTTCCACTCCAAATTCTGAAAAAAAAAAAATACTCAATATTTGGTCTGACTTGGGAGACTAGGCTTGTGGTGGGTGACAGCCGTAGCGGCAAAACCAACAACTTTTCGTATTCAAATATATTTGAATACGCTGGGGCCCGTATCATAGTATATTCGTATTTTATCGTATTCATATCTGGTGTATTCATATTCAATGGCGGCCTCAAAAGCCGTATCGTATTCATAGATTTTTGAATATATTCAAAATTAAATTTTTCGTATCGTATTTTTGGCCAGCACTAGGTGTGGGTGAAGCCTTTAGCTACAGTACGAGTCGAGCCTTGTGCTTTGCAATGCCTCCGAGGGCGTCCCGTTTGATCTTGAAACGTAGCGGTACTTGATGATATTTGCGCCAGGCGGGGCTTCGACGATCTCCCAAGTGTCGTGCTCTCGATTCCGGCGAGTTCGGCCTCGATCGCGGCTGACAAAGCTTCCGCTTTTGGACTTGCAAGCGCTCCTCGCTTTCCTCCACCGCCATGCTGTACTCATACGCCATGCATGCCCACACCTCCCGGCCTCGTCGATTTCGACTCCCCCTGGCTCCCCAATGCCCTGTGCATCCACGAAGAATGCCATTTCTTCGTTCTTTTCCTCGGCAACCCCGGCGCGATTCTGCAAGCCTTTATAGAAGCCTGGAGCTTTGCGCGGATGCATCCCACGGCCAGTATCTGGGTCTGTATCGAGTAGACCATTGCGCCGTACGCGCAGTTCATGTGGAGGAGGCGCAGGAGGCTCGGGAGTAGACGGCGATGAAGCGGGTTCTGGAATGGGTGCTTGGGCAGTATCTTCGAGGTGCGCCGTCGATTCGATTTTGGCGACGTTTTGTCGCCCGCGCTTTGGTTCTGTGTCGCTGTTTTGGGGAGCTTCGGGCGTTGGCAGAGCGGTGGAAGTGGGCGGAGTGACTATCTCCCCTTAATCTGCACGCTTTTCTGCTGCCCTACGTCGTTTTTATTGAAACTGACGTCCCTTTCGACAGTTATCGAACCCTTCCCAGGCCAATAGATGCGATGTTCATCTTTAGTCTCCTCGTCGTACCCAACGAAATGGCCATCGACGGCCGGATTTGTCAATTTAGGTGTTTTTTTTTTTTTTTTTTTTTTTTTTTTGGTGGTACGTACAGAAGAGACATCTAACAATTGGCTAGACTCTCGGCTGCATAAGGAGTGGGGGCCAAAGGCCTCCCACAGAGAGATTGGTCACAATAAGTCCACCGCCCAAGGAAATGCATTTATGCACGAAGCGGCTCGCAACAGTGTGGGGCTCCGGGCTCACCTGTTTCTACCCCGACGGTCCGAGACCGGCAGTGGAGGAGGTGTAAGCGGCCCAATACCCACTAAAACCTTGGGCACTCTCAGCCAGTTTTCTGGGAGTTTGTCCTCGTTTTGAAGTATTGAACTCCATGTCTGGAGTACGAGGGCAGGCTTAATAGAAATCCCTTTATCGTACCTTGCTTGATTTGATAGTGTACAGTCGCGTTCAAGACGTTGATTGATGCGGAACATCCATCTGTTGTGTATCTCGGCATTGGATAGGGGTTCACCAGCTCTTTCAATCACAATGTCGTTTCTAGCTTTCCAGATTATAAAGAGGGATTCTGATACGAGAATTCTGTAGAGTCGTGAAGCTCCTGGGAGAGCTTTCCCATTGTCGTCGTGGAAAGACGCTAGACCACAGCTTAGGACACTGCCTAATGATAAGTCCGGCCATGTGTTATGTTTCTTGAGCCATAATTCTTTGGCAAGTTTCCAGATTAATTCTTGGCCTGGGCGCTTGCATTTCAGGAGGATGTGTTCCATGTCCTCGGTTTCATCACAGTACTGGCAGGTACCCCAATGTTCGCACTCGGGGATGTGTTTCCAGAAGTCTCCTATGCGATGTGCATTGTGCATAGATTTCCATAGGAAGTTACGAGCCTGGCGTGTAAAGTCCTTGTGTCGAATTGACTTCCAGATTTCTGCTGGGAGAGGTAGGCGATTGAAGTTTTGATGCATCGCAGCTTGTACTTGTTTGACATTGTTGTCCGTAGCCTTTCGGAATGGTTTGGCTTTTACTTCCTTGATCCCCGCATACACGATGGCCTGTGTCAGGGTTGATAGTTTTGCTCCCTCCAGCCTTAATTCACTGGGAATTTCGAGATTTACTTGGTCTGGCTCTGCTCTTCATCAGGAAAAAATTCCCAGAGAATGTAGTCCTATGTAGCCTTGATAGACGCTATAGCGCCGTAGCCTGCCCCCCTTTATGTAGTGATCCTGTAGCCATCTGTAGCCACGGCTATCAACTCTGTATTGCTAAATCCGGTATGATAGCCGCAGGCGTACGATAGATAGCTCGACTAGCCGCATAGCCATGTAGTGCTACAGAGTCCTTATAGCCCTCCATATTTCTTAGTCTTCTGCATGTAGACCAGGGCATTTTCATTTTTCCCCCCTTTTTCCTTTACGCCCACGGTGCCAAAAGAAGACATAAATAAATAAATAAAATCATCATTGCAAGTCATCGAGATCGTAAATATCGTAAATCATCATCAGAGGGCAGCGTCTCTACAAAAAAGTACTTAGGTGACTTTGGGAGGGATTGCATCACTAGAAGAAAGGTACCCATCCTCGCCATCAGTATCAGTGGTCTCGCCTTCCTCGTACTCCTTGAGAGCTGCAGCGAATGCAGCAGGGCCAATTGCGGGAGCCCGGGCTACTTCGGAGAGTGGCTGAACCCCAGCATGGAATCTATGTGGAATTTCAGAAAGATAGCATAGCACGAGGAGGGAAACATGCCGGCCACGGTTGTGGATCTTGATCTGAATTTTCTCCAGAAGGTCGTACTTCTTTGTGGCATCCCCGAACGCGATGAGATCTCGGAGATGGTTGTTATATACGGACCGATAATCTGCCTCGGAAAATTCGATGGCAACGCGAACACCGGTAAGCCATTCATCAATGCAACACTCAATCTGGCATCCTGTTAGAACAGAAGGGTAACTGGAGAACGACTTACCACGGTGAGGATGAGAGCAATGGCCGAGACGGGAAAAGGATTGAAATAAGCGAAATACTTGATGCCCTCGTCGTGCTTGTTCGCGAAAAACATGAGGTTGGCGATTAACTGAATCAAGAAAGTTTGATAGAGACCCGTCTTTGCGACGGGATCCTAAATCAAAGAATTGGAATGAGATTAAAAGAGGCGACAAATGATCATACCTCATATACAAAAGAATTACCCTCTTTGAGGTCTTCAGCCTTTTTGCGATTGGCCTTCAGAATTTTCTTGTTGCCACCAGTCTGGAATTTGAGGGCGGAGATCACAACAGGTGCAGCTTTTGTCTTCAGTTCCCCACGGAACTGGGATCCACGTTTGGTAGTCTTCGGGACAGTGAGGATGGTTAAACCAGACAGTTGGTCACTCACAATCTTGGCTAATGTCGGCGTGAGAGTAACTGCTGTGCCCGCATTTTCTTGTCCGTAGCACCAGGCCTCTTTGGCCCACTCGTTACTCAAAACGGGAGGTGGGAAAGGATTGCGAGCGGATAGGAAGCACCGATATGCACCAATGGCTTCCTTTGCCGTCTCTTGAGTCTCATCGTCGTAATCACCAACCTTGGGTCGACCACCATTTGCATTCACCTTCTGTGCTTGAGTTTGGGCGATGACAGAATCGACCGAATTGGAACGCCGTCTCTTATCGCCGACTGAGGGAGAAGAAGACCGGTCGTGGACGGAGCCAGCAGGTGAAATCGAGCGTGAGCTAGTCCTCCCACGCTGGCCACGACTGTCGGAACGAGTGTAGTGCTCCTGTAACAATTTGCATTAGTGAATTTGGATTGAAAAACAGATACGGCATACCTCTTCACCTCGGTCGGAGCAAGTGCCCTGCAAACGTTCAAGTCAGGTTCAGACAGAAAGGGGGGATTAATGGATCAATACGCACCTCTCGATCATCCGAGCGGCCAGAGCGCTGGTCCTATAAATATTCATGTTAGGAACCAATAAAATGTGGATTTGACATAAAGGTAAACACACGGCGTTAGTTATCTCCTTGAAAACTTTGGTAGAAGCTTGGGGGACTTTTGAAAGGCGGTGGATCAAGGCTTTCGCCTTTGTCTCGATTGGCTTTGACGGTACTATTTGAGAAGAAAACTAGAAATTATTGGTGAGTGCAGGGCCACAAAAATGAATAAAGGCCATACCGCCGGCTCGTGCTCTCGTTCAGTGGGGTCAAGCTCAGATTCGGAGTCGTGTACATTCTGGCGCTCGGCAGCCTTCCTTGTCTTGGCCGCCTTGAGCTGTTGAGCTTCTGCCTCCTCTTGGCCTGAATTGCATTGTAGTCAGTGAGACTAGATTCTCCGTTTTAATTTGACTTACGACGTTGAGCCTCTTTCTCGGTGAGGCGGCGAGCGCGCTTCTCGTTTTTGTGGACATTTTCCTTGGCTGTCAAACGGTCATCTAGAGCGAAGTTCACAACGAAGATGAGCATATATTCGGAATTACAACAGAAACATACCATTGCGGATGGACGAAGCGGTCTTGGGGTTGGAAGACATGAGGCTGGGAGGGGGCGAAAGATGGCTGACACTCACTGCGGTGAATCCCACTCTTTGTAGTGCTCGTCGTCGCTGAAGCGAGAGAAAAAAAAATGGGTCGATGCTGCAATCCCGTTGTCAACAATGAGCTCTCCAGAAGGAAATTGACCGATACCATCGGGCTCTGAATCAGCAGAGCGTCAGCAAATTGTGGTCAAAATGCGGTCCATGGTCGCTGGCGTTAGTGCTCGTCGTCGCTGAAGGGAAAAAAAAAGTGGGTCGACTCGGACAACGGGCTCTCCGGAAGGAAATTGACCGATACCATCGGGCTCTGAGTCAGCAGAGCGTCAGCAAAATGTGGTCAAAATGCAATCTGCGGTCGCTGGTGTCGGCGTCTCTGGAAGACGTTGTGGGGGATGGAGGAGAGATTTTTTTTTGCACCCGCCACGTCCACCATGATAACACCGGGTTCCACGATGTCGTCGGGCTTTGAATACGGAAACCGTCAGGAAGCACGCATGAGGATACATCGGTTAACGCACCAAATGACAGGCAGGGCTGCTCATCCGAGGGAATTATGGTCAGCATGTGTAGTAAGGAAGTCGGAAAGTGAAGGAATTTGCTGGGTATACCTTCAATATTCTGCGCGCACTCCTGCCCTGTCCTAATGCCCCCTACACGCTGCACCTACTGTCGAAAGAAATGCCTCGATGAGAGTGCAGTTAGACGGCACGTAGCACACACACCTGCTTGCTCGGCCGCATGGAAAGGCGAGTTCTCGACACCCGCGATCCAGCCCAACACCCAGGAACAGCCTGCGGGAGGTTGGGACGAGCTTGACACAGGACCAGACGATTCTGCACCTTCCACTAGCTTTTTCATCCCAAATCGAATCCGAGAGCGTTCACCGCCCCTGCCAGATATTGCAGCTTCAGAGCCCACGTCTAAACGGGCTCGGGTGGAAGAGGTCGAGGATGAAGATGATCCCGGGGTCTGTGGTCGATTTTTCGGACAGTTTCCCGGGCGTGTTGCGTCTGTCTTGGGCCATAGGAAGACTGTGTTTGAGGAGCTGCGAGAACGGCAAGAAGCCGACGGAGATCCCATTTGGGCACCGTTTGAGGATGAGGATGACTGGGAGCTGGCGAAGTGGTTGGCAAAGAACGTTACTCAGACGGCAACAGATGAATATCTGAAGCTCGGTGTGGTAAGTCTGGTATTCGTCTGATTTCGAAGGGAAGACTTACTCCCTTTAGACAAAGAATCGAACGAAACCTTCCTATCACAACAAGTACACATTTCTGAAAAAGATTGATAGTTTGCCAACAGGCGCCGATTGGACGTGTGAGATCGTTACGGTGCCTGGGAACATCGTCGGAGAGGATGGGAAGATGATGGTGGAAGACTTGGAACTCTGGCGACGAGATCCTGTGGAATGCGTCAGGGAGCTCATGGGCAACCCCGCATTCAAGGAGTTTCTATCATACGCACCTGAGGAGGTCTACGCTGATCCAGCGGGGTTAAAAGGACGAATTTTTGACGAGGCATGGACGGCTGAATGGTGGTGGAAAATTCAGGTTCGTGACGTATTGAATGATTCGAACTATGGCTCAACAGTCTGTTTGCAGAAATTGCTGCCTCCGGGGGTTGTCGTTGCCCCAATCATTATTTCCTCGGACAAGACGCAGCTGACGCAGTTTCGCGGGGACAAGACAGCCTGGCCCGTCTATCTGACGATCGGGAATATCTCGAAGGAGATTCGCCGTCAGCCATCCGCGCACGCCACGGTCTTAATCGGCTACCTACCTGTCACCAAACTCTCCTGCTTCACCGAAGCTACGCGTTCACTCGCAGGCTACCGCCTCTTCCATCGATGCATGTCGCTATTGCTGCAGCCGTTGATCAAGGCGGGCAATGATGGCGTGGTCATGACCTGCGCCGACTCGTGCTTACGCCGCGTCTTCCCGATCCTCGCAGCTTATGTGGCGGACTTTCCCGAGCAGTGTCTTGTTGCGTGCTGCAAGGAGAGTCGATGCCCCCGCTGTGTGGTCCCGTCAAATGAGCGCGGAAATCTCGTTTACTCCGTTCTTCGTGACCAAGATGAGACGATCGACCTCCTGCGAAGACATCAGAAAAAGCGCAAGAAACCTGCCGCATTCGAAGAACAAGGTTTACGTGCCGTATACTCGCCTTTTTGGGCTGAGCTCCCCCACACCGACATCTTCTCCTGCTTCACCCCCGACATCCTCCACCAACTTCACAAGGGCGTCTTCAAAGATCATCTTGTTAAATGGTGCAGTTCCATTGTCGGCGAAGCGGAGCTTGATGCGAGATTCAAGGCAATGAGCGGCTTCCCGGGTCTTCGGCACTTCAGTAAGGGGATTTCGTTCGTTTCGCAGTGGACGGGAACGGAGCACAAAGCGATGCAGAAGGTGTTTGTTGGCGTGATGGCTGGTGCTGTTACCGCGGAGGTTCTCACCGTCGTCCGTTCCTTGATTGATTTCATCTATTACGCCCAACTTCACTCTCATACCTCCGAGACCTTGCGCGCGCTCCAGTCTTGTCTCGAAATCTTTCATGAACACAAAGGTATCCTAGTCGAGCTTAGTGTCCGTGAGCACTTCAACATACCAAAACTTCACTCTCTCCAGCACTACGTCGACTCCATCATCTCCCGTGGCTCTGCCGACGGGTACAACACCGAGTCTCCGGAACGTCTACATATCGACTACGCCAAGAAAGCCTACCGCGCAAGCAATAAGCGTGATTATACAGAACAGATGACTTTGTGGCTTCAGCGCCAGGAGGCCATTCTCATCCGCTCGTCTTATATCTCCTGGCGCCGTTCCCCCCTCTCTGCTGTTACTGTGCTCGACGACTCGGATTCAGAGGCGGAATCCGATGACGAGAGTGACAGTGATGTAGCGGCACACCTTTCCAGCACCACCGGTCATTCCGCGACCATCTACCATGTCGCCAAGGTCCCCCCGATGAAAAATCTGAGTCTCACGGATCTCGAGACTCTGTATGGTGCAGTCGACTTCCTTCCCGCCGTAACTACCTTTCTTGCGGCGCGTTCTTCCAACCTGTACATCAAGCCTGGCAAATATGATCGCTATGACGCCTTCAAACAAATCACCATCACTCTCCCGGCCAACCGTCACCTCAGCTCCGCTAAACGCACAAATCGGATTCGCGCGACACCGATGAAGTCCCCCAGCGGCAGGAAGCCCGCAGTTCCTGGCCAATTTGATACGGCTTTCATAATTGAAGACCCATCGCAGTATCGCAATGCCTTTCACTTGGATGGTAAGCTTCCACCGAACTTTGCCGAGTTCCATGCTAAACTATATTTTCCAGGTCTCCGTGTCGCTCAGATTCGTGTAATCTTCAATCTTCCTCCTCAGTTCGGCCAATTCCCCCACCCGCTAGCGTACATTGAGTGGTTTACTCCGCTTAATCAGCCTGACCGCGTCTCGGGCATGTTCAATATCCGCCGCTCCACGCGAAATCATCGTCGCAATGCAGCCGTCATTTCTGTTCAGTCCATAGTCCGGGCGTGCCATCTCATGCCTAAAAGTAATTCCCGTCTCATAGATCCCAGCTGGACCACAAATAATGTGCTTGATTGCGCTGATGTTTTTCAGGTCAATTCGTACATACACACAGATATGTTCACCATAATGAAATAATTTTTTTGTGCTCAATGCGACTGATGCGCAACATAGTTTCGATAGCTCTATTAGCGTCGCCGAGCTCGTATATGACTACAGATGAATAGCGGCGGCTACAACGGCCTATCTAGACATCAGCAGCGGCTATCTTGACGTGATTGCGCTACCGAGCTCACACAGCCTGCTAGCCGAGCTACAGATCGCTTCTTAGCCAATATATCTAAGCGGGGAGCTACGGCCAGGAGATTTTTTCCTGATGTTGTGGCGCCTTGTCGGGCTAGCTTCTGTGCTTCTGCAATTCCGGCTATTACGGGTGCTCCGTCTGACCCGGCGGTCTTGAAAGTCGTCGTAACTGTGCGTCTTTTCAACAGGGCGGCCAGGGCTCGTAAGGGAATTTTTGCTGTTATTCCTATCCAGCCTTTATCCTCCCATTTACCTAACTGCTCTAGAACCGTCTTTTTCACGGCATTGCTACAATAAAAATTGAGCGGGGCAGCTGGGTGTGCATTTTGTACACTCTGTATGATTGCAACTAATTCAGCATTGAAGACTGTCTGGCCCAATGTTTCTGGAAGCTTTATACTGGTATTCCTCAGGTCACCCATACCATACCAGGCACTGCCTCCCGCCGTCTGCTTGCCTTGCGTATTTTTTGCGGTTTTTCCGCTGACATATATGTTTGTCGTGATTGAACCGGCTTGGACATTTTGGTATTCTGGGCCAAAAACTCGAGGTGGCTGGGGTTCCTTGTCTGTTTTCCCAGTTAGGACTCGAAAGCCCTCGGTCAAGGATTCAATTTGCTTGGGTGCTTTGTATGCATCTGCTGAGAGCACTTCCGCGCTCCTGTGTGGGTGGTTATCGTCATCGGATGGTCTTCGTGGGTCCCATTTTGGGAGTAGTTGGTCCAATTTTGACGCCGTTGTCCGTGCACAGGAGTGAGGGTTCTCACATCCTCTGTAGCGTCTTTCTTCTTTACATCCTAAACACTTACAGTTTTTATTTGGTTTGTGGTCGTCGTGCTGGATCTTCTTTCGCAGTTTTGACCCTTCTCCGATGTTCTGCACGCTGTGTTTCATGCGGAGGCATTTACAGGCTGGTGTATTGTTTCGGATTGTCTTCGTTTTATCTTCTTTGTCCTCGCCGAAGTGATGGAAAAGGGGTAGTTGTTCCCGTAAGTTCACTGATGGATTCACCGTATCAAAGATCACCCCATATTTATTCGCAGATTTTAGCATTCCCTTGAGGTGCTTTGGATATGTTCTTTGGTTGGTGTGCCAATTTTGCAGGAACATATTGACGTGCGTGCCAGATTCGACCGTGGAGCTCTCAACGTCCCGCTTTTCCAGTTTCATATCAGCGATGTACGCCCAGTTGGCTCTCTTTTCAGGGTCGAGTTCAAGGTAAGATTTCAGTTTCATAATTTGCAAAGCATCATTTCTCGCACTTATGTCGAGCATATTTTTTCCTCCTTCGGAAATGGGAGCCATCAGCATCTCACGGGACACCGGGGAGGACTTTGCGCCACCCCACATGAATTCGCGTTGAGACTTGAGTAAGTGTTTGAGAACTTTTTCGGGCATGCCATTTACTTGAGTCAGATATTGGGTCATGGATCCTGATGTAATTTGGTCGACGTGGCGTCGTCCGATTTTGTTTTTTTCACCCAAACCTTGCGACCCCATTCGATGAGATTGGTCAGATTAGGCTTCTTCCCCATTGCTACGTCGTGCAGCGTCTTCGCCTCGGGTAGCACCCTCGTCGGCGCGCGATTGCGCAGCCATGTCGAGTGCAGCCAAGGCTCGGCCATTGCTCGCAAGCATTCAACGTGCACCCCGTGGCTGCGTTGGGACGCGCCGTTCTGCGCAGGTGAGCCGTGCACTGTCAGGTGCCGAATTGTACCCTTCGCTTGCAAGTATTTACCGAACGCATTAGATTTGAATCTGCCGTCGCCATCGCTGCCGGAGATCTCGACATTGCTCTTGCGCTGGACGTTCATCCAGGCCTCGTGCTCCTTGTAGTATTGGAAGACTTCGTACTTTTTCCTCATAAAGTAAGCCCGTTCCTCGTGCGAATGCCGATCCTGGAATGTGAGGCTGTAAACTTACCCCCCTAGGGAGGTAACTTCGACTGGCTCCCACAGTGCACACGTCCCCGACGACCTTTCCGCCATAGACTTTCCGGCAAATGCTTTTGCTCTTTTTTTTTGGAAACGGCTTTCTCGTCGCCTTCGCACGCGTGCACGACTCGCAGAACTCCGGTTTGGGGTTTATGTCAGGCTCAATGCCTGTCGCCATCCCCTTCAGGACCATTTCACGTAGGTCGGCATGATTTGTATGACGATGGAGCTCGGAGATTGACATCAGCCGCGAAGCGCTGGCGGCAATAGGTGTGTCATTTTTAGTGGGAGGTCATGGTACTGACGCGGAGATGCGGTGATGCGAGATTCGAGACGCGGCGTGCCCAAAACGGACGTCCCTTCCTCGAAGTGGATGATCCCTCCCTTCCGGCCGAGGCAGTTGACCGAGAGCAGGGTAAACGCAAGCTGAGGTGAGTAATACATGTTCGTGAATAGTGCGCGAGTAGGTTTCTCACCGCCTCCCATCGGAAGCGGCACCTTTAGGTCCCTACGACCCTGTCGCGCTAAATCTACGGCTATCGGGGCCACGTATGGGGATTGGTGGGATCTCCAAGAGGTTAACGAAGCTGTCACGGTCCGAGGAGAAGTGTCGCGTCGCGCATTAATGTCCGAATAGCTGTGTACGGAAGGAAATCCGTAAAAGAAAGATTAAGTAAAGAGAGACGGTGTAAGCTTGTACCTCAACATCGCATCCCTCCATTGGGCGAATCCATAAGTGCGGCTGGCTGTTCTGCGCATCTGACGATGGGTCGCGTCCGCTCATCGCAGGCTTGTTTGGCATTGTCCAAAGAAGAGCTTGAGGCGATGCTGTAGTACCAACATCGGCGGGGATGTGTAAAGCTGTGCAAATTTAAGTACCTTAAAGCTTTGTCGTCTCCGAGTCTATTCTTGACTCGCTCGCTCTTCCCACCGAATCTATGGTGAGTAAACAACTTGCGTCTGAACAACCTCTGACTCTACTTCCAGCAGCCAAGATTCCCCTCCGAAACAAGGGACATGATCATTGATCATCTCCACGATGATGTGCCTACTTTGCGGCAATGTAGCCTTGTGTGCAAAGAATGGCTTCCTGCTGTCAGGTTCCACATCTTTTCGGTCGTCCACCTCAGCCTGTACAGCATCGATCAGATGCTTGAATTCAATTTCTACCCTGGGTCTCCTATACCCCAGTACATCCGCGACCTCTACATTATCGACGGCCAAGGTCGCAAATTTGATCCCAAATGGGTCAATCCAAAACTGTCATTAGTCCCCTTGAGCTCCATGACCTGCATCTCGTCCTTGTCGCTAGAAGGGGTCGAATTTTCGGAACTCTCTGGCGCTACAATGGCTGCCCTATGTGGAATTGTGGCTCGAGTCACTCGTTTGGAACTGGCATATGTCTGCTTTAAAGACCTGGATGGCTGTTTGGCTTTCCTGGGGGCAGCAGTCTCTTTGAAATCCCTCACCTCCTGCGTCACCAGGTTCGAGGACGAAACCTGGAGTCCGGAACCAGTCATTGCCACCAACCTACCGGAATTGGTCGAGCTAGAACTGGAGAGTGGTGGCGATCCCCTCTTGGATCTTGTATGTTTCATGAGCTCCCCGCCACGCATTCGAGCTGTTAGCCTGTATTTGGGCACAGACAACATCTCAGCAGTGGCCAGCTTCCTCCGGCGCCTCGGCTCTTCGCTCACGCACTTACATATTCAGTCATATTCCTTCGCCAGGACGCCGTCAGGTCTGTCCTTCCAAAATTCTTCCTGCCCAAGTACTCACTGGCGTCAGATATGAACGCGGAGGGCATTGATCTCTCCAAGAATCCCAACTTGAAGACCATAATCTTCGGGTCAAATTCCTCGCTCTGGATCGTAAAAATTCTCGATACAGCAGCCCCAACCCTAGAGCGCGTCTATATGCAGCTCCCTTCAGACTATTCCGATTTCCCCAGTCTCACCCGCATTTTCATGGGGAACAGTGCCCTGCGGCGTACGGGGATTATTTTATCCAAACTTGATCTCGGCACTCGCAGTGCAATTACAGGGTGGCTCGAGGATGCAGCCAACCCGCCAGGTCGCATTCAGATTCGAGATCACGAGATTTCGCTGCGCGACTTTCGACCCGAGTTCATGTAAATAGTTTACACCTCGACCTTCAGGAATGTATTCTGGCTGACTGCGCAACTCGTCAGTTAAAGGTAAGTAACTCCGTTATTATGCAACACACCCTGCCACGGCCCCCAGATCTTGTATTATCATATCACAAGACGAGCAAAAATAAAGGCTGGACGTATTGGCGGATGATCGTCGCTATCGCCTGTTCGTAGTATAGAATCGCCCCGAGTTCTATCATTTACACTGAAACTCCCTCTGTATTGATGGTTGCTAATTATATGTACGTAAAGAAATATACTAACTGGCAATGTCTTGGTTTACTATAGAAAGCTGAAGGTGTCCCATGCTGCCCGTACGGCAAAGAGCTTAACTCCTGTTTCCAGCCCCTCATACGCTGACTGGCAACGAGTTGCGGGAAGTTGGAGTTTAAACCGTAGGATGCTGACGACAGCGTTGTCAGGCTAACGCGGGAGAAGCATCCCGAGAATCCTTGGATACAAGGCAGGGCGTCGAGGGAAATTTGATCTACTGAAGGTCACTCAGCGCTCACTCAGTGTGATATAAAAACCCACAACCATGTCCTGATTCTACTTCCCTTCATTGCGCTTCGAGCCCTTTTTCATTCTCAATTGCAACCGGTGCGTCCCAGCGATGTGCATGTTGGGAGAGATGCATATATCTCCTGACCTCCTACCCTTGCGCTCACATATCGTCTCCAGCTAAGCGGTTATTCGCTTTGTTTCAATACACGTTGCATTTATTTAAGCGTTGTACGCTATCACGTGAATAATGCCCTCCATCAATCGCCTTGTTCTTTTCGCGGTCTTTAGTCTTTCGGTCTAAGTATGTGCAGTCCGCTCCCATTTCCAACACTGCGGGCGCAGCGCTCGCCCGTGTATGTTTTTATCACCATCACCCTGCGTGTTCGTGCTGAGGATCTGCAGGCGATCGTAGTCACTGAGCGCGATGTCGTGACCGTGCGTGAACTTGAGTCAGATGTCGAGGGGCTCGTGGCACGCATTTTTGACGACGAGGACGTCGAAGAGCAAGAGGATGATGACGAAAAAGAGGTAGATGACGGTGAGCTCGACGTATGTTACTTATTCTCGCCACGTATCCGCATGTATTTGACTTGACCATCTGGCAGCTTCAGGAACGAGGGTTTGACGAGGTCTGTTTTCATTGCGTTTTACGGAGGACTATCAACTCATGGATTAATCTACTCGCCAGGACATCAGGGCACACGCGGCGAAGAAGGCAGCGTCAACACCGGTGAAGAAGCTAGGGCTCCGACCCGTCCGTAAAACGTGACGGCCGTCGAAAAAACGGCCGTTTTTGACCACGGGACGGGTCCACCCGTCCGTCGACAGTAATTCCCAGAGGTCCCGTCCGTCGAACCCGTTACGGCCGTTTCGACGGGTATAAATGGTGTTTAATTTGATTTAATTTCTTGAATTGCATCAGTAATGGTTAACCTATACATACTTTAATTGCTCTCATCAAGTATATTCGGGCCTTCATAAACATCAAAATCTGAGTCGTCTGAGCCTTTATACTTGTGCGAGAAAGTTGTCGTGCACCTAGAGGAGATGCCCTCATTGGCTACGACACACCCAGAAATTTCCCATCATCAACTAAGTTGCCGTACGATCTTGCATCCACAGTATATCTCGCGGAAGGACATGAATTAGGAAATTTCGTGTTACTGCAAAGGTTAGTGTATAATGTCAATGTCAAGGAAAAATCACACCAGATTGAACATTGGCAGATAGATGTTTGTAGTGCGGTCCATAAATATAATACTTAATAATATATTATTAATATATTAGCAATAATACTTAATAATATATTATTAATATATTAGCAATAATGCTTAATAATATATTATTAATATATTAGCAATAATACAGATACGATACACCAGGGAGGCAGACCTGACAATATTAATACGGGAGAATATATTACGATATGATATGGATATAATATGATACGTGGACACCCGTATTATTGTATTATCTTTGTATTATGGGTCATCTCAAGGCGATTTTTGCTGCATTTGTTCCACCTCAGCACCAATAAATTTAGTGTCCCACTAGATCTAGGGCTAAGAAAAACCAATTGATGTCAGAAACTCGAGGAGGTGCTGTTGGAGGGCTCACAAGCAACTTACAAGCCCCCCTCAGCGAGTAACTCTCGTTCTGCAGCGCTCCGGCTCAATACAGAGAGACAGAATGTCGAGTATGGATTCCCTTAAAATTCAACCAGGGGTCGCACTCCATCAGTTCTAGTTCTCACCAGAAGATACCACTTGGTACAATATTACATGGTTTTGGCGCTGGAGAGGGCTGATACTTAGGTGAGTCCCACTCGCCTCTGTAATCCGCCTGCTCAGTATGGGAGGGAAGAAAGCCAAAAGGTGAGATTTCTCCAAAATTCAACCAAGGTTCTCAGGATTTAATTTCCACACCAAAAGTCGAGGTTTAGCTGCTCGAGCCGTATTATTAATATATTCGGAATATATTATAATACGTATTAATACATACGCAGATAATATATTACGGATACGATACGGCGCTGGGAGGCGTGATATGATATTAATATAATATGATACGCCAAATTTCGTATTAATATCATATGTGGACAGCACTAGATGTTTGTTCGTGTGCCAGAGTGACCAGGGGTATCTCAA
Organism: Mycena capillaripes; assembly: GCA_029204075.1. NCBI lineage: Eukaryota > Fungi > Basidiomycota > Agaricomycetes > Agaricales > Mycenaceae > Mycena > Mycena capillaripes. The sequence goes on along the minus strand of JARHKZ010000003.1, from coordinate 4,661,362 downwards.
TGGAATGTTAAATTTTCAACACGAATACAAATACCATCCTGACCGTGAGTTTCGGATGTTCAGAGCAAGTTGCCGGCGAGCCGGTGACCTCGGTTTGACGGCCAAACTGATCGCATCATGATAGCATCAGGCCAGAATGTGCGGCTGGCTTGCTCCGAACATAACACCCGTCAACCCAATACACGCGGAGCTGTCAAACGGCTGATCGGCAATGGTCGGCATTGGTGATCGCTGTAATCCACTGTCAACTCATTGGGAATCGGTGGACTTCAATGGCCGCACACATGGAGCTTTTGCCCACTGAGATCCAGTGGATACCAATGGAGCCTCCGTCCTGAAAACCACCGAACTCCAGTGTTTTCCACCATTCGACGCCGGTTCTCAACACAGTTCGATGGAATGTGTCTGCCTTCACAACCAGTGGAAGCCCCCAGAACCAGTAGTTGAGGAGTATAATGAAATCCAGAGGGATTCATTGGAACTCACTGTGGATCTGGAAGAGCTAGTCAATTTCCCCGAATTGTGTTGCTCTACGGAATCTTCTGGGTGAATAAATGTATGTGCTGTGATTAGAAAATGTATGGAGAATGCAAAAACAATGCCTAAAGTCACACTGAACAGTGCTGAACATCGTACTATATTTACGTCTGAACAAAGTCGCGTTCTTTCCTGAATGTGACCATGTGACCGTGTTCCTTTCCTCAAGTTGAGGGGAGCGAGTTGGAGCACTTGTACCGTACCGTAGCCGTACTGTATTCATAATACAGTAAAAAATGACTATACTCGCACTTGACCACAGGTTCATCTTGGTATTACTGCCAGTAATTCATGTGCAAGTAAAATTTTATGGAAGATTGCGGAGGGTACAAGCCATCAATGTCCAGCAGTACACAACAGAAACCACTGGATTTCAGTGGGCAAAGTAATACAGCCGGTTTGGAAAATTTAGAGGGGTTTCGTAAATCGTTGATGCTCGATTTTGGTTTACCTCTGTTTGCTGTTGCGTCCCCGGCTCCACACCTCCGAGCCACTGCCGAATGGTGTTTATCTTTTGTGAAACCCCGCTGGACTTCGCAGAGCCACAACTATGCATATTCTGACAAGATTGAAGACGACAAGTTGGCCATCCATGCCGAATGGCCCGAGTTGCAGCGTAATGCGAGCAGGGACAGTGTACGGCAGTGTGGAGCTGCTCTAGCCGATGATACTTTTGCAAACAGAGGTAAGCACAAATCGAGCATCAAGGATTTACGAAACCCCTCTAAATTTTCCAAACCGGCTGTAATGTGGGCCGATGATTTCCAGTGTCAATCAGTGGATCACAGTTATCTCATTGTCACACACCGTCCAACAACGGCCGCCAATAGCCATTGGTGGCCACTGGTGGTGCCAGTGACTTTGCAAGTGATGGGTGTATTACTCCGTCAACCCGTCCGTCTTGAAGAAAGATTAAACTGCCCTACGGACGGGTCGGTAACCGTCGCGACGGGCCGTCGGACCCGTTGAAACGGGAACGGGTCGGAGCCCTAGAAGAGACCCAAGCCCGCGCCAAAAACCACCCCTGATAAGCGGGACTGGCAAAGGCCCTTCCAAAGCCCACTCCTAAGCCAGCCTCTGACGGAGAAGACGACAACAAAGGCTCTTTCCAAGGCCAAGGCCCCCTCGCAAGCACCTGCTAAGGCCCCCACGAAGGCGTCGGCACCGGCCAAGGCTCCTGCAGGTAAGCCGCCCGCTAATACGAAGCCAGCAATAACTGAGCCGCCGACAGCTGCAAAGTCGAGATGTCTAGTAACTGACGAGTGAGATCAGTCACATGACTTCTTTGTTAGGATGATGGATTCCCCTGAGATAAATCCAAGGGGGAGCATAAAAGGAGTCAAATGTGGTATGGTATCTGCAGAGGAAGATGGCATGCAGGTTGCAGGTGACACAATGATACAGCAGGTGACAGGCCAGGTATTAGCTCTTTTGTGCTGCGAGGCACTTCTATGATCGTGGATTGTCGACAAGTGGAGCGGCCACCGCGGTGTGCTGGGCAGCGACCAGAAGAAATGAATGTGGCGTGAACTGGACAAGCACGAAGGCGACACACTGAGTTTACAGAAAGGCATGTGGTCGACGATGGAAGATATCGAGTTTAAAGTTTAAACATGTGGATTGCAGGAGTGGAGCCTCTTCGCTCGCCCAAACCCAAAGTGGTTGGGACCACAACATATACCTGGGGTGTGTCTTGCACGCATTCACTCATGTGGTGGTTGATCATTGCAGAGTAGTTTCGATGGATGACTCACGGCATGTCTAAGTCCGTGCTACTGGTAAGATACCCTAACGTCTTGGTTATACCGAGACAGGGTGGCGGCCCGTGGGTGGAAGAAAGACGCGGCTGTATCCAACAGATCAGCGCCCAGAGTGATGAAACTCAGCAAGATTACGACTAGACGGCGATCATCCTGATTGCCTCTCACCCAAACAGGACCACACGCGTTTGCTTCTACCGCCACGCTATTTCGACGCGACGTGGACCCTGCCTCCGACAATGCGCCAAACCTTACTAAGGACGGCATCTGACCAACGAGGTCGCGTTCAGCTGACCTCGCGAGTCGCGCGATCTCGAAGTGCCGGCGCTCGCGTGCGCGTATCATTTCATGACTCGGGAGAATGACTAACATGATCCAGCGTACATAAGTAGTAGCGCCACCACACCAGCCCTTTGAAGCCTCCTTTCCGCCTTTCATGTCGTCCGCCCTTCCGAGCGATATCGTGGATCAGCTCCTGGCCGCGTCCCCAAACTTCGACGCGCTCACCGCGTCGATAGGGGTGTCGAAGGCGTGGCGCGAGGCCCACGAGGCGCACCCAACCTCCATCGCGTTGGCCGTGGCGCGCAATATGGTGGGAGAAGCTCTCCCCCAGGCGGTGCGCTTTCTGCGGTACCCATACCCGAAAAAGGATGACAATGAGTGGCCCCGAGACGTTGATGACGAGGACGACGAGGATGACTCCGAAGAAGATTCGGAGGATGAGGAGCGAGATGGCGCGCGCGGAAAACGGAAGCGTCAGACGACGATAAAGCTACCTAGGCGGTCGCTTTCGGAAAGCGCGCAAATCGGTGAGCTGACTCCAGAGGAACGAAGGAAATTGCAGGAAAACGCGGCAATTGTTGCTCAGCTGGAAGCACTCTTCAGTTCTCGGTGCGTTTGTTGGGTCTTGAAATTCTGCGCAGTGATTTACCAGTCTCATTCAGGCATAAAAACCGCAGATACAAAACCAGCCAGCTCACACCGCTCGAATCGAGCCGCTTCACGCGTGCAATGTACCGCATCATGCTGTATTGCGAGCTGTTCTACTACCCACTCATGATCGACGACACCGATGCGTATGAGAAGGATGATCCTGAAATAGTCAAGATATATCGAGATAGAAGTGCGATGCTCAATGAGTATCCGACGCCGGAGCTGCTCGAGATCCGCACTGTTGTCGCATTTTTGCACGACTTAATTTGGGACGTAGAGGAGGCGGAAGGATACAAGGAACCAGAGCGTTCGTTCATTTTCCATTGCCCGCGCTATGGACTGATGATTTCGCCAGACTTACTCGATATCTGTCTATCTACCGGACCAGCCGTGATTCTGCAAGCCTACCTCGCCAAAACTATAAATATTTTCGATGAAGTGTTGCTCCCGGAGGTTCTTCTATGCGGGTCGGCCGACAACGTGTTTTGGAGTGGATTTGTGACAACTCCGTTGGAGACGGTTTTGAAGGAACGGCAGGAGGTGTCTCCCCGAACCGAGTGGAACGCGATCTTGGACAAGATTTGTAAACAATGTTTGGCGCAAAGCAAACGTGTCGTCGTTGAAGCACCAGCCCCTCGCCTTACGCGCAGTGCCGCGGCCGCAGCTGCAGCCGCCGATGGCGTACATCCCGTTCCAACTGTTCGAGTGGGTCCTCCGCGCTGTGCGCACTCTTGGTGTCTCCACTCTCGGTGCCTCGCTGACTTTACGGAACAGGTTCGCAATGCAACGGCGTCGGGATCAAGCTGTGGAGCGAGAACAGTGAACCCCTTATATCCTCTCCCTATAGCTTTCCTGACTCGGCTGCAAACTGGGATACCCTTGACATGGCCTATTTCTGTGCTCAATTCAAGGGCAACCTGAGCAAGAACGAGCACGAGATGGAAGTGCTCCAGGCGGTGTTCCTGTCGCGCACGGACCGCTCGAAGTGTGTTGTGGAGGAGATCCATGATGTCAAGACCCCCGCGTTCGCTGCGTGGGCGGAGGAGGGGGATCTCTGCTCCGCGTGCCTCGACAAACTCGTCTCCGCGCATCTGCATCTGTGGCTCCTCAAACGCAAGGTCAAAGGTACGAACCGATCCGCTGGCACATGCATCTCAGACTACCTGCTAACGAGCCCCGCGCGGCAGAGGGCTGGAAACCGACTCCGGATTGCTGGTACGGCTACGATTGTAACACGCAGGTGCACAACCGTGCTCACGCCAGAGAGAAGAACGTAAGTTGGATCACTCACCAATTCTTTTGGCCGTTCGCTGACTGCCTGATTGACGGCAGCATCTATGTGCCCCGATCAAATAAGGTTTCTGTTGCGCCGAGTCACAGTCGTATCTCAACCATGCACTACTTAATTATTTAATAGCTACGGATTATTCAATCCTATAGACAAGGCAATTGCCTGGTTATTACATATTTACTAAAGCAATGAACAATACGCAGCCGACCCACACGAATTGCACTAAGAAGAAGAAGGATCTGTTGAATGCATTAGCGTATGTATTCCGGTCTCATACTAAGTATATTCAAGCTCATCTCCCTCTTTATAAGATTACATCTGTCCGTCCTTCAGAAGCTTTTAAAACTCTGCCTGGTCTCCGCTGATGCCGTACACCGAGGCAGCTCTCCGCCCTTGATCATCGGGCTCCCGAGCTATCTTTCTCGCCGCCGCACAGGTAATCATCATTCGGCATTCTCGGCACTGACGTAACCCTTAACAAACTTTGACAGATGCTGCCCTGGTGGTAACAGTATTGAAAGTTGTATGGGCTGGGGTTCGATCATTTTAGTTACAGGTTAAGGCGTGAACACAAGATCTTTCAAACCGTGAAAGAATACCCGATGGCGGAACTCAAGTATGGTCAGACAGTTCACTTGTGATGGCAGTTGACGGTATTCCTTAATAGAGACCTTATCATCTGCCAACTCATTATTACTTACCAGATCCACGACTTGTTGTATAACGCCGCTTTGTCGCCAAGCCTTGACGGCGATCACGGAAACTACGACGAATATGGTCCGAGTTCTCCCTCAACTGATTGGACTTCTCAATTCTGCTATGGCGCAGGAGCATCTTCCATCAATTGCGCACTTGCGCCTTTGTGGATTAGTGTTACATCGATCTCCGATCAGCGGTACCAGCGAGCAACACGGCGTCTTTGATGACTGAGGCCTAGTCCGCCCCACTGTCCAGCTCTAGAAGCCCGTTGTGTATCTTGGTTCCGAGCGGGGTCAAGATCTCCGTCCACCAGTGCAAGGCGGACCATATGGACGGCTTTTTCACTTCATCTCATTCCTACTCAGAATTCGTCGCAAGGCTGTATACGGACGGAGCGGGGTTCACATACGCACCAACGCCGTTTTGCCGGCGTCGACGGTATTTCAACCATTTAGGTCGCTCGATGCGATATATCTCCTCGGAAGCTGTTAACATCAATATCTTTCTCCTTCAGATATTTATCAACAAAGATCCGAACAGAATTCAAGACTACTTAATACTCGAGTGTGCGGTGAATGAGGTGGCATCTTCACCTTCTCGTGTTGACTCTCTTGTCGAGCTAGTTTCTACAACAATGCTCTTGTTTGTTTTCACCCTTTTGCTGGCGCCTCTCCTGGGTAAGTAACTCTCGCATGAACTATAAACTTATGGCTGATCTAGTTCCTCTTTTTTTTCCGTAGGACATGCACTTCCTGCCCCAGATTTCGAGGCAACCATTCTCGCCGCCTCTGACTTCCTGGAGTTCGAAAGTTTCCAATCGGTCTCGGTAGCTGGTGTTGCAGGAGATGTGACTACCTACGACTTGATTCATTTCTCGGAGAGCTTTCATGATGCAGGAACCGGTACGTTTTTCGGTGTATACGTTGATGTTGGGTTCATTAATGTCTCGCTCTATAGCCACCTTAATCGAAGGTCCAAGCGGATACACGCTGACGTTCCTCAATCCAGGCGTCAAATTCGGTACCACGACCCAAGGTATAATGGACGAATGTCAATTCCTAGGCACGACGGCAGCCTCTTGCGTTGATTTGGTTAATCCGGGCAACCAACTTTTCACAAGCGTCGAGGCCTTGGTGCCCACCTGGACAGTCACCGCGACCGGCGACCGCCCGACTTCGTCCTCCCAGGCACCTTCCCGTCCCGTCTCTTCAGGCCCCGGCGCCGGATCTGGCACGCCGACGTCTACTTCTGGCACGGGGGGCAGCCCGCCGCCGGTGCAGTCCCACAATGCGGGCGATGAACGTTATAAATCCGAGATTGGGGCGGTCATAATCGGGGTCATTGGGTATCTCTGGGTGGCTATATAGGCGTCTAGTAATGCCACCTCTACTTTCCCTTTTTCGGAGATAGGTCTTCGGAGCGGTATTTTTGGCAATAAAGGAGTTCTGAACATACAAGGTTCACGAGCTGCTTTTTGTGCTGGTTTTTTTTCAGAGATGAAATGAAGTTTATAACTTCTTGGATCACTTTTCGACCTTCCGTTGGAACATTAGATCCCGTTAGAGAGGCTGAGATCGGACGATAATTTCTTTTTATATTTCACTTCTCTAACGCCCAGTTGAAAAACTGTGTCGAGGTGCAGCTACTTACACTATTTTCACCGTTGAACACACCACCCGAATCAACCAAGTACAAAACTGTGTTTATCTAGTTGATGCATGGACCCCTTGATCGCTGCAAGGGTGTATAGTCTCGCCGTATGGCCCCCTCCAACGCCAGTAGGCCTCGTCCCCGCGGGTTTCCGCATGTCGGCCCACAGCAGCGCCAGAATTTCATTCTGGAGGAAAACCAAGGCGTAAAATTGAGCAAATGAAAGGCACGATGCGATGGAGCGACAGAATAAATAAATTGCCTTTCGCGTAAATTTATTGCCGCCTTCGCCTCACTCACCAGCATTCTTGTCTTCAAACGCGAATCTACGCAGCGCCTCAAACTCGGGCCACGAAAGTGCTTGATCGTACGGCTCCTTCCCGACAGCCACCAGCAGCGCATCCTCGTGGTGCTCATCGTGATATGTGGGATCGATCCGAGTCGGGAATAGACTCGACGCGGCTCGCCGTGCGCGTTCTCTATAGGCTCGACAAAACGTACGCGCGGCGAAGGCTCCACGTCTGCGGGGTAACGTCCCCTCGTTGAAATACGAGGAAGCGGCGCTCGTGACGTGCGGAGATGGGTGTACATCCACAGCTGCAGATACAGCCTCGTCCACAGCCGGCGTAATCTTCCTCTCTTTGCGCATGCATCGCTGTAAGCGGGCACCTCCACGTCCGCACGCGCGCTCGGCGACGGCGCCGGACATGGGGGCGGGAGGGGAAGGCAACTCGGAAGATTAGTGGCGGCGGTCGGAGGGACGAGGAGGCGAAAACACTCTCTGCCCTAGAAAGAAGGAACGAAATCCAAAGCTGAAAAACCAAGAAGCGACACACAGAGACGCAACTCCGTCCATATAGATAGCCTCGACATCCACGCGCTCATCCTCCTCGCGCGCGCCTTGCCCTTCCCCTTGTCCACCCAGGGGCGGGCGTCAATGCCATCATACTGCATCATCACGCACGCGCCAGCACCTGGCTTCCACCGCTTGCGCATCTTGGGCGGACAGATCGCCTGCCCCTGCATGCGTTGCTGGTCCCGCCTCTTGTCGCACTCCCGGCCGCGCCGTCGTGAAGGCGAGGGCGCGAGGGAAAGGAGGACCGATGAGCGGCCCGTCCTACATCCTAATGCAATCCAGGATCGATTTCATATGCACCAGCCGACGAGAATTGAAGGTGACAGTGGCCCAGAAAAAGCGAATCCAAAGATGAAACAAAATAAGTCCAATCAGCACATCGTTCCGAGCGGGCGCGAGGGGGCTCGCCGATCTCGGTGGGGATTCTAGAGAAACTATACAAGCTCCTCGTCAGCCTCGACCAGAGGCAAGCGATTCCGAGGTACGCACGCCGTGGTTGCTTTGAAGGCGAGGTGGAGCAGAGGGAGGTGCGAGGCGAGAGATCCCTACGAGTACTAGGGAAAGGAGAATAGAGCAAGACGATGAGGAGGAGGAGCGGCGTGGCTGAGGAGGTGGATGGGAAGAAAGTGGCAATAGTGCTGCATCCAGCGGGGACTTGAAGCATAGGGGATAGCCTAGAAACGAAATTGGCTGGTTAGAGCGAAGGATTGGGGGCGGACGGTGGGCAGAGAAGAGATGACGTGGGGGCCAGTGATCCGAGCGGAGCGCGCAGGCAAGCATAGCCAAACAGACGCGTCGCGTGTGGGCGTGTGGGCGCTAAGTACGTCCGGGGTGCAGCATCGGGGGCACGCGGCAGCGTAGGAACGGGCTGGTGGAGCGCGCGCGAGATGCAATCGAAGGCGGGGCGATGTGGGTCCCACATGGCGCAGGTGGCCGAATTTACAAGGCGGGTCATTGAGCGGAGGTGGCGGCCTGAGGTGGTCATTAAAAGGGCCCGGAGATCTCGGATGTGTCGGGCTTGAAGTGTTTTGAAACAAATTTTGAAAACCCAACCTCGACGTTGCGTCGTCCCATGTTCGCAGCGGTGGCTCAGTTGCCCCCGGTGAAGAGAAATACGGTAGACCTCAAAAGATCAAGCAAGGGTTTCAAAGCTGAAAGAAGTTGAGATGAAAGTTGAGCAATTGCATGTATATATTATTTTTGAATAGGGAGCACAATCAAGACAATCCAATTCTTGACTACGGTAATCACAGCGTCCATAACGCGCTTTGACGGTAACCTCTGAAGCCATGGCCCTACAGGCGACGGGTTGCAGCTGTCCGGGAAATCGATATCCCCGTCGGCTGGAGCTACGTTCTTTTAATTCGGTTTGCCCTCGACTCTTTTCTACTGCCCTGCTGGTTGTTCTCTCAAGAAAAGTATTTCGTTAACAACTGCTGAACTATCACGACTTGGCTAAGCGCCGTACTAAAATAATTGCCCCGTCCTATGAACCAGATTTCCGGCCATCCTAATTGCAGACATCACTGACTGAGGTGGGCTCCGTCTTACAACCATTATTACAGAACTGGATGAAGCTGATGACGCCGTTGGAACCGCCAACACAGCTGAACAGGTCGTCTGCGCCACCATCGGCCTCGCCCTGGCCCGCATCGGCGAGCGCCTGGTCGATTTGAGGCTGGTATTTTCCTGTAGTTCGAAGATTAAAATGCGTCTATGTACTTTGAACTGAGGATGTAGTGCGTACCGATTTCAAGGAGCGTGCGGCCGCAGTAGTTCAGGCCTGGAGTACAGTTGCGCGCAGCGGTACCCGTCACGAGGACCAGGACGGAACCAAGCAGGACGGTGGCTGATTTCATGGCGATGGCGAGATATCGAGATATGAGTTTGTTGTTGTTCGAGTTCGAGTTCGAGTTTTGGAATGAATTTTTCTGGGGTGGGGTGTGGGCTTTATAGGTTTTTTTGGTAAGACTAGAACGTATTAGTAGGGTCGCTCTTTTTGGACGGGCCTCCCCGCGGCAGAAACCATTGTCATGCAACGTCCGTTCCGTAGCCCTGCTGCAGATATTCGTGTTCCCTCCCCTTCTTTCCTCGGCTCCTACCGCCCGAACTCAATAGATATGTGTCCCAAATGGACATAATGCGCGTAACATATACAGTTGTAGCAAGGCAAAGGTAGTTTCATCTACAAGACAAGACGTGCTTTGTATTAATAAAGACAAAGTGAAGCAGGATGCCGAAATGCGAGAAAGACAGCTTCGTATTGGCTCCGCCAGCTCCACATTATGCCCTGAACTCCACGGTTCCACCCAAATTTTCGCGATAACGGGTCTACTTTCCAGTGGATCAGCGTCGTTGCCTCAGTTTGACACTGCTAGGCTAGCGCCCGCCGTCAAGTTCCCGTTTCGGACAAGTTGAACGAAAGTTGAACGGAATTTCTTCACGAGTCGGGGCGTAATGAAGCCTACGGCAAGCGGCATCGATCCATATCGTCCGGGAGCGATTATCTTTGGAACTGGAACGATTACCTGCGGTACTGCGGATCAAGTCCAAATTTGTAACGGTGGATTTTCGCACCTCGGAAGGAAAGGTTGGCGGATATATTTCTCCCGAGCCGTGCTTGAAATCACTCGGTTGCATGACGGGTAACTTCAAGCGGGTACAGTTGGCGTGGATGAGAACCGCTGTGGTTGTACAGCATTGAGTATTACGAGCTCGGACGCAATCCAAGATGTTGGGATCACATCGTAACCACAGGTAGGTAGGTAGAATTACACGGCCGGTCCCGCTTAGGAACGCCAGGGCCCAGGAAATATCTTAGTGTACAGGAACTAGTTGTGCACTACGCTCCCTGGACCTCTCCATCACTCCGTAGCCGAGCTCACGGTCACAACCATACGACTTGCTGCGGTAGAACTAAAGAATAGATGGAGAAGCAATTAGTTGAAACATGGTGGCCTCAAAAACAAATTCGAGGACGTAAGACAAGTGGTTGGACCACCGCACTTATGCAAAGACGTTGTAGGACGCGCGGATCGAAATGTTGGAATGCATTTCAGGAAAAATCAGAATATTGTAGGACACCACGGTGCAGCAGGGTATCGGAAATAGGTAGATTTCGTACAAGCTTCACTGGCTTTTCTGCTCCAGCTCTTCGACTATTGGAGGAGGACGAAGTTGCGGAGGACTGCAGCAGATGAGCGGATCGTGCTGCACAGTAGTCGCATGGCCTCGCCGGGGCACTGCAATATTCGCATATCGCCGTGGCCTGTGTAGGGCAGGTTTTTCTTAAGTACTGGCAATTAATGCATCGTCCATTGCTCTGCATTTCCGGCATACGACGACATATGAATGACTCAAGTTAATTCTCACACAGGACTCGACAAAAGCATTCACTTAAAGCGAGGCAGAATCCCAGGCGTCATCGAGCTGCGTCTTCACTTCCACGCAGTATTAATGGTTCGTCCTCGCGAGTTCCTGCATGATATGGCTTCTGGATCTCATCCTCGTCTTTCGAGCTAAGCTGGGACGCATCGAGCCACTTCACTCCATCGTATCGTTCACCATGCTCTCGAGTTTCGACTTTTCCGGTCTGTCCGCCACTTTCTCGTCGTGTAGCGAGTTGGGCAGATTGCATGTGTGCCACCCAATTGCGTTCGTGGACGCTATGTGCGCAGTGGCGGCCTCGTCTTCCACTGTTAGGAAACAAAGCAGTCAGCGTGAAGAGACACATGGGAAACAAACAAACAAACGTACATTTGTACTTCTCAGAGTCCTCGATCATGCGGTTGATCTCCTCCCTGGATGACCGCCCAGGTTGGGCGTCGGTGATGGTGATGCTGTTCGAGCTGCCGGTTGTCTTGTCGGAGGCGGATACCGTGAGGGTCCCGTCCGCGTCGATGTCAAAGGTAACCTCGACTTGCGGGACACCGTGTGGCGCGGGATGGATACCGGTGAGTTCGAATGTACCAAGGAGGTTGTTATCTTTCGTGCGCGCGCGCTCGCCCTCGTATACTTGAATCAGCAGCCCGGGCTGGTTGTCCGCATACGTCGAGAACACCTTGCTCTTCTTGGTTGGAATGATGGTGTTGCGGGGTATGAGGGCAGTCATGAAGCCCCCGGCAGTCTCGATGCCGAGGGAGAGTGGTACGACCTCGAAGCAGCAGCACAGGAAGGTGGTTTTACCCGATGCCTCGCCGGAGAGAATGGCTGCCATCAAGGCTGCACCGTGAGCGACAGCCTCGTCCGGGTTGATGGTATTGTTAAGCTCTTTGTCGTTGAAGAACTCCGATACCAGCTCCACGATGCGCGGAATACGGGTGGAGCCGCCGACGAGGACCACCTCGTGCACGCTCGACTTGTCGATTTTGGAATCACGGAGCACCTTCTCGACGGGCTCGAGGGTGCTACGGAAGAGGTCCTGGCAAAGCTCCTCGAAACGCGCGCGGGTGATGGTGGTGCAAAAGTCGATGCCCTCAAACAGGGAGTCGATCTCGATTGAGGTCTGCATTGCTGAAGAGAGTGTGCGCTTAGCTCGCTCGCAAGCGGTGCGGAGACGCCGCATGGCTCGATGGTCGAAGGAGATATCTACGAACCCAATATCAGTATAGAAACCGTAATTTACCACGATGAAAACACGTACCCTTCTTGTTCTTGCGCTGAAACTCTGTAGCACAGTGGTCTACCAACCGGTTATCAAAGTCCTCGCCGCCCAAGTGCATGTTGCCGGCCGTAGCCTCGACTTCGAAGATGCCTTCATCAATGGTCAAAAGGGACACATCGAAGGTTCCGCCACCGAGATCAAATATGAGGATGTTGCGCGGGGTCGGACCCGCGGGTGTCTTGTCGAGGCCGTACGCGATGGCGGCGGCGACGGGCTCGTTGATGATGCGGAGGATGTTCAGGCCGGACTTGGTGCCGGCGTCCTTGGTGGCCTGGCGTTGCAAGTCATTGAAATATGTGGGGACGGTGACGACCGCATCCTTGACGGACGTGCCGAGGTACGCATCGGCGGTCTCTTTCATCTTGAGGAGAACCATCGAGCTAATTTCCTCCGGCGACTAGAATAAAAACAACAGCCAGAACCTGAGCCGGGTATAAGAGAAAAACCACAGAGGCTTACAAATTCCTTTTGCTTGCCGCGGTACTCGACGCGGATATACGGCTTACCGCCCTTGCTGAAGACAGTAAAGGGGAAGTGCTTGATATCGGTCTGCACTTCCTTGTCGTCAAACTGGCGCCCAATTAGCCGTTTCGCATCGAAAACCCTGCATAACGTGGGTCAGAAATCGCTGGCGGAAAGTATAATAATAATAGTAACGTACGTGTTACTCGGGTTCATCGCGACTAGATTTTTCGCCGCATCGCCAATGAGGCGCCCATTGTCGGAGAAGGACACACACGAGGGGGTGGTGCGGTTGCCCAGGTCGTTGGCGATGATGACAACAGAACTATCATATTGCCAGACGCCGACGCAGCTGTCAAATAAGTAAAAAAAGTTAGTCAGAGAAGTCGACGGTGAATAGGGTGTTTACATACGAGTAAGTCGTCCCCAAATCGATTCCAATAGCTTTCGCGGAAGACATTACGTATGATGCTGGGAGTGGGGAAGTGGGCGGAAAGAAAAATGATGAGTCGATAGCGCAGATTCTCGACTCTTTCGTACACGTCAAAAATCCTGAAAGATCCAGGACTTTCGATGAAGTTCTATCTCCCTTGATAACCATCTCCTTCGATCAAATTTCAGCACCATCGAGTCGTATCATACCGCAAAATGAGTCATTTCAGCGCAGCTGACAACGCTCGGGAGTCATGCAGACTTTGAGCCTTATCGTCAAGTGTCAGCTTGAAGCTCGAATGAAGGGCAGATGATGTTGCAGCCAGTCAGTCAATCCATCTGCGATATATATTGGCTGGTTATCGGAGACGCTGAAAACACACAGAAGAAGCTTGGCCTTGGTTTCGAGTTGGTGATAAACGGTAAGGGCGGATATACTCCGATTGTACTCCGACTAACTCCGATGAGTCACGATGTCACTATGATGTCACCGTGACTGATGGACATTCCTTGCCTTCTCCTGCTTCCTGTTTCCAGCGTTCTGTTTTGTTCTTGCTGGTGAATATCGGGAAATTTTCATGCTCGCATCTGCTGTCTCTCTCACTGTTCATTTACATCTTGCAAATGCTTGGCCACTATGCACAAGAGCCACGCCACGGGCCATCTGCTCACCGCCCTCATTCCCTAACGACGCTTAATCCAAACCCCACGGCTGAATATCTAACTGCATAGGCCAACCCCTCATTGGTCCACATCGCCTACGCTCTGACCGTATGCTCGCAGCGCTACCTTTAGCCAACAACTCTATTCCTCTGCCCTTCTGAGTCTCCGTGCTGCCCCACCTTCTTTGCTGCGCGCCCTGCCCTCCTATACCCTGCCCTTCCCTGCGGCGCGGCCCTTTTCTAGCACGCAAAAATCCACGCAATGTGAAACACCTGCAGCAATGCCTCTTTCCCTGCAAGTGAATTTCGCCCTCGCATGCAATCCCCAGTACACCGCAATTTACGCATTCTGCCGACACGCTTGCACTGAACCACCCCGCGGTCCCGAGCCTCGCACTGACTTTACACTATTTACACTCTTGCAGCAGGGGCAGAACTTGTTCCCTCGACTTGTGTTTCCTATGATCTAGGTGCGTTTTCACACTTCTTATTCCTTTTCCTCCACCCTCCCCTGCCATCCCCATCCTGCTACGCGAGAATTGAGTGTCTAGCGTGCCGCCAGTCGTGCAGCTTCTCTGCACCGCTTCTCTTATCACCCCTCGTACAGCCGTCCCCGCCTCAGTCGAACGTCGCACACGACATCCCCCGTGACCACCAACGAGTCGTACCCACCTTCGTCACTTTGTTACTTAGCTTAGAAATGTGAAAACTAGCGAGTTTGATCGGAAACTGTGAAACTTCGTCAGATGGAGAGATTTGCAAGAAAGCTCGTCACTTCCACTGAATTCCGGTGAATTATTGTCACTTCTGTGGGTTGATCATATGCTGGGTTGGTGGAACAGAGGCGTATTCTTCCTTAACCATCATCCACACACCATCGTCAGTCGCGTTCCCGCCAGCTATGGAGCAAGAGCACGTTTTCGGGCCGCGAGCGGCACTCGGGTGACTCAAACAGAATGCTGTAGTGGATTGAGATTGACTGGGACCCGTATGTCCCTCATTCGAGTCTGATGCTCCTCATCGGAATAAGTTCAATGGTCAACAGCGGTGCCACCAAGGAAGTCAAGATCGAGCTGGGGAAGTGGGTTCATCGAAGTGCACTCATATTTCCGTCTCCAACATTCGACAGATAATGACAGGTACCAGAGGTCTCGTTCAGACGGTGCACAGAACAAGTACTTACCTCCTTTTTTCGTGGCGCTCATAGCTTGTCGACATGGATGATCTTGATGCCTAGCACGTCCCTCAATTGTGGGAACTTGCACGATCTCGCGAGGAGGTGAGGGAGGGTTCAATTATTCGTTTGATGGTATGCTGCCGCCTTTCAACAGATTAATATAAGGCCCAAAACTACCGCCTGAACTCTGATGAGAATAACCCCAAGTTCTTAGTGCGATATCGGAGTTCATACATTTTCGAATACTTAGTATTTGTTTAGTACAGTACATACATTGAAATATCCGGAGTTCATCTGTGAATGGTCTGTTCAGCTGGCTTTACTCACGAAGTGGAGAGAGATAAAATCAGTGGTAGGTCAACTTGTGCCAGATTCGGTGGGTGTAACACGCTCGTAACGGGCTTGACGACCTGTACATTCTATTGTGTCTCGCGCTCCAATCTCCGAGACGCCCGAGACAAATTTCACCTTCGGAGGGCTGGAAGTTGAAGTTTGACCATTATTCATATTGATTTTAAGCTCCAGAGTGCAACAACAATCTTTCTCCATTATTTGCATTCATTCCTCGTTGCCGCCGCCAGTCCAAGTCCAAGTTATCGTGCTTGTTCTCACGGTTCAACTCTTGAAGCGCCGCTGCTTGTTCACCCGCAAGATTCGCATCTGTGGGTTTTTCTCTGCATGGTTGGAACAGAAGCC
Organism: Mycena capillaripes; assembly: GCA_029204075.1. Taxonomy (NCBI): domain Eukaryota; kingdom Fungi; phylum Basidiomycota; class Agaricomycetes; order Agaricales; family Mycenaceae; genus Mycena; species Mycena capillaripes. Next base: position 4,645,544 of record JARHKZ010000003.1, on the reverse strand, counting down.
GGGTTAAGAGGACCCCACTGATATCTGGTAAGCCGGAAGAAACTCACATTTTCTTTCCAATAGAGTATGTACCTTGATGCAACACTGATTCTTCCAAGCTCTAGGTTCCTGATGGGACATGCTTCTTCCCGTCGCGCATGACCTTGTTTTTCAGGACGATGAACGCTTGCCTGGAAAATACCTATCACTATCACTGGGCCCTGTAACTTCTAGCATGAGTGCAGATGCTGGAGATCGAGGTTTCTTCCCCAGCCTGAACACACTTCGAACAACAACCAGGAATTTGTTCAGGGATGGCACACTGACTCTCTACAGTTATTGTTGTGTATGCACGCTCAAAGCTGAGCATTCGTTACTTCCGAATCTTCAACTAGTTTTCTTCCTGTCTGAGTTCGAGAATTCCCATGAGATACCCCATTGCCAGAAGCCGCACCAAATGTCACAGCTGGACCACTTTCTTGAGTGAGTTCTCTGGTGTAGTATTGACTGAATAGCTTGTGTCTACACTCACTTTATCAACGTGCGCATGTAATTCGCCCCTCATAAGGCCTTCTGGACATAAAATAAAGTGCCCAATAAATTAAGCAAAACAGTCGAGCCAGGTATTGTTCAACATATCAATTCGAAGGTTTGCACTGAACACTTCCACGACAAGTGGAGATAGATTGTTCAGATAGAGCCAACCCTCAAGTTTCTTCCGAAATGGTTGAGCACAGAATCATTGGCCCCGGGCATTCTCGGCCGTTGATTCCGAGTTCACAATCTACATATTTACTCTTGACTATTTTTACAAGGCATTTCGCTCCAGCTTGCACTACTATTGGCCCCTACTGAATCTCAGATTCACCAGGAGGAGCAAGGTGTCGACTCCCCCGATGGCATTGTCTGGATATATCTTGGTCTTTTTATTCTTGTATTTCTCGATGGTATGAACCAGGGCAATCTCTCCCCCTTCGTTTACGACCTCACCAGAGATTTAACGGTGAGTCAATAACTCACTGACTGTAGGTTTAATTATACAGTAACCATCGACAAAATCACCCACCCTGCTGTTCGCACCCCTCCTGGTCCACTAATACTTCTTCCAATGCCATCGTTGACCAAGGTGGGCCATCTTAATTGCGTAGCTTTCTGCAGTCTGATATGGATTCTGGGGTTCGACTTCCCACGACGTGGTAATTGGGTCACAACCTTGCGTTTTGGGGTCACGACTTTGGGCTGTCTGGCGTGCATGTTTCACTAGAAGGAGGCATAATATTCACCGAAGCCGCAGTGTTAACCTGGCGACAAGATACCAACGTCTCGAACGCAATAGGTATCCCGGACCAGTAAAAAAAATGCAGTGAGGTAAGCGATGAATATTTTTACGCTGCCAGAAAATATCAAGCTCACAGCGGACGATTCCTCAACCAACAAAAATTCGGTACGGCAAATGCAGCTGGCTTCTCTCCACGTCTTCCATTCAATCGAGCCCCCTGAAACGACCGCAGACCGTCGTTGACCAGGTGGTCGCTTCCATGTTTTAATTTGTCTTGCTCAAAGGAATTACGAGCAAGAGTACGGGTTCGACTCCCCACGATGATATGGCGATTTGTTGTTCCATTCTTTTTTTATTCTCCTGAGCGACGATGTTTCCTGGATGGGGGTAAAGAGAATCACGCATAGAGGACTGCCTTAACCCCCATCGAGGAAGCGCACCTCTCACGTAGACAGCTGCCAATCTTCAGACGATTGACAGAGCGGGCACCTTTCGGCCTTTCGTGTTGTTTGAAACCTCTCAGTCCCTGTCGGTGTTCCTACATTTACATGTCATCCGGCTGCTACTCAATATTTGTTGGTAGTAACGTGTTTGTGTAATCGCTCCCAGACAGACGCTCTAACTGAACGCTCGGACCTCGCGAGTAGTGTTTGGGCGCGGCGCATCGTATCTGCTCATGATTTCTTTACGAAAATCTCTGTCTCTCCGACCAGAATCGTTCATTTCCCTACTTCCATTATCTCAAGACCTGTTTTGCACTTTGACTGCTAAGGGTTGTGCATACATTATCTGGGAGGAGAAAAAAGACTGGGTAGCTTGCATCCCTAGAGAGCTGGGAATAGAAGATCATGTCGAAGCAAGCGGGCATGGTAATCTGAATTCAGAAGAACGAGGTCAGCGCCACCGCAGCAGCCGTGGCCGTAACTGCAGCGATGCTCGCACATACACTCCTGCCCGATGATGGCACCGTAACGCTGAAAATTTCATCAGAAGAGCGCCAAGAAGAGGTGAATAAACATACTACGCGCCACCGATCTTTACGTTACTGTTCGGTGGACCGCCGGGGGACTTGGTAACCCATGCGTTCTGGGTATCGGTATCTGTGTCATCCCGAGAGGCGAGGCTTCGCTTTACCAACGACGTCACGTTCAAGCTGAGAAGTGCGCAGGAATCATCATCTGGCCCCCAGGTATCGAAAAACTCAGGCTCGCCCCCGTTTATGGATATTGAGAGCCTCCCCCCGGTGCTGGACGCGAGCGTGTTGAGATAGAGGGCTTCGCCTGTCGCGTGAGATTTTTGCGCCGTAAGTAACGAATACAGCTGAGGGGAGGGAACATATACCCGTGAAGTTGAAAGAGAAGGTGGAGTTGTCGGTGGACGTCTGAGCAACATGGCCGCTCTCGACGCAACTCGGGACCTGGTCCGTCGAGTTTGTCCAATTACCGCTGTAGGTGAAGGTGTCCGCGGAAACAAAGACGTTCTTGGATCCTGTCGGGGTCTGCGGCGGTCCAATATTAGTGTCCACAGTGAAGCTGAATGCAAAAATAAGGTTCGAGGTGGACTGAAAGGTGTGAAGACGTGCATAAACGCATCGATCCGCGCGACATCTGAGTTTAAACCGGCATTGACGATCGTATGAGGCCCGTTCGAGAGGTTGGTGGCCCCCCAGATACGAGGTTTGGTTCCGTCTGGGCCGGTGACGTTGAATGAGATCGGGGCACCATCATCGAGGATTAGGGTAGTCATTGGCGAGCATGTAATGATGGGAGGTGGGAGGTAGTAGATAGCGACGCCTGCGACGATGCGAGGATTACTGAACGAGTTCCAGAAAAATAAAAGTATGCAAATTCCCACCTGTGAAGTTGAATGTGGCCCTCGCATCGGTCGAGGAGGTGTTACAAGTCGTGTGGACTGACCCGTTCATCGCCGTGGGTTCAGTGTCAGTGTGCCACCCGGAGCCCGTATACGAAATAGCAAGGTCTGTATCGTCGACAGTGATATTGCGCTGGACAGCCAGCACGGCGGTAGCAACACAAAACAGAGCGAGAAGTACAGTATGCATAGAGGTCGGATAAGCTATTGGTCTCAGCACTGTTTGGGGGAAAGCGCGCGGTGTGCAAGTTATATTTAAGCTATTATGCCTACATGTCGCACCCAAGTCGCATGCCTTCGGCATAATGGCGCCCATAGTTCTGAATGATCGTAGGGGCAATCCGCAATTAAATACCGATCACCTCGTGTTTTTGACTTGCGCTAGAACCAATTCTTTCGTACATCACACGTTGTAAATTTATCGCTCCTGGCAGTCCCGGCCTCAAGATGCGACGTGTCAATGAAAACCTCCACCGCCCTTAGCCTGTGTCGCCGTATGAATAGTGCAATGACAGAAATCCCACCAAAGATGATAATGAGCCTAAACACCAACCATTTAGGCTGTCGGGAAGGCTGTGGTAAGCTTCAAATTAAATCAGGGTCCTCGTGTAAGGTGTTCAGATCGTTCCCGTCACCTTTTTGCTGAGCGGAATGGAAGACGAAACGGCAACCCCGCCATTGCCCGGGTTAGACAGGTCGCCAATCGATCCAATCGGGGAAGGTTTTATGGTGGAAACACAGGGCGATTTGACGGCATTTCTGGCCAAAATGAAACCCGTTGAGTGACCGAATTCTCTGTGCGGAGGATTGCTTTCTGACATCTGACATTTGCAATGGTTTATGATAAGGATATGAAATCAGACACTGTGTCACGCGGAAGGACGGACCTTGGACAGCAGTATAACGGGCGCCTAATATAGGGGGTTAACGGCAAATTGACGGTAGAAAGGACTGGAGTGGAGCTTCATCCTATCCTACCTATTTATATGATTGCACACTCTGGCACCGGGGGCAGCCAACGACGCATGCGAACACCACATGCGTTAAACGCATGTGGTTCGCATGTGGAAGAAAGGCTACCAAGTCGCCTTTAGTAGACTAATGGCGGCTTTGTCGCATGCTTTGTTCTCTGGTGCCGGGGAACAAAGCATGTGACAAAGCCCCCTTTGCTTGCTAACGACACCTTTGTGGACATTGTTCCGACTGCGAGCCACATGCGTTTAACGCACTTGGTGTTCACATGCCTCGCTGGCTGCCCCCGGTGTCTGGCTATCCGCCTTTCAACGTCCGCAACGTTCCCTTCCAGTTCCCACTTCCCGAAACCTCCGCAACGGCAGTAAACTATGGCATACTTCGCCTACCGGAATCAGGCAACTCAGATCAGTTCAAAAAGACTCAGATAGATTCAAGTTAAATTGAGATACATTCCAGCTCCCATTTTAACGGCTTAGCGACGTCTAACGCTCGGTACATACGCGGCATTGAGCCGAGGTGGGCAGACTTCCGCGCAATCACCTGCCAACACTTCACCTTCAAATATACCTTAGTCGTGGTTTCAGGGTTTCAACCCGCCATGTAAAATATCAATAAATACTTCACACGAACACCGAGTGAGCGAGGATATGAACCGTTTCGGGGCCGTGAAGCGGCCCAGTAGCCGCTTGTATGAGGTTCAAAGAGCCTTGTTTCCGCATTGTTTCCGCATTACAGCAGCCCCTTCATTTCCGGCGCCGAGAGACGGGTGAATAATTGCTTAATTTCGGGCCAGGAAGAGGGTTGATTATATTTACATGGGAATGGTAGACTTTACTCCCTCGCAGCTCTTCCACCCGTCTTCCTCTCAGGACATTATATTTATATGGGAAGAATGGCGGACCTTGCTCCCTCGCAACTCTTCCACCCGTCTTCCTCTCAGCACAATCATGTCAAGGGATGGAAATTCCACTACTGGTTCCCGAAGGACCGCCTTCCAGAGAGCTCGGAACTTTCTCTCGTCTAGAGACGCGACAACCTGGCACATCGTTATCTGCATCATTCTCACCGTCTTGATTCTTGTTGTGGCCGCCGCAATTACGACTCACCTTATCCTCGGCGACGTCGACGACTACGTCCAATTAGAGAATGGCCCCGAGAAAAAAGTATCCCTCTACAGTTTCTGTTTGCCGCCGTTTACTCACGTTACCGCCAGATCGGGCTCCTTGCGAATTTCCTGAATATCGACCCGACCACGCAAACGGTTACGGTGGACTGGTTTCCTGCCCCCTACAGCTGCTCTGAGTCTGAGGAATTAGTGGTAAACATTTTTGTCGATCCGTAAGTCCAATCCGATACCATGCTTCTCCGTTTAATTTACCGTTCATAGAAATTTACTGGTGGCCAGCGGGGATAATACGCCTACGGCTTCCACTGCCGCACCCACGGTGCCGATTTTCCAGCTTAACACCACCGAAAAATGCTCTTCGACGAACTATGACAGTTTCCCTGAGTTCCGTACATCCATCAAGTTGACTGGCATGGCAAGCTCAGGTAGCCTGGGCAGAGTAGATAGGCGCTCATTGCAAGCTTACCCGTTCGATTTGTGAGTTCTCTCGAATGATACACTCTCTCCCCTTGCTTATATATGTAGGTATTTTTTCCAAGTCTCCATGTTTGCGAAGCTCAACTCCACAAATGAGAGTGTCGGGATTAATCTTGAAAAGTCGTTCGGGGTTCCCATGTAGGACTCACATTTTTTCCTCATTGGGACCCCGAGTGACACTCCACAGAAATTTCGAGGTCGCCCTCAACAAGGCACAATCAAGCAACACTGCAGACGGAATTCTCCTCTACTTTTCCGTTTCCCGATCGACGGCCGTGATTGCACTGGTAATCATTGTCGTTGTCGCGAATTGTAGGAGCTCCTGACCTCGCCAATGCTACGTTATTGATATATGTCCAAAGGGCTTGTAACCATCGCGTTTCTGTGGGTCACGGTTGCTGCATTCATTTGGCCGGACGAGGTTGTATCTGAGATGTTTGCCGTGCCCATCGCCACACTCTTCGCCTTCACGTCCGTTCGAGCGAACCTGCCTGGTGCTCCGACCGGCTTTGGTACGTCTTCGTGTATCCGACCAACTCATGCCCCTCAACCTCTATTCATCTCTGACAGGCGCTGTCATTGGTCAGTCCTGCGTCTTCTCACACCTATCCATTCACTCATTTAGCTCAACGACTTTAAGACTACTACGGGGTCTTGCCCAACCTGGGACTGATAACACTTTTTGTAAGCGTGTTGGCATCTCAACATATATCCAAAAGTTCCTAACCCATGCCTGTAATGTATTATAGGGTGCGATTCTTTTGATCGGGGTCCTGCACCGTCGGATTGCCGAAGAGCACGAGAAGCACAAGAAGCTCAAGAAGCAGGCTTCAGGCGACGTCGAGTCACAGCTCAAAACACCTCCAACGCCAGCGAAGGAATCTACCAAGGCGGACGTGGAGGAGAACGTCCCCTTTCCACCACAAGATAGGACTGCGACAGCGATGGGGCAGGAACTTGGGTTTGGTCGACCTGCTGCGCCCAGGGCCAGGTCGTCAGCCACATTTGTCGAAACTCCCGCAGCGCAGTCGGCTGATTTGGCGTCCCCCGGGAAGTGATTTGTACGATAGTTCCTTCGAGTACAAGTGTTTCCTCCTCTTTGGCACAATACAGTTCGTCGCTGAGCGCGAACTGTCCACTATGTTTCGCAGCTCCAACTTCGCAACGCGAGTTTTTAATTTTGAACACCCTACTAGGATGCGTTCTCTTTACATTATCTGCTCGATTACGAAGCGCGGATAGTCCGTGGATGAATTCTGGCCTAAGTATAGGTCAATACTTTTTTGGGCAATCTTTAACTATGTGTACGGCGACCCATTTTAAATCGTAAACACATGAACCTACTCTTTTTCAGATACCATGGTATTTCCACGTCAAGAGAGTGAATGCTAAATTACAGCAGATGTCAGTACCGAGGGCGCGGATCGGAAACTTTTTATTTTCAGATGTTTTCAGAGAATTGTCTGTAACTCACTCAATTCTCTGCCGATTGAGATGAAAAGTGGATATATCTGTCAGGCTAATTCATGCGCAATTAGTGATAGAGAATAATTCATCAAAATATTATGTGTTGAGTAATCGGTGGTTTGGGGCTATTTTTGTCCCAAATGTCATCTAGCATGCTCAGAACATGTCCCAGTGACCTAATATTTTGAGAGGGACAAAATGTATACCTAAGAAAACATGTGATAGAGCCAGATGTATGTGTAATTTCATTACAGTTCCTCTATCTCCTTTGGATATGTCTGGCAGTTTTGATGTTCAAAGATATTGTATGGAATACCTTTATGTAGGGGTTCCATATAAATCTGGCTCTATCACATCTTTCCTTAGTTATATACAGTGTCCCTCCGAAAATATTAGGCCACTGAGACATGTTGTGGGTATGCTAGATGGCACTGGGTGCAAAAACAGCCTAAAAGCACAGATTCCTCAAATACACCATATTTTCATGGATTATTTTCTATCAATAATTGCGCATGAATTAGCCCAACAGATCTGTCTACGTTTCATCTAAATTGGTGGAGAATTGAGTGAGTTACAGACAATTCTCTGAAAACATCCGAAAACAGAAATTTCCTGATCCGCGCCCTCGGTACTGACATCTGCTGTAATTGCGGGGATATATGATTATGGAATAGATCAGTACTACTGACTAGCGTATCGGACCTCAAGCTCTGCGACCACTTGCTGAAAAATATCCCAAGCCGTGGCCAGGTTGATAACAGGACAGCCCAGGTCCACATAGACAGCATCTGCATCAGTCTGAAACTCTCGAGACAAATGGGAACGCCTCCTCCCGGGCTGCTTGCCCGCCATATGCTTCACGTAAACGATAGACAGTTTGCGGGTTGACATTGATCGAGCAATTACGAGCCGTGGCAACCACAGATGTCGGATTGATGAGCATATTAAGAGGCAACAATCCGCTGGCATTCAGCTTGCCTTTGGATTTCTGTAGGCGGTGATTGTTCCAATACTCCCGGAAGTTATCTGGACCCAGCTGGATTAGTGGTACCCAGAGCCAGTAGAAAGTCTGTCTACGTCAAGATATGTATTAGCACGGTTTAATAGTACTTGAGAATCAATTGCTCTCACCGGTGAATGTCATCGTGTGTGAGGAATATTCGCGTTGCAGCGCCGCTCTGTAAAGCAAGCTTAGTGCTGTGGCCATCCCCATCCTGGAGCCAATGCCAGAAGCTTTCTATGGGGGTGTTGTTTGTGCTTGACTGCTTCACACCATGAGGGTATGCCAGAGGAACGAGCTCTGGAGCAACCTCATCTTGACCTCATCCCTGTTTCCGGTAAATAATCAGGATTGCGAGTACAGATTTAAACTCACTGAAGCGTCTCGTGGATCTTGTGCATCTCATTTACTTCGCTTCCCATGTCCGTAGTCATTTGCATTGATATTTTAACTAAAGTGTTTTCAGCAATAAGAATTGGACTACCTGAAAAACTTACAACCACGTGCTTTGACAAGATCCAGATAAAAATGAGCTATGGCATTCCCTTTGTGCACATTAGGCATCAGGAGGAGCTCATGAGCTAAGGAGCAGAACTGATCCTTTGACCCGTAGATGTGGAGATGTATTCCTGCCCCAATATCTAGGGCCTACTATTATGCGTTCTCTTTACATTATCTGTTCGATTCGTTAAGTATTTGGCCCCATCTCCTTCGAGCGTACCCCATTCTGCTATCTCGGAAGTTGCGGAGCAACCCCGCGCAACTATGGCCGGCCCTTTGCAAAATCTGTTCTGAGCACAACACATTTTTATGCAGCAAGCTAGATATTTTCCAGCACAACAAATCTAACTCTGAGGCATATACCACATTTCATTCTAATTGGATTGCTAGTTTCCGTCCCCTCGCGGATGCCTGTGCTGCGCAAACAAACCTCAATCACCCCGGCAGTGAGCACATTTTCCACCTGCTTAATGTTGACCTTCCGAAGCTCTCCTTCCCTCGGCAGCCCTCCCAGGCAGCCGGTGGTACAGACCAATCTAGGTCGTGTTCCTCCAGAGCGAAATATATAGGTTGGGAGATCAAGGGTGCGCCGCTGGTCGTTTACGCCATCGAACACATTTTGGACCGGAGTCGGGTGGCTAGCACCTTCACTGCGCCCCAGAGTTCACATTGGGAAAGGCGGAATGTTCTCCAGGACCAAGCTGTACTTGACCGCTGTCGAACTTATTATCTAAGACTGGGTACTGGGCCACCTTAGCTATTTTGCCTTCGGGCTGACATATAGAGTGAGACATGTACCAAACTGTGGACTTCAGGCCAAAGACATGCATCCTAAGAGTGACCTGAAATATTTTACAGGAATTTAAAACGCGATCCAATCGCTTGCCGAATTTTCATTTCGGCCCATGTCCCAAAGAAGCAAAAAAAAACGGCCTAGTGGGCCACTCCAGTAAAATGTTCATTCCAACCCGTACTATCGGCCCAAATAAATCGCAAATCACTCAGAATACATGAATGCATTATTCCATGGACTCAGTAGAAAATCTGAACGATATGGGACCCACAGTTGTGGCCCCTCGCCGCCACATGGGATGCCTAAAATCGGGGTCTGAACTTAAAGGCTTTTCCTGTTCTGTAAAATGGACGATTAAACCCTCAATTAGAGTACGGGTGGAAGCATAGGAGGTATTGTGACATATCTGGCCGCAGTAGAGACCGCCCTGATGCCCATCAAAGCTTTATAACTTGGGAGCATTCGACTAAACGGTTCAGTTTTCGAGGCGATGTTCTGTCGCACCATGGCTCTCATCTGGTCAATTCTGTTCATCAACAATTCCGGAGGTATATATAAAGCAAATCCGACGCGACTTGGACGTTACGTATACAAGATTTACAATTCGAAACACAGAATGCGGTCCATGACTCCATGTGATAGCTTACGTTATTTGTTGGAATGCAGGACCTCACACTGGGATAGGATTACGGGAAATGAGCACCAGCAATGATTCCGCGCATGCGGAATCACTGCGTTGAGACCCCCCGTAGTCAGAGTCTGACTACGTTCACCGAGCTCGGACTACCTCGGACTGACCTCTGACTACAGCTGTAGTCACATGTTGTAGTCAAAGGGTTTGACTACGTTCACGAACCGAAATGTTATTGACAACTTGCAAGAACTCAGCAATCACTATTTACATAGAATTTGAGCTCAATAACACAAGGTAACCAAAACCAACCTCTGCCTACGTCCGTAGTCACAGGTAGTCACAGGTACTGTACTATTTCGCTCAATTCTCCCCGGCTGTGACCTGTGACATGCAGATTCGAACTTTGGTTTTCGAAAATGGGCCGGGAGGAGCGTGACACCTCAAAAAAGATCGAAAATTGGTTGAAAAAGGGCCGGGTCTAAGTACTTCCCAGACACTTTCTATGGTGCTACAGGCATTAACAGAGTAAAGAATCTACCTTTCCAATCTACCTCCGACCATCACCACAATGTCGCGGAAATTACAGTCCCACCCGCAGTCGTGGACGCTCCGCAGCGAAAATTGAAAATTTCCAGCATTTTTCGCCGATTTTGTGACTTTTTGGGCACATTCGAACATCCCCTCGGTGACCTGTGACATGTTTGAAAAATTTCTGAAATTTTGGACCCTGTGACACGTGACATACGAATTGAGCGAAATAGTACAGTAGTAGGCAAAGGGTAGTCACATATGGTCCCATGTCCATGCGACTACGTCCGTAGTCACACCCTCTGACTACGGGGGGCCTCAACGCAGTGATTAATGTCCGAAACGATGGAACATATACAGTCTCAAACTAGGAAGAGCAATGCAACGTAGAAGAGAAAAACTAGGAATATGGTACTTCAGAGATGAGTCCGCGCCATCCTCGTCACTTCGTTACTTCGCTTAGAGCTGTGAAAGTTCGGGAGTTTGATTGCATTCCCTGGAAGTTTGTGAGTTCAGCAGGATTTGAGCGAACTTTGTCACTTGCTCTGCACACCGTGAAAGCTCGTCACTTGGACACAGGGAGAATAACCACATACCGCGGCCAAACACGTGGGTAGTGCACGGTCAGTCGCGCGCATAAGTCATAGAACAAAGAGCCTGCTCAAAGAACGAGAACGATGTTATGCTGCCAAAAGAAGTTGAATTGAAAATAGTGTGCACTAGAAAGTCGGGGACGCAGATAGGTTTAGACTTGAGTAAGGGCCAATAGTGGTGCAAGCTGGAGTGAAATGCCTTGTAAAAATAGTCAAGAGTAAATATGTAGATTGTGAACTCGGAATCAATGGCCGAGAGTGCACGGGGCCAATGATTCTGTGCTCAACCATTTCGGAAGAAACTTGAGGGTTGGCTCTATCTGAACAATCTATCTCCACTTGTCGTGGAAGTGTTCAGTGCAAACCTTCGAATTGATATGTTGAACAATACCTGGCTCGACTGTTTTGCTTAATTTATTGGGCACTTTATTTTATGTCCAGAAGGCCTTATGAGGGGCGAATTACATGCGCACGTTGATAAAGTGAGTGTAGACACAAGCTATTCAGTCAATACTACACCAGAGAACTCACTCAAGAAAGTGGTCCAGCTGTGACATTTGGTGCGGCTTCTGGCAATGGGGTATCTCATGGGAATTCTCGAACTCAGACAGGAAGAAAACTAGTTGAAGATTCGGAAGTAACGAATGCTCAGCTTTGAGCGTGCATACACAACAATAACTGTAGAGAATCAGTGTGCCATCCCTGAACAAATTCCTGGTTGTTGTTCGAAGTGTGTTCAGGCAGGGGAAGAAACCTCGATCTCCAGCATCTGCACTCATGCTAGAAGTTACAGCGCCCAGTGAGAGTGATAGATATTTTCCAGGCAAGCGTTCATTGTTCTAAAAAACAAGGTCATGTGCGACGGGAAGAAGCATGTCCCATCAGGATCCTGGAGCGTGGAAGAATCAGTGTTGCATCAAGGTACATACTCTATTGGAAAGAAAATGTGAGTTTCTTCCGGCCCACCAGATATCAGTGGGGGGAGAGAAAACTTACAGATGCGAATCTTGCGGGTGAACAAGCAGCGGCGCTTCAAGAGTTGAACCGTGAGAACAAGCACGATAACTTGGACTTGGACTGGCGGCGGCAACGAGGAATGAATCACTGCGTTCAGACCCCCCCATAGGCACAGGTCTGCCGGATCCCAATAGGCAGATGTGTAGGCAGACCAGTGTGCCCACCCTCGCCTATCCATCTGCCTATCTCTGCCGAGGTTGGTCTAGGTATTCCGACCGGAATAGGCACACATAGACTCACGTGGGCAGATGTGCCTAGCTAGGTAAATTCAATGGCCGGCACAGTTCGTCCTTTTTCTCCATCTAAACACCAGTTCTAATCCATTCTCACACATACACACCTTCTTAGCCTATTAGGGTCCATCAATTCGCCTTCACTCCGCCTTTAAATAAATCTTAATTACCAAACCTGGAGGAGCAGTAAATTTGACCTACAATGACTTAATTATGTGGATTAATCCAAGACTGTCTACATTCTGAATGATATATATCTCAATTAGTAATTGCAAGAGGTGCAAGGCTTGATTGGTCTTCTTTCTTTCACCCATGTGACATAGATAACAGATCATGTGCATGTGACATGTCGCGTACAACCTGACGGTTGTACGCGTAAGGTCACATCACGGTCACATCACACATGAGCGGTGCTGACTGCATATTTTTCCCTCAATGATTCGGAATTGTGAGTGTTCTGTCCAGCGGATCTTATTCTCATGCAATTAAACCCCACCATTAGCTATGGCCACATCTATTCCAGTATCGGATTTATTGGGACCATAATCGCGATAGCACGTTCTTTTATGTATAACAATTGATATGTGGTTGGACCTCCTGCAGCCACGATGTCCTCCTCGCCGATGAGTCGGATCAGAAGGCTGATTGCGATTCATGAAACACAGCCATGGGTTTGATCGATTGAGAGAAATGCTTGATTGCCGAATGATTATCGCAGACATGAATGAAAGATACACCAAGCTTATATGCTTATATGTCAGCAGAGTTGCAGGAGGTCAAAACAGTAGCTACCAATACAACTGGGGTGAATTGGCAGCTTAATTTAGACTGCCACCAACCTGGACCCAGGTAGGCCAGGGTGGGCCACGATAGGCACACCACCATCGGCATGAAGGTGGGCAGGCTTTGCCTCGGTAGGGATGCTAGACCAACGTCGGCCAACGCCTATTACCGTAGACCAATGTCAGCTTGGGTAGGCAATCCATAGGCGGAGATCGTCGAAGGTGGGCACATCTGTGCCTACGGGGGGGTCTGAATGCAGTGAATGCAAATAATGGAGAAAGATTGTTGTTGCACTCTGGAGCTTAAAATCAATATGAATAGTGGTCAACCTTCAATTTCTAGCCCTCCGAAGGCCTTGGTGAAATTTGTCTCAGGCATCTCGGAGATTGGAGCGCAAGACACAATGGAATGTACAGGTCGTCAAGCCCATTATGAGCGTGTTACACCCACCGAATCTGGCACAAATTGACCTACCGCTGATTTTATCTCCCTCCACTTCGTGAGTAAAGCCAGCTGAACAGACCATTCACTGCGTTCAGACCCCCCCGTAGGCACAGATGTGCCCACCTTCGACAATCTCCGCCTATGGATTGCCTACCCAAGCCGACATTGGTCTACGGTAATAGGCGTTGGCCGACGTTGGGAACACGACTGACGATGGTGTGTGGATGATGGTTAAGGAAGAAGAGAATCCTACGCCTCTGTTCTACCAACCCAGCATATGATCAACCCACCGAAGTGACGATAATTCACCAGAATTCAGTAGAAGTGATGAGCTTTCTTGCAAATCTCTCCATCTGACGAAGTTTCACAGTTTCTGATCAAACTCGCGAGCTTTCACATCTCTAAGCGAAGTAACGAATTGATGAAGGTGGGTACGACTCACCACCAGCACTGCTCCCCCCGCAAGTCAAGCTGTCATGATGCTGCCTGTCAAGAGTTGCGTTGCAGAATTCGGAACTAGTGAACTAGCTCACCAGACGCTACGGTGTCGAAGAAAGGGTTGGTCAGGGGGTAGACCGAGAAGCGTCAAGGTCGTGCCGATACATGCGCCGAGTCGTACAGTAGATCCCCGCCTCACGCGATCAAATAAGAGCTCTAGAAAAGATATAGTCAGTACAACAAGAATATGAAGTACTTAGCTCGTTGTGGAACAGAAACTCAGAGAAGAGCGCAAGAAGTCCGAGTAAAATAGAGAGTTTGGGAGCCAGTACCGGTGGCTGTGGCTAACTCCGATGAGTCGCGATGTCACCATGATGTCACCGTGACTGATGGTCATTCCTTGCCTTCTCCTGCTTCCTGTTTCCAGCGTTCTGTTTTGTTCTTACTGGTGAATATCGGGAAATTTTCATGCTCGCCTCCGCTGCCTCTCTCACTGTTGATTTATATCTTGCAAATGCTTGGCCACTATGCACAAGAGCCACGCCACGGCCCACGGGCCATCCGCTCACCGCCCTCATTCCCTAACGACGCTTACAGCCGTTTGCAAAATTGATGACAGTCGGCTTGAAAAAAAAACAAAAACAAATATTTGATGCAGCCGCCTTCCAGTGCCGTTTCCTTTCCTCTGGAGCCTTTCTCAAGATTTTTGAAAATACAGGAGCCTTTTTTATCAACTAGTCCATGATTCTGTCAGCTTGAATGGCCTGAAACCGTTGTCTAGAAGTTTCAGACTTCTGTGGTGTAAACGACAGTCTGCTCATCAACGCACCTGTATAGCACACAATTTCTGGTTCAACTCTGAATTGCTCGGCGCTTCTTAAGCGCCTCGCTTCTCGGGCGCCTAACATAGACAGCTGTCTAGCCATGGGTTTAGACCTCTCAATAGCCGCAAACACGCTCGCGTCTTACTCGTTTCCACTCCTCCTCGCCTCCTCACCATTCTGTTCTCGCGTCAATGGAGCAACGCCGCAGCTCAAAGCGAACCTTGAAGCCCAGTGCACGCGCTCTAGCTGCCTCCGACTCTCCTCCTGCTAGCCAAGATAAAACCGCCACAACAGGCTCTGAAGGATCCGACACCATCATCATCTCTGACAGCGAAGCCGCAACACCCCCAACTCGTAAGGGGCGAAAGCGCATCACCGCCGCAGATGACGACAAGGTGGGTGTCAGGGGAACCCCCGTTTCCAACCCCCGATCCTCCGATCGATCCTCCAATCCGACCCCCGGATCCTCCGATCCGACCCCCGGTCAGACCTCCGCTATCCTCCGACGTTCCCCCCGCCGAGCCAAACCCCATCTGGACGGATCCCCGCACTCCGCATGGCACTCCGCATGTGATCGTGCCCGGGATCACTGCCGTTCACTACGCCATCAACAAACCATGCGCAACCCGTAGTTAGCCCTAGCTGGTATATAGGCACGCACCTGGCCGGGGAATCCTTAGACTTTCTCCTCTTCGGATCCCCCCTGCCAGGTGCGCTTCTTCCTGTAGTAGTGTACTTCAATTGACTTCGGATCCCCCCTGCCAGGACTCTTGAGATATTTCGGGCCGCCAGGGTTGCCCTTACAGCAGGAGAAAGTCTCTAAGGGATTAACCGGTCAAGATTGCGAAGTTCGGCTTGGATAGCGACGATTCGGAAGACGATCTTCCGCAACCTCCGGATCCTCCGCAACCTCCGAATTCGAATCTTGCCCCCTCCTCCCCGTCCTCCGAAGCCGACATGGCCGATCCTACTTCCGCGACTTCCGCCGACATGGACCGCCTGTCCCGCATCGAAGAGACCGTCGCGCGCCTCGCAGCGCTAATTGAAAACACCGCACAATCTTCCTTTCCTGCCCCGGCCCCTTCCGATCCGGATCCGGTCGGAGGTCCAGGTCTTTTCGCAAACCTCAGCCCAGCCTCAAAATCGGTCCTCCGACCGAACCCTCCGTTTGTCTTCGACGGCGATCGCACGCAAGGTCGGGCCTTCCTACACGCTGTCAAGACTTACGTCCGGCTCATCCCGGAGGCCTTCCTCGAGAACGGGGAAACCTCCGAGGAGAAGGCCGTGAGATTCGCTATGTCCTTTATGGCGAAGGACTCGGCGCAGCGCTGGGCAGAGCGCATGGCCGGGAAACATCCGTTCCCACTCTCCACCTGGGATGCATTTGTCCGGGAATTCCGTCTCCGCTTCATCGAGGAGAACGAGCAGGACCATGCTCTCGCCAAGCTCGAGTCCCGGGGGTACTACATGGGTGCCCGGGACGTCTTCCGCTACACCGACGACTTCGAGGACCTCGTCGAGCTCGCCGGTTTCGAGGACCAGCTGGTGAAGGTCACCAAATACCGGACCGGCCTCACCCCCGCCATCAACCACGCGATCACCACGTCGAGCGATCCTCCGAGCCTCACGGATTATCCGGGCTGGCGCTCCCGTGCCTACCGCCAATACGAGGCACTGATCCGCGCACGAGCCGCCGGAGGATCATCGCAACCTCCGACGGGGGTTGTTCCCCGCCCCCGCCCGACCACGGTCGCCCCCGTCTCGGCAGTCGCTCAACCTCCGAGGTCGGCGGCTCCTCCGTTCCCACCTCCGGTCCCGATGGAGGTTGATCGGACCCGTGCCCGCGTGGTCCCACGCCGCACCTGCTTCCGCTGTGGCGATCCGGGACACCTTGCCCGAGACTGCACCACCCCGGTGGACATCCGCTCGGTGGACGTCCTCGATGAGGTGATCCGGCAGCTCAGCGGAGAATTGTTGGAAGAGCTTGCCGCCCGACTCGTAACCTCCGAGCCGGCGATGGCAAACCCCGAAGTGGAAGTGCCGGAGGATTTTGTCCCCCGCGACGAGTGAGCGGTGCGCCCTCGTTCGCGTCCTCCAATCGTTTTGCCTGTTTGTATCACGAGTCCGATAATAAAGTTGATTCAACAGTTGAAACGAGAGACGCACCCCCTGCTTCGAAAGGATTTCCGGAACCTCCGGAACTTCCGAAACCTCCGACGATCCCCCGAGTCCGCCGACCCGGCTGGGAACGTAGGCTTCCGAAACGCTACACGGTGGCGGCCACTCCTGGCTCTAACTCCCTCCATCTCCCGGTGGAGATTGAGTCGGTCGATAACGCTGTCAAACTCTCGCTCAAGGGTTTGGTCGACTGCGGCGCCACCTCGGAGTTTATCGACAAGGAGTATGCCATCTCCACCCAAATTCCGCTTCGTAAACTCTCGCAACCCATTCCCGTTTTCAATGTGGACGGGTCTCCGAACGAAGCTGGAGCGATCTCGGAAGTTGCGGATGTAGTCCTCCGGTACAAGGGGCATTCCGAACGAGTCCAGTTCGCAGTCACGCGCCTTGGTAAGCAGAAGCTCATCCTTGGGTATTCGTGGCTTCGGAAACATAACCCGGAGATTGACTGGGAGACGCGGGATGTCAAAATGACCCGCTGCCCCGCCTCCTGCGCTACCTGCCGCGACGAAGTCCGAAAGGAACGCCGCGAGGCCAAGGTCGTAGCTCAGATCCTCCGCTCCGTCCGCGCCGGCCCCTTCCCATCCATCTGCGTCGTCGACGCGGATGACCGAGAAGATGAGGACGACGACGACGACGATCCGGATCTTCCGGAGTTAACCCCCGACTCGGAGGATGACTCGGAGGATGAGGACGACCCGATCGAAGATGGCGACCGCATCTTCTATACGCGGTTCGGACCTTCGGAGGATATCCGGGCGACCTCCACCGTTTCCCAGAGGCTTGCGGAGGCTCACGCTAAAAACTCCGGACCTCCTCCGACGGAAGTTCCCGACTGGATTCGGGAGTTCGAGGATGTCTTCAATCGGGAATCCTTCGACTCTCTTCCGGAGCGTCGGACGTGGGACCATGCCATCGAACTCGTTCCCGATTCGAAGCCGGCAAACTGCAAGGTCTACCCGATCTCCCCCCTTGAACAGAAGGAGCTCGATGCCTTCATAGAGGAAGGGTTAGCCACCGGCCGAATCCGTCCGTCCAAGTCGCCCATGGCCTCGCCGGTCTTCTTTGTGAAGAAGAAGGACGGCGCTCTCCGGTTCGTCCAGGACTACCGGGCGTTGAATGCCATGACCGTGAAAAACCGGTACCCGCTCCCTTTGATCAATGACCTCATTAACCGGTTGAAAGGAGCTCGGTACTTCACGAAACTTGACGTCCGGTGGGGGTTTAACAACGTCCGGATCCGCGAGGGTGATGAATGGAAGGCGGCCTTCCGGACTAACCGGGGATTGTTCGAACCCCTGGTGATGTACTTTGGCCTGACCAACTCCCCGGCGACCTTCCAGACCATGATGAACGACATCTTCCGAGACCTCATCTTGTCCGGAGATGTCATGGTCTACCTCGACGACATCCTTGTCGCCCACTCGGACCTCGCGCGCCACCGGAAGATCGTCTCGGAGGTTCTTCGGAGGTTGCGTGCGCACAAACTCTACCTCCGACCGGAAAAGTGCGAGTTCGAGAAGGCCTCGATCGAGTATCTCGGCGTGATCATCTCCCACAACCACGTCGAGATGGACCCCGTCAAGGTTGCGGGAGTTGCCGCCTGGCCGACCCCAGCGAACAAGAAGGACGTGCAGCAGTTCCTCGGCTTCACGAACTTCTACCGGAGGTTTGTTCGGGGGTTCTCGGATATTGCCCGGCCCCTCTTCGATCTCACAAAAAAGGGCATGCGGTGGTCCTGGGGAAGCCCGGAGGATGCGGCCTTCCAAGCTCTCAAGGACGCCGTAACCTCCGACCCGGTTCTTATCCTTCCGGACCCGTCCAAGCCGTACCGGCTTGAAGCAGACAGCTCCGACTTTGCCACCGGGGCTGTCCTGTCTCAGCCCGATGCCGACAGTAAGTGGCATCCGGTCGCGTTCTTCTCCAAGAGCTTGAACGAGGTCCAACGTAACTACGAAATCCACGACAAGGAGATGCTCGCGATCATCCGAGCCCTAGAGGAGTGGCGACACTTCCTCGAAGGCACGGAGCATCCGGTAGAGATCTGGACCGACCACAAGAACTTGGAGTACTTCCGTGAAGCGCGAACCCTCAACCGCCGGCAGGCTCGGTGGTCCCTCTACCTGTCCCGGTTCGACTTCGCCCTTCACCACAAACCCGGAAGTTCCATGGGTCGCCCGGACGCCCTCTCCCGTCGTCCGGATCACGGAGGTTCGGAGGATAATCGCGACGTCACCCTTCTCCGTCCCGAACTCTTCCATGTCCGTGCAATGGAAGGTCTCGTCGTCGCCGGCCCGGAGGTTCCGATCCTCCGAGACATCCGGAACGCGCTCTCTGGAGAGGCCGACCTCGAAGACCCCGTTGCCCGCGCCGCACGGGAGGTCCTCAAGGTCCGCGGCACCCGGTCCACCCGATCCTCCGAGTGGCATGTCGAGGGCGGGCTGCTCTACTTCCGAGGGAAGATAGTGGTCCCCCGAGATACTGACCTCCGGCGTCGGATAATGGAGCAGCACCATGATACGCGGATTGCCGGGCACGCTGGCCGTTTCAAGACGTTGGAGCTTGTCTCCCGGAACTACTGGTGGCCCCAGATGTCCCGACACGTCGGCCGTTACGTCGCCACCTGCGACCTGTGTTGCCGTACCAAGGCCCTCCGGAAACTTCCGATCGGAGAACTTCATCCGACGGAGGTTCCCCCCGAGCGCTGGCATACGGTCTCCGTCGACTTCATCGTCGAACTTCCGGAGGCCCACGGGTATAATGCGATCATGGTCGCGGCGGATGTTCTCGGTAAGCGGGCGCACTTCATGGAATGCCACACGCAGATCGATGCCGTGGGCTCCGCGCGCCTTTACTACCGGAACGTCTGGAGACACCACGGAACTCCCGTCCGCTACATCTCCGACCGAGGTCCGCAGTTCGTCGCGGAGTTCACTCGGGAGTTGTTCCGTCTCATCGGGATTCAACCGGCGACCTCCACCGCTTACCACCCGCAGACCGACGGGCAGACCGAGCGCATTAACCAGGAACTCGACCAATTCATCCGGCTTTTCACAAACTACAAGCAGGACGATTGGGACGAGCTCCTGCCAGCCGCGGAGTTTGCGTACAACAACCACATCCACTCGTCGACACAGCAGGTTCCGTTCATGACGGACACCGGTCGGCTCCCTCGGATGGGGTTCGAGCCGAACGGTCCACGCTCGCGACTGGAGGACGTGAACGACTTCCGAGATCGGATTGCCTCGGGGGTTTCGGAGGCCCAAGCCGCACTTGTCAAGGCCAAAGACGAGTACAAGCGGTACTACGACCGCCGACGAACCCCCGCACCGGAGATTAAGGTCGGAGATCGCGTGTGGCTTGACGCGTCAGATATCCATACCACACGCCCATCCCCGGGGCTTTCACATCGCCGGCTCGGACCCTTCCGTGTCTCGGAGGTTATCGGACGTGGCGCGTTCAAACTGGACCTTCCCCCACGCCTCTCCCGATTACATCCGGTGTTTCCCGTGGTGAAATTGGAGTTGGCGGAGGTTGACCCCTTCGGAGGTCGTCCGGGGTACGAGGAACCCCCGCCCGTACTTGCTGACGGAGCGGACAGCGAGTGGGAAGTGGAGGAAGTCCTGGACGCGAAAATGCGCTACCGAAGCCTCTGGTACTTTGTCCGGTTCAAAGGATATGACAACTCGCATGATCAATGGGTAAAACATTCGGACGTCTTCGCCCCTGATGCTATCGCGGAATTCTACCGCAAATACCCTGGGAAGCCCCGAGCCATCGCCGCTGCCACTTTCGACGCCCTTCCCTTCCAGGACCCCGCCACATCCTCCGCCCACATCCGAGCTGTGCGTCGAGGCGCCGCATTCCAAGGGGGGGTGATGTCAGGGGAACCCCCGTTTCCAACCCCCGATCCTCCGATCGATCCTCCAATCCGACCCCCGGATCCTCCGATCCGACCCCCGGTCAGACCTCCGCTATCCTCCGACGTTCCCCCCGCCGAGCCAAACCCCATCTGGACGGATCCCCGCACTCCGCATGGCACTCCGCATGTGATCGTGCCCGGGATCACTGCCGTTCACTACGCCATCAACAAACCATGCGCAACCCGTAGTTAGCCCTAGCTGGTATATAGGCACGCACCTGGCCGGGGAATCCTTAGACTTTCTCCTCTTCGGATCCCCCCTGCCAGGTGCGCTTCTTCCTGTAGTAGTGTACTTCAATTGACTTCGGATCCCCCCTGCCAGGACTCTTGAGATATTTCGGGCCGCCAGGGTTGCCCTTACAGTGGGGGACGATTTCGACGAGAGGAAGGAGTTAGAATGCAGCCAAGAGGACGTGAGTGAGACCGAGACCGAGAAAGAGGATGAAGAGTCTGAGAGTGGGTCGGAACGACCGTCCAAACGTCGTAAAAAAGCCAATGCTGGTTCGCTTCCCTTCGTTCTGCATCTGCTTCGTGCACACCGCTGATAGATGAGATCCAAGAACCACCCAAGCCCGTCGATATCACCGCCAACATTTCCTTCTTTTCATCTACCGAAATGGCCAAACCTGAGAAGAAGCGCAACGCCACGGCATCGGGAGTCATGACTTTCCTAAGCAACATTTCATATTTCAAATTCGACCGTGCTCTTTTGCAAAAGATTCAACGTCTTGCCAAACTGGTGATACCGCCCGAGAATGACGAAGTTCGTGTTGAGTTCCAAGTGCCGCGACATGTGAAGAACTATGTCGAGCTTTATGACGATGACGATTTCAAGACCATGATTCGGAGCGCCAAGAAATGCAAGGATCCGACCGTAAACATTGCCGTTTCACTGATGCAGGTCTGGATGTATATTCTTCTCCATCTCTTCGTGACTTATGTGCAAATAGGACGATGAGAAGACGAAAGATGCCAACGATGAAAAGGAAGAAGCGGCAAAAAAGAAGAAGAATAAGAAATCCAAAGTGAGTTTTCTAAACAACGAGAGAGCCTTTCGTCATTTGGACTTCTAGATTCCGTCTGAAAATGATATTTCACCTGCCAATGCCGAGATCAACCAGAAGATCGCCGCGCTACGTACCAAGTACACCTGCCACGGCAATCATGGCAGCGATTTTTGTTGGGTATCAGGTGAGGAGAAGGAGCATATTCCATTGGGACACCCACATTTCAACATGTGGGCCGCCGCATGGGTACGATTACCACTTTTTTGTCCAATCTCCACTCACATGAATCCGGCCATGTAGTCTCAGGGCGCATGTGACGACAATAATCCCCCAAATCATCACATATTCAAAAGCAAGAAGAAGGATAACACGAACCAGCTCGCGCCCCCGACACTTTTACAGCGCCGCATTGCTGGGAACCAAATAGCCGCAGCTCAGTCCACCGTTCCCGTGATCAATAATAACTTCACAATCCCCGACGCATTCCTTGATTTGATCCGCCCTTCCCAGCCCACCGCTCCGGCTGCTGCTCCGGCTACTGCAGCCCCTCCTCCTCTCATTCAACCGCTTCACGAGCAGGTGATGTTACTTCCACCTAATACTAAAGTCGGTGAACCGATCACAATCACTCAATTCTGTGTTCAATACGACCTCGATGATTCCATCGCCACCAAACTCGCCTCCAACGGCTACAGAAAAGCGACTTCTTTCAATTTCATGCAGTTGAAGGATCTTGCAGCCATGCAGTTCCTTCCGGGGGAGATTGCGGAGCTTCGCGATGCCATACAACAGTGGGCTGTGCCGACATAAAGACGCAGAGGACTTTGTACTTACCCTGCTTGTACTTTCTTGATGCTGCCCAGTCAAATGTTATTTTCTTGATGAAAATTCCCAAAGACATATCCGTACAAAAAGTGACATCTAGAAATACCCGGCGTGCATGAAATATCCTTCTGCGTCCGATGGCGTGATTATCTCCATTGCTACCTTCATATCAAAGATTGCCGCTGCACCCACGCAAGCCGCAAAGATGTCAGAGTTCCGCCGAATGAACACCTTGATTTTCGAGAACGCCTCCTCGATCGGATTGAAGTCGGGAGAGTACGGGGGCAGGAACTCGATCTTAACATCTGAGTTTATGGAGTTAGCGGGCAGGCTTATGCCGAAAGAAGAAACACTCACCAAAATGCTCGGCTAGCTCGAGGATTTCCTCGCCATGATGGATACGAGCATTGTCCATCACCAGGACCGACAATGGACCAGGAAAGGGTGTTGTCAGGGGCATCTTTAGATTGTTAGATGCAAGAAAATACAGCGGCAAGAGGGAACGACTGGACAAGGGAATGTGTTGACGGAAACCAAGGGACGCACCACTTCATGTTCGATGAAGTCCAGGTAGTCAGCCCGCTTCATAGACCCCTCCACAACTCGATTAGCCATCATGCCGTCTACCGTGAGGAGCCCCGTCGCCGTAAGTCGTGTTCCTCTCACGAACTTCTCCTTCTTCCGCGCCCGACTACCTTTCTTTGCTCTTCCATACCCACGGCTGTATGTGCGGTCGTTCTTCGACGTCTCATCCAGGAACCCAAGGTATTCAGCCGGATATCCCGCCATTCGCCGCACGAAATCAAGCCGTACGGCCTCGTTACGCTCTGACGCGATCTTCTTCAGTTTCTTTCGGGACATGCCGAGGCGCTCGAGCTCGCGAAAGATTGTTGTGAAGTGGACAGATATGAATCGATTGTGTTTCAGGAGATTGAGCATTTCATCGAGAAACCAGTCGGGTCGCAATTTGACCAAACTCATAATAGGGGCAGTCAGAGTAGGCGATTCACGAAAGATTATGGCCACGATTCTGCGACGATTATGGAATTTTTTAAACACCACAATCGTGCATAGTCGCGGCTTAATCCACGGCAATTCTGACCGCCCCGGATTCTGATGCGATTCTGGATAAATCCGCGCTAAGTAAGGATTGATCATCAAGTCCGGAATCGCTGCCATAATCGTGAATCGTCGTAAAATCGCCTCCGGAGGCGATTCGACGATTCTTGACGATTCACGATTCTGGTGATTATCCCACACTTTAATTAATTCATAATCGTTCTCGAATCGTCGTCCATAATCGCGCCTTAATCGCCTACTCTGACTGCCCCTAATGTAGTCCAGATCGTCCCGATGGAGTAGGCGACGGCGGCCGCAGATCTCGCTTTTCGGTTTTTCTACCCATCCCGTTTCGTGCCACAACTTCCTCACTCTCCAGAATGTCGACTCGGAGAAACCTACAATATCGAGGATATCCTGGAGTGGCAAGATGTCGCGCTCAAATAGATTCATGGCAGCCAATTTGACCTGGTACTGCACGGTGCGTCCAGGCATGGTTGGATTTGAGGATGAAGGAATGCAAGCAAGGTGAGAGCAATGAGATGGTGGTAGCGAGAAAGACGCGAGCTGTGTTTGGATCTATTTTGTGGTCCAGACAGGGCCCATTTTTAGCGCCGAAGCAAGCGCCCACAGATGGCGTGGGTAATAAAACTCACAGACTGATGTCCGAGAAAAGAGAAGCCCAGGTAAGCTGAACAGATCTCAGTTTGAGTCCACCAGTGTTGAACAGCTTTCGGGATCATCGAAAAACTGCCAAGCTGCTCATTATCATTTTCTGGCAATTCAGGCTCACGGAATGATGTATTTGCTGCTTACAACGACTCCAGTCCCATCAGAAATCTCGAAAAATGGTTCAGAGGAAAGGAAACGGCACTGGAAGGCGGCTGCATCAAAAGTTTGTTTTTGTTTTTTTTTCAAGCCGACTGTCATCAATTTCGCAAACGGCTGTAATCCAAACCCCACGGCTGAATCTCTAACTGCATAGGCTAACCCCTCATTGGTCCCGGGCCCACATCGCCTATGCTCTGACCGTATGCTCGCAGCGCTACCTTTAGCCAACAACTCTATTCCTCTGCCCTTCTGAGTCTCCGTGCTGCCCCACCTTCTTTGCTGCGCGTCCTGCTCTCCTATACCCTGCCCTTCCCTGTGGCGCAGCTTTTTTCTAGCATGCAAAAATCCATGCAATGTGAAACACCTGCAGCAATGCGTCTTTCCCTGCAAGTGAGTTTCGCCCTCCGCCCTCACATGCAATCCCCAGTACACCGCAATTTACGCATACTGCCGACACGCTTGCACTGAACCACCCCCGCGGTCACGATCCTCGCACCGACTCCGCACTATATACAGTCTTGCAGCAGGGGCAGAACTTGTTCCCTCGACTCGTGTGTCCGATAATCTAGGTGCGTTTTCGCACTTCTCCTCGTTTTCCGCTGATGCTGCCTATCAAGAGTTGCGTTGGAGCATACCCGTGCGTTTATCCCTGTGCACCTCCTCACGCTGTCGCTCAACGCCATCGCTGCCCATCAGCAATGCCCTTGGCGTCCCTTTCAGCTATCTCCGCGCCGTTCACCTACCACTCGGCGCCGTTCCCTCCCTCATCATATTCGCGCGCAGCGCTTTCCTATAAATTGTTCCCCGTGGGATGAAGCGCATCCTCCTCCCGAATTCGACGCGCTTCATTCCCCATTTACCCTCCCTTTTACCTTTGCCCGGGATTAATTTGGACAGACACGGATAATTTTGTAAGGAGGGAGATGCTATGTAGTATTATATAATTGAAACTATGCTTTTTTCCCAATGCTTCCCTGTTCTTCATCCATCCTGCGCCTCTGCGGACTGTGCAGATTCGGAGTTCGTTTCAGAAGCTTTACAGCAATGACCCCAGCCATGACCACAACCGCCACAATAATCCCCACGAGCGCCCCAAATGGTAACTCCAGAATTTGAGGAGCCGCGTCACTGCCAGGGGGTGGCTGCATGGTCATGACCGGCGGGATTATAAGCGCAGACGCAATGCTCGCAAAGCCCCCTGGACTCGACGTCTTCGTCCCCGATGCCGACACCGGTGCCATAAACTCCAGCACCTCCAAGCACGTCCCGTTAAACTCCACATTGGTGTTCCCCACACAGAACGACAACAACGCAAGCAGATTCTGATATCTCGTCTGCTGGATGGACGTCTGTGCAAAATTGTTTGCCTGGGTGGCCAAGTTGACAGATGTGGAGGAGAGGGAGTTGGCTGTAATAGAAGTAGAGTAGGATTTGATAGGCCAGACGCCGAAGATGATCGCTGCTGCTATGCCGAGGATTTGGAAGGTGTATTCAATAAGACGATCTTGGAGGGTGAAAGAGGTTGGGGAGAGGATCGCAGGACTACTGTCTGGCACACTTGTCCTTGGGCGAGTACTAGTGGTAGGATCATACAATTTGCCCGGTATCTGTGTCGTGTACAAGGAAATAGCACTGTTGCCTACGTTTCCGGGGGCAGACGACTGCGTGGCATTTGCAGTGTTTGTGGGCATACTACCCACCGCAGCCGGACCATTGAGTGTGTCAGTAGAACTGAGGGTATGGCCAGACATCTGGGTCAATGCTGACGGAGGTGAGTTTTCTCGTGGAGGCAACTGTGTGGTGTGTGTAGGCCCGGGGACGATATCCGTCCGGGTCGCATCTACATCAGGAAAAAGTCTGTGGGAAATAGCACGCCGACTAGATCTATACCCGAAAATAGCAGTAAATAGCTGTAGTAGCTCCCACGCAATCGTCCATAGTTCTCTACTGCTTCCACTCATGTGTTTGTAGTGCTCTAGTGCTACAATAGCTATGTGCGAGCACTACAAAGTTCTTGGTAGCATTCACCAAGAGGTACAGTCTGGCTATACCTTTGTAAGGCAGCTATAAGTTACTCCATATTTACAGGTGTTCTTCTAGTAGTGCTATGTGAGACTATATGTGCAGAACTTTTTTGTGTTCAAGTCCGGCCACTTTTTGAGTGCATTTCATTATTGAGTCACAAACAGTTAAAGTATTATTCTGGCGCCATAGATGAAATAGGCAGTATTAACCATTATTTAAAAGATGCCCTTACTAATTTTTGAGGTGCACAGTTCCCCGCAATAATTCAGTCCAAATCGACGGTGTTCACCTTTACCATCAAATACTGATGGTAAAGGTGAACACCGTCGATTTGGAGTGGCTGTGCTGACACCGCCATAGCGCTCATTTTAGCGCCTGCAACAAAAAATCCACAGAACATGGGGGGCGGTAAAATAAATTACAAACGGTATCTTATCTCACTGTACGGTTCCTTTGAAGTGCTTGCTGGAGGTCCAAGCTGTTGTCCATGGGTCCATGACGACTCTGAAGCGGAATAAAATTGACCTTTCTACTTAACCAAACTTATCTCTAGAAAAAGTATCGACATCTATGTACGGGTTGAAATAAAAGTACTTGGCTTCATCCATGACATTGTCCGTGGTCCACTTACGGTCAATTTTCTTCCCGCATTTAGCCATCAAATGACAAGTACGCACAATATGTTCGACAGAGACAACGGCGGCATTGCGGCGCTGCGCCCGTGAAGAACGGTGGATGGTGTACAGTCCACTTGTTTTTTCAGGCTGATTGAAGCCAGTAAACCACTCAATGTATGCAAGTGGATGGGAATATTGGCCGTACTGCGGAGGGAGAGTGAAGATGGCCCGGACTTGGGCGACACGAAGACCTAGCAGAGGCAGTAAGTAATTGATATGACGAACACAAAAAAGGATGCCAACCTTGAACACCGGCTGATGGAGTGTAGTGCTCAGGATCTTCGACGATCACGGCAGTATCAAAGTGTGCGGGAGAGCCAAGGGAGCGGCCTTTGGGGAGAATTGCGGGGGATGCGCGCACCCGGCATGTGTGTACTTTATTAGCAATATACCGGTTGCGAGCCATGTGGATAGAAAGCTGTTTGTAGACCGCAAATCGATCATAACGACTGGGGGTGATGGTACAGCGGGGGAAATATTTTTTAATGAAATCGGTGAAGGCCGGAAGAAAATCGACAGCCGTGTAGATGGTTTCAAGCTGAGTGACCGTGACATCGGGGAATGAGGGCGCTTTGGCGATAGAGTAGGCAGTGGCAGGCAGTTTGGAGACCGGGAGCTGGACTGTCACCTCGACTCGAGTTGACGGTGGTGCGCCCTCGTCTTCTGAATCATCACCTTCGGACCCTTGCGAGTTTGAGGTCAGAGCGTTGTTGAGCCAGGCGAGGTAGGACTCCCGCAGTGCGAAGGCTTCTTGACGCTGAAGCCAGACGGTCATCTGCGCGGTGTAGTCTCGCTTATTGGAGGAGCGATAGGCGTTCTTCGCAACATCGATGTGGAAGCGTTCCGGCGCCTCAGTGTTATACCCATCGGCGCTGCCGAGAAAGCGAATCGCCTCGACGTAGTGCTGAAGGGAATGGATTTTGGGTATATTGAAATGCTCGCGGATGCCAAGATTGATTAGGATATCTTTATTGGCATGGAAAGTGTCGAGGCTGGCCTGAAGGGCGTCCAGAGTCCTTGAGGTATGAGACTGGAATTGAGCGTAATAGATGAAGTCAATCAATGACTTGACAACGGTGAGAACAGGCACGCTAACGGCACCTGCCAGCACGCCGAGGAAGACGCGCTGCATCTCTTTATGCTCTGTCCCCGTCCACTGGGAGACAGATGAGATCCCTTTCTTGAAATGCCGCAATCCTGCATGGCCGTGCATGGCCTTGAAACGGGCATCAAACTCATCCTCCCCAAGAAGCGCAATACACCATTTGACGAGATGGTCTTTGAAAACGCCCTGGTGGAGTTGGTGCAAGAGATCGGGGGTAAAGCAAGTGAAAATGTCGCTATGCGGGAGATCGCGCCAAAATGGGTGATATACAGGTCGTAAGCCGTCTTCTTCGAATTTTGGGGGATTTCTCCCTCGCTGGTGGTCATCCAATGTCGCGAGGGTTTCTGCGACGTTCCGATGGGGTGCTCTCGTGGCGTCCCCACGCTCATTGCGAGAAACGGTACAGCGAGGGCATCGATTTTCCTTGCAGCACGCTACAAGGCACTGCTCGGGGAAGTCGGCTATGTAGGCCGCCAGAATGGGATGGACACGACGAATGAATCCGTCTGCGCAAACCATGTCGACTCCGTTCTTGCCTGCCTCCACCAAAGGCTTGAGCAGCGAGCGCATGCAGTGATGGAAAAGGCGGTATCCCGCCAGAGAACGCGTCGCCTCGGTGAAGCACTTCAGCTTCGAGACGGGTAAGTATCCTATCAGCACCATGGCATGCGCTGAAGGTTGACGCCGAATGTCTTTGGAGATATTCCCTATAGTGAGGTACACCGGCCAGGCAGTCTTATCGCCTTGGAATCGGGTGAGCTGGGTCTTGTCCGAAGACAAGATGACTGGACTAATAACAACGCCGGGTGGTAAGCGCTTCTAAAATTTTTGTGAGATTTCAGAACAACTTATAGAGGATATGCGGCGCTGTACCTGCATCTCCCACCACCAATTTGCCGTCCACATCTCATCCCATATACGGCTCGACTCACGTCCGTCTTCTTTGCCGTAAACTTGCTCGGGTGTGTACGCCATGTAATCGTGGAAAGCTGGATTCCCCATTAGCTCTTTGATGCACTCAACAGGATCGCGCTTCCAGAGCTCGAGATCCTCTTTCATGATCTCATCGTTCTCGTCCAGCTGGTTCCCAGCCGCTGTCACAATCTCGCACTTCCACTCAGGACCAGTCGGTAGTTGGTCAACCTTCTGCAGATAGGTGTAATTATTGTGATAGGATACTCGGGTGCGGCGTTGGGTCTGTACAACAGTCAGTCGCGTGTCTCCTTTCATGTAAAGCTCTCGCTCACAATAGGTAGCTTTAGATATGCATCTGTCGCAGTTTGGCTGACATTCTTCGACAGCCAACTCGCAAGTTGCCACTCCTCTGCATCCAGGAATGGTGCATAAGGACCCAGCCCTGCCGCAGTCTGGTCTGCGTGCATGCGTTCGAAGACAGTTTCGCCTTGGCCATGCGTTGTGGCCCTGGCTTTCTCAAAGGCCTCATGTCCGGGGAATAGCTCGTCGCCAGGGAAGGACTCGACAAAGCGCTTGAAATTTTGAGGGTCATCCTCGTCGAGAACCTCCTCTACCGTGGTCCGCCGAGACTGGGGCGCAGATTCAGGTTCGGGCGATAAAGGGCGCGGCGGGGGGACAAAATCGTCTTCGTCGCCATCCTCGTCCTCGTCCTGGACTTCCCGGCTGGAGAACATTGGTGAGGGAGCCCGTGGAGGAGTCTCTGGGGTAGCGGGAGGGTTATCTGACTGCTCATCTGCCTCAGGATTTTCTTCCCGCCACTCGCTCTCCTCCCTTGCGGCAGAAACAACAATTCCAAGACTATCGCGCCATTTTTCATAACAAGTAGGTTTCTTGAAAATATGGTGGTTGACACCGGCCCTCGTTGGGCGGACGGCATGGCAGTACGGGCAGCGGTGGGACATGCTCGACGATGCTTGGTGTCTCAGAGAGTAAGTGTATTTTATTATCACGCGGCATTGCTGACTGAAGCAACGTGTTTCAGGGGGCGCACGCGCGGCCCCGCTCCGCACCCTTATCTAGTGTTCTTTGTTTACGACAAAACAACGCGTACATCTCTCCCAATAACCACAACACCGTTTGTTGAAATGAGCCAAACACACGCGTCTCTATATAAGCTGCCCTCTAATGGGTTGTCCACCGTGAGTCCCCCCCAAACCCACTCAATTCTGCTCAGCCCAAATAACTGCTTATCGCACCTCAGAAATGGCCAACCAGTCCAAACTCGCTCCTCCTTCTGCCCGTTCCCGCACCAAGTCATCTCCGACAGCTGCTGCTGCCGCTAAGGACCATTCTACCGATGGTCGTAGTCACAATGACAAGGAAAATGACCATCGTTCGTCGTCCCCCCCCCACTATATTGCTCCATGTCACTCACCTATCGGACAGCTGCTTCTCCTCAACGTCGTGTCCCCGCCAAGAAGCATGCCAAAGACGATGAAGGTAAAATTACTGCTGCACGCCATTCTCTTGACTTACCCAATTAACAGAATATGACGAGAGCGACAGGGATATGGATGTAGATGGTGAGTCCTCGCTCCATCCCTCTCCCTTGATGCTGAAGCTGGGTCTAGCTGGCTCTGACGACAACGATGAAGATGACTATGGTTTCGCCAACGCTGGCTTAGGCGCTGCTTCCGGTATGATCTCTTATCTCGATTTTTCTTTCACTGACTGTCGTCTACAGCATCCGACGACGATGACGATGACGACGATAAAGAAGAAGAAGAAACCTCCCGTGCTGCAAGAACCCGCCGTGTCAGTGCGAAGGAAGCGCAACGCCGTAAGTCACGTACTTTTATTTGTGATTTTTCTCGCTCTAACTTGGTCAAAGGTGCTGAGAAGGCAGAGGCGGAAGCTCGCAAAGCCGCCAAAGCTGACAAGGCCGCCAGGAAACAGCGCCAGCGAGAGATGGAGCCCGAGCCTCTTGAGGACACAGTGGTACGTATCTGGTTTATTCTGGCAGCACGGTGGGATTGACTCGAAGCCGACCCTGCAGTTTACGTCTCGCGATGTGCAGCTCCCCCCTAAGAAGGTCAAGGCCCTGCAGCAGCGCGACAGCCGGGTGCCAGTAATGCAAGCCCGCCCTGTGCGCATCCACAGCGCGCTCAGCACACAGCGTGAACGCCCTCAGGAGCCGGTCCAGGATCTTCGCTATATTGTATGCATTTCTTCTCTGTCTTCGTCTTTGTACGCCAACTGTAGTATTAACAAATTCTCAGATCGGCAGTCAAGATAGGGCGAATCACAGCCCTCATCTGCCCCAAGGAAATGCCCAGGCGAGCTCCTCTAATCAAGGCAGCCGTGGGCTTGCATCCAGTAGCATTAGCGACTGGCGCAAGTCTGCGATCGCTCCACCCAAAGAGATCGATTCGGAGCCGCCTCGCCCTCGAGTGAGTCATTGATTTGTAATCGCCCACATTTCTCATTTCTTTCAGTCTATTAACGGCCACATCTTTCCCGCTCGCGTCCATCTCGACCTCCGCTACGCCTCCACCAGTCAGCACCAGCCTCGACCCATTGATGACGATCACCGCCAGTGCCGTCATCGGAACGCGAGTCGCAGCCCCAGCCATTCCCGCTCCCGTTCCCCGACAACGGGCGACAAAAGAGCTCGCTCCCCCGACGACGACGACATTCGGGTTACTCAAGCCCAGAAGACCAACGACCATCAGGGCCGTCCTCGGGCGAAGGACTACGACGACACGACCCAGAATGCAGTTGGCATCGCCGCCACCTGGTTCCGGTGCCTCGCCGCCACGCGCGACGCCTTCCCTGAGCATATGGAGGAGGCAGACATGGTCAAGCTTGCCTGGAGCAAGATGGAGGAGGAGCTGAAGATCTCGATGGCCCTCACTCCGGATATTGCGAAATTAGTAAGCTCCTGCCCCTCTGTCGTGCGGCATTTCTAATTCATTTGTAGATCGCCCGACGTGGACCCCAGATGCGCGGCGAGCTCAAGACCAAGGTTCGTGCGCTCACGGAGCTTGTCTTTGGCTTCGAGAGTGGCCAAAACAAGAGGAATGTGCGCAAGAACAGGCAGTTAGCGGAGGACCTG
The DNA here is from genome assembly GCA_029204075.1 of Mycena capillaripes. Taxonomy (NCBI): domain Eukaryota; kingdom Fungi; phylum Basidiomycota; class Agaricomycetes; order Agaricales; family Mycenaceae; genus Mycena; species Mycena capillaripes. Next base: position 4,612,922 of record JARHKZ010000003.1, on the reverse strand, counting down.
AAGGAGGGCTTGGGATATTGTTACAAGGTGCGTATTTTTACTACTTCTAGGGTTGTTCTTATCTTTTCTAGGAATTTTCCCCTGAGCCCACCCAGCGCAGGGGCTTTACAAGGCCAAGATCATCCAAAAGTCCGTTAACCAAATGTGGTTTAACAATCGGCGCGATGAAGGCGCTACACACCCCGAGCTCTTCGGGCCCGTCTTTCCAAGGCCCGCCTTCGCGCTCGTCCTCACTGCCGTATGACACCTTATCTCGCAGCTTATCGACTATCTAATCACCTTACAGATCGAGTGTTGTATCGACGAGTGGGCCACCGGGGTCAAGACCGACGTCCCATTCACCGCGGCCGACTACCGCTCCGTCTATCAAGAGCATCTTAAATGCCTTGACGAGTTTGAGAAGCACACCGCACCCCGGGATATCCTCGGCAATATCTTGACACGCACTCACAACATTGGACGGTAGGTGCCTCAGCCGTCACACATCATACTTGCTCATCCGCCCTTTACAGCTTCCACTCCGGGGCACAGCCGCTTGCTCCGCAGGCTTCTACTTCCACTCTTTCAAAGGCGGCGCTTGACGCAGCAGTCCGCGAATATGAAGAGGACGACGAAACGGAGACCGACGGCGAGAATGGTGATGAGGATTAATTAGAACTGTTTTGTATCTTATTTCACGCTATGAATGTCTTCCGATTTCTGTATCTTGAAGTCCAAGTATATTGAGCTTTCGAGGACTATAGACTTCTATGGAGCCTACGGCGATATGACGCTATAAGCGATATTTTAGTCACCGGTTGTGACTACTGGGAACTCCATAGCGGCCTATACCCGCTGCCCGCTGCTATTTGTTGCTACATAACAGGGGGTTAGCTACCGGGCTATCCCAGCTATCCCAGGTATGTTGCGCTACATTCCTATCTCATTTTTTCCTGATGTACTGTAGCTGGGTTAGCAGAAGTTGTGGTAAGTCTGGGGGTAACGGCAGACATCTGGGTCGAGGTGAGGCGATGTTCAAGGCATATCGTAACTTGTCACGATATATAGGAAAGCTCGCGCTAATCTCGTTCCTGAGCGGGACCGTGCCGTGTAATCCTACCTACCTACCTACCACCATCTGTCATCTGTCAACTGAGCGCCAATCTTGCAATCTTTGGTCTTACCCTTTATATCCAGCTCCATCCATCATGATCACTTCACGAACAATATCGCGAGGACCAGAACAACGAACGATGTGGTGAACAACATTGAACCTGGAATCGATGAGGGGAAGTGGCCAGTATCTGGGATTTCACTAGGCAACAGTCTGCTTTATATCCAATATTTTTTCGGTGAAAGGCTGTAGAGAGAATCAAGAAAGACTTCTGTTCATCTTTCATCTGACAGATGCGAACATTATCCTGACAGCAGCCTCAAGAAATGCAGCCAGCAAACTGCTGTTAATTGGCATATGGTCGGTGAACAAATTCATGAGTGGCATCTTAATGGGCTGCGCAAGCGTAACGAGTCTGTTCTCCACCGCTTTCGCGAATGGGACGACAAGTTGTCCTCCCTGTCCTCCCTCCACCGACGGCTTGCCTACCTCCTCTGCTTTTCCGTGCGATGACATGCATCCTCCTTCTAATTTCCACATGCCTCATGCCCTACTTACCCTCCCTTTCACTTATAACCGGGATTGATTTTGACCCTTCTCACTACAATGCAGGCTGTATATCTATATTACTTCCAATAACATCCAACGTTCTATATTTGTTTCAGTGCGCAAGCCCCACTATTTTGTATGCACTCAAGTCTGAAAAAAGAAAAGTTCGGCGCCGATTCCAAAGGCAAAGCACAATCCGCCTCTTTTCTGTGAACCTAGATCATCTGGGGGGAGGGGGGGGGGGGGGGGGGGGGATTATATTATACTCACGAGGTCCACAACATGAACAGCGAGTTTACCGAAGACAAACATGAAGTGATGTATGGGTGGTTATCCATACATAAGACTACAAGATGCCAACGGAGCACACAGAAATTCCAGGGGGCGACCAAACAAGACGCTGGCTACGAGCAAAGCGCCGCCCTTCGTCTGATACATAGACTCCAGGTAAATTCAAGCAAGTCCCCAGTGAGGTCAGCATCTTCTCGCACGGTATGCTGTTTTCTTGTCGTTCTCGCTCTTCAATTCAGAACCCGAGCCCAGTCGACTAGTTCACCGGACACTACAGCCGACTCACCTCCCTGCGCGTCGGACTGGTTTCCAATTGTTTGGCACTCCGCAGCATTTCCAACCCCTACTGTCAAGCTAAATACGATGTCAGGCTTGTCGGGCGGGGAAGTCGCAGTTAAGCGTGCTCCTACAGACAGCGCCGGCCACATTTTCTCCCATGGGAGCCGATGTGTCTCGCCTTCCATCCTCCATTTGTGAATTCTTTTCTCAAAGGCATTCCCAGGAGAATCTGTACTCGCTCCCCTATCCCGCACCAGTAGCAACACGAGCTCTTCTCTTCCGTCAATTCCCAGGAGAATCCAAGGATCCTATCCTCCAATTGAACGGTGATATCCCTTAAGCAATACCCTTGTAAGACCGGTAACGGCGAATGCTATAATAGGAATGAGCGAACTCATGTTTGAGATCGGATCGTCAGTCACACTCTGCTCCCTCGCGCCTCTCATCCTCCTCCCCTTCGTTTCCCTACCCGTGTTCCTCCCTGTCTTTTTCTCTTTCTCTTCCCCACATTCTTCCCGCGGTTAACTTCACCTTCTATTGACTTTGTGCAAGCACCACATCGATACTAAGAAGCTTTTGACGACAGCTTTATCACTGCCAATTCGTTCTGTCACCCGATCCGCGACCAGACCGAGGTTTACCCCGCAGTCCCAATAGAATGGATGAGAACCGAGGATCACATCCCCCCTCCACGCGAGGAGTTCTGGGTGAAAGACGGCCGGGAGAAGACACAAGCACGGAGAATGATATTTGACCAACAAAAACCATCTAGGGCATTCGGAGTTCAATGAACCGCATTCCCAACCTGAACGACTGAAGAACAGAGGGTGTTGGCCTCACGAGGATCTTGCAAGGAAGCGGGGCATAGCCAGAACGAACGGCAAAACTAATCATCGGATGAGAGATACCGAAAACAAAGCGAGCAAGAAGGCAAAATATGTTTTGTATTCCGGTGCCCGGATACGTAAGGGGGAGCTCGCTAATACAGAGCTTTTGTTTTTGCAACTGGAGATGAACTGCCATGGATTTCGGCCGAAACGAACTGCCGCTGCGCGGCAGCGCCATCGTGGGAATCAACTCGTGACTTTCACGACCGCGGTTTTGCACGTGACACGCAAATCGGATCGCCTGGATAGAATCGGGGGAGCAAGCTCCCCCAATCAGCTGACAGGATCCGTTCCGCGGCACCGGAAACAGGGGAGGAAAATAGGATAGCCTCAATGTGCTATCAAAAGCCAGAATCATAAACACATTCCTTGATTTGAGCCTAGGGCGAACACAAAGAAATCGAGAGAACCTGGCCACGATCACAGTACCGAGTACAACCTAGAGTTGGATCCCAAAAAACTGCGAAGAGACTTGAAGCGCTCGCGGCTGCAATGTAATCGTTCGCCGGCCCAGAAGGATCCCAGACCTCGAGGGTTGGAATATTTTGCGGCAGAGCAAGCAAGGATGGCTGTACTAAGCCTGGTGGGAGATACAGTAGCTGCATCCTTGTCGTTCGAGGAAACAAGGAGACGCCACAAGAATTAGCCTAGAGCAGTTATTAACCGAGACTGGCATGCGACGAGAAACACAATTTGAATCACCATCTTGTGCTACATCTGTGGACGCGGGCGGGAAACCGTAGGTGGTGGATCGAAAAGAAGGGATTGCGGATCGCGCGGCCCGAGATGCTTGCTGATGCGTGGCTGCATCGCCACACACTGTCCTTTCTTCCCGTTCCTCGCCGAGTTGGACTCGTTTGCTTTCTGGGCTATATTTCACAAGCTGCACACTCACAATGAATTCAGATGGCCTCTACTTCCCATTACCACGCTGCCCTGAAAGGTGTTTTGAATTTTGTCTCGACTCCAAGTTGGTGGAAGCGACGCCCAGGAAATTCTGTGCCCGTTGTGAGTTGATTCCCAGTTACCACTGGTGCCCACTGCCTTTCACGGCCATTCCCCCGAAGAAAAAGTGCGAGGACGGAGATCGGGCGTCATACGCATTGAGGAGGTTGGAGTCGGCGGTCACGGGCAAGGTGAGTACTCCGCCTACACACTAGTATCCTGACGTCTATTCCGCTTTTTAGGCGATGCATGGGCTTCGAGCCCATTTCTCACCCTCTTACCTTCCACGCGCGATGTCTGTGGTCCCACACCAGAACGCGTCAGCGTCGGAGCTCATTGCCTGTCACTACTGAGCCCATGATATGCCGGAGGACGATCATACTTCCCACCCAGATGCCTGGCATCCTTGGCTGCTTCGCCTCGCGCGAGGGACGCGTCTGTGTGCTCTCTGATACCATGCCAAGCCTTGCGTGCCGGACTGGCGGGCACGAGACTGTCGATGGCCAGCGTATGCGATTGCCGCGGCGGAGGGCGGGATACTCGTCGCAGCGGATGCGGCTGCTGCATAGCGCGGAGCGCCCGCTGCACGTCATCAGCTATCTTCCAAACCTCGGGTCGTGGTATCGATGCGAATGCAGTCGGTTATCCGCACGGCGGCAGGCTATGCGTGTGGCGGCTTTCATGTCTCGCAGAGGGGATAACGGCTAGACCTCGACGATGCATCTTATTATTTCCCTTCATCTCATTTCTCTCCTTGGGGGTGGCGATCGCCTCCGTGCGTGTAGCTCATTCTGGGATGCTGACCGAGTGCGGAATGCCCGTTACCGTCGACACATGGCCCTCGGAGCAAGTCTGGCTCGCGCTATTCCCTTCCACGGAGTTCTGACGTGCGGTGAGCGGAAAATCGTCCTCAGCGTTTCACCGTCGTCTTGTGCACGCGGCGGAATGCATCTCCTCCTCGCATCTCATTGAGCGTAGTGTCCGCCTCTGCTCGTGCGAGATCCCCCTTTTGGGACCGCCATTTCCTTCCCTTAGCGTTCTTCAGTTACTCAAGCCTTTTCTCGCTCGCCCGTGTCATGAACGCTCCACGATCTCCTTTTTCGTCGGCTCGTGCGTTGTTCTCCGTTGAGGCGCGTCTTTCAACCGGGTCTTGTCGCGCCGACGAATCTTTTTATAAAAATGTGCGCACACACATTCCTTTTTTGTTTCATCCCAACGGCGGATTGTGGCTTCGCTGCCCCAATGACAGGATCGGTGTCTAGTTTTTGCGCACTCTCAGGAATTCACTCTTACCGGTAATTTATTGTGGATCCTCTTTTTCTTTTTTTCGCTTCAAATTTGTTCTTTCAATTTCGTGTTCCGATTGACGGAGCCATCCTGGGGAGATTTTGATGACCAACCTATTCCACCGCAGTATTTTTTGTTTTCCCGCTTGAAGGTGCGCCGCTGCGTGGTATTTAACTATGCGGCGTCATCGACTTTGCGGTTCTCTTGTGTCCTGTTTTTCCCTCAAACTTTGCATCAGCCTCAACATCTTCTTTACTTTTCAGAGCCAATAGTGAGCTCAACAAAGGCTTTCAAATTTGGTTCTGATACAGACTAGGTCAAGGGGTCTACCCGACTAATACCAACTAGGACACGGTCCCTCGTCTATGTACCCGGACAAGACTCAGGATAATATATTAGCTCATCCATCTACCCATCTATGCACCCGTTCGTCGTATTCCGATCCATCGCATCACACCGAATCTTTTTGCTGATGCTCAGTTAAAATCCGTCTTCCAGCGCTGTTTACGGCCAGGTGTATCGCCAGTATCGTCTTGCAGACAGTCGGGGTTCCACTCCTGTATCTCCCTCGGCATGAGTGATATGGTTTCCCCCCCCTCGTACAGACAACACTTACTGCCGTCAGTGTCCTTGGTTTATAATTTTTAGCGGCTGCAGACAAGACTTCTCGGGCGATGATCGGCTCATATTTACTGACACTTTACCCCGAGGGCATACAAGTAATCGCGAGAAAACTGACGGCAACAGTTACGACCGCCAATGTCCTTGGTTTATAATTTTAGGCCGTGGTGAGAAGCTTTGTCGGGTGATGATCGGTGATTCATTTTGGTAGCAGGTATCAGGTGTTGAGGTTGGCCAGGGGACCGCCCACAAAATACAGGTGCAAATAGTGGTCCCATGATTACGCGCGACTACTGACTCTTCCACGTGCGCCTCGTAAATGGTTAGGAACTTGGGCAGCACTGACAAGAGCACATATTTCCGTCGATACTCCATAGACGGAGGATCTTTGGAGTTTGCACGCTGCTAATGCAGGAGGTCGACGATACTCCGACGATTTGTTTTTGTTTGTGGTCACTCGACCGCATAGATACATATAAACGCGGGATGGTCGCGCTTCCTGTTTCCAGTTTCCACCGCGCGGCCTCTTCCTTTCCACCAGCCCATTCTTGTGAGGAAACACGCCACGATGAGACTTTTCAAGACGGACGCTATTGCACTGCTCGCATCAGCGTGGGTTGTCGCTGCGCAGTCATGCGCTCTCCCGTCGACGTACAAATGGACATCGTCGGGCGTACTGGCGACTCCGAAGTCGGGGTGGGTCGCGCTCAAGGACTTCACGCACGTACCCTACAACGGGCTGCACCTCGTGTACGCCTCGGATCACGACACGGGGTCGAACTATGGCTCGATGAACTTCGGCACCTTCTCGGACTGGTCGAGCATGGCGTCGGCTAGTCAGAACAGTATGAGCACGGGCGCCGTCGCGCCCACCATCTTTTACTTCAGTCCGAAGAGCATATGGATCCTCGCCAACCAGTGGTGCCAGGTGGCCTTCTGCTACCGGACATCGAGCGACCCCACCAACCCGAACGGGTGGTCCGCGCAACAGCCGCTCTACTCGGGGACTCTGTCGAGCAGCAGCACCGGCCCCATCGACCAGACCCTTATCGGCGACAGCACGAACATGTACCTCTTCTTCGCCGGCGATAACGGCTCCATCTACCGCGCCAGCATGCCCATCGGCAACTTCCCAGGCAACTTTGGCTCGTCGGCAGCCGTCGTCATGAGTGACTCGACCAACAGCTTGTTCGAGGCCGTGCAGGTGTACACGGTGGCGGGCCAGAGCAAGTACCTCATGATCGTCGAGGCCATCGGGGCGAACGGGCGCTACTTCCGCTCCTTCACGGCCACGAGCCTGAGCGGCTCGTGGACGGCGCAGGCCGCCACCGAGAGCAACCCCTTCGCCGGCAAGGCGAACAGCGGCGCCACTTGGACCAACGATATCAGCCACGGCGACATCATCCGCAGCAACCCCGACCAGACCATGACGATCGACCCGTGCAACCTGCAGCTCCTGTACCAGGGACGCGCCACCAGCTCCGGCGGCACCTACGACCTCCTGCCGTACCGTCCCGGCCTGCTGACACTGCAGGGCGCCTCGGGGGGCACGACCACAACGATAGCCACTACGACGACGACGACGAGTACGACGACGACGACGACGCCTGCGGGTGGGGGTGGTTCGACCTGCTCGGCGCACTGGGCTCAGTGCGGGGGTATAGGTATATTTTCCTGTCATTCTAGAACCAGTACGTTAACAATGTCTACACATAGGATTCTCGGGCGCCACTTGTTGCCAGACTGGCTTCACTTGCACGTTCTCCAGCGCCTACTACTCGCAATGTCTTTGAAGCGTTTGACAAGCTCGGAAGCATAAACACCCATTCTTTACGTATTGTTAACAAAATGAACATCCATTGTGAATAGCTCAACCACGGCGAAAGATTTTTACTCTACATGCATAAGTAAGAAACTTAGCCATGGAAATGAGGTTCAATGGGAAACTTGAAGCTTTTCCGTGAGGGTCCGCACCGCATGCTGGTAAGCTTAAGCCTTATGATTCAGGACGGGGTCACAGAGGGATTGATCGACGCGAAATGGATGACAATTCGGAAAGTCAAGAAAGTATTTGTGAACATGGTATTCAACCAACAGCGTTATGAAACGCAATTGCATGACAACTTGAGGAGTGGGTTGTTGCGTTCGAGGGAACAGCCCCCGGGCTGGATGAGGATTTATACCGACAAGATAGCCCGAGCGCTCAAGCCATCGACTATAAAGAGTTCAGAGCGCGTCGAGTTTGAGGAATATAGACGCACTGCTTTGATCAGGGGAGTGCCGGGTGCGTATGAGTGGTACTGTATGTAAAGCCCAAAAACAGCAAGACGAGAGGCACGACGTGGCGGCGTAGGGCCGGGAGCGTGGTGTGTGGATGCTTCGAAGAGCCATACATTAAAACAAATAACTTAATGCAAACACTCGACTGAGACAGAAAATCATGCGAAGTGACATAGAATCTAGATAAATACGCCAAGAGTTGACATTGAGATGGAACTTGAGGATGGGCGTACTCGGTGCGATCCCCCCCCCGCATGCGCAGTGCGCAGGCAGGATGTGCTCGCTGCGCCGCGCAACACGCGAGTGCATCGTGGCTGGCGTGAATCTGTATCTACTTCACCACCGCCGTCGCTATAGCGCTCTATCCTCTCCTTCAACGTCAGTCCTGCCGCGCTTGAGACGCCGCGCATCATACCTGCGCTTCACCTCCTCGGCCCACTGTTATGCCCGCGTCCATCCTCCATCCCATCCATCTTCACAGTCGACGTTTTAATCGCCATGATTCTGGTGTGGTATTTGGGACGTGAAATGACGGTGTTTGACCGATAAGTCTCTACGCGTTCGTCCACCTCATCGCCTTCTTTATCGTATGATTTTCCAGGATTAAATCGTGCCTCATTCAGTGCATCATTGCCACGGGACTCGCCACAAGTTACCGAGCCACTTAATTCTCGCACACCCTCATTCATCGGCGTAGTATGCTCGCCGTATGACACTGACAATTGCAACCGCAGTACGCTTTATCCGAGGACAGTCTCACATGTTATTGTCAACCTTCGCGTCTCTTGCCTTCGTGGCATTTCCTCTAAGTCATGCATTTCTCGTTAGGTCGGATGTATACCAACGCCCTGATTGCTTCGTACGTCTGCGAAGCCGTTACAGGTGGCGTAGGGCCGACTCGACCCACGTCAGGCTCAACTCCCGGCCCTTTCAACCGGCCTCAAATGGACCGCTGCCAGCGCCGTGCAGAGTGCCCCCGCACTCGCGGCACAAACCGAGGCAAGCTCCTTCCGTATCCTGCTCATCCAATTTACCCCACGTATATCGTGACAACCCAAGAATTCCCCGGGGAAAATGTCGGCAAGTGCGAACATTCGAGGTCTAGTGAGGAACTTGATCATGAAGAAGGATTGAGATCTGACTTCGCAGTCCGACTGAGAGGCTATATACCCGACAGACATGTAATTTGATATAGACAAAGAGCGCCTGGATATTTGCGATTTCAAAATTCAATCCCCGCCATCATTTTGATCTCCGCTTCTTGCTTCGTCAGTGACAGCGAGTCTCGTAAGCTCTTTCCTTCTCCCTTTTCGCCGACTCTTCGCTCTTCGGGCACGATGCAAGCGCGGTGCACAATCCCTGGCCGTCGCAGTTGTTCCGTTCCTCGGCCTCTCTTGGACTACATTTCTTACCTTGGAAGTGGGGCAAACTTGGGGTCACTTCGGTCGCTAGGTCACTTCTGCGGACAAGCAGTAAATTCGGGCATGAAGAACCTCAAGGAAGGTATCATCACAGAAGAACCTCCCGCATCCTCAACGGAAGAAGGCCAGTTTGCGGCCTTGCCAACTCAGCTTCCGGTTGCTTAAACCCCAATCTTTAGTCCAGCGTCGAGTGGATACTGTATAAATGACTCTACGCGTCCCCCGTATCCAGCCGTTCCTTGTATTATTAGAGCCACATTTAAGTCCCTCCCTCACGACAAACATCACCGTTGCAGATATACTTGACTCTGGCGCCTGATGAAGATGCCTTGCAGCGGCGCAAGTGAATATTTAGGCATAATCTTCAGCCGTCCTGACAGGATGAGGGATCTGCAACCGCACTGCCCTGAATGTTCCGGGATCGCTTCTCTCCTGAACATCAACGCCCCAATGTCTTCTTACTACCATCAACGAACTATCTTGGACTCCTTGTTGTCTATCAGGTACAGCTTTCTCTGACAGTCATGCGAAAGCAATCTGTATATAACGCGCGAGGGTCAGATCCCTCCCCCAATCACTTATGGAACTTACCCTCAAGACGCGGTCCACCTCTCAATATGTTCATAGTCCCAGTACCAGCACTGGGCCAAGCTTCATAGAATCGCCGCCGAATTCGGCCTTTCCGCTCCTACCAAATCGTCGAAAAGGTGTGTATAGGTTTACATCGATACGGCTTCCTTCCATCTGAATTATCACGAAGTTGGTGTGAACAGAATGCACACGGACAAGAACCAGCCCACTGCGTCGCCTGATGGACTACCGACACTGTGTGTGGTCCTCCATCTCGTGCTGGTTATCCTCCACGTTATGCTTCTGGTCATGTGTATCTCACACCTGGAACATCTCGTCGTCTTCCCCCTGGATTGGCAATCCCTCATCTCTCCCGCCATAAGTGGAGTCATGACCACATTTGCATCGGTAAACACTAGAACTGTTTCATCCCACATCCCGGTAAACATATTGACTGATGCTTACAGATTTATTGTTCAGCTCTCGTTCTAATCAGCCAGACGTTGGCGATGCGACACAGCCTCCACAAAAGCCAAACGCTGACCGCGACACACGACAATTCCGTCGCATGGTCCGGGATCGGATCCGCCTTTCTCAGCGTTTGGAAGCAGAGAGTCGTTCCTGCTTCGGTCCTGGGCACCCTTTCTGTGTTTTTATATCTCTTGAACATCGCAGTCATCCATATCAGCTCGCCCGCCATGTTATCGCTTCAATCCTTCAACTCGTCGCGGCCGACGGTGCTGAAGACACTCGCGACGCCGGAGTACACCCGAAGGACGTCGGTCTTGAATGAAACTCAAACAACGTGAGTGCTCCTTCTGTGTACATACTGAAGGTAAGAGTCGAACTTGCTTTTCCTTCCCTAGCAAGAACATGGAGACTTTCGCGATGAGTGCATTACCCGAAATCTTCGTGAACATGAACACTACCGATAAACTCGGGATACTCGACGGGATGTTGTATGAGGTTTTAGAAACCACCTACATCGGAGAAGACGCCTCTGTCGCTGCGATTGGATTCAACATAACATGCGGGTACCTCCCGCAACCGAACGCGAGTTGGAACGAAAACGGTACCTGGGACTTTGTGTTTCCGTCACCCATTCCCAGCGTATCGTTGTCCAGCAGGGGTAAGTATGCGTATCCAACCACTCTTGTTAGGTCCATTTTCCTGACTGGTAGGAGCTCCCCGAATGATAGGGATAGCCGAAATGGGGCAGGTTGAGCAAAACTCAACGGTGACGAACAGCGTGACAATGTACACGACGATACAGGTCCTGGACTCCAGCTTAAAGACCATGCCGTCGGTGGAGCTGGATCCTCCAATGGTCACAGCCTGGAATGCCAACGAGTCCGTATCGACGGTACAGTTCTTCCAATGCTCTCAATCGCTCGTCCATCAAACCGCGACGGTTGGAGCGCAATCCCGACAGGCTTCGGCGGTGGAGGTAGGCATTGAGAAGCGCGAATCGGTGTGGTTGCCGTACAGCGGGCCTGTCCCGCGCAATGTGAACGGAAGCATGATCGATATGGTGCGTTAAACGTTTGAAGCATATTTTGTGGATGTGTTGATAATTGACTACTTCAGTGGGCACGGTGGTTAAGCAGTGCCCCCGGGTTGGAGTTACTCCTCTATTCCTCTAATAAGTCTGCTGCTCCGGACCTTCTTTTCATCACATTTTCCGAGTTGTGAGCGTCGGCTTATCGGTATCCGTTTTCAGCATTTCTGAAATATACAGTTTCCTCATGCACCGCCTCTACATCATTCCGGAGGCGCCCCAGAAGCAAGAACTTCCCACGAGTCTGGCCCTCCACGACGTCGAAAATGCACTATCGTCCATGATTGCGTTGATGTTTTGGATGCGTACGTTCCCGATTAACTGAACCTTTCTTTGCTCATGCGCCGTGACGTTTTCAGTTGGCCACAGTCCGCCTGTCAGTAGTCTCAGAGTAATCAATCACACTCTCACAGAGACGCCGCTGGACGCACCGTATCTCCTGGAGGGCAGTGCGACGGTCTATGAATACGTGACTGAAACGCGTTTACACGTGAGTGCTTTTCAGTACACCGCCCAATACCCGTGCTTATTTCATGTTCAATGTAAAGCTCAGTATCGTCGCGGTGAGCGCTGGTAATTGATCTCGAACTTAAATAAACCTGACGGCAATCTTAGGTCATAATTGGGTTACTGGCATCTTCCTCCCTGACAGTTCTCAGCGTATCCTATTGTAAAGACCAGATAGGATCCAACGTCTCACTGGTTGGATCCGGAGTGCTGCACACGATCTGGCTGTTCCGCAATCATCCTGACCTTGACGTCGTTCTTCCGCGGGTCGAAGATCCGTCAGATCATAATCTACGCGCAGCTGGTATGATCCCCATTAAGCTGGGCGATTCGATGGGGGGTGAGCCTTATTTAGATTGTGGGAAGAGAAGTTGGGGTCGTTGAAAGTACACAGTCTTTTGGACGAGAACAATTTCTTGATCTTCGTTGTGTAAATTTATTCACCGACCGTTTGCCAACCGCATGCTGCTAAGCCTTATGATTCAAGACAATGTCACAGAGGGATTGATCGACGAAAGTCAAGAAAGTATTGTGACCATGGTATTCAACCAACAGCGGCATAAAATGTAATTGTATGACGACTTGAGGAGTGGGTTGTTGCGTTCGATTTATGGCGACAAAATGGCTCGAGCGCTCAAGTCATCGACTATAAAGAGTTCAGAGCGTGTCGAGTTTGAGGAATATAGACGCACAGCTTTGGTCAATAGAGTGCCGGGGTGCATGAGTGGTATGTAAAGCCCACAAAAAGCAAGGCGAGAGGGCAAGACATGGCGGCGTAGGGCCGGGAGCGAGGCGTGTGGATGCTTCGAAGGGCCATACATTGAAACACACCAGTGGTAGAATGATTGAGTGTTAAGGCATGGCTGTAGCCAAAGGAATCATTGACTAATGCCTGGCTGTAGCCATGGTTGGCTAGGTCCAGGGACATAAGACTATTGGTTGCGGCAATAAATAAAAGCCTACTGCCAGGTTTGAACTCAAAACGTTAGAGATGCTGCTTTACATAATAAATATGAAAGGAGCAAGAGAACCAACTGAGCCAATGAGAAGTGATAAGGCTTGATTACTGTGGAAACTAGATGTGGTTGGGAGTACATACACAGCTTGTTACACCACTCATATGGCCCCGCCTTAGGGGCCATGGTTAAGGTTAGGTTGGTTGGTTAGAGCTGGAGGTTAGTGTTAGGGTTAGATTGGTTAGGGTTTCCAGGGATCTATTGGCTCTGTAGGTTAGAGGTTAGTGTTTTTGGTCAGGTTTGGTTAGGGTTTGAAACACTCCCAGCACATAATAAGCATTGTAGAACAACTTCGAAGACCTAGGGCAGCTTGCCTGCCCTAGGTCTTCGTATAAGCAGTCCCAGGTAGGGTAAGGCTAGCCTTAGGCTAGCTGGGAACCAAACCACAATATCATCGGTGGAATAGTCTAGTTGGTACTTTCACTCTCCTTATTACTGCTCATTATGCAGGGGTCGGGAGTTCAATTCCTGCCAGTGGCTTTCATTTTGGCTCTATTAATGACCACGTTAACATTAGTCTTTCCATTGGCCCCAGCCATCGGTTGGCTGTGTCCTGGTTTTATACTCCAATTCCTATGGCTACAACCATGTACATTAGACTATATCTTACGGCTATGGCTCTGAAACAAAAAACTTAATATATAGACCAGGGCACTCAACTGAGACAGAAAATCATGCGAAGTGACATAGCATCTGGATAAATATGCCAAGAGTTGACATTAAAATGGAGCTTGAGGGTGGGCGTACTTGTGATTTGTAGAAAAGTGTCCGGGAAAGAGACTAGGATCGGATGATATGAGGAATAACGAGACCCGAAAATAAATGGATTCCGGATGCATGCACAGATAAAACTTAGGAATCCGGTTGCACAAGGGGAAAGCGTCGTCGAGAAGGATATGCGAACTCACAAACCAAGAAATTGAGCCGGCCACGTTTAAATATCGGGATACTCCCAGAGGCCACGACAGGTCTAGGACGCATAAGAGATTTAATTTATCGTTGTAAGATACTGCTTCAGGATTCCAGACTTGATCAAGCAAGAATTCGAAGAAAATCTGCGCCTTTGAGTGGCGGTGGAAATCATCGCGGCTGAGGGATCTTGGTCCTCCGAGTGGCGAGCTGTGGTAGCAGCGATTTCTACAATTAGGGCCAGAGAGAAGGCTGTGAAAACCAGGTGAAGGTGAAAGAGCAGGTTATTTACCAACCATACAACCGGCTTCGGCGACCGAGTCGGACCGACCACTCACCCGTCTCGCGTGCCAAAAGCTTCCTCGAATCACGCAGGAGTGGCGCACACGGCTCGGAGTCTGCTCGTCCCAAGGACCATACTACAGATGAATAATCGTCGCGGAATGTTCTGCAGCCTGAGGCTCAAATCGGGGTGGACACAAGCGGAGGTCTCAGCTCTGACATGCGGCGAGCGATTGGGCGGGTCATAGTCGCGGCGGATCTGCTTCTTCTGTGTTATGAGCTTGTGAGTCTTCTCACCTTTCCCTGATTATACTTCGCTCATTCTCTCCTCGTTTCTCCTTCCCGACTTCCCCCTATGTTTTCTCTCTGACTCGCATAGGCTTGAGGCTACTCCCGTGTTCAAACAGCAGCTTTTTGCTTCTCCAAATGCACCACTCACCTACGCTCGCTTATGCCTGGTCCGGATCCAACACTCTTTGAGCTCGGCGCCATTCCATAGTCTGGATAAGAGTGCCGATACGATACGACGAAGGTAGACAGCGGTACGCACTAACTAGCCCCCTGCTCTGTTGCTCTTGTGCCGATCCACATCGCTTGCAGGACCTTGCACCTCGCAGGATGTGCCCATCCCGTACGCATGCGTGCGGCGCTTTGCCATCCATATCGAGGGACTTTGCTCCTCACCATTCCGCCAATCCCTCGAACAAGGCTTCGCCGCCATGTCATGCTTGTTTCCCTCCCCAAACACTCTCAACCACTTCCTACTGCTACAGACATACTCTCATTGGCCTTCGGGCGGGTACACCGCGCGCGTCGCACCGCCGTCATACGAAGCACTCGATTCAAGTCTCGAGCCCCGCGCCGTGGGTCGCGACCACCTAGCGCGCACGATTCCCGCGCCGCAGGCGTGGTGCGCCGGCGGGGTGTGCTCGCTGCGCTGCGGAACATTCGAGTGCATCATGGCCGGCGTGAATCTGCATCGATTTCTCCATCGCCGTCGCTATAGCGCTCTGTGCTCTCCTTCAACGCCAGTTCTGCCGCGCACCATGCCTACGTCCTCGCCCCACTGTTATGCCCGCGTCATCCCACTCATGATGCGCTGCGCGGACACTGAGAGATGGCTGGACCACGCGGTTTACGCTAGCACGCGTATTGGCGCTCATCCACTCTCCTTGACTGATGCGCGTGCGCAGTACAGCATGGTATTCTCCCTGCCCGCGGACCCAGACCTCCCACTGATCCTTCCCCTTGTCCCATTCCAGGCTCTGCACCGTCGCTACCGATAATCTCGCCTGTCTCAAACTCGTTCAATGAAGCCAGCAGTCCGAAAGCGTCACATGCGGCGAGCACCTCATCCTTATCCGTCGCACAAAGCTCGAGTTTGAGCCTCACAGTTCCCAAATCAAGTACTACAGCCCCCGTCGAGAGTGTCAGCTTGAGCCAAGCTACTCCTCTTGTGACGGTGTATCCCCAAAACACATTAGCAGCTTCTTCCTCGGCATACTCGACAGAATTCCAACACATCTCCGTAGTGGGAGTCCTCGTATTTCTCCTTATCATCGCGCTCGTCATTGCGGTTATCATGTCGGGGTCCGCGCCGGGACCCCAGGGTATTCGACGGGGATTGGAAGGAACCTACCCCGGATCCGCCACGATTTCCGAGACGCTGCCGGATGGAATATGCAACAAAGATTCACAAGGGCTGAACCACTCTGATTCTAATTCTCGGTGATTCTCCCCGTTTCCATCCAGACCGACGAGGCACTTTCTAACACCGAGTCCAGGTCTAACAATATAGTTTTGGCAATGGTGCGACGCTGTCCCGAACACCGACCTTTGCTTCATCGAACAGGCCTGACACACCTCTACATCGGTGCGCGCGACCACTCAGTGCGGCTGCCTCGATCTAGGGAACGAGTGCGTCCAGCTCTTGCAACGCCGTCTTTTTTCTTAATGGATCCCAAGGCTTGTTAAGTGCCAACTACATATGTAGTAATGTACCGGGCACAGTCTTCTTTTTAAATGTAGGTGCCAGTCGTGCGCGTCTGAGTCTGATTACAATTCAACTTCACGGGGCTAAGTTCAGCGAAAACTAACGAATCGGGAAGTATGGAACTCTGGATTTACTGCCGGACTCAATCTTTAACCTTCAACAATGGACATCTGTTACCTAGGTTCGTCAAGCGATCGCACCTTTCAGTCTGAAAACAGTAAAACGCGGGCACGTGAATCATATCGCGTTGTGGTGTCGAACAGATATACACAGCGCGCGCGTCGTGCTTTGAAGTACAGTTGTATTTTGCCACCTTTGTATCCAATCACTACCCTCCAATATATTCTGCACCCCTGAGAATCTCTCCTACATATTTTTTGCTCCTCCGACACCCTCAATAGACCCTGTTGTACATCTGCGGCTTACGGCGTGTGGGGTACCCCAAAACTTTAGCAGGTTGGCAGGTGGATTTCAAGAAGGGTTGGATGCTGAGCCGCCCAGACGAACAGCGGGTAATTAAAAATGGGCTGAAATCGAAAGTCGGGACAGCGTTACGGAATTAGTCTACGGTGGCCCTGCCGATCGAATTAATCTGGAAGCCTCTGGTCCGAGAAGCCAATAAACTATGTACTTAATATTTGGCCGCTCATCCATCTTCACTTTTTCCTAGACCTGCACCGTAGTCACTAGCCGCCGTATCGCTCGATTTCGAGAGTCAACACACCGGAATCCTGCAACGAAGAGGACCAAGATATCAATGTCGTTGTACTTGAGCTGCGCGACAACAGTCCCATCAGAAAACCAATCTCTCTGCTCGATGACTCAGATCCAGATGAAAAGCCACCGGAAATTAATCACTGTTTGAAACTCACCACTGTTCGGTTCGCTTTACGGAGGCCCGAATACTGTCATATTTCGAGCACTTGTTCATTATTTTTAGATTTCCGTCGACCGAGAAGGCCGAAGGATTTTATTTTGAATTATAGCAGTTCTGAGCACGTTGAAAAAAAAAGTCGAGTGTTGCCGTCATCTGAACAAGTGGTCGAATTAGTGCAGTACTGCATATGAAGGAATGTTTCGACGAAACCATTGCGCGGATCCGGTGTATTCATCCGAAAATCGCAAATATACTAGAAAGAGTGGCCAGCAAGGTGGGGAGTATTGAAGGGAAGATAACGCACTTGGAAAGATACTAAATAGTAACACGAACACTCAGGATAAGGGTTATTTCACGTGATGTAAAAGTGCCGTTTTGCAGGGGTGCGTTTGCGGTAATAACGGCTGTCTCGGCAGACCAGCCCCTTCTTGGTGACAATCCGGAACGATCCGAGATTGAAAAGCTAGTGCAGGGTTTGTCACATTTGGCAAGAGCTCCACAGGAATGTGATCAGATGGATCAATTTTAATGAAGGTTGTCCGCCGATCGCGTCGAACCTTGGCGTTTTGAATTTCCTGCTACATCTCGACTTGCAGTGCCTTCAGGAGGAATCAAAATGTACTGACAGCTTCAAAATGGGTTGTTATAGCAAAATGATATTCCGTTTCTTTTCCCTTCTCCGCGTCAGAGCACAATGGCACCGGCAGCGCCGCTCGACACATTGAACAAGGTCATCGGGTAAGTGCCAGCGCTATTCCTCTCAAATTTCCCCCGCTCATCGGAGGGACCTAGGGCTTTGCTTATCGGCGCTTTTGTCAATTCGATGCTCTACATGCTCGAGATCCTCGAAGTCGTCAAATATTTCCGACGCTTTCCCAATGACACTAAGACGCTCAAATGCTCCATCGTCGCCCTCGTTCTTCTCGACTCGACGTGCACGTTTGCGCAATGGGCGTGCCTATATCTCTACGGCGTCCTTCATTGGGGAGACTTGGACTACTTGGGCTATCAGAATCTTGTCATTCCCATATACATCTACACGAGGTCCGTCGCTTTCGTTTTCTGTCTTTCACGCGCGGCATCAATTCAGTGGCACAGCGGAGTCATCGGGTTCATCGTTCAGAATTTCTTGATTTCGCGCTATTTCAAATTAACGAAGCGGCGGATTTTGTGTGCCGGGCTTATCCTCATGACGTTGGCTGCGGTGCGTAGATCGTCTTGTAGCATTTTAAGGTTGCTTCTTTGCGCTTGAAGTTGATTAAATCCATTCGATCCACAGCTCGTCGGCTCGGTATGGTGTGCCACACAGCTCTCTATCGTGACGGACTACTCTCATCGAAACGTCGCCGTCAAATCCGCTATCCTGTGGCTCGGGAGTAGCGCCGCTACAGACACTGCCAGTGAGTTTCCAGGTTAGATGACAATTCAACTCGTATTGATTATGCTGGTAGTTGCCTCGGCACTGGTCATCCAATTACGCTCCGTTACTTCGGCGTTCCGCGAAACCAGATCCCTCATCCGGCGTCTCATCTTCCATACCATCCAAACCGGAAGCGTTACTACCGCAATGTAAGGGTCCTATGCCATCCTTTCCTTCCACCAAACAGGGACTTGATAATAATTAAAATTATCCCCAGAGCAATCTGTGTTCTGGTAAGCTACCTCAACGATACCAACACCAACATCTGCGTTGGTTTCGGGTTTACGCTCGGGCGGCTCTACACGCTCACTATGCTGTTCAACCTGAACAATCGCCAGGCATTGAAGAGGGGAGACACTCACGGCGGAGGTCTTAACCAGACGCCGAGCAATGAAATTTCTATGCATGCAATCAGTGCGTCGTCTGTTTATCTCGCCAACCTTCGATGCTGGGCTAATGAAGAATGAATCTCTCTTCAGCTGTCCAGCGAACCACTACGGTGCACATTGATGAGGAGCAAGCTGCGAGCCATCACGAGATCGACTATAAGCGTATGCCGGAATACGGTGTATGTGGTTTTCGCTTTCCATTGCAGAATTACAACTCATGTCGTATGTGTAGTATAACAAGTCAACCAGCGAGGTCGTCAGCTTCACCGCGAGCTAGTCAGGTCTGGGTCTTGTTGTTTGTGCGAAACCCGAAAGGGTGGATTACTTGATTCAATCCACTAGTAATTGATTATATCACAAATTTAGTGACCGTTCCTTTGTACATTTGTTTTCCTGGTTTGAAAATTCTGTTTTTATAATAAAATCCAAGACCACTTTTAGCTACCGTCAGTGCTAGCTCAATTTCAATGCCTAGCAGCCTGGTCTGAGCAAAATCAGTTTGTTATAATAAATCTAAGACCACTTTTAACGTTTGTGCTCGCTCGATTTCAACGCCTGCGAGCCGGCGCCTAAGCCGTAAGTCCAATCAGCCCAGCAAGTCAAAAAGGTGGTATGAAATAAGTTTGCCCATGGGTCAGTTCGGCCCAACGAGCATTAGATTTTCCGCCTTGGTTACCTGGTCCAATCTGCGTTCACCTAATAACAATGAGATGACGTTTAACATGAATGAATTTTTTAACAAGGTAGAACCGAGTCCCAAGTCGCAGCTTAGATGACCCAGCGTTAAAGCTTACAGTAAAGTGGGTCTTTGGGCGTTTCCGATCAACTATGCAGAGCGTGCTTCCTGCACAGAAACTAGTTGATTTTTATTTTAATTCTGGCCCATCATATTATCGGAAACTGCCTACTCGGCCACCTTAGCACTTTGTCCCCGAGCCAACTCGGACGGTCACGTATGGATGCGCATTTTGGCTCTTAAATGTGGACATACATTCTAGAATTTACACGGTGATTCCGGTCCTCGCTGAATTTAATTTCGGCGGTGCCCCCAAAACGGCAATAAACGGGCTAGTCGGCCACTGAGGTAAATTATCAGTTCGCGCTCGTACTGTCTACTGTGGTGTATCAAAAACAGTTGAAGGGACCCAAATGCTTGCTTCTATACACTCAGACAGTACATTCGAGGTGCATAGCTACCAATACCGGGTCCATTTAAAGCCAACTTAGCCAAGTGAGGTGGCCGAATCAACGGTGGGAACGAAATGGTGGACCGTGCAGCATACAGAGCACATTTTGACCCCAGATTAAGGCTCATATAGCTCTACAATCAGTATATGAACATCCCCAATTGCATGCAACATCCCCCACATAACCGTAATTGTCCCAAAAAGCTCATCTTGACACACAAGCGAAACATGATGCTTTCAGGTGGTGGCCCACAGCTACTGGGAATCCATGCAGCGAAGACCCCACCAACCTAGGAGAACATAATTCAAGCTGTCTCAAATCCACCAACCTAAATCCAGGTCCGGAGCAAACACAGCTGGTTCTGAGGTTCTCTACAAAGGTGACCAGATTGTGCCACTCATGATCAGCCAGAGGTCCTTATTTCGGGTTGTGCAAGCAAGATAGAGTCCATTCTGGAGATAGAGTAGTACAGCTTTGTTCCCTCAAGTCAAGGGATCAGAACGAGCTCTGAAACTTGAAGATTGGCGAGGAATTGGTGGAGAGACAAGGAAGAAATACTGTAGTATTACGTTCAATTCGTCAGTCACACGTCACACTCATTTTCTCTGAGGGCGGCAATAGATAGGTTGTGCACAGCCGCATGCGGCTTTTTGTGCATTGTGCAAAGCCGCATGGGATTTTATTATTATTATGAGTTAAATACGACTATTGTACTTCCAAAATTGTATTCAATCCCCGAAAGATGTGTATCTTCGGTATTGTTGAATTCGTCCATGGGGCAAGCATGGAAAAGCCGCAGTTTGATGGTATCATCGTGCCCTTGTCTTACCCACCACATCGCTCTCGAACTCGTGCTATGGCGGGCATGAAGAAACAGCTCGAGGAGCATTCCTCCATCCAGCCACACATTGTTTGACTTGTTTGAAAGGCCAACGGCACCGGGGAAAATATGCCTTGGCCGAGTGACGCAAGATCAATCTTTCCACCCGGACGCATGCGGCCGTCCACTTTGCGAGAGCCATTCAGCACTGAGGGCATGAAATAAGTCACCAAGTGTTTTCTGAAAGCTCTTAGCTGCGAGCATGATTTCAATTGCTTCCGAGATCGTTGGCTGAGGAAAAATGAAGCGCGATGACATCAGATATGAGGGAGTGCAGTGACCCAAATCTCAAATGTAAACGAGAGGTCACCATATACTCCAATTACATGTATTCTATTGAGATATGTAGTGTTCAGGCCCCAAATCAAAATTTCTTCTGTGCGGCTTTGCACAATGTCCAAAAGCCGCAGCCGCATGAAGCCGCATGCGGCCTGTGCAGCTTTTGCACAACCTGTCTAATAATTTTTTCTCTCTATTTGTCAGATTTTCTTTGATTTTTAAAAGTATCAAAAAACCCGCGGCGATGACGAATTGAACGTAATTATTATTACTCGTATATTAAGCAGATGGTGCGAATCAGATTGTCCGTGTTTGCATGATCCTAATCCTTCCTATCTTCATATGCACTCCACGAATCGCCCAAATGAGTGGTTCAATCTCCTGTTTCTTTCCGATTCTACCCGACATGTCAAAGTTTGATTCATTTCGACCTCTCCAATCAGCCGCCTAACACCCGCTCAAAGCGCAAGCTCCCCGTCGGCGCTCCCCTCCCTCCCACCCATTTTCCCGTCCGTTGTCATCCCCTGCGCCCGAAGTCCTTCGTGATGACAATACCTCCGGGATCAAGGCGTCTTCGTGACTGGCCGTCTTCCTCAAAAACCAATTATTCCTCGTATCTCAGGATGCACCTGTTTGTTCACACACGCCGGCGCTTGCTATTTACGTGCTAATTCATTCTCTTGCCCGTCACCCCAAAAGACCCCTTCCAGACAAGAAATGCCTGCGCTTCGCTCCGGCGGAGCACATGTAGATAATTATTAATTGAGGATTTCATGATAGGTTACATTCGTTGTAGTAGTTTCGATGGCAGAAAGTGCCGTGTAAAGTCTGAAGGCAGGACATTGAACCTTTGTGAGTGATGAACATTTGATCTGTGCGACTTGATCCAAGCATTTTCGTACACGATCCGCAAGCCGTGGTCGAACACAAAAACTCCGATAGATTCCCCGGAGCCGAAATCCTTTAATTGTGGAAGGAGATTGCCGTGAGAGCGGACGGAAGAAGTCCGAACGTGTATAAATTCCATCATCCCAAATGGCATTGACAATCTGCCAGATCTGTTCCCTTATGATGTCCTGTGAATGAGAAATGGAGTTGGTTGACGGATCCAAGAAGTCGTCAAGCGAGATATGTGTTCATTCGCGCCAGGAAAAGGGAGTTTCTGTACGTTGCTGGAAACCGTGAAACAGTAGACAAATGAAACATGGACCACGGCAAGTATGTGGCCCGTATATGCGGATTTTATGAATACATTGGAGTCCCACTACGCGTTGTTTCGGCAGAAGCACAGCCTACATTGCGTGGTGCCCGGTCAACAACAGCATAGTGCAGAATTCCTTGGAATGAATGAGTGGTCATCGGCCGTGGACGGGACAGCTTTTAGCTGGTCAATAGTCAATAAGATTGAGTCCTCCCACCGAGAAACTGCCTACTCAACGGGGGACATGGGAAGGGTTTGGGAAGGGTGGAAAAATGTTCAGAACCATAAACAGTGCCGCAGTAAAGATGGGGCAGAAGCAGATTGTTGAGTCTCCTTCGGTGGATCTCGGCCAGTGTCAGCGTGTGAGCAGCAAATAAGAAACGAGCGGAAGGAACTTGCGAGATGCTGTGCAGATAAGCGAGATCGGCTATGGCCGAGATCAAATCTCTCACAGTATTAAATTCTGCGTCAGCCCTCTTGAGTGCATCTAAGTTGAATAGTAGAATGCCTCTAACTTTTGAATGCTGTATGCTCAGAGCACTCAAATTAATGAGAGGGGGGTGCTTGATTACTAAATATGGAC
The DNA here is from genome assembly GCA_029204075.1 of Mycena capillaripes. Taxonomy (NCBI): domain Eukaryota; kingdom Fungi; phylum Basidiomycota; class Agaricomycetes; order Agaricales; family Mycenaceae; genus Mycena; species Mycena capillaripes. The sequence continues at coordinate 4,589,617 of JARHKZ010000003.1, read as the reverse complement.
ATATTTGCCCTAGTGGTGTTAGTCTACATCGACATGTTCAATCCTTCCTTCCCGGATTACTCTTAAGACGCTGGCGCGCAGATATGTCTGCAGGGGTAGATACATCAGAATCTGAATTAGAAAATGTAGAGCTACGGTATAAACCAACAGGATCACTGGTTACAGCGGACGAAGATTTAGCATTTTGATGCGGAACACTGCAGTCAAGGTTGATAAAACGATAAATATTCGCAGGATATGACTCACTTTATGGGACCCGACGAAGTAGGACATTTTTTAGGCTGATGGAGAGCACAGTTGAATGGGAAGAATAGTCAATGTAGTCAAAACTCGCCATTGGATCATCGGATAAGCATAAAGATCGGCAGCGGACTTGAGAAAAAAGTCGAATCCTTGTCAGGACTTGGGTTGAAGGAGCAGCAAATTCAAGTGCCCTAGTCACTGTGGTGGTCGGAAATAGAATAACGTTGGTTCGGGAGAAATCGTGGAGACCCAAAGTAGGCATGCAATGGCCCATAGAAGTATATGGACTGTCAGGAACGCTGGTTGGTGATGCTTTGGACGTGAAGTGAGACAATGGTGCGGCAGATTGCTTAGGATCATCTGAGATACGGCTGCGAGGGAGCTGCTTGCATTATGGAACGGGGAAATACTCGCAGGGGCTTCATTCTTTGCTGGCGAATCAGAGGGGGGGAGGACTGAATCTTCGGCCATTCTGGGGAGTCTGGAGAGTCCATGCAGTCCCCGTAGGCGATGTGGAACAGGGAGCCGAAGCGTTCGCGTTTGCACAACATCAAGTGCGCAGTCATGGCAGGGAAGGGGAAGAGTGAGTGAGGAACTTCTTCGGGATAGAAGGTAATATAGTGGTAAATTGGACGAGTGGCCGATTGAACGCGTGGCCGGCAGAAAAGCCGTTGCAGAATCAGTGGAATGGAAGATATCACCGTATCCGTGGTCCGTAGTGTTGGGCTAGCCCGGGTGGGCTGGTCAGGTCGTACGAGGTCGCAGGCGTACGGATAGCGGTGGCTAAGGACAAGCCGTGATGTGTGTACGTACGGACTCTACTGCCAAACACGACCACGCCTGTCTCGGGTAGCAGTGGCCTCCGGCCACTGGTACAGTGTGTCAGATGCAGAACTTCTGTCCCCTTGAAGCAGGCTAGGCAGATCTTGCCTGATAAGAAAGAGCGAGAAGGCGATGCAGTGAACGGAGATAGATTGAGATTCAACACAGCTAATCGAGAAATCAAAGCACAGCGTTGGAGACGTAGAGTGCAACACTTGAGAACGGCACTCGGATGCAAGTGGAAGCAAAGAAGAGAAACGCAAAAGGAGATAGACCAAAGGAGTTAAAACAAACACGGGTACACAAAAGCCGGGCATTTCGTTAAAGAAACGGTAGATAGATATCCCGCTGACCTTTGCATCAGACTTTAGGTTTCCTCAGGGAAACCGGACGCTGTCCGCCGACGCTTAACAACACTCGATGGCGCTCAAAAGCCGTTCAAAAGGTACACCAGCTGCCCTTCCCATCAATCGCTCCTTTATCCCCCCATCATCTCCCTGTCGCACAAATCCGCGAGTCCTGTGTTCTCTACGCGCCCGTATCACTTTGGTCAAGCTTCCACAACGCTCAACAACCCATAAATTCAATGCAGCCCAAACCACTCCGCTTCAAACAGCTCCAGATCAGTCCTCATTTGTCGTCTTCCGCAGCAATCCGCGGTCTTTCGGAAACCATCTGAGGTGGCCGTGACCAAATCATCCAGGCTCCCCGCCCCCCACCCCCAGGCTGCAGTAAACCTTCAAAAGCCGCCTGTGCCCTCTCCGGCGTCAATCCGTTTGCAAGACATTTTCATTCCCTCATCAAGATATTTCTCCCCAAGATCTTCAAATGCCGATCCTTAGTTATACTCTTCATCGTTACTAATTTTGGCGATTTTCGGCATGCACTGACTTGAAAGAGTTCGTCAATGGTTTAGTTCTTTGCGGTGAGTACCTGAGAAGGGAACCGAATATCGTTGACAGTTTGTCTTCAGGTTTACTCCCAGATGAGACTCGAGCGGGACTGGTTTAGCTGGTACCTTTGCGCTCATCAATCGTTTGTATTCCACTAGCACTCACGTTCGCTTACGCGGCTATGGATTTCGAGGGTGCGAGCTTCATCATCATTGCCGGCATATTTACTCATGTGAAAAAATAGTCTCATCTCCCACGGACAATTGTGCTGGCGAACCTTGAGCATTAAACCCCTAGCTCATCGTGCGGCCCACTGCTGACGGTTTGCAGCTTCCCCCGGAGACCATATACACTGAGATGTACGACTTTCATGCGCTGACACCGTGCTAACCGCTGTATGTTTAGCACCGGAACCACAGGTACTGTATCATGATATTGAATGTGCTTCTGACCGCGTTTAACAGCTCGTAGTAATTATGGATCGTCCATTCAAGGTCAGAGACACTTCACTGTTAGACCAGCTAGCGCACCTGGGACAACGTGACCCTCGACACTGGCACGTACCTTTGTTAAGCAAGGCGTTCGAATACTGATTTCACGTTTCACGGTAGAGCCACGCACGCGCTCATCTAAGACGGAGAATCGGAGCTGTAGCGGTCGGGCGTGTGGCGCGCAATTGAAAGTGCGCTCACGCCAGATTCACGATATCTGTGGGAATAACTCTGAATTTCCCTGGCATCTGTGCTGGGTTTCTCGGGCGGTTTTTAAAGTTCAAAGAACTTCATCGGCAACTGCCGGTCAGATCTGTCAACGGCGTAATCAATCCGCTAACTCCGCACTTGCTCTTTGTCACTGCGAGATCTCGTTTGGACCAAACCGGGCTGACTTGAAGTGGGGGAAGTGGGAGGGCGGTGGTCGGATTTACAGCCATTGTTGGTATCTGGTAACCTAAGGTGTGAGCAGAAATTTTTTGTTTGGGATTTTTTTGATCCACGTGACTGATTCTTTCATATCTCAATGAGTTCTTGTCAGATCAACCTCAAACATAGCTAGATCTTTGGCAATAATTCCAATGCAATTAGTGATAGGACATAATTTGCCAAAATATATCATTTTCAGTAATTCACCTCGAACAGAGGGTTTTGGTTTCGAAGATCTAGCTATGTTTGAGGTCGATCTGACAAGAACTCGTTGAGATATGAGTGAATCAGTCGTGGGCATCAAAAAAAATCCCAAAATGAAAAATTTCTCTTTGCGCCTTAGGTACCGACAATGGCTGTAACTGGCAGTGGGCGGGAAGTTACTGAGATCCGGAACTGGCTTGCTGAATAAACTAGAACATCCTAAAATCCAATGCATACGATGCAAATGTTAGCGGAAAGTCTTGTACTGTACTATATGCTAGTTTTATCAACAAAGAATTCCGCATTGCAAGGGGGAACCAGAACTCGTAAAAGAGATACTATTTCCGACTAGCTAAGCCACCAACTTAGCATTTGTGGCTATTTCTCGAGGGCCATGCTGTCAGTTGATAGGGCATACATAAAGCCCGAGTTTTTTGTCCATTTTAACACCTGCCAGAGGGGGAATGTGAAATTTAGTAATGGGGTGTACACCCACCTCGGGGTGGTATGCTACACCTTTGACAGCCAAAAGCCAGCAAGGCCATCACAAGTTGAAGATTCAGCAGTTAACTCTAAGTGATAATTTAACTGTTCTATTATCAACCATACTGCTGGAACCCTAGTCCGTAACTGACCACGCCACCGGATATATGTGGGTGGCCTGCTTATTCCAAATCATCGGAGTTTGGAATGTTTCCCACGACCGTTCTCCATCACCAGCGGCCCTATCCATAAACCTCAAGAGAGAGAAAGTATCCTTACACATGTTATAAAACAAATTGTATGTTCAGAATCTGCCCCTTACCTTTCTTTTCACCAAAATTCACATTGCGGCTTTTGCCGTCTACCAATCCATCAAAATTTGTCATCGTTGTTCTTCAATTCCGTGGCCACAAATTGGGAGGAGAACTTGTTCATTTTGATCTCATGGACAGTAGTGCAATCCCGGTTTAGTCAAATTGTGTTTCTCAGGGTCTTTCAGCACCTGGAAATTCCGATGATTTGTAATCAGCAGGCCAGCGATCAGAAAATCAGTTTTATCAACAGACTACAACATGTGAGGTACGAGCATGCTGTTGTAGTGTCTGTCTAGGAGAGACTACTGGGACCCAGGGGTCAATTGATAGCTGAGTCTTTGGGTGCTAGAGGTGATCAAGAGGAACTATATTATCTCAGGACTGGCTGCTGGTCAAGCAGAGTACAGTACTATCACTCAGACATTACCTCAGAGTTCAGCTGCTGAAGCTATTTAGCTGCTGGAACTTCAACTAGATTACTTTGACAGAATATGTCAAACCAGTTCACCAGGATGAATTGTGTATGGGTTGTTTTGCAAATCGGGTCTGTATCTGTACCTATTTCCGCACGAAGCGCGAGCTGATGCGTATCAACCCAAAAAAAAGGCGATTTTTCCAGTAAGCTTACTACCTGAAGAAAATGTTAGCGCAGTGAATTGAACGCGCTCAAGCCAGTTTACCGCCGAACATGATACACAAAGCTTGACAATGTCCGGCATGACTTCCACCGCCAGAATATTGTTGTGCAGTGAACACGATATGCTCATCGTTGAATTCTTCACTACGGTCGCAGTCAGTACCAAGCAGATCCGGCTCCGGTAAAATTAGAGCGGAAGCGGCGAGATCTCACGGGGATCTCAAGATCGCTCTGAGTACAGAATGACCGTTCACGTACTTGGGGGGGAGGTTGCCAAGGACTCGTGTGCTGGTGAAACGTCGTAGTGGATGGGTGGTGGTTAGAAAAGATCAGGGGATAAATATTTGGTCGTGTTCTCGGTCCCGACATTGCGTTCTTGAGGCGAATATTATGCGCGACACTCTTCTATATTAGGGTTGTGTCGCACTTAAACAGTTTTGAAACAAGTGCGGCACATCTGCTGTATCTGCGCTTAGGCGTGTTGTGTTCGCCGCATCTAGTATATCCTCCTTGCCCAGAGTGTCCGTTTTCGACACCGATGAATTCCAAGGAAAGGCGGTTCGAGGCAAATGGCGTGTGGGCACGGATAAAGCGTGCGTTCGTCGCAGATGGGGTCGTGGTTGTTGTTGCAAACAAAGGTTCAGATTTTCCGGTCTTGCGTTGGTGAGCGACGTCCGAGAAGTTAAAAAAGTACTTGTAGTGTCTGTGTATCTGACCGGGAAGGATTTCCTATTTTTACGGAATGGCATTCTCCCACCACTATGGAGTGTGCCTGATTTATTTTGGCGGTGAGAGCGATTGATGCTGCTGTCTACGATTTTTTACAAGGAGCAAAGGGAATGCGAAAAGGACAGCACAATCGTCGTGACAGTCCAAGTGACTCTAGCAAAAGAAATGGCACAGACAGACAATTATACAGCGTGTTTTGTACTGTACCATTTCGACCAAGGGTTCAGTGACGCATGACGGCTGACCTTTTCTGAGGACTCGAGAAATCGCGACAGATCACAATGCAAAAGAAAAAGAAATCGGTCATCTCGGAGAGCAAGACTTCCAATATTACTGAACACTTGGTCGAAATGGTACAGTATGCAGGTGCTATGTGCATTTATTGCTCTGTCAAGCATTCGAGCTTGGAGTGGTTTTATGCTTGGTTAATCAATTCGTAAGGAATGCAGCATCAAATGCAAGTAGCACGGATCGACCGACACCGCAATATGGTTCAAGCCAGTTAGTACTGCAGGCTGAAAGTTATTTAGTTAATTACAGTCATCCACTCGAACTCCAGCTGGCAGTGGTGAGGAACGAGCTTGACCTGGTCATAGCGTCCCCTTTGATCAAAGTTATTCAGTAGAAGTAATTAAAGGAGCCGCAGAGTGATTCATCAACAACAGAACTTCACTCCCTGGTTCTGTTTCCGATCCAGTGTTGGAAAGTTGAAACACAACTTGACCCCCTGAATCAGAATGAGATCCGAAGGAGGCTTCTTGCCTTCGGAGCTTCCACGCGGCGCTCTAAGCACACAGCTCTGATTCTGGTTTCCGAATTCTGATTCTGTTGAGCAGCATCAGCACTAATGTCAACGAATATAGATATCAAGCCTCCTCGGTAGACTCATCGCCTACGATTTGCAGTCATCTAACAAATGTCTGCAGAGGTTCTAACTTTGTCTGGGTGGAGCGTTGCAGGCGAAAGACTGGTTATCATTTGATTCTGCCTTTGCGCCGAGGATCCCGGCGTATATATAGTTCCTGATGATTGTTTTATGCCGCAAGAGAATGGATGTATTTGACATCGTGGTGGACTTTACGGTGCCGTACTGCGCAGGTGATATGTCACGACGTTTCTAGTTTCTCAGGGCCTCGCATCTGTAGCAGCATGGAATGCGGGCGGTTGGTTGAATGGTGGTTCTTAGCCCGAGCGGTGTATATACTCCGCCGTCCATAGCAACTCTTCGCATTTTCAAGAGAAATCGGATAGAGCGATGACCAAGGTAGGTGCATCTACCTTCACCATGCGGTCTGTGGAAGGCCTTATCGCCCTCCATCCAGATCCAGGGGTAACTTCTCCCGGGATTTGATAGACGGGACCTCCATTTAAGCCGACCACCCAAAGACTATAGAGACCACGGCTCGGGGTACCTTGCAATTCCGAGACTCACTGCTCGATTACTGACAGCCACCCGTCTAGAGCACGATGCGCGCATTCGCAATGCAGTCCGTTGGAATCTTTGCCCTGATCTCAGCACTTTTGGTTCCGTTCACTTTCGCTGTTCCCATCGTGGATCAGGTCCTCGCTCCTGGAGGCTATCGTAGCGGCGCCAATATGATGGCGGTGCCTTTGGGCGGCCGCCTCGCTCACGTTGGGTCCGACATCCATGTCATGTCCGCCAATGGCACGGTGGTGCACATTGCGACGCCCAAGCCGCGTCCGTCGAAGAGCGCCACGGCGGTGTCGCCCGAGCAGACGGGATGGATCACCTTCGCGTCGTGGCTGAACAACGTCGGTGTCCCCATCGGGTCTTTTGGAACGAATTGGATTGTGCCGCCGGTCCCCGCGAGCCAGCATGGCCAGACAATCTTTTTGTTTAACTCAATTGAGCCCGGGACTTTTGATGGGATCATGCAACCCGTTCTCCAGGTATGTAGCCTGTGCTAGGTTTGAAACCAACGGGGTTGACGTAATTATGGTAGTACGGGCCATCTGCAGCGGGTGGCGGCGCGTTCTGGGCGGTCGCAACTTGGTATCTCCTCCAAGACCAAACATTCTTCACGACACCGGTGAGGGTCAACCCTGGCCAGAACCTCAGGGGAGCTCTCAGCCTCGTCGGAGGCAGCGGCACGACCTTTAACTACCACGCCGGTTTCACAAACGTCGCCGGTACAGAGCTGGATATTAATGGATCGCCACAGCTGGAGTGGGCGACGCTGACTCTCGAGGCATATGGGGTGACCACGGCAAGCGACTACCCTTCGGGATCGACGGCCTTCACGAGCGTAGGCCTCGAACTGACCAACGGAGCGCGCCCAGCGATTGGCTGGAGCACGGTGAACGATGCACCGGATGGACTGTCTACAACCATAAACGTCGGGGGTTCAGTCAATGCGGTGGTCACGATCAAATATTAAAATTACTTTCAAATCCGTGCAATTCTTACCAGTCCCACTTGCTCGAGCGATTATGTACTATTATCTGTGACTGCCTGTCCGGCCAAACTAGCTAGTCGGCCACTTGCCAAATATAAGATATTCCGATGATAATTCCGGTGTCTGGCCACTTGGACGATAGAATACGACTCGAGAGGAGGTTTTTCGACCCGAATTGGCCCGGCGATCGAGAATTGCGGGAGGCGGCTTCCGATTGGCAAGATGCCGGCGTGTGAACATAATCTGTGAACAGCCCCCTCTTTATTCCTCCACCAATCGCTGTCCCTACTCCATCCCCTGCGGAATTTCAGTGCGACTCCAATGCGCCTATTCCCGAGGTACTGTACTATTTCGACCAATTGTTCTCAAATTTCAAATTTTTCGATGTCCGGGATGACTGAAAAATTTCCTTTTGATTAACGGCGATTTTTGCACACATCAAAAAAACTAAGGTGTCACCGTCACCTCGAAATAGTACACTAATCCGATCAAAATTGAGGCTGTGGCGACTGTTCAGGCCAAAAGTGTCAAAAAAATAAAAATAAAATCAAAAAGAGGCCCGCGCCTTATGTACCGCAAATTGCTGTAAGCCGGGGTGGGGGTTGAGCCCAGAGAGTTACCCAGGCCACAGAGTGTACCAAAAGGCAAAGTGAAAGTGGGGAGACGAAAGGATAATATGGAACCCTGCCTCTTTATACGCGCAAAGGCCATACGAGGACGCAGTGTGACAAAGATCTGTGCTTCTGCAGCGTAGTGTGGGTTTGAGCACAAATCAGCCAATTTATGTGCACTAGTAATTCACGGGACTCACCTCTGCACCTCGAGTCTCCCAACACATCGAGTTCTCAAAAGTCAGAGTTGGAAAATATAGCCTAAACACAAATCCCTTGAAGTGCATGGGGAGGTTTGCGCAGACCGCCGTAATACAAAGAAGGCGCTGTAAGAAACCCGTGTCAATGATGGGGGATGCGCTGTTATTTGAGAGAGCCAACGGACGTAACTACATGCACAGCCGAGGAATCATTTCATTGAAGTTGAACGGTTAATTGCACACTGACGCAGTGCGTGGTTGATCATTCGATGTGTATGCCATGGACATTGCTGCCGATCGAAAGGAGATAAATATGCTAGAAAACGGGAGAGAGGGAGAGGAAAGCAAGAATATGTTGCAGGATAATGTACAGTAAGCATCGGCACTTTTAAATACCCAAAATAATTCATGACATTGGCGTCCCACTGACGCCCCCCCTCCGACAATGGGTATCTGGGCGACAGTGGCATCACTTAGCCCCTCGGCCAACCTCGGCCAACCTCGGCAGCCCATCCACAGTGATCTACTTAGCCAATAGATATGACACCAGCCGGGAGCCGTAATCTTCTCACAAAGCGAACAATGTGAGACCGTAAATCAAGGCAGATCCCTGTCCGTGAAGGACGTCCGTCTCCTTCAGGATGTTTCCGGGAATCAGACGGAGCCTGATTTTGTTTCAGATCACTGACTCGGCGGCTTCACCATGAGGATCTGTGGTCCATTGTCCTGGAAGTCATTCTGGGGAAATAGACAGGTTCAGACGGGACAAAAACATGGAGCGCGCTATGTAGGTATAGTGCCCGCTTGTTCCTGAATGGGAGCACTATAGTTATATAACCTCCTAAATCAAGTCGTGAGAGGCCATCAAAAATGCAGTTATGGCAGAAAAAGTGTACACTTCCTTGTCTTGCTCATCATATCCTTACAATCATTCCTGGGGTTTCCCTAGGTAATAGTACCAATATACGCCCGGAAATACCCCCCTATCCTACCCCTACCTTGGCAGGGGAGGTGTTTTGCGGACGCGACTAACGTTTTCTTTTTCGCGTGGCACGTAAAGGTCCGATCATCCCCCCGATTGCTTCCTGCGACTTTATCAACATTTGCCGACTCAAAAGTCGGATCTAATTTGTCGGGGACCCGGCTTGCGAACCAAATTTCGCCCAGGATGGCCCATTTCCCCCAGACCTGATTTTGTTGGGATTTGCGCCAGCCCTGAGCTACAATTTGGGCAAAATTGTCGGGAGCAAAACATTTGTCTTCCCAAAAATTTGTTGGGATTGGGATCAGACATTTGGCCCAGCTATCCGGGGTCTAGCAACCAGTGGTGGCCGCCGGTGAACTCATTCAGTGGTATCACGTAACCAGCCACGTAGGTTTGTGTATCGCCGGGCGATGCGGCGGCAGCAAGTTTGAGGCGACAAATTCGAGGCTTGGTTCAGCTTGGTTCACCACCTGAGGATTATGCCGCAAGTCACCCATGACAAAGCCGAAATGCCCGTGGCGGGCCCAGTGCGGGTTCCTGATTAGGATCCGCGACAGCCGAAGAAGAAAGAGCAGAGTGAGAAGTTCCCACATGGTCGTCGGGAGTAAACAAGAGTCTGTGATCGCCGCTGATGCCCTCCCGATCGCTCGTTCCCCGAGGACATCAAATTGAATTGTCGTACCAGCTATGTGGGTGGTTACGACCCCACCCCGACCCTGAATCTCTTCAGGGTTCCCAAAGTTAGGTACCTTCAAATACACGAACTGAGATTTGTTCGCTTCTTCTTAACCTCCACAAACATGTTCAATGGACAATGATTGACCCTAACAACCCTCTCGTGCAGTTAAAAAGTAAGTAATGCGTTTTCAGTCAATTTCCCGATCGGTTCACAGTCGAAATCCAGTCACTTCTGCGACATGCAGTTTCTTTGCTCTTGGGGCTACAATCTACCGGTGTGCTTTTAGCCCCATGCCCGATGCTTTCTTATCCCTTTGCCAGACTGTACAAACGGCGAGGCAGGTTTTGGGCCGACGATGTTTGTGCCCTCGTCGCGTTCGTCACTCTCATTATCCAGGTGGTCGCCGTGTTTCTACATGTGATGGTTCCGTCAAGGTCTCGAAGTGAACGCACTGACGAACAATTCTAGATCCCGGCTGAAAATCATTTGCCCAGGACGACACGAATAGCGGGTAGGCGATTTCCCGCACGTCGCTGGCATAATTAACTAAAGATTCTCAGTGCCCTATTTGACGGGCACAACATTTTATCTCATTGTCTGGTCCGTCGGTTGCCAGAATGCTCCAGGATACCTTTACTAAACCTATACCTGCAGGGCATCCCGACTGAGCATCCTGTTCAGTATTGTCCGGATCGATCCATCTCCCCAACGACGCAAGCGCATGGTCTGGGCCTCTATAGCATTTGCTGCCGCTACAGTCTTCTTGCTTTCACAACTGTTTTGGGTTTGTGAGTCAGACACCTCGTGGAAGAATTCCCCGAACCCAACATGTGAGCTTCCGCTACAAGTTGCCATCTGCCGACTCGTCAGTAAGTGTGCATCATGTCAAATTTTACAAATTCTACTCACGCTAGGCGCAAAAGCGGATGTTATCGCCGACTTGATCTTACTGTTCGCCCCATTGCCGTTGTTCCGGAAACTGGACAAATCGCTGGGTCATAAATTCATGCTCATCTTCTCGACTTGCGTGGTGACCACCTTTGTACGTTTATCTTGACCGGCTCAAGCAAACGATTCACACATTATAAGGTTTCGGTTGTCCACGTCGCCTTTATTGTTCGATACGCCGACATGAAGATCCCCATTTCAGAAGTAGTCCAGGTACGCAATTTATTTATTTATTTTTGAGTCACTTTCTCCTGATACTCTTTCGATATACTCAGGGTTGTATCAGCCTGATTGTTGCGAATATCCCTGTGGTGATAACGACAACCATAGACATTGTCGGTGAACCAGACCACGCTCGGACTAGCCAGACGGCTCAGTTCACCAGCATGTTCTTGTTTAGCAAGGTGCAAAGGACAACAGAAGTAACGGAGTTGCACGTAATCGGCGAAGAAGGCCCCGACGACGCGCCACTTTCGTGCGCCAAACCTCCCAAGCGTACCTCCTGTCAAAATGATTTGCCAGTGGGTGAGACCGTTGATAAGGTTCTGTCCACAGAACATGTGCTTGTCTCCCTTCATCTGGGTGCACCCAGTCATGTATGACTGATCTTGGAGCGAGTGCGAGCTCTCCTCACGGAATCGGATCAATTTTTTTTGTATGGAGAATCACTCTGAAGAAGACTTGAGAGTTGGATATCCAGCACTACAATCGAGCTGCCGTATTACCGTACTGTACTATCTATATTCTATATTATAATCGAACACCTTAAGCGATTTGTCTTTGAGAGACAAACTTGATCCGAAAAGTCCTAAGCAGCTGCAGGACCAATGCAGGACTGTCTCAACCTGATTGTTGCGATTGCTGCGAATATTCCGGTGATGATAACCACAATTATGCATACTTTCGGTGAGGCAGACCACGTTCGGACTAGACCGACAGCCCAGTTCCGGAGCATATTTTGGTTTAGTCAAACGCAAAGCTCCAGTCAAACTCACAGCGAACCTTCGACACCGCAGACGATGTCAACTTCTTTTGGCGAGAACCTCGCATCTGGAATTGAGGACATCTCCGACTTGCTCCTCATCCCCAGTGAGAATCCCAGCTACGTATATCGAGCTGAGGTGAGGTAAATCGAGGAATTTGACGGCTCCTCGATTTACCTCGACATTCCAGACATAGCTCTTTCTGACTCGTTGGATATCGAGGCCGATCAAGGTATTTCGAGATAAAACGAGCTTTTATCGAGGCTATCGAGGTAGGTCGAGTGATCTATTAATTCTTACTGCGGCGCATTGAGAATTGAAATAAATGCAATTTATTCAACACTACAGTATATTTAATTCCGCATATCTATGCCGCTCGACCACGCCGCCCATCCATTCCCAATGCTTACGATGCGCCTGATCCGTCGCAACCCCCGGCGAACCAAGCCACTCCGTGTCCTCCCACAACAGATGCCGAACGGTGTGACCACAAATAATCGCGCTGAAGAAGGTCAGCGAAAGAACAGCAAAAAGAAACGAAACACACGGAAAGAATGGGGGTACGACCCTTGGATTACCGTTAATATGCTCGAACACTCGGGTTAGTGGCCGTAAAGGATGTAAAATGAGGTGCACGTACATATGAGACGCGCCGATGAGGCGCTTTACGGATGTTACCAAGTGCTGGATGAAGTACGCAGAATGAGAGGCATTCAACGCAAATTGAGAGGACATACGAGGAGGACATCGTCATGGTGCGTCGTTCTCATTCCTTGGGCGCAAATTAGGCAAAGCATGCTCACAAGCGAGGATGCCGGGACGTACTCTTGATGTTATTTGAGACCCTGGTCGACGCGAACACGCCTGAGGTCAGTGTCGTTCCAGGTACAACACACTGCAGGAAGAATCACTCGGCTATGGCTGCAAGAGATACGAAATCAAGGCAAACCTAACGATCTTTCGAGCTACATCGCCACGGGGAGAAGGCGACCAAGTGAGAGAAGAATCACAGCAGGTACCTTAAGGAAGAACAGGCGCAGAGGGCCAGGGGCGTCGCGGCGGGCGGTGGGCGGTGGGCGGCGGCGAAGCGAGGAAGACGAGGAGATCGTGGAAGAAGGCATGAAGTGTGGGGATCCCCAAAAATCGTATACGACTTCTTTATTTTTCTACAAGCGACTCACTCATGACGCAACTGCCTGACTTCGCAGATTTCCAGGAGTCCCGTCAAGGCTTGTGATTTTGGATGTTACTTCATTGACCAAAAAACCTCGCTCGTCCTCGATCGGCCTCGATTTAGCTCGATACCTCGATCTAACTCTATCCGGCTCGTTTTCCCTAGCGGGGATTTTCACTGGGCCTCATCCTCGGAACCGATCAGTGTAAAAGGCACATCGGCGCAGCGTTCGACGGCTTGCTGTATACCGTGGCAGCGTGGCAACCCTAATGTTGATATATCATTGTTTTGTAATCGTGAAGGAGGGTTTGATCTCGAGGAGTTGGTGGCGCTTTCGTTGAATTTGCTAACGGCATATTTGGTGAGTGTCGGCAAGATATATAAGGTGACTAACAAAGACACAGTGGCGGGGAGGAATGGCCGCTCCGCTGAAACCCAGGTCATACCCCTGATCGAGAAGAGGACTTGGAGCTCAGTGCGAGCTCCGGGAAACCCACATGAAACATTCTCCTTGTCGTGACGACTCTTCGCCATGACCGTATAACCCCATTATTTTTGGTGCCGACTCCCTCCGGCCTTGCTTATATCCGATGATTCGTGGGGCAGCATCAGCGACCTGCGCACTTTCGTTCAGTTCATCATTCAAACCAGAAAACCTCTCGCTGAAAAGTCTTGACGAGAGAAATATCTCCTCGCCCCGAGCACATCCTCCTTGCAATTGCAATTGTCACGACAGCGGCCGGTTATATTGGCTGCTTCACTGCGATCCAGAACAGCTCCACACAGGATACCATAATCTGGCTACGTGTGGAAGGCGCTCTGTGCATAATCCGACTGTCGTGGTGGAGATAAATAAATACTGGGAGAATACGACTGTGGGGCTCACGATCGTCAGCCCGGGGAAGCACGAGTCGATAACAGGAAAGACTTAGCATCAGATCGTCGTTGGTGGAGTATTTGAGGCGTTCCACAGTGATCACTTCCTGCGCCAACCATCGGGTCAGTAGAACGACTCGATAGCATCATACCCCCGAGCTCACCGATATATTTTATGCCACCGTGAGCCCCAATGAAGAATCTATTCTTTCCACGGATGTGTGGAATACACCGCTGGACTTGGGCGGAGGCACGAGGTGAATTATACTTTACCCGCGAGTGGAATGTGAGTCAAGGAGGTTAGACTACAGATCACGTCCTTAGTACAGAATCAGAGACGTTGTGCCTTGACGGAGTTGTGCAGACGCACAAGGAGGTTTTTGATTTTTTGATTTTTTGCCTCAGAGATTTCCGTCTCAGAATGAGAACTCCGAGTGGGCGGGAGCCAGTGTTAACGTTGTCGAAGAGAAGGGAGCGGAGGCTCGGCCGGATGTGTGATGATCGATCAGTGGCAGTGTCCAACCTTCTGCGGACACCGCCACCCAGCCTGTCAGGCTCCTTCTCCTGCTGTCTGTGAAAGTCGCAAAATGGCTTCACGGCTCGAGATCCTAGGATTGGGACGGATAGACGAGCAGATACAGCGACAATGTTGCTTGCCGCGTTTACTGGAACCGAGTTCCAGAGGAAGAGAACCGTAAGTATGTACTGTGGGCTCGTGTTTGCTGTGGCGTTGATTGACTCTCCTTCAGCTCTGCGCCTGCTCACCGCTGCGGCGTGATCAAGTGCTCCTCCCCGACACGTCCTAATTACATATGACTTCGACCCTCGTGCCACACACCGCTGGCGCTCCCAGCGTCTGTACCACGCGTCCGTGGATGGGAGGCGCTTGTGCGAGGACGCACAGCACAGATCGTCCAACTGCGAGATGAACAGGAAAGTGCGTGCGAACATCGAGTTTGAGGACGGCATGGCAGGCGCACCTGATTCGTCTGGGACGTTCTCGTGGACCCAGAGCGTCTTAGGACTGTGGAGTTGTCTTGGAAGAGCAAATTCAACGACGAGATGCGCAAATCCGTCAGGTGCCCGCGGTGCGCCTGATGGCTCCTTGGATTCGGGGGGACGATCTCATCATGGCTATGACGGTATGGTTTGTATGGACTCGAGAAGAAGAATGATTTATATTTCGTAGACACTCAAACATACGCTTACGGTTCACGTCAGTCTTCTCCTCGGATGATTTGGATCCAGACGCTGACTTCGTCCTTCTTCTCCGCGCTTGTCCCCTTGTGATCCTCATTCAATGATGGTTTCGTGCAAAATAAAGGCAGCAAGTTCGAGAGGTCCACCTCTGTATCGCCGCAAGGCTCTTGAAATTCAAGGCCGGAATTTGACCTAATATTCCAAGCAGAAGTCTTTCCATCGCAGGATCAATTTAATGCAAGAATAGGAACATTAAGATATACAGGGTATGATGTTTTTTGTTTATGCCTAAAGCACAACTAGACCGACAACCAAAGAAATTTGGAGCCCAGGTACATTCTACATTTTGCAATTTATCCCGCGTGCGCTTGAGGACAGCTTTCGGGAGCCAACATGCAGGGATCGCGACACTTGTCAGCAACAGAAATCAAACCTGGGCAACAAGGCAATGTGAAACAGCCTTGATCATTGCAAACTTCGTCGTCTCCAAACTCTGGAACACAAGGGGGAGGGCAGGTTTCGGGAGCCAGCATGCATGGATCGCGACACTTGTCAGCGACAGAAATCAAGCCTGGGCAACAGGGCAATGTGAAACAGCCCCGATCATCGCAAACTTCGTCGTCGCCAAACTCTGGAACGCAAGTGGGAGGAGTGGTGCCGATGGGGTATATTTGGTCGAGAGCGCAACTGTTCATCCTCGGTGGGTGTCTCAATGGAGGTAGATGAGTGGTTGCTTACCCATACTGCGCAGGTGCGTAGCAAGTTTCGTCGCACTTTAACATGGCGACCCCATCGATGATAGGACAGAGGAAATCCCCATCGAGGCACACGTTCTACGCATCGTGTCAGTAACCTGTAGGCTTTCAAAATATGATGTATTTGCCTGAGACGGATCGAACAGCGTGAGACCACAGTGCTCCAGGGTTACTGGTCCATTCGGAGAGAATGGCTCGAGAGTGGTGTTTGAGCAGCTGTATCCAGTCGCCGTCAGGAGAGAGTTAGTTTAAAGACCAAAAGCTGTACCTGAACTGGCTAGTAGAGTAACACGCTTCGCCACACCTGATATATACATCGCCGTTGATGATCGGGCAGAGGAAATCGTCTTCAAAGCAAGTATACTATTCCTCAACCAATTAGCCTTCGCACAGGGAGGATCCTGACGAGAACATACCTGAGATGGGAAATAGGTTGAACCCCCGCAGCTTTGAAGGTCCTCAGCAGCGACGAAGCTGCAGGCAAAGAGTGCGATAAGAACGATGGGAGAAAGGCAGGCCATGTTGGTTGACGAATAAGGTGGTGGTTATGTTCCTGATTTATATACGAGGTCGGCACCGCTGCGGGAGATTGAAAGGGTGATAATCTAGGGCCACTGACGTTGACTGATAGCTTCTTGAAATGTAACTGCCGACTACGGCAGGGTAACGATCTCTGTTAGCAATGTGCCTGAAATGGGGATTTTGTCGAGGGGTACATAGTGTGTGTCGGAAGTGTACCAGAGACTTCTTTGTGCAGAAGAATGGGCGCTCTGAAACACCTAAAAAATAAATCGGCGAGAGCCATTCCCACTGTAGACAATTTAACCCGCTGTATTCTAGGTCGGTTGTAGGGAGGCGATAAAACTAAACATACGACGGCAAGGTGTGTCGTACGTTGGATGCCGTGGAACCCGTCCAGTCATCGCGGATCTTTACCAAAGGATTCCCAATTCTTACCGTGCTCTTACCACTGAGATGTATGGCCACTGGCGCGCGCTCCACCCGCACGCACGCACGGCACGCACGCTCTTTAACCCTGCTACCCCTCACTCTGAGGGAGGTCGTGTACAAGGACAAAGTCGACAAAGTGCCGCCTTGCAATGGCTAAATCGGAACCGGCTATCACTTCACTCTATAAAATCACATTTCTCAGTCTGTCCAAAGCCTTTTTAAACTCAGCAAACACCGCTCCTCGGATCTCTTGCCGATCGTTATTCGCCGGCGTAGGTATTCAACTTTCATTGATGTTTCACGGCCGAGGATTTCTTTATGGCTACACATCTTCGAATCCCTCCATTCATTCCTCTGTTGGCCTGAGGTCAACATTTAGGCAGGACGGCTGCCATCGGATCACGTTCGGCACTCGCCGCCCAGTGAATCACCTCCTTCAAATAAACTTATGATAGAAGTTTGCCGCGGCAAAACACTTCAATCGAAGTGGTGGGGCGCGAAGCCTCTTGTCAAAGTTCAAAAATAACTACGAAAGCACAGACGTTTGGAGAGTGACGACCCGTGCTCCCGCATCAGAGCTTTCGGCAGCCCATTCAGCTTGCCGTGTCGCGACGGCGCGACCTTCTTGTATTCACTACCATAGAAAAATTATGACGCCAAGTCAACCCGGCGGTGTGTTTCATAGGCAACTTTAAACTGATGATAATTTAGATATTGCGCAAGCCGAAGCGGTAAATTGCATGAGGCTTCGCAGACACAACACGCTGTACTGGTGAAATCATGTCCTGCCACCAGCAGTTCAATGATAGTATATATACCGAGATGGGGGCCGCTGCTTCTCGAGGTTCATGGGCTGTCGCCCATCGTCGTCGGTCAGGGTTGTCATGCTCGACATGCTGACACGCTTGGCTGCCCACGAAGCGGGCTCAGACGTCACTGGATATTCGACTCATGGACTCTCATGTCAGTTCAGAGTTTCCTTTGAAAGTAACCATGGAACGCACCTTGAACACGTCTAGCCCTGCGTTTCCACAGCAGCACAGCGAGAAGCAGCAGCAGAAGTAGAACGAGGCCCCCGACGACACCGCCAACTATAGCGGCGACAGGAGGTGGTTTCGAAACCTGTGTGGCGGACTGACGACCGTCGGCAGCAGGGAGGCCGGTTGATGTCGCAGGCTGGGGTGTGACGAGGAAATAATCAACCGCCACTGAGTTCCCTGTGAGAACAGTGAAATTGATGGTGTGAGATCCGGGAGATAGCATCGGTGAGCTGAAGTTGAAGAACGGGTTCTGGTTTTGGGAGGATGATATCATTGTCGGCGGGGATGCGTCGATGGCGAAAGATCCGGCGAACGAGTTCTGGAAGGAACCGAAAAGTGATATCTGAGCCCCTGAGCAGGAACAGTGAGTTGGATTCAAGACGAGGAATTAGAAGGGTACCTTCAAAGGAAAGAGCAACCGAAGATCCTGCTGACTCGCTGACATGCTCGGTGCCTTCAAGGCTGCTATCAGAGTGGTTTCTAGCTTGCCAACCCGGCGAGTACGTCACGCTCGCGTCAGTGTCATCAAACAGCATCGTCTTTCCAGCAGCAGATGTTGTCTGATACACGAAATAGTCGAGGAAGAAGGTCCGATCCGACGGATTTGTGGACGAGTCTTCGTCGACTGTGACAAGAAGCTGGTGAGATCCCTCCGGATAATCCGGGGATGTCCAGAAAAGCGTGTTGTGGATGGCTCTAGGCACTTCAGGGGCCGTGAAATACCCGACTGGGACGCCATCGATTGAGAAATTCAGTCGCGAATACCCATCGCTTCCGGCTATGGACCCATAAACACTGATAGATGTTCCTGAATTAGAGAATCGCGAAATCGATGTATGAGTACAACACCGTAGGGCTACATCAGCAAGACGCACCCTCAAACGCCAGCGTCGCCGTATCACCCGGCGTTCCAGACGCATGGGCCGTGACCTCAAACTCAGGAGCCTGGCCTTTCGCCGTCCACTGCGGCGAACTGTACTGAACCAAGGGATCACTATCGTCGATGAGGACGCTCATCATGGTGGCGGGAGGGTATCGAGAGCAAGCCTGAGAACTCACGGCAGAGCAACGAGGCTATATACGCATACGCTAGACCCGCTCCATACTTGTTTCAAGTTCCCAACTGCCACGCGTGGCAGACCGTGACAGTCCGTAGCGCGCCGAAGACGCTGTTCGTTACCGCAATCCATGAAAATGATCTGCGGAATGATTTAATTTCCGCCTCGGTCAATAGACAGCCATGTACTCGATAGATATTGCGCAAGCGAGGGGTGGAATTGCCCGCCTTGCACAGAAAAGACCCCATCCAATCAAAGAAGTTGATCGAATCATGGATTGGCGTGTTAAAAATCGGTCACCTCGGTCGTTCTAGATCTAGATAGCAGTCAGTGATATCCCCGGTCGTTTGGCGTATGCCGAGATGTAAACTCCAGTCACCGATCAAAACGTTGAACCCATCCTCGCACTGCGCTTTGGGTCGAATTTTCGGCTGGCCGTCAGGTGGCCGTTCTGAGGTTTTTCGGCCATTGCTGCCAAATTGCCGGCCAAATTGACGGCCAGCCGCCAGATGGCAATTTTGACGGTTTTCGGCCACCATCGGCCACTTTGACGGCCATTTTGGTGGCCAAAATTTCGGCCATTCCACCACAGGCATCAATTCCATACTAAATTCCAATTAAATTCACTACTTGCTCAGTTTCCACTCCACGCACTCTACAATTTCAGACATTACGGAGGAAATGAAGCTAATAATTATGGCGAGATATCAATGTTCATGGAGCTATGAAACCGGGTTAAAGTGGCCGTGATGCTACATCCGACGATTGCGGGCAAATGTGGATATACATATACAGGCGCGCTCTGGATCTTGTATGATAAGTTGGTAACTGCCGATTGCAAGCGGTAGCGCTGGCGACGCACGCATGTGTCGTGACTGATGTCTGCGCGAGAAAGACACGGATAAGCTTACGAAAGCTTTAAAATATAACGGGACGTACGTGTTTCCGTATGCAAAGCCCTGCGACTGTCAACAATGTTAGATTCCGCGAGGTGTCAGCACGGTCTACACAAGTGTTAGAGCAGAAAATGTGTGATTCAGGATCCACGTACCGAGAAACATCGATCCCACCCAGCATTTCGAGCCGGGGAATAATCAGGGAGAGGTAAAAGCCTAACGTTCGCTTGGTAGCAATATGTCACGATCGAGGAAAGGCTAGAACATGGGGCAGGTGAGTGAATGGCACGTCACGCAGAAACAGCCACACACCTTGTCCTCTTGTATTACGAGAGATGTTTCGTTGGCGGCTTTGCGTGTAGAACGGCTAGCACGGGCAGTTGAACTTGCTCTGTCAGCAATGAGGCACTTCGTGAGCGGTATGAATCACGGATGAGCTGAAAGTTGACAAACCTGCATAAAGACCAGTGATTCGATTTCAGCCATTTATTAGAGTCGCGGAACAGGAAACACACACTCCTGTGTGGGTAGGGGAGGAGTTTTAACACCGTGTAAGCTGCAAAAGCGCGTCAGTAAACAAAACAGGTAAAGGAATTATGACGCTGCCAATGGTCGCAAATATTCTTAAATTATGGTATCCTTGACGTGTTTTATCGGAAGGCCGGGGTTGGCACACGTACTAGAAGGTATCTGGCAGGTCTCGGAATGCATATCGTCGAGTTGGAAGCCGACAAAGGAGAAGTCGCGTGTCCACCAATAAGGCCACGTATTTTGACTTTCAGCCGCGGAAACTGTGCCAAAGTCGGGGTAGGGACGGCTTGGAGCATGTTTAATGTACTTTGATACTTGGTAGGGCCCTCCTTGGCACACAGAACGCGAAACAGAGGCGAAGCGGAAGAGCCATGAGCGTTAAGGAAGAGAAGAGTGACATGTCACAGGCTGTGACACGACGTGTCTCAAGCTGCTCGAGTTGGACTTTTCTTGAAAATTACTCTTCAAGTCCGAATGGCGCTGACGGCTGTCCGTCAGTCTGGCCGTTCAAATGGCCAGAAAATGTTTGACGGCCACTTCCGTGCCAGTGGCCGAAAAAGTGGCCGAAAACCTCTGATCGGCCACCTGACGACCAGCCGAAAATTTGACCCAAAGCGCAGTGTCGCTGTTATGAGGCTTCTGGCTGCTGTTACTTTGGTACTGTTCGATGCACGGTCAGTTGTTGTGTTTCCGTCCCTGTCATCTCTGCCACTTCTCTATGCGGAAAGTGTGCCAATCAGTCCCAAATACACCTCGGCCCGAGGGAGCGCCGGTGGCCAGGCCCAAGCTTTTCGAGACGGCGTTGAGACGGCGTCGAGGGGTCCGAGGGCGACGGTTGTTGATGTGTGAACAGACAATCTACCTATGTATGAATATGAACGAGTCGATTCTTTAAATACAAGACCAGGAACTGCAAGTCGACTCGGAGCGAAGCAAAGGAATGCATACGTATTGCAGATCACCGTCTCCGCCCCCTCGCCCTCATGCTCTTGACTCGCGGAACCCAGTGCTTCCCGGTCGAATCTGTGATTTTGATACCTTTCTCCAGCAACGACTCAGCGATCGGTACGCGTTTGCTCTTGTTTATTTCGCGTCTATAGTTCTTAGTAAGCGCCTTAATATCGGGAAGGCAAGGCGTAGTCTTTACTCGGTGGTAGGCCATCGAAAGCCGCTGATTTTGATTTCGCGCAAAGCTGGAAACATATCGAAGATATCGAGGTCAAGTCCCTCAAAGTCGCTATGCGGAATGAGGATGTATTTGTGCTGAAGGCAGTGTAAGACTATAACGATAACGCACTGGGGTAATTCATCAGTGGTAATGTTGGTCAGGCTTTGGTGAGGAGTTTCGAGAGTAAGTTGGGACATATCACATTCCTAGGCAAGGCAGTGCTGAGACCCAAATACGAATGTTCCAAATAGGATTACGCACTTGGAGGAATTCGATATCCGCAAGGAAGGGGCACAGATCGAGGAAGTTACAGTCATGATCAATAGACGCTATGGTGAGATGAAGGAGTTTATGGCCATGCGCCTTCAAGAACTTCACGATGGTGGACTCATTATCGTAATACCTGTGTAAAATGACGGTGCGGAGAGATTCGAGTCTGCACTCTCGTTATTAGTGAAGATGATCAGAGAGTATGGATAGATTGGCTCTGACCTCATGTGGGAGAGGATACCTAGGAAGGAGGTGTTGTAGCTAAGGAGGCGGAGCGTATGCAGCGACTTCAGGGCATCTGGCGCTGGATCGGATTCCGCTGCCCTAATTGAAAACCGGCATTGCAAGTCTAAAATGCGAAGCGCCGTGAAGGGCGCAAAGACGAATGTGGATATGGTCGACATTTCAATGGACATGTGAAATTTCTGCAGGGTCGATCCAGCAGTCCGACCCAACACGTCGAGGACCTCAACAGAAATTGCGCGGACATAATGACCGGATCCTCTGGGTGCAAAAAACTCCAGATTTGGTGCATGGGAGAGAATTTTCTGCATGCTGTCGGCTGGGATGAGGTCCAGGGGCATGAAAAGGAAGCGAATGAACAAGCCGAGGTCCGGGTGCTCTTCTAATTGCTCTGCTATCGTTGGAGCGGTGCGGGGGGTTAGTTTTGGGCAGTCGTAGAGATATGGAAGCCCAAGTCGCTGCCGTAAATCAGTACTTTATTCAGCGAACAAAGATGAACGGTCCACGAACGTTGAAATATTTGGACACGCTGAGTATCGGAAGGCGTGATGGATGCGAGTTGGTAGGCCAACTCGGAAAAGTTGGATCTCGGAGCTCCTTCACGTACATTGCGAAGAAAAGTACGCGTTTCCACACGATTTCTCGACTTTCTTCTGAGGCTGATTTCATGGGAGTGAAGGACGGGTCCAAGGAAGGTGCAATGTCCGGCACGAAGTCTGGGGATGCTTTTTTGGCGCCGACGGATCTGCGAAAAGGTTATACTTAGATGGCAACGGACCATTTTCGACTCACTGTACAGTGGCATAACGAGCCAATGCTTTGAGTTTCGGAATGGAATTGATGTTTGCATCCACCATGTCATCGTCCAAGGGTTTCTCGAACTGTATCAGCCGAAGGGAGGGGATGTCACACAATTGAGGAATAAACGCGGGCATCGTCCGGAAGCTGCGTGAAAGCTGGATGGTGTGGACATTCTGAGCCAGCGCGAGGTTTTTTACGAGATCCTGCGCTCGCTCGCTCCATACGGTGTCATAATTGGCGCTAGATCCGTACGGGAAAGTGAATACTTCCTAGCTGAAATTGAGTAAGAACGAAAAAGATGCAAACAATATTAATACCAAGTTAGACCACGTGCGGATGCAAGAGAGCAATGTCTCTCTTAGCGCGGCCAGATTTTTATTATTCAGAGGCTTGGTATTGCAGTCGTCCAGGATGATGACGCGGTGAGGATTGATGAGGGGAAGACCCTTGCATAACCCGCCAGTGGCGTCCGAAGACCAAATTGACAGGGAGATGACGAGATCCGTGACATTAGGAGCGGCTTTGAGGATGGTGAGCATGGCCGTTCCATATCCGCCCTCCACCCTCAGCTTTTTGAGATACCGGCCGAATTCTGGATGTCTGTGCAGGACTGTCTCGAGGGCAATCGCCTGGCCCTTTGATCGGAGGACGACGACGTGGTACAGCAACGGAGTGGCAACCCGAAGCCAGTCTTTGCAGACCAGCAGGTAAGCGGAAGTAGAGGGATTGTACGTGGAGAATGGAGATACAGCTGAAGTATTAGAAAAGAGCTCGTCGGATACCTTCAACGCCGGAGAGAGTATCTCGGAAAGAATTTCGTCCGGGAGCACGAGCATCAGGAGCGAAGACAAGAGGGAGAGGCTGACTCATCGTCCTTGATCCGCTGATCGTGGATGATCGGCCTCGGGTTGAGCGGCTGCACAGCTTGTATGCCTCG
Organism: Mycena capillaripes; assembly: GCA_029204075.1. Taxonomy (NCBI): domain Eukaryota; kingdom Fungi; phylum Basidiomycota; class Agaricomycetes; order Agaricales; family Mycenaceae; genus Mycena; species Mycena capillaripes. Next base: position 4,565,649 of record JARHKZ010000003.1, on the reverse strand, counting down.
TACTTGGTATCTTAGAAGATTCGGTTCATCTCTATTCTCTCGTGCGATCTTGGGTCCTATGATTTTACTAACCATTTCAGTCCTCTGCAGCTGTGCTGCCTTCAGTGCGCCGCTACCAGCGGCTCTCGGCACCGGTGACCAGTGCGACAGCCTTCGAGCCACCCAGTGCTAATGTCAGGCCCTATCAGACGATTTCCAACGCTGGCGTGATTTTGGCGCGGTCGAGGGGCCGGGATCAGGCCCAAATTCAAAGGATCTGATGGTTCATGTATCAGTAACACCAGTTCGACAAGGGATACTTCGGAACGCTCAACAAACAGCCGTCTGGGAATTCATCTGCTGGCACAGGTATCCGAACTGATACATGGCGTCGCAGATGGAGCTCTAAATAAAATTCCCATCTCAGGAGCGAAGACAAGGAGGGAGAGGCTGACTCATCCTCCTTGATCCGCTGATCGAGAGTAGATCAGCCTCGGGCCGAGCGGCTGCACAGCTTTTCTGCCGTGAAGATTCCGTTCATCTCTGTTCTCTCGAGTCCGAATTTTCTCCCCCAGAGCCAGTCAGCCGGTTTCAGTTGAAAAACGGCATGCGGAGATATGAAAAATTAGGATCACCGACCGCATTATCTTGAGCAAATTATACTGAATGGTAATACAAAGGTCTGCGCGATCTTTTGCATCGTAACCCGTGCTGAAACACTTCACATAACGCGCAAATTCGACTGGATAATATCCGTCAGTATGAGCCTGAAACAGACTAGACTCGAATCCCCACCGTCTCAGTACCAACCCCACCAAATACCGCAACAGTGATCTCTTGTTTCAAACCTCAGCTCGAACATCCCCAAGCTCTCGGTAGACTTTCTCGCTGCCTGTGCATGTATCCGAAGGGCCAAAACAACACTGAACAAAGGGAGATTGCATCTTACGTACATGCTGCTGCCTTGTTGACCTTGGGCTGCCCCTTCATTGGCGGTCGTAACTGTGATAGTGCTGTGGCTTACGTGCTTCGTGAGATTGGGATGGCTACACATTGCGATGCACGACTTGGGAGCGCACACTAGACATCGGCGACGGGCGATCGGACGTCAGATGCGCCGAGCTCGGCGTTCTGTGAAGGAGGTTTTGTGACATTGATTGTCCTCTGCAGACAGATGACAACGAATTACGAATGTCCTGCGAGAAAGCAATATGAACAACATACCGTTCTGCAACAATGTGCCGTCTTTCGCCGAACGTCGGTAATCGCCGAAATAGCCCACGGTCGGCACGCCCGGCTGGCTGCGACGCATAGGTTACGTCACATTTACCCCTCTCTTCCCACCACCATGTCCTCCACTCTCGAGTCTTTTATCGCCAAATACCGTTGGTCTATTCGTTTATTTCCCATTGCCGCAACCTAATCGTAATCCCTACGCAATCCAAGGTTTGGCCAGGCGGCTATCCATGCTGCAGCTTGCCTCTAGCACAGCTACCTTGGCGCTCTACGGTGCAGATGGCGACTGTATGTGGCATTGCTTTCAGCACATGCCGTCTTTTTCCCATTCACAAAATTCTCTCTTAGATGCCTCCAAGGGGCTCCAGCTCGCACCCACCATTTATGCCCTCTTCACCATTGGGATGCTGCACCGCATGTATATACTGAGCGCCTCCGCGACGTGTACCTGATCCCAGATACAGGCTCTACTACACTCGCCACGTCAATCAGGCTAAAGCTTTCTCCCGCATTGATATTCAGCACTCTATGCTTATCCTCATGATCGGCATGTGGATCTACTGCAGTATGTACTTCCTACCCCGCGCCATCCTTATTTTCATCAATATCCAGTCTTCTGTTGGATGTACAGCGCCACCCAGTCCGCGGTCCTTTCAGCCACGCTGGCATCCTGCGCGCCACACCACTCGTACTTCTTGACGAACCCGCAATGCATCCCTCTCTGGATAGACCTTGTCCTGCCCTTCCTGATCATCGCCACTTGTGCGCCGTTTCTCATATACAACTCAAAGCTCCACATTATTGACACTGGATATTTATAGTGCGCTCTGCAATGCGCGCGCTTCGCCAACGCGCAGTATCGGTGCATGGGACAGCGAGGATACAAGGGCCCGTTCAAACTACATCTGATATCTCCAACGATGTACCTGGAGCCGGACTCCCTGCTTGGATGGCGCCGAATCTCCACGTCGCAGACCTCGGTGAATATTCCAACTCAGAAGGAACTACTCCGAAATTTGTGCCCCGAGTGGAAACTGTTTGATGTAAATATTTGTATTCCGTATAATCTTGTATTAAATCGACTTCCGGAATGGTTTAGTCTTGTGCCATCCTGACTTTTATTGTGAGTAGCTTATCCCGTGTGCGTGTGTTTCTTGGAACTGATGACCCCATTGACAAGCCGGCAGTGGCGCGATTGATTCCATCTTAGATATTTATCGATGAACCGATGTTCATGGCAATATCAGTTCAACAAGTTGTACGTCCGTGCGGCCTCGTCATCTCAGCTGCGATACCTTGGGTGACATGTGGCGTTGACACAGTAAATGCTCCAAAGTCTGTCACTTCCACTAGACTTATCCCGACCCCCCACTGCCTTTTGCTACACGGTAGGGAGTTCCCGCTCCCTCATTTTCATCCCTACCTTAAATAATGTGCACACTATCCCGGATTTTTTTCGATGGAGGAGTCCCGAGCGCAGTCCTCCCGTCTAAGGTACTCTAACCGTATTTTACCTTACCTTCTGATCAAGGCGGTAGGTTCTTCCCCGTTTCTCATCGACGACTCTGCGGACCGATGCATGCGCGGATCGCCCAGCCCAATATGACAGCGGAGAAGGACACTTGCACGTTTAAACTAGTGTCCTTCACTCGACACGGCCACGCAATTCGTGCGTCTCTCCAACTGTTTCTTTTTTTGTGGCCCTGCCGAATTAATTATGATGCGTAGACGATTTGGACAAGTCCAAGTAAGGAAACGAGGCTTGGAACACGTTGGTGAGGTATCGGACATCTCTGTCACCGCTCAAGGCAGGATAAGCACGGGATTCATGCGATGCCTGGGCGTTTCGGGCGTGCTGCCGACCGGCGGCGGGTGTCCCAATAATGTCCCCAAAAATCTCCTGTTGCTAAAATTGAATGTGCACCTGACGGTGATCTATTCAGTGCTCATCAAGGCTGTCGCGGTGGCATCGGAGCCAGTAGCATGGTTCTCATGCGACGGAATCCTTTATAAGCCCTCGTCGCTATATGCTCACAATCCAGTTCCAGTATCACTATGGACTACTTGCAGCTTCTGGAGGGCGATCTCTTCTTTCCCGCTGTGTGGCTGTATCCATCCAGTTTCATCTTCGACAGGTCCACAAATATCCAATCAACTGCGCCACGGTGCTCTCATTTGCCACACTTCGTAACGGATTCATAATTTGTGCATTCTAGAAGTAGCAATTTTGAATCGGTGTTTGAATATCACCGGCTCGGCTTCAATATGCCCCGAGAACCCTGCCGATTCCGGGTCTCATTGAAGAATCTGTCCAAGTTGGAAAGAACTCTTAATCTTTCCAATTGGGTTCAGTGCGGCCACCGCCGTCGGAGGCTCGCACATTGGCTTTCGGCATCGCCAGCTGACCTGTCATCCAGGTATATCTATCTGCGGGCTCTCACACACTCCCCTTCACCCACTCCCACCGATATCTATCCCATGTCCGCCGCCACCCGGAAGGACCATGTCTTCGCGCTCGGAATTTTCAAGACACCCGAGCATCTCTCGGAGAAGGAGTTCGAGACTAAGCTAACAGCACTGTCGGACGTCTTTTGTGCTATTCCCGCCATTCAGAGGTGTCTTGTTCGTTGGGAGATGGTGCGTGTAGCTCGCATTCCCGATCGCTGTGGATGGATTGACGAAAGCAGATACGCTGGACGGGCCATTTCGACCAACATGTCAAGCCTTTGGGATTTGCGGAATCTCAACTCACTATCTTATTCAAGGGCGAGTATGAGGTACGCTGCTCACCACGTTTCACATATCCATGCAATTCTCATGACTGGTTCGACCCAGAGCTACGATCTTATGAATGAGGCAAGGTTGTCCCACTCAGATCATTCATTAATCAACTGCCGGTCCTAGGCCTTCCAAGACCCAGAGGTCAAGAAATACTTTGTAGAAGCGGCAGAAATTGTGCAACATCCACGCACATATGGGTTCTCGCCAGATGTTGCGATTTGGCACGAGGACCCCTCCCGCGAAAACAATAACCACACGGTTGCGATTTTCAAAGCACCACCCCACTTGTCGAAGGACGAGTTTCAGACGCAGATCCAAGCCCTCATTACCAGCTTGATTGCGCTTCCCGCCGCAAAGAGAGGCTTCGTGAAGTTTGAGGTGGTGCGTCGACCTTTGCTGGATATTGGTGATTTCTCATCGCACATTCCGTTAGTGGCAGCAGAACGAGAGCGCCGACCTCCAGACCCTCGGTTTCCCAGTTGCCGAGCACACCATTGTCATACATGCTGCTGGCGAGGTAAGATACGCCCGGCCTGTTGCTGTGAAAACACTCATAATTCTCCCTAGAATTACGAGACGATGATCGAGGTACTCCTGCCATTTCCCTATGATTCCTCATTGATCTCAACTGAATGTTCTTACTAGTTTACGAGGGACGCCGAGGTTCAAAAGTTGTTGGCGGAAAGCGGCCGCAACATTTCTTTCCACGAGGACAGTGTATGGTTCTCTGCCGATGTTATCCCAGTGGTCGAAAACTATGAACGCAGGAAGTAGGTTTGATCGTGTAGCGTCGCTATGTGTATTTTTCATCGCCATTTTTTTTTGCGCATGAGTGCCCAGTCTACCTCTCACAGCTTCCTTCAAGGGTGGGGAAAACCCCAAGAGAGACATCGCAGGAAATAGACAAGCATGCGCGGAAATGGTCGCGCGAGATTGTGCGCGTCAAACGCGTAGCTTCCCGTATCTACTCAACGTGTAGGTTGCGCCGTGAGATCAGCAAATGTTAAGACGCAGAAAAGTCGGAGAACAATATGGCGCACGGGCCGTAGCTTGACCTTCGCAACATCACAAGCAGACTTGCTAGTCTCGGTCACAGGATGTTGATGAACTGACCCAGAACAGGTCCTGACGGAGACGAACCCGCGAAAAATGCCGAACAGAATGAGAGGAATCCAACGAAGGTGCAAGATAGGGATGTCATCGGCGGAATGAAACGGCAAAATAAAGGGCCGCAGAACCCGACAGATATTTGAAGCCAGGTCATAGTGGACGTACCCGATACGCTTGCGGTTCAATTGAATGCTGGAAATTTCCGTGGATAGACAAAAGGCGGATATATATAACTCTTGACCGTACATAGAAGCGGGCCCGAAGACTTCTCACGGGATTTTACGCGTCGGACACGAGTTGTAAAAGCAGGATTGCAAAAATCGATTTTCAGTAAGTGTACTGTACTGTACAGTTTCCATTGAATTTGAGGCTTTGAGCTGATCGGGGCTAAATTGGTCAAACACACTTTTGCTTCTGCCTCCCACCGCCTCTTGCGCTCGTTTCCGCCGCGTCTATGGCTCGTAATCTGATTGATCTACACCGCTTTGGGCGGTGCTTTCTTGGCATAGCAATCTGCGCCGTGATTCTCTACTTATTCTACAGTTAAACTACTTTTCTGAGAGAGGGATTTACGAACGTTTATTTGGTACCACGCCCGGCCTGATGGATTTAAGAAAACCCAAGTTCGAATATGCGGGTCACAGCTCACAGGCGGGGAGAATTGAGCGAAAAAAGACTAAAGTTTGGAAAAAAAAAACTTTCTTTGCTTAGGTCTCAGAGTCTCTCCATACTACATCTAGGCATAATATATGAGTCCAGCATGCCTATTTCTGAAGGAGCAAGTCTCCACAACCGTTTTGTATCCTGAATCAAGGCTTCGGTTCGACGGTACTCGTCGAGCAGGTGCCCGTTCCGTCAGCCATTTTCTCCACAGGGCGACGGCACGGTTTTCGTCCTCAGCGGCCCGTTGAAGCACGGCCGTCACGGCCGTCCAACTGGCCAATTGATTATGAGGCATTGATTTTCTCGCGAGCACTGACCGTTATTTCGGACTGGCTCATCCAAGTGGATCAGAGCACTCGTACAGTCATTCGCACTATCTGATACTTCAGCCATTCAAACTAATTACATTTATTTCTGCTTCGCTACATTTCTTTCTGTTTCGCTTCTTCGCTGCTATTCTGCCGCATCCATATAAGGAGCATGAACTTCTTGCAATAAAAATGGGTCTAACTTAACATAGCCTCGAAGCGATCGGCAAATAGACACTTTAAGGGCAGCAACCGGCACAGTCGCCGGAGCAGAACTGCATCAGGTGGAAGTCAGTGCCCGCTCGAGGGCGACGGAAAGAAAAATCAACTTACGTCAGGGCAACCGCAGCCAGGGGGGTCCTCGCAGCACTACATAACATTAAGCTTTTAAGGCAAAAAACAAAGGAGAGACTAGAGAAAACCAACATACGTCTTGGCGCGAAACGAGCTCACCCCCCTTGTTGACACTATATCCAGGAGTTGCACCAACGGCAACGAACAGCGCTGCAAGAGAAAACAGGATAGTGGAGAGACGCATTGTGAACGCGATTGAGAAGATTTCAGTTGGGGGATTTAATGGGACATGTACGCGGGCTTTTATATTCTGTGCTTAGTCAAACGTTGCCAAAAAGAAAATGTCGAGAACAAGGAATGCTCCACCTAATTCATTCATGCATAGAATAATAAAACGTAAAATGCCTCCTTGAGCAGAGCAACTTGCAATGCGTGATGATATTTTTTACATAATCCCGCACACCAGCACCAAAACAAGGAGGAGCGTGTCGGAGCGTCTACTGTACATCAACGTAGCTCTTGGGGAACAGAATGACGAGAATGCTCCACTTAATTCATTCGTGCATGGAACATGCAAAGGTAAAATGCCTACTTGAGCGGAGCAACAGCATAGAAACACCACGTTCGAATGCTTGATGATCTTACATACTTCGTCTAACTGGACATTAGCGTACTTCTTGCGGAGCAGAATGACTGCCCCCTAGGCTGAAACAGCCGCCTTTAAGGAGGCGTAACGTGAAAGATATCCGCCTGGACAAATTTCACAACAGTCGACAGGCGTAGATTCGTCTGTGGCATCTTACGTTTTTGAGTGTCTTTGTTTTGCGAGAGAGTCTTTTTCTAGAAGTCTTTAGACATGTTCGAGCTGGAAGGTGAAGACGGCACGGTCGCCAGACGTCGCGGGTATCATAATAAGCGGGCGGCAAAGACGAAAGGGAAAAAAAAAAAAATCCGTCTCACACGACATTCGTCGTTGATCCAGACATCAACCTGCGCTCAGCTGGACTCAAGGAGCTTCTCAGTGATGAGCCGTCTGCACCGAAAACCCGCGCTGCAGTAGTGATTGGCGTTGGTGCGTCCAGTTCGGACAACCAAGACCTCTGGGAAAGCTGATAACTTTGCGTAGTAGTCCTGTACGCCGAGCTCGCAATTGTCAGAACTGTCAACTGTCAGAACTGTCAACTGTCAGAACTGACAGTCAGCCTGACTGTCAGCCTGACAATTAATTAATTTCTTCGAGCGCAACTGTCGAGGTGTGGGTCGATTGGTCTTTTCGGCTCTTACGTCCTCCCTGACAAGGCGTGGCAGCCGCCTGCGATTTACCCGAATTTATCCAAAATCTACGTACTGTGGCGCTGCCGGCGATGCCGATTCACTCCTGCATCAAAAAATGGGCGGTTTGTGATCCGGGGGATAACCGCCGTGCAATGAGAAGCTAAGCGTCAAGGATTTATTGCTCAAATTTCCACCACAAACCATCACCTTAGCATCAGCCTTTTGACAGATCGATGCGACCTTTTTGGGCTTGTGGGCTTGGCAACAAGCTCACAAAGTTGTACTCGGATTTGTTCTAAGTCGTCTAACCGATTCATTCCTCACCTGCGATCTACACCAGCTGAAACAAATTTGAACTCCTTATGTGACTGCAAGGCGAGGATTTCCCAAGTCATATAAGAACTTGGCAGTCGTGCAATGTACAGAGGAGAATAGGTCATTGTCCCCACGCGTCCATCGAGGGGAAGATGAGGCACTGAATCTGCTGTGAATTCCAAGGACTAGAGGGTATTTATTGACCTGCTCGGCATGACTTCCAGTCAACCTTTGGGAGAAAAGATAGCCTCAGTGTCAAATGGAATACGAGCTGGACCACGATTGGGGACTCCAGGGGGGCCGATAAATGGCTCAGATCTGCTTGACAGTAAATTCAATAAAATCATACTCATATCTCTCAGGTATCGACCTCCGCGCCTTAAATAGAGGTCGGTGACATGCTCCACACTCGAAACGGCCAATTAATTTATATGGCGCGCCATTTGGGTTCCCGAGCAAAATAAATTTGGACCTCCACCCCTTTTCTGGTCTCTGTTGCAATTCGTTCGTTCGTTTCATCTATAATGGAAAGTAACTTTTAGATTGGGGCCACAGTACTGCGCAGCCGGAACAAGCGACCACCCATGGAGCAAATGCTGGGGCGAGGAATATTGATCAGGATACGGGTGATCAGTAGAAATATATGAATTGTAGCCGAAGACGTTCGGAAGTGTTGCTCAAAGGGAATGAGGACTGACAGTCATTGTGTGAAGCATCTTCTTGTTCCCTCAAAACTGTGATTGCTCGGACAGTACCTCTAGCTGACTATGTGGTGTGGCCAAGATTTGACTTCGGCCATCTCGGGGATGTTGAAATCACGCAACTGCCGCAGTATCACAGCGCATGCTGGCCTTGACCACCATTATTACACGCTTATGCTAAACATCGAGCCTTGCCCCTTCTCTTCGTCCAGATTTCAAGACAAACAATTGCAAGGCTATGAGCAGTGATACCGAACACTTCAAATGGGGGGTTGGGTAACCTGAGTCTGACTCAACGTCCTATCACACTCACTGACCCCATAGCAACCAGACGATAACTTCAAATGTTCAGAGATTGAACAGGTGGCCTAGCACATTGCCCGTTTAGGGTGATTACAACATGGCCGAGATGGCCGATTCGGAACATTGATACATAGGTAGATTAGCCGCACTTGAAAGCATCATTCTGGATCAGAGCGGCCTTCAATGACCACTCACCACCTGTTCGTTACAGTTGCTCTACTCCCCAGGTGATTTAGGTTCAGGGTTCAGTTACTCGTCGAATTCAGGTTTGCCTAGATCAGTTTCAAAGTGCAATGAACCCGCACCCAACCGAACATTGCCAACAGTAACCAATGCCTAATCGTTGTTTTCAACTCCGATTGACTTCAACAAACAAAAAGCGCGGAATTGACCTTTTCCAGAACCAAAGACTGGATGTTCTATGAGATGGAATGGTGCTGAACAGTCATACATACAACTTACACCATTTCGAACCTCTGAGTCGTGCTCTATTCATAGAAAAAAACGGCGCATGGGTTGAATGAAACGAGGGAAATTCAGATGCACCTGTCTCTGTGTGCGTAGCTACCTCGGTTACAGCTGGAAGGAAATGGTCCACGCCCCGACGGAGCCGTACACTTTTGGACTCTAGTACTAGTAGCAGAGATGGCTTACCTATCAGAGCTCAAGGCCGCACCTTGCAAGATCCTAGTCAAAGACAAATGCATCGACGAAGTCCACATAATGGAAAAGCAAACGGATGCACCTGGAGTTTGGCAGGTGCGGCATACCTTACAGTTGTATAGAGTCCTGGCTTTGAAGGTCAACTGTCTGTGCGAACAGAGGCTATACATTGGCCCAACGCCGCATCTCCTTACACAGAAATTTCGGCGACGGAACATTGAAGGTCCAACTTTTTGAGCATAAATGAGCTATTGAAACCAGGCGAACGCTGAATTGAACGGGTGTCGATGGATCAATCAGTACGGAGGAATGAGTCGTGTTAGCACCCACTGTAGTTTGCGTTCTGAATTTTGCTGAGGCTTTCTCGCAAATTGCCTCACAATGTTGATAAAATCTTACCACAAGTTCTTATGGGATTGTCATTCATTCGAGATTGGTCCAGGATGTAACCAGTTAGTTTCCTAGGTCGGGGCCTTTGAACGCACCCAGAAAATAAGCATGGAATTCAATTTCAACCAGAAATTACATTCCATTACCATCGTAATAAGTTGCGGGTCGGTCCGAACCGTCTATTGGCCAAAACACAGGTCAGTGAATCCGGTCAAGGAAGGCCAAAGAAGTACACACATAGGACAAGATGCGCCGACGCTTCGCTCCGGCGTTCGGGAACTTGGAAGTAAAGAAAGTGAAAATTATGTTCCAGGAACATCACAGGATAAATTATGTTAATATTTTGGACCTCAATATTAACCGAGCGCTGCAGGAGACGAACTACATGGTGCGGAAATATATTGCGGTTGGTCGTCGCGGCGTGGTAAGGATCGAGCTTCCAGTGGAATCTACTTGGGTGATAATTCTTTTTGAAGAACAGCACACCCTGAGAGCTTGGTTGCGATGGGTTACGAGATGTGGGGAATAATACAATCTTGAGGGGCAAAGGAAATGCGCCCTTTGGGGAGACCCAGAAATATTTGAGACCAAAGTGAAGGAGATATTGAAGTTTCAAGAGGTTGCATCATGCGTCAGAAAAGATGGATCCGAGATTGGGAGCTTGAGCATCGAAGCCTGAAGCAAAGCAAAGCATGAGCTACGCAATAGCTACGGGTCGAGGAGAAAGGATGTGTGGAAGGGGGCTTCGAGACGACGGAGTATATGAAAAGATTTGACAAATGTGGCTATCCTGCGGCGCAGTGGAATTTGGGTCCGGATCCGGTGTTCTCTGGGTGGTTGTTAATTCACGAGCCCCGTCTCAACGGCTACTCTGTCCCAATTGGGGTTGTGTTTGACAGTTCGCAGTTCTTCTGGAGCTCGAAATGAAGTGCGTAGTTTGTCATTGGGCAGGAAGTGTGGAAAAATACCGTGGACTTACGGAGTAAAAAGCGTAAGAACAACAGACGAACCTTAAACGGAATATAGCACAGGTTTCGTAGGATTTCGTTGAAGAACGGTTAATCATCTCATGTATGATGAGATGTGTCTGCGTCACGGCACATATAATTGAAGGGATCGTGTTAGCGTGCGTAGCCACTATCACGGTCCTGACAAATGAGTGCCAAACCGGGGAAGTGAAAGGAAGGAATTAAGTTGCGGCCGAGGCCACGCCGACCAGTGCTTTGCCGTCGGCAACCTCGGCTTGTGTTTCGTATGTAAAAGATTTCATTCCGCGTTGAAGGGCGACAGCTCCTGCCTGCCAAGTGGTTCTTTGATGCCAAGTCTAAAGACCAATGCACTATGTACTCGCAACTGTCACCGGACCCTATTATTAAAGGTGTTTCGGCGAAACACCTTTAATAAATAAGAATCATCGGCGTGCCGTGAGCAGCACACACCGGACAGAAGGTTTTGAGCAGCTGCACTGAGGCCTACAGAGTTGTCGTCATTGGCAATACGGGAGGAGACCTGGCGATTCCGCGCCGGGCGAGTGGGAGCTGTGGAGGTCATTCTCTGCAAGTCGGAGCAAAAAAAAAATGGTTTTGAACTGTCAACTGTCAGATTCGACCACGCAAAAATAATTAACTGTCAGTCAGATTCTGACAGTTACTGACAGCTGACACTAACTGTCACCGGACCCATTGGTCCTTTATTTATATACGGTGTTGGGAAGGCGGCCCTCCCGCGTTCAACTTCCCTTTCATGGCCAGCCAGCCCAAGTGGATCGACCGCAGCAATGCGAAGCACACCGTGCCCATGCAGGTGCTCGACTTTGGTTTTTCGCGCACGGGCACCAAGTGTGAGCACTTGACAAGTGGCAGCTAAACAAAACTGAGTAGCGGCTCAGCGATGCAGAAGGCACTTGAGATCCTGGGGTATACCAAGGTTAACCACAGATACACAACATATCCAAGAACTAGGTTATTCAGCCCAGTATTCAGTGTGCTACAGCTGTTCTAGTGCAAACCATAAATTTTTTGAGTATGTAATTACATCAAAAAAGCCGGTACTCCATCCCCTGCGGATTTTCAGCGCGACTCCAACGCGCCTACTCCCGAGGTAATCCGATCAAATTTGAGGCTGTGGCGACTGTTCTAGCCAAAACTGTCCAAAAAAAAAAAGAGGCCCGCGCCTTATGTACCGCAAACTGCTGTAATAAAGAATGCACAAAAAGCATCTAAGGAATAAGAATAGTGAAAGTCTTCAGGTAGCAAAGAGGAGCCATAGACGGGCAGTAAATGGGCAGCGCGAGCAACAGAATTAAGATGGATAATGGCAAGGCATCGGTCGCCGTTGCCGTATGCCTCTGGTGTAAGGACCCACAGGCCGGTGTCATCATCGGGTGTCGCTCCATGCCGTGGAAACCACTGGACCAGAGCGCAAGGGTAGTACTTGTCACGGTAGGTGAAGGAGAAGAAGAGGAAAACTCGGCCAATGATCATGCCGAGCATCCCAGGAAGGTCAGGGTCGACGTTGATGAAGACGGTGTCACGGCGAGGATATGTGCCATGCCATCGGGGATTGCAACGGATACGTTCGCGGTGCATCCCACCGGTCCCGCAAAGGTCGCTAGGAGCGTAAAAACGGGCAGTAGTCGAGTGGTAGATCTTAATACGGCCATCAAAGCGAGGGCAGTCATTGATTGGTACGTCCAGAGGGTCTACTTCGGAGTCGGGGTACAGTTGCTCGTAAAGGAAGCGGCAAAGGAGCACTGGAAATTGGGGCTGCTGGATGTGGGCAGTAAGCTCAGCGAGTCGAGGAGGATACCCGCGTGCTACACAAGTCTTCAGTGTTGGGTGGTAAACACCAATAAGAAAATTACACACCACTCGTGCACGTGAGCTCAATAGACGAGAGGCTCTTGGGGCCGGGGACATCCAGGCTGTCATTGCCCTCGTCTTCCTCGTCGTCCCCGCCGGTTTCACCAGGAGGCTGAGGAGCCTCCCCACGCAGGACCATAGCCGCATATGATGAGGTCGACCCGGCCATCATCCCCTGGATAGCGAATATGCTACGAAGCGCCGCCATCTTGTCGAGTTGGCAGATGATGCGTAGCATCTGAATCAGGGCCTTGTATCTGCTGGAACGGCGCCACGGCTCCTTCACGGCCTTGATATGTTTAGACTCGGTGATCGACGAACATAGGCCGATGGGGGACCCAAAAAGTCGGATGGAAGGGAGGTAGTGGACAAGAGAGTGTTGGCGCGGGAGGGAGATATCAACGCGGACACCGGTTTGAATGAAAATGTCACGGTGGATGTGAGAACGGTCCAGCGCGGCACCGATCTCGATCAAGGTGTCCGAGTTGATGGCGTTTCGGCACACGAGGTAGCAAAAATCCAAGAATGCCGCAATGGTCTTGACCATCTCAGGCAGTACGTGCCCCGCAATAGCTGCAAGATAAATCTCGAGTCAAAATTAGTCCTTGCCAAAGCCGGAATAATGCTCGTAAATACCTTCATCAGTGCCTTGGAGTCGTCTCCAGTCCATTGCGAGAAATCCCGGCCATCGGGAAAGCGACGAAGGCCTGGAAAGGAAGGGACAGCAGATATACTGCACCAATCTTATTGGTATCTGAACCGCAATCACCCTCTTTATTCACCCTCTTTATAAAATTAAGCACCTCTGTCCGTCCGAAGCCTTTTTAAACCCCGCTCATCTCCGCTGATGCCGTATCACCGCGGCAACTGGCCGTCCAGTTTCAGAGTTCTCTTTCCCACCGGCACAACACTAGGCAATTCTTCGGCATTGGTGGCATCTAACGTCACCCTTCTAATAAACTTTGCCCTGGCGCTAACATTGACAGATGGATCCCACCACCCCGTAACAAAGGTTGCCGCGGCGAACAAGCAGGCGAACGTGAAAACAGTGTATATTAATAAGAACGGAATTTCAAAAACTCAAATCAGCTCAGCTCAACCAAGTCCGCAGTAAAGACAGTTAAATATCCATTCAACAGCACCGTCATTTCAAAGAAACCAAGAAAGAATTTTGCAAAAGGGGATGGGAGGCCGCAAAGCGGCCGACCAGCCCCTTGTATGTATAAAAGACTCACCGATGGTCAATGTCGGCAATGATTTATAAAGCTCGGGCCTCGCCATATGTCGTATGAAGATATTGATTCACCCACTCGACGAGGTGATCTTTGAAGGTCCCTTTGATGACCTGATGAAGTAGATCCGGCGACAGCAATTCGTGTATATCAGCCCGGGGAAAGTGGCGGGTGAAGGGCTACCGTGGCTTTTAGCCTAATAAGATGTACAAGGGAGAGGACTCACGATAACATCGCTCCGGATCCCAAAATCATCCCAGAGGGTTCCGGGGTCGAAGCAGGTCACCAGAAATGCCGTCTTGACGTCCTTGCAGCGACGTGCTCCCGGCGCGTCAAGATTATCGGGTTTGGCATCACATCTAGATAGAAAAGAAATGAGATGCACGGCAAAATGAAAACGGAAACTCACTTTGGGCACCAGTTCTGTACAATGCATGATAGCCAAACCTGCTCTGGGCAATCTGCAATATACGGACCGAGTCCATAAATGACGCGACGAAAGTGCCTGTCGGCGCATCGTATAACTTCAGGTGTTGTCATTGCGGCTTTGAGTGGCTCGAAAACACGCGCCAAGCACGCATGGTACATCTGACGGACAAAGTGCTGATACACCGGTTTTTTTCTATGTTTCTTTGATGCCGGAATACGATGAATGTTGGTGCAGAGGAGCAGTAAAATACACACTTTTAGGTATTGGAAGAAAGGCTGCTGGCAATACCCCGTTTCCATGAGCACGCCAGGCGATCCCCGTTAATACGCCAGGTGATACATAGACCGGGTGATATTCTTGATGGCCCGTCGCGACAGAAACAGTGGTTTTATCGCTGCCGGCGATGACAGGGACGAAGGTCGCGCCATGGGTGGACTCATCCTCAGCAATGAGATCCTTGAGAATTCAAAAAAAAATTAGTGAAGTTGACCGCTGAGAGAGAAAACAACTTACAGCCTGTTTCCAGGCCCAGTCTCCGGACATGACATTGCACCAAACACGCCGACCTCGGGCATCGAATTGGTGGTAAGGTGAATATTCAATCTTGTCCCGAAATTCTGGAGTTGCGAGTTGGTGATGAAGAATGGTACGGCAGTCCCGAGCACAAAGCTCGTATTCTTCAGTCATCCACTTGGGCGGCAGTCCTGCAGGAAGAGGACCTGTGTAGCGCAGTTTTTAGACTTTCCAAGGTGCGTCCCCATGCTGTATGCTGTCGATAGTCTGATAGAGGTCTTGGGCGTTGCGCCAGGGAGCTGTGCCGCCGTGCTGAAGGACTTGAGCAGTCCACAAGTCCAGAGCCGTATTGATTTGGGCCGCCGAACTCTGGACCTCGACAAAGTGGAAGTGGGCTAAGTCGAATTCTGTCCGGTCATGGAAAGGAAACCAAGAGCCGGGTGGCTGAGCATCGAGCTGGGCAGATTGCGGTGGCGGCGTGAATGGAGGTAAGTATTCGCCCCGACGGTTGCAGGGGCGACCTAGACCGCACATAATTGTGAGCTTGAAATCCAGCGAGGAATGTCGCACTTACCAGTTAATTTAGGATGATATTGCTTTGTATGTGCGTTGTCGTCCTCTCCCTCCGACGCAGGAGTAAATTGTCGATGTGCACTATTGCGATGTCGCTTGAGTCCCCTGCCTGTTGAGAAGCTGCGAGGGCAATCGGGGCACTGGTACGATGGTTTTTGGGCCATGTTGAGGATGAATTAGATGATTATACGACCAAACAATTCGTAGTAAGCTTCGTCTGGGCAAACCAACTGCATAGCTGGTCACGTTTCCACAAACCTCTCTCTGTGAAATCTATAAGTCCGTCAAAATGGCCCAGAAGTCAAGAAACATACCGACGACCTCCAAGAGCACCCAGGACTCGACGGCAGCTAAAGTAAGTGTGCGTTACCTCATTCACATCGAATATAATGAGTACGTACACCAGAAAAACAACGACTCGAGCATTGGCTCGGCCACCAAAGTTGGTCCTCCTGTAACTGCCCGCGCCTCGGGATCTACCGTAAATTTCTTTTGCACATCCCTGCAAGGATAATTGACAAAAATACCACCCAGGAAAAAGACGACTCGGATGTGGGCTCGTTCACTGCTGCCGACTCCGAGTTTGTCCCTGCTAAAAGCAAAAAGCCTATCCCTGCGCGCTCCCCACTTCCCAAGCGCGCTAAAAGGAATGAACATCCCGGTGACCGGGTCATGCCCCGAGCCAAGCGAACGACTGCTGAGGTCAACGGGGCTACAACCCGCAGGGCTTTGCTGGCTGTCAGGCTGGCAGAGTTGGAGGCGGCCAAAATTGCCGCACTCGCGGAAATGGAGCTTGACGACGAGGCTGAGGAGGCGGAGGATGAAGCCAACAGTGTTAGCACCTTGGCGGACGTTCCAACGATGTCGACTGCTGAGTTCGGTGAGCTTGGTGCCCCAGGACAATCTCCTCACTCTTCGGACATCGACATGGATGACGAGACCTTCTGCACCGTCGCCGACCTCGACAAGGACTACGAGACTCTGGTTGCGGAGAAGAAACAGCAGGCTATGCAGAACCTGCACGAGAAGATCATGAAAGGTGGCCAAGTAAGTGGATTTTGCTGAGCCACTTTGTGTGTCTTGACGTCGTCCTTGCAGGGTGGGAAGAAGAAGAAAGGAGAGACCAGAACCGCCGTCGACGAGGCCAAAGAAATGTTGAAGGAGACCAAGAAGCGTAAGAGCGACGTGGGGGAGCACAAGCAGTGAGTGTTCCGATTTAAGTCCATCCAGTTTCTGATGAACGTGTTGCCTGTTACGTAGGAACGTCAAGAAACAGAAGCCAGCATTCCCCACCGGTTTAGTTGCAAACTGGAGCGACTACGTTCCTACCGTCGCCGCGAGCAAGAGCAAGAAACACTCAGCTGCCGTCCCTGTCAGCACCCCCATCGGTGGGCTGACCGACCTTGATGCGCAGGCCGTGGCCCCGACGAAGTCCAAGGGTAACAGACCGGTATTTATTTCCTTCAAGCCATCCGAGTTCCGTAACTGAAGTCGAGAATTAATTATAGGTTGTCGAGATCCTTACGGATTCCGACAGCGACGATGATACTCCCATGAAGCCCAAGAAACAGCCCAAGAAAAAGGCTGGGAGGTATGCGGTGAAGGTCGAGAATGAAGGCACACCAATGCAACGTCTCGACTTGACCAAAGTCGTTAAGATTCCCGCCCCTATCAAGGTCCGCATCTCCTCGGCGCCCGTCACCAAGCCTGTGCCTGTCACCGGCAACTAGTGTTGCCGCGGCTCGGCTACGGCTGGCTCGGCTCGGCTTTTGATGGCTCCAGAGCCATCACCGCCTAAAGCCGAGCCGAGCCATTTATAGACGGCTGGCTTGGGCGGCTTGCGGCTTAGCTGAGGCTCAGCCGCGGCTCAGGGAGCATTTGTGGCTGCACGGGTTTCAACTCCTCCTACGACCTTCTGGCGCTTCTTACACCCCACAACAACCTCGGAACTCGACGAAATCAACTGTTCGACGTCAAGTTATTATCGGATGTGCCGTAAGGTTATCCGATCTGCTGTCTCCGCTCAAGATCTTGTCTCTCGTCCCGCCGCATGCGCCAGAAAGGACCCCAAGGCTGTTTCGAGTCCTCTGGATGTTTGTCTACGCCACCCTTCATCCCCATCCTTCATCCCCTTCCCCTGTGGGACATTCATTGGTCTTTTTTGGCTTCTGACCTCGGGCACAAGGTCCTGGCCTTCGCAGCATGATGAGGATGCTAAAACACAGCGCGGGACATTTTGCGAAGCTCGGTGGCTTCTTTTGGGTCTTTCGATATCTCAACTTCTGTTGTTTCGCAGCAAAACGGCGGTCGTGATGCTGTGGAGATTGAGGATTTATTGTGTGCGTCTGAACATCGTCTTTTCTTCTTCTATACTCACACCGACCTGCAGACCTTCCATCGCACATTTCCTGTGAATGAAAATCACCTGGATACTCCACATCCTTCCCAAGCCTTCCGTGCGCGCCACTCCCGCATCAAGCCCTGACATCCGAGCAGAGCAGTGCCAGTAAATGCTGCTGCATTCACGGTCGTGGGACGTCAATGGGTTCTTGGCAGCAATGCGTGCACGACGCTGTACCAGCCATTGCGCACGGCAGGATAGCGCACATATGTGCACGCACCGAAGGGTGGGCTGCGTGTCTCGGACGAGCTCCCAAGCTTCCGTGATGAGATGTTCATAGTCTAGGTGTGTGCTTTTTAGTATTTCTCTCATCCTCCTGGTGTCCAACAAGAATTTGATTTAGCCCGCCCGACGACTCTAGGCCTCGCGCAAGCGTCGCGCCGGGGAGCTCTATACTTCTCGAACACGGGCTGAGTGTACGTCAATTTTTTCTATTGCGTTTATCTTTTTTATTTCTTTCTGCTTACTTCAGCCCGATGGCCGTGTCATGGACGGATCGTCTTCCGCGTCGGACGGCGGCTTTTCTACGTTCTCCGGGGAAGCATGTTCCCCACTCCCCTACGTCGATCTCGAGCCCGGTGTCACTGACGATGTCAAGACCAGTCCTTAGCGGTCGCTGTTCCACCCTGAGACCATGATCACTGGCAAAGAGGACGCTGCCAACAATTGTGAGTCAGCCATGGTTTTTGTTCGCTTCAGCGTTGGCTCCGCTCAACTTGGTGTTTGGATGCCCATGGCCACTACACTGTCGGTAAGGAGCTCATTGATCCCGTCATGGAAAGGATGCGCCTTCTTTCCGGCAACTACTCCGGTCTCCGGGGCTTTTTTGCCACTCCTTCGGTGGTGGAACCGGCTCGGGTTTCGGTGCACTCCTTCTCGAAAGGCTGTCGACCGACTACGGCAAGAAATCCAAGCTCGAGTTCTGTGTCTACCCCGTGCCCCAGCTGTCCAACTCCATCGTCGAGCCGTATAACTCGGCCCTGACCACCCACACGACCCTCGAGCACTCCAACTGCTCCTTCATGGTTCGCGGCATTCATATCTTCTATATATAACATGTTCACGCGTCTGTAGGTTGACAACGAGGCGATCTACGACATCTGCAAAAGGAACCTCGGCGTCGTTTCTCCCAGCCTCTCCAACCTGAACAGACTGATTGTTTAAGTTGTTTCTTCGGTTACAACGTCGTCGAGTTACTGTAAACAGATTCTTTGTGCTCGGGGCACGGTCTCGCTCAGTTTTCACTCGTTTTTCCTCAATGCTTTTTACATCCAACTAGTATACATCTTTAGCTTTAATTTGAGCCATCTCCGAAGGGACTCAAGCAGGAATTTGAGCCCAAGCGAGCCGATTTATTATTTATAGTCTATTTATCACCCCAAGTCCACTTATGGTATTAACTTTCTCATGGCACGCGGGTTGCCATAGGAAACACCCAAGAGTTATTCTTTGCAGTAGGAGGGCATCACACAACATATAGAGTGTTCAAAAGACCAGTGGGAAGGGGCCTGTTGGCGCATTTGAAAATGGCCTGAAGCCACGGCTGAGCTGGGCTCAAGCCGGCTCCAACCAAAGCCGAGCCGCTTATAGCCACTGTGGGAACGGCTGGCTCGGCTCGGCTAAATTGCGGCTCGGCTCCATCGGCTAGCCGAGCCGCGCCGAGCCGCGGCAACACTACCGGCAACTCAAGCTTTACCTCCGGTGGCGGTGGTACCACCTCTATCCCCGACTACGCCCAAGCTCGCTGGACCGCCGACTTCCTCCCTACTTTGTACGCCAAACTCGGCGCCACTGATAGCAACCCTTGGGACCTGCCCGGGGGCGATGTCCAATTTATCCAGGAAGTCTTCGATGTCGTTTATCCTAGCAGCACATACAAGGTTACTTTGGGCTGCCCCGTCTATGCCAAGGTGAGTCACTTTGCTATTTCAAGCCGACCGCTAATTTTTTTTTCAGGCCAAAGATCGCTTGAACGACGAGCGTTCTTTTTTCGGTCGGCGCGGAGAAACTGTCGTCGCCGCGAAATTCCTCACTGAAGAATTCGTCGGCCATCCCAAGAAGATCGCCAAGTACGCCAAGTACGCCCTCCGCGACGATGGTCCGGGCATCTGGGGAACTCCCGCTCCTGCTAATGTGAAGCGGGGGGAGCCTGGTTATACTGTGAGTTCCAGTCCTTCCGTATCATTAATGTTACCGTTCTGAATCCTAATTGATTCAAGGAACCTGAGGACGTTTTTACCGCCGATCCTATCATTGCGGTCTACGCCCCATTCATCAAGTCCACGGCGGGAAGTGTTCGTGACTTCGGTTTCACCGGCACGGCGCTTGCCCTCTCCTTGGCTGGGGTGTGTGCATCCCTTTTCACATTCCATTTCTGATAAATCAATAGCTTGAACGCGCCTGGCTGAAACGCATCACGGGCTCAAAGGTCGATGACGGAACACCCTTCTCGCGCGAGCAAGTCTCGGTCCTCGTCGAGGACTACTCGAAGAGCATCGGGAAGCTGACGCCGCACCGCTGGAAGCTGATTTTAGATAAGTGCGACACCTATAATCTTGCGGATGCGCCCCTGCCCGTGAGCGCGTCGACCATGGAGAATAACCGTCACCAGTTGTTCATCCCGAGCAGCCCTTAAACGCGTCGCAACATTGTGTGAGTTTTATCTTTCTTATCTGTTTCCACGCTAACATTTTGACAGCTGCCTATGCACCCGATCGATCCCTTCCGTGCTACGGAATTCACAGTCATTACTCACACATACCCGTCCTTCTTATCCATTTGTTCTTTCTCCGCCTCTGTCCGGTTTCACGCTCCTTACCACAGCTGCTTTGCAGCCTGCCTGTCCTTACCGTATTTCTGCCCCTGTTCTGCACCGTCTTGAGCTCGCGTTATATAGCTTGAAATATTACTGATTGCTTGCTCCTCTTGTCAAAAAACCGTAAGCTTGTCGTGCTTATCTGTCTTGCGGCGAGTGACTTGTCAGATTTTTGACATAGCTTGTCGGCTTGTCGGCTTTTCGGGCTTTCGGGCTTGTACAAGCCTGTACAAGCGCCGGCAAGTAAGTTGTTAAAAGGCCGATGTGGGTGACGAGGGCGGCGGTACATCTGCGGTGGATTGCGCATGCGATTAGCGAGCATGTCCTTGAAGAACAGGAGGGCAAGCGCAGGTCGGCGACGATGTACTGGCTCAGGGCTGACCGGAATTGGGTGGCTAGTGGTCAGAAGAGGACGGCCTGGCATTTTGATAAAGGTGCACATTCTGACCGCGTGCTGCAATAGAGCTCGGAGTCCAACAGCGAGGTCATTCATAGAGCAAGTTGTGAGCTAAAGGAGGCGGAGTCGGCATGGTGTCGAGGTGTCAGGGATTGTTGGAATACAAGCTTGGCATCAAATTGCTAGGCTACTCCATTTTATTCCTGACTCACATTTACATTATTTTATTATCCTCTCCATTCTACTTATTGTTCTCTTCATTCCTTATTGTACTGCTGTACTCTGATCGCTTCTTATTGTTCTCTGATGTATAAAAGCTAGAGTACTTGTGGTATTTACCTCACTGGTTTGCCTCGCAATTATCTCTTGCTTGCAAACTCCCTTCTGAGCAAATTCTATAGGGATACGGCGTCGTAATAGCGCTGCACATTGCTGCGAGTCGCACGCCGTCTCGCGCGCGGTGCTGCAGCGTTCCGAGGCGAGGACGCCGAGGTAGAGCTACTACATGGGCAGTTAGTGTATGGAAGGACGGAAAGAAGCCGGAGAAAGGGAGAGGGCAGGCAAAGGAGATAGAGGGAGGATGTAGAAACGGAGGAGGACAAACAAAGAGTAGAACGAAATGCGAAAACGCACCTGTGTGGTCCAAACCACGCGTCAGGCTACTTCCTGGAAACCGGCGTTCCTCAGCGGGACTGTGCAGTCACGGTGCAATGCTACCTACCTACCTCACAGGTAGGAATTCCCGAGGTAAGGCTCCAGCTGTTTAGTTTAGGTCTACAGTTGGCCGTAAACTAAACCAAAACCCTAATAAAAGGTTCTGAAACCGTTTACAGCTGTTTGCAAAATTGATGACAGTCGGCCCGAGAAATAAACAAAGAATAATCTTTGATCCGCTTGATTTCCATCCTCGGATCTCGCTGAATTCTTGATGGATCCTCTTGGTTGAGGTACCGTTCGAAAGCATTTAACCAGGCTTTCCGATGGTATCCATTTCAATGGGTAAAACTCTGGATTTCAAACTCTGACAAATATTGCTATCTGTTCTGTACCGCACCTTATTTAGGCGGCAGAACCATCAATTCTGAACCGATTCAGTTAATTCCGGATGCGTTCGGACGCCACGAGAAAGACAATCATGAGCATGCCAAGAAATTTTGAATCACCTTCTATTCCATTGCCCGTGGGGCCAGGTCCCGTTTCATTTGGAAAAACCAACACAGGGAAGCAAGCTAAAGGCCAAATCATTTTGTTCCGCAATGGAAGTGTATGCCTGATTAGCACGTTTACAACATTTGAATGAGAACTGATTGAATGGCAGACCATTGAAGTTGTGGTTGCAAACACTGGACACGGAATTTCGTCAGTCCAAATTTCCTAGGATGTTCAATAAATATGGTATTGTTCAACAGCTCTTGTTAACGGCTTTCTAATGCATTTCTAATCAAATGAATCCATTTGGAACCGACTGAGATCTGAGCTTGGTAATTCAGCAGATCAAAATGTTTTGTTTTGTTTATTTTAGCCGGACTGTCATCAATTGTGCAAACAGCTGTAAACTGTTCATAAACCATAAGAGGTTCCAAAAAAATAGACTGTGCAAAGGTCGGGATTTATGCAAGCTGGTTCTAGCTTAGGTAGGAATTTAACGTTAGTTAATGGTCTTTCGGACTCTTGGGAGGCGTACTGTGCGAAAGAGAGGTAGAGATAGGGGACTCTTTCCTAATGCGACAATATCAGTTTCACATCACTGATTTTCGGCACGGTTGCCGACCTCGCCTATCGCAGCCTAATGTGTGTTACATGACGGCCAAAGCTCGGCAGTTCAGTAGTCGCAATGGGCACACAATGCACAGGTTTTGCGCGTGGCAAATTATTTCAAAAATAAAAAAGGTTTAACTCTTTAGTCTTTATTTGTTTACTGCTTATGACCCCCTGTAAACTAAATAAAAATAAAAACGGTTTTATTGGTTTAAAACCAAAACAGTTGGACTTATCTCGAGGCAACCAGTAATGGGAGGTAAAATTAAGCCCTCAGGTGGGATATAGAGTCCAGAGTACAGTAAGCGTCCGAAGCGTGGTGGTGGTTCATCTTTGCGTTGAGTCTGTGTGGTCCTGCCAATCAGGAAAGACCTCCTTTCCTAATTCGGCCCTGTTGCCCCAAACTTTGGAGAAATCCGGCCAGATTAGACAGCTTGCGCAAAAGCCGCATGAGCCGCATGCAGCTTTTGTGCATTGCGCAAAGCCGCGGGTTTTTTCCTTGCCGTTCTTAATTCTTGTCTTGGTAAATACTGTTCAATACCCCTTAAATCCCATATTTCACTCCCAAGAGTGCTATTTGTTGAATGTGCAACTGTGGGAGGCCGCATTTTTCACACATCACAAAGGCATCACTCAAGCTCCACTTCCTTCTCCCACACTATCACGCCTGTCGCGCAGCAGAGGCAATGCTGAAGATGTCCCCACAGCACCTCTCCTTCGCCTCAGGTAAGCTTAGGGTAACTCCGGCGGCGCGAATAGAAATAGGAATAGAAATACTTTTCGTGATAACCGAAGTCGGGATCAAAATGAGAAACAAGCGGCTGATAACGGCTGATATGGCAGCTTGTCACGGCACTTGACATGAGCACGTAAGCACGAGCAAAGATGTGCCGAACCCAAAGTCCTATTCCTATTCAAACCATTCTTAATGCTGCATTTTATTCTAAACCTCGAACTACACGTCGCTGCGAATTACTTTTATGAAACACGCGAAAGGGACGAAGAAACACGTCCAGTGTTTTCGCGATACTTATTTTCAGTACAGGACATCTGTGACCCCCGAGTCTCAGCCGAGGGCTATCACTGTTCGCTTGTGTTTCGATATTGATCGCAACTTCGGTTATCATGAAAAGTATTTCTATTCCTATTTCTATTCGCACTGCCGGAGTAACCCTTAGTAAGTTAGATAAAAAATAGTTCATTGAAACCTATCACATTTCCAATTTGCCGTGCGGTGTTGCACAATGCAAAAAAGCCGCATGCAGCTCGTGCGGCTTTTGCGCAAGCTGTCTATTATCTGTCTTAGTTCCATTAGCTTTCTAGTGACGTTGAAAATAATTCAGGGGTAATTTGTAAGGGCAACCACGAGGGCCCGAGGTACTCAGGGAGTGACGTGGGGGATCCAAAGGTTGATTGACAGTAGCTACATATACAGAGAAGCATACCTGACGTGGGGGATCCAAAGAGAAGAAACTCTGAGGATTCCCACGTCAGCTGTGGATATAAGTAAGCTACTAGCTAAGACCATGTGACCAGAGTGATCGGCAGATGTCCCGGGCTTGGTCACATGCAAGGTGCCATCGGGGGTTCCCCTGATGGCGGGTCACGTGCTGGTTTCCGGTACCAGTCCCGGTAGACCGGTTTCCGGTACCGGTGACCGGAAGGGTCGGAAGGGTGTTGGATGGGGGCTGGGACAGGGGTTCCCCTGACATCACCCCCCCTTGGAATGCGGCGCCCCGACGCATAGACCAGATGTGAAGGGAGGGGTCCCGGAAGGGCAGGGAGTCGAAGGCGGCAACGGCAATGGTGCGTGGTTTGGCTGGGTATTTCACGTAGAACTCGGCGACAGCTTCCGGGGCAAAGAGGTCGGAGTGCTTGACCCATTGATTGTGCAAGTCGTCGTATCCTTTGAAGCGCACCATGAAGTAGAGCGACTTCCAGCGCACCTTTGCATCAAGGATCTCTTCAACTTCCCATTCCGGAGCATCACCGGGTGCGTCCGGGAGGACCGGGGCTGGCTCGTCGTAGCCGGGCCATCCCTCGAAAGGGTCGTCTTCAGCGAGTTCCAATTTCACCACCGGGAAGACTGGGTGGAGCCAGGAGAGCCGGGGCAGGAGCTCCAGCTTGTACGTGCTGCGCCCGACGACCTTGATGACCTTAAAGGGGCCAAGTCGTCGGTGCGAGAGACCGGGAGATGGCCGGGTCATCTGGATGTCCGACGCATCGAGCCAGACCCGGTCACCCACCTTGATCTCCGGCACAGGGGTGCGCCAGTGGTCGTAGTACCGCTTGTACTCCTCCTTGGCTTTGACCAGCGCAGACCGGGCTTCGGAGACACCGGAAGCGATCTCGTCGCGGAATTCATTTACTGACTCCAGCTTCGAACGTAGCCCGTTCGGCTTGAACCCCTTCCGGGGGAGCTGGCCAGTGTCGGTCATGAACGGGACCTGCTGCGTGGAAGAGTGGACGTGGTTGTTGTAGGCGAATTCGGCGGCCGGCAAGAGGTCGTCCCAGTCGTCCTGCATGTAGTTGGTGAAGATGCAGATGAACTGTTCCATCTCTTGGTTGACGCGCTCCGTCTGGCCATCAGTCTGCAGGTGGTGCGCCGTGGAGGTCGCGGGCTTGACACCGATAAGGCGCCAGAGCTCGGAGGTGAACTCCGCAATAAATTGCGGACCCCGGCCAGAGATGTACTTCTCCAGCGCGCCATGGAGCTTCCAGACGTTCCAGTAGTACAACCGGGCGGCGCTAACCGCGTCGATCTGGGTGTGACACTCCATGAAGTGGGTGCGCTTACCGAGGACATCGACCGCGACCATGATCGCATCGTACCCGTGGGCCTCCGGGAGTTCGACGACGAAGTCAACCAAGACTGTGCTCCAGCGTTCTTCGGGGACCTCCGTCAGGTGCAACTCCCCGACCGGAAGCTTCCGGAGTGCCTTGGTCCGGCAGCACAGATCGCAGGTGGCAACATACCGGCCGACGTGATGGGACAACTGGGGCCACCAGTAGTTCCGGGAGACGAGCACCAACGTCTTAAAGCGACCGGCATGACCGGCGACCCGGGTGTCGTGGTGCTGCTCCAAGATCCAGTGGCGAAGGTCCTTGTCCCAGGGGACAACAATCTTGCCGCGGAAGTAGAGCAAGCCGGCATCCACATGCCACTCGTCCGACCGGGTAGACCGGGACCGGCGGCCCGGAACCTTGAGGACCTCGCGAGCCGCAAGGGCAACGGGGTCCTCGAGGTCCGGTTCGTGCGAGAGCGTGTCGCGGATGTCCCGGAGAATTGGGACTTCCGGACTGGCAACAACGACACCTTCTAGAGCCTGGACGTGAAACAGATCGGGGCGTAGAAGCGTGATGTCCTCGTTGTCCCGACCGGAGCCGTGATCCGGTCGCCGGGAAAGTGCGTCCGGTCGACCCATCGAACGACCGGGCTTGTGGTGCAGGGTGAAGTCGAACCGGGACAGGTACAGGGACCATCGCGCCTGCCACCGGTTCAAGTTCTGTGACTTCCAGAAGTACTCCAAGTTCTTGTGGTCGGTCCAGATCTCGACCGGGTGCTGTGAGCCTTCAAGGAAGTGTCGCCACTCCTCAAGGGCTTGGACTATTGCGAGCATCTCCTTGTCATGGATCTCGTAGTTGCGTTGGACCGAACTCAAGCTCTTGGAGAAGAAGGCGACCGGGTGCCACTTCCCGTCAGCGCCGGCTGAGAGAGGACGGCACCGGATGCGAAGTCCGAGCTGTCTGCTTCCACCCGGTAAGGCTGCGACTCGTCCGGGAGGATCAAGACCGGGTCGGTGGTCACCGCGTCCTTGAGATTCCGGAACACGGCGGCCTCCTTCTCGGTCCAGAGCCACACCAAGCCTTTCTTTGTGAGGTCGAAGAGCGGCTCGGCAATGTCGGAGAACCCCCGGATGAACCGGCGGTAGAAGTTCGTGAAGCCGAGGAACTGCTGCACGTCCTTCTTGTTCTCCGGCACCGGCCAAGCGGCGACACCGGCGACCTTGACCGGATCCATCTCGACGTGGATGATCACCCCGAGGTACTCAATCGACAATTTCTCGAACTCGCACTTCTCCGGTTGCAGGTAGAGCTTATGCTCCCGGAGCTGCCGGAGGACCTCCCGGACAATTTCTCGGTGCCGGGCGAGGTCCGAGTGCGCGATGAGAATATCATCGAGGTATACCATGAGGTCTCTGGACAAGATGAGATCCTGGAAGATGTTGTTCATCATTGTCTGAAAGGTCGCGGGGGAGTTGGTCAGGCCGAAGTACATCACCAGTGGCTCGAAGAGCCCCCGGTTTGTCCGGTACGCGGCTTTCCACTCGTCGCCTTCCCGGATGCGGATGTTGTTGAAGCCCCACCGGACATCGAGTTTCGTGAAGTACCGGGCTCCTTTCAAACGATTGATAAGGTCGTTGATGAGAGGGAGGGGGTACCGGTTCTTCACGGTCATCGTGTTAAGCGCCCGGTAGTCCTGTGAGAACCGGAGTGCTCCGTCCTTCTTCTTGACGAAGAAGACCGGGGATGCCATCGGAGACTTTGAGGGCCGGATCCGACCAGTGGCCAACCCTTCTTTGATAAATGCGTCGAGTTCACGCTGCTCGAGAGGGGAGATGGGGGAGACCTTGCAGTTGGCCGGTTTCGAATCCGGGACGAGCTTGATGGCATAGTCCCACGACCAGCGCTCCGGAAGCGAGTCAAACGACTCCCGGTTGAAGACCTCTTCGAACTCACGTGCCCACTCAGGAATTTCTTCCGTACCGGGCGCGGAGTCTGAGTTCCGGTAAGTCCTCGTCAAACTCCGTGTCGTCGTCCTCACCAAAATGTTTGTCCGTGTCAATGACACATATCCGGGGACCGGACCGGACCGGAGCTGCCGGAGGATCCGAGCGGAGACCTTGGCGAGCTTCCGGTCGGCGCGCGCCTCGGCG
Source organism: Mycena capillaripes (assembly GCA_029204075.1). Lineage (NCBI taxonomy): Eukaryota > Fungi > Basidiomycota > Agaricomycetes > Agaricales > Mycenaceae > Mycena > Mycena capillaripes. Next base: position 4,537,714 of record JARHKZ010000003.1, on the reverse strand, counting down.
ACACAGGTAGCACAGCACCCGGTAGGGCAGCAGCTCGTCTTAACCTCGTGGTTGGCCCAGTCGATCTCCAGGTTGTGCTTCCGGAGCCAGGAGTAGCCCAGGATGAGCTTCTCCTTCCCGAGGCGGGTGACGGCAAACTGAGCACGCTCACTGTGGCTATTGTAGCGAAGGACCACGTCTGCGACATCCCGAATGAAGCCAGCCTCATTGGGAGAACCGTCCACATTGTAGACCAGGATGGGCTGCGAGAGCCGGCGGACCGGTATCTTGTGCTCGGCGGCGTACTCCGTGTCAATAAACTCGGAAGTAGCCCCGCAGTCCACCAGGCCGTTGAGCGAGAGCTTCACGGCGTCAGTGGTGGGTTCGATCTCGAGGGGGAGCCAGAGGGAGTTACTGCTCTCCGAGGTGGCAGCAAGGGTAAAGTGTTTCGGGAGGCGGCGCTCCCAGGCAGTTTTCTTCTGGGGGCGTGGCATCCGCAGGAGAGGTGGTCGGGGTTCCGGTTCGACCGGTTCGACCGGAACGACCGGAACGACTGGTACAACCGGAGTCTCGATCGGTCTAAGGGGTGTGTCTATCGGTTCGGTGGATGCAAGAGATATATTGTCACACTCGTTACATAGGACAGCAAAACGATTAGGAGACGCGACAGAGGGCGCACCGCTCACTCTGCGTGGGGGAGAAAATCCTCCGGCTCGGCAGCGGCGTGTTCCGCAGCAGCCTCCGTCGATGCCAGACATGCGACGAGCTCGTCGAGCAAGTCGCCCCCGAGTTGCCGGATCACCTCGTCCAAGACGTCAATTGACCGGACGTCGACCGGTGCAGTACAGTCCCGGGCGAAGTGGTTCGGGTCCCCGCAGCGGAAGCAACCGCGGCGCGGGGCGCTACGGGCACGCGTCCGGTTGACGTCCATCGGGACAGCAGGCGGAAGCGCGGGGGTGGCAGCGGCTCTCTGTTGCGGTGCGGTAAAACGTGCCGGAACGGAAGTGACCACGACTGGAAGGGTTCCCGAGCGTGCGGCCGGTTGGTGGCGACCGGAACCGGTCGTCTCGCGGGAGGCCTCGCGCACGCGAAGGAGCGACTCGTACTGCCGGTAGGCCCGGAGGCGCCAGGCTGGGTAGTCCCGCAGGTCTGGAGGGTCGCTTGACCCGGTGATAGCAAGGTTAATCGCTTGATGATCGGGTCTTCAAAGCTGGCGAGGTTGACGAGGTCCTCGAAGTCGTCGGTGTACCGGAAGACGTCCCGCGCGCCCATGTGATACGACCGGGACTCGAGGGTGCGTAGCGCGTGGTCCTGCTCGTTTTCCTCAACGAATCGGAGCCAGAACTCCGTGACGAAAGCGTCCCAGGTGGAGAAGGGGAACGGGGTTTTGGCGGCGTAGCGCTCGGCCCACTTCGACGCGGAGTCTTTGGCCATGAAGGACATGGCGAACCGGACCGCCTTCTCTTCGGAGGGGTTGCCGTCCTTGAGGAACGCCTCCAGAAGCAACCGGATGTACGACCGGACGGCGTGGAGAAACGCCCGGCCTTGTTTCCGGTCGCCGTCAAAGACGAACGGGGGGTTTGGCCGAAGGGCCGATTTCGAGCCGGGAACTGCTGGGGGGAATAATCCTGTACCCGGGGCCGGAGCCGGGCCGGCAAGGGACGGGGCAGGTGAAGCAGTATGGGTGGGGTCGATTTTTTGCGCAATTCGCTCAAGGGTACTCTCGAGCCTGTCCATGCGGGCGGAGACGGCTTCGGCTGCTGCTTGCGCGGCAGCGGCAGCGGTACCTGCGTCGTCCATGGAGGGCTCTACAGCTAAGGAGGAAGGGGCAAGATTCAGGGTAGGGGAGGCTGGGACACTATCAGAGGAGTCCGAGCCGTTCACACCAAAGCCTGCAATCTTGGCCGGTTAATCCCTTAGAGAGTTTCTTCTGCTGTAAGGGCAACCACGAGGGCCCGAGGTACTCAGGGACTGACGTGGGGGATCCAAAGGTTGATTGACAGTAGCTAAATATACAGAGAAGCATACCTGACGTGGGGGATCCAAAGAGAAGAAACTCTGAGGATTCCCACGTCAGCTGTGGGTATAAGTAAGCTACTAGCTAAGACCATGTGACCGGAGTGATCGGCAGATGTCCCGGGCTTGGTCACATGCAAGGTGCCATCGGGGGTTCCCCCGATGGCGGGTCACGTGCCGGTTTCCGGTACCGGTCCCGGTAGACCGGTGACCGGGAGGGTGACCGGAAGGGTCAGAAGGGCGTTGGATGGGGGCTGGGACGGGGGTTCCCCTGACATAATTTGCCCTCAGGTTTCCTTACATTTACAATTATTGTCAATGGTTTACCAGTTTAAGGTATTCAATTTTTAGGATGCGACACAGAATAGGGCAAATATATATATTCTGAGATACTACATTACGACAGTGGTACGATACATGTAACTATGTACTAGACCTCGGTAGATACACAGATAGATTTCGCATGAAGAAAGAAGGGTACGTAGGAGACTACCAACGGCGAGATTGAATTCGGAAGCCTAGTGCTGAATGAGGGTTAAAAAAGTGAAAGAATGAAAGGAGAAGTTGCTTGCCGTTTGAGCGAACCACTACATCAGTAAAACAGCAGGTTTGTCTTTCACGTCTTCCGTCTTTCAAACTCGTCTTTCAGCGTCTTGGCTCAGGAAGATCATCTTACGTCTTTCGTTTCATGTCTTTGGACATCTTCGTCTTGCGGGGATGTGTCTTAGTCTTTCGTAATGATCTTTTAATTCCTTCACCGGAAAAACCTCTGACTGGCCAATTACGGAAAAGTATGGTACCCGCAGATAATTGCGCACAACTCGAGGGACCTCAACCAAAGGCCTGAATATGTTAGCCCCACCCAACATGACGTGACGATGCAGAGAAATGCTTTTTAAGTCTTTGAAACTCCGCTCGTTTTGATCGCCGCGACGTGAAACTTCAGTTTTGAAGAGATTTGATCGCATCGAGCTGACAGGTGGCAGATGGCATGACTTTTTTGACATGGTTCGTCAGTCTCTTCTCTCCTCCCACCCCCACTTCCCTTCCGCAGCCTCCCTTTGTGTTCGAGCTTACACCTTGGCCTGCCCACTTGCAACCTCAAAAGTCTCAAAGTCTCCAGAGCAAGCCATTGTCACGTTCCCTCAAACGTCTCAAGACCCCGAAATGCGACGCCACGTCATCGCCTGCCTGGTTCGTCGATCGCATACCTCAAGACCATACTCCACCTTCAAGACATGTATACTTTCGAGGCTATCAAGACATTTTCCCAAGATCCCGTCAACCCGTTGCTGCAATCACAACCCTCACCATGCCGCCTGTCTCCCTAGATCCCTTGCACGGCGAACACATTGCTGTTTCCTATCAAGATCAAGCCACAACCAAGTAGGCCAACCAGTGTTCTGGGACCGTATTTTGTCGTTCAAACCCTTTCGTGCAATATCCATCTTCAGGCTGTCTGCTTGTTCTGCACCCACTGCACAATTGACCAACCACGCTTGCCGCAGTCATACGGCCCCACGAACAGATCTCAGCCCATTTTTAACGTCCTTGAAAGTTTTGATCTGACTCAAGGATCGCTGTGTGGCATGGCAGAGGTACGCCCGTCCATCCGCTCTCATTCCATTGCTCATGCCCTTTCCCAGTGTTGGTTTTACCCTGCTGAGATGGCCAGTGAATGGTCGCGCTGGATGGATGAAATGTGACTTTAGATTTTCTTTTGTTTAGTAGTCACGAATATATGTCTTCTTTGATTGATCTTTTGTGGTTATGATTTGTCTTTCCAATGTTTCACAGGAACTTGCCCCAAGACTTTTGATGTCTTTCACGTCTTGCCTAAGACGGAAGTCTTGGGAAAGACTTTTGACCCTGCTTAGCGAAAGACGCTCGTCTTTGGAAAATGGTCGTCTTTTGTGTCTTTCACGTCTTGCCGCAAGACGCGAAAGACGCGAAAGACGAACCTGCTGTTTTACTGATGTATGTTATCTGCAAGGAAAGGAAAACAAGCAATCTAGACAAAGTAGCGCTGTCCACTCGAAAATTTCGCCGCTGTGATGTACAGACTAAGAAATTGGGGGATTAGCAGGGCAGGGATGGGGACAGACATGTTGTACCCGTGCAGTATCGTTGCAAATCGGCATGCGGGTGCCGGCAGGTTCAGTGGACGGGATTCTATGGGCCCATTTAGATTGCACACAAACAATGACACAACATTTGCGCACGTACCATGAGTCCTCCCGATGTGCGGAGGGCGAACATACAGTTCTATGTCTGATCCCTTCAGCGTTGGCGACTAAATTTCATCAGTGCGAGTTTCCGACAGGACTGTAGGAGAAGGGGAGATGGGGCTGCACCGTGTAAGATGCAAGAAGGAAGTGGCGGCGATGAAGTCATTTTTCCCTTTTCCCTGTTTTGGTTCCATATTGCCTTAACAATATACCTAACTATCATGTGGCTATCATATCATAAGCTTCTGCTCTTCTCAGCTCCAAAAACACCTCTGTGCTCAAGGTCTGACGAGGAAACATCGGCAATCCAGCTAATTTGGTCCCTTTCCTCCACATTACCCTAATTTGGCGGGGGGGGGACCAAATTTCCCCTAAATTAGGAAGGGTGGGTTTTTCCTGATCAGTGCTGTGCAGCGTCCTTGGCATGTGACCCAACCCCTCTAAGCTCTTGGCTTCTTCGGACGCAATAATCGAAGCGTTGTAGCATGTTCTCTTTCAACATGCTTTGGATCCAAATTGGCTCCAATAAAACCAGTACTCCCATCTCCGCCGTACTGATCCATGTCCATGCCAACCCGAATCCGTTCACCCCAGGAGTCTACAAAAATGTTACGTAAATGTCATTAAGAGTGGTTTTGTTGGGTAAGGGAAATGAGTCTCAGAGGGGCCGAGGAGGCGTAGCCTCAGGCTTCTATTTGTATTGCTTCCCATTTAGGAAAGCCTGTGAGGAGACAAAGGAATAGCTTCTATCAGAACAGATAAATGATGTTTAAATGAATGTTTACGCGAGTCTAATCGACTGTGCGCAACGAGTCTCTGCACGGCAGAGAAGGTCCAACATCCCGACACTGGCAGCTGGATTATTTTCCGAGCTCAGTCGGGATGTTCGCAGGACCGCGACTTCGCGGCTCGGTCACGACCCCGTGATGCGATCGTGCCGGTGCAAGGTTGGCGCGCAGCCTCTGGAAGTCCAAGCGCGCACAATAGGGAGCCAAGCGCTCTTGTGTCTCACCTGCGCTTGGACTCGCCAGTCTCTCTATATACCTGAGGCGATCACGTAGAAGGAGTTTCCTCTCCTCCTGCTTCCTCGTTGATCGCCCAGGTAAGTCTCCTCGAGACTGGACGCTGAGTTTCGGAAGCTGATTCGAGACTCCTCGTCTGGATTAGTTTCTCTCTCGTTGAAACCAGCCTCTCACTGTCTGCCAGCTTCTGCGACCAGTTCTGCTGCAGCACGACACAAGTACGTTCGCTCGAGAATGGACTTGCGTAAAGCCTAACTGAGACCTGCCGTCTAGTTGGTTTCTCAATCTACTAGTACAAGCTTGGAGTCTTGAGCCGCCGCTCATTCGCGAGTCCTCACGCGTCACTAGGTAGAAAGATTTAATTCCCACTGTGTTTTGTTTCGGAAACTAACGCCTCACGCGTCACTAGTTTCGTGCTTTACCCACCCTTGTCGATTACATCTACCTCTTACCCTATTATGGTCGTTAGGTTTCCCGTTTATCACTCCTCCCTCCCCTCGCGTCTCGTTTACTTCCACTCCCTCACCTCCTCTGTACCTTACGATACATATGTACCATCAGTGGGGAGAAGGTGTCCGGACACATGGAATAGGAGGGCGCTTCATTCTATGTGGCTAAATGGCTAGGCAGAGCTAGCCCGAGGCAGACCTACACTCAACTGGACAGACTCTGCCTAGCCAGCTAGGCTTAGAAATCTGCCTAGCTCTTCGTAGATGACCTAGGCTCAGGTTAATTCTAGGTGGGAGCGGAACGCAGTGATTCCCCTACAGGAAGTGACTCGATTTTGGGGCCTGGGAGGAGACGGAGCGGTGAAGTCAGCTCTTGATACACCACCCTGAGTATCTTGAACAACCCAAAGACAAATACGGTGGCCGCCACGGATGCAACAATTTTGACGAGTAGGGCGAGAGCTCGAGAGAAACAGGCCCTGTGTTCTAGGACAGCTCTCAGGGCAAAGCGCGTGTTATGTCGCATGGGGTCGTACGTTAGCTTGAAGTTACGGATCATGTGCATTTGATGCCAGAACTCTTCGTAATCGGCGTAGATCACAGCGCGTGAGCACTGCGTGAGCGTGGGGATGATGGCTTCCCAGCAACACAATTCCTAAGCGCCGGCCGTATAATTAGTACCCACCTACCCTGGAGTTTTCGCTGCGGTTACTGCCTGTCGATCCACCCGATCAAAGCCGGTGATTCCATTTCAAGCAAGCATCCAGCAACCTTCTTGCACATGTTACAAGGGGCTGGTCGGCCGCTTCGCGGCCTCCCATCCCCTTCCATGCAATTTATTCATACCAAAGATTTGTTTATTACAACCAGTGGGAGTAAGCCTTTGTTTGCCTTGGAATAGGGAGGAGAGAAAACTGTCACTGTGGCGTGAGTAGTGCCTGTCCGATTGCTATCAGACGTGATGGCAAGTTGCCGTCAACGGCGGTGAGCGGCAATGGTACAGAATGATTTGGCTGGTTGTTTTCCACAGGTGCAGATCAAGCCTGCCAGTTGACCATTAGCGCAGCACCGATAGGCATCAGCGGAATTTAAATGGCTTTCGACAGACGGACAAACAGTAGCAATTTTATAAATAGGGTGAAAAGAACTGGACATCAAAAAAATTGTCTGCCTACTTGCAAAAGGTACATCTGCTGAAATCTTTAAATTTATTATCCGCTCGACCTCATCGGATTGTGCACTGTTGTTGATCAATATGGCCTACGGAATGGATCATCTTTCCAGCCGTAAATGACACTTACTACACTGCATCAGAAGGAGCCTGTTCGCCGCGGCCGCCTTTGTTTCAGTGTGGTGGGAGAGATCTGTCAAATTTAACGCCAAGGCAGTGTATGTCAAAGTATGCTGGAAGGGTGACGTTGAGTGCCAAGATGCCAATTGATTGATTGCCCGTCGGCCAGCGGGAAAAGAGAGCACGATCAAGGGCGGCGGGCTGCCATGGCGGATGGCATCAGCGGAGATTCAGCGGAGATTAAAAAGGCTTCGGACGGACAGAGGTGCTTAATTTTATAAAGAGGGTGATGTTACTGTAGTGAGAGAACTTGGGACAGTTCACGAACTGACACAAGGCGAGCCACTGGTTGTTCTTGAACGTGCTTGTGGATGTAAAATCGATTTGTTCGACTTCTCCTGGTTTCGAAGAACACAAACAGCTTCATGGCCATGCGAGACTAATTAAATTGTATCCGTGGCAGCATCTGAAATCGCAATCAGAAAAGGAATGCGCCCACGTTGGTCTTGTTTTGTTTCCGGTGAACAATTTGAACAGCGCCGCGTAGCAACTGTCCCTTGGCAGAAATGAATTTACCGAAATATAGCTCAAGTTCGGTTCAGTTGAGATACGTTGATGTGACAGGCACCGTCCAGTTGATGCACTCTCAGAAGTTCAATTGATACATGGCCACCTTATTGAACGCCGGAACCGGATAAGTAAAAGACTCGACTCCAGCTCTTGCAACCATGGCGGAATCGCTTATCACAGCTGACGGTCCCACTCTTCTCGACAGCGTCTCGGTACTTCCGATCGACCACCTTGACTTCTTCGCCTATAATGCCGCCACCTCGTATATCATCCCCGAGTTGATCGACGTTGGCCGGTTCAACGCCGCTTTGGCCAAGACGCTCGCCTTCTTTCCCCTGTATGCCGCATGCGTGAGTTGTGGAGAAAATGGGGATGGGCTCTGGAATGTGCATATTTCAGTTGTAATCAGTGCGATCTTACTTGACCCCATGACAGCTCACTCTGCCGCCCAAAGGCATCCCTGTCAACCTCCGCGAGAGTGAAGAAACAGAGATCGCCCCAATTGAAGCCGTTGTGCAGATGCCGTTGCGTTTTCTACCTCCGTTGAGTCCCAGAAAAATCGTACTCGACCCCACGGCGCCACTTGCCGCCATCCTTCTCACCAAGTTTCACAATCTGGGTGTCACTAGTATTGGTATCACGCGCTGGCATCCAATTGGCAGCGACTACATAGCCAGTCGTTTCATCCGTGCCCTGAGCAAGTTCTATCAGGGTGTCCCTTTCGATGAACCGGAGCCCGTCTACAAAGCAGTGAGGACGTACCTCCCCGCACCAGATAGAACTTGCCTCGAAAGTATAGATACCTCCGCTGTGGAAACATGCTACCCTTTGACTTCGACCCACCCTCAATTGGATCCCTCTCACCCACGGAATGTGAGGCTGGATTTCTGCCTCTCCGCTAGCCAAGTGGGACAGCTGCACGATGCCATCCACGCGCAGGGTGGGGAGAACACCAGTTTCCTTACACTGCAGGACTGCATCGTCGCGCTTATCGCCGTCGCCACCAACGCTGCCGATGGAACCAATCCGCCGATCCATACCATCGACACGATCCAGGATGTGCGCGGTGCAGGGGAGATCCCGAGGGAACTCGCATTTAATGGCTTTACCTTCGCGCCAACGGACAGGATCACGCCCACAGATGGGAACGATTACTATGCTTACGCAGCCGCGGTACGCAAAAGCATCATGCGAGGACGCACACCGCATTTTCTTGCTGCACTAGCAGACTTGCAGGCGGTACGGGCGGCGGAGGCGACAAGCCGCGGGGAAATTATGGATCTCGCGAGCCCGCCGGGCCATATGCTCTGTAACTCGACTCTCCGGTGAGTGTTATCGTCCTGTTCCCTGGGACTATATTTCATGATCGTGCTCGTTCACAGTCTGGACGAAATTATGCGCCCCGAAATCCACTTCGGTCAGCCTGGAAAGACGCGCAGCTACGTCGCGACGGTGCCTTTCGTGCGACATCTCAAACTGGCGCGGCCAAACCCCATTGCCAGCACAGATGGCAAGTGGAGCGCCAAATTAGACATAACGGAAGTGACATTGTACTTCACGCCGCAGGTCCGGGCACAGTTCATCAAGGAGATTGCCGCAAGGTTGCAAGCGCTGAACGTGGAAGGCGCGGTAGAGTGGGTTGGCATTGATGTGTAGGCCCTACCCTAGCGTTTGATTTCAAGGGCTTTCGAGAGAAGATGATATTTTTTGAGGGATTCGTCGCTTACTTCGGCAGTTGTATTCGGGTACCGCACAGCAGTGAACCCTTATTTTAGCCGACGACTGGTGAAGAGGGCGGGGGGCGGTTGCCTTCGGATCCGAGATGGTGAGTCGTTGCAATTGAATGATTGAAAGGGATGTTTCTACTCAGTGTCCTGCGGGTGGCGATCGCGATTCCGAAAGGAATGTCCCTCCGACTCAGAAACGAGTTCGGGGTGAGAGATGATGAGCACAAAAAGTGTCGCACGGAGGAGTATGCCAAGTCACCGGCGACTTGACCAAATCCTAAAATGATGTTTATTGCAAACTCCCGAAATACAACGAAAGAACCGACCTTGAATGCTGTATAAGGGAGTGCCAGCTCAGGGCTGAGGGAGCTCATCAAGACTCGGCAAAGCCTGGTCCGCCTGAGCCTCAGGCTGTCGCTCCGCTCGGAGTATGGGTCTAAAGGATATTAAGAACGAGGGAATTAAGATCGTGATAGAGAAACGAGGGGAAAGGAACACAGTGGTAGGACGCAAGTGCATCGCACGTCAGCTGTGAGCCGTGATGGCAAGGTCCCTCAAACCAAACTAGGGATCCGCTGAAGCGCGAGGTGCTCGCGAAGAAGGCAGCGGGTTTACCCGAATCACAGCCACTACGATCGAATTACCATACCATGATTATGCACCCCCTCAATGAGGACCTCAATTTTAGGTCCCCTTTGGCCATGATTTCGGTATCAGTCAAACCACCTCAGAAAACATTATCATTTCAGGCGATAACGGCGATTTTATAAAAAAAAAACACTGTCGTTAGAATAGGGCGTTTTTTGTAAATGGCACTGTACATTAGAAGAGGCTGTTTTATAGAAAATTAGAAGAGCCCCCATTTAAGTCACGGGCTGGCAGGGCCTGCCTAATGCGGTACCACTTCATGTGGCGGCGTCGTGGGCGGATTTTTTGAGGCGCAGTCGCTGTGCATGCCGCCTCAACGCGCGCCGCCCAAAATTGCCGTTCAGCCCGGGTGCGTACTGGGTTACTTGGCGGGTTGCACTTCACCATCCATTAGAGTACATTGAAAATGGATTACCTGGGTAGTATGGACCACTAGGAACGGCTCCATCGCGTGCTGTGGACGGCGTACACTGGTGAATTTAGGTGGGCGGGCTCGTTTGATGCATTTGATAGTATTGATATTTGTTATGATCGCACGCTTTTTCGTCCACCACCCTTGCTCCCGTCCTGCTCCCCCCATATCCCTCCTACCTACCCCACTTAATCTTCTCGACATTACCGGCCCGCCCTGCGCCCGCTGCCCGCCACTCCCGCCGCGCCCGCCGCTCCCGCTGCCCGCCGCTCCCGCCGCACCCGCCGCCCGCCGCTCCCGCTGCCCCGCCGCTCCCGCCGTGCCCGCCGCCCGCCGCTCCCGCTGCCCGCCATGCGCAGGGCACCCTTGCATCCGATTGCGCACCAGGGGCACCTCACCTGGACTGGCGCCCAGCCTCTCCCGCCCTTCTTGGCTCCACCGGCCCGCCCTGCGCCCACCGCGCCCGCTGCCCGCCGCTCCCGCCGCTCGGCATGCGTGGGGCATCCCATTACGCACCGGGGGCACCTCACCTAGACCAGCGCCCAGTCTCTCCCGCCCTTCTTGACGCCACCTGGACTGGCGCCCAGCCTCTCCCGCCCTTCTTGGCTCCACCGGCCCGCCCTGCGCCCACCGCGCCCGCTGCCCGCCGCTCCCGCCGCTCGGCATGCATGGGGCATCCCATTACGCACCGGGGGCACCTCACCTAGACCAGCGCCCAGTCTCTCCCGCCCTTCTTGACGCCACCGGCCCGCCCTGCGCCCACCGCACCCGCTGCCCGCCGCTCCCGCCGCCCGGCATGCGCGGGCCACTCTCGCATCCAATTGCGCACCGGGGGCACCTCACCTGGACTGGCGCCCAGCCTCTCCCGCCCTTCTTGGCGCCACCGGCCCGCCCTGCGCCCGCCGCTCCCCCCGCCTGCCGCCCCGCTGCCCAGCATACGCGGGGCACCCTTGCACCCCATTGCGCCCCGGCGCCCAGCCTCTCCCGCCCTTCTGGCGCCACCGGCCTGCCCTGCGCCCGCCGTTCCCGCCCCGCCTTTGTCCCGCTGTTCTCAGGACGCTAGGACCTGGCGTCATCCATAGCTGCCCCACTCAGCGCTCAGGCTCGCGGTCTGGAATACTACCGCTGAGCTTAATGCTGCCCTTCGTTTTTTTTTTTGCTTCGGTGCTCTGTAACTCCTCGTTTTGTAGGAATTTATTCTGTTTTTATGTTGTCTAGCACTGGTGGATGTACGCCCAACGCCCCTTCTGGGAATTTTATAAAATACACAGCAAAAAAAAAAGACAGAGATCACGAAGTAGCTGACAAAATAAAATGGAACTGGATTCATGCCCATAGGCTGACTCAAACCGCCCTACTCTGAAGTTAAAGCAGAGGCACTACCAACTGTACCATAGACGCAACGCTAAGGGCCTTTGTTTTGAGGTCAGGTCTAACCCCGACACCACCAAATCTAATTAAAAAAAAAAACACAAGTCCGCATTGCGTACATGCCTACTACCTACTGAGTACCCGTATGATAAACTACACAATTTATATGCCCTCCTGGTTAAACGGGAGACGATCACGATCCCCGGTTGAGCGGGTTGAGAGGTGGGGAAAAGGAAAAGGGTTAGGGGAAAGGGAGAGGGAAAGAAGAATCATGCTTTGCGTCTGCGCGTTCGCAGTCAGTAGGGATTCAAGAGCGATTGAAATGGACTCACTTCTTTTTGGATGGCTCAACATTCTCGTCGACTGCTTTGCGCTTCCTAGTGCCCGTTGCCGCCTTTGTCGGATTACTAGCCTTCAGCCTCTTCACCAAGTCATCGTCCTCCTTCGCCGCCCTCGCATCCGCCTCTCCCGGCTTGGGCCGTTTGAATGAAATCGGCAGGGGCATCTCGCGGCTGGCCGCGGGTTTGCGCACTCGCTTCGACCCTTCAGGAAGCTCCACCGAGACGTCCTCCGACGGTTTCTTGCGCGGGTGAAGGGGGGGTACGATGACGAGGTCGTGGTCGCCCGCCACGTTGAAGAGAGCCTTCCTCCGCCGCTCAGCCTCGAGCTCAGCTGCCTTTGCTGCATTATCCCGCACCTTCTCCCTCTCCCATATCTCCCCGACTTCTTGGCGCGACGGACCAGGCAACAGCGTATCCAGGGGTAGGGGAACTGTATTTCCATCGTCGTCGTACGTTTGCATCCAGGTGAAGCCTTCAGTTACCCCAGTCCTCGCCCCTCCTCCGCGCCCACCCCGAGCCGCTCCGCCGCGCCTACCCCAAGCCGCTCCGCCGTGTCCACTGCGAGCAACGCGAGACCCACCACCCCGCCCACCGCGAGAAGCACCTGAGGCAGGCGCCCCCCCGCGTGCAGGAGCTTTGGGTGGCAGAGGCGCATTGCACATGGGGCGTGATTCCGGGTATGCGTCGAATGCCAAGCCGTCGTCCTCTAGCCCATTAGAAGAGGGAACGTTCGTGGTGCTCGCAGCCGCTGGCGTGGATGACGCAGCCGGCGGGGCCGCTGTGGAGGCCGTCGCCGGCGTGCGGGAGGGCAAAGACGCTGGCGTGGGGGAGGGCAAAGGCGCTGGCGTGGGGGACGACGATGGACGGGACGTTGTCCCCGAGGTCGACGAGACGTGGGGGGGAGAGTCCGGGCGACATCGATATCGCGGTGGTGTTGTCGCGCTGCTGCCATGAAGCGGGCGAGGAGTGGGGCGTTGCTGCGGAGCGGGTGACGACTGTGAAGCACTTGGCGTCACAGCCGGAGGCTGTGGCTTGACGACGGTCGCCGTCGGCTCTGATGGCGACGATTGACCGAGCCTCGAAAGAAGCGCCGTGAGCTTTGGGGTTGAAGGAGGCCCAGCTGTAGACATCGACGAATGACGGAGAGGAGATGGTGTTGCCGGTGCGAATGGATTAGGTTGGGAGAAGGGGATACTGGATGGAGAAGGCTGCGACGCAGAGAATGCCGGGGTTTGGCCCTTGCGCAGTGAAGAAACCAATGGGCTACTCGATTGCGAGGGGGATGTAATGGATAGTGGTATCGGAGGTGGATACACAAAGGTGGCCAACGACGAGTTGAGCGCTTGGTAAGACGACGAGGGGATGGCAGCCGTGGGCGCGAGGGCACCAAATGCCTGCACAATGGGGCTCATATGGGGATCTGGTACCAGGGTCTCGTTGGTGGGCGGCGTATCATCCACATTAGATGTCGCGGCAGTGGCCAGAAGCGCTGGGTCAATGGGGACGTCGCCGTCTCCGTCGCTGAGCCACGAAGGGGCCATTCCAGCACCGCTGTCGTTCCCACTAAGCCCCGTGCCATTGTCCCAAGCGAGGTCGTCAAAATCGTAGTCCCGATTTGGTGCATCGACCACGGTGTCTGCAACAGGGTCCAAAACGAGCAGAGTATTATTTCGAAGTGGGTCGTCCCATGAAGTCGCTGTTGCAGCCACAGGTGCAGCAGGAGGCGAAGCCACAGCCGCTGTCACAACGGCCCTCGCCGCTTTGGCAGCCTTGGCTGCCGCTTTCATCTCCCTCTTGGTGGGTTTTTGCGCGAGACCGTTCTTCCCCACCTTCGTCTTCTTTGAGGGAGGTGTGGGCGTCGCTTGTGGTGGTTCGGGACTGGGATCGTCGGATGCTGGGGACTTGGATACCAATGCGCGCGACCTTCGCACATCCCTCGCTGCAATTTGGATGAGAAATGTATTATGGCTTGAATAGGACTTGACGCACAATTACATCGCTTCAACCACTGGCCCGCGCCACGCACAACGTTCTCCCAGTCGGGGAGAGAATTCTCGAGGGTGAGGCCACCCGGAGATTCCCCAGAGCAGTAGCTGGATGGCGGAAGCAGAAAGACGGTCAGACATTTATCACCTGACTTCAAACAAACTTATGTTTTCTGTGTCACCGCGCCTCCGTCCTCAGGCATAGGTCCCCCAATCAAAGTCACCCCCAGCCATCCTGTCATCAAATGCACCCCAGCGTGGAACTCCGCTACGATCCCCGGAAGCTCGTCAATTGCTCTGCAATGAAAATCAGCGGATGTTTCATTTAAAGAATCAAGTACAAAACCCACGCTTGTATTTCTTCTGGCGTTCGTTCTGCGAGAGGCTTTTCCAGCACGCCGTCGGTCGCATAGGGCTGCTGCTCGCGGTATATCTTGGCCACGATCTCCCTCTCTTCTGGCGTCGCCTTCTTCCACAGTTTCTGCGCCACCTTGCGTCGCAATCTCATGGCTTTTGCGCGCCCTATGCGCTCCGTCTTGGCCGTGCTGCTGGATTTCTTGGACGGACGGGGGCCAGACGTGTTATGTTGGTCGTCGCTGCCGCTGTGTTCGTCGTCGCTGCTGCTGCTGCTGCTCTCCGCGTCGCTGTCTTCGCTGTCGCTGTCGCTGCTGCTGCTGCTGTTGTCCTTGTCACTGTTGCTGCTGTCATCCTCGTCGCTGTCGCTGGCGTTCCCAGACCGTTTCTTCGCTTTCTTGGCCATCTTCTGTTTCGCGGCTTTCACTGCATCGTCGATTGCCTTCTTGTTGCGCTTCTGAAAGATCTCCACCTCTTGCAACCTGCGGCGTTTTTTGACGATGGCCTTGAAGAGCCTGGCGGCAAGGCTACCGGCCGTCGACCCGACGTTGTCCTGGCCCTTCTTGACCTTCTGGTTGTGATTGTTGAACCAAGCGTGTAGTTGCTGTGATTCGACGCATCAGTGACGCGTAACTGGCGCGAAGTCAAAATAAAAATAAAAATGACCTTCTTTCTCTCCTTCCCCAGCCTTGTCGCGTCTTCGGTGGACATCCCAGGCTCAGCATCCGCGCTCCCATCGTCCGGCGCTACCGGCGCAATCCCTAAGACCTCCTCCTCCGGCCACTTCTTGAAATACGTAGCCTCCATCTTCACCCAAAAACGCCCCGGCTTATTTCGTCGCTGGGCGTCCTCAAACGCGGAGTACTCGTCGTTCAGCCATTCCAATTGCTCTGCGTTAAACTTGCTTTTGCGTCCGCGCGGCATTTTTTTTGGGCAGTGGTAGGAGGCAAGTAAACAATTATTTGGTCGGATTATCCAGCAGCGCCAGAAATGCTTTTTGCCCGTTTCTGCTGCTAAAAATAATCATTCGCGAGGGCGACGCGCCCTGTTTCGGTTGCAAATCTCCCCGCCATAATTTTTGGTGTGAAACTTGTCCTTGCGACACCCCAATCTGGTCATTCTCAATTTGGTCATTTGTAAAATCTCAAATCTCGATAAGCGTTTAATCATTGTTCCCTCCTCATGCTTCTTGGTGCGCATGACTCATTTCCTTGTCCTGATAAACGGATCTCCACTGGCCTCGCGCCACTCGCTTCTTGCTTTTGACCTCCATCATGACCAATGTCCCCGCGCAGACCCCCGCCTCCCGCTCTGAGCCAGACCTGGAGGCGCTGGTCGCACTCGTGGGGTGTCTCGCCGTTGCCTCCAGCGAAGCTACACGCATCGCTGCCGAAGTTCAGGGTGATTATTTCTCTACTTTTACTTGATTTGGTGCGATATTCTTATTGATATCTTCCTCCTCAGCCATACTGCCCCTCGCGCTGGGCAAGCAGGCTGCGGCCCCCTCGACCACCTGGATCCGCGGTGTCCCCAAGACCCCGGGCGCCATCGAAGCTGCCTTTCCCGACGGTAGCGGCGAGGTCTGGTATGTGGTTATCCGAGGCCGTGAACCCGGCCTCTACCGCACCTCGTGAGTAGTTCCCTCGCGCCCTTTTTCCCGACATTCTACTAATTTATTTCGCAGCGAAGAGGCGAACGCTCTCACTGACGGCGTCCCCCATCAATTCCGTCGCAAGGTGACGAGCCGTCGGGAGGCGCTCGCGTTCTATTGCGAAAACTACGAAGCCTCCAGCATCTACGACGAGGTCGTCGCCGCTGCTGAGGCCGCCGGCACTACCCCACCCCCTGGTGTCAACATGGGTGTGCAGAAGTGGGTTGCGCTCGCCGTCGCGCCCGCCGAGTTAAATTGTAGTCGTAGCGTAGCCTTAGCTTGGTCAATATGAGTCCTTCGTCGTTGTTCCTTTGGCACACATAAGCGGAAGTTAAAATTTAATGCATCCATCTTCAATAATAATTAAGTAGAGATGTTACAATGATGTAGATACAATCAGTGGTGTTTCTCCACCACCGCCCAA
This sequence comes from Mycena capillaripes, assembly GCA_029204075.1. Lineage (NCBI taxonomy): Eukaryota > Fungi > Basidiomycota > Agaricomycetes > Agaricales > Mycenaceae > Mycena > Mycena capillaripes. The sequence goes on along the minus strand of JARHKZ010000003.1, from coordinate 4,521,246 downwards.
AGCTTGTCGTAGAAGCTTGGCATCGGGCCTTCGGGCTCTGGGGTCGGGCTGTTCGATGTTGGCGTGGGTAGGCGCAATCTAAGCAGTGCGCCTTGTCATTTCCCTGCCCCTCCTTCAGCTGAAGAACGCACCTTTGTCCTTCAAGCTGCTCCCGTTGTCTCGGTAAAAAAAATATGGAGTGTTGATGAGCCAAAACTTCGGGATCCTCTCTGAAACCTTAAATCAATCAATTTTCCCTTTTCGTCGCAGACACCCACCTGATGATTGTCGGCCTGTCATCGTGGGAGCGCGTGTGCTGCTGTCCCCGATGGGCACTGACGTATATTAGTCCCGGTCCTCCCCCTCTAATGAAAGAAAAAGGAAAATAATAATAGTTGGTATACACGTACTGACTGTCTGAGTCCCGCCCCAAGTCATCTTCTGGTTGTGCCTGGTGTTGTGGTGACGGCGCCGCTGTGCGCACCACCTTTCCCTCCAACATTTCGGTAAGGGTCTTGGCAACCGCTAGCTCGGCCTTGGCTAAATTCTGGGGCCCGTCCGATTTGCGACGTTTCGCCTTTACTGCAGCCCTGCATAACCAGATTGTGATGATGAGCGCACTTGAGAACGCATGTTTGCTCACCGTTTCTCAGCCATCTTCATCCGACTCTGTTCCCGAATCCTCTCAGCACTGTATATGTATCATTAGAATATGCTTTAAGAAACTTGAGACAATAATAAGCGTACTTCTTGGCGTAATATTCTCGCCGCCGCTTTTTCCTCTGTTCTGAAGCGGCCCTCGATCTGAAATCAGAAATGAGACATTCACACAGCGCCCAGAATTTAGCTCATACTCGGTATTGTCTGTATCTCTCATGCTCGCTTTGGAATTCCGTCGCCTACCGGCCATGGGAGTTGAGGTCCGAGTTCCGCTTTTGTTGATGCGATGTTTGATCGGATGATTAAACCGACCAACTTGCTGTATACGCACTTTCATCGGTGCCTAGTGTCTCAGTCAATTCGCAATCTGTATTGGACGACAATTACCTGCATATGGGTCCAAAAAGATCGAAACCCGAGCTCCTGGGTTTAGCATGGTAAACCAAACACCATGTTTGGACGCCAGCGGATGTTTCTACCCTCCCAGTCCTCACGCAGTTGCGTTGGATATCTCCTTGAATTGTCGAGGAGTTTGGAAGATATCCACGGTGCGTTCCGATAATAAAATATGGCCATAAACCTAGTGTGTCATGACTCGTAAGCCGAACGCGATGTTTAGACATGAGACATGATTGCTCTGCACACCTTCAAGTTTCCCGCTGTCCGGTTTCTTCTCGATGCAGTTCACGCGGTCATATGTCATACAACTCCTTCATCTGTACGACTCATCAGCTTGGAGAGCCAAAAAGGAAACGGGAATCCATCAGTTTCTGTGTAGCAGCAACAGGCGTGTGCTGGTTACGACTTGAGTTCATTCACCGCCCAAAGGTATTCTCAAGCCAGAGGCATTATCTTCGGTTGAAATTCATACGCGACCGCTTCCCGGTGTATTTCTGGCCAGAAGCTGTTCGATTGAGTCTGGATCGGTGAGGTCGTCAGAGTGGGAGCCAAGGTGGGTGTGAGTTGATATGTGTTTGCCGGCCATCGAACAACCGATTGTCACATACCGCAGACCAGACCCGAGCATTGAGGTTTCTTTTTTGGGCCGTCCTTGTTTGAAATGAAGGGACGTATTTCCTGACCCTCACAGTACATAAACCACTCATATTCCTGCACTGAGGCGCTCGCTATTTCGTGTACAACGTCTTTGGTCTGTCGAGTCCCGAATTTCTTGCAGATTATTCGATGTTGAATCATTAGGACTACAATTATAAGATATTCTGTCAATTCAGAACACCAAAATACGCCTTTGGGGGTTCATTATTTCGCGTGAACCGTGTTTGGTTTTTTTGGGTTTCTGTATTTCTATGCTTATTTTGGTTGGGAACTTTTCGGAGTAAAGATTGAAGATGTTCTGCGTCCTCAAAACTCTCAAAAACGCGTTCGCTGGGATATGCGACACGCTTTTTCAAGTTTTGACGCACATCAAAACACGCGTTTGTCACGGTGTCACATCACGTCACCTAGCCCTGACCTCCATTTCTCTCTCGTACCACCATCATCGCCCACACCAAAAAAACTGCAAAACCGCCCCTAGTACGTGTCTCTAAACATTCCAGGGTGCCACTCACTGCGAAATCATCGCTGAGTCTGACCATAGGCACTATGATGCTTTTTGCGATGGGTGGCACCCGCTTTATCTCCGTCTTGCGCCCACCATGTACAGCGCACTAATACTTTGTAGGTAAACGCCTGCTGCGATGCCGCGATGCACTCGCAGCGGCACGGAGTTCTCCCCTTACGGGTATCAAATTCACCAGACCAACGTGGCCCTCGAGGATTTACTCGCAGCGGCTGATCTTCGTGCCAAAGCCTTCGACGATGCACCGATTGATGACGAGGACAGCGAGTGGGAGGATCTCGACTCCCGCCCTCCATCTCCTGATTCTTGCCCCGGCTCTCCTTCGGACGAATCTCGACCCTCCACCCCCGACGAATTCTCCACCCCGGCTACTTCAGTTGCGGCGTCGGAGGATTTGCCAGATCCAGAGATGCCCGCCCTTGTTGATTCTCCAGCGCAGCGTCAAGCGGCCCGACGCACCCTTTTTCTCAAACAACGGCGCCAAAAGAAGCGCCAGACACAGGCAGCTTCTCCCTTCACGCGCCGGGCACATCCCAAATCCCTGCCCACCCATTGCATGCTCCCGCCCAGGACGGCCGCTTTTGACGGAGGCGACTTTGAAACGTCTGATGGTGGACATTGGCTAGGGAAACATCACGTCTCGAGAAAGAAAGGACCCGGAGGGAATAAAGGGAAAGCGTGTTCACAGCATGAGCAACGTCTGCGCGAGTTGAACGAGCTGCTTCACACTCTGGGATACGAATACATCGTCTGGGATGGCATGTGAGTTTTGAACCAGCGTATTGTGTCTTTCCTCACAACTCTCCCTCACTGCAGCCGCCCTCTCCTGATCCTCGACAAACATGGCAGAATTATCGTAGTCTTCGTTGGCGCCCCGGAGGATCCCGAGTGGTCGTCTGTCGTTGCCAAAGCCGCCCAGGCCATGGAGGACGCTCGAAATGAGGGACTGCGTCTTGGTGCTTTCGGCGTTGGCGAGGATCGGCATCGCCGTGGCAGGTATTACACTTTGCGAGGCGGTATATCGCTCGGTGGTGGTCAAAAGGTATTGGTGTAGCTTACATTGTTTCGTTATCTTCTTAATGCATTCCCTTACTCGTTCTTGAAGCGTCCCGGACACCTTGTAAATTCTCCCTTGCAACAACGCTTGTTCAAAAAACTCTGCAGAAATAAATATGTTCGCCGCGTTTGCGGTTTTCAGTCCAGTACGCTCACAGCTACCCCCTGACATCTGATTTTTGACTGTTGACAGGTTCTTTTCGGACTTTCGGACCGAAACTTTACCAAGACTATGTCACTGATCTTCAAGCCCTTTTCAAGCACCACCCGAACTTGCAGCACAACTTCACAAACTCGATCCTGCCCGCTGTAACCTTCAATCTCGGACCTCAGTCGGTCACTTTCCAGCACGCTGACGAATTCAATCGAGCCCTGGGCTGGTGTGCAGTCACGAACGATGGGGACTTCAATCCCAAGACGAGCGCGCATCTGTACCTGAAACAGCTGAAACTCGTCGTGGAATTCCCTCGCACCGCGACCTCTCTACTTCCTTCCGCCGTGATCGAACACGGGAACACGCCGCTCGCTGCAAACAAAACGCGGTACTCAATCACTCAATATGCTGCGGGTGAACTTTTCCGTTGGGTGAAGTATGGATTCAAAACGGCGAAGCAGGTGCTTTCTCAGAAAGGCGGCCGCGAGCAGAAGGCGGTGTTTGATGGTTCCCCGGGGCAGCGCAAGTACAAGGGTCTGGATCTTTTTTCCAAAATCGATGAATTAGAGGCGGACCACGCGGCATGCTTCGGCAAATGATTATCTCTACATATGTATGGGCTAACTACAGTAATTGCAAATCCTTCCCTATCCCTCTTTGTTTGATCCACCAAGACTCCATCAACAACAGCAATGGCTCTCGACCTAAGCAATCCTCGCGAGTGACAGCTGGCCATGGACCGTCTCGCAGTCGGTGTTGGGCCTACCTTGGGTCAACACGCGGGCAAGATGATGAAGAAAATAGGAAGGGCACGCGTCGGTGAGTCTTCTTTTGCGATCCCCTCTCGCCGGCTCTCATCTCTTTCACACAGAGGAATTACAGCGACATCGCGAGGCCCGAAGGCGTGAATTCGAATGGTACATGCTCCTTCTCATTTTCTGTCCATACCACTGCTCAAGACGACTCTTGCATAGTTCCTACGCGTTCTCCCGGACTCTCACATCCTCGTCAGCGCCAATCCTGGCCCTTGAACTCGAGCCTGTCTCTTCTTCGCCGGGCGAACGATCCCAAGACATGGACTATGAAACGTTCCATGGAATCCAAACATCGCTATCTCGGGATAGATTCCGGTTCCCTCTGCCCAAACTCAAGCCGCGCCCTGCTAAAGCACGAGGTAAAAAGGCACAGTGCGTACCGGACCGTGATTTGTGCCCAGTCAAACTCACGCTCTCTCCAGATCCGCAGACGATGACGAGGAAACAGTGGCGTTGGCGCAAGAAATGGTCGAGTCGTTCAAGGCCGGTCTCGGGGATCCCTTCGACCTATGGCAGAGTCCCCCTGCTCATGATGGCGAGTCCTCAGAGGACAAATGGGATCCCGCCTCTGGCCTGCCTTACTTTCCCCGCCGACGAATCGACTCGTGCGTTTCAGATGCCTTGACGATGATTGCTACGACACTCGGGCAACTGGAGGCCGACCAGAAGGCGCAAGAGCGCCGTTTCAAGATTGAGAGGTATTTGCCGTGGCCGCACATCAGGCTCGCGATGCAGGAGGTGGCAGCGCAGATAATCGCGGTAGGCGCAGAGAAGAGGAGTCTCGAATGAGATGAGGTCGGCCCGGCGCCTCATGGATTTTGTTATGTCCAAATCAAGTCAGTGCGCTGTACATTGAGTCGCAATGAGGACTGAATATATTCCTTGAAGTGATCAGGTTTTTCTCGCCTCGGAAGACGGCAAAGGCTCGATGGTTTATGTCGCTGAGGCAGACAGGGTGGTTATTTGTAGTATTAATTGATTTATCTTTCATACAAATTTTGATTCTGAACTACGATGAGCGAAAGTGACAACAAAGAAGAACGCAACAAATTCCAGTATGTATAATGAGCGTTACACACTGCTAAATCTAATGCTCCATAGAACTCTCCCCGCGATGGACGCTAACTTCCGTCTCAAGCGCGTACAAGCAAAACCCTCTGGCTGCACAGACGGCGAGGGCCCAGAGCGAGCATGGGCAAAACCCTCAGGCTGCATGGATGGCGAGGGCATAGAGCGAGCGTGGACACTTGCGCAGCTGTGCCCAATGTCGAAGGAGATGGGGCCGGGCTCGAGGCAGGATAAGCTTGACGACGCGTCGGACCTTTGGAACCCGAAGGGAGCGGACAAAGAAGCCAAGGGCCTCGCCGGAGAAATCAAAGATGAGGAGTAGGGCGCACCTGATTATCATGAAACCTTAAATACATCTTTGAGAGCCGACCAAAAAAAAAACCTCTTCTTCTCCTCATTGTTAATGGACCCAAGTACTTCTGCTGCAAAAAAGACGTGAGCGGAGTTCCTTTGAGTTTCGTGTTACTGACTTAGGAGAAAAAGATTCAACTGCGAAGGCGAATGCGATCGCGTTGCTGAGCTCCGGAATATCGTCAGGCGGCTTCAACAGGCAGCCTTGCCCTCTGTAGCATGCGGCAAGAACTCGGCTGATGTCGACATGTGAGTTTCCTCTCATTGGGATGTTGCAGATCTGATGTACGCAGTCATGCAGTCAAAGTGTTCTACGACAACGCGTGTCAGTACCGTCCTGCGTGTGGCAGTTTGAAATAATCGAGATAGATGATAAATATGTACCTGTGTAAAAGACAAGGCCCAACCCCACAATGTCTGACGTCGCCCTTGCAATGTCTGAACTTTCCCCAGAGGAGAAACACCAGCTTGACTTGAAGGAACGTGAGCTGAAAAAAGGTTCATAACTCCGGAATGCGTTGTCGAACATCACTGATGCGATAGGAATAGAAGTGATCAAAGCCGGCCCCCTGGGCCCCGTGAGCAAGGCGGCGCGTGAATGGCTGGATCGAAACCAGGCGCCGGCAGCTCCTCAAGCTCCTGCCAAGCCGGAACGGAAATGGGCATGGCCCGACCTGGTTACACCGGAGGAGATAAAGGTGAGGGTGGCGAATCTGGTGAGCCAGCGGGAAGCGGCGTTGGCGGCGTTGGCGGCTAGGAAGGCAAAGAAAGCAAAGAGGGATGTTGTAAAGAAAGATGGTTGATGTCCGGTGACCGTTCGTAATTTGATCCATGTAGCGTCGCAACATTGGATGACAGTTTCTGTCAAGGATCGTCCCACGTAAATATACGCCGCTTTGAACTTGCAAGTGAATTAAGTTCATTTTTCTAATATTCATTTTGAGGCTTGCTGGTCACTTACTGAGTATCGGCGTGCAATCACAAAACCAAACAAACAAACAATTTGTCTTCCGCAGCCATGTCTCACACATCTCACATCTCATTCCGTTCCTCTGAGCACGAACCCAAACGATCTCAGGCGGCTCCTGAGGCTGATAAATTCCTTGGTCCGTGGTTCCTAACCTACTTTGGGATGATCACCATGGATATGTAAGTTGAGTCTATGTTAGCTAATATCCGACTTATGTTTTGGTAGCGATCGCGCCCATAACCATGTCAAGCCCTCTGAATGGGCGTACACACATCCTAACGGAAATCAGGGCGACTTTCCGGTGTTCTCGGCGCCCACCTTCGACATCATCATCAAATACCTCCCGCGAATTCCCAGTCTGAAGTCGAAATTTGAGCGCCAGGACGACGGGACGATGATTCAAACCCGTTCTATCTATTTCATTGTCGACAACTTTGAAGAGGTTTACAAGAATGTGTACGTTTTCCGTCTCTTCGCTATTTCTGATACTGGATATTTTATTCCAGTCATGAAGCACATGCCTTTCAGCACCTTATTGGCTGCAAATGGCGCTCCATCCACGCCGCGGCTTCGCGCAAGGAGGCGTCGGAATTAATCGAAAAACACAGCGAGATACTATTTGAAGACGATAATTACGCCTGAGGACTAGCTACACTCTTGAATGCTACCATACCAATGGGCTATCATGCTTTGATTAGCTGCCGATGTACACTTGAATCATTCTCTTAGCAGCTGGAATAACTTGTCGTTTGAATACGGATATACTTACTTTTGATGAAGCGATGCTAGGATGTCAAATTGTTATTCGATAGGCGAGGATACAAATAAGGACTAGTTCAAATCAGCTACGTAGTGCTTAGTGCAATCGGATAAAGGGCAAATGACAGTGTCCGAGTCCTGTACTGTGATGTCCACCCAGTGATAACACGTCGTGCTTCCATGAAATACGAATTGGTGAAGGAGTGAGGCACGACAGTGATGGCGGAGGGCTTGGCAGAAGCTGTTTGCCTGCCGAACGCCAAGCTCGGTGATAACGATCAGAAGGCGAAGGTTACGTAGGCGCGTCAGTTGTCGGGCGAGGTCGGTGATGAGTTGAGGGTAAGCCTCCTGCAAGGAAATGAGAAAACTGGAGGTTTAAAGGATGCCACATTGCTTACAGACGCTCGGCGGCCACCCCAAGTCGAATCCTGCAATATCACGAGAGTTTCCAGACTGGGAAGATAGAGATTGAGCTCAGACTCATCCACGAGCTGACAAGCCATAAGCTCGACGCGGGTTAAGTGTACAGCGGAAAGATTGAAGAAAGTGGCGGGCAGGAAGGGATGTGTCGCCTTCTCCTCGGGCCGATATCGAAACTTTAGTTCCCGCACGGGGGCTCCGACGATAAGATCCCCCAGATCTTCCACGAGAGCCTCGACTCTTTCGAGGCAAGGTAAAAATGAGGGCTCTGGGGTGCGAGAGCCTAGCGGTTGGCGAAGGGCAAGGGAGGTGATAGTGGGCTGTTGGCCCAAAAACTGATACAGGGTGTCGCACATGGGGAAGCCGTAGGTGAAGGAGCGTAGAGGGGCGCGAAAATGGTCCACAAGCGCCTGAGGGTCAACAGGGCATAGAATGTGGAGGTCGCGAACGCAAGTCATGCTCGCCAGGGCGGCCTCAAAAGACGGGCCTTCATGGCGCATGGATTGAGCATGGCAGAGATGTATATATCGAATCTGGAGCAATATAGGTACATATTTTGACAAAGACATCGTTGACTTGCCCTTTGACCTAATTCTGGCCTGTTGCGCAAAGTTCGAAACAAACGGAGAGCTCGAGGAAAGCTCAGGTGTATTTTGCGATAAAGCAGAGCATTCGTGGCGCGGGAATGGTTTCGGGAGACGCGACTCAAGGCGTGAACGGTCGGCCAGGAAGCGTGAGAGACAATGTTCAGCCAGATGTTGTCGGACAGGCGTGCCGAGCCTGACATCTGGCGTGGCGTAAGGCCGAGGCGATGTGGGAGAGAAGAGAAGATATGTGGCTGTGTGTGTCAAAAAAAGGCAATCGCGTTTGTTGACCAGCTCCTGTCTCGTATCCTCGGTCCCTCCCTTCGTCTCCTCTCTCTCTCCAGCTGCTCGTTCCTCGGTAGCCATGTCAAAACCCCGGTTCACGGTCTCGACGACCCGGTATTCTGACTCGGAGAGCGAGGATGACGAACGTCTCCCAAGAACAGAGCCAATGCGCCACGACAGCGTTGTCCATGCAGGTGGGCGCACAAAACACACCACAAAATACATACCAGTCAACGTGTCCCCTGGAAAACGCAAGCGTCATGATCGAACCCCGGAGCCCGACCTGCTGCTCCCAGACATCGCTCCTGAGTCAGTGCCTTTCAACATCAACACATCATCAGGGACATTCGAGTCTACAGAGGAAGGTTTTGCTTTCGACGAGGGTCATCCAATTGACTCGGGACCACGCGCTGCTCGGGAGTCGGTGAGTCTGACTCGTTTCTGGCCCATCTTTTTTTTTTTTTGATTGTGATACAGGACCGACCACTCAATTTGTGGGTAGATGACGACCTCGAGGACTTCGTAGATGCCGTGTTGCGCTGCGAGGGGCGAGGCGACTATTACGCACAGGTCCGGTGTGCTGAATGCCGTGTGGCGGGGACTCAAGCACACCGGTGCGAAGAGTGCTTCACCGATGCAATCTTCTGTACGGCGTGTATGATTCATCTTCATGCGGACAATCCCTTTCATGTCGTCAAGGTGCGTGATTTTTTCTCGAAACGCGCACCGCTAATATTTTTCTTCAGACGTGGAATGGAACATATTTCGAGGATAGTTCTTTGAAGACCCTGGGTTTACGGATCCAGCTTGGTCACAAACGCGGCGAACCTTGCCCGGGGACCCTCGCGCGAACGCCAGAGGAGACAGCGAAGGCCCAGGCGGACAGCTTTTGTATTGTGGACATCAACGCGATTCACGAGGTGGCGCTCGATTTTTGCACCTGTGGCAAAGCTCTGCCGCATACGATTCAACTCCTTCATGCTCGTCTGTACCCCGCGACGACGGTGCGGCCCTCCTCAGCGGCTTCCTTTTGGGTGCTTCGAAAATTCCATAAACTGTCCTTCGAGTCCAAATGTTCGGCTTACGAGTTCTACAACGCGCTGGCGCGCGAGACTAACAACACGGGGAACTTCCAGCCACGGGTATGTCTAGCATCTTCATGTCGTGTGAGAGCTGTCTGACCGTGCGTACAGAATCGCTATAGAGAGTTTCTGCGAATGACGAGGGAATGGCGGTTTATTCAGATGCTAAAACGGGCAGGCTGCGTACACATACTCGGCGGTGTGCGGAACATCCCGCCAGGCTCGTGTGCGCTCCTTTGCCCTGCTTGCCCACAGCCAGGCAAGAACCTTCCCCGCGACGGCGATTGGAAATCTGTGCCAGCGGAGCAGAGATTTCTATACGCGTTGTTCCTTGCGATCGACGCGAATTTCCGGATGAAGCGCAAGCAGGTGTCATCTGAGGAGGCCAATCCTGGCCTGAATAACGGCGCTGCCTTCTTCAGCGACGTCAAGACGTACATGGAGCATGTGGCCAAGCATTGGGACATGGAGCAGGAGGTATGGTCACGGTTTCTGCTGAGAGGGTTATCTGATTTGGCTTTCGCAGAAGAGTCGATGTGTGTCTCATGACGCCGTGAATCAGCCCGACAAGGAGGCCCGAGGCACGGCGTCCTCGGGAATCGGCACCGTAGACTGTGCCCGCCATAACATGAAGCGGCCCAACGGTGTGGCGGACCTACAGAAAGGGGAGAGGTATGTTGTCTCGTTGCAAAATTCCGGTACGTTACCAACTATACACAGGTATATCAACATGGATTACCCGTTCTGGAAGAGTCTGTGGGGGTACGACGACCTCGTCCAGCTGGTCGTCTCGTACGACATTGTTTGTCAATGGCGAATCAATATTTGGCGTCGCCTTGCCAAGTACAAGCCCGAGCTTCGTCAACGCGCTCGTACTGGCAAACGCTACTACGTGTGGCTCATCCCCAAGTTTCATCTACCCGCTCACATCGAGGCCTGCAACATCCTCTACTCCTTCAACCTCACTCCCTATGTCGGCCAAACAGACGGTGAAGCTCCGGAGCGTGGTTGGGCCAACGCCAACCCTCTGGCAGCCAGCACGAAGAAAATGGGGCCCGGCGCGCGACGCGACGTCATCGACGACCATTTTAACGACTGGAACCATAAAAAGATCATCGCATTGGGTCGGGTGATGCTGGAACGCATACAGAAGGCTGTGGGGCAAATGATCGATAAGCAGGAAGAGCTTGTCGAGATGGAGGCGTCCCTGCCGGCGGACATTGTGAAGGAGTGGACGAAGGTGATGGAGGAATGGGAGGCGGATTCGTCGAAGCCCAATCCGTTCAAGCTTGGGGAGAAGCACGCCAGCCTGCAGGCTATACGGGGTCGCATCGCAGAAGAGACGAAGGATGCGGTGGAAGGCGACGCGTCGGGTGATGTGAAGGGGGACTTGCATGTGTCGGACGTGATAGCGATGGGGATGCAGCTCGAGGAGCAACAACGCAATCTGGCATCCGACATCGCGGCCCTCGGAACCCACGCATCGGACAGCCAGAAGACGACGGTATTGGAGCGGGGGAACAAGCTGCGACGGAAGATTGTGAGTTGGGGCAAGACGCAGGAGGAGTTTGAGCCCAGAATTGCAGCCTTGCGGAAGGCCGATGACGAGGCGCGAGCGGAAGCGGCCAAAATGCAGCCAACGGAGGGGGTGTCGGTGCAGCACCTCGAGCTGTGGCTGCCGTCCAAGCGCGCCAGGATGCCCGGAGGCCCGGTGAAGGACAGCCACGCCCGATACGAGTTCGATATGCGGGAGGGTCAGGCTCACGAGGCACTCGATGACATCCGGCGCCTCCTCCTCGTCCGCACCCACCACTACAAGTTCAAGGACGTTCATGTGGAAGGCACCGGGCCGCATACGCGGGCGAGGGACGCCATCGAAGTGCTGGACGAACGCATCCGACGACTCGCTGGGGAATATCGCGCCGCACGCCGCGCGTTGGTGAGCCTCGGTCCTAGACTGAAGGAGACGCGCTGGTCGTTCGTGCTGAAGGAGTTGGGGGCCAAGGATATTCGGGGGATGCCCCGAGCGCTGTTCAGCGACCCGGAGAAGAAGAAGAAGGGCAAGAAGCGCCAGCGCCAGGAGGAGGAGGAAGAGCCGCGGGAGATGTCGTGGATTTGGCGGACGGGTTTGTCCTCATCGGTCATGGCGTCCGCGTCGACGAGCGAAGAGGCGGCCATCAAGGCGATGCACGAGAGCCTCCGGATAGAGTGGGCCAAGGCGCGCGCACGGGCGCGGCGGTGGACGGAGGAGGTCGACTTGTTGGAGGAGGAGATGCGCCGGATTCTCGTGTTTTTGGAGTGGAAGGCGCAGTGGTGGCGGGAGCGGAAGGGCCTCCGGCCAGATATTGCGGAGGATGCAGAGATGGTGGAGGGCTTCAACGCGTACGCTGAGCGCCAGTCTTCCATTCAGGAGAAGATGAAGCAGCGCTTCGAAACGAATTGGAGTGATGTCGCAACGTGGATCGCAATGGGCCGTCAAGGCGTCAAGGATTTCAAGGAACGCGTTGAAGCTGCCGAGGGGGAAGAGGATTCGGATGAGGAGGGTGTAGAGACAGACAAGGAGTCGTACCAGCCCGTCCCGCTACAGGCCAGGAATGCCGTTACAGTGTCGACTTCATTGGTGGAGGGATCCCTCTTGCCCACAGCTTAGCTACCGTTTTTTTTATCTATTTATCTTATTTTCTGTCCGTTTAATTACTATACAAGTATACTAAAGAGTCTGGTGTGCAGGAGAACGCACCCAGCAATGGACGACGCCTTATTTCCTCATTTAGAAGGCGGCGAGGCCATTGACAAACAAGAGCCACCAGAGGGTGAAGACAAATATCAGCACACGTCTGATCATCGCGAGCCAAACAAAGCCATACCTGTGCTCATCGTCAACGTCGTCGGCGATGCTTTGATCGCTGTTGCCACAGTGAGCTCGCTCCGGTGGAAGCCTGGAGGTACCTCTAAGATTCTATAAAAGACTTGCCTCTAAAGTACCGTGATTTTATAATAAATCACCGAACTCTGATGAGAGCCTTTTTTATAGAAAACCCCCAGCTTGTGGTGATCATTTGGGGCTATTTCCATCGCAAAAAAAACAGAATTGAACGTTTTTGAAGGCATTCTTTCCTTCAAAAACTGTGGCTGACGCCAAGTCCATGTTTACGGTTGTTAGCTGCATATTCCAGCCCTGTGCCTCATCACGTGCATTTAAGGTAGAATTGCTCGCTTCGCTCGCAACAAGAGAGCGGTGGCAACGGCCCCCAAACCAAACCAAAAAGTCACGCGTCATGACAAATAACATTTTGCGCTTCGTTCTCCACCCACTGGCAGCCTCCAGGTAACTCCTCCTCCCAAGCCGCCCTCGCGCCTAGGCCGCCCTCGCGCCTAGGTCGCCCATCGCGGATGCACGCCCTCCCACTACTATTTCATGTGCTTCAGCACCGTGATTCTGCGGAGTCGGCCCGTACTCGCCCTGTCTTGCTTTCACGCCAGTAGCTAGTAGCTACCTGCCTCAAACCCGCCACTGATGCCCTACCGCCTGCTCGCCGACGCCCGCAAGCCCTATCGTCCCGTATTAACCTAAATCGACGCCATCGCTGCAGTCTGCACCGCCAATGGCGCGCCTTGACTCCACAAGTATCTGCATCACCGCTGCCTCTCGTCTCTCTCCCTCGGCCTACGCCTGGATTATCACACCACGCTTATTCAAGTTCCTCTGCCTTCGCTTACGCCTACGCCTACACCACACCCGCCCGCCTCCGCCTCCGTTTAGTACATGCCTTGGTCTCAGGCTGCCCCCGTTTCCGCTCCCTAGTCGCGCCGTGTGTCTTTCCCAATGCAGCCTCTATAAAAAGTGCGTGTTTTTCTCCTTCCTTCCTGTTCTCATTCTCCACTTCACTCTCCGCGCATACCCTCGTCATCCGCACCCCCGTCAGCAGCCCGGCAGGAGGTACGTGGAATATTACGCGGAGGATCACACGCACGCGCAGTACGCGCCAACGTGATTTCGAATCTGCACGATGTGCTCGAGGTGCGTATCTACGCCGAAAAAAATGCCCAAAGCCCCCTCTCGCCTCGTATGCGCAGCCGTCCTTAGTCCCTGGTACTTGAGCGCGGCCTCGAAATATTTCGTTGCCAGCCTGAATCATGTCTACCAGGGTTAATTCGAATCTACACGTAGTCTGTTCCGGCTCACAAAGTTCGGGCCAGGACAACGATTCGGTCTTCCCTCCTATATCAAAGGTCCTCGGAGGAGTTCAAGCCGGGGCCGAAACAGTCCAACGCGAGGTGAGTGAGTATGCTTGCATCATATCGCTCCAGGCCTCTTACTCGCAGTTCCTTCCCCAAGCGCGGCTCCTCCAACTATTCAGCTATTGGCATCAATATCGGTCTCGCTTACATACGGAGCCTGCTTCCGATCCATATCAGTCCACATGCAATAGGTTGACCCTGGCCTTGACTGTTGCGGAAATAGGAAGAAAATGAGTAAAGCATGACTGCCGGTGGTTTCAATACACATAGGGCTAACCAATACGCGGATGTCTTTGTGAGTCTTCGATGTTCCGCCGACATTCTGGGATCCCAGTACCTCCATTAAACTGGTTGCAGTAACTACCGCTCTAGCTAAATCTTGCTTGGAGAGAAGGCGGCATCCGGAGTCATCCAAGGAAGAAGTCGACATCCTGCGCCAGAATAAACTTGAACGCGCCAAGAAGGGAAATTATTATGGGCTTAACAAATTAGTGAAGATCCCCGCAGCATAGAGAATTATATGTACAACAAGGCAGGCTATCATATGTAACGATGTTAGGCAGCAAGTCGTTTGAAAATCTTATTTTACGCCTTCTTCTCGAGGTTATTGAAATCACCTGATTTCTCTACACTCGCAGCGCTTGAGGTGAACTCCCTCTCGGTATCTATATTAGGTACCGGTCCCTTGAACCAATAGACACCTCCGAGTCCGTAGAATGGGAAATAATACCCGACAAGAGACAAAAGAACCCACGCGCCGAGGCATGCGCTTGTATAGTTCATGCTGACGGACGAAACTATGGGTGTTGCTGGGAACATAAAGACTATCATCATAAAAACCATCCAAATGAGGGAGAAGATTGAAATCGGAGCACTCTGCGGTGAAACGTAAGGACATCGTTGAGAGGGCAGAGTCAAACTCACGAGACGTCCGGTATAGAACGGTCCAGGTGTAAAATCGTTTGTGAAAGCGAATCGGCAGAAGATGGGAATGATATACGCGAGGTATTGCGCAACAATGGGGAGAGAGAAAATGGTGGTAATAGCGGTCGGTCCGGCGAAGACAAGGAGAGTGAGCATGAATGCCACACTAGTGACAACCCAGACTGCGTTGACGGGTGTTCCGCTGAACTTGTTCATGCGGTAGATCCAGAAAGAGAATGGAAGAGCACCGTCTCGAGCAAAAGCAAAAGTCTGGCGAGATGCTGCCAAAGTCTAGGTAATAAAAGTAAGTTTGCGGTATATATCAGGAAAGTTGTCAACGTACAAGGTTGGCTTCAGTCAGGAAACTGGCGGGCTCATAAGAAATAGCATTGCATCGCAACAAAGATAACTCACAAGGCTAGTGTAATAAAAGTGAACATAGCGATCGTAGCCTTTGGTCCCAAGCTATTATGCAGTACCTATATAAAATGCCAATGTAAGGTGTTGTGAGGAAAATGGAGGCTCGGCTGCCAGCTTGCCGTTACGAAGGGTTGACCAGTAGGGTCAGAAAGTATGGACACAAGATCATTCCCCATACAGAATGCGACGGCGATGTTAACCGCTAGCGCGAGGTTAAATTATGGCAATTGGGCGAGAAACAATAACTTACCGACACCGGTTATGACCGCGAGACTTGTAGCTATCATATTCGCCCACGGGACCGCAAAGTTGGCATTGGAGGCTTCCTCGCTAATGTGGGCAGTCACATCGAAGGCAGCTAGATAGCAAGACCGCTGTTACTAATCGAATCTTGTCCACTGGACGGCGTCATACCAATAACCCAGAGTGGTGTGAGGAAACTTAAGCAAAAGGCAAATCCGTTTGGCCAGCCGTTAACTACGTCACTGAATTAGATGGACGGCTGAAGATGAACGGGACACAATCGCACGGTTGTTAAATCCACCCAGAGCATATCTTGTATCGTTCTTGAATTCCTTCGGCGTCGCAGCTGGAAGAGATATGATCACCACTAAAATCAAACTATGGATGCATTAGTGACAACAGCCTAGAAAGCTTTGGGCGGCACACACGCGAAGTTGACAGCAATGACGAAGCTTTGCAAACGAGCCATGATACGAGTAGCAAAGCAAGCAACTAAGGCTTGCACTACCAGCACGGCTGTGGATATACCACTGAGTGCCAAGTCAGATTTCCAAGTGCAACGGTGCTAAGGCTAGTAAGCACTGACAAAAGCTGCGCAGTGGTAGCCGTCCAGGTGAAGTTCGATCCGATGGTAACACAGGCAGCAATCTGGAGCGCAATCGACCAAGCAACAGACGCAACAGCGGCCATGAGGTATATAGTGTTTGAATCTAATGATTTGTGTTAGTCGCAACTCTTGCAGTGAATACGAAGAGCTTACAACCAACGATCCACGAGAGGAGATTGCGGCATCGCGGAGAAGCATACCGGTAAGTCCAATAGTACAGCCCACCAGCGGTAGGAGCGGCAGATGCGAGTTCCGAGACTGCGATACAAACGAGACTGATAAAGAACCCAGCAGTCAGCCACTAATAATTAGGATCAATTAGGATGACGAAAGTATATACGAAATAGATAGATAACACTTACTCCCCAAATCATCGAGACCGGTCCGCCATTAGAGATAGAGATGAAGAATACTGAACTATTGACCCTCATCATCACTGGGAGAAACACTGCTTGTCTAAGAAACTTACGCGATGCCAGGCGCGACGGTGACCATGCTAAAGGAGAGGCCGAACGTCTCCCATAGCGTAAAGTGTCGTTTGAACTCTTGCTTATAGCCCAACTCAGCCAGACGAGCATCATCACTGTTAAGACTCTGAGTGGTAGCCATGATGGAGGAAGAACTACAGAGAGAGAGTTCCGAGGCTCCAGGAAGCAGAGCAGCTTCTTTTAGATACAAGCGGGAATCCGAAGAACAGCATTGAAATAACTCTGCCGTATTTTACGTTATATGCCACGCTTATTGAAGCGTCGCCAATAGCTGATAGGTCTTATGACCTTTATTTCCTGCGTACTGCCAGTATTAAGACTCTGGGTGGTAGCCATGTTGGAGGAACTACAAAGAGAGAGCTTCTTTTAGATACAAGCGGGGATCCGAAGAATAGCATTGAGATAACTCTGCCGTATTTTACGTTGTATGCCACGGTTATTGAAGCGTAGCTGATAGCCCTGAAGTGATAGATAAGCCTTGTGACCTTTATTTCCCGCGAATGTACGGGTTCGCGTGTCCTTTCTCTAACTCGATATGGCGAGTAGTGCCAGCATCTTGGCCCTGTGTCTCCAAAAATTCCGTGAAAATCGCCTCCACTTAAATATCTTGTCAATCCGAGTCAGCCAACCAATGGGCACTACAAGTCGTCTCTCTGGACGGACTTCTAAACTCGGTCCGAAAGACCACAAGTCTCTTATAATCTCGGTGGCTCACGTGACAGGATTTTACGAGTCCTAATAATAAAGGACTCGTTCTATACGATCCTCTGGATTGATTCATCACAGCAGAAGCACATCACGTGCTTGATTAATTGATTTGTCTATTAATATTCTCTCTACATCCAGAATCAAGAACGGCTTGAAAGTTTGCAGATTAACAAGGACGGATTTCTATCTGAGGAAGAAGTAAAATTGTTTCAGCATGTTATCAAAGTTAATCAGAAAGCGTTGGCCTTTGTAGATGAAGAAAGAGGAACGCATAAAGATTCATATTTCTCACCATACAAAATAGCGACTGTACCACATCGACCATGGGAGTATCGCAATATCCCAATTCCCCCGGGGTTGCTGGACAAAGTTATAGCGGTTTTAAGATTAAAAATGGATACGGGTGTTTACGAACTGTGCCAATCGTCGTATATCGTTCAAGATGGTTTTGTGTTCTGAAAAAGAATGGAAAATTGAGGATTGTTCACGATCTACAACCATTGAACAAAGTCTCAATACGAGACGCAGGGATGCTACCTATTGTGGATGATTTCGTGGAAGGGTTTGCAGGGCGGCAGTGTTTTACGGTTTTTGATTTATATTGGGGTTTTAATGCTAGAAGAATGGATATAGAGAGTCGGGATATGACCGCTTTCATGACACCATTAGGATTGTTACGGATTACAGCAATGCCAACCGGGTATACAAACTCACCTGCCGAGTTTTAGAGATGCATGGTGTTTATCCTCCAGGAAGAAGTATTGCATGTTGCGAATGTATTTATCGATGATGTACCTATTAAAGGGCCCACTAGTGCATATTTAAATGAGAAAGGGATACCTGAAAGTATACCTGATAATCTACAAATTAGGAGATTTATTTGGGAACATGCGCAAGATGTAAATCACATTATGCATAAAATGGAATGCGCAGGAGCGACCTTTTCAGGATCTAAAACACAAATATGTCGTCAGAAGGCTGTAATTGTAGGCCAAACTTGCTCACCGGAAGGTAGAATGCCCGACACGGACAGAATAGATAAAATCTTGAATTGGCCTATCCTGGAGACACCACAAGAAGTAAGGCAATTCTTGGGTTTATGCGGAACTGTAAGGGTTTGGATTAAAAATTATTCGAAGCTAGTATGACCACTTACAGAGTTATACCGACAGGGAGTGGATTTTGAATGGGATGAGCGACAACAGGAAGCATTTCAGACTATCAAAGAATTAGTAAGTTCGGCACCAGCGTTGCGACCAATTGACTATACCTCTATGAATACGGTGATATTATCTGTTGACTCCAGCCATGAAGCGACAGGGATGATTCTGTCCCAGTTAGACAATGAAGGACGGAGAAGACCTGCAAGGTACGGATCAATTCCGATGTCGGACCGGGAAAGCCGGTATTCGCAGCCAAAATTGGAACTACAGTAGGATGGTTCATAATGCATAAGCTCATAATGCATACCTGCCAAAAATTCTCATAATGCATCAGATTCCGGATCCACCAAAATGCATTTTACCACTGTAGAAACAAGGTCACAATGCATAAATGGTCATAATGCATAGACTTTGGGCAAATCCTGCTCAATTTGGCAGGGAACCGACCTTATGCATTATGAGCCATCCTACTGTATTTGGACTCTATCGCGCCTTAAGACACTGGCGGCTGTATATAATCGGTGTACATAAACTACAGGTAGAAGTGGATGCTCAGTACATTGCTGTCATGCTAAATTCACCAGATCTTCAGCCTAACGCTGCCGTCAACAGATGAGTGCAGGGAATATTAATGTTTGATTTTGAACTAGTTCACGTTCCTGGAGTACGTTTTCAGGGTCCTGATGCCTTATCACGACAAAGGCCGAGTGCTAACAAAACAGTAGAAGACGATGACGATGAATGGTTGGACAATATCACCTTACTTATGCTTGTTCCAAGCCATACAATGCCGCCATTACCATGGACACATTCAGTTCCCCATGAATATTCCCTTCAAAAATTGCCGTCATGTTTCCTCACTCGAGCCAGTACCGAGAAGCTTTTAATGGACATTCATCATTTCCTAAAAACGCTGGAAACCCCCTACATTGGAGATTTACCTGCCAAGCGATGTTTCTTAATGCAAGCTGCAAGGTATTTTGTGGATGCCAAAACCAACTTCATGTACAAACGTAACGAAAACGATGCACCACTGCGAGTAATCTTTAGTCCTGAAAAGAGATTGGATATATTAACACAGGCACATGAAGATTTGGGACATCGAAAATTAGAAACTACTTACGAAACATTACGGCGGCGAGTTTACTGGCCACATCTTCGGGCAGACGTACAACATCATGTGAGTTCCTGCCATCAATGTCAAATACGCAGCCTTCAGAGACAAGAAATTCCTCTTACCGTGTCTGTGCCCACCACTATATTCAGCAAAATTTACATTGATGTGATGTATATGCCAAAAGCCCAAGGATACAAGTACATTGTAGCTGCTCGGGACGATTTAACTGGAGTATGTGAAGCTCAGCCTTTGAAAGTAAGTACTTCACGCACCTTATCAACATTCTTTTGGAGATACATTTATTGTCGTTATGGAGTTCCTTTGCAAGTCGTCATAGATAATGGACCAGAAGTGGCAGGGGCGTTTGAAATACTGATGTTGAAGATGGGAGTTCCTCATGTCAAGATATCACCATACAACAAACATGCCAACGGAGTGGTAGAGCGAGGGCATTTCACATTAAGGGAAGCATTGGTTAAAGCCTGTCGAGGAAAACTGAATAAATGGCCAGATTTATTATGTGAAGCGGTATTTGCAGACCGAGTAACGGTCAGTAAAGTAACAGGTTTCTCTCCATTCCAGCTTTTGCACGCGACCGATCCAATCCTGCCTTTTGATTTGACAGAAGCAAAATTCATGGTAGAAGGATTTCGTGCAGGAATGTCAACTGTGGATTTATTAGCCCTACAAATTCAGCAATTGCAAAAGCATGATACAGACATTAAACGAGCCGCAGCCACCTTGAAAGCTGCACAATTCAAATCCAAGGAACAATTCGAGAAACGGTTCATTCGTAAACTGACAAAGACTAGCTACAAACCTGGAGATCTAGTACTGATGAGGAATACCCGAATAGAAACTAACCTTGATCGAAAATCTAAAGCACGTTATTTAGGACCTTATGAAGTTGAGCGGAAAAATCGAGGTGGCGCTTACATTTTAAAGGAGCTTGACGGGACACCCTATCCTCAAGATAATGTCGCGGCATTTCGTCTTTTGCCCTATATAACTCAGAGCCATTGGTTTACAAAGACAGGATGGATGGGAGAAGACAAGGAGGAAGAAGATAGTGAGAAAGAAGAATAGAAATGTACAACTCGGTAAAAGTAAGTCACAACTAGACGCAACAAGATTATATTTAGAAACTAGCACGCTACTCTCGCCTCAAACCTTTCCCATGGGACGACGTCTTTATACCCTAGTGCTAAAGGACGAAGAGGAGAGATTTCGAGCCGCTACAAGGAATCCCTATGGATATGCAGCTTGGGAATTCGATTCACCTACCATGGACCCCATTGTTTCTTGGGCTAGAAGACAATTCGACCCGACTGCACGTCACGCAGTAGAAGAACTACCCAACGACCAGACCCCAACACGTTGTGAATCACCTGTAATATTTGCAGATGCTCCTAGTGCACCTACAATAAATATTGACTCGAGACCACCGGTACTTGGGCCACAGAATGAATTACGCCAGCCCTTAGGCTATACAGGCTCTGTGTTCCAGGACCCCTTTACTCAATCAACAACTACTATTCCTCCATTAAATTCCCCTTTTGCTCCGACGGCATGGCTTAACCCAGGTTCAGGAGGCCGGGTACTAGCACGGATCATGGCCCCTTCCCCAGCTACAAATTTCATTAACCCAGACGCTGTCGACCATTCTATAGTCCGAAGCACTGGCTTACCCTCCTTCCTTCCCTCTATGATCGGTGTCCCTGTTATCATGGCAGATGCCGTAGCAGGACCCGTAAATCATATCGCACGATACGCTATTCTGGGACCCAATGAAGAGGGATTTGTACAGCGAGATCGATTACTGCGACTCACCAATGCAGATGGGAATATAGTTGTTCTGCGACGAAATCACGGTCCAAGCTGGGCAAAGCCCTGGTGCTCTATTATCGAAGCAGAATACGAGTCACATGGAATTACTCTGCCTCGTATTCTGCTGGCCGCCAATTTTCTTATCCATTCTTCTTTTTCACAAGAAGTACAGCCCAACGACAATTATCTAGGAAATAGCTCAGTTTTCCAGTTATGCGACCGAATGGACGTACTACCTATGCCCTATGACTATGGGGTACCGGTCAGGCATTACCAGCAGGTCACGACAAGGGAAGAGCAAACTAATAACACCACCGAAAATGAAGAAGAAGACGAAATGGAGGAAGGAGAGTTGACAGATGAGGAAGACTAATATTTTAAAAACAATACTTGCGGGTGAGTTGCTATATGACCCTAAAAACCTTACAAGGGATATTTGCTAAAAGAATTCAATACTAGTACAACAAAAATGGGGTTAATCTTCAGGCACGGATCACGGTTTCTTCGAGTCATAAAAACACGAGTGTCACATATGTAACAATCTCATTCTGAATTCACTCCCTTGAATGCTATTCCCGTCTTGCAGACTCTAGTCTGACAAGCCGTTATCGGCACAAGCTTCTTTTGTAACAGGTGGCCGCCTAGAACAAAGAGTTTCCCCGATTTACGTCCTCGAAAAATGTTAATAACGCCACCGCATGCCCGCAGCCAGAAAATTGTCGCCACTTTCCACTTTAAGAACCCAGCCATTCCCTTTCAATCACAACAGATATTCGCCTACTTTTTGCAGACGCTCCTCATGCCTGCCCTCCTCCTCGAACACTGTGGCGGAGTAACCAGTCCTCCACGAATCGGACAAGGCAAAGTCGCAGTATTGCCACGTTTCAAATGGATTCCGACCTACAAAAACGACATTCTGAGGACGGATCTCGTCTATCCGTGCCTTAATGCACTCACCTTTGCCATTACGGTGGACAAGATCCATGGGCCTGCTTATGATTTCCCAGACCTGGTTGCCGTCGAGTGTAGCTGCGCACTGCTCGATGTTGGCACAGTCTTGATCCTCATGCCCCCGGCCAACGTAGCAGGCCGTATTGCTGAACCACCCAATTCGGATTTCCTCGGGAGACGTGGCACTACATTTGTGCAGTACCCCACATATCTTGAATATCCCGACGACACTCTGTATCGAGGAGGATGGAAGTATTTCAAGTTCCATCCAGGGTGGACGCTTCACAATATGGAAGAGGATCTCTTTGACAAACAACTGAATCATCAGAGGTTGGCGGAATGGTTGGAGGACCAGGGACGCAGGTATGTAACTATATTCAAGTCTTTTATATGCAGAAATGCTCATCATTGCCAAGACAATTCGGAGCATGATCAGAACAAGCAAACCGGA
The DNA here is from genome assembly GCA_029204075.1 of Mycena capillaripes. NCBI lineage: Eukaryota > Fungi > Basidiomycota > Agaricomycetes > Agaricales > Mycenaceae > Mycena > Mycena capillaripes. The sequence goes on along the minus strand of JARHKZ010000003.1, from coordinate 4,498,340 downwards.
GCAACAAATAATCAAGTCATCATGATAACAAGTTAGTAGTTATGGATTTGTAGGAACGAATCGTAGTTGTGTCTCTGAATGCGTAGTTATTATAATGTTTGTTTGTCTGTTTTTCTTCTCGTCGAAAGAACGAGTAAAAATATTGGATTCATTCTAAAAAAAATAACGATTTTAGGGCTACTCACATTAATTGAATTGAGATATCTGTTTTAAAAAGGTCTTTAAGAGTGAAGACGAAAAATGGATGAAAAAGAAGGCATGCTAAAAATATCAAGGAAGCTGATCGGTAACATAATAGAGTTGCGAAGCATGGAAAATCTCAATTAAACAAAAATTCTTCGCCGCATTAACCGGCTTGTATGGCCGCTTTCTGGATCAATGGTTGACCTTCTTTGCTTTGCTCTTATCATCATCCATCTCACCACTAACTATGCAACCATTCATTGGACACAATACTCAGTATAGTCAACACAATTCATCGACTCAGGAATCAAATAGACCAAGTCTTGAAAGGACTAGTGTATGTTGCCACTCGCTTAACTAGTTGTCAGCAGCTAAGATAATTCAGACAATTTCTTCATCCATTCGTGACCGACAAAACTCTTTGGAGGACATGCACCAGACACCATTTATTAGAATTAATCCGCCTCTCTCCTCCGATAATCTTCTACTTCCTCCCACTATCTATCAAACCAGCTATCAGCCAACATATTACCGTTCATCGCCCAACTTGCTACTACCTTTCCCAGCTCCTGTCTCTGAGGAGAATCTGGAGATTGGCGAAGAAAATTCAAGACAGTTGGAAGAGACGGGGAGGAAGGAGTATAAATTCTTGAATCCAGACGCCTACACTCTGCAGAAGGCTTCATCCGAATCCATGGTAGAATTTAACGCCATGCGCGCTTCACACCCTCTTGTTCCTCACGCCCTTATTTCCCTCGACAACCGAGATTTTATTTCCCCAGGAGAAAACTTCTCTCGCCATTTTGTCATGGTAAATGAGCCAACGACTCCCTATTACCCCGGGATGGTGGTGGAATCGCATGGAACTATTCAAGGGTCGTGGACATTAACAGAAGTTAAATTGCGGAAAGGCAAATATCTCTATGTGCAATGGGACGAAAAGGTGCAGAGGAAATTGGCTATTGTTCGGATGCATTGTGATTGCTACGAAGTACCCTTGATAGAACGTGCCAAGCTTCTCGCGCAATCCATTAGTCTTACTATTTGTAAATCTGTACGCTCATAGAATGAATTAGAGAAAGGAATTTGAACGACAAAACTTCACTTGGTCTGTCATAAATACCGTTGAATGGGTGCCAGCAATCCATGTGCGTCCGTATTTACACCTGTATCAATGCTGTTGTTCTTATCTCCCTTTCAACAATTATTGCTTTAATTTATACCCTCTTCAACGCAGGCACAGGGTTGTTTGGATCTAGTATATGTATTACGTACAACCACATCAAATATTGATCCGTCCCATTTAGATTGAGTCGTTGGTTCGATTTTCTACTTTCGATTATCCCAGGTGATGTCTTTTATTGTCCATATTTGACACTTGTATTTACGTCAAAGTTATATTGTTCACACATATACTTTTTGTTTTATGCCTAGTACCCTGTAATTTTAATACGTTTTCAACCCGAATCTTTGACTTAATATCGTTAGAAACTAGCGGGATGGGTATGGCGTAGATAAGGTCTATAGTACTTTGGTTTCTGATTAACCTATTTGATTAAGAAACCAATAAGTACTATATTGGTGTTGTACTTATGTTGCAGATGCAATAGTATTTCGTGACAGTCACGGTATTGCATATACAAGTTTGGTTCGCAGCTTTCGACATCAGTCGCTGGCGTCATATTCAATCGACTTGAAACTATCGTACCGGCGTTGCTTCTTGTAGCACCCCTTATAGTTTCGTTGGTTACCGCATGCCTTCTCCAATACGGCGTTCACAACGATCCAAATGCAAGACGGAGATCGACGTACTTGTTTCCAGTGAGTGGGACTTCGGACGACAGTTGGCGGATCAGGTATAATACACATTACTTATACGCGAGCCCTAATATTTATCTGCTGTTGCTCACAGGAGTATAGTGCAACTCATACTCAACGAACTTTGACAAACCGTGTTCAGTTTAAAAACTATAAAAACAAGTTCGGACGCGTTTGGACGTCTACGCTGTATGTCATTTTGTGGATGGTCTGCTGGTGTATGCATTTACTATTCGTATATGATGCAGAGAATGCGCGTTCATCCATGGTATTTGTGGCCTCGAACGGGGTATAATTGGTACTTAATAGTTGCAGCGTTGTGTGATTACTATGTCTTGTACGCCGAAGATATCAGGGCTGGTAAACGCCGCCGAGGAACAAATCGCAATATATTCGTATCCAATTATATATTAGGATGGACCAACGTCTATCGGACTCCAAAGCAAGTAGGCAGCAGGATTCACCAGTTACGTGCCGCCACCCGAGATAAAAAAAGTAAGCATTTCTATGTATGTATTGATAAACATTGACCATGTTATATATTATGATACCTTTAGTGTTGTCATTGATAACATACGCGCGTGTTGAAGACGTTCAAATCCAACGAATAATTGACGCATCTGGCGTGCTACAACTTCCTGGTCCTTGCTCCATGCAAGACATAAATCCAGCTATATTCATTACCATTTCATCCCAGTCCTCGGAGGTTATCTCAGTATTACCGGAAATCCAATTATTGACACCTCCCCGCTGCATTGCGTTCCGTACTGTCACCGGCCGGTGGCCACATACCGGGCAATTTCAAGACGTTGAACCAACTTTCGTATTGTTATCACCTCTTCCTCTGTCGCTTTGGTCTCGAATCGATCTGTTGAAGAATGGTATAGTACAAGCATCTACTTGGATCTCCCTCGCCCCCGATGGTATTCACAAGGAACAATATAAATACATCGTCAACTATCAACAAATATGGGATAAAATCCAGGACAGTTGTCGGCTAATTAATAGTGGGTTTACTATTTATTTATTTTTCTTCTTTCTTTCTTTTCTCGACTTGAGTTGATTATTGACCTCGTATCAGGAAGCACCGAATGGTTCATCGCAGAGTACTTGTTTTGCTCGACGGAAGAGACATTCAGTTATGATGCAAACACTTCACGTTGTATCCAGCTGCAGTACACCTTCATAAAATCGCCGCATAAAAACATATCGACGCCTTCGTCGGATATCAACAATTCTACAGGAGATGAGAGGTGTATGGTGAGAATGCATTAAATTATACTATATATTTCAAAAGTTTCGGCTATTATTGGCGTTCTAACTGACTTCTCTCTATGACAGGACTGTATCGGATGTACGTCGTTCCGACCTGCTGCGCTGTTTCCCAACATTAGGTTGGATGATTTCAACTATCGGCAAGAGTCTGTCGATTCAACTGAAGGAACCAATGAAGCGCTACCATGTTGTATACTGCATGCGCAAGACTATGAACAGGTGTGTACATATATTAGCTGTTTACATTGGATTTTACATATACTTAACAGAATACTCTTGAAATACACGAAAATGTACCAAATGCAATTTGTACTGATGACAGGTATGGGTATATGTGATAATGATATTGTCATTGTGCATTCATAGCGCTTATTAATTTTTTAGTTGTGAAGTTGAAAATGTAAACACTATCTACAGTGGCCGTGGAGAAAATATACAAAGGGATATGTACGAGGTAAGGCATGCGTTTGATAGTGATGGTTGCAATAATCATCATTAACATATATATCGTTTACAGTATACTGCGTATTACATGAATGCAATCGATGCAGACAACGTCTATCTCGACGGTGTCGGACACCATGTGTTTGCATCGAACGATATAGGAACAAAAGTAAGAAATGTCCTTTACCACCCGAGAATGCTATAGCTTAAGAGTATACAGACTCTCGAACAAACGGCATTTAGTTATAACGGGGATGGTCAGCCGGTTCGACATGCAGCATATTCCATCGATGGAAGTTTAATGGGATATTATCCGATACATGACTATTAGAACCAATATTTTATAGCAGCATAAGGTGTGGTCATTGACCTCTATTGTTTTTGTTTTCAACTTCTTTGAATTCGAAAATACCTCGATGCATATGTAGTTCCATTACTAATGACCATTCTCATTGTCTACAGTATATTCGGACATGTATATTCCGCTGCCATTTGATGCAATTTCGATTGTCATTTTTGTTGAATATTGTCCAGATGTTCTGTTCCTGTGCAGGTTGCATGCTTTTATTTAATCTTTAGTTCTCTGGTCCATTCGAACATTCGCATTCTTTGCTCATATTTTATGCGATCTTGGAACACATATACATGAATACCAGAGTATGTATTTGATTACTGGCGTCTTACTACATTTTATTTCATCATATACGGTCGGATTGCAGTCTTGAGAGACGGTGTCTAGATAATATAATATTGTAGTACTTGGTAATACGTTTGATGTTGTTTATTTGATTCGAACGACGCTACGTCTTCATCTCCTACTAGTGGGAGTTGACTTGTCGGATGTTGACACCTCATCGTTCAAATCTAGATGTAAGCAGTTACTTCTAGATAACGCGACCTATTCCGCGTGGTTTGCAATTGTAGGACAGGTTGGTTATCCGTGTTTGTATTACTTGCACATTGTCGCTCATTATCTTTTAGTTGTGTCTTAATTACAGGTAGTCTGGAACTGCTGCATGCATCAGAGAATCTAATGCTTTCGGTTGCGTCAGTTGCGTCGCTCACAGAGTTAGATGTCCACATCAAGAATCGTATTTGTACGACCATACGAAATCTGAATTCTTCTCCAATAGGGATGTTTTCGACGCTGTACGGAATATGGTTAGGCCCCGACGACAACGCAGATGCCGGGTTGCGAGTATACATCCAATTCCTACTTCCTCACAATCAAACAACTGTGGCACCATCCCCGATATGCAGTCGACCTTTGCATCATTCCATAGCATACCTTCTGCATCTGCATCTGGGTCTCATCCGGTCTCTCCAGATCAGGACAATGCATCAGATGCCACGGGTTCGTATACATTTTCGATGCATTAATGACGATGACTTATATGATTTCAGATTTTTTATACCGTGAGGACAATTCTCATTCAAGATTACACCTTCGCTCTGTTAAACCCTGTGGACATATACCGCACGGACCCGACGTTTACATGTCTATGTATGTGGGATCGTATTCTCCAGATACATCCGTAGTTGATGTGCCGCATTCTCCTTCTACTCACAAAGACGTTGCGGTATCGACGTGCGATTATCGAGAGGATAACATCGTTGAAGATATTGTCTCTACACTCATTGACAATGGTCATAGTTCCAATACGTATTCAAAAGATGTGCTCAATGAAGCTGGTATTGAAACCGATCGTAAGTCTCTGTAGTGTGCCTCGGTATGGTATAGGACACCTCGCTGACTGTAATAACTGTTTAGTGTCTATGGCTATACAGGGCGTCGAGCTTGAAGATATAGTGATCGTTCACAGAGTTCTGTTATCTCGTGTGCGCTATTTGGAATCCAAGGTGGGAAATCTGGAATCCAGCGATACCAAGACTGGGCCAATCAGTCGGTGTTCTTTGGACAACAATTATTTAGGTGTGTATATGGCTCGTTTACTATTACTGTGAAGTTCTCAATGACTATAACGACTCTAGTCTACGCTTTAAACCGTATCGACGAGACTGTGATGCGAGGATTGTTCAGATCCTCGTCTGCCTTTCATTTGCTAAAATGTCGCTTTCGGGTTGGTGTGGAGTCAGAGGATTCAACTCCACGGTATCAGTCTGCTATGTTGTGTGAATTGCTGGATAGATACGGCGAGGAGGTAGATACGGTGCTGGCGGACGTGCGTACTATATGTCGGGATCTTCTTAAACCAAACGTATAACGGTATTTGCTTTTTTTCCCCTCTTGATATGAATGGTAACTGATATGTATCCTAGAATGCTCAATTCGATTGTCCCTGATTAACTGCTGAAGCATCGACTTACATATCTTGAACACTTATAATGTATACATTTGTAAATCGTGATCCAATACATGCTATGTTTTATATTGATGTCTTTTATCCCGATATCCAGGCTTTTCTACCGTCCTTCCTATTTGTATTTTTCCGTATTGACCATTTTGAATCGTCTATTTTGTTTTTGTGTACGATTGGTATAATTTCGTACTGTATTTAGCATACATAGTTACCGTCACTTATTCAATCTTTTTAAAAATAAAACCGACTTAGTATGAAATTAATTTGTATTCTTGTTAAGAACGAAGTTAGCCAAGAACGAGTTTTCGCTAGTGACTCCGTTGATCACCTGGTGCGAACATGCGGCATAATCTATTGACGGAGCGATGAGGATATATCGGATGTTTCGTTCACGTAATAGACATATCTCCTTCCATTTGCAATCGAATATAAATCAACGTTCCAATCCGAACGCCATTTTCGTTTTTGATATGTTGTCCAAGTTCATGACACATGTCCAGGGATTGGATGCTATTTCAGACGTCCTTGAGTAGTCTTGTGGACTTGGTGTACTTCTGAACCGTTTTTCCGTTCCCATGAAGTGTGTTGATATTCTATTGTTTAAAACAGGTCTCATGTTTGACGAAACTTCGTTTACATGACCACCAGTGTTTCGACACCCAACCGCTGTTTCACAACATTTTGCTACCTGAAAGTCAGAAATTCATTTTAATTCTCAGTGACTTGCTCACATGTAAATCAGGATATGCCCTCGTCTTGCATTCTTACAATCGTCTTTCCTCTCGAAATCACTCGTCATATTCTTGCTCTAGCCATAGGACGGGATAATTATTGGGATACTTCCTCGATACGTTTGAAGATATGCAAATCTTCCTCCACCCTGTATCGTATCGTCAATTCCGATGCGTCATTTTGGACCTACATTTTCATCTCGAAAATCACGGAGCAGGCGGAATTAGATTTTTATCTTTCCAAGGTCCACAACCTTACCCTCCGTGTCCATATATCATTCCGATGTGATTATCCTAATCACACTGGAGACGTATCCAGAATTACGGCTTCATTGGCAACTTTGATGCCGTATATCCATCAATTCAGGTCTTTTCATCTGGAAACGGATACCCCGCAAATCATTCGAATTGTCAACTCCGCTTTTTACTTCATATCTGCCCCTCAACTACATAACCTCCGAATTGTACGGTCTAATCGGCGCTTGTCGTGGTCGCCCAATTTTGGCCCCGGCGAATTTTCTCCTGTAGTCTGGTTCGATGCCGGGCTCCCCTCCCTCACACGTTTCACCATCGCAGGGATGTGCGCCCCTGCCGTTATGCCGATTTCTCCTCAGCTTACCGAATTCGTTATATCCGATGTAACGTTTAACGGCACTACAGCTGTCCAGGCCTTTAGAAACTTCATTTCGTCTTGCACGAATCTGAAGGCCCTGGCGCTCGCTGGCATATGCTGCATAGGCGTCGATACTCTCCCCAACTCGATTGTACTGTCTCCAAGTCTCGAAATGCTTTACATTCGATTCGATGGGCAGCGTAGTCTCGGCGCGCTGTTCTCAGATTTCCATTTCACAAAGCTTCGTGACCTCATCGTGGTTGTGGAATCGCCCGAAGATGTCGACGATCTGTTGATGGGACAATCTTCTACTTATGCTAGCGTCATTAATTTGCGCATAATCGTCGCTCAACTCAAATGGGTCTTAGGAGACGAGCATGAAGATGCTGGAGACCAGGTCGTTCATTGGTCTAGTTTTTTCCGGCTTTTTCCATCTGTTTGTACCCTGGATCTGCATCGTGCAGATTCTTCCACATTCTACTCTCTATTATCTTCAACGTCTTCATCTGTCGCCGGCACCTGCTCTAACATCTTTCCTTCGTTGAGCACGCTGTACATCCCGTATGAGAATTTCTACAACATACGGGAGTTGGCTCGCTTATATGGAGCTTGTGATGAAGACGACGGCCTACATCTGAAATTGCAGACTATCCAGGTCATACAATCTTCTCCTCGACTCATGATATCATCAGATGAATATGATGCTATCCAATGGATGAAGACTCATCTCGCTCAATTCAGAGTGGGTACATCTGTGACTGGTCCTAACTACTTTGGATACGCAATTACCGGACGCGGTCGTCGATTGGAACTGTCGGCAGTCGATACTATGTGATTATTATTACCCCCCCCCACGTATCTCGATGTAAATCGTTCGTCATACGAATCGAATTGATATATACATGCATATTATACCATATACATTAAAAAAATGAAATCATGAATCTCCGATGCGGTCATCGTGGCACATGGCAGTTGCAGATGTGCATATGCCGGTGTTATATTCGACGAGACGAAGGTGCATATTTTCGAAAAGATGTTGTTAATTAATTCAACGATTATTTATCTCGGATGGTCGGCGAGATACTGCGAATTTATGCGTTGAAGTGAGCTTGCTGATCGTGATTGATACAATATACGTGATCAATTACATTCTATATTAAGTTTTATTCGTTCTGTCCTTTCATCTATGTCTTTCTTCCGTCCCTCCTACTTGTCTTCGTCCTCAGGGAGAGAATTGGAAGACATATTGGCCGTAAATGACCTTCTTATACCCGGTATGCCATGTGTCGTTAGTTGTATTACTCTTATGGCTATCCTCAGCCATTGGCGATGATGTTTTGACAAGTATGTCGATTCGTCTGTTATATCCTACGTTTGTTTACCTCAAAGCTAGTACCGATAAATCGCGCTCCTCCTGAAATACTAGCTATGATTATAAGGTTGTTCATCAATGGGACTTCGCTGGTGTCCCGCGCAGCGACTTTAACAGATGCAGTTCAGACCGCTCGACTGGTTTCTCGCCTATGGAACACAGTCATGGTCCACGACCTTGCCATATGGAGCAGGTTGTTAATACATGACAAAACTCCTTCACATCAGTTGAGCTTATGGCTTGACCGAGGCCGCAATAGTCCATTGTCCATCACTATACTGTTCAGGCGCTATACAGCCATGGAGCAGGAACTCCTTACAGCTTGTCCCGTACTCGATTATGCGGCGAGGGTATCCGTGTTCATCACCAGAATATTTCGTATCCTCGACATCCATCTTCCTCGTTGTTATCACTTGGCTGTTCGCAGCTATGATTCGACATCCTCCATACTGGTCATGAAACATCTGTCTGACATACCCGGAGACACTATCCAATCCCTCGATTTGAGGCTGCAGCTTGGAAGTGCCATTATACAACGATCTAATGCACAACTCAACAACGCGTTACACTTTCCGATCATCTGCCATACCGGAATGCCCAAATTGCGGCGAATGGCACTGACACCACTTCCTGTGATGTGGACCGGTCATTCTTTCATGGAACATTTAGTGGAGTTAAAGATTGGAAACTACTCGTTTCAGAGAGGGTCAACTCTATGCTGTGAAGCTTCTTCATCGGAGGTGGTCGCTCTTTTCACGTCGACTCCTCGCCTGGTTAAACTGTCGCTCATTGCGTTTAACCTCGAAGAAGGACAAAGTGTTGGCACCGAACCTGTCGTCACTCTCGGGTTTCTAACTCATTTAGAGTTAGATTTCCAACACTCTACATCATGCCGAGTTCTTTCCAGATTTAATCTACCAGCTCTTCATACCTTGCGTCTGACAACTGAAGCTTCTACAATACCGGAATTCATACCTTATATGTCTCATATATTGAGGGACATCACTACGGCGGAACTCTACGTGGCGTTCGCGGATGGTATGGACCTCTTGCCACTCATCAGGACGATGCACCGCCTCCGACATCTCGATTTGCGGCATGGTCAGAGATACCCTGTATTTGCCATTCCTTTATTCTTCATGGCCAAGCATACTCCGTCATTATGCCCCTCTCTTCGGTTGCTGTGCTTAGGTGAAGAGCTACGGATTGAAGATCTCGAAAATCTTATATTATATCGAGCAAAAGGATCCTTCGCAGAAGATATGGTTGTCATTCACAACCATGAACATTCAAACAATGCCGGAGATTCCAGCTACGTTCCTTATTACACTGCAGTTGGAGAAACAAGTCCAATCAGGTGTTCGGTACTTGTGGGTTCTTACGATATATTCGAGGGTAATTTTCCGGATATATTGTCGAACAGATACACCGTTTCTCATGTATAAATAATGGCAGGTTATGGTCGTTGATAAAATGCAATTTTAACCATGTGTTACAGTTTATATATTTTACGACGTAACTGAGAATGTTGTTGAGGTCTGTTTCTATCGAACAGTTTCGTATGAAACGTTGGAGAGATGACTTTAAATTATGGGATCTGATCGTCCCGTTTCTGGAATCGTTTCTGAAGTTGTTTATGCTATGAAAAAGCGACCGGAATATCCTATTCCCCTGCTTCTTTTACAATGGGTTCGAAGTCCTTCTTTTCATTTGACGGACTGCATGCTGTCTTCTGACCCCTCTCGGCATGCTGTAGCCGCTGTATGCGACATGTACTTCTTATTTCGCTGGACTGACAGCGATGAAGTGGCATTTTGCGTCGTGGCAGATTATAGGAACCGATAGCTTGGATTGTCCCACTCGTTGTTTTTATTGAGATCCGGATGTTGTTTACGCGGGTGTTTATTTTGGTACATGCCGTCGCCTGTCGTGTTCGCTATCGCAATTACACTCACTTTGTCACTATTCAGTATTTTTGCCATGGTATATCTGGTTGCCTCCTTTTATACATGGCCTACAATTACCTGTTTTCCTCCACCTCCCTATTTGTTTTACCTGTACTGTATGTCATTTTGTCTCATTGTTTTGGGTCATTACCGACATTTGTGCATAGTACTTGCTCCGTGCTATGGTGTCCACATTTGACTACGTATTGATCGGCCGTCGATCCTCTTCTGCCATATGGTAGGTCCTTGTGTTGTTCTACCGTCCTCAATTCCGGTTAATTCGTTCGGGTAGTGGACTTCTAAGCATTCCTCCGGAGGTTTTAGAGATCGCTGTGGTGTACTCCATCTGCGACTATTTCGACGATCCGGCAGGATTTGTCCGTCACCGCACAAATGTCCTTCGCACCTGTAGATCTCTCTATTTCGTAGTCGTCAACTGCGCGGCACTATGGAATTCACATATCCTTATTCATCCGAACGGGAACTTACGACTGGAACTGGTCGAAGTGTCCCGTCATTTTCGGGAGCGCACCTTGTCCCTTCACACCTATTTTTCGCGACATGCAGAATATGAAAACGGAGAGGACTACCCAGATTCAGCCACGTTACTCGAGACGCTATCGTTTATCCAAAAACACTCTTGGCAATGTAAAACCATCTATCTCCACATCGACTCTTTTCCCGAATGGCACGACGTTTTGGCAGCCTTCCACTCTATCCGTTACGATCGACTTGAAGACGTAACTTTCGTCTTGTACTGCGACAGGCTTCCCACAAGTCAATTGGCGAAGATTGTACCAATGGACCTCCCTTTCACTGGGGAGGAACTACAACACATAACCAGTTTCCGGATATACGATTTCCGATTCCGGTGGAACGGGATCGCGCGATTTACCGGTCTCACCATACTTGTACTCCATGATCAATATGGCGGGGTTGGCATTCCGACCATCAACCAGATGGAGGCTGTTCTCAGATCTAACCCTCGTCTCTGCCAACTCTCCATCCGCTTGCATCTCGACCGCACTCCTTCTGCCAGCATCCTCCAGCCGATCCGTCTCAACCATCTGGTTGAGCTTGATGTCGACTTCAATGGCCCAGGTTCCACTCGAGTGGTGCTAATGTCGAAGTGTCGAATGCCTCGACTCCAAGTACTTTCATTCGCATTTAACCTGAGGTCGGAGGATTTTCAAACTTTTATGGCGTTGGCGTCAAATGCACCGCTCTTGTCTCGAGTTATATTATCCGGTCGACTTCCTGACGACTTCCAGTCTTGCGATTTATTGGCCATACTTCCGGCGCTCACTCATTTCGATATATCTGGCATTAACGGAATCATTTTCAAGAACGCATTGGCTGAATATGCCGAGCCCGATGGGATCATGTGCCCTATGCTGCACACCTTGTCGGTGTACGAATATTCTGTTGAAGATGTTCGGGAAGTTATTGATGCTAGAATTCTGCTCGGTTCTCCTTTGAGGATATTAAATTGTCACCAGATATTCCCTACATCTGTGGGGAGTTACAGTTCCTACTTGGTCTATCTTGCAGATTTGGAGTATGTGCGCAACCATGTAGATGCATTGCATCTCGACCCGGAGGAGGAAGAATGGTCCATTGATTGGAGCCTTCGCTAGATCGTATATAGCGTTGATTCAATATATGCATTTCTCTCTGTCTTATTGTGTATGGAGCAGTAATATGCTTCACTTCACCATTTGTTTATATTGTACCTATTCGTATCGGGAACTCGAATATGAAACTAGACTCTCTGCTTACTTCTTAGAACTGTGGCTTATTTAATTTTATCCATCTGACAGTAAACAAAAATGATGCTACATTGGCCTCATCAATAGCGACTAGTTGTAAACAGGAAGTTTGCGTATGTATTTGTATATAGAGCATATCGACTTTCTCATCCGTGTCTACTGTCTCGCTACATACAAAACATCAACGCTCGGTTCATAACCCAACAAACAATATTATCCGACCTGCATACCATATTAATGATGAAGCCCTGCTCACGACGTTTCTTCTATACCGCTCCAAAATAGCATATAGTCTGTATTCAATTATGGACGGATTTTTAGTTGGTCGACGCTATACGGAAGTGTAATTTACGTTGGACACTCGTGACTCAACCTACATAAATGGGGGACTTGTCCGGATGATATATACAAGCATACATTCGGTCCTAACGGAGTGTCATATAGAGTGCGATTGTGTAACAATATTCTGTTCCTTATGTTACTATTCTTATCCTCAGATATCTGAAGGACGTCCGTTCCGTTACAAATGTATATTGTACACTCCCACGTCTCGATACATGCCTCCGTCCTTTTTATATTGCGTACTTCTTGATCGCAGTTGAATTGATTGCAAGTGAACCTTACTGCGGGAATACAAATCTGCCGATGTAGATGTGCTTCCAGTCCTAACGGAAGTTCATGTATAATGTGTTTGTGTAACAACATTTTGTTCCTTATGATACTGTTTTTACCCTCAGATACCATTTATATGTAGATTGAGTGCCCAACGTAAATGACACTTCTAAAGGACGTCCGATCCGTCACAAATGTATATTATACACTCCCACGTCTCGATACATGCCTCCGTCCTTTTTATATTGCATACTTCTTGATCGCATCTGAATTGATCGCAAGTGAACCTTACTGCGGGAATACAAATCTGCCGGTGTAGATGTGCTTCCAATCCTAACGGATCTTCATGCATAATGCGTTTATGTAACATCGTTTTCTTTCTTATGATACTGTTTTTACTCTCAGATACCATTTATATAGGTTGAGTGCCCAACGTAAATGACACTTCTAAAGGACGTCCGATCCGTCACAAATGTATATTATACACTCCCACGTCTCGATACATGCCCCCGTCCTTTTTATATTGCATACTTCTTGATCGCATCTGATTTGATGCAAGTGAACCTTACTGCGGGAATAAAAATCTGCCGGTGTAGATGTGCTTCCAGTCCTAACGGATCTTCATGTATAATGTGTTTGTGTAACATCGTTTTCTTTCTCATGATACTGTTTTTACTCTCAGATACCATTTATATAGGTTGAGTGCGCAACGTAAATGACACTTCTGAAGGATGACCGATCCCGGGCCGTTACAAATGTATATTGTACACTCCCACGTCTCGATACATGCCGTCGTTCTTTTTATATTGCCTACTTATTGATCGCATATGAATTGATCGCAAGTGAGCCTTGCTGCGGGAATACAAATCTGCCGGTGTATATGTGCTTCCAGTCCTAACGGAACGAATCAGGTCACGTAACTATCTACACAGCGATAACGTAAGTATAATCAAGCCCGAAGTCCGACCGCAACCTCGCTTTTTTTTGTTGTGCCCCCCACTGCTTCTCGCGGTCCCCTTTGTACCGGTATGCACTTTCTGACAGAGTGCACCCAACATTAGAGTAAGCGTGGTATGACAGGAAGGGAAATCCAATAATAAGATGATGACTGCCTTGACACCCGTCCTCCCCGGAAATAGCACCTATACAATTGTTTTCCAAAGTCTGTACGGGTTTTACGTTTTTTTGGACGCTCCTTTTTTGTTTACTGTCCCCTTTTTTGTTATCGCGAGTTCCGTTCTACACTTCTAAGCCTCGTGTTTTGCCCGTGTCCGTATTCTGCAACCACGCATGGCTGACCATACTGTCTGAGCATACGTGCGCCTTCGACTGTGTGCAGAATTAATTTCTTACTGAATACACAAATAATTATTGATTATGCAAGTTCCGACCGAGTGCGCACGATTTGCCGAAGTATTAGATTTTGATTGCAAAATAATAACTGTACGATTCGAACGTCATCAGAATGATGTATACAATTACAATTTGACACCGTTCATTTCCGAGTTATATAAGTACAAATTGTAACAACTTAAAATTGGATGTTACATCGCACTGAAATCGCGAAGAAAACTCTGCGACAACGCCGGAATATTTGTGCTATACAATATTTATTAGCGTTTTAATATATTTTATAAGTGTATGAAACAAACCCTTGACGCGCAACCGGTACCGATGCTACAAAATGTTCGACGTATAGAGGTCCACTTGAACAGATGCTCCCGCCCAACGCCCAAATCACCGACATCTTGGAATCACCTACAGGCGTCAACGTGGTCACCGACATATTATGTCGAGATGGGAAGGGGATGACAAGACCGCCATCATCATGAAGAGCCCTGATTGTGGTAGGGCAGCATTTGTCTTCGCCGCATCGACCGTCATGACTTGTGGGCACGAATGTGAACCCCCTGTCCGTGTATTTCTTGAAGCACGGATACGCTCTTTCTCGAGAGCGGGAGTCGGTAATGATGCTCCAATTCGGGATGCCTCTCTTCGCCAGGGTAAGGGCGGGATATGCGCAATACAGCACTTCCCAGTTGAAGAAATTCATGACAAGGGATGAATGGAAGTAGAATACGGCTGCTGCTGCATCTTCTCCACGAACAACCATCAAATTCACCAAGTGTAGTCCTTTGCGAAGCCAATGAATTCGAAACAGACCGGCGTCCGTGGAGTAATGGTTATCGAGGTTCGAACTCCTATCGATGGTGAAGAACATATCTTGTTGGAGAAAAGCTAAAGCTGCAGCTTCCGTGTCCGCACACGTGTAGATATCCAAATCGTTGGGAGAGAAGCTGTTGTCGAATAATACTGAGAGTGCCGAGGAACCAGATATGAGACTCCGAGTTTTGCGAAGCATGTTCAGGCAGAGGTCTGGATCGAGACCAGCCGAAGACAGTATTTTCCGAATCCTGGTCTCAATTAAGGACGGTTCGAGGCTAGGTACTACTACCAATAAGATAATTTTAACAGTATGCAACTATCATTTACCTTGATCAACGACTGGCATGTATGGAGGGAAGACTTTGTTGAAGGCGAGTGAATTTCGGAGTGTGTTGAGTCGTTAGTTAAGGCCTCATGGGTCGTGATCGCATCGTATATGATCGGAAACTTTCGAAAACCCACTCATCACCTGATGATCGCACCACACACTTCATTTACACTTCTTTCTTCCATCTATCCTCTCAACTGCATCTATCCGTATGGTATGATACTGCTCTGTATGATATGGAACCAATAGCAAAGGCACACCTGCTTCTGAGACAACGGATTGGACGTATAATTATACATATTTGAACTTCTTGATATTCTATGTTATCACACCATTCCCCGGGCATAATATAAGACCTTCGCCTTCGGTGTTATTCCCCATTTTAGTGATTTGAGAACCGCTCGATTGTACATCTGACTTCCGTGAACACCAATTTAGTTCGTCAATGGCTTCATAAAATTACTGACCAAACAAAATATCAGTCTCGTCGACCAACTGATATTGGGATTGACGACGTTAATCCGTATGCTATTTAACTTATTATATTATGAACTGCCAGATTCGTTGTGCACTTCTAGCATAGCATTAACTACTTGCAGGCGATGCAATTTAGGGCAACCGACGTCTGATTTACGATTTTCCTGACTTGAATGTGGAATCTGAGGTGCATACTGTGCCGCCCTATCTGCGACCAAGAAGCAATCCCCTGTCGTCCTACCGAGTTGCAGAATCTATCAATGTATAAACATTCTCCCTATCTATTTGATACGCATCGGATCGCAATAACCATTTGATACTTACGTGAGTTCTCGTATCATTCGTTAAGTAGTGGGTATTGTGTTTTGCCAGATTTTGTCGCTTTTAAAAAAAAGTACTTCCCTTGTCGAAGCACCTGTCCAGTAACGACCGTGGTCCACAAGAATCATCACCATAATTTTTAAGCTTCTGCTGGTAGTTTGGATTATGCGGGAGACGGAAGAATAGTGGTATTCACATCAATGGCACGTGTAGGCGTTCGTTATTCAAACGACATATCCATCCGCATTATTTAATAACTATACATCTATATCATGCTGTCGATTACTGGATCTAACCTGCCACCAAATTCTCTTACACTTCAGGTCTTACAATCGGCTGTTTGATTCAATGAGACTATATATTTATAACCACATCCGTGGCCTTCTTCGTAAAATGGGAAATTACATAAGGGAACGAGCACACCTTTTCGTATCAATCATATACGATCCAAATTTAAATTTCGGAGGTTTTCAGCTCTCTTATTGAATACACCATTCTGATCGCATTCGCATTGATCGCATCCGTACGTTTCTGCGGGATTCTGTTATATATATCCAACGTGATAAATATACATTAACCCTTTTCGTTCGCACTATCGGTTGAACACTTCTTGTTCTTTTTCAAGTTATGTTTGTATGCTGATCAACGCAATTCCATTAACAGTAGTTTGAATGAGATTACAAAGTCTATATTTGATCAATGCGGACGGTGTTACATCTTTTATAATGGAATCTCTGACATACAGACACGGCTCCTTCCCATCCTTCTTTGCTTCTACAGTCCACTCAATTATATATTACTAATGTAAGACATTTGGAATCCAAAACAGAGTGAAACAAGTCTGCTGTATAATGAGTTGTCGCATCGGGTGACCACCGTCGTGTGCAGTGTAATACAATGCTTCGAATGTCTATTATAAGAAATATCTATTTACATATAAGGTCACAGTGTCAAAGCGTCAATTGTCTATCTCCCATCTTGATAAAATGATGGCAACCGATGTGTGCTTTTCTGAAACTCTCATTCAATCATATATCAATTTTTTGTGCGAATACAATCAGACTTTGAATGGTACGCATTATTTATTCTCGGATATGCGTCGATTTTTAACGGAATGTCTGTAGCGAAATGCTTATGTGATTGCCCAGATGAAATTATAGCGGAGATTTTACTCCTAGTGCCTCGAAGCTTCGAATGGTATCCAGAATTATATTACGCCTCACGACGAGAATTTGCCTTCCTTTCTCGTCGATTTCTTCAAATTGTCACCAGCGATTCACGTTTTTGGTCATATATATTCCTTGATGAACGTACTCGAGCTTCGACGCTGGCCAAAATTGTGGAGTTGGCTAATGATGCACCTGCAATCTTGAGCATCCGCACGCTACCATCGTACTCCCTCCTCCTTCCTATTCCATTCAGGTCGGAATCTATATCGACAACGGGTCCTTATCCGGTGCATGACGCGCACTGGGACGCTATGTTCGCCATACTTTCACTCATCGTACCCAATTTTCGACACTTCTTGCTCAAGACAAGCACGTGTACGGATACGGACCATATCCTACGCAGAGTAAACACGCTGCACAGCAAGTCTATATCTTCGATTAACCTCGACATCGAAGTGAGAGACTTGTCGATACAACGTTTATCGGATCGTGCACATCCCCAACCATTCGGAGGAACTATGCCGACTCTTCGTTCTTTAGTGATGGAGGATATGTTCCTGATATGGTCGACCCCCATCTTTTCGAACCTCACCTTCCTCCACATCGGAACCCCGGGTGCTCGGGGTTGTATTCCGACGGTGGATGACCTTTTCACGTTGCTGCGAGCGGCAAATCGCCTCGTTGCTTTGGGATTCATCAATGTGGTGGTCCAGGATTTTCACCAATTCACCGGTTACCCGCCCGTCATGAATTACATGACGGAACTCGCATTTACTTGTTGCTGTACCAGCTCCAACTGCTTCTTGTCGACGTTGGGACTACCTGCCCTACGTACCCTGGATATGGCGATTAACGAAGGGGAAGTAGAAGAACTCATAACCGATTTTACGCGTCATTGCACACGACTGCTCGGTTGCATTACGTCCATTCAGATCGACGTTGACCTATCTATGACTAGCTTCTTGTCTCTCTTGGCGGTTCTGCCTAATGTGGAACGCGTGGATGCTCGGCCGATGAAGACACTATTGCATTTGCATCTGCATGCGGTGCTGCTTTATTGGACGGACTTATGTCCTAAACTGGACCTCATCTGCATCGACGAATGCATCGAAAACAGAATCCTGGATGGGATGCTTACGAAATCTAGTGAAACCCGTCCAGACGTCAACCTCCGTATAGTTTCTTTGGTGGGAATAGACACGAACGGATACGTGTCTATACCATATGTCTCATGGATGGAGGATGGAATAATACGGTCTAAACCAAGCGCTTTCGATCTGATGGATCCATATTTTTTACGAGCCATGTAGACGCTGAATACTTGTGTATATGAAAGTCTTAGTGTAACGTCTTACCATGTATCTCCTTGTATACTAGCACCGAAATTTATCAACCTCGTTACTTTATCTCTCTTTCTGTTGCAGTAGTCGACCTCGATATCGTCTTGTCATGGTTTAAAGCTCTACAAGTACGTATAAAGGCAAATGGTTCGTCATCTAAATGTTTGGAGCTACGATGTATGAAGCGGACGACGGCTACTTTAGAGCTTATAAATGCCTTTGGGTTGAAATCTTGTACGCGCAATATACCGAACACAGATGCAATGTAAAGTTCATGACCATTGTCCACCGGTTATCCGGAAACGACCTGCATATTTTGGTCAAGCCCGAGCTTTGCGAGGGATACATAAATAAAATTTTCCGTCCGCGGCGTCTATCCATTGATGGTTTTGTCGTCGACAACGGCTGAAGAAGAGTGGAGGCGGACATCATGCGTGTGGTGACCTACACGCGGAGACAGACGTAAAGAAGGGAGGGCAGCATATATGGTTTGGCGGCTATGTATTCTTTCGGCAATAAACGTAGTGCATGTCGCACATATGTTCTAGATGAATATTGCTGAGGAGAAACACGGTCAGATGTTCGGATAGAACCGACACATTGGTCACCAATGAGTCAATGACCAATATATTTTTATTTCTATTATGTATGTTTCGTTTTCCCGGTGCTTTAACGATGCCGCGATAGTCTTTTTTTTTTTTTTTTACCTGAATTCCATTTTAAAGAATAGCGAATGCGTTTCAGGACAAACTACTGTGATCGTTATGGAATACGTGTAAACACTATCATCGTTTGGAGCTACTTGTACATCTGTGGATGTGTTTACTATCGACTATTTATGCGTCATTTTCCGGTTAATCTCAAGTCGCTTCCGTATCTTCGTCGTTTACCGTCATCAACTTCATTTTTTTGCGGGCTTCGCCTACAACATCTTCTTGTAAAAAATCGATCGCCTTCCGTCGTAAAGTGACTTGCGTGCTAGGCTTAATCTTGTTGCGGAGTGATTCCGCACTCTAGGTATTACGATCGGACTTGACGTGCTTTAATGTCTAGCGACGCACTTTGGATAGGGTATTGTCCAACAATACCAGCGATAACAGTTGGAGGTGAATGCCAACCATATTCTGTTTGTTGAGATGTGCGACAACAGACGATCTGATTTCAACAACGTCACCACATCTGAAGTTTCCGGGATACGCCGCATAAAGTCTTCGTACAGGAATGACGTCAGTATGTAAACTACAGGATTATAAGGCTCACTGTTTCTTATCAGTTGTTAGACTGTAGTATTTAACGACGTTGTCGACGGTATGTACAAGACCGGACCCTTGGAACTTTTTGAACACATCAAAAGGATCTACTCCCTTCGCAAATTCGACGACAACAGCCCCAGGTTCGTCTGAAATCCGAGAGAAATAGTTTGTGCTGCTGTTCAGTTGAGCAGCTGCTGCATCTTCTCCAATTCTCCATGGCTTAACGCGACGACCGCGCAAGAATCGACTGAAAACGGAGTGTATAATGTTCGTATTGTTAGCTCCACTCTCGAACAGTGCGCTGCCCATGCCAACAAGTTGAATCCTCTGGCTTAGATGTGCAGCTTTACTTATGTTGCATCTGTTCGACATTAGTTTCTGATCAGAACGTTCGGTAATTTCACTGACTTTGCCATATTGGTACCGGCAACCACATCCACACGCGATAATATGCCCTGCATCCGAAACACGACCTCGCAGTCTGGCTTTCCGTCATTAGATACAGTCACCAGACGCCATTGTTTCTTCTCGGCGCCAGTCTGTTGTAACATCAGTCTTTCCACCTGCAATGCGAACGGTTAGTAAATATCAACCAATGCTTATGAACTCCAATTACATCCACATCGCACAGGTGTTGCACGGCTTGATCTGGGACGGTCCGCATTTCTTTAACAGCGGCATCCAATATGCTTTCGAGGGCAATACCTGATACAGTATGTATGATTAATCATAAGAACCTGAAACACCACTACATTTGCATACCTGCAGCTATACGGTCGTAGTTGCTGTCTAATTCCATCTGGTGCGCGCTTCAAATCGATGGAACAGTAATATTGCTATGTTCCGACCATCCCTTCATAAAGCATGAGTCGTGTCGGCACTACCGTATCTGGACTACCATATCGGCTCTAACGTATCTGGACATCTTTTCGATCCCACGTTCAATTTGAAATATCAGTAGATCGGGGACAGCGCGTATTCTTATTCTTAAATCGGAAACTTCTTTGCTAACGTCGACATCCACTTAGGCTCCGATTAGTTCGCGGGCTGGGCACCGACTGGTTGGTTTCAGAAGCTTGTTAAATCCTATCGTGGAGTCGGCTCTTACCCAGACCCACCTACAGATCCAGGGTCCATGTATAACGGAACTATCTTCGTCTGCTTAAATCAACGGATCTCCTATCCCGTGGCTGGAATGCTCATAAGTCCGATCCCATGGCAGAGGAACCGCACGACATGAGTAGAAACCCGTTAGTTCACCTATACTGCTTGAATTCCAACTATTATGACATTGCTCTATAGTCTCACTGACCGATCTGCATACTCTTCGTCAAGACACAGCGGACGGTGAATGTATTGACCTTTAATCTATATAATTATATTGACCCGTGTTACAGTGTCGCCCAGTTTTTAGATTTATCAGCTTCAGAGTCGTAGGTCTACTATCATATCATACACCAAAACGATCTGATGTTTAACCCATAGTGACTAGGGCTCCGACCCGTGCCCGTCGATGACGGAGTCGACGTACGGACGGTACGGGTACGGACCCGTCCGTGAGAGCCTTGGAGGCTTCGCAACTACGGGACGGATACGGGACGGGTTGGCCCGTATACGGAGCACCCGTACCCGTCCGTCGACCGTCGATCAACGGGTCCAACAGGTTGCATGATCCGGCCAATTCGGCGAGCCAAAAACACTGGTGCTAGGGTCCCACGATGCTCGCTAGCGGTGAACAACCTTACAATCAAGTGTCAAAAAGTCGGCGGCGGCCCAATCTTACTCAATCTCAAGTGCGGCTACGTAAAAAGGGACGTAGTAGGGACGTACGTCATTATTTCTGGACTCACGACTTCAATTGCTTGTGTGCAATTTTGACTATGAGCATCCTGGAGCCAAAACCAATGGCCCGCGACTCAGTAATAGACTTGGGGCTGTCCATCAGCCCCATTTAAACATGACCTCAATTATTCTTGGCACAAAACTGACGCTGCGCGCCTATCACCCGTCTTCGACGGCCGTAACCCGTCGAACGGATGTACCCGTCCGTTTTGGCTTGCTGAGAGTCAGGCCAACGGGACGTTGACGGGACGGATGGTGTCAAAAACGGCCGTAGATCGCCCGTTCCGTTCGACGGGACGGACGGATGGGAGCCCTAATAGTGACGGTGACGATTTTTCTGAACACTCAGAATCGTTAGTTGCTTAGAATTTCATCTTTAAATTTGCATACTACTGCTAACAATTTGTCATATTTAAAGTGAACAACGCGAACAATCATTGTCTAGCGCCTTGTAATTATTTCACTACCGTTTCACTACGGCTCTCAACCTCTTGTTTAGATCAGATATGAGCGAACTGGAGATGACTGCTGAAGACCACACTCATCGGGATATCGAGCCCATACACTCTTCCGATGAACCTGGACGTCAAAAAATTAAACGCAAGAAGATTGACAACGCATCCGGTCAAAATTCTGAAGTCGACAGCGAAATGGACGGAGACAACTCAACAATTGTAACTCGCCAGCCAGTTCACAAGCGCAAACGGTGATCTCAAACATGGTCCATTGTAGCTCATAGTTATGCTTTCTAATTGCCTTGAAGTTTGCTTCCCGATAGCGACCTCGAAAATGACGGTGAAGAGTCTCGAGATATGTAAAATAATCATTAAATATTATTCGCAATGATTATCTGACTACCTGCAGAGTTGAACCACTCGAGAAGGGAGACCGGTAAGTAATACCCATACATCAGTGATTGATTCTCACTTTATAAGGATGTATACCAGAACCAGCGGAGTTAAAACAAGGTCCTTAACATTTAATATATGAGTAGGACGTTATGCTCATAAGTTGACGCCATGTATCTATTGCAGTCTGCTCAGCAAACCAATGACTACCAGGCACGTAATCTTTAAATCCGTCGTCGATGATTAAACCGTGTATTAGATCGTCTAGTCGCTCAACTTTATCCTCCGATTCAGATCCCTCTGGTCAAAACTCAAAAATTGTACTCCGTATCCCTGCATCTGCTATTCAAAAACAATCATCCGTTCCGGATCTGGATCCCGCGGAGACCGTAGTAAACAGGTAGCTATCGTTTTCGATATCGACATTGACCCAATTTTGAAGAAATAATGTAATCTGACTTGCTCTTAGCTTGAGTGTGTCCGATCCTTCGTCCGATGGAGGAGCAGCGATGGATGTATCTATCAGTAAAAATTCAAACAGTTATGTAGCTTCTGGAGACGAACATATGATGAACGACGGGTTAGTAATTTTTGAGTGGTTTTCATTCAGATATTAAACACAATTATATAGATTGGAGCTCAAGCTTAAAACGTTGAGATTTTTTATACGATATTCATTTGTACTAATTATCTACGCACAGAATGCTCGCTGACATGCTCAAAGAGCAGATTCCCGCTTTGACCCAGTTCATTGCGACCCAGTTTCAGAGTCACTCACGGATTGATGTTGATCCTTCCCTTAAATATCTATCCTCTTCCGAGGTGGGTACCCAATAGTATATGGGATCTGCACTTAATACTTCGAAATAATATAGACCATATCGACGCTACCTCACGACGCTACTGCGTTAGAAGAATCAGCTGTGAGTCTCCTGTGTATAACCATAATCTGACGTATTAATTAGAGGATGGTGCGGGGTTAAAAAGCCATCTATCACACAGTCCCAGTCACTGTCTGCCCCTTCGTAAGTTTATGAACCACTAGCCTGTTATTCGTCCTCGATGTACTAACAACATCTTAGGACACCACTTGAGATGTCTGCTGTTGCTGCTGGGAAACAAAAAGCAGTGGATATCAATCCCTTGGATTCCAGGTAGGCAAATTTATTGACGGTCTTGTAAATTGCTATTAATTAATTTCAGTGTTGATGCTACGAACGTAGATTTGAGCGTTCATGCTGATACAACAGATGCGGATGGAAAACCCAGGTTAGTGGTTATATAAGTATTTACTAAATTACGTTCCGACGTTATACTATTACTCCGTTCAGTTGCATTAGCCAATCCAGTCAGCTCGAAATTGGACATATTCCTACGCTGCTTGAAATGCAATATTCTCAAAGCAATAGTATCCTTGGAGCTTTTGCAGGTCTTTCTTCAGCATCTAGTGGTGACCCTGTGGAGTATGGCTGCGTCATTTGCTACTATTTAATATTCTAACAATGTATATTTAAGGGAAGAGATCCGACGTATGTTTCCGCCGCAGTCTGGTTCTTCGTTGTACGATTATTATATCTTGGTTTCACTTCTTATCTTTAATTTTCTTCATCAGAGGCAGCTCATCGAATACCATATCTACATCGACACATACTACAAAAAAATCGGGAGTTACCCTCGACGATTTAACTATGTTTAGAGTTAAATTGTTAGTGGGTATAATTCACTCGCAATTTGTATCTGACCCTGCATACTGTCAGTAATCCTCATCAAATATGTGGTGTTAGTGATCCCTCGCTTCAAGATGTCAAACTAGTCGGCGCGTATAAAAATCTGCCTAACCTTCCGTATGTATTACCGTCCGCCCCCCCCCCCTAATATATATATATATATATCTCTTTATATCTCTTATTTTTTGGTTGTATATTCACATGAACTACAGCGGAGGCATGTCGGTTAATGCATCTTGGGATCCTTTCCCGATCGAGGATCAAATCGGCGGACGCGTTGCTTTCTCTAAGTGGGGAAACATCATGGAAGATGCTCATCCAAAGTGCGTACATACTTGGATTTTTTTTTCCCGTTTATTCACGCACTTCTAGAACCATTTATACCGCGGTTACTTTTACTCGATCTGGGCGACACATCAATCCCTCTCGCGTTTCCCCAGCGATGATGAGCATCCGCCCTACCCATACGACTCCAATCATGCAAAGATTGTGTGTCGACTTTGATACCGCCGTTTGCATTTCTTGTGGAATGTGTGTGGAGAGTAACATCATATATCCTGTTGCTAGTTCGGCTCAACCTCCTCGCTGGCGTAAATTCATCGCTCTCCTTCTCCACAATCAGGATTTCGAGCGATGGGAATCGTTTATGTGCGTCTGTTTTAATGAACCCGTCATGCATACCGCCATGGTATCGCTTGCGTTGCATATCCAATCCCGTCTTAGTCCACTCAATAACAAACCACAAGGTATGTCCGCTATGCATGATCTCTTTATATATATATATATATATAACTCACTCAATTCGCTTTTTTCACCAGGTCAATTCAGACCTGAACGTGCCAAAAAATTTAAATCTTTGACGACCTCTTACCCATCTACTTCGAAATCTCAGCCAAAATCGCGTTTGCCAAGACAATCTGGTCCATCCAATATCGGTTACCCCTATCCGGTGGAATATAGTCTGAATTATGAAGATTCTGGTAAGCGGACGAAATTACAAATGATAGCATGTATATGGTCGCAATTTACTGATATTTTATATTATTATAGTCCCTACATTTGACGCTCATGGAATCGAATTTGACTTTACCGCCGACTTATCGAACCTGGCTACTAAACTCCCCAAATGGGAAGATGACATTCCAACCAAGGCCTTCATTGTCGTTGGATATTCTGTCGCGACTTATATGTCGACTGCACGGGACATCCAAGGAAAGACTATACACATCGGAACTAATTTGTTGTGGATTGTGGTATGTGGAACGCCGACGAAAACCGATGTGGACGACGATGACGACTAAAATTCTTCCATATTGTCATTGCAATCGTATATACCGAGTTACATCTTTCATTCGATCCTCCAAATGTAGTATTCTGTGTTGTAACTCGCAAAGCTCCGATGTCAAATGATCAATTATATCTCCTTTGTCACCATCCGCAGGCATTATTCCTGTGTCTTTGAATTTGGCTTTAATGAAGCTACAATGGCTGACTCTTCGTCCGCTTACCTCGATAAGTTCTGCGTTTGCGGTGCTTAGCTCCGTTTCGTCTGTTGTTTTTGGTCTGTCGTATATTTCCAGCGTTCATGACCATGAGAAATACGTCCATGCTCGGAAAAAACGCATCCTTGGTAGATTCGAATAAAAACTGCAGTTTGCGACTGCAAGCCATTTTTGCAACCCTGCAACCTCGACAGACGTAGTTGTCGGACTCTATGATACACTTCTTCCTGCTACGACTCGAGGAGCACCTATGGCAATCCTCGTTTGACCTATGAGTTGTAGCTAGAGTCCATTAAATATCCACACTACCTCAGGATGTAAATGATTCCAGGTCGTTAACTCTTGGCATCCGATCCAGATGCCTTCTGCATTTTTGATTCGTCTTGTCAGATACGACACCTTTCTCCAAAAGGCTGCAACCGTTTCAGCAGAAGGAAACACCGGCGGTACAGTGAAGTCGCCCTCGGTCATAGATTAAAACGAATACTTCAATCGATGGGTCGGATCAACTTGTATGAACTCGTGATCAGACTTCTTCCACGGATGTGCTTCTTTTGCTCCCTTTTATAAGAACGCAAACCCATTTTCCCATCATGCTGTCGCATCTGCTTCCCTCTTACTTTGTCACTCTATCCGTCCACTATACCTTGCTTGTCTGCTGTAAAAAAATTAAAAAATTAAAACAACGATGCTCGTCGACATATATGAGGAACCGGAGACGTTATGTAAGTATATAATAGATTATCAATTTACTGACTAATTTAATTGCGATAGCTACGCGACCCAATCCCCCTCTTCAACTCGGTGAACCCTTGCTCATGCAACTTTATGAATATGATTCGGTATCCTCTACTACGGACTTTAACACATCATATGCACATTCAGACACGATTTTACCTTCGCACACATCATATATTGTGAGTATCTAAACGACGCCCCGACATTGCTACATATGTACACATAGCCTAAATACAATGTCGTTACGCATCTGGGTCTGAAACCCCTAATTGCAACGCCGCTCTTCCCTGCACGCCCATCTCAACGTCTCGCGTATGACACTCCCTATACTGAAGAGTCAGTTTATATTATATTATTTGTATAATTGTAAACAATAATCTTATTTTTAATTTTTAATTTATTTAGGTTTCCGTATAAGGATAAGTACACCCTTTTTACATATCTCATACCTTCGGTCGATGCGATACACATCTTGGCTACAGCCTATCAAAGTATCTATAAAAAAGTGTATACAACCATGCGTTGTATTTACGATATCACGCATTCCATGCGGAGTGCTACAAATCCGTTTGAAATATTAACGGTAGTTGCACAAATTACCAATGTAATGCAGCTGGTAACACAATCATGTATAACATATTGTACTGTAAAAACGAAAGAAACTGTACCACACCGATTAGGGGGTGGATTTCGAATCAATGGTAAATTACCATCTGAAGTGGTTATTCCATATATATTGGGAAACAACGGAATTGAATTTGACCTCACGGATAGATTTAATTTTGAATTTCAGTGTCCAATGTCAGACATTGATAATGTATTAGCCACAAATGATCTGTTTATAGCGGCTAATGTTCCGTGGTCAAATTTGATGGCCATGTTGACACGTCAAGAACTCACTCATACAGGAAAGGTACATGGTATTAACATACATACTCGATTAAATGTCAAACAAGCGCGTGTTTTTCTTGCAACTCACGAATGTATACATTGCCCTTTTATTGTATCCATTTTTAAGAGAATGCCTCTAAACCCTGCACATATAAAGCGAGATAAGAAGCCTGTTATAGTGTATTCCAATGCATATAAGCGACGCGATGCTCGCATTATCGCTGAAACAGCAAAAAAACTCAGATATTATCGTAAAAAAATGTTTAATGAACTGCTACATTCGGACTTCCCTCCTGAACCACTCGGGAGTGAAGAAATTCATAGAATTGTTAGTGGATGTTGTACATCCATGCTTCCAAAAAAATTTATAGAAGCAGGATGTGCTGTATGTGGTATATTAATACATTCAGATGAATTGTCTTTGTTATCCGAATTTCCTGGAGATCTTAGCATTTTGTCTGCAGACGGTAAAGGAGTCACTAGGAAAGAACGATTTCATCATCAAGACCCTATAGAGGAACTTGACGGTCCCATACTAGTTGAAGGCTGCACACATTTGTGTGTAGATTGCGAAAGTGCTCTATTGAAATCAACGATTCCAAAGAATGCTATAGTTAATCACTGCTGGCTAGGAGAGATACCCGAACAATTAAAAGATCTGTCTTATGCGGAAAGTATAATGATTGCTAGGATCAGACATAACAGATGTGTGATGAGAGTGAATTCAGGTCGGGTTAGGATGCATGCAAATGCAATTATGTTTGCTCAGCCTGTTGCCAAGGTGTATATGAAACTACCCCCATCTCGTGAAGAAATGAGTGAGGTCTTAGCCTTTATATTTACTGGATCAGCTGCACCAACTCAACAGGATTTCGATCGTACTCCTATGTTGGTACGAAGAAATAAAGTTCTAGCTGCCTTAGAATGGCTTAAACTTAATCACGAAGACTACATAGATCTTGAAATATCACATGAGAACCTGTTATCGTACAAGCTGTATGATATACCAGTAGTTGTTGATTATAAAAGAACGCATGAAGATCCACACGATTCTATCCCTGACATTGCCAGAAGTACACACGATAAACACGAAGAACACGGAACAACTGACGGTAAATGCTCTTTTGCTGTTCATGGTCTGACCTCGTCACAGTATTCAACAGCATCCATGACCTCAATAAAAGCTATTGCATTAGAGCATCTTACAAGAGAAGGAAACATGTTGGGAATTGGAAGAAGTGATGTTCCCGAACCTATGTTTCACAATGTGAATGCATACCCTGGCATGTTCCCTTGGTTATTTCCTTACGGGAAAGGAGGGATTGGACATGAGACACATCATCATGTCTTGTCGGATAAAGCTAGAAAACGCAATTTATTGTTATATCATGATAAGCGGTTTCAAACCGATATGTATTTTCCTATGATAGCTTTTAATCATGAACAGATAAAATCATCTGGGTATGGGGGTAACATATTTGTGAAACGATCAAATTTCAAAAATACATCAGATAGAATTGCTAGGTTAGATCCTAAGGTAGTTGGCGACATAGCAGACAAATTAGCGGCTGGTCTCAACGTCAAACCTGAAACTGATCAAGAAAAGGATTGTTTTAATTTATTACATGACCTGGATTCAATAGGAGCATATGTGAAAGGTTCGGCCACTAGTAAACGGCACATGCGTAACCAGATCTGGTCCACAACAGCCTTTCTAGGTGCTCCATCTTGGTTCATAACCATGGCTTGGAATGATAATGCCCATCCGCTTGCATTGTACTATGCTCAGGAAGATGTAATATATAGACCACATATGCGGACATCCGATGATAGATATCGCCTGATGTCCAAAAATCCCGTAGCCGCTGCTAGATTCTTTGACTACATGGTAAATGTATTCATAGATGAAATACTATGCTGGGAGAAAGAAGATAGAGGTGCATTTGGTCATACTGATGGATTTTATGCTGTTGTGGAACAACAAGGAAGACTAACTCTTCACCTCCATTCTCTATTATGGATTCAAAATTCACCATCACCCCAAATCATAAGAGACAGATTACTTGCAAAGGAAGAAGTATTCACAAACAAGTTAATTGAATATTTGGAGTCCAGCCACCAAGGGGAATTTGTCAATGGAACATTAGATGCAGTACGTGCCAGGGTAAATGCGGATCCAACTGCCGAAGATGCTTTATCAGGAGATCCCATATATAAAGTTCCTACTCAAACTCTACCAATAGGACCTCCACCTCTATGCAGTACTGGCTGTGATATATCTTGTATAGAGTGTATAAAACTGAAAAACTGGTGGATTAAATACGAAAATGAAATTGATGATCTGTTATTACGTTCTAACATCCACAGCTGCAAACACTCAGTTACAGATATTGAAGCTGAAGAAGCCAAAAAGGACTGGCGACACAGCTCTAGCAGTAAATTTACCAAACATAGAGTCCATGAGCGTAGGGGTTGTCTATCTAAAAATGGGATATGTAAAGCTCGCTTTCCTAGAGATATATATTACGAGACGACTGTAGATTCTGATGGTCATATCAACATAAAGAAACATGAAAGTCATATGAATACAATATCTAGAATAATAACATACTGGTCTAGATGCAACACAGATGTGTCTAGTATGCTATCAGGAACTGCCGTAAAGGCCATAATTTCATATGTGTCTGATTACATATCAAAATTAGGTTTGAAATCTTATCAGGCTTTTGCTTCCGTATTTGACGTGTTCGAAAAAAATGTTAATGTACAACCATCTATAGGTATACATACTGAAATCACAAGAAAAGTCCTGGTACAGATGATTAATTCTATGTCTACTAAAATGGAGATAGGCAGTCCTATGGCGTCAATGTATCTATTGGGTAATCAAGATCATTACACCAGTCATGCATATGTTAATTTTAGTTGGAGGACGTATGTGAACTTTGTACAAAACTATTGGATCGGCCAAGTAAATGATGAGAACATAAAAGTGGACGAAATAGAAGAAGACAGTATTGCCCTTCATAATAATCACGGAGAAGTTGTAGGCTCTTCTATCATAGATGACTACTGTAAACGGCCAACAATATATGAAAGAGTTAACCTATATGAGTGGATACAGACACATCAGAAGACGGAATTAAATAATAAAGAGAAATTGGAATTTATAGAAGAAAGGAATCAACACCTGCTGTGTCTTCTAGAATTCGACCAATTGTCTCCAACGGGTTCGATAGATGATAGTGAATTAGAGACCGACTCATTTATAGATCATGATAGTGTATCAATATATTCCGATATCCGATCTACAGCCAGTATACAAAGCACATGGAGTTGTGAAGATTCGGACGAGCATATAGTGAACACTCAGACCAGACTTGACAAGGAAAATAAATTCATAAAACATGCATTTCAAGATGATCACAACGAAGTGGATTCATTTGGGGTGTTTTGTGACTTTTCTAGATTACATAATATAATCCCCAATTTTATGGGTGGTGCTCTTCCGAGATCGGATCGCGGGGACAGAGAGTATTACTGCATGTCTATATTAACTAAATTCAAAAACTGGCGCCATCCGCAAGATCTTAAAGACTCTATATCTACGTGGGATCAAACCTTCCTTGAACATACATTCAGTGACAGACAGAAAGAATTGATTAAGCACTTTGGTCTGAGATATGAATGTAATGACGCTAGAGACGATCATTATGCAATAATGCGAAAAAAAATGGCAGAAACTGAGCATGTGTTTACTTCACATTATGCTAATAACATGCTAGGAGAAAAAGATGACTTTGCAGATTTTATCAGTGAACCTGAAGACGACGATGCCTATGAGACCCTTCCGAGATCGGTTGGTGTTTACACAAGGAAAATGAGAAAAGAATTAAATGACATACGAGGTCTGTTAGCCACTGCCAAATGGCTGAACAGATCGACAGATGGTTTATTACCGTTACCCAACGAGCGGTTATTCACACCTTTCAAAACAAGATCTTCATGGACTAAGATAGTAAAAGATACTCGTAAATTACATACCATGAATAAACTAGCCAACATGCCTACTGGTGAACCCAACATCCATAACAATCTATCAAATCACGGACATAATTCTGTGGATATTTTACCTTTTAGTTATTTCAAACCTAAAACTGTGATTGCTTTTGATGAAAATGTCAAATTTAAAAATCAATGCTGCTTAGCTTATACTTTAAATAAAGAACAGGAGAGAGCATTTCGCATAATAGCTGATCATGCCTCTTCCAAACAGCCTACTCCTTTGAAGATGTATCTTGGTGGTATGGGAGGTTCTGGTAAATCTCAGGTTATAAAAGCTGTTCGAATGTTCTTCGAACTTAGGAAAGAAGAATATCGCTTCCTTGTATTAGGTCCCACGGGATCATCTGCAGCACTAGTAAAAGGTTCAACATACCATTCAGTGTTCAAAATTCCAAGAGACAACAAAGTTAAGAACAAAGAAGACATTGACGGAATTTTAAATGATGTTGCTTCGATGGCTGCCGTGAACGAAAGAATACAAGGAGTTGAATATATATTCTTAGATGAAGTGTCTATGGTATCTTACAATGATTTACAACTATTGGCTACTCAAGCAGCCAAAGCAAAAAACATACATGATGTCGAATTTGGAGGACTGAGTGTCATATTGGCAGGTGATTTTGCACAATTGCCACCAACAACGGGCCCCGCTTTATACAGCATACTTGATGCTGTAAAATTTGCTGACGCCAAAGATGAGTATAGTCAGAACTCCGTGCTCGGCCGTGTACTGTGGCATAAATTTACGACTGTAGTTATGTTGAGAGAAAATATGCGTCAATCGTCTGCGACAGAAGCAGATAAACAGCTGAGGACTGCTCTTGAAAATATGAGATATAGATCGTGCATGCCTGAAGATATTGCGTTCTTAAGAACCAGAGTTGCTAGTGATAGACCTGGTCATCCTCGACTAGATTCACTTATATATCGAAACGTATCTGTAATAACTGCTTGGAATATACATAAAGATGCCATAAACCAACTTGGCGCTGCCAGATTTGCTACTGATACAGGCCAAGAACTGAATGAGTTCTTTTCGG
Source organism: Mycena capillaripes (assembly GCA_029204075.1). Classification (NCBI taxonomy): domain Eukaryota; kingdom Fungi; phylum Basidiomycota; class Agaricomycetes; order Agaricales; family Mycenaceae; genus Mycena; species Mycena capillaripes. The sequence continues at coordinate 4,465,546 of JARHKZ010000003.1, read as the reverse complement.
TAGACAGAATGAGTATAAAGGAAAGAAAAGATAAATATAAATGGAAGAAATCTCATCATGCTAGAATCAAAAAGATTGGACCTACGATTCAAGAACAGCTATGGACAGCACCTCCTTCTGCCACATCAGAACAGGTCCCCGGTTGTCTCAAATTGTGCGTAGGTATGCCTGTGATGATAAAATCCAATAATGCAACAGAACTCTGTATAACACGTGGTCAGGAAGCTATCGTACGTGGTTGGGATGAAAGCAAAGGACCAACAGGAAAACGCATATTAGATACATTGTTCGTGGAACTTATAAACCCACCACACTCAGTAACAATTGGTAACCTACCGGAGAATGTTGTACCTATTCCGAGAACGTCAACAAATCTAATAGCATTATTAGAGGATGATACTTTGCTAAGTATCACAAGAGACCAAGTTCTTGTACTGCAGAATTTTTCAATGACAGATTATGGAGCACAGGGAAAAACCAGAAATCCAAATGTATGTCATTTAAACAACTGTAAATCTCATATGGCATACTATGTATGTTTGTCCAGAGGACATGAGGCGGAACATACTGTAATTATTCAGGGCTTCGACGAAGGAATGATAACAGGTGGTTTAAGCGGATTTATGAGACAAGAGTTTCGTGATTTAGAAATGTTGGACGAGATTACAAAACTTAAAGCTGCTGGAGAATTGCCGCCGTATGTAACTGGGGTGTACAGAAACAATCTATTGCAGACTTATAAGAAATGGAGAAAGGGAACTGCAGACCCTCCAGATCTTCATCCCAGCTTAAGACAAGCATACTCAGATCAATTCCTACATATTGATGTGATATACGATGACTGGATGCCTAGTACAGAAAAGCCATTAACAAATAAACGTAAGAACCTGGAAAATATATTAGATTCCACCACATCGCGTAAGAAGATTAAAATTGGCTCGGCAGCATGTATCACACCCACTGCAACGTCAAATAAAATCATTACATTATACAACGGTCCCAAAGGTTTGATATGGGATGGTGTTAACTGGAGCTGCGCGTATGATTCACTCTTCACAATTTTGATTAGTTTGTGGCAAGAAGACAATGCGCAGTGGACACTACTTTTCAATAACCTTCACCCTCTATTGGGCCTCTGGGCAAATGCCATGGCAGCGTATATTATGTATCCGGAAATACCCAGAAATCAAGTTAGGTCAATACTAACACTACAAGATCCTTATAAATTTCCAATGGGTCCCGTAGGAATATCATTGGATGTTCATGTATACTTCAAATCAATTCTCATATGCTTCTGCTATAACATATTGTGAACGATGCAATTACCGCTTACCTGGGGTGACCGACACATTAAACATGTATATATCAACTTATCGAACACGGTTCATTAATACTCAATATCCTAGTGGACCTACATTAACACAATGGTTCTCTCATCATTTTGACAGACAAATTGCACAGAACTGCCCGCAGTGCCGACATGACGGATTCAAACATAATATAAGAAAGACCGGAGCAATTACTATACCCCCTGTGTTAATGATTAGCATAGGAGTAAATAACATGATCATTGAGAAGAACATTACTTTCTCTTCAAATCAAGTATTGGAGCTTCGTGGACTGATATACCATTCGCAAGTTGCTGAGCATTTTACCAGTGTCATAATAGATCAATCAGGCAATATGTGGTATCATGACGGAATGACCACTGGTTGTCGGTGTGAACTGTTCAACCATATTTCAACAGTTGACAAACAGTCACTACACAGACATAAAGATTACACATTGTCTGCTGCAATATACGCCCAATCAATAGTGTGAGCTGAACTGCATTAGTATTGAGCATGTAAGAGCTTAGAGATATCCATTTATTCTGTTGGCTATTTGATGGCTAAACCCTACACCCGCCCGCCCCAGCATGAATAATACATTTGTACATCTGACCAGTAATGTGATCAATACTTCACGCTTGGACACTAATTACGGCAATCTGATTCATCGGATCATCGGATCTCATATGACTATCATATTTATGCTTGATTTAACATATACTGATGAAACTAATTTTCTAATTACCTGGTCGATTTTATGCCAAAATGAATTTGACTATGACATCTGCGACGTATACTAAACAAAAAATGTCCTCAGCTGACCGATTTAATAACATGATAATTGGTAACTACCGCTTATTAAACTAATACCTAATTAGAAACCCACATATACTCTTGCTCTATAATTTCTTCTTCACCGCACGGAATCCTGATCACTACATCATCATGTCTGTTGAACCTCTGACACAGAAAGTAAACAAACTAATTCTCAACCTGCACTATCTCGTGCAATTTCCAGACTCCTTTTAAAGCTCCGTCACAAAGCCATTTCTGCCCGAGCTTAGACTTTGAGCCCAAGTCAACAGCTATTTCAAACACCAATTTCCCAAATGTTTCCTTGCCTATCCTGATCAAGGCCATCTGAGTTCCGTTAACGGCAGGGAATAACACAACAGAGGGAGCGAGTCCAAGAGCCCTTTCCACATCTACTAGATTAGTGCGATAAAAACTACCGTCTTATCATTGCCGTATCCTGTTTATATACTTTGAATCTTATAATATCATATCAGGTTTCTTGCTAATTTTAGTAAACATGCCGTCTTATAAAGTGGCAAGTCAAAGCCAAGAGTGTTTTTGCTCAATTTTTTACGGTTTATCAGAACATTGGAATTGCCAAATTTATACACTCCCCATAAGCGACGCACTCGAAAAGGACCCCTGTTATTGATGATCTTGGAAGCAGCAAAAATAATGCAGATTCTGAATCGAGCTCACGAAGAGCTAGGGCATTGGGGGGCATGATTAATATGGGATACCCTGCGCAAAAGGTTATTCTGGCCTAGACTGTACGATTATATCCAGCATAATGTCACGCTGTCCCATCCGTGCCAAATATGGAGCACCAAGAAGCTCGAAATCCCTGTTACAGTCTCAACGCCAGCAGTTCTTATCCAAACGGTATACATTGACATAATGATGATGCCCTGATTCAACGGGTTCAAAATGATTGAAGCCGCTTTAAATGATATGTCAGGAACGTGTGAGGCTAAGGCTCTGAAGACTACACTAACTGATGATTTAACTGTCTATTTATGCACCCACATCTATTGTCGATATGGGTGCGCAAAATAATAACGGATAATGGGTCTGAAGTCAAGACAGGATTTCGACGTCTGATGAAACTCATCAATACTCTGCACGTGCCGTACATCAAACATGCTAATAGAGTTGTGGATCAGGGCCACTACACAATTCACGAGGCCGTGGTAAAATACTGTAGAGGATATAATATCTCTCTGACCTGAAAAGCTCGCTGCTGCTCTTATAGCATATAGCGTGACCGCGATTCGCGTTACGGGGTTCTCATCCTTCCAATTACTACACGGTGTAAATCCCATGCTGCCGTTCGTTCTTGCCGAAGCCACGTTCATGGTGGGATGATTCCGATCAATAATTACCACTATCAAATTGCTCCCTCTTCGAATTCACCAACTTTCGAAGTATGATCGTGACATCAAACGAGCGGCGGATGCCCAATTTAGCTCAGATAATCAATTTGAGTGACGGATCCTAAATAAGCTGCAACCCACGTAGTGCAATAAGGGCGATTTTATGTTGCTTTGCAATGTAGGCATTGAAATGGAAATCAGCTCCCGGCAGAAAATGGATGATCGTTATTTCAAACCATATGATGTGGACCACGAAAATCTGATGCTACCTACCTACCTACCTGAAGGAATTATAAGATACTATTTTCCGCTGTAATCATATTGATGATTTCCGTTTGATCCCTGATATCACGCGGAACCGCTGGTTCACGAGAGAAAATGAAGAGTGGCTGGAGACTGCTGGAGATTCTGACACTGATTGAGACAAGGAAGAATTTGAATCGAGTGATGATTATTAAGCATCCTTCCTAATATGGCTAAGAAAGTTTTTCAGGGCCAACAACAAAGGAAATTGGAAAGCTTCGGTGCAAATGGAGAGAATCTGGAATTGATGCCAGGATTTTCTTTTTCTTTTTATCTCCACTTAAAAACGAGCCAGCACTGACCACATTCAAGTCAATCCCGTTGCTTTCCCTATTGCCCAACTTCACTGGAAAACCCTCCGCTCAGTCCTCTTCCCCTTTTTCGTCAGCTACATGCCTCCACACAGCGACTTCACATACCAGGACTACCTCTGGCGCCAAGGGCTAGAAAACCGAGTCAGCCGCTCCATGGGGAACTTAGCAGACCATGACTCTGCAAGCGACAAAGTAAGTCCAGATTCAGACAATATATCATTAACAACTATGCTTAATTCATGACCATCATGACCACAGAGCATTCGCACTGCAGCTCTTTATCATCATATGCATGTCTCTCGAGTGCGTGTAAACACCTCGAGCCCACCCTCCTTTGCAATACTCGCCAATGAAGAAGACGAAGATATTGTATTTGAGCTTTTGCCTGCTTCGTCCATCATGCCTGGGGAACTGGAGGCGCAACAAAACCACAGTCACCGCCTATATGAGCTCCTCACCCACCGCACCACAAAAAATCAGCTCGTTATCCATCATGTGCAGTCCTCTCCACAGTTCCACCGTGGTCCCATCGAATATAGGCGCCCTGAGCCCTCGTACGCCTACCTGGAACCTAGCATTCCCATTAGCATCGACGATCTCGATTCTCTGCGACTTGACACCCTCACCCGTTGGGAGCGGCGACACAACGAGGTCTCTGAGTTCCTCGCCTACCATCCTGCCCCGATGCAGCCTCTCACCCTGCCCGTCATCATCTGGCGTGATAATAACGAATACGTCTTCCTGATGAAAACGGCGCCGCATTATGCTGTCCGCCCTGGTGATCAGCTGGAGTGTTTTGGATTGATGTCAGGGGTATGGAAGGTGACTAGCAAGAAAGAGCGCTATCGTGACTGGAGGCTCACCAAGAAACATGATCGCCTCCGAGCATGGGTGTACTGCTGGTGCAGAAATGACGAAACACAGCAGCAAGCACGGGTGAAGATGCCCGCGGAATATTTCTACCCACCGCCGATCACCACGCGGGTTGTCCGGAAACTCGGATCTTGGATTAACCTACGCTCCACCAAGTAGCCCGGTTATCTGAATGTCGAATTGCGTGCCTCTCATTGTTCCTACTATGATTGTACCTAAAATACTCAGTAATGATATCTTGCCGCTTCTTTCCCTCCCTCATAAATACCACCCATTCAGTTTACAATAGACATCCTACATGTACCTCCCAGTGCATAAATATATAAATATTTCATACTTTCTCACGCAGGAAAATAGTGGATTAGTACATTCTTCAAATCTCCTTATCATTTGAAATTATTCGCTTATCTCAAACTCAAGCTGTCGTTATGAGACATCTAGTCAAGGCTTCCCGGATCATCGTACCTATATTATCAATGCCACGGATTCGTCCGGTGGAGTTTAAATAAATAATATATGGAGCGCAGTGATCACAACAGATCGTCTTGGGCATTTAGTTTCGTAAAACCTACCATCTAATCACATTTCGTGTGGAGCACTGACATTGCCATGCCAAATGTCACCTGTCAATCAGTATCACAGATCACACAGGACCGTCTGGACTATCGAGAAAGTAATTCCACACGTATTATCATGAGTAGAACAACACTGAGGAGAAGACAAATATGCCTTCAACGAAATCAATGAGACAAAAGAAAAAGAAAAAAAAAAGAAAAAAAACGTGTCCATCAGAACATCTAAAATAGGACTCGTAACTGCCATGCTATGCACTGGCCCAAACCCCAAGTCTCTCCCGCACATTCCACCACCTTCAGACTAATCCACCGAAAGATGGGTTTGCTCTCAAACGGGACACGTCTCACTGCCCTTCTATGCGCATCTCTTGCGCCGGCGGTCTATCTTCTTTGGCGTAGCAGGGAAGCTCGTTCCAAACGTGCCCGTCTCCCGCCAGGTCCAAAGGGATATCCAATTATTGGCAATTATTACGACCTTCCCGCTGAGGGTTCTCATCTTCAATATTCCGAGTGGAAGCAAAGTTATGGTGTGTCCAGTGACTTTCCTGTAGACTTTTCGGGTTTATCCCACTAGGTGACCTTATATTCCTCAGTGTCCTTGGCCGAAATATACTCGTCTGTAACTCTCGCGAGACGGTAATGGATATCCTACACAAACGAGGCGCCAACTCGGCCGATAGACCCAGAATGCCTATTCTCGAGCGCTGGTAAACCTATTCTTTCTTGATTGTGGAATAGAAAATCTTCTGACATCAATACGATATCGAAGGTGCGGACTTGGCTGGGCTATCTTCACCTGGAAGTATGACGGTGAGATCCACGATCGGCGCAAGATGGTCTTCCAGAGCATCAACAAGGACACGATGCCTCACTACGAACAGTATATGCACAAGGAGGCCCTTGATCTCGCTCGCAGGATATTAGCAACACCAGAAAGGTTTCTCTTCTTAATAGACCGGTGAATATGCATAGATTTCTGTCAAAGTTCTTCGTTCACGAGCTCGCCAGAATGACTGGAACCACGATCATGCGAATTGCCTATGGACACGCTGGTATGTGGTATCTTTCGATCTTTACGAGAATCATCCGCTCACTATTTTCTCTCGGTGTATAGTCTATACCGAGCACGACCAGTGGATCGGGTTGGCCAACAACATGAATCACTCCTTCCGAGAAGCATCTAAGGCTCTAGGTACTCACATCGCTGAAGTTCTTCCCTTCTGTACGTCTCTCCTTCCCCGATCAGCCTCGAGTTCGACCTTTCCCATCAATTAAAGTGACATTTCTCCCCGCTTGGATCTTCGGTCGTAAAGAAGCCAAGGCCTTCAGGGCTTGTTATGACTCCATGAATGATATGGTGAATCTGCCTTACAATATGGTCAAGAAACAAGTCGTAAGTCCCGTGATTTTCACTGTCGAATATCCACCAAAGCATCGCCCTGGGTCATCAGGAACGTCAAGAAGCTGCCCCATCAATGACTAGATGGTTGATCGAACAGAACATGAGCCCGGATGGTAGTATCGCGAACCAACACATGATCAAGGAGATTACAGCGGAGTCGTTCGCGGGTAAGTTTACTTCTCTCTCTCTTTAAAATTAGTCTGATTCATCGAGTCCAGCCGGTGCTGACGTCGTAAGCCTTGATCCTCCGGATATAGCTCTGATCGTGACCTCTGCTCCTGTAGACTGAAGCTGTGATCAAGGTCTTTATTCTTGCGATGTTGGCCAATTTTGACATCCAGAAGAGAGCCCAAGCATATATCGATGCAGTTGTTGCTGATGGACGAATGCCAAATTTCTCCGATCGTCCTCTATTGGCTTACATTGACGGTATTTTGAAAGAGATTATGAGGTACCTCCCCTTGAACTCGTTCGGTCATTCTGATATCGATTTCTCGAAGGTGGAAAGTCGTCGCTCCCATAGGTAAGCACTATGTGATGTCCCTCGCAGAATATTAATCGGGCATAATGCTCCAGCGTTGCCTCACCAGTTGACCAACGACGAGGAGTACAACGGCTATTTCATCCCCGCAGGAACAATGGTCGTACCAAATTCCTAGTAAGATATCTTGCATCTCCTGACATTAACTCATCGCTACACCTACACCGCTAGTGAATGCGCTAGAGACGAATCCATATTCCCCGAACCTGAAGAATTTCGTCCCGAACGTTTCACAGATGGGGTTACGCTCTTTACTAACATCGTCGAGCCCCGCGACTTTGCTTTTGGATATGGACGTCGGTTCGTCTTTTGCTGTTGTATGTTACTTTAGTTTCCCGCCTGACTTACTCTCAGTGTCTGTCCTGGGCGTCAAATCTCAGACTCGACTCTCTGGATAACGATCGTTACAATGCTATACGTCTTCGACATTCGCAAAGCTATTGGTCCCGATGGTCAACCTATTGAACCTGATCTCGTCCTGGCAAACTCTACGGCAACGAGGTGCTTACCGCTCGTTGCACTCACTTGTTCGGTCTAATGTGCCTTTATCTACCCGTTTAGCTTCCCCAAGCCGTTTGTCTGTGACTTTATCCCACGTTCCGCTCAGCATATCGAAATTCTCAATGCCACTTACGAATCTGTTCTTCCCAGTGCTACAACCAAGCCTGTACCGAATACAGTTTGATTATATGCTTCTGTCATGCTTAGGAAACGATGATTTGCCCATTCACTAGCACTATGTAACATGTCTCAACAAGATACATGTATCTCCACTTTCCACTCGCCAGTGTGATCGGGGCAGGAAAGAGAGAGCTCGAAATTCTCCGGGCGAATCCGATTTTCGAGGTAAGGACTAAATATCTATACTGCGCCCTTGACTCTACGACCTGCTTCTGTAAGTCACCAACGTGTATGTTTAGATCTTCCGTGCACTCGGTTTTGGATGATTTTTCTTTGAACAACCGCGGAACAAGAGGGATGAGAGATTGTCTGTGGCGTATAATTACGGTGGCGTGTTTTGGAAGTACCAACACACATGTCAGCGCGAAAGGTAAAGGGAGTGTGATGGTTGAATCGGGGTGGTTTAACTTGAGTTGATCGTGATTAAGATATTCAAGCTTCAATCGCGATTGACGTGAGGTGGATGTCGGTGCGCAGGAGGTAGGCGCCTGGAACGCGTCGCGGACTTTGAAATCTCGTCTCATGAGCTCGATAAACGAGATGACAGGCCTCGGACATTCCCGCATGTTCAATCGGCACTCGAGGACAATGAATTTTTCAACCCCAGGCGTCAATCGAAGTCGCAGTCCAGCACTCGATGTCTTGAAAAGATCAAGTCCCAATATCGGCCACGGTGGAAGAATATATCGATCTGAGATGAAGGGCAAGCGAGATTGTGGTTGGACTGGACTGAGAGCAGAGACTTCACTCTAATCGTCCAAGCATAGGAAGCTACGAGATCTGAATTCGGAATTTCCAGGGAGAATCAAGGAGAGTGATGGCCTCTAACCTAGGGACAAGCTTAACTCCGAATCAGCAAGCAAAGGTGGGTGTACTATTAATAAGATCGAAGTCGCCCTTTGTTTGGCAGTGCTTGTGATGACGTGGGATTAGGTCTCTTCGAGGCGGGTGCTGAACCTTTAGGTTCAATTGTCGTATACCGGCAAGTATACTGGTATTTGACATTGATCGCATCATGGCAGAGCTAGAAACAAATTTTGACAGGCCAGAAAATGGGGGCTGCTATTGGCCCTATATGAGCCCGCTTAAATCACTTCATATGATCTCACTGGTATAGACTTTGGTGAAATTTCGAGCTGTGGGAGCCTCTTTGTACTCAAATAAATAATCTACCTGTGAGACCAATCACTTCGGCCTGATCGGCGCTTCTCTGTCCCATTTGGGAACATCCCCATAGGTGATCGTTAACTGAAATAAATTCACAAAAGATGGGGTTTTAATTATGCTAGCTTTGGCACCATATTTATATGTTCTCGTAGATACCATAACCCTTCTTTCCAACACTCCCTGGACTTTTCGAGCCTATTGACTTCCTTCCGATAGGATAGTTGGCACCGTGATGGTTTCCATGGCTGCTTTTCCGCATCCTTTCGAGTCTTTTGACCCTTTTAAAAGTAAACGGACCTATGTAAAAAAGAAAAAAGGAAATTTCTTTGTTGTCTTTTTGGCTCTTTCACCTCGTCTTCCTCTTTAAAAAGAGAAAAAAGAGCCTAAAAGACAACTTGACAAGTTGCTGATGAAGTCTCCACAACAAGTCCTGATTCTCTCGTCTCAACCGACTCTACCGTCAAGAGCTCTCATGAATATGTACTGTTCCCTGCACGTTTCAGAGTGCAATTCCTCAATACCTCAAACTTGACACGGTCCCACGTCAATATCTACCCTCAATATACACTCTCTAATTTTCGCTGCCAGCGCTCTGCCGGCACTCTGCCAGCATTCCGCCAGAAGTCTGCCAGCACTCGCCGCATTTTTGCTCACTTCCATAAACGTCACAGCTTGGTGTCGAGCGTGCCGCCGGCCTTAACCCGGCTCCGCTGCGTCCCCGCTCATTCGGAACAGGTAAATGGACTGTTGCACTGTGTTACACATGGAAGCTGAGGTGTTAGGACGCTCTTAAAGTGGCCAACTAATGTAGCGTTTCGACCAAAGGTTCAGGTGACGGATGACGGGACCCAGAACTGACCGATGTTGGTAGGTGTGGCGGTGACGCTGAGTGAATGAACGATGGTTTTGTTCAAGTCTTCATAGGGCGTGAAAAGTGTTTTTGAACTCCTTTAAATTTGAGCGCGAAAAATCACAAAAAAAAAAAGTTAATGTGCCTCCGAGCTGAAGAACTGCGGGGTGGAGGGCTGCGACAGTCCCATTTTGGAGGAGAAGAATGAATTCGAGCAATTTTGCGATCGGGAAATAACGCGATGGGACCTGAGGCCTGAGGTCGTGTTCCAGCATCTGCGGAATCAAGAAATACTGTATATCTCCTACTCTTTCCTCTGTCATGGCCGGTATCAAGTAGGCAGTTAAACCATTAACCGCGCCTCAAGTACCCGAATGCGACGGAGCGGAGCCAATTCATATATCGTCTGTAATTTTCAGTGCCTTCTTAAGCCCCATCCGTCCGCGGATCACCTTTAAGAAGTTCCAATACTCTCAGGCAAGCATAGTCCTGCATTGGCGCAGTCCGGGCAGTCACTTAACAAAATGAACAATTGCCAAGCCAGTGACGGGCTCGTTCAACTACCGAAAATCCCAGCCAGTGAACATTTGAGGTGACGGGTGATACCCCGTGAACCTTTGGTCGAATCCCTACAGTAGAGTCGGATAGATGACGCGGCAGAAGAAAGATGTGTTTTGCCGATGCCGTCTGGGCTCGTCAGGGCCGATAAAGAACACTATTGACCACGCTGTGGCGCCACACATGGCCCCATTACTGCATGGCCCAGTCACACGTTCTGCGCTATTGGTACAGGTCAGTCCCCGTTCCTTGCTACAGCACTTTTGCACCCTTTCCCCTCGAGAAGGCGACCGCGTCCACTGTTCCGCCCGTCCAGCCGTCACGATGCGGTCCATCAACATCCTCGCCACTCTCACCGCCGCTGCTCTCCTCCAGGGCACCCACGGAGCCGTCTTCCCGCCACGACCCTCCGATGCCAACACGACCGCGCCTAAAGTGATCCTTGACAACGACTGGGGCATCACCCAGTTCATACCCTACCTCATCGCTCTTGATGCAGGGTGGGACATCCTCGGTCTTGTCAGCGACACATCCGACAGCTGGGCGCTCCAGACCGGACTGCACGCCCTCGCCACGCTCGAGAGGGGCGGTTTATCCGACTGCATACCTGTTTACAGGGGCGCCGACTTCCCGCTTCTGCAGACGTTGGAAAGATTCCAGACATACCAGGCCCTTTTTGGCACTTTGCCATGGCAGGGCGTGTTCAAGCGGGAGAACACCACTGCCGAGGCGGAAGGGGGAGATCCCACATCTGGGGATCCGGGGCGTATTGTGAGGGCGGCGTTCGAGATGCCTTACTATGGCTACCCCAACGCTACGTTTGCGGAGGACACGCCGGCGGCTATGTTTATGGTCGAGCAGGTTAGGAAGTATCCAGGGGAAATCGCCATCTACTCGGCCGGGGCGTTGACAAACATTGCTCTAGCGGTGCGGATGGATCCGACGTTTGCAGAGAATACCAAGGACTTGTTCATCATGGGTGGGTACGTGGACAGGATGGTCCAGCAGACGACGGGAGATGTCTTTCAGGCGAGCTTGGTCTCGGATATCAACTTCGTTGTGGACCCGGAAGCTACGAAGATTGCACTGAGTGCCGCATTTCCCAAAATCACGCTGGTTGGAAATGGGGCCAACCTGCTCATTTCCACGCAGGACTTCCTTGACGAGATCTATGAGGTCAAGAATCCGTACAGCGAGCTCGTTCATGCCTACTATGGCACGATGCTACCTTTCTGGGATGAGACGGCGGCTGCGGTCATGGTTGATCCGTCGATCGTGACGGACTCGATCGAGTGTGAGTCTTCAAGAGTCCTATGGCGACGGCTGAGCTAAGTGGCGTACACAGTTTACGTTGACGTTGACACAGCCTACAGCTGTAAGTCCCACATTCTCCCTTTGCGCGCTTATTGCTAACGTGTTTCCAGCTCCATATTATGGCTACATCAGGCCTTACCAAGCTGCTCTGATGCCACCCGGATTGAGAAGTGTCAGCTACGTGAACAATGTCAACCTGACGGCTCTTGCGAACCGGATCAAACACTCTGTTCAATACCCCAAGAGTTGTGCCGATTTGGCGAGCTTGTAATTAGGATGCAATGACGAGATAGGCTGAAGACATTTATGACCAGGTGTATCTATGCTTTTGATACATCGCAGCGCTCTGGACAATCTATGATATATAACGGACCCAGTCGACGTGGGAGAGAACAAACGACTAAGTATCCTAGCAGGATATATAAGGGACTACGGCAGGTATGAAAAATGCAAAGGAAGGAAAGAATAAAGTATACTTATCGACGACTGGAGTGCGTGAGTGGATTGCAATAGATATATAGGCCAAGGAGAGATATTGGGATGGACCATACTAGGAACACGATATTGGCACAGCCTCCGTATTGAGGTCCCGGAGAACTCCTACAAAGATAAGACGGGTCAATGGGCTAAGAGGGTCTAAGAACAATGAATCCGCAAATGAACTTGTCGGAGAGGGGGCCAGGAAAATAGCACAAAACCAAATTAACCTCTACCAACTCTGAAAGTGACAGGGGCCAAGCTGTCGAGCATGACACAATCACCAGCGTATAAAGCAATCAGAGAACGAAAAAAGAAATTCAAACTGAAGAAGAGACCACGTACAGAAGAGAATATGAAGAAAGCAAAAGCTGAGGCCGAGAATGCTTTTGGCCGAATCCCCTCAGAGGCGAAAATTTGGAATTCAATCCGGAGTCCTTAAAGACGTCTCCCGACACGCGAGATATTTCCTTTGGATGGTAACTCATGAAGTATACATTACGGGGACACACTGGCTCCGAGACTCATACAGAGAAGAGCTGAAAGAAAGGCATGAGTGTAAGATTTGTGGCAAATTAGATGACCTCAAACGAATACTTTTGCAATGCGATGCACCAAACAACCAAGGTTCAAGTCGAAGATGCAAGACGCCGAGGGTAGGGGCTGAATAATGGTGGATCAGAGGTCTGGGCCAAGCTGAGCTGGGAAAGGTGCTCACGATTTCGAATGTCTGCATTTATTGCAAACTGCTGTGCCCGGGAAATGAGGAGGGCTGTGATTAGTGTAAAAACCACCTTCAAAATGGCTGTGACACCAGTTTGGACCAGACCGAGCTACTGGGACATTAGCGGATGGCAAGAGACCGCGAGATAAAGGCTCACGTTAGCAGTTTGAGCTCAATGGACCAACCCTTAATTTCCGCGACTAACGCACCAACGTGCACGACAACCAGTAGCCCATGCACCACGTGAACGGTCACCCATCTAGCTGTGAGGTTTGACTTTACGGTTTGCTCCTCTAAAATACGAAGGGAGACCGTTTTCAAGTTTTTAATAATAGGGTCAGCATAGGACCGTACAGATTGATTGACTGCACCTTGCTGGGCGCGCATTAGTCGCACCAACATGCCTTTCCATCATTTCTTAGCCTTCAGGAGGTATAATGACTGGAGAAGTGGCCCACACCTCGACCTAATGACCTACAAAGCTCGCCGGTTGGATGTGGTGAGGGTGGTCAAGGGAAGGAGAAGCCTGTACACTGCGCTACCGTCAGTATGCTGAATTTATCGCTATCACCTGCCTACCTACCTACGGAGAGATGACGATAGCGACGGAATCAGTATGTTTTTGGGCGTTGGCCGCTCAGCTTTGCCTGGCATCTAGATTTGTCACCAGTCGGCCCTTGAGATAGCAAAAATTGTGGCCCAGCACAATTCCAGATCTCTGAGCTACAACATCAACCAGATTTCAGAGGGTGAACAGCTTCCAGATCTGAATTTCGCGGGAAATCGATCTAGCCAAAGGTGTGCAATTGTTCGCAGAGTGCCCATAATCCCAGATCCAAAGCTGCAGAATAGACCCGGATCGAGGCGATTGAATTAAAAAATAATTGGGGCCCACCATCTGATACTGTAGACCAAGCCATAGCGCTGCATGAGTCTGCACAGACTCTAGGATGATCTGCTGAGGATTTGCTCAGAACAGTTGGCTGGGCTTGAAGAGTGAAGTTCAGATACTTAGTGGTGCCAGAAACCACGCGGACACAATGCCTGCTTGAGGGCCCCGAGCGCAAGGTGGTTTCGACGGTGGTGGTTCAACAAGAAGCTATGCCGGCTTCGGCGACAAGTCGGCCCGCGCAGATCGGGACCTAACACGCACAACTTCTCTTTGTCTCGATTTCAAATTTGACCGGCCATTCTCTCTCTGCGCGCTAGTATCCTTCAAGATCCCGTTCCTCGCGAGGCAGTACCGACTGGCCGCCTTGAAAGAGTTACTGGCCAAATCATGGCAGATGACACAACCAGTTGTCTTTGCACTCAGAGCCGCGATCTTAGATCCGGGACGTGTAGGCGCGTCTTCAGTTGTACTTGTTCTCGGCACGTATCTAGCATAGACATGGTCCCTCAGCGCTCCCAGCCCTATCCTCACAGTGTCGCCATCTTCTTACCTGTCGGGGTGTACGCCGCTGCAGGCCCCGGGAAGCTCCACCAAAGCCTTGTCTCACCATCAAAAAACCTTATCTTCGGTTGATGTCTGATCGATTTTGCCTCAGTGGTGCCCCCGCTTCATTGAGGGTATGACTGGAATCGTGCAGAAGACCTCTACCTACCGGCTCATATAATTTTTATGCGGGGAGCTCCCCCAGGTGCGTGTGAAATACGACTTTTGATGGCAACATTGATAGATTGATAAGGTTTTTGAGGCCCTCGTCGCGAAATATTTTCCATTAAATCGCCCATATCTCGAGGGCCGCTGGAGATATAGATGTTTCGATTGTCGGAGGACCTAGTGGGACCCTTTGCGCAACTTTCTGCCTCCTAGGAAAAAATCCGAGGATCAAACGGAGTGCACAAATTTTAGTAAGGTCGGGACAACCCTTTGGTGGAGCTTCCCGGGGCCTGCCGCTGCGCTTGATTTCCCTCGCCTGTCCCGCGTGTCGGGGGCGAGGGTAATCTCCTCCCGACACTTGGCTCCCCCACGCTCGTTAGCTCGGATACTCACGCTCGTACGCGCACTCATTCCAGATTTAGACGCTGAATTCTGGGAGCGTCGTGATCGACTGTGCATCTGCTAGCGCTAGTGCTCCATTCCCTTGATTCGAGGACGACGATTACAGGGGTGGCACGTCGAGCGCCACCTCTTCAGACATCGAGACTCGCATGCACTCGGCATCGAACGCTGAGTGCTCTCGGCTCCTCGTCTCTCCAGCGAAGTTATGTCCGCTGTCCTGCCCACTCTCTTCATCACCACCTTCCCCGCCTGCGTGGAACGCCTCCCGCGCCCTCACCCACCCCTCCTCCACCCCCCTCATCTCCTGGACAAAGTGGCACACTACTCACCTTCGCACACGATACACGCTTTTGCACCGGTCGCTCCCCGTGCGCCACGGGCCTGATTGGGAGTCGGAGAACGGAGGAGGGAGGGAGAGTACTGCCGTTGCGGCGCGTGCGCAGAGGATGGGGAGCCGCTGTGTGTTAGGTCGATGCGGATTGGGTACGTGCATGCGATCCTTGGACAGACATGCGGCTGCGAGATCCGGGAAGAAACACGCACCCGCAACGATTCACTGCCGACATGGGAGCTACCCTCTATCGCAGCCAACTCCTCCGCTCCCGATAGTCCTCGTGGCTTCTCCTTCTCCATTCCCCCGTCCCTTCCGTCGCATCCTTGCTGCCGACGTTCAACGAGACGCTGAGTTTGGGAGTCTACGCATCATCCCCCATTCGATCCCCTCGCCCTGACATTCGCTCCTTTTGTGACTCTTTCCTCTTGCAAGCGTGTCTATACTACCTCCCCTCCCCTCCGCTGCTGTCGCTTGGTCCTTGTCCCTGTCTTTGTCTGGCGCTCGTTCTGCTTTTCAGTAGACTCGGTGGCGGTGCTACTCGATTTGCTTTTCGGTCATTGGATTTTGGCGGGCTGCTGCTAAGGACTTGATCAATGGAATATATACGCTTTAAAATCCACCTCGAGGATTTAGCGATGCTTTTATACAGTCCATGTAATCAAGAACTAGCAAAAGAGACCCTGCCTTTTGAGCGGATGTTGAACGGCTGATCGGGGAAGTCGAAAATAAACTGCAGTCCATTAATCGGGTGGACTAGGAACGCAAATAGAGTTAGCGCGTGCTGTTCTCCACGAGGTTACCACGAGGCTCAAGATGACCACTCTTGTCTTCCACCTCCAAGTCCACCGCGCAGGAACACATCCTCCTCATCCATTCTGTGGGTGGCTCTTTCTGCTGTGCAATCCTCAATTGTGACTAACAGTGTCCCACCTAAATAAGATCGGCGTTACCATCCATTTTAACCATGTCTGAGAGTAATGAATTCAAGACCGTCATTAACGAAATTTCTGGTGCGTAGGGAAATTGATTGCGACGTCCGGATCATGATTTCTTGTCCCTAGGAGGCAAAGGAGGAAAGGGTGGAGAGGGCGGCGTAGAGGGTGGCGGCGGGGGCGCAGGGGAGGGTCCCACTGTGAATTATGATATCAAAGCAATTGAAAACTTCACCACACATATGTATGTCGGTAAAGTGCCACTCCTTCCTTTCCAAAAGTCCTTCCTCAACAACGGCTTCTAGCGGAGGATCCCTGGTAATTCAGAGTGATAGGTTAGGGTCATTGAAATTTTCTGTGTTGGATACTTTTCAACCTGAATTATATGTGTTTAGACTCAAAGAAGATCTGGGCAGGTGGTTGGCTGGGCACGGCAGTTCGACAGTGATTGAAGAAATCACCGTGGCATGTCTCGAGAAACCTCCCCTCCGTCGCGGTTCCATGTCTCTCACTGAAACCAAAGAGCAGGAGGTGGGATCACGCAAAACTATGAAATCTACAGTTACCCTCTATTGTGATGGTCGGCTTTCTGTCGATGTCTGGACCGAGTGCAATAACCTGATGCACGGTTTACGTGGGCGCGTTCTTGTCATTGTTTATGACAAGCACAATAGTGCAATCGCGATATCGCAAGAAATCCGTTGCCACACACGTGGTGGTGTGTTGGACCCATTTACACCGTCTTCAGGAAGGCAGTCATTCATACAAAAATTTCCTGTGGAAATTGGACAACGAGCAGCAGGGTTGGAAATTCTGCAGGCAGATGAAACGATCTTTGGAGGGGAAGCTGACAGAATTTTGAAGTTGGTGGACGTGGTCAAGGCATTGGTCTAAGTCAATCTGTAGACTACGTTGTACGATAGGAACAATTTCCCGAACTAGCCCTCTCTGTCTGTCGCACAGTTCAAGCTGTGGAGAGGAGCGCCTTCGTGCGGCGACGTCATCGGTCCCGTCTTCGCTTGGAGTGCTTTCGGATCATTTGATGCTCAAACCCAAACTGCTTCACTTCCGAGCTAGCCTCTCGCTATCTATCTCTTCTCTTCTCTTCTCTTCTCTCTCTTTATAAAATTACGCCTGTCCGAAGCCATTTCGAACTCCGGTGATTTCTTTGTGTACCCATCTGATGTTCAGCTGCCGGCTTGATTTACACCGCCCACGTTGTGCGCTGCAATCATTCCGCACTAATGCCGGTTTGCGCCGTTCACGGCAGCTTGCCGTCACCACCTGACAGCAACCTGACAGACACTGCCCTGACGCCACAATGACGTATGAATTGCGGCATTTTCTCCCACCCGCAACAGAAACAAAGGGCTTCCTCCTGATCGAACTGGCCGGCGTTGGACTGCAAGAATTCTTTGTTTTCCCTCTTTATAAAATCCAACTCATCGACCTTTATATTGAACAACTTTATTCACTCAAGTACAGAATTGACAAAAGGCAAACAAAAATACACCGCAATATTGCAGAGGGGAAATCAACATTATTGAGATAATTCACTCTATTGCACTCTGAGACTCTCAGCGCCGAATCTTCAACTGCTTCTTACCCCAGACGTGCCTAATTTATAGAGGGGGAAACAAAATTTGCCACTCATGGAATTGAATGGTGGTTTTACAGGGCAAACAAAGCTCACTAAAATACCTCCTCAGAGAAGTGTTCTAGGTTATTTATTAGCCATGATTTATCTCACTCCCCAACTGTCAGCACCAAACATTCAATTGCTACGCTCACCGAGTATCAGTACTCCAGGGCAAACTTATAATAGTATCTGATTTAACGTGAGCCAGGTTCACAGACGCAAAACAGTCTTGAATGGCACAGTGCTCTCCCTTTGGCTTTGTTAAATGCATGGAAGGGGATGGGAGGCCGCAAAGCGGCCAACCAGCCCCTTGTTAACCGTTCTTTAACGAGATCCTGCGAAACCTGTGCAACATCCCCTTATATACTCGCTGTTTTCTTATTTCTCTCAGTTTCTGCCATGATTATCCCCGTTTGTTCGATAACAATATCCACAGTCTACACATCCCACGACCCACCACGAACTGCGCCATTCGACTTCCATCATCTTCCGCAGTTGTACACTGTATGCTCCGTGGGTATGCACACTCCTTCTCTGTTTTTGTTGCGCCTTGAGCCTGCTGCGAGATTCTCAAGCTCTCCGGCGCAGCCTTCCTCTCAATTCTGACTTATAGTGCGTCTGAACCGACCCTCGTTCCCCAGTTCCTGCTTCCCCATGTCATCCTTCAACATCGTTGAGTTCTTTAAACTGAAGTCTGGCCGTCGTATATCCATCCAGAAGCCAAACACCGCTTCTCCACGTATTAGGCTCACTATGATATAAAGATCTGGAATGTCGACAAGAGCGCCTTCCCCGCCGACCTCCGTGTTCTCATCAATGGTACCGCTCCCTTGCTGCCGGATGAAGCGGTTGCTTTTGCTGTCTGTACTGCTCAATCCATTGCGACCCCATCTACCGCCCAATCCACTGCCACCAATTCGCTCGTTCTTGACGTTTTAACTTTTGTCATCCTCCCGGGGATCCGAGCACCGATGTATTTACTCATTTCTTTTTGACCGCTCCTAAATTATTTACAGGACCAATTGCCGGATGGATGTGCGCACTTCCATGGTGTTTGGGGTCCGCCGCATTACCGGGAGTCCTCAAATCTTAGACGACGGACACAGCTCTCGTGCTGTGACACTTGCGGTTACGGACTATGTACGGGCTGAGACGAAACTGTCCACCATACAGTGCGTTTCAAATGATCATTTAAGCGATTAGTATTAACCTCGCACTAGATGCGTGTTCGATCTCTCCACAGCTCGCTGGACGCGAACACCCGTACCCCCGGCCAAAACTATCATGCAGTCCTATGGCCTGTGTTGTGATGTGAATACGGCCGGGCTCCGGCGCCTTAAAGTGGAATCAGTTGTTCTCAATGTATCATACAACAATTCCGCTCCTTCAGCTGATTCCCAGTCACCTAGTCAGACCATCACCTCGGATGCAGTGACTCCCACCAAGCGGCGCAAACTCGCTTCTCCCTATCCTCCTTCTACTGGCCCCCCTCCTCCTGTATCCACCGCCTCTTCTGCTCCATCTGCTTCGCCATCGAAAAACCGAAAACTTCCCACACCATGCTCGCTGAGACGGCGGAGTCCGCTCCCGCACCTATGCACTACACACAACTATTTCAGCAGTATCCTCAGTACATGGGCGGACCTGCGACCCCTTCTTCATTCCCTTCGCCGTTTGCTCCTCCCCACATGTACACTATGCCTGCATATCCGCTCTTTCCCTCGCCATTCCCTGCGTACGGCGTGTACGCCCCGGGCCTGTACAACTCACAGGGTGAATACATACTTAGCCCGCCCTCCACTGATCCGCAAGCGTCGCCATCAAGTCCGACGTGGCCCGCGCTTTCTTCGTCTGCCGCGTCCACTATTCCAGTTCAAGATTCGGCCTTCAATCGATCAGCTTCTGACCCATGCAGCTACCCAATCATCAATGACACAAGTGAGCCGTCGTTTAAACGTGATAACTTTTTTTTAAATCCAGTCCTGCTTCTCGCAGCAAGCTCTCGTCAACGTGAGTCCACTGTATATTATAAATTTCACCTTACTGATTTTTTTGCATCTCTCACACCAGTAGTTCAACGTCAAATCCGGCAAATCCGGGCTCGACACATGCTTCCTCTGTCTCTGCCATGGCTGTAACGACGCAAACCCTACACAGTCTGCTCCTCATGCTTCGAACTCTTCCAACGGATTGGGATCAACTCCGGGCGGAAACATGAACCTTTGGTCTAGAACAAAGAATTAATGACCAGAATTTAGTGCAGCCATGTACCAGTACTAATTAACATCCCAAATAATACACCCACACCCACTCTCTTGCGTCCATAATTACCTTGAGCTCCAGTACTAGTACACTCGACATTGAAAGCCGATGCGCAGTCATGTACAATTTTATTTTAGAAAATACATTGATCTTGCATTCTTGCTTGCCGGAGCGAAGCGGAGGCTTATCTTGTCACCCTCTTTATAAAATTAAGCACCTCTGTCCGTCCGAGGCCTTTTCAAACGCCGCCATCTCCGCTCTTCCATTTACAGGATCGGCACCATAGGCACGGGAATCCCCTGCCGTCGGGGACCTATGCCGCATTCCTTTCAATGATCCGCTTCCGGCAAGATTGACAACAATCTCATTTAGGCTCGCGACGGGGAAATCTATGGCCGTCGGGGACCTATGCCGCATGCCTTTCATAGATCCGCTTCCTGGAAAATTGACAACAATCGCCTTTCAATCACTTCCCATTCATTTAAGCTCGCGACGTGGGAAATCTATCCGTTACACGGCCCTTTGGCATATATATTATGTAACTCAAACAACTTAGCCAACCAACAAATAGAACTCTCAACTGACAGAGAACCTGGGACCAAGCCTGAGTTTGACACCGCACATTTGTGGTATGTATCTTTGCTCGCAACCCTGCATTGTTGTAGTTTAACTGCCCTCATTACTCGAGTAGATCCACAGATATGGGATTTGATGCTTCTTTCCAACCTTGGTTGGTGATTTGCCCTTGGTGTCAAAATGGTGCTCGAATCTCTCTGTGCATCTCTCTTTTATGTCTTTATAAAATAAACAGTGTCTGTCTGAAGCCTTTTGCGCTCCTTTTATGGGCCTTTCAGCCCGAGCCTGTGAGTGCTCATACGTCACTGGAACCACACGGCACCAAAACTCCGGATGCTCTCACGGTAAGCGCTAATATTCTCTCGCCGCCTTCGGCCCCACTGACATGACGGCTAAGTTATTTGTTTGCTGAATGATGGACTTGCAGCTTAGTCGACCTCAACGTCGGCTCCCATTGGGCGGAACTCGCCGCTCCCGCACAGAAACCTCTCCAATAACCTCTCCTTCAAATAAACTCGGGCCGTAGGTTCCACTTTCCGAGGATTCACCCAGCGCCCAATTAATGCCCCGCTTTTGTCCAGAGGGTCTGAACGGCCACGGGACCATCGCGTCGGGCCGCGTCTTTGCTTTGCTGTCGCCAAAGTCAAATGTGAGGTCAAGTCGAAGCCAGAACTCCCCTATTATTCCCAGAGAATACAAAGTGTGTTCCTCCATGTGCCTTTCTTACCTTAAGATTGAGATGTTGACCATGTCATACCTGGGTGCATTTCTCTCTCTTTATAAAACCACCCTGGTTTCAATCATCAATCCCAACACTTATGACTTTAATCAAATTTACATTCATAAATTTCGCCCTCGCTTTGGATGATGTATGCTTTGGGGGAAAAATTAAGAACCAGACTGCGAACTGACAAAGAGCAGAAGATCCACAGATTGCTTCTTCGGTCCGCATTCAGAGCTAACAGGGAGAAAATACAGGCAGCTAAAAAAATGAGGCAGAGATAACAAAAGCAGCAAAAGAATAAGGACATATGTAAACAGTATGCCCCTTGAACTTGAATGCAATTTCTCTGATCAATCAAGAGGGAGGGGGACCGCGGAGCGGTCCCCCGAGCGCTTGTATCTGTATAAAAAAAGGCGTCAACCTGTGTTCCGGGTTAGCCGTGGGAAACTCTTTCTTCATATAGGCGCGGGAGGGGTCCGAACCTGGGCTTAAAAAACTTTCCGAGTGGATATCCCCAAAAATTCTGCGCTGCTCATGCGATCATCCTGAAGTTGGCTGCCAGAGAGAGAAAACTATTCAGAATAACAAGCATACATTACAAGTATAAAGAGTTGTCATTCTCATCGTCAAAGTCGTATTCCTCAAAACCCTGATCCACGAGCTCTGAAATAAGCGCATCCATACGTTCCCCGGCGAAGCACTGATGTGGCCATTTGATGGGGTGAGATCAAAACAAATCGACTGTAAATAATATATACCAGGACGCTCCACGAGATCACCTCTTAATGTCTCTTTCTTGCAGGCTTGGGTCCGAATGTCCGTCCTCCCTGCAGGTTTGGGACATAGCCGTGTGGCGACCGAGCAACAAGTGAATTAAAATGGAAGAGGATCTGGGAAATTCGGGTCAAAGCTTCGTCAATACTGACAGTCACAGGAGAAATGAGAAGAAATGTGGTAAGGGTGCCGACACCCATGAGATTGACCGCATTTTACATTGACGTCTTTGCTCAAAATTGACCGCAGGTTCGGAGTCGAACGCGTTCGATGAATTTGTGGTGCCGAACTGTGAACCGAACTTCAGGTGCAGGTTCGGGCATTCGCTGTAGTCGCTGTGGATTCGGCGGGAGGCTTTGTCCCTTCGAGCCTCACCAGCCGAAAAAAGCTTGCTGGGCCGTCAGTGTTTCAACGTTGTTCAGACACAGAACAGTCACGAAACTACGAGTGAATTTCCAGCTCCGAGGGAGTTTGGGCGGCTCCGAGCGGTGATCGGCGTGTGCTGTCAGAATGCTTCCATTTTGCTTCCATTCTTCAAGCTTCATCTCCGTGAGGTAGGAAAAATAGCATATGTACAACAACGGAGTTTTGAATCGAATTGAAAGCACTCCAACACGGGAGAGGAAACCCTTTGTCGGCCCACACACGTCGTCATCAATCCCACTGTCTTTTCGGTGTCTCTACGACCTCACTGTCTTTCCTCCTCTACGATTTTACTGAATCCCTCACTGTCTTTGCTGTTCTGCGATGCCTTCCTTCTCGATGGCCTTCGCCCTCGGGCTCATAGTATGACCTCGCATCTCCCTCGTCCAACCTATAGCTCACCATTCACCAGACGTCGTTTCTAGCCACTGCCACTGCTACGAACCCCTCTGCTCCCATCGCCGACGCGACTTGTTACGTGGATTCATGCGACAACCCTTCGCTCCCCTTCCTTGCTTCTA
The DNA here is from genome assembly GCA_029204075.1 of Mycena capillaripes. NCBI lineage: Eukaryota > Fungi > Basidiomycota > Agaricomycetes > Agaricales > Mycenaceae > Mycena > Mycena capillaripes. Next base: position 4,442,078 of record JARHKZ010000003.1, on the reverse strand, counting down.
AAAGCATGTCCCAGACCGTTTCGGGCTGCATTGCGGAATGTGGTGCCGCCGGTTTCAAACTTGCTGGGCTGTCATGGGGCGACGAATGCTTCTGCGGAAATGACCTCGGCGGCACCGCCGCCTCGAACGTCCCCGGCTCAGGCTTGGCTAGTCCCCAAACCGAATGCAACATACCTTGCACGGGCGACAGTCAGTCTACGCTTATTGTGCCCATTGTGTTCGTCATCACTGATGTTAAAATTTACGTCCAGCTTCCACTATTTGTGGCGGTGGATTTAGGCTCTCGGTATATACCGTTCCAGCTTCTACTATCCAGAAACGAACCGCTCGCTCGAACGTCCGTCGCAGCCTCGAAAAAAGAAGTTGCCCTAACGCTTCCGCGCCTTGTTACGTTGATTCATGCGACAACCCCGCCCTCCCCTTCCTCAGTTCCAAATCTCCCTTGCAGACCGTCCCTCGCTGCATTGCGGAATGTGCTGCCGCCAACTACAAACTCGCAGGTCTCTCCTGGGCCGACGAATGTTTCTGCGGAAATGAACTCGCTGGCACCGCTGCTCTGACCACTCCTGGATCAGGCTTGGCCTCCCCCCAAACCGAATGCAACATGCCTTGCGCGGGAGACGGTTAGTGGCCTTCTTTTCTTTCAGCTCATTCCGTTTTGATACTGACGCTTGTCGAAATTGGCTTAGGTGGGACAATATGTGGTGGCGGCTTCAGGCTCTCGCTTTACCCGGTTCCGGCTCACGCGAGGAGAAATTATCGCCCGAATTTCCGCCGTAACCTCCAGAAGCGGACCTGCCCCAACAACACCAGCACTCTCATTGGAAAGCCGACGGCCAGCGCGGCGTGGCGCCGCTGAACTGGGCTCGTGAACTGATACGGGATGGACATTTATTGAACATTATAATTGAACTATTGGACTTGATTATTCATTAGTATATTACATCTACCTCGCTAGTCGTACATCTCAAGGGGTCATCGTGTTCTCCATGTTTCCGTGCCTTGATATACCTACGAAACAATATATGTTTTCACGTAAAGGTAGTAGAGCTCTCTATCGCTTTCGAACATGGACCTGCCTCCATCCTTATCCGCCTGGTGCTTTCCTCGGGTCGCCTCGACTACCCGAGCCACAACCTCCATCCATGAATCACTTACTTCCCTTCTGCATTCTTTCTTGCCCAAAATGCGACATTTTGAGCCGTGCACATAGGCAAGTACCAATCCGACCAGTGTATCTCAGCGAAGCAGCAGACAGACCAACACTATTCCCTGGACGAGTATCTCGATCGATCACCTCGACCCCTATATCAGCAAATCTGCGAGCCTCTCGCCACGCAGCTGCATCGTGAGGACGAGTTAAATTGTTGGGATTTGGTACAATAGATAGACATACAAACCGTCGCAACAATAGGAAGTATGGTATGGGCGGTATACTGTCCTAGGTTATACCCCCCCCCCCCAGGTCGAGCCTCCGTTGAACGCGACCATAAGTGGTCATTTCTTATCGGAAATTCGTTTTCGGTTTTAGATTCTGGCCCTACCTGCAAGATATATCTGCATCCTAACCCCCATCCCAAAACCGGACGCTGAAAATTGATGGGCCTTCCACCACAAACTGAATAACAACCCCAGTACCACTCCGCCTTGTGGAGCAAAACCACCTTTGCCCGTCGATTTGGCCTTGGGTGATGATCCGGACCGATTACCATCACAAAAATTGTGGAAGAAGTGGACGCATTAGGAGCGATCAAACGCGTGTTGCACGTGTGCGCGACCCGTTTTCGACGCGTCGAGGAAGGAGATACGGATATCTTCCTCGATAGCGATTGGTCCAAAATGGGAGGTATTTACCATACAGTTCTTTTTCCCGGGATTCCAAAGTCAGTTTGAAGTCGGTACGTTTCTTTTTCAGTTGTGTTCGGCTAATCTTGTAAATAACCAAAACAACCAAGATCAGACAGATTAGAGCAATCCCTTCTTCAGCTGCACGCCATCCTCCCAGTCCACCAAGACAACGTCCAGTCCCTCCTCCCGCAAGTCGTTCATCCGAGCCAAATCCTCGTCTGGTAGCACCGTCAAACTCCCCGCATCGAAAATACGAAGACATTCCAAACGCGATGAGCGAGTTTGGTTCGCTTGAAACCGGGACCTCACCATCTCGAGTAACGCGAACGGTAGCTGATTTGCGTCGGTATACCCCACTACCAGCGTTGTTAAATCGGGACAGATGTCGGACGGCGCTCCGGATACGGACATGGCGTTTATCCAGTCAGACCCGTCATATGCATCAATATCCGCGTCCAAGGCGTATTCGAGCAAGAGGTACTCGAGACTGGGAAGCTCGGACAAGGTGGACATGACGTCGACGTCAATTGTGCTTAATTCCATCAAGGCAAGCCGGGTGAGTGTGCAGGAGGAGCGATGGATGAAGGGGAGCAGTGGCGCCAGCCGCTCTCGTCCGAGTGTTAGAAGGAGATCTTGGAGGATGGGCGCTGTGAGATAGTCGAGGACTGCGACATGATCCGAGGAGAGGCGACGAAGGTTAGGCAGGTCGATCACGGATGCATCGGGATCGAAATCAACGTTCATGAAGCCCAGGGCACATTCCACGAGGTCCGGGGCAGCTCGAAGGATGTTAAGTTGGCGTGGCGCGGTATAAGTGCCTCGGTAGTGCGTGATCTGCCCCCATGGAATCACGATCCTGTCCGGCGAGCAAGAGGACACTCCGTCCGTTAGGATGACTTGACGCAAATTCGGAGCGCTCGCAAACACATCTGCTACGAACATCCCGTAATGGCCAACCAGCGTCAACATTTGTAGTTGATCAAGCTGGCCATCGACAGGGCGCAGCCAGTGGAGCATACGATCCCGATGCTGCGCTGGGTCGTGGAAGTGCAGGCTGCGCCAGCGGCGGCAATGACGGAAAACCAAGTCTAACAAACGGGGCTCCACCTCGCTCTGGACGCTGGGCCAGTACAGATCTAGAGGCACGTCGGCTGCGCGCTCCAGTTGCGCCTCGATACTGGAGAGAACGTGACTGCCCTCGGAGGATTTGGAAGATGGGACGGTGATGGACGACCAGAGATTGGGATATGAGAGCGCCGAGTGTCTCCAAAATCGGGAGATGTGCCCGAGATACCAGGGCGGTCCATTCGCAGTGTCTTTATAGGCTTCCCACGTCAGTGCCAGGATATCGCAGATCAACTCGGCGGGCATACGGCGGGCGGGAGAGACGATGGATTGATGTTTCCGCACGAGTTCCACAGTCTCTTCCCGCCATTGTACAAATTGCGCCAGGGTGGTCTCTAAATTTCGAATCTGCGCCTGCAAGGCCTCGATCTGTGCATCCAGAGGACCGATTCGACTCTGGCTGTCTGAGATGATATCACGGATGAGTAGGACCTCGGAGTCAAGAGGGGGCTCGTTGCTTGTTAGGAGGTGCGTGGCATCAAGGGAAGCGACGGGTGGCTGCTCAAGAAGGGATGCGAGGTTCGATGCTCCGCAGTTTAAGCAAACTTGGGCCATGCTAGTTAAAGGCCATTGAGAGTGAGCAATCCGCGATATAAAAGGTCTGTTCCCCACCTGTATTTCGATGATGGTGGTCGCAACTTAAAGAAAGCGGCTGGAGATTGATATCACAAGTGACAGTAAACAGGAGCGCGCTGTACCTCACAGAGAAGATAGACGGAACAACTGAGATTTCGGTGTTAATTTAAAGCAAAAGAAGTTTGACAGCCAGCGTCGAACGGTTCCGAACGGTCGGTGACTCCTACTGGCTCTTGAGGGACTTCAAACTTCAGAGTGACTCCCAGTGACGTCACTGACTCCCAGCCCAATGCGCAGAACGTGGCAATAGAGAACATGCGGTGGAGCCACCCAGCGCCACCCAGTGGCTCATCAGGCATGCGGTACTGGGTGGCTACATCAGTTGGTGGCTGTTCAAGTTGCATGGGGAGAACTCATTGTTGACCTTCTATAAACACTATGCATATGCCGGTATGTACCTGTAGGGACACAAGTGCCGAAAACAACTAATACAAGTCATATCATTGATAATTTTTTTCCCACTTCAGAAGTGATGCTTATAGAAAGGCAGTAAAGTCAAGGTGAGACTCAAGAATGGTCTTTCTGCATAGGTAGAGCAAGTAGTATGTGAGTAGACACTCATTCATGCCATAAGAAGTAGCCACCTGAGCTGCCACCGAATGACGTAGCCACCCGGTACCGCATGCCTGATGAGCCACTGGGTGGCGCCGGGTGGCTCCACCGCATGTTCTCTAATTTAGTCAGAGCCGTGAGGGACGTAGTCTCGCACGCTTCCTTCTATTGAACTCCGTTTTCCCCGTTTTCATTTGTCGAGTGGTCGAAGTAGGATCCAAGAACAAAAGTCGGATGCAAGTGTTTTTGATGCGGCTAGGCCTAGTAGGCACAGCCACGGACCCAGGCTGCCACGACGCAATTCCACGTCGGCATATGCATCTGCGCTGCACGACAGCGACAGAGCCAACCACAACATATGCCCGAGTGTTCTCTTTTTTGCGTCCTACTCGTTTAACGTGTGAACGTGTGAACCCAAGTTCATTTTTCCAGGCAGCGTTCCGAGAATCTGACGTTCCAAACGATCTATCCCTCATCCATATAAAACTAAGCAGAATTCGAGTTTCTTTTTTTCTTCTTTTTTTCTTTTATTGGAGTCTGACATTGTGAGACTATGGTCACGGCAAAAAATCATGAACACGGTCATTTGGGCCCATTCCAGCTAATTACTTCAGATAAAATGATCGCATAAACTTTGAGTGCACCACCTGGGGTGTTGGTGCAGGATCTATCTACCGAGCGCTGCACGCGGTTGTGCAAATGAAGTGAGCTGTGAAGGCGGATAGGCAATGAAAGTAGAGTGGCGAGGACGAGAGTAGAAGACACAGCAATGGAGATATCTGGGTGGGGTAACTGCATCGCCGAGGAGGCTTTCGTTGAAGAATTGTCAATTTTGCTAAGCAATAGCATTTCATCCCGCCGGCCTATTATTTACCGAAACTCTGAATTGTGATAAATATCGACAGTTTCCAGCTACTTCGCGGCCCCGACGCGGCGATTGTGAGAAGAGCGGGAACTTCTGAATTTTCAAATGCAGACTCTTGAAATTAAAATTTCTGGTCTGGATGGACAAAGTTGGGGGTGTACATGCATATCCCGATTCCCGAATGACCGTGTGAAATCCAGTTAGTATTGACTCACAGTGAAAGGGCGAACCCCGTCTACAGCCGCGCCTTGATGGCCCGTTTCCAGCCGGGTGTCCGACGTGTGGCCATGAAACCATTCCACTCTGAGGGATTCGACGAGGGTATCAAATCAAATCGATCGTATCGCATCTTGCGTATTACAAAACATCGCGGAATCTACAGACTAAGTTTTCGGCCTCGTCGCCTCCTCTCCTGCTCCCTCTCTTCTTCTTCAACCTAGTCCGTCCCCCGCCCATTAAGTCCAATCCACTCACCCCGTCCGGTATCCCTCTCCACCCCCTGGCACGACCACAACCCCCCCCCCCCCCCACACACACACACACACGCTCGTAACTCCCAACATCGCCGCTGAGGACGGCGTCGCGCTGGCTTGCCACGCCTGTTATGTGGGAGACGACGACGAATATGTTGAGTGGGACTGAATCAAAAACAGTCAACAACCAGAAGACGAAAGAAACGAAAGCAAAGGACTGGGGTCCGAAAAAACAGAGCAAAGGACAGGCTCCAAAAAACCAAAGGGTGGGGTCTAAATAAAACCAAAACCAAAAACACAGGTACACGAAGAAGACAATAAAAAAGAAAAGAGAAGGAACGCACTCAAAATAGCCCTCTGCTCGTTCATGATCAACGCACTCCTCAGCACTCCTGCACCGAATAATACATCCCCGCACACGGTTCGAACGCACAAAACGCCCCAAACCGTGCCCGTTCATCATCATCAGCAAAATCTTTCGCGAGTGGTAGCTGGCGCGGTTCTGGAGGCGTGGGTGGGGCGCACGACATTTCCAAATTCGAAAACAAACCTTTATCATACTTCTTCCAGCAACGATGTGCTTGCTTAGAACTTGAATTTTGTACTGGAATGACTCCTCCCAGCCTGAAGGGAACGCGGTAACTGCTTCACTGCCAGTGGCTTTCTAAAGCTAACCTCAAGTGCCGAGAATAAAGCTGATGATTTATTTTGGGCAGGGTCGTTCTCAACGCAGCGCCAGGGCATGCCGCACTGCAAGCCTTAAAGCGACTCGGAGGCGACAAAGAGGCGACTCGGACTTGCCTCGGACTTGAAATTTTTTGCGAAGTCGCGCATCAAATTATCACGGAATCCATCAATCACACACGTAATGGATGTTGGTTGATGCCACGTCGCTCGTCTCTCTCTCTTCCCCCACCACGTCTCCCATTAGCCTCCTTGTTTCTCTTGTCGTTCGCGGTGCCCATTGCTACGGGGGATGTCCTTTTGGGTTCAAGCTTCAAGGCCTCAAGCTCCCTCAAGCTCTTAAGCCCTCATAGCCAAGCAACGCGCCACATGCCTCTGCCTCAAGACGATCGCAATATTTGCCCGAAGACCACTGCAAGTCATCTGGCTATTCCCATCTCGTCAAGAAGCATCTCTGCTTTTTCCATGGCTGTTCTCAGCAGTGTCAAGTCCTTGGTCAAGACCCCAGTTCTTTGCCCGGCGCAAGTGGCCTCTCCAGGTTACTCGAAAGTCTCCCTGTTTTTCCAATGTCATCGGCGCCGACTTCAAGTTCGCCTCATATTCAAATATCTGCGCTGGTGTCTCTCCTTCCCGACAACGGCGGTAGGTACGTTTTCCTCCTCATGCTCCGCTAACTTTCTGACTTTCCACATAGATTTCATGCCCGTGTTCAGGCTATCTCCGAGACAGCCCGGGTTCCTGCAATTGGCCCTGCTGCATTAGCTGCAGCTCTCAAAGAGTACGAGGAAGGCGAGACCACCGAAACTGATGGCGAGAATGGCAATCCCTCTCAAAATCACCTAAGTACTTTTTTTGTAGAGACGCTGCCCTCTGATGATGATTTACGATATTTACGATGTTGATGACTTGCAATGATGATTTTATTTATGTCTTCTTTTGGAATTATCGCTCCTTGCCCTCGGAGGGCAAGGAGCGATAATTCGAAAACTTCGGCGTAGATGATTTCGTGGAGGCGACGTGCAGTGCGAGTGTGAGTGTAATTGCAACAGGTGTGAGTGTGGGTACGAGTGCAAGTGCGAATGACTGCTCGGACAAGCCAGTACGGGGGATTGTACCCAGCCACCGCGCGCGACACCGAATGGCGCTACGCCGCCCTATGCCCCAATTCCTCGGTTCCCTCCGCCGCTGAACCCGTCCTAACCTCCTCGCCTCCGCGTCGATCTCGCCCAACGTCCCCACGAAAGTCAAATGCATCCTTTCATTTGAACTACACCACACAATTCCCGCTGTACGAGGCCCTTGGCATCGGTGTTCCGCCAAAACCGACGACGCCACGCTTGTGGTAAAAGTGTTGGAGGTCTGATCCAGCCAATAAAAGTGTTGTGAAAAACTCACCTTTTTCAACACTTTTATTTATCGGCGGTCTCGAATCTGATAAAAGTGTTGGAAATCGGGAAATTTAACAAAACAAACGTGTCGGAAGATTATAAGTGCATTTTGACCGCCATACTCCTCCGTGTCAACGGTACATGAAAACCTACCTCAAATATGATCCCCCTCAAGCAGCGCCGTAAAACGGCAATGCACATCTATCGCGGACATACGGGGGAAGATTTGAGCGGGAGAGCCCCACCTCAAACGCCGTACCAGCCGACAGAGAGGATATCACCCCCGAATTTGTCCCTCGGAATCTTCATGATCAATGTAATGGTCAGCTGTCATAGACCGAATGGGAATCTGAGAGAGACGAACGCTGTACATTCAGTCACCATTACCAAGAATCTGAAGAAATCCCAGTCTTGAATGGTTGACGGCGCGACAGGCGTCACCCGTCACTCCAGTGGTCCGCGTTACATGAAAGCCTAGTCTAGTATAATCAACCTAATGCGGCAGGTCGTAAAACGGACAACTCAAGCGGAGGGGATTTGAGCGGGATAGCCCCTTCAAACACCGTGACAATTGACAGCGAACAAGGATAATAGAGAACATGCGGTGGAGCCACCCAGCGCCACCCAGTGGCTCATCAGGCATGCGGTACTGGGTGGCTACATCAGTTGGTGGCTGTTCAAGTTGCATGGGGAGAACTCATTGTTGACCTTCTATAAACACTATGCATATGCCGGTATGTACCTGTAGGGACACAAGTGCCGAAAACAACTAATACAAGTCATATCATTGATAATTTTTTTCCCACTTCAGAAGTGATGCTTATAGAAAGGCAGTAAAGTCAAGGTGAGACTCAAGAATGGTCTTTCTGCATAGGTAGAGCAAGTAGTATGTGAGTAGACACTCATTCATGCCATAAGAAGTAGCCACCTGAGCTGCCACCGAATGACGTAGCCACCCGGTACCGCATGCCTGATGAGCCACTGGGTGGCGCCGGGTGGCTCCACCGCATGTTCTCTAATACACTGGAATTGTCTCTCGGAGTCCTGAAGATCAATGGAATGGTTTACTGTCGTGAATCCTAAGCGGGAATCAGAGAGAGAGAGAGACGCTGACGAACGCCTGTACATTCAGTCACCATCAACAAGAATCTGATTAAATACCAGCCTTGAATGGTCGATATTTCATTACCCATAATCTTGCAATGCATTTGTCGTCCACCCTCGGCCTCGTCAGCTTTGCGCTCCTTTCGTTGACTTCCTCTGCCACTGCAGAGCCAGGATCCCTGGGCATCCAGGATGTGAGCGACGACATTAAATGTCCCAAAGGATATTCGCCCACCTTTTTACATAACGCCTACACATACAACGGCGCCTTGAAGCAGTTCACAGACATAACAGGGTCGTTCTTCAACAACCAGTGGTATGTGCGTACCATTTTCGCCGTTGAATCTTCTTGTATATTGTCTAACTCGGAGCACAAGGCTAACGCCACCGTCGTCAACACAACTGGCACGGACAACGTCCCTGGCGCGACGCGGGCAGGTCTTTTTGGGGTCACCCCGTTCAACGAGACTTTGACGACATATCTGAAACACCCGGATGGGATATTGTTCACGCTCCACGGTAACCTGCCCTTGGTCTTTGAGCGGCCCGGGAAACGACCTCTTAATATTGTCCGCTCTTCGGAGACAAAGCGCTTCCAGAGTATCTGTGGCGGGAAAGCCACGTATATAGATCTCATCACGTACCAGTGCTCCGACGATCAGGCGGCCGCATATGACCTCTTCTACAACGTCCACAATACTGTATTCCAAAATCTGGCTGCGACTATTGGGACGACGCTTCTCGCGGGAGATTGTCCTGGTATGTAACCACATCTTCTTGAACAGTCCAGGAACTGACAGTCGCAGTAGCTTGAAGGGGTCCATCAAAGTTTGCGCTGGTGTGATGGGGGCTAGTGTGCAGTTCGCTCACTGTCATTTATGCATAGGGCATAGACGGCCTGCGAGATCTCAAACTATCTTGTTATAGGGGATTCTTGCACAATACAAAGTATGGGGAGTGCATACTCCGGCATGGCCGGTGTGTTTTTAAGATTTCGACATTAACGTCCCAAATTTGAGGTGCAAGTACTGGGCGACCACCGTGTGCCTAGCCAGGAAACCAGGCAGTAGTTGCGCATAACATAGGTTCCGCGGATAGTCCAAATTTTGATTTCTCAGTACGACACCGTTCCATTCTGACACCAGTATTGCAACATAAAATCTTGGAAGTACACCTGTAATTAACTATATTCCGGCGGGGGCAATGCATCAAAATTCTCTGCTTGCGTTCGGTGGTAATACGCAAAAGCCAGCTCCGATGTTGAAATATCGGCCGGAATACTCGAGACCTCCGGCACACTCGACGGAACCTCGCCACCTGACGAAGCGCGTTGGGAATCAAGCAGAGCTTTCTTCTCTGAGGCGCGGGCAAAAAATTGCGATTTAGGTGTGTGGGTGTGTACTACCGCTTCAGCATCGTACTGGTGCGGATGGAAGTCTTGTGCGATCTTTCGCAGTCGTCGCCGTCGAAACCACCAGAGCACAAGTATTGGCCTGAGTAAAAGCACTAGTGATGCGCTCACTGCAATGGCTGCAACTGGTGTCTTTTTAGCCACCTGGTTCGAAGTCTGGTCTTCAGTCGGGCTCCGCGTGGGAGTGGGCACAGAAGGCGGGGAAGCTAGACTCGGTTAGGGACGCGAGAGATGATCAACTTCCAATACGTACTTGGAGGTGTATTAATCAAAAGTATCACTGGAGTTGGGACCCCACTGTTCCCAACAGAGGTGCCACTGGAACCTATATCCATGCACTGGCCATACATCGAATCCACGAAACCGCAGCTTATCGTGTGGTCCGAGAAAATCTCGAACCATCCTGACGCTGATGGGACAACAGTTCGTGGGGCTATGACCTGGAATCAATTGGCCGGGAAATTCCCTGAGGATGGGAAGCAAGACTCACTTGGCGACGAAGTGGTCTGTGTCAAGAAACCGTTCGCGTCCGTTGTACGGACTACGGTAGGATTCATAGCCTGGTAGACATACGTAGTCGCAGGGCCGTCGCCAGGGGTCCCACAATCTGCAATGGCAGGGTGGTCCCGCCGGCTAGCAGACGATGAGTACCAACCTGCCACAGCGTAACGCTCGTTTCAGTGCCTTGAGCCAAACCAGCTAACAGAGGGAGGCGCAATGATTCCAAGGGGATTCAAGCGAAGAAGCCGGCACGCACTGGCTATGAAGGCGCCGAGCAGGCATAGCATGGCAAGTAGATACGAGGCTGACATTAACAGCGTCTGTAAGTTCCGCAGTGAAAAAGAGAACCAGCCCAGAGAACAGGACTCACGAATATTTCCCGGGGAAATCAGAGGAGAATACCTCTCAAAAGCGACATTCGTGGTGCAGACGCAGAGCCGTTTAAATACCGTGCCAAAAGATTGGCGCGCATGAATCCAGGAGAGAGGGATGTCGTAACTTGGTCGTAGCATAGCAGATATCAATCATAGACAGCATAGACAGTATCCACCCAGTGCTGGTCGATTGATGTGCTGTTCTCTCCCCGTTCATCTAAAGAAGACGTTGATTGAATAGTCCGTATTCGAGGAGGCATTTTCTATGGAAACCTGTGCACTAAACGGAAACGGTTAGAAAACATTTTTAAACCGCATAAAACAACATATTTTCTAGGTTTCTTCTTTCGAACCAGTGCACTTCTCGCAGTCGCCGGGTATACTATTTCCCATTCCATTAGAAAGAAGATCATACCTGCGTTGTGTACTTCAACAACAAACAGGCTTCCAATTGACGACCTCCCGAACTGACGATCTCCCGAACTGACAATCTCCCGAACTGACGATCTCCCGCATGGATGATCTCCCAAATTGACGATCTCCCAAATTGACGATCTCCCGAATTGACGATTATATTAGCCACTTTGCGATGCAGTCACTGGAGCCACCCAGTGGCTGATTATTGGGAATAAATTTAGTGTGGTGGAGCCATCGATTCGCGCAATGCAAATCAGCCATTGGGTGGCTCCAATGGCTGCATCTCAAACACTCTATTACAGTATAGAACTAGTGTAGAATCGAAAGACAGGATCTGGGACACAACTTTGGGTATGATGCCGTGCATACGGAAGGAAATTCTCGTCGGTCTTGCGTCAACTGTAAAAGAAGGCCCAAGCTCGAAGCAAATGGGCACCCAGTAAGCAGCAGGAGAAACCGAGGGGACGAACGGGACTGCTTGAATCAACACTGCCGGGCAAGGACGGAAGGAATGTTGAATTTGATGGGCGAGGAAAGTCCGCACGGAAGACAGCAATTCAATGTGCCCTGGGGTACAATAGAGCGCGTCCGCAAGTGTCAACAGACTGGGGAAAAGAGTACATACATAATCGAAAAAATTGCGATGAGCTCACCAGCCACTCGAGCGGTCTGACATGTTGGGGGTATTGGGGGCGGGTCGGACAGGGGGGGAGGTGAGGTGTGGGATGGGTGTTGGCCCAAGCCTTCAAGCCAGTGGCCACCCTTCCTAACCAACACAATCACAACCATGACAACCCCCACCCAACCGCCCATTTCCACGTGGACGCAGGGCGTATAAGATAGGTTAATGACATAGTGATGTCATTAGTGGAATGGTAAACGGTGGAGTTTTGATGGGGCATCAGCGGCGCGATAGGCGGGCTTGGCGCGCGCCCTCCTCCCTCGCTTTCCCACGAGTGGTGTGGGCGTCTTCCAGAATTACAGGCTCACCATGTCAAGGCGCGCTCTCCTTCAGTTCTTAACCAAAAAAACCAAGAAAAATGTACATGGAGGGGAGATGTCGGGGATGTGATCTGTGTTCTTGTGCGGAAGGGAAACCTATGCGGGGGGAAATAGACTGTAGGCCATGGGCTGTGGAAATTGTGGTCTTCAGCATCTGATGATTGTATGTGTCTTTTGCTCCCATTCACCCCAAGTGAAACCGATGGGACGGCATCGAAATCCGGGGTATGGAGTTAATGTTGTAGCGTGGCCCGAGGAAAAAATAGCACCTTTGGGCCGCAAGGATTTTGAAATGGGAAGGGGAGGGGTGTACCTGGGGGGTTCAGGGTTCGGTCAATATCAAGTTTTTTTGGTTCAGAGGTTTTCGAGAGCGCCAATATTACAATAACCTCCAACGAGCCCGGGCCGATAGTCTATAGCTCACTGCATATTTCTAAATCGGGTCTGCGCCACCTGCTATGTTACAGTGTCTGTCTGTCCACCAAATTACAAATTATACGAATGCTCTAATTGACGTGAGGGTTACATTCGCAGAACCAGAGGTTCTATCTATCCACCGTGCCTCAATCCCGCGGCTGAGACCCACTCGCACGGCGATCAAGGTCGGAACGATGTTCTAGGGCAGGGTCAGCACCGATCAGGAAAGCCGTCATGTGGCGTGTTCACGACCAACCACGGAAGGGAGGTCCATTGAACAAATGCAGAACAGCCGATTGAACACGGCCTTCAGTAGATAATCGAACTGAATTCACTCACGACAACTTGGGGCATGGCGCCGGTGAGAACGTTGTTGATGATGGTCTGGAGTGAGGGAATAGAGTTAGTAACAGATTATTGAAGACGTGGGTGCGAAGTGTAGAAATTGAAAGTCGAGACAACGAGAACATGAAACTCACAGCAGATGGGCTGGGTAGGAAAGCGCCCGAGACAACGAATGCGATGACGCAAACGGAGTACAGTGCCCCAGACTCTAAGCTGCCACATCAAATCCAAGTCAAACGCCGAGCACGCGAACGGAAGAATGGTGGAAGAAGGTCAAACGCACATCATGACGACCGCCGTGTTGAAGCTCCTCGTTCCCGGCAAATTGCTCACCCTGCGGACCTCGCGCCCGACCCACCACATTCGGCCAGCTAACAAGAAAAATTAGCCAGTCAAATTTCGTACGCGGGACGTGCAGGGAGGATGTCATCAAATCCGGTGGCACGCACCTGTCAGGGCCGTCAACGTGCAATTTGTCAGCAGCGACATGGCAAAGCTCGCGACAATGGTTGGGTTAAGCTCAGAGTTGAACTGATAGTTCGCAAACCGTACTGTCGTGATGAAACCAAGGACTTGTGCCAGAGCATGTATTAGCAGTGGGGGGAGGCTACGATGGAGGGACGATTAGCGCACCTGTTGTCGTGACCAGCATGGCCATTGGCAAGAATATGATGGAGAGGGTGCGCCCCCAGACCACGTAGCAGCGATAAATCTATGCGGCTGCTCAGAAGAACAAGGGAGACATGCGGATGAGAACGTACGAAGAGGCTGTCTGTTAATGCGCTGCGGGATTTTATCCTCTTTAAGCTCATATAAAACAACAGGGTGCCGCCCACTGACTTGTTTGCGTTGAGAAGCAGATATCGCACGAACGCGAGCCGATCGTGTAGGGAGGTACTCCGCACCAGCGAGCTGTCCTCTACGGCCAACTTCACCGTATGTAACACAATGGCGGCGATGACGACCTTGATTGTGATCTGCATGGTGCCGAGGACAAACATGGCGGAGGTTGAGTACAGCAGAAAGCGCGTGGCGGTGACTTTGTTGTAGTGGTAGATATACATAGCCAACACAAACATCGCAACGAAGACGACTGGAAACGATGAACACTACGCACACTTGGTAAGGTGCGCCGAAATGACTCACCATAAAAGATAAGTTCGACCTAAAGGATTGACGGCGGTCAGGAAACAGAACTGTTAGGAGCGAGTTAGAGGGCGTACCGCTGTTTCGTACAAGATTGGGCTGATCTGTCCCCATGAAGCGGCGAAATCGGTCGCATCTATGGTGTACGAGAACGCCATATTGTTGTGGTGAGCCCTCCAGGTGCAGGAAGTCGAGCGATCTAGGATATGCTGAGGGGGAAGACGCCCATGAAGCAATGTGAGGATCAGGCAGGTGGTAAAGACGTAAAAGCAACGTGTACATAGAATTGGGATCAAGTGAAGTCCGATGTCAGACATTCGCGTGAGATGATGTCGCCTAGGTTAATTGAATTGAATTAATCAGATTTCCATGGAGGCATTACGGACGGGGGCATGCGTAACAGACGAAAAGCCGTGGATGTGCGATGAAGCTCGACGGAGGACGGCAAGACCAATGCGTTGGACACATACTATGTCCTCGTGAAGCCCAGAGGTTGAGAGGATTCCCCGGGAAGAGTACACCCGACTATAAGCCGGGCGGGAGAAGAGGCGCAACGAATTAATCAACCACACATCGTGAAGAAAAGACGTGAGATTTAAAATGACGGGTACTAACGTTGTAAACCCGTCGAGACAGAGACGTGATGGTGAAAGGTGAAAGGCAGCAGTGCAGCACACAAAATAGGTGTGTGGCAGTCAAACCGATGCGCCGTGCTTATTACCATCAGCTCCATCTCGGTTTTCTCGCACTGGGTTTCTCGCACTGGCAGAATTTTTAGCGATTATGGCTACGGAGGGGCTTGCGCGCCATGGAATGTTACGAGTTTTTTTATTTTAATTGAGCCTATTTTTAGGTCCGGTTACGCCAGCCAAACAAGGGTGTTTTTGTTTTTTGTTTTTTTGAGTTGCTTCGTGTTGGAATCATTTCCCTTTAAGGTTAGATTTCCATCTCTGAATTTGTAATTTCGCGCCGGGGCGGAGGATGTCAGCGAAATGAAGACATCGTCCTGAGTATCCAGCCAGCGGGAAGGAGGAGGACGGGCGCATTGCTCGGGAGTCGGCCGACGGTGTTTGCATATGAGGATGGCAGCGGTACACAGGCACAATGGAAGATGCGCCGGAGAGGGTTAATCCAGACCCGCAAACGACTTCCGGATCCGCTTGACAGTTTTCCAGGCGTATGGGGTTCTGATATATCCAAGATATATCAGAATGCAGTGGTGACTTTCTCAAGTGGCACGATGTATTACCTCCCCTGACTACCGAGTGGTCCTGATGCATCGGCTCACTGAAACACCCGTTAGGGATCAGCGCCATGCTCCGCGGCTTCGCGGTTGCCCGCACGGCGCACCTAGTCCGTGCACACGGCCCACCCGCCCTCTCCAAATTGGGTTATGTTGTTTGCGCCCCATCAGGAATAAAACCACCTAGCTACAAAACTATGCAGCGTTATGATAGAAATCCATAGCACTTTCAGAATGCCGTAGCTAGGTGTTTTTTTCCGGATGCCGTCAACATCACATCCCTCCCATCACTCGCGCTCATTCCTCATACCCTTCTCCTACCCCACTCCCCCCTCTGACCAGCGCTGCTTCGCCGCCGCATAACAAACACTTCCCAGCGCCCTCATTATCGTTGAATTTGCTGTTTTCCGGGCCCTTAAGCCGCCGTTCGCACGCTCCTGCCGGGCCACCGATGCTCATAAAAGCTACATACGGTGCGCTACTGGCCTAAATTTCAGATGTTGGGCTCTTCGTGCTCTACCTCAATATACGATAACCTTTCCGCCTCAAAATACCTCACCATTCGCTCGTAATCCGGACTACGACGCCCCTCCTGTTTCATTCCGGCCCCTTTCTCTGGCTCTCCTGGCGCGCGTCTGGATGTCCAGCATTCCCATGAGTTCTTTGTGTATTGCCTGGAGGGCAATCAGAATGCCCTTTCACTGTAATTACCGCCCGCATTCGATCGGTACATTCGTGGCACAGCCCTTCCCTGTTTGTGGTTCCTGGCCTGTTTGCTTTTATAACTGGGATACCAAATGACATTTTTGGGACGCACTACAGAACGTCAATCCCCACTCTCCGCTTTTCAGCGTTTCTAATCGCGTCGCGTCGTTGCACGTGCCATATCAGTCATTTTCATTGCACGACGATCTGTCCACGTCGACGGGTGGCGCAGGTTCCTTTCATACGAGCATACATCGTCCCTGAGCGCGGTCGCTGCCGCTGCCGCCTTCCGACCCATTATTTACTGACCAAACATGTGAAAAACATTGAGACCCAATTTACCATGCCCTCCACATTTGTGAGGGGCCAAAATTGTAGAAAAAACAAACACAGCTTAAACACAGTGGCGGCAAAAAGTAATTGGCGCGGCCGTGTGGGTGCATTTCTCGGCCCAATCTCCTCAAACAAAATTGTAGCATCAACGTTGAACAATTTCAAGCTCACCTGAACATTTTAAACCATAGTCTGGATGTCCCGCAATAAGATAAATTGTTTCTGAAAAATCGACTTTGCGGAATCACATGCTATGAGAAAATGGTCATCGTAGCATGAAAGTCCTTGAAAAATGAAGGGTACCTGGTTTTATTTCATAGAAATCCATTGGCATTTGGGCTCCCAATGCTCATCGCAAGTGACTATTTCAGTAGGTGCTCCTGCCTCCTGGCTTTCCAGCGATTCCCCACTCGACCGGATTGGTCCAGCGGTTCCTGTGTCATACATCACAGAATTGTAGAAGTGAAGGATGTCCACCCTACCAGGTGGACAGAGGGACAGGACAGGACACAAACTGGCCTGAGAAAACAAACTACAGAACACTGAGATTATGTTATACCTGCTTCCTAAGGGACTCGGTTGATAGATATCGTCCACAGCTCCAATCTGGATATGATTCCAAGTGTTTTGGTGCACAGGTTCTGATACCATAAATCACTGAATATAACCTTTAAGATACCTGCAGATCAGTCAATTCATTGAATCGCTGCGTCGCATAGGTCTCAGACTCGTGCCAGACTGATAGAAACACACCATGGCATTCCCGGGAAATTTGGTGAGTTACTTGACAGTTTAACGTTTAGCTATGGGAGTTGTATGGTCAACAATTGTCCGGGAATTCCCTGACGACACAAGGGACGGACGGGATCATGATCAATCACTTATGCCGTTCCAAATGCACTTTTACAGCTAATGTCGGAACCGAAGGCGCGGTGAGAAAATTTCCGTTTTCGGAGATTTTCAAAGAATTGTAAATATATCAATGGATTCTGGTCCAATTCAAATAAAACCTATCTAGATCTACTAAGCTAATTCATGTGCAATTAGTGATAGAGAGGAATTTCCGAAAAAAAAATGTATTGGGTAACTTATGCTTTCAGGCTGTTTTCTCATGGAATGTTGTTTAACAAACCCAGAACAGGTCCCAGGGACCTAGAATTCTGTGAGGGGCAACATTAGTACATATAAGAGGGTGTGATAGAGCCAGAATTACACATAATCTCATTATAGTTCATCATGCTGCATTGGATGCATTTGGCAGATTTTGCATTTGAAGATCCTGTAAAGATCGTACTTATCGGGGGTAGTCATGTCTTTCTGGCTCTATCACATCCTTCCATAGGCATGTATATTGCTCCCCACAAAACATTGGGTGACTCGGACATGTTCTGAGTCTGCAAAATCACATTCTGCGCAAAAAGGGCCCCAAAGTGGAAATTACCTAATACATAATTTTTTCGGAAATTCCTCTCTATCACTAATTGCACATGAATTAGCTGAGTAGATCTAAATAGGTTATATTTGAATCAGACCAGAATCCATTGAGATATTTACAATTCTTTGAAAATCTCCGAAAACGGAAATTTTCTCACTGCGCCTTCGGTTCCGACATTAGCTGTAATGTTCCCCACCTTTTTTTCGCATTTTCACCAACTTTTGTTGTAAATTTTGCAACTATCCCCACAACTTTGCACACTTTTGAAGCTCAAAATAAGGTGGGGATCTCTCATGGTTTTCCCCTACTTTTATTGCCCAAAGTTGCATTTCACCAACTTTTGTTTGAACTTCACCAACTTTTTTGGTTCAAAAATTTCCTCACAACTTTTGGGCACAATTTCTTTATGAATTATTCTATATGGCTCCCCCGGTGCTGCTTATCAATTGAGCACCCTTTCCATATTTAGTAAAATCTCGGCGGTCAAATTTGGGAGGAGTCGGCAAGGAGACTTTATTCAAGGCTTCAGAAATAGTCCATTACTCCGAATCCTCCTTCTGACCTTGGTTCGGCTTCATCCTCCCTCTATCTGAGATATTTACTTGCACATGCTTTCTCACTCCAAATCAATGCCCATTAATAGGAGGCAGGTTTCACAACTGCCATTCAAGCTATCATATGGCTTCAGATTCGTGCATGGCTCTTCAATTTCATCAACAATCCCGGAGTTTTCAGCCTATGGGCAAGATGCATTGAAGATGCATTGGCAAGTATAATAATTGCTCAGCCATAGGCTTCAGCCACTGGACAGCTGCTGCACAACCTTTTGAAGTTATTCAAATCAGCTTGTCTTGTTAGGCTTAAACACCGAAATCCTGTCCGGTGAATTCCCTCAATTGGAAGGGGGTGCTGAATTCATAAGCAGCGCCTGGGGAGCCAAATAGAATCACCCTAAATAAATTGGCGTCTACGTGTATCGGCTCCGAGTAGGTGTTGACCTCCGCAGCTGCTTTGCGGACCGCAGTGAGCGACGAGAAGTCGAGGGTGAGCCGACGAATGTCGGCGGTGTGGATGTCCTTCTTGATGGTGTTCTCGGAGAGCCGCAGCCTAAAAGGAATCAATATCGACCCAATCCTCCACTGAAGGGGAAGGCAGACCTCTCGTCGTTATATCCTGTGATTATAACCAGATTGGCATGCTTCGCAATCACGCGGGCGGTTTCGAAGCCAATGCCATTCAAGGAAGTGCCGGTGATCAGAACTTGAGAATTGTTAACCCGAGCACTGTTCGTTCTTCAGCCGGTTCGGCGTACCATTTTTGCCCTTGATCTCATGCGAGAACGCGATGGCCACCTCTTCGGCGGTTGTGTTGAGCGAGAACTGTGGGAAGGCGGTCATGGTGGAGATGAATGTTTGACAAGGATGAAGGTACTAATTGGAAAGGATTGTTGTATATCGCCATCACCGAATCGACGGCATATGAATAATGCACTCGTTACAACCTTCTATGCAAATGAATAAGCCATTTGATATCTGCCTATCGCTGACTTGTCGCTTATCATCAACTTCTACCGGTAGTCGAATAAGCCTTTGCGAACCTTCTCTTCCTGATTTGGAAAGTGAATAAGTGTTTTGGTCAAATTTAGATGGCTGACTAACACCGACGCTGCTGACTGAATAGCTGACCGATGCCCGTCTTGGTCGTATTTGTCAAGAGGTCGAGAATATTCACCAGGGTGCTAGAATCTAAAACCAGGACCCCGCAATAACTTGAGGATAACATCTGACGGGATTTGAAATCAAATTGACACTGGGGACTCTCCGAGTCGGCCTTTACTTACAAGAAATCTAAGATGAGCCCATATCCATCGGCTCGGTGGTGTATCGAGACCTAAGCAAAGATTGGGATGTGAATACCGATTGCCGATGCAACCAGAAACGGACAGGAGCCATGAATGGGAAAGCCCCGGAAAGCAGCGGATTCGGGTCGCCAAAGCGAAGGATCGCCCAATTTGGCACCCGAGAGTCGCGTATAACAAGATCTGAATCCCTAGACCCGCGCCAGGAGTGCTCGGCAAAAGCCGGCAGCAGTGAAGAAGCACTAGTGTCGTGGATCCGATTGTGCACGAGCGACGGCCAAATGGAAGCGCACAAGCAACTACCACACGTTAGATTATACCACAAGGAGTCCTTGCATGAAATTGAGACCAGCAGCGTGCAGGATACAGCTTCTACGAAGGCTATGGTGCGCACATAGACTTGTTACCAGTCTGTCCAGAGGCGGCATATCTTAGTGCAAGCACTATGACCTATGCCTCTTACCAGGTAGGCATAGGTCATAGTACTTGCACTAAGATATGCCGCCTCTGGACAGACTGGTAACGAGTCTAGTGCGCACAATGAATACCGCATAAAATTCTCAGAAACAGCCACTGCCTCAGCCGTTCCCTTTGGATGCGTGCCGGTTCCGCATCACGACTCATCACCTCCCGACTCCTTCCGCGCCCACCATCCCAGTGCCACGCCTCAACCGCTTCACGCGACGCGCTTGTTTGCGCGCGTGTGGCGACGCCCTCCGTCGCTTCCGACGCCACGTCTGACTCTCATGATGACCACGACCCCGCCGCCATCAGTCCACTGCCCTTCTCTGCCCTGTCCTGCCGGCCCCGTAGCACAAACAGACTAATCTCGGTATAAACTTGCCAATCCACTCCGCGGCATTGAAGTGAGGGGCTTGCTCTGATTCGCTGTCGCTACCAGTATCCACTTCCATCAGAGAACGCAGACAGAGAGAAGACGCGGACGGAGCACCGAATGCGATTCAATTGTTATGGCGTGATTTTTGACAGCTCAAAAGTATCGATGGGGTATTTGCCGACACCTTTGCCGCCAAAATCAAAGTCTTCGTCGTCCCAAGAAAAAAATTCTGGCCACGCCAGTCTTACTCTACTCCGGACTGGCAGGGGTCTTTCAGAGCCAGTTTTACTCCATTTTGCGGACCGGGAAGCACCAAATTTTGTGGCTACTTCTACTCCATTCCAGACGGAGTTGTGGGTGAGTGACCGGGGGCCTTTTTCTGAAATAGATATGCCAAGAAAGCCAGCCAAGGGGATGCCACCGCTGGGCACACCCACCCGGTGGGAGCATTCAGGTCCGTGGGAGGCCCCAATAGTCGGGCTCCGCGTAGTTATTCGACTTTCGTAGTTGGTACCCAGGTATGTCTACCCAAAGTGCCAAGTACCCGTCTAGATCTTTTTTGTTGTTGCAGACTCCATGACCCTACACACGCCTTCAAACAGCCGAGGTACCAGGTCTCAGTTTTCGAAGCCTCTAGGTCTGAGAGACTAACACACGCCACACCTGCTCTGACGTAGCCGAGACTCAATACACTCATTATCGTGGTTCCCGAACGGAGCACTCGGATGTCCTAATCCGACAAAACTTCCATATAATAGGGTGGTTACTGGATTCTGCACACCCACTCACCATCATGAAGTTCCTAGCCATCTCTTCACTGTTCTTGTTGTCTGCCGCAGCACCGTCCAAACGGAAGCGTCAGAACCCCCCGAATCAGTCTGTGGTGTGTACCCGACACTAGTCCGAATTCCTATGTAGTGCTGACTCCTCCCCAGTTCATCGACCGCCACACTTCCAACGTCATTGGCTCTTCCGGGCCCTTCCGCACCGACACCTCAGGCTTCTTCAACCCAACCAACACCACCCCGCCCTTCTTCCAGATCTTCGACCGCGCATTCCTCGATATTCTCGGTCCTAGCCCGTCCGTCAGACTCATAGGCAACAACGAGTCCTTTGCATTCGCGCATGAGGCGCCTATTTGGATTCCGGAGACGGGGGAGGTGTGGTTTTGTAGTGATGAGGGGATTCATAGTGATGTGAATACTAATAATGTTGTGAGTCGGATTAGGATGGAGGAGGTTAGGGAGGGCGGGGATGTTAGTATTACGCCGGTGGGTCCCTACTGTCTCGATTTTTCTTTTCTTCGTTGTGGACTTACTGTAATATGATGCACAGGTAACGCTAGACCCCTCTATACAAATCACCAACGGCGCGACGAACTACAAAGGGCAAATCCTCCTCGTCAACGACGGACGGGGGAACCTGCCTCCGAATGTGGTGCTCGTCAATCCACGCCCTCCGTTCAACTCGACGGTGCTGCTGGACAACTTTTTTGGGAGGCAGTTTAACTCGCTGAATGATGTGAAGATTCATCCGACGAGTAAGAAGGTGTTCTTCACTGATAAAACGTGGGTGGCTACCTCTATACTCCCTCATACAAGCTGACTTGTGCACTACAGAACGGGTTGGCTCGACCACTTTAGACCCCTCCCCGACTTCCCCGATATGGTGTATCGCTTTGATCCCGATATGGGGGATGTGAGGGTTGTAGCAGATGGGTTCATAAGGTCGAATGGGATCGCGTTTACTGATGATGGGAAGACTGCATATATGTGGGTCGTCCTATACTTCCGCGCGCACACCCCAAGACTGATTGTTGTGGATATGCAGAGGGGATTCGGCGCTTGGAGGAGGATTTTTAGGAAGCAATTCGACGTTGCCGGCTACGATGTGTGTTCGACTTCTTTTTTTGCACCCAACTTAAGGTACCCTTGACCACCCAGATATCAATTCGACGTCGACCCCACCTCCGAAGTGTTCACCAACCGCCGTGTGTTCGCGTATGTAGATACGGGCCTTCCGGATGGGATACAGCTTGATAAGAAAGGGAATGTGTATTCCGGGTGTGGGGATGGTGTTAATGTGTGTTGTTTCTTCCTCGTTCTCCCAATTCTCGCTACCTCCCATCTCCTTGTCCTAACTATACTCGACAGGTATGGAACCCCACCGGCACCCTCCTCGGCAAGATCTTTCTCGGCGACTCGTCCTCAAATATGATCTTTGCAGAGGCGGGAGAGTTGATTGTCTTGTCCGATTCGAATCTTTTCTTTGCGAAGATTAAGGCGGAGGGGCAGGATTTGCATGGGAGGGGGTTAAGTGTGTAGCTGTGAGTCCTACCAAGTACTTTTGGGACGTTGATTCTGATGTGGCGCAGAGGTCTATTCAGAGAAAGCGAATACGACGAAAGATAAACGTGCTGTATCACTACCAGACGGACATGACATTGAAGAATACATACATACATCGATCTCACAACGCTCACCGACCTATCCTTGTGTTTTCTCACCAAACGTCACCATGCTCCGGTGATCCCGGGCATTCCATATCGAGCACTCATTTGCGCATGGAGCCTTCGCGCCGACGAGGATGGTGAACTTTCTCTTCTCAGCTACCCAGGCTTTGCGACGAATGTCGTAAAAACGAGTGCGTCACAGTCCAGTTTCACTTTGACAATCTTGCTCTCACCGCCTTTCAGCGCGGTCTTCACGAAGCCTTTCAATTCCTTGACTGGTCGAGGAAGGGAGGACTCCTTATCAGAGACGTATACCTGCGAAGACTCCCTTCCTTTGACGGAGCTGGTGTTCTTGATTGTGAACGTCGTTTCGAATTCTCCTTCGGGGAAGACTGCCGTGTCCGAAGGGGAAGAGCGGGGCGACAATCTTCCCTTCATACCCTCGGTATTCGATGTGTATTCCCTGCAGTTTCGAGATCAGCACGTTCACTACATTCGAAAGAAAGAGAGATCTCGCACCTTGGCTCCAGAGAGATATGATTTGGTACACCAACTACGGTTGCTCTGAATAGAGAGTTTGCGCAGAGCCACCAGTCTTACTGGTGGCTCCTCTCTCCAATGTGTAGGACAGTCATTCAGCTCGAGCTAGCCACCATGAAATCCTCTCCACAGGGGCCATATATGGTGGCTAGAAGACCTGGAGAGATGTGCTGGCTACAGAGAAAAAATAGCCACCAGTTGATCTGGTGGCTCTGCGCAAACTCTCTAATATTAAATGTGTCACCCAACGTGTCCCAGAGTCATCGTCGAAGTTCGACCCAGTGTCGTTCACAATAAGCATGTAGTAGAATTGGTATGCGCCACACAGATCGAAATACATACTGACAGAAGAACCAGATATGCGCAATAACAGTGGAATTACTGTACCTACCATTGAAATTTCGGGCACATTGAGTTAGCAGTGCCGAGAGCATGAGTAATTTAACGACGCCTATACAGAAATTAAAGACTTCCGTGGCCTCAAGGAACAGTTACAGAGGGTTTACCTACAGTGGGTACCGTCAGTGGTAGCCGAGGACAAGTCCAGATCGCAAGCCAAGCCACCCACGCCAGCCAAGCCAAATTCAAACTCAGCTAAGTGGCGCAACTTGGCCATTTAGTCAAGCCACTCGGACAAGTCTGGGCGGCAACTAAGTTAGTAGGTGCTTGGAGGCCGCCCTTTGGTCAATTGGCTTTATTCAAACACTATCAGGAGGGTGTAATTGGGTAAAGATAGTGCGCAAATGTATTCCCGCATCTACTCAACACGCTTTTTCCGTGCTGTCCCACTTCTTTCCCATGAAAACTTTCAACTTGCACTCCACTTGCACGGATCTCGGTAATTGCCGGAAGCGATGGGGAAGTTTGATCTTGGTTTTATGCTTGGTTTCATCCATCATTTTGTTTACGCTCTCACGGATTCCGGCCATCTTACTCCCTTGCAGGCAATCCGGTGAACATCATATAATCTTAAACCTAATCCTGAGCTCTTTAAAGAGGACATATGCCTCTGTGGGCATTGAGATATTGGTAAAAGGCTCACTGTTTCTGCAGCATCAAGTTCTGGGAACTAGCCACACTCATCACACATCTCATAGCACCCAAGGAGTCAGATTGGGTGAAGAAACACTTATGCAATGTTCAGAACCCAGCCGTCAACCCGTTACGATCGTGCCGTTCACCGTGTCATCCCGTCCAGAATTATTCAACCCCTCAACGAGCCGTTTTCAGACGACCCGTGCCGTGAAAACCCGTCGATTCGACAGCCGTGTTCGTCACGGGCACGGGTGGCAACCTTAAGCAATGCGGGGTGGCGATTTATGATTATGGGTGCAGCGGAGTGAGGTCCCGCTGGGAGCACTTCGGTAATAAATACAATTACCAGAAACAGAAGATAAGGAATGGCGCAACCGAGCGCGTGATTGCAGAAATAATTTCAACGGTCGAAACAGCTACGCTTTGAGGTCCCGCTTGCGGATCATC
The DNA here is from genome assembly GCA_029204075.1 of Mycena capillaripes. NCBI lineage: Eukaryota > Fungi > Basidiomycota > Agaricomycetes > Agaricales > Mycenaceae > Mycena > Mycena capillaripes. The sequence goes on along the minus strand of JARHKZ010000003.1, from coordinate 4,416,904 downwards.
ATCGTCGCGTCAACGGGGACGACCGACATATCACCGATGGCGACATTCGGAGGGCGCGTAGCAAAGGGCTGGATCTCGTAGTCCAGGAGCAGCTGTGCGAGTATGATCTTGACATTGTTGGCGGCGAAGAAGCGGCCGGGGCTGCAGAGTATTGGTCAGCAGGCATACCAAAGCGTGCCGGAAGAAGAGAGAAAAGCCCACCAGGCGTGCAGGCCATGCGAGAAAGGAAGCCAGTGCACCGAGGTAGTGACGAGGTCCTCGTTCACGTGCCGCTTCTCTGACGCCAATGCTTCCTCGCGGGGACGGGAGAACCGGAAAGGGTCATAAACTGTGGGCCGATCGTAGTGTTCCTCGTCGAAGTGGATCCCGTCCATTGACACGCCGATGGTATAGTTCTTCGGAACTGCGAGTCCGTTGGGCAGCATGAAACCGTCGATCTTGACGCGCCGCGCGAGGGCGTTTCCGCCAATGGCGGATACACGCGCGCTCTCGCGGATCGCGCTGTCAAGGCGGTGGAGCTTGACCAATGCTGCCTTTGACCACTCGCCGTGTTCCTTGAGCACGCACTCGGCTTCCTCACGCAAGGCTGCGATGACGTCTGCGGTGTTGGGCGTGCTCCAGATGTCAAGTACGGCGTTGACAACCTGCGTAAGGCGTGAGATGATGCCAAGCTAAGATTATAGGGAATACCATGATAGAGGTCGTGGTGATTCCGCCGAAGTTAAGCAGGACGATGCGGTAGGACAGATGGTGGACAGAGGTTTCGTGATCCGTGTCCCGCTTGAACGATTCGCGAACCATCCAGGTGATAAAGTCTTCCTGAGCGATTGACATATGATTCAGCATTAAGGAACATGAGCTGAAGAGGACATACCGGCTCCTCCCAGGGATATGTCGGGTCAGCTGCTTTTGCCCGCATGTCTGTGATTCGACGAGCAACGAGAGGCTGCAAGTGTTTCATCGCAATTCCAGAGTGACGGCGGTTAGGCATGGTAGCGAACCAAGATATTGCCCTGCGTAAGGCAAAACAAATAATTGAAGCTTAGAAACACGGAACAATTGGGCGTACTCACGGTCGCATAAACTTGGGAAATAGATGAAGAATGTAACCACTGACAGATACAGCTCGCGCAAAGTCGCTCGCAGACATAACATATTCCATGTTGCGACCTGTTTAGATCTGGTCAGTTTGAATTCATGCCTAAAACAGATGTACTCACATAATTCCTCGCCCACAAACACACGGCTGGAAACTCTTCCGACGGTGCGAGTAAGGGTGTCAAACACGCCGACCTTTCGCCACTGACCATCCGCGCCAAATAGACTTTCGAGCGAGTCCTCAATCTCTTCGGTGATCTCAACATTCATGGTGCCGGTGGTGCGCGTGAGCTCCCGTTTGATGAGGAGATCAATCATGTCGTTTGCGAGGATCTCTGGGTGCCCCACGGTGTATTTGAACTGAACTTAGAGCATCTGGGTTAGATAGAAGGCAGGGAGGCAAGACTTGGCTCTGCAAACCATTATCGTATGTACAATCCTTGGCGTTGAGAACATCGTCTGGCATTGCGGCGATCCACAGGCCCATGCTCGGGGGGACCACGATTTGTGGCCCGCGTGTCCACGTCGGCACGACATATACCCGTCCAGCTTTGGAGTACTGAAGAAACAGCTCAAATATTAACTGATTCGGACGGGGCTGGAACGTACTTTACGATAACCTTCGGTGTAGAGGGCAGCAGATTTAACGAATCCGCGCACATTGGCTCGGATGGAGGCTAAGAACTCGTCGCGTTTGCCCATCCAGGGCAGACCGGCGGGGACACTGGAGTGTTCTTTTCTAGCTTTCAAACTTGCCACAGAAAAAAGAAAAGTGAAAAGGAGTGTGAGAGGTGCGAGGACCACCGTCAGGAGGAGGCCCGCCTGGTAAGGGAAAGACGTCCTGAAGTAGGCGGAAGTGGGCTGGATGTAGTCCAGAATGGTCTGACAGTAATTCTCCAGGGAGAACTGGAAGTAGCCTGACATGGTGTGGCGAACGACATCGTCAGAGAGGAATGACAGAGGCCCGAGTATTGCCGCTAAAACGAAAAAAGTGTGGTGAGGCAGAGAGAATCGAAGCTTGTACATGATGTCGAGAAATTTGGGACGTTGAATCGGCGACCAAGATCCCAGGTATTTATGGGTCAGGAATGTCACGGGTATGTTGGGTATGCCAATGCCAATGAGCAAGTGATGCTTTAGATGCGGCGCCACCCGCAGCACTGGTCAATGACTGTAATATTTCCAGAGCAACTCCCCATGGATCAGTCAATAGTTGAACTTAGGGGATTGATGGCATACCCGCGGAGTTTCAGCTTTTTTTGCTCGCTCTTGCCGCATGCAAGGTTTCCAGCTAGATACAGCCATGAACTAAATGCGACCGGAGATGAAATTGGTTGCTGTTGTGACCCCGATAAAATCTGAGCTTCGGATTAAGATCTCTAGCAGACGTCCGAACCTAGAAATACAATTCTGGGTTCAATGAATATTCTTCAGGACTTGAACCTTGAGCCTAAGAAATGACGAGCAGATATTCAATGTTACCTGACGTGTGGGAGCGTCCTACACCGCCATTCATGAAGGATGCTTGTAGAAGTTGATGAGGATTCATATTCGCATAACATAAATCGTCAAATCCCACCAGCATTTTTCAATAGAGGATCTGAAAGATGCTTCCGAGATGTTCCAGAAACGTTCACTTGTATCTCTGGGATGTTTTAGGTCAAAATGCTCATGGAACGTTGCCGTAACCAATATTAAATGCTTGTCAGTTGCTGAGAATGTTGTTGCGTCATGTTTGGGCAACAAAACTCTCGAGCGGGGGTGTATGTAATCGAGTGTGTTAATGCATTCTTCTCTTCTCTTCTCTCTTGTCTCTCTTTATAAAATTACAGGTGTCCGTCTGAAGCCCTTCACGCGCCTTTTATAAACTTTCTAGCCCGAGCCTACGGGTGCTCACACGACACCGGAACTGTACGGGACCAGAACTCTGGACGCTCTCACCGTAAGCGCTAATATAGCCGCTTGGTAGTCGCCAGTAGTGCGGCTGGCGCTAATAGCTCTGATAGAGCGGCCATGTTTCAGTTAAACTCAACCCATCCCAGGTCACTCGACAAATTCCGTGCGCGCTTATGGTGTATCTCCATAATCATCACCGACGCCTTCCTTCTATTCACAGCTCGCCAATCATTCAATGTCGTCACGATCCGCAGGCCTCGCGTCACCCACTCTGTTGGTTCTGGCTATAACCACTGAAGCAGACTGGTCAAGTGGTTATAGCCAGTTGGTTCCCATCATCGCACTCGGGCCACCATCACTTCTCCATCTGACATGCCCATAAGTGTCTGCAGATTTCCCGGTGAGCGGATGGTTACTCGTGAATATCAATTCAAGCAGCTCAGCTCAGTGCGCAGTAAGAACCGGTGTTATTGTTGAATATCAATTCAACTCCACAAAAGAAACGACTCGATTAAAAATCTGAGCCCCGGATTAAGTAAGATGTTTATAGGACCTCTGAAGCCAGAGATACAACTCAGGGTCCAAAGATAAGTGTTCGTCAGGACTCTAGTCTTTTAGACCCTGGGTTTAAACCCCGGACCGGGCGGAGCAGGAACGATTCTTGGAGCCATTTGTATTGTTATCAAGTACATTGCTCGTCAAGGTCTCTCCACCCTCATAATGGCACCAGTTTCATACAACCTGATGATCCTATTTCTCCTGACAAGATGTAAGATTTACGTCACATCTGGACAGGTCGTTGTCCCGTGTAGCAATACATTAAATATGGTTCAATCGTCTGACGCCCACAGCGTCACCAAGATCTATATGCAATTTTCCTGTCTGAGTCAGTCTCAGCTGTTCGCCAAATTCAGGCGCAAGCAGGAGCTCGCAACCCAAACAATCGGCACTCACCCATGCAATGGGTGGAGCATAATTTCCGCGCACCCTTTGGACAAGCAAGGTCTGTTTCGACAAAGTTGGAGCTTCCTAGTAATTGAATTACGTAGAAAGGGTCAGCGCATCTAAGAATATCTGCCGAGGCCAGCGAAACATCTGGGCATAGGACCCATGATAATCCCTTTGGAGGCCAGGGATTTTGGAGATTTTGGTCCCCAACCTAGGCCCTGGACGGACAAAAAAATCGACGTCAAGCGTCAAAATGCTGGGTCCTGGGCGGACAAAATTGTCGGGTTGGTTCCGGTGCGTATCCAGCTTGGGGACCAGAAACCGCCAGAATCGGCCCTACTAGCGGTGCGGAAAGGGCAAAATGGCTCAATGGAGCATGAAACAGCGGGGAAACACGAAATTTGAGAAATTTTGACGATTTTGAGGGCGTGGGAACCCAAAATTACCGTTTTGGGCGGCTTCGGTTAGGTCCTGTCCGGAGAAAAACCGCCCAATCTCGTGAAAATCTTGCCGGACAGAAATCGCTCCATCGGCCAACTTTGGGACATAGCCTCCAAAGCGATTATCATGGGTCTTCCGGGCATTCACCTTTACTCAAGTCATTACTACAGCGATCAAAAGAGTCCCATTACTTCATCCCGGCGACGGCATAGGAATCACTGGTTGCCTACTCGCAAAAAGAAGCACGAAGCCACATTTGATGAAAGTGTTTGGAAGCATCACCAGGGACTCTTTCGGATTGATTACTTGCCTGAAACCTCGGAAACTAGTCAGCCTCTATGATTCGATATCACGCCGGCGCGGATGTCTACTGCAATCAGTGAGTTTCAAGGCGAATGTATCACACGTTATCCCACCTTCGCGTTCAATTCGGTGGTTCGTGACCGTTTTGAGCAAGCGGGCCAGTCCGAGCACAGCCGAATCACGGCAATCTCCAGTTCCACTAGTGAGCGGCGCCATCCGCAGTTCTTCTCCAGTCGTCCGTCTGAACGACGCAGTCTCTGCGACTCTAGAATCTGATAATCTCAGGGTTCATACCTACTGTACTATTACGACCAAAGGTTCACTATTTCTAGAATTTTCACTCACCGAGATGACCGAAAAAGTTTCTTTGTTTTGAATTATAGCGATTTTCCCGCACAACAAATGAAAAATCTGGGTGTCACCACCTGAACCTTTGGTCGTAATGGTTCAGTACTTGGGCGCAAAGAATACCTAGTATTATCAGTGCTCTTGGACTCCTAGGTATGAGCCTGATAATTGCTTTCGCAATGCATGATGTCGTAAGTCGTTCCAAAACAGGGCCCAAGCTGATCGTTCCTCAAGACGTACTTTACAGGTTGCAACCGTAGCGCCGTTGCTCTCTCGATCAATGTTACGGGATTCACGGGAGGGTATCACGCTCTTTCCGTTATTCCGATGACAGGCACTGACCTACGCAGACCGGTACTGATCTCAATGTACATTGCGATATGAATGGTATCCTCGAAAAGAAAGGTCTGCGCTTCGTCCTAGAAAACCCCCCTCAGCATCTTCCCATCCACCAATCCCAACGTATGCTCAACGGTGCAGCATTCATTGCCATTGCCTTCACAGTTCTCCTCTTCGGTCGCCCCCGACGGAAAAATGGACCCTCGCTACCGCGTGTGGGCCGGGCGGGCCCACTTGGATACATCTGGGCCGTCCTGCGGTCAGTGCTCGACAGTGAAGGCCTAGTCGCCGAGGGTTGGCACAAATTCGGAGGGAAGCCGTTCCTTCTGCCGTCCATGACAGGCGAATGGATCGTTCTGGGCCCCGAATTCGTGGAAACATTGCGCAAGTCAGACGACACTTTGGTGGGTTCAACGCCTCTGGCCTCCTACTTGAAAGCTGATTGCGATCACGGGGATGATTTCCCTAGTTCAATGCGCCAATTCGCAACATCGAGGTGGCCTCTCCAGCTGCTTGCAATTCAATTACTTACCTCAGAATTTTTATATTGCACCTGCAGCTCTTCCAACCGAGGATAATGTTCGGCGACATCGTCTCGAATCCATATCACATCGGGGCCTTGATTCGCTCCGACTTGACCAAGGCCCTGCGCTCGATCGTGCCTGAAATTCTGGAAGAAGCCCAGCTGGCCATACCCGAAAAACTGAAAATCCCGGGCTCGAAAGACTCTGTGACACTTCCTTTGTTTGATACGATGGTCAGTCTTGTTGCGCGTGTCAGTAACCGCGCGATGATCGGCGCGCCTGGCTGCCGCGATGACAAATTTCTCAAGCGCCAAGTTAGTGTCGCGGCACAGGCAATCCCAATGGCACAGGTTCTCAATTGGTTCCCGCAATTTTCACGACGGTGTGTGAGATCGTGCGGGTAAGATACGACCTCTAATTCTTTCTTAGGCCCGTTTGGAAGGCGTTTTCGCTGCTCTTGGGGAGCAAAGATGAGTGTGTCCGGCTCCTCACGCCGTACGTGCAATCACGGGTAGATTATGCGCAACAAGTGGGTCCCAGCCTCATATCTGTCATGCCTCTCTGATTACGTCAAGGATAATCCAAGCACAATCACGGACCTGCTTCTTCGATATGCACCCGAAGAAGATGTCCTCGACGCCAGGCGCCTCGCCATCAGGGTGGTACATCTAAACATGGCATCCATCCACACCTCGTTGGTCACCCAGAGTCTGCGCTACCTAACTCTATGCTCATCTGCATTCAATTAGGTCAATCTTTACGACCCATGCGCTGTTTGAACTTGCACGTCTTCCCCCAGACCAGATTGCCCAGATCCGTGCCGAGATAGCGGACGCTGTTGCGTCCGAGGGCGGCATCTGTAACAAGGCAGCGGTGGACAAATTCCACATGCTAGACTCACTGCTCAAGGAAGTTGGACGATACCATTCGCTCTTTGCCGGTGAGCGCCCGCACCGCTGAATTTTCTATCGTGGGTCCCTCAAATATACCAGTGGGCTCTTCGCGCGTAACCTTACGCGAAGCCGTGGTTGCTGAGGGTGGCGTCCTTCCCCCAGGCAGTGTCGTGTCCCTTGCACCGAAGCCACTGCATTTCAACGCGCAGGTGTATCCCGAGCCGCACATTTTCGACCCCTTCCGCTTCGCGAAACTGCGCATGGGTGAACCCGGCGCGTCTGACGTCCGGCAGGCATTCACGGGCCTCAGCAACGACTACATCGTATTCGGCGTCGGGACGCATGCCTGTCCCGGGAGATTTTTGTGTGTCCCAGGTGCTTGTTAGTGTGTTTAACAATTAACATGCTACCTGTTCATAGCGCGGCGCTGAAGATCAAGGTCATTCTATGCGAGATTCTCATGAAATACGATGTGTCGTTCCCCCCGGGTCAGTCGACGATGCCGAAGCCCTTCGCGTTCAATATGTTTACGATGCCGAATCCGACTGCCCACCTGGTCTTTACCAAGCGGAAGGTGTAGTTTGTAGTTAGTATCAATTGGCACCGATGATTGATTCAATTCACTCCTTTTCCTGCCTACTCGCCGAGTCATCGGTTATTTCATTTTTCTATCTTATAATACGCGTTCACTCATGGACTACATTCTATTCTAGACCTCTCTTCATACATATTACAGCCATACTTCTCTCCTTTTCATAGTTACTCGATGTCGGGGTCGACATCAAAATCCTCCGCACTGTGGCAGAGCCGTCAGTACGGCCGACGTATGGAATTCAAACTCACGTTGGTTTTGGTTCTGAAACAGTTTAGGTTTTATTTTTACTTGCAACAATGTTTGTTTTGTAAATACGTGCCCACGGGGCCACATCATCATATTCATCGTCTTCTCTGCTCATCGCGCGAGCTAGTGTAGCCTAGCCCCCATGCTTCCTCAGTGTTCACCGACAAACTACGTGAGCTCAGCGTGCGCACTCGGCGTGTCAACCCCCTCGACATATCGGATTCATTTGGAACACGACCATTCACACGTCCTATCTATACCTTCTTCTTCTACGTCTTCGGCACTCCACCAGTATCGTAATACCCTTCCCCATCTTTCATCTTTCTAATTCTAATATCGGCCACAGACTCAATCAAAGAACCCACGCCCCGGGCATTTAGCCCTTCCGCAACGTACCAACAGAGAAGTATCCATACTGTGGAGCCGGCGACGGCGGAATCAACGAGGGAGACGAGGAGTGGTAGAGTCGCGAGTCTGAATAACATGGTATTAGAGTAGATTGGAGTTGTAAAATAAAAAGGACTGGTCAAAGATGAGAAGGTAGAAAAAAAACCGCTTTAATATACATATTGGCACGGTACTCGAAAACGAAGCCGTTTTGACGCATACTTCTGCCATCCGTCAGAGATACTTACACGTCAGGCCAAATGACGTTGTGCCTAGATGTTTTCCAACCTCACATCGCTGTCTGGGTTATAATAGGATCCGCTGCCGTCAATCTGTGTCATCTTCGTGACCTGAATATTGGGGTTGATCTGTTTTTCTCAGTATTCATACACGCGATACTCTTAAAATCTCACCGCGGGCGTCAAAGACGGCAGGGTGAACTCGTTCATTGCGCGAAGGGTCGCACGGGAGTTCAGACTTGATAACAATATCACCATAGTTCTATTGGCCATAAGGCCAACTTACCTGGCCAAGAGGGAGTTTGAAAATACTGCATATGCTTAGAAAAGGCAAATCAGTGTTAACGCGCACTCACGTCGTGCGCTGATAGCAAAAAATGCAACCCAGATGACTGCAAGAAATCACTGATCGACATTTGTTATTTGAGATATTTTCGCATACATACAGTTGTTCTTCATTGTGACGAACTGAATGAACACCGTTATTAAGTTTGCCTGGGTGATTATGAGTACCTAGTGACATACACAGGCCAGCATAACAATGCCTGTAGCACTGGAGAACACCAAAGTCAGAGAAGACACATGGAGTGGAGGGGAAACTAACCTGGTCACCATTCCGGTCTCTGCCGCGCGATTTGTGAGGAGAAATGGCATGTCAACATAAATTCCTCGACAAACCTATGGTCCATGTGATGAGTTTATCCATAAGTGCCGCGGTCCTGAGTGACAGTGGTGAGGCTGAAGATGCATACAGCCAATACAAACCCTACTTTGTGTGCACATTGACACGTTGCTTGTTGAAGAGGAACAGCAGAGTCACTGTGATCGTCAAATCGTTCACACTGCTGACGATCCACTTTGCCATGAAGAGCCACTCCCACTGCGCCTCGTAGTGGGCCCAAAATTTCATCCCCAGCGCCCCGGCAAAGAGCACCGTACACGCTAACACGCGTAAAAACGCCATGGCCCAAATTAGCAGAGAGATGTATAGTTTCTTGGAGAAAGCATAGATTCGGAACGAGAAAAACCCTTGGACTAAGAACATGAGGAGGTCAAAACGCTTGTGGAAGACACATGCACACACCAGACGCTGCAATGATACCGGAAAACAAAATAGCCGCAGGGAGGCTTTTTGGCAAGGCACGATCGAGACGCTCTGGGTGGACATAGTCGGATATTGTGTAGATGTATAGCGCATGTCCAATGCACAGTGCGTGGGCGAGCTCGCAGAGCCTGTTCACAGATGCACGCTCAGGCGTGGATAGGGTCAACGGCGAAGCGAACCTACCAGACAAACGCAACCTACAGAGGATCGTCAGTAATATGCATTCCTCTCAGGTTGTTTTTTACCCACCAAAGCCTTAAATTTGCGGGAGTCGTCGGGGAAGCGGCGGTAGTAGATGTACGTTTGGGCTGTCGTGACCCCGAAGAGCACATAAGAGATTAGGACGCCGATTTCATAGGCGCCTGAAAGACAAGATATTAACTGAAGGACAAACACCAGGCATTCCATACGCACCCAGAGTTTCAAAGGAGGCCATAGTTGTTCGTATGGTAATGGGGTGGGTGACAGGTCAGAATATATGTATCTCAGACTATAGTCTCTCTCTGTATATAACTGTAATCGCCACATTGTAGGAAATCCCCATTCTCTCCGAAGTGAGGATATTTTGAAACATTGCCGTTGCACACCTTTGTGATTATCAACGATCCTACCCCATTGGTAAGAAAAAACTATAGCTGTTGCACACCTTGATGCTCGTCAACGATCCAGCCCCATTGCTAAAGGAGAGATGCATGTATTTTGACCTGCCATCTGCTCAAGGTGTGGAACGGTAAATATGTTTCTAAATACCTGCATTCCGGAGACTCTGGGAGAGATTTCCGACAACGTGGTGATTACAGTGAAGTTCGCTACCGCCATGCCAAGGAGATTCCACACGCCATGAGGGTTGCCGCCCCTGTGCTATTACGAGAGTTCGTGGCAAGATTATTAACAAGTAGTGAGATCGAAATGTTTATTAAAACAACAGCAGGTGGGGCGCACTTCGATTGAGTCGCATTCCCAACTTGGAAAGTCCATGTCGAGAGTGGACCTGAGTTGCCGCCTAACCGGGGATGAAACTAATTCTGCTTCATGGCTCGAGTTGGTGAAGTGAAATGCCTTCGGAATTATTTGAGTGCTAAGATACTGGACACACAACAGTGGACTGAGAGCCCTAATTCACGGGCTCTTCCAAGGTTCGTTTCAGGCTCAAATCTTTATAAGTGTCATCGAGCCCGACCAAGTGTTCGATCGGGTGCTATCCTTGAAGTTCACCGGTGATGTTCCAGAAATATGGGACTGGTGTGTTACCGGCGGCGTCTTCTGGGCTTTAGATAGACAGGTTAAATTTATAAACCGTGACGAGATGCAGTGAGAGGGTGTGAGATGCTTATCAAGTGACCCCGAGCTGGGTCGAGTCATTAGCACTTGAATATGCGCCACTCCAAAGTATAACAGCGATGGTCCCAAAAATCGAAGCTAATTTCCCCAAAGCGGAGTTACAGGCTTAATTCATAAAGAGTAGGATTCAGAGTCTAGGGAAACAATAGGCCGGCGGGATGAAATGTTATTGGCTAACAACATTGACGATTCTTTAGGGCAGTGCAGTTACCCCACCTAGATATCTCCATCGCTTTTTCTTCTGCTCTCGTCCTCGCCATCTTACTTTCCTCCTTCACAGCTAACCTCATTTGGACAACTGCGTGCTGTGCAATCTTTGCCGCAACCCTATCGTAAAACAACTTCGGACAACATTTAGTTCCAGTCTTTTATAAACCGACGCTACAACAAAGAATGCTCCTCGTACCTCGCTTGGTGGTTGTACTTTGTACGAATTTCAAAGGATAGAGCGCCATTAAAAACCGCTGTCGCTCCTTCCACACCTTTTCAGAGGTAAATGTAGCGGCCGGATGGTTGTTCTAGCCCCTATCACATAACGCAAAAAGTCATCGCCTCCTTCACAGCGATTGTTAACGAATCGAAGACAAGAAACGCCTCTAGCTGATTTCTGACAGCATTTCCGATTACCACGGCTGTCGCGCTCTCCATGTGTCTTGTGGAACAGCCGGATCAGCGAAAATAACTGAAAAAAGGTCGACAGGAGTGCATACCCGGAGGGCAGAAGACGAACACTGAGCAAAAAATGGTAGTAGAAGCTTCCCTCCGGGTTTGGATGAAGATGAATGAACGATAAGCTCCCATCCGTTCTGCTGGGTGCCCGTCTGGCAAACATCGGGCAGCGAACTGCGCGCAGTACCCTAGGTGCTGCGCTGACATTGGCGACAGACATTACGTATCCGTGACAAGTTGAACTGGTACAGCGCGGCGGAGCTTCAGATGCATCTCCCCAATCCCTGCGGGCGCGGCCGGCGCGTGCTGTATGAACTACGTTCTTCGTTATGCAGCTCACTGCGTTCGATACGAGCCCTCAGAGCTCTCCCGCCTTCCCCACCGACAGTAGACCCAAAACTCGACGGCGCTGCGTGGGGGATTCCCTTGCCCCAGCCCTTTTTCATGCATGTCACTGAACCTCTCCCTCAGTCCCCCGGCCCTGCCTCGCTCGTTTCCCGCCCTGTCCGCGCTCACCGGCACCGCCTCAGCCGTCCCCTTTCGACACGTGCCGCTTCCACACCGCGATTGCGGCTGGTCCCTCCCGAATTCCACCGACACAGTCCCTTCGTCCCACGTCTCCGGACACGCCCCGACCGCAGGCGACGCGCTTGTTTGCACGCGTGTGGCGGCGCCCTCTGTCAGTTCCCACGCCACGGCTTTGACTCGCACGATGACCACGACGCTGCCGCCCTTCAGTCCGCTGCCCATTTCTACCCTGTCCCGCTGCCTGTCCCGCCCGCGGGGCGTTCATTTTCCTCCGGGCACTCGACGCCTTTCCGGCAGGCAAAAATGAAGGCAAAACACAATCACGGGCGACCGCGCTCAGCCCAACAGATCCACATCATCGAGCCTTCCCTGACGTCTTTCCCTTTCCGTCCCAGTAGAACGCAATTAAAGCATTCTGCTGACTCGCTTTCGAGAGGTGAATCCTGTAAATCTAAGTCTTTCACTGAGCCATCACGCTCACGATACACAATACCTCGCACCACGAACAAACATCAGTGGCACACTCCCCATGCAACCGAGTCAGTAGAGGCTTATGAGGTCAGGTACGTCTCTCTAGTTTGCGTTTTCCATTTCGTCCCGGGGGCCTTTTATCTTGGAAGTGTCGTTTTCATTTATCTTCTCGCTGGCTGTCCCTACAGCCTCCTCTCTTGGTCCTGCGAGCGCCGTACGCCATACGCATTTGTACCCGCCGCTCAGACCAACGTCTCGCTGTTTTTAACACTCACCCGCGTTACGCGCGCGCTCTCGATCTGCGTATCCCGTGTCGCCGCCGCGTCCGCCGCCTCAGGCGCCGCCTGTTTATCACATCCACGCCACCCAAGTGGGTCAGCGATCATTTTTTAAGTCGTACTTCGCGGGCTCACCGAACTTTCATATCCAGAGGTATTCTGAGAATCCAGTCATCAACAGTCATTCGCTACTCCGCGCCGTGATGCCCCTTGATTCGACTGGCCAGCGGTATTTGCTCCGAGTTGCTGCTCGGTCATTCTGGCAGAGCTCCGCGGTCGGATCGCCCGTCGCGCGGAAGGAAGGAAAGGTTTGACATAAGACTAATGACAGTGGTGCGCAGATGCAGGTCGTCCTTCGCAAGCGACGATCCCTGTGAAGCCCGATCACAAATGCTGCATTCACCCGTGCTCAGAATTTGGAGGTTCGAACACACTCTTCCGAGGCCTGTCAAGTTCCTGATCTTTCTGCGCGCGCAGATCACTATCTCGCTGCGCTCGCAACGATCATCACCCCCCCCCCCTTTTTTTTTTTTTTGATCAATTATCGCGGCGCCCAATATTTTGTCTCCCAGGACTCTGGACGCGCTTGGGCCGCGCTTTCATAAGAGGGTACTGCGACACGTCATCTCGTTCATTTTCACCTTTTTCTCGTTTCTTTTCCTTCCTTCCGGTTGTAGTCTGGACATTGCTTTCCCTTCTTTCTTTCAGAGTCCTGTCCTTGTTTTTCCTTCAGTGCCCAGAGCGCTCTTTTTACAAAGTTCACACTTTTCCTTGCCTTTTTTTTTTTGCCTCCGTTATACTTGTTCTGCCCACCCAACGTCCCGACGATTCTCTGCAAGAAATGATGACGAACTGAGCCAAGGCGCGAACATCACTGGCATGATTGGGGAACAGCGAATCGTGGAGGGCACGACTGATCTCGGGGATCTCTCTGACCTGTGCGTGTTTCCTCTAAGTACTTTCTTGTCGCATAGTTACTTAATTTCCATCAGGCTTTACACGGTGCCAATCCAACTGGGAAACACCACGCTCGTGAATCTTGGTGTGTTTGTCTCTCGAAACACAACCCTGAATCGCGCAAACTCAGTTATTGTTATAGATACCGGTTCCTCCGACCTCTGAGTCATCACATCGTACTGCGTTGCCGATGCCTGCGCCAATTCGCAGAAAACGGCACATGTCCCTGCGGGGTCCCTCATCTACAGTCCCGACCAGCGGCGGAGTCGATGCAACTCGGATGTCCGCACTCATTGATACCGTATGTCTTCCGTCCCGTCCATTCACTCCTGTGACGCAATTATTTGCAGGGAAACTCCATCCTGCGCGGTCCGAGCGACGTCGTTTCCAATATCCTCGGTACGATCTCACCCAGCTACACCGCGGATGATCCAAACAGTGCGATCTTGCCCTGCGCCAAGGCACACAATCTGGCTTTCAAGATTGGAGGACAGGTGCGTGGCGTCTCTTGACAAATGTTCTGTGTTCTGGCGTTAAAGTCGTGAAGATGTTCCCCATCGACCCCCGCGATCTTCCCAGTCCTGTGTCTACCAATGATGCGTCGTCGTGCATGATCAACAAAATTGTTGGAACGGATGCACCTGGGCCTGGTGCGCTGTTCAGGTGGAACTTGGGGGATCCGTTTATGAAGTCGTACGTGGCCGCATTTACAGTTCTGTCCTCTTCTGATGTGCTCTGGTCGTAGGAACCTTGTCGCCTTTCACTTCGGAAATCTGACCCACCCGTCGCAAGACCCGCCTCGTATCGGCTTTTTGTCGCAGGTTCCTGCCGATGCAGCAAATTTGTTAGCGCAGGCGGCCGAAGATGCCGTGGACAACGGGGAAAATTTTGAATGTAAGCGAGTACACTTACTTCCAACAACAGAGCTCCAACCAACTCACTGCCCTCCCAGCCTACCCTGTTGTTATCCCGGACGCTGAGAACCTTGAACCAAAAGTCACCGTGGCCGCTGCATCGGCATCTCTGCAGGCCGCCGAACTCACGGCCACGCATGCCCCCGCCCCTTCCTCTGGCGTTCTTTCCGGCAACAAACCACACTCGAATGCCGCGCCCCAGCTGGGGATCTGGCATGCCTGGCTAATCTTCGTTGGCGCGGCCGCGTTCAGTACAGTGATACTGTGACCTGACGATATTCGCAGGGTTCATTTGATCTTCATTAGCTTTTCATCGTTTTCTCTGTAGAAATTGGGTTCTCGGAGAGGTATAAACATTATCATTCTAATGGATGTAAGAGATGAGTCTAAAAAAGGTCCAATGGTCTATAGAGTCAAGTGCGAAGATAGAACAGTGTTTCTACATGACCCATGTGCCGGCGTTTAAAGCGGGACAAAGGTGGCAGTCTGAAAGACGGATTCAGAAATCAGAACGCCAATAGGAATCTACTGAGCGAAGACTGACCACAAGAATAGCACCTTCTGTCGGGAAAGTACTCGTGAATTTGTCAAAATCACCAACCAGACCCACGAAGTCCACAGCTGGATCATAGAACAGCTGGGTTGTGGGGTTGGCTGCGAGGTAAGCGATCAGCGTGAGTCTGTGCAAAGTGAACCGAATTCCCGATCGGAACACTTACTGGAGTCTGTGTTGGTCCATTGGGCAGTCAGAGCCCTTGTGTTGCAGTCGAGCGACCAAATTTGACTCTCAGCCGGCCCGGTGTAGCCCAGTGACTGAATACTCGTCCCAGCGTTGGAGGAAGGCGGCGCATTTGCATCCGCTACGGCAAGGGGTCAAGATTGGCCTCAGAAAAATGGGATAAAAAACTCACAGTGGCCCGTGCCGGCAAGGTAGGCATATCTGCAGTTTGGTGAATATCTTCCCCCAGCGTCTTAGATAGGCAGACTTACCCAAGGCTACCCGGATTGAAATTGAACCCTCCGCTTCCGCCAACCGCACCGACGTTGTTGTGGACCGCATCTGGACCATTGGTAGCAACGAGATCGAATGCACCGTTTCCAGGAGAGGCAGGCAACGTTACAACCAAAGCGTTTTCCAGAGTCCCGTATGTGTAGGATTTTTGCCCGTCGAATGTCTTCCGAATGTAGCCGAGGAGTCCGCCGTCACTAGCACGGGAGATCTGGATGATCCCCGAAGCACTGGCGCCACGTGAGATGGATGAACAAAGTGCACACAAAGCATTAAAAACTTTACCTGCCGAGCCCGCAGGGCACCGGAGACGTTCGCGCTACAGGTATTCACGTCAAACATTGAAGAAAGGTATAGGGAGTAGTTTGACGAACGTCTGATCCCAGAGGACCTTCGTGTCGGCGGAAGAGGCGACATTCCACGACGCAAACGCTCCGCATTGGTGTCCCTACGATTCGATCCCACCAATCTTGATTCGACCACCGACGGCTCGATTTGAATGGGAATGACTTGACCATCGGGCGAGAAAATGCCCGAGTTGGCCGAAACGAAAGAGGCGAAAACGAGAGTGGCTAAGGTTGTCGAGAATTTCATGGCAGTAAGAGGATTGTGGCGAAGGGACACGCCGCACAGGAGATGGGATGAAATATAGCGCTTTATACATCACCGTCCCTGAAACCTGTCCAGAAGAGGAGTCAGGGGCAGTATCGTTGTTCGATGAAAAAAAAAGAACCAAGACATCCGATCAGTATTCAATGCCATCTCCGACGATACCGGATGTACGGAATGAAAAACGCTTGCGGGCTTGGTATTACTCGGTTCAGCCGGACTCGGAGATCTTTTTGAACAAATCGGAGGGCAAGGTCTGTATTATAAACCTTGGGATTCGCCGCACGGGACTGAGAATGTCTCGGAGAATGAAATTTCGTGAACGGCATGCCGGAACGGGCAAACAACAGGCAGAGTAAAATGACGTAGTGGCGCCCAGCGCTAATATAATCACCTCCGACAGGAAATGAATGGTGCGGGAAAATAGCCAATGTAAAAGAGGTAATTAAAAGGTCGGCATGCTACGTGGCAGCCCGGTGGCATCTCCGAAGCATTCTTCATGGAAGGTTGGAGTTGGACCAGACTTGAGGAATTATGATTCTGGCTAGTCTCTCCAGTCAGACCTTATTATCCAAATTTTATTGAAAGTTGGGTGCAGAGAAAATAACCGATTCTATGGTCGCGCATCAAAAGCCGTAGGTCCTTCCCGATTGGGCCCAGATAGGAGAAGCCAAGCATTACCCTCCGTACACTTGGCCAGGGAAGCCCAGCCTGCAGACACGAAGCAACGGAGGTGGCCTCCGTAGTACCTCCTATGGATGTCGGGATGCAGGCGCCGTGCATACGGAAAGTAGGGGGCAGTACGACCTGGACTGTTGGCCAGTGCGAAATGCGTGGGGGCGAACGTGTAGAGTCGGCAGTGCGCCGTGGAATCGGAAGTGCATATTATATTGTTGTCGGAGCCAGAGCACGCAGCGTGAGTCGGTGCTCAGCGCGCCAAATGACGGAACAGCTGAAATGATGAGCAGCGATGGACGAAGCGTGGGGGAGGCAGGAATCGAGGTGGGAGGCCCGTGTAGTCTGGCTTGGCGAGCGCGCTGCCCTGCCTAGCGAGCAGCGATATATTAACCAAAGGGCGCTCGCGAGACATTAGGGTAGGCGCGCGGTGACGGTCCTAAGGAGGTTTTTATCATGAGTCAGAATACACATGCGATTGGGGTCCGAGCAATGGAATACGTACGTTCCGAAACTCCACAGCCGCGTCGAAGCGGCGCCGAAAGCGAAAGCAAAAGTAATAAGTCTCTTGGCGAGACAGCGCACTGAATCTTCGCAGGAGATGGAGCCCATGTAGCGCAGCGAGTGTCTGGTAAAAAGGGCTCGAGTGGATCAGCGTGCTGCCACGAACAATAAAGGCTAGATCTCAAATACACGCAGCTTGGAAGAGAAGGATGGTGCAGTCATTTCGATACCTTGGCTGGGACCTTGGAAATCGTTTTCTGCGCTATCAGAGTGGCGTGGTGGTTATGGTGTGTAAGACAGGACAGCGGCGGGTGGCTGGACTAATCTGCCAGCGTCTCAGACTTATATTCTCCGCAATGGGTCATGGCTAGCGCTGTGGAACTTTGAGCGGAAGCACTGATGGACGACGTCGAGGTGAGGGACCATGCCGAGATGAAGATCAATAACGCGTTTACACGTCCATCGAGACTGAAAGAGTAGCTCCGAACGGGATAGAACTGCTTTTGTGTATTCAGACATCCAAAATTTTAGGTCTGCAAAGACAGAGCGCCTGTACCCATCTCAAACTCGTCC
The DNA here is from genome assembly GCA_029204075.1 of Mycena capillaripes. Classification (NCBI taxonomy): domain Eukaryota; kingdom Fungi; phylum Basidiomycota; class Agaricomycetes; order Agaricales; family Mycenaceae; genus Mycena; species Mycena capillaripes. Next base: position 4,399,014 of record JARHKZ010000003.1, on the reverse strand, counting down.
GCGGTTCGGTTTGATAATAGTGCTCGCGGCGTCCTCGACGAAGATTACCTGTTTGAACGTGAAATGCCAAATTAATTAAATTAAGCTGGTCACGAAATTGTACTGATGTGTTCAACAACTATCCTGGCACTAGGAGCAGGAAGCCCGAGTGGTTTCCCTGAAAAGTCGCTTGCTTTCCCTGGCCCATGACGTCGCCACGTAATTCGCGGAGATGCGGGGTGCGCCGCGAGTGCCGCATCTACCGCAGCCAGGTCCTCTGCGCAGGGTGTATGATGTGTGGGCCAATATCGTATGATGATCTCGCCGAGGGTGGGGCAAGCAGCAGGGCTGAGGAAGGAAAGAATTGTGGTAAGCCACCTGGAAAATGGATCGCCCCTGCGTTCAAGTGAGAACACTATGGAGCGGAGGCAGCACAGTGGTAAGGCGAGTTCAACACGGGTGTTAATGTTGGTTTCATGGGCGCCTGGACTTCAGTAAATCGACGTGCTATCATCATATCGTGCAGACAACGCACCTAAGAAACGGATGCGAAGGGTCCTGAGCGTGGGAGCTACAGAAGAAATAATCTTGCTGCTGGTTGCTTCGTGTGCCACAATAGACAAATGGCGCAGGTCGGCCAACCATTTTTTGGCTTCGGGAGAGATAAGGATCTCGTCCATTCTGCCGGTTCCGGTGCCGAGCTCCAAAATGTGCACTGTGCGCATATGTGATGGGACATGAGTATTCTGCCCAATCCCGGACTCCACCCATACAGACTTGAGAAGCAGAATGTGAGGGGAAATGAGAAATAGGAGAAAGACAGGCAGCGGGATCTTTCCTAGACATTCGACTCGTAAAGTTTCCAGATCCCGGTGCGACAGAAAATCGACGAGAACTGATGGAAATCCAGGCATGAGACAACCCGATTTGCCATCGATTTTGAAATGGCGGACATTCGCCAACTTGGCGAGGACCCTTTGCAGATGGTGCGGGGCAGTAGGGTTGGTGTACCCTAGGAACTGCACGTTCAAATGAGTGATGTAGCGCGCTATATGCGGGGATTCTTCCAAGTGCTCGAGGGCTTCGGCAAAGCTCGGAGTAGACCGAATACCATGGGGTACAGAGCCATCCGAGAGGGTGAAAGTTCTGAACAAAATTGGCTGGCTAGCAGCGCACAGCACGGACGACGCCAGGGAGCACGCCTTCAGAGAGCTATTGTCGAGATCGCAGACGATGCGGTTGAAAAGCTCTGGGGGAATATCTGGTGGCATGAGCAGTCAGCCTAAGTAGGGCAAGAGTGGTCTGGGACGAAGTCAGAGCGTCGGGACGCGACAAACGGGGTGGGTGCGTGGAGCAGGAGGTGGTGTTGTCAAAGATGCCAATGCCATCGGATTCGAATCGGAATCACCCAATCAGAGTCCGTTCGGATCAACCTGGTAACCAGGACGGGGACGGGGATTACAGTCGTTTGCATAATTCCGTGAACACGCGATTTTTTTTTCGCGCCATCACGTGGTGATCGGAGATATCGGAAGCTCAAAATCATAGTCCCTGAGAGTTGGCTTGAGTCAGGCTTGCTCCCATTAATGTGGCAGAGCATTAACAGAGATAGAAGATGGAACCCGTAATATTTTGAGTACAGGCCGGAAGCTTCGGCACGCTCGGCACCGTGCACGTGATGGCACAAAAAAAATCGCGTGTTCACGGAATTATGCAAACGACTGTATTGCAACAGGGAATGGAACAGCGTAGTTTTGGCCCCATTGGGCCATGCCGCGGATGATCCGTGAGCGGCTAAATTAGCTAATATGCAGGACCCCAGAAATACCTTAGTGCTGCCATTTGACATGCCGTGATGTAGTATACAAGGAGGCTCGAGTCGGTCGGTATCTTACTCAGATATATGTCATCAATGAGATATGACTACTGTAAAAGACATATATATCTTATGTCACAAGAATGGGAACACAGCAAAACACGGCGGGTGGTGTACGAGGCACGGTAGTAAGGTACCCGCCGAGGGGGGGAAACGGGAATGGGAAGAGGAGGGTAATGGGAACGGGTTTGGGTTTTGTGTCGAGTGGGCCAATGTGATTGGGTCGAACTTTGCTTCCAGTGGTGCTGACGACAGTGCGACCAGGGCAAACGACGTCGCCTGCTTATTGTTAATTCCAGTTTTTTCTTCTTCTCTACCTCCTTTAACGCTTGTGCTACCTTGAATCCCAGGGAATTGCGTTAGCGCAAAAGAGTTCTTACTACAAGAACCAAACAACAACAAGTTAAAAGAATGGAATCGACGAGGTATCGATATTGGTATCATCATAAGAGAAAAATAGCGGGCATGTTAAAGTACTTTCGTCTAGCTTCTCCTGTGTATTTTTCACCGTTCAAACAACAACAGCGCGTACCACTCGCTTAAACAACAACGACGCCCACCGCGCCCACAATAGCCGCCGCGAAGGTAGCGAGGATCATGCCATTGCCAGACCACAGAGCGACCGCTGCGCCGGTGTTGCCTGAAGGGGAGGGATTAGTACCCAATCAGAGGATATACGATATACGAATAAAAAAAGAGGGAGGGAGAAAAGAAAGAAACAGCGCATCCGCAAGGTAACACAGGAATAAGGAAAAAGCGGAGCGAAAATAAGGGGTATCAAAAAAAATCAAGACCAGAAGAAAGAAATGCATAGGTATCAGGAAGAAAATGCTCACCGGCACTCCTGCTCGGCACACTCGCACTTCCAGTCAGGGACGGCGAGCTGGAGATATCGGCGGAGTTGGACGACGAGGCGGACATGCTGACGGATCCAGAGAGGGAAGCTGGATTTGTCGTTAGTGCTAGGACTCGAAACGGCGCGATGGGACGGAGAGGGAAATAGTGTGAAGGTGAAAGTGGAGGCATGGAATTCGGAAAGGGTATACGGCGACCGAGGGTTGGAAGGGGAGAGCGGAGGCAGAAAGTACTCACCGTCACTGCCAGTCATGGACACCGAGCCGGAGAAATCTGCGGCGGAGTTGGACGGCATGAAGGGTGTGGTGTCGGTCGGTTGGGCGGTGGCGGAGAGGGAGACTGGGTTTCATCATTAGTGCTAAGAGTCGAAATAACGCGAGGGAGAGAGAAAGAGTGTGAAGGTGAAAATGGAGGCAGGCAATCCGAAAAGAGTACACGGTGAACGAGTGGAAGGGCAGAGCGGAGACTGGGGATAGATAGGAATCGCGGCGGATAGACGGATAGAGGGAGATAAAGATACGCTAAGGGCTACGCGGGAGGAATTCGAACGAAAGGAGTTGTACGGGCATGAGATATGCAGGGGCCACGACAGCAGATGATAGTTATAATGAAAGTGACGGCAGCGAGGGAGGATGAAGAGCGGCCGAATGGCAGGCGAGCGCGAAGGCGGGCAGCCGAATAATGCACGAGAACAAAGAAAGACCACTCACGAGCCCCACACTCCTGCATCTGCAACGCGAGCGCGGCGTTCATCTCGCTCGGCTGGCACTCGGTCTGGAGGCACGACATGGCCTTGAACTGGAAATCGGCGTTGGTGCACACGCAGGTGACGTTGGTGCTGCAAGTACGCGTCAGCACAAAAGGGCATACAGGTCGAATGAGAGGGAACAGCACGCACGCGGTGCCACACTCAGTAGCGCTTGCCGCGGCAGTGACGCACGTAAGCGCACATTGGGTCAGCGCACCGCTCGGGCTCGACGCGGCGGCGCTGCTGGCGGCAGAGGCAGAAGCGCTCTCAATGGCGCTGGTGGCGGCAGACCCACTCGCGGAGGACCCCTTCGCGGCGGACGCGCTCGCGGCGGACGCGCTCGCGGCAGACGCGCTCGCGGCAGACGCGCTTGCGACAGACGCGCTGCTTCTGCTCGCGGAGGCGGCCGAGAGCGAGGAGAAGTGGCCGAGGGCGGTGGAGGCGAGGGCAAGGACGGAAACGACGGTGAAGCGCATCTTTCGTGTCTGGGTGGAAGAAGACAGAGGAGCAGGGAAGCGGAAGGGTCGGACGCATGCCTTTTATATGGAAGCGAATATGGACTGTCAGGCTGATGGCAGGTGGTGGATGGGATGAATATTAAAACCCCCTGTTTTATTTCTTCCCTGTTATGTTACATACAAGTACGGCAATTCATTCAATAATTCCACTCATTCTCCGTCCCTGAAGTCGCCCAGGATAGACATGACACGTCGCGTATCTGCGAGTTCGTCAATGCTGTCCTTCAAACGTTGCCCATAGGCAACAGTGCGAACGATGAGGTGTTTTTTTTTTTTGAAGCGCTGAGGATGAACGAGTATGTACGCGGTCGAAGAGCCGAATATTAGCAGAAAATGCGGCCAAAACATTGTCGTGGAGAACGTTGAGATGTTATCTCATATTAATATCTGAGTGGCTTGCCCAGCCCGGCCATAGGGGCAGTGAGATAACGGGTCAGGATTCCCGGGATTTTATGCGGACATGGATGTCAGAAACTGGCAGCAGTCAACAGCTAAATGAGAAGAAATTGGAGGCACTCACTAATGCGGCTCTCCCTTAGTTAAAATTTTCTCGGATGAAGCACTATAACAAAGATGAAGAAGAATGAGATTCAATAAGAGCATAAACTTCGGCGCACGAAGTAGAACGGAATTCCTAAATCCAATAAATATCGAGAGATATCTGACCCACCATCACGGTGAAAACTGGCGATCAGGCGCCGAGCGAAAGCCCAAAGACATCGGCGCGTACCTCGCTCACGCGGCAGGAACGCTCAGCAGCCTCCGCATAGCTTTTCCAGGAATCGGTAAGGGCGCACCGCTCACTATGTAGTACTCTAGAACAACCTGGCGAGGGGCCAACTGAGCCTCAGGCCGCATAAGCCACGATCGCCTAGTATTCGGGGCACACAGTAGCTGGAGTGACTACCATAGTGCCGTCAGTCGTGGCGCTGTCGAAACATGCGGTGAAGGGGAGTTCAATTTACATCAGCTTGGAAGGGGACGAGCGGCCGCGTAATGGATGGGCACAAGGGACAGTATGTTGGTGTGCTGGCGTATGCAACACAGAGCACTGGGGTTGTGGAAAAAATTTAGTGTTGCCGAAAGAGAGAAAAGTGGGGCATACCGCGAACATGAATATCAATGCCCATGTATACAGTATCATTATACCTCCAATATATACATTTTTGTTGGAGTACGCGGACCTCGAAGCGTGCCACTTGATTTGAAACCAGCCGTTGTCTCCAACATACGCTCCTCGTCGAGTGTGCCTTTCGTATTGGCAGAAAGTTGAACCTTCGTCGGTTTGATACTGACTGGCGGCGACCGTTCGGAGCCGTGCGCCCAACCCAGGCCGATCCGCGCGTGAATGAGAACTGTGGATATGCCGAATATCGCCGGAGCGATCCCAGTCCAAATAAATTCACCGGCCCCCCACTTGTACTGGAATGATGCAAGCATAGCAATTGCGGTGGCGCTGCGCGGTGGTGAACTCTACGGACATGAATCTCTCTGATGTGGACACATACGTTTGGAGCACTGCGCTTTCGACAAGGATTGCAAGAAGAGACTGCAGCAGCACATTATCAGCGATAAAGCAGGGGCCAGGGAAGGGAACGTGCCGTGAGTCGCATATGCTCGGACGTCTTCTGGAGTGCACGACGGATCCACCATATTCTCCAGCATATGACCGCTGGTCGTCAGGTTCAGCCTTAACACCCCGAAATAAAGTATCTGAACATACCTGAACTGTAGGTGCTAATCCTATAAGTCGCCGTTTAAGCCGCATGATTTTGAAAACTTGAGTAGACAAAGGCTCACAAAATGGATGCAACTAGTTTGGCTGTCAGCCATCCATTCGACAGTGTCAAGTAGTCTTCATCCGGATCGGAGGTGGCTGAGCGGTATATTACTCCGCAGCCAGAGACTGCACGAGGATCAGAATTGCATCCACTCAGTATTCATTCGAACGACGCACCGATTTGTGCAAGGAAACATATGAGAGGGAATATCATGACATTGCGCCCATGAGAAAAGATCACATAGAGTCGGTGAAGCTGCCGTTAATGATTAATTCGGAGTATTAAGGCAATGTAACAGCGGGGAATCCCAGTACCACAAAGGCATCCGTAAGGTGATGGGTTATCACCATGAGAGTCATATTCGCGACAAACGATGGCCTGGTCAGATTCAGGTAGAACGCTTCAGTCGCTGCTCCGCCGCCGAGACCAATCGCGAAGAGCGTTTGGTATGCTGTGTTGACCGAGTGCTACTCGAAAACGTCAGTCATGGTCTCCACCCTTGATAGAAAATGTGGCACGGACAACAGTGATGACGAGAAACTGGACAATGAGACCCAGCAGCAAAAATGCAGCCGGCGCATTCTTGGGTGGCATCCCATGTCGACGACGGAACAAGTAAATGACAGTAGTGAGAAGAACGAAATACGATCCGTAGAAGAAAAGTTCGAGCAATGCCGCAACGAGGTTTCCAGTCACAATAGCGGACATCGGAAGCCAAGTGCAAGGATAAGAGAGAGAAGAGAGCAGGTCCGCGCCGTTAGCAACGGTCCTGCTTTTTAAGTGTAGATGATCAATCAGTGTATCAAGATTCAATATATCAATAATTGGGGGGAATAGTGATACAATCGAGTGCCGACTGATAATGTCGAGTTGAAACATCGGCTGTAAGATCTTGAAGTCGATAATGATAGGCGACAACAGTCCTGAGCAGTATTTCTCTTTGAACAGGTCCGCAATTGGAGCCAAGGCTAAACAAGTCAGCGATGCGCGTGCACGCCGAGAGTCTGAGAAACAGCGAGCAGAACGGGTATTCAAAACGGTTCTGAATCCTGTGTGATCTGCATCAGTGCAACGTAAAGGTGCAGATCTCGGGGTGATCATTTGATGGAGAATTGAGAGTAAGAGTTTGGCGGGAGCAAGGCGGGAGTGCGTGCGGCAGTGCCCACACAACTAACTTCCATCAAATGAACAAGGTATCAAGGGACCCACTGGCAGCTCGGGCAATTGAGATCGACATTCTTCTGATTCAAATCGCCGTGGTTTGAGCTCGAATCGATGCAATAGCTGTATTTGCGAGTTAATCCGTCGGCTGAGGTCGAGACTATTATCATTTCTCAGCAATCACAGGAAATTACTACAACAGGTAGTCCGGTAGATGACTGACCGTAAATTTTGTTTGAGCTATTTTGGCCTCAAAATTGCAAAGTCACCGTCATCTACCGTTTCTTTAACCAAATGACCGGCTTTTATTTGTCCACACCCATACATCAGGAAAATCCCAAATGCTATGGGTTCTATGGGCAGTTGCAGACCCACATAGACACTGATAGCTGCAATAGCGTTGCCATGGTCTTTATGGCTTCTATTCTGTCGATGGGTGACTATGTGACAGCCCATAGCAATTTGGCTTTGTCCAAAAACTTTGGTTGAGATCGCGAGAAAAAAAAGTCAAATTTTCGGCGCCACAGGTGCAATTCAGTGAATAAATGTCAGCATAAAGCCTCTAGCCTTGGTTCTGATTGAAATAGTGCTGTATGTACATGTAAAAAATGTACTTCCAATGCTGGAAAATTTGTAAAATCATGATTTTCTTAATTTTCAGTTTTCTTCCTTTGTTGAAGTGTTTATTTCTCCGAAATTAAAAAATTGAATGTCCTATGGACTGTGGAGAGCATCTGCTGTTTGACGATTTTTTGGGGCTGCCACGCACACCGAGGTCCGTTGACATATTATTAAGCGTTCTTTAAGACAGGACGGACCTCCACTTCGCTCCGGTAGTTCAGGTTTTTATTCATAGGGTAGAATTTAATCGAACAAAAAGAATACTTTCATAGGACTGCAAAGAGTGGTACAAAATTCGTATGCGGAATCAGAATGCAACGAACCGGTTGTGAAACCATGTTGAAAGAAAGAGAAGCGACAATAGCCACGGGAGTCTTTGAGATCACCAACTGCTGAATCCGAGTCCCAATCAATTGCATTTTGGTGATAGGGATCTGACGAGGGAGAAAGAATTGACACCGATTAGTGGCAAAGAAATACTCTAGACAGAAGTGTTGTTGTGACACCCTGAGCAAAGAAAGTCCACAGCGGCGGGCGAAGCATTGAGAGTCAACTGTTGGCAGAGCAGTTTTGATCTGAACCCCAGAGAAAGAACATTGCAATCTTCGTCAATTTGAGGAGGAGAAAGGGGGCGACAGATTTCTGGTCTGAACGAACAGAGATGTGGCCTTTTATATCGAGAATCTCCGGGAGTACTACGTGGCCCCGGCACGATAAACACACGCAGCAATGACTGCGATGAACTGCGGCCTGTGCGCAAAGAACTGCGCGTAGGTCAGCTGTTCAGCTACACCCCCATTTGAGTCTTATATTTGGAAAATGTTGGACCTTGATATTCTCACGACGTCGCTCAAGATGCTCACAAGATGTCAGTTGAATGTTTCAAAAATGTCCACAGCAAAACATCCTCCCAATGTGTTGCCAGTGTTGCAGGGATGTCGAGAAAAGGTCGCATATATATTGCTGTGAATGTTTACTGGGCATGGAATACAGATAGGGTACTGTTTACAGCAGATGTCAGTACCGAGGGCGCGGATCGGAAACTTTTTATTTTCAGATGTTTTCAGAGAATTGTCTGTAACTCACTCAATTCTCTGCCGATTGAGATGAAAAGTGGATATATCTGTCAGGCTAATTCATGCGCAATTAGTGATAGAGAATAATTCATCAAAATATTATGTGTTGAGTAATCGGTGGTTTGGGGCTATTTTTGTCCCAAATGTCATCTAGCATGCTCAGAACATGTCCCAGTGACCTAATATTTTGAGAGGGACAAAATGTATACCTAAGAAAACATGTGATAGAGCCAGATGTATGTGTAATTTCATTACAGTTCCTCTATCTCCTTTGGATATGTCTGGCAGTTTTGATGTTCAAAGATATTGTATGGAATACCTTTATGTAGGGGTTCCATATAAATCTGGCTCTATCACATCTTTCCTTAGTTATATACAGTGTCCCTCCGAAAATATTAGGCCACTGAGACATGTTGTGGGTATGCTTGATGGCACTGGGTGCAAAAACAGCCTAAAAGCACAGATTCCTCAAATACACCATATTTTCATGGATTATTTTCTATCAATAATTGCACATGAATTAGCCCAACAGATCTGTCTACGTTTCATCTAAATTGGTGGAGAATTGAGTGAGTTACAGACAATTCTCTGAAAACATCCGAAAACAGAAATTTCCTGATCCACGCCCTCGGTACTGACATCTGCTGTAATGACAAACGAGGCTAGGAAATTTCGAGCGTCGAGTGTTGAACCTCATTCCATTGTTACCTTCGTGCTACGACTGGCACAAGCTGCAAAGTGTGCAATTTTGTGACATTAATGACCCATACCAGTGGTGATGAATCGTGGGCCTAGGGCACAATAATTCAGATTCACAAGTGTCTATGGAATGCATTAATGAAAGTTCTGTAATCAGGAAGGGTCCGACAAAACCAAACAGAGAAGGGAGATCCACGGAATTCCGGAAATAGCGAGGTCCGTGCGCATCAGACCAAACAATTGCAATGTTGGTGCGCCCACAAAGCTTTTCCTTTGTCTTCCACCACCACAGTGTCTCGCTGGCCCCAGTCTGTCGGCCGTTCCTGCCACTTAAAACCACTCAAAACCACCCCTGCTGCCCAAATTCAAGCCAGGAACAATAGCATGAAGCTTAATGCTAGTGCTCTATATTGGTCCGCAATGGTGTGATCCCGCTTGACGCTTAGCAGCAAGGTCTTGAACAGTAACGGTGGTACGAGTCCAGTTGGCATCAGTGGCGGTACGATCCCAGTCAAGGCTTGGCAAGCCAGCATCGCCAAAATCGATGACGAGACCAGCCTGTGATTGTCGCCATCCAATCAATAACTTCGCACCAACAATGACTTGTTCACCAGCCGGACTTGACGGACTCGTTGTCTCGGTCCAAGACTTGCCTATCTTCAACTCTGTCCTCAAGCCCGCACAAATCGGGTCGACTGTTAGTCGCAGTCATGTCGTCATCCACAAATGTTTGCGTGGCTATGTTCCATGGTCAAGTCGCCCTGGGGAGTCTCTTGCGCGATGAGATCGGTTCACAAGTTCAGCGCTCAAGTCAAAAGCTCTCGACGCAAAGGTACCAATGCGAAGCTGCCCCACTCCAAATTCAAGACAATTTTTCATCAAGATTTCTTCAAGCTCTGGAGCCTTGGACCATCAAGTACAAAACCCAAAGTTCACTCAAGTCTCAATATAGCGGTAAAGCAGTGATTTGAGCTCAAGTACCGCTGCAACACGTTGCACCGCTGCACAAGCCATCCGGCACTTACCTGTCTTACGTGTATTCCTGCGCGCAGATCGCTGAAGCGTCTCCTCTCCGGGTCTTTTGCACAAGCACATCATGTTCGTTTGGCGGGGGCCGTATCGAGATGCACATGGGTATAAGACGGGCTTGGCTTGTTTTCCTTCTCTTTACTCTGTATCGTAGATAGTAGTGAATGCATGGTATTCTGCAACGCAAATGATTCGGATAAGATAAATGGAAGAATAGTATGGAAAACCTCAGGCTTATTAAAAGGTTCAGAAGATATTCAGAAAAACATCCTGACAATGTGACATTGTGGAAGCCTCGTGGGATTTGACGATTTTTATTTGAGTGACGTTTCGGCAACATTTGGACAATGTTTGGACAGATGTTTCAACTAAAACCTTCCTGAAACATTGCTCCCGAACGGCGGTGTAGCAGGGGTCTTGAATAAGAATTTGAGAATCTCTGGGAGTACTACGTGGCCCCGGCACGATAAACACACGCAGCAACAACTGCGATGAACTGCGCGTAGGTTAGTTGTTCAGCTAGCAAGGGTCTTGAATAAAAATCTGCAGTACAGTACCTACGGATTACATTGCAAGATGACGACTAAAATAGGGCCAGTCTGCCCTCGTACCATGGTTGATATTTTCAGCAGGCTTGCGGCGAAGTTTCCAACCTTGACAACCCTGTACCATCACTTGACCACCACCGGATTCCTCTTGTTGATCCCGACCACCATCATCTCCAAATGTCGAAGTCCGCCGTTAGTCCTCTCAGCCACTCTGTTTGCCAAAAGTGCCACAGCAGTCCTCAGAGCTATCTATACGAGCCCTTCCTATCTGGACAGATGCTGCTGCAAAGGAGAAGAGCTCGAAACAGTAAAATACATTCAATTCTTTGGACGAGCATCCAGCTCAATTTTGACCCTTTGTCTTCCTTCCACCACGCAATGTGTTGAATGTATAGACAGCCTTACTGTGGAGCAGGTTTTGTAGCCACTTCGCCTGATGCTCGCCGCCGCTGCTTGTAGACGTCCTCTCCCCGCTCTTCACTTTGATGCCGATTAGTCAGCGTTACACAGCCACTTTAGCTTCATCCGAACTATGTGTTGCCCAACTGTGCTTCAAGTACCTGACTTTCCCCAAACGTGAAGCACGGAGAAATGCAGTCCGCAAGTGAAGCTCGGCCCACACATATTTGATGATGCCGCCGATGTATTGTCTCGCTCCTTAGGCTCGCGCAACCCGACGATCTTCTATTACAAGCTCTGACTGCCGGTGTCTACCTCTGTACATTTGAATTTTGGTGTGTAAGGAACCTCATTCTCCCCAACTTGGTCAAAGGAATTGTCTTGATCTACAGGGTCACGAGTTCTCTCCCAAATTTCCATCTGGGCCATCCGTGAAGTCGAGCGATATATATCGCACCCAGAATATGTTTCTAATACCATTACAAGGCCTAAGCACGCACTACCCATGTTTATGGTCACCGGATTATGGTAATTGAAGACCTGACTGGAAGATTAACGCCGAAAGAACTTGAACAGCTGTAAATGGCAGACCATTGTATCACTTGATCCCTGGATGCGAAATCGCTCAGGACAGTGAAGACGCCCAGCAATTATATCAAGTTCAAGTTACCTTCATCTGTCAAATACTCAACCTCCCATTGCCGGTCCATGATTGCCCCTTGCTCACGGAGACTGGAATAATGCCTATACGAGTCCGTCGCCTACTCCTCGGTCTCAGCCACTTACGATATTTCCTTGGCCTCAACGACGATGACTATGCCCGCGCCGCGCTGAACAGTTCCATGGAACTAGCCGGCAAAGGCAAGAAATCTTTGGCCAGTGACTTGATCAAGGCTGCATCGAGACTGCCATTCCACTGCCCAGAAACAATTCTAACACGTCAAACTACTATTAAAGATGTGGAAGATTATTCAAAACTGGTGCAGAAGCTCATGCTGGAATGGCTGCAAGGCGAAATCGACTCATCTGACACGCTTTTCTTGCTGCACGGGCGTTGTGAACCTCAAAAGGACAAAGGACGGATCCAAGTTACTTCCTGCATGCGGCACTATCTCACTGGTGAAGACGCAGAGACGCCAAGAGACAATTACCTCCGTGTTACTCTTGTCTCACTTGCTGGCCGTGGAAGTCTTGTGTTACATCGATCATGCACATCAACCAGTCTCGCGCTCGGAACGGGTGCGCAGGTTCTGCAGAAGTTGGAATGCTGGAACACGCCTTAATTACTTGTACGTCTGCGGACAAACTCGTATGATTACAGGCTACCTTCCTGGCTAAAATGTTCAACAATCTTCCAGACCTGCGCATCCAAATGATGGCACTCTCGAATACTGAATTCTTGAAGGCCATTATTTACCCGAGATCGACGATCCCACTGGTTGCAAAATTTGTGTTTGATGTCCTGGAGTTATTCTATGCCGTTCCTGTGTATCATTTAAATGCTTGATTCAGAGGGCTGACCGTGTCAATGTGCTAATTTCCATTTTGCTTCTCCTGATCCTTTTAGCTCTACGCCGGCGAGTTTGAACGTTACGACTGACAGCTGCGACCGGGAGCTCGGCTGACGGGGTTTTGAGAGGTCCACGGAAGATGGTGTAGCTATATAGTGCGTGTACACCGGAGTAATCCGTGGAACCGGCGTTCCTGAGCGGGACCGTGCCGTGTAATTCTACCTACCTACCTACCTACCTACTGTAGGCCGCAGTGATGGAAAAAATGTAACATGCCCATAGGAATGGAGCAAGGGAGTTCATTTTTGAACGACGAGAGGAGAAGAGCGGGTGACGATGCAAAATGGAGATGAGCCTGCATGGGGAATTGGCACAGATTTCGCAGGATCACGTTAAAGAACTTGCTCTTTGATTAACCCCTTCTGTCGCCGACTCTCTCCGCTCTTCAACACCGCCTGTTCATTTGCAGCTGACCAGCTGACCCACGCGCAGCTTTTTCCTGACAGGACGCAGTCGATCGCAGTTGTTGCTTATAATTCTATTCATCAGGCCAGGGGGCCACGTATCCCCCGGCAGATAATTCTTCACATATAAACCGGTGTGAATAGAACCCCTTCACCCACTTTCCTCCTTGAATTTCCCGTTACTGCTTTTATCTGCTCCGGTTCAGTTTTGTCGAATTCAGAGGAGTAATTTGCACGAGAAGCAGGTAGAGTCCACCAGAGAAAATAGATGTCAGCTCGAGCCAGCACCAACGTCAAAGTGGCTCTTTTGCTTGTAAACGCACTTGCGTTTTTTTGCTACTACTATTCCAACATCGCATACTTGAAAACACCCCCACATCGAGATCTTTCATTTGAAACACTTTCGTGGAGCGAGGAAAACTCTGTATAACTCCGTATAAATACGAAAATGAATCGCAGTCCTGCTTCCGTCGTGGCTCACTCTGCCACATAATTCGGAGGTAGCTCATCCACCAGACTGCCCCTGCCGGCGGTCAGTCGCAGGCCGCTGTCCGTGTGCACTAACGCATCGTGCGCGACTGAGCCGGGTCGCTGATCGCGGATGCTGCGCGTCTGGTCCCGCTTCATCGTTGATAGCGAGGGACGCAGAGGGACAGTAGCATCTGCATCGGATGCAGCGGCGCTGTTTCCATCCACGCGTTGAGCAAGTCGGTGAAGTTGTTCCTTGACTATGCGGAGCTCCTCAGCTAGAGCAGTGGCCTCCTGACCGGCCTGTTCAATTGGCGCAAGTGTACCACCCGGTGGATCTGCCTTCTCCAGGGCCGATGTGCGCTCCAGGTTTCTGCGTCGAGCGCGTTTCCAGAGTGAGAGCCCAGCCGCAGTTGCAAGGAGTATGACGATACCACCCGCAATTCCGGCCGCAATAGGGACCCTGTCCTTTCCGCTCGATGGATTCGACTCTGGTCCGGGTGTGCCAGAGCTGCTGGTGCCGGTCAGTGGGGAAGTGGAGCTCGAGGCTGGGGAAGTGGAACCCGAGACTAGGGAAGTGGAACCCGAGATGGGAGGTGCCTCGGTATCCACGCTGTATCACACAAGAGATTCAGGATCTTCGTACACGTCTATTTAGGGACGAAACGCACGTATAGATCGCATAATCGAAGAAGAGGGAATCGAAGGCATCGGTAGCGGGCTGCAGCGCAAAGGTATGCACTCCGTTTGGAATTGTCGCATTGGCGTAGGCAGGTATATTATATTGACAGGCGCCGCCGAGTTCAACGTCAGCGAATATTCACCAACTTGAATACCGTCCAGTAGGAACTGGCAGTGCTGAAACAGGACAAAGGGCCCACTGTGCGTACCAGCATTGATGCCCCCCCCCCCCCCCGAATGGTGGCATTGCGAAGAAGATGTAGATTGCGGTCCCTGGGCCGCCGGCGAGTCCATACATAGCATAAAGAAACTGTCGGGACGTACCAGTGAAGCTGATCTGCACCGCGGGGCGTGCTGATGCTAGGTTCCGCGGCGCAGTGAACACCGACACCGTATGATTGACCAGCTGAGTGTTATCTAAGCCATATACCGTCCCAGAGCATCTATGGCAGTAGCTATCAGCAGCGATTCCGGGTTCGAGATATTGCACCAGAGGATCTCCGTCGTCTACCGTCCGATTGGTAGGCACCGCGGAAATCCCGAGTATCACAAGGGGGAGAAGCCACAATACTGCCCTCTGAGTCGCCGGCTGCATTTCGGGCCCCGGGGAGGGGGATAGAGTAATAGAGGGAAGGAAGGTCGTCGCGATTGTACTATGTGGGTCCAGAGATGGGTGACCTGTCACGGAATCCTCAGGAAAAACCAGGAAGAACGAGATTCGTATTGGATGCCAAGTAATTACCACACAATTATCGCCAAGCTCGACAATCAAAAAATTTGCATCCAATTACTATCGGCCACCAGGTAGTCGGCCACCCCTAGGTAGTCGGCCACCTGCGACTATATCATGAAGGAGTTGAAAATTGCAAACACTTAACCTCAGGGGACCAAGTACGGCCTTTGAGGACCACCCATACCAAATTTCAAGGCAAAGTGATGTTTCGGCCGAAGGTTACGCGAACTTTGATCGGGATCCACACCGTGTGAGCCAACATTTCTTAACTTAGCCTCGCCACCCTCACTCGCCACCCCTCGTTCTCCACCAATTCTCTGCCGTTTTAAGACTTTATGGGCTCGTTATACTTCCCGGATGAGGGGCATTAACCTCTGATAAAATTCCGCTCAAAGAGTAGGAATGACACCGCACAAGACAGCAAGAAAGACTTGGCTCGCATTTTGATCAGCTGCAGTGAAACACCTCTGTATCCAACGCACCATCCAGGCTATGGGTCTGGCGCTTGGCATGGGCCTTCTTGGTTACTTATCGAATGCTTCCAAGCATTAATCACTAATTTATCAATTTTACTTCCCACACACCATTGGCCATTACCTGAAAACACGCGAATTCGGTGCCGCGGAAGTCCAAGAATTTTTGAAAGGGTTGCCGGTCTCTAGGGATGTAGATATTTGGTCAGTCATATACATATACGTACCAATAGTCACCCTACGCTATATCCTGGGCCTACATGCCCACTTTCTCTGGCCACACACTTGCTTTACCGACATGTGCCAAAGGCGACAGTTTCCCCCTTTTAAAACATGTTCGTATACCCCCTATTTAGGTAGTAAGTATCACCAAAACTATCCACAATCCCATATATGGACCTCGTGTTTAGATCTGAATACATTTGGGCACAGCCTTGGTCGTAGCGGCCTATATCATGAGGTGGCCGAGTACCCAGTTTCTTGCCTTTTTGGGCATCCGAGCAAAAATAAATTCACGGTGCACTATAGCCACTCCTAAAATCCGCCAAAATATTTCTAACCCTTCATAGGATGTATGCCTTTGATTTGCGACCCAGGCTGCCGTGAGGCTGGCTCACAGCATCCGAGAAATGACGACAATCACTAAGGTGGCCGAGTACCTGGTGGCCGATAGTATGACAATCTCGGCTCATTAGGGTGGCCGTTCAAGTTTTGGTGTGGAAAAGAGCCAATTACTTTGTGAAACACTGTGATCATTGCAAGAGGTTCTGCAGGTCGCAATTTGCCACACAGGGTCGGAAAAGTGTGCAATAAGACCCTCCTGAGTTCATGACAGGTTCCATCACACTCCCACGTCAAACGTTCTCTGTGACTTTGACCCTGGAACCTAGTCTATGTAGGTCTAGTGCGGACAAAATAGGTCTTCCAGCTCGAAATGCTAGGTCCGGCGCGAACAAAAATGTTGTCGCTCAGTAGATTTTGAGAGCCAAAATAATTTATTATCGGAAACTGCCTAGTCGTACGGTAGGCGGGATGGTCGAGGTTGAATTTGAAAAGTTTGACATTTCGGCCCGGCGATCCCCGAAAATGCGAACCCGGACTCCGACAACCTCCCGTTGGATTCTGGGGCTAGGGAATATGTTTCTCAGATTTTAGCGGTGCTGTAAATACTAGAAATTTGTTATATAGTAGCACTTCCGAATGATGCCCAGGTCGATATAACTTAATTCACTGGAAACTCGACAAAGCTGGGACTCGGAGGCTCGAGTTGTCGCCCTAAGTTCCATTGGCTGTCAAGAAATCTACATGTATCTTGCGGGAGAACTGTATGCAGCACACGTAGCTTTGCGGTGTGTGAACAGTTCTGATTTCTTATTTACCTGAAGCATATTTTCACAGTCGACATTTTATGCCCGATATCTCGTTGGAACCGGCTTTTGTTGCACTCAAGAGCACCGATAAAATCGCAATTGAGTCGTCATGGAACCTCTTCACAAACTACGTCGGCCTTGACATCAAGCAAATCATACTGTTCGGAAAAATCCAGAATTACTTTCACCCTAGTGTCCAGCATCAAGTCCAGTTAATCTGGGCTGTAATTTAGATTCTCACCCGTTCTACAGCGATCTCTTCAATTGGTTGTGGCCGAAAATTGTTCATCTTTGTCTTGATAGTTTTGTGGATTATTGGAACAACCACAAGATTTGAACACAGCGGAATAAACTCCTTCCTTCGGCATTTTCACCGAACGCCATCTGCGACTTTCCCGAGAGGTTTGGTCTGACAAATTTCAGAGTGCCGGCTCCTCACCCTTTCGTGGATACTCTCAGACAGAATATTCCCAAGTCCCGCGCTGAATGCTATAGATGGATGTCAGACAAGTTCGAGGATGGCCTGGGAAATTTATCACCAAATTGGCGAACCAAAGTTCGTTCTGACGGAGGGGTGGACTATGTTTTGCCAAATGCTTCCCTACTTTGATTGAATTTAAATACGCACAGAACAATCATTATAGTTAGGATCTGTTAACCCTGTGGGATTATTTATTATTTTTGCCAAGGGATCCAGCTAATCTTGGCACCAGACGCGAACAGTCGCATGTGTGACGTATCGTGACATCCCCCCCAAAACTTATCTACTCTGAGCCACACTTCTGGATAGCAGGGCATAGCACCTAGACTTGGTATCGACTAAGAGCAACTGGAGCACATGGTTGGGTTAAGGTGGGTTACAGAGATTACAGGTGCAAAGATCATTTCGGGGATCGCCGAGCCGAGATGTCAAAATGTCAAAATTCAACCTCGACCATCCTGCCTACCGTACTAGTTGGCCACCTTAGCACCTTCGGCCTAAAGCCCACACGGGAAGTCAAGGGGGTCTGGGTATTTGGGCTCTCAAATGAAAATATGGTTCCTAGGAATGAGTAACAATAATTTTATTGAATTTATATGACAACTTCATCGCTCATTGAATTTATTTCCGGCGACACCCCTGAAAAGGCAAAAAACGGCCTAGTTGGCCACCAGCCAAATGATCAGTTTGCACCACTTCTATCCACCCCGCTGCATTTCAAATGGTTCGAAATGAATGATTCCATACACTTAGATTGTACATCTGAGGTGTATGGACAATGATACTACTGTAGAATTACATTCAATTCGGCAGGGGGTGTGACGTGTGACATCTTGAACATATTCGTCAATTCGTCAACGGCCGAAATTGACCGTGACATGTGGGAAATTTCGGCGACCTCCCAAATGGCTGCAGCGTCATATAGGCTGTTGAAAATTTAAATTGGAGCAGCTTTTGACATTCAGTTGCCTTTCAGCTGAAGACATGGTTCAAACGAACTTTTTCCTGCATAATTCCAGTCAATTTCAGCTCAAAACTAATGTTCTGCCCTTTAACCGTGCTAAAAACATGTGTTGCAACTGGATTTTTAACCCCCCTCCCACAGGAATAGTCTCCTCAATTCTTCTACAGTTTTTGAGAGGTTTTTTGGCTTCACCGTGACATCCCGACATATTCGTCAACCGCCGCCGTGATGTGTGACACCGACCAAAGTTCGGCGCTGTCAACCCCCTCCGTGACGCGTGACTGCCGAATTGAATGTAATTCTACAGTAGTTCTGTTCCAAGCCAAGTAGGGTCGGCAAAAGGGCAGTGAGAACAAAATGGTGTGCCCTACGACGTATAGAGCACATTGAAGGCCCAAATTAAGCTTCAGATGACTTCATAGGATGTTTTTGAAAATACCAAGTGACACATAATGTTTCCTACCTAACTGCAACCCCTCTAAAAAAATTCAACTTGGTGCACAACTGAAATTCACTGGTTTGGGGCAGTAGCCCGCCTTGGCTGGGAACCTGTACAGCAATAACCCTATAAACTTGGGATAACACAACCTTAGATATATTCAATGTACTAAGCAAATTCTGGGTCCACAGGAAATACGACTGGTTCCCTAGAGAGGTGGCCGGTCTGCCCCACTCAGAATCTGTTCGAGGTCTTGATAGAGCGAAAAAATCCTAGGTAACATAAGTATTACCACTGTATAATTCCCATGAATCTAGCGATGAGTTCGAGCCTATAAGCTTGCGAATCGGTGGGGAATTGGTGGAGAAACAAGGAAGAAATGAGCGCGTGGCCTGTCCGGAAATAAGAAATGATGTGCACATGCCGGCATCTTGATCCAAAACCTCCCACTACTTTTGATCGCCGTGACAGTTCCGTCCCCAACTTGACATATGAGGTCCTCATAGGTCGTATTTCACCCCACGAACGCCAGTCTTCGAGATTTTGAACTACACGATGTTATATTACGCAAATGGCCGACTAGCTAGTGTGGCCGAGTAGGCAGTCGCCGATAATACATAGCCGTTTTTCCGCCGAAAACTCCCTTCGTCTGTGGTGCTGTATCGAGCTTGAAACATCGAAAACCGGGATCTGAGCAGAAAAATTAGGATTTTTGTGACCGCGGGAGCTGAAAAATTACTATCTCCGACTGGCCAACAGGCCACACTAGCCAACCGGCCATTTCACCTCTATTGTGGGGGGAGTTCCGTATATGTCCGATTTGGGGGTTCGAGGAAGGAACAGGACCTGCACCGCTGCTTCATACAAAATTTCAACAAAAGGTAAAGAAAGAGCCCCGTCACACGTCACTCCGCCGTCACAAGACATTGCACTGCCTCCGCAGGCTCCGACCGTGCGCACAGGTCTAGTGCTGGGAAGGTCCGGGTCAGAAATCGGTTCGAACCTGAACCGGACCGAACTGGACGCCGAGTTTAGGTTCAAGGTTCAATGTTGCTTGAACCGAACGCGGCGTTAATCTGCCCATATTCATTGTGTAGTACAGCTGCTATAGCAAAAACCATAACTTTTTTGAAATAATACCATTATGTGATTACATCAAAAAAAGCCGGTACTCCATCCCCTGCGGATCTTCAGTGCGATTCCAACCCGACTACTCCCGAGTTAATCCGATCGAAACTGAGGCCGTGGCGACTGTTATAGCCAAAACTGTGAAAAAGAAAGAAAGAAAAAAATGGCCCGCCCCTCATGTGCCGCAAATTGCTGTAATTCGGTAGCCCAAATACAGCTGTTGCATCGATTTGAGCTCAAATCGCAGCGATTCGGATTTTTGTCCTGCAAGGTTTTCATGAGATTGGGCAATTTTTTTTCCGAACAGACCTAGCCGAGGCCGCCAAAAAGGGTGTTTCTGCGCTGTTTTATGCTTTGTTGAGCAATTTTGCCCTTCTGCACCGCTGGAAATGCCGAATACGGCGGTTCTTTGTCCCCAAGTTAGAAGCGGATCGAGACCTACCCGACATTGTTGTCCATCCAGGACCTAGAATTTTGAGCCGTGACGTCCTTCGGTAAACTCATAGTTCAGGCATTTGGACCACGTGAGTATAATATAACCCCCCCGTCTGTCCACGACTTAGGTTTGGGACCAAAATTTCAAAATTTTGTCATCACCGGCCCTGGCCTCCATAGGGATTGTCATCGGTCCTCCTGTTTTCTTCCTTCCCTGTAATTCATTAACAATTCCACTCATTGAAGTCACCCGGATAGACATGACACGTCAGACATCTGCGAGTTTGTCAATGCTGTCGGTAAGCAACAGCGCGAACGATGAGGTATCTTTGAGCGCTGGGAATGAATGAATACACCGTCGAAGAGCCGAAAATCGGCTGAGAATGCGGCCCAAACATTGTCGTCGAGAAGTTTGAGATTTCTTCTGATTTGGCATACCCCCGAAGTTGGCTGAGCAGTGAGGTAACATCTCAGGATTCGGGGGATCTTATGTAGACATGGATGTCAGAAGTTAGGGGCAGCTAACAGCTAAATGGGAGGAAATCGGGGGCGCTCACTGATGCGGCTCTCACTTAGCTGAAAATCTACCGGATGAAGCACCACAACGAAGATGAAGAAGAATAAAATCCACGGTTTGTAGGAGTGGAAAGTCCGGCGCACGATGGCACCCCACGAAGTATGGCCGAGTAGAACAGAATTCATAAATCCAATAAATATCGAGAAGTATCTGACGTGAGGACACACCATCACGGTAAAAACCGATGATCAGACGTCAAGCGAAAGGCCAAAACGGCCGACATGTCTTTGTACTGTACAAATTTGCATAACGTCAACAATACTATCACTGCTATAAACCTGCGTTCAGAGCGCAAGACTAGACCTATTTTCATCAGTCGGAGCGTGCAGTTAGTGGGAAAGATGAGGCAGAGGAGGGAATTATGCGGACGCCAGTGCTTCTCTAAGTTCTCTTTGCTCCTTCTCTAGTCTGCTTCCCACCCATTCGCCGCCTACGTACATACTGGACACTAGACCTATTTTCATCAGTCGGAGCGTGCAGTTAGTGGGAAAGATGAGGCAGAGGAGGGAATTATGCGGACGCCAGTGCTTCTCTTTGCTCATTCTCTGGTCTGCTTCCCACCCACTCGCCGCCCACGTACATACTGGACGAGGTGTCAAGCCCTCTGACCTGTCAGCAGCCCCGGCGAGAAAGGAATGAGGAGTAATGCGCCATGGGCGGCCAATCCGACTCCCATATTCCGGATAACAGCTGCGGAAACTGGGGGAAAGATCAGTAACCCGACGTGAAGTTATGTTTTACTAGTAGGAGCTCGAAGACTGTAAATATTTCCGGATCTTGGACACTTTCTGTTGAACACGTAACCCATTTTATTCACGTTCGAGTCTGTTCGAGTCGCCGTCCATGAATTCGGGTCGCGTAAGACCATCGAAATTTCATCCGTCGAAGCATGTTAGACCTGGAACTATGTGAGTTAGTAGAGAGGTAGATAGGATTACACAGCCGGTCCCCTTAGGAACACCGGGCCCAGGAATTAGTGAGTCTGCAGGCACGAATACTAGGGTTCCTGGATTCCCCATATCCCCGTAATGATGCAACTTGGTCATTCGCCTACGTACTCCGGACTCAGGGACTGTCCGGAAAGGGATGAGCAACAATGCATATGGAATCCAACTTAACCGAAATTGTCCAAGATCCGGCGACGGTGGGCAGTAGACCAGAGAATGTGCGAAGAGATGCGCTGGCCTCCGCATAATTCCTTCTGCGTGGGCTTGACACCTCGTCTAGTACGTATGTAGGCGGCGACTGACAGGAGACCAGAGAATGAGCAAAGAGAAGCTCTGGCGTCCGCATAAATCCCTCCTCGGGCTCATCTTTTCCACTAGCTGCACGCTCCGACTGATGAAAATAGGTCTAGTGTCCAGTATGTACGTAGGCGGCGAGTCGGTGGGAAGCAGACCAGAGAATGAGCAAAGAGAAGCACTGGCGTCCGCATAATTCCCTCCTCTGCCTCATCTTTCCCACTAACTGCACGCTCCGACTGATGTAAATAGGTCTAATCTTGCGTTCTAAACGCAGGTTTAACGTGGTCTGATTGAACCGCTTACGAATAGGACGTATATTCGGGGTTAAACCATGGGGCGGTTCTACGTGAAATGTACGGCAACGCCGCGACCCAAATACGACCGCAGATGTGTTTACGTGAGTACCTCCACTTTCGCATAAAAGCAGGGGAAATTTGGGCGGAGAGCCATTGTCAACTCAGTCAACTCTACGGACTTGCAGCTCTCGTTGCACTCATAGCCGCCACCATGAAATTCACTCTCCTCTCTGCCGCGGTGTTAGCCTGCACCACCACCCTCATCAGCGCGTGGCAATGCACGCCTGGCAGACTCTATTGTGGTTCGCGTTTCATCGACAAAGGCTGTGACTATGGTATGCCCATGAACCACAAGTCAATATCCACTAATGTCTTCATCCAGCCTGGTACTGGGGTGCCGCAGAACAAGGGGCGGCGGATTTCGGCATTCCTCAGCTCAGTGTGCCGCGGACTCTATTTGAGTGTAGCACAGCAGGTTATATATCTCCCGTCAAGGCGTGTCGGTCAGGCACCAGCTGCATCGCTGCAGGGCGCGGCAACGACGACTACTGCCTCTAACGGGGAGTGATGCCATGTGGGATGCACGATCTACTAACTTGTTACATCCCATTTCTGTATTGATTTCTGTACGAAAACGCGGGCGATTGGCGGAGCCGGTGTGTGTATATGCCAAAGATCTAGATTCTATGGATGGTTGGTCAACAAAAAAGCCTCAAAATCTGGTGCTGCTAGCGGAACGATGTGGAGCTGACAGAAATTTATCTCCACACGGAGGTTTACACTTCTCCGGTCAACGACGGTGTCGCTGCGAAACCACCACGTTGTTCGTAGGCCATATCTCATTTTAGATCTACTCCACAAACGGCGAAGGTTATATGGATTTGAGCGCCTGATTCTTGATAGTTTTACAACGTTTGATTGTCGATTGGGGAATCGGATAACGATTTCGAGCCCACCTTATTCTAACCAAAAATAGTTTCCCAAGTTTGCTTAAAAATCTTTCTTATCTAGGTTTTCACTTTTATTTCTGGCCGGTGTTGCAACACACAATGCACCTATTCTGAGTCCGTTTGGGAGTTGGAAATAACATACAGTTGTGGCATGATCGGTGGTATGATCGGTGGGAGTGGTCAGCGGGGCATCATTGCGGCATGTTGGTGCCTGTGAATTCATCCTAGCAAACAAAAGTGCTTGTTTGGCGCTTGTGCTGCCCACTCATCAGAACTATGTCCATTGTAGGCCGTCACGACCCGACCGATGGAAAATTTGTCTGACATGGCTCTAGACCAAGACTGCCATGTTTGTCCCAGAAGACGGCCGGCATAAACATTGTGCCGAGATGAGCCGAGGTAGCCGTCAAAGATGCAAGGTCTCACTGGAGGGAATAGGCATTAGCATCTAGCGGCTATGTGCTGGTAATTCTACTTTAAGTCTTCTGGACGAGCAGCTACTCGCTAAAGGGTGGTGGTTATAGGGAATACTTTTGTACTGGTCGGAGCAAAAGGCAGATCAGATGTTGCCGATGGGATTGATGGCGGTATATTAGGCGGGATGTTTAGCTCCCGAGTTTCCTGCCTATTCTGAAAGCACAGTGCTGCTTGCTACGCATCAATCTGAGCCTTTGGGATCTCATTTTGACTCCTCGCAAGCGGGAATATGGCAATCAGGGTTCCAATTTTGGCTGTGGACACCCGAGCTTGACTGCACTTTGCTGGGGTGAAAGGTTTGAGCTGTATCCTCGGATGCTTTCTTTGTGCCCTGACTGGTTTTTAACGAAGCCATTCAGTTCTCTATACCCAGAAGGTACAAGCTGCCGAGGCATGCCGAGATTTGACTGCGAAACAGTAAATTGCACCGAATTTGCTGGTCAGTTCGGGTTCAAACGACGAGGGCTAGTCCGCCCCACGATGAACCCACGGGTTCACGACGCCGTCCAACCCATTGCTTTATTTTCGAATCACGCGAAAAAAATGTGACGTTGGTGCTGCCTTGATTGTAGGTGTTCGAATCGCACGAAAAGAATGTGAAGCTGATCACAAAAGGAGAGGAAAGAAGCAGCACATCCGCAAGCGTACAGAGAGCAAAGGAACAACGAAAAAGTGGAACGAGAGTAATGAATATCGAAAAAGCGAGAGCGGAAGAACTAAAAAGCATAGGTATCAGCTCTTATTGAGGACTCGGGCCCGATAACTCTGTGTGGGAAACCTTCTTCTCAAACAAACGTTCGACCGTCTTCACTTTGAGAGTAGCAGGATGGAATGTATGTGGCGTAGATCAGTGCCCCAAATTTATACTGGAGCGGCGAAGGTCGTTCGCATATGGCCGACAGCATATATTGCATGACATTACAGCAGTATTTACAAGGACCAAAGAAACCTAGAACTTGCAGCTGCAGAGGAGGTGAGTACGACAGGCATAAATGCGATACTAAGACACTGACTTCGCGTTGGAGACGTTCGTCGTCAGTTTCGTGGGCTCAGCACCACTACTGTTACCCTGAAACAGACTCAGTCATTTTCCAGGTGACCATTCCTCATCGGCAGACCTACCTCGTAGGTATCACAGATGGAGGGAACATTGCTGAGACTCAAACTCGCGCGGTCGAAGGTAGCAACGTCGCCGAAGTTGGAGTTGACGCCAGCCAAGGTAGAGCCGGACGATCCAATGATCTGAGAAATTAACGCAGTACGTTTCGTTTGACTGTGCGCAGACAGGGTCAAATTTTGAATGGAAAAGGAGCGGGGAGAGGCAAACTGACGAAGAGCAGTTTCCGCAGGATCTGTAAAGTTTCCCGAAGGTCTGGACACAGTACGAATCGATCTTCACAGTTCCGCCGCCATTGTGTTGCACAATTTTGTCATCACCCTTCTTCGCACCGCCTATTAGAGGTAAATCTCAGCAACAGGGCTCGAGGGGAAACGGTTTCGCACCTCCGATGATGTTGCTCTGGCCGGAAGTCTGCTTGATGGTGATAGCATCTTCACAGACGTCCTCGAACCAGACGTTGAGGAGGTTGCAAGGACCGAGGCAGTGGATGCCTTCCTGCTGGTTAGCACCAATGACGACGTTTCTGGTTCGGACCAAATCAGGCGGGTGGTTAAAAAGCCTAGGAATTTTTCTTACTGCACGGTTCCACCAGATTGGACGAGGAAAACGGCGTCGCTGTCCCCGCCTTCGCCATCAACACATGCGCCAGCGCCACGATCGAAGCGAACATTTCCACCGTCGAAAACTATTTATTCATGCATGAGCGGTCCACATATAAACAGTAGTCCAATCGGACACAAACCTCCTGTAACGGTAATCGGCGCGCTCAAAGAGGAGGTTTTCGGGGTGTTGGAAATGTGCACGAGGCTGCGCGCTTCACGAAGGGAGGAGCATCAGCATCGCGACGAACGAACTCGTCGCGCTCCATCAGCTCCAAACTGGGGTGGGGACTAGTGGGAGAGGGAGCCGCATTGACTGCGAGCAGGGAGATTGCGAGGAGTCCGACAGTGAAGATCATTCTTAGAGAGGAATCGCGTGGTGAGTTGGTAAGGTGGGAATCAAAAGGGAGACAGCGTACCATTTTATACATTGTTGTTGTTCGGTGAGAAAAGATTACTCCGGGCCGTTAGTATATTCAGGATGGCCCTCCAAGGCCATGTTCGGACTTTTATACTAGATTTTGACCTGTCTCCAGCGTTCAGACGCATCTGACCATGGATACGACGACGCCAAGACACTGCATTGACCACGAGAGTTAGATTCGGCGAGGGCGTGTGTGATGGTCAAGTGAATCGAAAGCGACATGTATGTATACGGGTATCGAAAGGGTCCTTTGAAAGCCGTTCTTCACGGTCCGCCGGAGTTCATGTTGTTCCGAAGTTCAACCTACATCAATATCAGCATTTTGCAAGAGAATCGGAGGAGAATTGCCATAGACTTGGCAAACTTGCTTGTCCGCCAAGCCGAGTTCACCATTGGCTGAGTTGACTTGTTGGAGTTGCACGTGGATCCACTTGTGCTTGTTCCAGCCTACACTCACCCTCCTCACAACCCCCCGACGTTCTCCTCCGGCCCGTGCTACTTTTCAGTGGCCCTTGGCATCCGGGTCGTCGCCAGCTTTGAATCTGGCCCGTCTTTTTTGACCACCACGCCTTAAAATCACTCGAGTTTGTCAATAAATATCTATCGGAGAGAGTGGAGACAACAAGGAAATACGCAGACCCAACCCGAGTTTTTGTTCATCGCGGCCTCGAATGTGAAGTCCCCATACAAAATGATACTAGGGGCCGACAGGCCTGTGTTGCGCTCGGTTATGGCAGTCTGGATTGTTTACCGCATTCGCTGTGCACAAGCATCCTCTTTCTCGCTCCGCAGTTAAATGAGATTCGGCGTGCGTAGACGAGATCGGGGGCGTGAGTGTACGAGATGGCCTTTGATCCGTTTCAATTCGAGCATTCAAATGGCACAAAACGGATCTTTGAAGGAGCGAGGGATTTATTTTCAATGTGCCTTACCGGGCATATCACTATAGATAATTCAGGCAAAGAACTGGTGCGAATTCAGAAGAACGATGGGCAGAGAAAAGGGTGCCAAAATCTAATGCGCGAACCAACATACATGCACAGTGCACATTTCCTTCCCATCACATCCACATCCTACACCAAAGTAAAAACCAACACTTCAGACACCGTCAGCCCCCAACCTCCCTCGCAAAACACAACGACATACCTTGGAACGAATGCCTCTTACACTCATACACCCCCTCCCACTCCAAACTCCTCTCCACACTCCTCACCTTCTCCCCCTCAAACCCATTCCTCTCCCTCAAATCCTCGCTCCACACCTCATGCACCTCCACCCTCCCCTCCACCTTCACCCCGAACCCAAACTCAATCGGTACGCTGAACGACTGGGATTGATGCCGGTTGACGATGGCGAGGCGGACCTGCGCGCCGTCGGGCGAGAGGACGGCGGAGGCGTCGATCCATTTGGTGAGGCGCGCGGAGGGGGGCGTGTGTGCTGTGAGGCGAGCGACGAAGGGCGGGACGGTGGGGCCGGTGTAGGCGTCCTCGGCGGCGTCGGCGGTGACATGGAGAGACAGGGAGATGCCTTGCATGAGGGTGGCGAACAGCTGGAGGGGGTAGTACGTTGTCTGTGTGCGGCGGTGAGGTTCAGTAGCATCAACTGAACGCGAAGAATAAACGCTCACCTGCTTGAAGAGCCCGGTGGGAGAGGTGATGATCTGCAGCCGATGATTAATGTATGCATGCACACCAAGACTATGGTACCGCACCGGAGATATGACGTTCACAGACTGCGCGATGCAGGCAATCTTGACGATGTCCGCTTTGCGCACGAAGACGTTCAGCCAAGACGCCACGGCTACGCTCTTGGTCAGAATCACCCAAACGACGCGGCATAAATCGTGAGACGCACCGAGGGCGTCCGACAGGTCGTAATGCTCCTCCGCACCCTTCTCTCCCGGCGCTGTCTTTAATGTCAAAATAATATCCCGGGGACTAGATTTGGTGCATACCGCGTACAGGATCCCTGAAAAAACTCGTTCATAAGGAGCATACAAATTGATGAGATGAAAAAGCACCCACCAGACGTTCCACTCGTCAAAGCATCTGCGGCCGGTATCTCGTATTAGTATGAATTTGCGGAAGAGAAGAGGGCGACGCACACAGTGATATCCTTGGTAAGGTTCCCTTCAATCTTCGCTAGCTCGATGAGCGACTTGGTAATCTCTATGCCCTTCTCCGCAGCAGCAGCTAGTCGCATAAATACTCGGAACAGTATCAAGGTGGCAAGGAAAGAAGGACGCACGACCCATGACGTTGACGTCGTGGTTCCCTTCGCTGACGGTGTACACTTGCGTGATGCGTGAGTGCGATAATCCAAAGCGGAGGAAATAAATCGTCTTACGGTGAATTGAATGGAAGTCCACGACAGGCGCGAGGGTCTTGAGCGTGACGCGGTCCCAGTCAGCGAATCCCGTTTCTGAGAGCTGTTTCAGCGAGGCCCCGACGCGTTTCAGAGGGAAAAATCACCTCCGCACGAGATGAGTTTGATGGAGGGATCGAGGAGGCGCAGTGCCTTTGCCCACTGGAAGGCTGCCTTGCTGTAATCTTCGGCATTCATCTGGCCGACTACGCGACTGGTCAGTTAAAGGAAAGGAGATTCGTTATTATGCAACACACCCTGCCAGGGTCCCCAGATCTCGTTGCCGAGCGCCCAGTACTTCACGCCGTACGGCTCCGGGTGCCCGTTCTTCCGGCGCATGTTCGCGTAGTGCGTATTTGCCGAACTGAGGGGCACGTCAGTTCGTACGTCCGTCAGCGAAAGTGTTGCGAAGAACCTGTTGCAGTACTCCAACCACGCCAGCGCATCTTCTAGCGTGCCAGTGCCCATGTTGAGGCAGATATACGGCTCTGCGCCGAGGAGACGGCACCATTGGATAAATTCGTCTATGTTCGGATGCGACTGAGCGTAAGGGATATAGGCGATGAATGTCGAACTTACCAGTCCCAAACTGATTGCTCTCCTCGGTCAACCACGCGAGCTCGGGCCTGCGCGGGCGGAGCTCCTTGGGGCCAACGCCATCTGAAGTTTCCGGCGTTAAGCTAGGACAAGAACCCGAAGGGTACACTGACCTTGCCATCGATAGGAGCTCACGAAATTCCTGCGACCAAATCCGAATCAACCTCACAGCAACGCGATAAACGCGGAACGAAACGCACCCTCCAGGATAGCGCACGATTGGAATATTGAGGTCCTTGAGCGCCTGCAGCACGTCCGTGCGGTACCCACTGGCATCGGCGAGCCCGTGCTGGTTGTCTGGGTCATACAGCCCGGAATAGATGCAGCGGCCCATGTGCTCCGTGAAACCAGAGTAGATTCGCGGGTCGACGGGCGCGACATGGCGCGCGGGGTCAATGCGGATGGATGGGGCCATGGTCTTCGTCTTTCTCGATAACTTGCGCTTGTAATGCGGCGCGTCCCGCCGGACCGCGGCGGTTGCGCGACCCGCATTGCCGCGTGTCTGCTGACTCTCGCTTACGGTCTCGGACCGTCGGCGGCAATGAAAGCCCAGTGGACCTCGGACGCCTCGCGTTCCTGGCGAAGAGTCTCGAAGAGTTGGGTCAGTTAAAAACTTAAGTCTTAAAGAGAGAGATCGCCGTCGCTGTTACGTATCGTACAGCGCACGCATTCAAGTTGGCCTTGTTTGGCATCAGTCCCATCAACTCTCTCTTTCCGTCTTTCCGCCATGGCAGATAGCCCGGTCAACTCCGCGAACAGTTCCCTCAGCACCAAATATTCTGGAATTTGGCAGTCTTTCCTATTAAGCTACAAAGTATGCGCCTCTGCTTTCCGCTGGCCCCACCTTTTGTGGCCACAGAGCAACAGGCGGCGCCCGCTTTATCCCGCTCTATAGGCGGAGGCTAAATTTGGTTTATAATCTGGTTGATAATTCAAGTAACTCGGTAACACGGCTGAATCAGGGTGATTCAGCTCACAACCCTGGCTTACTCTGTTGTCGGGGGCTGGTCGAGACTCGCGACTCCCATTCGCTGAGCGCACTGCGATGGCTTCCTGGATTCATCCATCGCCGTCCTGATATCTGCTAAAGCCGCCTATCGATACGAAGACGTCACAGGAAATGACTTCGAAATCCTGTATTTATTGGAAAAATGAGTCCGGCTTGTCAAGAGCTTGGACGCCGTTGGTTCTGAAGGTCATTGCGGTTACCGTTTGTAAACCGAGGTGAATTCTCAGTCCTTCGGCCAGGATTTCTCTTACCGATGTGTTACTAACTGGGCTGTCAGCGGTGTGAATAATGGTACCTCGGCGATCTCCTCTCATCTATGAATGCCGGCTAGCGTTCTCGAGCTATCAATAACACACATTTAAGCTGGGCGGCCTTGGGTGAGGGTATCGAACTCCCAAGCCAAAGCTTCGTCATGGACCGCCACCAGTCTTCATTTGCAGTCAACTCAGTCACACCGTTGCAGAAGGGGAAAGCATGCGTAAACTGTCGGTGAGTCCATTCCAAAAGCGATAAAATATTGCATTCTCACGATATTCCTATCTTGAGGCGCCGTAAAATTGTAAGTGGCCGTTCTGCGATCTAAATCCATCCACTCATCCGTCGTCCTCAGAAATGCGATGGGACCAGACCCATCTGTGGACAATGTGGAAAATACGCGTCGGCCTTTGGTGACTGTGAATATGCCGAAAACGGACCTACCCACAGTCAAATGCTCGAAGGTGGGTCGTTTTTATACATCGTGCTATATACGGAGCTCATTTTTATAAGAACAAATTTCGATCCTTCAATCTCGGATAGAAGAATTGGAAGACCCGCGCCGACCCCAGCTTTGCGGCTCACTTCCAAAACCTTCCATCAAGCGTTCTATTCGGACATTGCCCATATCTCCTACCAACACCATGAGTTTGGGACCTCTGCTGTCGCATTTCTGTACGTCATTCTTGCATTTCAATCGACGCGCTCTGACATGAGCGTCATAGATCTGCAGCAAACATCTGCAGCTCCTATCGACAAACGCATAGCGAACTCGATGCCAACGGTAAGTAGTGCGCCAGAGCCTACAAAGTAAATCTCACATCCACTCCAGGAACTACCGTTCTTCGTCCTTCAGGCCTTGTACGTCCCCGCTTCGACATATTTAATTAATATTCTAAACCCACAACCCAACCCAGAGCCCACAACTTCCTCCACAACGCCTCCTGTTTCGGCTTCTTCCTCTCCATCCCAGCCTTCCACGACGCCGTCACCAGCCCGCACGGGCGGCACCTCCCCCCCGTCCTCCTCAACGTCATGTACCTCTGGGGCATCCACCTCTCCAAAGACGCGAGCATCACAGCCTACGAGCCCGCTTTCCTCGCGCTCGCGCTGCGCAGCACCGCCGGCAGCCTCACCGGCACCCACCCGCGCACGATCCTGCACAGCATGCAGGCGTCCGTGCTGCTCGCGTACTACTTTATCCGCAACGCGCGCTTTTTGGAGGGCAAGTACCATACGAGCGCGGCGGTGAGTATCGCAGTGAGCGCGGGGCTGCATCGGATACGCGCGCCGCAGGAGAAAGGGGATGGGGCTGTGGGGTCGGGGTCGGGGACGCCTGCGATTGGGCTGATGGGTGGGCTGCCGCCGGCGAAGAGTCCGGCGGAGGAGGGCGAGCGGATCAGTGCCTTTTGGACCGTGCTGAACCTCAATAACTGCTGGTCGGCGGGGATGGATGGCTCGCCGTCGAATGTGTCCTACGGGGAGTCTGGACTCAAAATCGACACGCCGTGGCCGTTGGACATCAGGGATTATGTTGAGGTGAGGTTTTTCCGTGACTTTACATGCGACGATAAACTTACGAAGAATGTATAACGCAGCGCCCGCACCTCCTTCCCCTGCAGAGCAGCGGCACCGTCACAAAGTTCCTTGCCGATATCCCCGATGACGCGACGTCCGATGCCGCTTTGCATGCAAAAGCAAGTATCCTGTTCGAAGAAGCCACCAGGATCGGGACTCGTTGCCGTGCAAGTACGCTGCCCTAACCTCTATCATTCCAACTTCTTTCTCACACCTCTCTCTACCTCCTAGATGGTCTCCCTCAAAACGATGCAGAGTTCCGCTCCGTCGACCACAAAATCGACAGTCTGACGGCGATCTTGCCTCCCGTCCAGTCAAAAGTCATGCTGGTCATCCATACGCTCTGCCACGGCGCGACGATCCAGCTGCACGGGGCCCTATCCAAGGAGCAAAAGCATTCCCGCGCCAAACAGCTTCTTGCTGCACGCGCCATGGCCGATATCCTCCTCAAGACTGATGTGCCGAAGGTCGGGTTGATAGATCCCGTCCTTGCGGTATGTCCATTACTCCACACATGATGCCGTGTTAAATTTCAATACCTCACAGCCGCTGTGGACTTC
Organism: Mycena capillaripes; assembly: GCA_029204075.1. Taxonomy (NCBI): domain Eukaryota; kingdom Fungi; phylum Basidiomycota; class Agaricomycetes; order Agaricales; family Mycenaceae; genus Mycena; species Mycena capillaripes. Next base: position 4,366,527 of record JARHKZ010000003.1, on the reverse strand, counting down.
CGCCTGCCTTGTATTTATCTCGGAACTTGGGCAGCAGCGAGATCAGCAGGGAGTGAAGGCACTGACGGAGTTGCTGAACGTCATTATTGCTGCGATGGAGCACTTTGCGCAGCATTGTCGTCTTATGAGTGAGTGCCTGGATGGATGATTTTTATTCGTGAAGTTGACACTCACTCCTCATTAGCCGCACAACTCGATGCTGTGCGCCTCGCATATGACGTTGCTATGAAGGATTGAGCCGTGGATTAAACCTGGACGAGGTTTGGATGCACAATTGTCATATTATTTGGTAATCGAATCTGAATGTGTGCAGACAATACGAGACTTTATTTTTTCTCCTCTCCCCGGCCCCATTTGAAGTTTCAACTTGACGAGTTTCCAGTTTGAGTTGGATTCGGGCATTGCTCGGAAAAACTCACGATCACGATCACGGGATCTACGTTCGCGCGACGTTTCGGACAAGGTTCCGAACTGGGTTCACCAGCTCAGCACACAACCTACCGTCCGATACGTGGCGAACGAGAAATAAAGGGCACGCCTGTCGCCACCACACCCTCCGCGGCGCGTTAACTAATATTCTCGCGATTTCTTTTGAATATCCACCGGCCCTAATTGCTTCCGTGTTCATAATTGATTTCTGATGGAGGCTGGGAACTCCGTGCCTGTCCTAGCTTGCCGCCACTTGCCGCCTCGGACCGCCCGTTCACGCGACCCTTCACGTACAAGCGCTCCGCCATACAAAAAGAAGACGACGTGCGACATGGGCGGACAGTCTTCTGACTCTTCTTCCCATCGACGCGAAGCCCGTCTCAGAACAGACGAACGATGCCTCTGTCTCCTAAAGTGTACACCTGGCTTTGTGGGCTGTTTGCCAGTCTGGGAAGCATTATCTTTGGGTGAGACACGAGGCTATACTATTGTCCCGATACTGACGGTGGTAGATATGACTTGGGTGTCATTGCGGGGGTGACTCCGGCTGCGGATTTCCAGGTGTGTTTGCCTGTAATGCATACCGGACCTGGTCTGATTTCTGGCAGCGTGTTATGGGTTCGAGATGGGGCAACACCAACTTGCAAGGGCTGGTTGTCAGTATCTTCGGTGCGTAGTACGGTCATTCCATCTTCACACGACACTGAAAGTTTCGCAGTTCTTGGATGGTGAGTGCAGTGATCTACTCACTCGGATAGTGTCTGATCCGTACTCCAAGCTTCTTTGGTATGATACCTGTTGCATACGCGGCGGATCTGCTTGGCCGCCGTATCACGATTCAGATTGGAGCAGCGGTGTATATGTACGGTCCTCCTCATCTTCATCTGACATGGAACCTACAACTATTCTTCTAGCTTCGGAGGGGCCCTTCAGACTGGTGCTCAGAACATGGATATGATGCTCGCTGGCCGTTTCTTTGCTGGTGAGTTTTAGTGATGTCAGAATCGCCTCAGAGAAGCCGCACTCACAAGCTTCATGATTAGGATTCGGAGTGGGGATCATGTCCGATCTCGCTCCACTGTATCAGGTACGGGTAAAAGATCACCCTTCCCGCAGGTAACTGAGAATCCGCAGGCAGAAATCGCACATCCAAGTATCCGTGGACGCCTAACCACGCTGCAGCAGGTATGACCCTTGTTCGCTCGCGGGAGTCAGAATGCTAATGTACATAAAGTTTATGCTTGGCATTGGAGGTGAGCAGTGTGCCTTTAATCGCAACTATGTCACCAATCTCTTTTTCAAGCCTTCGTCGCATCTTGGGTGGTATGTTCCAATCGATATGTCTTACCCCGTGGGCTAAATGCATTTGTTCAGACATACGGTTGCTCGGCAGGGCTGACCGGTCACCCATCCGAGTGGAGACTTCCGTTGGGAATTCAAGTAAGGATGATCCTTTGCCGATGGACTTGTGTTCTGAAACGTGGCCGCAGATCATCCCGGCTCTGCCATTGTTTTCGTTCATACTCTTGCTGCCCGAGTCGTACGTTGGCTTCCTTCCGAATCGGTCGTTTCTAAATACGATTTCACCAGTCCTCGGTGGTTGGCTGAAAAAGGACGCATGGACGAGGGTGAATGATATATCGGTGCATTTGCGAACATGTTGCTGACATTGTCACACACAGCACAAGCAACTTTGGCCCGCCTTCATGCAAACGGGAATCTTGACGACCCATTCGTGCTTGGACAAATGAAGGATATAGAGGCAGATATTTCGAAGAGCAAGGATATCGGTGAAGCAAGGTACAATCCACGCTTCTGCCGCAAATATAACTGACACGCATGACTTTAGCTGGGGTGAATTATTTACTGTTCCTAGCAACTTCCGCCGTCTTGCCCTCGGGTATGTTTCGTCGCATTTTTTTTTTAAAAAAGAGTTCGATATTGAGTGGGACCAGATACATCCTGCAATTCTCTGTTCAAATGACCGGTTAGCCACAAGCGTTTTACCATCGTAACATCCAGAGCTCAAGTAATGACAGGTGTTAGTGCTATCCAGTACTACTCCACTACGGTAAAACATGTTCTCGCTCTCGTTCTTACATTCATGCTGAACGCATCTTCCCAGATCTTCAAGACTGTGAGGCGTCTACTCAATCTTCAGGTTCAAAGTGCTCACACTTCTTTAGATGGGCTTCACCTCTACACGGATTCTACTCTTTCAGTCCGTCAACAGTATCATCGCTCTGATTGGCGAAGCTGCTTGCGTTCTGTGGATCGATGCCACGGGCCGCCGAGGTCCCATGATCATTGGTAACGTTGTCTCCGGTGAAAATTGATGTCTCCTGTCGGCCAGGCCCTCCGTTTAACACTGTCGTAGGACTGTCATTCGTTGTTGGTGCAATCTTGATGGCCAGATGGCCCGGAACTGTCAACAAGTGAGCTCTGCGATTTTTATTTCACATGTCCAGATTCTGACATTGTTCATAGTAATGCTGTTAGTCTTATCTACTTGTCTCTGTGCTTTCACTGACCTCGGAGCGGTTGCGACAGGCCCACTACGTGCGTCTTTCCTTCTTCCCAATCGTGTATCCCAAACTTATGGATGCCACAGATTTTTATCCGTGAGATTCATTATCCAATGACATTTACGAGCTGACCATCCCACTCGCCACCTTTGTAGTAACGTGGGCCCACTCACCATCTCCTCTATCCGGCTCCTGATTTTTTTTCGCAGCACCTGGGTCTTCAACTTCTTCTTCAGCGCTTGCATTGGTCCTCTGTCTTGGGCCTACCCGGCGGAAATCTAGTGCGGATTTTGCATCCACCATGCATCACAGATCACGATCATTGACTAGTTCTCTCGCAGCTCCACCAGAACCAGAGCCAAGGCCACTGCAATTACAAGCTCAGGATCCTGGATCTCCAACTTGTAAATTATGACTGGTCTCTCGCCGCTCCATCTCTGACATTTTTACAAGCTTCATTGCTCAGGTTACGTCGCCAGCGTTCCAAAATATCGGTTGGAAGTAAGTTGTTCGCAAGCCCACGATGGCGGCCCGTTGATTGCCACTTCGTTCTCCCACAGATACTGTATGCCACTCGAGTCGATACGTCAATCACGGCGCTAATAGTTTCGTTAGACCTGGTGTTCGCGATTTGTGGCCACACTAAGTTCGATTTCGACCTGCTTTTATGGCCGCCAATCTAACTATCCCGAACTCCACAGCGCTCTGTTCATCTGGGCGTTTTATCCTGTGCGAATTTCTCTGTCATCTCGTGGGTTCTCGCTAACAGAATCACAGGAAACGACGGGCCGCCGCCTCGAGGGTACGTACATTCTGCCGTTTCTTCTGATATGGTGAATACGATTTTGCTTCGCAGAGATGGACGCATTATTCGAGAATGCACCGCTCTTCGTCCCTGGGACGCCCTATACGAAAGTGGGAGACCACCGCGCTGCAGAGAGAGAGCTCCGCGAAGGTTCGTGAGATAGTAGCGAAGCGTGGCTGCGCATTGACATTATGGCGTGCAGGAACGTTCAGGCCTGGAGATCTCACAGAGCGCCACCCTCACACGCACGACGAAGAGGAGGGCAAAGGTTCGACTGAGAAGATTGAGTAAAGCACTTGACGGGCTCAATACTTATATGAATTTTGATTATCAATGCCGTCTGTACGATTCGCCCATTATAAACATAGGATTGTGGATTCTCGTAGTTGGCCGGCGGCACGTTAGGTTGACCAATGGGAGTTTTTCTTCGCGCTGTTCTCTCACAATGTCTCATGTCGTCGCCAAGATAAGTTCCGCATCTTCGCATAATGCCGCAGTACAACCTCGGACGCGCCTGTGACTTAATGAACGGCATCTTGTCGTCGTGTCCCACAAGACAAAAACTCCGCGCGGCTCTAATTGTCCGTGGAATCCATTTCTCTGTCGTCTCTCGGGTTTTCCCGGCGTCGTTCTTCCATCGCGACTCCATCAAGTCCTCTGCCGGAATCATATTTTCGTTTCAGGTAATACACCCACCACGGGATCTCGTTAAAAGCTTCGGCATGCTGCAAGGACGGAGTGACCTCGCGGGTCGGGCCCTCAGTTGCGCTTCTCCTTCCAATGCCGTCTTTCTCCCCAGCCTATAACCCAAGCTTCCTCCAAGGAAGTGCTAGTGAGTACCTTTTCATGGAATTACCCTCTCTCCTTAACTGAGACCGGTGGTTAGCCGCCGCGCTCACATGGGTGGTCTACGATATGTGTCTAACCTTCGACCGAGAGGTGCGTCCCAATTTTTTGACCCTGTCAGTTTACTAAAAGCGCCCAGATACAATCTGTATGGAGGTGAGCTCAACACCTGGATGACAATATCCATGAATTTAGGATTCCAGAGTGAAATGGTCAATCTCCAAAGTCCTCTTTCTGTTCAGTCGCTATCACACGATTCTTGCCCTTGGGTAGGTCTCTATACTCACCACCTATGATATTCACCGACTTTTCCGAGATTCTTCCTGATGGAAGCCAGTACGTTTTTTTTGCCAATCATCGCAATTCAGGCATAGTAAAAATCGGCAGTTGGAACGAAGCACTTCACGTTGCCGCTGAACATAAATTCCACGGGCATCCCCTTGAATTCCCCTTTCTTCGATGTAAGATTCGTCTCCTAGTCCCGAACCTCACGCTGACGGCAAACAGGCATGTACGGAGAATCTCAAAGTGCGCAATGTCCATTTTTATTTTGAAATTGCTATGTATTCATTCCTTCCTGCCTGCAGTAGTGAGCATTCCAAGCGGATGAACTCACCCGTTTATATTAAGTTCTAGCTCCGTGGCATCCCGTTCGTACCTAGGAATGACGGAAGTGCTCTCCATTCTCACAGGAGAGCTGCTCATTCTCTTGCGAATCAATGCGGTTTATGGGTGGAGTCGTAAAGGTATTTTCAGGACTGTCTGTCGCACAGCCGATATCAACTTACGCCTCTGGAAGTCGTTGTTTTCACCTTGTTCTTATTTTGTGGTGCGGATCTTCCATCTCTGTTCTAGCTCAATCCTGATCAGGTTACAGCGGAGACTGTGGTTAGTGGGCACTCAACAGTAACGCGCACCACGCCAGAATGGATACTCATCATTCAATATCAGATCGGGCTCGTGACGACCATCGTGTCGCTCACGGGAGGTGCGAAAGGTCTGATGGGCAGCCAAGATATTCTTACCTGCAAACCGACCCAATCAAATGTCCCGGATGTTAACATAGCCAGTGAGTGCTCTCTGTGCGTCGTGTTCCGTATGATGACCCTCATCATTCATCTAGTGTGGTAAGATACCTTCTATGATTGAGTTCATGCAAGTTTAACAGCCTCAAGGTGCACGTCCATGGCAGTTGCCTGCAAGTTCAATGTCCGATCCGCCCAAATGTCGCTGATGAATTTCGCCGACAGGCATCTACCTTGGCCTTATAATTCACAAGAGTATCAATGTCATGCAAATAGTTGAGGGCGCGGAAGGACAGCGGAGGGTTGGGAAATTGGGCGTCGTCGCGGCCTTCAGATCAACCCGGATGACGCCCACTCTGCACTTATGTCTACGCGATGCAGGCAAGCACTCATACTCATCCCACGACTAAGATCTTCTAAAATTCTATGTGCTTAGCATCGTATTTCATTGTCATCTTTGGTGTGATCTATGCCTTACAGTCTTGATATACGACTAATGCTTTCGCATATATAGGAGTTTTGACGGTGAACCTCTTACTCATCGTATTTCATGACCGCTACGCGCAAATGGGGACAGCGTGCGTGGCCTCTTAGTTTCTATATGAAAGCTTAATTGTTCTCCTTTAGCTGGCTTTTGGCCACTTACTCTGTAGCGGTATGTGCTCTATTGCTTCGCAGATCATATACGATTGCCTCTCCTTAGTCGACCCGCATATTTCTCAACCTGAAGGATATCACGCATCCAAAAAGCCATTACGACGCAACCTGGAGCGAGTTTCAACAAAGTTCTACAGTAGAGTTCCAGGTGCGCTCAGGCTTGCGAGCATCTGAGGAGCATGAAGCATGGAGGGCTGCGCATGAGATGGAGTTCACCAGGGCGCCAGAGGAGATGGTAGGCATACAGATGCAGCCACGATAAATATTATATGTTGAATTCACGGTACGCGCCGTGTGTTTGAGTTCGATAATATTCACTCTTTGTTTATGCTGTACAGTGTACATGTCCGCAACGATTTCTGGGGGCCAAAAGCACGGCACGTGACTCGACGCGTCACGGAAAGGTCAGCCAAACAGACGTCCACATCTCAAACATAATAGCATCTGAGACCATTACGACTCACGGAAAATCTCGTGCAGAGGTAGAAAAGATGAAAGGAAGGGCAGGAAATTAGCACTACGCAGAGCCCGTATCCTCTATGTCAATTTTTGTTTTGTTTTTTCGACGACGGTATGCTATGCTCGTCTCCGCGTCTCCAGGTCTATCCGATTTGGATTAAACGGTCGACGGATCAACGTCCATCATTGCGCAGCAGACTGTTATCTCGGAAGCCAAACGGCAAGCACATATTGAGTACCCGGTAACACCACGGCACAACCAGGCCGAACCCCGAAGGGTCCCAGGATTTGCCACCGAACCCCATTTCTGTGGCTTGCTCGTCGTGTATGGTGCGGGAAGGGGCAATTTATTTGGCCGGAAAAGCATCTCTGCCTCCGGATCCGAGATCACGGAGCCACGATAATTGGCTGGGTTGGTCGGCCAAGTAGCTGGCATCGCTACCGTTCCGAGAACTGCGCTTCGTGTGAGAGCTCCCAGGACCTGTTAGGTTAGTAGGAAAACCCCAGATTTCAGCGTGGTTTATGACACACTGGACATGATACACTGGACGGATGTGTGCGCAACCATACGAACTGGTTTCCGTAACTCGGGGGAAATCGAACGCCCCTATTCTTACGAAGTTCTGATTCACCTTCTACATTCTGAATATCCTCGACAGAGGACCCTGCGGTAGGTAAGACACGGAAAATCTGATGAAATTCAGGCGGCGTAGCATCGTTTTCGGACCCGCACCCAATCAAGTCCTCACCGCTAGACCCTCTCTCAGGGACAGGGTATTCACCTTCTGTGTCCTTCTCTTGCACCGGGTGACCGCTAGATGAACCAAGATCGGTGAATCTGGGCCACATAGGGCGCCGACACTAAACAAAAGTTATAGACCAAAAGATGCGGAAAGAGCACGCATAAATCAAATCGGAACCGAGTAACGTTCGAAGACGAAATAAGGAGATGATGAAAGAACACAGCACGCGGACGGGCATGGATGCAGTATAGCCAGAGCGGTATGCGCATTCCAGGACGCGCGTACAAAGAAGGACAGTATCCACGGAAAATGCATACGCACACAGGATGCGGTGGCGGCAACGGAGTGTATTCGGACGCAAGGAGGTTTAACATGGCTATCGTTCAAAGCAGTAGTGAGAGCAACGAGGAAGAAGGCAGGGCACAGAAAATAATGATAAAGGCGTTTCAGTATAGCGGAGGGGATGCATGAGACGGGGCGGTGGGCGGCGAGCTGAGAGGGAAGGAGTATCGTCAGCGATAGCGAAGGAGGGACGAACACAATAAAGAATAAGGGACGCGCCTCAGTTGTTGGTGCCCTGGGCCTCCGAGTCGTTGTCCTTGTTTTCTTCGTTCTCTTTCTCCTCAGACTTTGCCTTGGAGCTCATTGGACCGGCCATTCTATTCAAGTCAGTCGGCGCGTTTGGTGGAGGACTTTGCCGCGATTGGGTTTCCCTCGGCGTTGGCTCACATGGAAGGGATATGAGCGCGGTGACGCAAAACAACGTCTTACGGCGCCACTCGGCGCCACTTTTTCCGAAGGTGCGTGGAGACGCAAAGGCCAGACAGTGCGACTTGGTAACTAGGAGATGACAATAGAGCAGCAGAACAAGACACGAACCGATGACGAATCGGTCTTCGGAAACCGGGAGATGGTAGTGGTAAAGGACAGGAAAGGAAAAACCAACGGTGGCAGCACAACAGCACCACACAACGCGTGGCCGTCACGAGCTGGTAAACAACGATCAACAGATGTCGCGACGCGTCCGTACTGTACTCCAGCATAAGCGCGTATCGAACTATTTCTCCAGCTTAGAGACTCGCCAAAATATATCTAGATTATATTGAAGTTGGAGGAAACATTCTCAACAGCGACAGAATGATCTACTCAACGAGCGATGTTCTCAGGGCACAGAACAGTTAGTGAGGTGTTTGGAGGCATCATCTCCAGGCGAATTGAGATTTGGAGGTTGGTAAGAACTGAGTCAAATTGCCGATGATCTACCCCTGGAACAAATAGAAGGTTAGGACAAACACGTCCAAATGATCGCCCCTCTTGCATTTTGCGTCCATGGCCACTTTCGACCTGAAGCAAGTAGGCAAGCTCTTCGACGACACATCACCGCTATTCGGGATGACACGCCGGACATGGATTCCCTCCAGCCCCAGGCCATTGAATGGCTGAAGGCTGCCCGTCATAAGCTCATGCGCGATATTGAGTCGGCGTTCGTATATCTTGTCTCAGTGGTGTTTTTGCTTCAAGTCTGATTGTTTCCCCACAGTTACTACGAGCTGGAACGCTCGCGCCACACCCCACTATCGCAGCCTGCCTGGGCAGTCGATTCATCTGCACCCCTCTTTGTTCACACTGAGGTGTTGCCCCGGGTGCTTCAACCTTTCAGCCCCGCAATCGGCGACAACCTTTTCACTTTGCGGAAGGAATGCGGGTTCACGCACTCCACTAAGGCTGATGCTATTGGCTCGGTCTGCTTTTATATACGCTTTCCGGCGCGACTGACCGCGCCCAAAGCTCCACCGGAGACCCTATATGTTGAAGACGAATTTTCGCAGCGCGGCGGGGGGGAAGGCGAAGTCATACGGAGGAACGATGCAGGCGCGTTTGCTGCGTCGAATTTCGGGCGCCTTCTCATCGAAGCGCGAGGGGAGAGTGTCCCAGTGGCGACAGCAGCGGCATCTCAACGGAAGACCACGGATCGGACATCTCGTGCAGCTGCAACCTCAGCGAGAGCGCGCAAGAAAATCCTCGAAGTGAGTATTCTTTATTCATTGTTCCGGTTCTTTTTATTGTCGTGATTATGTCTGTGCTTGTGCAATGGCACGGCGGGGTCCAGTGTTCGAGCGCCGAGTTCTCGGAACGTGCTCGCTCACTGTCCGATGCGCTGAGCGCGCGCTCGGCGGGTGTCATGGATATCAGCCTTATTGCAACTCAACGATCGTACATCTCATTTGATTTTCTTATTTCATCTCTCTCGTCACCATTCCCACTTCCTTCCTGAAAACCATTTGAAATCCCTGGCTTCCCACTAATATTTCAACTCTCCCTCGTTGAAATCCATACAATACATTTCATATTTCCATTCCCATAGTTACGCCTATGTATATAAACCGCGGGTACTGGACAAATATACATCTTACTTTACTCACAACCTTCGCTGCTCTCTCGCGCCCTCTGCGACTGCCTAACCGCCTCGCCCAAACGTCCCTAAAGGTATAAGTAAACGTTTTGCACTTGCTTCATATCTGGGACAAACTTACCTCTTGGGTAAGACCGGCTGCGGCCCGTCTGCCCTTGTGGTTTTGCGCTGAGGGAAGTTCACGGGGATTCTGAACTTCGTAGGATCAAACCCTTGATCCATAACATTGGTGGACACTGTAGGATCTCCGTTACACGCTTTCCTCGACATACATCAGTCGTTCAACAAACTCTGTTCTTCATGGCTACTAGGACAAGAGCAACCGCCACTGGTGCTCCTCAGGTTGCCATGGAGAACAACTCAAGGTCTGGAGGAGTCAATATTGGGCCGGATACCAAGGATACTCAGCAGGGAGCCGCTCTTCCTGATGACCTCTATCCGCCGGCTACCACCCCCAGCCTACATGGTTCATTTCTGTCATCGGTTCCATCCAAGCATGGTAGCCCTCGCCTGTTCAGAAACTCCTCATCACTCACACTATTGACTGATATCGATCCTCTCAATCTCAGCGACGAGTTCGAGTTAAAAGAATATGGAGGACCCGTGCTCACAACCTTGGCGGATTCCGTTACAAAGGTTGCGAAAAGGATACTTCATGTGAAGACCTTTCGTACACATCCCACTACCCTCCGAAGGGATCCGACTCTCCTGCGGCGTCGCAACTTGGCTCTGGAACTCGGAGCCAATGGTTTTGCCAAGGACTTGCTTTTGGATGCAAGGGCTGCATCGCGTAAACTGCTCAGCAGTGCCTTCGGAAGTGCATTCGCAATTCTGGCGACTGCTATCGCATCAGTTGAAGTTGCGCAGCTCCTGGACAACGGGGCGGTGGTTTACCGATTACAGGAGGCACTGTACTCGTCATGGCGGAAGCAGCTTGATGATCTTTGCAACCGTGCGAAAGCTGGATATGAAGTCTTCAACACTCCTATGCCCTCCATGCCAACATGGGGTTGGGGCAAAGATCCGCTAGCATTCTACGCCGCGAACGAGTTTGAAATCCTCGTTGTCTGCTATGGCGCCGAAGTGGAGAACTACCTGGCCAATCTTGAACAGTACTTCAATTTTGCTACGAACGAGATTCGGTCTCCGGATGAAGAAATCCGAGACTATTACGATCAGCTTCATCGTAATGGATCAGGACAGGCCACCTGGATCTCGGGTGGTGCTCAAACCTTCCCTGTCTACAGATCCTTTGCTCCACTCCGTCCTGCCAATGTCGTAACCTCTTTTTCTCGGAGTCAGGAAGCAAGCTCCAGAAATCAAGATGGGGTTAAAAATGTTACTAGCAGTGATTCGAGCGAGAAGACGCTTCAATATCAAACTGCTGTCGCTCAAACAGGGTTTGTAGAATCTTCCACCGCATCAGCAAAGCTCCATCATACAGTTCCTTTTGATGCTCAGGACACAAAATACCATCATTCATCTGCCCACGCCCATGGTCATCTCTCCCGTGTTCATTCCAACAAGCATGATCCCAACTTTTCTTTTCAACGATCCCAGGTCAGGTTTTCTGGACCATCGCAACGTGGTCATCCAGTCAACACCAGGAGACAGGCTTTGGCAGGCTTTTTCTTTGCCAGCAAATGGAGGGATAAGATCCAAACGAGGGCATTACGGGAAGCCTACCGCGACACCGCACATATAAGGGAGGAATCAAGCAAATGCCTGCAAGAGCGGCTCCTCGATTCGGTGTACTCCTTGGGGTCATTAACGGCGCACTTCGTACCTGGTACACAAGCCTGGACTTGCCGATGAATAAGTCGGAAGACCATGGGATTCCTGAGACGAGACTTGGTTGCGTGCTTAGAGACGCATGGAAGATCAGACAGCAGCTGGCCCTGTGCAGGTTATAACGATGACTGCACGCTCGTTGAGTGGGGGGGATATGTCATGGATATCAGCCTTATTGCAACTCAACGATCGTACATCTCATTTGATTTTCTTATTTCATCTCTCTCGTCACCATTCCCACTTCCTTCCTGACAACCATTTGAAATCCCTGGCTTCCCACTAATATTTCAACTCTCCCTCGTTGAAATCCATACAATACATTTCATATTTCCATTCCCATAGTTACGCCTATGTATATAAACCGCGGGTACTGGACAAATATACATCTTACTTTACTCACAACCTTCGAAGAAAACGGAAGCGTCACAATTAGAGCTTCGGCTCGAGTCTAACGAGCAGTGTCTGCTGATACACGACGACATCAATCCATCTCGCTCCGCTACTGCCAGAAATTCCGGCCGCGTAGGTGGTTTGAGCCCAATGTTGACGTTTACCATGTGCGCCGCATGATGCGTTTCAGGCCGCACAAGATGAGGGACTCTAGGACCCTTGCAAGGAAAAGGGAATGTAGAACCTGCATCTCGAACTCGAACCGGATTCAGGTACAAATGACGGCTCAGCCTCCCAGAGTATGGCAGTGTTCCGTACGCTACGCGCAATATTTGTGGCGTACGGTTGGGGGTGGGTTAGCACAATTTCGAGAAAAATACCAACAGAAAGTATGTGGAGCTCCAAAAAAAGCCTCGAGATGTGATGCTTGCGGAGCAAATTGGAAGATCTACCCAGAATTGTGCACGCACAATTTTTGGCGGATCTCTTTTCGGTTGTGGTGGAAGGAGTTAGAGCCACTGGTATCATGTCACGTAGTCACCGTGACATACGTGTGGCTTTGCTTCTCACTACCATCATCCCACCATTGCAAGCTGCCCTTGCGCATCGCCAAGAAGAACTTCTGCCAGGTCGGTTCTGACGTTCTTAAATCTGCGTTGATACTGAGCTCCTCCTAGCTCAACTTCCCAGAGATAGTGAATCGTCTTGGAGCTGTGCGTAAACTCGAAAACCACAATTTCGAGAATTTAATTCACATAAAGCTTTCGGCTGACATTATGGACTCTCCATTTGCCCAACATCTACATACCAACTATGTCCCAACCTACTCGGAGATCAGGAGCCTTCAGACGCATCTTATACCCCAGTCAAAGAAAGTACTTCGGCTTGAAGCACTTATTTGCAGCTATTCCGCTGAGCGCGACCGGACATTGAACTACATAGAGGCGCACAAGGCACTTATTTCTCCTGCGCGCCGTCTGCCCGCGGATATCGTCCAGGAGATCTTTCTGGCGTGTCTTCCAACGCACCACGCCTCCGTCATGAGCGCAAAGGCAGCACCGATCATCCTCACCCGCATCTGTAGCGCATGGCGGGCCCTGGCTCTTTCGACACCGGCTCTCTGGGCGTCTCTCCACCTCCCTCTCGAATATATATTCGAGCGTAGCTTCACAGCTCCCGTGGCCGAATGGTTAGCGCGCTCCGGCAGACACCCCCTCTCGCTTTCTATCCTTGGGTCGCGCAATATCGAACAATGGGAGGATTGCGCCGCCGAAGAGGTCGACGCTGTCATGGGCGCATTAGTGCGATGTGCCGACCGTTTGCACGCACTCGACCTGGTATTCAATTCCTTCGAGGGACTTCTGCGGCTCGGGGATGTGTATGCGCCGGCGTTGCGTTCCATCAAAACAAAATGCGACCCGGAGGAACTCAGCAAGATGAAGCTTCTGACAACCCCGAGCCTGCGCTCTGTCACAATCCGGCTGTGGCGCGAATTCGACAAATTCGTGCCGCGCCTGCCCCTTCGGTGGGAGTATCTGACCTCCCTCTCATTCGAATCGACGGTCTACTTCATGCAAGGTTTATCGCCACCTGGCGCGCTAGTCGTCCTGAAGCACTGCCCTCGTCTTGTGCATTTTGAAACCGATATCAACAACAGCATCGAGAATATTTTTGCTTCCTATGCCGTGCAGTCTCCAGCGGTACTGCCTGCGCTTCAGTCATTCGTAATCCATCGCGGTAGCTCGTCCGTAGGTCCGAACTCCCTCGGCTATCTCCTCCAGCAGCTCGAAATGCCGCAGCTGCGCCGCCTGCAGCTGCCGCGCACGGCCCTCGGTTCACTTGCCCTACCTTTCCTCGGGGACCTTGCTGCACGCTCGCCCCTCATAGAAGAGCTGGACATTGACCTCGCAGGTCTCGCGTTCGAGTCCCTCCTCGAGAATTTGCATAACCTCCCTTCGCTGAAAACTCTGGCGGTTTTGGACAGCGACGGCGTGCAGAACAGGGGAGGTGCACATATCGCGGCGACAGTACATCTCCTGCTCCAGTCCCTCGCGTCCATACCTGATGCCGATGCCGCTGCTACAAGGCCGCTCTGCCCGCAGCTGCGCGACCTGCGGATTGCCGAGTGCCGCGACCTCCCAGGTGGAGAAACGGAACTGCTCGATTTCGTACGGCGGCGACTCGACAGCAGCGGAAGCGGCGGGTGTTGGAAGACTCTCCAGGTTGAACATAAGATGTTCATGCTGCCGATCGAGCCACACCTCCTCGCGCCATTCGCTGTCCGTGGGCTGTCTATTTCCTCCAGCAGTCCCCAAATTTCTTCCGGCCGGTCTCAGTCTCCGGACACAGCTTGGACGGGAATAGATCTGTAGGCTGACCCTATCGGTTGGGTACACACATACCCTATCTTGAATATTCGTTGATTGTTGAACATATTTACAGCACAGATTGGGGTGGATGCCTCTCGGTAGCGTAAGGTAGACTTCATTGGCAGGATATCAATTTTAGACGCTTGTGCATTTGCAAATAACACAATTACAGTATACATTCATCTTCAGGTTAACCCAGACTAACAGATAACACAATCATCCTCAGGTTTAGAGGGAATCGTCTGAGGCGGCCATCTTGCCAGCTTCTCTGCTTTCGCCTTTCGAAGCTTAACACCAAGTATCCCTGTGAGTGAACCGTCTGGTGCAATGCAAACATGATCGCTACGAACGAAGTTGTATTAGTTGAACCTGCGTGCGACACAAAAAGGAAGATGCGCTCACGCTTGGACTCCGTTATATTTACCGAACATCGGCCACATCCATCCCCGTGATGTACACTCATTCGGGGTATCGTCCTCGTTACGCAATGGGAGCTGAGGGCACCATCGGTGCCAGTCGTGAGCAGGCTTTGCGGCGGCATTCCGTGTGTCCAGAAGGACTGTACCGAACTCGATGTGGGTGGGTGGACTGTTCTCACATAGTTTCAGATGTGCCCCCCACTGTTTTTTGTTGAACCATTCAAGGTTGCCCTTGGGTTTCAATGACCTCTGCTCAGCTGTATAGAAAGAAAGCCGCCAAAGCCGATCTGAAAAAAGAACATCCGGCCAATCATTCAACTGTGCGCGACACGCCATACAAAGAAGGACGAACCTCGTGCAATGAATTCCAGCGGGATTACTCTGGAAAGCGTCATGCGTCTCTGGAACATTGGGATTTGGAACTTGACACTGAACGCCTGCTCTGGCCCATCCATGGTTTCGACGGTAATTTCCTCCGGTGGGGCGATCACCCCTAAGATAAAGCGATCCTCCGCGGGAAGGGCGCCAAACTCGGGGCACATCCTTAGGAATTGGAACATATCCTGACTTCGATGCGAAATGCAGGCCCGCCGAACGTCCTTGATAGTTTGTGGCTGCAAGGGCTGGGATTTCGCCAGCACGGCCGCGACGAGCTCAAACGGTGCTAACGGCGACCCCAAATTGTTGACGATCGCCCAATAAAGGGCCGTGTGGGTATGAAATGATGATCTATCCTGCAAGAGTAGGGAGAAATCGATGCTGTGCCGCGTCGAGAGCTCCGTGCAGCACTCCAGCAAGGCCAGCCGTTCGGTAACTGATCCCGTATTAGGCTGAAGGATCAGACGCACATCATCGACGATGGCCGCTTGCAGAGTTTGCATGTCAAGTGGAGCTTCAGCAAGCGGCGGCAGCCGGCTTTTCCGGAAAACATCGAATAGGCCAGTCATTGATAGGGAATGCCGTGCGGTCCTCGATTTCGAACCACGGTCATCTTGGGCTCGGAGAAGGCCAGTAGATCTAGAGTGGCTCGATATGGAAGCAGCCACTGGGGAGCGCAGGCTCGAAGGCTGCTTCTCGTTTAATGGAGGGTTTAAGCGAGGGAGAGAAGATCCAGAAGCAGTATAAGCGGGCGGTTCGTCAGCCATTGTGTAGGGCTTGTCTGAGTCTGAGGTCATACATCCCGCCTTTAAATATGCTCGGCAGCGATGTGAATCTGTGCTGTCCACTGGATGCTGTAAGACATAAAATGCTGTTGAATGTCATTGTCCAATGGATTTCGAGGGGCTGTGTACAGCTGTGCATGCCAAGTTCTGATCGGGACTAGTCATTCATTGCATACAGGAAGTGAATTGGGTAGTTCCTGGGTAAACTCGGCAGTATGAAAGTAGTGTACTACATAATCATAGCACTACCGGATCATTGCATCCGGATTCCCCACCGCCTGAGAGCATCTCTTCTGGAGCTGATTAATTTCCACATTTGAATGGGCACTCCAAAGGCGAAGCTGTGGCTTGACAATTGCCGATCTTGGTCAAATGATGTATTGCATTCTAGCTTTATATAATAGTCGATACAGTATCCGCACATTAAATATCACTGCTAGTACGACCACCGGACAAGGGAAGTAACAGAGCTGGAGAATCGGAACCAGAGCGTACAGCCTTGAAATATCGCAAAGTGCGGATGGCGATCACAACAGCGACACCCACAACAGCTCATCAGCAACTTGACAAGTTCTTTCCGGGTCGCTTTTTGGATCTTTTGACTCTTTCGTCTTTTGGAGTCACTTTTTTCAACTCCTTTTTTCCAGCTTTCGTCTCTTTCGTCTCTTTAGTCTCTTTTGGTCAGATCGGTTTTCTTTTCGGTTCAAAATACCTTCTCTGTGACAAGGTAGCGTCATACAACCCCCAAATCAACTCCCCGTCCAGAAATTTGATAATCCAGTGATTAAATGTCGAAATCGCAACCGTCTACGAGAACCCCTACAAACCGGATCCTGGTCACAGATGGGAAATCACTGTCGGTCTGCGAGTGATCTGGGAAGGCAAAGCGAAGCACAAGTACCGTGAGGGACGCCAACGAAGACAGTTGTGGCGCTGAACTCGCGTGAAATGTTCTAAGTCCATGGCCGTCGGATCAAAGCGAGCACGTGGGCGCGAAACGATGGTTGGTTTTGATGGCTTCACAACATCGTCAAACAACTCTCTCTTCCTTTCCCCCACCTTCTCTCGTCTCCCCTTCCTCGTCGGGCTTTCCCTTACCCTTCCCTGAAGCCCTCTGAGCTGTCTCATGTACATCCATGGTATTCCTTCAGTCCCCTGCTGTCTATGCGCGTAATCTCGCCATTCAGATATGTCACACCCATCCAAACGGTCTTGCGAACGGTCGACACGGGCCCTCGGTAGATTCGTTCCATCTACGGGGGGTGTCTCTCTAGAGACGTCGCAGTTCTGGCCTTGAATGTATGAGTGCAGAGGTTGACGTATGGGCTCAGCACCCAACGGAGCTTGAGAATGGTGCGTGGATGTAGTACTCATCGTCACACAATGGTCTTACTCGTTGCCCTGGCGACGACAGGTGATCCCTGCGACAAGGTATGTGCTTGGTTCCACTGCCATATTTAGCTAGTACTGAACACCCCGCTTTATTTGATAGGTTATAACTCTCCCGTGCCCCGCTGGTGTCCGGTCTTCCTATCTTCAATGGTGAGCTCCGTTCCACCAAACTTAAGATATCTCATCGACCTGCCTGTTTTCTGGCCACGTTTTCGGGGTGCCAGATCTCAGCCGTGTATGTCGTTCTTCCATCATACCTCCGCACTGCACAACCAAACGTCCCAGCAGGGATTTACGACATGAACCCGACATGCACAACCAGTCAATACATCGATGAGGCCGTGCACTGCGGCACACGTCGCACTGTTGTGCATGGAGCCGCTGGGTCTGCGATTCATGTATTTGCACGCACCCTTTCCTTCTTCCTTTCTCTGGCTGATCTCGTAGCTCTGTGCAGCTCTGTTTTTTATGGATTCGATAGGCCCCGCTATGATGTATGTGTGCGTCTTACATTCTTTCGCAGACTTATCTCATTCTGTGCAGTGATTTAACAGGTCCGAGCGATGAGTCGGGTCCGCTTCGTCCGGTGAGTGCGACGTCCTCCCGCAAATTACCACCATATGCTGAGCAAGTAAATATTTAGATTGACCCTCGCGAGGTTGTATCGCTCTCACCGACATTCCGACATTGAGCATGCGGTGTCTATTCAGATGCGGCCTTGTTGTTTGGGCGTCAAGAGGGCAGGAGATTGTGGTACCCCGTACATGTACTTGATGTGTGAATGTAGTATAATCTGCGAATATATTGGTTTCCCCGCAATCTGTGCCTGAAAACAGCTTTTAGCGGGGCTCATATGACCCCTTACATGACCGCTTTTCTGCGCCCTTTTGTCTCTTTTGTCTCTTTTAAAAGTAAACGGACCTATCTAAAAAAAGAGGAAAGTACTTTTTCATCTTTTGGCTCTTTCATCTCTTTTTCGTCTTTTAAAAGAGGAAAAAGAGACCAAAAGACAATTTGTCAAGTTGCTGATGCTGCGATCTGGTCCAACTCCAGCGCAGACACCCCCGCGATGCCCGTCTGCGGGAAGGCGAGGATGTAGACCGGCCATGAGAAAAACAGCCAATAGAAGGTCCACATTGTTCCTAGACCGGTAACCGATCTGTCTACGGGAAACTGTCGGTAGACAGACCGGTCGATCTGGGTTTAAATCCAGATGACGCGCGGCGGCACCGCCTTGGGTCACGTTTGATGCCCCATCAGTGCATAAACAACACTTTCTCAGCGCGAAAAAGCTAGTGTTTGGCCACTGATGGGGCATCAAACGTGACTTTTAAATGACTTTTGAATAGCACTTGCAGTGCTGTGGCGGTGCTGCCGCGCGTCATCTATATTACAATCGAACAACCGTTTGTCTCGAGTCAAACCGGTCCGAGAGTCCGAATGACACATTGCTCCACAACTTGCTGTGATGTTGAATTCGTGCATTCAGCTCCACCGCAACGTTGAGACAAAATTCTTTGTTCAGTAAACAAGTTACTGGTAGATGTAAGACGGGTTGAGGGAGGAGAAAAAGGCAGATTTAGCACACCTTTCAGGTCCAAAGAATGCTCCGGAATAAGGGCATGCCGTCAACTGCCGTCAACGACTCCACTGAACCGTCGAGATGTGGCATTCTCCATTCAACTGTTGACTTTCTATTTTTAAATGTGGAAATCTTGAGCACCCCCGTCTTTTACTTATCACCGGGGACAAATGACGACGCACTGGGACATCGAGTGCTTCCAATGCATTCAGTTGGCATGGAAGAATCCCGAGGAACAAAGGTGCCAATCACCTTTATGGCACCTTTGTTTTTCCTTTATCTGAGGGGTGACTAAAGGAAAAACAAAGGTGCCATAAAGGTGATTGGCACCTTTCTTCCGTGATCTGCCAACATGCTGACTGAATGCATTGGAAACACTCGATTCCGAGTGCGGCGTCCTTTGCCCCCAGTGTATGAGCCTGGGTATAGGTCACTCAGTCCATTAGAGAGATCAAGGCAGATAGGCACATGAACTAAATAAAATGTTTCAAGAAAACAAGTTGAACTTTGCATTGAGGAAAGGTGTCTAGACACTATCTCAGGATCACAGTTGATCCAGCACCCAAAATGACGTGTATGGACAAGATGGTTCAGATTTAACCAAAGCTCTTGAACCCGCCCTAGATGCGAAAGGAAGAGATTCAAAACACTGTACTATAGGACTTTCCTCAAGAATAGGGAGAAGCATGAGGATGAAAGGGAACTTGAAGATTAAATAGTACCAAGGCACTTTATTAGGAACCAGCAGCATTTGCAGGCTATCCTCCCATCCTGGTATGCAGCCAGTATGTATTGATTGAGAACATATAAAAAGTCTTAATGGCTGCCAGACTTCAAAGATGCTGCGTACGAGGCTGTGAGGAGTCGACCAAAGGTCGGCGATGAACAGCATCTTCTGTTTGAGGGAGCTCACACATCTGTGCATTCTGAAACTGCCCAATTCCACTATCCGTGGCGTAGCACGGGTAACTGCTAGTCTGGATTTAAACCCAGATCGACCGGTCTGTCTACCGACAGTTTCCCGTAGACAGATCGGTTACCGGTCTACATTGTTCCCCCATAATAGTAAACAAGAGACAAGGAGAAAAGATAATCGAAAAGAAGATCATCACGAAGATGAATCCAGCCGATGTTGCCGACCGCACAGCGCGTCTGAAGGTCCGGCTTTGAATCATGCTGGCCATAGATGCAACAGCGATGAGCGCCATGATCACTCCTGTCTCCACGTAGAATACGCGGAACAGCAACGGCCGGGAACGGATGATGTAGAAGCAGAAGGCACCTATGTTGGCGGGGAGGTGCATGAGGCTGAGGCTTTCCCCTTGCCGTCTCGTTGGGTGTTGTTAATATGACCTTGGGACCAGAACAACGGCGCCTTCTGCACAGTTGCGTCATGGGAGCGGAGGGTGAAGCCAAAGGGAACGAATGTCAAATCAGCGCTGTGCGGAAGCTGGTGGAACAACCGAACAGCAGGTCTAATCTGAAGCTGCGGAGTGACGAGCCGGTCTCAACCCGGCCGGCACAACACGTTTCGCACAGATTATGGCGGGCAATAGCACCAACTGGCCTGCTGTGTCGCCGAGCCGAGTCATTTTCCGCGACTTGTTAATAAGATCGCTTTGAGTGAAAACGATGACGATTCACACCCACAATGAGATCAAAGACCCCTCCAGGCGGCATCCCGCCGATCTTGACTAGAGCCGTAATTGTGTGGCCGTGGGTCATCTCGAGTCCAGGCCCACCAGTGACCTAGGCTGTAGAGGGTGCCGAGAATAATCTTGAAACGCAACTCCGCGGTAAGGTTTCCTTTGAAGATGTTTCTCGCCGCCAGTATCAGCCCGTATATCACGAAGCCCACGGGTAGCAAATAAATCATTGCGCTGATGCCGACTGAACACGGCGGGCGCCATCGACCTCCCACGCATGATAAGAGTCCGGGAGGCGTTGGATGGAGGGGTGAGACGAGGATCTGGAGATGGTTATAGTCAGAAGCAAGATTTATGAGGCGGTGCTGTCGGTCTGTGCGCGTTCAAGACAGCTCTCACGTCGTCCAGTGGCGTGGATATAAGAAGTAATGACAGCACAAACACTGCATTTACGTAATGCGCCATAGGTAGGTAGGTAGCATAGGAAAGTCGTAGGTAATACGCACTGGGTCGGATATGAGTGGTAACTGTACCACTGGTTTATTATGATCTTCGAAATTCTTGCTGTTCAATTTTTGGTCCCAGTAAAAGTGACGCTGTCAGTATAACGGCCAGAGATGTTGAACCTGAGTCTGGAGATCGATATGCTTGTAGGATCTCGATGGCTCACATTTTAATCTCCGGGTCGGATAATACACAAATAATGCGCAGAGATGACCACAGACCTCCTGTCGTTTGAAGCGTTTTGCGTTGCTTTGATGAGGGCGCGTTCTGAGAGCCGATCAAGGGTTAGAACTTTGAGGTCAGAACAGAGGTAGTTGGCTAGCGCGCGGGCGTCGAGAAGGATGCGGGGAGCTCGGCGGTTGTAGTGGCGTGGCCAGTAGAAGAGTAGAATAAAAATAGACGCAGCTGAGTTTGGGATCAAGAGGACGGGAGTATTTGGTCGATGTGGGACCATTCTGTCGCGGTTAGCAGGTACATAGGTACATAGGAGAAAAATGTTATGTCAAACAGAATGATCAATGCCCTTTGGTGAATAAGCAGTAAATAGTGGGATCAGAGCGGGAGACCGAGCGGCGTGAACCTTCTCGTCTTGATTTAGATCGTATACCGAGCACCGTGAACCGTTTCTTCCACACGGGGATCAGGTTTCCGCGAAACGCGTGCTTAGATGAGGACGAACTTGTAAGCACAATTCTGCCTCCTGAAGAATAAGAAACAATAAAGCACCGGGGACTGAGGTACTGGTCGGAGCTCGATAGAGCGGTAGTTGAACTATTCCGTCATTCTTGGATGAATTTCATTAATTCTTTTCGGTTTGTTTTTGGCATTTGCTGTTGGGTGCGAGCTCTTGGCATCCGAGTAAAGTGACACCGCTGGCGAGGTTGAATAGGATTTTGAGACTGAAATGCTCGGAACCGAGATGCTCTTACCAAAACCGACAGGCGCTGAGCTCGGTCGACGCGGGCAGAGAGAGGTGTCACAGACTGAGGCACGCCCACACACCGCACCGTGGTCTTCTCCCCTGCTTCTTCCCGTCAATATTATGGCCATCGCAGCTGTACTCCTTTGAGCAATATACTACGCCCATGCCGCCCGCTCTCTGACGCCCTTTGAGCGACCAAGATGCTAGTCAGGTGAAGTCCTGAATTCTGCTCGTCACTGGCCGTCGGACGCTCAGGAAGCGTCATGATCTATACTGCGAATTTGAGGGTTGGACCGACAGACCAGTTGAACGCGACCGTATCCCTGATAAGGCGAAATTCCAGCGAAAGGATATACCCGCATTCGTCCGCAATTCTACCTGATGTAGCATTTCAGCCTTCTTATTCCTCCGGTACACAGTGGCTTATTCACTTCTGACAGAGATATTTGACTTAAATTCATGCTATGGTTCATACCGACCTCAGCGCACGATTCCATCATACGCTCGAGTGACATGGGAGGCCGACGCTGTTTTTAAACGCGTGACTAAGCTTATCTGCGGACTTCCGACGGTGTGACTAAACAAGTCCTCGCTCTGCCTTACTCACAGCTTCACTTCCTTCTAAAAACGGCTTACCCTTCTTAGCATTCATTGTATAAGCGCGATGACAAGTGTTGAATATAAAACGGTATGGGTTCGAGATTGAGGACATCACCACTCCACTGCAACTCCACAGAAGCAACTCATTAATGCCTATTATCACAATTTTCGGCGCGACTGGGACTCAGGGTTTGTGGATTCTCCTGGTCAGCGCATGCGTTGCTGATCGAGACCTTCTCGCAGGCGCGGCCGTACTTGAAGCCGTACTTGCCGACGGGAAATACACTCCGCGCGCTGTATCGCGCAGCCTCGACTCAGATGGAAGCAAGGCCTTGCTTGCCAAGGGGGTCGAGGTAGTTGTCGGGAATCTCTTCGACAAGGAGTCTCTGAAGAAAGCAATCCGCGGAAGCGAGGCGGTGTTTGGTGTGGGTTTTGGATGTAAACTTCATCCATCGAAGTGCGCTCATATCTGCACCTATCGAAGGTCACGAACTTCTGGGACCCTGATGTATACCCTGCCGACCTCACGGGAAAAGGGGAAATCACACAAGGCAAGAATCTCGTCGATGCAGCGAAGGAAGTCGACGTGAAGTTTTTCATCTGGAGGTAAATTCATTTATTATGGCAATGACTAGTATCTCATCCATCCAGTTCTCTCCCAAATGTCAACGAACAGTCAAAGGGCCTGTACAAGCATGTATACCACTACGACAGCACGTGTTCCTCCGCTCCAAATAAATGCCGTCTAATTATTTCCGCCAGACAAAGCGGCCATCGATGACTACCTCAAAGCCTCAGGCATCCCATACGCTGTTCTCCAGACCGGATGGTTTGCCGAAAACTTATGGAAGTTCGTTTGAACTCCTGCTCCCTCTCTCATAGCTGCTGACATTCCTCGCGGTAGAACGGGTGCCCTCGCGAAAGGCGACGCCGGCTACACCATCCCTGTTGCTAAATATGGACCCCACGACATCCAATCCGTGACGTGGGTCGCGCGTGACCTCGGGGCAGCCGCTCTCGCGCTGCTCAAAAACTACACCAACTCCAGCACGGGCGTGATCGGCAAGACCTACCCCGTAGTCAGCTTCCGCTGCTCGTACACCCAACTCGCGGCGGAGATCGCAGAAGGTGTGCAGTTATTTCCCTTTCTATCATTTCATCGAGGCGCTGAAGCAGCGAGGTTCTAGGAATTAAGAAGGACGTAAAATTCGTCCCAGTCGAGACCTTCGGTGTTGAAGAGATCGACGAGATGGTGCGTTTGCGTTTCTTTTTGGTCCGTTGCGCACATAGTAAACTGACGAACTACACCTTTACAGTTCCTGTTCCAAGCAAAGATCGGCGTCTACAATGACACGCCGTTCCCGAACCCCGACCTCGTTGCACTCGGTGTGAAGTTTGGTTCGCTCAAGGAGCTCATCCAGAAGGAGATTGTGCCTCGGTTCGCGTGAAAGGAGTGTGGGATGTCATTGCCATAGATTAGAATCCACCGTACTAGGTGCATGGAAGGCTAAATAAATATATGGCTTCATACCCATATTTGGGGTGTCGCCGAAATTTTCTTCTCGTGAATTAAAAGGAGAGCCCGAGCAATGGGCTGGTATCATGATCGAAGGACTGGAAAACGTTTTTCAGTAAAAGCCTGACTCATAGAATGACTGCCAGGCTCGAATTTGCTACTCTTCAAGGTTAAGCGTACTCCACATTAACAGCGTATGGCTTTGATGGCTAGCCTAGAAGCTACACTACGTGTAGATCATAATCCCACGAAGGAAAGGGTCTTCCAAGCGGTGCAAGTAATTTGCAAGTTTTGATGAGATTACAATACGTATGCTCGAAGAGTTGCCGCGCATTGCGGACTTTGGTGCATATAAAAGAAACCGTACTAAATACCAACTGCAGAGCTACGTATGCCTTTCCCCGCGGCGGGCACCCGGATGAACAGCGCCGGGGTGCCATACACATGCTCGACCATATCGTTCGATCCAATGTACGCAGTACGTACCCAGTTTTTTTCTCCCATCCCAGCCAGCCAATGAACCGCCACCGATCCTTCCACAATCTCAGAATCGGCGAAGATGTGGTCTTCCGGAAAGCGCGCTTCATGCTCTGTTACACAACTGCTAACCCGGAGCCATTTCAACTCCTGCAGGCGGGGTCCATCGCGCTTTAGAATGATGGCACCCGCCTCCCCTTCGATAACGGTCATCACATTTGCGTAGGCCCCGTAAATCCCGAACAAATCTGGCTCATCGTCCAGGAGGATATCGTGGTCCGCCACAGCATTGTACCACCGGCAGGCATACAAGAGTTTGACAGCGGCTTCGAGTCCCACGCGCTGAGCAAAAGTTTCAGAAAATTCACAGGGCATCTATTGATAAGACGGGTGACAGATACGAGTTATGAGCGCCCCCGCGATTAGTCGTCACGCACCCTACAGGCGGAACCTTCATAAGCGCATGCGCCTGCCACCCCCAGGTCCAGCCATGCTGACAATGCCCCAGCGCCCCCACTCTCACACACGAACGGATACGATAGATCACATTTCACACCCCGCGAATTCCCAACTCTTCCGCAATAACGAGCGCTGCCTTCTCCCCAATAATTAGTGCCGTGTTGTTGGGGGTTGCCCCAACCATCAACGGCGCAATGCTCAGGTCTACAACCTTCAGTTTCTTGACACCGTACACATTCAACTTCCAGTCGACCACACCAAAAGCTTCTAGCGGTTTCATTGCGCAGGTCCCAAGCTATCAGAGAAGTGAGTCGGGCGAGACATCCTACACCAGCACTTGACTCACCGCATGCCACCCCATACATGCTGTGAATGGACAGCCAAATAAGAAATTGATTCCTGCAACGCTGGAAAAAGGGTGAACGCACCATTGGCCCGATGGAACGCGTCAATCGCAGCATCGTCCTCTGTGGAATATCTAGTCAAGGTAAGGATCAAATGTTCATAGTGTGTATTTGAGGGAGCCCACTGAATTTCCGGCGCAGTAATGTCCACGGGACCGTCCGCCTCTCCGCACGAAGCTTGGCTGCCTGACGGAAACTGGGGGTGTTCCGGAGAATACTCGCCCCGGTAGCTGTCCATGCGACGGGCTAGCTCCCGCGACCATTTGTACACCCACCGCGGAACCACCAAGTCCTCGTCCCTGATGCACGGATGTAAGATAATAAATGATCAATCTCGCCATGAAACCCGCCGTACAGATCAAGCAGTCCGGTATCGACCTCCAGCGGTGCAAATGGGTCCTGTGATGTGATATGCACAGACCCGCTAGACATCGGGTAAGTCTACCCCGTCCGTTTAATAAAATTTACTGATATGATAAATAGAGTGTCTCACCGTGAAATAAAACATGCTGTATATCGCCTGGTTTAGCGCCTTGGATGCGCCGATGTAGCTGCAATCCGAGAATCATGATGAGTGTTTGAATGTTAACCGACAGAGTCACCGTACGCCGCTACTGGGGCAAGGAAGGCCACTGGTTTATCTGGGGCGCCGGCGAAAAAGGTCTTCCAGCGCTGGGCGAAGAGCGGCGTCAGTTGTCCCATATCCTGTGCGTTAGGGCGGAGCTTGATTCCGGCATCAACGCCGCTAGTTGAAATAGAAAGACGTGAAATTTAGGTCTTGACAGCTGAGGAAGGACGAACTTTGCGGCCAAGAGGCCTGTGCCCTCACGATTCCACTGGGCTTCGAATACTAATACAACTTTGAGACACCGCAAAGGCGGTATTCATATTGTGGTGTACCTTCGCTGTCTTCAGATAAGCTGTTCAGTGTCCCACCCTTTGGGGCCAGGTAGGGAGCGAACACAGCATGATGATCTGTCAACAGTCCAACTACTGTAGCTGACCATGTCCAGTAGACGTGCCTTTGTAATTCCTCCCAACGCCGGGCAGATCACACACTAGCTGTATTTCCTTCTCGGCCAACAGGTCTTTGCCGCCGATGCCGGATCTACGAAGCAGGAATTATGTTGGAAAACGACGAGAGCCGAGGTCACACACCGTTCCAAAATGGCCGGAGACCCAAACGCCCCGGCGGAAATCACGACGAGGCGTGAAGCGCGTACCGTCAGCATCGCGCTCTCCCGTCCTCCAACTTGATACTCGACCCCAACGACGCACTTTTCCTCGTTGAAAAGGACACGATTGACACGGGCGTGGTCAACAATCCGGAGATTGTGGTTGTGGGTCTGAGAGTATAGGTAGCAGTGGGCGGCATCGGAGCGACGACCAGTGTCAGCATCGATGTATCTTCATGTCTCATCAGTAGAGGTGTTGACAACACAGTAAACATAACTTGCTTTGGCAGTCTCTGTGACGCATCGTTAAAACTCTAGCTTCGATTTAGGGCTGAAACGACACAGACCCCATACACATCGCAGGTCAAAAAATCGTTCATGTCATCCGTGAAACCGCGTTCGCGCGGAAAGCCTGCCGCAGCAGCGAGAAAGTCTTCTCCCAACTTTGTCTCGTGGCCTCCGCGTGAGACTTTAATCGGCCCCGACGATCCGTGTGTGGAATCAACGACCCCGGCTTGGTATGTCTCGAGCTATGAGGAGATTAGGGTATGGGAAAAAATGCAGTGGAATTCGAGTCAGACCTTCTTTGCAAGCGGTACCAGATCCTGAGATCCCCATCCCGGGTTTCCCAGCTGCTCCCAGTCGTCGAAGTCCGATGCCGGGGCACGGGTGTAGCAGAGGACTTTTGGACAGTGAGTATAGTGAACGTATCGATTCCACCGAAGGTACCATTAACACTGCTTCCACCGCCGACGCAGTTGGCGTTCGACACGATCGGAGAGTTGTCAATATTTGCACCGCGCTTCGCCGGATGAAACGTGAAGGTTTTGGCGCCCGGAGCCATCATGGACCGTATGTTCTCTACGTAACGGCCCGGTTGAACATAAGCAGGGTGGTCTCTGGTGAGTCCACCGTTCTCGAGAACCTGCCGGTCAGTCGCTTAGTCTCGCAGATGAAACACGCGACGAAGGTATACGCACCAGGATACGGAGTGTGCTGTCTGCAGCGCTGAGCCGCCCGGCGACGACGCAAGCAGTTGTGCCACCTGAATAAGATCACAATAAAACCCGGACTCCATCGGTTCAGGAATGCACATTACCTCCGGCAAAAATGATATCAAAAACGTCGTTGAAGGGCGTATTCATTCAAGACAGAATTGTCGGGAGTAGAAGAATTCCAGTCAGCGTCTGGCCGGTTCAGCTTTTATATCTGGAGCAGGCACATTGCCCTACGTGTGACGCTGGTGATAGTGATATCAGTGATAGTAAACTGAAAGGTGGACGGGAGTACTCAAGCTCCGTACGCGCTAGGATTCCGGCGTGGGTTATGCGGCGACCAAGCGCCCCGGAGGTTCATAATGTATGGATGACGTTAAGAGTTGAGGTAACAAGAGCGCGGGTGAGCCGCGATGCGGCCCACCACTTCGGCTAAGCGCTTAAATTGGGCGCCGTTCTCAAAGTTTAACGCTGATATTCCAGCCCATTGGAGCTTAATTGCCATAAGCGGAGTTTCCAGGGCCATGGGTTAGCGCTGTGCGAAGGTAGGTGTCAGTATCTTTCAGAAGTTTGGACTGTACCGAGATTACTGTATTACAGCCATTGGCAGTACCGAAGGCGCGGATCAATTTTTTTCTATTTTGGGATGATTTCAAAGAATTCGCAATATCTCAGCGAGTTCTGCACCGATTCACATGAAACCTATATGGAAATACTCAGCTAATTCGTACGCAATTAGTGATAGAAGGAAACTTGTAAAGATATTATATATTCAGTGAAATTAGTTTAAAAGGCCATTTTATGGATGAATACAGTTTACAGGCATCTAGACAAATCCAAATGATGTAGATTTTTGTCAGGAAAGGATTCAATACATTTTTAAAGATATGATAGAGTCAGAATCCTGAAAATTTTAGTCTATCATGCTTGTAAACACATCAGGACCATGGGCAATGCACTGCAATCGGGAATATTGTGATATTTGAAGCCACTGCTGAGCTGTTTGCAAATTGGACTCTATCACATCTTTCAAAATGTATTAAAGCCTTTCCTGACAAAAATCTACATCATTTGGATGTGTCTAGATGCCTGTAAACTGTATTCATCCATAAAATGGCCTTTTAAACCAATTTCACTGAACATATAATATTTTTACAAGTTTCCTTCTACCACTAATTCCGTACAAATTAGCTGAGTATTTCCATCTTTCAAAATGTATTAAAGCCTTTCCTGACAAAAATCTACATCATTTGGATGTGTCTAGATGCCTGTAAACTGTATTCATCCATTAAATGGCCTTTTAAACCAATTTCACTGAACATATAATATTTTTACAAGTTTCCTTCTATCACTAATTCCGTACGAATTAGCTGAGTATTTTCATATAGGTTCCATGTGAATCGGTGCAGAACTCGCTGAGATATTGTGAATTCTTTGAAATCATCCCAAAATAGAAAGAAATTGATCCGCACCTTCGGTACTGCCAATGGCTGTAAGTATTCGACGGAATGTTTAGGTGAAGGCCGGCACCCCTCGTATGTCACAAATTGCCCTGAATTTGCCTTGAATTCAAAGAAAATCTATCGGCCATCCCGGACGTCGAAAATCCTAAATCAGTGAGGATCGCAGTAGGAGAATGGAATTAAGGGTGGGATATTATCGTTGTTTTGGGTGTCCAGATACCTCGTATCATGCCCATCGTACCCGTCACCTACGTAGTTTCGACACCTCCCAGTCGGAGGACTCGGACCCGGAAACGACCCAACAGTCACAAGTTGACGCAGGGGTGCACCGGCATTCAAACCGGCGACCTAGGTTCGGTTAGTCAGTCCGGCCTTCCTTGGCCTTACCGACCTTGCGTGAAAAAAAGCTTTTGAGCCGAACTTTTTTTCGAGTTTGGATGGACCGCGTAGGCATTCCATGTGTTAAAACCTTGATGTTCTTTGGGACATACAGCACTATTAGACAGGTTGCGCAATAGCCATTGGAGCCATCTGATGGCTGATTTGGTGTGCGCAAATGGATGGCTGGTGGCTCAAAAGTGTTCACCCCTTGTACCACCACCGGACAGAGGAATTAAAAGAGCTGGAGAATCAGAGTGAGAGGGCGTGCAGCCTTGAAAATGCGTCACCATGTGTGGATGGCTGCCACAACCTAGCGACACCCACAACAGCTGCCAGTGCGATCTTATCCATCTTCAGCGCAGATACACCCGTGACGGGGAAATCCCCATCTGCGGGAAGAAGGCGAGGATGTATATTGGCCACCAGAATAACAGCCAATAGAAGGTTCACACGAGTCGTTCCCACAAAGCCGCAGGTCTACGCAGGAAGGTTGGAAACATGCAAGGAATTTAATCCGCCCTTGTAGCGTTTACATCTAATTGCTATGTATCAACGGCCGTCTCACAGGCGCAGGAACGTGCGAAAGCAACGCTTCTGTGGTCACGGTCACGGCCACAGCCACACTTACGGTCACTGTTGGGGCTTCGGGTTCTGCAGCCACGACCACTTTTGGGCCGGGGTCGGAGGCGTGAGATGGAGGAGGGAGGAGCCTTGGGGAATCGTTTTACAAGTACCTGCTGCGTACGTATACGGATGGGAGCCAAGTGAAGATGTAGCTTGTGAAACAGACCATAAGAAGAAGAAAAATGAAACCAGAGACAAATGTACCCATACACCGCAAACAGGCCGCGTCGTAGTCTGGGACCAGCGCGTCCGAATCAATAAGGCACATCGCACACACTGCGCGCGACGTCATTCAGACTCCCACTCATGTTGTGAGCGGCTGCGGGGGCCCAATACAAAGATGCAGACAACCGCGCACGCGTCTTTGTACAAGTCGTGATGCGCGCTGGACGCCCACTCCCTCCGCCGTACTGGTACACTTATGCCCAGAGGGTTCCATGTGTTCCATATGCAACTCTATAGTCCGAGAAGAGAGGAGAAAAAACGCTGGGAATGTCGTTAGTCAAGGTGAAGCTGGGAGGAGACTAGAGGAAGGATGAAGAGTAGAGGGACAATCAAAAGCATAAATGTCCCACGCCAGAGCCTAGACTCTCCGGGGTCAGTCGAATATGCACACCCGCAGCAGAGCGTGCCCTGACACGTTGCAGGCAAACGCACTAATAACCCGCCGTCCCTGCGCTATGCGCATGCCACGTTGTCGCGAAACTGGAGAAATGTGTAACTTCATCCTCGGCAGCCTACTATGGTCATCTCGATCCGTGGCACACAACGTATGCAGCATGGCCTTGAAATGGGAAGATCTAGAGGGGAGAACGACGGTACTCATGGATCCGCCATACTCCGCAGCTTCAATCTATCTATATCCGTAGACGTATGCCGCCCTCAAGTTGCTCGGCGTACAAGAACGAATAATTCCCCAATTATGCGGTTCAGAGGTTGAGACCCAGTTGCCATTCCACGGATGACCGCAAGGCATTGCAGAAAGTGCGAGTCACTGTGCCGTTTTCACGCCTGCCAGTCCGAGTTTCTTCCTTTTTCTTAGCAAGGCCGATCAATCACCGTAGTTAAGAACTAGAAAGAACAGGAGAGAGCCGGCCTTGCTTCGACGCGGTGTACCCAGTGCCCGGAATAGCGTTTAGACCGATTCAGCGCGTCTATCCAAGAGCTTTGGCGAAAGAAAGCAGGCGAGGCACAAGCGCAGTACCTTTGATAATTTATTGGGGAGCTCGACAGCAAGGGCAAGTTACGACGTGCAGGCACGGAGACAGGGTGAGGCTGTATCGACCACCGGATGGATGAGCGAAAGGAAGCACGTAAGGACTGGACTTGACGGTTGCGAGGTCGATGGATGGTCGGAGTTTCGAAGTTTGGAGTGCACGTCTGGTAAACCTTTTCTTCCGTAAATGCCCAGATCATGGCGCCAAGGAAGGGGCAGGAATGCTAGTTGAGGGGCATCGAGAGAGAGAAGCGCAACGGCATGGTGTGAACAATCGTAAGAGCATAAGAACGAATCAGATGAGAGTGATCAGTCGCAACTGCGCTATAAACGCTAACACGAGGAACAACAGAGGTCGGGACAAGCAGGATATGGATAATTATTTCTGACGAGAAAAGAAAGCATCGCTAATTTTTATAAGACCGGCAAGTCAAGGCCACCACGATGCGTCTCTGTCGGTGTCGGATATACAATACCAAGAACCTGGAAACTATGAATGAAAGGGGGAGCGAGCTAGAGAAATAACTGCGCCTACGATCAATCTTTCCCGCCTGCTTTGCTGCAATGAACGCGTCCGCGAGCGCCCAGTAATCGACTCCAGTGGTGGCACCGGATAACCAATCCGCCCGAAAATTCGTCTGCCGAATACACACCAATCGGGTATCCGAAAATGGGATGCTCTCCTCGCCTAGATGGGACGGACGTAAGAAGACGATGCACCGAAGTCGTGCGTTGGCATGGGTGCGTGAATGCAACGCCGCAATTCCAGAGTTGGTATTAAACGCAATGTGCGTAAGGTTGGGTATGAGGGCAACATCGGAGGGAAGATCAAGACTACCATCGAGCAATTCGAGGTGTGTGAGATTACGAAAAAGCGGCTCTCCAAAGTCGATTGCGCTGGGCTCGAAAAGGGACTCCAGATCGATCTGATCTATTGCAAGACGGAGGAGGCAGTCCAGTTGACTCAGTATGGGGAGATATTGGGGGGTCAGATCATCGAGGACGAAGAGATTCCGTACACGCGGGCAGGCGGCGAGAATGGTATCGGCAACGGATTCTGTTTGTTCTTCTTCCAGTTCCAAAGAGGGCTGGTATATCTGACCGGCGCAGGAGCGCTGCGATTTCGAAGATGTTGCGCTCGAGCTCAGGCGGAAGTCGAGGCTGGTCGAGAGCTTGCTGAGGTGGAGTGGGTGATGAATTAGGCATGGCTTCGAAGCAGACAGGGAATCGCCCGATGCGCGTTCTTTATTGTCGCAGTGGCTGAGGTCAAGACATGTCATCTACGGATAAAGCCGGGATTACGGATCATTTAGGTTTGATATCACGTTCAACAGGTTTAAAACCAGTCGGAGCGATTATTGAAAGATTTCGGTGGTAGGACAAATTGCCTGGGGCTGTTTTTTCTTTGGAAAAGTGAAATCTTGTGGAGCTGCTCTGGAGCAGCCAGTTTAACCAGGGCAAATGTCGTCGGAAGTCCTCGTAACACAAATCTGGGCCCAAGCACAGCACCAGTCCCCACCTTCTCACCCTGAGTCACGGCTGAAGAACTTGATCAATCATCTCAAACTCAGAAGCATTATGTGCGTGCTCCACTGACGACGACTGGAGCCTGAGAAAGCCCAATTGCCTACGCAGACACTTCCAAAGTGCTGCACTGTTTAACAGACACACTGAGGGGTCTCTTCTACTCTCAACTCATCAATTAATGGTATCTCTAATCTCACCGACATGCGGCACAACTTCTGACGAACTTCTTCGTCTATCCATCGTCTACGGGGGGTAGATACACCCTCTGTCTACGAGGGGTCGGAACGCAGTGAAGACTCGTCGGGCAGACCACATTGACATCATTGACATATTAGCACTGACATCCGACTAAATCTTAGGGTGGGAGTTTCTGCGTCCAAATGATGTATTGGAAGTAAAAACCATTCCCCCACTTCGATTTAATGCATAGGGTGCATTGGTTCAAAAGTTATGTGCAGCGCGGCCAAGAGGCACGCGGGAATTGCCGATCGCACACAGACCTGTTTGACAAGGCCCCAAATTTGGAAAGCTGTGCTGATGGGCCACTTTTCATCGCCAAAATTGCAAACTTTTGATTTGCAGTCTCATCTCACTTAGAAGCCTTCTGAGATTTTGGCTACCCTCCTATTTCCCTATATTGTACGTCTACCCATGTACTCGAAACAATTTTCCTTTTCGGTAAGAGGCCATGAGGAATAAATTATCTTGCTGATGGATCATGTAACTCTCTCAAAATCAACAAGTCGGAGGGCATCGGAAAAAGTCGGATTTAGTGGTCGGTTCCCGAGATCACCGAAAGAAAGAGAGGACCCTACGGACCGTGATCCGGACCCTCCTCCTCCTCCTATGCACAGCATGTCAAAATTTTGCGAGGTTGATGTCGGAAACTTTAGTTCCGCCTGCCTCTTGAGCGTGGCAATGTCGCGTCAATGCACAGCCACCGCCGCGTCAATGCGCGGCAGTGCCGCCTCATTTTTACCATACCCCTGATTGGATATCCCTGCTTCGTTCCAACCTCGCATGAGTCCTCGCACGACTGATTCCTCCTGAGTCCTCAGAGATGGTGGAGCAGACTCTGTGAGAATAGCAGTACATTCCGGGAATTGGTTGTGGCCCATCCTTTTTTCCTTTTATTCAGGCACCCATGACACTTGATTGGACCGTTTGAGACAAGAATTCGGGGGTTAAATTTAACAACATGCTCAGGGCGAGCCAGTTGCAACTCCAGCCCAGTCCTTTTGACAGCTTCGAGAAGTACCAGCCTGCCTACGGCAACTGGCTCGCCCAATTGTTGTGGCTCGTAGTCAGGCTGGTCACGAGCCTAGTAAAGGACAGGACACACACAGAATGCCCAGCGTGTGCTACATGGTGGTTATTCACACCTTCATGGTCCTCCAAATTGCCCTCACCCTTCTGTTCTTCAAAAACGAGAACCTGATGCAGGAAATCTACACTGAGGATGGAATGATGCGTCCTGTCGCTGCGGAGGGGAAGTCTGAGTACCTTCATTGGGATACAAGACCCTCATTCACAGCTCCCCGGACAATACAAATATCCTAGCATTTTTTAAGCCTGTTTCTGCCACAGATAATGATAGGGTTGGCACCAGCGAGGAAGTCGTCGAAAACATCTGAAATTCGGAAGGTGGGTGCTGGGGGTAGTACCTCGGTCCCCCTAAATTTCCAGACCGGTGCACGGTGGAGTCCGTTTGGGAGCTCGAAATACCGGCACACCGGCACACCGGCGGTGTGAGATCGGGAGCGCGATCACAGCGGCGATCAGAGGCAATCAATCAGAGAAGGCTATAACCGCTGAGACAAACAAAGCACAAATAGCCGCTCCTTTTCTGCCATGCCCCGTATTGACGCGTCTCCGGCCGCCCTCAGCGCGTCGAAAGCCCCGGCAACCCTGAATCTCGCAAAAACACTGTGTTTTTCACGTCTTCTCTCTCTTCTACAGGAGGATATTTTACTGGTACAGCCCGCAAATGTATCCACCGAAGATGCGGGGAGGGGTTGGGGTTGATTTCCAGAGGGAAGCGAAAGAAAACCGAGGGTGGGACATGTTTATGCACTGGGCGGGCTTTCAAGTTTGCAAAAACGCGCAGCTAGATCAAGACGTATATACGCGTGCGGCGGATAAAGTGGGTGTTTGGGGCCTGGCTGCCCCGGGCGAGTTGAGAGATCACGTATGTGCCACAATAGGTGCAGCATTTTTTTGTTGCTGTTTACCGGCAGCATCTGGGAATTTAACGGATGGGAGCTAGGAGGGGGAGGAAGGAAGAAACGCGACTATTTGGCTTGTTTGGCACCGCCATTCAGAGGACATGGTGATCCGCGCTCTCTGTGCCGCGTTGCCGACGGTTTAGCACAGCTGCCGGTGTTTTGGTATTTCGAGCTCCCAAATTTTCTGGCACGGTGGTGCACCGGAGGTATGGCCAAATTGGGGAATTCGCTAAAACTGTATGTTTTGGGCCCATTTCTGTCAAAGGAACATTTGCCAGGTCCGAGAATGCCTTGGACAGAGGGGTGCTGGGGTTTGTAGCCTGACTTCCAGGCCAGTGAACTCTGGTCTGCCGCGGACACATTCAAATTAGGGAATTACTTAGGATGGTCTGGTTTGGGATTATTCCTGGTGCTCTCCAGTTTCATCGGATGGATCCAGTATTACAGTTGAATTGCTCATAATGCATAAGGCTGGTGGACCCCCAAACCCTATGCATTATGAGCAATATGCATTGTGAGATTCTTCCCACGGTGTGACACGCGTGACATTTGTCACAGTTTCATTCATTTTTGTTGGAATTTCAGGATGTAGGCTCCTGGAGCTACCCCCAGAGTCAAGAATGGCTGAAATTAGCCACCTAATTGCTCTTCGGAATGAATGCATTGACTGTCCCAGAGGCAAGTCAGCATTATGTGATTGACCTAAACAGGAAATTATGGTTGAATAGGGGCTGATTCAGTCAAATTCTCACATGTAAACCATTGATTTGGTTGGTTTCGGTCAGAAATGTCAATCAGACCATGGTTTCAGCTCAGAAATGCACAAAAACCCAGAGAAAATGCCGGAACCCTGCACTCAAAATGCATAAATCTTCCCAAAACCTTATGCAATATGCATTATGAGAAAAATGCATAAAATGCCAGCCTACCAAGTCGGTGGATGCCAAAACCCAATGCATTATGAGCATTATGCATTATGACCTAATGCATTATGAGCAATTCAACTGTAGCCTGTTTATGCAGGAGCCATTCAGCCATCTGACGGCTTTTGTGCAGTGCGCAGCCAATGGCTAATGACTCATATGGATTTTGGCCCAGTGCTCATATCGAGCTCTCTTGCTTCAGTTCTGGCCATATGTGAGCTCATTCCTCACCATTGAATTCGGTTCTGGTGGTTCCATTTTGAGGTCAACATTGTGTGTTTCTGCTGATTGTGAGTCAATTACGGTACAATGGCATTTGAAAAGATTCCCTGAATGACTCCACAGGTATGCATTCCAATGAACACCATTTCTTGAGAGGATATTTTAAAGGAAGAATCAAGCCATACAAGCCATCAGCCATTGGATGTGCACTGCAAAAAAGCCACCAGATGGCTTGAATGGCTCCTCCGCAAACTCTCTATTTTGCGTGGACTTTTGCATATGAGCAATGTCCATTTGCGCAAAAAAAAAAAAAAAGCCAAGGAGCCCCACTACTGCCCGTGTTTTGGTATTCACCAAGCATTTTCACTCTACCAACAAACATTTCTGTAGCCCTCCCGACAAACATTTCTGTTGCTCTCCAGCTTCATCTCCGATGGGTCCAGTATTTTGTGGGAACCTTTGAATATATGCAAGGTCCATCCGTGAACAAAAGCTAAGAAGCCCCATTACTAAAAATACCTACTCAACTTTCATGTCTAACCTGCATCAACTGGCTAAGGAGCAATCGGTAAACTGCCACCCGCAGGGGAGCCCCGGGTTGAATTATAAT
Source organism: Mycena capillaripes (assembly GCA_029204075.1). Taxonomy (NCBI): domain Eukaryota; kingdom Fungi; phylum Basidiomycota; class Agaricomycetes; order Agaricales; family Mycenaceae; genus Mycena; species Mycena capillaripes. The sequence goes on along the minus strand of JARHKZ010000003.1, from coordinate 4,329,630 downwards.
TGTATTGGGAAAGACCCATTTGGTGTTAGTTCCGAAAGCACTTCAAAAATATTGCAGATGACTGTATTCAAACTGTTGTCCGTTTCAGGGTATCCTATAACCATCCCTGTGAGTTTGGGACGACAACTGGGTCAGAACAACTTTCCTTCAATGTGGCCACACGTGATGGGTTACTATGTTCGGAGCGGCTGTGCCGTGTATGCACACCACCCCCTGTCCCGGATATAGTTGGCTTCCAACTCAACAACCACTGCACTGCTCGCATGTTTGCGTCATCAGGGATTAGAACTGCACCTAACAGGGGGTTCTCTACAATATTCTCGACTTGGTAACCCCTTGTGTAATGTAGTCTATCTGGCTCACCGTGCTTTGTCTGGTATTGAGGACAATATGCCATTACCCACTAGCTTGAATCGAAGTCGGAGGAATGCATGAAAGAATCTGGACATGATCGGCTAAATCATCTCGTTTCCAGAATTGAAAAGCTAGATCCCGGACTGTCCAGAGAAGAGCCGTTTGGTGGGACTCTGAGAGAACACCACAACAGATTCCCGAGTCGTGAGAGGTCCAGAGCGGGTGGCGGTTCAGAGGACGATGTGTTTCAGTTTGCGAGGGAGCTTCGGTTCAATTGCAGAAATGGCTGGACATGACCTGGAAGAAAGTCGAGATTTGATCCAACAGAGCCGAGCCTATCCGAGACCATGTCCACAGCAACAAACTTGACGGCAACTTCTGAACCCGTTCTTCCTGACCACCATGGTCGCACTGGCACAAGAACTCATCGGCGGCATTGTGGACTAAATTGCCGGGTCGAACGACTGTGACAAGTACAGTGTCCTCAAGGCCTGCTCATTGGTGTCCGCACATTTGTCGCTTCCAGCCAGCGTCATCTCTTTCTCACAACGACACTGGCGCCAAAATTCAATGCCACTGACCAGAGCATATACAGGAATATGCTCACTTCGACGAAGGCGGGTGTGATTTTCGTATAAAGCCCCTGTTTGGCACGACCTACTCGCGGCACTATGGCCTCAAGTTCTCAACTAGTCAATATACAATTTAGGTGTTCGGGACTCTTATGAGATTCATCTGAATGCCCGGTCTGTCACGATTTGATACTATCTAATCGTTCCAATGCCTTATGTAAACATCTGCCTATCTAATCTTTGGCGCTTATATTATATGAACACTTATTAATATCCTCGGAACATTCTGGACAAACACACGACAAACACACCTTATACATGAGGATACAGGTCGCTTTGTAAGAACACATGGCGGAGGGACAGTTCACATGAGGAACACACATTTAATTAATAGGCCTTGACAGATCTCATGGACAATGCATGTACAACACATGGTTACAGACTATTGTAGTATATTTATATTCTCGTTCACACGGCTCGATAAAACAGTATATATACAGTAGCTAGTTGTCTGTAGTAGTTAACCTTTTATTCCATCCTCTTTCAAGCTATATACATCGCACTCCCCAATCCTTTATCTTTGATATTGGACGCGATTTAGTCTTGACTGTGACATAATAAAAGGTTACCCTTCATACCCTCGTACCGCCATCCCCTACCGACCTCCTTTCCCTTTCTCCCCCACTACGTGCACTATCTGCGTCATCCTTACCTCTCTACTTGGACTCTCGTATTTGAAGATCCATTCTTACCCACCAACATACTACCTCGTCCACAGCGAGTCTAAACAATTGCAGCGCCAATCATTGGCAGTCCACTATAGTGAACAGACACTTGGCCATGGGAAACGTTGAGTCCGTCCCCAGCCACAAAGCAGTTGTAGGAGCACTGGTCAGATCTTCGGAGAGGACCATCTCGCTATCGTCGGGGGTGTTGTAGAAGACCCGGGATAGTTTCGCTCGCAAAAGACCGCATTGAATTCACCCACCGCTTCGTGCGGAATTCGCCACAGTGTCCCGTTTGGCACCCTGTATACACACCAGTCCTGACTCCTCGGACAAATCCCATTCGTGCTCGCCACTATCCTCTTCACCCTCTCCGCAGACTCCCACACATCCGTCGTCACCACTATCCCTTCCCTTCCACACCTTAAGCTTAGACATGTCGTCTAAGGTTATCCTCGCCACCACCCCGCCATTCTTTAACGGTGACAAGACCAAGTGGAATAACTTCCACGACTCCCTGTCCACCTACATCGCCGCGTATGACGATGAGTTAAACACCAACAAGAAGAAAGTTTTCTTCACCGTGTCGTTCCTCCGAAATGTGGATGGAACAGATTGCACAGCTTCGGACTGGGTCCGAAACTGGAAGAAGAGGACGTTCGTCGATAGCGCCCTCCCGACCACCTACACGTTTGACCAGTTGATTGTCGAACTGGAAGCCGCGTTCAAGGATCAGAACCTTGCGCAGTTGGCCCACCTGAAGCTGACGACTACGCGTCAGGGAAAAATGTCGCTGGTGGAGCTTTTCCAGCATTTCGAGCTCTATGCGGAGCAGGCGGGGTATTCCCCGAACTCAACAACAACAGGTTACAACACCTTTTTAGTTGAGCTGTTGGAGGATCTCGTTGGACATGAGATCATTTCTCAAATCTACCTGGGGGGACGGCTTTGCCCACCACGTACAAGGATTTCAAAGCCCGCTTGATGCAGATCGATGGCAATCTGCAGAGAGACAAGATCCGACAGGGACAGAGGAGACAGTTTTGGTCTCCCAGGTGGAACAGACAGTACCGCCCGCCGCTAACAAAGGGATGACACAAGTGGCCCCACCAGCAAGAGACCCGGATGCCATGGACGTGGACAGGACACGACAGCCGATGCGAGCCTTTAAATGCTATAACTGCGGCAAGGACGGTCACATGAGACAGGAGTGCCCGGAGCCTCCCAAGAAAAAAAATCAATATTCGATCCATCCAAACCGAGCACTACACGCAGGAAGACCTGCAGGCCCTGGCGGCTATCCTTTGTGAGAAGGGTTTTTAAAGGGGCCCCCGCTTGTGGCCAAAGCGGCGCCCCCTGATACGAAATATGGACGCTTCACAGAATTAAATAATATAGATACTACGGACACGGTAGATACAGATACAGATGACATGTACACAGAAGAAAATGCCAGCTTACGAAAGAGTATAAACGATTTCTTAGTAGCTAGTGTAGAAAAAGGACAAAAAATATGTATTATGGAGAATCAGAATCGGAAACGTAATTTAAAGAACAAACATATGGACGAAGTAAATAAGAGGTGGAGCGCATTCAAAAAGGCCCCTGGAACCCAAACCAGTGATAAAAATAGTGAGACAAAAAAGGACGGCGATGCCATGGGGGCTCAATCCGGAAAGACGGAGGAAGCACCCAAGAGGACAAAAACCCCCGATGCCATTCACATGCGGGAAGCGGCTGCCCGGCAGAAAGGACCAAAGCTGGACCGGTTGGCACAGGAGTTGAAGGAATTCCAGAAACAACGAAAGCATCACGAGATGCTTGTTCCCGTTATGCTTGAAGCGTTGGATACCGGGAAGATGCGTGCAGTCAAGGCTCTTCTTGGTAATGGATGCACTACTACATGCATTGATCGAGATTACACCAAGGCTGAAGGTTTTGAGCAACACGAGCTCGATGTGCACATTGTCGCCCGCAACACTGATGGAACGGAGAACGCGCGGGAAAGATCACTCATTACGTAGAGTTGATCATGACCGTTGGACCACACAAGGAGCGACAGCGCTTCTTGATTACAGGGCTCGGGAAAGCCTGTGTATTTATTGGTTATGATTGGTTATTCAAACATAACCCCGAGATTGACTGGAGATCTCAAAGGATCACTTTCAATCGTTGTCCACCTGAATGCAATATGAAGGCCCAGGAGTTTTGTGCTGGGAGGAAAGAGGAATTCCTTGAGGAGGGTGAATCGATCCTAATGGTTGATTTTGCTGAGGAGATCGATCTACACCTAAAAGAGATCCAGGCGCAGAAGATGGCAGAAGAAGCCAATCATGGTAAAGAGAGGATGACAGAGGAAAAGATCCCACCGCAGTACCACGACTATGTAAAAGTCTTTGCAAAGGAATCATTCAATTCATTACCTGAGAAAAGACCATGGGACCACACAATCGAGCTAAAGCCAGATGCAAAGGCTGTAGATTGCAAGATATACCCACTCTCGGTGACTGAACAGGAAAAATTGAATGAGTTCCTGGAGGAGAATTTGAAGAGTGGACGGATCCGCCCATCAAAGTCACCCATGGCTTCGGTTTTCTTTTTTATAAAGAAGAAAGATGGCAGCCTGCGACCAATCTAAGATTATCGGAAGCTCAATGACATGACAATTAAAAACCGTTATCCGCTTCCGTTGATTTCGGAGCTTGTAAATAAGCTTCGTGATGCCAAGATCTTTACGAAATTGGACATAAGATAGGGCTACAACAATGTGCGGATCAAGGAGGGAGATGAGTGGAAGGCAGCATTCCAAACAAATCGAGGGTTGTTTGAACCGCTCGTAATGTTCTTTGGTCTTACGAACTCGCCTGCGACCTTCCAGACAATGATGAACGACATCCTCAGAGAGCTAATCAATGAGGGAAAAGTCATTGTCTATTTGGATGATATCCTGATTTTCACGGAAACATTGGAGGAACATCCGGAGTTGACGAAACGAGTATTGAAAATACTCCAGGACAACAAACTCTTTCTTAAACCTGACAAGTGCGAGTTCGAACACATAGAGATTGAGTACCTGGGAGTGATCATCTCGCACAACTCGATGAAGATGGACCCAGTGAAGATTAAAGGAATTATGGAGTGGCCTGAGCCCAAGAACCTAAAACAGACACAAGCGTTTTTAGGGTTCACCAACTTCTACCGGAGATTTGTCCGAGGGTACAGCGAAGTTGTGAGGCCGCTCACACGGTTGACAGGGAAGGAGGGGTTCTCGTGGGGACCTGAACAAAAAGCCGCGTTCCAGAAACTAAAAGATAGGATCGCAGAGGATGCAGTATTAGCGCTTCCGACTGACGACAGAAAATTCCGAGTCGAAGCAGATGCATCAGAGGGAGCAACAGGAGCGGTTTTGAGTCAGGAACAGGAGGGCGAATGGCGCCCTGTTGCGTTTATGTCACATGGACTAAATGAGACCGAGCGAAATTACGAGATCTACGATAAAGAGATGCTTGTGATAATGCTTGCCTTAGATGAATGGCGACAGTTACTCCTTGGGGCTAAACACGAATTCGAGATTCTGACAGATCATCAAAATCTGCAGTATTTCAAATTGCCCCAGAAGGTCAATCGCCGACAAGCAGGGTGGATTACGGAGTTGTCGGAGTACAACTTCTCGTTATCACATCGGGCTGGAGCGCTGAACAAAAAAGCAGATCTGTTATCTCGCAGATCGGATCATGATCAAGGAAAAAATGACAACGAAAATGTTGTACTGCTAAAGCCTGAATATTTCCGAGCACAGGACATAGTGCTAGAGGGACCAGAGGCAGAAATCTGGGATCAGATTATCAAGGAGAAAAAGATAGACAAAAGTGTAAAGCTGGCGCTGGAGAAAAAGATGAAAGGCTGGGAGAAGAAAGATGATGTTATCTATTATGAAGGAAAAATATATGTACCACGAAACGAAGAACTTCGCGATAAGATTATTGGACTACACCATGATCCGCCTCTGCTCGGACATCCCGGAGATAACCACACGCAGGAGATCATCGAACATAATTATTGGTGGCCTAGAATAGGCAACCAAGTATCGAAATATATAAAGGAATGCGAAACCTGCCAAAGCACACGAGTGCACCAATATAAGCAGGGGAAACTTAATCCACACAAAATCGCTGAGGGGCCTTGGCAAATCATATCTATGGACCTGATCGGACCATTACCAATCAGCAATGGGTTAACACCATTCAAGTTTGGGTGGACACGCACACAAAAATGATCCATGCTGAACCGATGAATATGGAAGTTACCTCAGAAGGGGTGGCTCGGTTGACCCGAGATCGCGTGATTAGATATCACGGAGTTCCACGTAAAATTATATCAGATCGAGATACGAGATATGTCTCGATATTTATGAAAGAGTTAAACTGGTTGCTCGGCATAGAAATGAACCTGAGCACAGCCTATCATCCGATCACAGACGGCCAGACTGAACGGATGAATCAGGAGATTGAAAAATATCTCTGTATTTATGTTAATTATCGGCAATCGGATTGGGCTGAATGGCTAGCAATGGCCGAGTTCACTCATAATGATAAAGTTAGCTCGTCGACGAGCATGTCACCGTTCTTCGCGAACACGGGATACCACCCCTGGAAGGGGATAGAAAATGTAGTCGAGTCGCGCAATGAGGCTGCGAACGATTTTGCAGAAAAAATGAAAAAGATTCGTGACAAGGCGGTGGCAGCAATGGAAAAAGCACAGAAAACAATGAAAAAATACTACGATGCAAAGCATAAAGACGCGCCAGAGTTCAAAGTCGGTGATAAAGTGTGGTTAGAAGGAACGGACATAACCACTGATCGACCGTCGGAGAAGCTAGAGAAGCTGAGGCTAGGGCCTTATGAAATTCTGGAAAAAGTCGGAGCTTCCTCTTGGAGACTTAGATTGCCTGAAACGGACCTGTCACATCCAGTATTCAAGGAATCGAAGTTAACACCATATGTGGAACCCCCGGCGCATCGAAGAGAGAAGAGGCCACCTCCAGTTATTATTAGTGGAGAAAAGGAGTACAAAGTGGAGGAGATCTTAAAACACAGAAAACGCGGCAGTGGTTATCAATGGCTGATAAGATGGAAAGATTATCCGCTTGGAGAACGGACTTGGGAACCAAAAAGGAACTTGACGCACATAAAAAAGCTTCTGAACGAATATAATAAGAAGCACGGCATCAAGATTCGGGAGTTACCGATTCTTCCGGCAGGATTTTGGGACAAAACCATACGCCGATACAAAACAAAGGAGGAGTCCTTACCATACTCGACGAAGAAATTATTTATCCCAGAGACTGGTGTTTTTGTCTCTGTTGACGAGGACGTCGACCCTAGAGGGGGGGTAATGTCACGATTTGATACTATCTAATCGTTCCAATGCCTTATGTAAACATCTGCCTATCTAATCTTTGGCGCTTATATTATATGAACACTTATTAATATCCTCGGAACATTCTGGACAAACACACGACAAACACACCTTATACATGAGGATACAGGTCGCTTTGTAAGAACACATGGCGGAGGGACAGTTCACATGAGGAACACACATTTAATTAATAGGCCTTGACAGATCTCATGGACAACACATGTACAACACATGGTTACAGACTATTGTAGTATATTTATATTCTCGTTCACATGGCTCGATAAAATAGTATATATACAGTAGCTAGTCGTCTGTAGTAGTTAACCTTTTATTCCATCCTCTTTCGAGCTATATACATCGTACTCCCCAATCCTTTATCTTTGATATTGGACGCGATTTAGTCTTGACTGTGACAGGTCTCACGATTTTAAGGTGGCCTTCGTCGCCCTCACTGCGTTCAGACCCCCCTGTAGGCACAGGTCTGCCGGATCCCCATAGGCAGATGTGTAGGCCGACCAGTGCACCGATGTCTGCATATGCATCTGTCGATCTTTGCCCAGGGTGGTCTACGTGCTCCTACATGGATAGGCACAGGTAGGACCACTGCCTCGACTGATGTGCCTGGTAATGCAATCTCAAGAAACCACACCTTCTTAAATCTCAAACATGAGTTTTGACTCCTCGTCAGTCTTAAACACCCTTACTGGCTTATCAGGGTTTATCAGTGGCTTCAAATAACTGTCAGAAGTCACGCGCACGCCGTAATACTTGCCCATCATCCCGACGGCTGCCCGCGTTCTCAGTCGTAGACCTCAGTAACCACACTACAACTGGGGCAAATCTGGGGCCTAACTTCAACCGTCAAAAACCTGGACATAGCTAGACCAAGGTCAGCCACAATAGGCACACCACCGTAGGCCGGGATCGGCGAACGTGGACCGACCTCGCATAGGCCGAGGTGATAGACCAAGGTCGGCAGAGGTCGGCTGGGGTAGACATGCCTCGGCAGAGATCGGCGAACGTAGGCAGACCCGTGCCTACGGGGGGTCTGAACGCAGTGCTAGGCCTTGTTCGTCATTCATCCATGAGATCTCCACGGAGGTTGGGTTTACACTGAAATCATATTTATTCATGTGCACAAAATGCGTGCGAGCTGACCACATCCCTTCCGTCTCCCTTATCATTCACTCCCTTTTCCGAATCCAAACTTTTCCCCGCGGGTTCGGCATCACGTTCTCTCCGAGGCAGAGTTCCGGTGGTCTGACGTCCGTCTCAGGCTTGACATCGTAGTTGATCAAGATGTGTGCCATCATCGCCTTCAGCTCTGTGGCCGCGAAGAACCTGTGGTGGACAGATCGCTTTCAGCAAGACACAGGGAGAAAGAGGCTGTAGGTCTACCGTCCCGGGCATGCGTGGTGTCCATGGCCAAACATTACGTGTTCTGGAGCCGTGGTGACCATATGCTGAGTGAAAATGCCGGTGCCTTCGCTATCGACGAGGGGTTGGCGCTCTTCACGCATGCGAGAAAATCGAAACCCGTCAAACATGTCAGGGTGGTCGTAGTTCGCTGGATTGATATCAGCCAAAAGGCGGAAGCCATCTATCCATCGAGGAAAATCACCTGGGTCGTGGTGTGTGGGGGCACTCGGGACGCTGATGAGCGCTCCGTACGGAATCGTCGTCCCTTCGGAGAATTTGAAACCATCTTTTGCGATAACTTTGCGCGTCATAACGACTAAATCATCAGGATAAGTAAGAGTTGACCCGTCTCAAGTAGTTGAATTTACACACCAGGCCCGCTGTTGAGCCGCAGAGACTCTCTGAGAAAGCTGTCGATCTTTTGCATATTTCCCAATGCAGCCTTCGTCCATCCTTGTGTAGCGACCACGCGTTCGGCCTCCTCGCGCATTGGGGAGATATGCTCAGGGTAGGCGGCGAGGTCGAAGAGTGCGTTGGTCAAAGCCTGAACGGCACAGCTTTGAGGTGAGTGCGGTCGAAACTCAACAATGCGAGTTGTCCTCACCATAGACGTGGTGTGAATCGCCACTGCATTGGTCGCAAGGACGCGCATAGCGAGCTTTGGTGCTGTGCGTTCGTTGTCTTCTGCGGCATCAAGAAGCCAGGAGATGAGGTCGTTCTAATATTAATCCTTCGTTGATAGTGTGGAAGAGAGTGGCGGTGGATCACCTACTGGCCTGCCTGCCCAGTCTCGTCCGTGCTGGTTCTCATGATCCAACCGCTCATCTATCAAGGGGCCAAGGAACTTGAGCGCTTGACGTAGGGTGCTCTTCCGCCTCGAAATCAGGGGGCCAAAAATTCTGTATGGGAATAAATCAGCCTTTCCGTGACAAAAAGATTAGGAACGACATACGGGCGGAGAAATTTGGGCAAGAGGCCAATAGTCTTGCCGCGAAAGAAGACCACAGAGGTGAAATTGATGCATAGCTGGAGGTATCCCGGTTCTCTGCCTGATCGTGATAACCATTGAGAAATATACACCGCTCCTGCGTGCGCTGGATCAAACTCACAAACTGGGAGGTCGACATACAAACGATTGGTGGTACGTGCTACGATTTGCAGGCTTGCCGGGTACATCTGGATTAGTTTCCATTCTGAATGTAAAAACATGAGTAAGAAGGGGTTCCGGAACGGGCGAGACAGTACAGACCCGTGTCGCGCACCGCAATAACATCGTCAAACGCATGAACTATTTCGTCTCGTACGCGGGGGAAGCAACGACCCAAGTTCCGCGTCAGGGCCCCCCTTACGACGTCTAGGTGGTACGAGTTATTTTGAAATTCCGGACCCACGGTATATCCGAACTGGAACTTCTAGAGAAAATCATTCAGGAAATATTATTCCATCACCCAGCAAGAGTTTACCTACATCCCAGATGGGCTCATCCAAGGATAGAATATGCGCCGGAGCAGAAGCCACTTCCAGCACGTGATCCCGTCCATTTGCAACGTACTCCCACCTTGACAGCCTCGGAAATCGAAAGATACCGTTGCGGTCCTGGCTGTACCCAGCGCTGATTATCTCCGTTGAGTGCTGGAGAAAACGTAGCGCTGCCATATAAGACGAAATGAGGCCATTGGACCCTGGGATGGCCGGGATGGTACTCTGCGCCGTGGTGAGCATTTTGATCGAGTAGTACGGTTCTGCGCACCTTTGGCCGATGGAGAAGCCAGTAGATGGGCACAGCCCAACAGATCAAGACAATTGCGTACAGTAGAGGGATATTGCTCTCTGGCCCTTTCATAGTCTACGTGTGGGGGAAGAGCAAAGTGGCACACGCACCGTGACGCACGGTGATAATATCTTGAGCTTGGGAAGACAAAATTTAGAACGGTGTGCTTCTCCTGACGGCACCAGGGGAACGCGCGGGACGCCGAGATAGCTGGATGTCCGAGATAGATGGAATTCGGCTGGCAGGGAAGCCCCAGTTATTCAATTTGCCAGAAATAACACCTGCTCTTGATCAATAGATCTTGGGGTGCACTCTCCGAGCTCCGCAGCGCAGTACTTCGCTCGTTACAGACGTCTGAGCGGGATGGCCGTTTTCCCAGACGTTATTAACGGTCCCAAGAGAAGGAGTTCTAAGCCGCAGTGACGACGCAATAACATGCGTAGCAGACTATACTTGTACCGGTGAGACGAGTCCAGGCCTGGTCAGATTCTGTGGGAAAAGTCGACGCAGAGTCAGGTGGTGCAAGAGGTGATCCGGGCTCGGCCGCGTTGGAGTTCGAATTTACCATGAACGCATCATGCACCCCTTTAGATATCCTGGTTGTGTCAGGGGTTATGATGACTCGACGCCAAAAGAAAACCCCCCCCCAAAAAAAAAAAACGCTCGGCATTTCGAACTTTTCAAGGGGTGTCACGCCAAAATTTGGCGGATGTAGAATTATCGAACTGGTTGAACCGTGTCACGGGTCACGCCTGGGCTCGTTTGGAACGAAATTCTACGGAATGTCAACTAAAATTCACGATTCGAACGGTATGCACCATATTTTTCATTGCTTGATCATTGTTTGTCCGGGCCGTAGGTGACGCGACAGGACACGTGAGGCACAGCCTCGTCCGATGTGGCTCGCCTTAAAGGGTTCCGTGAATAACTCCCCGGGAGTTCGTAACAGAGGTTAGTAACATCAGGGCCTCGGAGGGGGTTATTCACATATGTTAGTAACAAATGTGTTAATAACAGTTATTAACCTGTGAACAACAGTTATTTACATTGTAAATTACTTCGCAAGTGTAAATTACTTAAAAATCCCAGTTCACCTCCTCCGACTTTTTCTGAGTGGCTGGAGCTGTCTCAGGTTGAGCCACAGCAGTGGGGGCTGTCGATGCAAGGCTCGGAGGGGCGACGAGCTCGAGCAAGGCTGGTGCGGAGATGTTGATGTCCGGGTCAATATCGAATATGCACGCCGATTGCGCAGCCTCGCGCGCCTGGATCATTTCATCGTCTTCTTCATCGAAATCAGATTCCGGTAGAACGCGTCTGCCATCCGAAGCATTTTTTCAGCATCTCGCTGATGCTAGAGACCTCGGATTCCGTGAGGTCCATGTACTTCGGATCCAAGACAAAGGGTGATTCGGAGAATGCGTAGAATGCAGACGTGTCGGGATCCGCTATAGGCAGGGCAGGAGGTAAAATTGTTTCCGCTGGAGGGTAGGGCATATTTTCTGAAGGTCGCGATGAAAAGATTTGACGTGTGTACTAGTCACAGATGTGACACCTCGTGACGCCGAGATCAATCAAGGGTCCGGCGGGAGTGTATAACACATCCTCTGGCACGCTGAAACCTTGGGAAGTTATTCACAGTTATTCACACAATTTTTGAGCTCATATCAGTGGGCCATGTTATTAGCAGTTATTAACACGATGTTACTAACTGATGTTACTGTAGAGTTTCATTCAATTCGGATGTCACGCGTCACAGGGCCGAAAATTTCAGAAAATATTCGAACCTGTCACGGGTCACCGAAGGTATTTTCGAATGTGTCGGAAACGTCACAAAACTCGCAAAATTGGCCCAAAAAATCGAATTTTCGCGCGCGCAGCACGTTTCGGTCATTGGAGGGGTAATTGGGGCATTTTGTGGCTCATCTGGGATCTTCAGGCTGTTGGGAGGGTTAATAATTATGCTGGGGTCGATGGAATTGACCAAAAAAAGGGAACTTTTCTATATTTCATTGGGTCTCTTTTTGGCTGATTCTCTTAGCAGAATGCCCTACATTGACCAAGTAGCATGGTTTGAGAAACAAACCTGCCGACTTCAGGTGGATTTTCGAAATTTTTTAGTATGTCACACATCTCTCGACCCATTTTCGAAAACTCAGGTTCGAAAGTCGTGGTCACAGGTCACACCCCCATTCGAATTGATCGAAACTCTACAGTAGTAACATCCCAGTTGTTCACGGAACCCTATCGCCTTTACTCATGATCCAAATTCCCTCGTAAACTCTTCATGCACAATTCCATTCCAGTCCCATCGTGGTCACTAAAAATGACAAGTGCTTCCAAGTTAGCAACGTCATCTCGTGAGAGTGGCCGATGGACGGCACTCGGACACCCGCCGTCACACAAGCATCCGCGGGAAGAGACGTCCCTTCGCGCTCAGAACATTCCGTGTATTCCGTCTTCTCTCGTTCACTCGTCACATGGCTGCGTTTCTTACCAGATTTGGTCCAACTCCTAATTCCTACAAGATATGCCGTCGCTTCACTCTGGCTCTTTCATCACTCTTGAACCTAACCCAGTGTGGCCCGTGTAAATCTACAGGACAGAGTTGAGTTACAGACCGGGGCAGTGTTAAAAAGGCATGTTATCCGGTTCGACTTTCCATGGTTCCAGCTTTGCTACAGCACTTACGGCTTGTCAAATTATAACTGATTATACTGCCTCTAAAACTTTCAATCTCGTTCCGTACTTGCTTTCACCTTTCGAGTCATCGAAGTGCCCCTCTTGTATATTGTATTCGGTAGCTTGAATTCGTTATTGCTTACCTCGAGTGTCGCGTGACTGCCACTCTCCACCAAGTAAAGTTCAAGGTAAATTCAGAGTAGTTGAACGATGTCAATGATCTACATGGTAATAAGAAACCGTAAAGTCACAGATTTTCTCATCAATGATGAATTATATGCCAATCGACATTGGAACATCACTGAATTGTACAGGGAGAAGAAACATGTACACTCTTATTCGAGACATCTCTTTCATATACGAAGTATACTTATGTGTTCCATTTCCACTCCCTCCCACAAATATAAGCCACTCTCTTCGTGCTCTCTCTCTTGTAGGGGGCTCGGAGATAATCAGGTCCTTCGCAACTTCAGAAGGATCAAAACAATTCCAAACTATTCCCCTGCACTGTGCAAATTATTCCTGGCTTTTCAGTATGACCTACTCAAGAGCTTTCACGACGCACACCGCTCCTCAGAAAAGTCACTACTGGCTGCGTTATGCGATCTCATGCACGCCACGTCCTCAAAGATTGCGGGCCCTGTTATCATAATGAGCGAGAGTTCGCTATTCACGTGTACCCCAGAGGACATCCTGCGGTGGCAGCTCCACGATACGGACGAGAAACAGTTCATCTTAAACGCGGCCAGCAAATTTCTACGCCGCCCTGTTGGAATTCCCTCCCATGCTATCATCCGTGATCAGCGTGAGCAACCAGTCAAAGTAAACCCGTTACATCCATTGACTCCATATCCATGTGCTGCATTCTCTCTCTTTCTGGGCCGTTTCAATCCTGTACACTCAGCGTCTTCAACTCCGAATCCGCCCATTCTATGTATCTCGGGCGAACGGGAACCGCAATCGCTGCTGGGTATATACGAGAACGGTGGGAGTGGGACTCGCCCACATTAAGCAAGTCCCACCCCATCAGTTTCGCATCAAGAAATCAATATCGCCATCCGGGCGCGGATTTGGGTGTTTTCTGGTAGTGAAGGTGGTTTAAGGGCCCCTATTGAGTATTTTACGCCGGGGGACCGTTGTTCCCCCCGGACCCCTCCTCTAGCCTGACGGCATGTCAACAAAAATTAATATACATAGGCCGTTTGGGCCTTTTTTCAGCTAAATATTAATGCTCGTTCGGCTGTGCTACTTCCTCATGTAGGACTATCTCCGTTGGCTTTGCCTCTGTTCTGGTCCTGCCAGTCCTGCATTCCTGCCCCATTAGCGTGTCAAAGCTATTTTTGTGGTGTTTGACAGGTATCTCTCAGCTGACCCCAATAATTACCGCAGTCCACAGATGAACGCAGCTTCTCGCAGCAAAATTCTCACTGCCGCGTATATGCCTGTCCAAAAATTCACGCTGCACCGCAATTTTCTCACTAAAGCCGTATCCCCGAAGCATCTATAAAATATCAGTCTCATGGCGGCAACGATGACTGCTTGCTTGCATTCTCCCATCAACATTTGGTTGGATTTTCCGGAGCTGTGTTCACGCATCTGCTTCGGATTCAACTGTAACATTCATATCTTTGTCAATCTTGCCGCAAGACGTTTCGGTCAGCTCTGGCATATTCTTCTGTGCATCAAGTCGGGGCCATTGAATTCCCAGGAAATTTATTTCTCTCGTTGTGGATGTATGGTCCATCTTTCTGCGCTCTCGCTAGCCCTGATGATACATTCCATCTGTCTCAAAGATGACATTCATTTCTTCCATTTTTGTTTCGCCGCATGGCCCTGCAGGACATCGCTTTCCGCTACGACCACAACCTCTCATCCTCCGTCCTCCGGCTCAACGCACTCTAGTCGCGCAGCACCACGCTCATCCTCACACCTCACACTCGGGCAGACGTCCTGCCGAGGCGGTCTTGCCGCAGCGGAAATCGCCGTCGCCGAGAGCCTGCACTGTGTTGTACGCATCACGATGGATTGTGTGTCTGTCAGCGACGCGCAGGCTCTGCTGCCTTGGTTGAATAAGCAGCCTGCGCTGCAGCGGGTCGAGTTCCGCAGTACGCGAGGCATATTTCGATAGGGTGCCCAGCGGCGCGACCCACACGTGGACACGGTGCGCTTCCTGGAGGACGCGATGGCCAGTTTCCCGCACGTGGCGGGAGTCCTTGTGGGCGACAACTCTATTCTCCTCAGCCTCCTGCGTGATATCCTCAGGCAAACCCGCAGTAAAGCCATTAACGGTCCCGGGAAAGTTACCGCATGAAATGCTCTAGATGCTCTTGCCCACCAAATCATTAGAGTCGTCCAAAAACTGCTCGAGCACAGGCAAATCTGAATTGGCAGTCTGGCAGACTAGTATTGCGGGCAACGCATTAGCTCGGGTAATATGATGTGGCTGATTACACACAGGAAAGCGGCACAGTCGGCGTCAGGAATCAGAGACAGTCCGAGTAGGATAACGAAAATCGTCCACGGTCACTAGTCCCCACACAGACCGTCTGTGCTGTTTTGCAGCAAACCCGCACCCTTCCGAATATGGGGGGGGGGAGGGGCGGTGTCTGTACCCTGCTCAATGGCGACACATGCACCAACCCCCCCAGAGGTGCACTGTTCACTGTGATTTGGGACAGGGCAAGAAGGGAGACAAGTGCGATCGATGCAGCAACAAACATGATAAAAGAGAAGTTGGGTTGGAGAAGGGACAAAAAGAGAATGAGTTAGAAGAATGGTGGACTCGCACATGGGTATGAGCCTTTATACATGTCCTGCAGGATGCGCCAATGGAAGACGCCGCGAAGAGCTCATGCGCCGTGAGCAAGCCCTGTTCCATGCTTAGCCTGTCCTTTGATCCGTGCTCAGCCGAGGCACAGCCCCAACTGCTTTTGCTTCTTCCCACCACCTCGATCCTGCCCTTCCAGTCTCCAGAAGGCACATCAATTATTCGCTCCTGGATGCCTATCATTCTTCTGGCCTCTCTGCTGCTTATACTTGCCTTCTTTCTACTCTTATTCTTACTTATCCTCCATTCTTTCAGTGACCTGCATATTGCGTCGAGGGATGCGTAAAGCCTTGAGACGGTATCTCGCGTCGTCAATGGTCCCTCTGCCTCGGTCTTTGTGTTCGTACCAGTCGCTTCTTTCTGTTGCCAGGTTATTCGACTACAATTGAATGATGCATCTTCGGACTCCTCGAGTTATGTCTGTAGTGCCCGCAAAATAAGTAATTGCTCCAACACAAGTGCAAACCGACAATCTTTCCTGTAGGCTCCTTTCAAAAGAACGATTCAAGGCCAATGCTACCCACGAACCTTGGAAACAATTTTTGGCAATCAGGCCAAAAGGCTACATCCATATGTCGTCCTATATAGGTATAGGATCCGAGTTGAAAGGGCGCCCTTCTCCGCCTGCCTAATACGGACGGTGCTCCTAGAATAGGGCATCATAGGGGAGGAAAAGGGTGTCATGCCTGTGTTGGACGCGGTCGTGTACGTCGAGAACTTGCGGACTTTACCTTACATGTGACATGCTGTCATGGCACATGTATTGATATACTGTACTATTTCGACCAAGTATTCAGTCACAGGTCACAGAGCTGGCTGAGATGAAGACTTTTTAAAAGTGTCACAGGTCACCGAGATTTTGAATCGAGGTTGCCATCAATTTCGGCCTAAAATGGCTACTTTTGATGCGGAAAATGCCGAAGAATCGCCCAAAAAGGCAACTTGAATACTTGGCAAATGAATACTTTGGGTCACAGGTCACAAGGCACGAATACTGGGTCCAAATAGTACAGTACTGTGACATTGATGTGACGGCCCTCATTCGCTTCCACCATAACGGATCGCACTGAGGGTGCATATTGCTCACTATTATACATATTCATGATAACTAACGTACCTATAGTATTCCGATACTCACTCAGTTATACAGGTGAATACACTCGCTTCCACCATAATGGATTGCAGTGAGGTATTCCGATACTCACGTAGTTATACAGGCCAACAGGTTATGGGCCTTTAGTCTTGTGTTGACAACACAGACTTTTGGTACTTGTATACTACAGCGACATTCATACCCAGCGAGGTCACGGTCAGCTTTTCACGGACATGTGCAGAGCGCACGACGAGCAATTTTACTTTCCTCTCTTGCATCCCGGCAATCCCCCGATCCCTTGCTCTCCATGATGTTCCAACCCACACATTCGCCGAGCAACTTGCTAGTCAACAACACCTGGACCCACCAGATGGCCCGGGCGACGCATCGCACTTGCCTGTAACTCCAGACGACCAGAACACACATCCAGCCCTGCCCATGGCGCTGACGCTTCTGCACCCCCAGACAGTGTTCGACCTGACATGTGCACACACGGCAATGGCGGTGCACTGGCCCGTGTATCCTCAGCACGGGTTCCATCTGCAATACACGCTAAGGAAAGTACCTGTAATGCATTACGGTGGGTAGTTATCGCAGGCATCGATGCAACACGGTCGGATGATGGCCGTCCGACCAGCTATACCCGCATTGCAATGCGACCGTAGAAGCCAGCCGCTTATGTACAACTTTTATTAAATCTGTGCGGCTTGTCCGGCAGCCTCTAGCTTTGATGGCATCTGGTGTAGAAAATACCCTTTTCATCATCAACACTTGCCCATCAAAAAAAAGCCTTTGCGGGTCCCGGCGCAACATATAATCAGTCCTTAATCTATAATCAGTCCGTAATCTAAAAGAAATCCTTAGGTGGGCACCAGAAAGCAGGCCGAAACCAAAGCCTGCATACGGGAAGAAGAATCAGAAGAGCTGAGACGAGGGATATTGCTTGTCACTGCATTCAAGGAGCTCCTAGACTGAGACCTACACAGACCTACACTCAGTTTGTCAAGGATTGCGTAGGTCCTTGCAAGGTGAGTTTAGACAGCTACACACACTCTGTGTAGCTGAGTTTCGGCGTGACACAGGCTCCTAGACACACCTAGAAATGCCTAGATTCAGCTACACAGAGTGTGTGTAGCCGCCTACACTCACTTTGCCAGGACCTACACAATCCTTGACAAACTGAGTGTAGGTCTGTGTAGGTCTCAGTCTAGGAGCTCCTTGAGTGCAGTGTGTGCCACGTACAGTATACATTTATTTATTTAATGACCGTGGGAGGTAGGATCACCAGGGGTAGAGGTAAACCTCCAAAGGTCAGAGGTAAGGTCAAGGGAGGTAGGGGTAGAGGTTGAGGCAAAGTTGTACCTCCGGTTTCAAAAATCAAGTTTCTGAGGTCAATACCCATTCCCTGGGATAGGACTACCCTAGATATGACTGTTTAACACGTCAAATCAGACCCTGGAGGTTCACAGGCTCTCTAAACAAGAATACCTCTTAAATTACCTCCCAAGGTCAAGAGGTAGGGTCAAGGGAGGTAGGGGTAGAGGTTGGCCCTTCTGTACCTCTACCTTTACCCCTGGTGAACCTTAGTGGGAGGCAACCTGCCGTTGTGAGGGCCATGAAGAGGAGTTTCCGAACCGAGGAAGGGAGAATGAGTGAAAGGGAAACAAAATTGAAAGAGGACAAAGGCGGTCAAAATGCCAAGTCCCGCAGCACGTGACCGGCCCGTAACGTTGCCTGCCGACGGCACCTATCTGGCGCCTATTCGGGAACAGACTTGGTGGCGACACTCACATGAAGTGCAAGCCTGTTAACTGTATCAGTACAATTATATCAATCAGAATAGAAGAAGGTAGAGGTATTAAGGAAACAGGAGAAAGTATACAGGTAAGTAGAGGTAGATAACTGCTGCAAAGAGGTAGGAAATATGAAGGGTAACGATGAAAGGGATAAAGGTAAGAAAGATAAAAATCTAGATACAGCCAGCTTGAAAGGCTGTTTCCGGAAAGAGCGATCCCCGAGAAACGAGGAATCGGGAGATCCCGGGAGAACAGCCACGGCGGTCAAAGCGACAATGATTAGTACAAATCTAATCAAGCCTAAGCGGAGGGAAGGTATTAATAAACCACCATCAAAAACCGACCCAAAACGGAACGGGGGAAGCCCCATTGGCGGCATCAGAAATAAACAAGGAAGCTGGATTAAGGATCAGCAAAAAGGGGTAAAATCCCGGCATCCTGGCGGCAAAAAATGGGAATTTTCACCCAACGGCCGTATTTGGAAGAGGCCAGGCGACTATGGCCGCAATGCAATGCAGGTATAGTGGGCCGGCCGGCGGGACACCGCCCACGTTGTAATGTGGTAGTAGGCTACGACCTGCCACATTACATTATAGGTACAGTCCCTACATATACATGCTGCAGCACAATATCACCCTGCCTATCTGTTGCCTCAGTACGGTCCCCATCGCCTGTGTGGGCACCCTTGCTGCCTGCGCCGTATGAGACGCCCATGTCAGGTTCTTCGCAGCTGTTTGGCAACGCACATGGACCCCTGCACGTGCAGTATCACCACCCTCCATTCTGCCAACTCGCTCTCCCGCTGGCTTTCCCCAACACCTTCCCCCTCCAGTGAACTTCCATGCCTCGGCTCTGGTCATGTTGTGGACATTGGGTCGGTGCCGAAGGTATTCCCGTTCTCGACGGCGGTATGGACAGAGAAGGAAAAGCTCACCCTGGAATGCGGCAACTGGCTCCTATAGTCCCAGAAGCTCGCCGACCAGCTCGGCATGGTGCCTGGTGCATGGTGTTTCATCACATACAACAATCCCTGCCCGTCATTCCAAATGTACCCCACCCATTATTGTGCCTGGGTCGATACTGTTAGGATCACCCGGATCATTCAATAGTATACCCATTTGTATAGTATATATAGTAGACAAGCTCATAATGCATAAGGCCTGTTCCCTGCCAAAATGAGCTGAATTTGACCAAATCCTATGCATTATGAGCAATATACATTGTGAGCACCCTTCTACAGTGGCGAAAGGCATATTGGTGGATCCAAAAGCCTATGCGTTATGAGGATTTTTGGCAGGTATGCATTATGAGCCATTCTACTGTATAGCGGCGGTGTGGGTATGATGGGGCATCTTTTACACACCCATCTACTACGCCACCGCTCTGTCAATCTACATGACTTGGGATTGGGCCTCTTTGAGGCGGGTGCTGAACCTTTCGGCCCAGCTTACTTCTATGATCACTTGAGTAACAGACGGCAACGACTGTGGAACTGATCCGACAGACCGATGCCATCTCAGCCTGATGGATACTTTCTCACAGTGTATCAACTTGTCTGTCAGAGCTCGCATAAAAATTATTGAGAGCATTCAAGGAGCAGTTTAGATTGAACTGGCCATATCTGATGGTCCCAATTAGAAGCCCCCATAAGTTACAAAATACAATGTTATATGTGATTGATGCCATCATATTGTGTGTGATCTCGAAACTTGGCCTGTGCTACTTTGCCGCTAATATGAAAACTGCGACTATACATTCAATTTACTCGTTCAAAGTCATCCTATCATAAAATCAACTGTCCCTGTGTTTCCCCAACTACTACATTGCCTCGAGGCTTGACAACTAGAATACTTTCTGAGCCGACTTGAAGTTTGACGATCAGTATATGACACGGCGCCGACAAACAGGTATTGCTCAGCTACTGATGGCTCTGACAACTGATTAGTACGCCACTTGTATATGGCACAAAAGAACTTGTACAGTCAGGTGTTGTTGTCCGGATCGAACACTCCAAACCGCAGAAGGTAGTGAGGGGCAGGGACGACATGGAGGACAAAGCAAAGGAGGGAAAAGGAGGACTCGTAAACATGGCAAATTGATGTGGCAACCGATCCCGGGGGTTACCGCAATTACCGAAATTGATGTTGATGTCAGGACAGAAATACTCCGAGACCGCGAGACCGCGTAAGGTGGAAACAAGAAGACTGGGCCAAGACCTACTCAGGACCACAGAATGAACAAGAATTTTGGACTGTGGTGGGCAAAGACAGAGCTTGTTGTGGGACAAAAGGGCAAATGCAACTAACAGTCAATCAAGTATATTTATTGACATGTGAAAGTTGTGTGATGACTGTTGATGTATGACTAACAAAAGGGCGAAATCCATGATCTCCAGGGTAGCCAAACCTAAAGGTTCAGCAATAAACTGGTACAGCTTAGTTCGGGCGTTCAGTAAGAGACCTTACCAACATTACTCACTTACACTTTTTTAAGCTCCATTGTTTCAATTGAAACTATCTCATATTTTGATCGCAAAATATATACTACATCCACAGACTCTCTATGTCAACCGAGAGAGTACCACAACTCTCTGTCGAGCCCCACTCGACGACCAAAACCGAATTCTATTCGGCTCCCAGTGGTAGCGGGCAGGGCCCCGCTGGCGTTGGCTCACCCATCAGTGACGTGGCACTTCCGACTAAGCCATTGGGCTCGCCTACCCCACCCCACGGCGGGGAATCTCCTACTCAGGCACAACTACCTGAGTATTTCCGTATTCGTAGACGAAACCGGGCGCCCTACTTGAGAGACGCCTTTGGCATCCAATACAAAATTGTGAGCGACCGAGATCATAGTCGGCCTTTATCCCGTGGTTCACCCAGCGAGATACCCACCAGTCATAGTGCACTACTTGGGACACCTGGTGACGGGCCCAGCACTGAGTCGTCGATTACGACAGACAGTCTTCCATGTCTCATGTTCGACCTTGACCTGGACCAGCTGGGGAGGGTTCAAATCGCGCAGTTGAATGTGATTCGGAGACATATTGGCATGGCAAACTCGCAAATCATCGCGGCTTCACTGCTAGCTGAACATCAAGCTTCAACTGAGGACATTCAGGATAGTATATTAGCAATACGTGCTGAAGTACTCAGTAGAGTAGACTCATTGCGTAATGAGATTAACTCCCAACGTTTGAGACTGAATCGTGTCCTGGATGACAATCTGAGGATTGTATCGGAAACCGGTGTGTCTGGCGCCCAGATCAATGATTTGATACAAACCATGACCTGCAATGGAGGCGCCCATAGGAAAGAATGGGTGGCCGCCGCCGGTATGGAAGTACCTGCACTGTCCATGCAGTTGCATATTCCTGGGGAATTGCACACCGTCATCGACGCGGCCGTCCCACCTCGGGGATCTGGCAAAAGCCAGGAGGAGTTTGAGAAACACCATGAACGTGTTCCCACTCCCAAAGGTGGATGCCCCAAATGTGTGGCCTCGGGTCACTCGATTCGTCCCACCTGCCGATTATGCGTCAGTCGGTAGCGCTTCCCGTGTTCACCTGCGGCACAACGCCAATCGGGCAAACACTACACTTTGGGGCTGCCTCGGTGCCAACCTCAGCCAATCCCTTGGCTCGGCCTAGTCGGTTGAGGTTGGTCAACCTCAATTTGAACTTCATGCCGCTCCTCACTAACCATTATTAACACAAAAGGGTGAGTGATCTACTGATCTGGCACATACATCACAACGTGTGAAATGCCCCTCCAAATTAGGACATAACACCGAAAGCGACCCCCACTGTTTGTAACGTAGCACAACAATCATATCTTTCAAAATGTATTAAAGCCTTTCCTGACAAAAATCTACATCATTTGGATGTGTCTAGATGCCTGTAAACTGTATTCATCCATAAAATGGCCTTTTAAACCAATTTCACTGAATATATAATGTTTTTACAAGTTTCTGTCTATCACTAATTCCGTACGAATTAGCTGAGTATTTCTATATAGGTTTCATGTGAATCGGTGCAGAACTCACTGAGATATTTCGAATTCTTTGAAATCATCCCAAAATAGAAAAAAATTGATCCACGCCTTCGGTACTGCCAACGGCTGTAAATACACATAAAATACATGGCATCCTGGACCTCTGAAGTAGAGAATGTATAATACACTGTATAATACACTGTATAATACACTGTATAATACACCTTGTATTTTACAATCATTAAATGCATCATTTCCGACCCGGCACTATAGTAGAGCCTGCAAAAACTATCAATGTTTCCGTGGGAAAATAGGAAAATTATTACCATGAAAAGATTACTGTCCCATTTTTCGCAACACCGACAGTTCGCGCTGTAGTGCATTGTATATTAGTCAATGTTTGGTTGATGGACCACGACGTGGCCAATCACGTGCATTGTGGCTATAACTTATTGATGAGGCTCTCTGAGACGTCCCTCTTCAATCTTTGCCGTCCGCCGGCCTGCAATACGCCGCCTCCCCGCACTCGCACGCACGCACGTCCCTTGCTGGAGGACCATCCTCGCGACAACGATCCACGTCCTGCCGCCCCAGCATAGCCGAGAACACTCCTCCTCGACTTCTTCTTCCTCGCCTCCTTCTACGCCCGATGAGGACATCCCCCTCCTCGGCTCGTCTCCCCGCCGCCCCTCGTATCGGCTGGGGTTCAATCTACCGAAAACGTCGGGAAGAGCCATCGCGCGCCGCATGCACACGCGCGACAGATACACTGTCCGCCGATTCTCGCTGCTCATGAGGGCAGGGGACGAGGGAGAGAGGGAATCCAAGTGCCGCTGGGGTCATGACTCAAGGGACTAAGAGCAATGCTGACATTAGCTGGAGCTCGGAGAAACCAAATATAAGAAACGGTTCTCTAATCCTATATTCTTTTCCTCTGTGCGCCCCGTTTCCGTCCTCGAAGAAAGAGACGCAGAAAGAGACAAGACAAGATGAAGCTCAATCTCTTACCGTTACTCCTCGCACCCGCACAAGTCCTTCAAATCCCCAAAATCTCGCGGCAGGGACAACACCTCTACTCCGACGACGGTTCTCGCTTGAAGGGTATTGCGTCTCAGACGCAGGATCGTCTTTTCTTTTGTTGGTATCCTATAGGCGAGCAGAGTTAACGAACTACTCGCACACAGGCCTGGTAGTCCCCGGCCCCAACAACCCCCTCAACCAGCCGTCCACTTTCGTCGAACAACTCGCCGACAGCACGTCGGTGTCAACGCCATCCTCCCCTACGCTGTCGGCTCTTCCTTAAACCATGATAGCTGTATGTAGGCTTTGAGCGGGCAAGGATATACGTGATATTGAATCTGACGCTGCCCCGAAATGGGATTGATACGACGGTGCCGGCGTGGGGGTCAATGTGTTGGATCAGGTGTGTGGGCGTACCTTCTCTCCATTCTTTCCCTGTTCCTTTCCTCCCTCACACGTATCTGTGCGCTCGTCTCTTTGTCTTGCCTTTACTCTTCTCTTTTCCTTTTCTCTTCCTGGTCGTCTTGCTTCACTTCCGTGCTATGACTCCTCGCGTCGCGCTTTTATGTAATTTCAATACCTTCGTCTCTCTTTTTGCACCGGTGAACCGTGATGCGATCCGCACAACCGCAGCGCCCACGACCCCATGGATTCTGCATCTGCGCGATGAGGACTCTCGCGAGACGTGAAGCGTGCGCTGCGGGGTGTGCTGCCACTGCGCGATGGGGTAGTTTGCGACGAGTGAGCCGAACACAACATTGATTGTGAGGCGCACGATGCGATGCGAATACAGAACTAGGCGCAAAACATCGAGCACGCAGTTGCGGACGGATTATGCAAGGGAATGGCAACGCTGCGTGACGGTCAAAGACTTGCAGTCGGGGTCGGCGGCGCTCGTACATTGTTGTGCCGCATGACGCTGCATCGCAATTGTGGGCACGGTGGCGCGGATGCGGACACCAGAGCACGAGCGGCCCTTGTCCTTGTGGCAAGGAGCTGCAAGCAGGCGAATGTCTTGACTGTATGACCGAACTAGACATGTTCAGCAATTTGCAGAACTTTGAACCTGAACGCGGCATCCCCTTCAGTTCGGTCCAGGTTCAGACTGATTTCTGAACCGAACCCACCCAGCACTAACGATTCGGGCAGCGTCGATTGTCGAAAAGGGCCCGCCCAACTGAGACAGGCCGGCCCTACCGTGTATAACTAGAACTTTGGCTCCTCTCAGCATGAAATGTTGGATATCTAGTTCGATAGGCTGTGCATAGAGGTATTCCATGGCAGCTGCAGGTAGAGAAAGCTTCCGGTTGTCAGGACTATCAAAGCTACCAAATCAATCTAAACAATCCAGTACAAGACGCAACGTGCACGTATATGTTGCTTGACGTCCCCACAAACTACATCTCTGTGCGCACGCATAGAAACTCACCTTTGTTGGTTTTAGAGCCTAGGGACAAAGCGAAGCTCAGTGACCCTCTGCAAACACGCAGAGGTCTCGATTCAAAGGCTACGGTACTTATACAAAAAGGGCTGTAAAACTGCTGTGGAAAGAATACCAAACTAGTGAGCTGTAGACATGGGCAGTGTGTACAAAGCTGTTAGAAATTCAACAGCCTGTCAAAGAGGCAGTTCAACAGTGCTTCAATTGTCCTTCCTGTCAGGAACTGGCCTATTGTTTTTCAACCAACGCCAGGTTCTCCCAACCTGGGTTGCCATTCCCCGAACCACCAGGTTACGATTGTAACCTCCTCCATCTGGCGGGTTCGAATTATCCCTCACAACCGGGTTATCGTAAAAGCCCAAACACTCCTCTGCAATTAACCCTAACGGCGGAAATTCCGTTAGGAGGGCAGGGCCCTATCAAACCAGTCACCCTAACTTATGGTGTTGTATCTGACCCCTGCTCCTAGCTTTACGATCGAACCCTATAGTATAGAGTATATAAACCTACGGTAGAATCCTTGTACAGTAGATTCTGCCTCATCTAATCACCGGTGTTACTTGGGCTTGACTACTGGTTGTCTCTCCATTGGCTTCCTTCTGGCTTGCGACCTTTCGCATCGCCTGCAATCCAACCACTATTTTCCTCTGCAGATATCACACCGCATTCGACTCCTTTCACACCCCGCCACGGATTAGTCTCTGAAGGACCTGCCCTTCTAACAAAGAGGCTGTGTGATTGATACTACTCCTCAGTGAGCGCACCAGTTGCTAGTTTTGAGTCAGATCCCAGCTGGGATATTTCACTCCGGGTTCTTGTCAAGCCGACCTAATAGGCCGTTGCTGACACTTCCAACAAGCTTAATCAAAGATTGTTGCTAGGCGGTCACAAGCCATGACCGTGCTTGTGCCTGTGAGTGGGCATCAAAATTGAGAACAAAATTTCACCAAGTTACAGCGAATTTGACTCAACCCATAATGGTCATATGTGGGTAGTTCCCGGTATGTTCGCATCACATCTATCGCGCCGAATTCGTTGTCATGACCTCAAATTAATCCCCACCCATGTTGTTGCATACTTAGCATGCTGACAGTTCTAATGTTTGCCGGCTAAAGCCTGAGCAGACTTTCACCTTCGCCTACGGAGTTGCATGCAAAATCATCTGGTTGTATTCTATCCTCGTCTACTTATGGTCCGACCGCGGTATTTGACAGCTGTATTTTTAACCGTCTCGCGCTCGAATTCTTTCCTGTCGCATCTGTTTCATTCAACCGAGACGGTCTTCAGGCTGGTATATATACAAACCCTCATACAGGTATAGTTGGCAGTTCCCACAAATAGGCCAGAAGGTCGGGCGGATCTCAATCACTTCCTAACAACCGCTCCAGCCTTAAAAGAGTGCTGCGCTTACTTCTCCCTCAACCAGCGAAGTTCACACACCAAACCTACATCCAATGCTCGCCTTCCTCTCTCTTGCCCTCACACTCCTCCTCGTCGACATCGTGCACAGTGCCCCCAGCGCCAACCGCCCCGGTATCGATGAATGCATGGGTATGTTTTTACATTCACATCTTCCCATAATCGATAAGCCGACACATCTCCCTCTCCTGTGGGCTGTCCCAATGGTGCCCTCGAACAGGACTTGGATGCTCGTACGGTGGTCATATCCGAGAGGCATGAATGTGGGTTACAACTTGCAGTTTCCTGTGACGGAGGAAGATATTGACGCCAACGCACGCCGCACAGATGTTCATCGTGCTTTCGAGAGCGATATTGATCAAGACCCACCCATACTATAGTCCGTAGTTTACCAACTGTACTCTTTCGTTGAAATCGACGTGGGGTGTTACCCATTTGACCCGTTCGACATCTCGACAGGGCCCAGACTGAGCGTGACGGAGGGCCAAAACTTCGACATCCACCTGAAGTAACACAGCTTCATTGGTCGTGGATACCAGTCTGAATCGATACCAAGAATATTTGGATGTCTGCACGGATGCATGGGGCCGCGCATCGAGCACGACGAGCCCGAGCCTCGAGCGGCTCGAAGGAGAAGGCCGGCGTGGAGGGACAGGTCGCGGAGTGCGTTCGCTGGCTGGAGGATGAAAGAAGTTCGTAAGCATGCATGTGGATTTGGAGAATGCAATGGGTTACTTACACCTGAATCTGAGACTGCCGCCCTTGTCGATTTTTCCTGTACCGTTCACCCAACCAGCATCTCCCTTCTGGCTCCGCTGTCACCGTCTAAAATGATCAGTTCAATATCACTGGAAGATGATCACCGCGTTTGTGACTGGAATCTGTCTTGGGACAACAACTTCACATATCCGACGAAAATGCCAATCAAACTGGGATCTATCCGTCATTGTCCTGGTGCAGAATACGAACCCACCTTCGAAGTTGCATTTTTGCCAAACCTCACGGTGATTGATGAGAGAGGCTTCAATTATCGAGGAATGCTGGAATTCGTGTGTTCCGCTCAGTGCTTCATCGCTGTCATTTCATTCGAGTTCTCAGTATAACATTCGAGCAAGAAACCTCGTTTCAAGAGAATGGTTGGATTCGGTATGCTTTCCTATTCCCTTGCTCGCCTATTAACGATCAAATTAGTGTAAATTCTGCTTGCGTCGAGGAGAAATATCGGCGTCGGGTATACTCCGATAAAGGCATTGTATCACCGTTCCCTTCCTAAGTTCGTGATTTAGCGTTTTTCCACGCGCAACAATGATTGTATCAGACGCACTGCGTCGGGCTCGGTGAAAGTGACGCCAGTGACGCCAAGTGACGCCAAGTGACGCCCCGACTGACGCCCCCACTGGTTTTGGGGGGCGTCAATTCTGTCACGTCACGCATCGAGTGCCGCCCTCAGTGCCGCCCCCTAAATTTTAGTCAAACATTTGGATTGGTGTAGATTTCAGTAGGGATCCCCATCGTACCGTATACGGCTACAGCCGTAAGAATTACGGTCATTATGGTCGCCCAACCGGCCCTAACCGTAACCGCAGATTGTCAGCAATGCTTGTAAAATTCCAAGTCCAGTACCGTACTCATCATTTGCATCAGTAAAACTACATGTTTCTCTCTGAGGTGTTTGCACTCTGGGGAAAGGTCTTTGCACTCTGTGGGAAGGTCTTTGCACTCTGAGCAGGTCTTTTGGTGAACTCTGTTACTTCGAGAACTCTGTGAAATTGATTCCCATATTTGGAAATGCCAAAGTCCTCAAACACCTCTGACTCTGAAAGACTTTGCGGAAGACAGAGTTCTACAGGTGAGTTAAAATTCAATTTGTGGGTGATGGTCTGCAGGCTTGTTAACGTGATACGCCACATAATCGTGATAATCTTCAATTATTTTCCTAATCTCGCTTATTGTGTCCAAACACAACGGCACACACTTCCTGAGGTAGGCTGGTAAGCTTAGCTCGAGGTTCTGCAAAAGCCTGCCAAGGAAAGATAGCGGTCGAGCTTTGAATCTTTCTAAGTCCAGCATCAAAGCCACTTGACAGACAGATTGCATAGAAGACGAAGTCTGACAGACAGATTGACAAGTTACAGATTGACAGGTTCGACGGACATATAAAATGGTTCAGGTCTCTGCCGTGACGACAGCTTTTTTCTTTCTTTCCGCCGCCATCTCCCTCCCTCTCCTTTGTCCTTTCCTGTGTGCGCAAGTCATGACAGCTCTTTCAACCTGATAACTAGTTCCACCAGTAAGTGTTTCGCTCTCTCTCTCTCTCCACTTCTTGTCTCACTTTTCCAACTCAGCTGGATGTTGCTATGTTTTTGTTTTTCCTCAACTTATTGTATGGTGGTGATTTCATTCTTCTTTTCACTCATGTACGTGTTTTCTCCCATGTTCGGCACAAAGCTGATTTCTTGGCTTTATGAGATCATGATCATTCATGCTTCATTCTGATTGTCAGGATGTTTGATTCCTGTGTGTGGTTTCCTTTGACATCGCGGGTACTTTCTGACTGTTCTCTCGCAGGTGTCTGTGTCTTTCCGTGTAGTAAATAGATTGAGCATAAATGTGGTGTGCTCGGCATCTGTAGCCTTGTCGGATGTCGAGCAGATCATTTAATTCAGCTAGCCACATCTATAGATAGAAATTGTATTGCCATTTCAAGAATATATTCATTAATTATTGCGCTATGAATTGTATTTAAGGTCTTTTGAGAAGAACTGTACCAAGTTTGTGGAGAACTCTGGCGAGAGCTTAGGTTCTCGCCAGAGTTCTTTCGGAACTCTGCCAAGATGTAGGTCTCTGTAGGGTTAGTTGAACCTTCTCTGTAGAGATCTCACATCTCTGGTTTTAGCGGATCTTTGAGGTCTTTGGGAGCTCTGCAAAGACCTCAAAGACCTCAGAGAGAAACTTGCAGTTTTACTGATGTGGTGCGTTGATGGCCAGTGGGTCTTGACGTCGAGTATGAGCATGTGGACCCACACAAGAACATTTTGCGGCAACAGGATGCTGCACCACTGCTGGCGGTGCTGAGGACTCGATCGAACGGCGCGAATCACCTTCCGAAGCTCCAGAAATGTGTCAGAAATATTTTATAAATAAACTTTCGAAGTAACTGCCAACCTTGCGTATAGACGCCTTGATTCCGAGAGGCATCGGCGTAGAGTCCTCGTCCTCGTCCACGGCAATGGCCTCTTCCGACTCGTCAATATCTTCGCAATTTTGGCGCGACAGTAACAGACTCCTGATAGGCAGTGGCCCGCTCATTCTTCTTCGGCTTCTCTAGCTAACAAGAGCGCGAGCCTTTGATGCAGGGCAGACAAAAATAATGTGAAGTATTTACCGAGTCTTCCGTCATTGGTTACATAGTGCGCGACTATGGCAAGAAACACATACCCGTTCGAGGGCGTCCAAGCATCCAGAGATATCGAATGATGTGGCTGTTCCATCCAACGGTATAGGTGAGACCGATTTATTGGTGTTATTTTTTTGGCTAGTTTTAAAGCAACAAGGATGCATAATTATCTGACCCAGTGGCATAACCTTTAGCAAGCAACATAGCATTTTACTCATAAACCATCCCTCGTGAGTGACGCCCTTAGTGACGCCGACTTGACGCCAACATGTCACATTGACGCCCTGTCACATGTGAACTGACGCCCCCCACTGCCGCCCCCCACATTTGGACTGCCGCCCCCCGCGCTCAAACGTGACGCCCCCGGTGACGCCCTCTTGACGCCCTGTGCCGCCCCCACCGCCGCCCTTTGACGCCACATTGCCGCCCCTTGACGCCCCAATGTGCCGCCAACTGACGCCCCCACAAGATATATTTCGGCGAAATTAAGCTCATGTGGGGGGTTTTCATTGCTCAAATACATAGTAAGGAGTGTAAGGAGTTCATTAGAAGACACGGAAAGCTCCTAAAGGCAAACCCACACCAAATAATTTATGTCATTGCCGCCCCACTGACGCCCCCCGCGGCAAAGGGCGTCAAAGGGCGGCAGTGGCGTCAGTTTCACTTTGCCCCACTGCGTCAGACTCCTAGCCATTTCGCAGGATATACTGTCAATCGTGATTCTCCGCATTTTCCCACAAAACCCATAAATGAAAATTCAGAGAACAGAGAAACTATAGCGAAATCAAGAAGCACTATCACCCGCTGACCACCCTTGCCTTCTTCGACGACGAGCCGCCACATGCGTCGTCCAGATCCGGAGAACGGGCCCGCTTCCCTGTAGCCTTCACCTCGTCATCACTGTCCCCGGCCGACTCGGATGTATCGTCCGGATTCTCATCCTCGCTCCCAGAGTCATCGTCGGGCTCGGCCTTGAGAGCAGTAATGACGCGTAGGGCATTAGCTTCGCCATTTTTCACGACCGTAACAATCGTGGCCTTAACGGTCCCATCGGCGTTTGGTGTATCTGTGGACAACGTTCAATCTCAGCCAGTGGAGTCACAAAATACCAAACGACTCACAGATCTTGGCCATGGCGTCTTTCGCAGCCTGCGATCCACTGCTCTG
The DNA here is from genome assembly GCA_029204075.1 of Mycena capillaripes. NCBI lineage: Eukaryota > Fungi > Basidiomycota > Agaricomycetes > Agaricales > Mycenaceae > Mycena > Mycena capillaripes. The sequence continues at coordinate 4,298,540 of JARHKZ010000003.1, read as the reverse complement.
GATAGACGTATGCCACTCGTGCAGTTTGTCGTCCAGGTTGCTCGCTGTTGCGGCCCTCTTGTCCGAATATTGAGTGATGTGTTCAGCTGCACTGAGGGTGAGCGGGTGTACACGTTTGTGATAATACACGCACAGGCAACGTCAAACATGAGGTTCCGCCCGTCAGTGTTGTACTTTGCGTAGGCTTTTGCGAGGCCCGCCGCCTTCGTGTAACTTTTCTGCAAACCCATTGGATACACTTCAAGCCTAGGCGAGGAGACGTACGAGCAAATTGTTCTTCATGACATTTGGGTTGAACACCCCCCCAGCTTTATTGTCACCTGCATACGCACTGAGCATCAGAGGGTGGCGCACGGGCATTTGAAAGGAAAGCGAACCGAATAGGCCGGCTAGATCTGATAGGGGATAAATGAGAGGGCTGGCGTTGTTTCTTCAGTCTCACTTACTACTCTCGTCGTTCAGAATATCGATGACATCCTCCTTGGTATTTGCCAAAGCAGCGCACAGTGCCTTTTGGATCCCCAGGTTAGGATGTCAAAACGTGGTGAGCTGACTAAACGGACCGTCAAATCTGCCCCCTTGAGCTTTCTGGATTTCAAGTACTTCAAAAATTCATCGGCTGGGGAAATAGTTAGGTGCTGACGGTCGTGCAAAGGTCTGCTGCTTACGCTCCACTAGATGATCACCTGTTTTTTTGAGGTGAGTATGGGAACTGGGCAGAGACTGGGGATGCGACTTACATTGACACAGCCCCTGATGTAAAGCAACGCAGTCTGTGTACGTCTCTGTGGTGGTGGTCGTAGGGTCAAGAGGGTCGTCGGGGACTTGCATCGGGAAATTGTTGCTCTCGCATGAGTCGCGATAATCACCGGATTTGAGCTCCGGAGCACTCTTGAAGCATGATCAGAGGCACGATCTTGGACAGTGTAAAATCAACACACTTGTGTTCTGAAGACACATGCCCCGTTCGTATTAGCAGGAACCCTGACCAGAAGATTTTTGCCGCCGCCATCCCTCTTGAACAACGTGGTGAGATTAATGCTCGGGGCTGGATGCAGCGGGGTTGGACGCAGGTCAAATGAACGGCGAGCAATATCGGAAAGAGGGCCACCGAGTTTTCCAGTATCCATTGCGAAAGCCTTGAAGCTGGAACTAGCACACTGCAGGGCCGTATCCTGGGTTTTTCCAACGCTAGAGCCAAGTTTTCCACGCGTCGCAAATGCCTCCGCGTCCATAGCTTCCTCTGCCGCTTCGGACGCTGTTACGACATCTGCGTCGGTCTCGAGGCCGAAGCCCAACAATTTAAAGATATCCGAATCCTTGTCGATGGTTTTGGCCAGTGAAGCAACATCCATGGCCTTGGATATCAGACCGAATGTATCTACGCCACCGACAACGAGATCGGTGACCTCGCCGACTATAAATTGTAGGTGTAAATCCGGAGGCTTTAAATTAGATGCTCACGTACCTCCGGGGACGAAACTGAGAAGGGCAAGCTATAAACACTTTCATCAGCACTGAATATGTTCCGGTGTCAAAACATACAGCAATGTTGGCAAATATCTTTAACACGGACTCTGATGGTGCGATTATTAGTTCTAATTATAACAGAGAAGTGACCGGGAACGAACCTCTTGCATGAGCCTGATCAAAAGCGGCTGGAATTGGGTTAGCATGGATGTGAAATGACATCATTTGTTCCCAACCAACCTTGAAGCGCTTCGTCATGTTGAACCTGGAAGGTCGTTGTTAGGGCTGGTTTTCTATGAGCGACCAGCGACATACCTCTTGAATGTATCCTACCATATTGGCAATGGTCTGATTCCCAAGTGAGATTGAGGTAAGAGTCGTCTGGAACGGATTGGCTTCTGCTTGGGAGGTGAAGTAAGAACGTGACAAACCTGAAGCAAGACCATGAGCGGCGACGGATCTGAATCCGCAATCCCGGCAAGATCGGTGAATCTAGTCACAGCATCGTCTTGTATCGATGTCAGCGGGGTTGCGAATGGGGAGGGACCGCAACCTACCGGTACTTTGAACGAAATTGTTGATGGTAACTTTTGGGTCCGTGAAGAAGGTGTCCGGATTGATAAGTCGGAGACCAGACCTATCAACGAATGTGAAGTCGACTCCATGCGGTCCGGGATTGGCTTACCAGAGTGTGCGACAATTCTCGGGCGGATCGTAGGGATCAGGGTCACTGCTGTCTCTGGTGCATATGCGCTTGGCTGGGGCGCTGTTCAAAGTTGCATTTCCGACATTTCCGACATTTTGACTTGGCCCACACGGGTTGGTGGGTTTGCCGCATGATTCCGCTGGTCGGATGAGGCGTCAGAAACTCAGGGTAGGTATTCAACATGTGAGACATACCCAGCCGCGATACATAGAAGCTTCCCGGAATCAAATCATCCAGATTGACCCCGCTGGAATCATTGAGATACTGCTTGAAGCCGTCGGCGTCGTCCAAAACCCAGTCAACTTCGGTGTATCCGGTCAAATGCGGGCTCGGATTTAAAATCGTGCTATCCTCGATGATCATCCCGGGGCAATTCACTGGATTTCCCAAAACCCTTGCGATAACATTAACGGGAGTTAATTCACACAAAGGAATTCACGCACTCGCAATGCCAGTACTTGTTCCCTATTCCCGTGAGATTCGCAAGCTTCGGCCTGAGGTCAGAATTTGCAACGCCACAAACAGGAGTGGGCACGCACATTGTAGTTGGCGGCCTTGCCTTCCCAAGTCTTGTACACATTGAAATCGTCGGCCGCAAGTTCGGACTCTGTCAAAAACAGCCGAAGCCGATTGCTGAGCTGGCTTTGAATCTCAAGCGCGCCGAGAAGGAGTGCGTGAAATGTATCCGCGGCGGTCAGGAAAGGATAATCGCCAACAAGCTGCGTGGCCACATTATCCTGTGCAGGTCAAGTCAGCGTGCTGGGCGAGTATATCTTGAACGTGCTCACATAGACTCCATCCTGTAGATAGCCCGTACTGTCCAGGGCGTCGATTGAAATCGCTGCATCACGAGTGTGAGGTTAAATCAACAGGGAAGAAATGGCGACTCACAGGCGACAATGGCTTCTACTGTGGGAAGCAGCCCTCCAGGTGCATATATTCCACCTGTGAGATCCCCCAGTGTATTATCTTGATCTATACTGAAAACTTTATATGCGTGTCAAACGCTGCTGAGCTACATGGCATATACAAGAACCTACCACTGACTCCGCCCATACAGAGGTTTTGGGAAAGGAGCGCCCGGGCTGAGACAGACCAGGGAGACTCAGACGCCATGCTAGAGCCATCGTTCATAGTCAGCCATTGGACCCGAGTGTCCTCATCCCAGGTCAAGCGAGTATAACTGCCAACCATCCAGTGAGGCGGGAATAATAGGACACAAACGAAACCTACGTTTGGGATTCATATGCGTAGTTGTTGATCATTGAGTCGACTGCATAATAGGGAAAAGTGCCGGCCGGGGCCGCACAGGAGCTGTGTAATGTAGAACTTCCCAGCGGTCTGAAATATTATGAGTTTGTTACTGGAACTCAGCAGGAACTCATCGAAACCTGGAGTAGAAGGGAACACCGAAAAGCAATAGCGTTGGCGGCATTCCAGCGGTCTGGGCCTTCTTAAGGGTAGCTTGAATGACATCAATTTCGTTGGCGTCATCTCCCGTGGTGGAAGGCTGATGCGTGAGCAAGGAAACAAATTCAACTGGGGCGTGGCGTCAGCGGAGAGTGGTAGGAACAGATATGGGACTTGCCTATCTTTGACAACCCTGTGGTGATCTGGTAGCTCATTTAATAAGAGAAATCGAAATCATGATAAGCCAAAGCACGCACAGTGTTGACACCGGACAATGACCTTTGGAAGGATGAGATTCTGCCAGGTGTGTTGGTTGAAAACATACCAAAATGCGGTGGGGGTGGATAACGAGAGCAGCTTGGTGCCGAGCCCAGACTTGACCGTGGTGGCTATAGTGGAAAACTGCGTCGCGGATATACAGGTTGTACCGATGCACGGGGTCCATTCGATGTCAATTCCATCGGCGCCAGTACTGCCGTATTGCATCAATCAGATCAACAGTGGGGAGAGAAGGGAATCTTCCACGCACGATTGCAACAAGGTTAAAGCAGATGTTCCGAACTTGGTGCGAGCACTGCTCGACGTGGCGATAGCGATGAGCGGTGACGCGTCCCCACCGATTCCCCAGCCTCCAACTACAAACGTCTTAAAGATTTTGATGGTGCACGAGGATGCTGTCGCTTACTTGCAATGAACACCTTCAAATCCGGTGCATTCGCCTTCAGCGCAACAATAGCTTTGACTTGCGCGGTCTGGTCTGCGGTCAAAGACACTACACCAGCTGAGGTGATGGACGCGTAGGCATAGATTACATGCTGGAGCACTGCGTTTAGATTGGGCGTCCTGAAAGCGCTCGAAACACTCACGGTAAACGTTGTTGTATCGATTGCGTTCGGGCCCCACGGGAGACAAGCACGAGTTGCGGCACTAGAAGGCTAAGATATCAATGGTTGAACCATCGTCGAAATAGGCTTCGAAGTCGCACCTTCCCATATAATAGCCGACGACTTTAGGGGATACTTTCCCAAGGCAATCTGCATACCCCGCGATGGAGGAGAAGGTCGCCACTCCAGTTCCATTTGTGACATCGCGTAAAAAGAGACTGGTATAAGAGTCTGTTAGCTCTCCGTTGACGCCGACGTTCGGATCGCTCATGAACGGATCTTGTTCATGGCCTTGCCAGTCAACCAGGAGATTCGTGCCGTCGTTGGACAAATGTTGGTATCGACTACCCGCCGGACTGTTCCGATCCCTGAGTGGAAAATGAAATAAAATCCAGAGGATTATCGGGCATAGCGCACCATCCAAACTGCCACACAATGTCCGATAGAGAACCATCTTTGGCAAAATACTAGATCACGATCAGAACAGGGCCATTCAACTTGTCAAGTCGACCTACAGGTTGATATTCCACCTGATCTGAACCAGCCGTGAACGCCTGCGGTTTACTGGATGAGTGAGTGCCCCAGTGGTGAAAAAATTCATCTACTTTCAACATGTAGTTTCTGTAAAGATAATTATGAGTCATTGACAAAAAGAGACTTGGAAGCGATTGCGCCCACCGATAGAACACATTCTGCGGCCCGGTTGCACCGCTCCACTTGCTCGCCTTGCTTCCAGTCGACCTGTAGAAGTGTGAGATTGTTTTTCTTTAAATCAAGACATGGGCCCAACGAACCAATATATTGGGGCCCAAGTGCCGCCTTCAGAGCTCCCACCTACAAGAAATGCTGGATGACTAGGGCAGGTACAGTCACATGACTCAACGCACCCTCTCCTCCGCAATGGTTCAGGCAGCTATGAACCATCAAGTAAGTTCGTAGCAGCATTGACAACGGCAACATACCTCCCAGCTCTATGGCTGTACGGCACAGAGACAAAGTTCAGCTCGAGCAAATTATGGCCTTCGTATCCTCCATGCATGTTCATGTCATTGGTCATGTTCTGCATGGTAGCCACATTGCGCATCGCACACCTAAACTATAATTAAGACCGTAACATAAGAGAGGTTCAAGATGGATGCCATACCACTGGAACGTGAAATGGCGCAGATTTCTGTGGAGATCGCTCAACATGGGTCCATGGGGAAGGAGGAAGATTTACCTGAGCGTGTTGTTATAGTACAAGCTGTCCCAGACGCGGCTTCCTCGAACGTATCCGTTCCCACCGGCACCCTGTATAGCGTTCGCATACACAGTGCTACGGGAAGGAAGCAAATGCGAACCTTGTTCCAAGACCCTGAACTATCGTCAGCGACACCCTCAATCCCCCGGAAAATCAAACGCACCGTCAAAATAATTATCCTGGATCTGAAGGTACCGCGCAGCCTTCATGAAATAAAACAGTCAGACACAATTTTTGGCGTTGGCGGACTGCGACGTACCTCGGTGGCGATCGGATGCGAGCCGGTCATACTATGGCCGACTTAACTCAACTGTGAACGGAAACATGTTTGAAAGGGACGTACAACGTCCGGATATTCCGGACCCACGAATCGCGCGCGTAGCGGAAGACGATGCCCTATGATGATGATGTCTTATTCAAAACTTGTCGACGTACAAGAGTAAAGCTGAAGACGCACATGCATTGCCTTCGCGGGCTCCATGTTCCCGTAATTGTCCGTCGCTGAACACAATCCCGTGTTGATTTGAAGTAGGTAGCGTTGGGACTGCGCGACTTACTAAGCGAGATGTCGAGATCCGGCATCGGCTGAGTCATGTAGAGGTTCTCAATCCCAACATGATGCACGGGCTCTTCGATTGGCATGACCTATTCTGAGTTAGGTCGTGGAAGGTCCGGCGTCTAGATCGCACACACCTTGGTATAAATCGTCTCCCCCTGCATCTGCGGCGACCCTCCCGTGACAGAATTAGTGTACACATCGAACTCAAGCTCGTGGTCGAGCAATATGTAGTGCCCCAGATCGTCGTCGCCCTCGCCAGTAGCTGTGAACCAGTCCTGAAAGCCGAGCGTGAGTGAGTGGAGTGTAAATTTGGGTCGGATGTTGCCTACCTGGAACATGTACTCGTTCTGATAATAGTCCTTGTCTTGGACTTGCCAGCTGTCGTAGTCTGGTGCATCGAATCAGTAACTATTGCTGTGGGCGACTGCGTATGAGACTGCACCGTAAGATCGCACTGGAGCGCCTGAGGAATTGGCAACGGTATGAACAAACAGCGACATTTATTATACGAAGAGTCTTACCGATCCAGATATCGGAGCCGGGGTGTGCACCCCAGGAACTATTCTGCGTGTCGATATAGACTTTCTTGGTGCTGAAGAAGACGGGGAGAAGAAAGTCAGCGCCGGTAGTGACATGAACATATATTATGGTTACCCAGCAAAGCCTGCAATCTCCATCGTCTGATCCGCCATGTAGCCCTTGACTTTCTAGAAGTATATCAGCGGGGGTAGTCCGCAAATGACATTCAACCAACCGAATCGTTTCTGAGAACCATGGTAAGTCCAGAACGCGAGCATGTAAAGAAGAGACTTGCCTCCAATGGTAGTTCACAGTCCCGTAGAAGAGGTCGACGCGATTCGGGGGTGCCAGGGATGCAGGGGTTTTGAACTTGTCTGCAATGCCTTGACTTCCGACGCGGAAAATGGATCTTCCGGGCCACAACCTGCAGCATTATCAGGACCAAGGACCGACGAGGAGAGTGCGAGCCAAGGGAGGAAAGCAAACATACCATCCACCTGTGACATTGCCTGTGACCTGTTTCTCCCCCGAACTCGTGTCGGCGGCCTCCGTGTATGACCATTTGAATATTGTGCCATCGAGATCCCACTATAATGACCACATTAAATTAGAGGGATAGCGGCGACGGAGGGTGGTTCTTACCTCGTCCTCGCCTGGCTCGGTGAGGACATCATAAATAGTATTAGAGTCTGGACTGAATGAAAGGACTGTGCCGTCGCTGGGGTCGTTTCCGGCCCCACGCAAAATTAGATAATTAGAGGAAAGATAGATGGTATGGGAGAGATTGATTGTCCCCGCGGGGAGTTGAATGAGTGTGAATGCGTCTTCACTGCCGCCATTTTCTGGGAAACGCAGACGAGTGAGACGACTGAGATCACTGCGATATGCGTCTACTTGCCGTTGATTGCCCTCTGGAGTCCATCCGTATCATCTTCGCCGTCGTTCGGTACAACACCATAGACCGACGCAAGTTGTGCGGCGGTGACGGTTTTCGCGACCAGAGAATCATCTGGAAGGGGCTTCAAGCCTTGTTCGTATCCGACTTGGGTCCAGTCCGGCAGGCCGGGAACGCGAGGACGACGATTAGCCGCTGTGAGATCAACAAGAGATGCAAAGGAGTGTGGAGTAAGAGAAAGCGCCAAGATCAGTGCCGATGTCCAGGCCATCGTGCAAGGGATTGTTGCGCCAAGAGTTGACAATGGTAGGACCGTTTTATAACGCCAAGGCCCAAAGTTTAATGGAGATAACTAGCAGGGGTAATACACCGATGATCGTTTCCGCATTACTAACTTTTAGCAAGAACAATAACGCGACGTTGGCGATCTTCCGCCACGGCGATTTGATACTACCGAGAAAAGAGGGAGGGCTGAGTTCGACTTGCGCCAAGTCCTGGAATTCGAGTCGCTCAGCCGTATTCTGTACTTGGACCTGTACCGTCTTAGCGAGCACGACTCGGACATGTCCCTCACGAGTGCTGGCGGCTGGAGGCGGCTTGGCATCCCAAAACAGGTAAAAGTCCGATCGCGATTAATCGTTTCATGGTCTATGCGGGCACCTTGTGGTTTTTTCTGCTCCGCAAACACCGAGGAGCATGTAGTCGGTGTTTCGCGCTCTAAATATGGTTAATACAACTTTGAGATGAATCATCACGACGCTTTCAAGGTGCAGATAGCACATATCTCACCAGAACAGAGATTCAGAATGATCGCATTTTTGGTACGGCTGAAAATTCCAATGTTGATAAACCAGCCCACGGACGAGAGAGGGTTCGTATTCGAGTTCAAAGTTTGAGCATGGATCCGCGATCCATGGACATTCATAATCATGTTCCTGACACCGCGCATGCCCGAGCGCTTGATTACGAGGAAGTCTAGCTCAAATAGTCATTGGCAGAACATATGCTGTTAATGGTTACCTCATTTTCCGAAGCTTTTCTGAATCCTTGGACGCCCGGCCTGACCGGATCGAGCACCTCTCGGTGTGATGATGATTGGACGGCTCCAGCTTATCCGCACAAATTACAGGCACGGAAAGCATATGGTACGCGGGTGAATTGTCTTTGTACCCAATCTTGCGTCATAGGGCAGTTGTTCCTGGATGGATTGACCTTTGGGTCTCGAGGTGGGTGAAAGAAGGGAAAGAAAGCGCTGGCACTGCCACGCCGATCACTGGGTGGCGATGCATCGATGCATCACCAAATGTCCGGAGTCACCCGGCCCGGGGCCTTTTTCCATTTGTGTGATATATCATATGGCAACCCCGCCATTCCAAGGTGGTGTAAATCGGTCTGAAGACCGATTTTAAAATGATTATGCCGAGCGGCAAACCCTGGCCAATTCCAGGCCGCTTTCGGCCAATTCCAGCCCTTAAAACGACCAATTTTTCTAATTTCTTCTCACCCTTTCCGTGCCTGCCTTCTCGCTTTTCCTCCGGATTCCCTGTAATCCTTTTAAATTACCCCTTGGTTCCCTTTCTCTTTCCATGGTCCCCGCAAGAAAAGAGTCGAAAGCGAAGGGAGCAGAAGAGACGATGAAGCTCACCGTCCTACCGGTACTCCTCCCGCCCAAGTCCTCGCGATTCCCAAAATCTCGCGCGTTGGATGGTATCTCTGCGCAGACGACGATTCTGGGTTTTTCTTGAAGGGTATTGCGTATCAGACTCGGGGTCCGTCTCTGTTAGTATACCATGAAAGTCGACGAACTACTCGCACACAAGCCTCGTGATCCCCGGACCAGCTACCCCCCTCAGCCAGCGCTCTACCTTCGTCAACCAGCTCGCCGATTCGGCCGACTGCACCCGCGACCTCTTCCTCCTCGTCCCTGTACCTGATTCAGTCGCGTGTCGGTCCTCGTCCTGTCGTTCCCGCACGAGGAGTCCTTATGTGTCGCTGGGTCTCGAATGCTAGAGCACGCACCTCGCTTTCCCCTACGCTGACGCCATTCGTCGCGCCGCCGTCTGCGACACTTGCTGCCCGTGTCGCTCATGCCTGAGCGTTGATGCCCCTGCGCCTCGGAATGCCGGAAGCTTCGCGTCTATTCGCGCTATTTGACCGGCTTCTCGTCCCACCCTTCTGACGCGCGCGCGCCTTCACTGCGACATTATCCTCCACTCCCCGTGTGATACTGCGCGTCCACGTCCACGGCCGTCTCCCCTCGGCCAGTTACTCGACGAGCCATGGTGTCCCAGCTTCATGCGGCGTGTTGCCGCTCGCGTCGGCGAGGATGATGCAAGGTGACGTGTACGGAGGGTATGTGTGTATCTAAGCCTCCCCGCTCTCCACACACAGCCTTCGCGCGGTGTAAGCGGTGCGCTCCCCTCTGCGGCACGTCTCAGCTGGCCTGGTATGGCGTAATCCCAGGCTCGCGGCTGACGGGATACTGTGGCTCCCATTCGCTTGCGCCGTGGTGGATGACGCGGTGGATTCCCCCGCCCGTGATTAGCTGAAGAATTTCGGTCGCGGAGTCGAGGCGCATCTCAAGACTCGCACACGAGTGCTGCACCCCGCTTTGCGTTCACGCGTCTCGATCCTCTCCCATCTTTGTCTCCTCGGCAGATGTGGATCCCGTTCCCCCACTCTTGTCCTTGATGCTCCCCCACACCTTCATTGAGTTCTCAAAGCCACGCCCCATCCTCTGCCCCGCGCATTCGCAATCGTGTCTTCTGCTCCCGAAGCCCTCCCCACCCGCGTATCGTGCGTGTAGTTAACAGTCTGCATGGACGCGAAGACGGGGCGAGGCGGGATATTCACCGCCGATTTTTTGTTGTGGGAGGTCGTCATTCATACGCTGCGGGGAAGGAACGAGGACGAAGCGGACGGGGCAGGTGTACTGGATCGAGAATCCTCAAGTGCGTGCGTCTCGCGAGGGGGCAGGTATTCCTTGGCTGGCACATGGTGGCGTGGTGCCCTTTACATGCTCCTGCTCTTCCCGCGTCGTTACCCGCCGTTTCTATGTGATCCTAGCCCTGTAATCGTGTGTTTGGCTGGGTATTTTAGTTCCTCAACGACGAACTTACTCGCACATACATCCTTGTAGATCTATATCTTCTGCACCAAAGACAAAGATGTCGAGTCCAAGACAAAGACGCCTCAAAGACTCCCTGCCAAAGACCAAAGACCTCCCCCAAAGACAAAGATGCTCAAAGACGGGTTTCAAAGACGAAGGACGCCAAAGACGAACTTGTAGTTTTACTGATCAGTGCTGAAGCCCCTCATGAAAAGATCATTGGTCCCGGGTCTGCTATCCACGGAATTCCCTTGGGCGTCCGAGCCTGGATAAAATACACAGGTCCTACCCTAGCTGTTCATATTTCCGACATTCCGGTATTCAGGCATGCTGCGGGTGTATTTCAAGACTTACTGTGCTTCAATACTCTCTGGGTGCTCGTCAATTGTACTAAAGCTACTTCTGCGTAACAGAGGATACTATGCTATCTTCGACAGCTCGCGCTAATCACCGATGGGCAGCGATTCTCACCGGCGGGGAGCGAACACTTAATTTAGCTCTATCACGCGACTTTGAGAAGCTGATACATGCACCACGTAGCAGGCAGAACAGCCAATACCCCCCACCTCCGACCGCCACCAAAATGTACCCAACGTGAGTCATTTTCCCGGCCCCTCAGTATAGCTACGTGCTGATTGATCAATTATGACCAGTACCTATATTCGCGGTGATAATCCTTCCGTTACGAAAATTGACCATACTGATGCTTTCCAGATGCCCGCCTCGACTCGGCCGATACCCATGATGATATTCCCCAGGACGTAGAGATGATTGCCCACCTCATTGTCGACGACAACATCATCAGGCAAGTAGGGCCGGTGTCCGAGGAATCAAAGCATTCGTGGAGATTGAAGTTTGATTGCGAAGTGTGAGCGTCGAAACCTTTAAATAATTGTGAATTCACTTCCCTTCACAGTCCAATGCATGCTGCCACCTGTTTAATCGCCGTTCTGCGTAACAGTAAAAGTCAAGGTACCCGACTTGTTGGTTCCCTCCAAATCGTTAGGGACGATGTTTTTGCTTGCATGGAACAGAATCAAGGTGGGTAGATGACGATTAGGAAAGATCAATATTGATAAAACCAATCCAGAGTTCCATCAGCAGCTGACAAAAGTAAACCCCGATGGTCCTTCCCTCGGCTTCAGTGCTGTATTCTCGACTGTCATGCCATCGAGCGCACCACTATTCGGGCCTAGTACACCTCAACTTCACAGTAAAATATAGTTATGCCATGTTCTGAACAGTCCTGACTCTCCGACAGTTGGCCCGCTGGATAGCCAGAGCATCGAGACCGATCTACAAGACATACAGAGTGCCACTGCGAGCCTCAAACCAATAGATTCGCAAAAGCTTTCGCTCCTGCACGAGAGGATCCTACTCCTCTCCAACCCAGACAGGGGCCAGTTGTTGAATTTGCTAGGGACTATAAATCTCACAAGACACAGTGCGCAGCTACCAGCAGGTAATCTCGATGACGCAGTCCGGCTATTCGAGGATGCGGTGCGGGACTTCCCGGCGGAGCCCATCTATCGCAGCAATCTTGGGATTGCTTTGAGAGATCGTTTCGAACTACTTGGGGATCTCCGGGACATTAACCAGTCTGTGTTGATGTGCCAAGAAGCTGTACAATGCACTCCAGACGATCACTCATTCAAACATTATCGTGGTGTTAACCTCGGTCGTTCTCTTTTGCGCCGCTTTAAGCGGCTGGGCGACCTGGGCGACCTTAACGAAGGGGTGTTTATGTACGAGCAGGCTGTAAGACAAATCCCAGACGGCCACCCAGAAGCAATCCAATGGCTCAGGAACCTCGGTGATTTCCTGCGTCTTCGCTTCGAGTGTCTGGGAGACAGCGGCGACATGGACCAGGCCATTTTGATGTTCAAAAGGGCCTTGCAGCTCACTCCCGACGACCACCCACACAAACATATGCAGTATAACACGCTCGGAAACTACCTGCTCGGTCGCTTTAAACGGCTAAGGGACCTCGGCGATATCAACGAGTCGGTGTTGATGTATGAGCAGTCAGTGACACTCATTCCAGATGGTCACACAGACAAGCCCATATGGTTCAGCAACCTCGGAAATTCCCTGCGACTGCGCTATGAGCAGCTTGGTGACATTGGCGACATCAAAAGGTCTGTTTCGATGTCCCAACAGGCTGTGCACCTGATTCCAGATGGCCACCCGGCCAAAGCTGCCCTGCTCAGCAACCTTGGATATTCCGTCCTTGCCCGCTTTGAACGGCTGGGAGACACTGGCGACATCAATGAATCGGTGCTGATGTGCGAACAGTCCATAGCACTCACTCCAGACGGTCATCCAGACAAGCCCCTACGGTTCAGCGACCTCGGGAATTCCCTGCGACTGCGCTTTGAGCGGCTGGGTGAAATCGGCGACATCGAAAGGTCTGTTTCGACGTCACAACAGGCTGTACAACTGATTCCAGCCGGCCATCCGGAAAAACCTACCCTGCTCAACAACCTTGGAACTTCCGTCCTCGGTCGATTTGTGGTGCTGGGAGGGTTGCACAACATCAACGAGGCTATTTCGATGTTTCAAGAAGCTGCGGAACTTACTGTAGACGGTCATCAACTCAAACCTTCCCAATTCAACAACCTTGGGTACTCCCTACGACTTCGCTTTGACCAGCTCGGGGACCTCAGCGATATCACCGAGTCGGTGTTGTCTTTAAAACGGGCCGTCGGCCTAATGCAGGACGGGAACTCCCGGAAGCCTAGCTTATTAACTAATCTCGGAATTTCCCTCCAGCGCCGATTTGTGCGGCTAGAAGCTCTTGATGATCTCAACGAGTCGGTGTTGGTTTTGCGACAGGCCATGAATTTGACCACAGACAATGAGCCTAGCAAGCCCTTGATGTCAAATAATCTGGGGTATTCGCTCCTCCGGCGGTTTGAGTGGCTGGGAAACCTCGACGACATTGACGAGGCGGTTGTGATCTTCCGCAGGGTTATAGAGTTGTCACCCGATGGCCATCAGATTCGTCCTGGATCTCTGAACAATCTCGGAACTGCCCTGATAGGTCGCTTTGAGCGACTCGGAGACGTCAGCGACGTCGACGAGGCAATCTCGATGTTCCAACAGGCGGTGGAATCTATCCCAGACGAGCATCCCAACAAGCCTAGCTGGTTGAACAACCTCGGGGTGGCACTTTGGGTTCGCTTCAGGCGTCTTGGAAATCCTGCTGACGCACAGGAAATGTTTCACCATTACATATCTGCTGCACGTTCAACCACAGGGCCCGCCTCCATGCGATTCGATACGGCTTCGAGATGGGCAGGGGCCGCTCATACTACAGAACACCCATCACTCCTTGATGCGTATTCTACGGCCCTAGGCATTCTACCTGAACTTGTTTGGCTTGGACTGTCCATCAGTGATCGGCATCATCGCGTTCTGAAAGCAGGCAAGGTGGTTAGAGCAGCCGCTTCCACTGCGATCGGCGCTCACGACTATCAAAAGGCAGTCGAGTGGCTAGAGCAAGGTCGTTCGGTGATTTGGAGCCAATTGCTCGACCTTCGCACACCTGTGGACGAGCTCAGGAAGGGCCATCCGGACCTTGCGGACAGACTGTTGTCAATCTCCATACAGTTGGAGCAAGCAGGAACGCGTGATGATCTTAGCACTATCAAAGAGGAGACAGAAACACTCCAATCAACCGCGCAGCGCTATCACGAGAATGCCGAATCACGGACCAGACTGTTGGAGGAGATCCGAAGATTGGAGGGGTTCGAGAGGTTTCTGTTGCCAAAGAGTATCTCTGAGCTTTCGGTGGCTGCGGGAGGCGGTCCTGTTGTCATCCTCAACATCAGCGAGATCAGCTGTGATGCGCTGGTACTCAAGCCCGACCTCGGGGACAAGGTCTTGTGCATACCACTTCCGGATCTTACAGTGACGTATGCAGAGAGTCTGGCAGAATCTCTGGCAACTCTGGTGCACAGCGGAGGACGAAGTGAAAGGTTGAAAATGAGGCGCGAGGGCTATGTTCCTCCTCCGGTCCAGTTTTCAAACATTCTCGCGGAGCTCTGGTGGCGAGTTGTGAAGCCTGTCCTCAGTACACTGGGAATAAAGGTAAGCCCCTTCCATCACATCCTGAATTTAGACTTACCATATTATAGACCCCATCACAGGAGAATCAGCAACGAATTTGGTGGTGTCCGACAGGGCCTCTTTCATTTCTACCGATTCATGCTGCAGGTCTCTATGGAAATAATGAATTTTTCGGGTCGAAGCTGTCCGACTTTGTCATTTCGTCCTATACGCCTTCTTTGACAGCTCTCATACACGGCTTTCGGACTGGATCTGGATCAAAGGAAAATTTCCGATTCCTGGCCGTTGCTCAGCCATCTGCAACCGGACAAAACTATCTCCCTGGAACCCGCGCAGAGCTCAATCACATTGAACGACTTATTCCCGGAGACATCTCCTTTACTCGATTGGAGCAGAATGCAGCAACTGTAGGTAGTGTTCAGCAGGGCATGAGAGACTCTCGCTGGGCGCATTTCGCCTGCCACGGTGTACAGCAGGTCTCGAATCCCACTGAGAGTGCATTACTTCTTGCTGGAAGCTCTCAGTTAACACTGTCGAGTATAATCAAACTATCGCTCCCAGATGCTGATCTCGCTTTCCTCTCTGCATGTCAAACTGCCACCGGTGCCAAAGATCTCCAGGAGGAGTCAGTTCATCTCGCCGCTGGCATGTTATTAGCAGGATATCGCGGCGTCATTGCGACGATGTGGTCAATCATGGACGAGGACGCACCACACGTCGCTGAAGATGTATACGAGCATCTATTCAAGACATCCCCTCCAGATCCAACTCGCGCTGCCGAGGCATTGCATCTGGCGGTTCGGAAACTTAGGGAAGAATCGGGCGGAACGAAATCCCTCTTCCACTGGGTCCCATTCATACATGTCGGGGTTTGAGATTGACCTTCTCGCGCTTTCGGGTTCAATTTGATCTGAATAGTTGTCATACTTAGTTCTGTTGTGGACAGATACTACAAAGTTGACTCCTGCGTCGTTTACGTGTCGAATTATCAGATAAGGATGGATGAATGTATGGGCCATATAACGTCAAAGTGCTTCGGGGCTTTGCACAACCGTGTTTCTTCAACCATATTCGCCTGGTCTACTTTGTCGTGCGTTTTCCTTTTTTTGTGCCTTTTTTCATTTTTCATTTTTTTAAACTTTATTTAAGGTATTTCAGACGGGATCTCCTATGGGGGCATCGAACGCGGGGAAGATTGGGGCAGGGGAAAGCGACAGGAATAGCAGGGAGCCGTGCAAGGAGCTCGTGACAGGGCAAGAGTGAGCCACAAAATTGCCGGGAGATGTTCGCGTCAAACATCACCAGTTGAACCTCGTAAGATCATTATCCACGTTACCATAATTGAGAGGATCGGAAGCCAAAAAAGAGAAGTTGAAGTTGAAGTCGGAGGAGAATTTTGATTGTTTCGATACGCATCAGGGATCAAGAGTATTGGTGTGGCCGAGATCCCCGCATCGGGAGAACATTGCGGAACGTTGAGGTAATAGGTGGCGAAGGACGTGACCTCCGAATCGTTGCTGGCAGGACGAAGAGTAGCTGATGCTGATTGAGTGGCACATTTAACCCTCGGACAGATGGGATAAGGACGTACCAATCGTCCTCGTGGTCACACGATCACTAGAGCTACAATCCATGGCACGTCGGCAACAGTGCGCACGCCGCAGCGCTGTTAAAAGATGGGTTTGCGCTAACGAAGCTGGGTTGGTAGATCCATACGCGTCCGATAGATCTGCCGGGCCGAATATTGATTCTCTTGGGGCAGAATAGTGGTTGGAAAAAACGAGACATTCAAGTGGTGTTTGGGTAGCTCCCCAAGACACAAATGGAGTTGAGTGCGGAAGCATTTGAAGGTGCCAACACTTAATCAGCCAAATTGAAGGATTTTGACGGACATCCCGACACTGTGACCATCTGGCTAAAGGTACAGACTAATGGTTATTTTTGGCGGAAAGTGCTTATAAAACGGAGCAAAATGATCCAACGTCATGTAAATTGAGTACATCTGGAAAACCCTACTTGCCTACAGTGTACGACAGAGAGCCCAGTAGAGCAGTAGAGCCATAGGCATGTCCCCCTCTATCAAAGAGCATTGTAGATCCGTAGATCCGTAGAGTGGTAGAGTGGTAGAGCCATATAGAGCTACGTAGGGCGCGTGATTCTACCGGTAGATCCGGTCTCTATGGGTGCGGTGCCACATCAAGATGCATTGAGATGCTCAGATGCTCACTAGAGGCTCGCTTGCAGGCAAGGTACGGAATGAGCATTTAAAAAAATCATTATTTGAGCTACGTAGGGGAGAATGTACGCTAAGAGAACTTGGGAAACATTGAACGCCTTTGCTTGGATGGCTCCGCTGGCGCCTGGGCCAGTTTTCTGACATAACGTCTCAGCGAGCGAGTAAGAGGTTAATAGAAAGGATCACGTACCGAGCTTTGGTGAGCATTTCCCGCAGCCGTTCTTGCGCTACATTTACGGGGTACACATCCCTGCTGAATTCCGCCGTCCAGTCCTCAATAAACTGCATTGATTCTTGGTGGATGGGCCGGTATTCCTCGGCTTCGAAGGGGACCATTTGATGCTCACCGGTCTTCCGCCGGTCAATGCCACACACCGTCTGAAGCAAAGTGAGCAGATTTATCTGACCGGAGGAGAAGAAAGCTTACCACATCCATTAGGAGCCCAAAGGTCTGCTTGGGTAACGCTTCGAGATCATTGAAATAGTGCGCACGACGGTTCTTTCCTTTTTTGGCAAAGAAGGCGGCATTGAGGAGCTTCTGGAAAATCGAGTGGTGTCCGATGGTGGCGAGGTCGGTGGTGTCCTTGGGATTTTAAGAGTATAATAAAGTGTCTGGCGTCAGGGTATGATCAAGGGTGACTTACCAGGAAGATGAAGGTGCCCTCAAGCGACTCTACGAGGTCGCGATTATGCTCTCGCACTTCAGCGATCTTCTCAGGGGTGGGGTCTTCCAAAGAATAGATGTCGACGAAGCCGTACTCGGTGCGGACCAATTTATCGGCCACGGCCATGATGTAGCCACGGACCTGGGAAATGCGCGAGCGCATCTGCCATCTCCGTCAATGAAGATAACCCAACACAATAGAATGCGCACCAGAAGGCTCTCCTCCATGCAAATGTCCTGGAAGTCTTCTGGATCCAGGCCGAGGTGCTTCACCGCATCGTCCCATGAGTCTTCAGTGACAGCCTGGTACTCGTCGTCGGCAGCACTGGGATCGCCAGTCTCACTAGCAGCTGGGAACGGCGTCTCGATTGTAATGCGCTTCTGAACAAAGTCGTAGGAAGCTTCTGTGATGCTACTGCAAATACCGGTTATTTCTCGAATGCTTCGAGATTTTTGTCGGCGGTGCGCGCACTTCTTTCGAGGGTATTTCTGGGAGCGCACGGTGGAAGGAGAATCGTCCGAATCAGAACCTCCATTGGCCTGGGTATGTATGAGTAACAACTCATAGCAGCGGGACGAAAGTACCTGTGGAACACTGCGGGTACGCTTTCTCTTCCTCTGGACATTCACATCGTGCATCGTGAACTAAAGAAAGGCGAAATAAGTGCGCAAAACCTGTTAACAAACCAGAGGACTCACCTCAAGTGAACTCTGAGCGTTCTGGTGTATGTCTTCATCGTCTCTGTTGTCCCTTTGAGGTGCATTCCATGTGTTATCATGAGCTGAAACCGGCTTGGGTGAGACAGATGTAATGAGAAAGGTCGTTGCATACCCGGGCGATCATCGTCATCATCGTCATCATCGTCCCCGTCCCCAGCCCTGGCCCCGTCGCCTTGACCTGCGCCATAATCGTTGGCAAGCGCGTCAGCTTGAGAGTCAGGGTTGTGATCAGTACCCGACCCCGGCGTGACTGCAAGGAACATGAGCTTTGTATATCACGATGAGAGAATCAAAAAATTACTCGAGATGCCAAGCATCTGATTCACTTGGGCAAGCTGGTCGGGCCTCAATGTTTCCATCATCCTAGTGAATTGCACCATGCTCGAAACCTCGGACAGAGGCAATGGCTGCGAGGTCAAATAACTCGAGCTTGAGAGCTGACTAAAGTCAGGATAGAGCGGCTGGTAGTTCTGAGGCATCAATAAGGGCGGAGAGCGTGGGCTCGATGACTGATCGCCAGCGAACGGCGATGGCGCCTGCGGAAAAGGCGATGACGCCTGCGGAAGTATTTGTGGGAGTGGCGCACGGGGAATACTTGAAGGAGTCATATGCGAAGCAGAAATTCAGTGGGCACCGTAGTGAATGGTGTTTGGGGTGGTCTGTTTTGAGCGGTCGTAGACGCCAAGGGGGTGGAAGGGACGGCGCTCTTCTGGCCAGTTGTGGTGCCGTTCCGTCTACGCGTCTCATTTGCCTTCTTGGCCATCTCATAGTTTTTCTTTTGCTGGTCCACTGAATCATACAAGTCAGCCAAACGAAGGATCAAGGAGAAAGAGCGGGCACGCACTGTGATTTGGAGGCCTTCTGTTACCCTGAGCTCGCGGTGACCCCTCCCAACAGGCTGAGGACGGCTGCTGGGGTTGGCAGGAAAAGAGAAGCGTTGAGCGGACATGGTGGTAGTGGGAGGAAGGAGGTCGGACTCTGAAAAATGCACCAACCACCTTGAAACGCGAAAATGCGCGTGCTGCCTTTGTGCTTCCTTGATGCGTTGCTGATGCGTATTTGAAATTGAGATATACGGCTTCGCCATTGCACCATGGCTCTCTGCGCATTTTGCCAACGCACATTTGGAAATAGTAGTCTTGTCCGTCGCCACCAGCTGCAGGATCCTGCATGTAAACCACTGGTTGAGGCAAGTCTGGGAACCCGACTTACAAATCTTACCTCTCGGAGACGGTGTCGGCGTCGCTCTGCTGAGCCGGAACCGCCGTCTGAGCTGCCGACTTCCGACGATCTTGCTGCGATGCTGGACGATATACCTCTGGAGGCTCCGCCACAGCAGGGATCGGATGGATCAACCGCCGAGGAACCTGATCAAGACGCGTCGATGCCCACCCTACCACCAAAGGCGGGGAGCCGTGAGCAATACTACAGAACCCGTGACGCTAAACTCGGGGCCGGAGCGACATTTGGGGCGGGAAAGACAGCATTTGAGCTGATTCGAGACGACGAGATCTTGAAAGGTGGAACTGTACTAGGGCCGTTTCAAGATGACGATGAGTGGCAGCTGGCCAAATGGCTCATCAAACACGTTGGCCACACAGCGACAGAAGAATTCTTGAAACTATCCATTGTACGTTTGCAATTTTACTGGCCAAATAAAAAAGACTTACCCGTCGTCCGTCGTCGATAGATTAGTGATCGCGCAAAACCATCCTTTGACGGTAAAAAGGACTTCTTCGAGAAGGTGTACGATCTTCCTGGGGGTGTCAAATGGCACTGCAAAATCGTTGATACGAAGGGTGACTTGCCTGACCTGGACAAAGACCCAACTGGTGCTACGATGCGTCGCGAGCAGGTTGAATTGTGGTTCAGGGATCCGGTGGAATGTGTCGAAGAGCTGATTGGAAACCCAGCCTTTCGAGATGCGATGAGATATGCACCAGAGAAGCTATATCAGGACAAAAAAGAGACCATAGAGGTTGTGAATGAGATGTGGACAGCGAGTTGGTGGTGGGAAATACAAGTCAGTAATCAACCATGATGTGATGAGACGAAAGATACTTACCACACTCAATCAGAAGCGTCTCCCACCCGGGGCAACTGTCGCACCGCTTATCCTGTCCTCGGACAAGACGATGCTTTCCAACTTCCGTGGCGACAACTCTGCCTGGCCAGTTTATCTGACAATTGTAAATATTGGGAAGGAAACTCGGTGTCAAGTGTCCGCACGAGCAACGGTGTTGATTGGATATTTACCCATCTCCAAATTCGACTGCTTCAGCAAAAATACCCGCTCACTTGCGAAATACCGCCTGTTTCACCAATGCATGAAGGTCATCATGCAGTCCGTCATCGAAGCCGGAAAAACTGGCCGTCATATGGTCTGCGCCGACAGCAAGATCCGCAATGTCTGGCCCATTTTTGCGGCGTATGTTGCCGACTATCCTGAGCAGTGCTTGGTCGCCTGTTGCAAAGAAAATTGTTGCCCCATCTGCAAAGTCAAACCTAATCAGCGGGGCGACCACGAAAAACAACCATTTCGCGATGTGCGCGAGACCTTGTATCTCATGCAGCGCCAGCAGGCCGGGGAAAAAGACGACGTGTTTGAGGAAGACGGGCTCCGTGCTGTCTACCCACCATTTTGGGCAGATCTTCCCCACTCCGATATTTTCCAGTCGTTTACTCCTGACCTCCTCCATCAACTTCACAAAGGCGTCTTCAAAGACCATTTGGTCAGTTGGTGTCTGGAGATCATCGACAAGTTAGAGGTTGATCGATGTTTCCGGGACATGCCTGATCATCCCGGGATACGCCATTTCAAGAATGGGATATCGACTGTGTTGCAATGGACAGGCTCCGAGCATAAGGAGATGGAGAAAGTATTTCTTGGGATGATTTCAGCGGGCGCCCATCCGCAGATGGTGACGGCAGTGCGCGGCCTCATGGACTTCGCGTACTTCGCGTCACTTCAGTCACACACTTCAAAAACACTTTCAGCCATGCGAGATGCGCTCAATACTTTCCACATCAACAAGCAAATATTTATTGATCTCAAAGGACGCCAAAACCATTTCAATATCCCCAAGATCCACTCCCTCGACCACTACGAGCCGTTCTTTCGACTTTTTGGGACCGCGGATGGTTTCAATACAGAATCACCTGAACGTCTTCATATCGACTACGCCAAAAATGCGTATCGTGCCAGTAACCGTAAGGATTATATCGACCAAATGACGCTCTGGCTCCAGCGCCAGGAGGCTGTTGCACGATTCAGTGCATATCTCGACTGGGCACATCCACCAGCACCTGTGGCTGTTGCCGTCCCTGGCATTCCCCCTCTTGCACCGTCGTCACCCATGCCAGATGAAACTCCCGTTGACAAGGACTCGCTGGTGATCTCTCGTCAGGCCTTGACAATGGCAAAATTGCCTGCTACTCGTGCCGTCTCCGCTTCTCATATTATTACGCTGCAGGGTCACAACGCATCCCGATTCTTACCTGCCTTATCCACTTTCTTTGGCTCTACATCCAACTCCTGCTTCCAGCCCCGTACTTTCGATGTTTTCGGAACGTGGAAGCGAATCAGCTTCCGCCTTCCAAAATACCTGAGGTCGGCGAGCGCCATTCCACCAACCTTGTTCGCGCCACAGCCCCTTCCCCAGCAAACCTTAACCAGCGTAAATCTGCTGAGCCCGCCCATCTTGACTTTGCTCTCATTCGGACCGGTGAACGAAATGCATTCACAGATGGGACAGCGCTTGCAGGTCTCCGGGTTGCACAGGTCAAGGTCATCTTCCAGGTTCCTTCGTACTACCCCGGCAAAAAAGGCCCATTAGCGTACTGTACCGCCCTGTAGGGAGGCGACGGTCACGGTCACGGAGGGGCCGTCGCGTCGCCCCCTTCCAGGCGGGTCACGGTCACGATGGCCTCCGTCGCTAAAGACCCGCTGTGACTAGGGCTTTTCACCGTACGTACCGTATACGGTACGGAGAGTGGGACCCTCGCACGGTACGGATACGGCTACGGTACGGCAATTTCGTGAAATTCCGTCCGTAATACGGTACGGTACGGCTCAAGACAACGGCTGTCAATTTTGTCCAGTTCCCGGCTGTGACGTGACAGAAATTACCTCGGCTGACTGCAGGAAGTCTTGCCTTGTCATCAGCAAAGCCATCTTGAGGGTCAGGGCTGCCCACGGCACCCAGAAAATTAATGTCCCGTGCCGATTCGTGGCTTAGATTACCTATTATGGTAATGATTGACGTGGGAACTCTCGCTTAGACCTACGACGTATTACGGCCGTAACACCGTATACGGTACGGGAAAATACGGAATATCCAGAGGTCTTACGGTACGTGAAAAATCCGTACCGTACCGTACGTAACCGTAGGCCTACGGCTGCGGTGAAGAGCCCTAGCTGTGACAATTGGGAATAAATAAATAAATAAAGAACTGGGGCCCTACGGTGCGAGAAAACTGGTCAAATTGTGCTACTTCATACTGTTTTTTCACGGGTCTGCCAGAATCCACTAAAAAATGGTGCATAGGTCATTGTAAAAATTTCTCGTCGTCGACTTCAGCGACGGTCACGGTCACCATTGGCCGCGTCGCGTCGCCGCCGGCCGTTTGTCCATGTCACGGTCCTTTTTCCATCGCCTCCCTATAGGGCGGTACAGTACATTGAATGGTTCACTCCCCTAAGAACCCCAGATCCTCTCGACGGCTACTATCATTTAACTCGGTCTTCGCGCCAGCATGGTCCATATGCTGAAATTATCACAGTGGACCGGATCGTATGTAATGTTATGCTTATACCCCAGAAGTGGGGCCAAGACAAGTCTTACCTACTTAATTCTCACTCCGATGGACATGCTTTTTGCCTCTATAAACTAGGATACAATGACCGCTTACCAAAATAATATTTAACTCACTTGTTTTCATCGTGAATTTTACTGCGGAGCAGCCAATGACCCGGAGCTGCAGCATATCTATCTCTATGAGAACCTGGCCTGTGTTCTACTTAAAAATACAATCCCAAGGTGAATTAGTAGAAGCCCCCATCTTTTGCGAATTTAATTCGGACAGTGGTCTGCTCAGGTGGCTGTGCGGTGAGAGTTTCCGAGTCGGGCTTCACAGTGGCTCTTGTAAAGCATTTATTGTAGTACTAGAGTATGTCACAGTCTGTAGTAGTACTTCTACCTACTTAAATTCTCCTTGTCTTTCCCTCCAGCTGCGAAAGCAGCCAGCCGTTTGTGTTTATGTCGGAGGCGTGTTAGGGCTGTAGCGTGTGTACGAATCTTCTTCAAAATGCGCCGGGCTGCATCGCGGGCCAGTTGACGCTTCTTTGCCATTTCTGCCTTGCGCATAAACTGAGGGTGAATAGATATGGTAAGTGTATATGTACGGGACAATCGAGGAAAACTCACATCTCTACTTGGTCCCGGGGTTACGCGTCGGAACAGATTGAGGCAGCGGGGAGCAGCGCCGAGTGCGGGGCTTGCCCGTGGCTTCAGTTTCTGATTCGTATATCAGCATATGAGCGATGACAAAATGACAGGGCGCACCACGGGTGAAGCGCGCCTGACCAGATACGCCCGGAGGGCACGGCCTGGGGAATTTAAAGCAGCCCTGTCCGTGTCCGGTGCGTGTCCGACGTTCGATGGATCAGGAAAGTCAAGCTGATGAGACGTCTCACGAATGAGAGTACTTGGTGCTAGCGGCGCAGTCTCGAGCTAACTCCGAGAGTCAAAGATGAGTTGCTGAGGGAGAAGAAAAAGAGCACATACTGCTAGTATCCAATCCTCGCCATCCTGGGTTGGCTGTGAACTACAGACAAAGTCCCAATCCATGTCCGAGCTAGAGTCTGCTAGTGATTCAGCCACCTCAGGCTGACTCGGAGGGAATCCTTCGGGAATGTAGAAGGGTAATGATTGTATGGCCATTGCCGTGTGGCAGGTACGTGTTTCTCACGAGAGTTTTGAAGATTGAATGCTATCCATTGTCGGAATACAAAAGACGAGACCGTCGAAGTAGAAACGCAGGAGACAAGGCTGAGATTTGATGGAAGGCGGTGGGCCCAGTGGCCATAGAAGGCCGCAGGACGCTATAGAGCGACATAGAGATAGACGAGCCGCGTAGAGGACGTTGTCTAACGTAGATGACGTGGCTCTATGGAGCTCTACAGCGGAATGTCGGCTCTACCGGTTACTATGCCGTGACCAGCCATCTACAGCGCGGGCCGGGGCTCTATGTACTCAAAAAGTGTTTCCAGATGTAGGTGGTTGTTGAGATACTTATAGAGCGGACCAAAAGCTGCTGTCCGGCAGGCCGGAATGATTCGGCAAATGGACATGGACTGATGATCCGGCGGGCGGCATATTGATTCTGCCGGGGCAAAATCACGATATGACTAGGACAAAAACCCCCTAAAAGAGGGACCGTATTAGGATGGCCAATGGCCAGAAACATTTTGGTCTGGGGACACAATGGTTCCATTTGGAGTATATATTTGTCCTGTCCCGGAGACACAAATGTGATGATGAGGACAGAAAGGTAATGTCGGCGGAAATTAATACTGTACCATTTCGACCGAAGGTTCACAAATTTTGATTTTTTGGATGTCCGGGATGGCCGATAAATTTTCTTTCGATTAAAGGCGACTTCTGCACACATCATAAAATCTCGGGTGTCACCGTCACCTGAACCTTCGGTCGAAATGGTACAGTAGTACACGCTTCTTCAAGTCCCTCCGTGACGCGTTACCAAGTAAAGTTCGTCACGTCAAGGGTCTGTGTGACACGTGACTGACAAATTGATTGTAAGCAAGGGGGTGTCCATTCAAGAATTTTTAAATCACCTCAAATTCTGACACGGTTTTCGATTCTGATTCGGAAAATATGTGTCTGAAGGTGAACGGTGAAGTAGTTGTTGAGTTAGAGGGGGGGTACATTATTCCTTTATTTGGACGAATGATCGGGCACAGCCCCTCCGAACGCAGTAATTGGGCACGTGCCTTTGCCATGGCCCGAGGCACCGAAAATTTTGTTCAATAGATTGCATTCAAAACCATCGAGGGCGGCTCAAATCAACATCCTGAGTCATCTTAGGTACCTCCGAAGGTCGAAAATCGCCGCTGTGGTCTGTTTAGAGCGCGCCGACATCACGTGAAATTGCCTATTATAGTAGCTTTCCCACGGGGGGAGAGGGGTCCACCAAACCTCTGAAAAAAAAACTTCGAGGTATAGTGCAGATTTCGCAAATTGGTATCCCCTTGATTGTAAGACTACAGTATCCTAAGTCCTTGCTCTGTCTGACACGTCGCTTTCTCCCAGCAGTTACTCTAGCCTACGGGGCATCTACTCTATCCAGGTCCCGGAGCAACGAGGAAAAGTTCTAGTGTGTTCAACAGAGACTCGAATGATCTAAGGCTCCAATAGTTTTCGTTTGCAAACATTTAAAACGGTTAAAACCATATTTATTTTCATTTAGTTTGTGACCTGGGTAAACAGTTTATATATGGTAAAGGGTTCTTGAAAAATCTCAGCCAGCCCTGTTCACATTCAGCGACATGTATTGCAACTGGGAAGTATCTCAAAAGTACTCTGCATGTGTAACACAGTGCAAATCTCTCACCACTCAACCAACTCACTTAAGTTGCCAAAATGTTTCCAAATTAGAGAGTTTGTGGCAGCCACCGGAAGCCATCAGCGGTGGCAGGTGGCTGTGACTGACTGGTGGCTGGCGCATTGACTTCATATGTGCTGTTGGAATAGCCCACTACTCTGTGGGTTTTAACTACAGTGAAAAGGCATCTTGGTGTCGAGACTGCACTTTACTGCCCAAATCAAGCATTTTTTTTGATCAAGAGAAGAAAAAATCAGCTGTATTGCCTTCTTCATGCAGGTATGGTATCAAGTGTAGTGGTAAAATTACATTAATGGACTCAGGTGCCATAGTTCAACATGCTAGATTCAGCCACCAAAGCAGCCACAGCCACCCATCACCGCATGCCTGATCAGCCACCGGGTGGCTTCCGGTGGCTGCCGCAAACTCTCTATTGAGTGTCCCTGATAGTGTCCGGCCATCTCCGCGACTTTGATGTGCCGCTATCTTCCACCCGGTGTTCAATGAACTCACTCTGGGACACATAGTGGCCAGGAGCATCCCAAAATACTGGGCTACTCCATGGGTGCTTGTCTGAATCCAGCCTAATTGTTCAGGAGATGCCTGCAAAATTACCATTTATAGACCGTTTAAACAGTTTTTTTTAAATGTTTGTTACCGTTTTCATTTAGTTTGAGGGTTTCTGCAAGCGAAAACGAAATGGTTGGAGCCTTACTCGAATTGAAAGTGCTGCACACAGCCTTCATCGTCTGCCGTCGGAAACAAGCGGAAACGCCGTTCCGATCAACGTTTGCCAATGCGCACCAGCTTCACGACGACCTGGCTCAAACCTGGCGGTGGGAAGGTCCGGTTCAAAAATTGGTTCGGACCTGAACCGGGCCTAACTGAATGCCTGAAACTAAAAGTTTCAGCTACGTTTTATGGCGCCCCAAAACATCTCATTTTCTGGAGTGAATGACGGCATGTCCCTAAGTATTCATCGAGGTTTATGTATTTTATTTCGCCACATCTCCCGTGGAATTCTTTTGCATTGTAGAGAATCATGAAGCCCTCGTCAAAAAGGAGTCGATTGCACATTTTTCCATGATTTTTGGGTAAGATATAGGGGTCCGGCCAAATTTGGGGACCTTCAACTTATTTAATTGCTTATTTGGGGATGAAGCGCTCGTGCAAAAAACCCATTTGGGTTCCGTTAGACTTGCTTTGAAGAGATCTTTTGATTCCGAGGATTATCGGAGCCACCCTGGGTGGTCAAACATTTTTGTTAGTTTTGATTATCTACAACTGTACCTGGTACATACAGATCTTGAGCAAATCAGTTCCATTGAAATATAATGGACTTCATTGCGTTCCATCTGCCGCTGCAACATAGAGGTTCTGAAGAACTCAAATTTGGGTGGTTTTTAAGGAAGTGGGTATGTACCAGGCCTCTCATTCTCAATGAGATACATGAAAAAAATCATACTGTGCAGCCCAAATTAAGCACTCGGGTGCCAAATCCGGACGCTGGTTTCTGCCCAGTAAAAAAACACGATGCTCTGCCGCCAAATATTGCAGCTTACATTGTTGGTGTTTTACACGACTTCTGGAATATAGATCTATAGATTAAAATCTGAACGACCTACAACACTACTTCTGCCGGTTGGGTGCGGCACGAGCGACTCGCTGACTGCCTCGCCCATACTCCCAACGTCACCAACACACGCAAGGAATTCGTTTTCCGCTTTGGGACGTCGGCGTTCTATCTAACTCTTATGGACTCTCCTCTCACTAGAGTCGCCCCCAAAAAGTGTGTCCACTCTGTTTTGGACTTTTCACTGTCTCACTTTGTCGGGCAGTTTCGTGCAGATCTTCTTCTACCAAGGGCGGCTGCCTATCGCGGAAGGATGGAAGCGTTCCACGATCCCCATCACTGGCGAAGTTCTGTCTGCGATTCAAAATGAGGTCATGGAGGCGTCGTACTGCAGGCATGCGAGCCCATTGTTCTTGGTCTCGGGTTCAGCCTTTAAACGACATGTCGTTGGTCTGGAGGATCAATTGAAAGAGACCTGCATTTTAGTTCGCTTTTTCTGTTTCAATCAGTCTTCCAATGTCACGGTTGGAGAATCCACGTAGTTGTGAAGAGACCGTATAAAAAACTTGAACGTTAGGCTGGGGAAAGCAATGCTCCAAAATACCGCGCTCGGAGATAAACGCAGGTGGCACTTGTCGGACTGTGCGCATTGTCATACATACCTCGTCTCAAACAAACATGCATATGGAGTCTAAACGGCGCCATCCGGCCATTCTCGTGATAAAACAAAAGTTTGATAGAGCGCGAAACGCAAAGCGAAAGCTAAACAGATATTAGACTCGGTATCCCCATCCCTGTGGCACCTGCGACCTTAGCTCGGGAGACGTGAAGTCATAGAACACATCTCACCAATTTGCTGCTCATATCTGTTCACCAGTAACATGAGCCACGCGTGGAAGGGCCGCGCGTGCTTCCTCTAGGAACGCCGCTAACTCGTTGATGAATTCCATCCCAAATCGGCGCCTGAAGGTGAACCTGACGGTCGAAACCGCGGGCAGGAGAGCCAACCACGGCAGTGTCAGAACGCCGATATCGCAGCCTCTGCAATGAATATCGACGGTCCGCACGCACTGGAGAGCGTGTGCGACCATCCGCACATTATCATTCGCGGCCCAGTAGTTTTCAAGGTTCGATTCGCGGCTTTGCGAAAGCCCCAGATTCAGCACTGTGTCGTTCCTCCGTGAGGAGATCCGCCACAGATCGGAAACAAGTCCCGCTAGGGCGGCAGGTGGTGGGTCGATCGGAAATATGAAGCTGAATGTGTGCAGACTCGGAGAGGTATCCAACCCCGCGACCGCGCTGCCCATCCCGAGATTACTCGTCCGGAGCGTGGTAAGACGGGGATGAGCAACCGGAGGGTCGACTAAAATGCCTGTGTGTGATGGTGGTGCCGGGTCTGGTGAGACCCCTTTCTCGCCTTGATAATCGAATTCTTCCAGTGTGGGGTGGTTCATGAGGAAGCGACTGAGTACCGCGGGGTCGATGTAGTCGACCCATATTGTGAGCTGGCGAAGGGCTGGCAGTGAGATGTGGATGATGGCTGCGCTCAGGCCCGGCGCAGAAAGCGTCTTGTGCGTCTGTTGCCCCAGCGAGAGAGATGTGATCACATCGGCATTAAATGTGAGGATACTGAAGGACCCCAGTCGTCCCAAAGGATCCTCTATGCCTTGAACAGTCACAGAATGCAGCTGCGTGAGTGGGCTCACGGTCACGATGCTGCCGTCGTGAATGGTAATCTTCGTTTGAGACGAAAGGTAGCCAGAGGCGCTCTGCGGGAGGTTCAGAGCATGTCGAACGCCCATGGTTAAGGAGCGGTCGAATCGGAAAAGATGCAGCTGCCATCCAGCGATATCGTGCGGTCGGCAACTGAAGATTCGGGTGTCTGAGACGATGATGACGGGGCCTCCCGCACGCATGACCATACCAGAAAGAACGGTGCAGAACGCGTTCAGGAGAGTCTCTTGAGAGGGTTGATCGAATAGATCTTCGTGGAAGATGAGATGTAGGTCTCGGAGACTCTTGGAACGATGCAAGATTTCGCGCAAGAATCGGAGATTCTGATGAAGGTCGTGGGGAGCAAGCTCGCATTCGAATCGCTCGAATGGGAAGACGCTGCGGAGGGAGAAGTGCAAGGCCGCAAGAAGTGATCCTGGGATGCGGGGATTGTGGTCGGAGAATATTTCCTCGGAGAGGTTGTATCGCGTGAGAAGGATGTGAATGCACAGTGAATGGAAGGTGGTGCAGACTGCACAGAGCCGGATTAACTCGCGATCGGGGGGAGAGAGTTGGTGGAAGATGGTCTCCCAGAGTTCCATGGGAAGGAGTTGTTGTGGGGATAGGCCTTGTGTTTGCGAGAACCCCGTGCGTAGCCAGGAAATGAAGGCGATTGGTCCTGGCGCCATGACTGTCACAAGGAAACCAGTGTGGGATGATCCGACCTGTGTCACCTGCCTTGTCAATCAAGCCGATCTTGCTGCTCGGGAATTGCCGTCTGAACTAAAGCTGTGCCCTCAAACCCCTTCAAAAGGACGAAAACCGAAGCAGCCGAGGGGCTGTCTGTCCGAGTCCGTCTTTGCTTTTTCGCTCTAGTCCCTTTCTTCACTCTCCCTAACCCTATATTCCTTCCTACTCCCGTGCCCCGTTTCCCGAGAGAGGCAAAGGATCAGAAGACTTGAAGCAGAAAGAGGCGAGACAAGATGAAGCTCAAATTGCTCAATGTTCTACCGCTGCTCCTCGCAGCTGCGCAAAGCCTCGCCATCCCCAAAATCTCGCGCGTTGGATGATATCCCTACACTGACGACGGTTCTCGTTTTTTCTTCAAGGGCATTGTGTATCTGACTCAGGGCCCTAGGGTGCGTCTCTTCATTTGACAGTACACCATCAGTGTCAACGAGTTACTCGACCACAGGCCTCGTCATCCCCAGGCCTCGTCATCCCCAGTGACAATCCCGTCTGGGCCGGTATGGTCAGATATGATCAAAATCTGCTACTTTTAGACAGCCCAGATCGGAACATATCTGAGCGCCTCTGACCATAGAATATGGACTGCTTCTCAATTTGTATTTGCTCTGATATGGGCCACTCTGCTCAGATGTGCTCAGGTATGTTCCAATATGCTCCGTGCATTCTGTTGTAGATTAATCGAAATATATTGCATTTATCGCTACCAAATACAGCATTTCAGCTAACTACAGCCGCCCAACTACGTTCGACCCAGACAAGCCACCGCGGATAACATTTGGTGTGCGGGGGTGTGGCTGAGGTGCGGGAACAGAAGCTAGACGCATGAGTCGGGCTATTGGTGGCAAGCGCATGGCGTTGCACATACTTGTGTGCGCCTTGTATCGACATTGATTGCGCAACGGGCCGACTTTACCTGCGGCGTTGTCCACGAAAAAGGATAAAAATCTGGCAGAAGATATTGAAACGATGCTGATACAGGATGTGCACGTACCATATCAGGTGGTGTGCGGTGTGCGCCCTATTTGAAGTGGAGCACAGAAGAGGAGAGATATAAGAACACAGAGTCTACGCTGGGCGACATTATACATACGTGCCCCACCGCGAGAGACGCAAGTGTATCAAATAAAGTACGTCTATTAGCATCTTTATGTGTAAATCTGGAGTGGTACGCACTTTGCACTGAACGGAGGTCCAACGTCGTCATGCGGCAGCGCGGCGCCCGGGAAGCCCGTGGAGTGGTCAACGGTTCCTGAGTACCTCTTAGGCGGGCGAGTTGTTGGGTACGGTGCGCGCGCGGATCTGGAAGGTATCATACAACAGGTCAGCCACGACATCTGCCAAGAACTAAGGAAAACATACGAAATCCCCTCAACCAGCCCTCTACCATCGTGGACCAGAGCCTGCCCCTCGGGATGGCTAAGGCTTCGCAGCTATTCGCACTACTGGGTTCTCTACCCACCCTTCTGCCGCGCCTGCGCCTTCGTTGCGACACTGCCAATTTCAATGGAGAGGGAAGAGAGAGCATCAACCTCTCAGGAGGCACGAACCCCTCTTTCGCACAATTATCAACCATAGAAGTAGTGCTCTGCTAGAAAGTTCAGCTGCCCCAATATGCTAGAAATTTCAGGTCCTGGAGGACAATAGTTAGCAAGTACATTAGCAGATAAGTAGTATCGGGCTAATATCTATTTACGGCTAAAATCAACAAATAGCATCGGTCTGAACATACTGCTCTCAAATGATAATACTCTTAGACTATAGATGTAGAACTTCTATCTCAGGTGTGTGTTCAGCAGCGCCTCTGGGATAACTCTCACATCACTATTCCATTCTGCGCATGAGCCTGCCCGAGCTCCTTTGTTGATTATCGACAACTCCGTGTATGTGATACAGTCATGACCAGACACTTTTCTGCAGACACACCTCCCTCAAATACTTGGACATGTATTCTTTGTTATGGACGAATATCTCAGCCTTTCCCTGCTTTTCAAGCCCCTAAGCCACCGATTTCACTGTGCCCAGCCATGTTACGAACAGGTTGGTAAGTTTTACTTGTGTTGCCACCACCAAGCCAAGGACGATGTCAGATTATAGGGATGTCGCTATAGCTTCCCTACCCGTTTTCTTACTTGGAAATTGTGCGGTGAGAGCCCGGGATTCACTGACTGGCAGTGAAGAATGTTGGTTCGGTGTTCAGGCTGGCTGTCTGCAGGCGAAGCAGCTTCGGAAAGGTAAGCTCTGTGTCTCACAATATTTTTATTTCCTCAGTCCATCTTAAATATACCCATTCGCAAAGATACACCGGTGCATTTACAGTCGTTTGCGGAACATAAGGTGTGGACCGTTTCTTCCCATTTTGTAGCATTTTACCTAATAAGCCATTCTGTGCTCAGTTCTGGGCAGAATCGCTCGGGACATGGTGCGTTCGATTCGCACTACAGATCCGTGGCAAGGTAAAGTATCTCAGGATTTTCAGTGGAGTCCTAAAATAGATTATTTACCGGTTTCGGGACATTTCTGCATCGGACAGCTGTAACACTGGGGGCAAAAGACGAGGCATGTGGCAACCTCCTGCTTCCAACGTATGTGGCCGGCATGTGGGTGACCCATGGAACAAAGGTGCCAATTACCTTTGTGGCACCTTTCTTTCTGGGGGGCAACTCAAAGAAAAAATAGGTGCCACAAAGGTGATTGGCACCTTTGTTCCATGGGTTGCCCACATGCTGCCCACATGTGTTGGAAGCAGGAGATTGTCACATGCCTCGTCTTTTGCCCCCAGTGTAACTCTGTGTTAAGGTCCCAGATCACTCTAATTCTCGGATACGCTATACAGATACAATACAGTTTTTCACGGGTCAATGATACAAACAAAATGAAACTCGGTTGCATGCTCTCCATGTCACACTTTTGGGAAGCTTGAGTAAGCCAATAATCATTAATATATTCCTAGAGTGTTCACCCAAAATGTAGGATTTTTCCTGACATTGTTAGTGGGCAAACAGAATAAAAGATGTTGTATCATTGACACGTATGTCCGAAATCAGTGCCAAACAATGACCAAACAGTGGCTTTGTCTCCTTCATTCCTCGGTTCCCAAAGCCTCTGTTGACTCAAATTGGGTTCGGACTGTAGTTTATACATTTATTCTACAGTGGAGATCAGGTTTGAGTACCGGCTGTCCTGTGCAGCTTGAGAAAAAAGTTGTATCATTGACCGGTATGTATCATTGACCCGTGAGAAACTGTATATCTAAAGGATGGAAACTTTCTTACGAGACACCA
This sequence comes from Mycena capillaripes, assembly GCA_029204075.1. Classification (NCBI taxonomy): domain Eukaryota; kingdom Fungi; phylum Basidiomycota; class Agaricomycetes; order Agaricales; family Mycenaceae; genus Mycena; species Mycena capillaripes. The sequence continues at coordinate 4,265,117 of JARHKZ010000003.1, read as the reverse complement.
TGAAGTATTACTCGTACACAGTATTGCTCATTGGACAGCAAAATTGGACTACCACTAAATCGAAGAATGGGGGCTAGATTTTGGCCAGAATCAGTATTTAAGTATACAATCCCCTGGAGAATGTGTTTAACTATGCCAGATCAAAGAATTGAGTCAGTAGAGTGACGGAAATCAAAATTCTAGCTGTCCGATGCCCAAAGTCAGGAAATTGGTAAAAATATTATTTCAGGAGTCCGGACTCCAGACGAGATCGTAGGATACCATCCACTGCGGAATCACAACGTGAAAATTCTGACCAGACATCACTCTCTTTATAAAATTAAGCCTCTCTGTCTGTCCGAAGCTGTATCTCCATTTGTAAACCTCTCTCACACATCTGCGGTCAGCTGACAGGTATTGCTTATTTATAAAGTGGGAGCCGGCGCGAAGCGCCGGCAAGCGCTTGTATTATCTGTGACTACCTAGTCGGCCGAACCAGGTACTCGGCCACTTGCATGATATGGGATGTCACTGTACATAGTTCTGTTTCCGGACACTTGTACCCTGGAATACAACTTGTGAGGACGTTGTATGTCGAGTTTGGACCCAAATTGATGCGGCTATCAAAAACTGCGGGCCGTTTTATGCCAAGGTAGCAGCCTGTGAACATCATTTCTTATCTCGGAACGGCCCTTTTGCTCGGCTTTTGCTCTGTTCTCCACCAATTCTTCACCAATTCGCAGGTTTGGGGGCTCGTTTTCATCCTTGGACTCTGGGTAATGGATGCTCTACATATTATGCAAGAGGAAACTTCTCCCTCGTCTCCTGGACCCGTCAAGGAGATCTCGACCTGATTCTAGGTGGCGAAATCCGGCCACCCCTCTAGCGATCTATCTGCGTTTGCTACGGACTAAGGATTTGGGATATTTATTCAACACAACTATCTTAGTACTCTCCGCCATTGATTTGAATTTTAGCTGTCCGACTTCCCCTTCACAGCCGGCCGCTACTTCAAACCAGCGAATTTCACTTGCATGGAAAGATGGATTTTCTTGGAGGGGTTATGGGTATGCAGGAGACGTCCTGTGGCCATGGCTGTGTTGAATTACATCCTATTGAGTATTTTTTACCCTCGCTGCAGTCCTCAATCGGTTCTATCTCTTGCAGGGCACGACATTCCCTCGGCGCCATCCTCTCACCCATTCATGTCGGCTTGAAAGGGAAATTGTTGTCTTCCTATAGCTCATATGTACACTTTAAATGTATATAATCGTGCAATGGTATCCTCTGAGTTATTTGGGCCATAATGGGGCGAAGGAAACCAGTGAAAACAAGCGAAAGAGCCAGGTGGCCGACTAGGCCGTTTATTGCCCTTTTGGGACTTTGCCGAAAGGAAAATTCAGTGAGGTACGGAATCAGTATGTAAATTCGCGGAAAATGTCTCGGCACACTCTCATGATGCATAAATATGGTCCAGAGCCCATACACTTATACCTACCAGCCTCCATGGGCATAATCAAGCTAAATTATGCTAAGGTGGCCGACTACCCGGTCACTGATAATAAGCACGGAAATGGCAAATGTTACCAAATGAGAGAAACTGATCCGCGCCTTATGATCCACAAACGGCTGTAATTCGTTTGAAAAGCACACGGTATGTAACGATTTGAAAAAGTCTCATGCACTATACCAAGTCCGACTACAAGGCTATAGTCAACAGGATGTATTACACTCCAATGCCGATTAACATTGTGCTTGTGCTGCAGGGAGGATTCTCAGTCTGTTCTGTTTCTTGTACCGAGCCAAATTTCCCTGGATTGTGTGTATGTCCTCTGTGTTGGCTATCTCATTCAATTCCTGAAGAGCTTCTGAGATGTCCATGCCAGCCATAACTACAACACCATCGGATCAGTTGCTTATTCTTGCCAGAGCACGAGTCGCCGCTTTACAAACGGTAATGTCAGTGTCACTAGGTCAAATGCATGAGACTTTATATATGAGCCTGAACCATTAACTCACCGCAGGAGCGAAACCAAGGCTGGACAGGGACAGATTTCTACAATTATAGATGCAGAGGCCTGGTGCCAAGCTAGGCTTTCTACTAGCCTGCAGGTCAATTCCCGCACGAGCGGATTTGGTGAATCAAACAATTTGAGGAAATGGTCCTGCACTCTTGCCTGAACTACCGCTTGTGCACCATCCAACCACGAGGCAGAGTTAGCAAGAGCCCTCATTGCATGCTCAACCACCCCAGGATGTTCATCGCTGAATGAAGTGAGACTCGAAGCACATCCACAATGAATAACTCACCGCAAGAGCGACACAAGTTGCACACAAGGGTTGATTTTCAAGATTATGGCTGCAGTGGCTTTGTTACGAGTACTTATGTAATAAGTGATCGTCCATTTCAGATTTTTCCCCCTGATGTTCTCGAGTGCATATGAACGAGCAAGTCCCATTTTTCCGTATCGACATAAATAGTGGCTGTGTTGAAGTCTTTTTAAAACTTTCGTTACATTTCGCTAGTGATAAAATAGTGGCTGTGTATGGCTTTTGTATCTAACACATCTTTATAGTGTGTGTTCAATCCTCGACGGCGACTTCCTTTTACTGTTGTGGCTGTCCGATGCCTTCGCACAGCATTTACTTATTTTAGACTTTTCCTCAACGGCAACTCTTTCTTTTGTTCTCATATGTTCGCTAGTGCCTTCCTCAAGTTCCGAGAGTCCACCCTCCCATCGCCTTCAAAGGGTGGGTCCACCAATCAGTGAGATATTGTAACTACCTGATGCAAGTTTGCATGGTCTTATTTCCGCCAACAGTGTTCCCTCTCCCATAGGAGGCAATATGTACATTCCGTGATTCATCTGTCATATTATTATGGTCGCTCATGCCGGATTACAATAACATTGACGAGTAATTGTATCAATCGCTTTGAGTTCACCTATACTCATTTTTTGAAAGCGATGAATCTTGTGATGCGCCACGGTACGCATCTGAATTCGTAGGCTTCACGGTAATTGAAGTTAGACCTTCACAATAGCAGCAGCTATCTAGGCACTGGCGGAGGAGGAGAGGAGCGCCGGCGGATCGACCGACGCAGCGTGGATATATGGAGTCTCGATGGGCACCGAGATGGGTGGAGCAGTTATACGGGTGCTCAGCCATCTAGTGGGTCCTGGGTGTTCACCTTGTGCCTTTGGGGCACCAAGCCTTGGGTCTCGCACTTCACGACATGATGGTGTAAAGCAAGAGATAATATATTATGTAATATCTACATTGGGAAAGTAAAGGTGCCGGCCGTGTACATACAAGATAATATACCCGTCACAAATCTCCTCCCCCTCGCAAGGCAGGAAAGTGTTCTGTTAACACCTCTTCCCTTGGTTCGAAATCCAAGCAGTGCACAATACATTAAATCACCGGTCAATGACACAAACCGCTCAATGACACAGTTTTTTTCTCCCCCTGTGCTGGACACCCTGCTCTGAAACCTTCTTTCCCTGACAGATTAGGCATAGAAAAGACATATTAGTGGGTATTTGGGCCACTGAATGCCGTAATTCTTGAGGAATGAGGGCAAGAAAGTGACTGTTTGGTCATTGTTTGGCACTGATTTGGGGTTCACAAGCCGATGACACAACCTTTTTTATTTCCTTTGCCTACTATTCCCCTCACAAAAATCTGAGAAATTCTCATAGCATTCTAGAAGCATATTTTTGACTTTTGGCCGACTTAAAATTCCCAAAAGTCACCTGCAATGGGTACACGAGCAAAATCTTCTTTGTTTGTGTCATTGACTGGTGATTTACTGTATATTCTTTCACGGCCGGCTATGTGATAAACTAACAGCTTACAGTAACGGCAACCGTGGTCCGGAACATTCTCCGTCTAAAAAGAGCGTTGAAATCGAAAGGGTATGTTCTTGCTTCTGTTTCACATGCTCCCATTCTGAAAAAAACCCACAGTAAGGGCAAGAACGTCGAGGAGCTGGACAACGAAGTGTTCATACTCCGTCCCCTCATTATTTACAAATTGCTCACCTTTCGTCATTTGGACCCAGTTCCAAGTCAGCTACCCGTAAACGTGGCACGTAAGTTAACCAATAATCAGCCCTTCAACTTTGTCATATGTCTTTCTTGCACTGCTCAGGGCAATCAGTCCTGATAATGGGTCTAAGATCCCCCCCCCAAAGTTGCCATCGCATTTGTCAACGCCGCCTTAAATGGTCATTCTCAGAAGAAGGTGAAGAGTATCCCTAAACGTACAATAAATGCCGTCCTACATACCCAGAACGTCAAAAGAGTCGCGTATGTTTTTCACCCTTCTGTCCTCTTCTTGTCCAGCTCAGACTGCCTCAGAAAACTTCCTGCCAGATGTGCGGTGTCAGACAAAGACATCCAAGATCCGGCCTTGGCTAAGATCAATCTCAAACTTCCCAAGATTCCGTAAAAGCAATCAACTTGCTCCGGGTATAAGATAACTCACGCTCTCCTTCAGGAAGGGTGTCTTCGAAACTTGGAGCTCTACCGGAGGCCCGAAAATTTCGCGTTCAGTCAATGGCCGGAGCACTGCCCATCAATTAATCTCGAGTTTGAATTTATCTTCTACGTTATCCATGATTGCTGACCAAATTTGTTAGATCGCTTTGGTCTTGTATCAATTTTGTGCAGACGGAGCGTTAACTTGTCTCGCATAATTCCTATGCTTCTGAAAGCCAGTTCTCAGGTCTATCGAGATAGTCACAGGTTTGGATGTCCTTCTTCGCATCCAACACCGACGTTGACATATTCTCAGATTCTGATGTTGATTATGGACACAACTCTAACTGCGATTCTGGACAAAAGAGAATCATAATCAGAATCGACTCCGTAATCAAGGTAGAATCGACTCCGGAGTTGCTTCGACAATTCTCGCTCGATTATGATTCTTGGTGATTCTCCCACGATTCTGGGAACATAATCGACTGCAGAATCGACCGTCATAATTGACCATAATCATCTACTCTGACTGTCCCTATTGTGACCTCCTATTCATGAGTATCGAGATTCGTGCTCTCCGGTTCCCAATTGTCGAATGCGTGGGTGTCCATCAAATCGTCTTGTCCTGCTCTGGGCCATGAGTGTATCCAATACTTTGTTCCAGGACCACAAATGTATATCCAGGTGGCAGCAATGTCAATGTGAAACTCCGACAGCACATGGTTGAGGCCATAGAGTTCGAAGTATAATTCTTCATAGGGGGGATAAGATATGGGAAGCCTGGAAGTCCATTGGTGTGCTGATAAGCTATGAGTTTTAAATTAAATCCGCTGTCCAATATTGAGCATCTCAGATTCGACTTTTGACACAATATTTGCCTTCCTATCAGAGGATTCTGGTGAATGGTATGATCAGCAGAAAGATTAAGGGTGTTCAACACTAAACCATTGAGGCGTGCAGCATGTCTCGTAAACATGTTGTGCGAATATAATATCCAAATATTTATCAGTAAAACCGGCAACTCACCTTGAACTTCAGTTGGTGCATCAAGACGATGGTTTCTAGTAAGTTTGAGTCGTGCGTCTTTCACAACCCGGCTAGCTTTCAAAATAGTAATGAACAGATCGTGGCCTGTTTGCCACAATTCAACTAGCTGATGGGGTGAGTCCTGCATCGTGTCCCAATCATTTCCTTTCAAGGTGAGGAGATGTGCATTGTTAATCGTGGGCTGCCCCGCACCCATACCAGGGTTAAACTGTGCAAACAGTACTCCACCGCGTGATTGCTGTGTCCATATGAATTCAAAATGCGTGATCGTGCTTCGCTTAAGACACTGGTATAAGATGTGGCTATATCAGAACTATTATTTGTCTCGCTTTGACTCGGCGGTTCAACCACATTCCGAATGTTGAATATTGTATGTTATGTGATCTTTAAAATAATGATTAAGAGGTCGGAGTGCTCGGAGTATCTACAAAGATTTTCATACACATTGGGCCAGTATTAGCAGTGGAGGGGTTGGTCACATAGTTTGGCATTATTTGCTCGAGTAGCTGTTCTATGCATTCACACAGCTTTGAGCGATATTCGGAACAGTGATCGAAAAGAAGCGAGCCACTGTGAATTACAGGCACGGGTGAAGTGGTGAGCCTCAGAAAAGTACATAAGTACGAGTTCCTGCCGGGCAAAGCCACGGCCCCACACCCAAGTGAAGACCGATAACAAGTCGGTCAAGGGACGGAGAAAGTGCTGGCGGACAGCACACCAGCTTTTCTAGTCTTTAGTCCGGATCCAGCAGCTGACCATGCTTCGACGCGCGGATCCGCTTTCAACCATGGGCGTTAGAAGAAAAAACGGCAAGCTCACGTACTGACCATCACTCCGCCGCTCGCGGATCACGGTGCCAAGTGTTCTTCCCTTCACTTTCCCAACACTCTCCTTCACCTGAGCATCGAGGTCCTGTGTAGGCAGTCTTCTATACGCCTGAGGCTTGCAATGCCTTTGAATACATTCTACAGGTCATCCATCTATCTATCCAAAGAGCGCTGACCACCACATATGGACGCAGTCTTTGGCGGGTTCGTCACTTGTGTCTGGGGGAATGCTCTTCTAGCGGCTCTTACGATTGACCGCTCTGTGAAGTCTGTCTTGGGCCAATATTACGAGTAATTATGTAATAAGTAATCGTCCATTTCAAAATTTTCCCATTGACGTTCTCGAGTGCACATGAACAAGTAAGTCCCATTTATCCGTACTGACATAAATAGTGGCTGTGTTGAAGTCTTTTTAAGCTTTTCATTAGATTCATTTGTGATAAAATAGTGGCTGTGCTTTCGGCCTTCGTAATCATGTCCCCAAACTCCTTGGGTTCGAATCCTGAACTTGCACTTTTTTTAATTGTTGCGGCTGTCCTATGCCTTTGCACAGCATTTGCAATAGCGGACAACCAAACCCCGCTTATTGTGTAGCGTGTGAATGGCTCTTTTTTCAGCAAATCTGATTTCAGATTCAGATTCGGCCCGACGAAAGGAGCCTAAAAACATACCTCCGAAGTTTTTCCCACGAGCAGTTGGTTTTTCTCAATATTTTGGGCCCATTGAACGAAATTGTGTGTACCCTTTCGGGCCTCCGGAAGTACACTCATGTCCAAAATGTTACTGAAACTCTAAGTGCAGCCTTCGGAGCCATCCAGGGTAAGAATTCTGATGAATTTCCGATTTCCTCCTGCTGTTTTAGCCGAAATCAGTGCCGTCACTCCCGGATCAAATCATTTTTACCATCCGAACAGGTCGATAAAAATCTTCGATTTTGTCGGAATCATAACCGGCTCGTCAAAAGGAGTCGATTGGTGATCTCTTCATATTTTTAGAGAGTTTTTTTTCGGGAATTCTCAATAATTTGGGGTCAGTTCAGGGAGAATGTTGAATTTCAGGAATTTCGCTCGTGTCAATCTCTCCATTTGCATCCTACTTCACGTAGAAACTGATTCCCAAGCTCTAAGGTGGTATGTCCCGAGCGGCACAAACCAATTTCCCACGCCTTCCAAAAAGGCGGACTTTGGCTGTCCGCTACTGTAGCTGACAGCAAAAATCATGCTGGAACCAAGCGCGAGGGTAGTAGCGGTCAGTTTTCGACTGGCTCGCTCAAATGGCTATGACTTGTGTTTTACTTAATTTATGCACTTCCCAGGGCCAGGACAGAAGGAAGAAACAGTCGCATGAATCTAAACGGGGAACTGGTACGAATTTACTCCATCATGCCTTTGATTAACAGAAGAAAGACGCGTCAAACAGACAGTCGGCGCAGGTGCACGGTGCGGCCGTAGCTGAGGAAGGCATAAGGACAGCACGCACGAACAAAGGAAAGCGATACGCACGGCAACATTCAGTCATGAAGAAGCAGCTCAAGGGCACGCGCAGCTCAAACGGCCCGTTGAGAGGATTGTGGTAAGTCATTGGCAGGGGTCCTTCTCTCGAGTTGTCGTCGTAGTCGAAGTGGAGGTGGTAATTGAGGAGACAGTCGGCGTCGCCTTTGCCTCCGCCGTCGAACGAGCAGACTTGGAGCCCGTTGTCGACGGCGATGAAGTTGACCGATTGGCTGAAAGCCTCCTGCTGAGCGCGGCCTGTGATCCGGAGACAGCCTTGTGCGGAGCTGGCGAGCGCAAGCCCGAGCGCAATAGATCCAATGAGTTTTTCGAACAACTGTATCACTGCCAAAAGACAAGGATATCATCAGCTCGAAGTCTGAATCGAGGGCCAGACGAACACAGGCACTAACCGTGTAGATGGGACAAAGGGCTACGATTTCAATGTGTGCAATGACCGCTGTTTTATAACCGTTGAACTTCGGTCCAAGGGTATACATTAGCTTGGTTTCTTGGCACAACCTAGATGCGGCTCGCTCGGAATCCTGGAATGCCGGCACTACCACCGCTTCCGCATTTCATTAACGCCAGAAGAGTGTAGCATGATTCCTCTGTGCACAAGTAGTCCGTTCGTGCGGCCAGGATTACCAGCTGTCTGCATATTGCCCATCGAGGTTCTGAGATCCTACTGTTTGCCAACCTCGCATACCAAGCCAATACCAACCCCGCATATACGCTCTAGATATCGGATGTACCCAGATAGTAATCATTATATTAGGGTATAAATGTGCGCCGGAAGTCATCGGGCGCTGTTTAAAGTGCGGGTAGTGGAGGGACGCACATCTTGTGATGTCGCTGAACCATGGACTGCAGGCCTTGGCGTAGTACCAAGGCCGTTCACGCCAGACGGGTCGTCCCGCCACTGCATAAACATCCTTACGAGCGGTTAGTCTTCCTGGAGTCTCGAGCGCCAAACGTAACCGCGACCGTGCCAAGAGAAAGATAGGATACGCGCAATGCGTTTAGTGCAATCCATAGTGCTACACAGGGACGTTAGTAACGAACTGGAGTTTGATGCAGTGAAATTGGTTTAAAAGGCCATTTTGTGGATGAATACAGTTTACAGGCATCTAGACACATCCAAATGATGTATATTTTTGTCAGGAAAGGCTTTAATACATTTTGAAAGATATGAGGCAACTTGAAGCAGTTTAGTGTCTAGTATTAGAGACGCGCCGACCTGTAGATGTCCCCTCGCCTTTATCTTCGGACTCTTCGATTGCGGGATCATCAGCGGTTTTGCGCTTCTTTATCACCGGTTCTCTCGGCTTTTCATCCGTCCCCTGACTTCCGAAGAAGCCGGTGAACTTCAGTCGCGCAGGGGTACCGGTATTCGCTGGAAATATCATGAGGGTTGGTTCACGTAAATAAAGAACCTTCCTCACCTAATTTAGTAGGACTTTCCTCGGCCTTGGGTGCGGCAGGCACTTGCCCATGGAATGTAACCCTCTCAAGGTCCAGAATGAAATGCTTAACCGTCTGATCCTCGTTACGCCCGACACCGGCAAGAAGGCCTTCGATGGACACAGGCTTTCCTTTTCCAGGGCTAGGCTTCTACTTCTTCCAGCGTGGCGTATCGGGGGAGCCACACCGCCCAGGGAAAACAGTATCAGTATTTTTTGGTTGCAGAAATATACTGATCTGCCTGGATTTCAAATTTTGAATCGACTTGTTGACGTTGGTCGGTACCCCCAAAACATGGACAACGGCATGATAATTTATGTGAAAGTTCTCTGGAGATCCAAGAGGCACCATCTGCGGTGAAATCGATTTGAGAAAGTAGAGTCTAAGGACACATTCAAACAACGTCGCCAAAAGCATGAGTCTGCCCACGCAGAAGAGCGCGTGTGATTTCAATTCACAGCGGATTTGCGGTGACCGTGATGAAGAGGTTGACCTTGAAAGCACTCACCTTCCGGAAGTAACGCGCTATCGCCATAACATCCTGATAACGCTGTTGCATATGACGCGGCCCACCTATGTACAACGAAGAAAGAATAAGCCTCTTCCCGAGCTCATTCAGATCCACATTATCATCGCGGTTGGAGATGGCGTCCTCGAGACTGTTGTATAAAGACACCTGAAGCTTCTTCTGCTTTTGACTGAGGAAAAGCTGAGAAGATTTTGATCAGCAGAGGTAAATGCGTCTACTACCATATACTGCTGCAACAGGCGTCCACCGCGGAGGATAGTCGAGAACTCATATTCCCGGTCAAATAAACGGAAGGCATAATATCGAGTTTGGGACAGCCGTTTTGGATAGGTTCGTCGAGGTAAATATCGCGATGCCCATCAGACTTGTTACAAACCTATGTCCAAATTCCAACAAGGCCAAAAAAAAAAATCAATTTTTTTTTCGAGTGTTGATCTGGCCGTGATATGCAGTTTCAAAGGGGTGTTTTTTCAACGTTTCACTTTTTTGAGCTTGCGACAAGCTTGCAAGGTCAAAAAAGGCGCAAGCCAAATGTCAAATGGCTGATGCCGGCCATGCTCTCCACGCGGAAACAAAAGAACATAGTAGAGTGGAGAGTATGCGGGATGGCGATCAGAGCTACGGAGTAGTGGTGCATCGGTGGGGTGGCGATTGCGAAGAATAATGTCGCGGTCGTCGCCTTCAGAGCCATCGCCGGGGAGAATGACCGCTATTTCTTCGGCTTTAGGCAGATTCTATCTGCGGCGGTCCGGGCTCGGCATCACCCAAGCCATAGTTCAGCGTTCTCGACCTCCCTGATGTCATCAAAAATTTCGTACACCTGCTTGTAGATAGCGGCTTACGGATGATACATCCTCAATAACTCTTGGAAATACCCCATGATGTCCTGACGGAGATTGCTGTTGCGATTCATCCGCTGCTGCAGCGCGAGGCTCGGGTGAAGTATGTATAATTGAGCATATCATGGAGGAACACCATCGGGAGTTGTCAGAGCGCTGGAGAGATGGTGCAGATTCCCCAAAATCCGGAATACCCACGCTTTCGGCCCATGTCTATTGATATTTTGGTCGTCGGATATGCCAAGTGGTGAAGGCCAACTTGAAAGCGGAATTATACTGGGTGATAAGACTGCCGAATTCTTGAGCCTGGGCGTCGTACCGCTGAACAATCGAATGAGCGGCTCGGGGGGCTGTCCAAGTCGTTGAATTTTGACCTTGCCGTGGTTGCAGCAGATTCCGAACTCAGGGTTATGCTTTGAAGATGCCGCGACCCGTTCATCACCCCGATGAAGCGCGCCACAATGCGGGCATTTTACCATTCATCGGGCCAAGGTCATGGCGTGCCTCCGGATCGTGATACTCTCGACGCGCTGCCATAAGATGCGGACAGCGGGACGCCGAACTTGATACGAATTAGGCAGCCGAAATTGGGGTATTTCGCGCCATACGCACCTGTTTGTCTGTTATTCCCTGTTTCTCTCCGCTGCCCATTTCCACGCGAACCTTCATCTCGATGCGACTCTGCCACAGGGGGCGTCAACAGACCATTTAGCAATGCTTTCAAAGGCATCGGTCAGCTTGCAGTTAATCAAATACTTAGTGCGAATGTACTTGGAGCACACGTGACCCCTGTATACGGGAATTGCCCGGTTGCGAAGACGTTGAAGAGGCTGCGAGGATATATGAGCGGCAAGCGAGGATCAATTTTAGACGGGGAAACTCACTGAAAGGATAGCATGACTGTCAAGCAATGAGCTCACTCACCCGAGACTTACGAACCAATTCCGAACCAACCGCATTGGCCAATTGATTCCGGCTTCAAAAGGGAAGCGAGTACTAGTGAACGTAAATGAGCATTTATTGTATGCCGTGGGTTCGATTCCCTGGGTATTGTGCGCCCCAAGAATGTGGTGAAGGAAAGGTGCGGTAGCTGGGGCGGCGGCAGTGGGAGGTCAGGGACGCTGGATTTTTTTTTTTTCAGAATGAGAATTGAAGTGGGAGAAATGACCACGATAAAGAGTGGAAAAGGGAGGAGATAAAACGGTTAAAGGGCAGAAGAAGCGTGGACGAGAGAAGCAAACAAGGCGGAGAAAAGAGTCGCGCGAGTAGATGAGCGCGCCTGACGCGGGCAAGGCAACTCAAGCGTGATGCGGATGAGCAGGAGGTCTGAACAACGTAACGCCCGTGCGTACGGGACACAAAGAAAACGTAAGGTACGGGAGAGGGCGAATGAAGGACAGGGAAGTGAAATAGGTAATGGTGAATGTCAGACGTAAGTTAGGAAAGAGCCGGTGAGGAAGGAGAAGGAAATAAAACACCCTAACCACGGAGGGGAATATTTGTGCCCGAGCAGAATATAACGCCCGCACAAATTACCACACCCAGTTGCGCAATGACGCAGCCCAAGCGACGGCATTGAGAAGACGCGCCTCTGAGCAGGACGGAGGGATTGTTGTGGCTGGCGCAGGAGAGGACTGGGCGAACGGCACAGAGGCAAGGCGAAGCGCCTACTATGTTGCCCAGCCGTTTCGTACTACAAAATGAGTGGTGACCCAGCCACCTGTGCCGCCACCATTTCGCGGTACGAAACGGCAGGGCAACATTACTAAGTAGTAAGACCTGGGTCCAACTCGAAGGAGGGATAAGATCACCAATGCAACTGGTGCCGGTAGGAATACTATGTGGAAATGACGAGCAAGGACTGCAAAGTGGCGTTGGATCTGGATTTTTGTTGGGCGTGACGTGCGCCAGAATAATTCCGAGATTCTTGTCACGCCGTCTTCGGGTGTGAACAGTTCATTGAGAATTATTTATTTGAAATAGTATACCCAGACCCATGAAAGAAATAGTATTTTAGAGCATTCTGATCGAAGCGACCAGCACAAAGCTCAAGAAGCTGGACATCCGTTGAGCCATGCGTTCACCGCACTCGTCAGATAGTTGACATCGATATATTCGGCTCGTCCGTCGCCGTTGAGATCAGCAAACTGGACATTCACACCTGAAGAGCCAACCCCTGTTGCGATCACTCCCTGCGGGAACCAAACGACCTTGGCAGCCTAGCGCAAAAGCATCAGTTGCAACGTTCGAACAACTCGAAAGGATACCAACATTAGAACCATCGTCTGGGCCACCGCCATTGATCCAGAGTTCAACAACACCACCGGTGTGAGTGACGGCTGAAGAACATTAAACAAAGACTACGAAACACTACCAGTCCACGCACTGAGGTAGTCTGCCCTTCCGTCTCCTATAAATAAATAAAATCATTGGTTGGAACGCGCGAGAGGATAGCGAAGAAAAACCCACCATTGATGTCCGCAAGGATCACATTATCTCTCGTGGCACCATTCGCAGGTCCAGTTGCAACTACACCCTGTGGGAGCCACTCGACATTCGCAGCCTAGGAGATACTTGAACAAACACAAAATAAAGGAAAAAGACCGATACATACTCCTGAGCCACCTGTTGGGGCACCCAGATTCAGGTAGGCTTGTGACCACGGTCAGAAAAAAAAGAACCCAATTTCAATGGAACTTGACGAACCAGTCATAGCTCCATTCTCGTCAAGCCATAGATATTCTGCGCGACCATCACCATTGAGATCTGCGAACCGTACCCCTGGAGAAGGGTCAATCTTCGTTCAAAGCCGCGTGTCGACTTCAAATACCTGCACCATCCTCGCCAATCCCGGTCGCGATGGAGCCTGAGGGGGACCATACAACTTTGGCGGCCTGAAAGGACATCAAGATCACATTCGCACCCAGCCAATGCAGACGCACATTAGGACCATCGTCGGGCCCGCCCAGATTCAACCAGGCATCGACGGAACCATCGTCGTGAACGAAGAGATATTCAGCTCTTCCATCACCATTGAGATCTGTGTGCAGCTAGTCTGAGTGGTCGTTAGAGATGGAAGTTTATGAGAACACGGTACCTGCGAACTGAACCTGGCGTCGGGATGCACCGACTCCAGTAGCAATAACGCCTGAGGGAAGCCATTGCACTTGACCAGCGTTAGTTCCTATTATCTGTGAGCTGCGTACCGGGAGAGAACATAGCGAATGGAGTAACCTGTTTGGGAAGAACCGAGATTCAAAAAGGCTGTTGTAGCTCCCTGCCCGTCAAGCCAGAGGTACTCAGCACGTCCATCGCCATTGAGGTCTGTCCGAGATGTTAGACGACGTCTGTATAGATTCAGGGTGGAAGGTACACACCAGCGAAACGGACCGCGGTGCTGTTATCATTCAGATCCGTACACTGTCCACTGGGCGGTAAAGGGAAGTCGTGTGTGGCCTGGTTGGGCTCTGTGAATGAACAAGTACAGTCGGTTGGTCCTGTTTTGACGCTGATTTTGTGTTCAATACTGTCAAATGAAGAGGTATTTCAAGTGCTCACTCGAAGTCACAGTCAAAGAGACCGCCATTAGGGCCCAAACCCGCACCGTTAGCAATTTCACCTTGTGGGTACCAGACTGTTCATCTTTGTCAACGGACCGGCGTTCAGACTCGAAGAGTGGGATGGAAGAACCTGGATTAGTCGAACAGAATTCCTTGTTGCCATTACCGGTGGGTAAGTCCCCAACAGGGGGATCGATCCATCCCCATTCAGCTGCTTGCCACAGCCCACTGAACCAGGCATCGGCCATTTTGGCATACCCTTGGTCACTTGCGGGACGTCGGAACACGCCGAAGACAGAAACAAGTATGGCTTACTTTGGATGAAGAGAATCAGCCATATCGTCCGGGCCAAGTTCCTCCATCAAAACCGGGATGACTCTCGCGCCATCCGATGCTCTCCGGAGCAGCATCTGAATGATGTTGTCGTTAAACGTCTCTGACCATCCCTCCTTCGTCGCATCGCCGTTCAAAGGGATCGTGCCAACCAACAATGCAGCATTAGGAAGAGTGCTGGTGATAGAATCGACGACAGCCATGAGACGCGCCGGCGCATTGTCGATGTCGTCATCGTTGTTGATGTCGTTCGTCCCGGCAAGAAGGAAGATGACGTTTGGGTTTTGCGACAGATCTGGTTGGAGGAACCCCCCGATTGCGGCGATTTCTGCACCAGAATGGCCCTGTGAGCGCGAAACAGTATGAGTATCTTAGTATGAGGAAAACGGAATATACTCACCTCGTTTTGTGGATCGGGCATGGTTCCGGAGTCTATAGAACCAATAAAGTCAACAACATTATCGGCACTTTGTCGGCTCTGGAGATCGCCCATCCAGGGAGGGGATACGATCATCTGTTCAAGGTCCAGCCGATATCCGTTCCCATCCGAACTTTGGAAGCCAAACGTGATACTGTTGGACCGGGTCAATTGTCAAATGCGAGATTTTTCTCTTATGATACGCACCTGTCGCCGGCCGGCAGAGCCCGGATCCTGACGTTAGAGAATTTGTCAAAAGCATCCCCGAATCTCAAATAGAGGAGGTGAGTAGCGTAGGCTGACGGAGAGAAAATTTAATCACGGGCAAGCAGTAGCATAAGGAAGCCACCCGGTCCCGTAATTGATAGAGGTCGGGGTAAAAGCTGACAACGTGGGGAATTGGGCGTCGAATGTTGGATGCGCAGAGATCCAATCCCCCATTTCCGACTGCGAAGCTCTCTGGGTGCTGGGGTCCGGAACGGTGGAGTACGTGAATGCTCCGGGATTGGTTGTAGAGGCTTGGCCGCCGTAGTAATATCCGCTACGCGTAGCCGTGCCGGTGTTGGTGGTTGACATGCCCGGCCGTTGATGTTGCCAGAGTGCACCGCGACCAAAGATGGAGCAAGCCGTCGCCACCTCGGTTTGCTAGAAGTACATATGGAATGTGAATCTTATTCAGTCCGCTGTGCGATGGCGATCACTATACTTACAAAGAGGGTCTCAACGGAGGCTGGAGTTACAGCTGGGTAGATTTGGAACGGCTGTTCCTCAAAGCCGATATGAATATTGATCTGGTATACGCCGGTAACCGCTGGGTTGGCCATCAACCGTGGGAATTCCTGCAACGCAGAGGCAAAGATGAGAATGAACGATGCGGAAAGAAAAGACTCATCGCGGACGTACCAAGGTGTCAAAAACATTAGTAGGTCGCACCTGCTCCCCTCGCATGACATATGTAACCCCCGTGGCCGCATTAGCATACGACTCCGAAGCATAAGTCCATGTATCCTGAGAATCCTGGTCTTGATCCGCCCACACAGGCATATTGATACCGGCGACGGTGTCCTCGAGCGTCGTCCCGCCAAAACGCCGGGCTGCATCGCGGGCCCTGGGCTCGACAGAGTCGGCGCGTCCGCTGAACGGAGGAAGCAAGCCGGTCCAGAAGTAGTGTGGCAGATGCGCGGTGCTTGCGATGGCGGCATCGATTTCGGCTTTGAGCGCATCGATTACGGCCCGCTTTTGAGGGCGCCCCCACGAAGCCAACCAGCTTTGGACGGAAAGAATAATGAGGTAGCTGCGCAAGTCGGAAGCGGGGGCTAATACGTACTATTCATGATGCTCGTTGTCGTATGCCTGAGCTTGAAGGGCGCTGCATGCGACGAAGGCAGCTATACCAGTCCAGTGAAGCCGCATTTCAGGGAACTAATGTAACGAACACACGAACCCAAACGAAGCCTTTTAAAGATTCGCATTGGCACGGAACACTCAGGGCCATCATCAATTCCGCTCTGGGGTAACTTACGAGAAGTGTTGAAACAAGAAGTGAATGGTTCGAGCCTCTGCGCTCTAGACGCACAATTCTATTTTGAGCATGCCTAAGACGACGAAAGGGCGATCAGGTCATCCGTGCTGGGAAGACTTGACCCCACCGCCAGTTGTACTTCGGGAACGCATTTGCTCAACCTGCCCCGCCGATACCATTGCCGTTACAAAGTTTTTCACAAATCCAATGGTGAAGCGTTCCTGGGCTCGTATGTTGATGTCCGAGCGGATCAGACACGAACTCGCACGTTCCGTCGTCTCCGACGGCGAGATCTGCCCAGCGGGCCGACCTGGGCCGACGGTGTAGGTCCTGATCGAGCTCTCGGAGGAACACGATCAATTCCAAGTAGCCGAGGAGAGGGGACAACACACTGGCCCTGAAGTACAAATTGCCGCAAGGATCAGAAGTTTATGAATCGGAAGATTATGCAAAAGGGTATCTAATCCTGAATCTCCGACGTGGGCCACCCCTAGTTACCAAGATTCCAACAATACCATCGGAAATCACCGGGCCGTGGCTTCAAATTGTTCCGACGATTTCCACTGGTTCCCGCCACATACTGCTGCTGCTGGCCATGTCTAGAACACACCTGAATGACTCTCGATATTGGCGCTGGTTTAAGCAAAGGGACGCCTATCATCTGCAGCTCGTTGGTTTCATCCCCTTTCAGCCCATCTTTTTCACAAACTCCCACTTGCGGCATCAAATATCCCACATCCCTAAAGCTGTGCCCTATTTCCTAACTTGTGCCTGCGACTTTGTCCTTCCCCGCACGATACATTTATCGAGGAAACAGCCGGATATTCCCACAAGGTCCGCAATTTCCGTTGCCGTTGACATACGCAACCTTGCGGCAACTGTTTTACAGACGAATCCTGAAGAGTCTCACCTGCGGGATCACCGAAAGCTGATCCTTGACCACATCGGGACAGTCGAAACGCAGACGTGAGTCCCCTGCTCCACGAGATACTGCGGAGTGTTACCAACGATGTATCGTCGCAGTTCGCGGTGCGTCGTTCCCAAGACGTTCTTGTTCTGCCATTTAGGCCTTTGATCTCAAACCCGATCACTGCATCGCGCAAACCTCGTTTCGTAATCGGGTAAGTTATCCATTCCTGCATCGGATTCCCCGGCGATGACCGCGGTGCGTGGCCTCTGTGCGCAATGGACGCAATGCGGCTCAGCATTGCCCCCAATACTGCCACACCCGCCGTGGACGCTCTTCGTCCAGGGATCTATACCAGAGGGGCATCTGCTAGCGCGCAGTAATCTAGGTTCGATTGCGATTATCGTCGTCGAGCTCAGGCATGTATCGAATGACTTTGCGGACGCAGTCGGAGGAATACCGAACTATGAACTTAACGAGCTCGTGAGCCCATGCTGCAGAATCAGGGCCGGGAAGTCTCGTACTCAGTGCTCATCGAAGTATGGGGCGTTCGGCATGCGTGGAATCGGCATAGGAATTAGAAGACGCGTTATAGTGGGAGAAATGGGGGGAATGAATGAAAGATGGGGAGTATGAGGATAGCTCGACGCCATAATAAGGAGGTGCACACTTGAGAGCGAAGGACTCGGGGAAGGAGAATTGCAAGAATAGAAGACTCAGCTGGGTACCAGCAACGGAAAACCGACACCCCTGACGGTGGGCTCCACTGTTGCTTCAAAAGCATAGATTGGTCCGGGAGTGGACCGAAGAGTTTCACGATCGTGCCGGAAAGGGCGCCGAGTCGTAAAGCAGAAAACCGGTGTACGCGATGAGATGCGAGCTCTAGAGGTAAATAGTCAGTAGAACAAGGGTAATTGGCAAAAACTTAGCACTATTCGTGTTGAAACTAAGATGCGCGCAGAGGAAATCCGAGTCAAAGAGTGAATTGATGTGGTGGTAAAAAGGAAGAGGAAAAAGAAAGGAAAAGGCAACGTAATGTCGTTCCAGTGCAAATACTATATAAATTCTTGTGCGCTTTTGATGGAACATTTGGTCGGATGGCCTAGCGGGCTCGGAAATCGAAGGTGACGTGCCAGGCAAGTCACGCTTCCACAGCAGCTAGCGTGTTCCGGCCATTTTGCATCTCATGATTCTCATCATATCCTTCCTCTTCATCAGACTGACGTTCTTTTGCTCCGCAGGCGAGTATTATTCCTCCGCGAGGCGACTGCGGTGCGTCCTCCTTTGGTAGAGAGGATTAATGCAGCGAGACTCCTGCTCCTGCTGAAAAACTTTCCATTTCTCCGTGCCACTGGAGACATATCGACGCAGAGTGTTCGCATTCACCAAGCGGCTGTTTGAATGCAAGTGAATGACGCCTAAAGGAAGTCAGGATTTGTGTACATTATTGCCAAGAAACACCGGTGCATGTACTTAGTAGCACTTAACATTCTCGCCCCGTGACTATTTCCGTGCGCTGAGTTCCATCGGAACTGCTTAATTTTGAATGCGCAGTAGCGCCTTATTTATATTTCAGCAAGTCGTGGAAACTCTCCTAGAACGGCGGGGAGGTGCGTCGCCGGAGATGTTTATTTATTGACTGTTCAATACCGCGCTATTCCCCGTCATCGCAAAGAAGTCAACGCCGTGCATGGTTCATGACAACAGCGCCGATTGCAATGCCTAGCTCCATGGATTCCTTTCTCTCAGATAATTACCTGCCCTGAGCACGCAACGACTCCTCCAGCTTTCCACAACGCTGCAAAGTAGCTCCCAACGGGGACAAGCCCCTATTTCTTGTGGAACCAGCCGAAGAACCGCCGGAAGGGGCTGTGCTCCTCCCATCGTGTCCGCGTTGTCCATGGATCCGTCTCCGGCGCTTTTTCGCTCAATTTCTTAGCGCTGCTCCTCGCAGCCGCGCAAGTCCTCCAAATTCTCGCGGCAGAGACGATACCTCTCTGCCGACGGTTCTCGTTCTTCTCGAAGGGTATTGCGCATCAGATTCAGAGAGATTCAGGATGCATTTCTTTCCCCTTCCTTCCTATGTTTTCTCTCTTGTATGTACTAAAATTTGCCTCACAGTTCACGTCATCTCCGGCCCAAAAATGCCCTCAATCAGCCTTCCACCCTTCAAGTTGTCGACCAGCTCGCCAACAGCGCGAGCTGCACCCGCGACGTCCCCTCCTCGTCCATACCTGATCCGGTCGCGTGCCGGTCCTTGTCCTGTCGTTCCCGCACGAGGAGGCGCCGCCGTCTGCGACACTTGCCGCCCGCGTCGCTCATGTCTGCGCGTCAGTGCCGTAGCCTGCGCCTCGGGATGGCTTCGTATCTATACACACCTCCGGCTTCTCCATCCACCCTTCTGCCGTACCCGCGCCTTCGTCGCGACACTGTCCTCCATTGCCTTCGTGGCACTGCGCGTCTACGTTCACGGCCGTCGTCCCTCGGCGATAAGCCCCAGCTACTCGGTGCCCCATGTCGTCGCGGCTTCAATACACGCATCCCCACCGTCCGCATCACCTTCCTGCTCTCGCCGACCCGAGCAGCAACGTGCGGCAGTATACAAGCCCCCCTCTCCGCAGCCTTCGTGCAGTGTAAGCGGCGCACCCACTTCACTCCACGACACTTCCCAGCCGGCCGGTCTGGCATAATCCCAGGCTTGCCGTTGGCGGAATGGTGTTGCTCCCATTAACCCACGGCGCAATGGATGACGCGGTGGATTCCCCTGGCCGTGATTAGATGAGGGATTTCCATCGCGTCGAGGCGCATCTCAAGACTCGCGCGTGAGTGCTGCAACCTGCTCTGCGTCCACGCGTCTCCGCCCTCTGCCCTTTTTGTCTCCTCGTAAGACCTGAATCCCCCTCCCTCACTTCCTGTCCTCAAATCCACGCCTCATTCTCTCCCCCACGCACTCGCCCACGCGTCTCCTGCTCTCGAAGCTCTCACTACCCGCGTACCGTGCGTGTGCTCAGCAGCCTGGAAGGATGTGAAGACAGGGCGGGGCGGGACATGGCTGTCGATTGCTTATTGTGGGAGCTCGTCGTTCATAGGCCGCAGCGGAGTGGATGGATGGGACGAGGACGAAGCGGACGGGTCAGGCGCGACTGAATTGAGAAGATTTGTCATGGATACCAGTGTTGTTTCAACTCAACAATCGTACGTCTCATTTGTTTCACCTATTTCATACTTTATTCTATTACATAACCATTCCCACTTCCTTTCTGACTACCTATTTCAAACCCCTCGTTTCTCACTAATATTTCAACTGCCCTTGTTGTTTCGTTCATTTCATATTCCTGTTCTCATAGTTACGCATATGTATATAAGCCGCAGGTACTGGACAAATATGCATCTTACTTTTTTCATCTGAACTCTGCTTGCCTTCTCGCGCACTCTGCGACTGCTTAACCGCCTCGCACCTCGTCTCACAGTTATAGGTAAATGTTTCGCACTTACCTCACATCTAGGACAAATCAATCTATTGGGCATTGACTGGCTACGGCCATCTGCTCAATAGATGCATGTGCTGAAGGAAGTTCACGGGGATACTTGAACTTCGTAGGATCAACCCTTGATCTATAACAAGATTCCAGTGTGCGCTTCTCGCGCGAGGGCGGTGTTCCTAGGCTGGGGCATGGCGGCGTGGGAGGGGGATACGTCTGCGTGGTGCCCTTAGCGTGGTCCCCCTCTTGCTGCGTCCATCCACCTTTCACTCGGACTTACATCGCTAACCGCCGTTTCTGTGTGATCCTAGTGCTGTAATCGTGTGTTTGGGCTGAATATTTTAGTTCGTCAACACTGATCTTACACTGGGGGCAAATGACGACGCATGCGAACCCCACATGCTTCCAACGCATGCGGTCCGCATGCAGTGGACCCCCGTAACAAAGGTGCCAATCATCTTTATGGCACCTTTGTTTTTCTTTGGCCGCCCGCGTCGCTCATGCCTGCGCTCCAGTGCCGTAGCCTGCGCCTCGGAATGGCTAAGGCTTCGCGTCTATGCACACTTCCGGCCTCTCCATCCAGAATTCTGCCTCACCCGCGCCTTCGTTGCGACAATGTCCTCCATTCTCCGCGTGGCACTGCGCGTCTACGTCCACGGCCGTCTTCCTTCGGCGATTAGCGCCCGCTGCTCGATGCGCCATGTCGTCGCGGCTTCAATACACGCATCCTGTCCGTCCGCGTCACCTTCCTGCGTCATCCTCGCGGACGCGAGCCGATATCCAAGCCTCCCCGCTCTCCACAGCCTTTGCGCGGTGTTAGCGGTGCACCCACTTCACTCTGCAACACTTCTCAGCCAGCCCGGTCTGGCATAATCCCAAGCTTGCCATTGGCGGGATAGCCTGGCTCCCATTAACCTGCGGCGCAGTGGATGACGCGGTGGATCCCCCCGGCCGCGATTAGATGAGGAATTTCGATCGCGTCAAGGCGCATCTCAAGACTCACGCGTGAGTGCTGCACCCTGCTCTGCGTCCACGCGTCTCCGCCCTCTGCCCTTTTTGTCTCCTCATAAAACCTGAATCCCCCTCCCACACTTCCTGTCCTCGGCGCGCCCCCACATTGCCTTCATCAAGTCCTCAAATCCATGCCTCATTCTCTGCCCCACGCACTCGCCCACATGTAGTGCTGGCCAAAATATGATACAAATACGAAAATTCTGTATTGTATTCATATCCATATCGTATCTAGCTCTGAGAGTCCATATCATATCTGTAGCATATCATATCCATATTCATTCTCAGAATATGAATATGATATGAATATATCCAAATATATTTTGGCCCAATTTTGCTTGGAAACGATGGGTCGGAAATCAAGGCAGCTTGCTCGCAAGGAGGTCCTCTGTAACCTATGGCACAAAAGTCTCTTCAGACATCCAATTATGAGTCAAAATACAAAACCCAGGCGCCCGGCAAGCTTCAACTTCAATATCACAGCATTTTTGATTGCATCAAGTAGCTTGCAAGTAGGAGTCTCTGAGCCGGAGGGCGGCTTGACAAAGATCCGAGATGATTTTTGAACATGCCGTTGAGATCGGATCACCGGATCTGTGCCAATTGAGAGCTCGAGGCGGCCGAAACAGTGGTTGAGCATATCCAAATACATTTGAATACACTGACTATTATATCCATATCATAGTCATATTCATATTCACCCGTATTCATATTCAGTGGGTGACTTTCCATAAGCATAAAATATGTTTTTTGCATTATCTGAGCGGTGCCAACGATGTCGGCATCTGGTTTTAATCCAAAAAATCTAGTCAGGGTGGGTTCCCACAAGCCGCAGAATAGAATAGCTGCATATCCTTGTTGAAGCAGCTCTTTCTGTCCTTTGCCTCCCTTTGCACCACCAACCGACATGACCTTGCTTTGAAAGCTGAAGTGCTCCACTGGATGCAATTTTGGCAGCTTCGACGAGATATGATAAGCTTTCGTTCGACGAATCGTTCTCATCCAATCGCCAACGGGAAAATGGTGTGGCCTCGTTCTATATGCAAAACTTTGTTGCACAGAGTATCGGAAACACGACAGGCATGGAACGAGGTTGTATTGGATTCAGATGTCAAATTAAAGAGCTGAAGAGAACGGTGACAAGTGTGACTATCGTGACATGCAGCCCAATTTGGTCAGGCAGATCGGCGATGTGGCCAAATCTGTTTATTCAACAAGAAATATAATCTGGAGGGGGGTCCCTACCCCCCCTCCAGATTATAATAAATTAAGGTTTACAAGAGGGTCGAAAACGAAAAATGTGAGATCCAAGTCCGATGGGGTCCTGACAGCTGTCTCGGCTTCTCGGCAAAACCGCTGAAAATAATGCTCGTAGAATTGTTTATGCTTATGGAAAGTCACCCAGTAAGAGGGTCCAAGGCCGTATCATATTCATCCATATTTGAATATATTCAAAAAAAAAAAAAAAAAAAAAAAAAAATTGTATCTTATTTTTTGGCCAGCACTACCCACGCGTCTCCTGCTCCCAAAGCTTTCACTACCCGCGTACCGTGCGTGTGCTCAGCAGTCTGGACGGATGTGAAGACAGGGCGGGGTGGGACATGGCTGTTGATTGCTTGTTGTGGGTAGTGTTGCCGCGAATTGATATGTTTGTCCGGTCTCTCGCCGGGACAACAAGTCAGGGAAATTCTCCCGGCTCATGATTCGCGGGTTTTCTTCCTTCTTTACTTCCGGAAACACAGACATATGCGTGGAGTTGGATTATGGAGTGTCGATAAGCTCTTGTTCGAGGTCTAGACTCGACCACCATACTCAATTAATAGGCCCTTCCGAATGAAACAAGCTTCTGAAGAGTTTGGTGTCACGTGTTTCGAGTCGAATATAGTTTCTTACCGAGGCAACTTGAATCCGCTATCATGACGAGCCCTGTAGCAAACTTACATCTGTGTATTGTGTTCATTCGCAAAACATATTTGACAACAGAAAGGTCTCATGAGCTATAGCGAGTCTGACTACAAAGCTAGGCATAGTAAACAGTATATATATATTGCCAGTCCAACGTCAATCAAGACTGCCCCTGTGCCTGCGTGGCAGGTTCCTAGTCTGTTCTGTTGGGAGTTGCACTTTCCTTCTTGCATTGAGCTAGATTTTTCTGGGTTGTGTTTATCTCCTCGTGTATGTCCTCTGTGTTGGCTATATCGTTCAATTCCTGAAGGAGATCTAGGATGTCCATGCCAGCCATGACTACAACACTATCAGGCCAGTTGCTTATTCTCGCCAAAGCATAACCCGCCGCTTTACAAACGGTAATGTCGGTGTCACTAGCTCCAATAAACGAGAGTTTGTTTATGAGCCTGGTCAATTAACTCACCACAAGAGTGAAATCAGTGTTGGACAGGGACAGACTTCTAGAATCGTAGATGCAGTGGCCTCGTGGTAGAGCCTGTACTGCTGCCTGTGCACCATCCTTCCAGATTTGCTAAAGCTTTCAATGCAGGCTCAACAACATTAGGGTGTTCATCACTGAAAGAGGTGAGACTCAAAGCATACCCACAATGAATAACTCACTGCAAGAGCGAGACAATTTGCACACAAGGATTGATTTTCCAAATTGGGACTGCAGTGGCCTCATACCCAGACAAATTTGTTACTAGTTTGCAGGTCCATTCTCGCATTACCGGATTTGGTGATTCAAGCATTTCAAGGATATAGTCCTGCACCTTGGCCTCTATTACAGCCTGTGCACCATCCTGCCAGAAGGCAGCAATTGCCAGAGCCCCCAATGCAGACTCAGCCACACCAGGGTGTTCATTGCTGAAAGAGGTGAGACTCAAAGCATGTCCACAGTCAATAACTCACTGCAAGAGTGAGACAAGTTGCACAAAAGGGTTGATTTTCAAGATTGTAGCTGCAGTGGCCTCGTGCCGACCTAGATTTTGTACTAGCCGGCAGGTCCATTCTTGCACCACCGAATTTGGTAATTCAAGCAATTTGAGGACATGGTCCTGTGCTGTAGCCTGTACTACTGCTTGTGCACCATCCTGCCAGAAGGCGACAATTGCTAGAGCCTCCAACGCAGACTCAGCCACACCAGAGTGTTCATCACTGAAAGAGGTGAGACTTAAAGCATGTTCATAATGAATAACTCACTGCAATAGCGAGACAAGGTGTACACAAGGGTTGATTTTCAAGATTGTGGCTGCAGTGGCCTCGCGCTGAGCTAGATCTTGTACGAGTCGACAGGTCCATTCTCGCACCACCGAATTTGGTGATTCAAGCAATTTGAGGACCTGGTCCTGTGCTGTAGCCTGTACTACTGCCTGTGCACCATCCAACCAGAGAGTGGTATTTGCTAGAGCTTGTAATGCATACCCAGCCACACCAGGGTGTTCATTGCTGAAAGAGGTGAGACTAAAAGCATGTCCACAGTCAATAACTCACTGTAATAGCAAGACAAGTTGCACAAAAGGGTTGATTTTCAAGATTGTAGCTGCAGTGGCCTCATACCGACCTAGATTTTGTACCAGCCTGCATGTTGATTGCTGCACCACCGGATTTGGTGATTTAAGCAATTTGAGAACCTGGTCCTGCACTGTAGCTTGTACTACTGCCTGTGCACCATCCAACCAGAAAGAAGCATTTGCTAGAGCTTGTAATGCATACTCAACAACATCAGGGTGTTTATCACTGAAAGAGGTGAGACTCCAATTATGTTCACAATGAATAACTCACTCCAAGAGGGAGACAAGTCGCGCATAGGGGTTGATTTCCAGGATCCTAGAAGCAGTAGCCTCGTATACAGTCAGATTCACTACCAGCCGGCATGACTCGTTCCGTATATCGGTGTTTGGTGATTCAAGCAATTGCAGAGCCTTTGCCAAAACTGAGGACTCCACTATCATGGCTGCCTCGTTTTCCTCCTGAGCTCTGTTCCCCAGCTCTGCAAGTACCGTCCATTGTGTTTCGAAGGATACATATTTGCATCTAGCAAGGTCATTCAGCAAATTTCCTCAAATCAGAGGGCTCATCCATACAGCAGATATGTTGAATAAATCTCCAGCACCGCTGGCGTGAGAGGGACCCCCGCATTGCTTCTGATGAATTGTACCGCCTGACGATGATATAGGAACCGTACGAGTGGCTTAGCCATTGTATGAATGTTGATTGTTGGGCCCTGAAGCCCCGGATTACTGTCAGACCACCAACTGTGCAAGCTCGTGCGGGTTTGCTGGCGGGCTATGGGTTGCATGGTGGACGGAAGAGAGAGGGAGAGCTACAGCATCTGTGACGCTGATACCTCGTGTATTAAGCAGATGCGTCGAATCAGATTGCACCTGTCAGTATCCTTCCATACGTGCTGGAACCTTCCATACTTGCTGTATCCTTCCATATTTGCAACATTTTTCTCATTGACTGCTGTTTGGGCTTTCCATTTCCGTCTATTTTGAAGTTCGCCGGCTGATCCCGGTCTATGACAGATTAGCGCTTTAGAACTGGGGTACAGTTTATTTTCAACAACGCCGATCAGCCGCTCAAGGCCCTCTCATAAGGCAGGTGCTCCTCCGTTATCTTCCTTCGCTACGCCCATCATCTCCACTCTCTCCATAGTATCCCGCCGACCTCTCAAATACTGCCCCTTGACCGTACCTTTCAGAAGGACTCAAGAATCACTCAAACGCAGGCGCGTTCGATCTCGCTTTACTCCAACCTGGGTCATGCATCATCTCGCACAAGACCTAGAGTTCTACGGCTTCGAGGCAATCCTCTATCAAGATCCTGCAAGATTCTATCCAGGAGACTACTTTCATCTGTCAATTCGATGCCTCTCGGTTCTTCGGGTTCCTCCTGCTGCAAGGAGTCGTTCTGCTTTCCGCTTTCTCGGTCCGTGTTCCTCAACTTCAAGTCAAGCGCCTTTGGAACATTCGACGTCGACACAGTATTCCCCCCTTTTCAAATGCAGGATTCAAAATCCTAATCGGTTCAACGCGATCGTCTTCTGATGAATTCGTCATTTACTTCGGACCCGAAGGTGCAGACATTTCGCCACCGGATCCATATCGTCTGATCCTCTCGATAGGTCGGAATTCAATGCAGTCCTCGGGAAGCGGGGTAGCGTGCTGGAGTGGGTTTCATGCATGCATCATTCTGATTCGCACGAGTCCCCCGACTGAATTCATCTCCGTCGGCTCCAGATTAAAATTCGCGATCTTTGCAAGCTATTCGGTGGGCAGCCTTCTCATTTGTTTCGACTTTTTGTTGACCTGTGCCCCGCAAGACGTTCATGTTCACTATCGTTCAGGTGCGCTCCGTCCACAGACCATATCTTAGCCATTTCGCACACCCTCCATGAGCCGCATATTTCTTTCACCTTTGGGATTGCCTCAGAGCCCGTAAATTGGTACGGCGCCTCTCTCATTTTTCCCCGAAATTTGCTGACAGTACGAGATAAGATACTCTCAAGTTAGCCCGCCGCTGGTTTACATCTTTCTTGCGCTGAGTTTTCCGTACGTCCCCACATTCGCTGTGCTATCGCTGTTTTGATCCGGTTTCTCGGCTGCCCAAAATAATGGGGTGTCTGCGATGATTTGGCGATGATCGGTTTTCCAGATAATTTGATTGTGATTATTACCTGTACAATTTTCGCCAACAATCGGTTCCAACTTTCCGTGTCTGCATACCTCTTAACTAAGATTGTCGTTATTATACAGCGGGAGTAGTAACTTCGATACATCTCCCCTTTCTGCGTTCCGGGTAGTGTTTACATGGTGGGGAAACTGCTACCTGAAAAGACATATATTATCGAGGTGTTTTTGTTTAGGCCATTCTTACACTTCGAAAACCCAACCGCGTACGCCGGAGCGAAGCGAAGGCACGTCTTGTAAGTATCACTCTACAGCTTTCGATTGGCTGTGCTGTACACAGTCCGGTTCGGGCCGGGGTGTCAAATACGGCATTTTTTTAAGCGAAAAACAATCTTGTCGTACACATCTTGCTCATTGCAGTGGTAGCCGCAGTCTGGTTGAAGCTAAAGGCAAAGACAACTTAACACAATTCTTCGAATTAGCACTGCGTTCCGCTGCCACCTAGGCTGACTCTGCCCAGCTGATCGGGGGTCTGCGTAGGTCTGCGTAGGTCTGTGTAGTCGACTACACGGAGTCTTTGTAGGTCTGCATAGACCAAGCATAGTCGACTACCCTTGGACTACACAGACCCCCGATCAGCTAGCCAAACTGAGGCTAGGTGGCAGCGGAACGCAGTGTAGACTCTTTCTGCACCTTATGTCCTATTTGTTGGGAGTTGATCATTTTGAACTGTAACGGGCGGTCGGAACTTATCTTTATCTCCTTCCTTCATATGTAGAATTCACTGTATTGTTTCTTTCCGCCGGCAGGGCCTGAATCTGCGCGCTGAGTGCATTCCGGAGATGTGGCCATCTCGGCGTTCATGTTCAATCAGAAAGTCGCAGGATGTAGTCCATTTCGACTTCACATTCACTTTGAAATACTATATGTATGTGTTGTCTCGATGATGGCGACGAGTTTCCGAATCCACATTCAATTTTCTGTATAATTTTTGATCGGTGAGTCGGAGTGGAATTTGAACAGCCGACAACTTACGAGACATAATTCTCTGACTTTGCAGCTGCGCGCAGGCGTAGTCTAAACGCGCACAGACGTCGACATCATGGACACCCAGTTCTAACGAATCGGGCAGGTTTTTTGGAATTGTACTGACGGGATGCCGAGGAGAAACACGCAGTAACGTCGAACACTGATGTGTGCGCCGCGATAATGGAAGATGTTGCCGCAGGTTCACCGGGGCACCAGCGGCGTGCGGGCTGGGTGAGACTACCGCGCTTGTCGCGGCAGTGAGACGCACTAAGGCGGCATTGCGGAGAATTGAGGCGGCAGTGAGGAGAATTAAGGTGGCGGTGAAGGAAGTTGAGGCCGCTCTGCCGCGGCACTGAGGCGGGTGTGCCACATTTCCAACTTATATCAGCACAGTTTGTCACTTGGGGCAAAGGACGACGCATGCTGAAAAGTTCTGCTTCCAACGCAGATGGTTCGCATGTCGTGGACCCCAGGAACAAAGGTGCCAATCATCTTTATGGTACCTTTGTTTTTCTTTGAGTTGCACCACAAAAACAAAGGTGCCATAAAGACGATTGACACCTTTGTTCCAGAGGTCCACCGCATGTGGACTACATGCGTTGGAAGCATGTGGGGTTCACATGCATCGTCCTTTGCCCCCAGTGTGTGTACAGAGACTCAGGAGCCCCACTTGGACTTTTATAGTTCAGATCTGGCCTGTCCAACACTTGCCACGATATCCCAAAATATAATACGTGCGCCGGCGCAGTGCCGTCTCAGTTCTGCATGAATGTGCGGCACATTCTCCTGGCCCACGGTGTGCGGAGACAAAGGGGACGACTCTGAGGGGTGTTTAATCACGATATCCTAGTTCGGTCCTAGTAGGGAGGATCAATGCAGCGAGACTCCTGCTCTTGCTGAACAAACTTTGATATTTGTCAGCGCAACTGGACTCTGGAGATATATATCGACGCACAGTGTTTGCATTCACCAAGCGGCCGTTTGAATGCAAGTGACTGACGCTTACAGGAAGTAATTATTTGTGTACTTCATCGCCAGGAAACACCGGTGCATGTAGTAACACTTAACATTCTCGCCCCGTAACTATTTCCGGGCGCTGAGTTCCATCGAAACTGCTTAATTTTGAATGCGCAGTAGCGCCTTATTTATATTTCGGCAAGTCGTGGAAGTCCTGCCAAACGCCGGATGCGGGGAGGTGTGTCGCCGGAGATGTTTATCTATGCACTGTTCAATCCCGTTTTATTCCCCGTCATCGCAAAGTCATCCAAGTCAACGACGTTCATGATTCATGGCACCAGCGTCAATTGCAATGCCTAGCTCCAGTTCTCTGCCAGGTACTCACCTGCCCTGAGCCGACAACGATTCCTCCAGCTTTCCACAACGCCGCAAAATAGCTCCCAACAAGGACAAGCCCCTATTTTCCGGTGCAACTATGAGCCGAAGAAGCCGAAGGGGCTGTGCTCCTCCTCTTTGCTTCGTTCCTCTTCCTTCCTATTTTTTCTCTCTCTTGTATGGCTCTAAAATTTGTCTCACAGTCCACGTCATCCCCGGCCCAAAAAACGCCCTCAACCAGCCCCTTGTCGACCAGCTCGCCAACAGCGCGGGCTGCACCGCGACGTCCCCCTCCTCGTTCATACCTGATTCGGTCCCGTGTCGGTTCTCGTCCTCTTATTCCCGCACGAGGAGGCGCCGCCGTCTGCGACACTTGCCGCCTGCGTCGCTCATGCCTGCGCGTCAGTGCCGTAGCCTGCGCCTCGGGATGGCTAAGGCTTCGTGTCTGTGCGCACCTCCGGCTTCTCCATCCAGCCTTCTGCCGTACCCGCGCCTTTGTCGCGACACTGTCCTCCATTGCCTTCGTGGCACTGCGCGTCTACGTTCACGGCCGTCGTCCCTCGGCGATGAGCCCCAGCTACTCGGTGCGCCATGTCGTCGCGGCTTCGATACACGCATCCCCTCCGTCCGCATCACCTTCCTGCTATCGCCGACCCGAGCAGCAACGCGCGGCAGTATACAAGCCCCCCTCTCCGCAGTCTTCGCGCGGTGTAAGCGGTGCACCCACTTCACTTTGCAACAATTCTCAGCTAGCCCGGTCTGGCATAATCCCAGGCTTGCCGCTGACGGGATGGTCTGGCTCCCATTGACCCGCGGCGCAGTGGATGACGCGGTGGAATCCCCTGGCTGCGATTAGATGGGGGATTTCGATCGCGTCGAGGCGCATCTCAAGACTCGCGCGCGGGTGCTGCACCCTGCTCTGCGTCCACGCGTCTCCGCCCTCTGCCCTTTTCATCTTCTTGGCAGATGTAGATCCCAAAGATTCCCGCCCCTCACCTCCTGTCCTCGACGTGCCCTCACACCTTTCTGGATTGATTTCTCGGATCCACGCCTCATTCTCTGCCCCACGCACTCACCCACGCGTCTCCTGCTCCCGAAGCTTTCACTATCCGCGTACCGTGCGTGTATCAGCAGTCTGGACGGATGCGAAGACGGGGCTGGGCGGGACATGCGCTATCGATTATTGCTGTGGGAGGTCTTCGTCTATAGGCCGCAGCAGCGGAAATGGATAGGACGAGGACGAAGCGTGTGGGACGGTCGCTACTGGATCGAGAATCTTCAAGTACGTGCGTCTCGCGAGGGGCGGATATTCCCAGGCTGAGCTACATGTCTGCATGGTGCCGTTTTTTCTTTACATGGTCTTCCTCTTTCCGTCTCCATCCATCCTCCACTCGGACTTTCATCGTCACTCATCGTTTCTGTGTGATCCTAGCGCTATAATTGTGTTGGGCTGGATATTTTAGTTCATCAACGCTGAACTTACTCGCACGCTGTGGATTTGTACCCTCTGTATCCTCTGTACCCGGCATTTAAAATGTGCTCCGGTGCTCTGAAGGTGGAGCCGCGTAATGTTGTTTTCTCGCAGGCTTGTGCTTCCCCATTCCTTATCCCTGTGACATGGATCTATGATCCAGCGACTCCGGGAATGGTTCTGATGAGAACTAACTCGTTCGTTGGGGTGCAGCTCTTATCTACTCGGGGGAACGTAGTCGAACGTTCTGGCAAGGAACGTTGACAATATTCAAACGAACGAGGAGCAGATTCTCGTGGAGCGGGCAAAAAAAAGAGCGAGTGAAGTACAGGATGCCGGGCCTGATTATTTATTCTTTCAAGGTGGAAACCTAGAGGGTATTCGTCCGTTCCTGGCTGAGTCAAGAAACAGAAAATTGTATCCGGCTCACGATTCGCCATCCTGTTCCTCTTTTATCTCAAGCAACACAGGCATATACGTGAAGTTGGATGCTCGAGTGTTGACAAGCTCTTGTTTGAGGTTCAGACTCTACCACCATACTTTATAAGCCCTTCCGAATGGAACCAGGTTCTGAAAGCTCTGGCATCAGGTGTCGCGAGTCGAATATACAGTTCCTTAGAATCCTTACCGAAGGCAACTGATCTCGCTGATCCGTATGGTTACATCTGTACATTTTTTTTCTTTTCATTTCCCAAGATATTCAACAACAAAGGTCTCGGGAACTATAGCGAGTCTGGCCACAAGGCAGGGCATAGCAAGTACTATGTATTTATTCCCAGTCCGATGGTGGGCAAAAAAAAGTGACGGAAGGTCGAGTTTCGCCGCCACTATTTTGGACCTCCCAAAGGGGCCAAAAAGTGGCACCAAGACGCCAAAACACCAAAAATAGACAAAAATATGTGAGGGCGGGAATGAATGTGCATTTTGACCGTCGTATGCATGGGTCTAATTCCAACTCTCTTCTTCTCAACGTCCGTTTCACAAGTTACACTCTGACTTGGCATCATCCGTATACGTATACAGCAAGTACTTATAAAGTAATTCCCCTAGGCTCCTCCCTCATCCATGATACACTGAGTTCGGCGCAAAAGTCGGCACCGTAAACGGTCCAAAAGTGGGCGTGGCTGCAGAACCCGGAGCCCCAACAGTGACCGTGAGTGTAGCAGTTCTCGTGAACGTGACCGCGGCCGCAGATCCCGACCCCCCCACAGCAACCTTACTAACAGCAGCACCCGCTCCCGAAAGGCACTTTGAATTAATCGCCTGCGCGCTGATGAGCGCCTTCCCCAGGAGCGCCCCCGCCTGCTCGAGGTCCAGCTTTACTTGGGTGGTGTTGAAGCCGAACAGTACCTGCACGTCCGTGAGAACCGTCTGCGCGGTTTTCAGCCCGTTGACGATGAGGTCTTGCGAGTTGGAGTCGATGGTGACGGGCGCCGTGCCGACGGCGGGCGGGAATCCTCCCAGTGCTTTGGCAATGCTCGATGGATCGGAGAGCAAAAGTTGTACACTGATTAAGGGTTGTACGGTGACCTCGCTTCAGTGGACGATGTGGTATTAGTGGAACGACTCTCGGATCGCGTGGCAGTAAACCACCAAATGTTGAGAGTAACGTACGATTTATTGATCGCGGCAAGGCTCACTTGGGCCGCAGAGATGTCCGTGTTGGGTGCGAGACATGCGGGATTGGAGGAAATGGCGCGCCGGGCCCGGGGAGCTTGAAGCGGAGCTAAGAGAACGGATCAAAATAGTCCATAGGCAACATATACTAGAAAGTGGCCTACCAGCCGAGGCATGGAACATGCAAAGAAGGGAAACGAGGGAGAGCGTGATGAGGACCATGAGGGAATATTCGATGAAGGGGAGTAAAGGAAGTAGTGTGAAAGGCAAGACACGTCAAGTGAAAGACACCAGGTCGAGAAAGGAATGAAGAATAATGCGAGTGAGCAGAGTACTTATAGATCGTGCAAGTCGCTTACATCACTGGGCGTGATATCGGTAGTGTTGACGAATCAGTTGTTTACACAACATCGAGGCATCGCAGGTCGTAATCACAGGCCTAGGCGTGACCAGCCGTGTGATCTTACATA
Source organism: Mycena capillaripes (assembly GCA_029204075.1). NCBI lineage: Eukaryota > Fungi > Basidiomycota > Agaricomycetes > Agaricales > Mycenaceae > Mycena > Mycena capillaripes. The sequence goes on along the minus strand of JARHKZ010000003.1, from coordinate 4,231,727 downwards.
CCTTGCTGCACTGTGCAGCTTCTACAGGATTACTCGAAACTATATTTGGAGGTTTGTGATGACCAGGCTCCTCAGTCGTCGCCCTTCATGGCACTGAATTGATCGCCGTGATCTTCATGGCTTGCGAGTCGGCATGTGGTAGGAGATCCGTAGAAATATGTAGGCAGCAGTTCGCTGGGTGAGCAATCAGCCATAAAATTTTGAGCATGACGCATAAATAGGGCACACAATACACGTCATAATTCATGAACAAAAGCCGCAGTATTACGCAGAATGGGAAGGATACATGCAAGGAGTTTAATCCCGGGGGATTCAGCCCGTGTGCCGCGTGTTTTGTGTAGCGTTTACATATGATTGTTGAATTTCAACAGAACGGGCTGTCCAGGGACGTGTGAAAAACATTGCACTACTGCGCCGGATCGCAGCCGACAGCACTAATTGGGCATATCTCACACTCGAGCAGTGGGAGCATCATGTCGGCAGGAGAAAATCGAAGCAACGGCGCTGGTGGGATCACATCGGAATAAGGCGACGCACTGCATCCGGACAAAGCCAAATTGCTATGGGCTGCCACATAGGCACCCATAGACACCATAGAATCCATAGTGGCTAGGGCATCAAACCGTCCGTAAATTTTACGGACTGTAAAGACGGTTACGAGTATCGTAACGGACTTTTTGCTTCACATACGATACGGTTACGCTACCGCTTGACGCGTAAACGCTTCCCCGTAACCGTCCGTTTACGCGTAAACGGCTCGACCATGCCGACCATGCCGATACCTTTTTTTCATCTGATGGCCATCGCGTATCACATTGCCGAGCTCTTTGAGGATCCGCCAACACGCCGCTTCACACAAATTCAATCGGGTTAGCCATCTCGACATGTTTCAGTTCAGGTAAACAATTCAACTGCACCTTTGAGACCGATAGGAGTATCGACGAAAAGAACGGGAATGGGACTCGCAAATCCCGTCATCAGTGGGCAAGTTCCATTGATGATGCCAAAAAGAATGAGACTCGTTCGCCGATGATTTCAGTTCCATCTGAATGGGCAAACAACTGATTCGCCAACACTACCGATATCAAGCCCAGTGATGTAAGCGACTTGCACGATCTATAAGTACTCTGCTCACTCGCGTTATTATTCTTCATTCCCTTCTCGCCGACCTGGTGTCCCTCACTTGACGTGTCTTGCTTTTCACACAAATTCCACTTCCTTTACTCCCCTTCGTCGAATATTCCCTCATGGTCCTCATCACCCTCTCCCTCGTTTCCCTCCTTTGCATGTTCCATGCTTCGGCTGGTAGGCCACTATCCAGTATATGTTGCATATGGACTATTTTGATCCGTTCTCTCAGCTCCGCTTCAAGCTCCCCGGGCCCGGCGCGCCATTTCCTCCAATCCCGGATGTCTCGCACCCAACACGGACATCTCTGCAGCCCAAGTGAGCCTTGCCGCGATCAATACCTCGTACGTTACCCTCAACATTTGGTGGTTCTGCCGCGCGATCCGAGAACTGTTTCACTGAGTACACTGAAGCGATGTCGTTGCTGTACAACCCTTACTCACGGCACAACTTGCGCTCTCCAAGGCATCGATCATTGCCCAAGCACTAGGAGGATTCCCGCCCGCCAACGGCACCGCGCCCGTCACCATCGACTCCAACTCGCAAGACCTCATCGTCAGCGGGCTGGAGACCGCGCAGACGGCCCTCAGGGACGTGCAGGCACAGTTCGGCTTCAACACCAACAAAACAAAGCTGGACCTCGAGCAGGCGGGGACGTTCCTAGGGAAGGCGCTCGTCAGCGCGCAGGCGATTAATTTCAAGTGCCTTTCGGGAGCGGGTGCTGCTATTAGTAAGGTTGCTGTAGGGGCGTCGGGATTTGCGACCGCGGTTACAGTCACGCCCACGGCCACACTCACGGTCACTTTTGGGGCTCCGGGTTCTGCAGCTACGACCAATTTTGGACCGTTTACGGTGCCGACTTTTGCGCCGGACTCGGAAGCGTAAGATGGAGGAGGGAGGAGCCTAGAGGAATAACTTTATAAGTACTTGCCGTATACGTATACGGATGGTGCCAAGTCAGAGTGTAACTTGTGAAACCGGCGTTGAGAAGAAGAGAATTCGAATTAGAAACAAATGCACCCATATATAACTGCCCATGCATGTGTCTACCGCAAAAAACTTCAGGGGGAGAAACGATCAATTGGGCGACAAAGACGGGGAAATCAGACCAATTGTGCAAATCCAGACCACTTGGGCAAAATAGTACCCCCTTTCCAACCCCTTTCTGCACCTTGTGTGCTATTTGGAGCAAAAGAAAGAAGGCACCCATTTCAGTTGTGGCAACTCTCCCACCGTCCCGTAGACACTGGCTCCCAGCCGAGGCCTCGTTGGGTGCTCATTCCGTGGCATTGGATAATCACTTCGTATTCTCTAAACCAGAGCCATGTACCCGAGAGCCGAAGAAGCCGAAGGGGCTGTGCTCCTGTCCGTTATCCTGTGCCGTGCGCAAGCCGTGCGCTAAGCGCTTTCAAGTCTAAGTACCTTCCTTCTCCGCTCGGTGCCATTTCACTCAATGTCTTACCGCTACAGTTCCTTGCAATCTCGTGGCAGGGACAATATCTCTACTCCGACGACGGTTTTCCTTTCTTCTTGAAGGATATATGAATCAGATTGAGGGTGTGTTTCTTTCGTCTTTCCGTCCCTTTCCCCCGTTCCTCTTCATTCCTGTTTCTTCTCCATTGTATGTACTAAACTTCACCTCACAGGCCTCATCATCTCCGGCCCCAACAACCCCCTCCACCTTCGTTGACCAGTCCGCGGACAGAGCCGGCTGCACTCGCGTCCTCCTCCTCGTCCCCGTACTTGATTCAGTCGCGCGCCGGTCCTCATCCTGTCGTTGCGGCACGAGAAGCCTTTACTGGGTCTCTTGGTCTCGGATGCAAGAGTGCGCACCTCTGAGTCGCTTTCCTCTACATAGACGCCACTCATCGTGCCGCCTTCTGCGACACTTGCTATCCGCGTCGCTCACGCCTGTGTGCCGGTGCCCTAGCCTGCGCCTCGGGATCGTTAAGGCTTCGCGTCTATGCGCACTACTGGATTCTCCACCCACCCTTCTGCCGCGCCCGCGCCTTCGCTGCGACACTGTTCTCCAGCTCCCGCGTGGCACTGCTCGTCTACGTCCACGGCTGTCTTCCCTCAACGATTCGTGCCAACTACTCGATGTGCCATGCCGTCCCGGCTTGCGGCGCGTCGCTCACGTTCGTGAGGGCGACGCAGGAAGGTGACGCGGATGGAGCGTATCCAAATCTTCCCGTTCTCCACAGCTTCGCACGGTGTAATCGGCGCCCACTCCCCTCTGCAACATGTTCCAGCCAGCCCGGTCTGGCATAATCCCAGGCTCGCCGACGACGTGATGGTGTGGCTCCCATTCGCCTGCACTGCGGTGAATGAAGCGGTGGATTCCCCCGGCCCTGACTAGATGAGGGATTTGGAAGCCGTAGAGCTGCATCGCAAGACTTTCTCTGCCAGTGCAGCACCCTGCTCTGCGTCCACGCGTATCGACCCTCTCCCGTCTTCGTCTCCACAGAAGATGTGGATCCTGCTCCTCAACTCCCGTCCTCGACGACACCTTTATCGAGCTACAAATTCACGCCCCTTTCTCTGACCTGCGCATTCGCATTCGCGTCTCCTGCTCCATAAGCTCTCACCATCCGCGTACCGCGCGTCTAATAAGCAGTGTGAGTGAAAACGGGGCGGGGCGGGACACGCACCGTCGGTTGTTGATCGTGCGAGGTCGTCGCTTATAGGCCGCGGCGGAGTGGGACGAGGACGAAGCGGATGGGGAAGGCGCTACTGGATCGAGAAAATTCGACTGCGTTCGTCTCGCGCTGGGGCGGGTATTCCTAGGCTGGCGTTTGGTGGCGTGGGTGGGGTTTACATCTGCGTGGTGCCCTTTGTGGTCCCCCTCTTGCTGCGTCCATCCACCCTCCACTCGGACTTTCATCGTCACTCCTCGTTTCTGTGCGATCCTAGCGGTATAATTTTGTTGGGCTGGATATTTTAGTTCATCAACGCTTGAACTTGCTCGCACGCTGTGGATTCGTATCCTCTGTATCTTCTGTACCCGGGATTTGAAATGTGCTGCGTTATTCTGAAGGTGGAGCTGCGTAAATGTTATTTTTTGGCAGGCTTTTGTTTCCCCATTTTGTATCCCTGTGCCAGGCATCTATGGTACAGCGACTCGGCGAATGGTTTGCATGCGAACTAATTCATTCGTTGGGGAGCAGAGACTTATCCAATCGTGAGAACGTAGGTCCACCGTCCGTCGAACGTCTTGGTAAGGAGCTTCACGGTTGGCAAGATTAAAGCGAACGGGGAGCAAATTCTCATAGTCTCGTGGAGCGGGGCAACAAAAAAAAAGGGGGGAGTGAATTACAAGGTTCCGGGCCGAATTATTTATTCTTTCAAAACCTTGAGGGTATCCGTCCTTTCCAGGCCGAGTCAAGAAACAGAAAATTCTACTCAGCTCACGATTCGCCATCCTCTTCCTCTTTGATCTCCAGGAACACAGGCATATACGTGGAGTTGGATGCTCGAGTGTTGAGAAGCTCTTGTTCAAGATTCAGACTCTACCACCATACTCTATAAGCTCTTCCGAATGAAACAAGCTTCCGCAAGGTCTGGTATCATGTGTTGGGGGCTGAATATAGTGTCTTGCCGAAGACAACTGATCTCGTCAATCCGTATGGTTACATCTGTGCATTTTTTTCATTTCATTCCAGAAATGTTCGACAACAGAGAGGTCTCGTGAACAGTAGCGAGTCTGATGAACCAAGACTGCCCTGTGTCTGCATGGTGGGTTCTTAGTCTGTTCTGATGGGAGTTGCACTTTCCTTCTTGTACCGAGCGAGATTTTCCTGGATTGTGTGAATGTCCGTTGTGTTGGCTATCTCGTTCAATTCCTGCAGAGCTTCTGAGATGCCCAGGCCAGCCATCACTACAACACCATCGGGCCATTTGCTTATTCTCGCCAAAGCATGAACCGCCACTTTACAAACGGTAATGTCGGTGTCCCTAGCTCAAATAAATCAGACTTTGCATATGAGCTTGATCCAGTAACTGACCACAAGAGTGAAAGCAGTGCCGGACAGGGGCAGATTCCTAGAACTGTTGATGCACTGTTCTCGTGCAAAGCCAAGCGTCCTGCGAGCCGGCATGTCCAATCTCGCACCACTGCATTTGGTGATTCAAGCAACTTAAGGACATGTTCATGCACCTTGGCCTGTATTACAGCCTGTGCACCATCCGACTGGGAAGCAGTATGAGCTAGAGCCTTTATTGCTTGCTGACCAACATCAGGGTGTTGATCACTGAAAGAGGTGAGACTCAAACTACATCTACAATGTATAACTCACTGCACTGATTTGGCACAACATGAAATGTTATTTCTCAGGATCAAATTGCCTTTCGTGGGCGGCCGAGGTGCAGAATGGCCACTCGGCTCGACTTCTGCATCTATTTTTAACCTACTGTCAAACTGTCAAACATAGTGGTTAAATTTACTGTGTTCTCTCGGACACTGCGCTTCACTGTTCCTTCTGAAATGTTGAAGACCAACAGAGACCAATCAAATAGACGGCCATAATTAACATTTCCTTTCAATTTGTTACATATCAATGGTACACCGGCATTTGAGCGTGCAAATTGAGGATCGTGAATTTGGCCAGGCTCTACAGTTGCTGTGGAATGTGATTGCTCTGGCAGAAGATATACCACCTCTGTGTCAGGGGAACCCCCGTCCCGACCCCCATCCAACGCCCTTCCGACCCCTCCGATCCTTCCGGTCGCTCTCCCGGTCACCGGTCTACCGGGACCGGTACCGGAAACCGGCACGTGACCTGGGGGAATCCCCGATGGCACCTTGCGTGTGACCAAGCCCGGGACATCTGCCGATCACTCCGGTTACATGGTCTTAGCTAGTAGCTTACTTATACCCACGGCTGACGTGGGAATCCTCAGAGTTTCTTCTCTTTGGATCCCCCACGTCAGGTATGCTTCTCTGTATATTTAGCTACCGTCAATTAACCTTTGGATCCCCCACGTCAGTCCCTGAGTACCTCGGGCCTTCGTGGTTGCCCTTACAGCAGAAGAAACTCTCTAAGGGATTAACCGGCCAAGATTGCAGGCTTTGGTGTGAACGGCTCGGACTCCTCTGATAGTGTCCCGGCCTCCCCTACCCTGAATCTTGCCCCCTCCTCCTTACCTGTAGAGCACTCCATGGACGCTGCAAGTACCGCCGCCGCCGCTGCGCAAGCAGCAGCTGAAGCCGTCTCCGCCTGCATGGACAGGCTCGAGAGTACCCTTGAGCGAATTGCACAAAAAATCGACCCCACCCGTACTGCTTCACCTGCCCCGTCCCTTGCCGGCCCGGCTCCGGACCCGGGTACAGGATTATTCCCTCCAGCAGTTCCCGGCTCGAAATCGGCCCTCCGGCCAAACCCCCCGTTCGTCTTCGACGGCGACCGGAAACAAGGCCGGGCGTTTCTCCATGCCGTCCGGTCGTACATCCGGTTGCTCCCGGAGGCGTTCCTCGAGGACGGCAGCCCCTCCGAAGAGAAGGCGGTCCGGTTCACCATGTCCTTCATGGCCAAAGACTCCGCATCGAAGTGGGCTGAGCGCCACGCCACCAGAGCCCCGTTCCCCTTCTCCACCTGGGACGCGTTCGTCACGGAGTTCCGGCTCCGGTTCGTCGAGGAAAACGAGCAGGACCACGCGCTACGCACCCTCGAGTCCCGGTCGTATCACATGGGCGCGCGGGACGTCTTCCGGTACACCGATGACTTCGAGGACCTCGTCGACCTTGCCGGCTTCGAAGACCCGATCATTAAGGTCACGAAATACCGGACCGGTCTTAACCCAGCAATTAACCTCGCTATCACCGGGTCAAGCGACCCTCCGGACCTGCGGGACTACCCGGACTGGCGCCTCCGGGCCTACCGGCAGTACGAGTCGCTCCTCCGCGCGCGCGAGGCCTCCTGCGAGACGACCGGTTCCGGTCGCCACCAACCGGCCGCACGCTCGGGAACCCTTCCGGTCGTGGTCAATTCCGTTCCGGCACGTTTTACCGCACCGCAACAGAGAGCCGCTGCCACCCCCGCGCTTCCGCCTGCCGTCCCGATGGACGTCGACTGGACGCGTGCCCGTAGCGCCCCGCGCCGCGGTTGCTTCCGCTGCGGGAACCCGAACCACTTCACCCGGGACTGTACCGCACCGGTCGACGTCCGGTCAATCGATGTCTTGGACGAGGTGATCCGGCAACTCGGGGGCGACTTGCTCGACGAGCTCGTCGCGCGTCTGGCATCGACGGAGGCTGCCGCGGAACACGCCGCCGCCGCCGGAGGATTTTCTCCCCCGCGCAGAGTGAGCGGTGCGCCCTCTGTTGCGTCTCCTAATCGTTTCGCTGTCCTATGTAACGAGTGTGACAATATATCTCTTGCATCCACCGAACCGATAGACGCACCCCTTAGACCGATCGAGACTCCGGTCGTTCCGGTCGTTCCGGTCGTTCCGGTCGTTCCGGTCGTTCCGGTCTCTCCGGTCGAACCGGAACCCCGACCACCCCTCCTGCGGACGTCGCGCCCCCAGAAGAAAACTGCCTGGAAGCGCCGCCTCCTGAAACACTTTATCCTTGCTGCCACCTCGGAGAGCAGTAACTCCCTCCGGCTCCCCCTCGAGATCGAATCCACCACCGACGCCGTGAAGCTCTCGCTCAACGGCCTGGTGGACTGCGGGGCTACTTCCGAGTTTATTGACACGGAGTACGCCGCTGAGCACAAGATACCGGTCCGCCGGCTCTCGCAGCCCATTCCTGTCTACAATGTGGACGGTTCTCCCAATGAGGCCGGCTTCATTCGGGATGTCGCAGACGTGGTCCTTCGCTACAAGGGCCACAGTGAGCGTGCTCAGTTCGCCATCACCCGCCTCGGGAAAGAGAAGCTCATCCTGGGCTACTCCTGGCTCCGGAAGCACAACCCGGAGATCGACTGGGCCAACCGCGAGGTTAAGATGAGCCGCTGCCCTACCGGGTGCTGTGCTACCTGTGTCGCCGAGGCGCACGCCGACCGGAAGCTTGCCAAGGTCTCCGCTCGGATCCTCCGGCAGCTCCGGTCCCCCGGATATGTGTCGTTGACACGGACGAACGTTCCGGCGAGGACGACGACACGGAGTTTGACGAGGACTTACCGGAACTCGGACCGGATGACGGGGAAGATTCGGATGACGAGGACGACCCCGTCCGGGAAGGAGATCGGGTTTTCTACACTCGGTTCTCCCCCCCAGAGGACATCCGGGCGACCGGTACCGTTTCGCAACGGCTGGCCGAAGCGCATGCTAAAAACTCCGCGCCCGGTACGGAAGAAATTCCCGAGTGGGCACATGAGTTCGAAGAGGTCTTCAACCGGGAGTCGTTCGACTCGCTCCCGGAGCGCCGGTCGTGGGACCATGCCATCGAGCTCGTCCCGGATTCGAAACCGGCCAACTGCAAGGTCTACCCCGTCTCCCCTCTCGAGCAGCGTGAACTCGGCGCATTTATCGAAGAAGGGTTGGCCACCGGTCGGATCTGGCCCTCGAAGTCCCCGATGGCATCCCCGGTCTTCTTCGTCAAGAAGAAGGACGGAGCGCTCCGGTTCGTACAGGACTACCGGGCGCTTAACGCGATGACCGTGAAGAACCGGTACCCCCTCCCTCTCATCAACGACCTTATTAATCGTTTGAAAGGAGCCCGGTACTTCACGAAACTCGACATCCGGTGGGGCTTCAACAACGTCCGCATCCGGGAAGGCGACGAGTGGAAGGCCGCGTTCCGGATGAACCGGGGGCTCTTCGAGCCACTGGTGATGTACTTCGGCCTGACCAACTCCCCCGCAACCTTTCAGACAATGATGAACGATATCTTCCAGGATCTCATCTTGTCCAGAGACGTCATGGTATACCTCGATGATATTCTCGTCGTGCACTCGGACCTCGCCCGGCACCGAGAAATCGTCCGGGAAGTCCTCCGGCGGCTCCGGGAGCATAAGCTCTACCTGCGACCGGAGAAGTGCGAGTTCGAGAAATCGTCGATCGAGTACCTCGGGGTGATCATCTTGCACGACCACGTCGAGATGGATCCAGTCAAGGTCGCCGGTGTCGCCGCTTGGCCAGTGCCGGAGAACAAGAAGGACGTGCAGCAGTTCCTCAGCTTCACGAACTTCTACCGCCGGTTCATCCGGGGGTTCTCCGACGTCGCCCGGCCGCTCTTCGACCTCACGAAGAAAGGCTTGGAGTGGCTCTGGACCGAGAAGGAGGCCGCCGCGTTCCGGAATCTCAAGGACGCGGTGACCACCGACCCGGTCCTGATCCTCCCGGACGAGTCGCAGCCTTACCGGGTGGAAGCAGACAGCTCGGACTTCGCATCCGGTGCCGTCCTCTCTCAGCCCGGCGCCGACGAGAAGTGGCACCTGGTCGCCTTCTTCTCCAAGAGCTTGAGTTCGGTCCAACGCAACTACGAGATCCATGACAAGGAGATGCTCGCAATAGTCCGAGCCCTCGAGGAGTGGCGACACTTCCTTGAAGGCTCGCAGCACCCGGTCGAGATCTGGACCGACCACAAGAACTTGGAGTACTTCCGGAAGTCGCAGAACTTGAACTGGCGGCAGGCGCGGTGGTCCCTGTACCTGTCCCGGTTCGACTTCACCCTGCACCACAAGCCCGGTCGCTCGATGGGTCGACCGGACGCACTTTCCCGGCGACCAGATCACGGCTCCGGTCGGGACAACGAGGACGTCACACTTCTATGCCCCGACCTGTTTCACGTCCGGGCTCTAGAAGGTGTCGTTGTTGCTGGTCCGGAAGTCCCGATTCTCCGGGACATCCACGACGCGCTCTCGCACGAACCGGACCTCGAGGACCCCGTCGCCCTTGCGGCTCGTGAGCTCCTCAAGGTTCCGGGCCACCGGTCCCGGTCTACCCGGTCGAACGAGTGGCATGTTGATGCCGGCTTGCTCTACTTCCGCGGCAAGATTGTTGTCCCCCGTGACAAGGACCTTCGCCGCCGGATCTTGTAGCAGCACCATGACATTAAAACGTTGGAGCTCGTCTCCCGGAACTACTGGTGGCCCCAGTTGTCCCGTCACGTCGGCCGGTATGTGGCCACCTGCGATCTGTGCTGCCGGACCAAGGCACTCCGGAAGCTTCCGGTCGGGGAGTTGCACCCGATGGAGGTCCCCGAAGAACGCTGGAGCACGGTCTCGGTTGACTTTGTCGTCGAACTCCCGGAGGCCCACGGGTACGATGCGATCATGGTCGCGGTCGATGTCCTCGGTAAGTGTGCCCACTTCATGGAGTGTCACACCCAGATCGACGCGGTCGGCGCCGCCCGGTTGTACTACCGGAACGTCTGGAAGCTCCATGGCGCGCCAGAGAAGTACATCTCCGACCGGGGTCTGCAATTTATTGCGGAGTTCACCACCGAGCTCTGGCGCCTTATCGGCGTCAAGCCCGCGACCTCCACGGTGTACCACCTGCAGACTGATGGCCAGACGGAGCGCGTCAACCAAGAGATGGAACAGTTCATCCGTATCTTCACCAACTACATGCAGGACGACTGGGACGACCTCTTGCCGGCCGCCGAATTCGCCTACAACAACCATGTCCACTCTTCCACGCAGCAGGTCCCGTTCATGACCAACACCGGCCGGCTCCCCCGGATGGGGTTCGAGCCGAACGGGCTACGTTCGAAGCTGGAGTCAGTAAATGAATTCTGCGACCGGATCGCTTCCGGTGTCTCCGAAGCCCGGTCCGCGCTGGTCAAAGCCAAGGAGGAGTACAAGCGGTACTATGACCGCCGGCGCACCCCTGCGCCGGAGATCAAGGTGGGTGACTGGGTCTGGCTCGATGCGTCGGACATCCAGACGACCCGGCCATCTCCCGGTCTCTCGCACCGACGACTTGGACCCTTTAAGGTCATCAAGGTCGTCGGCCGCGGCACGTACAAGCTGGAGCTCCCGCCCCGGCTCTCCCGGCTCCACCCGGTCTTCCCGGTGGTGAAATTGGAACTCGCTGAAGACGACCCTTTCGAGGGACGGCCCGGCTACGACGAGCCGGCCCCGGTCCTCCCGGACGCACCCGGTGATGCTCCGGAATGGGAGGTCGAAGAGATCCTTGATGCAAAGGTGCGCTGGAAGTCGCTCTACTTCATGGTGCGCTTCAAAGGGTATGACGACTCGCACAATCAATGGGTCAAGCACTCCGACCTCTTCGCCCCGGAAGCTGTCGCCGAGTTCTACCTGAAATACCCAGCCAAACCACGCACCATTGCCGTCGCCGCCTTCGACTCCCTGCCCTTCCGGGATCCCTCCCTTCGCATCCGGTCTATGCGTCGGGGCGCCGCATTCCAAGGGGGGGTGATGTCAGGGGAACCCCCGTCCCGACCCCCATCCAACGCCCTTCCGACCCCTCCGATCCTTCCGGTCGCTCTCCCAGTCACTGGTCTACCGGGACCGGTACCGGAAACCGGCACGTGACCTGGGGGAATCCCCGATGGCACCTTGCATGTGACCAAGCCCGGGACATCTGCCGATCACTCCGGTCACATGGTCTTAGCTAGTAGCTTACTTATACCCACGGCTGATGTGGGAATCCTCAGAGTTTCTTCTCTTTGGATCCCCCACGTCAGGTATGCTTCTCTGTATATTTAGCTACTGTCAATTAACCTTTGGATCCCCCACGTCAGTCCCTGAGTACCTCGGGCCTTCGTGGTTGCCCTTACACTCTGTGCGGTGGGTCAGATTGAAGCCAGAAACTATCTGAACTTTGGTGTTTTTGAAGCATCACCTTCATTTGAAACGCAAGAGCCTCGAGGCCCTTCTCCAGGAGGTGCAGGAGGTGTAAATACCTGCTATTTATCTTGCTTTCAATTTTATTTCATTCATTATGACCGTATACGGTTGTAATGTCTGTAAATGCACCTACCGTAACTATAAGAGGCCTCAGAAGCATCGTTATGGTTACGGTTATGCTCAGTTAGCACCCGTAAATAGCCGTGATCCTTATGGTCGCAACGGTATACGGTACAGTGGGGATCCCTATGCAAGAGATTCAGTTGAGGGGAAGCAAGATGATTATTGGCTAGGACAACTTGCGTAGTTGCGACACATCTGAGATTGGTTGAATTATGAATGTAATGTTGCTGAGTTTATAGGAAAACAACACAGCCACAGCCACCCAGACAACGACCCGAGCGTTAAACCTGAATGATACTGGCTGAATGACAGATCCTGTGTTCAAAGTCGTAGTAATCTCTTGCATTGACTGAGCTATTAGACCATCCAATCATACTTAGAAGTATCTTGTGGAGTAAATCATTGTATGTTCTTGCATGACATTGTCGTTATTCAGTAAAGGGATTATATGGATTGATGGAATTCATGTAAACTTGAATCTGCAAACACTCCTGTGGCCAAAATTAATGATGGGAAACGGTGCAACACAGCTTCAATTTCTGTGTTATCATAGTGCCAAACATCAGCTAGAGTGCTCAGAAGCAAAAAACCAGTCAGCTCCATGGAATTTTATTCAAAATATCGGCACATTTAGTGGTGGCTATGTCAATTAATCAGCAAACTGGATAAGTCTGCAGCCAAGGAGGCCATTTTCTACAGAAAATTTCAGTAGACCCATTCAATCAACAAAGACCCCACAGATACTCAGCTAAAATAAATAGAATAAAGAATGCAGAGAAGAAGACAACATAAAAACATGGGGACAGAGTGAATATTGGTGTTCACGGTAGCCCTTTTTCATTCATTTTTGCATCCTTTTTGCATTCCTTTTTCTTCCCTCTTTCAAAAGCAAGAAGGAAACCAAAAAGGGCTCTTTTTCAAAAATGGACCAGGGTGGCCCATTTTTGAAAAAGACTCCTTTTTGGATTTTCCCTTCTTCAGACTGTGTTAAACATTCTGCTTGGTTTTTGCAGCAATGGATAGCAATCATGCTGTCTAATACAGCTGTAATAGAGTCCAGAACACCCTCTTAACCATGTTTGTTCCAGTTGAGAAATAAGGACCCGATTAGTCTCTTTTTTCTGCCCTTTTTCGCAATCTGGATGCTTGGGTGTTCACAGTAGCCCTTTTTGCTCTCCTTTTTCGTTCCTTTTTCGTTCCTTTTTCGCTCAAATGGCGCGGAAATGGCAAAAAGGAGAGAAAAAGGAAGGAAAAAGGAGCCAAAAAGTGGCAACTGTAAACAACCCTAATATTAATAAATCCACCTGTGAGATTCGAACCAAGAGCGCCATGGGATTGATTACACAAGCAAACCAAACATGTAACAACTTTACTCAAATTTGGCGGGCACTGTACTAATAGGGCGGTACAGGACCCACTACCTAAAGTTAGTGGGCATTTACTCGGACTGCTTCCAGACCAAATGATTCCTAATTTTCCATACTATTTCTATCCAGGTTTCACGTGAATCGGTGCAGAACCCACTCAGATACAGGGAATTCTTTGAAAAGGTGCCAAAACAGAATATTTCTGATCCGCGCCTTCCGTACTGACAACGGCTGTAAAGATAAACATTCACCATGAGGTGCAGCGCTAGGTCTAAATTTATTTTTGGAGAAGTGTGGCGAACGAATCAGCTGTGAATGGACAGGGAAGAGGGAGCACCAAGCTCTCAGGAGGCACGAACCCCCATTTCGCGGAACTATTAGCCGTAGAAGTAGTGCTGCGCTAGAAAGTTCAGCTGCTATGGTTTGGTAGAAATTTCAGGCCCTGGAGGACCATAGTTAGCATGTGCTAGATAGCAGATAAATAATATTGGGCTAATAACCGCTATTTACGGCTAAAAATCAACAAATAGCATCGGTCTGATTCATCTGAACCTACTCTGCTCGAATGCCAATACAGCATGGATGTAGAACTTCTATCTCGGGTATGTGTTCAACGGTGCCTCTGCGATAATTCTCACGTCTCTACTCCATTCTGCGCATGAGCCTCTCCCCGAGTGCCTTTGTTGATTACTGACAATGTTTACGGCACTGGCCACAGACACTTTTCTGCGGACATAGGTCAGACCTCTCACAGATTTTTTGGGCATATGTTCTTCCTTCTGGACGAATATCTTGGCCTTTTTATTCTTTTCAAGCTCCTCAGCCACATCCGTGCCGTATTGCAAACAGGGTGGCAATTTTTACTTTTATTGCCCCCAACACTACATTTTGATGCCCCCTCGGCCGACTCGGTCGAGGTCGGCTGAGGTCGGCCGAGGTTGGCCGAGGCGGCTCGACCGGGTTGGTCGAGGGGAAGTTGGCCGAGGTTGGCCGAGGTAACCTCGGCGAGCCCCTCATCTCTGTCCCAGCGCCTCCAGCATCCCTGGCACCGTCGGCTGGCCTTCCCACAGCCATGTGAGGGTGTGGGAGTGTTGCCAATTTTAGTTCGCTGATACGTTACACCAGAGTCACAAAAAAGGGTTATTTTGCTGACCCTTGCGCCTCGTGTGCCCTCGACGACGTCACTAGGGGCAATAATGCGCTGGCATTCTGGTCCTTTCTCTCTACGCTCATCGCCCCGACCTCGACTGTCCCATGGACAGCCGAAACGAGCGTCCGTGCCCCCTCAATAGCGCCAAACAGCCTCCCTTCAATCCTTTGAATTACGTACCTGCAGGAGATCCGTAAGTCTTCTTCGCAAGAGGCGCTCCCATGGCTCACTCTTGACCAGATGGGGAGACGGGAACAGATTTAATGCAGCAGGGGGTGCGTTGGGTGACAGTCGTCGTTACGGAGATGGTCTCGGGCATGCACCGCTGCCCTCGCCGTGCGCCTGCTATTTGCCTCCATTGTGCCGCACTCACGATTCTGGACAGGTTCGCACATAGAAATCACTTTCGCTCCGCATCTATGGATAGCCCCCGGCGCTCCGTCCAACCCACTCATTACCACGCACCCACCTTCAGCTATAATTCGACTCCAACACCCGCGACACGCTATGGCCGTCCAGCTCCCAACCATTCGACGCTCCCTCCCCCTGTCATGGAGGATCCCCAGCTCGATCTCCTGCAAGGGATACATGGAATGCTGCGGGGGCTTGTCGATCGTGTTTCCGCACTCGAAGTGACTGTCACCAACGCCGCACTAGCTTCTGCTCCGGCACGCGACCTTCCGGCGCAGCGTGGCCGCGTCACGAATGCCAAACACCAGAGAATCTTACATTCCCGTAACGCTGGTCCCTCTACACGCATCCGGGATGATTCATGTGAGAACATCGACCCGGCCCTGGTGATTGAGGAGGATGCCACAACTGACGATGGACAGGAGACGACGACGGATGTGGAGTCTGATGCATCGTCTGTGTGAATCTCGAAAAAAGGGAACGGTGCGTGCTACAGGTACATGTTCTCCCTCTTCGTTTACTGTGTCTTGCGTGCCACTTGTTAATTCTGCGGCAGGGATTCGTTACCTCGCTCTTTCGCCGCTGCTGCCGTGTCTCAGGCTCAGACTGGCCCAACCCCGGCGACATCCACAAGAACCCTATCACCGGGCAAGTTTATCCTATCCCCCGCTTCCAGCAGCGTGTCGACGACGAATACAACAAAGCACTGTGCGTTTCTGTTGCGCAACAAGCTGCACGGGAGCTTCGAGTACGTACAGCCGTCATTCTCGAGAACTGACCTCATCCCACACAGGACCGCGAATGCTGGCCGCAAGGTCTGAAGCCGCGCCAAGATGGCTCCGACCCCAACTGGGACTTTGTGCATCTCCTCCACTGCAGTAAAGAGGCCTTCCGAAACCTCAAGCGCGGTTGGAAGCGCAACCAAACCCCCGAGCTTGTGGCCAAGAAAGCGAGTACCGATCGTCAGTTGAAGCGGAGGGAGGAGGTATGTATCCGGAATCACTGTTGTATTCATTGTCGCGTTGAACCCGCCGTGCAGAAGTCTGTTCAGAGCAACAGCAGTGCCGCAGAGATTGCTGAGGACCTCCAACTTCCCCAGCGGTTTGTCCGCGATGCGGCGCATGCGGAATATCAGTCCGACGAAGTTTCTGGCCCCGAATCTGATTCAGGCGAGTTGAAGGAGGCGTGGAAGGTTCGCATTCTCGGCGCCGCCGGGTACCCAACCGACCATGCCTCTGTTTCGTCCTACGACATTCTCGAGGTACTCGTTCAGGGATGGCGCATTGAAAATGTAAGTCTTGCTCTTTGGTTTCGCTTTTGTCTAATGATTTTCAAGTACGGCAAACTCTTGCATGAATCGCGGCGCCGCAACAGCGGGAAGCGTGCGCAGAAGTACCTCCGCATTTACACTGACCGCGTCTCCACTCGCATCCCCCGCTACGCGCCGTACAACTCCGGAATTAACCAGGCATGGCTGGAGGAGATGAAGAAGAACCCGGAAAACGCTACGCTGCTCGCAGACTGGAACTCGTACCCGGAGCCTGAGGGATGCACATTTGATCTTGATATACCTGACGCACAGTAGATAAATTCGTTGCTGAATTCTTGTAAGTAATTATCAAGCATTGCATATGTCAAAGTGACTCACAAGTCATTCTCGTACCAAATAAATTTATCGTCGTCCAACGGGGTGCGTCCAGAGGGGACCATCCAGTGAATGAATGCGAGTAGTGTATGCTCGGAACCAAGAATCCCGACTTGCTTATGACGGAAGATAGTGTGCAACTCGCCGGCAAAAGGTTCTCCATCAAATATAACTTGAACAAGGGATGATCCGGCATTCTGTCGCCTCGAGCGTGTAATTGGTGTGAGTCGACGTCCATCCAGAAGCACATAGTCGTAAGTATCGGCGTAAGGGTGTAAAACCTCAGTTTCGGAGGCTCTGCTGCCAAGATTAAAGTTCTCGAGAGAAACTCGAACAACGTCCTTGTTGTAGTAACCAACCAGGGCGCGTAGCATGAGGTCATCTTCAATTAAGCCTGCTTTCTTTGCAATTTCACCGGAGACGACCCGCTCCTCGCGGTGCTCTGTATTCCGTCAGGTGAGAAGGTGTATCTCGCAGCAAAAAATAAATGTACCATGTAGTGCCGCATCTTGTATCGTTCCCAGTGCTTCAACATCCTCATCCAAGCCGAGGAGTAACTCCATGAAATTGTGTTCAAGCTTCAACGCCGGGTCCGTAGCATCGGCCGTCTCGATAAAAATGCGATTCAGCTGAGCTTTCATTAAAAGTTGCACTTTTGGAAGATCTCGAGGGCATACCAGGCCATCCAAGCTGGACATTTGTTGAAACTCTCGCATCATCGATACCTCCAATCGACCTCCAGGCCAGATATTGCTCTTCAGGTTCTTCAAGACTTTATTTAATCGCTCAGTGACAAATGCCCAGAAGCTGTACAACGGGCCAAAATCGCGGACTTGGTGTGGAATGTGGACAGCCCAGTGGTGATTAGGCTTCATGGTATCGGCACCATACAACTGAAACAATGTTTGGTGTGGGTGCATAGAAGCAGCAAAGTCGACTCACTGTTAGAAATCCGAGCAGATATTCCTGTAAAAGATTCTCGGCTTTATCCAGACCATCTTCGGTCATAGAACTGCCAACTAAAATTTTGAGTAGAGTTGCAAACCGTAGAAAATTCACATCTTCGCCGGCCTGCATGCGTAAAACTGGTTTCTTTGGCTCTGCTGGCGCTTTGGATTTTCTGTTCCCACTCTCCCACGCCCTCAAGTCAGCGCGGTACTTGCCCATGGCCTGCCTGTAGGTCTCCAATGCTTTGGTGTGTTCATTCTTTGCCTCTGCCAGAAACCTGTCCCAGACAATGGGAATCTTACAAAACATTTGAGCGGACTTGGAGAGAACTAGGCCGGAAGGAGTTGGAGGCACACCATGATTGCCCAGGGCCCGGTGACCGCACATTTATATTCATCTGCCGTGAGCGAGCCGCCAGAAGGCTCCCCAACTCGCAGTGGTAGCCGCCCGGCCCATAGTGGAGCCTCAAACTAAATCACAGAATTAGATTCAGTGAGATGTGGAAGGAAATATTGCATACACTCTCTAAGAAGTCATGAATGACATTCAGCTCTCGAAAAAAGTTCGACGTATTCGCGCGCAGGGCTCCGGTCTTGATCCACTGCTGATACCACTGAGTTTTTGCGATCCCTGAAAGTTATCTGTGTTGTTGAACATTCACATAAGAGTTAGGAACGTACCAAGGAGGAGGTTATGCATGGGATCAACAACTGTCCACTTGACAATGTCAAAATACTCGAGGCGAGCAAACTCAGTCCAGTGGACACCGTGTACTGCAAAGAATGCCTCCTTTTCTGCCTCTGTGCTAAGATTCCGATATTCTTCTGCAAGCTTTCTATGTTCCTCTGCGGTGCGCTCTGGGAACTCTTAGAAGAAGAGTCTGTCAGAGCAAGAGTTGCAATCTGTAAACGGACAAACCATTTTTCCACGAGGCCTCTGAGAACATCTCAGCTCATGTCACCTTGCATTTTGTGCAGGGAGCAATGTTGTGACTATGGTCGGCAAACCCACACAACTTGCACATTGCAGGATGGTCAGCAATGATGCCCACAAGAGCAACACGAAAACGGATCCCTGTTAGCATAAAAATCAAAATTAACAATTGCACTGCAGGACGAGAAATCAGACACCATTCTGGTGCTCAGCAGTTTTGATAAGTATTCCTTCCTTGTGCAGCATGATCAAATCATCGACAATAAGTTTTAGATAATGCTGAAGTTGTTCAGCAGTGGGTTCTTTAGGACCTGGTGTCATCCCAGCAAGAATAAGGTTTTCAGCCCGATAGCTATCGGCAAGTGAATTCCCGTCAGTCCAGAACAAGCACGAGAAGGTTGAGCAAATTTACCGCAGTGCTGTTGAAAGATTCTGTATGCAAAACGACATGACACCCGATGAGTGGCTGGGACCATAGCTGCTCCGTTTGCGTCCAAACCTAATTGAATTGAGCGCAGCAATAAATTTGAAAAGATGGCGAACCAGTCCAAGCAGAACGTGACTCCAATGCGAATTTCTTCTTTTGCCTCTGGCCCAAAGAAAAATAGCTTGCCGTCGGGTCCCTGAATCGTCTTCCATATGTTACCATCCTGCATGCTCCCCCACTCGCGTTGTTTCCCTTTACGTGTCTTCCACTTTTTTACCTCATGGACCATCCCAGGACGCATGAAAAAGTCCCGAAGGCTGGATGAAAGCAACTGGATTGGGGCAACGACGAATGGTTCTCGTTTCTTCTTCCTCCCGCCTTCCCCATCTCCGCCCACTGACCCGTTTGAAGCCTGTGCATTTGCTGCCCCGAAAACTTCTTCATCGCACTCTGGGCAGCATGTGCTCGTCAAGATCGTAGTTTCAAAAACGCGGTGGCAGCAAAAGCAAATAGGATGTACAGTAAAGCGATCTTTGATTTCGAGCCGGGAGAAGACAGTTGGAGTGTATGCAGTATCCTGATGCCACCGGTTAGATTGCCAGAGAGATTGGCAAAAATAAAGCCAAGACAGAGAAGGATGACACCAGATGCAGCAAAAGTAACCCGGTGCCGAGTATGCAGAAAAGCGACCATGTACATGATGGCACGGAGATACCACTTAGGGTGGATATTGTCCCTGTTTGTCACTGAAGGAGATGAAAGGATTGTGGAGGGAGTGTGCGCTGCATGAACAGGCTTTTCTGACTCAAAGTCCGTGTCGCTGAATTGTTCTGCATTTCTGAATGCCAGAGACCATATTCATTCAGTATCCATGAATTAGAAGAAGTGGTGACACACTGGTGCTCGGATGCCATATTCCGAACTCGGGGAATATGATTTGCGGTGGACACCCTATTGGCGATGTTCAAATTCAAGAGAGGTAGCTGAGAGTACTGCACTCACTTCTTTTGGCGCAAATTTATTGTATTGTGAGCCCTGATCTGACCACGAGATGGTGCTTTGCCACGACTTGCGAGTGCAGATGCCTCATGGTGAGAATCATGAAAGATTGAGGTGGGCGCCGGCCACGACCACTGAGGTCTGAACCGATGTCATGAGAAGAGGAAGTAGGTGCAGACCGGCTTGGACCGCGACGGCCGCCACGACCATGCAGACTAGAGGGCTCGCTCATCCTTGACGAATTTGCTGAGCTGGTGGGGTGAGGAGGGAGAGGCAGACATCCCCTTAAATAGACGGTTCGGCGTGGAATATCATGAGAACTTACCACATGCAGGGTGGAGTGTCATGAGAACTTGCCACGTGCAACACAAATAATGTTGCCAAACTTAGGAAGAATATCAGCCATCTGTCGAGCAACACCATCACGGAATGCAAAACGAATCAACTTGGTGTACAACACAGAAATAGCCATCATGAAGAATATCAGCCATCTGTCGAGCAACACCATCACAGAAGACGCAACCTTGTGGCAGCCGCAAAAATCACCATTCAAGCAGGCTTCGCAGCTTCACACAAACAGGAAACCATATGTTTTTGATCATTTTGAGAACTTGTAGAAGGCAACTACATCCTACAAGAAGCTCGGAAGTCTGCCACACCCAAAATAGGTGGCAAAACCTTTCCAAATTCGTGCGGAAACAAGATCGTTCTACGCTTGGGCTGGGTGTGACAGATGCAGTGACCCTGGCGCCAACCGCCCAACCCTCATGAACAGGAAGGTCGCATTGGGAACCGTGGGTGCACGACTTGAATCCATGCATCATAGCATCCAATAGAACAGATCTAGGCAAAAAAAACGAGACGCAATTGCTCTCAACGTGTTGGAATAAAATATTTAACATCTGTCATTTTTGCAATATGGGGGCATCTCACGGATTCGCTCTCAATACATCATTCCTATGTTATACATTATACTATGCAATACATCCACGCATTTTTATTCATACAACTGTGTATATATTACAGACTAATTACGATTTCCCCCGAAGTTGTATGTGTAGTACTTCTGTGGTTTGCTACCCCGCAATGCAATGCACATTTTACATTGCGGGGAAGCAAACCGCAGATGTACCACACATACAACATGAAACCATGCCCAAGATCTGTAATCCAAACCTAGTAAATGACAGCAGAATAAATAAAATAAAGAAACACGCACCTAGAGCAGAGAGTTAGACAGGAAAGGATGAACTCAAGGAAAGAGAGATCTGTACAGAAAAAACATCAGCGTTGTGAAGTAAAGAAAACATATGTTGGCAAACGAAACGCAAAATGGACCTGTACAGACAAAATAAAAAAGATCAGGGAAGTAAAAAAGATCAACGTTGTGAGTGCCGACAAGAAACTGGAAGAAAAAGCAGAAGTCAGTGTGAAATGCGAGCCCCCAGAACTCAAACGAAAGAGCCCCCAGAACCAACAAAAAAATTGAGCCCCCAGATGAACGTTGGTGTTTTTTGGAACGCCGCCGTTCCCGATATTTAACAATGTCACCGTTGTAGCTCCCACGTTGGCATCAAAGTCCCGAAAGACTGAGCCCCTGCGGTCACCAATCAGACGCCGGATTGACAGCGAAATCATCACAAGACAAGCTTGCGTGGAACATCAGGCGGCTAACATCCACGCTGAGGAACAGCAAGACAAAAAGAATAAGCCCGGGCCCAGGCATGCCCTAAAAAAATAAAATAAAATAAAAAAGCCAGAGGGAAAGATGTAGGATGACGCACCTTGGCCACCTGGCTTGAGCAGCCACCATCCAGGAGAAGGACCAGGACCAAAGAGACACCGCTGCAGACAGTGCCATCCAGGCCTAGCCCCCAACAAGGACAGTGGTGGTAGGTGGCAACGACGCGATGGTGATGGTACGAGAACAAAGGGCGTTGACAGGTGTGTTAGCCGAGCGTGACGATGTTATAAGGGCGTTGCCAAACACAGCCAAATGTCGGCAGAAAAGGTCGGTTCACTCCAGGGGTTGCTCAGATGGATCTAACGAACACACCGATGGATTCCTAGACCCAAAAAACAGGGGTCCGCTTCTTTTCAGATCATTAATGCTTTGATTCCCGAGTGATTATCGCGGACATCAATAAAACATACGCAAAGGTCGATTTGCACAAACAAGTACAAAGCCGCCGGATCGATCAAGGCAGTGCCCGTCCAAGTGTTGGGTGTTCTCCAACAACCAGTAGCAAAGGAAGTGCCAGAGGATCGGCATCAAGTTCAAACCGAGGTCGACCAACCTCGACCGACTAGGCCGAGCCAAGGGGTTGGCCGAGGTTGGCCGAGGCGGCCCCAAAATGTAGTGCAAGCCAAGAACAATGTCGGACATTGAGGGATGTCACGGTAGCTTCTCCGCGAGATTTCTCATTTGGAAATTGTGTCCGTGAAAGTTGGGGATTCACAGTCGCTGGTGATGTGTTCTTCAATGATTCGCAGCACTGATAAATGTTGGTTCAATGTTCAGGCTGACAGTCTGCAAGCAAAAAAAAGCTATCGAAATGCGAGCTCTAGGTCTCAGAGTGTCTTTCTTTTCTCATTGCAGCTTGAATATAGATTTCCAAACTTCCACCGTTGCATCTGATTCTTTTGGAAGCCACACGGTATGTAACAATTTGGAGAAGTCTCATGCACTACAGTGTTGTCACTGACCGGGTATATACCCGTCAGTCAATGCGGTCCGGTCAGTGGACGATCCATTGACCGTTTTTCATTGACCCGTCAGTGGATTTCAGGAGAACGGTGAGTCGATGACGTAGAGATGATGACAAGAATTAGATTATTTGTTGCAAGCAAACATTGCCGCGGTCCGGAAGTCCGAAAGTCTTGATCGACCGGTCATTGACCAGTCAATGACCTCGTCCATGCACCGACGGGTCAATATCACTGACCTTTATTGACGGTCAGTGGCTGACCTTGATAACATTGATGCACTATATCGAGTCTGACTCTGACTACAAGGCTATAGTCAACCGGATGTATTACATTCCACTGACGAACATGGTGATTGTGTTCGCAGGGAGGATTCTCAGCCTGTTGTGTTGGAAGTTGCACTTTACTTCTTGTACCGAGCCAGATTTTCCTGGATGGTGGTTATGTCATCTGTGTTGCTTCTCTCGTTCAGTTCCTAAAGAACTTCTGCGACACCCATGTCCGCGATCGCCGCTACACCACCTGGCCAGTTGCTTATTTTGCCAGAGCACGAGTCGCCGCTTTGCAAACGGTAAAGTCGGTGTCACTAGCTCAGATAAATGAGGGGTTGTACATGAGCCTGATCCAGCTACTCACCGTAAGAGCAAAACCAGAGCTTGACCGGGGTGGGTTTCATGACTTCTAGATGCAATGGCCTTATGGTAGGCTAGATCTCCCACTAGCCGGCATGTCCATTCTCGTACCACCGCATTTGGGGATTCAAATAAGGTCAGAACATGGTGTTGTACCTTTGCCTGTATTGCATGTGCACCATCATCAGCAAGCAGTATTAGTTAGAGCCTTTATTGCTTCCTCAACAACACCACAGTTCTCATCCCTAATAGCTAATGAGACTCCTGAATATGAGAGAAATAAATTACTTACTCCAAGAGAGCCACAATTTGCACATAGGGGCTGATTTTTAAGATTGTGGCTGCAGTGGCCTCATGCTGAGTTAGGTTTGCAACAAGTCCACATGTTGACTGCCGCACCACCGGATTTGGTGATTCAAGCAGTTTGAGGACATGATTCTGCACCTCTACCTGGATGGCTGCCTGTGCACCACCTAACCAGAGAGCAGCATTAGCTAGAGCCAATATTGCATGTTTAACAATGTCAGGGTGTTGATCGCCGGAAGAGGTGAGCCTTGAAGTGTGTTGGCAATGAATAACTCACTGTAAGAGCAAGAAAAGTTGAACACAAGGGTTGATTTTCAAGACTGTGGCTGCAGTGGCCTCATAGTGAGCTAGGTTTGCCATTAGCCTGGATGCCGATTCTCGCACGACTGGACTTTGTGATTCAAGCAGTTTGAGGAGATGGTTCTGCGTTGTAGCCTGTACTACCACCGGTGCACCATCATGCCAGCGGGCAGCATTTGCTAAAGCCTTTATTGCACGCTCAACAACATCAGGGTGTTCATCACTGAAAGAATTGAGACTCAGAGAACATTCATAATGAATAACTCACGGCAAGAGCGAGACAAGTTGCACACATGGGTTGATTTTCAAAATCATGGCTGCAGTGGCCTCATACTGGGCAAGGTTCTGTACTAGGCTGCGTGTCACCTGCCGCACCATAGGATTTGGTGATTCAAGCAGTTTGAGGGCCTGATCCTGCACGCCTGCCTTGATGACAGCCTGTGCACCATCCAACCAGCGAGCAGCCTTAGCAAGAGCCCTCAATGCATGCTCAACCACACTAGGGTGTTTATTGCTGAAAGAAGTGAGACTTATAGCATGTCCACAACGAATAACTCACTTCAGGAGGGAGGAAAGTTCAGCTAGCACAGATGAATTTGATATTGTGGACACCTCAATTTCATTTCTGGCTCTGTCACCCAGCTCCTTCAGTATCTGGCACTGTGTTGCTGAGGATACATATTTGCATCTGGCGGAATTCATTCAGCAACTCTTTGTAAGTCAGAAGCACACGACTCATTCATACAAGAGATAGGTTGAATAAATCTCCAGCACCGCTGCCGTGATGGGGACCCCAGCATTGTCTTTGATAAATTGCATGGCCTGGCGGTGATAAAGTAAGCGCATTAGCGGCTTAGCCATCGCATGGATGTTGATTGTTGGTCCCTTCAGCCCTGGATTGCTGTCGGACCACCAACTGAGCAGGCTAGTGCGAGACGGCTGGTCGGTTAAGGGCTGCATGGTGGGTGGAAGAGCCATGGGAACCGCTTCCTTGGATTGCTCACCGGCTTCGGTTCTTGATTTAGCCCGCTGCATGTGACAAATCTCTTATGGCTGGCGTCGTCAACATCAACAGTTCCCGGATGCCTTCTATTGCTGATAGCAATTCAATGATGATATTGACCGTGATAATTATACACAGCCTGGTGGTCCGGGGTCTATTCATTCTTTAACACACTGCCAGGAGAATGAAATCACGAGTCTGCGGATTGAACACACACATAGCAGTATTTAATTTGAGTTGAAATTCTTGTCGGCTGAGAACGGGGTCTGTTCATTCTTTAACACATTACCAGGAGAAAGAAATCACGAGTCTGCGGATTGAATTTATACACACATAGCAGTAATTAATTTGAGTTGACTTTCTTGTCGGCTGAGAACGGTTTTCCGGATACTTCAATCCGAAATCGTTATACGTGGGTTAGGATTGAGATGAAGAGCCTCTGCCCAAACAGAGTGTTTTCTGGCTCTGTTCGTCCTTCCTTTTCCAAATTAAAGATGCTCGTTCCTTTAGATTCTGTAGCTAAAACTGGATGCGTATCTCCTACGGCCATTCCTGTCGCGCTGAGTTGGGTTCGTAGAAATCGTTCCAGACAACCGGGTTGATGGGCTGCCGGAGGCGTTTAATTTTACTCGTGCGAACTGCGTTGAGGGATGGAATTGGCACTGTCAACGACATGCACATCCTCCGAGTCCTCGACTCGGCCAACGCCGTTCAAACCTCAACATGGCGTCTCCGCGTTGTTTGCGATGCTTAGCTCCATGGTCGTCTAGCTGTGTCATGGCGCTCGAATAACAAAATAGATCATCAGTAAGAATCCAGTAACAGCTCTGTATTCAAAACTCTTCTCTCTGCGCAATTCACGAAAACCCCTGTGGGGACATCGTTCAGCCGCATGAGCCTAATGAGTAGCATTTTCTATCCGTCTTTGCTCTACCCAAGGGAATCCAATCTTCTGGCCCCTGTAAGCCGCAGATACAAAATCATAATAACCGAGATCTTGAGTGCGCTGGTGCCACAGTAATTGTTTTTCATCCTCCCCGAGATGCCCGGAGTAAAGTCTATGCGAGCAAGATCAATCATTAGGAGTATCTGGATTTATATCGGTGTCGGATGGAGAGATGTGTGAGTCTGAAGGATAATTAGGTCTATATTTCAACCAAAACACACCGTGGCAAAGGGTCTGGTCTTATCCCAAGCTTCATCATCGTACAGTACATACATCGCAATAGAATGTCAATTTGGCTTCGCTACCCCCGGGACCCGAAATTTGTGGTTCCACGATGGATCGAGTGCTGTACAGCGGGTCACAAAGTTGGTACTGTTGGCACCACAATGTACGATGACTAAAATCCGTACTTCAATATCAATGAGGAAAGGAAATACGAATACCTAGCTGGTTCTCGAGCTACACTGGCTTCAGACCAAAAATGATCCACTCTTACATCGGGAGTCCCGCTCTGCGCATGCGTCCCCGGAAATTTCAAATGCAAGAACGCCTGCGATTAAACGAGGTGGAGACAGTTTTAATTTGTTGCACTTAGTTCTGAGTAGTATTCGGTTTGAATTTGAACTTGGAAGGCTTCGAACAAATTTCAATGAAGATAACGACACCTATTTCATTTGTGTCCTGCGGTGACCCAGTACGTAGTCGTAATCGTCATTGTTTTTGGCGGCCAGAATCGGATGCGCAGCATTGAGTCGTGGTTACTCACGGAGTTGAAGGATGTCCAAATATTAGATTCGTATTTACAAACGGAAGGGGATTAGTTGTCGACAATGGCGTCTGAGCTGAGTTCTGATACGAGAAATTATGCTAGTTAGTGGCTCACCATTCTGTGTGGGACGATTATCGCTCATCTGCATCTAAGCCGCAAAGTAAGTTAACTCTCATGTATAGCCCCTCAACTCTCAAGAACAAGCCCCTATTTCTCGCGGAACTATGAGCCGAAGAAGCCGAAGGGGCTGTGCCGCGCGCTTTGTCCACCTTCCGGTACTTTTTCTGAATATCGGCAGCAAGTCCTCTCAATCCCCCAAATCCCGCGGCAGGGTGATACCTCTACTCCGACGAAGGTCCTCGTTTCCTCTTGAAGGACTCCATTGCGTATCAGACTCAGGGTGGGTGTCTTTCTTCTCTCTTGTACAGCTCCAGCAACCTCTTTAACCAGCCCTCCATCTTCGTCGACCGGTTCGCTGACAGGGCCGACTGCACCCACGCCCTTCCCCTCCTCGTCCCCGTCACTGATTTGGTCCTCTTCCTGTCGTTCCCACACGAGGAGTCCTCACCGGGTCTCTGTGTCTCAGATGCAGGAGCACGCACCTCGCTTTCCCCTACATTGACGCCACTCATCGTGCCGCCGTCTGCGACACTTGCCGCCCGCGTCGCTCATCCCTGCGCGCCGGTACTGCATCTGGCTTCTCGGCTCTGCGCACCACTGGCTTCTCCATCTAACCTTCTGCTTCGCCCGCGCCTTCGTCGTCGCGACACTGTCCTCGATTCCCCGCGTGGCATTGCGCGTCTACGTCCATGGCCGCCTCCCCTCGGCGATTCGCACCAGCTACTCGAGGTGCCATGTCGTCGCGGCTTCATGCGGCGCGGTGCTCGCGTCGGCCAGGACGGCGCAGGACGGTGTTGGACGCCCACAGAGCAGACGCATGCATCCAAGCCTCCCTGCTCTCCACAGCCCTTGCGCGGTGTAGACGTCGCACCCACTACCCTCTGCCGCACGCCCCAACCGCCCGGTCTCGCCGCCGACGGGATGGTGCGGCTCCCATTCGCTTGCGCCGTAGTGGATGACGCGGTGGATTCCCCGCCCGTGACTAGATGAGGAATTTCCATCGCGTCGAGGCGCACCTCAAGACTCGCGCGCGAGTGCTGCACTCTGTTCTGCGTCCGCGCGTCTTGACCCTCTCCCGTCCTCGTCTCCTCGGTAGATATGAATTCCGCTCCCCAACTCCTGTCCTCGACGCGCCGCCCACCCCTTCAACGAGTCCTCAAATCCACGCCCCATTCTCTGTACCGCGCACTCGCACTCGTATCTCTTGCTTCCGAAGCTCTATGCGCATCGTCAGCAGTCTGGGTGGATGTGAAGACGGCTGGGCGGGACATCCGACGTCGATTGTGTATTGTGCGAGGTCGTCGTTTTCGAGGCCGCGGCAGAATAGATGCATGGGACGAGGACGAAGTGGACGGGGCAGGCGTTACTGGATTGAGTGCGTGCGTATCGCGCGGGGCGGATATTTCTAGGCAGGGGCATGGCGGCGTGGGTGGGGGATACGCCTGCGTGGTGCCCTCTGCACTGTCCTCGTCTTCCTGCGTCCATCCACCCTCCACTTTCATCGATTTTCATCGTTGCCCGCCGTTTCTATGATTCTTCGGCTGGATATTTTAGTGAGTTAGCCCTGAACTTACTCGCACATACCTCCTTGTAGATCTGTACCTCTGTACCCGCATATAGATGGCAGTTTAAATGTGCCCTGTTATCCTGAAGATGGAGCCGTGTAATATTATTTTATTGCAGGCATGTGCTTCCCTATTCTTGTGCCATGTATCCCTATGCCATGGATCCCTGTGCCATGTATCTATGATACGCGACTCTGCGAATGGTTTGGATGTGAAATAAGTCGGTCGTTGGGGAGCAGAGATATGTCTGTTGTTGTTATTTACTCGTGAGAACGTAGATTAAGCGTCCATCGAACGTCTTGGGAAGGAACGTTGGCAAGCTTCAAACGAACCAGGAGCAGGTTCTCGTGGAGCGGGGCAAAAAAAAAAAGGGAGGGGAGTGAACTACAGGATGCCGGGCCTGATTTATTTTTTCAAGGTGGAATTGAGATATCCATCCTTTCTCTGGCCGAGGCAAGAACCAGGAAATTTTACCCGGCTCACGATTCGCCATCCTCTTCCTCCTTTATCTCCGGAAACACAGACATATGCGTGGAGTTGAATTATCGAGTGTTGATAAGCTCTTGTTCGAGGTTCAGACTCTACCGCCATACTCTAAAAGCCCTTTCGAATGAAGCAAGCTTCTGAAAGCTTTGGCATTCATGCCTTGCGAGTCGAATATAGTGTCTTACTGAAGGCAACTGATCTCGCCGATCCGTGTGGTTACATCTGTACAATTTTTTCTTTTCATTTCCAAAAATATTCAACAACAGAAAGGTCTCGTGAACTATAGCGAGTCTGAATACAAGGCTAGGCATAGCAAACAGTATGAATATATTACCAGGCCAATGTCAATCTAGATTGCACCTGTGGCGGAAGGGTGCGTTCTCGGTCTGTTCTGTTGCGGGTTGCAGTTTCCCTCTTGTACCAAGCGAGATAATCCTGGATCGCGTGTATGTCCTCTGTGTTGGCAATCTCCTTCAATTCTCGAAGAGCTTCTGAGATGCCCAGGCCAGCCATCACTACAATACCATCGGGCCAGTTGCTTATTCTCGCCAGAGCGCCAGTCGCCGCTTGACAAACCGTAATGTCGGTGTCCCTGGCTCAAATAAATGAGATTTTCGATATATGCCTGATCCAGCAACTCACTGCAAGAGCGAAGCCAGTGCTGGACAGGGGTTGATTTCCAAAATTATAGTTGCAGTGGCCTCGTGGTAGGCTAGGTTTCGTACTAGCCGGCATGTTGACTTTCGCACCACCGAATTTGGTGACTCTAGCAATTTCAAAACATGGTGCTGCACTGCAGCGTACTACCGCCTCTGCACCATCCTGCCACCAGGCAGAATTTGCTAGAGCCTTTATTGCTTCCTCAACAACATTAGAGTGTTCATCACTGATGAGGTGAGACTCAAAGTACATCCACAGTGAATTTGCAGTGAAGAACTCACCCCAACAGGAAGACAAGATGCACACAAGGGTTGATTTTCAAGATTGTGGCTGCAGTGGCCTCATGCCAAGCTAGGTTTCCTACTAGCCAACATGTCCATTTTCGTACAACTTCATCTGACGATTCAAGCAATTTGAAGACATGGTCCTGCACCCTGACGTGTATTACAGCCTGTGCACTATCCGACCATGAAGCAGCATTGGTTAGAGCCTTCAATGCATGCTTAACAATATTAGGGTGTTCATCGCTGAAAAGGTGAGAATCGAAGCACGTTCACAATGAACAACCCACTGCAAGAGCGAGACAAGTTGCGCACAAGGGTTGATTTTCAAGATCGTAGATGCAGTGGCCTCGTGGTGAGCCAGATTTTGTACCAGCCTGCATGTGAACTGCCGCACCACCGGACTTGATGATTCAAGCAGTTGCAAAACTTTTGCCAAAACGGGGGACTCCACTATCATGGCTGCCTCATTTTCCTTCTGAGCTCTGTTCTCCAGTTCTGCAAGTACCGTCCATTGTGTTTCGAAGGATACATATTTGCATCTGGTAAGACCATTTAGCAAATGAACTCAATGCAGAGGGTGTATCCATACAACAGATATGTCGAAAAAATCTCCAGCACTGTTGGCGTGAGATGGATGCCCGCATTTCTTCTGATGAATTGCACCGCCTGACGATGATACAGGAACCGTATGAGTGGTTTAGCCATTGTATGGATGTTGATGGTCGGGCCATGAAGCCCCGGATTACTGTCGGACCACCAACTGTGCAAGCTCGTGCGGTTTTGCTGGCGGGCTAAGGGTTGCATGATGGACGGATGAGAGAGGGAGAGCTACAGCATCTGTGACACTGATAAGTATCACTCTACAGCTTTCGATTGGCTCACAGCCCGGTTCGGGCCGGAGTGTCAAACACAGCCTTTTTTCAAGCGAAAAACAATCTTGTCGTACACATCTTGCTCATTGCAGTGGTAGCCGCAGTCTGATTGAAGCTAAAGGCAAAGACAACCTAACACAATTCTTCGAATTACCCCCTTTCTGCAATTTGTGGCCTATTTGGAGGGAGTTGATCATTTTGAACTTTAACGGGCGGTCGGAACTTATCTTTATCTCCTCCCTTCATATGTACAATTCACTGTATTTTTTCTTTCTGTCAGCAGGGCCAGAATCTGTGCGCTGAATGCATTCCGGAGATGTGGCCATCTCGGCGTTCAACAGGTGCTACATAAAGGGGTACCTAGCAACGGGGCTACAAGTGATACATAGACTATGTAGCTCTATGTCGTGGGTTCACTTTTTCCTGATGTTCACGTTCAATCAGAAAGTCGCAGGATGTAATCCATTTCGACCTCACATTGACTTGGGAATATTATACATATGTATGTGGTGATTCCGACGGGTGTTCCGAACCCAACATTCAAGCTTCTGCATAATTTTTGATCGGTGAGTCGGAGTGGAATTGGAACAGCCGATAACTTACGAGACATAATTCTCTGATTTTGCAGCTGCGCCCAGGCGTAATCTAAACGCGCACAGACGTCGACATCAGGGAATCCGCTTACCAAGCTCCAACGAATTGGGCATTTTTTTTGGAATTGTATTGACGGGATGCCGAGGAGAAACACACAGTAACGTCCAACACTGATGTGCCCGCCGGTTCACCGGCACAAGCAGCGTGCGGGCTGGATGAGAATACCGCACTTGTCGCGGCAGGGAGACGGACTCAGACGGCATTGCGGCGGCAATGAGGAGAATTGAGGTGGCGGTGAGGCGAATCGAGGCCGCTCTGTCGCGGCATTGAGGTGAGGCGGGTGTGCCGCGCGAACTTGAGGATTCAATAAGAATTTCCACAACCGAGCCCATTCAACCGAAATTGACCACATTTCTAACTTATATCGGCACAATTTTTGTAAAGGGATTCAGGAGCCCCACTGGGACGTTTATAGTTCAGATTTAGCCTGTACGATACTTGCCACGATATCCCAAAATATTATAGATGCGCCGCCTCAGTGCCGTCTCGGTTCTGCCTGAATGCGCGGCAGCCGCGGCACATTCTCCGGGCCCGCGGTGTGCGGAGAGAAAGCGAACGACTCTGAGGGGGGTTTAATCACGATATCCTAGTTCGGTCCTAGTAGGGAGGATCAATGCAGCGAGACTCCTCCTGCTGAGAAACCTTCATATTTCTCAGCGCAATTGGAGACATCGACGCAGAGTGTTCGCACTCACCAAGTGGCCGTTTGAATGCAAGTGACTGACGCCTACAGGAAGTAGGTGTTTGTGTACTTTGTTGCCAGGAAACGCTGGTGCATGTAGTAGTACTTAACACTCTCGCCCCGCGACTATTTCTGGGCGCTGAGTTCCATCGGAACTGCTTAAGTTTTAATGCGCAGTAGCGCCTTGTTTATATTTCAGCAAGTCGTGGAAGTCTTGCAGAATTATTCACTGTTCAATCCCGTTTTATTCCCCAAAGTCATACAAGTTAAAGCCGTTCATGTTCGCCAATTGCAATGCCTATCTCCATGGATTCCTTTCTCTCTCAGGTACTTAAGTGCCCTGAGCCCACAACGATTCCTTCAGCTTTCCACAACGCCACAAAGTAGCTCCCAACAAGGACAAGCCCCTATTTCCTGTGGAACTATGAGCCGAGGAAGCCAAAGGGGCTGTGCTCCTGTCATCGTGTCCGCTTTGTCCATGGATCCGACTCCGCTCGGCGCTTTTTCGCTCCATGTCTTAGCGCTACTCCTCGCAGCCGCGCAAGTCCTCCAAAGTCTCGCGGCAGGGACGATATCTCTATTCTGCCGACGGTTCTCGCTCTTCTTGAATGGTATTGCGCGTTAGATTCAGAGAGAGATTCAGGTTGCGTTTCTTTCCTCTTTCCCTCGTTCCTCTTCCTTCCTGTTTCTCTCTCTCTCTCTTGTATGTACTAAAATTCGCTTTACCGGCCACGTCATCCGCGGCCCAAATAACGCCCTCAACCAGCCCTCCAGCCTTGTCG
This sequence comes from Mycena capillaripes, assembly GCA_029204075.1. Lineage (NCBI taxonomy): Eukaryota > Fungi > Basidiomycota > Agaricomycetes > Agaricales > Mycenaceae > Mycena > Mycena capillaripes. The sequence continues at coordinate 4,199,072 of JARHKZ010000003.1, read as the reverse complement.
ACCAGCTCGCCAACAGCGCGGGCTGCATCGCGACGTCCCCCTCCTCGTTCATACCTGATTCAGTCCCGTGTCGGTTCTCGTCCTCTTATTCCCGCACGAGGAGTTCTTACTGGGTCTCGAACGCAAGGGCGCACATTGATTTCCCCTACGCCGACGCCACTCATCGCGCCGCCGTCTGCGACACTTGCCGCCCGCGTCGCTCATGTCTGCGCGTCAGTGCCGTAGCCTGCGCCTCGGGATGGCTAAGGCGTCGTGTCTATGCGCACCTCCGGCTTCTCCATCCAGCCTTCTGCCGTACCCGCGCCTTCGTCGCGACATTGTCCTCCATTGCCTTCGTGGCACTGCGCGTCTACGGTCACGGCCGTCGTCCCTCGGCGATGAGCCCCAGCTACTCGGTGCGCCATGTCGTCGCGGCTTCAATACACGCATCCCCTCCGTCCGCATCACCTTCCTGCTATCGCCGACCCGAGCAGCAACGCGCGGCAGTATACAAGCCCCCCTCTCCGCAGTCTTCGCGCGGTGTAAGCGGTGCACCCACTTCACTTTGCAACAATTCTCAGCTAGCCGGGTCTGGCATAATCCCAGGCTTGCCGCTGACGGGATGGTATGGCTACCATTAACCCGCGGCGCAGTGGATGACGCGGTGGATTCCCCTGGCCGCGATTAGATGAGGGATTTCGATCGCATCGAGGCGCATCTCAAGACTCGCGCGTGAGTGCTGCACCCTACTCTGAGTCCACGCGTCTTCGCCCTCTGCTCTTTTCATCTTCTTGGCAGATGTAGATCCCGAAGATTCCCGCTCCTCAACTCCGGTCCTCGACGTGCCCTCACCTTTCTGGATTGATTTCTCGGATCCACGCCCCATTCTCTGCCCCGCGCACTCGCCCACGCGTCTCCTGCTCCCGAAGCTTTTACCACCTGCGTCCCGTGCGTGTAGTCAGCAGTCTGGGTGGATGTAAGGATGGAGAGAGGCGGGACATGCGTCGTCGATTGTTTTCTGTGGGAGGTCTTCGTCTATAGGCCGCAGCAGCGGGAATGGATGGGACGAGGACGAAGCGTATGGGACGGTCGCTACTGGATCGAGAATCTTCAAGTACGGTTCGGATGAGAACTAACTCGTTGGTTGGGGTGCAGCTCTTATCTACTGGGAGAACGTAGTCGAACGTTGTGGCAAGGAACGCTGACAATATTCAAACGAACGAGGAGCAGATTCTCGTGGAGCGGGCAAAAAAAAAGAGCGAGTGAAGAACAGGATGCCAGGCCTGATTATTTATTCTTTCAAGGTAGAAACCTAGAGGGTATTCGTCTGTTCCTGGCTGAGTCAAGAAACAGAAAATTGTATCCGGCTCACGATTCGCCATCTTCTTCCTCTTTTATCTCGAGCCACACAGGCATATACGTGGAGTTGGATGCTCGAGTGTTGACAAGCTCTTGTTCGAGGTTCAGACTCTACCACCATACTCTATAAGCCCTTCCGAATGGAACCAGGTTCTGAAAGCTCTGGCATCAGGTGTCGCGAGCCGAATATACAGTTCCTTACCGAAGGCAACTGATCTCGCCGATCCGTGTGGTTACATCTGTACTTTTTTTTCTTTTCATTTCCAAAGATATTCAACAACAAAGGTCTCGTGAACTATAGCGAGTCTGACCACAAGGCTAGGCATAGCAAGCACTATGTATTTATTCCCAGTCCGATGGTGGGCAAAAAAAATGACGGAAGGTCGAGTTTCGCCGCCACTATTTTGGACCACCCAAAGGGGCCAAAAAGTGGCGCCAAGACGTTAAAACACCAAAAATAGTCAAAAATATATGAGCGCGGGAATAAATGTGCATTTTTGTCATATGTATGGGTGCATTTGTTCTATTTCCAATTCTCTTCTTCTCAACGTCCGTTTCACAAGTTACACTCTCACTTGGCACCATCCGTATACGTATACAGCAAGTACTTATAAAGTTATCCCCTAGGCTCCTCCCTCCTCCATCTTACGCCTCCGAGTCCGGCGCAAAAGTCGGCACCGTGAACGGTCCAACCGTGGGCGTGGCTGCAGAGCTCGGAGGTCCAACAGTGACCGTGACTGTAGCAGTTCTCGTGAAAAAGATCTCGGCCGCAGATCCCGACGCCCCAACAGCAACCCTACTAACAGTAGCACCCGCTCCCGAAAGGCACTTGAAATTAATCGCCTGCGCGCTGACGAGCGCCTTCCCCAGGAACGCACCCGCCTGCTCGAGGTCCAGCTTTGTTTTGTTGGTGTTGAAGCCGAACTGTGCCTGCACATCCGTGAGGGCCGTCTGCGCGGTCTCCAGCCCGCTGACGATGAGGTCTTGCGAGTTGGAGTCGATGGTGACGGGCGCGGTGCCGTTGGCGGGCGGGAATCCTCCTAGTCCTTGGGCAATGATCGATGCCTTGGAGAGCGCAAGTTGTGCCGTGAGTAAGGGTTGTACAGCAACGACATCGCTTCAGTGTACTCAGTGAAACAGTTCTCGGATCGCGCGGCAGAACCACCAAATGTTGAGGGTAACGTACGAGGTATTGATCGCGGCAAGGCTCACTTGGGCCGCAGAGATGTCCGTGTTGGGTGCGAGACATCCGGGATTGGAGGAAATGGCGCGCCGGGCCCGGGGAGCTTGAAGCGGAGCTGAGAGAACGGATCAAAATAGTCCATATGCAACATATACTGGATAGTGGCCTACCAGCCGAAGCATGGAACATGCAAAGGAGGGAAACGAGGGAGAGCGTGATGAGGACCATGAGGAAATATTCGATGAAGGGGAGTAAGAGAAGTAGTGTGAAAGGCAAGACACGTCAAGTGAGGGACACCAGGTCGAGAAGAGAATGAAGAATAATCCGAGTGAGCAGAGTACTTATAGATCGTACAAGTCGCTTACATCACTGGGCTTGATATCGGTAGTGTTGGCGAATCAGTTGTTTGCACAACATCGAGGCATCGCAGGTCGTCATCGGCGTAGGCATGACCAGCCGTGTAATCTTACATACCTACCTGCACTGCGCAGCTTCGACAGGATTACTCAGAACTATATTCAAAAGTTTGTGATGAACATGCTTCTTAGTCATCGCGCTTCGTGGTACCGAATTGATCACCGTGATCTTCATGGCTTGATATCGGTGGACGAGCCAGCATGTGGTAGGGGATCCGTAGCAATATGCGGCAGCAGTTTGCTGGGTGAGCAATCAGCCATAAAATTTCGAGCCTGAGACAGGGCACAACGCAGAATGGGAAGGATACATGCAAGGAATTTAATCCCGGGTGATTCAGCCCGTCTGCCGCGTGTGTTTGTAGCGGTTACATATGATTGTTGAGTTTCGACAGAACGGGCCGTCCAGGGACGTGCGAAAGACATAACACTGCTGCGCCGGATCGCAGCCGAGAGCACTAATTGGGCATATCTCCCACTCGAGCAGTGGGAGCATCATATCGGCAGGAGTAAATGGAGGCAACGACGCTAGTGGGATTACAATCTCTTCATTGACAACCATTGTCACCACAAGTCGGCACAAGATCTCCCTCATTTATCAATATTATTCCCCAAGGTTTCTGTGCATTTTTTCTGTGTTTGGCACTGAATCGCGTGTAGTCCAATGTCCATAGGACTACCTCTGTACTCACACCCTCTGACTACGGGGGCCTCAACGCAGTGAATGTTATGGGACTCCATCAGCAAAACAGAAAATCTCTGACGGCTGTGGCGCCGTCTGGTTGCGTCTGATGAGTATGGCTCATATGGCAGCCATACGAGCCAGATGTCCATAATGTGCCAGGTTTTACTTCTCCGCCATTTTTTCAACAAACTTCCATATTGTATCGATGCGCCAGAAAACAGTTTAGTCGGGTAGAGTCGGGTAGAGTGTTTAATATCAGTGCTTCCTTTTTCCCGTTACATCTCCGCTCTGGGTGAGGTTTTCGATTAATCCTATTGCACGGTTCTGCTCAGACGTAGCTGTACCTCTTTTGTTATGTTGCCACCCAAAGCATTAGAATTTAAAACACTATCTCATTGGCATGATGATCTATGTACCTGTTAACATGGAAAGCATTGAACGCATCAAGGGAATGACTAAAACGGAACCCAATGGGAATATGTGAACTTCCAAACACGGGGATTAAATGCGCTCCACGCAAAAGAGAATCTAGATGCAAAATTGTCACCAGTCGATGCCTACCCCGAAGCTCCGGCTCGACGACCCACATCCCCGTGCAGGCATCAGACGATCTGCCGACCTTCTTGAACCACTCAACCAGTGCGCAAGGGTATTCGACGCCATCGTGAACAAAAGAGAAGAAGAGCTTGATGCGAACGACGCTCATGCCACGAAAACCAGGCTTATCCTGATCTTCGACAGCAAATGCACAGTCCCGCCTGGCTCCGTGCTTCCTCCAAGACGGTGTCGATCGAATACGTTCGCGACGCATTCCGCGTATACCGGAGGAATCACTCGGCGCGTAAAAGGTGGCGACAGCAGAATGAAAAACCGATAGAGGTGTGGTACTGATATCAGATGGGTCGATGTCGATGCCAGCGTCCGAGTACGATTCAGAATGAAGCTGATCCGAGAGAAAATGGGCAAGCAGCACAGGAAATACGGGTACATTGATGTATTTGGCGAGGTCCGAAGCAAACCGTGGGTAGCGGCGTTCTGAAAGAAGGTTAGGAACCGCGGATGATAATCACCCATAGGTACTCACCTCGTGTACGAGCAAGGACGACATTGCCTTCTACCCGAACGGTGTCCACAGGACCTCCATCATCGTCATCCGGGTCGACAACTGGTGGAGCATGGGTCGGAGGTAGCATCCCGCGCTCAACAAAATCTGCACGGGCCGCTGCAAGTTTATCGAGCCGCTGGTTAGTTTGTAGCATCTGGGACAGAGCCTCGTAGCGACTGGAGCGACGCCAAGGCTTCTTGACAGCGGTGATGTGGCGCGACTCGGTAATCGAGGAACAGACTCCGCCTGGAGCACCGTATTCCTCGATTCCATGACGGTAGTGGACAATGGAATGCTGCCGAGGGAGGGAAAAAGCCGCCGAACCGCCCGGAGTGTCCGTGCGAACATTCAGAGTTCTGAATATTTCGCGGTGGTGATGGAAATTGCGGACGGCAGCGTCAACTGCGTCAAGTGTGTCTTCGTCAAAGTCTTCGCGTCGTACTAGGTAACAGAAGTCGAGAAACGCAGCAATAGCCTGTACAATCTCGTCGGGAACAAGCCCCTTGATTGCGGGGAGATAAACCTGTCCAAGATGAATATTAGGTACAGCGAGCCTTGGTAAGAGATAAATACCTTCATAAGCGCTTTGGAATCGTCCCCAGTCCACTGCTTGAATCGTCGCCCTTGCTTGAATCGTCGCAAACACGGGAAAGCTGGGGTAGCGGCAATGCTTTGAGTGCGAAAAGATCAGCGATGAATGACATGAATGTAATAGAAAAGTGGTACCGGCGATCAATCTCGTCCATAATAGCGTCTGCGTCGGCCTTGGAATGTTCAAGGGTCAGGTACTCGCCCACCCAAGTTACGAGGTGATCCTTGAACGATCCCTTGATGACCTGGTGAAGCAGGTCCGAGGAGAGCATCTCGTGAATGTCGGCACGAGGAAAATCACGCGTAAATGGCTGATGACGCAACCAAAGGTCAAATTGATACAACATTGGAAAGATCGGGACTCACGACAATGTCCACGTCAATCCCATACGAGTCCCAGAGAATTTCTGCACTAAAAGACGCAAGAAGCTCATCGGTCAACTCATGAGTGCGCCGGCCACATATATGCCCGTCCAAATCAGTCGAGAGGGCCGTGCATCTTCAAAAAATTAGAATTGGGCAACAGCGATGGTGGACAACATACTTTGCGCACCAGTTCTGCACGATGCCAGCGAGCAACACCTGCTCCGGGTAATCCGCAATAAAGGGCCCAAAATCGTAGATTGCGCGCCGAAAATGCCCATCCGGACAACGACGGACAACAGGTTTCTTCATGCCAGGCTTGAGCGACGCTAACACAGCAGCAAGGGAAGCGTGATAGAGCTTCCGCTTGAATTTGCGAAATGCGGGATCGTTGTCGTATTTGCGATCGCCTGTGAAGACTGTCAGGAAAGTTTATTTATTTATTGAAGCGGCACGTACTTTTAGGGATGGCAAGAAATACAAATGGCATGACGGTGTTGCGATGCGCTCGGCGCATCTTGTTGTGCGGGTTGCGGAGAGAAATGTACCCGGGATGGTACTCGACGTTCCCGGTAGCAACAGACACGGTCGTCTTATCGCTACCGAAGAAAATCGGAGTGTACATAGCACCCTCGGTGCTGGGATCATCCGCATGAATTCGATCCTGCAAGGAGTAATTAGAAAAATAGAAAGATAAAGAAAAGTACTGACACAGTGACGCCCTGCGAAATTGGCGGACATGAAGTCACTCCAGCGGCGCTTTCCTTGGGCGTCCACTTGGACGTAAGGAGTCGTATCAAAAGCCCTATCGAGGTCAGGGTTGTCGAGCATATTGGTAATAACGACGTCGGGATCGCGATACCAGACCTCGTACCGCTCCCGCGCCCATGCCGGCGCATCAGCAGAAAGATTCAGCGGCTCGGTTTGGAAGCACTTCCATGGCGCGTCGCCAACGGTGGTCGCATCGATGGTGTCGTAGATCTCTTTGTAGTCTTGGAACGGACCAAGATCACCGTGCTTCATCATCGAGAGGGCCCACATCTCTAGAAGCTGGTCTATATTTTTCGACGACATCTGCACCTGGTAACAGAAGGAATTTCAGCTGAGTACGAACAGCAATTACAATAGAACTCGCTTACCTTGCGAAAGAGAAAATCGGCAAGCTCAAACTGCACCTTGTCGTCATAAGGCGCCCAGTCATCTGCTGCCGCGGTATTTCTTGGTCGGGGTGGTGCACCGTCTGGCAGGAATGTCCCCTTTTCGTCGCATGGGCGGGCTACACAGGTCGACTCATACTCAGCAACTAAAGGCAGGAATAATTATATAGCGCACCATTCAAAAAAGGATGATAATGCTTCTGCGCGCGCGGTGGTGCCTCCGAGATGGTGGGTGATATAGGAGGTAGTTCGTCGCTGGAATCGTGATCTGATTTTCCGGGTGAAGGAGGCGGAGATGGGATAGGTGGAGCGATTCCAGGAACAATGTTCGATGGGCGGTGGATGGCGTTAACATGGTAAGTGACTCCCTTGTGGCTCTTCAAACGTTCAGGACATCCATGCCAGGGACATGGAATACGGTCGGAAGCGAGTCGACGATTTCCGCCTCTACCTCTCGCCATTGGGGTGGAAATGCAAAGATGCACAATTTTAGCTTGGAACAGCAGACTTGAGGGACGCCCTGAAAATAAAAATAGAAACTTACAGAGCACATTGAAAACGACTAAGAGGCATATGAAGATATGCGGCGGCGAACAGTGACTCCATTAGTATCTCTTGGCGAACAACAGGTTCAGGATAAAAAAATCACGGGCACGACTTGAAGCAAAAGGAAAAAAGGGTTGGTACAGCGCGACCGACCCCGAGTCGTACGACGATAAGGAGAAAAAAAGCTTGGCCCAGCGGCGCACCGCCCCGAGTTATATGAAGATAAGCATGGACGGAACTGCGGTTCCGTCGGTAGCCCAGAAAAAAATCAGAAGCCTGGCTCACCAAGCAGGACGAGCTCAGACTTGTTGACCAAGTACCAGGTTTCCTCTCGCTTCGGCTGCACATGACATGCGGCGGAGAAACACGAGCGCGATACGAACAGCGGGGCGGCCGACAAAAAAATCAGTTCACTTCTTGGCCGGCGGCACAGTAGCTGAAACATATATGATCAGCGATAAATGATACTCAGATAAGCGACCACTCTTTCTTCCTCCCCGCCATGTCCGCTAGGTCGAAACGTACCCAGAGCTCTGCCCGACCAGGCGAAATCGTCAATGCATTGAAGCAAAAGCGCCGCTCCCCCGACGAGAAGGCTGCTGACGATCTCTTGGTTGAACAAGCTAAGGCTGCGAAGGAAAAGGCAGCCGTTGAGGTACGACTTTGATCTGAGTCCACAAGATATTAACTGATACGCACGATAGGCACACCAGGCTGGAGTGGAGCGAGTCGCCCACAAGGAGGGTGCCCTCCGGGCTGAGGACAAGCTTGCGCGCAAGAATTCTGCCCGCCCAGATCTTGTGACAGCGGAACTCAAACGCAAGACACTCGAGAAGGCAAGTTGTATATTTTGAGACGCAGGTTTGTACTGATTTACAGCCTAGGACACGGACATCAGCATGGAGCCTGGTTCAGACCACGAGAACCATGGTCTTGGTGCCATGGACGAGGACGGCAAAGACAGCAGTTACCAGCCCGGTGACGAAACCTCTGACGACGGTGCTGCTGACAATGCTTCAGATGAAGAAGAAGCGGTGCAGGAGTTTTTGAAGAAACGGGCGCTTGCCAAGAAGAAAAAGGCCGGCAAAGCCCCGAAGGTCGCAAAGGTCAATTCTAACTCAGGATTTTTTTTTTCAAGCTCACGAGTTGTCCAGGGTGCCATTCGGTCCGAGATCAACGAAGCCGCAGGCATTGCTCCCAGTCCGACCAACACCCTCAAGCGCAAACCATCCGGCCAGACCACCGAGATCGAGTGAGTGCCAGCTTCTCGACTGTTACATTATATATACCTGACTTCGTCTTCAGACCAAAGAAAAGCAGGTCCGCTCTTGGTGGACTGAAGAAGGGCTGGCAGAAGGCGGTCGAAATCGCAACGAAGACGACATCTGCCTCCGTGCCCCGTGGTCGTACCATGAGTGTTTCCTCCAACGGCTCGATGCCGCCTCTGCGTTCAGTGTCCCGCAGCACGATGAGCTCAGCCAGGAGCAGCATTCTCTCGCTTGCGACAGGAGAGTTCGACGAGGATGAGACCCCCGCGAGCCTGGCGGCTGCCCGCGGATTGAAAACCGCGACCGAGATGGTGGACGCGACAGCCAAGGTGTGTGTCACGGTACCGTTTGATGTGATGTGACTGACGCGTCTTACTTCCACCACCATGTAGATGGGAATCTCGCTCGTTGCCAAGGACATCGAGTTGACCGTCGACGGCAAGGTCAAGCGTGAGCGGAAGCCCAAGGTCACCAATGCCAACCTCCCTTTCCCTCAAAACAGCTATGCCGCAGATCTCAAGTTCTGGCAGGTAGGTAGGTAGGTAGGTAGCATTACACGGCACGGTCCCGCTGAGGAACGCCGGTTTCCAGGAAGTATCCCGATGTACACGCATTACTACATCATTGTCCCTGGACCCCCTCACAATCTCCTAGCCGAGCTCACGGTCGCAGTGGAATCTTGGAATCCTCCTCGCCGCGGTAGAACTAAGAAACTGCAAAAGAGTAAAAATCAGTTTTAGCACATCAACACAGGTTAGCCTCATGCAGAATGCCCTCCTGCCGGAATTCATTGACTGGGTCGCAACCAAGGACGATCCCTTTGCTGTGAACGCCGATCCCGAGTTCCAGGCTGTCGTGGCTGACCTGTGGAAGATGCATTATGGAGCGTATGAGATCACGGATGCCGTTTACGCTCAGGTGCGTCAATGGTTTTTGTGATTCTGAATTTTACTCAAGTTCCTGTATATCAAGGCAGCGGCAGCTGTCCGCAACTGGCGTAGCAAGTTTGGCAAGACCGCGCTCAAGGCTCTCGAGGAACTCCTCGCCAACGATGACCTCCCCACTCTTGAAAGTCGTGCCGACTACGTCCGCGACGAGTTAATGGACTCGAGCTTCGTCTACGAGAACAAGGAAGATGAGGTATGTGTGTCTGCTATGTATCACCGTCCACCGCTGAGCATGAGATTCACTGGAGACGGGGGCTTATCGTTCTGAACTTATGCTGCAAGTTTTTGCCGCCCACCTTCAAGTCGCACTCAAAACTGATGTCTCGTACGGGCACCCGGTCGGCGCTATGGCCATCAGCTGCGCCGCGGCAAGTCCAGATGCCTCATATTACGAGTTCTGCTGATGCCGACCTTTCAGGCTGAGCGCGCACTTCATATGTACAAAAACGGCACATGCTCTTCCGACGGCATCAAGCGCAAGGGTAAGCGCTCAGCCCACAGCTTCGTCGCCGTTCCCTGGGCCGCCAGGGCGAAGGCGTACCTGCCTGGCATCAAGAAACTGTCTACCAAGAAGTGGTCCAAGATCATGGCGATGAGCAAGCCACACATCGACAGCGCCGCGCAGGTTATCGTTGACGACACGGACGCCGATGAATCCGAGGACTCCCGTGGCCGCATTCAGGTCTCGGATGATTCCGATGTCGAGGTTAGTCACCACCAGCTTCTAGATCCCGTTCTAATATTCTATGATCGCAGGCTTAATCACATTTCGAACGCCGCCGTGTGCTCGCACACAAGAACATCCTGAAAATGCTCCTATAGATTTATTTTCTCCCCATACTACTTATTCCCGTGTGCCCTTGCTCTACCGTTTCCAATGATTACCTTTTTGTGCCCAAATTCCGGCCTGAATTCTTCGTTTGACTGAAATTTGAGTGCGCAATGAATATCTGACTGAGTTCTGATGCAAATATGGCCATGAATCTGCAGGGAATACTGGTGTCAGAAGGACGTTCTGACATGTGTGGCCGCCAGAATTAAATGTGGCGTCAGGCATGTCATTATGCGGCCAGATCTGATTCTGGCGGTATGGCACGCTTGGTTGGTCTGGTGCCAGATCAACCAGACGTGTTCTGTTTTGCTGATGTCCATGGGCGGTTACATAGACCCTCATAGACACTCATAGACACCATAGCAAAGTCGCTATGGCCACTATTAAAGCATCAAGCCGTCAGTATTACGCGCATAGCGTAATTTTTACGTCGCATACTATCTGGTACCTTACGTGCATAACGGCCAGAAACGAAAGGGCAAACGGGACGGTCACGTACGTCCGTTTACGCATAATTTATGGGATTTTTCAAGATTTTTCAAGCACTTGATCGTGACACTTCTGAGGGCCCTACAGGATTGATTGGAGCATGCAGGAGATCAATAGAATATAACTGCCCGTGATTCTCTCCCAGAACCAAGATTGAGTACCTTGATGAGAGCTCAATGTCGGTCTCAGAGGTGCAGTTGAATTGTTTACCTGAACTGAAACATGTCGAGATGGCTAACCCGATTGAATTTGGGTGAAGCGGCGTGTTGGCGGATCTCCAAAAAGCTCGGCAAGGTGATACGCGATGGCCATCAGATGAAAAAGATATCGGCATCGCCGGCATAGTCGAAGCCGTTTACTACGCGTAAACGGACGGTTACGGGGAAGTGTTTACGCGTCAAGCGGTAGCGTAACCGTATCGTATGAGTGAAGCAATATAAAAGATTACACGGCTGGTCATGCCTACGCCGATGACGACCTGCGATGCCTCGATGTTGTGCAAACAACTGATTCGCCAACACTACCGATATCAAGCCCAGTGATGTAAGCGACTTGTACGATCTATAAGTACTCTGCTCACTCGGATTATTCTTCATTCTCTTCTCGACCTGGTGTCCCTCACTTGACGTGTCTTGCCTTTCACACTACTTCTCTTACTCCCCTTCATCGAATATTTCCTCATGGTCCTCATCACGCTCTCCCTCGTTTCCCTCCTTTGCATGTTCCATGCTTCGGCTGGTAGGCCACTATCCAGTATATGTTGCATATGGACTATTTTGATCCGTTCTCTCAGCTCCGCTTCAAGCTCCCCGGGCCCGGCGCGCCATTTCCTCCAATCCCGGATGTCTCGCACCCAACACGGACATCTCTGCGGCCCAAGTGAGCCTTGCCGCGATCAATACCTCGTACGTTACCCTCAACATTTGGTGGTTCTGCCGCGCGATCCGAGAACTGTTTCACTGAGTACACTGAAGCGATGTCGTTGCTGTACAACCCTTACTCACGGCACAACTTGCGCTCTCCAAGGCATCGATCATTGCCCAAGGACTAGGAGGATTCCCGCCCGCCAACGGCACCGCGCCCGTCACCATCGACTCCAACTCGCAAGACCTCATCGTCAGCGGGCTGGAGACCGCGCAGACGGCCCTCACGGACGTGCAGGCACAGTTCGGCTTCAACACCAACAAAACAAAGCTGGACCTCGAGCAGGCGGGTGCGTTCCTGGGGAAGGCGCTCGTCAGCGCGCAGGCGATTAATTTCAAGTGCCTTTCGGGAGCGGGTGCTACTGTTAGTAGGGTTGCTGTTGGGGCGTCGGGATCTGCGGCCGAGATCTTTTTCACGAGAACTGCTACAGTCACGGTCACTGTTGGACCTCCGGGCTCTGCAGCCACGCCCACGGTTGGACCGTTCACGGTGCCGACTTTTGCGCCGGACTCGGAGGCGTAAGATGGAGGAGGGAGGAGTCTAGGGGATAACTTTATAAGTACTTGCTGTATACGTATACGGATGGTGCCAAGTGAGAGTGTAACTTGTGAAACGGACGTTGAGAAGAAGAGAATTGGAAATAGAACAAATGCACCCATACATAAGTGTCGATAGATGTGTCAACCGCAAAAAACTTCACGGGGAGAAACGATCAATTGGGCGAGAAAGACGGGAAATCCAGACCATTTGGACAAAATAGTACCCCTTTCTGCAACTTATGTTCTATTTGGAGCAAAAGAAAGAACGCACCCATTTCAGTTGTGGCAATTCTCATACCGTCCCGGAGACACTGACGCCCAGCCGAGGGCTCGTTGAGTGATCATTCCGTGCCAGTGGCATTGGATAGTAATCACTGCGTATTCTGTAAACTATGAACTCCTATTCTCCAGAGCCCTTTACCCGAGAGCCGAAAAAGCCGAAGGGGCTGTGCTCCTGTCCGTTATCGTGTACCGCGCGAAGCGCTTTCGAGTCTACCTTCCGTCTTCCCTCGGCGCCATTTCACTCAATGTCTTACCGCTACATTTCCTTGTAATCTCGTGGCAGGGATGACATCTCTACTCCGACGACGGTTCTCCTTTCTTCTTGAAGGATATTGCGTATCAGAAGGTATCAGATTCAGGGTGCGTTTCTTTCGTTTTTCCATCCCTTTCCCCTGTTCCTCTTCCTTCCTATTTCTTCTCCATTGTATGTACTGATACTCACCTCACAGGCCTCGTCATCCCCGGACACAACAACCCCCCAAACCAGCCCTCTGTTTTCGTCGACCAGCTCGCGGACAGGGCCGGTTGCACCCGCGACCTCCTCCTCGTCCCCGTACTTGATTCGGTCGCGCGCCGGTCCTCATCCTGTCGTTCCGGCATGAGAAGCCTTTACTGGGTCTCTTCGTCTCGGATGCCAGAGTGCGCACCTCTGAATCGCTTTCCTCTACATTGACGCCACTCATCATGCCGCCTTCTGCGACACTTGCTATCCGCGTCGCCCACGCCTGTAGGCCGGTGCCCTAGCCTGCGGCTCGGGATCGCTAGGGCTTCGCGTCTATGCGCACTACTGGATTCTCCACCCACCCTTCTGCCGCGCCCGCGCCTTCGCTGCGCCACTGTCCTCCATTTCCCGCGTGGCACTGCTCGTCTACGTCCACGGCTGTCTTCCCTCAACAATTCGTGTCAGCTACTCGATGTGCCATGCCGTCCCGGCCTGCGGCGCGTCGCTCACGTTCCTGGGGGCGACGCAGGAAGGTGACGCGGATGGAGCGTATGCGAGTATCCAAATCTCCCCGCTCTCCACAGCCTGCGCGGTGTAAGCGGCGCCGACTCCCCTCTTCAATATGTCCCAGCCAGCCCGGTCTGGCATATTCTTAGGCTCGCCGCCAACGTGATGGTGTGGGTCCCATTCGCCTGCACTGCGGTGAATGAAGCGGTGGATTCTCCCGCCCCTGACTAGATGAAGGATTTCGAAGTCGTAGAGCTTCTTCGCAAACTTTCTGTGCCAGTGCAGCACCCTGCTCTGCGTCCACGCGTATCGACCCTCTCCCGTCTTCGTCCCCCCAGAAGATATGGATCCTGCTCCTCAAATCTCGTCCTCGATGTGCCCGCACACCTTCATCGAGCCCCAAATCCACGCCCCATTCTCTGACCTGCGCATTCGCATTCGCGTCTCCTGCTCCCGAAGCTCTCGCCATCCGCGTACCGCGTGTCTAATAAGCAGTGTGAGCGAAGACGGGACGGGGCGGGACACGCATCGTCGGTTGCTGATCGTGAGAGGTCGTCGTTTATAGGCCGCGGCGGAGTGGATAGATGGGACGAGGACAAAGCGGATGGGGAAGGCGCTACTGGATCGAGAAAATTCGACTGTGTTCGCCTCGCGCTGGGTCTGGTATTCCTAGGCTGCTGTTTGGTGGCGTGGGTGGGGTTTACATCTGCGTGGCGCCCTTTGTGGTCCCCCTGTTGCTGCATCCATCCACCCTCCACTCGGACTTCCATCGTCACTCATGGTTTCTGTGCGATCCTGGTAGCGCTATAATTGTGTTGGGCTGGATATTTTAGTTCATCAACGCTGAACTTACTCGCACGCTGTGGATTCGTACGCTCTCTATCCTCCGTACCCGGGACTCGAAATGTGCTGCATCACTCTCTAGGTGGAGCTGTGTAACACCATTTCCTCGCAGGCTTGTGTTTCTCCATTCTGTATTCCTGTGCCATGGATCTATGATACAGCACTCCGCGAGTGGTTTGGATGTGAACTAACTCGTTCGTTTGGGAGAAGAGACATGTCGTTCTTCTCTATTCGCAAGAACGTAGATTAACCATATGCATCCGTCGAACGTCTTGGGAAGAAATGTTGGCAAGATTCAAACCAACGGGGAGCAGATTCTCGTGGAGCGGGACCAAAAAAAATGGGGAGTGAACTACAGGATGCCGGACCTGATCATTTGTTCTTTCAAGGTGGAATTGAGATATGCTCCTTTCTGTGGCCGAGCCAAGAAGCAGGAAATTCCCCCTGGCTCACGATTCGCCGTCCTCTTCTTTCTTGATCTCTGGAAACACTGGCATATGCGTGGAGTTGGATCTAGAGTGTTGATAGCTCTTGTTAGAGGTTCAGACTCTACCACCATACTCTATGGTCGGCGGATTGGCCGCGGTTGAAAATCAAGTGATGGCCATCCGCTATTGTCCTTTGGGCCCAGAAGGTCCGGTGGCATCACTCACTGACACCCTTCCGCTGGCACTGCTGGGAACTCCGCTCTGGACCGCCATAATGGACTTACTGGCCGACCACCGACGTTACCAATACCTTCGGGAGGCAAAGAGCGCGATATTGGCACCCACGACCAATGGCTAATAATCACCCGCCGTCTCAAAGCTGCGCGCGCTGCATCCTCATGAGCGACGGAGAAAGGCTGGTTACATCCCCAGAAGTTCTACTACTTCATTCTTTGTCTGGGCCTCACATTCATTCTCCTGCTCTCGCAGTCTTTTTAAACCCAATTAGATATTCATTGCACACAATTTAATCCATCGTCGGCCTTTCCAACATTTCGCTCTTCATCCCTCCGAGACGCCGGCCGGGCCACTGACTCTTCTGAGCAACCTGCACCCCACTGTACGACGTTGCGCCCGCAACCACCTCACCGTGCTTTTCTTTGCCCATGGGTCGTTCTGCCCCCATTCTTGCCTTCCCTCTCGCGGCTGTTCCCGGACATCGAGCCCAGCCCAACAATCATTCGCTGCAGCTCGCAACCTGTACTCCTATATCCGCGTGACGGGAAGTGGAGCCGACATACGTATTCAATGGTTTTACTTCGACTTTCGAGCCGTCAACCTCAAAATTCAGGGTATGTTCCACACGCGATAGTGTCATTTTCCCATTGCATAAGTGTTTTACCATTCTTCTGGCACACCATACCGATGCACATGGACTCCCTGTCTACCTTCGTATATCACTCAGCCCCAGATGCTGATCGCAATATATGACTGGGACGCAATCTCATGTTACCCTGTTGTTCAACCACATACGCGACTTTATATCATTACACTCTACTGCCTTTACTCTCTTATATCGCTATATCCATGTTCTTCGTAAGTGGCTTGAGTCTGACCCATCATGATGGGCAGACCCGAGAACTTTGGATCCAAATTCAGTCTGTTCTATCATTATCAGAATAAGGATCAAGACAGGCATAAAAATTCGAAAATTATGGGGACACTTAGACTCTGAAGATGGGCAGTGTATATATCCCACTGAAAAGGGTACAATGTACATGAATTGGACAACGAATCAGATACACGGTTGTAAATATATAGAAAATTGTCGGACACCTCGATGTTCAACTCTTCACCCTGTGGCAAGTCGTCGAAGAGCGCGGCGGGCGACTAATGGACTCCCTTGCAGCCGGAGGGTGAGGATCACTAGCTCGACTGCAGAAGGCGTAGGCATAGCATAGAAGATGCTCAAGTGCACGGTGGAGGTGAAGGACACATGAGGTGCGACAAAAGTCCCGGAGATGGGTGGGTTTAGTTCTGCTGTGAGCGGGGTCGTAGTTAACGGATTACAAGGGAAGTGCCAAGGAGACACACTTTTTTCTCCATATGACGCTTCCACTCTACTTTAGGGCCATTGGGAACTATGGTCAAAAGATGTACACACCGTAGTATTTTGTAGTCGGAGTGAAATAAACAGGATGTGGGAGATGTCTTGTGCCTGTGGTTTGCCTCAAGGCAATAGGTTCGGTGCATAGGGCTTGGGTGCGGGTGGCCGACAGTGCCCACCTCAGTGCGTGAGGCTCTGGGAAGGATGTCGGTGACGTGCTGGTACATAGCAGCGGAAGAATGGTGGTGACAAGATGCCAACGGACCTTCGGGCCCGAAGGACAATGGCGGCGGTCCATTACTTGATTTTCAACCGCGGCCAATCCGCCGACCATAATAAGCCCTTCCAAACGAAACAAGCTTCTAAAAGTTTTGGCGTCATATGTTACGAGTCGAATGCAGTGTCTTACCAAAGGCAACTGAGCTCGCCGATCCGTGGTTACATCTGTGCTTTTTTTTTTTTTTTTTTTTCATTTCCAAAATTATTCGACAGCAGAAAGGTCTCGTGAACAATAGTAAGTCTGACTACGAAGCAAGACATAGCAAGCAGTATGTATATATTACCAGTCCAATGTCAATCAAGATTTCACCTCTGTTTGGATGGCGGGTTCTCAGTCTGTTCAGCTGGGAGTTGCACTTTCCTTGTACCGAGCAAGATCATGACTGCAGTGGGCTCATAGTGAGCTAGGTTTTGTACTAGCCTGCAGGTCCACTCTCGCACCACCGGATTTGGTGATTCAAGCAATTCGAGGGCATGGTCCTGTGCTGTAGCTTGTATTACTGCATGTGTACCATCCTGCTTGTGAGCAGCAGTTGCTAGAGACTGTATTGCCTGCTCAACAACCTGAGGATATTCATCGCTGATAAAAGATGATTCTCTGAAGCACATCCACAATGAATAACTCACCGCAGCAACGAGACAAGTGCCACACAAGGGTTAAGTTCCAGAATCACAGACACAGTAGGCTCGTATGAAGTCAGATTTAATACCAGCCTGCATGTCTTGTTCCGTATGTCGGCATTTGGTGATTCAAGCAGTTTTAAAACTTTTGCCAAAACAGGGGACTCCACTATCATGGATGCCTCACTTTCACTTCTAGCTCTGTTCTCCAGCTCCCTAAGTATCTGCCACTGGGTGTCAAAGGATACATATTTGCATCTAATAAGGTCATTCAGCAAATTTACTCCAATCAGAGGGTCCTCCATACAACAGATAGGTTGAATAAATCTCCAACACTGCTCGCGTGAGAGGGACACCCGAAATGCCTTTGATGAATTGCATGGCTTGGCGGTGATATAGAAACCGCGCAAGTGGTTTGGCGGCTGCATGAATGTTGATTGTCGGTCCTTTCAGCCCAGGATTGTTGTCGGACCACCAACTGAGCAAACTAGTGCGAGAGGGCTGGCGGGCTAGGGGCTGCATGGTGGACGGAAGAGAAGGGGCGTGCTACAGCCTTCGTGACACACTGACAAGTATCACTACAGCCTTCGCTTGGCTGTGCTGTACCCAACCTGGTTCGGGCCGGACCGTCCACCGTAAAAAAACTAAAAAAGCCTGGACCAAACAATCCCCTGATACTTGAGCTGCAGTCCGAGGTTGAAGGCAAAGATAAAGACAACTTGGCACAATTCTTCGAGTTACTTTTTTCTGCACTTTGTCGTATTTGTAATAGGAACTTGTGGTTATCTACTTCGTCGTGTGTACACATTACTGTATTGTTTCGTTCAATTTGCTGGCAGGAGGTGTGAAACCCCCTTCTCGACGCGGCTGCCGAATTTAACGAAAAAATGCGGTGTATCTCCAGTCAAGGTGATTTCTTTCCTTGTTTCTTTCTCTTTCTCTCCTTTTTTTTTTGTGGTACATTTGAGTCGATTCAAACATCAATGCGAGGTTTTTGATTTTGATTTCTCAGTGGATGTATTACATCTGCGCCGTATCATGCAGGAGGCAAGCAGACAACCGCGCGTTGGTTCCAAAAAAAGTGCAACAGTGGCCCTCATGGGATTTCCGGTCGTTGGTTTAATGGCATCTCAAGTTTCACCCCCTTTCCATTGCCATGCGGTCCCCTTTCTACGTAGATGGGATTCGTGTAGTGCCCGTGCCCATTTTCTCGTTCGAACCCGGCCAGTCAACCTGAAGTCGTAGTTCATTTATGTGCCTTTTATTTTCCTTTCTGCAGAAACTGGTAGCTACCAATGCTCCGCCACGGAGTCATCCCGCGCCTTCATCCTTCGGACCTTGCTTTCCGATCTTTCACGTATAAATTTGACCTTCATCGCCGGGCCCTGATTCCGGACGGGGAGGGGTGGATTTCGGAGAAGCTTGGTGGGATATACTACTGTTGATAGAAAGCTAGATAATCTCTATATTTCATGTACACCCTCGGTCATTTCACCCCTATGGGGCCGAACACAGACTTGAACTGCGTCCCGGCCTCTCGGCCGAGATGCTGTTCAATCATAGTATGCACTCCATTTCGACTTCACATTTAATTGGAAACATTATATATATGCGTGTGCCAGTGGTTCGGTGAGTCGGAGTGAAATTTGAACAGCCGATAATTTACCACACATAATCAACTTAGACTCAGTTCAAAGAATTGGGCAAGTTTTTGACGGGTCACGACTGATAAGTGTGACAGTGATTCCTGAGAAGGTTTCGATCATTCAACCCGCGCACTGAGTCCGCAAAAAGTAACTTTTGGCTGTTAACTTGAACTTTGATGGCCGCTTCGTTTGGCGGGGCTAACTTTACTTTACTTTACTTAGCTTGACATAACTTCTCCCACGCTTGGCGAAAGTAACTTTACTTGTGCACATCAAGAAGGACTGTTCTAGCGGTGAAGAGGACCCTCTCTGATGTACTAGTTCTACTTCTAACCTCGATAAATTGCCATCCAACTGCAATTAGGCGCCCAAAGTGCTGTTGTCAGCGTTTCAGCCTACGTGCAGTTCAAATCAACTTCAATTTATGTGTTCAAAGCAAAGAGCTAAGAGTACGAACCAGCCCAAGTACAAGAAGTCCTGGCATCGCCACGCTCTCTTGGTTGACCAGCCCAGTGAGAATACCAGGTAGGCACTTTGAGCTGGATCGAGGCAGATTGATGAAATGAGGGAGATCGAGGTACGTTGAGAGCCAAAGTGATTTTTTGTCAACTCATTTACGCACCTCACTTGAATTTGCTCGAAGGATTTACCACTTTACATACACATTCGATGCTCTTGCCAACGTCGCCATTACGTCACCCATTCGTCGGCGCTGACTTCTTGTCTTTTACTATAGACATCATTACATCAGCCACCCTTCTCGCCCCGTCCATTTCCTCTTGTGTGCTCACCATTTATATTTATATTTCTTTCGCTGACTGGCAGGTTCCGTTTCTATAGGCACACATCGTAACTGCCTCAATTAACTGCCGCGGACCGGGAAAACTGTTTGCGCTGTGGGGAAGGGTGTCGGTGGTTGGCGTCGTCGTATATATTATGTATACTAAGTACGTATAAGTATTATCTAGTACCAAATAAATGTGATTTATATTTTTTAATGTGCCCCAATCCAATCCTCTACGTGTCTCAATAGATCAATGCAACAATCATTATACTTTGATTTGCCTCGCGGTCACTCAATATACCATCAAGGCACATCGACAATATCCAACTCAGCGAGGCCCGTTGAGGCGGTCGATCTGCCTCGATCGAGCTCAACATGCCTAGCTGGTGTTCTCACTGGGAGCGCTGGCCATTAACAAGTCCAATTGCAGACCTACATATTCACTGATTCAACCACTAGTAGGACGTTCGAGTTTGCTTGACCGGAATTAACTTGATAGTTGTAAGTATCAATCCAGGTGTAGAGAACATCAATACACCAGAAACAACTTCGGTCAAGACCAGCGACATCAGAAGATCTACTGGGTCAGGAATCGTGAGTGCCTTTGTGATAAAACTGTTCCCTTCAATCTCGTTCTCAGGGTTCAACATTCCCCGCATGGCGGGATTTATGAAGGGGAGTTTTAGGCGTTTGAACTGCTGGTCCTGGAACCGGAGTAAAGTTTGGATGTCGGAACATTCTGGGTTCTCAAAGGTTGAGTGGAGCGAGTTCAGTGGGAACTGTTGTTGGAAGCCAACAGCCAAGTAACTTATCGCATCGTTACTGCGAAATTGACCAGTTTGGGGTCCATGGGAGCACATGAACATACTGCAAAACGTGGGCTATTTAATTGGACCTCTTGAGTCAGCATATACCAGTCCTTGAAAGATTGAGTCCCATCAAGAAATTGAACTTTTTAATGCAGTTTGCGTCATGATCCTGGTCAGATTCCTGCGGACTGGGATAGGAACACGGTTCAAATTTACGGCCGAGACGATGTCACGTAACGGGGAAAGTTTCATCGCATGGATATTCGTACAAGCATTGAGTAACCGCAGTGGAACCAGCTCCGATGCATGCAATGGATGTAGGCCATTGGTAGTTGGGCCGCATGCAGTCAAGATTCAAGGTCGGACGGCCATTAAGAGACTTCTCGCTGGGTGACTAGTGTAAACTGCGCGAGATCGGGTGGTGTAATCTACTCATCTAAGTGACTTGCTGCAGTGACTGCCGTTCACATAACTTTACTTTCTTGCTTTCCTTACCAATACTTTAAGTTACTCGACCACTTAAATTCGTTAAAGTAAACTCCAGGCGGGCGGGTAGAGTCTTTGTGTTCACAAACTTGGATCCGAACACATGCCTGGCATCCTGCATGGGTGAAATAAATGTGTTAGTCGCTGGGGGAGAGCATTCAGCTAGGGCTATGGCACACCTATCAGTTAAAGGGATTGGTGCCGACACTGTAGCGATGCTGGGTGAAGAAAATTGAGAATTAATGGGCTATATGGGCATTTAATAGCATTCATACGGGTGGGCTTGTGAGCAAGGAGGGCCAATCACGGACAAATATGCGAAGACAGGAGGATTTGATGTTCAAAAGTTTGGCAATCGAACGGAAGTTGAACCCACAATAAAATGATTGAAGCTTGGAATCGGGAGCAATATGGAATGCGAAAGTCCCCGACCATGATTCTTTATGGAATCAGATCTAATGATGCAGAAAAACATTGTTCAACCGTGGAGGAGGCGGCCATCAGCCTCCGGACCGGATTTGTACCGTTTGTTCAGATTTTCTGGGCAATCACAGGGTCCGTGTAACTTTTTTGGTCATTTTCAAGTATCAAATTCGTACAAATATTCGCACTTGACAGGTAACTTGGCCCGGCAAGTTAGATCAATGCGATCAGTGAAAGTAACTTATGCCATCAGATGGCAAGTTACTTTCGCCTTGTCGAGGGCTAGAATGGCGCCAGAAGCCCTGCTGTCGGGTCCTGGCGGTCAGGGAACTCACCATTACAGCAGATATAGGTTTCTCAGTGAGAGTTACCGCCCAAACACTAACAGAAACAGCCCAAGTTCGTGTCAAGTTACTTCAAGTTAAAGTAAAGGGCAAGTTACTTCAAGTTACTTTTTTTACTTTACTTGTACTTTTACTTTACTTTACTTGTAAAAGTAACTTACCCTGCCACAAGTACAGTAAAGCAAGTTCTAGCAGGGGAAGTTAGTTTCACAAAGTAACTTTGTGAAGCATCCCGCGCACTGGGATCGGCTTCCACATAGGTTCAAACACTCAGCGAGGGAAGAAATTCATCTTTTTCATCTTTTGAAGCCTCAACTGAAAGGCCTCGAAGCAGCAGATGATTTGGTAATACTAGACATACACATCCAAGTCCAACTCTTGCGAGATGTGTGCACTGGCGGTAAAGTAAGATGTTTCCGCAGATCCACCGACGGCACAAGCGGCGTGCGACAACAAAGTGAATAGGTGTTAAATCGCGATATTCGGTCCTAATAGCTTCTAGTAGGGAGGATTAATGAGGCGATACTTCCGCTGATATTTCTCAGCGCAACTGAAGGCACGAATTGTTCGCATTCAACTAGTAGAGGGAGAGGCTGAGATTTCCAGTCGTTGTTGGTATACTCGTACCTCAACATTGTTTCGGATAAGGGTGTGTCATCGGCTGTTCCGTTTGAACGCAAGTGACTGTGGCGCCCACCGCAAGTAGTTTTGTTCTTCATCGCCAGGCCACACCAGTCACGGTGTATGTATCAGTAGCTAACCTTCTCACCCGATGGCCATTTTCGAGCCTGGGTTCCATCGGAATTGCTTAATTCCCGTCACAGCAAGTCGTAAAAATACTCCCAGAATGCCGGGGATATGCGTCCCCGGAGATGTTTATTTATCCACTGCTCAGTCCCGTCTTATTCCCTCTCGTCGCAATGTCGTACCAGTCAAACGCCATTCACGACAACAGCGTCGATTACCATGCCTAGCTCCATGATTTCCACTCCCTCCCAGGCAAATACCTGCCCTATGCCAATAAATCCTTCAGCATTCCGCAATGTAACAAGCGAGCTCCCCCCCGATGTTGAACTAGGCACGAGCCCCTATTTCGCGGAGCGAGAGCCGAAGAAGCCGAAGGGGCTGTGCTCCAGTCATCTTTCTATCTCCGCTTTTTCGCCCCTTCCTCCACTCGCTCCAACCTGGCAACCCTTCGTGGAGCCCCTTTTTGAAAGGAAGGAAGATGAAGCTTACCGTCTTACCGCCCAAGTCTTTCGCAATCCCCAAAACCTCGCGCCTTGGACGGCATCTCTACGTTGACGACGGTTCTCGGTTCTTATTGAAGGGTATTGCGTATCAGACTCGGGGTGCGTCTCTGTTAGTATACCATGAGAGTCGACGAACTACTCACACACAGGTATCTTAATCTCCGGCCCAACAACCCCCTCAACCAGCCCTCCACCTCCGTCGACCAGCTCGCCGACTCGGCCGGCTGCACCCGCGGTCCCTGTACCTGATTCGGTCGCGTGCTGGTCCTCGTCCTGTCGTTCCGGCGCGAGGAGGCCTTACTGGTCTCTGGGTCTCGTATGCAGGCGCATGCACCTCGCTTTCGCCACTCATCGCGCCGTCGTCTGGGACACTTGCCGGCCGCGTTATTCACGCCTGTGCGCTGGTGTCGTAGCCTGCGCCTCGGGATGGCTAAGACTTCGCAGCTACAGTTGAATGTCTCGTGTGGAATCACGTCATATGGAATACCCTGCCAAAATCCGTCATATGGAATCGCCTCGAGGCTCTCCCAAATGCCCCTTACCACTGTAAATTCCTGCTCATATGGAATATCGGTCATATGGAATAGCCCTCAGACCGAATTTGGCTGGTATCCCGACTTTATTCCAGGTGAGAAATTCAACTGTACTGTATTTGCACTACCGGGCTCTTTACCCACCCTTCTGCCGCGCCTGCGCCTTCATTGCGACACTGCCCTCCATTCACTGACTGGTACTGCGCGTCTGCGTCCACAGCTGTCTCACCTCGCAGATTCGCCCCCGCTACCCGATGCGTCATGTGCTCCCGGCTTCATGTGACCCATCGCTCGCGTCGGCGAGGATGACGCAGGAAGGTGACGCGCACGGGATGCGTGTTTCCAAGCCTACCCGCTCTCCACAGCCTTCGCGCAGCGTCAGCGGTACACCCACTGCACTGTGTAACACGTCCCAGCCGGCTCGGTCTGGCATAATTCCAGGGTCGCCGCTGTGGCTCCCATTCACCTGCGACGCGTTGCCCCCGGCCATAAATAGATGAAGGATTTCGATAGCGTAGAGGTGCGTTTCGAGACTTGCGCGCGAGTGTTGCACCCTGCTCTGCATCCACGCGTCCTGTCTTCGTCTCCTCGACACATGTGGATCCTGCTCCCCAACTCCTGTCCTCGACCCACCCACCTTCATCGACTCCTCACATTCATGCCCCATTCTTTGTCCTGCGCACTCGCACTCGCGTCGCTTCCTCCCAAAGCTCTATGCGTACGGTCATCAGTCTGGGTGGATCCCAAGACGGGGCGGGGCGGGACATGCGCCGTCGATTTTGTTGTGGGATGTTGTCGCTTATAGGCCCCAGTGGAGTGGATGGATGGGACGAGGATGGACGAAGCGGACGGGGCAGGCGCTACTGGATTGAGAAGATTCAAAGCGCGTGTATCCCGCGCGGAGGCGGGTATTCCTAGGCTGGAGCATGGCAGCGTGGGTGGGGGATATGTCTGCATGGCGCCGTTTACGCTTTACATGGTCTTCCTCTTCCTGTCTCCATCCATCCTCCAAGGGTACTTTCATTGCTACCTGCCGTTTCCATGTGATCCTGGCTTTGGCTTGATATTTTAAACCCTGAACTTACGCGCACATACCTCCCCGTAGATCTGTACTCTCTGTACCCGGGATTTGCGTCATTCTGAAGGTAGAGCGGCGTATGTTATCTTCTCGCAGGCTTGTGTTTCTCTATTCTTTATCCCTGTGCCATGGAGTTATGATACAGCGACTCCGTGAACGGTTGCATGCGAACTAATTCATTCGCTGGGGAGCAGAGACTTATCCAATCGTGAGAACGTAGATTAACCATCCGTCGAACGTCTGGGGAAGGAGCTTCGCGGTGGGCAAGATTCAAACGAACGGGGAGCAGATTCTCGTGGAGCGGGACAGAAAGAAAAGGGGGGGAGTGAACTACAGGATGGCGGGCCTGATTATTTATTCTTTCAAAACCTTGAGGGTATATGTCCTTTCCTGGCCGAGTCAAGAAACAGAAAATTGTACCCGGCTCACGATTCGCCAACCTCTTCCTCCTTTATCTCCGGAAACACAGACATATGCGTGGAGTTGAATTATCGAGTGTTGATAAGCTCTTGTTCGAGGTTCAGGCTCAACACCATATTCTATGGGCCCTTCCAGATGAAACAAGCTTGTGAAAGCTTTGGCATTATGTGTTGAGAGCCCAATATAGTGCCTTACCGAAGGCAACTGATCTCGCCGATCCGTGTGGTTACATCTGTACATTTTTTTTTTTTTTCCATTTCCAGAAATATTCAACAACAGAAAGGTCTCGTGAGCAATAGCGAGTCTGACTACAAAGCTAGGCATAGCAAACATTATGTATATATTACCAGTCCAAAAGATCCTTCCTGTGCCTCGGGTCCTTAGTCTGTTTTGTTGGAAGCTTCGCTTTCATTCATGTCGAGAGCCAGGTTTTACTGGATGGTGTATATGTCATCTGTGATGCTTCTCTCGTTCAGTTCCTGAAGAACTTCTGCGACACCCATGTCGGCGATGGCCACTACATCATCGGACCAGTTGCTTATTCCTTCCAGAGCATGAGCTGCCGCTTTACAGACGGTAATGTCGGTGTTACTAGCTCAAATAAATGAGACTTTGTAAATGAGCCTGCTCCAGTAACACACTGTAAGAGTGAAGCCAGTGCTGGACATGGGTGGATTTCTTGAATTGTGGGTGTGGTGGCCTCATGGTAGGCTAGGCTTTCTACTAGCCAGCATGTCCATTTTTGCACCATGGGATTGGGGGATTCAAGCAGATTTAGGATGTGGCCCTGCACTGTAGCCTGTACTACTGCTTGTGCACCATCTGGCCACTGGGCAGCATTTGCCACAGCCCGCAATGCAGACTCAACAACATCAGGGTGTTCATCACTAAAAGAGGTAAGACTCAAAGCATGTCCACCATGAATAACTCACTCCAACAGCAAGACAAGTTGCAAAAAAGGATTGATGGCCAACAGTGCAGTTGCAGTGGCCTTATTGTGAAAAAGGTTTCTGACTAGCCTGCAGGTTGATCCTCGCACCACCGGATTTGGTGATTCAAGCAATTCCAGGACATGGTGCTGCACCTGGGCCTCTATTACAGCCTGTGCACCATCCAATTGCATGGCAGCATAAGCTAAAGCATTTATTGCATGCTCAACAACAGCAGGGTGTTTATCACTGAAAGAGGTGAGACTCAAAGTGGGCTGGCAATGAATAACGCACTCGAAGAGCAACACAAGTTGCACAAAAGAGTTGATTTCCAAGATGGCAGCTGCAGTGGCCTTATTGAGAAAAAGGTTTCCGACTAGCCTGCAGGTTGATCCTCGCACCTCCGGATTTGGTGATTCAAGCAATTCAAGGACATAGTGCTGCACCTCGGCCTCTATTATAGCCTGTGCACCATCCAATCGGAGAGCAACATTAGCTAGAGCATGTATTGCATGCTCAACAACAGCAGGGTGTTTATCACTGAAAAAGGTGAGACTCAAAGTGGGTTGGCAATGTATAACACACTCCAAGAGCAACACAAGTTGCACAAAAGGGTTGATTTCCAAGATTGCGGATGCAGTGACCTTGCTGAGCTAGGTTTTGTACTAACCTGCAGGTCCATTCCCACACCCCCGGGTTTGGTGATTCAAGCAATTCCAGGACATGGTGCTGCACCTTGGCCTCAAATACAGCCTGTGCACCATCCAATTGGAGAGCAGCATTAGCTAGAGCATTTATTGCATGCTCAACAACAGCAGGATGTTTATCACTGAAGGAGGTGAGACTCAAAGTGGGTTGGCAATGAATAACACACTCCAAGAGCTGCACAAGTTGCAAAAAAGGGGTGATTTCCAAGATTGCAGCGGCAGTGGTTTTATACTGAGCTAGGTTTTGTACCAGCCTATGGGTCCATTCCACCAACACCGGATCTGGTGATTCAAGCAATTCCAGGACATGGTGCTGCACCTTGGCCTCAATTACAGCCTGTGCATCATCCAATTGGAGAGCAGCATTAGCTAGAGCATTTATTGCATGCTCAACAACAGCAGGGTGTTTATCACTGAAGGAGGTAAGACTCAAGGTGGGTCAACAATGAATAACGCACTTCAGGAGCCACACAAGTTGCAACAAAGGGGTGATTTCCAAGATTGGAGCTGCAGTGGCTTTATACTGAGCTAGGTTTTGTACCAGCCTATGGGTCCATTCCACCAACACCGGATTTGGTGATTCAAGCAATTGCAACACTTTTGCCAGAACGGGGGACTCCACTATCATGGCTGCCTCATTTTCCTCCCGAGCTCTGTTCTCCAGTTCTGCGAGTACCGTCCATTGTGTTTCAAAGGATACATATTTGCATCTAGCAAGGTCATTCAGCAAATTTTCTCAAATCAGAGGGCTCATCCATACAACAGATATGTTGAATAAATCTCCAGCACCATTGGCGTGAGAGGGACGCCCGCATTGTTTCTGATGAATTGCATCGCCTGACGATGATATAGGAACCGTACAAGTAGCTTAGCCATTCTATGAATGTTGACTGTTGGGCCCTGAAGCCCCGGATTACTGTCGGACCACCAACTGAGCAGACTTGCGCGGGATTGCTGGCGGGCCAAGGGTTGCATGGTGGACGGAAGAGAGAGGGAGAGCTACAGCCTCCGTGACACCGATAAGTATCACTCTACAGCCTTCGGTTGGCTGTGCTGCACACAGCCCGGGTCTGGACCGGTATGTCAAAAACGACCTTCTTTTAAATACAAAAAGTCTTCTTGTATCTTGCTCATTGCAGTGGTAGCCGCAATGTGAGGTTGAAGGCAAAGGTAACTTAACGCAATTCTTCGAATTACTCTCTCTTTCTGCAACTTATGTCCTATCTGATGTGAGTTGATCTTTTTGAACGGTAACTACGGTGGGTTTGCCGGGCGGTAGGTATTTATACTTATCTCCTCTTCTCATGCGTACATTTTACTGTATTGTTTCGTTCAATTCATCGGCAGGGGGTGTGACCCGGCGTGATACACCTTCAATCAATTCGTTAAGTCGTCAACGACTCAAGCGGCCTGGGTAACCTTGTAAATTTCGGCAGCCTTCCACATTGCCACATGGATGAGTTCGAAAGTTGGATCAGAGGAATTTTTAACATCTACTTGCCTCCAGGCATCAGACAGTCGACAAGTGCATTCTGATCCACCCGGTACCAGAGCAAGCCAATCAAATTTACATCTAGAATCATGTTCTGTGCCAGAATGTTCAACTTACAGTGTTTCATAAGAGACTATAAGCAGCTCCCTTAGCAATGCTCGGACGCCGAAGAGAAACAGGGTTTTAGACCGATTGAGAAGGTTTTTGATAATTCAAGCCGCGCACTGGGATCGGTTTCGGCATATGTTTACACGCTCAGCAAGGGAAAGAATTCATCTTTTAATCATTTGAACGACCCCAATAGAAGGACCTCGCAGCAGATGATTTGGTAATACTAGATATACATCGAAGTCCAACACTAACTTGATGTGTGCACCGGTGGTAAAATGCCGCAGGTCCACTGACGGCCTCAGCGGAATTGAAGGCACATCCACGCGGAGTGTCCATATATAACAAGCAGGTTGATCGAGAGTCTCAGATTTCTGGTCGTCGTTGGTACTCGTACCGTACCTCAAGTTTGTTTCGGATAGCTGTTTCGTTTGAACGCAAGTTGAAGGGGACTGTGATGCCCACAGACATCAAGTATTTAATATTTTTGTACTTCACCTGTCGCAAAAACCCCATTCAGCTTGCAAGGGATTGACGCGGCTTAAGGCCTTGAAGCGACCTGAAGGGGATTAAAAGCCGCACACTGAGAGGCTTACAATCCACTGTAAGCCGTTTCAATTACCTTCAAGGGAGAGGGTGGCTCGTGAGGGCTTTTCGTGGCTCTTGGGACGCATATAGCATGTTTTATTAAACTATACCATTTATACGTAGAAACATGTACAATCTACGACGTATAAAACCTCTCGTGATGCACCAAAGATAGGACACAACAATACACCACGTACGACATGTTCAAGCGATGAAGACCCCGCCTTGGACGAAGCTCTTGAGCACACAGAACAGTTGTTGGAGTAGTTCATTTTCATCCCATAGTATATTGCATACAGCATGTACTTCACAGAGTTATCGCAGCGTCGAGAACAAGATAACGAGAGAGAGCAAAGAGAGCAGTGATAACGGATCAAAGTGTGACATAATTCAGTTACTTACTTCGTTCAACTCCACTCCGTCTCCCGTTCTCTCCCTTGCTTCGCAAGGCCAATAGCTCAGTCCACCTATCATGTACCTACTACAATATTCTTATGGCGCGGCGTACGCCCACTCGCGCCCACTTTCAAAATGTTCGCACTTGCCGGCACCTGTGGGGCCGCCAGTGGGGCTAGGTGTGGGGCGGAGTGGAGCAGCACTGCCCGCAGCAGCTATATAAAATGTGGACTGGTGAGTATCTCGCGTCAACTTCTCTTCTTTCCCCATGCCCCACGCCGACGAATCGACAGCGAACCAAGCACTCGGGAGCGTACCGAGGGGGCTCTGGCAGATATTCTCAATCTGTCCTAGCAGCTGACTCCAAGCAAGTCTCCATGTCGCCTGCACCAGGTGCGTACACCCATTATTGTTCAATATGTTTGGTACTGACAATTTCTAGCTTCGTGCTTCGTGCTGAGATCCAAGCTCGTATAAACGATGCCGAGGAGGCGGACAGCGCAAAGAACCTTCAAGTCGCTGATCTCACCAACCACGTTCTTCCCACCAAACCCGCTCATAAGCGCCGCAAGCGCTTTCATCGTGCCGATGGTGCGGACGATTCAATTCCCAATCCAGTCACCGTCGAAGGTGTCCGAATGTCTCTTTAGTTCTGGTGCTTATTTTACTCTAGTTTGAAGACGGTTTTGAGGGTGTATAGGATACCGAAGACGCCACTCGGGAACATTCCAATTAACACGCCGCCGTGAGCCATCTTACATTATTTAATATCCAGCTTTATCAATCGCTTTAGTGTCAACTCGGCCACTCGTCAGCAGACGCTCCCCACCGACACAGGGAATGGGAACAGATCGGAGTGCGATAATTACTGCGATCCCCACCACCTCCCGCCCAGAGTGGTCGTCCTCGCAGAGATCGGTTGCCCGTCAAGTCGAAGCAGTCTGCCAATAGTAAGCGGCGCTAAATATTTAAATGTACACATTCCATACACAATAAATCCGATTCTACTTTTTTTGATGTGGTGATTGAGCTGGATTCTGGTAAATAATAAAGGTACATGAAAGCCCGTAATTGGCTTGAGACTACGTGAATGGCTTGTAATGGCTTGACGTCCAGCCTGTGGATTATGATGGCTTATAAGACTTTGAGTGGATTACATGGGTACAAACTATCTGTTTCAAGCCAACCAAAACCTTACGACCGTATACGGGCTTGTAATCGGACACAAGCTGTTGAATTCCGGGCAGGATTTTTGCGACACCGCCAAGTCACACCTGTGCATATAGATATTAACACCCAACCTTCTCACCCCATTGCCATTTCCGTCCGCTGAGTTCCATGGGAACTGTTCCGAGCTGCATAATTCTGGATGCGCAGTAGCACTTATTTATATTCCCGTCGCCCCAAGTCGTGGAAAATTTCCCAGAATGGAGGTGTGTCGCCGGAGATGTTTATATATTCGCTCTGCAATCCCGTAACGATTCCCGTTTTATTCCCCGTCGTAGGTCAACGCCGTTCCCGACAATAGCGTCGATAAACGCCAGAAAGTAGCTCACAAGCCCCTATTTCCCACATCCCCGCGGCGATCAACCGGAAAGCCGAAGAAGCCGAGTGGGGGCTGTGCTCCTGTCTGTCGCCGCGCGCTTTCCGTGCGATCAATTTCATCTCACCCTTTCCGTCCCCGCTTTTTCGCCCTTGTGCCTTTCTCCACTCTCCCTAACTCTCTATTCCTTTCTTCGTTGGGCACTGTTTACAAGAGAAAAGAGAGTAGAGAGACGAAATGAAGCTCACCGTCCTACCGCTGCTCCTCGCGGCCACCCAAGTCCTCGCCATCTCCAAAATATCGCGGCAGGGACGATACCTCTACCAGGACGACGGTTCTCGGTTCTTCTTGAAGGGTATTGCGTATCAGACGCAGGGTGGGTCTCTTCCTCTGTTAGTATTATACCGTAGAGCTAACGAATTACTCGCACACAGGCATCGTAATCCCCGGCCCCAATAACCCCCTCAACCAGCCCTCTACTTTCGTCGACCAGCTCGCCGACTCGGCTGGCTGCACCCGCGACCTCCCCTTCCTCCAAAAGCTCGGTGTCAATGCTATCCGGGCCTACTCGGTCGACTCTTCGCTCAACCACGATGCGTGCATGAGTGCGCTGAGTGGGGCGGGGATATACGTGATACTGGACTTGACTCTGCCGCTAAATGGGAGCATTGATACGACGGTGCCGGCGTGGGGGGTCAATATTTTGGATCAGGTATCTCGACTCTACTTAATGCTTTATTAAATACTAACCCTCGCACGACAGTACATAAATACAATCAACGTCTTCTCCAAATACGACAATGTCCTTGCGTACAACATCGGCAACGAGGTGCTCACAAATGGCGCGACCAACGCTGCGCCGTTTTTGAAAGCGGCGGCCAGAGATATCAAGGCATATCTGTGCGTTTTTCATCTCTCTACCCTTTTCTTCCCTCCTTTTGGGTCTTCCGCCTTCTCTCCCACTCCTCCCCCTCCCCTGCGCACTAGCCACCTATATCCCTCCATCCCTCCTTTCCCCCTCCTCGCTTCCCCTTACCCCCCTAGCTCCCACATACTCACACTGACAACTCCCACAGCACATCAATCTCCTCCACCGCCCTCGTCGGCTACGCCGACATCGACGGTGCCGCCGCATTCCGCGACGCCGTCGCCAACTACCTCTCGTGCGATCCTTCCAATAGTGGGAGTGGCGCGAGCGCGATTGATATCTTTGGGCTGAATAATTAGTGAGTTTTGGTTTTTTGCGATTTTACGGGGATGCGTGGCCGCAGCGGCACGAGTTGGCCGCGTGGGGTGTGGAAGAGGCGAGGCGATGCAATGCAGACACCACACCACGTCGAAGAGGCGCGAGTGTCGTGCGTCTTGGAGCGACCGAGCGCTTCGACGGGTGTGCCGTACGTTATGGGTGTCTGTCGTATGGAAGAGGGGACGCACCCACCTTTGGGCAATGCAGACGCCACGG
This sequence comes from Mycena capillaripes, assembly GCA_029204075.1. Classification (NCBI taxonomy): domain Eukaryota; kingdom Fungi; phylum Basidiomycota; class Agaricomycetes; order Agaricales; family Mycenaceae; genus Mycena; species Mycena capillaripes. The sequence continues at coordinate 4,166,686 of JARHKZ010000003.1, read as the reverse complement.
ATGAGAGGCGGCGCACGGACCGCGAGCGATGATGCGATGGGCGGCGTGTGCGTGTGTGCGTGCGCAGGAGAGCTGGTGTGTGGGCGGGCGTGCAGTGTCTCCGGGTACGGGCGCGGGCGCTGGCGCGTGGCGTCGTGCGCGGTGTCCTTCCCAGCATGCATGCATGTGTGTGACCTTGAGGATTGAGTGAGTGAGTCTAGGCGGGGGCGGGCGCGCTCCTCACTCCTTGTACCCTTACGCCCTTTAACTTTCCACTCGTCCTCCATCCCAACTTTTTTTTGCCTCCTTCGACAACGCTCGTACTAACCCCCTTCTCCTCGCAGCGAATGGTGCGGCGACGACATCGCCACGAGGTACGACACCATCAATCAGGAGTTTGCGGATTACAATGTCGTGGCGTATTTGTGAGTTTTTCCTTTCGAGCTCCCTTTTCCTTATATTCTTTTCCTTTCCCTGCCTTTCTTCGCCTTCCTCTTCCCCTCGTTTTCTTTCGAGCTCTTTTTGAGCTCCTTCGATTTTTTTCCTGCGCTTCCGTCGGACGAGGCATTGTTTGCTCGACTGGTGGACAAGGCGCGAGGGGTTGGCGAGCTTTCTTTGGGGAGGTGCGGGAACGAGACATGCATGTGGGGTGCGCGCGCGCGAGGGTGGTGGTGTGGTGGCGGTGGTACCGGCGGTGGTGCACGGGGGTGGATCGGGCTCGCGCGTTTGTCACTTGTGCGATAGGGAGCTGTGTGGCCTTCAGTGCGCGCCGATGATGACGAGGGGGGCAGATGACGCCCGGCGAGCGAGTCGAAGAAGGAGGAATGCTGCAGTGGGGTCAGACCCGTGCGCGTGCGCGCGCGCCGTCGGTGCCGCGGGACGCGGTGTGAGTGCGGCGAACAGGTGGATGAGGCGCTCGCGGTGGGGTACGCGCGCACTGTGTCACCTAGCGCCGGGGGAGGCGCGTAGGGGAGATGGGCGGGTGTGTGGCAGCGCTCGTACCTGGCTGCATTGCGCCCGCGACGGGGGAAGGCGTGCTTTGGATGGAGAAGGGAAGGCAGTGCAGGAGGACAACGAACGACCCCGAGGGTACGGGCGGGAGGTGGAGGCGGACGCGTGCGCAGGAGGATAGGGGGCCCGTCTCCTGACGTCGTCGGTGGGTGACGACGCGTGCGTGTGCTCGAGAGGTGCAGAGGTGCGGCGAACGGGTGGATCAGGCTCGCGGACGGGCACGCCCTGTGTCGCCTTGCGCTCGGTGAGTCGCGAGTGCATGGAGACGGGTGTGTTAGCGCTTCGTACCTCCCTGCGATTGCGCGAGCTCCAGCGACAGGGGAGGGTGTGCGTGAGAAGGAGGCGTTCCGTAGGCCGCGGACCGACGATGACGACGCCTGCGCAGGCGAGGGGGCGGAAGCGTGTCCTTGGCGTCGCCAAGTCGGAGTGCGAGGAGTCGGAGATGGAGCGCCTCCACTTTTCCTGTCGTGTGCGGGCTTGGATGTAGCCTCCGCGCGCAGTGTATGCGCACTCTATTCGCATGCGGCGCAATCGAGAGCTGCTTCTCCGATAAGCGGTAGCGGGCTTAGGCTCATGGCGAGTGAAGGCGCTTTGTCCCCGTTATTCGATCGTCCTTACATCTCTCTTTCCCTCATGCCCCCGTCTCTCCTTCTTTCTTATATGTTTCTTGTTGACACGCGTGCTAACATCCTCTCCTCCCTCCCCCAGCTCCGAATTCGGTTCCGAGAACTGCTCGCCTGGCGTACGGCCCTGGACTGAGGTGCGCCCTCTTTCTCTTTTCGTTCCCCTCCCTCCCTCCGTGCCCCTTTGCCTCTACCTTCCCCTCATCCTCGTACCCTTTGCTTACACTCGTCCCTCCCTCCCTCCCTCTTTCCTTATCCTTACTCTTTACTCTTTACTCAAACTCCTCCCTCCTTCGCTGACGCTCCCTCCAGGTCGGCACCCTCTTTGCCTCCCCCATGACCGACGTCTGGTCCGGCGGGCTCGCCTTCAGCTACTTCCCCGCGGAGAGCACGGGGCACCAGTTCGGCATGGCCACCCTCTCGAGCGACAATACGACCGTGACGACGAATGCGGACTTTGATAACCTTGTGACGGAGTATGGGAAGGTGCGTGTCTTGTCTTTCTTTCTTCGTGTCTTCCTACGTCTGCGTCTCTCTTCTCTTCCCTGCACCTTCATCTCTCCGCACTCGTCACTTCTCTCGTTTCTACATCCCTCTTCGATTACCGAATACTAACTTGCCTTATTTGCGAATAGGTATCCTTCGTGACAACCCCCGCCAAAGCCTCCGCCCCCGCTAGCACCTTCCCCGCCTGCCCCGCCGAAGACGCGAACCTCCAGGCGTCCACCACCCTCCCGGCCACGCCGAACGCCGCTGCGTGCCAGTGCCTCTCGGCCAAGCTTGGGTGTAGCTTCAAGGTGTGTGCCCATCGCCTTCATCCATTATTCGGCGGTGTGCCAATTATTTCCTTCTGTCGCTGTAGGTACCAACAAACGGCGACTTTAACGCGCTGGTGGGGACTCTGACGGACACGGTGTGTGGGCTGTTGCCCGGTGTGAACGGGAGCTGTGCGGATATTGGGGCGAATGGGACGGCGGGGGTGTATGGAGGGGTCTCGGGATGTGATCCGAGTGAGTGTTTCTTCTTCTTCTCCCTCCTGCTCGTTATCGCTTCGCATTCGTCTTTATCATTCGCGCACCCGTCTTCCCCCCATGCGCTCCTCGTCCTTCCCTTCCTTCATCTTCCCTCTCCCGCGGCTGGGTACTCTTCAATCTCATTCGATTCGCACCTCACTCTCCCTCTTCCCCTCGTCGTGCTAGTCCTTCCTCCTCCCCCTCCCCCTCTCCGCTTCCCGTTTTCTGTCCTCCGTCTTCCCCCCCGCTCCCGCTCCCGCTCGCCTCACCCTCCTCCTCCCACACCTCACTAACCCACACCCCACAGTAACAAAACTCTCCTACGCCTTCTCCCAATACTACGACCTCAACGCGCGCCAAGCCTCCGCCTGCGACTTCCAAGGCAACGCCACCATCAACGCCTCCGCGACCGACTCGCCCGCCTCCGCACTCACGCAGTGCAATACGAGCCCTAGCGCGGTGTTCACGCCGAGCGCGCCGGCTGGGGGCCCGACGGCTAGTGGGGGAAGCGGGAGTGGGTCGAATTCGGCGGGGGGTGCAGGGGCTAGCGGGAGTGGGAGTGGGAATGGGAGCGGGGCGGTGAGCCTTGTTGGAGGGCATGCGCTTGTGGGTGTGTTGGCGGCGGTGGGGTGTGTGATGGGTGGGATGATGTGGACGCTGGCGTGAGCCCGCCCTCCTCGTTCTATCTCGCATTTACGTACGCGCACATGCACGGACTTGGGATTCGGACTGGACTCGATATATCACTTAACTTGACATTCGGACAGCCATGACAGACTGACCTGTTGTTTACCTTTTTTTGCTGTCGTCGATGTATATCCCTAATGAAACTTTGACAGACTCGCCTGACTTCCTTGTCGTACATACTTGACTGGAAAAATTGCACCTATACAGCCCCAGCAACCCCTCTAGTTAGAAGGGGAGACTAAATGGGTCTCCCCTTCTAGCATGCACCCTACATTTACGCGTTGATTCCTTCTAAGAGTCCTTCTAAGCAATATGGCATATAGCGCCAGGTGTCGGCAAGGGTGGGCACTGGGTAGGGCACCCGCCCTCCCATCACTCCACTGTCGCTGCCATCATTGTGAAAGATGAACAGCGACGTTGGCAAGCGCCGTGCTCCCGACGCCAAAACCAGGTCATTTGACCAAGTCCTGAGCTTGCTACATGGCATTCAAGCCCAAAATCAAAATTCATCTCCCATACAATATTCTTACAAGTTTATTTCTATCACTAATTCCGTATGAATTAGCCAAGCAAATCTAGCCTATTTTCAAGCAAATCCGTTGAGAATTGGCCGAGCTATGGGTAATTCTTTGAAAATGTCCCGAACAGGATTTTTTTGGCCACGCCCTCGGTACTGTTATTAGCTGTAAGGGTTCCCAACAAACATCACTTTTTCCCAATACACATACTGAAATTCCATCTGCTCCCAAAACACGTACTGCTTTTTTGTCAAGCATGAGAGGGGGGTTTTTGGTCCTCTTTCTCAACATTCATCTGAGGGAAGCAAAATTTCTCAACACAAATTTGTAAGTTCCAAAGTTCCCAATATATGCCAGTGTTTATGTAACCTAGGTTTCCATCAGTCGATCAATTTCAGACCAGGTTGAAGTTGAAGACTGCCTAAGTGGCACTGTCACTTGGGCACCTATAAATCTTTGTATAGGGCCTCCCTACAGGCATAGAAAGGATCCTTAATTGTTTCTATGCCTGCAGAAAAATCATATGCCAGTGTTTGACCTATGTTTCCATCAGACCAACACCTCGATTCTGGGGCTTTGAATACGGCTGCCAGAGCACCCATACCAAGGATGGTATGCTCTCTTGTATTTGTGCATTTACAATTGCTGAGCTATTCACCAGGCTATATCACCCACAGTGTCCCCTCCTCGTCCCACCAGTCCGACCACTGCCAAGTCAGCACATGACACATCCACAGCAAACACCAGCGCAGTGTGCCGCATGCCATCTGGAGTCCCAACTCATTGATTATGGTCCCATGACAAGCCCTGGCCCTCGGCATTGAGATTGGAATAACAACACTTCCGACGAAGATCCTTAAAATTGATGGCTTTTGATAATGGGGTCCCCTATGATTGATGGCTGGCTGCATTGGGTTGCAATTGATGATTGGTTGCTTTACAGCTATGGGCAAAACGATAGACATATTTCTTTTTTCAAGCAAAGTTCAGTTAATTTTGGTGGAGTTCGGAAAGCGGCTATAATTTGGACGGTTGCAACGCGCTGTTAGTGCACTCCCGTTGTCTTTCCACAAAAACTAAGCTTCATGATGGCGACAACAATGCACTTACCACTGTGCGTTGTGGAGACGGACTCGGAGGAACATAAAAGACCAGAGACTCTCAACAGCCTCACAACCACGTACCACCTACAATATGGCTTTTCCCTATTACCTGTGATTGAGCCGACGTGAAAGGCAAAGGTTGGAGTTTAGCACTATTGACATTGGAGGTTTGTATGGTGATTGTTGGTAGGCTTTGGTGGAGAATTGCACAGCTGCTTGCTGAACTCTGCCGAAATTAGCCGAACTTTGCTCGAAAAACGAAACATGTCTATCGTTTTGCCCTTAGCTGTAAGTACCAATATTTATTCCAAAAGTGCTGGCTCTGGGAAAGTATTTTGCACTTTGTGAGCCAACAGGGCCACCAATTGCAAAATGGTATGGATGACTCTTGTAGCCCTTGATGAGCTTTACAGATTGGGTATAGAACCCCAGCCATCCGGGCCAGCGCCTGAAAGAAAGACTTTGGCTATTTGGGTAAGAGCCAACAAGGAAAAGAAAAAAAAGTCCCAGATTCTGTCTTGAATATTTTGAACTGATCCACAGAAATTTACAGATTGATTGGCACTCACATCGCACAAAAGCTCCACAAAGTGGGGCTCTGCAATATGTTGATGTGGTTGTCAATTGAAATGTGAATGGAGCAGGTCAGTTCAGGATTTGAGGGGGAAAAAATAATAAAAAATAAGTCCAAAAGGCTATGCACTAGTGGAAAGGCCAGCGCCAGTGAAAAGGCACTGCGCTAGTGGAAATGGCAGCGCCAGCGAAGATGAGGGGGTCTGGGGGAAGCATAAATGTGACCAAAGTTCTGGGCGTGAGTTTTGCCTCCGTAATTGGATGGGATTTATGTACATATATAATTCCTCAGACAATCCCCACATCCCCTAAATATTTTTTGTTCATGTACCACTGAATGTAGAGAGTACCACAAATAGCAAATATCGCGAATATTTGTGCCAAGCCATTTGCGAATAGCAAATATTTATATTCGCGAATGGCTGTGGCTGTGCTATTCGCGCGAATGCAAATATCAGTTTTCACGAAAGTTGATATTCGCGAATATTCGCAGCTGTAATACACAGCCAAAGTTTCAATCAAGCATGGTAAATTTGGGTCTGTTTAACACATCTCCTCTCTGGAACCAGAACATACTTCATTCACATCAACTAGATCTGTTCCGAGTTTTAAAATTTTATTTTTAAACTCGGTTTTATCTCCGTTTGTCCGCCAAAGTGAGGGTGTTTTGTGTTCAGTGACGTAGAGGCTTCGTGTTGGAAACATTTCTACTTATAGTAATTTCTCGTGGTCTCCTTCCTTAAGGAGCTTTGGATTACGCATGCTTCATTACTGAAAATATATCTTCGGCCGATTCTCCGACTGTGTGCGGTCTTTATATCTTTCTGAAGCGGCACTTTCCGTTCAGGCTCGCCACTGTTGGGGCTTTTCAATAAAGTATGTGATTTAAGTGTTGGGTAGCCACTGATTGTTCACCGTGTTTGAGTGCTTAAGTATATTTGGAGGTTGGGTTAGCGCGTGTATGGAGCGCAGAGCCAATTTAGTCGGTATGGTGAAGCGAGGCGATCCGGTTCTTTCTCCGATGTCGACCTTGGCAATTTGCTTCCGTGGACGTATGGCCGCATGGGTGCGACCGGCTATTTGACATAACGTCATGACAATTGGCTCTTTTGTTCCGGTAAGTATTATCAATTGTTTCTCATACGTTTAAGTCCGATATACAGGTATTCAAGGCTTAGGATGCGCGTCGGAAAGTGTAGTGTTACCGTGTACTAGTTCTACCAGGACGGTCGAGTTTTCGTTGATATTGTCCGTGAATGAGAACACGAGCATCATGAAGTTGTCATGGCACTGGATTGATGTCCGCATGTCCCGCAGTGAAACACCTTTGCTTCTCCTCTCGCTAAGTACCTCTACCTCTGCTGGTGCTCTTGACGTTATATCAATGCTCTAGCCCTCAAACACTGTCGATCCTGTACTAGGGATGATGTTGTCTTACCTTGTTTTGTTATAGGTGTCTGGTAGCTTCTTATGTCTCGGGATACGCATCGCTGGTGAACTTCATGCGTGGATTCCACCAACTTTCACTGGCCGTATGAAGGTCATGTTCTGAATGCTCACTACTGGACGTACTATTATCCATACAGGTCCTTCTTGACTGCCTCTTCAGGGCATCTAAATGAGATGGCTACCCTCTGGGGGCGCCGCTCGGGTTTTGTGACCTGCGATAATTATAATAGTTTGTCGTTGAGCAGTTATTACTCCGAAAATTCGGACTTGACTAGTCCCTCGCAAGCTGGTAGCCAAATGAAAGCCGGCGCCAGTCCTTCTCCATCCACTGTTCCATATTTCGACTATGAATCCTCAACGGAGATCGCTGTTTCGACGTCGGAATTATGGGGTGGTGGAACCAGACTGTAAGCGGACGCCTCCTGGCACCTTACATCATAAACGATAATAGTATTTCCGCATGGGTTCACATGAAATATGCATATGAGTTCCAGTGCAAACACCAGAATCTATCCACGGTCCTCGAGCGACACAAAAAATTATGTGGCCTGTCTCGAAATTCTTAGACGTTCTAACCAAGAACGATATTATAAGCCTGTCTAAATTACATGATGTCTGAATACCGACCAAACTCAAGATCAGCGAATGTCGCGCTCGATTCAAAGACCACGGTTGCTCCAGATGTTCTGAAGTCGTTTCAGTTTTCAGCAACATCTGTGCTGATAGCAAAGGTCGTTCTGACCCAGACAACAAGCCTCTGGCTGAGAACGGCCGCTTCAAAAGACCTAAAATATGCCGCGAGGACAGCATACAAGATGTTAACTAAAAAGAACTGAAAGTCGTATACGCGTGGAAAACGCAGCGTATGAAGAAAAAAGGTATCTTGAAAAACACGTCGTTTCCACCCAAGCGAATATCTGTCAAAGACGCTCACCGTATAATTTCTACTCCCTGTAGAACGGTCAGCCCTAATGCTTCCGGGGAAGACATGGATGCGCGGTCTGCAGTGTTCTACATCTATTAAAGCAGCTGAACCCTCTGGACAAATACCCCAGAAGTCTGCCCTATTGATAAGACCTTGCATCACTCGGAAGGAGAGGTACACCTCGTCTGATCCTATTAAGAGGTCTCATGCCCAGTTCTTGCTGAAGACTGCACCTATATTTGCATAGACTGTGAAACGTGCTTGAACAACGGGTTAATGCCAAAAGCCGCACTGGCTCGCCATAACTGATAGGAACTGTGCCAGAGCAGCTGAGAGACTTGACATATGCTGAGGGTATTATGATTGCGTGCGTTCGACACAACAGATGTGTAATAAGAGTTAACTCTGGTTGCGTCCAGATGAGCGCTAACGCTATTATGTTCTCCCAACCTGTGCTCTCTATCTTGAATAAACTGCCACCGTCCAGGGCAGAGATAAACGAAATATTGGCATTTGTATTTATGGTTTCATGTTCGCCTACGCAAGAGGACTTTGATCGCACGCCTATGTTAGTACGAAGACAGAAGGTCTTAGATGCTTTGGAATGGCTGAAGTTGAACCACGAGGGGTACAAAGATTTGAAAATATCGCAAGAAAATATTGACTCTTATGCCGATAAGGATATACCAGTAGACAAAGAGGATGCGATTTCGGTCGGATCTTTGGCCGTGCATGAGACGGCTAAGACCCACGGGTAAATATAGTTTTGCTGTCCATGGCCTGAGAAGCACAGAGTATGCCACTGCCACAATTAAGACAATAAAATCTGTGGTGCTTACCCACCTAACACAAAATGCCGGTCAGCCTGTATGACAACGTAAATGCCTACCCTGGAATGTTCCCGTGGCTCTTTCCCTATGGAAAAGGAGGCATTGGCCATCCCAGTCACTTGAAGAAGCAAGGCGATATGTCGAGGAAGAGAAACCTGTGATTATACCACGACAAAAGATTCGAGGTGGACACGTACTTACCTATGATTGCGTTCAACCACGAGCAACTGAAGGCGGCATCTACTGGAAGCATTTTGCTGGCAAAAAGATCTAAATTCAGCGGCATAGCTTGCCGCCTTGCTGCAGTGGATCCGAAGATTGCTGGTGACTCGGATATAGCTGACAGAATGGCAGCCGGTGATCACGTTAAACCAACCAATGCTGCGGAACAAATTTGCTTCGATTTAATTAAGGGTTTGGACGGAGTGGCGGGCCGAGTCCAAGGTTGGGTGACTTCAAAAAAATAAATTGCATCATCCTCTGTATTATGCCCAGACCGACACCGTTTATCGACCGGAAATTAAAAATTCGAAAGAAAGGGCCAAATTAATGTCTTCTAACCCTGTTTCCGCCGCCAGATTTTTTTGCTTCGTGGTAGAGGCTTTTTTCAGTGACATGATTGGTTGGGATTCCCGTGACAGAGGTGTACTTGGACGATCAAAAGCTTATTATGCTGCCGTGGAGCAGCAAGGTCGCCTCACTTTACACTTGCATTCTCTTATTTGGATCGACAGCGCACTTTCATCTCAAGAAATACGGGACCGCCTCTTAGGACCACGTTTCCGATTCAGAGAAAGCCTGTTGAAATATTTGGAATCTTCTCACAAAGCTGAATATTTTCATCGTTCCCGAGATGCTGTCATCGAAAAAAGAAAAGTAGAACCCCTACCGCCCGATGCGGACAGCGAAGATGAAATAGACTGGTTGTCAGAGCACCGAACACCGACCCAAACATTGCCCACGCCGCCACCCAAAGGCTGTACCGGTGACCGCTGTACGGAATTGTGTTTAAAATGCAAAAAATACGCCAACTGGCGGGGCGGATTCGAACTAGAAGTTGACGATTTATTGGTTCGGTCCAACGTCCACACCCATTTCTTTTCCGTAGAGCATGAGCGAGCAGCAGAGGCTAAAACGAAATGGAGAAAACAAATAAAGACAGGTAGGAAGGAGCCAGAGTTTAAAATTAAACGAGAGAGACAAGGTTGTCTGATCAAGGCTGGGGTTTGCAGAGCGAGATTCCCCAGAGATGTGATCCAATAAAGCAGGTAAAGCCGACAAGCGGCACAGCCCGCTACCGGAAATGATATTGTTTAATTAATTTTGAGGCTAAATTTCAGCTCTTGAGGTCACTCAAAATCCAGTTTTACGGATCTGTCGGTGCCTTTGGTGGAATAACTGAATGAAAGCTGATCCACGCAGTTGTTAACAATTGAAATTCAGGCTATCCCAAGACCAGTGGGAGAGTCTCAGTATTAATAACTTGAATCATACTGGGTTAACTACGAAGAATTAGGGTAAGAGAAAATCAAATGCTACAAGAACAAATAAGCCAATATTTCTGGCCATCTCTAAACATACTATGGAGCATCCAGGGCCAAAGATGAATGAGGCTTTTGTAGCCGACGATTAGTCGTAACTCGGTAGAATAGAAAGGAACACCCTATTACACCTTGATTTCATACGTCAGCGGTACCTTCGTGCATCTTTACGAGGTAGCAAACCCTTAAACACCGGGAGAAGAATCCTGGTGCGCAAAATGCAGGGTTGGTACCAGGAATCTGGTCGAAGACTGGTGGGAGGAGAGTTGATTGGTTTGGATTCGGATGTCTTTGCAGAAGTGGCCCGAGGACGATGGAAGGAACAGTTGCGATTCTGGCAGACTGCGAGCAGGGATATTCAGAGCAACTTGCTTTTAAATTTTGTACCAGGAGTCCTGGGACGACAAAGAATCGAATAAAAGGAAAAGATGCACATATGTGTAATGAAGCCAAGACGTGGTCTCGCATTCCGGCGTGTGAGGTTGGCAGAGACCATAAATTCATTGAAAAAAATGAATCCACAGGACTGTCATTTACAATGGTACATCAACGGGTAATAGCTGTCTCCGGGTCATCAGCTGTGCCCAGCACATTCGTTACTGGAAGGTTTAGGGGAACAGACTTCAAGGAAGTCGAAATCTTTAAAGCTGATGTTTGGCTGCTGCACGACATCATCCGAGTTTGATACCTTGGGGGTGCCAAAGGACGGACTGAGCTTCGGTGTGGTGTATATCGTTTGATCAAAGTAGAAGCCCATCAGTGAATAAAAGAACCGAAATGTGGCGCCCACAACAATTGCGGCAGGTAGGGCTTGGGCTTGGGCGCTTCAACACGTGAAGTGCGTATGATGAGTTTTGTTAGATGTGCAATGCTAAGATATAAATAGGGAAGAACCGTGCGATGCAGCTTGCAAGCTGGGAGAACAACATACATTATTATCAACTGGCTTGTGGTTCAGATTTGCGCTCTTAATGTTGGCTGGTGCTCGTACTTTTTCTTCGCTACTTTTGGCATTGATCGTGTTGAACTGAGACTCGCACTTTCTCTTCGCTATTTTGGGCATTCGTCGCAGGGAAGGGCAGAAAGTAAGTGTTATTTAAAGGTAGATCAAGAAAAGAAAAGGTGTAAACTGGGTGGGATGAGATTGAGATTGGGAATGATGGGGAGGAGAAGAAATCCGGGAGGTAGATGTGCCTTTTGAATGAATATTGTAGGCCAATTGGTGAGATTGAGCAGAGTGGAGTGTTCAGTTCGCTTGACTGAAGCTAATCTGTGATGCACGCACTCAGCTGGCAACCCTAGAAAACAAATGAATAATGGCTGAAATTGCAATAAATTGCAGGGGTTTAACGCAGCAGAGACTTGAAATGGGATATGATACATAGACAAGCGGAGCAATGGAATCTGAGGACCGAATGCACTGTCATAGTAAAAGTAGGCAGGGTGAATTGATTCACATGTGAGGCTATATTTAAGCCGACATTCAGCATTGTTGGCCCGGAAAGTGATTCACTGGAAAGCTCCAGAATGAGTATGAATTGAACTGTGAGCTCGGTGAAAGACAGTTGGACTGCAACACCGGAGTATCAGCGGCGGATTACTTGGTCGGGGAATGCTCAGAGAGTATTGAGGAGCAGGCAATTAGAGAATTTTGTCGAAGGCTCATGACATAAAGAAAGGGTTGGCAAAGTGCAAGATGAGAGGGGGTGACTCAGAGCGGCGGGGGTGGAACAAGACCTCAGCAGGATTACGAGTAGGTTCGGTAATCATTCGGCTGTTGTGCCGGAGTAAGGAAGCCGAAAGAATTTGGCGAAGGGATCAGTGCTTACGCAAAAACAGATGACGAAAATGTGATTTACTGCAAAAACGCAAAATCAGGCTCCCTAAGACCCTTACCTAACGGTAGCGGGAATCTTCAGAAGTTACCGAAGACTGCCACATAAATATCAGGCCCATAGAACCAATGGTGAATTTGGTCATGACGTCAACCCGATAATCACTTTCTTGAACAGGTGTGACACAGACGTCCCTTGCTCACTGTCTGGGACTTCTGTGAAGGCGGTGTCCTATGTGTCGGATTATGTATCCAAACACAGTCTAAAATCATTTCAAATGTTTGCATCGGTCTATGATGTATTTGAAAAGGAATCAGAGATGACTGGAGGTAGTGCGATGGACAAGGACAACGCACGACATATGATGAGGAAGATGGTCAATTCCATGAGTGCAAAAATGGAGATTGGTAGCCCTATGGCATCGTCATACCTACTAGGTATCCTGACCACTATGTACGGTATGCGAGTCATACGTACAATTCTTTTGTGCATTTTGGTTTCGAGAAGATGATGGTGATGAGGCTAAAACGATAAAGAAAAAGTGCCCATTCGCAGGCTAGACAGTAAATTTGTTCCAATGTCCGACATTGATGATTACCGTTTCAGACCAATGATCTATAGCAATGTCACCATGTTTGAATGGATTTAGTGCTCAGTCAAAAAAAAAAAAAAAAAAAAAAAAAAAAAAAAAGTCGACGCAGGAGAAGCTGTTGTTTGAGGAACACATTAGGATGGCCCGTTACTTGCAGGATTGTCATAGAGCGCCAATGGATAAACTCACTCAGGATGATGATCATGACATGGTTGATGAGGACTACGGGGATCTCACGTCCGATTCCAGCGACAACTGACTACGAGGAAAACCCGGAAATAGATGATGATACCGAGGACAAAAGGGTTGGTACGTCGGATTGGGAAACCGATGATGAGGACGATAAAGTCCTTGCAAAACAAGCAAAAATTGATGAAGCCAGGCGGCCTACCGTTCATGCGTTCATGCCTGCTCATCCGTTGTTCACATCCCACTCTGTAACGTGTGATAGCGACCGAATAAGCAGATTTATCCCGAATTTTATAGGAGGGACCATACCTCGCTCGGAAAAGGGGGACAGATCTGGTTATTGCATGACAATGTTGACCTTATTCAAGCCTTGGAGAACACCATGTGACCTCAAGGACACCATCTCGACCTGGGATCGAGCATTCAAAGAACACGAGTTCACAGAGTGCCAAAAGGACTTATAAGCAATTTCAACGTCTGATGTGAATGCGACGACACTAGATGATCATTCTGCCTTGACGAAGAAAAGCTCGAAGATGCTAAGAAGAACGGTCAAAACCTATTTCCCTCCGGGTTTTTACCTCACAAGGACAAGTTTGCTGATGATCTGAATGATTTTGACTACGGCTTCGACGATGATAATATGCCTAAACATGATTAGGACGATCAACGAGGTCCAAAAATGTTGAAAATGATGTCAGAAGCAAAGGATATGAGACAAGTTTTGCAAGCGAGCGGATGGCTCGATGCGTGGATTGACGGATTGGCCACCACTAACAGAGATGAATTGATGCTGCCCTTTAAACCCAGATTGGAATGGGTGAGCTTGGTGAGAACTCAGAGCATGGAACTTGCCGCTAATAAACTAGCAAACTTGCCCCCTGCATCTGAAAAAAAAATTGGAAAAAGGTCCGAAACGGTACAACTATGTTACCACATGATTATTTCAACCACAGATCAGACGTAAGTTCCGCAACCAACGCCGATATCATTTCGGCTGTGACCATGGATTTTGAGTTAAACACGGAAAAAACGAGAGCATTTAAAATTGTTGCTGACCGTGCCTCTGGGCCCCAGTTGCTGCCATTGCGAATGCACATGGGTGGTATGAGCGGAAGCGGAAAATCACAGGTGCTTAAAGCGATCATGGGGTTTTTCAGACGTCGCAAGGAAGAAAACCGATACATAGTCCTAGGTCCAACAGGTTCGACTGCAGCTCTTCTTAACGGCTCTACTAACCACTGTCTTCAAGATCCCTAGAGAATCTAAGAGCAAAAACCACGACGACGTAGAGGGGATCAGAAATGAAGGGTCAGCATTGGCTGCTGTGAAAGAACGGTTACAAGGAGTCAATTACATCTTTCTGGATAAAATTTCGATGGTTTCCTGTACCAAAGCTCGAAAAATTCACGATGATTCGTTCGGATCTTTAAATATGATTGTAGTAGCGGATTTTTTTCAGCTCCCACCGATGACAGGTCCGTCTTTGTACAGCGAAAAGATAGCTCTTCAGGTATGTGATGCCATGAATCAGCGAAGCCAGAACGCAGTGTTGGGTAAAATTTTGTGGCACCAGTTCAACATCGTAGTCATCCTGCGGGAGAACATGTGTCAGCAGAAGCAAACCCTGGAAGATGATAAGTTGCAGAGAGCACTGAAGAACATGCGTTACGCGGCATGTACAGATCAAGACATCGAGTTTCTAGAATCCAGGATAGCTGGGTTTCGTCCGGAAACCATAAAATGAATAGCAAAGAATTCAGAAACGTATCCATTATAACTGCAAGCAACAGTCAAAAAGACGCTCTGAACAAAATGGGTGCTGACAGGTTTGCGCAAGACACAAGTCAAACTTTGATCGACTTCTGCTCGATAGCCAGAATCAGTGCTGGTGCAATCAGAACTAATAATAAAATGTCGTTGTCTCTACAAAATAGTTTACGGGACGCGCCTCCATCCACTAAATACCAGCGAATTTATAACAGGTAAACTGCCATTGTGCTTGAGCATGCATGCCAATAATGCTGCGCACCAACGACGCCACTGAATTATGCATGACAAAAGGCCAGGAAGCAGTGGTATGTGAATGGCACGCGACCGAAGTTCCTGCAGGTCAGCAGGTCTTAGATACATTGTTCGTCAGACTCGTAAATCCGCCCAAAAAATTCAAATACCAGACTTGCCAGAAAATGTTGTCCCGCTTGTAAGAACAATAAACCATATAATGTGTTTGCTTTCCGACGATACGCTGAAAGCTTCCCATATGGTCTAAATTTTACCTCAATCGATCGTATCGCTAGTGCACTTCTCCCATCAAGACACTACGGACAAGGGTGTCAACACTGCTGGGTATTTGGTTACATAGATGGACGACCATATGGCATGTTAGAATCCTCCATGTCCACTGGATTGAGCAGCCGCCAAACCTACCCTGTTGGGGTGCATTTGCAAAACTGGTTTACGAGCTATTTGAGCAGAGGAAGACAAAGTTGTCCGAAGTGCGCGTTTGTTGGTCGTAAAACCAGGTTAGGTATGAGGGTTACTTTAAGAGAATCACCACCCATCATCGTTATAGACCTGAACAGCGACAAGCTGATAATTGACGAAGAGCTTGTTTTTGACGTAGGAAGCGAAACCAACAAACTGAAACTGAGGGGAATAATATATTGAGTTGTAAATCACACAGCCATTTAATACCCAGCACTAGTCAAAATCACTTGCAGATTTATAGGACACGACGGCAGGATGTGATTCGATGACGGGATATAAACCGGGTCCAACTGCATACCGGATGTGAGCATCATGACGCTGACCGATCGCTTGGTGCTCCACAAATGCGGTGAAAGGAAAGCAGTGACAGTGGTGTATGCGAGGGAGTGATTGATACACCTAATCATATAGGTTTTCATGGTAGATTTAAATTTAAAGTGCACATTACAAAAGAAACAACTCGGATACGCCATGCGAAGCAATGACCCTCAAGCCCAAGTAATTCAGAGGCAAACCAACCACTTTAGAGACATCTTTACTTTGAGAACTGCTTGACAGGTTGAACACAGCAAGTGCATTGGTCAACCAAATGGTTGAACATGCAAAACAAGGGCTTGTATGAGTCTTTGACAATGTTTAAACTCACAAGATAGCATAAAAGTGCTCTCAGCAACTCATTGGTGGCTGATAAACCCCTGAATTCTCAATGTATTTGCTGTGTATTCATATTCATGAATATTCGCGAACATTGCTGACTAAGCAACGAATATTTGCCATCAATATTTGTACGAATGCGAATATCAGTTTTGAGGTTTTGGTGAATATTCATATTCACGAATTATATATATTCGTGGTATTCTTTAAAGTCTGAATGGGGGCAGATATTTTAAAACTTGCTCAGAATGCCTTTGAAATATTTTTCACTACTGATTTTATTTTATTTTTATATATAACAGAGTTCTTATGTTACCTTGTTTCTGTGTTCATTCTACTGGGCCAGGGAATCCCAAACAGGAGAATGATCAGCTATCACCAGTGCATGTGTTGTTGATGGCAGGAACAATCCAGAGATCACTTACCTCTTGGGGCAAGGGGTGAACAGCAAGGAGTAGTGGCAAGAGGGGGGCACTTAGGAAGCAAGTGTTGATGCTGGAGTAATGATGGGACAGATGAGGCAGAAATGGGTGTTGGGATCAAAGGGAAAGGATATGAGGGCAATCACCTAAGTGGGGGGGGCTCCTTGATCCGCAACCACCATGTGGATTGGATTTTCTCACGCCTCTTGGCTGAGCAAGGAGGGATGTGCGCGGTATCCCACACCGGAGAGATCTCTCAAACGCACTCTACACAGTCGATAGCCCCCATCGCAGACCAGCCCGGTCAGCTGCACTCGCTAGCACCAAGACGGCGAAGTCAATACCCGATGCTTCGCACGTCAATCAATCCCTGCCTCCTAAAACAGGGCACGAAACACCGCAATACTTCGCGTCCTCCGCTATCCTTCCAAACCTCCAAACTGAGTCGATCCTCGTCGATACACCCCCTCCTCGAACCCGGGGGGTTGCCACTCAGGGGACCAGAAATCCGAAATAAATTTAAATGCTCCATGTTACCTTCTCAAAGGCCTCTCGACCAGGAAAAACAAAGAGTCAAAAGCACGGGTCCGGAAGCCGGGATACTGGAGACTCGTGCGAGCCGACATGGGCCAAATGTGAGAACGGAAAAACAAGCATGAAAGGGATCGCGATAAGTACATCAAGATATGTCAGGATAACAAACACGCACCACAACCGTGGAAGAAAAATAAATCAGAAAGGTATACTCGACCCGAAGTCAAGGACCCATGACGCAAACACTTTCCAGCCTTGGTTTGTCCTGAAACCGATTGCGTCACTCGAAGACTCGTTTTTCTTTCATGCAGACCCCTTCGGGAACGGACTTTGTTTGCGCAAGCGTTGATCGGAGGGCTGACATCGCTTGGACGTGATGAATCGACTTTATCTTCTTTTCTTTGTCTCTGACTGCACTTATACGCGCACCGAGATGGGAAGCACAACCAACAAACATACTCAGCGCAATGGCACCCGCCACCTCTACCACCGCCAACCGCACTACCCGCTCCAACTCGCTCAAAGCGTCCTCGGCACCAGCCGATACATCCCCGTCGACCGCCTGTGCCGCGAGTGGGAAAGCCCCACCCCCGACTCTCGCTACCCCGTCGGATGTAGCCACCGGGGGCTACCCTGGTAAACCAGCAGAGGCAGGGAAAGTGCCAATGGGCCTGCACTTCAAAAAGGGCGCTACGAACACGTATAGTGAGTTAGAACAACCCGCACTAGAAATCCTCTAACCAAATGAAAACCAGCCGGCACCACAGTCCCCAAGCAACAGGCCCCGACCTCGACGTCCATCTCTTCTCGCACATCCAACTCTTTCACTCCCCTTGCCGCCCTCAACGAAGATATCCCGGACGAAGACGATGAGCTCACCGAGTACACACTTGACGAGCAGATTGCACGCGACCTCATTGGGGCGGATGACATGGAGGCCACCATTGCCGCTGCATTTGCGATGGAGGTGACGAGCCCCGCTGATGGTAAGGAGAATGAGAAAGGGAAAGGAAAACAGGCACGAGTCTCCCCTCCCCTTTGCGAATCCTACTCACAAAGAACTACATATCCAGCCCTCCGCGGGATCTATGAGGGACCCCCTCGCTGCTGCCCTTGCGTCCACCACGGAGGAGGCAAGTGTCACTCAAGGAAAAGCTTCGAAGAAAGGGAAGGAAAAAGCGGTACGAAAAAACCACCCTTTCAAAATAAATCTCACGCATAAACTCAAATGTTAAGCCATCGTCTGGCCCTGCGAAAGCACCCGATGCCGCAAAGCAGCTTGCGCGCAAACTCGCCGGCCTCCCCTCCACCCCCGTCCCCATCCCCACGTCGACTAGCTCCACCTCCGGCGGCACCGTACCATGGTCCGCCGCCGTCGTTGCGGCAGCAGCAGTCCCGGCAACAGCCGCCGCAGCGACCTCCCCCTTCCTGAGCCCTGTCACAACTGCCACTTCTACCACTACCAACGCGAATGCAACAGCGACGACTGCTCCGAGCGCTCCCCCCGCTCAGCCAGCCAAGTCCTCCATTGTCCAGGTCGCCCCCGCCTCCACCAACCAAGTCGCCCCCGCCTCTGTCACCCGAGTTGGTGCGGCCTCCCTCGTCCAAGTTGCCCCTGCCCCGGCCACGACCCAAGCTGCCCCCGCCCGCCCTGCACCGTCAAAAGCCGGAGCAAACGCCGCACCCACCGCCTCGGGCACCGCAGCGTCCACGACATCTGTCTCCGTCCCGCCTGCAACTACATCCTTCGCCACCATTGCGGCGGCGGCACCGGCCGCCCCACTCACACGCAGCACCACGCGCAAGGCTCAAGCAGCTGCAGCCGCGGCTACTGCAACGGCAGCAAGCACTTCGGTACGCTTTCAAAGCATGCAGAAATATCTAGAGCTGATCCTCTGCATAGACCACACCTACACCAACCACTACTACAACAGCGTCGTCGCATCCTCCCACTCTCACCTCTGCTCCCACCCCACCCGCCCCCGCTGCTGCTCTCCCAGGCCCCACCCACACTGCCGTCACCATCGCTCCCACCGCCGCCGGAGCTGCCCCTATCCAGCAACAAGCAGGAGCGGCAGCCATACATGCCCCCGCCCCCGCCGCTGCTGTCCTCGCTGCCCCCGTAGCTCCCCCCCAGCAACCGGCAGGTCTGATCGCACCGGCGATTCATCTTGTCGGTGCGGCACCCGCCGGACTTGCGGGACACCAAGCAGCAGCTGGCGTCCAGTGCACACCACCGCCGCCGGGAGGTTTCCCACCGATCTACGGCTGGACCCCCAAGGGCTTTAGAGCCAACGTCACGGGGCGGCAGCTATCAGGGATGAACATTATGGCGGGCCCCAAGGTCATAGTCTACGAGTTCGGCGGCTCGCACTACAAGTCTACGTCACCCCCCAGCAATTTTATCGAGCGCGCGAAGAATGCAGTAGCGCAGCACTTCAGCTGCCCTGCCCCGCTTATCGGCCCCATGGAAGCGGAGTCCATCCCCACAGTGCACGCTGCTCCCTTCACCTATGTCCTAGCGGGGATCCCGCAGCAGCATATGCAGACGATGATCAACCAGATCGTCTGGTCCTTCCCCACCGTCACCCTTTTCGCGTTTCCCTACCCCGCTGAGATCTCCCCCTTCCTCTTCACCATTGACGGAATGTTTTACGGCCCCAACGACACGGTAACTGTCGCCAACCTCGTTGCGACAACATACCGCGACGACCCAAACGCCCAGGCCTTCCTCGCTCGTTGCCACGACAACTACCCCGCAGGGGTCAACCCCATGGATCACTTCATCCTCAGCATTCGTGTCTCGCCACAGGAACTCACCAATCCCTCGGGTCAAGGAGTGCGCACCGCGTGGAACGTCACGGCTCAACCACCCTCCACTAACGACGACCATCACGAAGAATGGCTCACCCTCGGCCTCAAGCTGGACTTCTTCTCGGTCAGCTACGGCGTCGGCAAACCCCTCGACCCTCCTCTCGCCTGCTTCAAATGCAAGTCCCTGGGTCACCCAGAAGGGCGTTGCCTACTTGAGAGTGTCGCAGGTTTCCACACCACCACCCTCGCTAATGCCACCCCTGCCGCCACCACCTCCGGAGCCACCGGTCAGACCAGAGGACGCGGCGGTAACAGAGGCCGCGCGCGTGGAGGAAGTACGGGGCGTGCTCGGGCACGTGGGACTCCCCGTGGTCGCGGTTTCTAAAAAATATGCTACATATAACTACCATTCTGTTACATATGTCCTATCTTCTGTGCGTTGAATAGTCTGCATGAACACGAGAAAATTTTAGACGAACGCTCGGATATCCTTTTGAGGAAATAACTACCTTGACTTGTATATAAAAAACATCCTCCGAATGTAGCTAGCTCTAACGCACTCGCGGCGAAGGGCACGCGGGATCTGGTATTCTCGGCCAGAGCGGGAGGTTCACTGATCTAAGCTCAATTGCAGTGTACCGAAACTTCACGGGCCCAAATATACTGACTGCATAAGCAGGACAGGAAAGCCCAACGGAGCGAGCGGACACCGCCAAAAATTGTCGGAAATTTTAACGGTGTTAAAACGGCGACTTTTCTAGGTCTGAACGTGCCGTGCCGAGAGGCTGAAGTCACTGACGAAACACCTGCTAAGCCAGCCCTAAAATCAGAAAAGGCAAGCAAGTCTAGTACTCTTCGACATAGTTCCCCGTGGTAGGCTGAATTAAGCCACAGTCTGGGTAAGGCTATCCGCTGGCGGACTATGGTTGTAAGTCCGTTTGCGATAACAGGCAACCGCTAACTCACTTGATAATTCTATTAATTCGGAAGACAATATCGGTAATGGATTCTTGCGCCTCTCTGGTTCCAGAGGGGGGCGCGGCATATCCACCAGCCGCCCCACCGGTGAAGGAATTAGAGAGATTGGAGGTGGAAGCCAAATAGCTACAGAAAATGGTGTGAGACGTTCGGCCCGTATCAGGGCAAGCAGTCAAGCGTCAGGATCGGGTAGCACTGGTCCTCATCAGCAGGACCATAGATCTCATTCTACGGTGCATACACAGCACGCAGACGAACAACCACAGGCCCCTAGTCAAACAAGAACTAGACGCCAGCGCCCCACTGAAGGCCGGCCAGGCCAACAACGAGCACATAGCACACAAGTGCGAAACGGCAACACCAATGGGCCACAGAGGAGAGGCGAGGACGAGCCTCGCATCCCAAATGATGAAGAATCAGCCCCAGCGTTCCTCAGCAGGAAGAGACGGGAGCAACAGAAGAATAATCCAAAAATAAAACTCAACACCAAAGCAAAACTCCGGATTAGTGCCCTAAACATAAAAGGACGAGGAGCAAGATCAGTCTACCATGAAAATAGCAAATGGAAAGATATACATGAACTTATGCGGGATCGGCGTATAGGTGTTCTTGCAGTTGGAGAAACACATCTCACGTCCGAGCAGGTAGACGAGACTGAAACAAGCGACTATGGGAGGCGTCTAAAAATCTTCAACTCAATTGATGTAGCGCACCCCAACTCAAAGGGAGTAGCAATAGTCCTAAACCGACATATAACAAACACAGAGGGCATAGACGTAAGACGCCTAATCCCAGGGCGAGCCATTTTGACGGTACTCCCATGGCACGGCACACGAACACACACAGTGCTGGCTGTTTACGCGCCAGCAGACTCCATGGAGGAGAACAAAGCATTCTGGGAAGAACTATACGAAATGTGGATAAATCACGATCTTCCAGTACCAGATTCCATGCTAGGAGACACTAACATTGTTGAAGAACCCATAGACCGGCTCCCCCACAGAGCGGATGCAGACGCAGCAACAGAGGCTTTAGCCAGGCTGAAAAGGCTATGGGGGCTAAAGGATGGATGGAGAACTGCAAACCCGGATACAAAGGACTACACGTACACTCACCCAACTGGCACAATGTCACGCCTCGATCGCATTTATGTCCCGGAAGAAGTATATAAAACTTGCAGCCACTGGGAGATTGAGGATGTGGGAGAAATATCTGACCATCGGATGGTCTCGGTCACAATCTCGGCACCAGGATCGCCGTTCATTGGAAAAGGACGCTATGCCATACCGCTCTTCATCCTGAAAGACAAAAAGTTTTTAGACTTCGCTGTAACAGAAGGCATCAAACTTGAAAACACACTGGGGGAGAGACACGAAGATGGCGACAACATACAGACATGTCACAAGAAGTATAAAGAGGACATACTGGGAATGGCAAAGAAACGGGCCCAAGAATCTCAAGGTGCTCTGCAGCAAAATAAAATAAAAAAGCAAGACGAGAGGCTTGCGCTAGTCAACTCACCGGCAGGAACCATTGAAAAGGAAAAAGAGATTGCCACTGAAGCGGCACGCCTCCAGGGGGAGATTAATAATATAATCACCCGGCAGACGAGGAGGAAACGCACGGATATCAAAATACGCTGCCGGACAGAGCTCGACCACATCACGAGCTTCTCTGTTAGCCTAAGCAAAGACAAGACCCCGCGAGACACATTCTCTGTGCTAAAGAGAACCGATATACAGCCAGAGGTCTCCTGCAAGAAGAGTAAAGACATGGCGGAACTAGCCCGAGATTACCACAACGACCTCCAGTACGACGAATCCGAAGAGAACCCCGAACGGAAGACCCAGGATATAGACGAGGTCCTGCAGCACGTAGACTATCAAGGAGATACCCCCGACATGGCCAAACTGGGGGAAGAGCTCACTGAGGAGGATGTCCTCAAATCGCTTGGGGGTGCCGCAAAGGGAAGGGCTCCCGGAATTGATGGAGTCCCGACCGAATTCTGGACCAAACTGCACCAAATATACAAGGAGACACTTGCCACAAATAGGAAAACGGGCAGCGCTGAGCCCGCTTTCAATGTCATCAGAGTGCTCACAGCAGTGTACAACGACATAGAGAGGCACGGTGTCACGCCAGGAACTGGTTTTGCACTAGGGTGGATGTGCCCGATCTTCAAGAAGAAAGATGCAACAGATATCGCAAACTATCAACCCATCACCGTGCTGAACACGGACTACAAGACATTCACAAAAGCACTCGCAGCCAAGCTTTCCTCAGTAGCGCCGCACCTCATTCACAAAGACCAGGCAGGGTTCATGAAGGGACGCCAAATCGCCGACCAGATCTTCTTATGCGAGCAGATAATTGAATATGCGGAAGACGAACTCCAGGACGGGGCTATTGTTGCACTAGACCAGGAAAAAGCCTACGATAAAACATCTCACAGGTACCTCTGGGAGGCCTTGAGACGCCGCGGGATCCCAGAACCCTATATAAACACGATTCGTGCATTATACACAGGCGCCGAAACCCAAGTAATTATAAACGGGGTAATAAGCTCCTCCTTCCGAGTGACAAGAGGCGTAAGACAGGGTGACCCACTCTCATGCCTCCTCTTTAACCTGGCCATAGAGCCCCTCGCAGCGATGCTCCGCCATTCCAACTTGACAGGCTACACCATCTCTGAGCTAGTAGGAAACATTGTTACAGCCCTTTTCGCAGACGACACAACGGTCTACCTCAAGGCAACAGATAACTTCGCAGAGCTGCAGGCAGTCCTGCAAAAATGGTGCCGCGCATCCAGTGCTAAATTTAATGTTGGAAAGACCGAAATCATACCGATTGGACGGCCGGAATACCGACAAAGGATGATAGAAACAAGAAAGTTAAATGACGCAGATACGGAGATACCAGCCGATGTCCACATAGCAAAAGACGGCGAGCCGGTACGCATCCTAGGAGCTTTTGTTGGCAATGGAGTTGACACAAATGCAATATGGACCCCAACCCTTGAAAAAATAGACTCAGCGCTGGCAAGATGGGAACAAACACACCCGACTCTCGAGGCGAGGCGTCATATATCGCAAATCACGATAGGGTCGATGACCCAATACAAGACCCAGGTCAATGGCATGCCGAAGAGTGTCGAGAAGAAGCTTATAGCAGCGCAAAGAGAATTCATGTGGGGAGGCGCAAAAACATCACCGGTACAGAGGGAAATGCTCCTGGCACCGATCGAGGAGGGCGGAAAAAAACTACTAGACCTGCAGGCACGAAATGAGGCCATTACAATAATGAGATTGAAGTCATACCTAGACCTCAACCCCGAAACTAGGCCGACATGGGGATATATAGCAGACAAACAGCTTCAGCGCTACGACAAGGGAGGATCCACCGTGGATGACCTAGCATATGTTAACATGTTCCTCCAAACGTGGTCGCCCACCCTCCGCAAGCCCCCGAAAAATACAAAAAGACTACCTAGAGCACTACGAGAAATGATTAGTGTCGCAAACAAATATGGGATTGTTTTTGATACCTTAAATCCATCTACCGAGCTGAAGAAGCTACTTCCACTATGGCACCATTTCGGCGAAGATGAGACGATGACGCAGTACAACAACAAGCCGCAAAGCCGATGCCTGCGAGCGCGTCACAGTGCAAAACTAATAGGAGACGGTTTGCGAGTGACGGAGAGACTCCGTCTCCATGACCACGAAGCAAATAAAAATTGCATGTGCCTTGACTGCGTGGAGGACCGCGCAATGAACGGATGCAAGGACCCTCATAAATGTGCATTAGCAGCACTAGAGCGTTTCGGACTACTAGTCCCAAAGTGGGACCCCACCACAGAAGAAGACCCCCCACGAGAGGAACAGAGGCAAAGCGACGACGACTCAGCACAGTTTAGCGAGCCCCCCCAAATAAAGACCCTGACAGATGGTTTCCGCATCTTTGCAAATAAGCCAGACCCCGAAATACCTGAGACGGAAAGAGAACAAACCCCACCGAACGACGCGGGGGATGAGCACATAACAGTTTTTATTGAGGTGAAATGTACCAGCGACAACGATGGAATAATAAGAGCTGGCGGCGGGGCATGGCATGGTGCGAACGACCCTAGAAACCTAAGCATTAGTTTGGGACCAACCCAATGCCATAGCACGACATGCGCGGAACTCACAGTGGCGTTACGGTGCATCCAGAGAGCATCAAAGGAAGCCGACATCACCATCTACAACAGCCGAAACGCGCTGCGATCCGCCATTATCACCAACCTCCAAAGCAGCGAGGACAAGGGCTGGATAGGCGTAAAGGATAGGGCAGAGAAGCAAGCACTAGTGGCGGCAATCAGAAACAGACAGGGTACCACCACCTTTAAACACGCGCAAGGCCAAGCCACAATCCGAGGACGAAAGGCGGCAGAAAAACTCGCCAAAGAAGGTGCCGTCTCGCGGCAACCAGAGGTAAGTCTGGCAATCCCCGAAGAGTTCCGACTCCGGGGCGCAAAGCTGTCGACGGTGACGCAAGCAATAGCGTATGCTGGAATAAGAGAGCAGAAAGAGAGGGTATCACGAAAGACGACGGACGATAATGTCAATCACATACAAACAGCGGTCCACGAAGCCTTCGGATACCGGCCCACGACAGCGCAAATATGGAAGTCCATCCGCCACAAGGACATTGCTCGCCAAATCCGAAACTTCCTGTGGAAAACAATGCATGGGGCGTACCGCCTGGGGAGATACTGGCTCCATATTCCGGGTTTCGAAGATCGCGCAACATGCCGAGCGTGCGGCGAAATAGAAAGCATGGAACATATACTCCTCCACTGTACTAGGCCCGGCAGAGCCGAAATATGGCAACTAGCAGAAAATGTGTGGAAGAAAAACTATACAGACTGGCCATCCCTCTCAATGGGCTCCATTCTGGGCAGCTCCCTGGCAGTCTTCAAGGACAACCGAGGGCGCGTTCTCCACGGAAAGGCCCGGCTATACCGCATCTTAGTATCTGAATCTATGTACGCAATTTGGAAAATGCGATGTGATTCGGTGCTAAGCCGAGCCGGGGACTTAATCCCAGTGCAGGAAACCCACAACAAATGGATAGGTACGATAAATGAGCGCATACTCACAGACCGAGTCCTCGCATCCAGCTCTAAGTACAAAAAAGGAGCCTCTATTCCTTCAGCACTGGTACTACAAACATGGAGCGGAACTTTGAAAAATGAGGACCAAATGCCTGAAAACTGGCTATGGGAACCTGAGGTTTTAGTGGGTCTCGAGTGTCTGAGGTCACAGCGACCACCCTTCCCACCGCCTCGCCGGCGTGGCAGAAATGGGTAATTTCGGCTCGGAGCCCCACACTGCAGCCACCCGCTGCGTGCATTTGTGCATTTCCTTGGGGGTGGGCGAACACTGCTTCGCTTCTCCTAGGGGGTTAAGATCTCCCCCGTCCTTTACGCAGACCGGAGGCTAACCTTGTTAGTTGTCCGGTTCTGACATCGTACCACCAAAAAAAAAAAAAAAAAAAAGCAATCACCTAAGTGGTTGAAAAAGTGGGGTCCATGGCATAAGACAAAGAATTGGGCAGGAGGAAGAAGGAATCAACCAAGTTCAAACTATTTATTATTTATCCAGAGTTTTCTGCTGGGGCATAACATTTTGCCCACTCTACGCCACATACAAACTTGTCGTATGAGAGCAAGGTCTGTTGTTGGCCAATAACAAGAGTGTTATGTGGAGACCACAGTCCAACCCTAAAGGGTATAGGAAGCCAAAAAAGGAGTTCAGAGGGGAGACAAGAGACCCAACCATTATGTATTTGCCAATGTAAAGGTGCAGAAGAGGACTTCAGATGAAGATACTTGAATAGAGAATGAATCAATACTGAAGGCATACACAGACAAGCAACTCACATTGAATAAGGACCATCCACTTGCAGAGCTGGAACATTGTAGAGGTAGACTATTGGGAACACTAGCAACACTCCATGGAGAAATTGTGCCATCATTGGAGTCAGAGAGAATAGACCTGCCATAAGGGGAGAAGACAACTGAGTTGACTGCATCATTGTGCTCCTCCTGTGGCTCCCTCAGTGCAGCTCCAGTCTCTGCATCCCATATGCGTACAGTACTATCACTAGAGCCAGACAGAATTCTCTTGCCATCAAGTGAGAAGGCAACTGAGTTGACCAAATTAGTGTGCCCCTTGAATGGCTCCTTGAGTGCAACTCCAGTCTCTGCATCCCAAATATGCACAGTAGAGTCATCAGAGCCAGACACAATTCTCTCACCATCAGGTGAGAATGCAACTGAGCGTACAGAATCTGTATGCCCCTTCAGTGGCTCCCTGAGTGCAGCTCCAGTCTCTGCATCCCAAATGCGCACACTTCTGTCATCAGAGCCAGACACAACTCTCTTGCCATCAGGTGAGAATGCAACTGAGTTGACCCAATTAGTGTGCCCCTCCAGTGGCTTTCTGAGTGTAACTCCAGACTCTGCATCCCAGATGCGCACAGTTTTGTCCCGAGAGCCAGAGACAATTCTCTTGCCATTGGGTGAGAACGCAACTGAGGTGACTGGGAGAGTGTGCCCCTTCAGTGGCTCCCTAAGCGCAGCTCCAGAATCTGCAGCCCAAATGCACACCATGGAGTCATCAGAGCCTGACACAATTCTCTTGCCATTGGGTGAGAAGGCAACTGAGTTGACTGCATCAGTGTGGCCCTCCAGTGGCTTCCTGAGTGCAGTTCCAGTCTCTGCATCCCAAATGTGCATGGTTTTGTCCCGAGAGCCAGACACAATTCTCTTGCCATCAGGTGAGAAGGCAACTGATTTGACCAAATCAGTGTGCCCCTTGAATGGCTCCCTGAGTGCAGCTCCAGACTCTGCATCTCAAATGCGCACAGTTGTGTCAAAGGAACCAGACACAATTCTCTGGCCATCAGGTGAGAATGTGGCTGAGTAGACAGAACTGGTGTGCCCTTCCAGTGACTCCCTGAGTGCAGCTCCAGTCTCTGCATCCCAAATGCGCACACTTTCGTCATCAGAGCCAGACACAATTCTCTTGCCATCAGTTGAAAATGCAACTGAGTTGACACAATTGGTGTGCCCTTCCAGTGGCTCCCAGAGTGCAGCTCCAGACTCTGCATCCCAGATGCGCACAGTTTTGTCCCTGGAGCCAGACACAATTCTCTTGCCATCAGATGAGAATGCAACTGTGGTAACTGGATCAGTGTGCCCTTTCAGTGGGTCCCTGAGTGCAGCTCCAGTCTGTGTGTCCCAAATGCACACACTGTTGTCATCAGAGCCAGACACAATTCTCTTGCTATCAGGTGAAAAGGCAACTGAGGTGATCAAATTGTGCCCCCCACTGGCACCCTCAGTACAGCTCCAGACTCTGCATCCCAAATGCGCACAGTGTTGTCGAGAGAGCCAGATATAATTCTCTTGCCATCGTGTGAGAATGCAACTGAGAGCACATAAGGGTGTCCCTTCAGTGGCTCTTTGAGTGCGGCTCCAGTCTCTGCATCCCAAATTTGCATAGTGTAGTCTCTAGAGCCAGACACAATTCTCTTGCCATCAGGTGAAAAGGCAACTGAGGTGACCCAATTGGTGTGCCCTTCCAGTGGCTTCCTGAATGCAGCTCCAGACTCTGCATCCCAGATGCGTACAGTTTTGTCCCTGGATCCAGATACAATTCTCTTGCCATCGGGTGAGAATGCAACTGTGGTGGTTGAATCATTGTGCCCCTTTAGCGGGTCCCTGAGTGCAGCTCCAGACTCTGCATCCCAAATGTGCAGAGTGCAGTCATCGGAGCCAGACACAACCTGTCTGCCATCAGGTGAGAATGTGACTGAGGTGACTCGGTAAATGTGCCCCTCCAGTACAGCAATTGTATTTGGCCACTGTTTCATCCTCCCTCTTGTAATTGTTATTAATCTCGGGAATTCATGTGAGAATCTTTCTCTGATTTTAGACTCCACTGGTGCCAAGGCCAGTGCCGATAGATAAATGTGTGGAGCACTTTGATTGATTGCTTCCCAAAAAAAGGAAACAAACCTTTTGGCATCAGTCACAAATTGGAGAAGGGGTTTACTCTAATGATTTTCAGTCCTCATAACATCGCATCAGATCATTCCTAAGCATACCTCATTTGCCCAAACTATCAATTTAGACAGAGCCTGCTGTCCATAGTCCACAATCCCAAGTAAGCTCAACACCTCCAGCCAAAACAGAAACTTTTTGAACAGCAAGTTCTGCACTCTTTGGGCCTTCCATGAATCATAGGCTGTCTCCACTAGATGATCTGTCCAAAATTCAGCAGCATACCGGAGATGCAATGGGATGTGGTTGTCAAGTTGCCTCTGAAAATCTGGCATGTCACTATTTCGCAAGTATGAGGTTGGTAAATCACAGATATTGAATTTCAGTTGCCTGTCCAACACCTTCATAAGAGCAGACACCAGGGCTTGCTGCTGAATGTCTGTGCCACAGAGAATTTCAGGCCGGGTCACTTGAACATAAGATGTCATAAACTCTCGGAATGAGAGATGTATTATTCTGATTGCTACCCCTGGAGTATCAGAAACATGAATTACAGCACTCAGAGGGAGCAGTGTTCCCAGAAGAACTGCTTTATCCAGTTCAAGCAAGTCTGCCAGACTCTGGCAATCCAAAGGTTTCAGGAGGTGCAAAATTGTACTCAGAATTCTCATGGCTCGATCATGTGAGCCTTGAGCACGCCGGTCTCCTAGAACAGCTGATGGGATGGCATCATTCACAATGCGGAGGTATAGAGCATGCAGGTCAGTAAGAGGTTCACCATCCAGGAGATAGTCAACAGATTCTTGGGGCAGTGTTTGTGGCAATCCTGCAAGAACATACATAACGAACAGCTGTAGCTGCAAAAACAAAGAGTCCATTTGCACAGGTTGTTATTTCTTCTGCCTGCTGTCTCTGAATTTTCCAGGGATGACGGGTAATCCAGTTGGCCCCATCAAGTGATTGCTCAACATAGAGGTAGATGTCATGCTGAACTGTAATGGGTTCAATTTCATCAAGGACAACCCTATGCATCAGAGGAAGAAGTTTATCAAATTTGAGATAGGAAGGAACATCTGGGCGTCCAGTCAGAAAAAATCGGATATGGGCCGGGATCTGAGCTATGCTATCTGATAGCCACCGCAAGAAAATCTGGCCACGGTCTTTTCCACATTCATCCAGAGCATCAAGGCAGATCACCCATGGTTTTGAACAAGGAGGTAGCTTCCCAAGAATTTCTACAACCAGCTTCTGGAACTGCAGGTGTGGCTCTGCTTCACAAATGCCAGTAGAATCTGTCTCTAGTAACTTGATGAGATGTGCCTGAAAGCCTGGACTATAGTCTGCAAGCTGGATGGCAAGTGTCGTAGCAAGGTAATTTATCTCCTTGCGATCTGTGTGGTCACTGGAAAAGAAAAAAGATGCTGCAAGAGCCTGTTTCTCCTTGGCCAAGATAGTTGCAACTGTCTTTGCAATTGTGGATTTGCCTGATCCTGCAACCCCACTGAGCATGACCAGGCGGATTTCAGGAGTCCTGGTCAAGCATGCAACAAGGTCCCTGATTATGTCAACTCGTGTACCATCCATGCATTTTTCAGGTGTGTTGGCAGCATTATAGCGTGCTGCTATGCATTTGAGACTTGCTAGAATCTCTCTGGTGTTGCCTCTGTCAATTTTTCTGTCAATCCCTTGGACTGTGGTGTGGGCACTCAACATACCGATTATTTACAATGAAGTTTTGAGTCTGGATATCACCATAGGTTATTCTGGGACCCTCCCCAGCACCTCCACTGCCACTGTGTTCACCACCCACTCCACCAGCGCCCCCTATACCACCTGAGGAACATAAGTAATGAGGTTGGTATTCTTCCTTTCGTCACGCACCATAGATGTTCTGATTAACTGTGTGGATTTCACTAGCCTGGTGAGACATTGTAGGGCCAGTGTCGATTGGTAGAGACTCCGAGTAGAGGTGGATCTTGTGTATGTAGTGCAGTTGACGTGGAGGTGAAAGAACAAGGGCTGACTGACACTGTGACAGCTCACTGACAGACCGCACGGAACGTTTCCTAACTATAGGCATATTACCCTCACATTATTCACGGCACACCATCGGCTATCATGCCGTAGATGATAACCAAAGAGTACTAAACTTCGGGACATCCGTCGCTGCCGCGGCGATCAGACTTTCACATCGACTTGATGACTTCACATCATGATCCTCAACGCTCTATCCTGCTAGCTGTTTGCCCTGCTATGCCTCGAAACACCTCTAGTCCCCCTCTCCGCCCCCTAGTTTGGCTGGTCAAGTCCACGCCTTTGTGCCAATTCGCTCGCGTTCTCCATCACCGCCTCAAGCCAGCGCGTCTGTTTCTCTGTGCTACGCGTCCATCCGCTCGCCTCCTGCGCCGCGCCTTATTTTCTCCCAGCCACCCAGCCACATTTGAAGCCCTTGTCGTCATCCTGAAGCCGACTCGCGCTCTTGAGTAGTCCTCGTTGCTCTTCATTTGTGGATGCCTCCGTTCTGCCATGGCGCCCTCACCAAACACATAGCTCAAGCCCATCGTACCCGGCCTCGTTTGGAACGCCATATTGCATGATTTTCATGATTCGCGGTGCGCGTACTTCTCCTTGTATTTTCGTATGTTACTTACTGCATCCTTCTTTTTTTTGAATCCAAAGACCGTGGACTTGGCCTGTCGTTTGCCTGGAAGCAGGCCCTCGTCGTGGACTGCTGAGAAGGCGGGTGGAGGAACGAAGAGGGTGTATCCGAGGTGCGTCACGCGTTAGCGCATGTAATCTTCTTGCGCTAATGTCGTGTGCTTCTCCGCGTACCAGTCCCCCACGCGCCCGCCACGCGTGTCCCTTCCGCGGTGTCGCTTCGAGGTGCTGCAGCGCTTCTTCGAGCGCTCCGCTGCGTGTGCATATTCGCGCCGCACCCGTCCTGCGTGGTCGAGAATCCTCGTCTCATTGCGTGCGGCTTGAGATTGCCTACCCGCGCTGCGATCCCATATCGCGAGCATCGTGCGTGCCCTTTAATCCTAATCCTATTGACTTTTTCTGATTACCCTCTATGTAGTGCATTTCGTCCTTCGGCACCGTCCAGAGTCGAATGCGCGGGAGGGTCATCGCGTACATACGACACGTTCCAGTCTCGCCAGACGCTCACGAAACACGTATGTATTCGCTCCTCTTTTATTTCTCCTTCATTCGTTGACTGTGCGAAAAAGACGCTGCTAGACCGCCCTTCAAGCAAGTACGGCCAGTATCGCATACGTGCGCTCGGCCCACGCCACTCGAAGCGTCAGCAGCATCGTAAAGCCTACGATTTGCGATGTGCTGGGTGCCGCGCTCGAATGACCCGCACTCCACCAAGTACGTCGTGTTTTGAGGCGCTTTGGTCCTGGCATTGCTTGTGCACGGGCGCGGACGACGCGCGGGATGTCGCACGCACGTCGGATTCTTGGGTGGGGACGGGACGGGGAGGGGGTTCTGGTGCGCACGATCTGCGCCCAGTGTGCCTGGGGCGTGACGGAATCAGGGTGCATGGACGGACGTGCGAGGAGAACGCGGGCGACGCCCTCTGCCAACTTTTTTGGGATATCAATCATCTTTTTTCGTCTGTTGTTAACGCTCGTGCTCGTACTGACGCCTTCACAGCGAATGGTGTGGCGAGGACGCCCCCACGACGTACGTCACCTTTAATCAAGAGTTTGCGGATTATAATGTCGTGGCATATTCGTGAGTGCCTTTCTCCCTCTCTCATTCTCCTTTTATTCTCGTCCTTCGTCCTCTGCTTTCCATGGCTTTGGTCGCTATTTTGCTTCCACTTCTCTCGCTCGACTGGTGGGCGAGGGGCTTCTTTGGGGAGGACGAGGGCGTAGAAAGCAGCGTGGAGACGAGGCATACGGTGTACGCGTGGGTGGTGCCGGCGCCGAGATAGATGGTGGGGAGTCAGGGAGAGTGCGTGCATGTGCTCGCAAGGACGAGGCGGACGCGTGGTCAGGAAGCTGTTGGTGCGCCCGCCTACTCTGCGCACAGCCAGCAGAGATTGCACGTCTCCGCCGAGAACCACCCCGTGCGTGCGCGAGTTCGGGGCGGTGGGCGATGGGCGGCGGTCGGAGGAGGTGGGCGGACGATGCGCGCGCAGTCGGACAACGAGCCAGTGCGTGCGCGCGCGCGCGTCCTGGAGGCGTCGGTGCCGCGAGGTACAACGGACGGTCAGAGGAGGAGCGGCTTGTGCGTTTCGTGTGGTGTGCTGGCGCTTCCACTGCGTGCGCTCCACCAGGAGCGCTGTGATGTTGTCCTTGTTCCTGTTCCTGCTCCCTCTTCTTCCTATGTCTTCCCCTCCCCCTTTCGCTGTTCCCCCCTTTCGCTGTTCCCTCCTTCCCCCTTTCGCTGTTCCCTCCTTCCCCCTCCCTCCCTCCCTCCTCTTCCTCCCTCCCTCTTCCAGCTCCGAATTCGGTTCCGAGACCTGCTCGCCTGGCGTGTAGCTCTGGACTGAGGTACGTCTTGTTCCTCTCCTCTCCATCCCTCCCTCTTTGCCTTTTCCTTCCCCTCATCGCCCTACCCTTCGCTTATACCCCCTCTTTACTTATCCTCATACTGTTCGCTGAAGCTTGTCCCCCGTTTGCTGCTCCAGGTTGGCACCCTCTTTGTCTCCCCCATGACCGACGTCTGGTCCGGCGGCCTCGCCTTCAGTCAGCTACTTTGCCGCGGAGAGCCAGGGGCGCCAGCTCGACATGGCCCCCCTCCCGAGCGATGTGAGTGGGAATGGGAATGGGAGGGAGGGCATGCGGTTGTGGGGGTGTTGGCGGCGGTGGGTGTGTGATGGGCGGGATGATGTGGACGTTGGCGTGAGCCCGCTCTACTCGTCCTTCCTCGCATTTGACTCGGCACACGCACGCACGCATGCACGGACTTTGGATTTGGACTCGGTATATCGCCCAACTTGACGTTTATAAAACCGTTGTTACTTTTTTTCTTGTCGTCGATGTATATCCCTAATGAAACTTTCGACCGAGACTGCGTCAGTTATGGGCGGATTTCCTTTTTTGGGACCTGGTGTGGCTGTGCTGGCGTTGTGTCTTCCCTGCTTCCCTTCAAGTTCCCTTCACGAAAGCTCTTTGATCGACGCGCTGAGATATCAACGCTTTCAAGTTTGGCATTGAGTACACCGCGTCCAACCAAGGCAAGCCCTTTCATGTTCTTTCTAGATCTTAACGACTACGGTGGTTGATCGGCCTTGGAACTGGTGCTAAGAAAGAAAGAAACTCAGACTGGCACGCGCCCAAATGGCCTAGTGACTCAGAGGACGACCTGAGTCCCTGTTTCGATCTGTGGATCCATTCTTGAACTCTTTCGGGGTTAACGTCACCAGACGATCCTAACACAGAAAATAATCCGTTTTCGGTTTCACTTATCCCGGCCACGCCAGTCCTTAAACTGTTGGATCAGTATCAAGCCCAAGCTTCCTGGATGGCCGTCGACCAAGTCGACCCTTTGAATATGCGTCGATACGCTGCCCATTCAATGTGAAGATCTCACCAAGGTGTTCGATACTACTAGCGACTCGGCATCTTGTCAGCTTGACGTCTCTTGACATATCTAGCAGGCAATGATCTCAAGTATGTTTCTGTAGTCGCAGACTACACTAACGGTGACTTCAAAGGTATATACAGTACGCGAACACTCCGGACGAAACGAATGGGGGAGAAAGGATGGATTAGTGGTGGTCAGAATGGATTTTAAATATGCGATTCTGACGACAATTCTGGACACGATTCTGGAATTTATTTATCTAACGTGGGAGAATCGTCGAGCATCGTCGTAATTCAGAATCACCCCAGAATCGTTGAATCGTTGTAAAAGCTCCTCTAGAGGAGCTTCTACAACGATTCTGGAGGCGATTCTGATTCTCATTTAATTCAAGACCTTGATTCCTATAAAGTTTTGTGAGTGGATGAGACGTGCTGAACATCATTTTTACATTCCAATGAGGTACACACTCTCCGTCCATCCAAGTTGGTCTGCAGGTGCTCCCTGTGTTCCCATGCTAGATCGATCTGTCACTGCAGATATATAACTTAGGGACTTAGGGTGAGACCGTGCCGTCCCTGCTGAGAGTACTGAGCAGCGCCTCAACAGGCCTGGGCGGGCCCGGGCCGCCACATGTCGGCAAAAGGTGCATCGGCACGCCGCGAGCAAAGGCATGCTGGGCACAGCCACCAGATAATGAATTAATGGTGCAAAGATTTATGGCTCAGAATCGTGCACAGAATCGTGGCGGGAAGTTGGCGGTCACAGTAGAAGGCGATTCTGGACGATTCTCACACGGTTATGATCCAAAACAATTCCAGAATCGACATGAGAATCGCCCAGATTCGTCCACTATGACCGCCACTATTAAACGTGCAGTCGTATTATATAGTACGCGGACACACCGGACGAAAACGAATGGTTGGGGAAAGGATGGATAAAGGTGCGGTGATATTATTGTGTTCAGGTCTAGAGGGATATGAAGCATCCATCAGGAGGGGGTGACTGCAAGACGAACGGATTGGTGGTAACGCCAGACTGATTGGATAGAAGGTTTTCGGCTCTAGGCACCAACCGGATCCACACAAAGGACTGCCTGGCCCGCGACTAGGATGACGCGAGACCGACCTTCCCACAGACGTTCTGAAAGTCAGGCCCGTCGCTTGGGGAAGAGACGGGAGCTCGTAGTCGAGGTCCCCAACACCGAGGAGACCGATCCCGCAGAATTAGGGGACGCTGTAGAAGCCGGAGGAGCAAGGCGACGCTCGAACGGCCGGGGCGAGTGTGACGGTGGAGAACAGAGCAGCAACGATGGCGATGAGCAGCATTGGGGAGATTTCTGGTTCATTTTAGTGCATACGGCCTGCTTTTAAACGTTTCAGTAATTTCCACACCTAACCACTCTATTCCAGTCATAGCATCATTTTTGGTCTCGCTTTTTCCACTCGCGTTCATCTCGTTCCCTCTTCCTCCCCTAAAGTGCGAAATGGAAATTACCGAATGAAGACTGGCAAAATAATCAACTTCCATTCTGTCCTTTGCTTATCTCGGCTGCGCTAGTCTTGCATCGACATCTCAATTCGAGCCCGATCTTCTTGGAACTTGCACTAGTTGCACGGTCAAACCCATATCTGTCGCCCGTTGCATCGGTACGTGCACCAAGAATGAGAACCCCAACTGCGAAATACTGTAAGGAAAGTAAATATCTGTATGATTGGTCGATGCCGCGAGAGCAACGGCGGAGACGATAGTGCACAAGGACAGCGGCGACGGAGAGGAGCTGCATCGAGAAAACCTGGGCACCAGCAGCCCACTTCAGGTTTGCCTTCGAACGTTTCAGTGCGAGCATTTTTATTCCCGCACTCGTTTCACAGCCATTTCGGTTCCATCGAAAGGCTTTAGTTGGCAGTTCAACTGTTTTGGTCGCCCATCAATTCGCTCACTTTTTGCTTTACAACTTCCTTCGGAATCATTCGGGCCAGTCCCGGCTCGCCATTAATCTGATCTGCGCTTTCGTGTCAGTGCAATCCACCTATAGACTAGCGTCGACTCAGTGCTCCCATCATGTTTTCAAAGTATGCTGCCGTCCCAGCTTCTTGATGAGAAGTTCCCCAGCAATATTGATAGACAGCTATAGAACGCGATAGACATAGCAGCAATGTCCCATAGCTCCCATAGCTCGCAATAGCTCACCATAGTGCGCCAAAATTCTTATAGTACCTCATAGCCTCCCATAAACGCCCTACTGGCTATGGGCTATTTTGGATTCTCCTGATGCAGGGCAGTTTGAAGCAGTTTGCGGTGAGCACTGGGCCCAGGAGAAGCGACGGGAGACAGAACTTGCACCAGTAGGGGGCGGGAAAGTGGGGGAAACGAAGAAAGACGTGGCGATACTTAGTTGGATCCACCGGACCGGTTATCAATGTGAAAGCCGGGACTAGCTGTGATGTCAAGGCGGTGCAAATGACACAGCGTGTCCTGCGCCACCCCATCCTGGCTCTCGATTCCGACGGGATCCTTGTGATCCGGTGGGAGTTCTACAGAACCGGAGGCGCGACGGGGCATTTGCAGCGTGTTGGCAGCCCTAGCCCTGGGCATATTGCTATGTTGGTAGCTCTTGGCGTATTGCTAGGCTAGTCGCCTAGCCACGTAGGTACATAAAGCACACAGGTGTGTTCAGAACATCCGTCAAATAAATCTACCTCTTCACCCGCGGACATGCGTGTTCTCCCTCTCGTTCTTATTCTCGTGAAGCTTTGCACGCCGGTGTGGGCCGGAGGAACTCAAAGCCCTGCGTCTCAGGCATACGCACCAGTTCGGGGGACGTGTCCGGACAACTTCTCCTTGGTACGAAAAGCCGGCGACACGCCGTCGACTCAAACTCTCAGCGCCGACGAAGCCAAATATATCTCCGGCCGCCGATCCGACGTTCTGCCCGCGGCGTGGAGCGCCTATCTCGCAAATGTCCAAGCTACTGGAGCTAGGCTTCCCGCATATGTCTCTGATATCTTGAAAGGTAACGCGACAAACGCACCAACGCTCGGAATTGCGCAGAGTGGGGGCGGCCTGCGAGCTGCGATGGTAGGAGCGGGTAATTGCATCTCTACACATATAGTTCCGGCCTCGTTTGGCTCATATTTTCACAGGTGTCCTCAGTGCCCTTGATGGGCGCAACACGACGGCACAACATGTTGGCACAGGCGGTTTGCTTCAGGCGGCGACCTATCTGACTGCCCTTTCCGGTGGATCATGGCTCGTCACTTCTCTTGCACAGGCCAATTTCCCTGAGATCCAAGACCTCGTCTTTGCGTCGGGATCCGGTGGAAATACTTTCGGCGGGTGGGACACAGATCTAAACGTTCTCGCACCTAACAATATTTCTGCACCGTACTGGAGCGTCTTGATCGAAGAAATGTCTGGGAAATTTGCCGCGGGTTTTCCAGTCACCTTTATTGATATGTGGAGTCGGGCCGTAGCTAGACATTTCGTGAATGGTACTACACGGGCAGATCTTCTGGGAAACACTACTCTTCATGGTGCTGGTGTTACATTCTCGAGTATTTCAGAGCTGTACGTTTGTCCTCGTTCCAGTCATTCCTTTTGCTTTACTTAACCGCCCTCTAAAGACCGACCTTCAAATCACATACCCAGCCATTTCCCATCGTTCTCTTTACCACCAACAGCGTACACGGTGAGTCGACAACAGATTATGTCCAATAATTTACAGACAGATAATTCCATCTAGGGAACTCGTCGAACGAATTCAACGGGGATACACTGGTCCCTGTAAGCAATCCCACCTACGAAGTCAATGTCTGTGAGTGGCATGTCCTTATTTTAGTACTACAAATTTAAAATCCAACAATACGTAGATGAGATGGGGTCCTATGATCCTCTGCTTTCTGCCTTCACCCCAACGAAATACTTGGGCACACAAAATAGTTCAGTATGTGTCACCGGGTTCGACCAAGCGTCCTTCATGGAAGCGACCTCGTCTGCATTCTTCACGGTGTTGAACACCACTGAAGCGCTGGCCAATCCCAACACATTACTTGGGGCGATTGTCCCGATTCTCAATCAGACCTTCCCCCAGACCGGCATCCAACTCGACTCGGCGATGTATCCCAATCCCTTCAAAGGAGTCGCACCTGACACGTTTTTGGACGACAACGAGGAATATTTGAGTCTGGTAGATGGTGGAAATGACGCAGAGAATATTCCCTTCATGCCACTGCTAGTGAAGGCGAGGGGCGTCGATGTCATCCTCGCCATCGATGTGGTACGTGGACTTCGTATTAGCTCATTTCGGAACTGGAGATACTGAGCGACGTGTAGACTGCAGGATCTGCAGATAATTCCAACAACAATTTTTGCGACGGCCGATCTCTCATCGTAAGGCCAACAAATCTCGTCGTGGATCCTGACTAACTTTGCTCATCATGCAGGCAACACAAAATCGCACGACATTCTTTCCGTCGTATTATTCGTTCCCCACCGTGCCGCTCAATACAAGCACCATCCTAGCTGAGGGACTCACCACGCGACCCGTGTTTTTTGGCTGCGAAGCAAAAGCCGACGAGCCGCTCGTCATCTACATCGCGAACGGCGCACCCCCTCCCGGGCAGCCCGCCATTACCAATTTTTCATCTTTTGACTTCGACTCCACGCCGGATCAGGCGCAGGCGATCATGGGGCAGGGCTTCACTTTCGCGACGCAGGGCATCGCAAACGGCACGGTGATGCGGGATGAGGACTGGCCCGCGTGTCTGGCGTGTGCTGTTACCGACCGTGCGCGGAACCGGGGTGGCGCGGCGAGGGAGGGGGTCTGTGCTTCGTGTTTTGAACGGTATTGCTGGGGTGCGCAAGGCGCCGTGGCGGCAAAGGGAACGGCGAACAGCGGCCCTGCTGGTCGCAGCTTAACACTGACCATGATGGTTGTAGTGTTGGCTCTGTCTACTATTTGGGTGTTCATCTAATTCTGGGCATATTTTTTATGTGATTCTCCCCCCCTCCCCTTTGTGTGCTTGATGCTCATGAACCGGGGTTCGGGCCCGTTCCATGATTTGGCGAAAACCTCATTCCGGCCAGACTCACTCTGGTGCCATGCAAGTGTAGGCTTTTTGATCGGGATGTCCAGAATCTCATGCTGTGATTCTTAATCCGAGTCCCTCAGCTTCTGCTCTAATGACGAACTCGGTATGTCAGAGATTTATGGGAGCCACAGGCATCGATGCAGAGCTCAGTGCCATCATTGATCTATCCTGTTCGATTAGTCGAGTCGCTTAAGTGTATACAGTCGTTGGACCGACAGGGTTAGATCCGCATGGAGAGTCTACGGAGTGAAATAAACCCGCAAGCTATAATCGAATATTGTATTCACGATTGTCCAGCTATTTCTGCATAATCTGTGGCGACGCGGACTATCGATTTGTTCAAGCTTTCCTTCCACATTACATTGGAAGACAGGGTAACTCTTGTGCCTCTAGCGCAACTGAGCCCTCCGGCAGTAGTGTTGTTCAGCCCACTCTGATACCATCTGCGCCATGCTTCCGCGTCAAAAACAAAAATGAACAAGACATGCCGGAGCTTCACTCCGGCTTATGTTTCGGCTGTTCACGTCCCACAGATATGGATTGAAAATGCGACCGACAGGAGGGAAGGCCGGGAATTAATGTTGCAACGACAATAATCGTCACTCCAACTACGACGGCCGAATCTTCGGCAATCATGATCTGTGTGCAGACTCGAAGGGCTGCCCTCGACAGCGTGAAGGATGAGGTATAAGACAGATTTAGCGCCGGGATAATGATCACTGAACTCATGCGTTCGATTCCATTGGACTCGAGGATACTTCGCCAGCGGGACGGCAAAGAAACCCGTGGTGAAGGACTGTGGCAGACTCATCGTATGCCGGGGGGACCTCAAGCGAGCTAAGGACGTTTGAAAATATCGCCTGCCTCTCGACTTTTGAAACTCAAACAGATCAGTCGAAGACGGGACCCCTTGTAAACCATACGAACGGTGCGGTTTAGTAAAGTCAGATGAATTGAATCGGAGTCAATCAGTTGGAAGCATCCCAAATGCTACGGGTTCTATGGGCAGTTACATTGACCCACATAGACACTCATAGACGCCATAGCAACGTTGCTATGGCCGCTATGGTCTTTATGGTGTCTATGGGTGTCTATGTGGCAGCCCGGCAATTTCGCTTTTTCCTGATGGGAGCAGATGAT
Source organism: Mycena capillaripes (assembly GCA_029204075.1). Classification (NCBI taxonomy): domain Eukaryota; kingdom Fungi; phylum Basidiomycota; class Agaricomycetes; order Agaricales; family Mycenaceae; genus Mycena; species Mycena capillaripes. Next base: position 4,126,108 of record JARHKZ010000003.1, on the reverse strand, counting down.
CGATGACGGCATAAGGGATTTTCTATTACTACACACGACTCGCGCTCCTTCATTCGTCGACGCCTCCGTCCTGCCGCGGCGCCCTCACCGAAGCACACCGCTCAAGCCCATCCAGCCTGCGATGTGCTAGATACTCGGTGCTGTACATCCGATTCGGAGCCTTCTGGGTGCGTTTATCTTCCCTTTGTCTTCTCCTTAGTCTCTATTTATTTATTTTTCAAAAAAGGTGCGCCAGCCTACTCTGCGCACAGCGGACGGAGTTTGCACACCTCCGCGGAGAAACACCCTGCGCGCGGGTCGAAGGAGGAGCGGCGTGCGCGTTTGTGCGGGTGCTCGCAAGACGGGGCTGCAGAGGTGCGGTTGCCCCGGAGAGGGCGAGGCGGGTGTGTCAGCACCCGTAACAGGTATGCGTGCAAAATCCAGCACCGGGGGAAGGCGTGCACTGGACGAAGCCGGCGTCGCGCCGGACGACGCGGAGGATCCGACGTACGTCGGGCGTCACCGGGTCGGGGATGCATCGCGTCCACTTGCCGTGTCGTGTGCGCGCGTTTGGATGCAGCGTCGGCGCACGATGCGCATACACTGTTCGCACGCGGCGCAATCGAGAGCTGCTTCTCCGTCAGGCTGCGGCGTCCTTGGCGAGGGCGGTTTGTCTCTGTTATTCCTCCGTCCTTACATACCTCTTTCCCTCCTTCTCCCTTCTATCCTTCTTTATGTTTCTTGTCGACGCGCGTGCTAACATCCTTCTCTCCCCCACTTTCGAATTCGGCTCCGAGAACTGCTCGCCCCGCGTGCGGCCCTGCAGTGAGGTACGCATTTGTCTCGTCTTCGTCTTCATCCTATCCCTCTTTCCCTTATACCCTTTGCTTATCTGCGTACCCTTACCGAAACTCGTCCCTCGTCTCTCCCTCTCTCCCCTTGGCTTTTCCCCACCCTTTACCAACACTCTCCCCTCCTACCTCTCCTCCTCATTATACTTGAGCTTTCTCAAACCGATAAACCCGTACCTCTAGGTCGACACCCTCTTCGCCTCCCCGATCGACGTCTGGTCCGGCGGGGTCGTCTCCAGCTACTACGCCGCGGAGATCAGTTCGGCGTGGGCATCCTCTCAAGGATACGAGCGTGACGACGAATGCGGACTTTGATAATCTGGTGGCAGAGTGTGGCAAGGTGTGTGTCTTTTTTCTATGTCTTGTCTTTCCGCTTGTATGCGGCTGCGAGTGGCAGCGGGGGGAGTGGGTCGAATTCGGCGGGGAGTGGAGGGGCGAGTGGGGGGAGTGGGAGTGGGAATGGGAACGGGGCGATGTGAGCCTCGTGGGAGGACATGTGCTTGTGGGGTGTGTGATGGGCGAGATAATGTGGACGTGGGCGTGAGCCCTCCCTCGTCGTTCTTGGCGTGACCCCCCACATACACATGTACGGATTTTGGATTCGGACTAACTGGACTCGATATACTGCTCAGCTTGATATTCATAAAAACCCGGACGGTTTTTTTTTTCTTGTCGTCGATGTACATCCCTAATGAAACCTTCGACAGACTCGCTCGGCTTTACTGACTGGGCGGGTTTTTTTTCTTGAGGTCGGGCACTTACCCTACATGTGCTGGCGCTCGTGTCTCGCCTGCTCTCCTTCACCGCGGCTCTTGGATCGACGCGCTGGTTCGATATCGACGCTTTCAAGTCTCTTTCCTGTTCCTTCTTGTCCTTAAACTACGGTGGTTGATCGCCCTTGGAACTGGTGCTAAGAAACTCGGACTGGCGCTGCTCGTGAAAACAGCCCTGTAATTCAGACGGCGAATCTAGTTCTCAACGGGTGTGTTTCGATCTGTGGATTTCGCCGGGAGTCATTCAAGTCTTTGGGGTTCCCGTCACCACTCTCCTTGGGTGACTGTTGGATCAACGTTTCAGTACCAAGCCCAAGCCTCTTGGACGCCGTCGACCCCTTGAATATACGCCGATACGCTCCCCATTCAAATGTGAAGATCCGTCTCACCAAGATCAATCCGAACCCTTTTCGTGTTTAATACTACTCGCGACCGGGCGTCTTGCCGACTGACCCATAGCAAGCTATCTCAAGGATGTCTATGTGCCAGAATACACCAACGGTGAACGAATTACGGTAAAATATTCGTAGGTGAAATGGTGACTTCAAAGGTATATATATAGTACGCGAACACTCCGGACGAAAACGAATGGTTGGGGAAAGGATGGATAAAGGTGCGGTGATATTATTGTGTTCAGGTCTAGAGGGATATGAAGCATCCATCAGGAAGGGGTGACTGCAAGACGAACTGATTGGTTGTAACGTCAGACTGATTGGATAGTAGGTTTTCGGCTCTAGGCATCAGGGATCCCGACAAAGGACTCCCACGCTTCCGAAGGGGAGGGAGCAGCACTTGGCTTTGCTACCGACATTCGCGCAGGCTCCCTGAAAGTCAGAGATGTCGTCTGCGGAAGCGGGATTTTGGCAATCGAGGTACGTAATACCCAGGACATCGGTCGAGCAGCATTGGGGGACGCTGTAGAGGATTTCGGAGCAAACCGACGCTCGAAGGGCTGAGGCAGAGGCGACGGTGGAGAATAGAGCAGCAGCGACGGTGATGAGCAGCATTGCGGAGATTTCTGGTTCATCTTCGTGTGTACCGTCTGCTTTTAAACCTTTCAGTAATCATCACATCTAACTATTCCAGTCGTAGCATCATTCTTCCTCTCGCCACTTTTCGACTCCACGTTCATCTCCTCTCCTGTCAATTTATCTTGTTAACATTGGGTTTCGCATCCGCTCTTCTTCCCTCAAAAATGCGAAATGAACGGGACGATGACTAACATAATGTGAATCTGCCCACCCAAATCCTGGCAGTTTTGGGCAGAAATTTGGTCATATGCCGGATATCGCTTTCTCCTCAGAACTGCCGCCGCCAGCCGTCTGAATCTATATCTGCCCTGCTTTGTATTTCATGCTCTCCTCGGTTCCTCCGGTTCAAGAAGTCCAAATGATTATTCTTCTAACTACAACAGGATTAAAAGTACAAGTCCCCTGCAAGCCGCGTCGCCGCGCCGTCTGAGTCCATTGCGCATGGCGCGCAGACGTCGGGCTGAAAAAAAAATGTCAGGACATGGGCCATGCCAGTCATGCGAAAAACAGCTTAGTATGGATCGTGCGCCCACGACAAGGTGAAAACTCACAAGTCCCCTGGAAGTAGCGCCAGACACGCACGCGCTCCCTCTGTCAAGGCCATCATGCAGTAGTACGCAGTCATGCTGAACCTGGAGTCCGAGACGTCTTTTAGCGATTTTTGAGACCTGGACATCACATTTGAGAAGAGAATCGTAAACTGGGAAGGGAGAAGCAAGGGATGCTTACCTAATGTTGCCGCGACTCGAAAAGTCGAGTCGCGACTTCGAAAGTCGACTTGAATGCGGATTTGACTCGACTTGACTCGACTTGATAGGTCCAAGTCGACTCAAGTTGACTCAAGTCGACTCCAGAGCATATTTTGTACAGCAAGGCATTTTTAGGGTTCTAGCTTCATTTACAGCGGTTTCACGAAAAATCACGGAAACGTGACAGGTGTGATCCGAGTGTCACGCCTTCAGGTCACGGTTAGGTCACGGTCCATCAAAATTCAAGAAAGTGCTGTTTTGTGCTGTAAACGACTCAGGACACCTTGGGGGAATTCGGAGCAACAAGTCGACTTGAAGTCACTCGAGTTGACTTGAAAGTCAACCCGAGTCGCAGCATCGACTCGGCTCGACTCGACTTAAGTCGGCTGCGACTTCGACTTCGAATGGCTTGAAGTCGGAAGTCGCGGCAACATTATGCTTACCAGACGTTCCAAAACCTTGGGCTGCTAAACGACGGGTTATCTGAGGGAACTTAGGATATTCACAGAGGAAAGATTCTTATTTGCTCCCAGATCTTCTCCATGCGGCGCGCGATCTCAGACGTATAAACTGAAGCTGAACTGTAGTTAGTGCACAAATGTCGGATTCTTCCGGCACAAACACCCACCGTGAGTTGGAGAAGGGATCGGTGGATGCGGGAGTGAGATTCTGGGATCCCGAGCGGTTGGTGTAAAGCGGCTAATTGTACCTATTCAGTCACCGGTGCAGGTCGCACGGAATCGGAGAGCATGGCAACCACGGATTAGATTAGCTATGCGCGCCGCTATCTGACTGCACAATATGCGCGAGACGACTTTGGAGAGGTGATTAGCAACCACTTGCATGGATGTAGACACGTTCAGCAGACCGGACAGACATACATGTCGTGAGTCGGAATCCAACCCCTAGATCGACGGAAATCGGCACCAAAGGTAAAAGGTAGAGTGAGAGATACAGTACAACATGCGAGGTACGAGCACCATATTGTTGTAGTGTCTGTCTATGAGAGACTAGAGATACAGAGCGCCTACTGTTAGTAAGCTTGTCTTGAAGGAATCTTGAGAATGTCGCGAGATCAGAGCACATCGGAAGACGAACCTGCGAGTCCGAGGTGGGACTTCGACGTCCAGAGTATGTCTGGAGTCAGGCCTAGGATACTCCCAAGATGCCTGAGGCTCAAATTCCAGGTCGATGGTCCAACGCGTTGATTATTCGCCTAGGTTCTCGGTTCACTGCTACATAGTCGGATGAAGATTGGGATGATAAGCGGGCAAATTAGGCGTCCGGGGGCTGGGAATAAGGCAGAGAAAAGACAACGAGGAGGAGGAGGAGGGCGGAAAACGTTGATAAAGGGAATCAAAATCGTCAAAATGGACGGCAGAAAATTGTTGTATTTGACGTGGAGAGTGACATGGCCGACATTCGGCGAATTTCGGCAGATCCGAGCAGATGACGGCATCTGGGATTGCCTTATTTGCTTGCGCGTCTAAGTATTACGCACCCGTCCGCACATCCCCTGCGCCTCGTCTCCTTTTTCTCCCAGCCGCCCTTTGAAGCCCATACCACCATACTGAAGACCACTCGGAGTCATTCCCCTTCATTCGTCGACGCCTCTGTCCTGTCCCCGCCACGGCCAAAGCGCACAGCTCAAGCCTATCGAGCCTGCAATATTTTTTTCAAAGGTGCGCCCGCCTACTCTGCGCACAGCGGGCAGAATTTGTACGCCGCCGCGAAGAGCTGCCCTACGCGTGAGTCTGAACGGTGGTGGGTGGGCGGCGCCGCGGCGGCGGGCGGTCGGAGGGGAGCGGCGTGCGCGTTTGTGCGTGTGCTCGCAAGACAGGGCTGCAGAGGTATCGTTGCGCCCGGGAGGGGTATTCACGAGGAGATGGAGACGGGTGTTTCAGCGTTCGTATCTGTGTTGCGCCAGCAACGGGGGAGGGCGTGCACAGGACGAAGACGGCGACGCGCGATACGGAGGCGAGGGGCGGACGACGAAGAGGATACGACGTACGTCTGGCGCATGGTTTCCTTGGGGATGAACCGTGTTCGTTTGCCGTGTCGTGTGCGCACGTTTGGATGCAGCGTCGGCACACGATGCGCATACTCTACTCGCAAGCGGCGCAATTGAGAGCTGCTTCTCCGTTAGGCCGCGGCGCCGTTGGCGAGGGCGGTTTGTCTCCGTTATTACTCCGTCCTCACATCTCCTTTTCCCTCCTTGCCCCCTCTCTCCTTTCTTATTTTTCTTGTCGACCCGCGCGCTAACGTCCTCTCCTCCCTCCCTCAGCTCCGAATGGACTTAGGTGCGCTTCCTCCTCCCATCCCTCTCTCCCTCCCTTATCCTCACACCTTTGCTTACACTCGTCCCTCCCTTCCTCCCTCTTTACTTAGCCCCATACTCTTTACTCAAACTCATCTCTCTAGGTCGGCACACTCTTCACCTCCTCCATGACCGACGTCTAGTCCGGCGGGCTCGCCTTCAGCTACTACGTCGCGGAGAGAACGGGCATGGCCACTTTCTCGACCGAGACTAGCGTGACGACAAATGCGGGTTTTGATAATCTTGTGGCGGAGTATGACAAGGTGTGTATTTCTCTGTGTCTTGTCTTTCGCCTTGTCTGCGGCTGGGAGTGGCAGTGGGGGGAGTGAGTCGAATTCGGCGGGGAGTGGAGGGGCAATTGGGGGAGTGAGAATGGGAATGGGAGCGGTCGTTGTAGGAGGGCATGTGCTTGTGGGGGTGTTAGCGGCGGTGGGGTGTGTGATGTGGACGTTGGCGTGAGCCCTCCCCCGTCCTTGGCGACACGCCGACCTTGCGTTTGACTCGGCACCCGCGCGCACGCACGCACGCACGCACGGACTTTGGATTCGGACTGGAATCGATCCTTGACATTTCGTAAAAACCCTGAGATTGACTTGTTGTTATGTTTTTCTTCTTTCTTGTCGTCGATGTATATCTTTAATGACACTTTCGACAGACCAGCTTGACTTTGCTTTTCGTACTTGACCTGCGTCAGGCTTACGATGGCTGTGCTTCATTCACCAAGATCGACGCGCTGGATCGATATCGACGCTTTCAAGTCTGAATTCCGGGACCCGGAAGACGAATCGAGTTCCCAGCTGGTGTGTTTCGATCCATGGACCTCCGAGAGCCATCCAAGTATGGTTAACGTCATCCGACAAGAGTCTGAAGGCAGGAAAATAAGCCGTTCTCGGTTTCACTTATTCTAGCCATGCCAATCCTGAACCGTTGGATCAACGTCTCAGTAGCTACCAAGCCCAAGCTTCTTGAGAGCCATCTGAATATACGGTGACACGCTCCCATTTGAATGTGAAGATCTGACCAAGATCAATCTGAATCCTGGCGGTGTGCGATACTACTCGCGACTGTACGTTTTTTCGGCTTGACGACCCTTGACTGACCCATATCTAGCAGACGATGATCTCAAGTATTTTTTTGTAATACACTAACGGTGTCGGTGAAATGCTACCTTCAAAGGTTATTGGCTGAACCTTTAGGTTTAGCTACTTAAATGTGAGAGCACATCGATTGCGGTCACTTTTTAACGAGTATATACGAGAACGGTGGGAGTGGGGCTCGCCCACATCAAGCGAGTCCCACTCCCATCAGCTCGCATCAGTTTCGCATCAAGAGATCAATATCGGCATCCGGACGTGGATTTGGGTATTTTCTGGTGGTGAAGGTGGTTAAGGGCTCCTATTGAGTATTTTACGCCGGGGGGAACATTGTTCGCCCCGAACCCCCCTCTTTTAGCCTGACGGCATGTCCACAAAAATTAATATAGGCCGTTTGGGGCTTTGTTCAGCTAAATATGAGCTGAAATACTTACTGATGCGCGGGGGAGACCCCCGCGGACCCCCCTGATGCTCACCGCTAGGCCCACTGCGTGGTGCTTCCGCTCGCCGCGGGGGCCCACTGCGTGGAGCATTCCCTGATTTTTAAACAAGATTTATTCACTTTTTACTGCCCATTCCGAGTTATGGCGGCACGTTGATGTATTGATCGCCGCAATACACCAGTCCCACTGTCCGCGTTCATCGGAGGACGAGTCCCACTGAAAAGTCACTAACCGACGTTAGCCGAGGTTAAGCGAGTTTTAGCCGAGTCCCACTCACACGAGCGGTTGCCAAATTTCGGCACTCCGGACGTTGTATTCTGAACTCAGTATATCAGAACAAAATTCAGCTCACCCAACACTGAAGCTGTTTCCCTGATGTTCAGTTTCAGCATCAGCCCATTCCTGAAATTTATTGCGATATTCCAAGTTTCAGAAAGAACGTCTGGCATCCCGAAATTTGGGAAGCTTATTGATGAGTACTTGTTCTTTGTTCCCACTTTGTCATTCCTTTGTTTTAGCACACATGGACATGTCTGGCAAGTTTTGGGACGTTGGATGTTCTATCTGAAAGTTGGAATATCGGAATAGCACTCGGGCCACAGCCAGTTGTGTAACTGAAACTCACGGAATCAGATCCGGCTTCTGTCTGCCTGAATTAAATCTGATACCTCAGCTTTCGAATAGAACATCCGGTGTGCCGAAAATTGGCAATCACCGGTGTGACTCCCACCGTTCTCGTCGTTACTCCTTTTTAACCACAAATACAAACACATTTTGGTCATGAGAAATTAGTCATTGCACAAAAACAGAGTAAAAAAAAGCAAAGAAAACAGGATTGAAATTGGCAGTGTCAGAATAGGTTTTTTCGCCTCCCTGCTAGTCGAAAATTCCACCTGTCTACAATTTCATTTTGTCTCGTGAGCAAAGAGGTTCGGGTTAGATTTTATGATTAGTCTTATCTGCTTTATGCTCGGATCTGTATCCGTTCGGACTCGGAATCCGTCGGTCGAAAGTCGCTGCCTGAATCAAGCCGCACCAGCGCTCCGCTTAAGGGCTAAGCCTTAGCTTGCGTTAAGCCTTAACAAGGCCTTAATATTAAGGCTTAACCAGGTTGCAAAATCGTCGCTAAGGGTTAAGTAAGGTCAATGATGCCATCAAACACGGTCGACATCGATGCCGATGCACATTGGACTGTTGTTACTGAGTTACCGGTCCCAAACACTCAGCAAAATGGCTTTTTTTTTGAGTGTTCTGCGACTTTTGAGGGACAAAATATATAGAAAAATGGACATACACCAGTTGTTGATGGAGTTACTGGTCGCAAAACACTCGGGAGAGAAACTGGATGACCGAGAACTGGAGGGTTCAGGCGATGTACACATTCCGGCCTGTTTGAGCTGGTAAAACGACAGGGAAAAAATTATCCTAAGGCCTTAATTAAGGGTTCTTAATGTTTAAGGCCTTAGCCAAAAATTACACCCTTAATAAGCCCTTAAGGCGGAACACTGATCCGAGACACTTGAATCACTGCCATGAGTTCTTCTCGCCGCCTGGTCTTGAAGACTTTGCCCAACAAAATTAATCATGCTCCGCAAATTAGACAGGTTGCGCAAAAGCTGCACGAGCCGCATGCGGCTTTTGTGCATTGCGCAAAGCCGCATGGAAAATATATATTTTGAGGTGCCCCAAGGAACTTTTTCAATGAAAAGGTACCAGAGTTGAGTGAGAGGCCCTGGTAGGTGAATGAACTCTATTGGCACTTCATTTGCTGTGTGCAAGCTGCGAAAAGTGTGAGAAAGGTGAGTGGGGCTCGAGTGATGCACGCATTATGAGTCGGCAAAACGGCCTCCCATGCTTCCGCATCCATTACATATGACTTTCGGACATTGAATTACACGTTTGGAGTGACATTGGTTAATATTGAATAATAAAAACAATTGAAAACACCGGGACAACCCTACGGCTTTGCGCAATGCACAAAAGCCGTATGTGGCTCGTGCGGTTTTTGTGCAACCTGTCTATTATTAAGTTCTCTGCGCGTCCTTCTTAGATCCTCCAGGAGACTGCTATTCTGCTCTACTAGGCCCTCACACATCCTTCTCTCCTCAATGAGCTGGAGCTGTAGTCACCGTGGGTGTAAGGAGACATCGGAAGAAAAATGCTCAAGTGGTCTATTATTGGGGTCGGAATAGGCTTAGGACAGCTTCTGTAACACTTACCGGAGCTGTCTTCCTCTTTAACGTGTCTTCCTGTGGACCCAGTTCCTCTCATGCTAGTGTCTGCTCGAGCGCGTTTACGCGGTATATGGGTGGAGTGGGGGGAAGATACACGTGTAATGCTGTCAAGCAATGGGTCTTCCATTTTTATCGAGGCTCTTGAGGCCTTCTGAGGTGAGGTAGACATGATAGAGTGTTGTGGCAAAGAGGACGTGTTGGGCAGAGGTTGCTGAGTAAGGCGAGTCCAGTTGATCCGATTGATCGCTTGATGGAAATGTGACTGTGTCATTGACACAGGAAAGGCGGTTTCGAGCTCGTTTGTGGAGCTGCTTTCTGCTCCGTTGCTGCAAAAATCTGAAATATTCATTAGGGCTCCCAACCGTCCGTACCGTCGAACGGGACGGGCGATCTACGGCCGTTGATGGGACAATCCGTCCCGTCCCCGTCCCGTAGGCCTGACTCTCAGGAAGCCAAAACGGACGGGTGCATCCGTTCGACGGGTTACGGCCGTCGATAGACGGGTGATTGGCGAACAATATCAGTTTTTTGCAGAAAACTGCATGGGCGGACGTTTAAATGCTGCTGCTGGACCGCCCTAAGCTTATGTTTGAGTCGGGGGCCATTAGTTTGAGTTACAAGATGCTCGTAGTCGAATTTGAGAAAAACGATGGAGGCAGTGGGTCCTGAAGTAATGACGTACATCCATGTTAAGTAGCCGAAAGTACTTGACATTGACGACTAACCATTTTTGATTTTTTTTACACCTGATTGTAAGATTGTTCACCGCTAATGGGGATCGTGGGAACGCGCCACCGGCTGTTTGGGCTCTCCGAATTGGCCGGATTATGCAACCCGTTGGACCCGTAGACGGACGGGTACGGGTGCCCCGTCCACGGGGTCAACCCGTCCCGTATCCGTCCCATAGCTGTCAAGCCCTCAAGGGTCTCACGGACGGGTCCGTACCCGTACCGTCCGTCCGTCGACTCCGTCACCTACGGGTACGGGTTGGAGCCCTAATATTCATACACCGAAGATATCATGTATGCACATGTTTCTGTCTCCTCACTTTTTCTTAAATGTACATTCATCCGTTTCAAATGATCACTTTCATTTGTTTGTGTCATCAACCAGTGATTTACTGTAATGTCGGAATAATTTTTTTTTTCTATTTTGGAATGTTTTCAGAGAATTTTAAATATCTCGGTCAGTTCTGCACCGAATTAGATGAAAACTGAATAGATTTACTCAGCTAGTTCATGTGAAATTAGTGGCAGAGAGGGATGTGAAAAGTATGATGTATTAGGTAATCTGTGTTTCAGGGTGTTTTCACACCAAATACTGTTTTTGCATGCCTAGAACATGTCACAGAGGCCCAATATTTTGCAGGGAACAACATATGTACCTAGGTAAGGAGTTGAAAGAGCCAGAAACACATGTAATACTCAGATAAATGTGATTCTTGTAGGATCTTCAGATGCAAGAAAATGCTCAATGCCTCCAGTGCAGCTGGAAGAACTGTAATAAGATTATGTGTATTTCTGGCTCTGTCAGTCTAGTGTTGCCGGGGTCAGGTTCAGAACCAATTCCAAACCTGAACCGAACCCAAACTGAACTTCAATACAGGTTCGGACAAAGGCTGGAGACCGGACCGGACCTGATGTTTGGTTCAGTGTTTGGAGATCGTTGAATTTTTCTGGAGCTGTCCGAACATGTCCGAACCTGTCTGAATCCGTAAAAAAAAAAATTACTTCCAATGAACAAATTTTGGAAGGATTTTGCGTTACTTAGGCAAGTGGCATGACCGCTTGGTTGTAAATTTCTTATGCACAAGCCGAACATTTCTCATATGCAGCACTATTCCACGCAGTACCCGACACTTGCGCACATCATTTGTGATTATCTTGCTATCCAGGTCTCTGCCACGCCTTCTGAAAGATCTCTGAGGCCCTTCAGCTGTTGAAGAAGTGCTGTTGAGGTTGGAAAGCGTGTATTTACTGCTCTGGACACCCCCAATCTCCACGTTGATACATAGTTCCACATACTTCATGTATTCTTGTCAACAAGCGGCTGAAGAAAAAGTTGTGGTTCATTCAGGTCCGAACGTGTTCAGAACCCGAACCGAACCCTTTGTGAACTGGACCGATGTCCAGTTCAGGGTTTGGGAAAATTGTGCGAACCGGACCCCAGGTTGGGTTCGGGGTTCAAATGTTTTGGCAAAAAAACCGGACCTGACCCAACCTCAGCAACACTATCTGTCACATACTTTTGTCTATATGAATATTGCTCCTCACAAAATCTTAGGCCCCTGTGACATGTTCCAGGCATGCAAAAATAGTATTTGGTGTAAAAATGCCCTGAAAACACAAATTACCTAATACATAATATTTTCAAAAATCCCTCTCTGTCACTAATTGCAAATGAATTAGCTGAGTAAATCGATCTAGTTTTTATGTAAATTGGTGCAGAACTCAAGCAGAACTGACTGAGATATCTACAATTTTCCGAAAACATTCCAAAACAGAAAAGATTTTGTCGCACCTTGGGTTCCGACATTAGCTGTAGTGTGCTACAGCTGTTCTAGTGAAAACCATATTTTTTTTGAAATAATTTCATTATATAATTACATCAAAAAGCCGGTACTCCATCCCCTGCAGATTTTCAGCATGACTCCAAAGCACCTACTCCCAAGGTAACCCAATCAAACTTGAGGCTGTGGCGACTGTTCTAGCCAAAACCGTCCAATAAAAATAAAAATAAAAAAATAAAAAAAGGTGGCCTGCGCCTTATGTACCGCAAATTGCTGTGAAATATGTACATTCAGCTGAAAAATAGACAGGTTGTGCAAAGCTGCACAGAGCCGCATGCGGCTTTTGTGCATTGTGCAAAGCCGCATGCGGCACCGTGCAGCTTTTGTTCCCTATCCATCATCTATCTAAATCTTGCATACACTCCTTTGAAAGCTGCCAGTGTTGATTCCGGCATCAGGTGGGAGAAGGAAGTGTGGAGAATGGTGTGTTTCAGCAGCATCACGGCCATAGCCGCACAGCGGCTGTGGCAAACCCCAAACACTGTAGTCAAAAAGGATGCACAATTATGTTTGGTTAGTGGTATCATGTACTGTATTGCACCTAATTTACCCACATTTCATAGAAATGAACATTGATCCACTCATAAATCCATTGGTTTAACTCACGGCTTTGCACAATAGAGGGGTTGTGCCAAAACGGCATGCCGCTTTTTGATTGTGCCAAAAGCGGCATGCCGTTTTTTTTTTTCTTCCTCTGAAGGCCATTACGACTGTGTAATAGCATTGAGGTGTTGAAATTTGAGACTTTTTAAAAAGCGGCATGCTGCTTTTGCACAATGCACAAAAGCGGCATGCCGCTTGGCACAACCCCTCTAATGTCCAAAAGCCGCATGCGGCTCTGTGCGGCTTTGCACAACCTGTCTAATAGCAAAGAAGAAAATACTTGTGGCGGGTCAAGTACTCGTGAACACGGGTTTCCCACGGATCCGAGTAGGGCTCCGGATGACACAGGTACCCACAGTCACAGATCTGGGTCACCCACGAGTTAACTCGTGCTATGCCCTACCCTTGATATGAACGTGCAGAGAAGACCCCAATTTCAATCTGAGATGGTTGGGTATCACTTTAAGCTAAGGGGTTCAATTGCCTTGCTCACACTGCTCCTTACCAAAGTCATTGTGTAAATCAGCTCTTAAACCCTCCAGCGCATGCTTAGCTCCATAGCCAGCTGCTCAGCCCTCACACTAGCCCTTGTATCAATGTAGCACCGAAAGTTAAACAAACACGTGCATATTTAATATTTTAACATAGTTTAGGTCCGGTCCCCAGCCTTCTTCCGAACCCGTACTCAGGTTTAGATCGGGTTCAGTTCAGGATCAGAATTGATTCTGAACCTGACACCAGCAACTCTAGGCCAGCTGAGAGATTGGGTGAGAAACAACCACTCGCAGAGTGGAGAGCAGATGAGTGTCAGTCACTTGTGCCAATAGTAGGGAGAAGGCAACAAAGTTTGTGTCGAAGGGCAATTCCCGAGAAACCAGACAGGACTTTGGGTGGAAGGAAATAGGGGTCAATCATGGTCATCAGCAGAAGCGTGTTGGATATCTCCAGTCCATGCTCGCTTCCGGAGTGGTCCGATTTTTCGATTTTCTACCCACGTCCTGTTCTTCTTCCACCACCATTTACCATTTATTCTCTCGTCTCCGGAGTCAACTGATGTCGATATCTCTGCTGCATCGGTTCCGGCAAGCCTCCAGCTCGAGTCTACGATGTTGCCGGCCTAGTTTCACCCAAGGGGTACCCACCGGAGAATGCCGAGCCTGAGATATCGGCTAATAGGGTAGGGTGAGACTCCTATTATATTTGCCCAGCCGTCCTGACCCTCCAGTGGCTGAGCACGTGACACAGGCACGGTTTTTTGAGGGTCAGAACAGCTGGGCAAATGGGTAGGGCTTGAGCCAAAGCCCGGCGAAACCAAGCAAAAGCCGGGGTTTCCAACATGAGCAGCCCTGATTCCGTCATAGTGCTGTATGGTGCTGCATAGTGCCCATAGATAGTATGGGTCCTTTGTTACGTAGCGCTCCATAGTGCTACATCTCTCTCTTTATAAAATCGTCTTCTCTCTCTTTATAAAATCGTCTCTGTCTGTCCGAAGCCTTTTAAACTCCGATTTTGGGAGATCAGGCCCGGGGCTTTGGAAACGCTGGGGCCAGGCCTTGGGAAGCGCTCAATGAACGGCGCTTCCTCGGAATTTAAGCGCATGCGCGCCTATAAAAGTGTCCACAAGGCCAAACTCCGCTTTTCGCTCACCGTTAAACTTTCCGAGGCGCTAATTCAAGTGCCAAACCGGCGCCACTCATCGATACCACTGTACATCTCCTGTATATAGCAAATCTGGTCTCTCCGTTCGTCAGACTGATCTTATTATTTGTTTCCTTATGCAAACAGAGGGTTTTTACAAATTTCTGCGATCAACAAAGGGGGAGGGGGACCGCGGAGCGGTCCCCCGAGCGCTTGTAGTATTAAGTATTGACACTACCTGGGAAATCAGGGTTTGCTGATGAAGCCCAGCCAAGCCAGATCGATATCATTAGTTAGTAGATGAAAGGATTGGCGAGATCGAAATCTCTACCAATTCCGGCATTCTCGTGTCGTAAAACGAATCATACCATCGCCGAGCCCGCAACATGAAACGCCAAACTAACACCATTCGCAAGGCGCACGAGTCACACGAACTTGCGGACGAGCGGGCTCGGATCGAGCTTGAGATCCAGGCGATTTAAGAAGACAAATGAAATTAGGCGGCCCGCCTGAAGGATCTTCAAGCGCAAGTCGGCGACTTGGAAGGGCTCGAGGCCGTCAAAATCCACGAAGACCGTTTCTATTTTCCGCGTTCATTGTATAATCGCACGCTCTAAATTTATGGTCAGGATCAACTTCTGCGCCTTTCCGCAATGCGACCACCGCGGCGAACCCTCCTCTTCGGCCCTTAGCGTCAACCTCCGCCGCTTCAGCTTCAATGGGGGATTACATCCGACAGCGCAACTTGACACTTTGTTCAGCAGTTCATATGTCCCTTTCCTTCACTGCGTTCCGCTGCCACCTAGTCTTAGTTTGGCTAGCTGACTGGCTAGCTGATGGGGGGTCTGTGTTGTCCAAGCGTAGTCGACTATGCTTGGACTATGCAGACCTATAAAGACTCTGTGTAGTCGGCTACACAGACCTATGCAGACCTACGCAGACCCCCGATCATCTGGGCAGACCGAGCCTAGGAGGCAGCGGAACGTAGTGCTTACCCCCAATTTCAGGCCATATCTGGCTTCGATGCCCGACTTCGAGGGTTACGTCCAACCTTCTTCGAATGATTGCGAGGATTCGGGCCTCGACTTCAACTTAGATCTTCTCTTCGCCAACGAATACACTTCCATTCTTATCGATGTCGTCGGCTCTGGTAGCCACGACGATATGTTGTTTAATTTTAGGAGCTTGGACCTCAATTTGGGGCTGGACCTTCCTCTCCCCAGCTACTGCCCTTGCCCACACTCTCGCCACCTTCCACCACACCTGTTCCAGCGCCCACCCCCAGTTCCACAAAGCCGAAAAGGAAGCGCAAGTCGAACGAGGTTGATCCAGCCAATGTGATCCACACCGCGCGAGCACCTAAAGTGGCCAAGCGCGATGATGAGATCTAGAAAATTAGGTACGCTTTCACTCTTCATTTTTGGAGTCTCAGTTATGGACTATCACCGTAGAATACCAAACATTTTTTCTTTTCTACGTTTGTCCCCTCATAATTTGATACGGATTCCATCAATGTGCTCTAAAATCTCTACAAATAATGTTAGTTGGCTAAGATCCCCAAATGACTTGAACGCAGAAGACAACTAGTTAACTTCTAGCATCCGTAGTGTCGTCACCATCCAAAACCCTCGGCTTCTCAATTTCTTCTGTGCAGCAGTGTGCTGACCGTCGGTCTGTGGCGTAGCGCCAACTGTCTGTCTATATTCCCTGGATTCCCACCAAATGTTCGGAATCCTTCTTGCTGACCGTTTCTAATGAGAGTTGCGCCACGGGCCACAGGATCACATGGGAATTGGTCGACAATTACGGCGAGGATTCATGGCTGTGAATATCGTCTACGCGACATAGAACTTAGTCTACTTATTAGAATTGTCATACGTCAACTCTCCCGAAGAATGTCTTGGCACTGTCATTTTCGGCATGACCGACAGACTGTCTCCCTTGACCTCCACTCGGACGGTATCCCCGGGCTCACCCTGAATAGAGACATTGTTGCAAGGCGGCAACATAGAGCCACCGTCATGCTATAGCCTCGTTCTGGAATTTCTTCCGCAAGGCACCTTGTAAAATGGCATTCGACCTCACTCAGCCGTTGGAGGCTGAGATTTTCTCCCCGGCGACCCCCGCTCAGTATCATTGCTGCTGCGCTTTTGTTATGTACAAACCCCAAGAGTTAAATTGCGCTGTGATTGTCTGGAACTTTCTTTGATTTCATTTACTCCTGTTCTCTTTTGGCGGCTTTGGCCTTTCATAACGATCTTCTAAAATTCGCTTCTTTTTCGGCGGAACTTTGACAATAACCGACGTCCGGCTTGTCACCCAACAGGTATGACCAATCCCAGCTGATGCTTCCCAAGCATCATCGCAATATGTAGAGTTGTGGAAGTTGTGTAGAAGCTGATTTGTTCTGCGATGACTTAGTTTGGCCGACCATTAAGGATAACGAACTCAGGGCGGCGGCGTCAATAATAGGGGCAGTCAGAGTAACGTTTTAGAAGTCGTGTTTAGAGTCGTTTCTCGACTCGTTTCTGGAATTATTAAACAACGATTTAGTGTAGGAAATGGAGAAACTATAAACGATATACGATCCAGAAACACTGCAGAAACTCCTCCAGCGGTGTTTCTACAAGGCGTTTCTGAGCTGTCACTGAAATGAACGTGAGAAACGGCACAGAAACGCTTCCAGAAACTCCTATGGAATCGTTTCTCCCGCGTTTCTGACAAAAACAATTTACAGAAGCGCTTCAAAAACATCTTCGGAAACGACCCTGAAACTACCTCCTCTGACTGCCCCTAACCTGACAAATCGCTTTTCCGTCAGAGCCTCATATTGGCCACCGCGGTGCGTCAGCGGTTCATTGGACATCAGAAATATGGTATTCATGGAGTAGAGGATGAAGCCACTCCGTATTCTCCCTCATGTTCCCGGTTGCCAAGGTGATACATTTGCACACCGCTTCCTCGATCTTCCGCGCTTCCACTTGCTTCCGTTATGGAATGGAATCCCAGCTGGCCGGCATCGGGTAGTGGCCGATCCTCGGACCTAATGCTTCCTCATGCTCGGGAATGCTTTATATGAACGGTTTTGTGCCGCATCGCCTCGTCAGACGAGTTGATTCGTCCTATCTTGCCCTGCTACGCGTGTGCGCGCTGGTGCCGCCCCACTCGAGTTTAAGGCTGGTCCAATGATCAATCAACAGGAAGTAGATTGGAGCCAAGAGCTGTTCCTCTATTCCGTGGTCGTACGTGCTGTTCTGAAACGCGTGAATTCTTCTGACGATATCTTCGTCACTAGACCGAGTGGTTCCTCTATGGCGGGTTTCTCGCATACTTTCCATTTATAAATCTCGCTCAACGAACCTGCAGGCATATATGTCGTCCTGTTCTATTCTTGCATGAAAACTCTGAGCCATTGTCGTATTCGCCACAGAGTTGCACTTTACCTTGCCATTTCTGTCATCTTCCTACTTTGTACAGTACATTGGGCCCTCCAACTTGTTAATGCAGGGGAACTATTAACAGTTCTCGAACGAGACGCTCACGTCAAGGGGTCAACGGTGGACGTCAGTGCGTTGATGAGACGGAGGAACCAAATCAATATTGTCATGGGCGCCGTATATGTCACCAGCAAGTGAGTGTATTTAATTGCTTGACGAGGATCCACCACTAACGGCGTCAAGTTTGATTGCAGACGGAATTTTTGTTAGTTGCCATTGTTCTGCTGAATCGAATCAACTAACGTCTGCACAGATCTATCGCTGTTATTGTATCTGGGATTTCCGCCAGAGAATTATTGCCGCGCCCATGATTCTCCTCATTGCAACTGGCTGTGAGTGCTTCACTACGCAACGGGGAAATTAGAATGACATACTTTCTGAAGGTCTTGGATACACCACTGTCATTGCGTCCGCGCTCGACGGCTTTTCCGAATTCTTTTTCGTCAACTGGCTCTTCCCTCTGGAAATTATTTTCTCGGTTTCGACCAATGTGCTGTTGATGTTCTTGACCGGTAACTCTTGGGCAACATTATTGGCCACCGGTTATGCTTACAAGCTTCAGCTGGTCGTATCTGGTGGATTTCACGTGGCGCGAGCGCAAAACTGGGTCCAGATGTGGGGAAGCGGTGCAAAACCGCCATCGCCATGATGTCAATTGGCTTCCTTCAACCTGATTTCAATCAGTACTTATCTGCGTATGAAGATTGGAATCCGGAGCGCTCTACTGCACGCCCGGAATACTGTACCTCATCTTCCTTAGTATCCGGCCCTCATCGACGGTGCGTCGAGCCATGCCCGCGAAAATAATTAAAAAATCAAAATCAATTATAGCAAGTGATATTCGCGGCGCTGGCCCAAATAGTGGTGAGTTAAATCATGCGCCCTCGTTATATCGCCGCAGTGAGTTAATTATTTGGCGAGGGAATTGCCCCCACAATTATGGTGGTACGAGTTGGACTGGGAAAGAGCGTCGACAGTGTGGAGAATTTCTGCGCAGGGCAGTGTCGTGCCTGACCCAGACTAATGCAACGGACAGAAGGACCAGTACATTTTTCTAGGCACCGCAGAACCTTGTATAAATATTAACTTTCATTCGACACGGACTCTTATCAATCATCATTAAACTCTTGCCGGCAACAACTTGGTCCAAAGAATGATTAAGCCTTAATAACTTTAATTAGATCCTTCTTCGTCTTGGGCTCCCTGGAGCATAGTAAGCGGGTTTTAATGGAACCAGTGAGGCTCCATACAAATCTTCGGCGGTATACCAGCGTTCAGTCGATGACATGGGAGAGGAAGGGGTGAAAGAAAAGTGAGACCATTGAGGCTCCTGACCACCATTGATTGAACATGTTTGATCAGGGTTGTGCATCTCAATCGGCGGATTCAAGATGTTCAATCGAATATTCTCGCCGCGGTTGATTGAACATGTTCTCTACGGATGATTGAACATGCTCAATCACGGATGTTTGATTGCGATGTTCAATCACCGGCAATTAAACATGTGTCTTGTTCCGGTGGTTGTATGCTCTATTGTACACAACGCATTATGCGGCACTCCCTTTTTGGCGGGCCGGGGTCACGTCGGGGTAACCCGGAAGGCACCGCGGTGGTCACCACACTCAAGTTATATATACTCACGGTTCACGTTTCGGAGCGCCCCTCCGCCCTTGTCCGTGTGACGACATTTGGGTGGGTTTGAGCAAAGGTGGATTCCTCTACGCACCGTCGCGCATGAGCCATCAGGTTCTGCTGACTCGGAGGCCAATGACCGGGAAGATTTCCTGCACTGAGGCAGAGCTTCTGACTGAGTAGAATTTTCGTCGTCTTGCTCACCAATCGCCAACGCGCTGCAATCCAGTCCAGGGTTGAAAGACAACAGCTGGTCCGTGGTGAGTCCTGCGGCCTGCGCGATTGAGAAGCAGGTGCTGCCTGAAGTTGCGGTTGCGAAACTGCAACAAACGAACGTCATGATTACGTTCCGCCCCAGCAGTTCAGCAGGCCAACTCCGGCGGCCAGGGTCAGCCTAGCATACCACACAACCACGCACGCAAGTGCGGCAAAAAATGTTTCATGTGAGCGATACTTGAGCGGAAAGGTTGGGCAACGCGCTGGCTTCCCCCAAAAGAGATAAAAGGGAGCACAGGGTGCCGTGTCAACTCCATTGAGGCTCTTGATGTCAAGATCGCCCATTATATTCCTGAACATTGTGTCCGCAGAAGGCCCAACGACGCTAGGTAAAATGCCCTGTCGGATCCTGGCGACCCATCCTTGGGATGAATTTTGACAACTGTGATACAAACGTGGCTTTTTCGGATGTGTCGCGCCTAAATGCTGTTGGATCTGAATCCTCTAGAATGAACTTGTCATTTGTAATGAAAGTCCCGCGCCGTGTGGGACTGGGTTCCCAGGAGTGCGAGGAACCCCCGTCATCCTTTGCGTAGACTGCGCAGCGAGCTGTTATGCGTCCGCATATCTGTGGTATTCATGCATATCTCACAGAAGGCGGATGCTGTTGAACAGGTTCGTGCGGATAGTGACTCACGAGCGCGCCTAAAAGCCATCTGGTGCCGCGAGTCAATAGAATTGCGGGACACAACTCTATCACTTGCCAGCAAGAATAACATGGATTGCATGTTCCCAACTCTGAGGCCGAGAGGGCACAGGCCCCAGCGGGGATGTATGTTCGGAGGATCATGGTCGCGTGAAACGATGCATCGCGCTGAACCTAGAAATAAAGCATGATCAGAACTGCCGTACATTGGAAGTTAAGTCGCCGTTCGGATCTCTTCGGGTCGGATTCCAGTAGTTGTTAGAGGGCAGAGATGGATGATCGCAGACGATGGAGAGGAAGCGGAACCCATTCGGTGATTGAATCCCACCAAAGTTAGGATGCGGGAATGTCCGAAACTAGTTGGGTACTCCTAGCATGAGGGATACAACCTCGAAGATCGCAGATAAGTTCTAGACATGAACGCAACGAGGCCTTCCTTGGCCACAGGCAGTGGCGTTCGACCGGTAGCCGTTGCTTCTAGTGAGGTGAGTACGGTAGGCGAGAGCTACGCGGTTCGATTAAAATCAAGAACCGCGGTTTGGCTATGATGTACGTGATACCTGGCTCCTTACAATACTCACGCCTACTCACGCTCACCTCTTGACATTCACCACCATGAAGCCGCCGCCGCCGTTGCCTCCAGGCTCCCGTCCATCGCGCTGCCTCCCGCTCATTGCGGCGCCTCCCGCCCATCGTGCCGTGTCCTGCCCGTCCCCGTCTTCCACCACTCTGGCGCAATCACGACTTTGGCAAGCGTCGATTCCGTGCGCGGCAAACTCGCGGGTACCTTTGTGAACACGTTCGTTAATGCTGGGTTCGGCAACGAAAAACTGGTGGTCGAAGCTGAGGTGGGCAACAGCTGGGTATACAAGAACAAGTGGCACGGTGCGCTACCCCTACTCAGGCTCCTCTGCATTTTATTAATCTCGATGTCCAGGCATGATGAGCACGACTGCATCGCTCGGCCTCAGTCTCCTATGGGACACCGATCTCGGTCTCAGCCAGGTCAACAAGTACACCTACTTGTCCGAGGAGTACATCAAGGCTGGCGCTCTCCTTGCTACAGGCATCCTGAACAGCGGTGTATGCACGGAGGCGGACGTCGCCAAGGGCATCATCGGCGAGTACGGTGACAGCAAGTCAGTGCGGCTGAAGACTAGCGCCATCATGGGCCTTGCGCTTGCGTACGCGGGCTCGCACTGCGAGGACCTTCTGCGGCTCCTCGTCCTGCCCATTTCCGATGATGGGGTGACGATGGAGATTGCTATCCTTGCGACGCTCACCCTCGGGCTCATCTTCGTCGGGAGTGAGAACGGCGAGAACTGGTACGATCCTGCAGACGCTTATGGAGAAGGCGGAGAGGAACGATGCTGGGCTCGATGCAAAGTGGGCAAGGTTCATGGTATTGGGTCTGGGGCTTCTGTGTCTCGGTAAGTTTGTTATTCTTGCGTAGACCTTACTGGACGGTCGCTGGTGCTGCTGCGGATAGGCTTGCAAGCACGTCGGACACCACCATCGAGACGCTCAAGGCGATTGAGCACCCCATCTCCGTTGTCGAGGCGTGCGCATTCGTGGGGACCGGCAATGTGCTGAAGGTACAGGCGATGCTGCATCACTGTGACGAGCACATTTACATGAAGGAGAAGGAGGCGTTGGACAAGGACAAAGACAAGGAGGAGGAAAAGAAGGACGAGCCTGCGGACGGAGCAACCAAAAAGGAGGCCAAGCCGGACGTCAAGTCCAGCGATACCTTCCAGTCTTTCACCGTCATCGCCGTCGTTTTGATTCCGATGGGCGAGGATGTTGGAGCGGAGATGTCATTATGACAATTCCACTACCTCGTAAGCTTCTTCCTTGTGACGCCTTGTTCGTGAGCTGATTTATCTTTTCAGATGCACTACGGCGAGCCCATCATCCGGAAATCTGTGCCGCTGGCCATCGGCCTCGTCAGTATCTCCAGTCCCCAACTACCCATCCTCGACACGCTGTCCAAATACAGTCACGACAATGACCTGGCAGTCGCGTTCAACGTTATACTTGCCATGGGTCTCGTCGGCGCCATAACCAACAACGCTCGGCTCGCACAGATGTTGCGCCAGCTTGCGGGATACTATTACAAAGAGCCTGACTGCCTCTTTATGGTACGGGTTGCGCAGAGGCTGGTCCATATGAGCAAGAGCACGATTGGGCTGAACCCCTTCTTCTCCGACCGGAGCATCATGAATCGGCCAGCAATGGCGGGCTTGTTGGCGACGCTTACGGTGTTTACCGATGTGAAGCATTGTGAGTGGTGGCCATTCCTATGATTGTTCTTAAGCTGACTTGGTAGTCATTCTCAACAAGTACCACTGTATGATGTACCGCCATGTACCCCCGCTTCTTGATCACTGTCAATGAGGAGCTGAACAGCATGCCGGTCACCGTGCACGTTGGACAGGTAAGCGGATAGCGTTGGCTCCTTCCTTGTAGAGTCCGCAAAAAGTAACTTGGGGCTGTTAACTTGAACTTTGATGGCCGCTTCCCTTCGCGGGGCTAACTTTACTTCACTTTACTTTACTTGACATCCCTTTTCCCACGCTTGGCGAATCTAACTTTACTTACACGGCTCACGAAGAACTGTCCTAATGTGGCAAGGGACCATCACTGGTGTATTAGTTGGGCTTCTGACTTCTATTAATTGCCATTAAAATACATTTATGCACCCTGTGCGCTGCCGTCAGGGTCTGAATATTGCATGTGTTACGTGCACTTCAATTTATGTATCCAAGGAGCCAAGATTACGAACCTGCCCCAGTCCAAGATGTCCTGAATTGGGAATGATCTCTGGGGTGCCCGTTGTACGAGTCCAGTTTATATATCTACATATTCATTTTCAATTTAGACATGATTTCGAACAGCACGCAATCCTCGGATTGCAGCGGGGAAGTCTGGCCTGTAATCTGAGATCCCTTCCCTGCTTGCTCATACTTGCACTTACTTCTTACAACTTAGCTTCGCTCGACCTTCATGTGCTTCCCGATACTTCAAGTTACTTGGAAGCAACTTGGACTTACTTTGCTTTACTTTCGGATGCTTCAAGTTACTTAGCCAGCCAAGGTGGATCATCTCAAGTAACTTGTCACCCAAGTACCAAGTTCGCCGTGGCCAAATCCAAGTAACTTGTATTTCATTTGACTTTACTATCCCAGTACTTCAAATTGTTTGCCGTTCACTTTACTTCCCGTTACTTTAAGTTATTTGGCCAGCCAAGGTCAATCCCAGATAACCTGACGTGCCAGGAAGCAAATTTGTTCGTCCTTTAGCTTGGGACTGTACATATAAGTAACTCACACTCCTTTGGTTTACTTGGTCAGCAAAGGTCAGTTATCACAGCTTACTTGTCCCTCAGTACCACCCAGGCCATACTACATCCAATAGCTTATAT
Organism: Mycena capillaripes; assembly: GCA_029204075.1. Classification (NCBI taxonomy): domain Eukaryota; kingdom Fungi; phylum Basidiomycota; class Agaricomycetes; order Agaricales; family Mycenaceae; genus Mycena; species Mycena capillaripes. The sequence continues at coordinate 4,102,352 of JARHKZ010000003.1, read as the reverse complement.
ATTTAAACTCAGTTCACTGTGTGTTCAGGTACTTAATTTCGTTCGCCGGCTAGGATGAATCGTCTCAAAAAAGTTGGGGGAAAGCACCAAGGTCGCTTATCTTTGGGCTGCAAGTAATTTTAGAGCAAGAAAAATAGGCTAGAATACCGGAGGATCAAGACGTAGAGGACACAGTTTATGGGCATCCGTTTGACTTCCGTTTGACTACGTGGACGGTCCAAGATATTGAACAGTCTTCAAAATCATATATGGCAAATTCAAGAAGCATCACGATATAATGAAGCACAAAAACTTCTGCACTACGTAGCATGCAGACTTTCATTGGGCTTTCTGTAATTCCTAGCACTGCGTTTCAGCTTTGGCCCGTCACTAGTCACCGGTTTGACGATATGTCGAGGTCGCCCTGCACCCACATACTTTGCTCTTCGATTGCCCGTCTCATCGGTGAGTAGGTTCGTTTTTTCAACCAGCTCTTCAAGCCTCATCTAGCGAGCTGGACGCGATCCATATCTCGATATCGGGAATTGAATCGACCGGCTGGTCCGAAATCCCGGCAATGTTCCATGCTATCCAGAGGTAATCTGGTCCCCGAACATCAGAAGCATTGGCGAAAGCTGGGATGCAGACATTTGCAGCTTTGGCAGTGCGAGTGCCGATCTTACACCACTCTAAGGTGTATCATCCTCCGTGGGAGTTTCGTCACTCTGTAAAACGATTTCCAGTACTGTCAGATTCCAGACGACCTTTCCCTTTTTCGCATCGGAAAAGGGATCATCGGCCGCTATTTCTCCCAGCTCCTTTTGTCAAAGACACGAGTGAGGAAGTAGATCTGAGTGTCATTGATGAAGATGAGCGGCCTAAATAAATATGAGAGATGATGAGCTGAAAGAGGATCGGCGCAAGTGTGATGAACCGACGTGCAACTGAATGGCCTTCAAGACATAATCCGTATGCGTTTCAATCAAGGATGCATCGCTGGGCAGAATCTGAGTGCCGAAAAATCTGCAAGAAATAAATTGCATGTTTCTCCTGCTTTCATTCCCCAGCGCAGCGGCGCTCTCCATCCACCGGTCGTAGTTGGGCCCGATTGGGTGGCTGACAGTGCCAGCGATGATACCAATCACGGACTTGCAGGCGCACAAAAGCACTCGGGAAAGCTCTGAATTGATGTAACCATGCAACTCCTTCAAGCAATGGCTCCTCGGCTGCGCTAATTCTCCAGATATCCATCCTCCATTTGTTTATACTCTGCTCTTCCTTTGGGGTTAACCCTTCATTCCGCGCTTGTGGTGCTTTTCAACACAGTCTTTTCATTTGCGCCGGAGCAGCTGACCCGGTGCTCAATTCAGGCAGAAATCCTGCTGCGCATGGCACGTTTGTCCCTCTGCCATATGAACCTTCAGTTTCCTACCTTCCATCCGAGCATCCTTTCAGCCGCCCTTTCACCTGCTGCTAGCTTCGATCCCTTCGAGATTGTCCTCCAATTCTGAACCAATGGTCCTGCCTCTGCCACATTCAAGTTATGGAGTCTCCTCAATGTGTTTATGTTATGCTAGAAAACCATTGAATTGCCTCCTAAATTGCTGGGTCTGCTGAGAGTCTGGGGCTGCGCAATTTCCTCGCATGGAAGGATTCTTCTGGTTCTCTACTGCACCATGACTCTTTGTAGGAAATTTCTCGGTGCCTGAGATCGTGACAGCGTCTTTCCCTGCCTCAGCGACTAAAGACGTTTCCCGTCCCCAAAGGGATGATTTTCCTCTCGGTCCGCGGCCCCTCTGATCAGACTATACTGTAGAGCCTCGTATCAGCGGCTCTTGGAGCGATAATCGTGTGTGTGGGTCTGGCTTAGATGCTGGCATGGCAATAGTTGGCTGAACATGATTTCCAGGTGGCCAAAGAGGACGCTCCGCGTTGCACCTGGTACTTGGTGTCGCTGAGGCCGTAGATGCGCCGGGATCCTTGGTGCGCCGCTGTGAAATAAAAATGGACAGGGACGTTGAATAATTAATTCACGGCTGATTAGACCGGCACAGCTGCAACCACAAATGGACGATTGCCGACCGACCGGTGCAGGAAAAAGGATTCAGGCATTGTCGACATCTACAACTCAAAATTCACTCGAAATGCTGTTTACTTGTTTCATGCCAAGTTAGATCAATGCGATCAGTGAAAGTAACTTATGCGATCAGATGGCAAGTTTCTTTCGCCCCACTGGTGCATAAAAGGCTTGATATGGGATCATAATTGTCTGAAAGTAGTTACTCATGTACCTATAGCCAGTTGAATGTGATTTATAGGCCAGATGCAGATGGAAATGGTTCAAGTTAGCCGCAAGTTAACAGAAGTTAAAGTACGGGTAAGTTACTTCAAGTTACTTTTTGTACTTTACTTGTACTTTCACTTTACTTAACTTGTGAAAGTCACTTCCCCTGCCAAAAGTAAAGTAAAGTAAGTTCTGGCAGGGGAAGTTAGTTTCACCAAGTAACTTTATGAAGCATCTTCCTTGTACCATAAATAACTCGCGCTTCGTCAGGCGCTCGATGTCGTGGGGCACTGGGAAGCCGGAGACAATCTCAGGGTTCCAGACCCATCAGACGCCTGTGCGGCTGGTGACGACTGAGCGGGCGGAACTAGCAACGGAACTGGCGAGGGAAGAGTTCATTCCCTTTGGTCATGTCCTTGAGAGCCTTGTGATCCTGCAAAAAAAAAAATTGGATGGGAGAAGGAGAAAAAGATGTGATGTGGTGTTGCCGTAGATCCATGTCGGATGTTGCTGAGTGGAATATAAAAGTTACTATTCCCTGCCGAGCTTATTATTGTTCATTACAACCTTTCAGTCAAATCTTTAGCAATGATAAGATGTATGTTATTGCTATATACAACTGGGAATAAATTGCAAGTGAACTCTAGGAGTGAACTTGGAGCGGTTCGCCATCTCCGTCTGAATCACCATCAGAAAACTCCCTATCCAAGTTTTCATCCTCCTCTCCATCCTTTGGCATGACGAGCGGATAAGAAGTGTCCAAGGACAGGGAACGACACAAATCCGTACAGTTGTGATCATTAACAAATGTCTCGATGCCTTCCCATCCAAAGTCCCCCACTCCCGAGTCCCTGGAGCAATAAAATGAATACAAGAAGAAAAAGGTATTGATCAATGCAGTGTGCGTCATTAAATCGAACAGGATGAGACCACCATTGTTTTGGACGAGGCAGGGCGTCCCTGAAAGGATAGATTAGCGATTTGAAAGCACACTATGCAAAGATTACCTTGTAAGTCCGCAACGACAAGTGTGCGCTTGCTGTAACCAAAGACAAAATGAGCAAATGCAGAAATTGTTGCGCTACGAAGATCTTTGCGATGCGAGTGATGGACCAAAGTGCCACTAAATTTTATCACAGTGCTGGGGCGCTTCCTCTCCACCAACCAAGTCAAACCGTCGTCATTTTCAGTTATCAAATGCACTCCTGAGGCAATAGATGGACGGTCAATCTCGACAGCAAGAAATGCATCTGCGAAAGCAATATCTGTCAAACCGTTAGCAAAGAACTGCACAATGTTTTTGAACCTCACTTGTGTCAACCCTGGTATCTTTACGGCTTTTACAGTGACGGTAGAAGGCATTGAGCATCCATTTGCCGATTCCAAGCCTTTGAATTTCGCCCTCAATTTCAATCCGGTTGGCTTCAACTGACACTTCGACCTCCGAGTCGACAGCAAAGTCATTTTCGGTCACAGGAAGCTTGACGAAACACTTCGCTACATACTGATCGCCGTTGTCAAGAATAAGCTATTAGAATTTAGATGTTGTTATTAAGAAAGATTGAAAACTACCCACATCAAAAGCTTGTTTCATGGTACCACTGCTAAAGGGCTTGTCGAAGATATGTCCATGGAAAATTTCACCGGTATCAATGAGTGTAGGGTTTCCAGTCTGAACAGCGGTAATGCACGTAATTTTCTTGAAGGTGATTGGGCTCTGAGTCTGGACTGCAGCGCGACCAGTTCGTCCTGAGAGAGAGAACTCCGAGCTCAGCACTAATCAGAAAGCTCAGAGCTATCAAGGAAATTTAATATAAAGAAATCTCACCTCCACTGCCTGCCGACGCACGAATTTGTTTGTTCTTCGGAGCCGTGAGGTTCTTTGAGGACTCTGTGCGGCCTCTCTTGTGGCCCGTAACTTCATTCGTTTTGGAGGAATAAATCTGAGGGCCCGAGGGGAGATTTCTTGATTTTCAATTGCCTCTTTACGCTGTAACCACTGGTATGCATTTATACTCAGAAATAATCACGAATGATTAGTAAAGGCAGCCTACCGCATCATAGTGTATATATAGTTCGAGACAAATGAACGGTGAATTTTTTGCTGTCTTCAAGAAATGTTTCCACTTTTTCGGGACCGAGTCGTGAAGATAGATCGGTGCATTTGATGGAGTACTGTGATATGTGTAGAAATCTCCCAACGTCATGGTAGAGGTATTGCGATCCAAAAGACGATTGTCAGACCAACGAAATGAAGTTTCATCGCTGAAAAAATCAATTTTAGACTTCACTTCTTGGATGTGAGGTCACTTACTCTTCAAGAGGAACCAGCGTCTGTTGTGTCCACTCAATATTCACAGCTTGTACAATATCGGATTTTATATCTACACATACATCTAAGACGCCACTGGAACAATCACCCCGATTCAACTTACCATTCAAGAAGAGGTTAGCCGACCACTTTTTCGATGCGCTACCAAGTCTAGCATCAAGCTTTGAATTTTTGCTTGACCGCACCTGGAGGAAATTCAAAGTCAACTGGGTCTTCGCACGAATCACAAATCATCTACCTCCCAGCAAACCATGATTAGTGTATCACCCGGAAGTCCACCACCATTTTCATGAGCAAGAAGTGTGTTGGTGGTCAAATGTGTGCCCGGCACAGGGTTTTTTGAGTTTGCATTCATAGGTGGAAGCTTAAGACGTTGACGGGTTGCATCCAGCCGAGCTTTGTCGGCTTCGTTGGCAGCGTTCGCCACAATTGATGGTCCAAGAGGTCCCAACCCGCTCACAACTGATCCCGACTCGGAAGCTACCGAAGATCCTACAGCTGAATTGAATTCAAGGCATGTCCAAAAAAGCGGTGATATCAACGAACACTTACGATGAGCCACAAGTTTACAGGTTGCTGTTCCACAGATTTGAATTGAACCAAAGGCTGGAGCAGCCATATTGCGCCGAGTAATACCGCATAACAAGCACTGTGGCCAAGACTAAATTACAACAAGTGAGAGATAGAAAAATATGTGAAAGATCCAGAGACACAGACCGAAATTTCCTGATACTCCTTCGAATCTCGAGCATGATCGTGAAGCTTGACGCATTTTGCACAGGATCCGCTTGCTTGGCGAAGTGGAAAGCACTTCCCACAGTCATCGCACTCCTTTCCGGTGTCTGGCTCAGAGTCAGGCATGACAACTGAGTGAAATAAAAAGAGCAGATGATGCTATTGCAAAGAATGTGCGCGAAAACAAGTTGGTGATGTTCTGTTGAAATGACTCGGATTCAGTGTTTCTTTTTTTAAAGAAATTGCGGTACCGCAAGAGCCTGCTAGAATGTTCTTTTTATATTTAAAAAGCGCAAAGAGTCATTCCGGCTTCGAGTTCTAATTTTGGCGCGTTTGGGACGTCCGTACCTTTGGCAGAACCAACACTATGCCCAATCCAACCGGAAAAAATGGTGCAGGAGAAAAGAACTGTAAGAGTAGCAGCTATAGTTGTAACACTCACCTGAGGCATTGTAGATCCTCCCGATGAAGTTCTCCGAGAAACTCTTCTGGGGTATGTTCGTCTGGGTCATACACAAGCACAGAAGGTGGTCCGGCTCGTCAAGGACCACAACCTATCTATTGGGTTAGGTCAATGTAATATAACTCACTATGTTGATGCTAGGACGACCAAGTTAAATGAAATCGAAACTCAACTCAAAATACCTTCTGTCCGTAAAAATCCAGCACCACGAGAAGTTGCGGCACAAGCTGTGGCCGATGAACTGGACAAAGACGTTCTACAAAACAATGGCCCCAATTTTATCAAGTCTAAATTGAAGGACAAATTGGTGATGGTCAAACGGTGAGTCGTCTTGCAGTGAGAAGCCAGTCTTGATTCTGACGTGAGCTTCTTGAACAGAGACGATATCAGGCAACTCATGCGTGAATGGCAGCCTCTAGGGGCAGAAAACCGTTATCCAGGGCACAAGAAAAAGAAAATCTATCGGCATCCTCTCCCAGCTTTGGGGCCATTTCATGAGGTCTCTTCCGATGGACATGAAAAGCTTGGCAAACAAGCACTCAAGATGGGTGATGTCGGGCTGCCAATTTATGGATGGAAGGATAAATGGACCACATATCTGCTGAAGCTTGCCGTTATTCCTAACTGTCGAACCAATGCTGCCATTGGACACCTGTTTTTGGATTTTCTCGAAGAGATTGAAGGTTCGTCCACATATTCTGGTGCGCCAGCTAATGATAATGATATTCTCCGGCAGGAATTCCGCTACAAACCACAACAGATAAGGGATCAGAAATAGGCTGGTTAAAGGCGATGCAGACTGCCTTACGGTGCGCTTCTTCTCAACTGGGTTCTGATTCGGTGACTAATCCCATAGTACAAGCGAGCAACATGCACCGGACATCGATCTCGCTGTTTATCCGGCACACCAGTCCGTTAAAAGCGTCCACAATACCATTAGTGAGGCGTTTTGGCGATGGCTGAGGGAAAAACTGGGAGGAAATCTGCGAGATCACATCTTGCGTGGCAAGACAGAGCGTATCTTCGATCCTAAAGTTGCTTTTCATTGGTTTGTCCCCCTCAAACCACATTTTTTGTGTGATGCTGACCGAATTGAGGACAGTGACCTGTTCAATTGGATTTTTCCACCGTTGGTCCAAGCCGAACTAGATGCATTCCGTATCTATTGGAACCAGCACCGGGTGCGAAGCCAGCCGAACAAGAACATGCCTTCCGGACATGTTCCGGCTGAAATTTTGGAGCATCCCGAATTGTTCGGGGGAATAAACTGCTTGATTAAGGTACCGAAAGAGACCCTGGCGGATCTACGGGTATTCTTGACGGAAGAAGTGGGGCCAAGGAGCGAGCACCTGCAATGGGTAGATGATGAATTCGCTGCTATTGCAGAAGCTGTTCACGAGTCGATTGGTTCTCCGCACATCACACTTACAAACAGCTGGGAAATGTTTAGACAAATGTCGGTAGGTATCGAGAATCTCGGAAGAAATGAAGCTTAACTTCGGACAATACACATCTGGACTCAGGAAAATGTGAAATGAGTTGGTTGATGCAAAGGTGGCACAACAGTCGCGCCAGGCCCAGCAAATCCCAAGAATTTGGCTCTTTCCGTACGTGGTTTTTTTTGACGCGGATCCGTACGCACTGGGATCGGGTGAGCTGTTTTTCTGCGCCGTCCATCAGCGCTAGGTTCGGACCTCCGAGCATGAGAGGCCCCATCTCGGCGTCGATTCGCAAAAAAACATGTGGTTAGACTGCGCTGGGGACGCAATAATCGAGGTTTGCGGCTGAAACGTCCGCATATGGATCGGACTTCGTGGCCAAAGGCTCAGTAATTCGGATCGGACTTCGCGGTTTTTTTGTGCAAAAGTGTCCGCCTTCTGATTGGACCTGGAGGCCATTTTTTGGTCCAATCCGTCCGCATCAGAATCGGACATACAACCGTGTATGCCCTGGGCCAGTCGCGCCTTCATCAAATTTCCATGTGACATGTAGTCAGGTAGAGCTACCGCAGATACATGGGGAGAAAGAAAGTAATCAATCCCCTCCCCACAACTACGGCCTTCCCCTGGTGTTCGGTGTAACACGTACTAATCCAGAGGGGGCAAGATCAACAGGAGTGACGGCTGACCGTATCGCTGAACTGGGCAAAGAAGGGATAATTTTCCAAGGGCCTTATATATGCTCAAACCAGCCCCGTTTGGTCCGGCGGGTTCGCCTTCAGCTACTTCGCCGCGGAGAGCACATACTTTGTTGAGGAGAGTACAGGGCACCAGTTCGGCATGGCCACCCTCTCGAGCCAATACGACCGTGACGACGAATGCGAACTTTGATCGGGAGAAGATCACGACGGGGTGGGATTTCGTAGAAGCCGGTCAGCATAGGTCAGCATCTGATCGGGAGAACATTATAGGCGGCGGCAATCATTGACGTGGTATTCTGCTGGTGCTCGCGTCCAAGAAATCCGCCTTATCCTGCCCCTCAGGCACGACCTCCTCGCGATGAGATGGCAATGACCGTGTCAAACAGCCCGAGATACGAAAATGCAATATCCCGGCGAACCCCTTGTAAGGACCTCCGATTATCCCTTTTAAGCCGAGGTCCGGGCGCGGACAAAAAATTGGGATTTTCGACCCGAAACCTAAGTCCAGCACGGACAAAAATGAGGTCTTTTGACTTGAAATGCTAGTCAGGCGCGGACAAAAATGACTTGCTTCAGTAGATTTTGAGAGGCAAAAATCATTTACATACCCACTTTTCCACCGAAATCCCCTTAAACGTCGCTTGGGGTGCCGTATCGGGCTCAAAACATCGAAAACCGGTACCTGAGCAAAAAATCGTGATTTTTGTGACCGTGGGAGCGGAAAATTACCTCTTTTGGGGCATTTACGGCATTCTCGGCTAGGTCTGGTGCGGACAAAAACGACCCAATTCCAGCCAAAACCTGCGCGGACAAAAATGGCCGATTGGGATTTTTTTCGACCTAGCCTCGAAAGGGATAATCGGAGGTCCTCCCTTGTACCGATTGCATCGTTAGGCCGACTTTCTCACCAGTCTGGACTGGGAGTCCTAAATCTGGTGCGCATATCGACCCGGTAGGAAGAGAAAGTAGAGAAGTTCTTCTTGAGAGCACTCAAAAAAAAAAAAACGTCTTTCGGGATCTTCCGTAATGTCGAAGATGTCAATGGTCGAAGGAGCCATTCAATTTCGGAAAACAACAAGTCCGAAGGCACACTTTATTTTTCAACCACTTTCATCCTGGGTTCCTGTGATAAACAATTTTTTGATGGCATCAACCCTAGAAAGTCGGGTTTTTTTTTATACCCTAAATATTATGATTCCGATCGGTCCAAAAGCGGAGAAGAGATAACTAGTGCAATGCCGAAGGCGGCAAAAATTAACCGTTCTTTAACGAGATCCTGCGAAACCTGTGCCAACTCCCCATGTAGGTTCATCTCCGTTTTGCATCGTCTCCCGCTCTTCTTCTCTCGTCGTTCAAGAATGAACTCCCTTGCTCCATTTGTATGGGCACAGAACATTTTTTCCATCACTGCGGCCTACAGAAACTTCGCCGCAACTGCAAAGGACTCCGCTGAAAATATCAACCATGGTACGAGGGCAGACTGGCCCCATTTTAGTCGTCATCTTGCAGTGCAATCCGTAGGTACTGTGCTGCGGATTTTCATTAAAGACCCCTGTCTCGCTGAACAGCTGACCTACGCGCAGTTCTTTGCGCACAGGCCGCAGTTCATCGCAGTTGTTGCTGCGTGTGTTTATCGTGCCGGCGCCACGTAGTACTCCCGGAGATTCTCGATATAAAAGGCCCATTTCTGTTCGTTCAGACCAGAAATCTGTCGCGCACTTTCTCCTCCTCAAATTTACGAAAATCACAACGTTCTTTTCTCTTGGGATCAGATCAAAACTGCTCTGGCAACAGTTGACTTTCTTCGCTCTGGGTGTCACATCAACACTTCTGTCTAGGGTATTTCTGTGCCAGTAATCGATGTCAATTCTTTCTCCCTCGTCAGATCCCTCTCACCAAAATGCAATTGACTGGGACTCGGATTCAACAGTTGGTGATCTCAAAGACTCCCGTGGCTATTGTCACTTCTCTTTCAACATGGTTTTACAACCGGTTCCGAGTTGCATTTTGATTCTGCATACAAATTTTGTACCACTCCTTGCAGCACTATGAAAGTATTCTTTTTGTTCGATTAAATGAGCCGAAAATAAGATTTTCTACCCTGTGAATAAAAACCTGGACTACCGGAGCGAAGCGGAGGTCTGTCTTGTAAACGCTAAGCTGGTGCTGAGAATAGCGGGAAAATGTCGGTCGATCCAAGCTCCCGGATACAAACAACGATAAGCAGAATTTTAAAAGCTACAATTAATTTTATAAAGAGAGAGATACTGCGCCTGCAGCAACCCCCTCTTGTCTTTCGGCAACCGAAACATTTCTCCCGAATCTCTATTGAGGCAGCCCCCTATGTGAAGGCGGCTGTACGGCGGCCGAAGACGAGCCAAACACAGACTTCTCGGAAAATCGCGGAGGCATTCCAGGTTGGTGGGATTGGAAGAGCAACAGATCAACTTGAGTCCACCGACTCCATATACATCTTTTTCGAACATCAGGTGAGTGATAGTGATAGTGGTAGTGATTAACCGTTCTTTAACGAAATGCCTCGCGATTCTTTGGACATGTTTGTACTTTTCTCCATTGATACGAAGTCCTTTCATCCTTCTCTCAGAATCCTCTGTCCACCATCCACGCCTTTCTTCTTTCGTTCTTCTAATTTCCCCGCGAGAACACCACGTGGCTCAACAGCTGACCCACGCGCAGTTATTTCTCGACACAACACAGCTTATCGCAGCTGCTGCTCCCTACGGCGCAGCACTGACCCAGCTAAAACCGCTGCGTGGTTCCAGTGGCATCGTGCCGGGCCCACGCAATCCCGCCTAAGATTATCTATAAAACGGAGCTCTTCCAAAGCGTTCCGACTGGTCATCCTTTGTCCATCTCTCTCCTTCTGGCATCTACTGGAACTGCGAGTCTGCGAGATTATTCTGGGATTTGGCACTACTTCTGCCTGCTGTTCTGCCGCCCCTCTGTTTCAAATAAAAGCTGCCTTGGTCCAATGCTCAGATCGTCGCAGCAAATTTTCTGGTCAGCAATTTGGTTCAAACAATTTGGTTCAAACGTCACCCATCCGAGTACGCGTTCAATCTCTGGTTCTCGTTTGACAAACTATCCTTCAATTCATTGCGGTGGAATTGCTAACGTTGTAGCATTAAAGTGAGTGCGCTACGCCTCTGGACGCGTCTAATGACCACAGAGTCTACGCACAGACGTTTCGGTTTCCCGCGAGTCGGTCGCCGCGTCGCAGGCGCGTGCCTTTACGTGTTGGGCATTTCAACGCTAAGATCTGGCTCTTGGTTCGGACAAATTGATCTCGACATTACACAGACCCTCTGCAAGTCTTGAATAGGTCCAGGGAATGGAACACTGGGTTTCAGGTGTGTTTGTTGGCGTTAAAATTCCTATCCTTCCTTTATGTCGTAGGCTCACTTGCGGCGACCCGTCGTCATTTATGTTCTTAAGTCCTCATTCAGCTTAATTTAAGCCTTCATCTCAACTTATTTGCGAATCGTTAACATATTTACACTTACAGGTTCATTAATCCCATCAAGCTTGAACCTACACGGGACTGGATATCAACTTCTTGCTGTTCGTCCCTGCCCCCTGCGAGATCCCACATCCCTTCGTGAATAACACCCAAAACATGGACTGGGAACTTCAAATTTAGCAATGCTCTGCCAAGTTTACCAGCCTTCCTCCAATATCCGGCAAAGACCCCAGACTCAAGCAACTTCTTTTCTTCAGCCTTTCCTGCAGAGCGTATTTCCTCAACATGTATCCGTATTTTGAATAATATCTGTTTTGTTTCCCCGTTCCGAGTTGCCGAAGCGAAACGGCGGCATGACTTGGGCTATGTGCCCCAAGATGATACTTAACTCGCGGTTCAACGCAGCGATTCCAATCTAAGCCGCAGCCCTATCTGTCCGAGACTTATCCAGACTTATCCACAGATGAATAAGGCCGTCTCACTTTCACTAGCATTGCTCGCCCTGAATCCTCCCGCTCCAAAATAGTTAACCCAAACACTGCGCGATCCTCCATCGCTTTGAACTTGAATCCTCTGCTGTGCTTTCACCAGGTCTCTCAAATTTCTTCCGCTGAGGCTGCGATCATGGATGTTCCCGTTGCAAGATCTGTGCTGGGTCTGAGGGCCGCAGCCGACGAATAAATTCACGTTGTTCGGCTGTCTGCGGCGGCGAAATTGCGTCCTCCATGTGACAATCAACTGCTCTTTTCCATCTAGCATATGGCCCCTAAAATCAGCAAAAAATTACATTTTATTTCTACATTTTCCACTCTGTACTAATTCATAAATTAGTGTCACTCTTTGCCCATAAATATATATTCTGAGCCCCATTACCGTTTGCCTTTTTGGCACAGTCAGAGTATACATACCGACCCTGATTCTAGGCTGCCGGAGCGAAGCGGCGGCAGATCTTGTAGTGATAACGGTAATATCATACTCAGCATGGTCCAGCCTTTACAAGTGTTCCCAAGAGTATCCCAGCGCGAGCAAGCCTCTCGCGCCTTCGTCTGACCCCAACTACTCTACTTGAGAGCTATTTGTTATCAGAACGTCTATCGAAAGCAGAATGGAAAGAGGTAAATCAAAGAATCTAGTCGTTGTGATGTGAAGTTTCAGACCGGCAGCCTGAGAATAGCTTCCAAATATACATGCGGAATTAGGTATATTCACAGCTCTTGAGCCCATCTTCTCTCTCTTTTCTCCCTACTTGAAGATTCCTTCCCGGCCTTGCTGCTATGGCATCCGCTCCCTCCTCCCAATTCGTGACAGGGCAAAGCATGATGTACCATAACTTTACGTTGACGGTGCAGACGTTCTTTTTCGGTCGGCTAGGCAAATTCTGTCCGTTATTTGTCATCTCACCGTTTGAGCTGTAGGCGGGTATTCAGTCTTGATACTGCTCTCGACTCGAATGCTTCTGTGAGTTTCCAAACCCGAAATGACCTTTTCCTCAACATTGTTTGAAGAGGAAACGAGGTTTGAAAACACGATCCCTCAGGGTCCTGTTCGTCGTCGGCCTTTTCGTGTAAACTCTCTCTGCGGCATTCTGGGCCTATTCTATAGCATATGTGGTTGGCAATATGCAAGCTTATATCAATCCGCAAAATGAACAGTGGCTACGTTTTTCCAATCAAGTCTCCACTCCGCTCCCCCTGTTCAGTGCGATTGTCCTTATAAATGTATGTTCATCTTTCCTTAGCGCGGTTTTATGCTCATCTTTGCTCCTAGTTTGTTCTCAGCGATGGAATAGTATGCTGGAGGGCGTGGGTGATTTCGCGGCGAGATTATCGCCGATACATTGTCTTTCCTGTCGCATTCTGGACATTCACTATCAGTGCGTTCATGTTCTTCTTTTCTATTTGTAATTGACCATTCGCTGCAGTATCAACTAATGTTGCCGCGACTCCAGACTTGAGCCGACGAAGTCGACTTGGAGTCGCAGATTTAAACCTAGTCGAGTCGAGTCGCTTTATCGACTCAAGTCGACTTGAGTCGACTTCGAGTCGGTCACAACTTAGTTGCCCTGTTCATCGGAAAAACGTGAGTGGAGACAAATTGGGGATATGGTCAAAATTTGTGACAGGAGTGACAGAGTCACACTTGGTGACATTGTGTGACAGCCAAAAATATATATATTTCTTTTTTTGCATTTTTCAACCTGCAGAGCACTTAGAACAGATTTCTGAAATTTGCTCAAGAAAAGTCGACTCAAGTCGACTTACTCAACTCGACTCGATGGGAAATCAACTTAGGTCGACTTGACTTGGAACTACTCGACTTTCCGAGTCGTGGCAACATTAGTATCAACTACTGCACTCATCGTACTCAGAATCATTGACATCTCTGACACAAGCCTTGTTGCTAAGAAAGCTTTTATCAGAGCCATCGACGTTTTACAGCTTCAGAATATGACCACATCGTTGCTCTCAAATATATCTGGTACTGGACTCATCGGCGCTACAGCATGGTCCGCTTTTAATATTTTTGAATCACCAAGAGCTCACTTAAAACCTTGTCGCAGGCGCCATCGACAAGCAATGAGAGCTAACCTTCATCAGCGATCGAGAGTAAACCAAGTATTGGCTCTGTTAATAGAATCCGGGTGCTATACTGCTTCACTGGGGTGAGCAGATTTTTTTATTCAGCTGAGTACTCATTGTTGCGCATGCAGGTACTTGGGACGGTGTCGCAACTCATTCGTTTACCCCATGGGACATGAAACGACCTATGTCTTTCCGACAATATTCAGTTCGCTGTATGCTGTTTTTATTCCCGGACGTATCGAGTCATGGTTGACGAGACTGCTAGGGCGCATATGCACCTTCATTGCTTCTGCTAATCAGCAGTCACCAGTCGTCCGATGACACTGACACTGAGTTTCTGGGTACCCTTCCGATCTCAGCACGCCCGCGGACTGTTCAATTTGCGCTCTCGGAGGTTCAACACAGACGTGTTAGCGCGATTCAGTTTGCGGTTAATTCGTCCGTGGAAACCGACTCTACTCAGTTTGGGGCTAGATCAGGGCCGGAGGCTGTTGAGATCGAGGGAAATTTGGCAGAAAAGAAAAATATAACGGCACAATAGATTTTTCAAACAATTTTGAGGAAGCAATGTCCAGGTTTTGGCCCGCGACGGGGATGTCGCAGCACTTTTGCTTTGCCGCCGACCCTCACGCAGACATTCTGAAAGCCAAGCCTGGTGCTTGGGGCAGCGGCGGAAACTTGGCAGTTGAGGTCCACAATACCCAGGACATCGGTCCCGCAGCATTGGGGACGCTGTAGAGGAGGTCGGAGGAGCAAGGCGGCGCTCGAATGGTCAGGGCGAATCCGACGGTGTGGAACAGCGCAATAACGATGGCGATGAGCAGCATTGGGCAGATTTCTTCGCGCATACGGTCTGCTTTTAAACGTTTCAGTAATTACCACACCTAATCATTCCAGTCGTAGCATCATTTAGGTCTCGCATTTTGGACTCCGCGTTCATCTCGTTCCCTGTTCCTTCCTTAAAGTGTGAAATGAACGCCACGATAACCGTAATGGAACCACTGTTCCTCGGGCAATAATCATCGTGGCTTCCAAAGTTCATTTCCGCGGTCCTCCCTTGCTCTAGATGGAACGATGTTCAGATGCTCCGTCGCCCAAAAGCGTTAGGGTCGGTGCAACGTATTTGACTGTCCACTGGACTGACCCTGCCATAGATTACCGAATGAGGACTGGCAAAATAATCAACTCTCATTCTGCGCTTTGCTCATCCCGGCCGCGGTAGTCTTGAGTCGATATCTCAATCTCTTTGTGACTTTTATCGCCAAAAACTCACAGTTTGGCGTTCTTCACACCGCATTCTCTACATTGGGTCCCATATATGAACTGGGTTTATTATCTGCAAATACTTCTCGACTGCGGGTGTCGTTCAGCGTCTTCCAGGAAACCAAAATATTCAAATCGGAGGGACGCTTACCTCTGAGTCGCCTGCAAGATCATCATACATACGAGATGACGGTTACTTCTCCCGGAGAGTGAACGAAGACTAGGCCCAGTGAATCATCAAGTGCGATTTGGAGAAGAGAAGACATCGGCAGGTTCCCGATGTCCAGTTTCCGGAACGTCGTGCGCGGCGCGGGAGTTGCGCTGAAGTGCAACAGCCCCAGATATCCGTGTTCTTCCTCGACCCGGAAGAGAACGTACTTGCCCGAGGCGCCGATGGCGATTTGCGAGATTGGCTGGAGGTGCTTGTAGACGCAACCCGGCGCAAATTCGAGCTTATTGCGGGTTACGCGTGCGGGCCAGAAGTGTATCAGAGGGAGTACAGGACATCCCGGTCCGGCCCACAATGTTCGGTGAGTGACTGCAAAAATCCCATAGTGCGGAGGGATAAAACGAGAAGGCCACGTGGACATAGCAAATTCGTCGGGACTACATCCAACGGTGGAGGGTATCATGAAAGTAGTCTTGTCAGTTGTTGGATGATCATCGCCGTTGGGGTGATGGTCGGAGGCGGCTGGCAGAGGAATAGCCAGTATGGAATGTTCCCAAGCAGATCTATCACTACCAACATATATAGTTCCTCCGAACGCCAGACACGGTGCCCTGAGCTGCTACTGATTAGAACAGTATACGCGAATTTAGCGTCGAATGAGAAGATTTCCTCACCGGATCATCGACATGATGCGGGATGGTTCGCACCCCAGCGTGAGCATCCATGGACCAAAGAATGATGCTCGATGTGGTGCAGAATCCCATGTCCCGAGCGTTGATGAAAAATCTGTTCCACGCCCGATGTAGGTCCTCAATCGCGGGAGAGATCACATGTGAAATGGAGATGTGAGCACGATCCCAGAAGTCGACGCAGACGACAACTAGTTTTGTTAAATCACTAGACAAATGCATAAATTGGACAGTCTTTTCACTGAAATTTAAAGCGACCTACGGGGTGCAAGCAGCGAAGAGAGCTTTTCCCTCGATCTCCATACATGCTTCTGTTTTGATTTGGAGATCGGGAATCTCGAGGTGCGCCACAAGTTGGCTGGTGGGAATGTCCCAGCAGCTACAACTACCCATGAGATGAATCATGACGAGGTTGGAACCGGGAATGGTCAGTATTCTGGACCCAGATTCCACGGACAAAGTATTGACGCGAACGGGACGTGGTTTATCGGATCGCAAAATTTTCATCAGTCGACAGGCATGCCGCACGGCATTTTGAAGTTCGGGGAGAGAAAGCGCCTCGGGCTTCGCCAACGGGAGAGGTTGCATTTCGACTTGCCGTATGCGGATGAGGGCATGCAGCCAGAGTGTTCTCTGAAGTTGTAGTTCCCGGATGACGCGGCACGTCTGTGTGAAGAAACCAAGATTCCAGGAAACATTGACGGTACAGCTCATAACTTACCGAGAGGAAGCTAATGAGATCTGCAGCATCCAATTGTTTGACCACCTCCAGAAGGACATCTGGTGGAAGGTCGGCGACGCTGAAAGACATGGTGATGACGTGTGGTGGCTGTGCGAGCGCTTATCACGACCAAATCGAAATTCCCAACACAATTGTTTTCTTTCTTTCTGGTAACTTTCAGACGCCGTCAACTCGGCGCACTAGCGGTGGCAGAACAACGACAGAATGGCCCCCGGCCGCCCATCATCGGAGTATAATTGGAATACGATGGGTTACGCCGCGGGTTGAATCAGCCGCTTGGCACTTGCTGACCTCCCACATTCTTCATGGAATCGACGGGAGCAAGACTACATTTAAAGGATCGTTGGTTATTCGCCAGCCATTCGTCCCCATAATTCCTTTTTTTGACGAGAGAAATGCACCCGTACGTTCGGCACAAGGGCAGAACACCCGGACACGTATTCAGACCGCAGTGTATCCGAGGGGTGTAGCACCTTCAATGTTAGCAGGGCTAGTGCTCGCGTGATGCGCTTGGGCAGCAGCCTCCGCTGCAGAGTGGGTTTCCTCGGCCGTTGCGTTCGTTTGTGCGGGCACATCACAGCAAGCACAACACCCGATCGATCGTAACCCTGATGCTACGTTTCTGCCTCTCGCTCTCGCCACCAACTCGTGAGACAAACAGCAGGCCGATCCAAAAATGCTGTGCACCGATCCAAGATGTCATGCCTTCCATTTACGATGATGTCCATAACTCAAATTGCTTGACAGTAGGGCGAATATTCTGTTCTCGGTTTTACCCTGCCACGGCACCATACTGAATCGACGTCTCACCTGTGTGGATCAGCGGCTTTCGTGCGGATAGATGAACCCTACACTTTGGCGCCATTCCTTTGCCTCTTGGAAGGATATACAGTTACACTGGGTGAAGGAATTAAATGTGGGTGGTGAAATGATACAAATATTGGACCCTGAACGCTGTAGTACGTGGAAGCTCCATCCTCCTGACAAAACGAAAAGCTGTGGCAAAGATGAATGATTCAAGGTGCGTTCATATCGTATTCGTATGCGCAGATATAAAAGGGAGGAGGAAAGATAAAAGCCGAACTTGAGTAACCGAATCCGCAGCAGATGATGTGCGTGAGGAAGTACTCAACGGCGTCACAATGTGGATTTCTGTGGCTGTCTTTAGCTTTTCTCTCCGGCCCTGCGCGAAATATGCGATCCCGCTGAACGGGAGCCTGCAGCCAGATTTAAATTCCTACGTTGTCCAGAAAGAAAGTTGACGCATGCGGCCTGATTCGAGCCATCTGTGGTTCAGACGAGCCTTCACACGCCAGAACGCTTTAACTTGGGAAGCGTACCAGATTCATCAGAAAGGCTCGGTCGCGCGAAGTGCACAAATAATAATACTTCTCACAAGATAACACATGTCATCTTCCTTCTCTCTTCCCGTTTCTGCGGACCACTATCCACACCAGATATCGTAAGTCTCGGTTGCCGCAACCTGCGCACAAGGTCCGCGATCACGCGCCCGACATTCTGTCCCGTCTTGGCCGACGTTTCACAGAAATGACAACCAAACCATCTCGCAAGCTCTTCCCCCTCCTTCTTCGGTACCTCCCGCCGCGCTTCGTGCAGATCGCACTTGTTCCCAAGGACCACGAGAACGGGGCCCCCTTCTAATTTCGCCTGGGTCGCCACCTGCGGGGAGAGCGCAATGAGGTGGTCAAAACTAGACCGTGAGGTGATCGAGTAGACGAGCGCCCAGGCTTGCGCTGTGTAGGTGAGACGATTTGCCCATCCTGCATTCAATTCTGATGCGGCTCACGGTGAGTTCTCTGTGAGCGAGACGGGGGCGTACCGGTGGGATACGGAAGGAGGAGGTCCACAGTACACCTACGATCATCCACGACGAATTGACTGCGGTAAATCTCGTCCAGGGTCGGATCGATCTCCTGGGAGACTCGAATAAGATCAGTACGAAACTTCAAGGGAAACAGTACGTCTGTGTGAATTGGCATGAGCGAATTCACGTGCAGGCGCAGCGGATGCAGCGTCTAAAAAACAAGGACTTGCCACAGAAGCAGCCGTTGACAGCCTGATGGGTATCAGTCAGTATCTCTGGTAGTGGCTCTGAACATGTACCTGAAAGGCGAAGCTGATTTTGCCGACCCCGACATCGCCTATCATCGCTATCTTCCATTCTTCCATTTTCCGGAGGGGAGGAAAGTGAGTGAGAGGAAGAAGTGAACGTCCTGACTAGACGGGATGCTTTAAATTCGGCGCGACTCAGCGTTCATCCATCAGAAAGATCGGGGCACAGCATCTAATGTTCCATCAGACTTTCTGTTGGGCCCCGGTGTGGAAGGGCCGTTCGCCCGGGATGCAGGTTGAGGAAATGGGTCGGTGGCAGGAGGTTTTTAGAGTGGTGAGAAAGGAATATACGCGAGGACGATTAGAATGCTGGTAGGGTATCCAAGCTGCGATGCGAGAAGGTGTCGCCAGTCGTAAAAACGACCACGAGACAGATTCCGAATGAATCCGCAATACCGAGGGGTTTCGCACGCCGAGTGCGTACAGGGGACGTTACGTAGAGCGAGGGTGGACACGGGAGGACACAAAATCGGCCACTAGGTACTGGCTCGCACGGTGAGCGGAGAAAGCAAGGTATATATGATCTGGCACCGTGGGTGCGTATTTACGATACAAACAATGTGGTAAGTACAAAAAGGGGATAAAATTGACTAGAACCGAAACCAACGTGTGGTTGAGATTCACATGTGGGCCATACGGCTCTGCCACACCGAGCCTGGGCCGACGACACCTAGCGCACTGTGGGGGCACAGAAGAACAAACACCATGTCCACCACCTCGGACTAAACTGAGAATAGACCATTGAACGCCAGAAGTAACTCACATACCAAAACGAAACCGACTCGCGCTCCGGATCTTGAAAGCGAGGTACGAGCTTCGTTATTGAAGTGTGTGTCTGAGGTCGTGGACATTATTGCAAATTTGTCCGAGCAGAAGGGCTGACCATGGACGAAAGAACTGGTGTTGAGCCATAAGTATCCGCAATCGCCACATTTTACGAACGTCGAACGCGCACCATCATTCAAACCGCGTGAAATATGATCGTTTGCGTGGGCTAACGCACCACGTATAGGCTGGTACCTCGAATCCGGGAGGTGCGTTTCAATTCCAAAGGCTTGCCGAGTTGGAAACGCACTTGCCCATCTGCCGCCATTCGTACTCACTTCCGCCGTGGTCTCGTGCTCGCCAAAACTCTCGCTCTCATGGCCGTTCTCGTTCATCATCGTCCCTCCAACTTTCTTATATCCTCTATCGTCCTAGTGTCCTCACATGTATTACCAGTTCGGCCAAAAACTACCGATATTCATCAATCCTATCCATGTATGGAGTGCAAAAATACTAGGCTTAGACCTGTATTTTACCAGAATAAAACGTTTCGATTTTGCCTTGAAGACCGAACCCAGCACATTGCAGTTCAATATGAGAATCGACCGCTCCAGAAGCCCTCTCTCCGGCTGAGACATGCGACGAACGACGGATTATTCCTTGAAACAGACCGGCAACGTTAACGAGTTCGTCGAGAATGCATAGGCGGCGAAAGTTCATCCAAGAAATTCGTGTGATACTTGAGTACATATATAAGATACAAAGTGCAAGATCTTTAATAGATTCCCGCTTCGTTATCATAACCAACGCCCATCTCACACCAAATTAGCTGAGCAAGATTCATGAAGGGCACTTTATGCACGCCAGGCCGTTTAGCAATACGCGCCAGCGTGTCGTGCACATGCGATGTTTCTGATCGCAGTGGCACAACAAAAGCCCACTCATCAATACCCTCTCTCATGCCCAGTACATGTAGATCCATCCGCCCTCCAGAGTGTGCCGTACGGACGAGGTCATTGTGCAGCCCGTTCTCGCCATCGATGTAGTTCGGCCAAAGGGCGCGCAGCCGAGAGAACGGATGCACCTCGGGCTGGAACCGACCTCTGGTGCACTGTAACAAGGTGAAGAAAGGCGTTGCAGGGTCTTGGGCCATGAAAATGACCTGTTTGGTGTGCACAGCGAGCTTAATATTGGAGTAGTCGTGGTTTAGCAGTGCACGCATGAATGCACGTTCGCGCGAACCAATTGGCTTCATTTCACCTGGATTTCTGCTCAGAGCCGGTTGGAAGAGTGAGAAGCAAGCAGAGTACGTACTGAGACGAAAGCAGGGGTAAGGCTGGCAAAACTTTCGGTGCTTCCCGGCGAACCAATCCATCTCCTGACACTTTGGTGAACAGTAGTAGGAGCATTTGCAGCGTGAACAGCGCTTGAAGAGGCTGCGGTCGCCGATTTTCCCGCACTAAGGAATGTTTGTGAATGCTTTCAGGCGGGTGATGGGTTTTACCTGAACGTTATCGCAGTCCTTGCGCCGCTTTTGCCCAGCCTCGTTGAACTTCCGGAAAAACCCGAGCCGCTCGTCAGCGAGCTCTGCGAACGTCTTCCAATGCGTACAGACGATAGACGACTTGAAGCGTGCCGACTTTGCAATGTCTGCTACAGCAGTGAGCGAATCTTCCAAAACCGACAAGGTCGCGAGGACGTTCTTGACCAACATCGTCAGATCGTCGTTAAACTGGCCTACTGCGCTGCATGACACCACGACGTAAAGCAGACCACCACGCAGAGCATCTGGAATCAGGCGTGACCCAGGAGCAGTGAAGAACAGGGTGATGAGGAGGTGGACGGCTCTGGGGATGACATGCGGAATGTGAGCAGTGTATTCGCCGGCGTTGGCCCTCATCAGACTGTAAGCCATGCGCGTGAGCGCCTCCACCATTCCTGCTGAACACAGTGCACTGCCGAGGGGCCCAAACTTCGGTCCTTCGGCACTTGTGGGGCGCGTGAAACCGAGGGACGCGTCCACACTTTGGATAAAATCGAATATTTCCCCACGCAATCCGAAGTCATCTTGCGCTATACGATCGACGTACCCAATGACGAGGTATGCCAGATCGACCAGATCCCCACCGGCGCCGTCCATAAACTCTTCGGAGTCTTTGGGAGACGTGACCAGCGTTTTCGAATCAAGTATAGTTGCCAATGCATCAAATCCGTAAGCGACCGCAGGATTAGTCGTTTGAAGCAGAATGATCCAAGATCGGGCAAGCATGCGCCTGACTCCGGGGGTGGACATCAAAGTGGCCTCGGCGTCCTTGTCGTGCAGAAATTCCGACACGAATTTCACGAAACAGACGCCGGGCCCCGCCTCGTCGTCTCTGAAGCGATAGGCATCAAAGAACTGAATCCACTTCCACATCGAAGGCCAAAGATCGCCGAAAATGTCGGACGGGAGCGGAATGAGGAGAGTCATGGAAAGTATTTCCCGGAGAGAGATCATAGCCGAATGGACGGGGCCTTTGGTGAATGTGGATGGATCGAGCTCGTCAACAGCTGGAATTTTGGCCCGATCGATATTCGCGTGAAAGACGGGCAGATAAAGTAGCAGTTTCTGGCGTTCTTCGTGCGGGATGTCTGACACAAGTGCCTGGATGACGACCAGGTCGTCCTCGGAGCCACACGCAGCCGCCAGCGCTGTTCGCTTGAGCATCATGTAAGGAGCTAGGATGTGGGAACGAGGTTTTAAATCAGGGTACCTGGATAGAGAACGGCAATTCATGCAAAACACTGAGACGCAAGGCAGGATGCATTGGTTATCCAGAGGGCGGCAGCTGGGATGAAGAGGCGTCTCGTGGCTGTCGAAGGCGAAAACTTCTGGGGCACGTGAGTGATTCCGAATGGAAAATTCTGGCAACCCGATTACAAACAGCTGGTTCGCAGGCCCCAGGATATGATATTTCCTATGCCAATAGAAAGCCTTGGAAAACGCCATCCGTCCGCCAGTAATAATTATAATGAGACCGAGAGCTGGGAAGTAGCAATTTTGCATACTCGTTGCAACTTGGAAGCGATATCATGGTCAGCCTTGACGCTGCCTAGCTTGTTGAACCTCCGGTCGACTACTATCCAGCCCAGAGGATATTGGTTTGCTTGCGCGTACTCGAGTAGAGATGGTAGCTATCGTCTCCGACCTCCCAGGACCAGTCGATTCGTTGGAGGTTTGGAAACACGTCCATGGTGAATTCCGCGACGCGAAGCGCGCGGATATGGTCGAATGCCCACCATTTAGTTGAGATACTTCCTCCCGGAAGGGCCGCAAAGCAGCCAACACTTCCGTTTCATGCCTTGGTGATAATGCCAATGCCGCGGGGATTATATCGAGTACCAATTTCCTCAGGGTTGGAAGGCGGCGAAACATCTAGTTCTTTTACACTCTGCAAAACGCCCGCGAAATCCGAGACGGGTCGAGAGCAATAGCCATACGATGGGAACGATGCGATGGAAACGGTTGCTAATCCAGGTCATTTTGACGCAAGAGTCGATAAGAGCAAAGACGCGGAGTCGGAGGTAAGATGGAAAGATACCGCGGTGAGCGTGTGGCAAAGAAAAAGACGGATACACGTGAAAGGCGTCTCCAGCGTGTTCCCAATGTAGCGTCTGAAGGTTGTAAAATAGATTTTCGGGGAGAGATATTGGGGAGGACGCTAGAAGAGTCGACCGAGGGAGACCCGGCGGTGAGATATTTAACGTGCGGCGAGTAAAGAGCGAGCCTATTCCAATCGGAAACGCGAGCGGGCCGGAGGAATCGCTATACTTTCAGCAAATTCCTAGACTTTTGAATTCGAATACTTGCGATTTTATTTCTCCGTGAACCATTGACATGTACGATGTCGATGGCCCATAGATCGGAAGGCATACACCGCGTCAGAAGTCCTCAACGGTGCCGACGACCACAGATAATCTAAAGCAGGACCTTGAAAGGTGGTGCACACTCTTGCCATTACATAGAGGTCGCGTAGAGGAGAAGGAGATCCGACTAATACTGGGAATGGCACGCACTGCACGATATGCGTGAATCAAGCTCGAGACAGCATATCATCTCCAGGATTTTCAGGCATACATGCATGTCGGCAGAGGGGGGGGCGATGCATTATACTCTCGAAATTCACGATATGAACGATGCGCCTCGAGGTCAGGGCGGATAAGATGTGCGTCGGGAAGATGTTTCAAGATGATCATGATGGATGCAGAGAGAAAGGTCACGGCGATTGCCGGCAGCCGCATGTATCGTGGGATAACTCTTCCGTACATGTGATCCCCATTTTGAATTTGAACTTGCCATCGAATGCGAATTTGGGACTCCTTGTTCTTTCTGTGAGACAGGGGGACAAGCGAAGAACCTTCGAACAGTCAACTGATGTGAAGGCTCGAATGAAAAATTACATGGCGCGTGTTTGATATTTTGCAGCACTACAGAGCCAAGTCCATCGGAATCTGAGACAAGTCAAGGTACCTTCAATACGAAGTAAAAGTTGTTGTAAATTACTCACCTTCAGGCTCCCTCGGGTTCCTAGCCCAGAGTCGTGTTCATCAATGGGTACGTACACAGGAGATCCGGCATTCCATTCATTTCGTTATAATGCCGTTACGCAGCGCAAGGAACGCGAATCCCACGTTCTCGGACGGGACGGATAATTTCCTGACCGCAAGGTTAGGAGGCAGACCGACGAATTACACCCTCAATGGTGCGTTGAAATCGGTTCGGACTTGTGCTTGAATAAATATAGCTGTTCTCCGTGCTTCCGGTGACATACAATATTCTCTAAGTCTTTTCTGATTCAGTGGCAGATTCACGCCAAATTCGCGCTTCCGGTGGAAGTTACGACGTTGTCTCCGACCTTTGCGCGCTTAATATGCCACACAACCATGCCCAAACCATAGCGTCAGATCCAGAAAAGCAGATGCGTCGGCTTGGTATCGGACCAAGTGATTACTTGGGATGTGCCGTCGGCCCGTCCTCTCAAAAACCGGTGTGACCACAATTTTCCCACTCTTGAAATTCCGCCGCTGATGTGACACCCAAATTTGGGAATTTGATGGCGGCAGGGTTCGGCAGATTTCGAAGTCCGCTGTATCTTTGCCAAACATCACCAACATTTCCCGCCAGGACAGCTTCACGGCCACCACCATCATCTGCTCCCCACATGTCGTGCTCGACCCTGTGCCTCGGCTGCTCTTCACCCGTCGACACCGTCAGTGACCTCCTCTCCCTTGGGCCTTAGCCCTCTATTCTCTCTTGGGCACTATGTGCGTTGGCTGTTTCCCCGTCTCTCAATCAGTTTGATGGAACAATGTGCTAGTGGCTACGGTCGCTCTTTCGCTCTTCTCACCACCTTCGATACTCGCTACGCCACTCGACCAATTACTCCGCTTGCCGTTTAATTGCAGCTTAAACTGATATTGCGAACACGTTGCGGCAGTGCTACTTTCGGACACGCAAGCTTATATCCCGCTGTTCAGCGCACAACCTCGCCCAAGACCCTCTTTTGCTGCATGATCCCTGCATGTGTGGATAAAAGGTGTGCCTTTTTCTGTCCTTTCGTTCTTCTCCCCTTCCCTGACACCTCTGCTCATGCCTCTGCGCTCGCACCTTCGGGACCCACATCGTCATTTGACGATGGACCCAAACGCCTCGAGTTCCGCCTATCGCAGACACCGTTTCCTTTGACGGTTACTTCGGCTCGATTGTCTTGACAACGACACCGACGGCGTGCTTGCAAGTGCGGGTCGGTGCCAGAGCTCGGGCTGCTTATATCGGACACCGTTGTGAATATCGAATATATTGTTGTTTCTACTGTATTTGACTTTGGGCGTGATTAATTGATTCATCAACATATCTTATTTTGCATTTCGCGCCTGACTTGTGTATTTGGAGGACCGTGCCGCCGAATCGTGCCGCAAACTTTGCCGAAAATTGTGCCGCCATCAAATTCCCAAATTTGGGTGTCACATCAGCGGCGGAAAGTGCGCAAGTCAATTTTCCCAAGCGTGTGCCTGTGCCGAAATGACTCAAACTATGCCATCGTTGCCGGTTGATGGACAATTAGGTCGATGACAAAGCGGGGGGCGGAAAAAAAAGATCCCACGCTCCATTGTCTTTACCACTTCAACGCACTTCCTGGTTACCGTGCTGTCGGCGATTCTTAGACCTTGTCTACGACTGACTCTAAATATATTCCGGACTCCCTCAATCTCCTCTGGCCGATGCCGTCGTAATCCTTGGAGAACAAAGTGTGTGGCACCGGTGATCTGCACACGGACAGATCTCAGCAGGAAATGTCAAGCCGATAACACAGGCCCCGCGGTACCCGCAACGATACTTAACAGGAATAATAATAGAACCCAACAGCGGGCAAAACGGCCCCTCGGGCAGCAATGACCGTCGTAAATGATCGCCAGGATGCCGATCTCTATTTCGAGCCAAGGCACACTGAGAACCCGGACCCGGACCCACCGCTCTCCGGGTTCTGACGTTTCTTGGCATGGTTCTGCGAGACATGTATGCGGCGTCGACAGCAGCACGCGCACCAGCGTCGAAGGACGTAGTAACGGTCTCCACACCGCTGATCCAGGCTGATCCACCGCAGCGACCTCTGAGCCGTAGATCTGTGCCCACTGACGTTGTCTCATCCAGTCCCACGCCGTTCTGCTACATCCGTAGGCGTCTGTTTGGTTGCTGCGGCTCTCCTTCCACTTCAACGTGTCTCACCTCGTCCCAGCCTGTCTTGCCACTGTGAACCTCTCCCATGAACATGTCCTCAATCTACCAAGGCTGTACTGTTGTGCCTCCTATGTCGACCCCGCGCCAAGGGGATATGCGGAGGGCGTGATTAGCGTCTGTAGCGCTGTCGACATTGACATGCCCGTCCTGAGTGTCAGATGCATTGCCGCTGATTTTCCTCGCCGTATTGCAATCGTGCAGAATCGTACAGTACGTAGTTCAATTCCTTCTTCTCAACATTAACGCTGACGTCTTCGAATCCCAAGCTCCTTCGATTTGAATCGCCCTGTTTACATGGCTTCATTCTTTTTCTATCACACCTCCGCCCGGCTCCCTCTTGGCAAATCATTAATCTCAGCATTGATTCATTGAATCGGTTGACATTTCCCCCTTCGGTGTATTCAAGATGCAGTGTTGAATCTTGATGGGCTGCACTTCCGCTGCTCTCGGCCTGATTGCCTCAACAGTTTCCTTAATCGACGTCGACTTGAGTCCCCGGTATCAAACATCCAGGGCAGTATAAAGTGACGTGGCCGGTCAATGTCAGGGCACCCACCCACCCAACATGTTTCCTTCCCTTGGCGCCCTGTTTCGGCAGGCGCTGACATTGGTCGTTCTCTCCCGGGCTGTCTGTGCCCAGAGAGCTCCTGCATATGACCCGGCTCCTTTCACTTACATCGGGACCATCGATGGGTATGTCTCCTCATTTTAACTCTCACAATCGACATAACTCGCGGATCCCAGCTTGACGCTGGATAACACACCAGGCCCGTTGGCCGGCGGCACATTAACCGTTAACGGTTTCAAACTCACCATTCCCAAAGTCAGTATCCCAGCAGTCTTTTAGCTCACAGCGTGCAAACAAGTCTTCAGAATACACTCGTCACATTGCCATCTATCACAGTGGCCTGGTCAGAGCTGTTCGTAAACGGCCAGCCCGACTTGCCGTTGCTCGGAAGTGTCTCCTGGGAGGCTACGGTAAGTAGCGTTTTCATTTACAAGCGCTCGGTGCTCTGACGAAAGCTTCCAACCTCCAGGTCTGGGGCAACATCGTCTCGGGCCAGCACATCGCAGGGTTGGTTTTCATCACGCAAGAGTCGACCCAATCCCTCACAGGTTTCATCACCTCCATCAACTTCACCACTGGCCATTTCTTCGTCGACAATGTCGTGGAATGTGTGCTCAATGACGTGCGTCCATTCATCAGCCTCATCGCTTTATCCCACTGATTATTATTTCCACAGCCGTTGGGCCGCTATGGGCACGCATACACCGAGAATCCGTTATGGTCGGTGGATGCCGACAATCCATCAGTCCGCGCGTCTACCGTAAGTAGATCTTCGCAGGCCTCTTCAATAATGTTGTTCAAATCGTTATAGGGTTTCCCGGTTTGCTTCCCTCGCAACAGTACTGATCCCGAATGCCCTTTGACGAATCGCCCGGTGGACGGCCTCGGAAATTACATCTCCACGTAGTGAGTCTAACTGAGAAATATGCTCATTCCCTCACTCATCTTTACACGCATCGTAGTACGTACCCCAGTCCTGCCTTGGTGGTTGCGGGCGGACTCGACCCACGTATCATGGCGCCTCTGGCCGTCGGAGATTACATCATATTCAGCGGTATCAAGACGCCGGAGGGTGTACGTGAACTCGATTTTCGTTCACGTCGTTGAAGTTGATTTTTCATATATAGGTCCTCGCACTCTACTCGCTGGAGGCCAATTTGGGGATTCGCACTGCGCCGGGAACCAAGCCGGCGTATATCACTGTGGAGAGTGCGAATTATGGTATCGTCGACCCCAATCCAAATCTTGAGACGGCCGAAACGAGGTAAGTGTCTGGATATTCCTCAACGGGACCATCGAAATGATTTCCTCTTCTCTCCTAGGGCCGTGGCGTTCACAACTGGTAAGTAAATTTCGCTTGGTCGATGTGGCATAGATACTGATTGAGAACAGATGCTACCACGACTGTCGAGTGGTTTGCCATCGACGTCGACCCCTGCACGGGCGAATCGTCGGAGCGACAGCTTCTCATAGCTCAGGGTAGCAGCGTCGTACCTGTGGGGAAAATCGTCTACCGGCTTGGAAAGGTCGATGCGAGCCCGGCACCCCGCCAAGTCGGCTTCCGTTACACCACTGGAACCTCTGATGTACACTTTCCGTGTCGCTCGCTCGCTCTGAATGCTAAACTCACATTCCTTCCTGTAGGGGCCGAGAGGGATCGTCGCCGGTCAATTCATCCAACCGATCTTCGGATTCATCTTCCCAGAGCTGCTCCAATTCGGCGCGAACGAAGTGCCAAACCAGTTTGACGTGATTCCCTTCCTCGCTCAGGGTGGTGGACCGCTCGAATTCGGTAACGTTCTGGCCACTCAACTCGACAGCCCGCCCATCGTCGGTCAGCTGTCTCCCTGGCCGGGAGGCAACCCTATCCCGGGCACCGTCTCGTGTGCTCCTCCTTCATCCACCTCCGCGACACCGACGAGCATTATCCAGAGCTCTACGCCAAGCGCGTCAAGCACGCCACCCCCAACCAGGGATGTGATCACCCTCTTCGCCGCGAGCAGCAGAAACCAGAGAGGTATGACCACCACGACGGCTACTGCGGGTTCGAGTGACCCTACCGCGCAATTGTTCATGGCGATCACGGGCGTAGATAACGTGGCGCCGACCGCGATGACGAGACAGGCCAACGGACAGTTCATGCTCGCCATTGCCACCAAAGGCAAACCCACCTCAGTCACAATTACGTCCAGCTTAGGTGGATTCCCGGTAACGGTAGCTGTGTAGTGCTGAGCTTGTTCTGTCTTTTCTTGTTCTTTTTGGTGTTGGGCGGAATGCGTCAATTCCTGTAGAAGACACCACATATATTTAATGGCTTCGACATGGACGGTATATCTGTAGGGCTACAGCGCTATTAATATCATCATGGGATTATGTCCGTGCACGACGAAGCGAGGCTCAATCAGAGTTTCACGAGTTCAAAGACTTTCTAGAAATCTTCTGTCAACAATATCGACATTGTGAAGTAGCTTTAAATAGAGTCTTCTTCCCAAGCTTTTCGCACCTACACTGGGACGTAGCTTTGCATGCATAATATTGAACAGTGCTGGAATGAATGTGGATTGAGATCACCATGTCAAAAAGCAGGTTCTCAAAATTCCGGTCTGGGCTGCACAAGAAAATGCCCTTTGCCCCAGACCACGGATCCAATGTAAGTGCATTGTCAATAGATCAACGCGCAATATATTGTGCATTTGGTCCAGGCTAAAGGAGAAAAAAAGAGCAATCGTATATTAAAATAAGGCGTCTGAGTTCAAGAATCGACAAGTCGGAACCTACTCCTACCGAGAAATTATTCAGGCATATGAAATGACGTTTATTTTCCCCGAATTGGCAACAAAGACCAGGCCCAAAGAGTCATCGAAAGCGATTTGGTCGCAAGAGGACAGGGACACGTTTCCGATGTCCAGTTTCCGAAATGTCGTGTGCGGTGCCGGAGTTGCACTGAAGTGGACTAGTCCCAAGGGACTGTCTTCCCCCTCGATCTGGAGGAGGAGGACATACGTCCCTGAAGCGCCGATAGCGAATTGCCAGACGGGAAGGACGTTCTGGTAAACATAGCCGGGCGCGAACTCGAGCTTGTCGCGGTTTACGCTTCCGGGCCAGAATTGGATCAGAGGCATTTCAAGGTGCTCCCTTCCGACTCTGAATGTGTGTCCAGTCACTGCGAAAATACCATAGTAAGGGACGAGCATGCGCGGGGGCCACGAGATCATGGAAAGGCCACGGGGGCCGAGTTCGTTTGGATGACATCCAACGGGGAAGGGTATCTCGAATGTAGTCATATCGGTTGGTGAATGCCCATCGCCGACGGGGTGATGGTCGGAGGCCGGTAGGAGTGGTAAGGCATGTATCGTATGTTCGTAAGTATATGTGCCGTTGCCGTTGCCGACATATAGACTTCGTCCAAACGCTAGACACGGCGATAACATCTACTTCTGCTTAGTATAGAGAACGCAAATTTCGAACCGAACGACAATTTCTCACCGGATCTGGATAGTCAAAATGTTGCGTTTTGGTCTGTACTGGGGCATCGGCATCCATAGACCAAAAGATGACACTCGATTTCGTGCAAAATCCCACGACCTGAGCACTGATGAAAAATCCGCTCCGCTGCTCATCTGGGAGATCTATGACGGGAGAGATCACATTTGAAATAGAAATATGGGCACGATCCCGGAAGTCGACGCAAACGACAGCTAGTAGTGCAACATCACTGGACATAAATCTGCTCAGGGCTCGTCAAGCCGTTCGAGGGAGACATACGATGCGTAGGCAGCGAAGAGTGCCTTTCCTTCAATCTCCATACATGCTTCTGTTTCGACTTGAAAACCGGGGATTTCGAGGTGCGCCACACGTTGGCAGGTGAGAGTGTCCCAGCAGCTAATGCCACCTCTTGGATGAATCGCGGTGAGGTTGGCTCCGGGAATGGGGAGGATTTTGGCCGCAGATTCAACAGCGAAGGTGCTGAGGCGAACGGGACGTGGAGTTTCAGATTGCAAGTTTTTTACCAGCCGATGAGTCTGTCGCACGGCATTTTCAAGTTCGAGAAGAGACAACGTGTCAAGCGCCTGCGAGTTTGGCAAGGGCAGAGGTTGATTATCGACCTCTCGGATGCAAGTGAGAGCATCGATCCAGAGGGATTTCTCGAGCTTTAGTTCCCGGATGATGCGGCAGACCTGTGCGAAGAAAATCAGTAAACGTTGACAGTACAATTCATGACGGAACTAACTGAGAGAAGACTGAGGAGATCGGCAAGACTCAGTTGTTTTGCGACCTCTAAAAGGACATCTGGAGGAAAGTCGGCGATGCTCACAGACATGGTGGTAGGAGTCAAGGAGCGCAAGCAACGATCTGATACCCCGTGTATCATCGAATCAGTATGCGCATGTTTACCATCACCTCAATTTGCCCTCTTTTTCTCAGCCGCCATTTCTTCTACAGCTTTGGCTCTGACCTCACCCAATTTGGTTCGTTTCCTTTCCATGCTTATTAGACAACCACCCCGGTCACAATTTAGCTCTGGCTGGCGCTGTGCCGTTCCATTCAGAGCGAACATGCGGCTTGCCTTCGCGCGCTCAAGAGTCAAGACTCACCGCTACAGCGAATGCTGGAGCTAAACATCCTTTGCTCCTTCCCCCATCATTTGCATACCGTCCGCCTATCTCGCGGCTCGTCCTGGCCTCCATCGAGCCCGCAACATTGCATCTTCAAAATCTGCGTACTTGACGGTGTGGCAGCTGCCGCAACCTGTATGGCCGACTTGTGGAAACTCAACCACAAGCTGTTTTTGTTGCAAGTTGTCAGTCACACGAGGCTCAGAGCGCGCAAAGGGACTGCAAGCGGTAGAATAAACGAACAAAAGAAGTATATAAAGAATGATTCGAGGCTGTAAAGGGTGTGAAGAATACTGTGGAAAGATGTAGAGAGGTGCAAGAAATGTGCTCAACAAGCTGTAAAGAATCCGAGAAGACGACTCTCCCAGAAGACCTGAGTTATCGGCAGCAATATTAATATAAACTCCAAAGAAACCCACAAGGACACGATGAATCAACCTCAGTGAATATGTATCCAGGAATTGCGGCTCCACCAATACATTTAGGCAGCCGTGCCATAACCGGAACTGGATGGCGGGAACAATTGAACCCGGGAT
Organism: Mycena capillaripes; assembly: GCA_029204075.1. Taxonomy (NCBI): domain Eukaryota; kingdom Fungi; phylum Basidiomycota; class Agaricomycetes; order Agaricales; family Mycenaceae; genus Mycena; species Mycena capillaripes. The sequence continues at coordinate 4,070,097 of JARHKZ010000003.1, read as the reverse complement.
CCTGGGAACATTGTGTGTTTAATCCTCAAGTTGCCCCTCGAACGATCTCGCGTCATTCCAAACCCGCTCACTTACCTGGATAGCCACACTAAGTCGAGAGTTCGAGTTCGTTTCCGAATCTGACTCCGTAAGTCTTTCACGATCTTTTCAAACTGTTTTGATCGTTCTATTTCCCTATCCACACAGATTACAGATCACAGTGCAGGTACTGTAGAATTACATTCAATTCAGCAGGGGGTGTGACACGTGTCATCTTGGACATATTCGTCAATTCGTCAACCGTGGAAATCGACCGTGACATGCAAGAAATTTCGGCGACCTCTCAAATTGCTGTAAGGTAATTCAGGCAGTTGAAAAATTCAATTGAAGCCAAATTGAAGCAATTCTTCACGTACAGTTGCCTTTCAGTTCAAAATTGGGTACGATGGACTTTTCACTGCGCGATTCCCGTCAGTTTTAGCTCAAAACTATTGGTTTGCCCTTTAACCATGCCAAAAACATGTGTTGCAACTGAATTTTTTAACACCTAATTCACAGGAGTATTCTTCTCAATTTTTCTTCAATTTTAGGAGACTTTTCAACTCCACCGTGACCCCCCGACATATTCGTCAACCGCCGTCGTGACCCGTGACACCGACCAAAGTTCGGCGCCGTCAACGCCCTCCGTGACGCGTGACTGCCGAATTGAATATAATTCTACAGTATTTTGCTGAAGGAACACCGAATAGAAGCACCTAATATTCTGAAATAGTTCCCGCGCGTACAGAACAGTCTTGAACACAGAAGGAGAGAGCGAAAGAGCTTCAGGCTAAATAAACTGTACCACCCCACTCTGCTTGATCCTCTCCCACTCCTGACTGCTTGCAATATAAGACATCCACAGCGTCTCGTCGTCCTCGCTCAGCACGACGCTGGATCCGCGCAGCGGAATGGAAGACGGGAAGTATGCGAGGATGGACCGCACCGTGGCTTTAGCGCCTGCATCCACTGCGGCGCCCGGAAAATTGAGTTGCCCAAATTTCGCCGCGCGCCAGTTGGAGTGGATCACTGCTTCGCCGTCGGGGGTGCACGGAATGAGCAGCTTCGTTGGATTCGCGCAACGGAAGGAGGCGTCCGTCCTAATGCTCTCCAAGTCTGCTGTGTACGCCTTGATTGCGCGTCGGATCTGGAGCGCCAAATCGGCAATGCTGGAATTTGCGAGCGTGCCGGCCGGGATAGGGGGGGACGTGATGGTGGACATGGCATTGTGGACGTAGGGATGCGAGAGTGCTTTCCCATCCTCCCAGATGTGTAGAGGACGCAGGTCGACGGCGGTGTGAATGAAGATTGGTGTCTGATCTGCTGTATCGCGATGGTGGTGCATTGTCTGAGTCCTAACATTGAATATTGATTTATTTGGTCTCAAAGCACGCACCTTGCAGAACCACGCGAGAAGGACATCCGAGCTCCCGACCCATTCCGCGGAATTTTGGGCTTGGAGCTCGGCCATGACGCTGGCCTTCTGGTCGTCCACGAATTCCTTGGGTACGCAAATGAGCATCATCTTTTCCTTGGGATCGCGCCACATCTTCCACAACATTCGAACACCAAAACTCATTGCCTGGAACACTCCAAGTTCGAACCAACCCCTTGGCGGCGCAGCCGAAGGCTTGTCTGCAAAAGTTTCGAACGGTGCGCATTCCAACGGCATCCCAGTGATATTGTCGATGTCCTCGCCGTTTATCAAGCGCGTCCACGCGCTGAGGAAGGCCGCTGTCCCGAGTCCATCGAACAGACAATGGCTCACAGTGATTCCGAGAAATGTGATGTCGTCGAAAGTGGTTACATGCACATGGAGAATGGGCAGTCTGCCGGCGAGATAGCTTTCAATGTTGACTGGGCAGATCTTGCTCCTGAAGTAGACTTCGAGCGCAGGGCAAGGCTGGACAGAAGGAGCGGACACCCCGACTGGCCGGACAGGAATCGCGGGTCGTCCACCGATCGGAGTAGCGTATGTTTCCGCATAATTGTCTGTCGTGAAGACCAGGGGCTTCACCTCTTTGGAGAACGTGCGGGGAATCTGGAACTCGTAGATCTGGTCCGCGTGAACAAATAGTGTATACTCTCTGGGGCAAGAATTGACTCACCCCATTCCTCATGGCAAACCGTGCGCCTGCCCTCTGGAATTTGGTTTCTACGAGGGTGTTGATGCTTTCTTCCAATTTCGCAGCGTCCAGGCGGTAGTCGACGACTATCCCGTAGGTCACAAACAGCTCGCGGGCCCAGAAATCGAGGGCAGAGCAGGGAATTGCATGCATATCTGCTGGTGGGCTCTCCTGCGAGAACAGCGACCGGATTCGCTGCAGCATGGCTGGCGGGAGGGAAGTTGCGTTGCTGCGTACGTGGAAGGAAGGTCAGATGGGATATCCGCCTTCCGCGCAAACAGCGCAACGTGCGTGACTCACGTCGCTCGGAGACTAGGGATCCCCACCGTACCGGATACGTCACTGTAACGATGCTTCAGGGGCCTCTTACGGTACGGCAGGGTGCATTTACGGACATTACGACCGTATACGGCCATATAGAATGAAGTAAAGAAAAAGAAAAGATAGAGAACATGTATCTACGCCTTCTGTGCAGCCTGGAGAAAGTCCTCAAGGCGCTTGGGTCTCAAACGAAGGTGATGCTTCAGCAACATCAAAGTCCGGAGAGTTTCTGGCTTCAACCTGGCACACTGCACCGAGATGAATTTTTTTCTGCCAGAGAAAACACGTTCCACGGCACGGCAGAGCCTGAAAAAATTCAAGAGCCTCAATTTTCACATTCAAAGAGAGAGAAAAATTCCTTAGGTTGCGCTTGCGGGCGTACCACCGGTGATATGCAACAAAGGGAAAGTAAAGATTAATTATCGACATATATTTGATTGGTTTCTGTTGCTGTTCAATATTTAAGACGGAGCACTGAAGCGCAACATCCAAGAGAACGCGACGAATGCAACCACCTGACAGCCCAACAAGGATGCCGAACTCGAGCCGAGTGGCTATATGCTCAGCTCGGCACCCACAAAAGGGAATCTGATCCGAGAAATAGCATTGCATGTGCTGCCAATCGGGCTCCATCTCCATAAAAAGGGAGCCTCATTTGTGCGTTTCGGCTGCGGCCGGCGCATGGGTTCAAAATCGAATCATATTGGGCAAATTTACGGTCGTAAAATACCGTACTTATACGGACCGGACCGTATATTTACGGGTTCTTACGGTGCACGGACGGTGGCCAACCGTAACCGTATAGATCCTCGAAGGGATCTATACAGTACGGTGGTTTCCGTGTAACCGTGTTCGTATTACCGTATATACGGATAAGACTGACCTACGCTTCGCTCCGGAAATGAATCAGAGAGCAGGAACAAAAAAAAAACATTTATATTGACATGGCACGAAATACAACCGAAGCAAAGCCGAATACGGCCCACAAATTGTGAATACACAATAAGTACCTGGGTATGCAATTAGTTCAGTACGTGATGGCACCAGAAAGACCAGAAATCGAAGGTGAGGGGCGCCAGGCGAGAAGCAATTCATGTTGCGAGTAGTGCGAGGTAACCGGGGAGATTCGTGATCACCTTACTTGTAGGCAAATATAGAGGAGTACTTTGAAGAAGGATAGCCATGGCAATCCGAACGAGATCCAATAAAGTTTCACAGTCAAGCCAGAAAGAAAGAAGATCCCCGGCGCAGAGAGACCATTGACGGATCTCGACACGAATCGTTACAGGAAGAATGTATGCAATTCCAAGAATTTCAGGTGCGAGAGAAATGGGGGGAAGAATCGCCTGAGTAAACGCAGGAAATGTGGCCTGTTATATCTGCAATATATGCCGGAGGTACGTGGCCTCCTGGTGAACATAAAATTAAAGTGCACCACAGGCTGCCGCGCAGGGAGAATCGACAGCATTCTTTCAAGACCAAACTGGGCGTGCTGAGCCACATGGGGTTCTCAGCTATAAACCACGCAGAGGAGATTGGACGGCTGCCGGTGGAGACGCCGAGACGAGGAGCCGGAGAGCAAAAGCAGGAAGTGGAGCATTGCGGCGCAACTGGATGGCTGTTAATTTCGGGTATCGTGAGAGAACTAACGACAAAGGAGCGAGATAAAAGTCGTGGGATTGCGGCGCAGCCGTTCGCGACTTTGAGTGTTGAAATGCGGCGCAATAATAGAGAAGAACAGGAGGGGTCAGGTCAGATGGGATGAGACCTGAGAGACACAAAGAATTGCGAAGGTAATCGTTAAAGAACGGTTAATACGCGAGCAAAGATTGAAAGACGCGTGGCACGAATTTTTCGATGCGGAACGGCAGAAAGAAGAGATGAGCTAAAGCGGAGTGCCGTCAACAGTGGCTGTGGTGGCCGTGCTATAGTATATCCGTATTGTTTTGGCGCTTTTTGTGCAGCGGAGAGCACGATTGCAGAAAGGAGTGGGTGGGCCGCTCAGACCGCGCTAAGGCTGTGGAGAGGCTTGGATACTGCCGCGTGTTGCCATTCGCGTCGGCGAGGACGACGCAGGAAGGTGATGCGGACGGAGGGGATGCGTGTATTTAAGCCGCGACGACACGGCATCTCGAGTAGCTGGCGCGAGTCGCCGAGCGTGGACGTAGACGCGCAGTACCACGTGGGGAATTGAGGACTGTCGCAACGAAGGCGCGGACGCGGCAGAAGGGTGGATGGAGAAGTCGGAAGTGGCAAAGCCGTAGCTATCCCGAGGCGCAGGGGTGCAGCACCGGCGCGCAGGCATGAGCGACGCGGGCGGCAAGTCTCGCAGACGGCCGCGCAATGAGTGGCGTCGGCGTAGGGGAAAGCGAGGTGCGTGCTCCTGCATGCGAGACCCAGAGACCCAATAACCACTCCTCGTGCGGGAACGACTGGCACGCGACCGAATCAAGAACGGGGCGAGGCGCAGGTACAGTCGGCCCTGTCAGTGAGCTAGTCGACGAAGATGAAGGGCTGGTTGAGGGGGCTTTTACGAGGCATGTGTGCGAGTAATTCGTTAGCTCTAATGGTATTTTAACAAATGAGGGAACGCACTGGGTCGCACGCTGCGTATGATACACTTGAATACCCTTCAAGAAAAAGCGAGAGCCTTCGTAGTAGAGGTACCGTCCAATGCGCGAGACTTTGGGGATTGCTAGGACTTGGACGGTAATGAGGAGTAGCGGTAAGACATTGCACGAAAAGGCGCTGAGCGGAGAGTCGCCGGAGACGGCAAGGAGACTGAAAGGACAAAGCGACGACAGGAGCACAGCCCCTTCGGCTTCTTCGGCTGATAGTTCCATAGGAAATAGGGGCTTGTTCTAGTCTGTAACTGACCGCGCCACCGGATATAGGTGGCCTGCTTATTACAAATCATCGGAGTTTGAAATGTTTCCCACGGACGTTCTCCACCACCATCGGCCCTAACGAGAAGCTTCAAGAGAGAGAAAGGATTCTAATCGATATATTAAGTGATCTAATTATTTAAATTGAGTGTTTTCCGTTTGCTTATACAAAAATCGATATTGCGGCTTTTACTACCTGCCGAGCCATCAAAGCTCGGCATCGTTGTTCTTCTATCCCACCGCCATAAGCTGGTAGGCGAAGTGACTTATTTTGACCCACGGAATAATAATAAAGTCTAAGCTTTGTTCAAAATGTGTTCTCAAGTGCTTCCCAAGGCTCGAGAATTCCGATGATTTGTCATAAGCAGGCCACCGATCAAATGATCGGCTTTATCAACAGACTACAACATGCGAGGTACGAGCATGCCGTTGTAATTTCTGTCTAGGAGAGACTAGGCTTGTTCCTGTTTGAGGCTTAGCTGGGTTGTGTATGGCAGTTCACAAAGTCAAACGCTAACGCTATCCGTGTATTGGGGAAGGGTTGACTGAGGGAGGCCGAAAATAAGTAAACGCCTTCAGCGACCCACAAAAATCGAGTCGATGAGACAATTTCCGTGACAAGGATAGAGTAGCAGCGGCGGGAAGTCTGATGAGGTAGAAGTGTCAGGAACAACTTGAAAACATGATTTTCCGTCGAGGTTGTATACCATCGGGACTCGCCATCTCACCTTCAATGTCCCAGTCTGTGTTAGATTCCACAGTTTGCAGTCGTCCCGCAGTTGAAGGGGCACGTAGTTGATGGAGATGCATTTCAACCTGCGTCGAGGCTGTGGTGGTGAAATGCAATTAGTGTGAATCGGCGGTGGCAGGTGCGAAGGGATGAGATGGGAGAGAGAAAGACGGGGAAACACTCGATGGGGATGAAAACCCCGTGATGCACTCTGTTATGTTACTACATTATGTACTGCATTCAGCAACATCGGTCGGGTCGGGATCCGACATGCACTTGAACGGCGTGCTCACATGTCTTTACATTTTTTCTCTCTCTGGGGATCTTCCGTTTGCTCTCGAAGAAATTGAACTGAAATTGGTGCACAAGGCCTCGGTTCTAGAGGAAACGAAAAACTTATGGTTCGTACCGATATCCAGTTTATCTGGAATCGTTCAGATCAAATTAAGTCATGCACAGTGGTCCTTCCTGAATCCAGACCTTCCATCGTAAAGGCGGAGAAAAACATTCTCCGAGTTCGCTCGCACGCGTGGACTTTGACTGGTCAACCGGTGCCGTCACTGAAGAAATCGGGTTTACAAGCCATTCAGAAGACGGAGAAGAAGGGGATAAATAAATCTGGATGAACCAAAGATGTGCACATGAAAGCCCGTCGTTTCGTTAAAGATATGGTAGACAGTGAATAAAACCGGTGTTGACGTTGACAGGCATGTCCGTCAATGCCAACAAACTTCAACGAGCTCAGCTGGCATCCTCGCAGTCGGTGTCGGAGATTAGCAATCCAGCACAAGCCCGAGAGATGGCCGAGGTGCCGACTAAAAGCTGACTGATATGGAATCGGAGGGAGACACGCCGGAACATTCGGGAAAATTGGGATATCAGTATAGATACAGTACCTATAGTAGAGCTCATGAGCTTGTATACCAATGGCCTAACGGCCAGGAGTGACATCTCAATTGCTTTACGAGATAGAATCAATGGCTGGTACGAGAATTAAAATAAATGCCCTCCCCCGCTTCGATCTTCAAGGTAAATATTGAACCAATATCGAACTATATCATTTTTTTTTGCACGGTTTGTTGGATCACTCTCTTTTGAATATTTCTTTATGTGTTTTCTTTCCTGTTTCTTTTTTAAAAAAAAATACAACTCAGGACTGTCGATTCGAAGCGTGGCTGAATGCGAAAATTTTCTATGCCGCGTTGCACTTTCTCGGTTAACGCTGATCGGGCGGAGCCAGGCTGATCAGCTTAAATCTGGCCCACTAGCTCTGATAAGGCCAGTCAGGCTTTGGACAGGCTCCACAATGCAGGTTCTGACGTTTATCAGGCCGGTGAAGTCCTGATAAGCTGACATCCGACAAACTTAATGGGGAACACGGACGGAGGTTAAAGCGTAGGCGTGGCCGTCACTCTACCCTCCCTTTTCTCTCTACCATGCAACTCTTAACGCGCCAGAAAAGCCGTGCAAGCATCCTCAGTTGGTGGTCCGACAGCAATCCAGGACTCCAGGGCCCAACGGTCAACATCCATGCGATGGCCAAGCCGCTCATGCGGTTTCTATATCATCGGCAGGCGATGGAATTCATCAGAGACAATCGTAGTGTCTCCCTCACGCCAACAGTGCTGGAGATTTATTCGAACTATCTCTTGTATGGATGAGCTGTGTGCTTCCGACTTGAAAAGAGTTACTAAACGAGTCACTCCAGATGCAAATATATATCCCCTGTTACACAGTGCCAGATATTGAAGGAGCTTGGGAGCAGAGCTAGAAGTGAAACTGAGGCATTGCTGATAGTGGACTCTCCCGTGCTAGCTCGAGTTTCGCCACTGATGAGATCACCAAATCTGGATGTCCGGAGTCAGACCTGTTGGCTAGTAGCAAACCTGGCCCGCCCCCAGCCCACAGGATCTACCAGCCTAGGAATTGAGTGTTATCTGCAACTTATGTCCTTTTTGAAATGAGTTCTTCGTTTAGGACATGTGTGCAGGATGCCTAATTTGTTAGCCATGAACATAGCGATGTTGTTGAGCATACAATACAGTTGCGGCAAAAAAACTTGCCGGAAATTTTGTCTCAAGCCGTTTGGGCTCGGTTGTTGACCAAATCACTTCAAATAAAATCCTGCCATGAAGTCTTAGTGTTTGCATGAGCATTCAGATAGTTTCCATAGTATTTTACCTCTGTCATTGACCCTGAATAAAATAAATAAGGGCTTTCTGAAAAATTGACTTTACAGAATCATCATGTATGCAGAAAAAGTGTATATAGTATGAAAGCACTTGAAAAGGCGAGTACATTGGTATTTTACTTCATGCGTATTGATGCGGATTTGAGCTCACAATGTGCAGTACAAATTGGCAACTTTGGCAGGAAATGGGCCAAAATTGCTCAAAATGGCCGACTTGCAGGCTCTCGTGTGAGCTCAAGTCCCCATCAATACACATAAAGTAAAATACCAATGTACTCGCCTTTTCAAGTGCTTTCATGCTATATACACCTTTTCTGCATACATGATGATTCTGTAAAGTCGATTTTTCAGAAAGTCCTTATTTATTTCATTCAGGGTCAATGATAGAGGTAAAATACTGGGGAAGCTATGTGAATGCTCATGAAAACATTAAGACTTCATGCCAGGATTTTATTTGAAGTGATTTGGTCAAGCAATGAGCCCAAATGGCTTGAGACAAATTTTCCGGCAAGTTTTTTTGCCGTAACTGTAAATGCTCTAGCTCAGGCTGCCACCCAAGTGGATGGTGCCCAGGCCATATTGCAGGCAAAGGTGCAAGATCATGTCGTCGAATTGCTTAAGTCCCCGAAGCCAGTGGTGCGACATTGGACCTGCAGGCTAGTAGCAAACCTGACCTGGCATGAGGTCACTGCATCTACAATTCTGGGAATTAACCCCTGTGTACAACTTGTCCGCGCTCTTGCAGTGAGTTGTTCATTGTGGACGTGGTTCAAGTCTCACTTCATTCAGTGATGAACACCCAGACGTTGTTGAGTATGCGTTACAAGCTCTAGCCATTGCTGCATTCTGGCAGGATGGTGCACTGGCAGTAGTACAGGCTGCAGTGCAGGATCATGTCCTCAAACTGCTTGAATCCCCGAATGCCGACATATGGAACGGGGCATGCAGGCTTGTAGTAAATCTGATTTTATATGAGCCTACTGCATCTAAGATCCTGAAAATCAACCCTTGTGTGCAGCTGGTCTTGCTCTTGAGGTAAGTTATTCATTGTAGACATACTTGAGCCTCACCTCTTTCAGCTATGAACACCCTGATGTCGCTGAACTTGCAATAAAGGCTGTAGCAAATGCTGCTTTCTGGCGGGATGGTGCACAGGCTGTCATCCAGGCAGAGGTGCAGGATCATGTTCGTAAACTGCTTGAATCACCAAATCCGGTGGTACGACAATGGAACTGCTGGCTAGTACGAAATCTGGCTCGGTTCCAGGCTACCACAAGTACAATCCTGAGAATTAACCCTTGTGTGCCACTTGTCTTGCTCTTGCATTGAGTTAGTCATCATGCACATACTCCGCGTCTCACCTCTTGCAGTGATGAACACTTTAACATTGTCAAGCATGCATTAATTGCTGTAGCAACTACTGCTCGCTGGTTGGATGGTGCACAAGCTGTGGTCCAGGCAGAGGTGCAGGATCATGTTCTCAAACTGCTTGAATCACCAAATGCAGTTGTGAAAGAATGGGCATGCCGGCTTGCAGGAAATCTGGCTTTGCACGAGACCACTGCATCGAAAATTCTCGGAATTAATCCCTGCCTCCAAATTGTCTCTCTCTTATAGTGAGTTTTATTTCAAACATGCCATAATTCTAATTCTATAGCAGTGATGAACATCCTGGGGTCATTGAGAAGGCAGTATATGCTCTATCAAATATTTCCTCTCAGTTGGATGGTGCTCAGGCTGTAATACAGGCAAAGGTGCAGCACCATGTCCTGAACTTATTTGAATCACCAAATGTGGTGGTGCAAGAATGGGCATGCCGACTAGTAGGAAACATAGCCTACCATGAGGCCACTGCATCTACAATTAGAGAAATCCGCCCCGGTCCAGCACTGGTTTCACTCTCGCAGTGAATTGCTCAATTTGGCTTATGTGTACTTCCTCATTTTTTTGGGGGGAGTTAGTAACACCAATTCTGCCGTCTGCATCGCTGCAAGTACTGCTTTGGTATGGATAAACCACCGGCCAGATGGTGCCGCGGTCCTTGGAGGCATATGCACAGAATTCATTCCGGGGTGAACTAGATGGTCAACATGGAGAACATACCCACCATCCCGGAAAATCTCGCTCGGCACAAGGAGGAAAGGTTACTTCCCTCATAACAGACTGAGAAGCACAAGCATAATATTAATTGGTTTTGGGATGTAATACATCCTCTACCTGTTTATAAAATTACGCCTGTCTGTGGGATACTCGTCTCCGCATGAAGTACTTGGGTACGGGTACCTCTACGAAGTCAAGTGAATAATGGGAAATAAGGGAGTTATTGTAAGTGTCCTGGAGTCGGGAGTATCGTAATGATCTCTTGAGTGGCCTAAAAATGAGTTTGCCTCTCGAATCGGTGACTCGGAGTTTGTAGTCGTGTAGTCAATTTGCATTCAGAAAAGCTATTCGGAGAACCATTCAAGAGCAGACATAGGCTTGGACATCCAACAAAAGTGAAATCGATGAAAAACACATCATGATATTGGATTTCAACCTGGTAAAACGACTGGACTCACAGAACTTTCAGCACACAACAAAGAAAAAATCAGGCGGACAAGCTGTCGCAATATCCATACAAATCCGACATTCGGCAGTTGAATCCCGCTTGGCGGAGATGAAAATGGTATGTGGTACCATCAGAATATAAAGCTGAAGTTCAACCTACTTACTGTAACTACTATTCTCGCTGCACAAGTTCACGAGCATTGAGTGAAACTAGAGTCCTGTTGTGGCCGGTGTGAATTGTGTATGAACCTTGAATGGTTGGTTGGAATCCGTGATTGATCTATAATTTATTTCATGTCACCAGATAGCCCTGAATTATTTGAGTTTTCAGAGGTGCATTGTACAAATTGCCCCTGCTTTCCATCGAATCCCACTGGAAGTTCGATCGCAGACACCAGACATTAGCACCATCTGGGCTTCGGTTATTGCGGCAATTTTTAGCAGAGGAAAGCAGTCTCCGCAGAATACAGCGAGGATCGAATATACCGCATACGGGGGGGGATTTATAACCCGGAAAGAAAACTTCTGGCGATGAATGAAGTTGTTGCGGGACATGCAGCGTATAATTCTATTTAATGAAAGCCAACTCGGACCGACCGACACAGATGCAGTGTAAGAACAACACGCCACGCGCCTCCTCGTGCACCGGCGCGCATCATTAATAGCGCCTCGTCTTCGCCTTCTCCGACTGGAGTCGAGTCGCGTTCTCCGTGTACAGTGACACGCGTAGGCCACAAAATTGCGGGCAGCGCAGTGTAGCCGTGCGAAACGGCACGGCGCCACCGGAGCCGGATCCGCATTCATATAAAGATTTGCGAACGCGTTACATGGTACGATGGAGAAAAAAAGGCCAAGCCCGCACTCCACAACATGAACGCCTCAACACTGCACAAAAAGATGGAGGAAAAAAAGTATTGGACGCCAGAGCAGAGAAGGTACTCGAGTCGAGCGGAAAAGAAGAAGTATCAAAAGAAACCGCAAAGGAAACAGAGGAAAGTGGGGGAAAAAGCTTCGAGGCAAGGGACAAGCGCACACACGGAAGACATGACAAGAACGGAGACTCACCAAATAGTTCAATAGCTCTTGATTCAGGCTGTCGTACGTCGTGGGGGTGTCGTCGCCGCACCATTTGCTGTGAAGCGAGGGGGTTTAGTAACAGATAAAAAGGAGGAGGAGGAGATAGAATGCCAGGAGTGCAAGATGACGATGGGGAAGCGCTCAACGGAGGAGCGCGCGCACTCTACCTCTCGCTCGCCCACTTCCAAACCCCACAGCGCGCGCTCATATTCGTGCGCGTGCGTGTCTTCGTGTGCATGAGGAATCTCATCCTCACTCCCCTCACGCCCGCTCGGCCCAACAAGAGCAGATAGCCACCGATAGTGATGATAGAGAGAGAGTCGCCGAACCACCTCCACCACACTCCTCCGTCATCGAAGCGCCACGTATGCTCGCGCCCAATACGCACAGCCGTCAAGGCGCGATGCAGATATCCTCATCGAAGCGCCCCCGTCGTTCCCTCTCTCACAGTGCGTAAGGGTGTGAGGATATGAGGTGCGCTCGTACTCGTGCTCACACTCGTGGGCATCTCATCCTCGCGCGTCCGTCGCGCGTCCGCAGCGCATAGTGAACGAACCCCAGAACGAGACGCTGAAAGCGACAACACCAGCAACAACACTGACGATGCGAAGCCACTTCAGACTCGGGTGCCACTATCTCCAAATCTAATCAACGGGACCTCCACGTCGCGCACCCCACTCCGCGCGAAGCTCAACCGTGCTCCCCAGATGCCTTCCTCGCGCACATTCAAAGTCCGTCCACACTCTTCGCTCCAAACGACGCCACCACCATGCGCGTCCCCATCCCCACCAGTGCTCGCGCTCCAAGCCGGCTTCCCCATGCTCGCGCTCCTCTTAGCCCGGCAACTCCCCCTCGTCCTGCTCGCAGCCCGCAAGTGTCGCTCTCCTGGCGTGCATCCGCACAACTCCCTTCGTGCCACGCCCAAATCCGACTTTACTCGCGCTCCTTCTTCGCCCAGCAGTGGTTATCCGCGTCGCCCGCCCTCATGCACTCGCTCCTCCGTACCTCCTCGTCTCGTAAATCCGCACGATATTCGCGCCGACATGGGAGTCGCCCGCCCCCGCTCGGCGGCAGGACGTCGTGGAGACCATCACCCAAAGACGTGGTATCACAGAATACGGAGATAATGAGGGCAGACTCCACTCACTGATTATTCAATCCGAAAATATCAATCGCGCTCGCCCCGTTGCCGGAATTGCGGGGGTGGTTGGCAACAGCGTCGCGGAATGCAGAAGTGCCGTCGATGTCGGCGTAGCCGACGAGGGCGGGGGAGGATATTGATTTGCCGTGGGGGTGGGGGTATTAGTGAGTGCGAGTGCAAGCGAAGAAAAGGGTAGAGAAGGGAAAGGAGGGAGAATAGAAATGGACAGATACGCCTTGATATCTCTGGCCGCTGCCTTAAGGAACGGCACAACATTGGTCGCACTATTGGTGAGCATCTCGTTGCTGATGTTGTACGCAAGGACGTTGTCGTACTTTGAGAGGACGTTGATAGTGGTTATGTGCTGTCGTGCGAGGGTTAGTATGAGTATCCAATAAAACACAAGGGAGCATTGAGAGAAGACAACACATTTGATACAACACATTAACCCCCCCACGCCGGTACCGTCGTGTGTCAATGCTCCCATTCAGCGGCAACGTCACATCCAAAATAACATACATCACTGCCGCACTGAAACTTGGCATGCACGGAGTCCGTAGTAGAAGAGGCCTGATGACGAAGGACCCGGTGGCGGCTGTCAATTGAAGCTTTCCATCTGCTATGTATGGATTAGGTACAAATTATGTATATTGCGCCATCACAGCGCTAAGCCCCTCTATTCAAACAGTGTGGCGCATGAGGGGCGCATCAAATCCGGACGGCAGCTCCCGGTCACGTCACCAAGTCACTATCACGTTTGCGCGGCCGTTTGTCGCCGAGCAATAGAATCACGGCAATCACCTCTGGCACGGCAATCACTTTCGGCACGGCATCCCCTTTCGACCCCCAGGTTCAGCACAACTCGTGCTTTGATTGCTCGAGATCCCTCCTGAACAACCACCCTACTTTATTTCTACTGTTCTCTCAGTTTCCGCGGATAGAATCATCCAATCTGCCATCATAATTTGCCCCGACTCGGTCACTGACTCACTTGAAAATTGGAATTCGCCGCCTTGGACCTGGACTTTGACTCCGGTAATTTTTGGCTGTGTCTTCTACTCGGTAATGCATCAAAATCCTACCGATATGCAGTATGAATTGTATGCAGCTCTACTAATACATGCAACGAAGATTTTAACCACGGCCGGGTGATAGCGAACTTGGCACACCTATAACGAACTTAATATGCCTGCTTCAGTCGGGCATAAGCTCCTGTGCTCCACTGGCCTCAGTTCAAGCAGACATATGGCACATGCGACTCAACAGACTCGCAGGAAGATACCTGATTTTTTTTTCTGGGTTTGCAGGGGAACTGTGTTGAAGCCGCATGTATGTTTTGATGCAGAGCATTGGAAGGTTGGTGCAGTTCAACTGCTCATTCCATTTGAATTCCATCTGCTTAAATGGGCGAGTGGCTCTTTAATTCTTTTTTTTTTTGGCCGGTACTTAAATCTGAAACAACTCCGGGCCTTCAGGTATGTTCATTCATTTATTGCCTGATCTCTCAGTTGTCGAAGTTTTGTCCAACCCCGAGTGGACCATTCAACCCTCAAAGACCTCAATTTATCGTTCTTCAACTCCGGTCCTAAATTCTTCAAGCTTCCTGTTGGGAGTGTGATATATATATATATATTTGACTCTGCATTTCTATACCAGAACAAGTGTACCAACTACTGAAACGCGGTGCCGAAGGGTAATAAATATGTGCTTTATGTGCTATGAGAGAGTCCGGGTGGTGCTGGTGATGTTAAGCAACGACTCATACAGCATAACCATAGCTCATGAAGAATAAATAATGGGGGAAGAGGGAGGAGGGACTTTGAGGCGAGTTTGGGTCGGCGGATGTTTATCGCATGTTCTGGGCCATGTGCACTGCGCTTTAGGCTGAATTTTTGGCCAGCCGTCAAGTGGCCGTTCTAAGGTTTTTCAGCCATTGCTGCCAAATTGCCGGCCAAATTACAGCCATTGTCGGTACCTAAGGCGCGAACGGAATTTTTCTGTTTTGGGTTTTTTTTTATCCCTGCGACCGATTTGCTCATATCTCAATGGGTTCACATCGGATCAACTTGAAACATAGCTAGTTCTCTTGGAATAATTCCGCCGCAATTTGTGATAGGATCAAATTTCCCAAAATATACTTTTTTAAATCATCCAGCTCAAACAGTGGGTTTTGGTTTGAGCACATCCTACCAGGTCCAGATGACCCCCAATTGAGCTGAGTTTTTTATTGGGAGGATATATGTACAGTTGAAAATGTGTCATAGGATTGGAAATGTTGATTTGTGCCCTGGGACTCACAATTCTCAATATTTCCCGGTCGCAGGGATCAAAAAAACCCAAAACGGAAAAATTCCGTTCGCGCCTTAGGTACCGACAATGGCTGTAACGGCCAACCGCCAGGTGGCAATTTTGACGGTTTTCGGCCATCGTCGGCCACTTCGACAGACATTTGGAGGCCAGATTTTAGGCCATTCCAGTGTGCACACAAAATTGATACATTCCAATTAAATTCCTTGCTCGTACAATTAATAAGCTATCGACTTAAATTTTTAACAGAGAACAGTATAGAGTTCGCATAAGTGTCCTAAGGGTAAGAAAAGGGCAGGAAATGAGCTGACCTCAAAGCGTACATATGAATCGGTCCCTATTTTCAATCCATGTACATTGCCGACCGAAATCGTCAGTTAACCGGCGGTTTCAGAAGAGTTAAACAAGACATACATGAATTCGGGCGTTGCCGTCACTACCATACGAAGATATGCACAATGTACAGCGCAGGAAGAACTAGGCAGATTTCATGAGCTTCAAGCGGAAGATGCAGGGGAGAAATAACCGACTGGGAATATGAATGTAGGCCAACATCGCCCTCGAGACTCAAGTACACTACTTGAGGAAGTGGCACAGGTCGAGAAACTTACCACGTAGTTGCACCAACGTCAAGCGCGGCCACCATATACACTCTCGGGGTTATGCGAAGGTCGAGCACATTGGCTAGACATTTGTGCCGGGCAAGCAGAGGATATATTAGAATGACACCAGTATGGTACAATACCTTGGGAGACCAACCACAGGCGCCCGCGATAAGAGGGTTGTGACATATTAGATAGATAAACGAACAAATCAGTAGTACAAGGATCAGAAACGCACCGACATATTTACTTCTGGGTCCCGGTCCATAACGCCCTTGTCAGTAAAATGAGCAGGTATTGGAGTAGGTGCGAATATATTATTGGAGGTCGGCGCTTGGAAAACTGAGGAAGGTGGGGGGAAGACGGATGAGCGAACGAATATGTCAGGGAGACGAAGGACGCGCCATGCATGATTCTCAATAGAAGAGGCGCAGTATCACGGCTCACGGCCAAGGATCGAATTCCTTCCCCCATACTCCCCTGATTTCAACCCAAAAGAGGAGGCATTCTCTAAAATCAAGGCTTTCATTAGGCGAAACTCCGACATCTGTGCAGAATCAATTGGTGCGGCGGCCATCTTTGATATGAAACTCGCGATGGAGATTATTACGCCGGCTGATGCGGAGGGATATTTTATGCATGCGGGATACTTGTAAACTTGCGTAGTGTACGGAGCTGTGAGCCTGAGGTTGGCGGCAAAGCGACTAATTGAAGAGGTCGGATCTGCGAGAACCATTTCCAACCGGCGCTGTGAAGCGGGGTATCTGCTGCTATCAGCACTCGTGCATCGTCGGAAAGTCTGTTGTTTACACATGAAGCCAAATATCACGAAGGAGGGCAGAGATGATAACCTTGACACAAGGGCACAGACCGCCAGAACTACAGCACCGAAGTGCTGGTCTCTTAAATACTCGCCGTCTGCAACGAAGCGCAGAAAGTTGGTGAATGCAAGAGAAAGCTGATGGGATTAATTTTTAGATGTCGATAAGGCTTAGCAGAAGATCCTCGTCTGGAAAAGTGTACGGATGTAGGGGCGGGGGATCCGGGTGCCACTTTTAATCAGGTTAGACGATCTGTAAGTGAGGTTGGAGACTGAACCAACATTTTTCACAATTCAGAATTCGGGCCTTTGCGCATCGAAAGTCTCACCCAGGTGATCGACATCCTCCATTGCCGCCTTCATAAAGTTTACGCTACTTGACTTTCCAAAAAATAGATATCTCTCGTGGGTTTCACGAGCGGGGGCGCGGAGAGCAAGGCGACTCATTGGTTCAACGATAGTTGAATCGACGAAAACACCGTCGTCTAAGTCATCGGCTTCTCCTGGGCTGTCCGCTTCTAAGCTCTCTGTCGAGTTGTTATCCTCTGGGTCGGCGAAGGGAGAAGATTCCAAGTCCAGCGATGTAGTTGAGGATACCGCCAAAAGTTCCTCGAGGTTTCGGGCATATTTTGCGATATTGACTAAAATTTGGAATAGCACGGTCGGGTCATCGGAAGGCACGTAGACAGTCGTTTGCGACAGAATGGCGGCAACATGTTCGCGAGAATTTTTGTAGTTTAATCAGTGGCTCTCCTGGATCAACGAATGAACGAGAATAAGATAGGTATCAAAATATGGAGATCACCTTGGAGATGTAGAGATGTGTACATTTGGTTTTGAAGAATATGCAGTTGGAGCACTTATTCCCCGGCATCTATGAGCTGTCGCCTACGGAAAAAATATTGAAAGGATTGATTTCAGTTGAGAGAACTCGCAGCGGACTGGGGTTATCCCACAAGGCGTAAATGAAAGAACTTGCCAGGACGAAAACGAGTCCACTGGCCTCCATTGGTTCCTCAAGCATTCAGGATACATATATGTGGTCGTTCGCTCCTGCTCACGGTAGACGTTAGTGAGCACATGAATCAAGGGGAAGACAAAAGACGTAGCTTGGACGAGTGCAGCCAGGGAACACATTGTAAGTTTGGAGAAGGCATCAGAACAGTATATTCGGTCTCTCCTGAAGCCATCCGGGACGCATGGGCGGAGTGAGAGGGTGGGGAGAGGAGGGGGCTAGCAGTGCACGACAACCATCAACTTTGGCGGCGCGTATTTACGCGTTCTTGTGGGGTATTTAAGGTCACAAAGGTCCGGAGGCATCGTTGAACGATCCTAAATACATCCTTGAGACGAAAAAATGCTGCAATAAGGAAGACGCGCGTTCACTAATATGACGCCACCCGAAGACCTTCAGGCGCAGAAACTGGTCAAACGTTGGGCTGGTAGCACTTTGAACCCTGAGCAAAGGCTGAGGAAAGATCCAAAGCCCCACATATCGTGCTAGAGGCACGAATGCGGCAGCGCATTAACTCGAGAGGTTACAATCATCTTCTGGCCTGGTTCCAAGTCCGAGGCCTCAAACTAGCGGGGGAGGGCAACTGACTCTGTCGGCTCGGAAGCTCCGGTCTAAGAGGGCCGCCTGCGGACCTACGGAGTGAACGGGGACAAGGGGGCATAGCGACCTTACCTTGTCTTTCCCAAACCATCCTAAACGCTCCTCCAAAAAAAAAAAAAAAAAATCTTTACGCTATGGGCTGTACAACACGAGAAAAAGGACGGCAGATGGGGGCTGGAATTTGATGCATTGATGGCCGAGGACTTGATCGACAGTCACATGGCATGACACGGCCAGAGAGCGCATCACGGAGGAAGGGCCTCTGTTCGGTTTAGCGCGCTGGAGGCGGAGGCGGCCGGGGCGCGACGGTTTTGAGGTAAAAGATCGGGAAAAGAAGCATGACGGCATTGGTGGCTATGCTGTGGCGCCGCCACCCACATAAACTGTCAGGCCTATTCTACTCTCCCCTCGCATGCACGCTTCGTGATTACGAGAAGAGTCGACGGAGCAGACGCAGATAGCGTTGACGCCGAGTTTTTTTTCAGGGGAGGTCGCAGGTGCAGCCGGCCGAGTCGGCGAGCTCGTCGACAAAGGTGGAGGGCTGGTTGAAGAGGTTGCTGGGGGCGAGGTTACGAGGCCTGTGTGCGAGTAATTGGTTAGCTCCACTCGCCTATGGTACACTAAAAAAGGAAGAGACGCACGCAATTCCCATCAAGAAAAAACGAGAACCATCGTCGGAAGATTGCGAGGACTTGGACGGCAGTGAGGAGAAGCGGTAAGACATTGAGTTTCATCTTTCTTTCTGCAGGAAAAGGGACCAAGGGAGAGTAAGGGGTAGGCTCAAAGGATTACAGGGGTTCTGGAGGAAGAGCGGACACCGAAAGGGTGAGAAGATGTTGATGACAGCGGTGGACATGTCGACATGAGCACAGCCCCCGGCTTCTTCGGCTTTCTGGTTGATAGCTCCGCGGGGAATAGGGACTTGGTTCAACTTGCCTCTGGGTCGGTGTTTGCGCTGAACCCGCCTGGTTTGCGAAGAGGCCAGTAGCTGAGAGATCTCAAGACGCGTTTCATCGACGTATCTATAAGCAGCGTCCGACACGATTGCACCATCCCCAGTGTTGAGTAGATGAATAGAACTCCAATCAAGTCGCGAAGATAAAATGACAGATGCCGCTATTCAGCTCCCACTACTGTACGTGCATGAACTGAGGCAACCGTCACGGTCACGGCGGGGTCCGTTGTGTTGCCCGAACCGCCCGGGTCACGGTCACGATAGGTCCGGTTGCTTCAAAAAAATCGTGACATCCACAAAATATTTTTCTCAGCCATAAAAAACCGTCAAAACTGAAGAAAATCATCGGAAGCTCATTTTGTGCTGACTCAATACAAGATACTAGCAAAATACCAGCGGTAGACCACAACTTGCAACTTGGCAAGCTATTTTGAGGGCACATTGGATCTTCTGGTTGCCCAAATTTCGGCCGTCAGGGCGAAATTTTCCCTGGTTGCGTTGCTCAAATTGGTTCACGGTGCCACTGTCGGTCGGCTGGTTGCCTCAGGTCACGCACGTACAGTATCTCTGGTGTGCGCGCACGTACATCGGGCTAGTACAAGCGTATACCACACATTGGGTAGAAAAAAATTGAAGACGGTTATAAGCAGCAGAATATCCGCCCAGTGGCAGGACTTTTGTTGTTTTTCTTCTCTTCGTTCCACTTAATTCAATGAACAGCCCAGATCCCGAGATATCGAGGAACTGATCCAGAAAGTTGTTTTACCCGGAAAGAACGGTAACATGGGAAACCATATCAACATCCACAGCTTTGCACTGTATGGCGATCGCACCCCTACCCTGTTTACGGCCACAACTTTGGAGCGTACGTCACAAGTGCCGAAACCAGACATAAGACTTAGAAGACTGTAGGAGGATATAATCACTTAGTCTTCATTATTTTTCAGGTTTCTCAACATATATAAGTTATTTTTTTCTCTTTATGAAATTACCGATGTCCGCCTGAAGCCTTTTAAACTCCGTTTTTGGGAGATCAGCTCCGAGTCTTTGGAAAATCAGAGTTAAACTTTTTGGGGCGGCGCTAATTCAGGCACTAATTGATAATCCCTTAACCGCGCTCTTGTAGAGTCAAATATAGGACTATCAGACAACGGCGGTTGGTTCGCCAAGCAAGTCGGCATCCGTCATTTTACCTTTCCGAGTTAATCGGAGCTTTATTCATCTGCTACAGACTCCACTATCCCTGAAAGTCGCTGTATTTTATGAAGCCATTTTTACACACGATTCTTGCCATAAAGAGATGATTCAATTGTTTCGTGAGCTGTATTTTCGACAAGTACTACAAGTGCGCCTGGCGCATCCATCGGACCAAAGGACTAGAATCTTGTACTAAATTTAACATCTGTTGTCAGCTTGAACTGCAGCCGATGTGAATTCACCTACACTGAGCCATTGATGGTGTTGGACCCTCCCGAGATGGTATAATTACCATCAGAGTCCACCTCGACCTTGGCCTGCCCATCACCTTCATAAGTCCAGCATGTAGAAGATCCGCTGACAGCGATCTTCCAGCTTCCGGGACCGTTTCCTACATCGCAACATGCAGTCTTAGTTCAAAAGTTCGCATAGTGTATTGACCAGAAACAATGCTCACCGTTGTGACCGACATCTGTGAACGTGATATACCCAACACCGGGGAAGCAGAGGACGTAGACAGCGCCCTCGGGACCGAGACGGTTGGTAGGTCCGACAGTCTCCTTGCCCGGTAGACCGCCGAAGATGATGCTAGTCTGACTGGGAGTGCTAGCGTTGATTTGAATAATGTTCCACATGATAAGTTTCCGGGAAAAGTGAGGGTTATTAGCAGTAGGCGAGTTGAGCTGCGAGCTTTGAAGAGCAACAGACCCTGCTTTTATACGTTTTGGATGTTGGATCCATCTTAGCAAGGAAATTTCTGGATGATCGAGGAGGAGCAAGTGGCGCATTCGAAGTACTGCGATAGACAGCTTGATTGCTTGAGTGGTGCAGATAACACGAGGAATAACGGCAAAGATAACGAATAGAACACCAGTGGGGGAGAGTTCAGAGCGCGATCTGCGGTGCTTGCGTGTCCGAATGGTAAGGTCACATTCGACAACAATCCCGAAACCGTGGATGTGCTCACATTGAGCCCTATTTATCACCTTCTCTTTCAAATAAACTTCGGTCTTCGGTCATGGGTCAGACGTCCTTTCGCATCAACAATTCAAGACACGTATCCTAAGGTGAGTCTACAGAGGACGGGAGACCGCGAAGCGGCCGACCAACCGCTTCTAACAATAAAAGTAGGGGAGCGGTCGACTGAGTTCGCCGCCGGTGAGTGAGGGAGCCTGCCTGGTGCGGGGATAAAACGGACGCACACGGCTTGCTTTGGAAAGGGAAAGAAGGACGACGCATGCCTGACGATAAAGTGGGGGAGGGATCGACGAGATTCGCCGCCGGTGAATGGGGCCCTGCCTGGTGCCATTAATGTAGATATTATTAGGTGGGCTGGAGATTAAGCGGACGCACGCACAGAGTATTGCTATGGGATGAGAAGATTACTGTGATTGCTGGGAAGCTATATAACGGCAAAGATGCTTGAGGGCTGGCTTTGGCCGGCGGCGAGTGAGCCAGCAAGCGAGACGCCTGTTAAATGTTTGCACCAGTCATTCGGATGCTGAGTATATTTCTGGCAAGCGAGTGAGTAATAGGTAGCGGGAACGACTCGGAACCCTACTGAGAACGTCATCCGCAGCTAGATCAGGTAGCGGCGAGATCGCGCAGTGGCCTGCGCGGTCTTTCAGTTCGACATTTCGGATGCGTACGCACCTGCTCAAAGTTATACTATGCAGATTGCTTGGTTGCGCGACGAAAAGAAGTCAGGAAGACAATACATGACTCATGGCGCCAGGAATAGTGTTTCTGAAGAGCGCAGTCGTCCATTGTGCGTCGGTGCATGCTCCGCTTTGCGGTATAAATTAAACGCACAGATGTAAGTTTTTCACTCGTATCGGAAAATTTACGAAGAATGTTAGCTTTCAGAGCCCAACATGGCGCGAATTGCCAGTGAATTGCCCACTGGAAGTTCACTTGGGAACTAGATGCCGACTAAGGCCGCGGCAGACACGGACAGACATCAGCACTACTTCGGCTTCGGCTGCTGCGGCTGCTTGGGCTGTGGACAATAAATCAGGAACACAGATTTGTTGCAGAGGTGAAAGCAGTATCCGCCGACACCGAATGCTACTATGCAGGGATCCCGGACTTGTAACCGCACAATAACAGCGGCTGCTCAGGTGTGGAATAGAAGAATCATCGTAGAGGCGCGAACACATACCCAGAAAGAATAGATCCGCTCACGAATGTTATTTTGTTGCGGAACATGCATTGGAGCACAGCCCCTCGGCTTGTTCGGCTTTAGCCGTCGATGACTCTGATAAAAATGGCGGTGATTCTCCAATACCACGGAGTGAGTGCTCAATGAGCCTTCGGATCGGCGCCGGCGTTTCAGAGACGGTGTGAGAATTCTCATAACCGAAATACTTAGGGGCCTTTTTCTTTCGATCGAGTTCAAACCCCAGTCCAACCTTCACGGTACACTGTAGTGAACTGTCTGATCTTTTTTTGGGGGATCCGTTTATCGGACGTTTCTTGTTTTCCAGCGCGAGTCTAGACTGCCGGTGTGAGGCTGTGTACAAAATTTAATGATAGCTACTTAAATATAGAGCACAAACACATACATGTAAAGGGACAGGCAAGGCTGTCACTCTACTCTGTCTCCTCTCTGCCATAAAAAATTAGCCCGCCAGAAACCTGTACGGGCTTTTACAGAGTTCATTCAGGAGCTGAACAAGATGGTCAACAAGATTGCCAATACATATCACATACACACCTAGTATTGCCGCGACTCCCGCCTCCGCCCCAAGCCGGCTTCATAGCGCCGAGTCGAGCTGAGTTGCAGATGTGACTTTATCCGACTCCGGACATCAGCCGAAGTCGACCCCCCAGGTCAGCTTCCCCAATTTATTCCGCTGGTTTCGTGCAGTCAGGAGGCATGACTTGGTATATTTCTTGGATTATGCATTTATGCAACTGACAAAAACGACCCCTGGAGGTGAATTTCAATTGAACATGCGGGAGATAACGAATGGAAAGAAGTTGAATTTCATGTTGAAGCCGGACACAATACAGTAGGCTTGACCAAAACACCGATTTTTCAGACAGATTTTGACTCTTAACTGAGACTCTTCGTGGTGTGTGGCACATGTACAATCTTTCCTCTGAATCTGTTTCAAGTTCTTTAGAGAATATTTATCTTGGTGCCAACTCAAACGACTTGAGTCGACTTGGAGTGACTTGCCGGGGTGCAAGTTGAGTTGAGTTGAGTTGAAAGTTTGAAGTCGACTTTTCGAGTCGCGGCAATACTATAAACACCATCCGGGAAAACTTCCCTCGGCACAAGGGACATGCAACATCCGACAAAACAGACTGAGAACCTACCCTGCAGGCACAAGTACAATGTTAATTGTCATTGGACTATAATACATACTGCTGATTATACCTAGCCCTGACTCGCTATAGTTGATGAGACCTTTCTGTTGACAGATATTTTTGGAAACAAGTGGCTGCTCGGCCGCCTTAAGGCCTCACATCCACTTGGGTTGAGATACCGAATAAGCGCCGTGAAGGTTAAAACTGATATACCATTGATTTGGAGCAGATTGGCCAAAAGCGGAGATCAAAAGCTTCAGCCAGGGTTAATTTATAAAGACAGAGATGAAAACAAATGCACAGATGTAAGTTTGCCACACAGATCAGCGAGATTGTGATAGCGCATTCCATAGCGAATGAGCTAGGAGATTTTGAAAAGCCCGAGTTGTATTATAAAAGTTATGCACTCCTCGAGAATTGGACTAAGGGCAATTGTCTCAGAATGTGAAGCTCTCTCCAATAATCTTCTCAGTAATGTTCCACAATTTCTTAGCATTCGCCTGCCATTGTGTTACGTCAATCAGCTGGAGCGTTTGCTCATCGGATTGCCATAGGTACGTACGGGGTCAGAGCTATGCGGCACCACGGATTCATTCGCAACAGCGCAATCGTCGAGATAGGCGCCGGATTTGTCTATAAGAAAAGGAAAAAGCAGGTGACTGTGAGCAACAGCAACATATTTGAGAGGCAGCGATTCGGGCGAGCCTTGCTTACCGTTGAGACTAGGATCAAAGGCCGCGGCGACGGTGCTATGAAATCGACCTCTTCATTCAATCCGAGGAATCATACGAAACGGAGTAACCTACGTCGCAGCACCCTGAGGGATAGTCTTCCATTTGTGCGCCTCGGTATTCGGCTTACCATCAGGGAGTAATATGCCTGTTCGTCCGAGAGTTTAGCCTATCCATGGGCCCGTACCAACAGGAACACAAACTCATCGCCTGCAAAACTGCAGTCCCCACCGCATCTTTCTGCAGGGCGTTCGTGTAGATAACTGCAGCAGTGAACAAACATTCTGCTTCAGCCATTCTCTGCATCAAGAACAAGTCGACGTACGGCCAGGATGAAGGCTGTAGGCGTTGATTTTGCCCTTCGCCCGCTTCGACAACTCGATCGCGGTGATAATATTAGCGGACTTGGCTTGTGTGTACGCACCCCCGGCGCTGTGTTTCGCCGGGTCGGGCTTCGCGAGCGTGTCAAAGTCAACCCCGGTCCCAAATGTGTGTGCAACGCTGGACACGAAGACCACCCGAGGGGTGTACGACGGTGTTCCGGCAGCGAGGAGCTTGGGCGCGAGGAGCTTCGTGAAGAGGAACGGCCCGACGTGGCCGGTGGCCAACTGCGTCTCGAGGCCCTCCGCTGTGAGCTTGAACTCTATGAATGACGCGGCGGCGTTATTGATCAACACCTACCACGATATCTCGAGTCGGCGCAAGATGAAGAACAAAAAAAAAAATTAGACGCACGTGCAGGGGCTCGGGGTTGGCGTTGATCAATTGTGCAGCGTTGCGGACACTGGCAAAAGACGAGAGATCGAGTGTGAGGCGCTGAATATTCGCGTTGGGGAATTCTTTCTTGATTGCGTCTTTCGAGAGTTTGAGTCTGCAGAGAGACGACGTTTCAGTCTAGCTTTATGAGGCTAAGGAGAGGCGAACCTTTCATTGTTGTAACCCGTAATGATGACGAGTTTCGCATGCTTGGCGATAACGCGTGCCGTTTCGAATCCAATTCCATTGATAGAAGTGCCAGTGATGAGGACTAGCTCGAATTAGTTGGGCGCGGTCACTGACCGAAAAAAAGCGGTAAATTCACCGTTTTTGCCTTTGATTTCGTCGGAAAAGGCGGTAGCGACCTCTTCGGCAGTTGTCTTGAACGAGAAGCTAGGTACAGCCGACATTTTTCTTCTTTCTTTGCGAGATCTTTGACGATACAGTAGATCTTCAGAATATCGTCTTCGTTGGGATCTGGAGGTTTATAACGAGGTCAATTCGCCTCGTGTCAGATCGTTTGAATATGCTGCGCAGCGGAAGATCAGCGGATGACTAGCGCGGATTCCCAGATCCCGAGAAAACCCATGATTTAGCTGCGGTCGAAGGATGATTCCCCGATTGACCGGGCAATACGTCAAGTCCATGGGATGATATATATTTATGAGGATTCCCGTGATGACTGTTCCCGAGAAACTCCTTGATTTAGAGTGCAGGAAGTACAACTTAGCGTGTCCAGAATGATGGATATAGTGAAGGGTAATTAAGCTGTATTGATGAAATTCGACGGCAAGCACCCTAACGGAATTTGGGTAATTTCTCCATTGATGTTGATTTCAGCCAAGCTAAAATGCCACTTCTTCAGCATGGATGTGACTGTCGCCGAGGAAGTCCGCTGGTTTTAGCGAGCACATGTCAGAGGCAGTTTCGTTAGTAAGGACGTGTCGACTAGAATCGCCATGTTCATCGGGAACCGCCCAGCATATATTTATCCCAGATCCTCAAACTTCAGAGCTTCCAGTAGTCCATCTGAGCAAGTGTCGGGGACAGGAGGAGGGTGTTCCCTGGGCATAAATGAGGAAAAAGAGGGGAACTTGAAGCGATAGCTACACGGAGCTACGTCGCTAAGCAACGATTTTGGGACGTTGAGGAGAGAATTGGGGCTGTGCCCTGGTTGGGCCTCCGACCAAGTTGATCCTCGACTTGACGATATCGATCGTCCTGGGAAGAACAAGCTCGAGCATTTTCTATTGTAAGAGTCGACGCGTCATCAACAAACAGTCAACGATACCCATCTTGCTAAATTCGCGACCGTCGAAGGAAGGACTGAGTACATACAAGACCGGCCTCCGCTTCGCTCCGGTATCCAAGGTCTAAGTAAACGGAGCCACGCGGATTATTGCAGTCGGACACCATTCTTATAGCATTGAAGAACTGACTCCGACACAATTATTTCAATACAATGGACTATTCATGGTCAATTGAAAGAAAAGATAAAATCCTTCAGCATACGGAACGGAACGAGAAAGACAAAGAGCTGAACTGCCGAGGAATTCGGTAGGCCGCCGTAATATTGCGCCTCCGAAGGACAACATAGTTTTGCATCCAGCCTGAGTAGCAGAACAACCCAAGCCGGCAGCGGACCGGTATTTTGCGACATATCAGATAAAGGGGATTTTTGCGCCGAAAGGTAGTGGATTGGAGGCTGGGCGAGCATACTCGTCCAGTAGATCATCACGATGGCACGGAAACGAGCCCTTAAATACAGAGGCCACAGAGACCGTTAAATTTGGAAGGAGACAGCGGAACAGGAGTAGTTGGCGACATAAACATAGAATAAATTGCTGGTAGTCCGAAGCACGATGAGACTGAGCCAGAGCAGAACAGGAGGGAAGGGAACTTGGCCCTCAGTAGGCGCATTCAGCATGTTCAGATCACGACTTGAGAGGAAATGAAATCGATACTGCCATTAGAGCAATATGATCAAACTGAGAGCGGCAGCAGGAAGAGACACGATCACGACGGCGCCAGCAGTGAAATACCCCAGAATTACCATGCATAGAATTTTGTGAATCGGAGTACAGAACGGTCTCAGCAACAGACAGAAGTGTTGAGGGAGCAGAGCCAGCATTTATTCGAGAGATAGTGCAGGCGCAGTACTTAACTTGATGAGGAGGGAGCCGGTGAGAAGATTACTACTGGAACGAAAAGAATGCGGGCTTTTATAAGTCAAGAATTATCGGAGGATTACGCGGCAGGATGGCATTAGCTGCGCCGTAGGCAGCAACTGCGATCTATCGGAAAAATCGACTGCGGGGAGGTCAGCTGTTCAGTCACCTGGGGTTCTTGAGAGAAGTATTTTCAAGGTTTCAAAAAGTCGAGGAGCAGCGCCAGAGAAGGACAAAATGGATTAGAATGACTGGAAGCATGTACAAACAGTCGACGAGTACTTCATCAAACGATTAATTTGACAGATCGCAGCTGTTCGCAGTTCGGGAGGAGATAGCGTAGCAGATGGGAGACGAAGCCCAAGACCCAGCGGACAGAACAGTTGAAAAAGAGGAGCCGGCCGTGCGGATCGCCTGAAATTGATACATTCCGTAAAGCGGAGTTTAAAAGGCTTCGGACGAACAGAGAAACGTAATTTATAAAGGGGGTGATGTCCGTTCCGGGCTAAGCACGGCAGAGGCTGCCACTCCTGTTGACCACGCACGCCCTCGCATCCGAGTCGTATACATCACCCGCGCTGCACACCACCCGGTATGGCATCCCATCCACACACTGAATATACCCACCACATTTATCTGCGGGGTCCTGAAAGTTACAATTCAAACCCAGTCTCCTGGCGCCGTCACATCCCCCGCTTTCCTCCTTCGCAGCGCAATTAAACGACCCATCCGTCACGGCCACCCCACCCGGAGGCGGCAGTGCCCACTTGACGGTGTCCGCGACCTCCTGCGACAACTGCCCGCAGGTCTTGGACGAGGGCCAGTCACAAATCTTTTCGTTGTCGTTCCACTCCAGCCCGGACGGGCAGGGCATGACGATTGGTGTCCCGGTTCCGTCCGGGTTGACCGTGCACTGGATGAAGTTCGTGCAGGACTCGGGGTTGGCGTAGAGACAATCTTTGGGGCCCATACAAAGTGTCCTGGCTATGTCTTCTCTCGAGCAGACGAACCCGGAGGTGGAGCGTGGGCTGTTGGCTTGGCTGGGGTGTATTTTCCAGAAGAATAGAGTGAGGGAGAGGAGCTTTGATGTAGATCGCAATGCCATGATGAATAGGTTGTAGCGAGACTATAAGGTGCGCGAGAGCAATAACTCAATCGGATAACTGCAATACGAGTCAGCATGAAAAGTAAAAAGAAAAGATAGTACAATCACCTCAATCGTTGCGCACAGAAGTGTAATGATGTTTGAGGACCAGTAAGTATATAAACTCTTACAACATCCTAGTCTAGCCAAAAGGAAATATGACACGGAGCCCGCCGAGCCCGAGATTAAATGTCCGACGTTGCGTTCAAATTTGTTAACATTTTGGACTTCGTAGTGGGATGGTACGACTCCGATCAATTCGCAAAGCTTGAATGGTGGATGCGGACAGCTGGCTGACGCCAGAGCATCCTCTCTGGAGATGACCTCCGCGTTGGAAATTCTGCTTTGAAGAGCTTCTGAGTACCGCAATAAGTAATTCTGACCAAAAATCGACGCTCGCGCGATCGCGACACGCATTCATTCGATTTCTGCCGGCAGAATCAACCTCCGCTATGACGGTTCGTTTATACAAATAAACAATTACGCGCGCGCTTATAATTTTGCGCGCGCGCGACCCAAATTGCGCGCGCGTGCAGGTCTGTATATTAAATATGACTAATTACACTAGATATTCAATAAATAGATGGATGATCCTCGGCAGCGTCGGCATCTCATCGCTCTCCGAGTTCGTGCGCAGGGGCTTCCCGAGTCGACAGCCGGGAAGGAGAGGGACGGCGGAACCAGAAAGCCAAGCCGTCGAGGTCGGGTACAGACTCCAAAATATCAAGTCTTGCGCACTGTATCCGGAACTGTAGTCTTGCGTGTGTCCCTTTCGGCGTACCCCCGAAGATTTACATTCTTGGGATCCGGTTGAACTGGACAGTGGGCGGGAAGCTTGGGTGATGAGAACGGATCTTGTGCATATAGCCAGGTGAAACAGTGGAAAAGAGGGGTGATACTGTCACTCACTGACGTCGCCTACTGATCTCTTGCCTGTCACCGCGCCAACCAGTCACCGGCAAAGCGTTCCGCTCGCCCGACGCGCCTCTTCAATCCCGTCCGCGACTCTCCCATCCCCATGCGCAAAACTGCAGAGCCAGATGCCATGTCCGATGCCGCAAGCTCGTCCTATGTGTCCCGCAGTATGTGTCCTGCGGTGCTGCAAAGGCAAGCCACCTCAGCCCCACAAGACCGCTGGCCGCTAGCTCTTCGGCCATCGCAAGGACCCCGTCCGCTTCGCCCTTCGCAGCAAGCCACCCCCGACTCCCAAATCTTCCGGCGAGTACATCTCTGCATCCTCCACCTCCTCGTACGCAAACTCTATGGCCTTGTCCACCTTCACTCTCTCCTCCACGACCGGCCTCTCCTCCACCGACAGCGCCTCCGCGTCCTCAACTCTCTTTGATCGCAAGAACAATCCTGCAGGCGACGACCGCAGCACCAACACCTTTGCCATCCAGCTCAAGAGGTTCATCACCGACCTCGAAATCAAGGTCAAGCAAGAGGACTCAGACGAGACCGAAGACACCGGCTATGTCCTGCTCAAGGCCAAGGACGGACAGGACGATGAGGTCGAGCGTGACAAGGAGTGCGAATGTGGAAGCGCCAGATCAAGGACCACAAAGAGTAAACTCCGTTTTATACTTCCGTCGAAATATCCCTCACCCCACAATATCATCCTGTGCCTCTGGACCTTTGCCTTCGACAAGCTTCTCGAATCGCTGTGCCGTGCGTCCTTCACCTTCGCCCTTACCCTCGAGCATCTCCAGGATTTCATCTACTATGCCTACACCTTCTACACCAGGCTACTTGAGGACCCATTCAAGAGCGGCTGGCTTGAGGCCCTCGGCGATCTCGCGCAATAAAAAAACGACTGTGGCTGCCATGGTCATGGGCAGTGCCGATGCCGCAAATGCGCTCACCGCAGACGCCGTCTCTACAGCCGGCACATCAACCGACCACAGCAAATAAGCCCGCAACTGACCTAGAGGAAAGGGAGGGGGATGTGGGAGCACCGATGAGGGGAGACATAGCGGCGACGTGGATATTGGGCTCGGCCCGAGAGCATGGTGCGCTGTGCCCCGAGCACGCCAGGCAGCGGGAGGTCGGAGGCGCACTGCGCACCATGTCAGCAGAGTGCACCGGCGTCGAATTCAATTGCTGTGTGTCGTGATGGTGGTGACAAGTCGGAAACTGTAAATGCACTTGCAATTTTTGTATCTAATAAATGTTTAGCACCGTCCAAAAATTGACATTTAATTGCTGTATCAAATAAGAAGCGGCACTACTGGCTTCGAGGAATGTCTGATATAGTAAAATGAGGGGAGATTACAGTGTGTCCATCCAAGCAGAAAGTTGTTGGGGTGAAGCAACTGCTTTGAATAGCCTCCCCACCAGAACGACTCCCAGATCCGGGAGCATAAGTTCTCGTCAAGACAGCCAATGGAATGGGTGACATCTGGCGGGAGCTGAACGAGCCTGTAATAAGTCACAACACCCATGTGCTCAGCGTCTGCAAGTGTGATGGCAGTGAGAGGACGCTCTATTAGAGTGCGGAAGGCGGGCCCAGCCCAGTCTTCAAGAGTGTACTGGCGGGAGAGTTTTATTTGCATGGCTGGTGTGAAGTCGGGATGACTAGGAAGGTGGGTGGTAACATATTTAACTCCAGGTTGGATGCGCCACATGATTGAGAGATGACGTACGCTGAAATAAAATTGCAACGGTGTCGGATCGGGAATCTCGACCCTGGAATAATAGTCAGAATGCAGAATGGAGAAGGGAAGCAATCGATAATTGGGAAGAACTTACTGGTCATACAAGAAAACCAACAAGTGTCGAAAATCGAGGTCCTTAATGCCACTCGCATTAAGATTGATTGGATGGTCGTCGTCTTGGCCATCAACCACAGAACCTGGCTGTTGGGGGACTTCGAACATCTCAAAAAAAAACTCCGACTTCAAAGAAAGCCGGGTCTTGTGTAGTTTGTATAAATTGTTTTGGCACTGAAATAAACGACTGTCCGAATGATTCAGAGAAATAACGATGAAATCTGACCGAAAAAACAACAACACCATTCTCGAAATAATATCCTTTGTCACGGACGGGCAAGGTCATTTTGGGAGATGGATCTGGCTCTTTGTCCATGACCGAGAAGGAGAAAAAAACCACGTACATATTTGTTTGTTTGCAGCCGAATAGTGTGGCGGCAAAAACTGAGCCAAGTCAAAACATTAAGAATTCCCCCCCCCCTTCCTGCCCATTTGGACAATGGTGTATGGTCTTCAAATGATTTGCAAGCCTAAGCTATTCTTCATGATGCATACCAATACGCATTTGAGGCGCTCAATGCTGGAGATAACGAGTGTCACAGGCTCCGACTGCATTCTGAAAAGCTGTTGAATCGGATGCTTCCAATTCTGGAGGCCATGGAGGTAGAGGTGTTGAATCCCCAGTGGCTTGAGGAATCTGCCACATCATTGGCGGGCTTGGCTCTGGAATTGGAGGCATCCGCCGCTGCAATTGAAAATATGTAAGGCCGAAAGAGTCCTGGAAAGATGGAAACTGACTTGGGTATTTTCCAGCAACGTACCTAAACTGGGGACGGCCACGGAAGGCACGGAAGGAAATATCAGCCGAATGGCTTGCGGCCGCCGTGGCACCTGGACGGCGTATCACTCTCAGCAAACTAGCAGACCTCGCAGGGGTTCATCGGCACACGCTGAGACTCAGTGAGAGCCTACTTGATCAAATATGGTGTCTACGAGCGTTTTTGCACAATTTCCGACCTCGACCTCGACCTTCTGGTCAAAACCTTCAAATCAACAAAACCTACCTCTGGAGTCAGCTACGTCATAGGATTCCTTCGAAGGCATGGGTTTAAAATCCGGCGGCGCCGGGTACGAGGCTCAATGAGGCGCATTGACCACTTGGGAAGTGTCCTGTGCAATCATCAAGCCGTTGATCGTCAGAAATATTCCGTACCACATTCAAATTACCTCTGGCATCTGGATGGTCATCATAAGTTGATGCGATGGGGGATTGCAACCCACGGCACCGCCGATGGACACCGCCGGACGGTAAGCCTCTGTATTGCGATCTCAGCCCTGATATTGACATTTTACGCAGATGATCGCAGTTCGCGCCAGTACAAACAACACTGCGAGTACGGTGCTGAACCTGTTTTTGGATGCAATCCAGAAATATGGGGTTCCCTCCAGAATGCGTGGGGATCGAGGAGGCGAGAATGTTGAGGTCTCTGTGTGGATGATTAAGCATCGCGGGACAAAACGGGCCTCTTTCATGTGGGGATTGTGAGTGAAACAATTCATTTGAAATTCAATCTCACAGTCATTCTTATAGATCCACCCGGAGTACCCGCATTGAGCGCCTGTGGGTCGAGGTCGGAACTCAATTTGCTCGACGTTGGAGGGGTTTCTTCACACAAGGCTGGAACGAATGCACGGTCTGCAGCATACATCTGCACACCATCTGTGGCTTCTTCACCATCTTTTCCTGAACAACATAAATTTCGATTGTCAAGATTTTCAAGCCAATTGGAATCTTAATCCGCTTGGTGGGACGCGGAACAAGGGACAGTCACCAGCGGTAGCCATTTGCCCATTTTTTTTTCGATGACCCGGAATTAATGGCACATTTATTCCAGGACATTCGTTTCATCAGCCAGACGCAGCATGGTGTAGATGAGGACCAGCCCGGAGTCCATCCGACCATTCTTGAAAAATATTATGGAGTGGAGCCTGAGGAAGATCTGGATGACGAATGGCAAGACATCGACGACATGATTTCAGCTGACCAGACCTCAGATGTGCGACACGACGCCGTTGATGTACCTGCTGACGACTCACCTTTTAATCCTGAGCTGGGGGCAATATTTTTTGAGGCTCTCGAAGCGGTCAAGACTGAAAATATCATCCAGACGGATTTGACATTCATTTGGATTCTTATCCCGTTCGCGAATCCATTCACCTTGGTCGGGAGGGAAGAGGATTTTTGTAACATTGCCCTTGGATGTCTGGTGGCCGCGTGCATTGTTATGGGCTCAAGGACTTGATTTAATGACTAGAATGCTTGTAGAAGCCGAATTATAATTTTTTATAACCTTGTAAATGTACAGTAGACGCTGACAGAGACTGGGAACATCTTCGGCATCCAGCCCTCGTACCTGGGTCAAAATCTCAGTAAACAAATTAGATATAAAGCGAAAGTGTCGCACCATTTTTCCTTTGTTTTTACATCCATGTGTCTGCAAAAAACTTCCCTCGCAGACGGCAGCACTTCTGAGTGCCCTTGCCCACGCTACATACCCCAAGACGACCCCCAACCTGGCCCTCGAGTTTGTCGGGACTGCGAGCATTGGGAGAGCTTGCACACGGCCCAAGACACTCCCAAGGCCACAGGCATAGCGGACCTCATGGCGCGGCTCAAGCCCCAGGTAGACAAACCTCGGCATTTGGGTCGTCGCTGGATGACGAGGCCCGAAAAGAATCCAATGCTGGTTTCAAAAAAGTTAGTGAAGAGAGCAAAGGCCGGGGAGGGACGACCAAATACCAGGTTGGCCCACACTTCCAGTTGGGAGCTCTTCTTGCTCACGTCGAAACACAGAAAAAAAACAAGTACGGGTCGACCAAGAAGCAGGCCGATATACTATGTCCGACTAGCTTCCCGGTCAGTCGGGGTAACCGGTCACTTGACCAATATAGGAGGGTAGACCCAACTTGATGCTTAGAGGCTACTCACATGTTGAAAGGCAAGTACAGACACCCCTCGTACCCAAAGTTGAGGCAATTTGATTGCGTTGATGTGATGCTGTGCTCGATTGATTGACGGTGGGAGATGCCGAACACCGCTTTTCTTGTTTCGGCCATAACATAAATCGATGATTTCTGCACAACCACTGCATCGTTCTGTGACCGCTAGGGCTCATTTTGTTCAGGAGGTGTCTACATACATTATGGACTCATTTACAGGTGCTTACCCCTCAATACATACTTATATTATACCAGGTAAATGATCTCGGGATGTCACAAATGGCGTGGGGCGTGGATTTGTTGGCCGTATATTGGAGGAGGTCGTGGTGCTATGACTTCACAACTCCAAGTGGATGTTCTACAAGATCAATAAATTGATTTGACGCTGTTAGTGTAGCCCCGTCGATTTGCTTCCTTCTTTATTCACACCTGATCGGTTACCTGGTTTTGGCCGGTCCCTGACTTGCCGCGGCAAAATATTTGCTGACACATGAGTTCTTCACCAAATATCATGCCCTTGGGCTCATTATATTCCCATGATGCAGGACTAAATCACGGTATGCGAAAATCTCCAGCTTCATTGTTCTTTCTCTCTCAAGATATTGAAAACCATTAAGGTGACCGGTTGCCCAGTCAAAAATAGTAACTCATCTGGTAGGGGATATAGTCCTCATCCCAGACGCCATCTTCGTGAGTCTATTTATTGTCAGTATTGAAGTCTCCGATTTTTTCCCCCAGGAGGATCCCGATGCCTCGGATGTGGCAGACGACATCAAGGAAATGGGTGTAGGACCTGTTCCGAGCATCGTAAAACAACAGCAACTAAAAGACGGTGGCCTCGTCATAAGCGGCAATGGAAATGGCGGATATCTTGAGTTCTCAGATGCCTGGTACGAAGAGTACATGGACCAGAAGTGGTTGAAGCCATTGGTGCCCAAGGTTTATCGTTACATGGCGAACACCCATAACCTGGATGAAGGTGACCGCATTTGGGTGCCTCTTGTCGCCGACCGTGGCAGGCTGAAGGTATTCAAAAAGAAAGGCGCCATTAATGGTAGTGATCTTGCGACTATCAAGTCGGGCAAAGGAAAGCGAGCCGAGCTGTCGACGATCTATTCGGGTAAGTCCCAATCGGGCATTTGTTTTCTTTCCGCTCATTCACACTCCAGCTCTACGCTTCAATATTCCTCAAAAAATCTGGAGCAACGACTGCTGGGACGACCCACTGAGCGATGCTGACTTTGAGGCGAAGCCTACAAAGGGCAAAGGTAAAGCGCAGCCGAAACCGCTCTTTACTGTCAGTCCACTCGCAAGGCTACCGTAAAGGAGGAGGATGTTATTGAAGTGGAATCGGATGGAGGCAACGGTGAGGGGCGCCTCCCAGCTTTCTTCGTTGTGCTGACAGCAGATAGGTCCGAGCTCGAGCAAAGGCAAATTCTCGAAGTGCAATACCCCTGTCAAGGTCAAGCTCGCGTCTGGAATCCAAGGCAAAAGTATGTTGTTCTGTAGAGGAGTTCAAGCTCGAGCCAGAATTGGCCGAATTGGGTGGGGCCGCAATTTCCAGTACGTCCTTCTCTTCCCATAGTGTTCCTCAATTTGAGAGGAATAAGCAGAAACGAGCCCGCTCTTTTTTGAAGTCGACTCCGACTCCGACGTCGATTTCCCCGACTCCATTATTGCGGGGCCCTCTGCTTCCACCATCTCAAACAGCTCCGGGTCCACATCCAGTGTTAACAGTGGCCTAGCTATGGTGGCTTCATCATCATCCCTGGTCTCAGGTGCCGGATCTGTGGGCTCAGCCATGGTCAACTCCTCTCACGGCGCCTCGTCGACATCTTCCACCACCACTGCTGCTACCCCATTTGTTTCATCACTCCCATCGAACGCAGTTGCGTCGAGCAATTTCATTTCATTCGGTCGTACCCACCGCCAGCCGGTCCTCCCACTATTTCGGAAGCTCCGTCTCTGCCAGCACGTCCGCGATGTCTGCTGCTGGTCCGTCCTCGTCCGAGTCGGCTCCCTCTTCATCATCCCGCCCATTTTCGTTCCAGCGGACCGGTGCGGACTATGCGACCGAAACAGCGGCCATGGAAAGCTTTAATGAGTTCGGAAATTATCGCGAGGTCCCCCCGAAGCGGACCTTCGAAGCCGCTTTCTTGGAGAGCAGCGGCTTCAAGTCCCCGAGCGTCCGTCGTACAATCCTTGGAAACGTGCCCGCAAGAGTATTTGATTTCCTTCGTCAATTCGCCGATTTTCTACTGTACGCTATCAACTACTTTCTTTAAATCCTTCCAACTTCATCCACCATCCTTTCTCTGCCCTGTCTCCTCTATAATCTTTTAATACCTTACCTTCGTCTCCTACCGTACTCTATTTGGGTCGAACACTGTCGTTAGTGCCTTTTCTACCATACCGTACAAGTATACCTTTTAATCCTATGGACACTTCTTTTGATCTTATTCTTCAGTTACCTTGCCCACCTTTACTCTTCCGTTCTGCCTGTTGGCATATTTATTTCGAGTTTACACTCTCTTGCGGTCTTTACGCGGTCTTCATTTATTTACACCGTACTTACACTTAGTAAGCTATATTGAATGCACAGACCTGCGCGCGCGCGCCCAAAATCGCGAGCGTGCGCGTAATTGTTTATTTGTACAAAGGAACCGTCATAAGTAGGTGGTCCCGAGATTACGTCCCGATCTGATGACGGCATTCAAGTGGCAGTGACTTTTTCTCTCCACTCCCACCACCTCGCTGTACGCGCGTTTTTTCCAGAGTTCAACAGGCGCGTAAAAGATGGTTCCATGCAGAGTACTTACTGATACGAAATGTAGGCATCATGGATAGTCTTGCCACCACCCTGCTGTCGACGAATCTGCCACCCACCGACCTTCAGAGTGA
The DNA here is from genome assembly GCA_029204075.1 of Mycena capillaripes. Classification (NCBI taxonomy): domain Eukaryota; kingdom Fungi; phylum Basidiomycota; class Agaricomycetes; order Agaricales; family Mycenaceae; genus Mycena; species Mycena capillaripes. The sequence continues at coordinate 4,032,842 of JARHKZ010000003.1, read as the reverse complement.
CTCCGTCCGCCAGCTTATTCTGAACTACCAAAAGCTTGCCCTCGACCTGAGGGTTCAGTATCGTGGGCGCACTCCCACCTTGGATATAATTGCTCGTCGAGAAAACGCACTTCGAAGCATCGCGGCGTGGAAAGTCGTGCTATCCCCCGTAAGGCGCCTTCTGTGCGAAATCTTGGGTGAGATCTTCGCGTTTTGCGTCTATACAGCCAATCGCTCGAAATCAACCGACGATCCGAGAGAAGCCCCTATTCTGATGAGCCACGTTTGCGCTCTCTGGCGTGATGTGGCTCTGAATACCCCTCGGCTCTGGGACGACCTCATTTTTCTATTTTCGAAAGAACTTCCAAAGCGGACAATACCCGTCCTGAGGGAACTAGTCCACCGATCCACTCCTCATGAGCTCTCAACCTATATCCACTCTGACAGTTTTTCCCTCTCGGATTCGCCAGACATCCTGCCACAGTTAATCGCCATTCCGGAGTTTGCACAGAGAGTACAGAATCTTGACTTGGTGATGAGCATCCCTCATTTCCAAGATCTAATGCATCTTCCTACCCCTGATTTCCCGGACCTCACAACTCTCCGCCTCGACATCGGTATCAGTACCGGGCAGAAATTCGTGGGACGCATTTTGAAATTTTTCGAGTCGCCACGTCTGCGCCAATTATCCATCCGTTGCACATACTGGGAGGACGGCTTTTGCATTTCGCTTTCACCACATTTTCCCTGGGCTCAACTGGTCGATTTGGAGCTCGATCTTGAGCTAAAAGAGATTGAAGTGGTCAGGATATTGGCCCAATGCATTAATTTGCGTCGATGCAGGCTCCTCAGTTTGTCACCCCCAAATCGACAGCCTGATTCGGCAATCCGCACTCTATCCAATTTGCAGGACCTCGCAATAAGTGGCTGGGAATGCATACATTGGCCCTTTGAATTCTTCCGATTCCCAAATCTGACGCATCTGGACTTGACGTTGGTCAACTGGCCCGCAGAGGCCCTCTTCTCCCTCCAGGATGCTTCCAGCTTCGCGCTCACCCATCTCTCCCTCCGTTCCATGCACTTTGACCATGAGGATGGCGTCTCACTCGTCCTCAGATTCCTCGCGCAAAATCTAACGATCGAAAACCTGCAACTGCTTAATATCTGCGAAAGCGGACTCATCAACGGCCTCACATACCTTCCCTCAGATGACCCAGTTCTCCTCCCGCGTCTGGAGGCAATCTGGATCACGATTGATGGCTACCATGACAGCATCGAAACCGTCCTGTGCGACGGGGGTGAGGGACTTGTGCAGATGATCGAGTCGCGATGTTACCCGGATCTGCGGCCCAGCAGCGCCCCGCCCTTTGCCCAATTACAGTATGTGTCCCTGAAGCACTGGAACCCAAAGTTTAGCGTGTCCGTGCAAGAGCGTCTCGTGGACCTCGAGGAGGACGGTGTGTTCACGTGGTGGGACTAGCCCTCGGTAAAGCTGCATTCGGTTGTTGGGGTTTCTTTCTTGGTCCGACGTTTTTGGTGTGCATTATTCTTGTTATTCTTGGTATTTTCCGTCTGTTCGTAGGTCGGCTCCCAATGATGAGGGAGGAATTTCTACGACAGAGTACGAACGCACGCGCATGCACTTGGTGTATACGCGCGCTCGCCATCTACAGCTCTGATTTAATGTTTGCTTCTGTTCTCCACGCCAGCAAAGCACAAGATCAGCGGTATACCTTGGATGTGAAAAAGGTTCGTCCCACCTCATCTCCTCCCCACCCTTCAGGCCCACGTCGAGTGGCGAATGAGTGCTGTATTTATGTCACGAGTTACATCCATACTCATCAGCAAGTTTGTCCTTTCGGAGCTCCGTTGTGTCTCCATAAAAACACGCGGCAGCACTAACTATTTCAATCCCGTGAGTCGACGCGAGATCAAGGTCAAGAAGTCAAACGCAATCTCCCTCTTTATAAAATTAAGTCTGTGGGTCTGAAGCTTTTAAGCTCCGCTCAATCTCCGCTGATGCCGTCCTCCCGGCAGCTCGCCGTCGATGATTGTCGGGCTCCCGAGTCTACCAGCCTACAGTCAATCAACAGTCACCTTGGCCGGCACCACGTCACCGGTCCAACAAATGCTGACAGACACGGCAACGAAACAAAGGCTGCCGCGGCCAACATCGGCATTTCCGCAGCTCGCAGAGTCACTTTTGGAGAGCTCTCAGTTGGGGAGCAAACCTCGCGAGGGCTGAAAACGAACAAAAATACCTGAAAATTAAGCCTTCAACGCCATGCCTCATATATCCACTCTTATCTTTGAGGTAGTAATATGAATCAGCATCTTTGTTCAATGCCCAACGCGGACGGCCTAATTATGTACTGGGAGAATAAATAAATAACGACTGAGATAGGGTGGAATGAAGGGGAATCAAATGTTATGCTTCTGTCTTACTATTATCTAGATAATTTATCTCAGCACTGAAGTAAATTACCAACTCAACTCCAATGAAATCAACCCAGTTGCATCATAATTTTGAATATTCGGTCTGCCCATGAGTTTATTGAAATCTTCGGGGCCGACCAGTCCCTTGTGTTCTTTCAGAAACGGGGCCTTGCAGCAGGCACTGAATCACATTGGTATGGCAGTACTCGCTCCGCACATCTAATAGGTGTACCACTATTTCTGTACTTGTGTATCATGTTGACGATGGTCCATCGCATACCTGCGGTTCCAGGTCCGCCCGCCGCAGAGGCAGTGACTGAGGCGAGTTTAATTAAACCCAACAGACGCAGTGACCGCGGCACCCTTGAGCCCAGCAGTGACTGTCGCACCAGTCGCGGAGGCGGCTGCAGTGGGAGTAGAACCGTCCGTCGCAGAATCCGAACCGGCGTCGTCAAGAGTGAAGAACTGTCTGGCGTTATAGCAGTAAACGCGGAGAAGGTTTCATCTGATGCACCTGCTCATCATCGGTCTTGACGCAGTTGGCGGCCTGCAGCTTACCGCCCGTGCTGGCGAGACAGACGTTGCCATTGTTGCCGAAGGGAGCCAACGCGAACTCGCCAGTGGTATCGAACGACTGGAAGGCTTGCGAGAGGGCTATGTCGGCGGTGTTGGCTGCTCATAATCAAATAAATGATGGGCCCATGAACGTGAGAGACGACGCCGAGTGAACGTAACGTACGCGTATTCTCGACGCAGGTAGTGAATTTGATATTAAACGGGTCGGCTTTGTCGAAGGATAGGCAGCCCTGATTCTGCAATCAATGTTGTTGAAGGGACGGAGAATCAGCGGGAAGCAATAATCTCATCATTTGAAATATTTTACCCACCAAGCTGCTCACGATGAGGACGGACCCCGGGATGGGTGCCGGGGGTTGCGTGGTGTTTGAGAAGAAATCAAACTGCTGTCCTACACTCCCGTCGCACGGTTTTGTACTGGCGGGGACCGGATCCACACTGGAGCTGCCCGTGGGCGCATCAATGGTCAGGCAGTTGCCGGTGGAGTCCTTCAAGCGATCGAAGATGAGCCAGGGAACGGGGAGAGGAGCAACGCAATCAGTATGTCTATGTGCCCACCTTGATGGCTTGACCCGTTGCGGAAGGGATCTGGGCACTGTCTGTGGGGTTTGGCGCGCCTGCCAGTGTTGAATTCAACACGTCAACCCTTGTGAGTTTAAATGAGGGAAATGCCACACACCGGCTGTAGATAGTGCAGCACCCGGAACGCTGTTGACTACGGTAGCAGTAATGGCTGTCTCCGCCACCGTGGCCTGACCGAGCAAAGAACTGAGTAACGACTCGAGCTAAAAGTGGTAATTGAGAGAAAGACCCATGAGCCGATGAACGTCGATGCAACATGATAAGCTTGCTTCGCTATCCAGATCGCGCTTCGAGCCTGTAGGAGCTGCGCAGGCGAGACCAAAAGCAGACAGAATGAGGAGATTGGAGAGCAACATGGTGAAAAGCGAGAGGACTCCGGCTTGCAGAGATTGTAAGGCAATTTAAAAGTAAGTAGATATCGAGAGAGAAAAAGGAAGAAAGAGAGCGAAAAGAACGAGAAAAAAACGAACGAGGACACTTCGAAACCAGGCCGTTATTTATTACTTGAAGCGTTTGACACTGAACCGCCAAAAGGATGCAGGATCACCAACGCCCGCGGGTTGTCCCGTCATATCATGTCATGACAGATGAACAAGCGGCTCTCGGGAATTGCAACAAGATGGGGCCATGTCTGGTCAAGGCGGTGATTAAATTAGACAGCTTGCGCAAAAGCCGCACGACCCGCATGCGGCTTTTTTGCATTCATACCGGGCTTAGGGAAATTTTGATGCCGTTGAAGTTCATTGTGATTTGTTAAGTTGTAGTGCACAGTTTAATCGACCGAAGACTAGTATTGAAACCTATTGTTTCAACTGCGCCGAAATTTATACAGAAACATGAAGTATTAGCATCCCTATCAGTGCAGATAAAATGTGAAATGATTCTTCATGTTTCAGTGTGAATAAAACAGACAATAAAAGCCTGCATATCAGTGGGTGACTTCCCATAAGGATTAAAATATGTTTACGGATTATCGAGCGGTGCCAACGCTGCCGGCACAAGGGTTCACCTCGATTATTCTAAACCTTGCGTATTCCCATAAGCAATAACATATAAAAAGTAAAGGTTAATGGATTATTTTGTTTTGAAGGTGAGAGTGCATCACGTGTGATGTACAGTAAACAAACGCGTCTTGACCTACTTCGCTGTCCCATGGATATCGACGTGGTATTGGAGCCGTTCGACAGTGTCGGCGAGACTGGGGTTTTAAGGGACAGATCAAGGTCCAACTGGCCGCGGGCGCAAATCCACGGTGAATTGATTTTCATCCTATGCGCGAGCTTGACGCGGTGTAGAGAGAGAAGTGTGTGATGGGGACATTCAATGTGACATACATTTAAAACTTAAAAGTGGAAGATCAACGCAGTCCGGGCCGTGCTTGCGTTCTCGATTTGGTCGGTTGGTTCGGAGAAGTGTCCTAATCCGTTTATTCGACGAGGGTATAATCCAGAGAGGGGGTAGGGACCCCCACTTCAGATTATAATTAATTCAGCTCTAAACGAGGGTCCGAACTGGAAATTCTCAGATCCAAGTCCGATGGGGTCCTGACAGATCCCTCGGCTTCTCGGCAAAATGACTGAAAAATATTCCAGGGAATTTTTTAATGCTTATGGGAAGTCACCCAGTGCCATTGAAACGGCCTTTGATATGCAACACTTTATCTGCATTGATATGGCAGTTAAAATGTGGGATATCAACGTTGATATCAAACGCGACTAAAACAATAGGTTTTAATGGCCATCTGCACTAAAACACAATTATAACCTATTGTTTTACTCCCGTTGATATCAACAGTGATATCCCACGGTGTCTATGGGTGTCTTTGTGGTAGCCCATAGCAATTTGGCTTTTTTCCTGATGCACATGAGTCAGAGGATCTGCCAGGGCAAGCGAAGCACCAGATCTGGGCGGAGAGTAAGGGGTAACGGCAGATCATGATGTATGTGGCTTGCATCCCATCCTGCAAAGTCCACAGAGGCCCAGCAGGAACTTGAGAAGCGGGGAAACCCTAGCTTTCGATGTGGTGGTCGGAAGCAGAAACGGAATGCTGCGCGCCACGGCGATCATACGGTGATGTAGGGTTCTAAACCGCCCGTCAGACGGGGCAGGCCGTCTAAACGACGCCCGTTTTTTTTTGACGGGACGGTCCAACCCGTCCGCTGAAGGCAGTCCAAGGGGCCTTGAGACGAACGTGACCCGTCCCATCCGTATCGGCCGTTTGACAGTTGGGTTAAGCAGCAAAACGAGACGCATTAACATGGTGTTATGAATAGAAATAAATGCATTTCGAATTGCTGTCAAGTACAACGGCATTTGCCAAAATGTAATAAGGAAAGAATTCCGGCTCAATCTAGCAGAGAAAGACCAAATAAAGAAAGTTCATGGAAAAAACACGGTGTCAAATCCAAGTTGCACAATGAGCATGCAACCGAACGGTCGCCGGTTCAGCTCTAATACAGATCGAAGGCTTCGGATTTGCCCAGACGAACCGATGTCGCACCTCGACTGTCAGTATATGTGTCCCACAATTTTGTGATTTCAACGGGAATGTACGTACCATTGCTGGAGCTCCAAATCCTGGAGAAAGTCTCGTACGGAGTTGGATCGAGGCCCGTCCTATATGCTACATAGGAAGTATATTCAGGGAATAAAGATCCAGACACACATGCATTATAAGCTGATATAATATGCGCCAGGTGGCGTGCGCAAAAGGTAACTATTGCCTCCTGCAGATGCTGATAATAGGAGCCGCACAGTCTAGCATACAAATGGCCTCAGTATTTGAATCCAGCATTGGAGGGCAGGGATGCTCGGATGCCGGGAGGAGAAGCTCACCAATCCTCAATGTTGACCCCGCCTTCCTCGTCTGTTGGTCACCTGCGATGAAATTTTCAGATAGATGACACTTCTCATGCATAGAGGACAGACAGAAATGAGTTAAAATGAACACACCGTCGCAGAGGTGCGCGTTATTCTTGTTATTCTTGATGTTTTCCGTCTGTTCGTAGGTCGGAATGATGAGGGAGGAATTTCTACGACAGAGTACGAACGCGCGCGCATGCACTTGGTGTACACGCGTGCTCGCCATCTACAGCTCTGATTTAATATTTGCTTCTTTCTCCACGCCAGCAAAGCACGAGATCACCGGTACACCTTGGATGTGAAAAAGATTTCTCTCACCTTAATTCCCCCCACCCATCAAGTTCACGTTGAGTGGCAAATGAGTGTTCTATTTATGTCACGAGTTACATCCAGACTCAACAGCAAGTTTGTCCTTTCGGAGCTCCGTTGTGTCCGCTTTTGTGGGTTCTTGGAGAAAAAGTGGCTCTTCAGGATACCATCTTCGCTGGTACCTGGAACCTTATAGCCAGGTCAATTCATCTCTCGTCTGATCGTTTTAATCGCCTACCTATTGTGCTACCAGATGACTAGGGCGGGTTCCCAGATCCCGCAGAGACCTTTTCTTTTGCTGCGATTCAAGGTCAATTTGCGTCTTACCAAGTCCAAGGGGAATAACACGTATATTTGTGGGTTTTCATTTACCGGCAGATGACGCTCACGGGAAACTCCTCGATTTAAACTGGAAGAACAACGTGGTGTTCAGCATGATTAATACAACGGGAGGGAGATCGAGCCATATCCACGATGAGGAATTTAGACAGCAGACACCCTAAGAGCACAGATCTTGACTCATCTCTCGTATCTTGATGTCGGCTCAGGCGAATACAACTTCTGCAGTAAGGATGTGTTCACCGTGAGCATGGCCGGTTGGATTGCCATACATGATCATTCCCGAAGTCGTTTATCTTGATTTTTAGCGAACCCAAGGACAATTTCGTTAGTAAACTTCGCTGAAGACTCGCGGGAAGTCGCCTTGCTTATCATCGGGAACTCGCCCAGCACACATGGAATAACCCAAGATTTTCGACCGCAGAAAATTCCATGGCCATTTGCGTCAGCTGGGAAAAAAAAGTAAACATATAGTACGATGTAGGTTAAGAATGCCACGCAAGAAAGTTGTTTGGGGGATCCGCGATCCAAGATTTGGATGAAGATTTACCTACATGTGTAGCACCGTACTAAGCCGGGGAAAGGAGTGCTCCGTCCGCCGAAGTGAGCACGATGAGACAAGAGAAATCCACCATTGGAGGGTATACGAAGTCCAACAAAAATGCAGTATCTATTTGTAGTTAAACAATCATGTAATGAAAAATAATCATGGAGACACAAACTCACTTTACAATATCCCACTACTCGAGCTTTTCCAATTCTTCCAGCCGTGCGAGTACGACATCCTTACTCGTCTCCTCAATCTCCCCCGCCAAGAAGATTTCATCCAGAATAGCGTACACCTAATTGGATTGGAAAAGAGACGATTGAGTTAATGGATGGGGTGAAGTACCTTGTAAAAATTGAAGACCAGGTCCAGCTCGCATACATTGTCGAAGAATGTGTCTGATGACACCGAATTAAGGGGTTGACAAGGCGATATTGATGCAAGTCTACGAACCGAGCACTTCGACAAAGAAGTGAATGGCCTCGAGGTACGCGAGTTCGTTGTCGTTGGCGTCCACACAAACACAAAAGAACAAGCCCGCATAGCGTCGATACACCACCTTGTAGTTGCGGAACTGCCAGCCGAGTAAGCCAAAATACACGAAAAAAACTAGTAAGGAGCGCACCTCGACAAAATTTGACTGATATTTCTGGTCTCTCGGTGCCACTAGTCGATGTACTTCCCCGCGTAGCCGCACCTGGAGCCGCAGGTTCAGTCAGCGTCGATATCAGGCGATAAAGCGCACCTTCTCGTCATCGTCATATGGGACATACCACTTGGACAGACGAGTCTTCCCTTGCCGATTCTAGCACATTTCAGTGGTGATAGTCAGTATGCGGGACGCGAACTGACCTGCACGAGGATAAATCTGATCATGCGAGTTGGTCGTAAGAGCCAAGCTGGGTTGAGGCTGTGCGTCCGACTTGATCGGCCTCACGCCAGCCGTGACCGTCACGATCACAGCCTGCCTTGCCAACGACGACCTCCGTTCGGTGAGGGACGATGGGGCAGCAAAGAAGCTGACGGATTTGAAGCTGAGCCTGGCGCTCGTCGCAACGAGGTGGAACGATCTGCGACTTTTTTTTTGGACGTCACAACTCGAAGAGCTACCTGGATTCCTGGAAAGACATCCATCACCGACGTTTGGAGCTGACCAAGAACTAAAGTAATTCCACCCTGTAGCTCGAGATGCAGCTCCACCAAGCATTTACCGAGGAGGTCGTTTGATACATATACTTCTTTTCCCCCTCGACCAAGTTCGGCTGCTGATTCGGGGACGCCGCAGTCACAACTGTGGCCAACCGGCTGGAAGAGCTACGCTATCGTGAGAATGGCGGACTTCAATTTCAACTTGCAAACTTCAAATCTATATTTCAACAACCTAGCATATCTGCCGCGGCTAATCTTCAGCCCATCGTTCGTCCTAGTCGGCTTCATCCAGTCCAATCTCCTTTCCATCCTGGCCTTTCCTCGCCCTCACCGCCCAGAACGGAAACCCAATCTTCTCCCCATCCCCGTGGCCCTTCCTTTTATACATCGCACTGTACCTCACATCAAACGACAGATACCCCTCCCACACCTCCACCGTCTGCCCCCCGCGCTCCTCACTCCACGCGCGTTGCATGCGAAACACGCCCCCAGCGGCCCGCACGCCGCAGTGCCCGTCCATTAGGGCCTCGATCCCAGCACCGCAATTGGGCTGCGGCGGGGTCGCGAATTGCGCGCGCTCAGTGGGTGGGAAGACGACAGAATCGACCACACGCAGGTCCACGAGCGCGATGTCCCATGGAGCGCCCTCCATTGGGTCCTCCAACACTGCGCTCTCCAGACGGCCGCGCTTCTCTGGGTCGTCCGCGAGCTTAGCCGCGTCCGGAATCACGCACCGCGCCGTCGAGTCAGGTTTGGCTTGATACTCCAAAATCTTGTCGTAAAGCGCGCCAAACCGCGGCTCGGACGTCTTCTGGCCTGGGGGGAGATAAACCTTTGCGAGGAAGGGCAGCTCCATCGCGTAGAGATCGAACTTCCCCGACGGCCCGCGCTCGGTGGGAACCTGCGAAAACACTGTGAGATCATGTATTGATGGAGAGAGGTAAAGAGCGTGTCTTCACCTCGGGCTCTGGGGCGGTGTCCTGCCGAAATACAAATGAATATCAGAAAAGGAGATTCCGAAAGTTAAGGAAGGGACTGACCTCTGCTGCGTTCTTGGCGCGCTTCTGGGGAGGTTTCCCCTGCTCTACTTCTGAATCGCTTGAGCTCTCAGGCGACCGTGCGCGCTTCGTCGCTTTCTTGCCCGTGGTGGTCTTCTTGGTGGCAGCAGCCTTCTTGCTCGTACTCGTAGTGGTCGCTCTTGCCTTGGCTGCTTTCTTCCGCTGTAAATGCCGAGTCAACGTTCAGCACAAATTGCACCATAGTGGGGGCGTACCGGAGGCATCTCTGAGTTCCTATAACTGGGTGTCTTGATTGGTGAGTGGCACAGGATCTGAATGAGCCGATACTGAAAAAGAACGAGCCAGGTCAGTTCCCTTTATACTTGAACGCTTTGGCCCCCAAGCGTTGCGGATGATGTCACGCCAAGCGAGGGCCAAAGAGATGTCCAGGCCAAAGCGATAGTTACAGCAAGAACAATGAGATTCTTGGTCATGGGTTAATCACGTACATGGGCAACCGATGGTGATCAATAAAATGGGCTCGCAATTAGACACAGGATATTTAAATTGCCGTCAGATTTGGATCCAAAAGATCGAAATTGAATGCACTGGAGAGAGTGTTGATATTTTCTGCCGGAAATTCATGATCAGGGCTGGTCGGATCTTCCGTCGATAAATGGGGTGTTATCGCTGCGCAGACGAAGGTTTGGAGAGACGAACAGGAAAGTTGATCGCATGACTTTGATTTTGAATTTGTTGAAGACTGGAGTCATGAACCGATTCTTCGCTACAACTCGACGGGTGCTCCGGATAAAAACTCTGTCGGGAAGGCTGTGCGTTGCTATGACCGGTGCCTAATTTCTCCATAGTAGATAAGAGCCCAAAATTAAACGGGATGCTATCCGAACTTTGATCGTGTTTTCTCCGTGGCGGTGCTCGGTTATTTCTTGGTCTCCCGCTCCTGGTTTTCCTGCAGCAAGAGCAGCTCCCCGAGGCCCTGGTGTTCTACGTTGTTCTACGCCACACAAATAATTTGAGTCTGTCGCAATCCTAGCCGTCCCACAAAATCATCTGGGGTCTAGAAATTGTAAATTCTGAGACTTCCAAACGGGCTATGCGGTGCTGTTCCCGAATCCCCGCTCGTCTTAGGGTCGAAACACCTAGATACCCAGTTTCGGGCTGAATCTTTTCCGGGACCCAATAAGATGCGTTTCAACCCCCGTGCTGAGTGTACATCCCCGTCCTACAAATACGGCGAATGGTCCTCAGCCTAACTCCGCCCGCATTATTTTACTTCTCTTCCGCGATGCCCATTCTACCGCCAAGTCAAGAGCAGGCCTCTGGTGCCGGACCTAGTGCCGGTATAACAGTTGGCGCCACCATTGGCGGCATTATTCTGCTGTCTCTGGTGATTTTCCTTGTCTTCTTTCTCCGGCGTCGGAGGGACCAGAGCAGCCAGGAGATGGGTCGCAAAAACAGCATATTTTTCAATTCTGGACCTGAAGCGGCCAGAGATCGTCTCATCGAGAAGGAGACGGAGACGCAAGCCTCGCATTCGCGCAACGAATCCGATTCCTCATCTACACCTCTCCTCACTTCGCCCGACTCGGCCAGCAGCACTCGGCCACTCGTCCCCCGCATAACAATCCCATCCTCCTCTCCCCTCATGAAATCTGCGTTCATGGACACGCACGCCTCGGCCATCTACTCCGCCTGCATGAACTCCTCAGACTCCGTCTACTCCCAATTCTCCGCCTCCAGCCCCGCGCCAGCGCCGACATTCCACGCGGGGCCCACCCGGCACCGTCCCACCCACACCGTGACGCAGCAGCGCGACTCCGTCTCCGCCATGCAGCCCTACGGCCTCCCCATCGCGACCAGCGCCGTCACCGCCGCCGCTCGCCCGATAATCACGCCCGCTCGCCCAAGGCGCTCCCTGCACCCCTTCTCCGGCGCGCAGCTCATCACCTCCGGGACCCCCGACCCATCGCGCATGCACATGCAGGCGATCATGGAGCTCCCGTCGCCGTTTATTTTTGGTGCGGCTCCCGGCGCCGGCGCGACTGCAGACCATCGTGGCCGCGCACGCCAGGACTCACTCCCCGTGTCGCCCATGTCCAAGCTCTCGGAGGAGTTGGACGAGTTCATCGAGGCACTACCCGCACCCCTCTCGGCCGCGGGGCAATACCCCGAGACGCCCGCGTCCGCGGCGTACGATATGCCGCTGCCCGAAAGCTCCGCAGGACATGTCTCCCCGCTGCAGATTCGGAGGAGAAACGGACCTTGAGCGGACAGTTCCCCCCTGGGCGTGGTTTTATTCTTATTCGTACAATATTCACGCGCCCTTGATTTGGGCTCGGCATTCAATGTGCGGGACATTTTCTATGGCACCAGCCATTTGTAAATCTTAACTGTTGTATTGTATCCCTCGAAATATCGCTAAGTGACTCTGAATGGCTTTCCCGAGGATGGCAGATTTTCTTTGTTTGGTTCTGTGTGGTCTCTTGGTTCGCGACGCGTCTGGCACGTGCCCACAATACTGCTCAGAGTCAGAAGCAGAAACAGGTTGGGAGGATTTCTTGGGCATTCGCGGCTCCAAAAAAATTACATCTAGCACCTTTGTGGAACCACTCGGATAAGACATAGGCGCCGAAACACAAAATCAAGTGCACGTGCAAACGTGCGGCTTTCTCTTCAGCGCTTTGTTCCAGGCCCTCGGCATATGTGGTTATATGTCCGATCCAAGTTCCCAGGATTTGGCCGTTTCCGTACGCAATAGTACTGGGATCGGGTGGGCCATTTTTTCGCGCCGTCCGTCAGCACTTAGGATCGGACTTCCAGACACGGCGGAGGTTCCATTTAAATTTCAACTTGAAGCATAAAGTAGAGGGGAAATGGAGCTTCGATGTGTTTTTTTTTGGGCACCCCAGTTGAAGGCAGGATATTGGGTGTTTTTTGGGGCAGAACGTATGCATATATGGATCGGACATGACACCCAACTAATTTTGCCGCGACTTGAGACTCGGATCGATCAAGTCGATTTGTCGAGTCGCGGCAACATTACACCCAATGGCCCATCCGTCAGTCATTTGGATTGGACTTCGCGTGTTTTTCGTCTGAAATGTCCGCATTCATATCGGACTTGGAGGCTCACGGGGATCATCAGTTTGAGAAGCAATGTCTCTACCAGCACATGCACAAACTAGGGATCCCCACCGTAACCGTAATTACGGTGTACGGTTACGGTCTGGTGGTCACCGTATCCGTCCCGTAAGGCCCTCTGGCCGACATTCTACGGCTACGGTCTTCACCGGCCGTAACAGTAAAAATCCACAAGAATACGGCCGTATACGGTAACTTTACGGGTAAATTTAGCACCCAAATTTTGCGGTTTTGAAGGAGGGTGAAGTCAGAATGTCCCGCTATCTCTGTGGGAGAATCCATGATAAAGTGGCAGCGACTGTGGAGACTATTGGACTAGGCGATTTTCAACAAGAGGGGGCTCGAACACCGCACGAATAGTCGGTTGAATTTTGGGCTCAACTGACCTGGGCCTCGAAATTGGCCACACGGTGTCTCCCAATGGATCAATACATGGCTGAACCAACCTGTATTTAAATATTCTTTCTTAGGTGTCTGATTAAGAGCTGTCGGGGCTGAGCTGAATTCGTCTACCTATTTACAACCGGAAATACGCGTAAAAATGACGTACCGTAACCGTAAGAGCCTCTGAGAGCTCTTTACGGTTACGGTTACGGTGGGTTGGACCACATTTACGGCCGTAAAGTTTACGGTCGTAACCGTATACTGTACGGTGGGGATCGCTAGCACAAACTCGGCCCGTCGAACCAAATGGTGATGGGCTCTTCGGGAATGTATGTCCTGCTGTTGGTCCAGCCTGCATACAGCTTAGTCCTCTGGAAATCGTACACTTCATTCTCACTCCGATTCCTCATACTAAGTTCGGAAATTGGACACTGGAGGTGTGCCCCTGGGCTATTGCTCCCAAATCATGTTCAATGACACTCTAGGCTTAGTCCTGCTGGTTGATAATTTGGGGCTCATGGCGACAATTTCATATTTGACGCTTGGGCGCGTCCATTCTAAGGCGGAGTTCGTACTCATTCTTTAACTGGCAATAATCCAGATATCAAGATAATGTTCAAGCGTACAGGTATGTCAAGAGCACAATAAAGACGGAAGATAACGATGGAATATATCCTGGCACAGCAGGTCAGACGGTGCCTCAAAAGAAACAAAGACATTTGCACGTACCTCCAGAGGGATGGGGATTGGCTGAATTACCTGCGGAAGTGGCGTTTGTACCACTCGCAGTGACACTGCTGCTACCACTCGGCGTGACACTGCCAAAGGGACCACCAGGACCACCGGAACCGCCAGGAGGTCCGTCGCCGCCCGTGGCATTCTCATTTACTATCCCACCATTGGAGGTGAGAAACGCCGCAGGGCTCACGGTGTGTTCAGCTGACGTTTCGATGCCCATCGCCGCCCACATCATGAGGCCGTCAGAGACAGTATCGCCTAGCAGCACGTACTCGAGCATGGGATCGATGGTGCCCGCTTCTTGTGCCAGGATGCTGTCTTCTTCATAAGTCGTGAGTGTTTGTGTATTCATGGCATACGGAGATGTAGTTTCGACCTCAGCGATCAGCGATTGGTCAATGAAAAACTGCCCGACGTGCGTGGCATTGCCGGAGCCGACGGTTCCGTTCTTGAAGATCGTAGGATTGTGGTGCGCGAGGATGTGGATGTGGGGAGTGCGGCCAGTGTAGTGTCCGGGGAATACGGTCAGCCATTGCGCAACGCCGTCGTCGTCGGTTACTTGAATTCCGCGAAGGAAGGTGGTGTTCTTGGGAAATATGAATACAGGAATCGGCTGAGAGGAAATGAACTCACAGTGTTCGAGGGGTCGGCGCTACCCACACCGTTTCCGTTCGCAACGACACCAGAGTACACACCGGTGGAATTGGCTGTCGGAAGGAAATTAGAGCAAATCATACGAATTGAGGTATCGATACCGTGCCAAAAGTCGATATAGACATTAGGAACCGGCTTGCAGGTCGAGATATCGATGAGCTGAACGTCGATGTATGTATCAACGCCATCCGTGCTCTCGCGAATATCCCAGCGAATAAATTCGCCGTCCACAACTGCGAAGAACGATCAGGAAAGACAGAATTTCTGGGAGAGTTCAACTTGCGATAAGGTCCCTCCGTTACCTCCGGTGCAAGTACGCAGGAGCTGTTACCGTCAAAGAGTGTAGCCGCAGCGGTGTTGTTTGTTACTCCAGTTAAATTGGACTTGTGATCGGTGGCCAGGACGCTGCTCGTATCACGCTTATATGGAGCATCGGTACCTGGATTTTAACGACGTCAATTCCCGCGAAGGAGAAAATGTGGAGGTGTACCCACGAAGACCGCGTTTCCGTCTATGATTGTCTGCGGCTAGCCGTCGACGTTCTCTTGCGCGCTCGTAGACGCCACCGCGCTGGGACAGCTCGTCGTGGCAGGAAGCAAGGGACCTCCGAGCGACTTTGTGGAAGTTGGCACGACGGTAGTATTCTGCTGAACCTGGCGGAAGATGCGAATGGGCAGAAGCGACACTAGCCAGCGACAATGCAGCCAGGACAACCCCGACAGTAGAATAACCAAAGACCATTGCGGCGGGCGCAGTCTGAAGTATCCTTGGCCTTTTATACACCAGGAATTCCGATTCAATGGAACGGTGCCCGGCAGCTCGCGCGTCAGTAGAAGAGCATGCGGAGCATTCCTCAGCCCTCAGCGTGAGCGGGACAGCGGACGATGGAGATGAATTACCTCACAGAAGTAGGTTTGGGCCAATAGGAGGCCAGGAATGATCTGCTGCGGAATACATAACTCACAGATGCGACGGCTCGCAGCGCTTGGCACTCGAATCGGAGGTTTTCGCAAAAAATGCGGAAGTTCAGCATATAGAGCGACCGCCGATGTAACGGCTGTGGTGAGGAGAGGGAGGAAGAGCACGAAGGGTCGAGCGAGATAATAAACAGTAGCGCATCAGCCCCTAGCACGTGAGCATCGAGACAAAGCTTGCAAGGCAGGGCGAAAGAAACAGGCCGCAAAAATGTCCATCCAAGGGACCGGCGGTCGGGAATATCCTGAACACGGATTGAATTAATCGGAAAAGCCCCGGGCAAGAATAATAATATAAAGAGATTTTTCAATTTCAACTTACTGTAATACACTGCTACATACTCCTGCAATCATGGAATGCCGAGAATAGTGAAAGCCGCCTCATCTGTCGTACCCACCGTAGCCCACAGAATTTGCGAAGGGTAGTCTATCGTGTCCCATTCGATCGTCGTATCCATGACCAAAGTGCCCTCTGTCGTCGTAGTCGACAGTTGCTTCGGGAGTTGTAAGCTTTTGATGTTGAGCAGGACACGGGATCCAATTATTGAGGTAACGCTGGAGGAATTAATGAGTACGCGCTTGGTATCGTGGGTGGGGGGAGCGCACTCACGTCAAGCTTGGACTAAAGAGATGGTGAGCAACTTGGTAGCGGTGTTGTGAAAACATAACATACGCTATCAACAGTTCCGGAACCGCTAGGGACTGTCTTGCGCGGGCCCATATAACGACTTCAGGTATGAATGTGACTGAAGAACCGTAAGGTATTTTCCAAGCTGTTCACTTACTGAATATCGCGACAAACCAAAAAACACCGTCCCGGAGGAACATCTTGTATATTGGCATCTGAGCGTGCCCGTGAGCGAGCAGTATCGTCTCGCATTTGTACACCGTCATGAGAAACATCGTCATGGACTGAATAGCGAAATTGATTTGAGAGAAGCTCAAAATAATCGAGCGGCGACGCACCACAACGAGCAAAGGCACCGAGTAGAATGCAAAGTATCGTGGGACGTTGCCTGCCGGAAATGGATCAGAATATTCATCGGACGTTCGAGACATACCGCATGGAAAGCATCCCGCCAGCGGCCATCTACATTCTGTCAGTATTTTGGATGAATATCAGCGATCGATGGCACCCACGGAAGTGGCCAATACTCTGGATATAATCAATAAAATCTTATTTTCAACGAGAGCTAATTGAATTACCTTTCACCGAAGCAATCGTATAATGTGATACCACGCCCCTTTAGATAAGGTAAGTTTCAAGGCGAAGACGGGCCGGCAGGGCACCCACATGGCCATAATTTCCACTGTAGTTTGGATCAGCAAGCTGAGTGCGCTGGGGACTTGCACTCACATCCTATCATTGACACCAATAGATACAGCAACCACCGCGTTTTGTCGTATAAAATCCAAACTCTGGCACACATAATGGGAATCAGGATTAACATGTGGTATAGGATGCACATACCGCAGTACCAATATGAGATCCACCGTCGCAAGGATTAAGGTACAGTAAGGGCCTCCCCCTGACGCAAATCAATATAGGAAAGGGATTTGCATATTTGCATCATTGGAACGGACATTAAAGAATCTGATGCATCCTGTGACCAAGGTAAATTAGCAAGAGCTTCTGCAGGAGCGGGTAGAACATACGCCTAGACGAAGTTTCAGTTAGCTCAGGACCACTTTCGAGAGGCGAGGAAGCGACGTACTGCATTACAGGCTTTGCGGCAGCCACCGGAAGCCACCCGGTGGCTGATCGGGCATGCGGTATCCAGTGGCTGTGGCTGATCCGGTGGCTGTCATGCTACTACTTCTTGCACCCGTACACCAAGGAGAGAGCCATTCTGGAGTCCAGGATTTACTTTATAGCACTCCTTAAACTCATTGTGGAAGGAATGGGAGGAGCATGTTCTAGTTTCAGACAGCACCACCTTTTTTCGCCGTTCTTGCGCATGTTGAATGGGCATAGTGCAGAGGGATGTCAGTTAATGTGGTAAAGAAACAAAGTTGGAGTCGTGCAACATCATACATTTGCCACCACAACAGCCACAGCCACCGGTTACCGCATGCCTGATCAGCCACCGGGTGGCTTCCGGTGGCTGCTGCAAAGCCTCTATTAGACTGGTACGGACTTAACATTACTGCACTGTATTAGATCAGTCGTATTAAATATCAGCAAGGGAGACGGCAGGAAGCACAAGCCTAGATGATCAATCTGGATAGGTGTTCAGAACAGACAGGCCAACACTTGATGGACAAAATGTTCGATTGGCGGTGTAGTGTGGGGATTCGTTTCGTCCGGGAGGCGCATTACTGTAGTACTACGTTCAATTCGTCAGTCACGCATCACGTTCATTTTTTCTGAGGGCGGCAATAATTTTTTCTCAGTTTATCAGATTTTCTTTGATTTTTAAAAGTATCAAAAAACCGGCAGCGGTGTCGAATTGAATGTAATGCTACAGTACACCACAAGTAGTCTTAGGTGTATTCTGGGATGCACTAACCAATTCCTCATTTAGAACGACACTTATGTAGCCTTGAATAAATATAGGCATAAAGTTGAACCGGTTAACTTACAACATAAATAAGGAATCAAGGGGGCTGCAAAAGGATTACAGTATATTTAAGGAACAAAACAACCCACAGTCACCCATTGAGCCCCCCAATCGAGCGTCAATTTGCTCAACACTTTTGGCTTGCGATGACCTGTCAAGTAGCGGACGAGCTGCGGACCAAAGCTCCGTGGCTCGCAAAATATCCCCCTTCTTGCTGGCGAGATCTCCAAGACGCAGCAGGCACTGACCTCGACTTCGATGAACATCCATGCAGATGAATCCTTCCAGGGCTACCGTAAACAGGTCATTGGCGCTATCGTCGTATCCCTCGGCAAAGAATACATCTCCAAGGAAAAGCAGTCCCTTGTGAAGTGCGAGCTTGTTCTGTGATTTATGTGCATGCCCCAAGTATACCACCGGCCATATGAATGCATACTCAGTCAAAGGCCAGTGACTTCTATCCGCAAGTCTCTCTAAACACAGCGTCACAACTTGAATATCCTTTCCCCATGTTAATTTGAGACAATCTCGTAATATATCTTGTGCGGACAAGGCATCCCCTTCTCTGAGTTTGAGGTCTGCCACAAGCATTTCACAGCTCGTAACTGCAGTAATACTGTGGGTGCTGAATATTTCCTTTGCTTTCTTCAGTGTCTGTTGCACATCTTCTGTAGCTGCACCAACTATCACATCGATTTCTGCAATGTTGAGCAATGCATAGGCATACACGTAGCTCTGAAGATCTTGATCAGTGTTTTGAACGATTTGAGTGTGGATGCATCGAGCTTCGGTATATTCAGACTTAAGCAAGTGGACCTCAGCTTGACTCATTTGAATATTCGAATCAATACGAGTTCCATTCATCCCACAAATGCCTAGGAGCTCTCTTGCTCTCCGGAGTTGGACAATGCTGTCTTGAAGATTGCCGAGGTGTGTTGTGCATGCAGCCGCAACTCGCAGTGCATTTGCTTCCTCGTAAAAACTGGCTGACAAGATGGCTAACCCCCTTGCCTCAGTGATGTCTCTCTGGGCAGTGCCATGATCTCCCAGTGTAAACTTTATCCAAGCAAGGATGATTAATACATTGCACTCCAGCTTAGTATCTCCACAAGATCTTGACAATATGAGTGCCTTCTCCAGGAACCTAATGGCAGTAGCTGTTTCGTCTTTCAAATAGAAATAGTAATCCCCTGCTGTAATGTAGAATCTCGCTGTAATCACGGTCTGTCAGAATACGCAGATGAAAATATGGATTGGCTCACCCTCAAGTGCTGGATCCTTGAAATGCTGGCAATGAGATATGCCTCGAGCAATCCATACTTCGGGATCGGCAATAGGAGACATGAGAACTTCCGAAATGAAGTGCACTTCCAATCTGTGGTCACTGAACCCAGAGAACACAGCCGGAATGTTATCCATCAAGGGAGTAGTATTTCGGTTCGTAATTCGGTTGAATGAGTTCAGATTCAGGATGCAATATACCGTCTCTGCAAGATCTTGATCATCTGTATGTAACCCCAGATGCAAGACCTGGTGAATGTTCCCAAGATTTAATGTTATTTGATGGACAGCATTCCCCAGCTGTGCTCCATCATATTTCTTGTATAACTCCAAAAGCCAATGGAAATGCTTGCGAAGTGGTTGCACAAGAAATTGACCCGGCGGAGAGCGCTGCTTCATGTGTTCTCTGATTGGTATCAGTGACCGAAGACGGTTCTTGGTGTCATTGTATGCCAGAGACATTGCGAGCAACGTGGCTTTGCAACTCCGGATGTCTGGAATGGGAAGATTGCTCTGGAGTAGTTCCACATCCGAAACTCCATCTGGGAGAATAGAGAGAAGACTGAGCAACTCTTGCGCGCCAGGCGTAATCCTCGGACTTGAAAGGGAAAGACTAATCGATGCGTCCAAATTAGCTTCTCTTCCATTCCCCGCGGAAAGCAGCGACGTTTTCTCTGCCTCCCACCGGGTCAAAACATTCGAGCATCCCTCATAATCCACAAGGTGACTGATGAGATCCACGGCCAGAGGCATGTTGTCTGTAAATTGGAGAAGTTTGTTAATAATTTCATCCTCGTATGTATTATCTGTGATATCATTGAAGGTTTGGCGGGCAGCATTATCCGATAGTGGTTGAAGAGGGGACAGAAATGGTCGAGTCCATCGGATCTTCGCCGGCCTTTCTGCACCTCGCATTGTAATCTTTTCTCATTTTATTTGAGTAAGTTAAATTGATGCAATAGATGGAAACTTACAATAAATGCAAGATGTGGGACATCGGTGAGGAGGGAAAGCAGCTTTTCTACGTCGCCGCGGGACTGGATAGGCTCCCACGGAGTTTCCAGATTGTCTAAAATCAACAGGCTTGGTGGGTTTCTGGCAAAATACTGCACAATAGGCTTAGTGAGGTCTTTACCAGGATTCAGGTTCAGATGAAGCCCAATGAGTGCAGCCAGCTCAGTACTGGTGGTTGCAGATTCAGCACTGACAAAATATTTGTGCTCTGGTAAGATCGGAACATCGGGGTGATGCAGAACCGCTCTGGCGAGGCTTGTCTTGCCCATTCCACCTCCTCCTAGAATTGCTATTCTTGGCGACTTCTGGCCAAGGGTGTTGACGATCTCATCCAGTTCAAAGTCGCGACCATGGAATATTTTGGGCCTAGAGGGCAGCATCGTGAATGAGCTTGAGCTTGGCAAAAACGCTTTAAGTATTATTCAAATGAGGCTCATTGAGTTACCTATTTTGCGAGCTATCCATAGTTTGGTATTCCTAGTGACGAGGTTATAATTCGGCTTTTCGTATGAACTGCGTACACACCAATGACGACCCTTCTGATATTGCGTCGTCTGAAAGTGTTGAAATTAATTCGACAAGTTCATTGTGCATTTTCTCCGTCTTCTGTTTCATTTCACCGATGCTGTTGAATGTCGTGGTCGCAGTTTCGATCTAAATCCGGTCAAATTTAGCCGACCAACATTGTCGGACATCGCCTACTTTAAACACTTCCAGGGAATAGTCCAATCCAGAGCGACACGCTTTGAGCAGTGTGTTCATTTCATTGTGATGGAAGAAGTGCTTGATCTTGCTCTCCTCCTGCTGCACCTCGACAAATGTGTGTATCTTGTACAAAGTTCTGTCGAAATTGGATGAATTATTTTTCGGAGCATCATACTCAGACGTACTCTGTGAATTTTGCGATGTGGTTAAGCGCCGATGGATGAAGGGACCCAGCTGGTTCAGACTCCATATAGAGATGTATAATGCCATATAGCACCGGATGAATGTCCTCGAGCAGTCGCATACACACATCCTTGTTTCTCCTCACATTCTAGGACATACGATCGGCCACAGACCTTATGAGAAAAAGAAAGGTTCTTCACCTGTACAGCAGTAATCAGTGAGAGGGTTGTCTTTGAAATTGGTTGGACAAATGAAGTGCCAAAGGCATCATTGAGGTCATTGAGCAGTTTGAGTGCAGGAATCAAATAGGTGATGGCGGTGTTCAGACGAGTCTTCTGCACACTGAGGGGACGGGGCATCTTGAAAATGCTGGCACGTCTTGGTGATCCCAATTTATACATCTTTGGGCAGTGTTAGTTGGTTTCACTTTCATCTCCGAGATACATCAGTTCTCACTCTTTCACAAACTGAGCCTATCATCTGGGTTGCACATGTACTTCACCTCCCAAGTAACGCGACATTTCAATCGCTGTGTTTCACACTCAAAAACTGCTTACCCAAGATCTGATTGTTTCGCGTCTGTAGACAGATGGCCGAGATGATAGTACTTGTTCAACACATTGGTGATGCACTATCAAGGCCCGTTCCGTTCACTTCCGCCCACACACCATCCACAATTCCTCTGCAACTTTCTGCCGAGCTAGGAATAGAGATGTGACGGAAACTAGTGAGCAGCGCGCGCATGGAGCAATTTCCACATTCAACGGCCTGTCGAGCGTCCCGGATCTCGTGATTTTGGGCCGATTTAAGTCCATCCAAATTCGCGCTTTTAAGCCCGTTTAACGACTGAGCGGGGAGGTCCTGCGTGGGGATGCAAACCAAGTGTCGCGATGGATCGAGCTGCAAGCGTCCTTCCCCGGTGAAAAAACCGAAATCAATGGGTATATATATCATGATTGTTCTCATACTTAGATGACATATAGCGGCGCTAAGTAACACATCCCTCGCAGGAAGAGAACTGTACACGCCACAAGACATAAAGCCGCAGTCGTGAGACCTTTGAATTCGAGGGGGCAGTGCGTGACGCGTGACTGTCGATTTAAACGAACCTTACGAAATGGTACGGTACCGAAATTGAGTCTGAGGCGAAGGCGGAGGCGAGAGCAGTACATGTATATATAAAGATTGGCAGGAGAGACATGTTGACCGGGAAGACAGCGAAGCGGTGGTGGCGCTGCGGGACAGCGTGTGAAGGTCATGTGATCAGCTGATGGATTGATCATGACTCACCCTCATGCACCTCGTCTCTTGCCACCATGAGCCAGGCAGAATATCGTGTCCATTTGTGCGTTCATCCGCGGAAAAAAAAGTCTTCCTCATCACTGCCTCGTTATTTTGATCTACTTATGTCGCCAACCTGTCTCTTCTCAGGCCTCGGCTTTGCGAGCTCGAGGCTGAAACTTCACACACGTGGGCCGGCACTCATTTCTTCTCGATTCGGAATTAAAATTGAATCTCTTGGCTTTCTACAGATTCCTCTACGTGAAATATGAGATTTCCCACCCTTCCACTCTTCTCTCAAGCTATTTGTGCCATCAACCGCAGTAACCGCGTTCTACTTCCGAAAACACACTTCTTCTTTGACACGCCGTCAGCGCTCTTCCCGCGACTCCATCCGCCGTATGAACGAATCCTCCCTCTTCTACGCCTTCATAGCCATTGTTTCGTGGCTCGTGTTGCGCAGTGAGATTCGTCGGCGCCAAGTACGTGTTCATCTGGTCTCATTACACGCCGAGCTCATGGGAACAGTCCGATGCCCACCAAATTCCAGCGGTCAGCTCTGCTGGGATATGGCAGTACTATACGGGACCATTTCGTTACATACTCCATGCTCCAGACTTCATAGATGAGGGATGCAAGCGGTATCCAGACCGCGTCATCCGTGTGCCCCGCATGTTCCGTTGGGACTACATCGTCTCGGGGACGACGCTGGTTGACGACGTTGCATCTGCGCCAGAGAACATTATGTCTCAGGTCGAAGGAACTCGAGAGGTGCCTTTTAACCTTGATGTTGACATCTCGATTCCGAGTCCCCAGCTCATCAAACCCACCAGGAATTGCAAACGGATTTAACTCTCGGTGAGCGATGCTGTACGACATTTCGCATCCACTGAATGAAAAGCTTAGGACGCGAAATGTTCCGCAATGCATTCCATATCGATGCTGTCCGTGGAGCGCTGACACGCAACCTGAGCAAATACTTCCCAGACCTGTACGATGAACTCATCTGTGCTTCAGAGGATGCTTTTGCTTTGAATAACACTGGTAAGTACACATACCTAAATTGATTTTGACCGGCGCACCATCATCATATCTCAGAGTGGAAATTGTTGTCCGTGCAGCCGACGATGAAGAAGGTGATAGCGCGCGCCATCAACCGTATATTTGTTGGACTGCCCGTCTGTATGTTCTGTGACATGCACCAAATGCGTTCATGCGATTCTGAGAACCACTCATCATCCAGGCCGAAATGAAGAGTACCTCGAACTGGTGATGCAGTATACCACAGATGTTGCTCTCAGAGGGCAAGTGATAAACATGCTGCCCTCCTTCCTCCAACCGTGAGCCTTCAATTATTTGTTCCCCGCATATTTCTCATGGGAAGCGAGTCCAGTATCCTGGGACCCGTCATTTCTTCCCGCAAACAGAGTGTTCGACGAGGCGCAAAATATCTCAAAGACGTCATCAACTACAGAATTGGACAAGAAGAAAAATTCGGTCCACACTGGGCAGGGAAACCGGTGTGGCTTTCGCTCGCTATCCTTCCAAACCTCCACTGAGCTCGAATTCCTTAGAATGACTTTCTTTCCTGGCTTCTCGAGCTTCTGCCAGACTACGAGAAGAACGTATCAACTGTCACCGCGCGGATCCTCCTGACGAATATGGCGGCTCTCCACAGCACTACTGCCGTTCGTATTCTCAGTTAATATCAAGCAGAAGCACGTTCTAAATTAATTTCATTCATCTTTTCAACTCGGCCATATTGCAGATTCTCACACATGCGCTGTTCGATCTCGCCGCCAACCCACAACACACTGTGCCTTTGCGCGAGGAAGCCGAGAAAGCGGTCGGCGAGCTCGGATGGACGCGGGAAGCGATCAACAAGATGCCCAGGATCGACAGCTTCCTGCGCGAGTCTCAGCGCATGCACGACAATGGGCCGGGTGAGACCTGGCTTTGACCTTCGCTACCCCGGACTCGTTGGTTGATCTCTGTTCCATGTAGTGACCTTGCTCCGCAAGGTTATGGACCCTGCTGGCTTCAAGCTCTCGGATGGAACGCTCCTCCCGTTCGGCTCCATGCTCGGCGTCGCGAGCCGCGTAGAGCACTTCAATCCCGGTGAGTTATCGTACGAAATTTTGGGCATTGATTTTCGCACCATCCATGCGCCGTCGTCGAAATAATCGTTGACTGAATATGAACTGACCGCGCACTCGGATTTTGTTTGACTAGCCCGGTACGACGACCCGATGACGTTCGACCCTTTCCGTTTCTCCCGAAAATTGGAGGAACGCGCTGCGCGCGGGGTCGACGAGGACGCAGAGCCGTTCAACCAGCACATGGTCTCAACCAGCGTGGAGCATCTCGCCTTTGGCCTCAAACAGCATGTGTGTCCAGGCAGGTGAGCAATCTCTCATTGTTGAAACTGCATCTGCAGCGCATCGAGTTGTAACTAACTACCTGCTGATGCTCGTAACAATGCAGATTTTTCGTAGCGGCGGAGCTCAAAACGCTGCTCGCGCACGTCGTCATGAACTATGACCTGCGCGCCGAGACGGAAGGCGTCCGCCCGCCGGATTTTGCATTTGGACTGGTGGTGCTGCCGAGTCTCCAAGGAAAGATGTTTTTGAGAAAGCGCGTCGACTACTAGGAGTGAAGTTTTCCAGAACTATAAATCTTCTGTGTTCTTTCGCCTATGTTCGTATGCCTTGCCTTCTGCCATGTAATACCTCCATGCACTGCTGTGTCGAACAGTTTGCACGCACGACCGTCGCTCACAACACATGACTACTCCGGGCGAATACAAATCACCCGTAACGAACTTTGGATATCGAGGGCGATTCCGCTAGAGGACAGCGAGATGTTCCCAATGTCCAAGTTACGAAATGTCGTGTGCGGCGTGGGGTCGCGCTGAAGTGTAACAGGCAAGCAACAGGCCCAAATATTCATCTTCCTCCTGCTTCTTAGCGCGAAAAAGGACATATGTCCCCGAGGCGCCGACGGCGATTTCCAGGATGGGGCGGATGTATCTGTAGACAAAACCCTGCGCAAACTCGAGCTTGTCGTCGCGAGTTGCACGCGCAAGCCAAAATTCGATCAGAGGGTTTTGAAGATGCTTCTGTCCGAGCCTGAGCATTCGTCCAGTTACAGCTAAAATCCCATAGTACGGGGGAACCGCACGAGGGGTTCACCCCGCAGAAATAGAAAAGGGGGGACCCACTTCTTCTGGGCTAAATCCAACGGGGTAGGGAACCGTCCATGTAGTCGTATCGATTGGTAGATGATCGCTACCGGAGAGGTGATACTCGGAGGGGTGGCGGAGCGGGAAGGCCTGTATGGAATGCGCGGAAGAAAGAATGATGCCCCCGACATATAGATTGCGCCCAAACGTAAGACATAGGGCCCCGATCCATTTGTGTTTAGTATACTATGCACGAGTTGCATCGAACAAGAAAATTTCCTCACCGGCTGGTCGACATGCTGCCGTTGGACGTGGACTTCACATCTGCTTTCATGGACCAAGAAATGATGGTCGACTTCGTACAAAATCCCAATGCTCGAGCGCTGACGAAAAATTCGCTCCGAAGCAGATTTGGGACGTTAGTCATGGGAAAAATTTGCAGAACCACTATACATGCGTACAAGATTCGACAACCTGTTCGCTGAAATTCACGGCGACGTACGATGTCCGAGCAGTGAAAAGACTCCTTCCCTGGAGCTCCATACATGCTTCTGTTTCAATCTGAAGACCGGGACTTTCAAGGTGCGCCATACGTTGGCTGGTGAGAATGTCCCGGCAGCTACCATTACGCCCGATATTACTTACGGCAAGGTTGGCTCCGGGATGGGGAGGATTGTGGCCCCGGATTCCACGGCCAACGTTACTCGGATGCAAATGGGGCTTGGATTCTCAGATCGCACATTAGTCGATGGGCCTGCCTCGCGGCGTTTTGAAGTTCGAGGAGAGACAGCAGGTCAAGCGTTGTTGGATGCAGCGGCAAAGGGAGAGGTTGCATATCGACCTCTTGGCCTCGAACCAGATGGTTCTCTCATACTGGAGCTCCCGGATGACGCGGGAGGTCCGTCAGCGTGTGAAGAAAGTCATGAAACGTTGAGAATATGATTCATGGCGTACTGAGAGGAGGCTAATAGAATCGACAACGTTCAGTTGCTTCGCCAGCTCTAAAATAACATCTGGGGGCAAGTCGGCGATGCTCAGGGACATGGTGGTAGAAATCAAGATGCCCAAGCAACCATCTGAAAGATCTTAGACGCGGTGCGACTCCCACGACGACAGGTTGTCTGTTCGAAGGCGGTGGGTAGAAACCTTCGAGATTTGAATTTGTCTGAACGACTTTATGGTGCCGCTCACTTAGTCGCCGCTACTTTTGTACAAGGGATTGATCTCGGTCAAAAAAAAATCGAATTTTTTATCCCTCTTGTAGAAATGCTCCTTTCGATGTTAGCTACACTTTCACAAGAGGGATTTTACTCAACATAAAATCTGGGTGAGATAAATAAAACTTGACTCGCCAAATTGGCCACTTTGACTGAAATGTTGCCAGAGATAAAACAGGCGAAAACATCGGATTATTCGGTTTGTGGCGGCGCTGCGCACGCTATCACCGTGCTTTTTCTACCAGAATTTTGTCCCCAATGGGCCAATTTTGGGGGTTTACCAGCCAAAAAAAATCTCCGGCCAATTTGGCCGCCGCACAGCCACTGTACAAAAGTAGCGGTGACTAAGTGAGCGGCACCATAGAACTGCTGAATATACGACTTAAGAAGTATTTAGAAGCAAAAGTTTTTCTTGGAAAGTCTCCAACTTCGGAAACAGTAGTTAGGAATTCAGTAGTTAGGACGCAGCACTTGTAGCTGATTCAACAGCCCGCGGAGCATTCGACAGCTTTGATTAAGTTTGTGCGCAGTGATTTCAGCGATTGAGATTAATCCTCTTTAAAATTTGGGGCGAGTTCAGATTAATCTCAGTGGGAATTTTACAAGAGTTAAGGAGACAGATAATCTACGGTAGTACAATAAATCCCGCATGTCCTGCAAAATAATCCCATGCCAAAAATTAATCCCGCACAGCATAATAGCGCACTGCAAGATTTAATCCTGCATCCAACAATCCTGAGCAAAACTCAGTCGGCGCAATTAAACCCTTACCTGGGATTAATCCTGCAAGTCGGACTTGAGATTAAAAAGCCGCGGAATAGGATTATATTCAGCTGGTGTCAGATTAATCTCTGAATCTCGGTCGTGCTTGGGATTAAATCTGCCCAAGATTAACTTCATAGTAAATGACTTTGCAGAAACGTACACAATTTTGGATTGGCGCCCAAACTAATGTTGCTGGAGATTGAATTCGAAGAACTTCAAGATAATCCTGCGACAAGTTAGATGATAGCAACGGAGAATGCCGCTTTCGCACCTGATCTCCAAGGTCTATCCAAAACGCGTCCTATACCCCGTAAGCCACCGCCGTGCCCGAAATAATTAAAAATCAGAAATCGGACAGAAGAAAATGCGGGAGGAGGAGGGAAGGATCGCCAGTTAAGTGGGATGCCATCAGCACAAACAGCGTCGGTGGGTTACGGGGGTTAGAAAGAATACTAAGAGCTTGTTGAGTACTAGCATACAAAGGCAATTTATAAGTGTTTTCAGAGAACCATTGAGGTGGCTTTGAATCCCCAGGATGGATGTCGCTTTGGTGTGGCTTTCACCTAGCTTTGATTCACTGTCAGAAATTTGGTATGTATTGAAATATGGGGGGCCTACCCAATTTATATGGTGGCAACCACATGGCAGGCAGGGTGGCGATGGAAGTGCCACCTGTAGGACTTTGTCGTACGACGTTAGACGACCGGGTCGAGGTGTCGGCGATAGAAATGCTTACAAGAGGGTCGTTTGGACCAGAGTTTCGCCAACGTGGAAGTTGGGGAGAAAGGGTTGTTAACGTGGAAGCCAGCAAAAGAATGACACGATAGTCATCTCCAAAGGCGATGGTGGCGGGAGGAAGAAAGGGGACTTCACGTGGTGACATCAAATTAGTCCCGTGACTGAAGCGCGTCGCGCATTAGCCTTCTGCGCGGGACGTCGAGGGAGAGGAGGAAGCGGGAGAGTTTAAGGCGAGTGAAGAGAGACGAAGTGTTTGGGCACAAAATGTATTTGGGGTCCGAAAGCTCTCGAGCGCTGATCAGGGATCAGACTCACTGCAAGCCACAGGTGTGTAGTCGCGAAGGGCCGGAGGCTCGAAAGGGACGGAGTGGGGATGAGCCATGTGGAGTTGTCTGGATAGGTGGAGGATTCTGGAGATGGGGTTTTCGATGTACAGCTTGTACGCGTCGCTGCGCCAGCGGCCGAGAAGCTGGATTTCGTAGTCGCTGAAGCCGGCAGCGGCGGCCTCGGAAGCGGCGCCGCGACGAAAGCTGTGACCGGCGAATCCCTTGGGGTTAATTCCAGCGGCCTCGAGGGAGCCGCGGATCCCAGCGACAAAGGTTTTGTAATGGAGGGGCTTGCCGTCCAAACCTTCGAAGAGCGGCGCGCTGCCGGCTCGAGGGAGTTCCGTGAAGAGGCGTTTGACAGCGGTGACGGGACATGAAGGCGTGCCGGGAGCGGCGGCGATGGTGATGGCGATGCCTTTGCGAAAGGGGTCGTTTTTGGAGCCAGGGAGGGTGAGGGTAATGTGCGTGCAGTTTTTGAAGTCGGGGAAAAACTGCACGCTGTCGCGCGTAAGGTTGAGACTGGCGTCTTTTCCGCCGGAGCCGACAGTAATCTCCCCGGATCGAAGGAGACCGGCGTAGGCGAGGCAGTACGCAGCGTAGAGGGTGGTGTGGCCGGGGGTGACGCCAGGTCGGAGCTGTGCAAGGATGGCAAGGAGAAGGGGCGGGTGATGGGCTGCACCGGTTTCCGGTCCTGCTCCCCGTGGAAGCGCTTGATCCCGCGGATGAGGCGCTGCACAACTGGGGACTCGCAGATGGAGAAGGGGAGGTCAGCGTCGACATGCAGGGAGCGAACTGCGGAGAGGTACGCTTTAATGGTTTTGGGTTGTACGCGGCCGGCGAGGCTGGCAACCCAGCACATGACGGCGGGTTGGGTTGCGGGGAGGATGGCGCCGTTGGGGTTGTACAAGCTATGAAGCTTGGTGTAGTTGATGAAAGACCGTTGTCCTGTAGAATAGGTTTTCCGAGTGTTGCCCGAGAGCCCGTGCCAAAGGTAAAATGAGACGGTTTTGGGCCACGCAGTGTGCTGCTCATACCACCAGTCTGGAGGAGCTTGGAGGACGGCTGCTTGTCGAGGAAGGGGGCCAATTCGAACATGCGTGAAAAGGAGAAGCGGGAAGCGGCGTCAGCGATCACATTTTCAGAGGAAGATCATACCAAACAGATGAAAAAGAAAAGTCGAGCCGGCATGCTAGGGCGAGAAATTGGCGGAGGAGGGTCATGGTGGGCGTGGAACGGATGGAGAAATTGGCCATGCTATTGTAGACGGCCTCGTTGTCAACGTGGAACACGACGTGTGTGCCGCGGAATTCGTCGCCCCAGCACAGGACAGCGTGCACGACAGCTAGCATTTCTTTGACTTGGATATGCTGGTTACGGTGGCGACGTGGGCATCGGACGGAGAACCAGCGGGTTCCAAAGTATCCCCCAAGACCTTTGGAACCGCTGGCGTCCGTGTAGACGTGCAAGGTGCGGCGCTGCGGGCACACCAGGCGAACGCCATTCCAGCCCGTTGCAAACATCGCCCACCAAGCGATGTCGCGACGAGCGGGTTTGGAGAGGCGGCGGCGGGAGAATGGAGTTGTGAACTCCCATTCAAAGTCGTACAGCCCGCGCAGGAAAGCGCGGGCTATCGGGATGACCTGCGACGCGAATTGCAGAAAGCCGGTGAGCTCCTGCACCTCGCGGAGGGTGGCGTGTGTGCGGCGGGACCACTCGCCGAGGAGCTCGTTGAGGTAGCCGAGCTTCTCAGCAGGCAGACGGGCCTCCATCAGCACCGTGTCAAGTTCGATGCCAAGGAACTCAAGTGTTGTGGACGGGCCGTGGGTTTTGGTCGGCTGGAAATGGAGGCCGAGCTGCTCCCCGAGTGCAAGTGTCCATTCGAGTGCTTGTTGGACGTGGAGCAGCGGTACAGTGGTTGCGAAGATTTTGAGGAAATCATCGAGGTAGTGACGCACTGCCGCGGGCAAGTGCCGCTGGAGGATCCAGTGGAGGGCCTCGGCGAAGAGGTTGAAGATGTATGGCGCTGAGCGGCAGCCAAAACCCAGGACCAGGTCGTGGTAGAGCTGGTTCTCCCAGGTGAAGCCAAGGAGGTGCCAATCCTCCGGGCGTACGGGGATGTGGCGAAAGGCAGATTCCAGGTCAAGTTTGACGAGGAGAGAGCCGCGACCGGCTTGTACGATGTCGGCGATTGCGCGGTCAATCATGTCGTACTGGATGGCAGCCTCGGCGTCGGCGATGCCATCGTTTACCGAACCGCCGTGCGGCCACGACAGATGGTGGATGCGCCGGATCTTGGTGGATCGTTTGCGAGTTACTGCGCCGAGAGGTGAGCAGCGGAAGTTGGCAAAGGGGGGCGTGGAAAACGGGCCGGCAGTGCGCCCGTTGGCGACTTGTGCGGCGATGTCTGCGGACAGAGCGGCGGTGGTGGCGGTTGAATTGAAGGCGGACTTCAAGTTCGTGCATGTTTGCATGTTTGTCTTATCACCCGTAAAACCTAGATTTGCACCGTGTCGAATTATATGAATTAACGTTGATACAAATTTTCTGTCGGGATAGTCGCGTAGGTAAAAAGTCCATGCATCCTCGTTGAGAACGGAGGAGACGGTCGGGATTGAGGGTGCGTCGACTGGGGCAGTATTTGCCCGTGGGTCGGTATTAGGCCGTGGCGGCGGTGGCGCGAGGGGGGGAATAAATTGGCGTGAGGTAGGGGAGGGGGAGCCGGTGCGAGGGAGCAGGGGATGACGGGTGCGTCTTCAGGTGGGCCGTGACGAGTAAGCGGTGGTGACGGAGACGAGCTACTCGTCCGGCCGGCGCCCTACTTGTGCTGTGTTAGAGGATGGTCCTTCCCACAACCCGGGGAGGAGCAGGTGTGCGGGCGTTTCCATGCGCATGGGCTGTCACATTTACCGAGGTTGAAGTTTCTGCAGGCCTCCGATGACGAGGAGGGGGGCTTCTTCGCGCCGGCTCCTTTGGGCGTCAAGCTGACCTGTTTGCGATGGGGAAAGACATGCAAACTCAGCAGGCCGATGTCCGATGTCCCCCAGCCATCGTACAAGCCCGAGAGCATGTCGTTGCGGCGTCGGTTGAAGAACAGGGTGTGGTATTCTAGTACCGCTGCCCATTCGTACTCGGCGGTGAGGGTGGAAAGGTGTGTGAGGTACCGGAAGAAGTAAGCGACCGGGGCCGAGTGGGCGGGGAGGTGGGCAGCCAAGATCGCGAAGAAGGTGCGGAGGGGGATTAGGATGGAACTCGGGGTTTTGTACGCTTTGTGCTTCGAGACGTTCATCTCGAACGTGCCCGTGGAGCTGAGGCTGTATGTCGGCTCCGAGTCCCTAAGGCGGGTGTCCAGCTTGTAGAGGTCCGACGCCTTGAGCTCGTGGGTGATAACCGCCGTGATGCATGCCGGCTCGATGTCGGGGAAGAGGGAGCGTAGAGATGGCGACGCACCTGCGGGGGAGGCGAGTGGCGCGAGTGGCGGCGTGAATTGAGCCGGGGCTACCGGTGGTGTTACCACGAGTGGCGGCGGAGCCTGGGCCACGGCGGGGGCAGGGGCGGGGGTCCCGGCGGCAAGGTGCAACGCGTCGACTAACACCTGGAGTTGGTTTTCCAAGTTGCCGAGTCGCTGCTCGACCGAGGGCGGCGGGAGGTTGCCCGAGCCGCTGCCGTTGCTCGGCGGGAGGTTACCGTTGTCAGGGGTGGACATATGGCGAGGTGTGCCGGCGGGGTGGGTGATTTCACGGAACACGGGCGGGGGTGTTTGGGGAAGTGGCGGCAGATTGCTATGGAGTGGCGCGTCCGGAGGGGGCGGCGATGGCGGACGTGAGGCGAAACGGCCGTTTATTCGGAATTGGGTCGAGGGAGCCGTGGCGAGGATGGGTAAAAAATATTTAGAGCGACGCGGGAGATCTAAATTAACTGCGAGCGCAGTGTGAGACGATAGTGAGTAAAGTAAGAAGGAAGGAGGCTTACCTGCGAGCGCAGTGTGAGACGATGAGTCTACACCACGCTCGCAGGCAGTATAAGTACTGTAAGAGGTCAAAGCGGGAGTAAGCGATGCTTGGACGCGTCCCAAGCGCTTACGCGCTTGGTCGCGTCGGTTGACGACCGGCTTGTTTGCTAACGATGGGCAATCCCAACACTCCCACATATTGCCCTTCCAATATTGTATTTCAGGTATGTTTCTGATTAATCCATCTGGGGTTTGTGCATTTACTCTCATTTTTCATGGTATCCGGGTTGTGAATTCCAGATTTCCGAGGAACGCAATTCGAAGAGGAAAGTCCTCTTCGATGGGGTGCGCCCCATTGACCGGTATCTTTATTGCAAACTGACTTTCACCCGACTTGACCCGTATTTAGTCATGGATGCCGACAAGTTCTTCATCACTCTTGAGCTCAACCACATCTGTCCTCCTTTTAACTATCACTACTTCGAAGGGAAGAATCAAGGGTGTCTCTCTCGTCTCTCTCCGCTGTTTACTAAATTTTCTTCCCCTAATGGCCTTGAGTTCTCAAGGAATTAGGCTTCAATCACCTTGATCGCGTGATTGAACTTTGCGCAGTGCATAACATTTACACAATTCTCGACCATCAGGTGGTGCCAGCAGCCAGTGTGTCCAGAACACGACAAATCCAATAAATGGGTCGCAGGTCTCCTCGTCCTTTTGAATTCTAATTTAATTCCGACGTCGTGAATGGCCAGGGTATAACCCTCTCAACGGACGAACTGATCCCGCGTACACCCGTGTGGTCGCATTTTGCCGTAGAACCCATAGCACAATTCGAGCAGTTGACCCGACATCTATCATATTTTTGGGTGACAACACCTGGGCGCAAGTTTTGTCGCACTCTGGTGACTTGCACAAGAAGT
Organism: Mycena capillaripes; assembly: GCA_029204075.1. Taxonomy (NCBI): domain Eukaryota; kingdom Fungi; phylum Basidiomycota; class Agaricomycetes; order Agaricales; family Mycenaceae; genus Mycena; species Mycena capillaripes. Next base: position 3,999,032 of record JARHKZ010000003.1, on the reverse strand, counting down.
GGGACGACACTTATGACTATTCTCCCTTTGGGCTCCCGGCGTCGAATGGACCGTACATCGAAACTGAGGATGCAACGTACCTACACAAAGAAGAGGGAATGGATGGACGAGCGTGGATTGTGCGTAGGGAACGGGGAACGAGGCCTGGTATACGCAAGGAAACAATACGAGGGTTGCGACGAGGGATCAGTGTGTGCATCGAATCTCTCGAATAGCTTCTCAGATGATGATGGGAGACGCAGGACCAGGAGGACACAAGCAACGGTTTAGAATCATGGAATTTGGTTAATGAAGAAAGTGTGCTACCCTAAATCTTTCATAAGTGCGACCGGGAAAGATTAGAACAAAATGTCCTGAAGGTTCGAAGCCAGTCCAGGTCCTTGTTTGCAGGTTGTAGGGCGGTAAATATGGATGTTGCCATCTCGATTCTTAATTAAAGCCTCGAAATCCTTGCCCGTAAATTCAACGGACAGTAACCAGATGATAAGAGTGAAGATTCAGAGGTTGTAGCTAAGGGCGCTGAATCGACGTCGCAGTGATTGGCAGAAGTTTCGACTCCCAAGCTTCGAATTACAGCATTTTGCAGTACATAAGGCGCGGGCCTCTTTTTTTTTTTTTTTTTTGACAGTTTTGGCTGGAACAGTCGCCGCGGTCTCAGTTTTAATCGGATTACCTCGGGAGTAGGCGCGTGGGAGTCGCGCTAAAAATCCGCAGGGAATAGAGTACCGGCTTTTTTGATGGGATCAAAAAATAATCTTTTTACCATTTTCATCATGTTTCCGTATAGGACAGCTGTAACTTCGATTCTTGATACTCGATTAACCTACATTTTTGACACTGTATCTTCCCACATATCCTCTAGGGGGTGCAATACTCCAATAAGGAATGTGACCAAAATTGACTCCCTGTTGCTCCCTTTTGTGGGGGCATAAATTTTCTGTCCCAATGTGAAGCACTCTATACAGGTAATGCTCTTCATGACTTCCCATCAAGAGTCCCATCCCTTAGATATCATGCACGTATATAACATATCCAAAATTTAGGTCAATCTGAGATCTGTGTCCCGAGTTACAGCTGTCCTATGCAGAAACATGATCAAAACGACAAAAAGTTTATTTCTTGATCCCATCAAAAAAATGTAAGTGACCATCCCCTGCGGACTCGCAGTGGCATTCGAACGCACCTATTTTTAAGAGATTCCGACAAGAATTGAGCATGCAGCGAGTGTTCTAAGTAAAACATCGCAGAAAAAAAAAGAAAGAAAAAAACAGCCCACACATTATGTACCGCAAAGTGCTGTAAATCAAACAAGTTATATCTGCCTTTGAATGCTGTTAGTATTTAATCCTGCAAGCCAATTTTTAAGTAGATGCCGCTAGTTGGAATATCTTGCTGTGGAATATGTTGTGTCCGTGAAACGAGAGGCTAACCTGGCGTGCCGCATCAGGAAAAAGCCAAATCCCTATGGGCTGCCACATAGACCTGCATAGACGTCCATAGCCGCCATAGAGGCCATAAAGGCCATAGCAACGCTGCTATGGCGTCTATGAGTGACTATGTGGGTCTATGTAACTGCCCATAGAGCCCATAGCAATTCGGTTTTTCCTGATGCGGTCCATTATAATGCCCTAAGTGCGGACTCGGGCTCGACAGGTACATTAAGAGATGGGGACGCGTCGACCAGGGGACATTGGTCGACGCGAAGTCGAATTGACGAAAGATGTGCGAACTTGCTCAAAGGGAAATCACTGGCTGTGCTGAGGGCTTAACCGGCGCCTCGAGTCGTCGGTTTAAAAATGTGCAATAGCACACCTAATATTAAATAAGTCGGCAAAACATGTAATTCAAAATAATCTAGGTAGCCCCGGGCCACTGCCCGCTAATTGTTTTATTTTATTTTATTTTATTTTATTTATTTTAATCACAATATACCAACATCGTAGATTTAACTTCATATTCATTGCAGATGAACTCTGCGAGGGGGTATTACTTTACAGGAGTCTCCCGCAGCGCAGAAAGCATTTTTTTCTGAGGTTATTCGGTCAATGAACACTCTAATTCAGTCAGTACACAAACTAGTTTGGAATACTTGCAGAGAATATGGATCTGCATGAGAGTAGAGAGATCTTCAGACAAATCACACGAAGTTTCCTCTTCAGATTGTGAGACCAAAGAAGCACAAGCTAGATGTAAGACGAGAGCTTCGCTTCAAGTGCAGATCCAGTGGATAGATGTTGAAAAATAGAGTCGAGCAGATTATGTTCGGAAGCAGAGAATAGAATGCTCAGCGGGCCTGGGGGAAGAGTTGTGTCTATAAACTGTCTGAGTCAGGAAGTGGAGAGGACGGGGGGGAAAGGATAGATGGAGTACAATGGAGATGCCTGTACGTAACAGAGAAATTCATAAAGGAATGAGGTAAATGTGGAGCCGATGAGACGGTTGGCAGATGGGAAGGACCCCAATTTCGAAAATGCATCATACGGTTTAACAGTAATGCAGCACCTCTGAATACGAGTGTGAGGGAATGAATTATATAACTAGTGAATGACCGTTCCGAGAGAGACAAGGGATGTGTGTCTGTATAGCGTGCTTGAAAGACGAATGAGGTGAGGTATTTGACAAGACAACTATACCAGGTTATGAGAAAAACGCGGGAGGTGTGTATGTTGTAGGCGGCCCATGTTGGATACTCGCACAAAATATGTGAGAACGGCCGTGAGTTTCTGCGTTCAAAACTGCGTCCACTGTCTTGAAGTATCGGAGAAAACAAGGGGAATTAGTTCCCAAGTTAAAAGAGCAACGGGCAAGCAAAACTACCCGGCCGCAGTGACCCGGAGACCTTGGAAGTTGGGCCCTCACTTAAACTCAGCAGTAACAACGGAGTTCGGAGAATGCCAAAAGGGTTGTGGAAACAACAGATAAGATACTGGCCAAGTCCGAACAGATTGCCGAAATGCGTCTGATCACTTTTTTTCAAGTACCCCCAAAACCCACTACTAACGATAGCGGGAATATTGAGAGATTAAATAGGTATAATTAAGCACTACTATGGCTCGGGAATGGTACTATTGGCTCTGGAGGCCAGATGGCTCTCCAAAATATCGCCAAGTACGTCGTTCGAATCGTCGGATTCGTTCATCATACGCATATGCCATCAATATGCCACCCATTTTTCCATGAGCTTCGGTTGTAATATTTTATCCGTGAGGTGTGAGAAACAAGATTGCTTGGACTTTGAAGCCGACTCTGGTGACCAAACGCATCATTCCGGGACCAAATGTGTTTAGTCACACAGTCACAGTCACAAAGACACCTTTAAAGGACTGACTACCATGTCATCCTTCGCTGTAGACTCGTAACCAGTCTGCCAAGGTACGGCAATTCTTAGTGCAAGCACTTTGCCGTAGGCAGACTGGTACAACTCAGACCAAACAAAAGGGCTGAGCGCAGAGTTTGAATCATTTTTCTTCTTGGCTACATTCTTTGAATTCATTTTGGTTACACAAAGTTACAAGAGCTTGTTTGATCTAAGAACATTGATCTTTCATTCTGTTGGTTCAATTTTTTTTAATTTCTCACAGAGGGCGAGTTGTGGGCACCAAGATTATAAGGGAAATGATGGCTCAGCACAGCCATCGTGATGCCGATGATCGGCACCACCCAAAATTTCAAACTCAGGCTCAGCCCTTTTGCAAAGCCCGAGTTGTACCAGTCTGGCTACGGCAAAGTGCTTGCACTAAGAATTGCCGTAGCACAGACTGGTCATGAGTCTACCTTCGCTGGTTGATTAGCAAGACCCTCTGACTTCCACGTTAGCCAAGTACTAATGCCTGATATCTTAGGAACCAGCCGCCTTTTTATCTTATTTATGATCAGTGGTCGAGTGATGAGCGACAATCGGTGAGTGGCACTGGAGTGGGCCAGTGGCGGAGCAGAAGGACGTCGGTACAGAAGACCGGCTCCAACAGAAAAAAACTCATTCGCTTTCGATGATGACAACGAGCCGGGACCGTCTCTAGCCATGACATCTGCGAGTACATCAGGACCGTCCACAGCATCTACCATTGTGCCACCGCCGCTGGATGGCACTCCAACATCGCAGGGCACGATGTGGCGCTGGGGACTGCTCGTGCCACCTCGCCTGCAATTCACGTGGGCTTCGAAGGTAGAAGCCTGCTCTTGAGCCTCCCCTTGTCCCAGACCCTGCTGAAGCCTCCCAAGTAAAATTCGGTCTGTTGCAGAAGAAGCCCAAGCAGCCGCAGGTGCGTTTCAGTTGCTTCGGCTGCATGGAGTCAACCCTAATATCCTTGCTCTGATATAGGGTGCCTCGGTCGCAGTGACTAAGCGCTACCGTTACAGTGGCGACTCGGTACATCGAGTGGTTGCTGGACTGTGTACTGCGGCACTCACGCTACCACCGTTGGACTGAAGTACGTCCCACCTTCCTTTTGAGGGCATTCCTTTGTCTTTCTAGGAAGTCGGCGCGTCTCCCGATTTCGGAATTCGTTGTTTTTGACAGACCGCGAGATGGCTTACGGGCTCTGGGACGCGTTTTGGGTAGAAGTGTTAGGGCGAGAGGCTTTGGCGATCAGGTGTGAAAGGGCTATTCTTCTCCGTGGCTCACATTTAATTCATTGCAGGATCATCTTCGAATTTAATCTGAAGCAAGATTAATTTTGATGTGGATCCAGAGGTGCGTACGTTTCTGCGATTTAATTGACTGCCAAGTTAATCTTGAGCAGATTTCATCCCAAGTATAACCCAGAGATTAATCTGATACCAGCCGAAATATAATCCTGTTCATCGGATTTTTTATCTCAGACGCAACTTGCAGGATTAATCCCAGGTAAGGATTTAATCCGCCGTGTGGTGCGCCGACTGACTTATACTCAGGAGTATTCTGTTCAGGATTATATTTTGCAATGACCGATTATGTTGTGTCCCACGTAAGCGTTTAATCCGCCGTGTGGTGCGCCGACTGCTTGCACTCACGATTATTCAGGGCAGGATTAAGTCTTGCAATGCGCGATCATATTGTGTCCCAGGTAAGTGTTTAATTCGCCGTGTGATGCGTAGACTGACGCTCAGGATTATTCTGTGCGGATGAATCTTGCAGTTTACGATTATGTTGTGCGGGATTTATTTTGGGCACAGGATTATTTTGGCGGACATTCAAGATCATTGTACTACTGTAGATTATATGTCCCCTTCACTCTCGGAAAATTCCTACTGAGATTGATCTGAACTCGCCCCAAATTCCGAGGAGGATTAATCGTAAGCGCTGCAAACGTTGTTGTGCGGACTCGATCATGTCGAGTTCATATTTAATCAAGCTCATGGCGAGATCGTGGAGACGAAGGAGACACTGATTTGCGTTACAATGAACTCTGTAAAAAATTGCAATACTGTATAACTTGCTGAAAGGATCTCCTCTTTCTGTTCTGCTCCTCAGAACATGAATTTTTCGTCGATGATATCCTCTGTGATCACTGATCACCCGCATTAGCCTGTATCTAGCAATATCAGAGATCTAACACTACGGCAGATAATGCCATTCACTGGATCAGAGCTGCGAGCTGAGTCGTCTCGACGCAATCAACGAGATATGCTCCCGATTTATCTGCGAGCAAAAGTAAACTAAAGATGATAAACGATGGGAATTAAAAGACGAACGATTGAGGCTGAGGCCAGACGCTGCAGCACGCCGGTACTAGGCGAGGAGAGGTAGGTCTTCGGAGCCCGTTGCAGTTCAGTTGGGTCTTACGTTGCCGTGCACCGCGGGATTGATCTTCCGCACGATTTGCTCCGGTTCCGCGGGTTCCCCATGCAAGCCCAGGAGACCTGCGAGGGATTTTGAAAAAAAAATGTGAATCGAATAATACAGAGCGCACCGAGAGCCTGCATGTCCACCAGAGATTCCTCCTTCCGGTTGAGAATAATATAGACAGCTACAATGGTTCAAAACGTCAGGCCGCAAGTATTTCCTCGTCGAGAAAGGGGCGCACGACCAGGGTGGAGGCTAAGCCGGAATATATAATATCTACTGGTATCCATGACATGTACACTCCAAACCCATGCCCGGCGTTGTGTCTCTTCGCTTGGATTGCATATCATTTATGCTGCATTAGGAAAATGCCAAATTGCTATGGCTGTTATGAGTAGTTATATAGCCCTACATAGACACTCATAGACGCCATAGACAGTTGCTATCCGGTCTATGTGGAAGCTCATATGAGATAGCATTTGGGATGCACAGCTATGTGTAAACTTTTCGTTTCTACGTACGTCCTTCCGATGTCTGGCATTTAACAATCGGAGTCCACTCAGGATTTCGAAAAAATACATGGGATGCGCAATTAATTTGACCACGGTGTCGAAAGTGCGAGGATAATAATAATATATTACGGACAGCGATAAGTATGTGTGTTATCGGAAAGAAGGAAAGAACGGTTAGAGTAGGAAATGACCGAGCGTGGTTTCCGGTCCTGTCAGGGGAATTTGAGTGGAATTTTCCAGAATTTGCCGCTCCGGGATCATATGGGCTACATAAGAGCTTGGGGATAACGGAACCGAGATAACAGCGCCTGTACGGGGTGCCGAAAGAATCGGATAGATACGAGCCAAACGCGTACTTGGAAGCGCACGCCTCTAAAGATTGTAAACAAGTGCGTGTCCAAATTTCCGTGCTTGACTAATTCACAGCCAAATGCTGCCGAAATACGCCCTTGTGCGATATGCGGATTGCGACATGCGGTGACGAAATCGATATATGATGGCCGCGTGATTCCATCGGCGGCATGGGAACGAAAACCCCGAGTCAGGCTAGCCCGGCGATCAGATCTGATCAGTTTCTGATTGTTTGTCAGTTTTTGATTGTTTGGTTAAAGTTTGCTGGACTTGTCTTTCCCCACCACCATGTCCCACCGTGTCGAGCCCTACCCAACGTCCCGCCGCGCCTCGCCCGGCCCCGATGCGCGCCGCTCTCCCCCGCCCCCGCCCTCGCTGCCCGGCCACCCGCACCCGCACGGCCCGCCCCATGGCCACCACTACGCATACGAGATGCCGCGCGATTACCCCGCTGGATACATGTATGGCCCCCGCCCCCGCACGCCTACGGCCACGACAGCCGCTACGCCGCATACGCCCCTCCGCCGCATCCCCAGCCGTTCCCGATGCAGCATGCGCCGCAAGGGTACATGCCCTACCCCTCGCTCCTCAGGGTGGCCCCACCATGGCCGGGCCGGACAACGGCGGAGGAGGTGGAGGAGGAGGCCCGCAGATCCAGGTGGTACACACGGACGATGCGGGGACGAAGCTGAGCAACTCTGTGCGCCGTCGCTGCTTTAATTGCTGCACCACCGAGACGAGCACGTGGCGCCGCTCTAATTTGTCGCCGGGCAAAGTGGTGCGTCCTTTGTCTTCCTCGTGAACGTTTTTTGACTGAGAGGGACGGACAGCTGTGCAACAAATGCGGGCTCTTCGAGCGCACGCACTCGCGTCCGCGCCCCGAGCAGTTCCCCCATAAGCGCGGCCCACTCGCAGCGTCCACCCTGCGCGCGCGCTCCCCGCAAGGCGCGACAAACGCTCAGGTGAGCCTTCCTTTCCTCTCACCGCTCCATTCTCGCGTTATCCCAACCCAATACTCATCATAACCCACACAGCCGGCCTACTACGCGCCCCCGTCTCCATCTCTGCTCCGCCCGCGCACCACGACACCCACTCCTCGCCTTACACCGCAAACTTCGCCCCCGCCCCGCCCCTCCTCCCCATCCCAATCCCAATTCGCATCCTTCCGCGCCGTCGAGCCACCAAAATCAAAACGGTGTCATCTCGCACCCGGGGACACCCAAGCTCGACGCTCCCTCCCGTACGCACACCCCCATTGGTAGTGGGAGCGCAAATGGGAACGACAGCCCACCCCCTCCCGCGTCGGCCGACAAAGCTGCTGCTGCAAAGGAGCGTGAGATGCGTGCGAGGAAGAGGCGTGGAGAGGATGCAGAGGACGAAGCAGAGGAGGGGAAGGAGAATGGGGAAGAGAAGGGGAGTGGGGAGGAGTGAGCGTTTGAGCTGCGCGTACGTTTCTCCTCCGAGTTCTTTATTCCTTTTTAATCGTCCCCGTCGACTGTCTCTTTCTCTCCGTACTCGTAGCATACGATACATAGTATACGATGTGATGTAGCCTCGTCCTGTCATCCTTTTCCCTCTTTTATCGATACTCGTAGTTGTAGTACATCTCCGATGTACAATTCAAAACATGCACTTTTGCAGCCAGTGTGTTGGCAACGTGGCGCGAGAATGTGGCTCGTTTGCGTGCTGCCTACCGACACAGCGTGACGCGTCGATTGACAATGATTTCGGTGCGATGGCACAGGGGGAAAAGCTCCGCGCGTTGTGGCCGTCGACATGCGTCGCAAAAATGAAAATGAAATGAAAATTTTTCAAGGGTCTGGGCCCCACCTTCGCTTATTAACCGAATACAGATTCTTATATTTATACCCGTGTGTGCCCGTGTGCCTGAAACACAGCGCGCTCAAAGCTCACAAATGCGCAGGAGAAAGTTGAACAGACATCGCGATTCGATGGCGATGGGTGATTGACGGACGGAAATCAGTTTGTGATATAGTGATGATAAGTTGCGTGGAAGGGAGGGAGGGGATCGGTGGCTGTGCATGTGTACGTGCTCCATCATCGGGAGTAGGAGTTGATGTATATGCGATGTCAACGCGTGACATCGCATATCAGGCGCTGGAGAGAAGCGGCAGAAGGAGAGGGGTCATCTGGAGTCATCTGGATGAAATTTGTGAGCCACGGTGGGGCGGGCTAAAATAGTGATTAACGCTAATTAAATCCTCGTGGAGGTTCTAAAGACTCTAATAACACGGCCTTTAGGACATCTGGAAAAAACGTGGCCGAAGACGCTATGAGACGTGATGGAGCACTATAGAGCACTGTGCCTCCATAGGTACATTACCGCCACAATTTGCTGCATAGTGGCGTATAGCGCTGCATAGTTCTTTACAGGCATTTTGTGTTTTCCAGATGGACTTGTAGTAGTTTACTTTGTCGTGTCGCGTTCGTAAGTAGCGCGAACTTTCCACTGCTGCCCATAGAGTTCGGATTGATATGTCACGGTTGGCTTTCAACTTGTAAGGAGCCGTGTAGAAAACAGAAACAATTCATCCAACTCGACGGTACAATTATTTCTTATCTGAAGAACTTAGACCGCGTCATTGGGTTGTTAACGCTGGATGCCTGTGCCTATGTAACAACAACAACAAAAAAAGTGGGCAGTTGAAGGGACGTCGGCACATAGGAGATAATTGCACCGCCCGAAGACTTATAAATTTTGTGCGTATCTAGAGTACAGCGCCAAAACCCGGATCCGAAAAAAAAAAGTTGACCCCTTGTTTCACGGCTGTGGGTAATGTTTAAATTCCGAGTATACCAGGGTACAGTATATATTTTGAAGTGTACACTCAAATATTTTCAAGATTTTTGCTTGAGTAGTTGTATGGCACAGCACGTGTACCTATTTGGCCGAATTCCGAGTTTGACCTAGATCCGAAAAATGCTGGTGATGCGAGATTACAGTGAGGTCTAATGCACCACTCACCAGCCATACACGCACAGATGCTTCCTCCCGCAACCCAATGAGCTAACCATTATGAATGACAATGTTTTCAGTGCGAAGCATTCAAGTCTTAACCGCAACTGAAAAAATTTGGTCATTTTTTGGGGATGGACCTAATCTTTTCCACCACAACACTTCTAGTCCTCACAGGTATTCTACAAAAAAAAAAAAAAACCCAGCTGAGAGGTCCCACGGATGCCGCTCAAAATGGAATTCTTTCGGATCCGGGTTTTGGCTCTGTACTGAGTTAAACATTGAATGACGGTCATTTTACAGCACTTTGCGGTACATAAGGCACAGGCTGTTTTTTTTTTCTGCGATGTTTTACTTAGAACACTCACTACAAGCTCAATTCTTGGCAGAATCTCTTAGAAATAGGTGTGTTCGAATGGCACTGCAAATCCGCAGGGGATGGTCCCTTACATTTTTTGATGGGATCAAGAAATAAACTTTTTGCCTTTTAATCATGTTTCGGCATAGGACAGCTGTAACTCGGGACACAGATCTCAGATCGACCTAAATCTTGGATATGTTATATACATGCATGATATCTAAGGGATGGGACTCTTGATGGGAAGTCATGAAGAGCATTACCTGTATAGAGTGCTTCACATTGGGACAGAAAATTTATGCCCCCACAAAAGAGAGCAGTGAGGAGTCAATTTTGGTCACATTTCTTATTAAAGTATCTCATCCCCTAGAGGATATGTGGGAAGATACAGTGTCAAAAATGTAGGTTAATCGAGTATCAAGAATCGAAGTTACAGCTGTCCTATACGGAAACATGATGAAAATGGTAAAAAGATTATTTTTTGATCCCATCAAAAAAGCCGGTACTCCATCCCCTGCGGATTTTCAACGCGACTCCAACGCGCCTACTCCCGAGGTAATCCGATCAAAACTGAGACCGTGGCAACTGTTCCAGCCAAAACTGTCCAAAAAAAAAAAGAGGCCCGCGCCTTATGTACTGCAAATTGCTGTAACACCGTGTCCAGCGCGACCACAAAGCCCGCATCGTCATGGAAGTTCCGCGCGACTGTAGATGCCACAGATCGAATTAAATTTTGATTCTGGTGCTACCAGTGCGCTACCCATAGCTAGAAGGATTTACTAGCCCGGTCACGGTGTCGTCGGCCAATCAACCTCGTCCAACCGGAGGTTGTAATCGGTTGGAACTTCAAATTGCTTCAGAGTGTCTCGAGCTCCGGATGCTTGCGATATAGCTATATCACATGCAGGAGTCCGGTTCCATTGATCGGAAGATCATGGTCATTTTCTGCTTGAAACAATAAATTTGGTACAGCGAGGAGCATGAGGATTATGGATAGGGGAAGGCCGGCCACAACCTGGAATGCATCGTTTAGATTGTGTGACGGAGGAAAATTAGACTGGGCTACGCACCGCAATTATGCTTAACTATCGCCAGACGATCACCCTCTCAGTGTGGGTGTGGAACTCATCTGCGTACCTCCACTCGTGACTCTACAAATATTTCGGTGACAGTGCCGTTTCCTGGGCGGAGATTTGGAGATCTGGGAACGTCAAAGAGGGAGCTCCCGTTAGGTGGTCCTCCAAGGCTAGTAGCAGCTCAGTGCGTCAGAGGAATATGACCCACTTGAATATGCATTTCGCCTCGTCGTTTCAGTAACCAAGCTCATAGTAGTTTGAGCCTACACGTCCAAAACATGGAGGCAACCAGGGTTGATAGGGCATTTTCATGTTGTTGAATCAGATATCTAGGAAAAATGTAAGAATTTCAGTCAATATATTAGATCTCAAAAACAGGTGTGCTCACAGATCTGCCACGCTGTCAGGGGAACCCCCATTTCCAACCCCCGATCCTCCGATCCGACCCCCGGATCCTCCGATCCGACCTCCGCTATCCTTCGGATCCCCCCTGCCAGGACTCTTGAGATATTTCGGGCCGCCAGGGTTGCCCTTACAGCAGGAGAAAGTCTCTAAGGGATTAACCGGTCAAGATTGCGAAGTTCGGCTTGGATAGCGACGATTCGGAAGACGATCTTCCGCAACCTCCGAATTCGAATCTTGCCCCCTCCTCCCCGTCCTCCGAAGCTGACATGGCCGATCCTACTTCCGCGACTTCCGCCGACATGGACCGCCTGTCCCGCATCGAAGAGACTGTCGCACGCCTCGCAGCGCTAATTGAAAACACCGCACAATCTTCCTCTCCTGCCCTGGCCCCTTCCGATCCGGATCCGGTCGGAGGTCCAGGTCTTTTCGCGAACCTCAGCCCAGCCTCAAAATCGGTCCTCCGACCCAATCCTCCGTTTGTCTTCGACGGCGATCGCACGCAAGGTCGGGCCTTCCTACACGCTGTCAAGACTTACGTCCGGCTCATCCCGGAGGCCTTCCTCGAGAACGGGGAAACCTCCGAGGAGAAGGCCGTGAGATTCGCTATGTCCTTCTCGGCGCAGCGCTGGGCAGAGCGCATGGCCGGGAAACATCCGTTCCCACTCTCCACCTGGGATGCATTTGTCCGGGAATTCCGTCTCCGCTTCATCGAGAAGAACGAGCAGGACCATGCTCTTGCCAAGCTCGAGTCCCGGGGGTACTACATGGGTGCCCGGGACGTCTTCCGCTACACCGACGACTTCGAGGACCTCGTCGAGCTCACCGGTTTCGAGGACCAGCTGGTGAAGGTCACCAAATACCGGACCGGCCTCACCCCCGCCATCAACCACGCGATCACCACGTCGAGCGATCCTCCGAGCCTCACGGATTATCCGGGCTGGCGCTCCCATGTCTACCGCCAATACGAGGCACTGATCCGCGCACGAGCCGCCGGAGGATCATTGCAACCTCCGACGGGGGTTGTTCCCCGCTCCCGCCCGACCACGGTTGCCCCCGTCTCGGCAGTCGCTCAACCTCCGAGGTCGGCGGCTCCTCCGCTCCCACCTCCGGTCCCGATGGAGGTTGATCGGACCCGTGCCCGCGTGGTCCCACGCCGCACCTGCTTCCGCTGTGGCGATCCGGGACACCTCGCCTGAGACTGCACCACCCCGGTGGACATCCGCTCGGTGGACGTCCTCGACGAGTTGATCCGGCAGCTCAGCGGAGAATTGTTGGAGGAGCTTGCCGCCCAACTCGTGACCCCCGAGCCGGCGATGGCAAACCCCGAAGTGGAAGTGCCGGAGGGTTTTCTCCCCCGCGACGAGTGAGCGGTGCGCCCTCGTTCGCGTCCTCCAATCGTTTTGCCTGTTTGTATCACGAGTCCGATAATAAAGTTGATTCAACAGTTGAAACGAGAGACGCACCCCCTGCTTCGAAAGGATTTCCAGAACCTCCGGAACTTCCGAAACCTCCGACGATCCCCCGAGTCTGCCGACCCGGCTGGGAACGTAGACTTCCGAAACGCTACACGGTGGCGGCCACTCCTGGCTCTAACTCCCTCCATCTTCCGGTGGAGATTGAGTCGGTTGATAACACTGTCAAACTCTCGCTCAAGGGTTTGGTTGACTGCGGCGCCACCTCGGAGTTTATTGACAAGGAGTATGCCATCTCCACCCAAATTCCCCTTCGTAGACTCTCGCAACCCATTCCCGTTTTCAATGTGGACGGGTCTCCGAACGAAGCTGGAGCGATCTCGGAAGTTGCGGATGTAGTCCTCCGGTACAAGGGGCATTCCGAACGGGTCCAGTTCGCAGTCACGCGCCTTGGTAAGCAGAAGCTCATCCTCGGGTATTCGTGGCCTCGGAAACATAACCCGGAGATTGACTGGGAGACGCGGGATGTCAAAATGACCCGCTGCCCCGCCTCCTGCGCTACCTGCCGCGACGAAGTCCGAAAGGAACGCCGCGAGGCCAAGGTCGTAGCTCAGATCCTCCGCTCCATCCGCACCGGCCCCTTCCCATCCATCTGCGTCGTCGACGCGGATGACCGAGAAGGTGAGGACGACGACGACGACGATCTGGATCTTCCGGAGTTAACCCCCGACTCGGAGGATAACTCGGACGATGAGGACAACCCGATCGAAGATGGCGACCGCATCTTCTATACGCGGTTCGGACCTTCGGAGGATATCCAGGCGACCTCCACCGTTTCCCAGAGGCTTGCGGAGGCTCACGCTAAAAACTCCGGACCTCCTCCGACGGAAGTCCCCGACTGGATTCGGGAGTTTGAGGATGTCTTCAATCGGTAATCCTTTGACTCTCTTCCGGAGCATCGGACGTGGGACCATGCCATCGAACTCGTTCCCGATTCGAAGCCGGCAAACTGCAAGGTCTACCCGATCTCCCCCCTCGAACAGAAGGAGCTCGATGCCTTCATAGAGGAAGGGTTAGCCACCGGCCGAATCCGTCCGTCCAAGTCGCCCATGGCCTCGCCGGTCTTCTTTGTGAAGAAGAAGGACGGCGCTCTCCGGTTCGTCCAGGACTACCGGGCGTTGAATGCCATGACCGTGAAAAACCGGTACCCACTCCCTTTGATCAATGACCTCATTAACCGGTTGAAAGGAGGTCGGTACTTCACAAAACTCGACGTCCGGTGGGGGTTTAACAACGTCCGGATCCGCGAGGGTGATGAATGGAAGGCGGCCTTCCGGACTAACCGGGGATTGTTCGAACCCCTGGTGATGTACTTTGGCCTGACCAACTCCCCAGCGACCTTCCAGACCATGATGAATGACATCTTCCGAGACCTCATCTTGTCCGGAGATGTCATGGTCTACCTCGACGACATCCTCGTCACCCACTCGGACCTCGCGCGCCACCGGAAGATCGTCTCGGAGGTTCTTCGGAGGTTGCGTGCGCACAAACTCTACCTCCAACCGGAAAAGTGCGAGTTCGAGAAGGCCTCGATCGAGTATCTCGGCGTGATCATCTCCCACAACCACGTCGAGATGGACCCCGTCAAGGTTGCAGGAGTTGCCGCCTGGCCAACCCCAGCAAACAAGAAGGACGTGCAGCAGTTTTTTGGCTTCACAAACTTCTACCGGAGGTTTGTTCGGGGGTTCTCGGATATTGCCCGGCCCCTCTTCGATCTCACGAAAAAGGGCATGCGGTGGTCCTGGGGAAGCTCGGAGGATGCGGCCTTCCAAGCTCTCAAGGACGCCGTAACCTCCGACCCGGTTCTTATCCTTCCGGACCCGTCCAAGCTGTACCGGCTTGAAGCAGACAGCTCCGACTTTGCCACCGGGGCTGTCCTGTCTCAGCCCGATGCCGACAGTAAGTGGCATCCGGTCACGTTCTTCTCCAAGAGCTTGAACGAGGTCCAACGTAACTACGAAATCCACGACAAGGAGATGCTCGCGATCATCCGAGCCCTAGAGGAGTGGCAACACTTCCTCGAAGGCACGGAGCATCCGGTAGAGATCTGGACCGACCACAAGAACTTGGAGTACTTCCGTGAAGCGCGAACCCTCAACCGCCGGCAGGCTCGGTGGTCCCTCTACCTGTCCCGGTTCGACTTTGCCCTTCACCACAAACCCGGAAGTTCCATGGGTCGCCCGGACGTCCTCTCCCGTCGTCTGGATCACGGAGGTTCGGAGGATAATCGCGACGTCACCCTTCTCCGTCCCGATCTCTTCCGTGTCCGTGCAATGGAAGGTCTCATCGTCGCCGGCCCGGAGGTTCCGATCCTCCGAGACATCCGGAACACGCTCTCTGGAGAGGCCGACCTCGAAGACCCCGTTGCCCGCGTCGCACGGGAGGTCCTCAAGGTCCGCGGCACCCGGTCCACCCGATCCTCCGAGTGGCATGTCGAGGGCGGGCTGCTCTACTTCCGAGGGAAGATAGTGGTCCCCCGAGATACTGACCTCCAGCGTCGGATAATGGAGCAGCACCATGATACGCAGATTGCCGGGCACGCTGGCCATTTCAAGACATTGGAGCTTGTCTCCCGGAACTACAGGTGGCCCCAGATGTCCCGACACGTCGGCCGTTACGTCACCACCTGCGGCCTGTGTTGCCGTACCAAGGCCCTCCGGAAACTTCCGATCGGAGAACTTCATCCGACGGAGGTTCCCCCCGAGCGCTGGCATACGGTCTCCGTCGACTTCATCGTCGAACTTCCGGAGGCCCATGGGTATAATGCGATCATGGTCGCGGCGGATGTTCTCGGTAAGCGGGCGCACTTCATGGAATGCCACACGCAGATCGATGCCGTGGGCTCCGCGCGCCTTTACTACCGGAACGTCTGGAGGCACCACGGAACTCCCGTCCGCTACATCTCCGACCGAGGTCCGCAGTTCGTCGCGGAGTTCACTCGGGAGTTGTTCCGTCTCATCGGGATTCAACCGGCAACCTCCACCGCTTACCACCCGCAGACCGACGGGCAGACCGAGCGCATTAACCAGGAACTCGACCAATTCATCCGGCTTTTCACAAACTACAAGCAGGACGATTGGGACGAGCTCCTGCCAGCCGCAGAGTTTGCGTACAACAACCACATCCACTTGTCGACACAGCAGGTTCCGTTCATGACGGACACCGGTCGGCTCCCTCGGATGGGGTTCGAGCCGAACGGTCCACGCTTGCGACTGGAGGACGTGAACGACTTCCGAGATCGGATTGCCTCGGGGGTTTCGGAGGCCCAAGCCGCACTTGTCAAGGCCAAAGACGAGTATAAGCGGTACTACAACCGTGGACGAACCCCCGCACCGGAGATTAAGGTCGGAGATCGCGTGTGGCTTGACGCGTCGGATATCCATACCACACGCCCATCCCCCGGGCTTTCACATCGCCGGCTCGGACCCTTCCCTGTCTCGGAGGTTATCGGACGTGGCGCGTTCAAACTGGACCTTCCCCCACGCCTCCCCCGATTACATCCGGTGTTTCCCGTGGTGAAATTGGAGTTGACGGAGGTTGACCCCTTCGGAGGTCGTCCGGGGTACGAGGAACCCCCGCCTGTACTTGCTGATGGAGCGGACAGCGAGTGGGAAGTGGAGGAAGTCCTGGACGCGAAAATGCGCTACCGAAGCCTCTGGTACTTTGTCCAGTTCAAAGGATATGACAACTCGTATGATCAATGGGTAAAACATTCGGACGTCTTTGCCCCTGATGCTATCGCGGAATTCTACGGCAAATACCCTGGGAAGCCTCGAGCCATCGCCGCTGCCACTTTCGACGCCCTTCCCTTCCAGGACCCCGCCACATCCTCCGCCCACATCCGAGCTATGCGTCGAGGCGCCGCATTCCAAGGGGGGGGTGATGTCAGGGGAACCCCCATTTCCAACCCCCGATCCTCCGATCCGACCCCCGGATCCTCCGATCCGACCTCTGGTCGGACCTCCGCTATCCTTCAGATCCCCCCTGCCAGGACTCTTGAGATATTTCAGGCCTCCAGGGTTGCCCTTACACACGCTGGCAGTTACGGGATTATCATCTTCCAGCAGAGAATCGGATAGGGACATCCAATCGTACCAGCTTGCCCACAAAGTTTACAGCTAATAAACCCTGAGAGGGCGAAATTGAATTACGAACCGTGTCTATAAACAAATTGCCATTGGCCGTTATATTGTTCAGGGGTTCGGCGTATGGCATCCAGTTAGAAGTAGTTTTTTTCGAAACTTGGTGTAGTGTAGTTGACTAGATGCGGCATTCACAGTGCGATGGCAGAGAGTAAAAAGCTCCGCGTCTAATTATATCCGTATAGTGCGGCTGCTGTGGCCGTCGACATGCGTTGGAGAAATGGAATGAAATGAAATTTTTCAAAGGTCCAGGCCGTACCCTCGCTTATTAACCGAATTGAAGCCACTAAGTCATTAACCCGTGTGTGCCCGTGTGCCTGGACCGAGAAACCCACGCGAGCCCAACGCGGGGTTCGAAAAAAATAAGGTTTGAAGGGAAGAGGGCAAGTTGAACAGACATCGCGATTCGATGGGGTGATTGAAGCGCGGAAATCAGTTTGTGATAGAGTAGGTTAGGGGTAGACTCGTAACCAGGTACAACAATACTTAGTGCAAGCTGCCTACGTATTGCCGTTGGCCGGCTGGTCACGAGCCTAGGCCCAGGGATCGGGATCGGCGACGGTGGCTGTGTGGTGCGCTCCACACGTGCACATGAGGGGAGCAATTTGATTCAAATTCGATGTACATGGGCTGACATCGGTTAGGACAGATCCCTAAGGATTATAAGTGGTCTTGGTAGTGTCAGTTCCCAGAGTCAAGGAAACCGAAGACATCGCAAAGAATTGAATGCACAACTCACGACGAGATTGGGATTGGATGAACCACAGGAGGGTGGGTATCCCACAGCGAATACAATTTAACCCGTTTTACTAAGTATCAGAGTCGGAGAAGTCTCGTGAGATCAACCGTGAGCCCCGACAGTTGTTGAGGAGTTTGACCAAAATGTGCTAAAGATCTAGACCTGGAATTACACAATATTAACACAGGCATTGAATATACTGTGCTACGTTACTCCATACACTGAGATAACAAATCCCAAGGAACCAACGGCAAATGAACGGCGAACTTTTTGCGCGAGAATCGGAATGTTTCGTACAGCTTGAATAATGGGCCTCGATGGCAGACGCCGCGCGCACGATCGTAAGTTATGTTATGACAGCCCCGTCGGCGGCGGAGTGATGGTCGACATTCAAGACCACAGTCCCAGTGCCCGTGCCAATATCCAGTGTAATTGTGGTCGCTGGGGTAGGTTGTGCAGGTACACCCACTGCAAAATTTCCCAGGATGGTCAGGGCGTACACGCGCCCTTGTGAGTAAAAGAACAACGCGGAGGCTGGAATAGAGGTAACAGGGATTAGATTTGGCCCATCCAAGACGGAGTCAATCAAAGAAACTAACCAGGACTTTGGTTCAAGACCAAGATTATTGAAATGATAGTGGTAGAAGCGACAATGACGCCGGACGATAAAAACAGAACAATCAGCCGTCGGAGGAGACTACAACGACAGAAGTAATCTGTTAGTATCTGAACAACATAATCAAAAGGAACACTTACTTATGTGTTGACCCTCTAAACGCAGAATTTTTATCCATCCGGATGAATATGTGAAGAAGAGTGGCAGCAATCATACTGTCCGTGGCGGCACATGAAATAGCCCCGATTCTGGAATGTTCAGTGCCTGAAGTACCATACAAAATGATATCACGTACTTGGATGTTATTATCGCCCAGCCCAGTGTGGACCCTGTTGCAGCGACCAGCACCGCCGAGGTATAGGAAAATGCCAGCTGAGTTGAGAGCATGACATAAGCCAGACAGGATACGGAAAACTGTATCTCTCACATGAGCCACGATATTCAAGACCAGGAAGATAGTTATCACCCTCCGCTTCGTTCTGCATGGTATCAATGCTTTTAGAGAATACTCAGTTTCTGAAAGAGGACCCACATGTTGAAATACAAGGCACACAAAAATAGCTGCGCTAACGATGCCGTCGCGTATGTCGAGAATAGAATAACGGCTAGCGTCTCCGCGCTGAAGCGCGGGTAGATGTCTCGAGGTTGAGAGGGGTGGAGCGAAACAAGTAGATAAATCTTAGCACAGATGGTAAAGGTGCAAAGTGTGTCCGAAGCAACAATAGCACCGATTCCGGCTCTATGGAGCAGGGATCGCGACGAGTCCCGAAAGTAGCGCACCGCAAGGACCACTTCGAGCATAAAAAGCAGACAGTTGATCCAGCTGCCGACCAGGAGGTAGGTATAACTGTAGACCGGTAAGATGCCAGTGGTTTTGAGATGGAAAATACGAACACGTAGAAGACCATGTCTCCGAACTAAATCGATGGCGCCGACGAAGCGACGCCGACTTTTGTATCAACATTTTAGACAGCGTGCAGGAACTGTCATACTTCACGACCTCATTTTGGGTTCATTTGATTCTCAGCTAGCGGGTGGCGTGGGCTAACGGGCAGAATCCAAACTGAGATCTGACAGTGAGGTAACAATGCAGAAGTGGAAAGGACGGACAATCTTTCTCTTCCCTGCAGTGTATTCATCCCCAGGCTCAAGAGAATTAATTGCCAAGATATTTTTGGCCTACATATCATCTGCCTCGAAAAGTGTGGTAAATTTTACTTAGCAGACGCTTACTGTTGTATTACGTTCAATTGACACCGCCGCCGGTTTTTTGAGACTTTTAAAAATCAAAGAAAATTCGATAAACTGAGAAGAAGAAAATTGCCGCCGTCAGAAAGAATGAGGGTGACGCGTGACTGACGAATTGAATGTAATACTACACTTCGACAGAAGAGTAAGCTAACTGAATATCAAATGTGTGGGGACGGTGACGGGACTTGAGAAGGCTGTTGCACTAACCGGATGGCGCTGGCTGTCAACCGGAAAAGACTTTCACTCAGGCGCCGGCTCTGCATTCTTAATGCATGAGTGATCGCCGCTCTTGAATTTTAAAAAGACGTAGTACATGCCGACCATAAGAAAGATCCTGTGGCACGAGCCAAATAAGAGCTGGCATTACCTATGTCACTGAGGGGTCTGACTCGACGTACCCAGGGGCAATGCTACACTTATCAAAGCGAGTTATTCGTGTCCAATGGAAGTCTACGGATTTCGACCATTTCTAGCACGCATCTTGGCAGCGATAAACTGGACACAGGTTGGCCACCACTGGCAACGAGATGATAACATCTGTCGTCGTCTGGCGTATTTGAGCGAGGGACGGAGTTGTACATTGTCCAAGCAATCCGGCTGCCCGAAGAGTTCCTGGTTGCTGGTATACCGTTTTAGGTTCCAGATCTCCATTCTGAATAGATACGGAAGTTTGTTCGCCGATCATTGGGGGAGCTTGCTCCCCCGATTCTATCCAGGCGATCCGATTTGCGTGTCACGTGAAAAACGGCGTCTTTGGTGTTGTTTGCTAAGTCACGAGTTGGTTCCCACGCCGGCGCTGCTGCGCAGCGGCAGTTCGTTTCGGCCGAAATCCACGGCTGTCGACAGTTAATTTGGGAGATCGAATCAATCGATCTCATGCGGCGTCCGTAAAGACATTTCCCAGGGAACCTGGGGTTGAGCGTCCCCCTTCCTTACGATAGACCGACAGGGGACAGGGGCTAACCAATTATTTAGCCGCTGGCAGCCTGTACCAGCAAAATAAAAATAATAAAATAAAATAAAACAAAACAAAAATAAAATCTCCGATCAATCAATCTCCAAACAATCAAATCCCCGATAGCTTAGAATAATTCAATGAAATCCTCAAGGCAAGCATGCAGAACTCACATTCCTCCTTGCTTCCTTCCACCATCCTCACTGTAAAGCTTTAGGTACTTTCCCCTCTTTTCAGTTCCTCCAAACTCACTCTGTTTTAGCAGCTTTGATGCACTTGGTGATTAGCCCCTATCTGCTCTTTCTGATCTTACCTTGGACAGTGTATGTGCTTTCTTTAGCCTTGATCCCACTTTTCTCACTTTTTTTTAGCTCTGATGGAATGCATGTCTCCTTTGCCCTTCTGATTCACATTTACAAATTGACTTTAAAATAGGGATCAAACTCCCCCTAATACTCCTCAAAGAGCTCGGATTGCATCTCAAAGGAACGAGCGGGATAATCGTGTTCTAGACAGCCCCCAGCACCACCGTGTGCCTCAGAATCCACCTCGCATTGTTCTTCCATTTCAACAGGCTCCAGATGATGTCTTTGGTGGTGGTCCAATTCCAGACAGACGTGAAGCACAGGCCTTTCTAGCAAATTTAAATTTTCAGCCTGGAAATGCAGCACCACAATTGACTCCAAATAGCGTGACTTGGGCACAGGAACGTTTAGCTCAGCTGCAGCGCCCCCTAGAATTCAATCCTGCACCTGCACCTGTTGGCAGACATCGACCTCCAGAGCCTGTACAGCAGCAGCATCCAGATATTCTAGCACAGGGGCAGGAACACCTGGCTCAATTTCCACAATTCAATCCTGGCAATAGAGTAAATGCTATAGCTGGACCCTCAAATCTGCAGGATCCACAGCCTCCTATAGCTACTCCAAACACTATTCTACAGTTTCCTCCAGATCCTCCACCTGCTCTGCTGAACTTCCAGCCTGCACAACAAAACATTCCACCAGCACCACCAAAGGCTAGAGATCCAAAGCCAGGGTTTCCTGAATTACTTTGGTGCACCAAGGGAAGGCATTATAGACACCAAACAATGTTTGGAGAGAGGCTTACCTGTTCTGAATGTCGTGAAAAACATCGGAGGAATGCTCAAATTGCAGCTGGAAGGCTTGCAGAAGAACAAAGACTGGCACAACTGGCACAGCAGATTCCACCAGATGAGGAAATGCCTGAGCCCCCAAACCCACCATTGATACCACCAGTTCCACTGCCACCTATTGATCCTATGGCCCAGCCTGCGGTTTCAGCTGCTGACAAATTCTTGATAGATTGTGTGAGACAGGAGTGGATGAAGATTGAGATGCAGACTTGCAATGCATGCAATGAGCGGTGGTTTGATCTTGATGTCAAAGATGGAAAATGCAACAAATGCCAAAAGAACTCCAAGTTTCAGGCTAGTAATCAAATGGATCCAGGCCCTGCTCCAGATCTGCCGGCTTTGACACAGATTGAAGAAATGATAATTTCTCCAGTACATGCTCTGGTCTCCCTGTATCAGGTCAGAGGTGGGCAGTTCAAGTATTCGGGACATTGCTGTAATTTTTCCCGTGAGACTGCAGTTTTCCGGAACAAAGTACCTCTCTTGCCAGAAGAGTGTGATATCATTATTATGCGTCGGACTGGTCTTAATCCTGCAACCGATGAGGAGATACATCAGGATTTCCGAGTCCGAAGACCTGTTGTAGAGCAATGGTTGAAGCATTTGGAGGCTCATCATCCTACCTTTCGATCCCAACGAGTCAATATAGACTGGGAGCGTCTCAATCAATTGCCTTTGGATGCTTCTGTGCATGCACGTCTACGCACCATAGTAACTCAGAATCTGCCAGAGCCCAACCAAGATGTTGGCCCACCACAGGAAGGTCAAAATCCAGCTGAGGATACACCACTTTTTACGCGAGGTTTTGTGCCAAATGTCAGCACCAGACAAACAGAAATGGAACAACTTCATGCAGCTGCATTTCACAACGAAGCTCCAGTGATTCTGACTATGCCTGCTGTCCACGGCACTCCTCTCAATGAGCATGCTGGCCATACAATTGCAATTGATGCCTTTCCTTCTTTGTTTCCAACTGGAAAAGCAGATTTCAATGCTCCACGAGACGATAGAATGACTATGGCTGAATGGGCAGCTCATCTGATGCGGTTTAAGGACGGCAGATTTGCACGCCATCCTCGCTTTCGCTATTGGGCTCTGAACACAATTTTACGGCATGATGCTAAAAAAGCTTCAAAGTGGTACACAACTACCCACCGTGAAGACAAAGAGTTGACAGTGGCAGATATACAGCAAATGTTGAACGATGATGATGCCAAAGGTCTAGCAGATCGTGTTGCACATGCTGCTGTTAGACTCCCAGGCTCACGGCCTTTCTGGCAAAAATCTCAGCGAGATCTTATTGCACAAATTCGCTCCCCAGAGTGTGGATCTCCTCATCTATTTGTCACCTTTTCTTCTGCAGATGTCCAGTGGCCAGATATGCATCAACACATGCCCAATTTTGATCCCAATGCTGAAGAAGATGCTCACTCATATCGTGTTCGATTGAAAGACCTTAATGAAAATCCGGCTATTGCTTCTTATTACTTCCAGAAGCGATTTGAAGTGTACTTTGAACATTATATCAAAATCAAGTTCAACGTCAAAGACTTTTGGTGGCGATATGAATGGCAGCATCGTGGCAGCAGTCATGTCCATGGATTTCTCTGGATAGCAGATGCTCCCTCTATAGACAACCTTGACACTTCAGATCCAATCCAGTTGCAGCAGTTCATTGACTTTTGGGACCAACATGTATCAACCTGGCATCCACAATTAGCCACCCCACCTGCAGCAGTTCATCCCTCTGCCTGTTTGTTTAACACCCTTGATGACACCAAGCTGCAGCTGGCTCAAATGTTGAACCGCCTCCAGCGTCACACAAAATGCACTGCAGGATATTGTGAACAGAAGAAAAAGGGCACTGGAGAAATATTTTGTCGCTTTGGTTTTCCAAAGGAGTGTCGTGAGACTTCTGCATATGCAAAAAATGCTGATCGGGAGTTTCCTGAACTTCACACTCGTCGTAATGATGAGCTTTTGAATTCCTATAACCCCGGCATCATTCTATCATGGCGGGCCAACATTGACTTTCGACCAGTGATCAATCGGGAGGCAGTCATAGCTTACGTGGCAAAATATGCTAGCAAAGCAGACAGTCAGTCATCAACATACCAGGAAGTCCTCAATACTTCTATTTCACATCTACAGGAAGCAGATGCTGGAGGAATTGCATACCAGAAAATGCTTTCAACTTTTGCAGCTGAACGCGATGTTTCTGCCCAAGAGACTTGCCATATCTTGCTTGGCTGTCGACTTACACGTAGTTCTCGTCAACCACCACGTAGTCTTTGTGTCGATCCAGATGGTGAATCTGGTACAGTAGACTTTGAAAACCAAGTTATCCAGCGGCTTGGCATAATTGAGAGATATCAAAAGCGTACAGGGGCACCTGAGTTGGACTTAAAAAATGTATCCTTGCTGGAATTTGCCACACACTATAACTGGAACAAAGAGAGTGTCTGCACAAAGCGTGGAAAGAATGGTGCATTGGCCTATATTGTCAATGTTTGGCCACGTTACCGACCCAATATTGATAATGAAGAGCTCTATGAAAAGTACTGCTATGCCAGAATGATTCTTCATCATCCTTTTGGAAAGACTCCAGAAGAATTGCTCTGTGGAGCTGATTTGCCACCTGATGTCAATGGTCAGCCTGGAAAATATGTCAGCTGGGCAGTCACATATCAGATTGAATGCCTTGACAAGGGTCATCAACATTCAGATGACACACTTCCCACAGTTGCAGAAAATCCAGCTGACCCAGAGGACAGTGACTCAGAATCAGTTCAGGGTGATGATCCTGATGGGTACAACTACCAAGCAGAATGGATGCAAGAGGCAGGTCGTGCACCTCAAGAATCTGTTGAGTCCAACCTGGGAAATCTCGGAAAACGGGACATGGACCTTGAGTACAACTGGATTGAGAACTCACCAGATCAGGCTACAGTGAAAGCTGCTGCATCATGGCTAGAGGACTTGGTCAAAGAATCACCCAATGATGAAATTCAGGCTTTGCCTGATCATGACTATAAAAAGCTGAAAGGCAAACAACAAGAAGTCTTTCTTCAGGTAATGGCCTACTTCAAACGGATCAACTCAGATCATCCTGGCCCAAAACCTCCTCCACTTCGCATTAATATTGATGGCACTGCAGGTACTGGAAAATCATTCCTTATCTGGTGCATCACTGCTGCACTTAGGGATCTGTTTGGGGTGGATGAGAACAATATTAGTGCAAAAGACCCAACTGTTCGCTTGGCCCCCACAGGGATATCTGCTTTTGGCATCCGGGGATGGACTGTGAATTTTGGATTGGGGATTCCAGCCAAAGAGAAAAAGGATTTTACTCAACTGTCTGGTGCTGGTCTCACACGACTTCAGACTCGGTGGAAACATGTAAAGCTCCTTATCAAAGACAAGAAATCAATGATAGGGAGAGTTCAGATGGGCCGCTGTGATCGTCGTCTTCGCCAGGCATTCCCAGCTGCAGCAGATGAAATTCTGGGTGGTCTTCCGGCACTTGTGTTTGGCGACTTTTTTCAGCTCCCTCCTATTGGTGACACACCACTATACTCAGACAAACCAACAGCAGGAAGACGAGCTGGATTAGCAGCTGAAGGACGTGCAGTCTTTGAATCTTTCACTCAGTCAGTGACCCTGCAAAAGGTCTTTCGCCAACAAGGAGACAACCTGGAACAGGTCCAATTTCGGGATGCGCTTATGAGGCTTAGAGAGTACAAGGCCACAGAGGCTGACCATTCTCTGTTTTCAACACGGTTTTGGGAAAACCTTTCACCTGAAGAACGTACCAGCTTTTCAGACACACTCCATCTACTTCCTACCAGAGAGGCTGTTGACACTCTTAACACTCTTCGGCTCAGCATGCTTGGAAAGCCTGTTGTTAAATGTCTGGCTAAACACAACAGTCCTGATGCAAAAAAAGCCTCCGATGAGGATGCAGAAGGCTTACAGAAGGAGATTCTTTTGGCTGAAGGGGCAAAAATCATGATTACTCGCAATGTGTGGACTTCAAAAGGTGTGTGTATTCTACTTCTCCAGTTCATTCTCATTGATTTCCTAGGCTTGGTCAATGGCTGTCAGGGAATTGTAAAGAAAATTTGTTACCTCCCTGGATGTGATGTGCGGATCAATCTTCCATCAGTTGTGTTTGTTCAGTGCAATGGATATTCAGGTATTCATTGACTCTCCTATTGTTCGGGGTCATTGCTTACATGGATTAAACAGGTCCTCCCACACCAGGTTGGGATGGAATTGATCCATCCTGGATTCCGATTGTTCCTGTGACCACAAGATGGGATGACAGAACTGGGAAGTCGCTATCAAGAACACAGTTACCACTTACCCTTGCATGGGCTATTACAATCCATAAGAGTCAAGGAATTACTCTTGATGAAGCAACAATTGATATCGGCAACAAGGATTTTTCCTCAGGCCTTTCTTTTGTTGCAATTTCTCGAGTCAAAACATTACGTGGTATAGCTTTCCGGAAATCCTTTGGGTGGGCCCGGCTGCAAAAACCCGTTACAGAATCAATGAAAATGCTGGAGTATGACACTACACGTAGAGCTGCACTTGGTTTTGAATTAGATATGTATGGTATGGATCTTGGAGAATATGTATTTAATGAGGATTAGTTTTAAATATTCAGAATCTGCAGTTGCAAAACAAAACTCTGTATTAGCGAGCTCCCCCTTACGTATCCGGGAACCGGAATACAAAACATATTAGATTATGAAGTCCCCCTTTCAGGGTTCTCGGCTTCTCCGGACTGGTTCGATCGCCTGCCGCATGTATTACGTAAGCGATCTCTGAGGAGTATACTGCGAAGGCACAGGTCTCCGAGCGATTGGACAGGAAGGACATGTTGACAGGAAGAGCGGCGGCGGTGGATAAAATTTGGAGTTGACAAACCAAGCGGTCAATGAATCAGTGGGACAGTGTGAGAAGGTCAGGTGATCAGTTGATAGGTTGATCCACCCTACCTAGTACCATGAGCCAGCCAGAATACTATGTCCATTTGCGCGTCCATCCTCTGGGGGAAAAAGTCTTCCTTTTCACTGCGTGGTCACTGTAATCTGGGTCGTCAAACTGTCTCCCCTCGGGCCTCGGTTTTGCGAGCTCGCATACACTTGGGCTGGCACTGGGCGCATTTCTTCTCGATTCGGGACTCAGATTGAATCTCTTGGCTTTCTGCGTTACGCAGACTGCGTACTCCTCCCCGTGAAATTCGAGGTCTCCTACCCTTGCCCTCTTCGCTCAAGCTATTTGCGCCATCACCCGCAGTAACCGCGTTCTGCTTCCGAAAACATTTCTCCTTGACACGCCTTACAGCGCTCTTCCCGCAACTCCATCCAGATCCCCGAATGAACAAATCCTCCCGCTTGTATCCTTTATAGTCATTGTTTCGGGACTCGTGTTGCACAGCGAGATTCGTCGACGCCAAGCACTTGTTCGTCTAATCTCATTGGACGCCGAGCTCATGGGAACAGTCCGATACCCACCAAATTCCAGCGATCAGCTCTGCTGGGATATGAATATATTATATAGGAGTATTTCGTTACATACTCCATGCTCCAGAAATCATAGATGAGGGGTGCAATGCAGTATCCAGGCCGCATGTTCCCTTGGGACTACATCGTGTCGGGGACGATGCTGATTGACGAGGTTGTAGAAAGGCTTTGTAGCATCCGAAATGTTCCTATAATAGGCGCCTGCATCGCATTCTGCCATCAACCAAGGGCTAGGTCTTCTGCCCATGCGCCGGTTTCAAGACAACGTGTTTGCCAGAAATACGTTGTCTCTCAGGCACCCGCACTTCTTCTCTGCCCCAGAGTAAGTGTAATATACTGAAAGATATTCTGTCCGTGGCTAATCTGGTATCCAACGGCCGCTGGAGTTTGGGTAAACCATCTGCAAACAAAGAGTCCGATTAAACCCAACTCAATTGCACATTGAGCTCTTCAGAGAGCTGCTTTCTCTGTCTAACATCATCCCGCCATTTCCAAAAGTTCCCTTGCCTGTTGTATAGCGTCCAAAACCAGACTTACTGCCCTCCGATTAAGGGCATGACTTGGAGCCCAAACACCCGTCGATTTAAATCGACATCCAAGACCGCTCATGGGGCACCGTATCCAAGACCTCTTCTCCACGGCCTTCAAGATCCTA
The DNA here is from genome assembly GCA_029204075.1 of Mycena capillaripes. Lineage (NCBI taxonomy): Eukaryota > Fungi > Basidiomycota > Agaricomycetes > Agaricales > Mycenaceae > Mycena > Mycena capillaripes. The sequence goes on along the minus strand of JARHKZ010000003.1, from coordinate 3,971,069 downwards.
TTAGAGACTCAGAAACCAGTGGTAGTCCTCTCTCTTGGCCAGCGGAGGCTAAAGCAAAAGGGGGCGCAGTAGATGTCCGGACGAGGATCCCCAGACTAGGAAATATCGGCAGAGCCGTGCAACGTACAAAAAATCAATTCCTCAAACAACGAAAAGGCCTATGAAAAATAACAAAAACTATGGAAGCCTTTGATTGGAGCACTAAACTGCTAACCCTGTCCCCGATTCCGGAACTAAGCAAGTTCAAACTAAACTAATTGAGAATACCGTTGGTGGAGACATATCGGAACCAGAGACGTACCTGTAACGACCTTGAAAATCTGGTGCGAGTCAGCAGCGTTGGGCTGCTCGAAGGTGAGCTGTGAAATAAAATCAATCAACTACCCGGTCTGTTAAAGTGAGGAGTGATACTAACCGGGTTGGTGTTCCCAAGACCAACTGGCCAGCTCGTCACTGCAAGTCCGGTCTTCGTTTCGATCAACCTATGGCAGTGGATTAGAGTGAATGGGTCGTTGCGGCGGAGCGCAAGGCAGAAGACATACTGGCCTGCGCCTGCGATGAGATTAAATTGAAAGGTGTCAAACAGCTGGCTGGCGACGATTTGAGAGTGGATCCCGGGCCCGCTGACGGAGAAAATGCTGTAAGCAAGCCAGCTAGCAATCGCTGAACTCATGATCTCGAATTGGTTCGCCATGTTGGTTACAGGAATGAACCACCACTGCATGGAATGCAGTCATCCAGCTCTCCTGTACACGCTGTGGGGATTGCACTGTCTGTCCAGCCCTGCACGGGACAGAGACTGGCCAGTTGAGGACTGATGGCGTTGAATCGGCCTTGGAAGTCGAAAGTGACGAATTTGCCAACTGTCCCCGGAAGGGGGAGCGGTGGCTAAAACGGAGAGTGCGCTTGCCGCCGCGAAGAGGAGAGAGGAGAAGAAGTTGATCATTTTACTAGTTGCTGATTGGACACAGAGTAGGTCGTCCACGTGTGTGCTTTTTATACGCATTTTGCTGCGATGCCCAACAGGATATGCATAAATTTCAGGAGACTATTTAGCGCGAAACAATCCATGTAAAACCAGGGTCAAGTTCGCTTGGATGTGTTTCTAATTCTCATTTGGCCTTGAAAAGACGAACCTGTCTTTGCGGCACTTGGAAACGCCGGGATGTGTGTGGCCTTGGCGCCGCACGGATTTTGCGGGGGTTGAAAATCACCGGACGCCTAGGTCCATCAATGTATTGTTCCTGTAGTCGAATGCGCTAAACCAAATACTGTCCACGCGTACACATATCCGTTGAGGCTCCAGGAGACTGGGTTCGGGTAATTTTTTTTTCGATTTTCCAGAGAACTGTACCATATTTGTAGCACAGCAGTTGGAAGCAACGGTACATAGACTTCGCGGTATCTCAAAATATCGTCGCTCGAAACAGTTGAATTTCTGCCGACTCTGAAAAAAGATGGATCAATTCGTCGGCCGTCCATCGCGGAGCCAAGAAATGATAACCATCCATTTGCACTCGGAATTTCCCAAAAGTTTCCCAAGTACTACGCCACAGAGACCTCGCTGAATCAATAGAACGTTTTTCTTCATGTGCTGGTGTCGAAAACACTCGTATGATCGATATCCTTGCCAATTTTTGATAATGTTCGATCTCGTCGGGGATCTCGGCCATCAAGATACACTTGCGCAGCGGGTTCGACAGGTTTTTTGGGGACTTGTTGACCACAAAAACGGATGCGGATTCAAGGCAAGTTTTGACTATTAGAGTACTAGATCGTTTGACATGTACGTCCACGGTTTAAAAGTGCTCATATTGCTCAGTTTTGCGATGTTGCCCAATCACACTCACAAACATCTTCATCAACTGAACCCCGCGCATTCAGCTGGTTCACGGGAAAAAAATATGTGCTTTCGTGATTTGGGAGTGTGCATCTGTACTCATATGTCCTCGTGTCTCGCCATCTCTATCGACGAGATCCTCCCTCGCTACGGCTCATGCGACCGAGAGCTTTGCTCACTCACCAACAAATAGCATTCGTTGAAGAAATAGGATCGCTCATCAGCTTAATGCCGTCCTCGGGGCTGCCGCATGATTTGACCACCTTCTCTTTTAACTACGCTTGTCCTAGTGTACCACACTAGCACTTCAAGAGAGTTGCACCTAAGGTAAATCCAGAGTATGCGTGGCCAGGAAGCAGCCGAGTAACCGCTTTCAACATACATGTGGCTTATTTATTTTGTGCGTATCTCTAACTCCCCGTACGCCTTGTCGAGCGCGGCCGTAAAGGCTGCATCGCCCTTAAAATTCCGCGCGACTGTCGCCGCGTTCTTCTCGCGCACCGACAGAAGCACGTCGGCGTACTCTTTCGTCTTCGCGTCCTCCGCCCCGTCGAGCCCTTCGACTGCGCGTAGTCCCGCCGCTTTGACGTGCGCTTCGAACTTTTGCTGCAGCGGTTCGAGCCCCTCAGGGATGCGCGCGAGCAAGCAGCGTATATATGCGCTGCAGGTCCTCGTCCGCGTCAAGTTCGAGCAGCGTCTGGAACGCTTCCCATATGCGTGGCGCGTGCGCGTGCAACAGCACATTCTCGCAGGGCCCGACGAGCTCCTCGCGTGTCGTGGCGTGCAGGTAGCGCACGACGCGCTCTTCCTCCTCGTGCAGACGCGCCTCGACCTTCTTGAGGTACTTGGGGATATTTCCGCTGCCCTCGGTGCTACCGGCTTTGATGAACGCGGACGCCTCGGCGGCGTAGTACGCCTCCGTGGCGGTCAGGACAGGGACCTCGAACTGGTCCTTGTAGACGTCGAGGCACTCCTTGTCCGTATCTGCGGCGTCGATCCCGAGTGAGACGAACGTGTCGATGACCTTCTTGACTCGCCGCAGATCGACACAACCGAGCCAATAACCACTACGCTATCGCGCCAATAAGGTGTATGGGTTGCCATGCAATTAGATCCTCACCGGACGTCGCTTGTGGCTAAATCAGCGCAGATTTGATTAGATATTACTCGTATTATTACTCGTATCTTAAGCATTACTCGTATCTTAAGCAGATGCCTCAAATCACATTGTACATGTTTGCTGCTTCCTGATTTGCATCTTTTTTCCCAGTCCATCCGCGTTCCATTGTCTCGGACGCCTCAAGGCAATTATTTTTGCAACACCATGGTTTAACTTTCCGGCGCCGTCGGCGGGCTGTGCTCCATGACGCATTTTAACAACATGTGCCTTTGTTCACCTCACTGATCAGCCACTCAACATCCGTTCAAAAGGCTGAGGGTTGCTTCTCGCCCTTTCTTCCCCCATTGCCTTCTTTCTTCTGGCACACTGCACGGGTTCCTCTGTCGACTGCCCCTCATGAGAGTTGCTACATTATTCGTATTATTATCGTATCTTTAGCAGATGATCTCAATCAGTACACACCTGTTTATTTTTGCACGCCATTAGCGGTCGCTGATTTCCGAGCCCATCTTAGCCCCAAAAGACTCCTTCACTCCTCCTTTTATATATTTTTGCTGGCCGTTGGATCAGTATTAGCTTTCGGCCGGGAAACTGGACACTATTTTGAGCCTTGCTCATGCGCCGACGCTCAACCCATACTACGTCATGGACCGCTCAAAGCCCCGTTCAAAGGGATGCCGAGTGGTTTCCCCATCATTCGCTCTTTTCTCCCCCCCCTCATCATCTCCGTCCCGCAAATTCTTCCATTTGCCTAATACACTGGTCGAGCAAGTCGCGCGATTCAACAAACCGATATGAGACTCAGACGATGCTTCAAATACCCGGCTTTGACAAGTTCTGCCGCGTTCAGACTACAGAGAATCAACTGCGATGTTCAAGACTTCTGGGATGTCCATCATGGGATCCTCAACGCCTCTGATCCCACGCTTCAACAAGGTCACCGCCAAATCCTTCAACGGCTTTTCTGAACACCTCTGCGGCATTGGCTTTTGCACGGTCTACTAATCATCAACATACTCCGGCAATTCAAGATCCCGATGGGCAAGATCTCGGATGCAAGTGTTGGGATGGTTTCTGATCCCAGCATGAAAGTTCGGCGGGGCACCTAACGGCATTTTGGGGTCGTGAGTCGTCTCTCATTGCTTTGGTCACACGAGAACTCTTTTCTGACCCTGTGTGCGAAATCAGGTCCGCAGAGCTCAAACCGAGCCATTCGACTGCTCCAGAATATCATTTGAGCTCCGGTGAGAAGTCTTCTTCCACATGATCTTGGGTTCAGGTACACCCCTGATTCAAACCCTCCAGGTGTAGCCCTCGCATACGCTCCCTCGAATCTATTTGCGTCGAGTTTGCCTCCTGCGAATAGTTTCTGTCCCATGGTGAATGCTTTTACTGTCCCGGATATCCTCATGTTGCATCTATTTCAATTAACTCTGCGCCACAGCAGCCCACAGCCCGAACGTGTACAGAAGAACGTCAAGATTGTGGATGCAGTTTTCCACTTTCTGCGATATGCGGCATGTACCACGGTGCGACTTCAGCTCTGCTACCGAATATTTTACCCATTGTCCACAGCTCAGACGCATGCCCTTGATTGAGCCCTGCATGCCCATGTCCAGTCGAATCTCCCCTTCGAAATCCCAGCCACTTACCGAGTTGAGTATCAATGTAATTAGGGATGTACTCACGTCTGATTCTACCTTTCAAGTGAGCGACTAGCGTGATTGAACTTTGCTCTCAGCTATGCTACTGTCCTGTATGTGTCCCATGGTTCGGTCTTTGGCCACTTTCTAATGACCATCAAATCTCGAGTCAATAGTCAATCATTTTGCTAGCTCTCTGGCAGTGTGGTAAACATTCATTAGCTCACTGCGTAGCCTGTAACCGCAGGAACAGAACAGGGGAAAATCGGCATGTAGTTGAACGTGTAAATGTATTTTTTTACCTTCGTCGCTGCAATACATCGTGCTTTTGCCATGAAAATGAGCCTTCACCCTTGCGCCGGAGCGAAGCGAAGGCACGTTTTTTCGTATCTTAAGGAGATCCCTTGAATCACACTGTAGATATTCTTTCTCCCGACGATCCCCATTTCAACATCTTCTCCTGGCAGCTGACCTTCATCAAACATTAGGTTAAGCGCCCCGGCGTCTGGTGAGCCAAAGATCCCCCATCAGCCACCCCAGGACAGAATGGCAGGTGTTCCACACGCCCTGCTCTTTCCACCTCCCATCATCTTTACAGTCTGTACTTGCTCCGTCAATTGCACTGTTGCCCCCACGCTAATTAACCTCCAATCACATCCCGTCCTTTTTCTCGGTAAAATCACGAAACGACCTAGAGTGCGCCAAGAGAAATTTCGATCCTCTTGAACTCAAACTGTGAAAAGCCTCAAGCCAAGCTCGTGTTTTGATCTGATATATTCAACCAACGGCCGAGGGTGCATCAGGCAAGCAAAATCCCCGGGCCCATCGTCTCCAATATCTCCCAATGTGTCTATTAACGCCGACCCACTCAAATTCCGTCGAGTCCCGATCAAAGGGAAGACATCAACGACGCCTCGGCCCATGAATCAACATATCTTTTCAAATCACAACTCAATGGCCGTTCCGGTCTCTTATAATCGACGTTTTGCAGTCAACAAGATTGTAGTCTACCCAACTCGCAGCCACCGAAGGCCGATATTCAGCGAGTTATTTCTGGGCATGTACATTTCTCTGACAAAAGTAAGATACACACATCATACTTCGAGTTGCGCTCACCGAGGTCTCTTTGCAGGTCGGGTTCACCGCGTTTGATCAATCCTTGATCTTGAGCCAGCTGGCAGGCATGCCAGTGGTAAATCTGATATCATATTCCACTGCATTTGTTCACTTCGTCTTGGCAAAATGACGTGTCTCACAAGTCTCGGTTATATCTATATAGTGCTACGGTCGTTGTGCAAATGGTTACTCCCGAAAAAACTCATTTCTCGCTGCGTGCCGATTTTTTTTGAGTGATCGAAGGAGCACGCAAACAGTCTTACAAGGTAAACTGCCGGAGCGAAGCGACGGCATGTCTTGTACCTTATAAGGAAATGTCATTGTGGGGAGGCGTGGGTCAGTTAACATGTGCTGGTGCCAGTGCGCGTACGTATGAGTGGACCGAATAGAGGGCGGAAGAGATGACTCACTGTATAGACCTTGTACACAGTCTTTCTGCCCTCGTCGCGTACACGCTTGACCCAGTATCTATTGAGAAACGTAAACAGTCTATCGAGATATTTGGCGCTCTTGCTATAGCGGTCCCACTCGGCCGCGTAATAACGCAGTAGCGCTTCATCTTGGAGCGATTCTACATTCTGTTGAGGGCATGAGAAAAGGATATATTTGGAATGTCTTGGAACTAGATTGAGGCGCACCAGGAGTCGCAACTGGTCGGACCCTGATTTACCCAAAATCAGTTCTACACACCTCGAAAATAGGCTTGCAATGGTTTGTAAAGTACTCCGCAAGTTTGTTGTACAAATCGGCGCCCTTGTGGTTAGCGCCCGCTGGGAAAAAAACACGAGTCTCAGTAGCCATCTACCGATTTTTTGGGAGGGGGATTTACTTCGGCCTCCACCGCGCTTGCCGTGCATCTTTATGTAAGTGCAGTAATTGTACACGACCGTTACTAAACTCGTATAGGCCGCAAACGACAGGTCCTGTTTGAGCCTGGTCATGATATGGTCGACTCCGGGGGCGAGGAAGGCCCACGTCTCGTCGATGTCACCGGTTTTGGGCGGAATTTGGGTTACGGTGAAGGACGGGGAGCTCGAGGACGCCATGATGATAAGCTAAGGAATAAGGCTCCAATCATTTAGTTTTCGTGTAGACATTTGGGTACACTACACGGAAAGGGTATGTAAACGTTTATAAACGTTTAAAACCGTTTATACACGGTATTTTCTTTGAGGCGGGGAGTTCGAATTTTACGCTACAAATGCCATGTCTCTAGCCTCTACCGCAGTCCAATGTCGCACGCTTGAGGAATCCAGCCTTGATCCACATCTTCGTCAACATTGCCTCCTTGATGTTGTGCGCTTTAAACGATCCGCGAGGTCAGATTTAGAAACTCACGCGTGTTTACCAGCCTCGGCGCGTGCATTGCTTTGATTAGAGAGACATGGGTGGCGTCAGGTTCCTCTCCATTGGCACCGTCGAGAAGGCGATTGGATGCCTTGCGAGTGCGGGACGCCACCTGGTCCGCGGTTTTCTGAGCCATAGTACTAGTGGTGTGAAGAAATCAAGAATATCTGACGCGTCAGGTCACTGATTGTCACATTTTATAACCAGGGCACAGGGTGTGCAGATGTGGAGTTGCTGAATAGCTGATTCCGAGAGCGCCCGAGTCAATGAAGAGTACCATGGGCAACAAATCTGTTCACCGCGACCAGATCGGCATTCCATTAGAACGCCCACATCGGTCCGAAATCCACCCTGTCAATAACCGTTTAAACCATATATATATAAATTATTTACCGTGTACCGAGGTCCGTACACAAAACGGATATATAAACGGTTAAAACCGTGTATAAACGTTTACACACAGAAACGGTTGGAGCCTTACTAAGGAACGACGGTGCGAGTCAAGAGGAGTGTGATCGGATGTGTAAGCGCGTGACGCGTCTGTGACTCCGTCACTTCTCCTCCTCGCGTCCACGGCACTACGCGTTGCTGCGCGAACACGACCGCTGACTCGGCAGGTCGGTCGGTTTCTGGAATGCCCAGCTCTCGCGTCCGAGCGCCCGAGTTGCAGCCCTTCGAGCTCTTCCAATTGTCTGCTACATCTGTACCGTGGCATGCGGGACATATCGCCATCTTAACTTATCGGCGATCGCTCGCGCACACTCAAGGCACCAAGCCCTACATTGCTCTCGATGCTCACGGGCCCGCCGACCTCGCCCTTCCTCCAGGAGAGGAGGATGAGAGAAGGTTGGCGGCGGCGGCTATAGACGCTCACAACCACAACAAGTCGATGTAGGGAGTGAGAGCGGACACGGGCACGGGACCGCTACCTCCCGTACAACTCGCCTTCGCCGAAACAGAGAGAGCAACAGTGGGTCGACCACCTCGCCCACGTTCTCCACCTCCACCTTTTCCTCCCACACTGACGACGCACCCGACAAAGGCGATGGCGGAGATGGTCATGAAGTGCTCGGACTCCCGAGGCGAGCCCTGGCGCGCCGCCTTTCGCGCACTCATCCTTATCACCACTTCAGCTGCGGGCTCAATCATCACAGAAAAAAAATGTGCTTTCATGATTTGGGGAGTGTGCATCTGTACTCATGAAGAATCCGAGTCCTTGTGTCTCGCCATCTCTGTTATCAACGGGATCCTCCCCCGCTGCGGTAACGGTTGCTCCAAAAAATGCTCATGCGACCAAGAGTCTTCCTCACTCACCAAAAAGTAGCTTTCGTTGAATCAATAGTACCGCCCATCGGCTGCATTTGAGACTGGTACCGTCCTCGGGCCGCCGCATGATCTGATCACCCACGCTTACACTTCAACAGAGTGGCACCTAAGTGAATCCACAGAGTATGCGTGGCCAGGAAGCAGCCGAGCAACCGCTCTCAACATACACGTGGCTTATTTATTTGTGCGTTTCTCCAACTCCCCGCACGCCTTGTCGAGCGCGGCCGTAAAGGCTGCATCGCCCTTGAAGTTCCGCGCGACAGTCGCCGCGTTCTTCTCGCGCACCGCCAGCAGCGTGTCGGCGTACGCCTTCGACTTTGGGTTCTCCGCCCCGTCGAGCCCTTCGACTGCACGTAGTCCCGCCGCTTTGACGTGCGCTTCGAAATTTTGTTGCAGCGGTTCGAGCCCCTCAGGGATGCGCGCAAGCAGCGTATACATGCGCTGCAGGTCCTCGTCCGCATCAAGGTCGAGCAGTGTCTGGAACACTTCTCCTATGCGAGGTGCGTGCGTGCGCAACAGCACGTTCTCGCAGCGCCCGATGAGCTCCTCGTGTGTCGTGGCGTGTAGGTAGCGCACGATGCGCTCCTCCTCCTCGTGCAGGCTCGCCTCGACCTTCTTGAGGTACTCGGGGATGATTCCGCTGCGCTTGGTGCTACCGACTTTGAGGAAGGCGGACGCCTCGGCGGTGTAGTACGCCTCGGCGGTGTAGTACGCCTCGGCGGTGTAGTACGCCTCCGTTGCGGTCAGGAAAGCGGCCTCAAACTGTTTGTAGACGTCGAGGCACTCCTTGTCCGGCTGTGCGTCGTTGATCCCGAGGGAGACGAAGGAGTCGACGACCTTCTTGACGAGCGCCTCGTCGATTTGGGTACCGTCGCGTTCGGCGGTGACGAGTGCGAGGATACAGGAGGTGATACGTGGTTGGAGCGGCGTCAAAATGTGCTGGCGCCAGTGTGCGAGGGCCAGCTGAGCGTGCATATGAGTGGACCGAATGGAGCGCGGACGAGACGACTCACTGTATAGACCTTGTACATGGTCTTTCTGTCCTCGTCGCGTTCACGCTTGACCCAGTGACTATTGAGAGTCGCAAACAGTCTATCGAGGTATTTGGCGCCCTTGCTGTAGCGATCCCACTCGGCCGCGTAACCAAGCAGCAGCGCTTCATCTTGCAGCGATTCTGCTTTCTGTCAAGAGAATAAGAAAATGACATATCTGCACGACTGCTCGGACCCCGATTGACGCAAAACCACATCTACACACCTCGAAAATAGGCTTGCAATGGTTTGCAAAGTACTCCGCGAGCTTGTTAGACAAATCGGCGCCCATGAGGTTAGCGCCTGCTGGGAAAAAACACGAGTCTCAGTAGCCATCTACCGATTTTTAGGGAGGGGGATTTACTTGAAGTACTTCGGCTTTCACCGCGCTTGCCGTGCATCCGTGAAGTAGTGCAGTAATTGTACACGACCGTTACTAAACTCGTATACGCCGCAAATGACAGGTCCGGCTTGAGCCTGGTCATGATATGGTCGACCCCGGGGGAGAGGAAGGCCCACGTCTCGTCGAGGTCGGCCATTTTGGGCGGCATTTGAGTCACAGTGAAGGGCGGGGAGCTCGAGGACGCCATGATGATAAGCCAAGAAACGAGGGGGTCGCGAGTCAAGAGGGATATGAGATTTGTAAGCGCTGCTCGCTTTTCCTCTGGCTTTCTGTCGTTTTTAACTCCATTGGTTTGCAATGATTTCCCACACTTCCGAACCCATGGCGGAGCAACGCATTTCATCTCCCAGTTCCGCAATGGCCGCAAACTGTGCAATGACGGGAACAAAGGAAGCACTCGAGACGGTCTCATGAGGACCCCCGAAAATCAACTCAAATGCCTGTCTGCCAAAATTTTTGATTCGGATGAAAAATTGACTGAAAATTGTGAAATCCCCTAAATCCGGACGAAGAATGGAGATTTTGATGCCCAAAGCCATCCAAGTTTTGGATAAAAACTGCGGAGACTTGGGTGAGCCTGGTCAAAATTCGGATAAAACTAGCACAGGTAGGCGCCCATAGTAAGCACTCGTGTCTTTGTAACTTTGACAAACTTGGTGATAGCTCCAACTCAAAACAAACGGGTTGAAAAACAAAGACAGCGGCTGTCTGACATAACTGCCGCCAGAGCATTTAGATGAAAGACACGGAAGTCTGGTGGTCTCAGAGCGACAGTTGAAGATGACGAAATAGAGAATAATTCTAGATAGCCCAAGGGCCTTGGTGCAAATAGAAACTACCAGGGATTTTTTCAATTTTTGGAGGCTTGGTCCATAATTCAGATAAAAACTCAACCTGGGCGAGGCCTGGGTCAAATTCGGAAAAAAACATCCCCGGTTTGGGGTCCAGATAAAAAGTGGCACAAGTGTTGGACAGGCATTTGAGTTGATTTTTCGGGGTCCTGTCTCATGAATCAGCAGCTCGCTACTTTTTCCTCTGGCTTTCTGCCATTTTTAACTCCATGTGCTCGCTGTGATTTCCAGACACATCCGAGGTGTCCCGATGGGCCTAGACTCTGGCGTGACTAAGCAGCTAAACTCTGGCCGGCGATCGGAGACGTCTCGGCATAGTCCGAGTTTACTGGGGCTTTGAACGTGGCTCCGTCACTTCTCTTCCTCACGTCCACGCATCAAATCGCATTGCATTTTTTTTCCGAGCGGTGCGAACACAACTGCTCACTCGGCAGGTCGGTCGGCTTCCCGTGCGTCCCCCGCTCTTGCGCCCGAGCACCTTCGAGCTCTTCCCATTGTCTGCTGCATCGCTCCCATCCCACGCGGGACATCGCCACCTTAGCTTGTCGCCCTCATCTCGCACACATCAAGGCACCAAGCCCGACATCGCTCTCGACGCTCGCGAGCCCGCCGACCTTGCCCTTCCTCCAGAAGAGGAGGATGAGAGAAGGGTAGCGGCAGCGACTACAGACGCTCACAACCACAACAAGTCGACATCGGGGAAGAGCGAGAGCGGGCACAAGCACGGGACCACCCTCTGAATAACCGCTCTTGCCAAAACTGAGAGAGCAACAGTCGACCGCACTGCCATGCGGACACCTCCACCTCCACCTCTTCCTCCCACGCCGACGACGCACCCGACGCGACAATCGCCCGCCCACCCCAACATTGCCCGCGCTGGTGATCCAGCACTCGACCTCGCAGAGCGATCCATCTGTGTATAGCACCAGGTCAACTAAGGGCGGGAGGGGGTCGACGACGCATTGGCAGGTGAATTCAAGTTGATTGTGCGCGAACTATGAGAGCACGACGTCGAGTGGCGTCCTCTTTTTCTGTCTCTCACTTTCGCAGCCATGGAGGCCCGAGGTACTCAGGGACTGACATGGGGGATCCAAAGGTTAATTGACAGTAGCTAAATATACAGGAAAGCATACCTGACGTGGGGGATCCAAAGAGAAGAAACTCTGAGGATTCCCATGCCAGTCGCGAGTATAAGTAAGCTACTAGCTAGGACCATGTGACCGGAGTGATCAGCAGATGTCCTGGGCTTGGTCACATGCAAGGTGCCATCGGGGGTCCCCCTGATGGCGGGTCACGTGCCGGTCTCCGGTACCGGTTCCGGTAGACCGGTGACCGGGAGAGCGACTGGGAGGGTCGGAGGAGTGTTGGATGGGGGTTGGGACGGGGGTTCCCCTGACATCACCCCCCCCTTGGAATGCGGCGCCCCGGCGCATAGACCGGATGCGAAGGGAGGGGTCCCGAAAGGGCAGGGAGTCGAAGGCGGCGACGGCAATGGTGCGTGGTTTGGCTGGGTATTTCCGGTAGAACTCGGCGACAGCTTCCGGGGCGAAGAGGTCGGAGTGTTTCACCCATTGATTGTGCGAGTCGTCATACCCCTTGAAGCGCACCATGAAGTAGAGCGACTTCCAGCGCACCTTTGCATCAAGGATCTCTTCGACTTCCCATTCCGGAGCATCACCGGGTGTGTCCGGGGCCAGCTCGTCATAGCCGGGGCATCCCTCGAAAGGGTCGTCCTCAGCGAGTTCCAGTTTCACCACCGGGAAGACTGGGTGGAGCTGGGGCGGGAGTTCCAGCTTGTACGCACCGCGGCTGACGACCTTGATGACCTTGAAGGGGCCGAGTCGTCGGTGCGAGAGACCGGGAGATGGCCGGGTCGTCTTGATGTCCGACGCGTCGAGCCAGACTCGGTCGCCCACCTTGATCTCCGGCACAGGGGTGCGCCGGCGGTCGTAGTACTGCTTGTACTCCTCTTTGGCTTTGACCAGCGCAGACCGGGTTTCGGAGACACCGGAAGCGATCCGGTCGCGGAATTCGTTTACCGACTCCAGCTTCGAACGTAGCCCGTTCAGCTCGAACCCCATCCGGGGGAGCCGGCTGGTGTTGGTCATGAATGAGACCTGCTGCGTGGAAGAGTGGATGTGGTTGTTGTAGGCGAATTTGGCGGCCAGCAAGAGGTTGTCCCAGTCGTCCTGCATGTAGTTGGTGAAGATGCGGATGAACTGTTCCATCTCTTGGTTGACGCGCTCCGTCTGGCCATCGGTCTGTGGGTGGTACGCCGTGGAGGTCGCGGGTTTGACACCGATGAGGCGCCAGAGCTCGGTGGTGAACTCCGTAATAAATTGCGGACCCCGGTCGGAGATGTACTTCTCCGGCGCGCTGTGGAGCTTCCAGACGTTCCGGTAGTACAACCGGGCGGCGCCGACTGCGTCGATCTGGGTGTGACACTCCATGAAGTGGGCACGCTTACCAAGGACGTCAACCGCGACCATGATCGCGTCGTACCCGTGGGCCTCTGGGAGCTCGACGACAAAGTCGACCGAGACCTTGCTCCAGCGGTCCTCAGGGACCTCTGTTGGGTGCAGCTCCCCGACCGGAAGCTTCCGGAGTGCCTTGGTCCGGCAGCATAGATCGCAGGTGGCAACATACCGGCCGACGTGACAGGACAGCTGGGGCCACCAGTAGTTCCGGGAGACGAGCTCCAACGTCTTGAAGCGACCGGCATGACCGGCGACCCGGGTGTCGTGGTGCTGCTCCAAGATCCGGCAGCGAAGGTCTTTGTCCTGGGGAACAACGATTTTGCCGCGGAAGTAGAGCAGGCCGGCATCGACATGCCACTCGTCTGACCGGGTAGACCGGAACCGGCGACCCGGAACCTTGAGGAGCTCTAAGATATGAGATGTACGGTACAATACTAGCGGTGATATATGCAATGAACAGAGTTCAAAGATATGAGATGTACCGTAAAATACTAGGAGGTAATGAACCTGGGAGTAGGGTAAGGATTAGTGAATGTTGAAGTCCGAATAAATCAATTATCTGTTGGATTAAAGATCAAGCCGCCATCAATGGATTTATGATCCGCCCGTTCTTGCTGATCAATCCCGAAGTTGATCTTACCAAGCCCGCCGTAGTCTTACTCAGTTATATAGAAAGTTCTAGTATATCTTGTAGAGTATAAAAGCCTAGTAGTTAGGCCCTAATGATTATTCCATTCCTATTTGATTCACTTCTCTAATAGGTTATGGGCCCCGAGCCCGAAACCGCTTGACCATCTGTGCTTTACTTGTTATTTCGCTCTCATTGTGACCTCTTGGGTGCTGAGTCCCGACCCGTCGTTATTACCGCCGAACCGAAGCCGCTAGGTGCTTAACCTACACCCCGATCGCACTCGACGAAGAGTTGCGTGTGTTGCCGAACTAGCCGACCCGATCCGAAAAGTCCACACCGAGTGGCCCGAACCCCCGAACCGATCGCGCCTATCCGAAAGCGCGTGTAGCCGAACCGAACCCGATCGCGCCTGTTGAAAGCGCGTGTGCCGTCGAATTGCGAACAGAACCCGAACCCCGCGGACCCGAATTATCCCATTTTCCCACCGAATCTTGACGCAATGACCGAAACTAAAGGAGTTATGAAACTCACGAATGAAAATTACGAGGTGTGGCGTATCCTCATGGAGGCCGTGTTTACACGGAAAAATGTGCATGATGTCGCCGTTGGCATCACCCCGCGCCCGTTGACCGGCCCGAATTCGAAGGGTGTAAAGGATTGGGATCGACAGAGTGCCGAAGCCCGTGCCGAGATGATTTTAGCCGTTGATGTTGATCAACTCGCACACATGACCGCGCCGACTGCCTACGAAGTTTGGCAGGAGCTCGAACGCGTCCATCGTTCCCGTGGATTCGCTACGAAGATGGCATTGCGTCGTAAATTCATGTCGATGCATATGGACGACAACCAGAAGATGGCATCATGGATTGGAGATGTCCGAGGCGTTGCGTTCCGCTTGAAACAAGCAGGAATCACAGTGGATGATGAAGATATTATCCTCGTACTCACCATGGGACTTCCCGACACATACGACACATTTGTGGTTGCCCTTGACTCCACCGACTCTTCCGCACTCACACTTGACTACGTGATTGGACGACTTCTTAACGAGGAATCGCGTAAATCACCGACTTTCACACGCGAAGCTGCCTTCCGCGCTGATGGCCGGCGCCGCCCCGTCTCGGAGATTACCTGTTTCAATTGCCAGAAGAAAGGACATTATCAGGTCAATTGTCCTGACAAACAATCTAGTGCTGCAGCTGCAGGAGATAGCTTTGATGCTGCCTGGTAGGATGAATGGTAGATGGCATAGATGACGGCTTGAGGGGGAGTGTTGGATTAAAGATCAAGCCGCCATCAATGGATTTATGATCCGCCCGTTCTTGCTGATCAATCCCGAAGTTGATCTTACCAAGCCCGCCGTAGTCTTACTCAGTTATATAGAAAGTTCTAGTATATCTTGTAGAGTATAAAAGCCTAGTAGTTAGGCCCTAATGATTATTCCATTCCTATTTGATTCACTTCTCTAATATTATCATGCCGGATGTGCGTCGCCGTACATCTCGCGATACTCTTCCGGAAACCCAGCAAGAAATTCGAAACTGGTATAGAATTGGTCGTCGATGTATCTGATGCCCCAGGGTTTACTCTTTTGTTTGGAACTACACAAAGCGTAAGACTCATACATATAATGCAGATTTGGAATTACTCGCCGGCTGGGGACGGGTTTTGGAGGAGGAGACTGGCGGGGTAAAGCAGTGTCGAGCTCAAGTGCGGGTAGGCGAACTGCCCTTAATATGAGCACTAGGGACTGTGGAGGATTGAATCAATTCAATGAGAGAAACGGCAAGAGAACAGAGTACCGAGAGATTTGGTCTTACTCCTCGGCGTTACGCGAACCACGCCGGATGAGCTGGTCTGCGGTTGCATTAGATGCATCGAATGCGAAGGACATAGCAGGAGATAAACATACCTTGGCCTCGGCCACAGCGATGGCAAGCTGAGCCCAGAGCTTCTTCTGTACTGTGTGCGCCTGCTGAGCCTTCTGAATGGCACTGGTGTGACACTTCGTATTGCGCGCAGTGCGATGACTCAGTTCGTTGCGAGAATTGGTCATAGCACCGCTTTCGAGGGACGCTTTGAACTGCTCGCCCTATATCTTCAGAACAATATATTTGTGGTTGGGATGGCGATAACTCTGCATCGACTTTCCATGAGAGATTAAGGAGATTAATTTTCGGACCGATATTTCTCAGATGGCCGCAGCTATTGCGTCATCGGCTTTACTCAATAAACGACTTAAATTTCAAACTCCAGCCCAGCCCAATTGCGTCAACCGAGAAGTACCAGCCTGCGTAAGGCAACATGCTTGCCATGGTAGTTGCTTTCATAGGAGGGCTGGTCACATGCCCACGTCATCCCGCTCAAGCTGCTCAGCCGTTGAGGTTTTGTTCGAGCCGTTCAAAAGCGAGCAATCATTGGCCGTCGCCAACAGTGGTTGATATATTGTTTTAGGAGCCTATGACCATCATATCATCCAATCTCAGAACATAAAGAGTCAAGACCGATGCTGCTGCAAGTACACGGATCCAGAAGCTACGAGATTCCCGTACTCCTGCGGCAGCATAGACTCCATTCACCCAAAGAAGCACCTGAAATTATTGCGTGATGCTCCATATCCAGTGTGACTCATGTGGATCACTTACGAGAACGACGAGATGGCGTCGTTGAATGCGACATCTGCATCGATGTTGAGGTTCGGAATACCGGGGGATCTGACGGGTCCGAGGCTACTGCCACCGCAGTTTGCGTCGCTGTGTTCCCAACATTAGACATCGCAGGAGGAGTCGAGTCCTCGGGGGAATACTTGCATGAAAAAGAAGCAGTCCTGCCCAGAATCAGGCCCGACGCTCGAGATGTTGTCGTTAAATACGAGGGGGACGTTGACGCATTGGCCACTGGAACCGTGGAGTGTAGTGCAGCCGCCGGTAAAGCCCTCGTCGGTGCAGACGAAGCTGGGGAAGCGGACGTCAACGTTAAAAGCAGGGGGTTCTTAACCGGACATACACGTTGCCTTGGGTGCGAGCGGAAAGTGCGCCCTGCGGAAGATATCAGTTGGGTAAAGGGGATATAAGACGCTGGGGTGACCATTACCAGGTCGCGTTCAGGTGCCGGGAGGGCGTAGATGAGGGGGATGAGCGCGAACAAGGCAATTGTGAACTTCATTCTGAGTTGAGAATGCGGAGTCAGGACTTGGGGAAGTGACTTGCTTTCCAGCGCTCAACTCCTCAGGCTTTATACGGATGTAAACAGCACTTCAGTGCGATGGGATGCCGGCATGATACATGTTCAACGGGCAGGATGAGCGCTACAGACCAAATGTAAGCACCCATGCATTCAATTCGATTGTATCTCGGCCTGATCTAGGTTCAACGGGTAAGATCGGCGTTACATACCTACCTCGGGCGAGTGCAGTCTGTAATGGGGTTGGTAAGGAAGAAGAGACCCGTGAGGAAAAGGCAATCGCAATCGGACACCCGGAAGTGATGAAACGCGACTATGTCGGGGCGGAAACGGTCGGCCTTGGAATGTCCAAATTTTCCCGGCCCATTTGCAAGTAATCCCCCCCTATTTTGTAAGCGAGAGAGATTAGAAGCTCGAATGGTTCCCTACGCATATCATTTAGACCGCCGGTGCATGCTAAGTTGCTTACAATTACTAGCCGAGGGAGGTATGTAACGCCGATCTTACCCGTTGAACCTAGTAGATCAGGCCGAGATACAATCGAATTGAATGCATGGGTGCTTACATCTACTGGTCTGTAGCGCTCATCCTGCCCGTTGAACATGGATCAGACCGGCATGCAATCGAATTGAATGCATGGGTGCTTACATTTACTGGTCTGTAGCGCTCATCCTGCCCGTTGAACATGGATCAGACCGGCATGCAATCGAATTGAATGCATGGGTGTGCTTACATTTACTGGTCTGTAGCGCTCATCCTGCCCGTTGAACATGGATCATGCCGGCATCCCATCGCACTCAAGTGCTGTCTACATCCGTATAAAGCCTGAGGAGTTGAGCGCTGGAAAGCAAGTCACTTCCCCAAGTCCTGACTCCGCATTCTCAACTCAGAATGAAGTTCACAATTGCCTTGTTCGCGCTCATCCCCCTCATCTACGCCCTCCCGGCACCTGAACGCGACCTGGTAATGGTCACCCCAGCGTCTTATATCCCCTTTACCCGGCTGATATCTTCCGCAGGGCGCACTTTCCGCTCGCACCCAAGGCAACGTGTATGTCCGGTTCAGAACCCCCTGGATTATTTAACGTTCACGTCCGCTTCCCCAGCTTCGTCTGCACCGACGAGGGCTTTACCGGCAGCTGCACCACACTCCACGGTTCCAGTGGCCAATGCGTCAACGTCCCCCTCGTATTTAACGACAACATCTCGAGCGTCGGGCCTGATTCTGGGCAGGACTGCTTCTTTTTCATGCAAGTATTCCCCCGAGGACTCGACTCCTCCTGCGGTGTCTAATGTTGGGAACACAGCGACGCAAACTGCGGTGGCAGTAGCCTCGGACCCATCAGATCCCCCGGTATTCCGAACCTCAACATCGATGCAGATGTCGCGTTCAACGACGCCATCTCGTCGTTCTCGTAAGTGATCCACATGAGTCACACTGGATATGGAGCATAACGCAATAATTTCAGGTGCTTCTTTGGGTGAATGGAGTCTATGCTGCTGCAGGAGTACGGGAGTCTCGCAGAGTATGATCGTAGCTTCTGGATCCGTGTACTTGGCAGCAGCATCGGTCTTTATGTTCTGAGATTGGATGATATAATGGTCATTGGCTCCTAAGACAATATATCAACCACTGTTGGCGATGGCCAATGGTTTCTCGCTTTTGAACGGCTCAAAGAAGACCTTAACGGCTGAGCAGCTTGAGCGGAATGACGTGGGCATGTGACCAGCCCTCCTATGAAAGCAACTACCATGGCGAGCATGTTGCCTTACGCAGGCTGGTACTTCTCGGTTGACGCAATTGGGCTGGACTTTGAAATTTAAGTCGTTTGTTGAGTAAACCCGATGACGCAATAGCTGCGGCTATCTCAGAAATATCGGTCCAAAAGTTAATCTCCTTAATTTCTCATGGAAAGTCGATGCAGAGTTATCGCCACCCCAACCACAGATATATTGTTCTGAAGATATAGAGCTCAGGATATATTATTCCCATTAAGAACTCCGGCTTTGACCCAAAAAAAAAAGTTTAACAATTAACTTTCGAAAATAATATGAAAAATGACTTGGGATTGGACCTCCACGCGTGACGCATCTGTGACTTCTCTTCCTCGCGTCCACGCAGTGCGCGTTTTTTTCCGTGCGGCGCGAACATGACCGCTCGCTTGGCCATCAGGAAACACCTCCTTTGCTAATAAGGCCAGATTACCCTAAAATCGCACTAATCTAGCCAAATTACTTCGGTTAGATCTATTAGCTTTCTAGTGACGTTGGAGATAAATTAGGGGGAAGTTAGACCTTAATTAGCCAGGTTCGCGAGGAATACCGGCGGTTTGCTTTACATTGGTCGCTTATAATTGGGCGGAATGTAATTTGGGAGCAACAATATTTATTATTCAGAGACTAGCGACTACAGTCAAGCATTTTACATACATCTACATAACCATGCCATCTCTTGATTTGAAAATTCCGGTCACTCAGTGTAGGCGTTGGTGTGGTGTGGCTGAGAGTTATGTGAGTGAGATACTACACAGACCGTGAAGAGGAAGAGAACTTACAATTCCGCAGTCGCATATAGGGGCAGGGGCAGGGGCGAGGAGTATTAACCCAAGGCCGGTGTATGCTACGAGGTTGTATGGGTTGAGGTTCTCGCGCAGCACGCGATCGCGGACAGAATAAATAAAAATAAGCCTAAGTCGCACGTATGCAGAGCCGGTAAAGAAAGAAAATGTACTTGAATGCAGCATCTTCGTCCTCGCCGTCGTGTCCTACACGCAAGCATCAACCTTTTGTCCGCGCATGAAGCGGGCATGCAGCTCACCGTAACAGTCGTCGTGTACTGGGCGGTCGCCGTAGCTCGGCATGTATGTCTTTATCTTAGATATTCTGCTTTAGTTTACGTATCACAAGGTCGCATTTATTCTGTGGCACCGAAGTCAGTCTCGGTTTTTGATGAGGAAGGCAGATGCAACGTACAAGGAAGAGAATGAGCTGTCTGGGTGAACAGCTTGGAGGAACATATAGATCGCTAGAGGAGCGTCGAATCCTCTAGACGGTTTACACGCGCGTCCTCGTCCAGCCGCTCATCAAACACGAAACCCAATATAGGAAAATGATCACATCGGTGTTCTCAAAAAAGTCAGCCTGGCGGCACGCTAGACGGACGAAAGGTCAGTCTAGCACAGATAAAAAAGGAACGGGCACGAACCATGGTGGGGCACCCGCCAACGTCATACAGCTTCCATACTCTAGGCCCGCATGCGAGGAAGACGCGCACGTACGTATACGTACCGGCACAGGGGAAAGCGCAGCTTATGGAATCGTAAAGGACAATAAGGGAAGGGAGGAACGGCGCTGAACTTCGGTATAACATTGTTGTTCCAGAGGATTTCAGCGATGTACTGCCCGACCCGGGTCATCAGCGGGAATCAGAAGAGAAAAAGTGGACGCACATAGAGCAACGACTATGAGAACAACCAAGACTCAAGGCACGCAGACTGCCAAAAGGCAGTACTTGACAAGATGCCCTAAGGACTACAGAGGGCGCGGAGCGTAAACCTGTGTCTCTGCGCAAGCTAAGTAGGAGCGAAGTGCGTACCATATACACCGAACGAAGCCGACGTCCATGTACAACGATCGCCCCATTGAATTGGTGGTCATGAAGACACTGAAAAGTGAGCCCGGGCCTGTGGAATGGACGTGAGCGAGCGACAAAGTGGGGGGAAAGGAAGAAAGAGTTGTTGACAACTGTTGTCGACTGTCCAAATCCAGACACCAACCACTTCTTTTGATGGCACGTGTGTGTTTCTGTGGTCCGTGCGTGGCTCTGGACTTAGGGCCGGTGCCTCGGCAAAGGACTTGTGAATTCTTTCAACAAACACCATTTATCGGTTTCGTCTTTGACCGTCCATGGGCAAAACTATTTCATTGAGACTGTACCCAGCGATCATCTCGGCAAACTCCAC
The DNA here is from genome assembly GCA_029204075.1 of Mycena capillaripes. Classification (NCBI taxonomy): domain Eukaryota; kingdom Fungi; phylum Basidiomycota; class Agaricomycetes; order Agaricales; family Mycenaceae; genus Mycena; species Mycena capillaripes. The sequence continues at coordinate 3,950,140 of JARHKZ010000003.1, read as the reverse complement.
TCTCTTCTGGCCGGGCATAAAAATTTCCCGCCATGTTGGGAACGGGTAATGTTGGAAAACCGAGCAATACAGCTAATTTGGTGATTTTACCCCAGATTACCATAATCTAAAATCGGGAACTAAATTAGGACTAAATTAGTGAAGGAGGTTTTTTCCTGATGTCAGGTCGGTCAGTTTCTCGTGTGTCCCCAGCTCTTGCGTCCGAGCACCGATCTACAGCCCTTCGGGCTTTTCCCCCAATTGTCCGCTGCATCTGTGATCTATCCCGTCCTCACGCGGGACATATCGCCACCTTGGCTTATCGCCCTTACCTCGCACACTCAAGGCACCAAGCTCGACGTCGCTTTTGACGCCCGCGAGCCCGCCACCTCGCCCTTCCTCCGGTGAGAGCAGGATTGGCGAAGGGCAGTGGTGGCGGCTGCGGCTGCGGACGCTCAGAGCAACAAGTCGACGTCGCGGAAGAGCGAGAGGGAGAGCGGGCATGGGCACGGGACCACCACCTTCTGTATAACCCGCTCTCGCCGATACCGAGAGAGCAATAGTCGGTCGACCAAGGAGGGGGCCGGTGACGCATTCGCAGGCGAGTTCAAGTAAATCGTGCGCGAAATATGGGAGTACGACGCCGAGTATGCGTCCACCGCTGCATAGCAACCATTCCGTCCGTTTCCGGACACTTTCTTCGAGTATTTTCTCGACCGTACCAGCAACTGGGGCTTAGCACTCCTCGGAGGTGGATACTGGAGAGTGTGTGCACTGCCAGTCGCACCGCACCGCACAGCGGGGCTCGACGTTGTTCCATTTTAGGACTTTGGAGGTGGTGTCGACTTGAAATGGCTTTTCTCGAAAGTGCGGTTAGAGAGAGCACATCGTGTCTTGGACATTGTTCATCTCCGCGTCCTCCGTCGCTGGCCGAATCGTTTCGTTTTTTCTTCTCCTCCTTCCCTAACACTCGACTCGACAAGGAACTATGTTGACTTCTCCGTTTTCACAGAACCTCCCCTGCACCCCACCCGACCTGCGCCGTTCCTATCACGAATGCGCGCCGTATATCTGCTGCGATTTTTTCGTGGTTTTTGGATTGTGAGTATCCCTTCCCTCACTTCTCATGCTCCGCGCTCCCTTGCCCGCCCACCTTCTGCTCGTCATTGCCGCCGCCGACGCTCTGCCGCTCCTCGACACCTACGATGCGCTCTTCGTTGCTGGTTCACGCTGCCAGCCCCTGCTCCTCTTCTCGGTGCTCACTCGGCTTCTCTCCTGTCCCCGTCTTTCCTCGGCCTGGCCTGTGTTTTTGCCAGCAGACATCGACCACCTCGTCAATACTGCGCAGCTGCAACCGAGACACAAACTCGTCGCTTTTCTTGGTTCAGGTGCATATTTTTTCGCTTCCCGACCCAGTGTTAGCATGGTGACCGTAACGCGTGGCTTTCGCTACCGTCTTGTCGACAAAATAAATTCCAACAGATACCTGAGACATGTGTATGCTTATGTTCAGCCCAGAGTCAAAGGCTCCTACGGCGACACAGAACGGAATGCTTTCTGGACCAAACTGTACACATTTGGACGATTTCAAGAAGTATCCGGACAATTTGTGGGCCCTTCGATATTTTCTGGCGGGATAAGTAAGGCAGGGTGCACAGTAAGAGTGGATAATGAATAATGAATCGCTGGGACTGGGTGCCCAAGCGGATTTTCACGATTAGGGATTTTACATGGAGAGGAAGAGATGTCAATCGAGCAGTTCCTCGCAAGTGAGGGGTGTGTTACTCAATCAGCATTCATCATTTCTCCTTCACACAATCTCGTGACATGGGAATTATACCCTTCACCGATGAGAGCTTGCCATTCAATTATAAGCTCCGGTTCACATTTCAACCGAAGTGGTGTGGCGCGGAGCGCCCCGCCGTGCTCTAGTTGAAATTACAGTGATTCATTCTCGGACTGTTAATCAATCTAATGTAGCATGAAACACTTGCATGAACATCGGGCCACCACTCTACCTAATTCAGCGGCTTGGTTTGGGAAGCCCAGGCATTTCGCTTCAAGCCAATTCACTTTCGTCTGTTCTGCTCGCCCCTCGGGGCACCTGAATCTCATTTTGTTTGCCCGTGCTCTGAATCGTGTCGACGGCATCTTATAGGTGTTTTTGTTCCTAGGCACAAATATTTTGCGTGGGATGCAAGCTCTAGATTGCGAACTGGCTGCGCTGGCGAGGCAGCCCATAGGGGAATGTGGACGGCAGCACAAGACGTAGGCGAGGACGTTGAAAGAACCAAACCACGATGGCAGCGACGAAGGCTTTCTCGGCGAGGGACTCAAATCGAAGCATAGGAAGAACAACGAGGGACGGGAACATAAGCTTGTATCTTTGTCGAGATATTACGGTATGAATACTGGCACTGATGTGAAGAGTATGAAACAAAATAAAAGCGGGATATCATAATACCCCAAGTAGTCTCCATTGTCCTAGAGACCGGCACGGACGGCATCGAATATACACTGTATGCACAAAGGAATAGCTCTGATCATGATGACAGTCTAAGCGGGCGGGATGCCCATCACCGAAATTACATTCTGTTCCCTCGCAACACACGCAAAACTTTTAGGTGGCCTAGATCCCAGTCACGGCGGTATGTCATGTCCATTCTGCGCTCCCGTCAATTAAAATGGGACTGCTGCGGTAATATACTTCCTTCCGTAACCCCACACCGGGCTCCAGGTGTGAATGGACCGGGTTCAAAATGAATGGCGATATCGGGTAATGAGATATAAATTGTGAGAGGTTGGAGACTCAACGACAGACATTTGACCCACCTAACCACCTAAACATGCAAGCCAAATTCGCCTCTCTTTCCGTCGTCTTCTCTGTGCTCTTCATCGCTCAATTAGTCGGCGCTGTCCCCAAGTATCCCGATTGCTCTCTGGTCCGCTGTCCTGTAATGGAATGGTAAGTCCAGTAGTACATTAGCTTTCAGCGGGTAAAGTTTATGCGCCTTTTCTTTCCGCACAGTCCCTTCGGCCAGACGGCACAAATTGAGCCTGGCACTTGCTGCCCGACCTGCGTCTCCTGCGGTATAGTGAACTGTCCACTCATAGCTTGGTTAGTCTTAGACCTTGTTCCGGCGCCATCGTAGGTGCTAACCTTAACAATAGTGATGATCCGGTTGCGCAACCTGGACAATGCTGCCCGATCTGCGTCTGATGATTGGTGTTTGATGCATTGTTTGGCGTATGGCACATGTAGGGTGTATAAACGCTTGTGGTTATTTAGTTTTGAACCGCTGTTACGCCGGCCTTCTCCTATTTCCCACCTCCCCAAAAAATGAACCCAAGATCAAGGGGTCCTCGGCGGCATTCCACCTGCCTCAAGGATTTTCTTATGCCAACCCGCTAATCCTCTGCGAGAAATTCCAAAGCTCCACCCAATGTGGATTTTCCGATGCACGTACGGTGGCCTCCGCACCGGCTGTGGTTGAAATGCTTTCCGTCCATTAACAAGGGAAACAACGAATAAATAACCTATTTCAAGCTGCAAGAAAATACAACACTCGTCGCAGACCCAACCGCCCGAACGGGCCAAATGTTGGATCGGGCGGTGGGCTCCGTCGCTCCAAATTTTATGTACGGTCCACTATCCCTGTATGCATTTCCTTGAGCAGGTTTTTAACTCCTTAAACTTTCAACCTCGCGTTTGTGCATTCTGTAACGAGCAACAGCACTGAATATCGTCTTTACAACCATGCAGGAGGCCTCCCAAACAGTAAAAAAAACGGAGGCGCAGTGTCGGCGTGGAGCCAGGGTGCGCTGCACGTAATAATAGAAGGCCTGTTGGTCTTGGAGGTACCTCGTAGGTGCCTTTAACCACGACACGAAAAGGTACCTAAGAGGTGCTACCCCGGAATTATAACGATTTTCGCGTGCTTGGCAATAACGCGCACATGTTCGAATCCAACTCCATTGATGGAGGTGCCAGTGATCAGGACTAGCTCGAGTGTTGGGGCGCGCTCGCTGACCGAAAAATAAGTGATAAACCCACCGTTTTTGCCTTTGATTTCGTCGGAGAAGGTGGTAGCGACCTCTCCGTTGTGTTGAACAAGAAGCTAGGTACAGTCGACATATTTCTTCTTTCTTTGCGAGGTCTTGTACGATACAGCGATCTTCAGGATATTATCTTCGCTGGGACCTGGAGGTTTACAGGTTAATTCATCTCTCGTCAGATCGTTTTAATCAGCTTCCAGTGGTGGTAGTATGGTGCCACTAGATAACTAGAGCATGTCGCCAGATCCCGAGGAGACCCTTGATTCTGCTGCGATTGAAGGTCAAGTTGCGTCTTGACCGGGCGTTTATCCAAGTCCATGGGGAATAAAACATATATTTGAGAGGTTTTCATTCACCTGTGGATGAAGCTCACGGGAAACTCCTTGATTTAGACGGCAGGAGGAACAACGTGGTGTCCAGCAAGATTAATACAACGGGAGGGTGATCAAGCCATATTATTGATGAGAAATACAGCCTAAGAGCACAGCCCTCGAGACATCTCTCGTATCTTGATTTCAGCGACGGTGAATGCAAGTTCTGCACGAAGGATGTGTCCATCGTGAGCATGGCCAGTTGGACTGCCATGCATGATTATTCCCGAAGAAACCAGGCGTATATCTTGATTTTGAGCGAACCAGAGGACAATTCCGTTAGTAAACTCCGCTGGAGACTCGCGGGGAGTCGCCGTGAAGTTAAGGAGTCCGCCCCATAGAAAGAAGGACCGGAATGTGGGCAGGGGCGACTGGAAATACAGCTGTGGTCTCCAAAGCCATGTGCGTCGAAACATCAGCGCTAAGTAAATGCAGGGGGTACGCGGAATTATTAGTGCCACCATACGGTGTTGTGGCGGGTCGATTTTCAAGGAAGTAAAGAAAGATGGTAGCGGACAGAAAGGGATGGGTGCGCAGTGAATAGAGCGGAAAACATTCACGATAAATCTACAGTCTTTGTTTCCGGCGGCGTAGGGTTATGTGCATAGAGAATGAAGGATGGATGGATCTATAAATGTATGGCGATTGTGTGAGCAGAGCAGATGTACAAGAAAGGAGGGGAAGGCGACTCGGAGTCGAGTGGGCGGTGCCGACTGCTGGGCGTCTCGAGGGGCAGACTGAGAAGAGGCCGGTGGATACGCCGAGGGTATGCATGGCAGTACCGTGGAGACTACGTTCAAGTAGGTAAACGGCTTATGCGACAACAGGTCCGATCCGGAGGCGGACAGAAACGGCCCCAAAATCGCCTCAATGTCCCATCCGGGTGCGGAACAAAACGCAAGAAAAAACCCGAATGTCCGATCAAAGCTGTGGACAAAGATGGGCCGTCGGATCCCATGTCCGATCCACTGGCGTACACAAGTGGCTTCTGCGCAGGGGGGGGAAAAAAAACAATGAGTCTTCTAGTTAGCCAGCGTGGTCTTTACAGGTATTCAACACGTTCAGCGGGGTAGAGACTCTCGAAATTGGATGGTAATTCAACATCGGCGCGTTCAGACCGTGACATGAGGTAACGACGCGTACCGCGTAAACAAACGCGTCGAATCTCTTGTTCGGTAGACTCGCCGTACATATGGACAACTTTAAACATCTTTAATTTAATGCTCAAGTACTCTTGATTTTTTCGGAGTGCTCTCAAAGCATCCCTCGACCCTTAGACCGTTAAGGTCGAGAGCCAGATTTAGTGTTGTCACGGGCGTGACTCTTGCTTTCAACTTGTAAGTTCTTCCTCTGACGACACCGCAAGGTAGTCAACAGGAAAGCGGCATGCATGGAAGATGTAGGTGTGCTGCTTTCTGTTGCTTAAACTCTTCAAGCTCGCTGGTACATGCCACTTTGCATTAGCTTGCGGTGCTTGTGATTCGTGAATTTGTGAGCATCTCGACTACTTGACGAGCTCCATCCCTGACCTAGCTAGTTTAGGGCTGGTGAAACCCTATTCCATGTATTCTGTGGCTTATGATTGCGAGAACATGCTGCCAAGGAGTTCGGCCAATTTTCTGCAGAGCAACGGCGCACCTTCATCACATTGCTACTCGGGAAAAAATGATCTCGGGTGGCCGTATGATTTTCCAGGGACCGCAAACTGTTTTTTGACCCCCACCATACACCCAACTGCCCACTTTTCCACTCTCCCCTGCACATAGTGAAAAAAATGCGGAAGAAAGGTATGCTTTCCTTCATCGCTCTTTTTTTTTTGCAGCTTCCTTACTCTGCCAATCAACCCAGACATTCGCCCGCACAATCCCGTTCTACGGCCATCCATCCATCGCAGTTTCCTCGCTCACTATACCCCTTTGCTTCAACTCTTTTTGGCCTCCATACTCTTTTTCATCGCCCTTGCTTGCAATCCTTATGCATTGTTGGCGGTCAAGCTCGTTGCTTGTGATACCCACGTCTCGATTCCTACTGTTGCTTTCGCCTTCTCGGTCTACCTTCTGGAACTTTTCATTCATTTTTATTCTATTCGTAAGTTTTCCCCTCGTAGGAATTGTCGACCACGCTAATGATATCCCAGTCTACCTGCTCCGTCCCAAATGGCTCCCTCTTCACCGATCTCTTCACCCACCGGCCAGATACCACCGCACCCATATATCCCATTTACGCCTGGATAGGGCTGCCAAATATGGACTTTTGCGAAAGGCCGTCGAGTATTCTTCACGCCAGGATTTCCCCGCATATTCTGGAGAAGATTACATCCTTGTGGCCCCGTTGCTTCCACCGCCCGAGGATACATTTTGCCACGATACCAATAGCGACAGCGACGAGCCAAACTGCGTGCCTGAGCTCATTCAAGTCTCGGACGAGGAAGATGACGATATCTGGAGTACAGATAGCATGCCTGAGATGCAGGATCTCTCCGACTCCGATTCCGATGATAACAGCATATCCGAACTGTCGAATATACCCCTCTCTCGACGCTTCCCATCCAGACTCATTGACCATCCCCGGCCCTGCTTGCGAAACAATATTGCCGGCGGGGGCTCTGGCCAGCCTCCGTCATCATCAGCACCCATCGAGGTCTCTTCCTCCGAGGAAGACATGTCTGATGGAAGTCCAGTTGCTGATGAAGGTCCAATTTCATTGTCCGATTGGATTGGGACGGGAAAGACCTGGTCAAACAGTGTGCCGTCGATCGTGAAGCATGTCCTCCATAAAGACCGTCAGGTGCCTCTCGATGCTCGTCTGTCGGTCATCCCAGACGGGAAGGTTTCGGTGTCTGATTTGCTGGTCGAGATTATGCCTGCACAAGAGACAGTCACCCTGCCCGCATCATTTTTGACGGAGCCAGAGAATATGGAACACACCTCCAGTTACTGGTATCACACCCTTACATCTGCTGTCTCCTTCCTACCCTCCCTTCACGCGTCTTTTAATAATGCATGGCTCGGTGGGGCGAAATCCATTTGTTTCCCTCATCTCCCAGGCAAGCGCTATCCTCTTTGGACCGAGAACTTCTTATCCGACATCAAATCATTTATCACCAAACGAAGTCGATGGGAATCCGCTCGGGATTGGCTCGATGGACGACCGCGGGAGCAGGATGAGGTACATGACGATCTTCTGGACAGATGTTGGCATGTGCTCGGCTACTTGCCTTGGGATGGGGTCGTAGCTGGGCTGAGTCCTGCAGTCCATCTCACAACGCAAGACCTCGCCTCGTTCCTCGGCAACGATTGGCTGAACGACGATATGATAAACGCCGGCGTCGATTATATATTACGGCGACTGGAGCCGTGGAGTCGCACCCGCATCCTCAACTGTTTATTTATCCAATCTCTCTCCAACGCTCATGCGGCTGGGGGGAGTTATAGTCCTCCAAAATTATCCCCGATCGACAAGGCCATTCAGGCGGGCAAGGTGGATACTGTTTACTTCCCCCTTCACGTAGCGGGGAATCACTGGACCCTCCTCAAGATCAACCTACTTTCCAAAACGATTGTGTTTGCTGATTCTTTGGGCGGATCCGCACCCGCCGATCAAATTGCTCTTGTTCAATGGTGGTTAAAATCCCTCCTACCCGACTCCCCTCTATTTTCTCTCGTCCCTCCCGACTTTCCATACCCGCGTCAACAAGATGGGCACTCGTGCGGTGTCATAGTTCTGAGCGTGCTGGCAACAATCCTGCTGAACTACGATCTTTGGACTCCAGAACATGCCGCCTGCCATCGTATACAGTGGTTCCTCAATCTTTCAGAGCCTTTTTCCACTCCAATGGTGAGCGTTTCATTTATTATATTTATCTATCTATTCATGCTCATGGTGTATGATACAGGAGCTCTATTCTGAATCCGAGTTCGACGTCATCGACATCCCCTATACAACGCTCGAGCCATCTGACTTCGAGGATGGCGGTATTGTCCCGTCGGAATCATCTGCCCCATCCGACTTTGAAGATGGGGCCAACTCGTCTGTATCTGCGCCCTCTCCTAGTCCATCCTCGCCAATGAAATGTGATCGCGAGGTTCCGGTGGGACTTCAGCTGGAAGATGTGGACTTCTTCCTTGACCTTCCCCCCACATCTCACCCGGTCGTCGAGATGCCGCATCATTCGATGCTGGACGATTGCCCAACCACAGATGACTGGGTTTCTCTTCCACCACCCGCTGCTGATTACTATGGGTCTGATGGCGAGGACTCGGACTTGGACTCGGACTCGCACGAATCGCAGGCTCTGCGCCGCCACGCTCGCCACGGCAACGGACCGAAAGCCGGCTCGTCGTGGGCGCGACAGAAGGAGCTAAAATCTCTTGCTAAAGACCCTGAGTTCAAAGCAAACGGCACGCGTCTTGGTATCTTCCGCGACAAGATTCTGGAGGATGATCCATTGGCTGAGTTCGATGATGCTGATGTACGTCGCGTCCGTTGCTCTCGCTGCACCACCTGGATCACGATGAGGGTGTTGTATGATCTTGTGCGCTGGCGAAAACATCGCGAGACCGCTAAATGCGCCAAGAACGGCACCACGGGAATGTCCACTCGATCCCTATTCGCACTTGGCTTCAAGAAGTTACCTCCCGGCAGCTCCTCACCTTCAGTTGTCCGTGATCCTCCTCCACGCATCATCCTTCTACCATGTCCCGGCCTTACACGCGAATCCGATGACGAGATTGCCACCTACCTTGCTCGAACATCTGTCACCGGTGGTGGTGCACCGTCTCGCTCACGACTTGCGATGGACTTGTTCTCCGTGAAGTACGGTGAACTCGACCCGCCTGAGCAACGGATGGTTTTGCGAAGAGAGATTGCCATGCAAAAGTGGAAGATCGGGCGTGCTGTGGGTGCTGTTTTTTCAGCCGCGTGCCTCCGCGATGTGCCCACTCCTGACGGTGATGATCCCAAGCCGTGCGCGGAATGTCAAAGCCTCTACAGGTTGCACACATTCAAAGTCGCAATTCATCGGTCAATGCCCGAGGAAGGCGCAATGAAATATGTACCTGTCGCATATCGGGACAAAGAGCTTGGCACTCTGTATCTCAGGTATCACGGTGTGCGCGACCTAATTGAATTGGTACAGTTGCGATATTAGTTCCTATCCTGTCTGTATTAATCTTTGAATAGGAAGACGGCCGTTCTCCTTGGCTCAAATTTGCCCAGGGCTGTGTTAACGGCACTTATAGCTCTGATACACTCACCGGGATGGTCAAAGCCCTGGTCTTGAAAGCAACGCGAATTGAGAAGGGCAAATCTCTGAAGAACCTGAAATACCCAGCGGAATTTGATCAATTCTGTAACCTTCTCGCCTCCACTTCCCCTCGCGCATACCGGACATTCCAGAAGACTTTCGGTGGACCCGGCCTTCGTGCCATGCGGTATGTCGAGACTGTATGTCGTCAGTAGTTACTAATATAATTTGTAGTGCTAAACGGGCCAAATTGCCGCGTTTCCAGCCCGACATATCAGCATTCAATGTCGCCACAGCTTCTGAAATTCTCAAAAAACTCAAATACGAGGGTCCCCTCGGGCTTTCTTGGGATGATACCGCTCTCGAAACATGCATATCGGTCTATCAGGAATCAAAGGAAGTCTGTCTTATTCTCGGCGGTGCAGATGGCGCAATTCGGGTTACCGACAACGACGACCTCGATGCTCTTTTCGAGAACGCGAAGCTCAACAAGGCCGACAAGGTATTTTTTTAATCTAATGGCTCTCATTCATGGTCTAACCTCTCCTCAGCTTCGCGTTTGGCTCCTATCCATCCCACTTCCCAAGATTCCGCCAATTCTCGTTGCCGCGGTTGCTCGCGGGTCGTCGACAAAAGCTGAAGACCTTGTGCAAATGCACTCCAAGCTAGCGCAGCTTCTCCACGAATATAATATTCATCCCATTTCCCTTTCATCGGACGGCGCCGAAGTTGAACGTGCCGCCCAGCGGATGATTGCTCAATCAGCACCGAGCTATCACATCTACGTCATTCCAAATCTGACCCCAGGCTGTGAGATCACGATAAAGATCCCCCTGTATTATGGCCACCATCCGACGATCATACTACAGGATTCTAAGCACGCCCTGAAAACAGCTCGGAATCAGATCATGACAGGAGCTCGAATACTCGTCATGGGCTTCTTCACGGTGTTATACGAGCAGATTTGGAAAGTAGCGGACAACCCAGCAAGTCCTCTCTACGCCAGCGATGTCCAAAAAGTGGACAAGCAGGATGATCGTGCCGCTGCCCGCTTGTTCTCTGGCAAGACACTCGAATTCCAGCTGGAAAATTTTCCCGACCATACGGGCCCCTCAATCTACCTCTTTGTAATCGGCGAGATGATTGACGCCTGGCAAAATCGGAATATATCTCACCGCGACCGGGTAAAAATGGTGCTACGAGCACGTTTCTTCCTTATGGCGTGGCGGGCTCACACCGAATCTCACCCGGATCACAAGCTCCAAACCCACTTCATCTCCCGCGAGTCGTTCAATATTTTTCTGACCATCTGCGATGGTCTCCTTGCCCTCGTCGTCGCCTACCGAAGATATTTTCCCACGTATCCCTTACTCCCATGGCTTCATTCAACTGAAGTATGCGAACATCTTTTCGGCATGCTTCGTCAATTGAAGAAAGACTTCAATTATGTGGACGTTCTCTATCTTGAGCGCAAGCTACGGGTTCTCATGATGGGCGCGTTTGCTAATCAATCCGCCGACGAGCAAGCCAATCAAACATCTGCGGGCTATTATCATACATACTTCAAGGCTGACGATCTTGATACGGCTGAGCTCATGCAATACCCCACCGACGAAGAGTTTACCAATGCTTCCCGCTATGCTTACGACGAGGCTTCGCACCTTCTGAAGGTTGTTGGTATCGACGCTAATCGTATGCTGAGCGAGTATCAAGCGCCACAATCTGTTCCCACCTGGCCTACCCCAGCTCATCTCCGGCCCAAATCGCGGCCACCGCAGACGATTATGGAGCTTTTGGCTTTGTTTGAGCCCGCTCATTTCAAGTCTTCGAAAGAAGAGGAGACCTTTGAGGCATGCGAAATGGCTCTTGCTGCTGAAGATCTGGATAAATCCCTCGCTATGTAAGTGCACGACACATACGAGTAGCCGATATTCATTATTTTCTTCAGCGCTGCTCTGCCAGACTCGACGGAAGACTCACTGGAGAGCCTTCGCTCGGACATTGAAGCCTTGCTGTCTATTGAGACGAAGGTTGGTTTATTGTGGTCGCGACGGTCCATTACTGACGGCAAATAGGACTACCGGGGAGGAGCTCGTTCGCCTGCAGATTATGCGCTCCCACTCACTCTGGACACCACTATGCTGCACAAACTCATACTCGTTTCGGAGCGAATGCGTCACCAAACGAAATCCACGGCCAAAGCTATTCGCGTCCACGGCCGAGCGTCCACCAGCATGTTGAAACGGAAGACAGGGGTCGCCGCTGAGCCGGAGTCAGGTCCTTCTCTTCGTGAATCCTTGCTCGCGCGGTTGGCTGCCGTCATACCCGCGTCCGATAGCCGCACCAAAACAACGGGCGTTGATCGCTATGTTCGACACGCAGGTACATTTGGAGGCTCGGGAGCACCAGCAACTGTGCGCGCTCAGAACAAGGCGACAGTCAAGAGTGTTGCGGCGTCGGTAAGTGCTTACTTCGATTTGAATCCCTCTTCTCACTCCTCCTTTGCAGAAATTTGTAGCGGCTCGGGCAAAAGCTTTTGCCCCCGTCCAATGGATCCACGAAAACATGCATCTAGCCAATATAACTGAATACAATCCTCTCAGGTCCGACGACTTCGTGTTGGTATTGAAACAAGATGGTGCATTGTCCGAGGTCGTACTTGGTAAAGGTCAGCCATCTTGTTCGCTATCGTGCCCCGAGAGCTCACTTTTAATCCAGTGATAGCAATGTACACCAAGAACACGATGCACGACTGGACGCCGACCATCACAAGTGTCGGCATTCCTTCGTACATCTATGTTTCGATGTATCGGCAGTTTGCAAGTGCTTTATTCTTGTCGATGTCATGCGCAAAGCTGTCGTGCCCCACGGTGCTTCAAATCCCCAAAACACACATCCTTTTCTCGCTGGCCTCCTTCACGAAGATCACCCAGCAAAATAGCCCCACTTCGGACGGATACCCCCACACGGTGGTCAATTTGTGCGCAGATTCCCTCAAGCTGCTTGAGGATCTGCGGCATTCCAGTAGGGTCTTGCACATGGCCATACCGGAGCTCGGACGCTTGATGAAAGAGAAGCCTGATTCGGAGTTGAACCTCAGCGGAGAATTGCCAGGTGGTGCAGAGGGATCCGGAGAGGAGCAGGAAGAGGAGGAGATCTGAGGTCTTCAACGGTTGCGGCACTGTAGTTATTATGTAGCCCTCTAATGCGGTCACAAGTCTGTCTGTGAGAGCTTCGTTCACTTATGCTGACGAGACCCGGTCGCCCAGAGGTCCGATCACTTTGGCGTACGAATTGAGAGGAGAAACGGGGTCCCTGATCACAATGCGTACGAAACGGGCAAAAAATTCGGTGTACACAAACGGCCAAATTTGGGAAATTCTGATCGGACCTCTCACAGCATAAGCCGTTTACCTGTTCAAGTGAATGGCGCCCATGAGCCTGTACGAGCACACCGGATGTCGTAGCCATGCGTAGCGAGTAAAAGACCGAAGACTGAGTAAAGTCGAAAGATTAGCATAGAATTGGAGGATAGTGTGAGTAAGAGGTGAGACTTGAGGTCAAGTCGACCGGAGGCCTGGAGGAAACGGGTTGGCGGGTGTGGAGTCGATAAGGTTGTCGTTGATGCCGGCCGGCCGCGCATCATCAAGTGCCATGCACAAACAAACGGCCTTCACTTAAGCCATTCATTCTCAGACTGGTAATCAATCTGTTTATGAAACAAATTGTGGCATGAAACGCGAACACTCATGAACATCGGTTACCGCTCTAAAGTGGCTCGTGGCTTCAAGCCAAGTCGCTTTAAAGTCGTTTTTTCGGTTGGCGCGTCGTCTCTAATGTTTTGCGTGGGATGCATGCACTGGATTGTGGTCTCGGCTACTAGTAAGATCTCGGTGTCGGCCTTAGGTGAAAGTCATGCGCACTGGCGGTGTTGGCGAGGCAGGCCGTATTGGGAATGTGGACGGCAACACAAGGCGTGGACGAAGACGCTGAAAGAACCAAACCACGATGGCAGCGATGAAGACAAGCGCGTCGTCGACAAGGAGCTCTGACTCGCTCAAATCGAAGCATAAGAAGGACAAGGAGGACGGGAAACATAAGCTTGTATCATTAGAGAACATGCGGTGGAGCCACCCGGCGCCACCAGATGGCTCATCCGGCATGCGGGGCCGGGTGGCTAACATAAGTTGGTGGCTGCTCGTTATGGAGTGTATTGGGCAGGAAATACTCTATTGAGTACTACCACTTTCTCCACCTAGGCAATCCGCCATTCTGGAGTCTAGACTTCACTTTACTGCATTGCTAAAAGCTATCCGTGATGAATGGGACGAAAATATTGAATGATAGCATGTGTAGTGGTATTTTCCGGCCCTGCATCTGTGCTCACATGTGTAAGGGCGTAGACATGGTGTTCAACAATAAGTTCTCCCTTTGTCGCTCGAACAGCCACCCAATGACGTAGCCACCCGGCACCGCATGCCGGATGAGCCATCTGGTGGTGCCGGGTGGCTCCACCGCATGTTCTCTATTGTCCAAATAAGTAATACGGTATGAATACTGAATTCAGGGTCAACCGCAAATGTAGGGAATATATATGAAACAAAATAAAAATGACACTTCAGTCTGAGGTAACGACACGGACGACATTGAATACATGATGACAGCGGGCGCAATGCCCATTACCGAGAGTATATTGTGTTCCCTCGCAACACACACTAAACTTTTTGGTGGCCTAGATCTCAGTCACGACAGTCCATTCTCCGCTCGTCGTCAATCAGAATGGTACTAGTCTCGACTACTGCGGTAATACACTTCCTTCCGTAACGCCCGACCGTGTTCCTGAGTCTGAGAGCCGGGTTTACACTAAATAATGATACCGTAAATAGGAGAAATGCCAAGTCTCTTGTTAAGAAAGCGCTAGAGGTATAAATTATGAAGGGCCAGAGACTCAACGACAGTTAGTCCTTTGACCCACCTAACCACCTAAACATGCAAGCGAAATTCGCCTCTCTTTCCGTCGTCCTCTCTGCGGTCTTCGTCTCTCAAGTACTCGGCGCTGTCCCCAGGACGGTCGATTGCTCTCTGGTCCGCTGTGCTTCAGTGGAATGGTAAGTCCAGTACATTGGCTTTCAGCGGCTGAAGCTAATTGGCCTTTTCTTTCCGCACAGCCCCCTCGGCGAGACGGCACGAATTGAGGCTGGCGCTTGCTGCCCGACCTGTGTCCCCTGCGGTATAGTGGCCTGTCCATTAATCGCTTGGTTAGTTTTAGACCGTCTTCCAGCGGCATCGTAGGTGCTAACCTTGTTAATAGTATTGGGGGTTCGGTTACGCTACCTGGCAACTGCTGCCCGACTTGCGTCCCGGGAAGTCTCCCAGTAGAGGCTGTGGCACCTGATTGTTCCGCTGTTCAGTGTCTCGCCTGGTAAGCATTAGCTGATGACAATGGATGAAAAATGTAGCTCACGTTCTTCAATAGCCCTAAAAACACGATCGCAGTAACCGTACCGGGCCAATGCTGCCCTACCTGCAAGCCGAAGCCGGATTGCACAGATGTCTTATGTCTTGAGTGGTGAGTGTAAAACGATCAGATTGCTGAGACTACTGACCCATTGGACTTTGTGCAGTGTCGGTGAAATCGAACCTGGCAATTGCTGCCCTACTTGCGGATCGGGAGTGGTCTGACATTGAAAAGGCGAAGAAATGAGTACATAATCTCTGTGCTCATTCCAGACACTACAATTTGGAGTGATGGAGATGCTTACAGTGAGACGAAGTAAGGAATTAAGGCGCAGTGCGATAATTTGGGATGGTTGGTACAGGGGCCGATGAGTCGTGTCTTCCATCGCTGCCTGCATCTGGGCCAGTTTCGCCGAAGACTCGGCGACGTATGGGCTCAGCGCAATAGAAGAATGCCAGGTTGTCTAGTGACTGGCAAGACCATCTTTGAATCCGTGCTTGGTGATTGAAGTAAATCCCCAAGGTAGTGTAACTGGAAAAATGAGGAGTCACGGAATTGAACATCATGCTAGACGACATCAAAGATGTGGATGCTGATGAGGCTAATTTGACTTCAGTCCACAATCGGAGGCTTCGGAATCAGTTCACCATGCACAATTGACCAACCTCGAGCCTCCCAAAGCCTTGAAATCAATGATCCCAGAATACGCGCGCCGTTTGGAATTCAGTTCCATTGATAGAGGTGCCAGTTATTAGGACTAGCTCAAGTGTTTGGGGCGCGCCCGCTGACCAACAAAAAGCCGTAAACCCACAGTCTTTGCCTTTGATTTCGTCGGAGAAGGTGGTAGCGACCTCCTCCCCCGTTGTGTTGAACGAGAAGCTAGGTACAATCGAGATATCTCTTCATTTTTTGCGATGTCTTTGACGATGCTGTAGATCTTCAGGATATCGTCTTCGTTGGGATGTGGAGGTTTATAACCAGGTCAATTCCCCTCGTGTCAGATCATTTGAATAAGCTGCACAGTGGAATATCAGCGGAAGACTAGGGCAGGTTCCCGGATCCCGAGAAAACCTTTAATTTATCTGCGGTCGAAGGACGATTCCCCGCTTGACCGGGTAATACGTCAAGTCCATGGGATGATAAACCAGATATTTGCAAGGATTCCCGTGATGACCGTTCCCGAGAATGATTTAGAGTGTGGGAAGTACAACTTGACGTGTCCAGGATAGTGGAAGGGTAAGTAAGCCGTATTGATGGTGAGAAACTCGAAGGCAAGCATCCCAAGAGCACGGAATTTGATTAATCTCTCCATTCATCTTAATTTTAGCGAAGCCAAATGCCACTTCTCTTCAGCATGGATGTGTCCAAAGTGAGCAATATGGCCGGTGTGCATTTCTGTCGCCGAGGAAGCCTCCTGGTTTTAGCGAACGCAGGGACAGTTTCGCTAGTAAGGGCATGTCGGCCAAAGTCGCCATGTTCATCAGGAAATCGCCCAGCATATGTATAACAGATCCCAAAAATTCAGAGCTTCCAGTAGTCCATCTGAGTGAATTAGCACCAGTAGCGCAGTTCCTGGAAGATATAACGCTTGTCTAGGACAGGAGGAGAGTGCTCCCTGGACATCAGTGAGGATAAAGAGGCGGACGGAGAACTTGAAGCGAAAGGTATAGATATATTGAACCCGAGAATTGTCGCTAAGCTACGATTTCACGTTGAGGGAAGAGTTTTGAGAGAAACTGTACCGGGGCTGTGCTCTGGCTGTGCTCCGACCAAGTACAGGCTCGGCTTGACGATATCGATCCTGCTGGGAAGAACAAGCTCCAGCATTTTCTATAATATCCTCAGAGTCGATACGCCATCGAGAAACATTTAGTGGCGCCCATCTTGCTACACTGAACGAAAATGAGTTAAAACGCAAAATGTCCTTGTCTCACGCGCAGCAGCTTTTCCTATCTTTCCCACCAACCCCTTTGTGTTATGGAGTATCGAAAGGAACGAAGTGCAGTGTGGATCGCATACTATCTGGGCAGCGCTGACGCTTCCCAGTGCTTCTGTCTTCAACCATCCACGGATCGTAATCAGAGACCAACGTACCTCTGCGTGGTGAGCTGGACACCAGAAGTTGACTGCGCAAGCGTTGGAGCGTAGAACAATCGTTTAGCCCGCGCGCATATTTGAATGTCTCTTTGAAGTAAAAAGTGAGTGCGCGAGCCCTGTAGCATGGAAGTGAGCTCTAAGAACCGGCTTCAGTATCGGCAAATACATGACATACCTCAGGCAGAACTCATTGGAAGATACTACATTGAGCACATAAATCGACAGAAGAACAGCTGGGAACTTTGCTAGCTACAGCGGATATGAACCGCGGTTTGTCTTGTTTTAAAAAAATGGTGATGGAATTATTTAGCATGAACGTTACCGGTTAAGCCACAAGTAATGCCGGGTGTGCAGTAGGAGTGGATAATGAATAATGAACCGCTGGGACTGGGCGCCCAAGCGGATGCCAGCAATTAGGCATTTACGTGAAGAGAAAGAGATGGATGGACAGAGACTCACCGTGAAGCCGCTCGGGCGTATCGGCCCATTTGTGAACGCGGGGAATCGTAGGAATAGGAAGGTGCGCTGAATGTGGTAGGCGAACCTAAGAAATGCACGTCGCAGAAAGAATGTGGGCGGGGATGGGGGACGGGGGACGAATGGAAATACAGTTGTAGTCTACAAACCGATGTGCAAAACATCGACGCTAAATGCAGGGGGTACGCGGGGGCAGTGGTGCCACCATACGGTGTCGTGGCGGCGGGGCGAGTTGAAAGCCAAGAAAGAACGATAGTAATGGACAGGAAGGGGTGGGGTGGAGAAGGGGTTGTTGCGCAAGGTGAAGAGAACGGTAAATCCACAGTTTTTGTTTCCGCCGGTGTGGGGTTATGTTCATACAGAACGAAGGATGGGTCCAAGCGATACAAGCGATGGCGAGAGCAGAGCAGAGCAGATGCACCGGAAAGGAGGGCAGGCGAGCGGCCGACTGCGGAATGTCGTACATGTTGTTGCCGGTCGGTCAAGGTGCGAAAATGAGGAGGTGAAAGAGGGCGGCGGATACGCAGTATGCAAGGTAGATACTAAGTCCGAGCGAATGGCGCGTACGAGTACATCGGATGTCGTAGCTATGCGTAGCTAGTAGAAGGCCGAGGAGGCAGCAAAGCCGAAAGAATCGGAAAGATTAGCGCAGGATTGGGCAGGATTGTGAGTAGGAAGTGGGAATTGGGGTCAAGCCGAGTCTTAGCCGACAGGAGGCTCGGAGGGAATGCGACGGCGGGTGTGTGGAGTCGACGATTGGTGTCAGGTTGTCGTTGATGGCGGCCGGCGCCGGGGATCAGGTGCCATGCATGCGCAAACAAACGCGTCGCGTAGTCGACGGCGGCACGTTTGCAGGGCGGGTGGAATCGGGCGGAGGCCCAAGGTCCGGGGGGTGACCGGCGGCAATGTGCAGGAAATGTCGGCGGTGTGGCGATTTCGGTATACAGTGCCGCGGCATGACTGTCATCGTGAAAATCGTTTCACCGTCGGGCCTTCATTCTCAGACTGGTAATCAATCTGTCTATGAAACAAAATGTAGCATGAAACACTTGTGTCTGTTTCATGAACATCGGTTACCGCTTTACCGCTTTACTTGATTCAGCAGCGTCAGCTACAGGCTTGGCTTGGTTTGCGAAGCCAAGCCAACTCGCTTTCGTCTTGGCTGTTGTCCGTCGGGTACCTGAATCTCATTTTGTTTAACCGCGCTCCGAGTCGCGTCGACGGCATGTTATAGGTTTTTATGTTCCTGGGATTGTGGTCTTGGCTTTGATCTTCGTGGCGGCCTTTCGAGGTGGTTATGCGAACAGGTGGCGTTGGCGAGCCAGGCCGTACTGGGAATGTAGACGGCAGCACAATGGGGTAGGTACGCCCAAAATACCGCCAAGCCCGGGCCCAACGGCCTGAGGCCCTCCCTGTGGACTTGGGCTTGGGCTTAAGTTTTGGGAATTTGAAGCCCGAGCCGCTTCAGATTAGGCCTCCAGCTCGGCCGGGCCCTGAACATCATTACACAAGGCGTGGGAGAGGACGCTGAAGGAACCAAACCACAATGGCAGCGATGAAGGACGAGCGCGTGTCGATGAGGAACTCAATCGAAGCATAGACTATTAGAATGCCAACGAGGGACAGGGAACATAAACTTGTATGGTTGTCCAGATAGTACGGCATTAATACTGTATTCAGGTCAACAACATATGTTGCTAATGTAGGGAATATAAAACAAAATAAAAACTGGACATGATACCCTAGGTACTAGGCTCCATTGTCTCGGAGACCGACACGGACGACATCGAATACATTCTGTACGAACATGACAGCGCGCGCGATGCTTATTACTGAAAGTACATTCTGTTGTTCCATTCAACACATACAAAACTTTTAGATGGCCTAGATCCCCGTCACGCCTATATGTCACTGTCCATTCTCCGCTGGCCGTCAATTGAAATGGGACAGCTGCGGTAACACACTTCCTTCCGTAACGTCGAGCGGGTTCCTGAGTCTGAAGGGCCCGGGTTTAAAATGAACGGCCATACCATAAGTAGGAGAAATGCCAAGTCTCTTGTTAATGAAGGTATTAGAGGTATAAATTGTAAGGGGTGAGAGACTTACGACAGCTCGACATTCGAGCTAACCACCGGCTAAACATGCAAGTGAAATTCGCCTCTCTTTCCGTCGTCCTCTCTGCGCTCTTCGTCTCTCAAGTAGTCGGCGCTGTCCCCAGGACGGTCGATTGCTCTCTGGTCCGCTGTGCTTCAGTGGAATGGTAAGTGTAGTGCATTAGCTTTCAGCGCGTGAAGTTAATTTGGCTTTTCTTTCCGCACAGTCCACTCGGCGAGACGGCACGAATTGAGGATGGCACTTGCTGCCCGACCTGCGTTCCCTGCGGTGTAGTGCCCTGCCCATTAATAGCTTGGTTAGTGTTAGAGCTTGTTCCAGCGGCATCGTAGGTTCTAACCTTGTTCATAGTACTGCCGGTTCGGTTACGCTGCCTGGCAACTGCTGCCCGACATGCGTCACTCCTCCAGATTGTTCCGCTGTTCAGTGTCTCGCCTGGTAAGCATTAGCTGATGGGAATGGATGGAATACGTAGCTCACATTCTGCAATAGCCCTGCCAACACCGTGACAGTAAGCGTGCCGGGCCAATGCTGCCCCACTTGCAAGCCGAAGCCGGACTGTAGACATGCCATATGTCCTGCCTGGTGAGTGTAAAACGATCAGATTACTGGGACGACTGACCGATTGGAGTATGTATAGTGTCGGCACGATTGAACCTGGCAATTGCTGCCCAACTTGCGGATCGGGAGGAGCGTTAATTTAATGTTCTGGCATTCAAAGGGCGGAGAAATGTGTACATAATCTGTGTGGCCCATTCCAGACACTACAATGCTGAATGACGAAGAGGCGGCATATGCTTACAGTGAGACAAAATCAGAGATTAAGGCACAATGACATAGTTTGGGGTTCCTGTTGCAGGGGCCGATAGTCTTGTCTTCAATCGCTGGGCCAGTTTCACCGAAGGCTCAACGCGTATGACTCATCGCAGTAGAAGCAAAGCATGCCAGGTTGTGGTAACTGAAAAGACCATCTCTGAATCGGCGTGCTTAGTGATTGAGGCAAAGGCTCATGTACTATGTCAGGAGAGAATTCGAAAAATAAGGTGACTCTTCCTGACGCCGCTGTCATCTATATAAGAATTAAGAGTGGTTTATGTCTGACCACACACTCTGATTGGCTCAAAAGGCTCCAGTGAGGTAACGCACCCCACCGCTCCACCGCGATGTTCAATTATCCACCAAAATCTTGAAGTGCTATTTATAATGTCATGATGGTGAGTTGGATCTACATCAAGTCCCAACTGTGCCCGAGGAACTTACCAACACCGTTCTCACCCCCGTAAGCGAAGAATCTGATGGGGCGGGTTTTGCCGTATGGTACACGGTGACATCCACTAATGCGAGCAGATACTAACCCGTAGAATGAACAAAAAATCAGGCAAAGTGGCAGGAAACTCGCCGGGATGCCGCGCAGATCCCATTGATGCGAACAGTCGGCAAACAGCAGCCGTGGACAAGCCGATTCCTCAGCAGGAGTCGGCATTGGTCGGCATTATCATCGGTCTTTTGTCAGTGGAATACATTGCTGGATATGAATAAGGTCATTCTATATCTATGTGTCTGACCTGATTAATTCTAACATCCGTAACTTTACGTTCTGGATAAGAAGAATATTTTCAGCAAGGATTTGAGCGGGATTCAGTGAAAAAAGAAGAAGATAGAACCCAGATGTGTCGCATTGATAGAACATCATGGTCAGCGGCCCACTTAGACTGTCAATCCTCAGTGGTGCTGGCCAACATTTTAGCCCTGCCGACTGCCGCATGTAACCATATGTTACTTGCATCATACTTCGGGTCAAACAGCATACAGGCTGAGTAGGCACAAATACAGTCTGCAGTAAAATCTGCTGTCCGAGACATCTCGGCTCATGATATGGCTTCTCATTCGGGTCAGCTTATATTATATAATAGATGTGAACCTAAGAACTACAATTAATTTTGATGGCCAGATGATATTGTGCAAAATGTCCCAGTTTAAATGAGCATGCAGTCGGAGCTGATACAAGAATTGAGACAGAATAAACCTCAGGTACATGATGAGCATTCTAATTGTTCCTCAACCAGCAAGCAAAAGCTTTTTCTTTCTCATTCATCCGGGATATTAATCGAAACCCGGCCTCTATAAATCTCAGTCGCAGAGAAAGCCTTCGTCAAGCTCCTCAAGGTGTCTTAAGTAATAAAGAAGGAGACAATGGACGTCTCTGATTTAAACTCAGCGGACACTTTGGCCCGTGAATGGTTCAAGTCTGGTGAGATCCAAGAAGCAAAAAGAATATTGGAACTGCCTATGAGGCCGCGAGGAGCCAACCGAAGGTTGGCGATGAGCGGCGTCTTCTGGAATCAGAAGGAACTTGAAAGTAGTCGCTTAAAGTGAAAATACAATAAACCCCCGTAGCGTAGCACTGGCATACTGCTAGTAAACATACAAGCAACCCTGTGTATTGCGACAATGTAGAGACGGTTTGACAGTTAGGAATATCTTATGGAATTTTTAATCCTGGATGATTACATGCTCAAATGGAATATTAATCACTGACCCTGCACATCTGTTGAAATCAATGCATAAAATATTTCAATCCACTTCTGCGCGTCTTGCCTCTGCCATGCCATTTGCCTGTCATCAATTCCAAATCAGATGTTTACGCGACTTCGCGCGTCGGGCTGTTTGAGGCCAAAATCTTCGACAGCCCGTAACTCAACAACCACTGCGTCGAATCTAAGGATTCTTATACCGTTGGAATCCCCCATTTAGCCGGCGGAGATTCCCTTTTTCAGGCACCCCCAAAGTGTACGTGGCCTCTATCTCACTGAATACTCACTGTATTTGCCTAGGTCTTAAATATGTTCTTTGTTTAAATGGTCCTGAGGCGGCCCCAGGGGTAATGGATGATGTGGGCCTGAAGCAATGAATAGTTACGCAATTCTACCGGTACGGAGTAGTAATATAGGTATCAGAGGGGGTCCAAGGAGGAGTCATGTATAGCGAGGAACAAAGGAATGAATAAAAGTAGTGGAATACAGACGGGAAAACTCAGGTGAGGGTTGGGAGAATATGTAATCCTAGGAAGCAACCGATTTCGTATGGCGTATATTCAGGAAACGTTTCATGAGATAAAACTTCACGGTTTCATCTAAACACCTAATTCCCCAGGGTGGTGTCGTTGTACTTATCTGCCGTCCAGTTGAGAATAAAGGGGACTCGGAAATCGGCGCAGGAACATACCGATAGCGTTAACATCCGCGCTGTGATCAATGAGAACTTTCACGACGTCTAAGTGGCTCTGAAGCGATGCCAGATGCAGCGCAGTTCGATTGGCCTTGTCTAGGGCCAGTTGAGAATTGAGGTGACTTAGAAATTGGCCTGTGAGCATACCGATAGCATTGAGGTCCGCACCACACTTGATGAGGAGTTTCACAACCTCCATGTGGCCGTGGTACGAAGCATCATGCAGGGCAGTTCCATTGTCCTTGTCTGGGGCCAGTTGAGAATGGAGGTGACTTTGAAATTGGCCCGTGAACATACCGATAGCATTGAGATCCGCACCACGCTCGATGAGGAATTTCACAATGTCCGTGCGGCCTTCGGCCGACGAATTATGTAGTGCGGTGTTTTTGTCCTTATCTATCCTCCAATTTAAAATGAAAAGGACTCGGAAATCGGCGCAGGAACATACCGATAGCGGTAACATCCGCACCGTGATCAATGAGGACTTTCACCACGTCTATGTGACCCTTAAGCGATGCCAGATGCAGCGCAGTTCGATTGGCCTTGTCTAGGGCCAGTTGAGAATGGAGGTGACTTTGCAATCGGCGCAGGGACATACTGATAGCGTTAACATCCGCGCCGCGATCAATGAGGAATTTCACAACCTCAGTGTGGCCGTTGTACGAAGCATCATGCAGGGCAGTTCGGTTGTACTCGTCTAGGGCCAGTTGAAAAAGGAGATGACTTGGAAATTGGTCCGTGAACATACCAATAGCGTTAACATCCACGCCGTGATCAATGAGCATTTTCACCACGTCTATGTGACCCTTAAGCGATGCCAGATGCAGCGCAGTTCGATTGTCCTTGTCTAGGGCCAGTTGAGAATAGAGGTGACTTAGAAATTGGCCCGTGAACATACCGATAGCATTGAGATCCGCACCACGCTCGATGAGGAGTTTCACAACCTCCATGTGGCCGCTGTACGAAGCATCATGCAGGGCAGTTCCATTGTCCTTGTCTGGGGCCAGTTGAGAATGGAGGTGACTTTGAAATTGGCTCGTGAACATACCGATAGCATTGAGATCGGCACCACGCTCGATGAGGAATTTCACAATGTCCGTGCGGCCATCAGCCGACGAATTATGTAGTGCGGTGTTTTTGTCCTTATCTATCCTCCAATTGAGAATGAAAAGGACTCGGAAATCGGCGCAGGGACATACCGATCGCGGTAACATCCGCGCCGTGATCAATGAGGACTTTCATCACGTCTATGTGACCCTTAAGCGATGCCAGATGCAGCGCAGTTCGATTGGCCTTGTCTAGGGCCAGTTGAGAATGGAGGTGACTTAGAAATTGGCCCGTGAACATACCGATAGCGTTAACATCCGTGCTGTGATCAATGAGGACTTCCACAACATCTATGTGGCCCTCAAGCGATGCCACATGCAGCGCAGTTCGATTGGCCTTGTCTAGGGCAAGTTGAAAATGGAGGTGACTTAGAATTGGTCTGTGAACATACCGATAGCGTTGAGGTCCGCACCACACTCAATGAGGAATTTCACAACCTCCATGTGGCCGTTGTACGAAGCATCATGCAGGGCAGTTTGGTCATTGTAGCCTACGGTCTAGATGTGAATGGAGGCGACATGCAAATCGGCGATGGACATACCCATAGCATTGATATCTGCATTGAGCTCGAGGAAGACTTTCACCAAGTCTATGCGGCCCTTAAGCGATGCCATGTGCACTGCAGTTCGGTTGTGCCTGTCTATAGTCCAGTTGAGAATGAAAACGACTTAAACTCAGCGCAGAGACATACTGAGAGCGTTAACATCTGCGCCATGATCGAGGAGGGCTTTCACCACCTCTAAGTCTCCGACCGTTGATGCCTCGTGCAGTGCGGTGTTGTTGTTCTTATCTACCTTCCAGTTGAGAATGAAGGGGACTCGGAAATCGGTGCAGGGACATACCCACGGCTTTGACATCCGCGCCGCGCTCGAGGAGGCATTTCACCACGTCTGTGTGGCCTGCAAACGATGCCATATGCAGCGCAGTGTGGTTGTACTCGTCTAGGGCCAGTTGAAAATGGAGGTGACTTTGCAATCGGCGCAGGGACATACTGATAGCGTTAACATCCGCGCCGCGACCAATGAGGAGTTTCACAATCTCAGTGGAGCCATCGCGCGAAGCATCATGCAGGGCAGTTCGGTTGTACTCGTCTAGGGCCAGTTGAAAATGGAGGTGACTTGGAAATTGGCCCGTGAACATACCAATAGCGTTAACATCCGCGCCGTGATCCATGAGGATTTTCACCACCTCTATGCAGCCCGTAGGCAATGCCACCTGCAGCGCGGTTCGATTTTCCTTGTCTGGGGCCAGTTGAGAATGGAAGTGACGTAGAAATTGGCCCCTCAACATACCAATAGCATTGAGATCCGCACTGTGCTCGAGGAGGACTTTCACTACCTCTGTGTGGCCCTCAAGCGATGCCATATGCAGTGCAGTTCGGTCGTTGTAGCCTACAGTCTAGATGTGAATGGAGGCGACTTTCAAATCGGTCCGGCGACATACCAATAGCGTTGACATCCGCGCCGTGCTCGAGGAGGACTTTCACCACGTCTATGTGGCTCGTAAGCGATGCCATATGCAGCGCAGTTCCGTTGTCCTCGACTACGGTCCAGTTGAGAATGGGTGTGACTCGAAAATTAGCTGCGGGACACACCGATAGCGTTGACATTTGCGCCATGCCTCACTAGAACTTTCATTACCTCCGTGTGCGCGTTAGACGACGCGTAATGCAGCGCAGTACGGTTGTTCTCGTCTTGCTCCGGTTAAGAATGAAGATGACTATGAAATCGGCCCAGGAACATACCGATACCGTCGACATTTGCGCCGTGCTTGATGAGGACTTGCACAACCTTCGACTGCCCGTTAGCCGACGCGTAATGCAGTGCAGTCAGTCTGTGTGTGTCTGCCGTCAAGTTGAGAATCGAGTTATCTCTGGAATTCGTCGTGGCACATACCGAAAGCGTCGACATTTACGTCTTGCTGCTCCACGAGGACTTGTACAACCTTCGTCTGTCCATAAAATGAAGCGGAGTGTAGTGCAGTCAAATTTTCCTTATCTACGCCCTGGTTTAGACTCCAATGAAGTTTGGAAATCGTCCAAAGGACCTACCGATCGCGTTTAAATTTGCACCGTGCTTGAGGAGGACCTCCACAACCTCCCTGTGCCCGTTAGCTGACGCGTAGTGCAGCGCAGTTAGGTCAGCGTGGGCTGGATGGATCTCCGATTGAGAAACGCGGTGATTCAGACAATTGCCCAGGACCTACCAACAGCGTCCACCTCAACTTTGTGCTCTACAAGCACATTCAAGACGTCAATATACCCGTAAAACGACGCGTAATGCAGGGCAGTATGGTTGTACTTGTCTACAGTTCAACTGAATATTGAGGACATTCCAACGATCCGAAAGGGACCTACCGACACGGTTCACATTTACGAGATTGGCAACTGCTTTCGCGACCTCCGTGTGCTCGTTAGCCGATGCGTAATGAAGCGCCGTTCTATCATCATTGTCTACGGTCCGTTTGAGAATGGAGGCGACTCGAAAATAAGCTGGGGGACATACCAATGACGTCGACATTTGCGTCGTGCGCAATAAGGAGCTGCACAACCTTCGTGTGCCCATTAACCGATGCGTAATGAAGCGCAGTTTTGTTGTCATTGTCTATGGTCCGGTTGAGAATGAATGCGACTCAGCCACAGGAAATACCGATAGCGTTGACATCTGCGTCGTGCTCCAGGAGGACTTGAACAATCTTGAGGTGTCCAGCCTCTGCCGCATAATGAAGCGCTGTTTTCCTTGAAACATCTGCTGTCCGGTTGATAATGCGGTAGAGTATCACAAAATGGGACCTACCACGATTATGTATATCGTGGACCTTCTCAACCAACAGCGTCGCGCTTTTGCCGGACACGGTTACGTCTCCTATATTTGGATAGTCTGCAGGAATTTTGAATCATGCGACTGGAACAATGCCCTCAGAGACATACAGCAGTCCTTTGCATCGGCGCCCCTCTTAATCAGGAACTCCACGGTTTTTAGATGGTTTTGCGCCGATGCACGACGAAACCAGAGCTGGTGGATGTCCCCTTGAACTGAGGTAAATTTATCGAACAGCGTTTAAAATATTTTGGCACCTTCAAGTTTCGATTCAGCGATGAGGTCTATCCATTTCTCGACATCAGCCCATGTCGCCGTGTCTTGATAAAGCTTCATTTTGTTCATGGCATCCAGCTTCTCCAACTTCATGTTGTGCACAGCATCCCGTTTATCCAGCATCGTCTTTATTCGTTGCCGTACAGCATGCCGCAGTGGAACAGCCAGAAGTATGAGCGCCAGTCTCTGTCCGAAAGTCCAGATGCCATCCTGATCCTGTTGGAGTCCCTCGTGGCATACTATAGACAGCTCCGTGTCGACAGTGGATATAACGCTGATGATGAACAATATCATCAACCCCATCCACGCACGCGAGGCTGCAGAGTGTTTCTCAGTAGCCAAATGTTCCTTTTCATCGAGGGCGAGTATGGGAGGTTCTCGTTTTGCGATTTTCAAGACTGATGAATCCCAGTCCCGAAAAAGATATAAAAAGTATGGGGTAAACACCAAGAACACCGGAAAGATGCCAGGAGCGAGGACGGCGGAGTAGACGGTCAGAGAAAGTTCGTGTAAATGGCGAGATAAAACAGATATGCTGTGGGCGAGGAAAGAGACAGACCCTGGTGAACATGATGATGAATGGCTAAACTGGCCAGGATTCATCCAGAGCCAGACTCCGAGTGCACCCATGAGCGACAGGTGAAACGTGCCGATGAGGATGACGGGATTTTCCCACTGTTTCAACCACCGTCGGGGGATTCCACAGGGCAAGACTGCTGAGGGCGAGCCATGGGAACCATGTATTTCCCTCCGACTCGGATTAAACATCGCGCGGATGATATCACACCAAGCCCATTTAGGCGGCGGGGCAACCCAAGCGTTCCGATGCAGGAGGAGAAGCATACAGACGAAGGTATTGCTCGAATGGAAGACGATTGTTGCGGAATAGTTGTCTAGGCCCCGAGTGCGAGCCTGAATGATGGCCGAGAACGAGAGTGCAAATGCAGAGAGAAGAATAGTGGTGGACTGAGTCTCTAAAGACTCCTTTTCGTAGTCGTCGGCGGTTCCGTCGACCAGAGCCCAGAGCGCTGGAAGAAGGCTGAGCAGATTTTGAGCGTACGCTGCAGTTCGTACGCCGATCCCTGAGATGTCGCTTTTGATGCAGTTGCTCATGGTGGGAGATGGCAGAGGCGAGAGCGAGGCGGGGGGGGGGGGGGGGGGGGGGGGTGGGGGTCAGCGTCGCTTGGAGCGTACGGGCTGTCAAGTACACTTCAGGGCACTAACATCCCTGACAACATGTTGTAAAGAGACAGGAGAAATGACGCGACACCGCCGCGCACTGACGCGGCGTGGCTGTGCTGTTGAAGCGGCAGAGCTTAACCCTCGTTCGGGCCCCGAGACCTTTTTCAAGTCAATTACTTAGCAGAGCGCAATCCTTAACTTTTGCTCGTACATCGGCACAATATTCGGAATTCAGCCGTTGTCTCACTTGGCACTGTTACCCGGGCTTCATGCGCTCCCGTCGCACCCGCGCTTCGTCCTCTCTTCTTACGGCAGCAATCCATGTATGTACCCATGGAAATTCCCTGCCGCAGACGTGTTGACTAAAGCCACACGTAACTAATCAGGTAAGTCTTGTCGATATCTTGCTGCGGCACGCGCCCGCTGTGTTTCATTTCGCGGGCGAACCTCGAGACTCGTACTGTACACGGGCTATGATGATTCGGGCTTCCCGGCTACTAGTGGTCGTCTCACAAAATCCCGCGCATTCTGTGTGGAATTATGGACCTAGAGTTCAGTGGTCTCGTTTTAGTGACCATCCTCCAGATCTTTTCCACAGAAATTTATTCTAGCATGATTCCCGGTAATGTAAGTTATTACCGGTAACGTAAGTTAAAGGGTCTTAGGGAGCCTGATTTTGAGTTTTTGCAGTAAATCACATTTTCGTCAGCTGTTTTGCGTCAGCAGCGATCTCTTGATGTGAGTGATCTTTTTCTGCCAAAAATCTCTCGGCTTTCTGACTTCGGCAGCTGAGCCGATGATCGGCAGACCCAAAGCTCATAATTCTGCTTACCATCGAGTCCGATTCTACCGCTTCCTCACTCTGGTTCATTGATTCTTGAAGTTGTAAGCCAATTGACTTCTCCCTGTTCCCCTGTGGTAAGCATGGTCTCTAAGTATATATTTTTCTCCAACAAAAAGTCAATCTTGTTTTCGGCAAATTTTAGCATTAATTTTGCTTGTTACTTCAAGACGTGTTCAACCTGAATCAATTCCACCTCGGGCATCTCGGGTGAATTGTAAGTAGCATTTGCTTCTTATTACATCTGAACACCAGAATAATTGCCAATGTCTCCTGCTTCAATCATTATTCAACAGCAACCTCCAAGACTCTCTTCCCCACCGCCTTTGTCTGTACTGTGATCTATCTGCGCTGCTGTACACTGCACTCCCTCCCCACTCCACCTCTATGTCCATTCGCCTCAACGGCAATGTACCATGGGGGCCGGGGCGAGGGACTCGAGCCGAGCGAAGCTCGGGCGAAGTGTCCCGAGCCTGCCCTCAATATTGTCAATTTGTACCAAGGATGTTTTATTTATTTATGTCGTGATAAGTTGCTGAAAACTACTCCCACAATAGTGGGCTTTGTTGTGTTCGCAGGCCGACGGTACTCATTTATATCGTTACCGGCCCGGGGCTCTGCCGCTTGTCGGCCTTACGGCTTTATTGCTTCAGTCTACTTTGAATTTCAAACAGATCACGGATAGTAGATATCTCTACTCTCAACCGAGCGACGTTCTACCCGCTAACTCGAATGACCAGAATTCCGCGGAGCGTGGGTCGACATCGGTCGACAATGGCCGATCAGTCCGTCATTCAGCCGATGTCAACCCCCATCTTCTCCTCAACCATCGACGCCGACGGCAACTCCGTACCACTAGGAATCCGAGCCCCGGGATCTACCACAGCCTCGGCCTTGAACACCTTCCCCTTCATGCCTATGAGTGACGTCCACTGAGCAACGGTGGACGTCTCGTGGCCTGCATACCCACACCTTCACCCTGTGCAGCGCAGGCATATTCGCCGCAAGGAGCGCGACGAGCGCGAAAAGTATCTTCCTATTCAAAACAAATTGACAATAGAGTTGACCCATAACAACCCCTCCAACGATTCTGGCTAATATAATCAACATCACCCTCGTCGGAACGCCTAAATTTGGGAATCTCTGGTGGGGCATCTCGACGGCCCTGGGTGACTTGAAAATCGTTGAAGTATCATTCAGAGCTCAAAGGATAGTCATACATATCCGAGTCCCCATATCCAGGTGATCAAAGTGATGTTTGTGTTCGGAACGCCGCCGCTTAAAGTTATGGACCGCCCACGCACCGCCTCATAAAACTCCGTCTACGTGAGGAGCCCACAGGGAGCCCGTAATCCCGCCATTTTCCCAGCCAGAGCAAGCGAAATCTGCACCAAGTACCAAGAGTGGTCAACCACTAGAATAGAGAACATGCGGTGGAGCCACCCGGCACCACCAGATGGCTCATCCGGCATGCGGTGCCGGGTGGCTACGTCATTGGGTGGCTGTTCGAGCGACAAAGGGAGAACTTATTGTTGAACACCATGTCTACGCCCTTACACATGTGAGCACAGATGCAGGGCCGGAAAATACCACTACACATGCTATCATTCAATATTTTCGTCCCATTCATCACGGATAGCTTTTAGCAATGCAGTAAAGTGAAGTCTAGACTCCAGAATGGCGGATTGCCTAGGTGGAGAAAGTGGTAGTACTCAATAGAGTATTTCCTGCCCAATACACTCCATAACGAGCAGCCACCAACTTATGTTAGCCACCCGGCCCCGCATGCCGGATGAGCCATCTGGTGGCGCCGGGTGGCTCCACCGCATGTTCTCTATTCTCAGTCCCCAGACGTCCTGTCCCCCTCCGTACAAGACCTCGTCGCCGCTCGCGATTTGCTCCTATCCCTCTGCCCTCTCGAGCTCGTATACATCATCCTTGACCTTGCCAGGTACTGGGCTCCAGTCACCTCCGCATGCACGCAATCGCGGGACGTCTGCGCATCCGATTTCTGGGCCAAGAAAGCAACCCTGTGTTACGTCGTTACTGCCCCGATTCTCGGGCAGCAGCACGAGACCGACCTGGAAGACATTCGGCTGAAGGTGATGCGCGTGAAATTTATTACACTCAGCTGCGATCCCGGAAAGTGCAGTGACGAGTTTCGCGGTACGGCGTTCATTAACCCTTGGAGATTTAGCAGCGATTTGAATCGTCCATTGCTCAGGCACGTACAGCTACTCCTGGTTCGAGGCCGCAATCCTGCGACCCAGTCAGATGCCCGCCGTCGCCTTCGCCCCGTATGAATGGCGGTCTTGGTTGACCCGTGTCAAGTCCCAATGCGTGCTATCTTCGACACCTCGCAATCGTTGTGCAGGAATAGTTGGCTTCACAGATTCCGAGGTGAACTAAGGCGGTCTTAGGACGAGGCAATGAAAGGAAAGGGGATAGAAAGACCCCCACCAAAATTGGACGCAGGGCTGAGCCTTATACCGCTTTCGAATGAATTGAAAACAAGCCCCGACACAGTAAATTAAAAGAGCGTACGCATAGTCGACCATGGGCCTCGAGCCACAGATATAAGGGGTATCCACCGGGCGCGCCGCGATGGTGCGAGCTGACAGAAAGCGCTGCTCGATGTTTTGCGCTAAGGTAAGGCAGCCTAATACAGCAGAGGCCCGCGCACTCGGATGGGAGTGGAAGGCAGAAATAAATCACTGAAACGAGCTCACGCACCTTACAAAGCCCAATGCCTATCGCTAACGCAACAGATATCTACAGATGTACGATGTATCGTGCGTGGTGCGTACAAGGGACGTGTTCTCTGGCGCGAGGCGCTCGATAAATGAGGACGTCGACGACGGGCACTTGCTTACACATACTGCAATCACGAACGGCGCAGATGGCGGGACGCGCGCACGGAAGACGTTGCTGAGTCACCATGGGCAGGCCCGCGTCGGCGGCGAAGACGGGCCAGCTTTGGTACGAAGGAGGGCACGAGTAGAGCGGCGAGGATGGCTAGTCTCTCTAAGACAGACGCTCAGTCTCGTGCCTCGTAGAGTCGAAATGTTTACGGGGGCTCCGTTCTGAGCATGACCTTTGCAATCCGGGGCAGGGAGGTACCAGATCTAGATCAGGGCTACTTCATGAATGGCTGCTTGCCGTACGTCGAACGTTCTCGATCAATCGCGGTCAGGTGACCTTCGTCACGGCTCCAGCGTCCGCGTTGATCGTCTCGTCGGTTCTTTCTCTTTCCCCCTGCTCATTTTGCCTCGCCGCCCGCCGCGCATTTTCCTATGCATCCGAATCTTCTGTACAATTTTAAACTAGGAAGCGCAACAGTGCAATTGTTTGAGACACATCTCGCTTTGCGGCTTCAATAAGCATGTGGTGCCCTTTTCTCCATGCGCCTAATATCCGCTTGCCCAAACGGCACTCGGGACAAGCCACTTCGACGGCAATCTCGGTGTTTTCCCAGACAAGGAAAACGAGGTGTTGGGGCACGCATATCAATCTACAGTTGGCATGAAATCGCGGGGCAGAATCGGAGTACGAGACTCGGAGATTCGCGTCGAACATAGGGACGAGTCTTGGGCTATTATAGTTTTGCAAGCCATGGAATGGGGTAGCCGCGCTACACGTTCGATCCGCTCAAACATGGAGCCGTTGTACAGCGCTGGAATGGTTCCTTTGTGAAGGAGCTGGTAGTGAGATAATGGCGCGGAATTATGGCACACCCAACTTTATCACGGGTCCTTCAATTTTTTTAAACAAACGCGCGTCACGAACAGAAACTGAATATTTACCGGGTTACTCGATAAAATTCGGCAAATCCGAGCTGCAATTGGAAAGTCAAAGTACGGATTGCCCAGAATAAAACTGGTTCTCGTAGCTTCATCAGCAAATATTTCATGAATGACCGCTATGGCGATCTGACGCCGTCTGCTGGCATGGGTGCCGACATTTCGGTTCAAATCAGGGTAACAACACTTGTTTTCAGCCGCAGTTGATTAATTTGATTTTGAGTCTTGTCGTTAAGAACTACAATAGCTGACAGAGATGTTCACAAGTTTCTCGCAAGGTGCCTCTCAGTCTTGAGGCGATTGGCTGCGATTGGTCAACGATTGGTACAACACTCCCATCAGATCTAGCCCTCTTTGGGCGACCTCCGCCGCTGTTCGGCTTCCGGTGCCTACGTTCGGGTGGGGGCGCAGCGGGCCCAGCCGCCGGCCATCCTACCATAGAAAGCAAGTAATGGTTCTGAAGCGACTGTGCGCGGTTTTGAAGCCCTGGACCTAAAATATGAGCAAACCAGTCAAAAAAAAACATATCATCATGGAGACTGGAGTCGAGGTCAGAATATTAAATGAAGCTCAGATATAAAGGCACGACGTCGAGAATATGAAGAGGCAAACATCATAGTTACCAAGTGGCAAGGTGACACTTTATGGCGGGGTCGGCAGTCTCTTGCACAAATGTTCCATTTTTCAATGCAAAACCCGAGGGTGCATAGAGGACTCCGTGGAAAACCAAGGAAGATTTCTTCGCTGGACATAGGCCTAGTTGTTCAACTGCAAATATGCTCACCTTAACATACGCACCACAAAAAAATCCAATACGCACTTGGTTCCTCTCATTACCCTCTTTATAAATTTACACGTCTGTCCGTCTGTCCGAAGCCTTTTCAAACTCCGCAAACTCCGCTCCACGGATTCTCTTGCCGATACGCATTTCTTGATTGTTCTTCATTATTTATTGTTATCTGACTGGCAAGAACAATTCCGCCACTATTCATTTTGAGATTCCTCCCATTCATTTTCTGCTGCTCGGGGTGCAATTTTCAGACAAGCCGGCTGGATTCGGAACAGCTTCGGCACTCACCCGCACAATCTCCTCACTCATGTCACGAGATGATACGAGTTCGCCGCAGCAGAGGGTATTTCAATCGAGCTTTTGTTATTATGCTGTTCACGTCTCCGAGAATCCAATAATTATTCTTAGTTCGCGTCCTTTCTACCGGCGCCGTTGACCGAGTGCCACCTTTACGCGCATCCTCTCGTTCGAACCCCCACTCCACTCAGACGGACGCCACACAAAAACTATTCCATCTAAAAATATTTTCACTTTTCTAACCCACTGGGGCTTGTTTGAATGAATCATCGCCGCGCACAGCCTCGCGGTGACCATTCAGGGTCGATCTTCCGAGGTTTCCTTGGCACCATGTCCTCACAGCTGGACACCCACTCGCCTCCACGCCACAGCTCCCTTGGCAAATTCATATGAAATCTTCTCCCAGCTCATAACTCAGCACGCTCGTCTGTTGATCGGAGGCGGCTTTTGCCGGCAACCCTTACAGGTGTACCATGCAATTGCATTCTCAGAACGGAAATCACCTCAATTATTACGTTCTCGCTGTCTCGAGTCCAGGCTAATAAATGACGAGTTCCGGAATTCCGGCTCACCCTTTGTCGCCCCCATCCTGCACGACTCGCTGAGTATGGTTATTGCGCCATCTGGTAATCACAGCAGTCCTCTCGCCGATCCCGAGTCGCCTCTTTCGTCTCTGCCCTCTGAGCTGGCGGCGGAGCTCAAGATTATTCGATGCATCTGGATTGGCACAACCGCAGTGCGATCTGTTTCCCTTCAGCTTCTTTCAACCACGCTTTAAATTTCATTTCATTTCCCGTGCAGGTATTCCTCTGGGACATATTGGACAATCTCCGGGCAGATTTTTTGCTGCTATTCCGATCGAGAATCCGGTGGGCTGGGGTCACATACTTCGTTGCCAGGCAAGTGGGAAACCCTTTGACACACACACGACTCATGTGTTGCTCAGGTACTTTCTCCTTGTGTTCCTGGTCGGATGGACAACGTTCCTTAGTGCGTTATAGTAGTCTGCGCATACGAATTTCATACAAAATGATCTCACATGCAGCATTTCCTATTGGAGCGTGTCGAGAGTTCGAGCGGGTCCTCATTATCCTCTATCCCATCGTCGTCCCGGCAACATCCTTACTCTTCTTCTACCGCGTCCGGGCAATATACGCCGGGTCCGCCGGGTTCCGGGCCGTGACCGTTCTCTTCAGCCTCGCTTGGCTGGCAGAACTCGTCGCGGCCATCGGCGTCGTATTCGCCACTGGAGCCACCAACATTGGGCTCACGCGCTACTGCGTCCTCTCGCAGCTGGCGTCTTATTCCGCCGCGTCGTGTATAACGCAGTCCATATTCGACACGGGGGTTTTCGTTGCGATATCTTACCGGCTCGCGAGTAATGCATACGTCGCTCACGGCTGGCGAGACAGGTTCCGCGTGTTCTTCCGCGGAGCGTACCTGCCCTATTTCTCCAGGGCCATGCTTGTTGATGGTCAAATGTATTACATGTAAGCGTACACCCACAACTACGTCGATGAACATTGTGAAATATTTCGCTGGCAGGATTACCGTCGTGACCAATATTACAGCGACCGTGATGATCTATGCGCCTGGGATCAGCCCGACGTATCGCAGCCTCGCTTCACCTCCGAACCTTATGCTGTGTACGCTCATGGCTTGCCGGGTCTTTCGAAATACAAGACTCGTACTTTCGCGGAACAATTTCCCTTCCTCCAACGTCGGCGCTGCAAGTGGCAATGACAACATCCGATCGTTACACTTCGCACACTCCGCGCAGCAAAGGACGGATGATGATTTTGTAATGACGGATGCGGTTAAAGCCTTCGAACTGAGAGGAGAGGACGGTCGCAAGTCTGGAAGGGAGCAGAAGGGATGGGAGTTGACGAATTTGACAACCGAAGCTGGTCCTGAAAATGGTCTCGAACGTGCACTCGTCTAGCAAGCGTAGACGGTTCTTTCTAGTTCCATTATTTTACATGCATTATAATAGGTGAATGTATTGAAAAAGGAATTTGGCTCCCTTTCCATTAAACTGCTCGAAAAACAAGTGAGTGATGCTCGATCGGAGGACCATGGACGCGGCGGAGAACTACAGAGGGTTTGTTCGGCACACATAGAGAGCGCATATGTTCCCGCGATTCCGGGCAATCCAAACAATAATTAAACATTGTCAGTAATCCCTGTCCGGCAGAACATCGGCCCCAGCGCGTCCGTAGGGACTGCGGCAGATGTGCATCGGCGGGGGAAGAGAGATAGGTAGGTAGGGAAAGAGGCGAGGAACAGACAAACCGAAGCCATGTACTTACTACGACCCCCTCGCTGCCTAAGCGACACGACGATGTCAATGGGACGAGGATAAGAGTGAGGTGACCAGCACGCGGCTTACGATAGATAGGGTGAGCGTCAGGGAGTCCCGGGTTGTGTGTTTGTTCAAGGGAAGCGATCTACAGACGATGAATGGTGGGCTGAGAAAAACGGGAAAATGCGGACGATGGAGGGGTTAGAAAGAAATGGGATGCAAGTACCTAAAAGAGAGAAAGAAAGACATACTTATGATGAAGGGGGGGGAGCAGGGAGGAAGGTATGAAAAGTTCAATTAATTAAGAGGGGGCGGATAAATATATAGCGATGCGCCGCTCTGGCCACCTGGTTCACATACGCGACGAGAGGAAAGAGATGGAGGATGGATGCGGGGACGGGCTCGTGGGCAGTGGGTGGCGGGTCTGCGAGGCAGACAGGATATTTATATTTATATTTATTTTGGAAAGGACGAACAGTACCAGTACACCGAAAAATAAATCGGGACAAAGGCGCCGCCGAAAGTACAGTAGGAGGAAAGAACAAAAAGAAAAAAGGCAGCGGGAGCAAAGAGTAAATCAATACAAATTACCCAATGGCTGGCATTTGCCTGTTCCTCTTTCGAAAGAATTGTGCCGCTTTCGAAAGAATTAAGACCACGCCGCGACACAGTAGATTAAAACAGCGGACTGCGATGGGGCGAGCGCTTACAGAAGCGCGCTGCTCGATGCTTTTCGCTGTGACAAGGCAGAATACAGCAGAGGCCAGTAGGGGTCTGTACGAACAAATAGGAAGCCCGTGCTCTCAGATGGAAGCGGAAGCAAGATATAAAGCAATGGAAAGAACTAACGCACCTTATGCCCATTGCTAACCCAACAGAACATCCACAGATGCACGCTGTACCGTGCTTAATAAACGCGTCCTCTGACGTGAGGCACTCGGTAAGTGAGGGAGTAGACAACGGGTACTTGCCTAGATATATTGAAATAATCACCAAAAGAAAGGAAGATGTAATGAATCCACTTACCAATGCGTCTTGGTCCAAGGCTGTGGCTATCGCGAACAACGCAGAAGGACGGGGGAACAGTTAGCGCCGACGACGTCGATGGTGGGACACGCGGAGGAAAGACGTCGCTGGAGAGCCATGAGCGGTCTGAGAGCGGCGTTGTCCGTAGTGGCTAAAGTCAAAGAACGAGATGGGACTGTGATTGTCGCGGCGGCGACGGACTGCGCTGGCCCCCATCGGCGAAGGCGAGGCGGGAGTAGGACGTCGAGGATAGCAGTGTCGACATGTTTACGGGGGCTCCGTGCTGCCGTTGGGAAGCCGAAGCAGACCAGGACGAGAGGTTGTCGTTGATGCCGGCCGGCGCGGGGCATCAGGCATCAAGCGCCATGCACGCGCAGACAAACGCGTCGCGTAGTCGACGGCGGCACGTTTGCAGGGCGGGTGGAGGTGGGCGGAGGCCCAAGAGGGTTATATGGGATTGGTGGCAATGTCCGCGGTGGAAATCCTTTACAACCAAAGTCGCGAATGGCCTTCGGGCCATTCCAGACTGGTAATCAATCTGTTTATGAAACAAATTGTAGCATGAAACGCTTGTGTATGATTCATGGACATCATTTAGCACTTTAGAGCAGCTCTTGGCTTCAAGCTAACTCACTCTCGTTATTTCTGTTGGCCTCGGGGTAGCTGAATCTCCTTTTATCGGCAAGCTCGGAGCGTTCCGGGTCGCGTCGACGGCATGTTCAAGATTTTTTTGATGCTGGGGGCGTCGCCTATAATTTTTTGCGTGGGATAGCACATAAGCTTGTATCGGTATGAATCCTTACTGTATTCGCAGGGGATATGAAACAAAATACAAGCTGGGTATAATACCTCCATTGTGCAAGAGACCGGCACGAACGTGACGGACCATGGTCGAGATCGAATACATGCTGTACGAGCATGACAGCGGGGGCGATGTCTGTTACCGAAAGTACGTTCTGTTTTCCTGCAACACGCACAAAACATTGCGCTGGCTAAGATCCCAGTCACGGTAGTATGTCGCCGTCCATTCTCC
This sequence comes from Mycena capillaripes, assembly GCA_029204075.1. NCBI lineage: Eukaryota > Fungi > Basidiomycota > Agaricomycetes > Agaricales > Mycenaceae > Mycena > Mycena capillaripes. Next base: position 3,911,644 of record JARHKZ010000003.1, on the reverse strand, counting down.
GTTAATATACGACTGTGGCGGTAATACACTTCCTCCGACGGGTTCCTGAGTCTGAAGGGACCGGGTTTAAAATGAACGGCGATACCGTAAGTAGGAGAAATGCCAAGTCTCTTGTTAATGAAAGTGTCAAGGGTATAAATTGTGAGGGCGTAGAGACTCGACGACAGTTGGACATTTCACCCACCGAACTATCTAAACATGCAAGCAAAATTCGCATTTCTTTCCGTTGTCCTCTCTGCGCTTTTCGTCTCTCAACTAGTTGTCGCTGTCCCCGGGATGGTCGATTGCTCTACGGTCCGCTGTGCTTCAGTAAAATGGTAAGTCCAGTATATGCTTTCAGAGCGTGAAGTTAATTCGTCTTTTCTGTCCGGACAGTCCCCTCGGCCAGACCGCACAAATTAAGCCTGGCACTTGCTGCCCGACCTGCGTCCCCTGCGGCAAAGTGCACTGTCCCCTGATAGCTTGGTTGGTCTTAGAGCTTGTTCCAACGGTATCGCAGGCGCTAACCTTGTTTATAGTACTGCTGGTACGGTTACGCTACCTGGCAACTGCTGCCCGACTTGCGCTCCAGATTGTTCCGCTGTTCAGTGTCTCGCCTGGTAAGCATCTGCTTATGACAATGGGTGGAAAATGTAAATCACGCTCTTCAATAGCCCTAAAAACACCGTCGCAGTGGTCGCGCCGGGCCAATGCTGCCCCACTTGCAAGCCGAAGCCGAATTGTAAAGATGTCCTATGTCCTCAGTGGTGAGTGTAAAACGATCAGATACTGGGACGACTGACAGATTGGAGTATGTGCAGTGTCGGTACGATCGAACCTGGCAATTGCTGCCCAACTTGCGGATTGGGAACGTCAGTTTAATGTTCTGGCATTGAAATGGTGAATCAATGAGTATATAATACTCGCTATCAAAAAAAGTGACCGGAAATCGGGTTTTTACGGCATCAATTTGTAGAAGATTTTTGTTCCAGCTCAATGTGTGTGTTCTTTGCGCTATATGGCCGCCCTGAAACCGAAAGTCGGCTTCGGAATCGGTGGGTATGTGCTCGGTAAATGGGTTATATTTATCGCACGTGATGTTGTGTCAGATGGCCCAAAATGTTCCAACATACAGTCACTTACAGGTATAAACTTGATGGAAAGTCTCGAGGGCAAATCTTGGGGATGCCCTACACGTTCTAAAACCTACATATAAGGTTGGGAAGCTGATAGATAAACCAAAACGGGTGAAACATTCAGCAAGTCAAGTCAACAAAATCTTCGCACAAAGCATCATCGTATTTAGCCTAAGAACTTGTGCATGAGCGCTTTATTATTGAATGAGAATCCATGAGGGCACTTCGACGGTTTATTCCACCCATCCAGGATACAACTTTGGAGGAATTAGGTTCATAATGGGGGTTTACCTGAGATTTTGTATTGATGTTGCAGAACGGCTTGCTGACTTGTTCCTTCAGAATATTCAAGATTTCAGCGGGAAAAAATTCAGTAAATATGCTTCAGAACTCACTCCATAGTTCATCCACTGTCAATTGGGTCTCAGGTTGTCTATTTGAGGCCAATCTTTCTTGTGGACCACAAAATGACATAAGTGCCATCAGGATCACTGATCTCTCGGTGGCTCTAGCCAGTGCCAATGAACCCAGACTTCCGAAACAAGTTGGGTTATCTTAGGTGGCCAAGCTCGGTGCATGTGATCTATGACAATAACTGCATTTCTCGTTACTTTTTGTGGTAGCGAATAATAGTTGCTCAAGCTGGAACAACTTGATGAGCTTGACCGGCCTGACCGAGGTTGACCAAGCCTAATCAGGGAAAGGGGTTCTGAAAATTTTCTTCAACTTCCTTTGCACCGATTCTAATGACAGTAACCTTCTGAACCTTAATTCCTTGTCCTTCTTACCAAATCTGACGAATTGCAACCAATGGTGTTTGAACCATCGCACAGCGTAACAACGACCGCGCTATAACCACTACACTATACTAACCATTGCACGCACAGACAAAGTGTTTTATACATACCTTCGTTTTTGGACCTGATCAGGCCTGACCACTGCTGACCACTGTCACCTCAATCCTTTAAGACACATGCACCAAGGTGAAAATACTCTATAAAGTGCGGGAGGAATCACAAGAGAGCTTGAAAACTTCATAGTATTTCGTATGGTTAACATTCATTTCCACAACTCATTGTCTTTGTTACCCTCTTTATAAAATTACAGCTGTTTGCAGTACAACAGGCGCGGACCGAAATTTCTACCGTTCTGGGCTTTTTTTGATCGTATTCCTTAGAACACTCGCCCTGCCCTCAGTTCTGGTTCGTTTGCCTTGAGAGGTGATTCATTTGATTGGCATTCAAAATATGCAAGGGATGGCATCCTCATATTTTTTATCTGGTCTCAAAGACTGCTGTTTGAGCGAGGGACTGAGTTTTATCCTATGTTTTCTGATAATCTTTCACTAGGACAGCTGCCCTGTACTCAATTCTTTGCCTTTTTCTTTGGTCATAGACTTAATCTGTTGGCATTATGAGTGCGTAGCGGACTGCAACTTTTGATTTTGTTCTGACCTTTACAGCCCTTTGCGGAACTTAGGGCGCGGGCTGTTTTTTTTTTTGGGGGGTCCGTTTTCAACAATATGCTCGGTGTGAGCTCAAATCTCAGCCGATTTTCTTGAAAATATAACCAATCGATTCGCATGGCGATTCCGGAGGGCATATCGGGCCGGTATATTTGATGGCATCATTTCAGTTACTATATATGGAAATTTCGGTGTTTTTATACATCACCGCTGTAGCGCTGTAGATATGGCCCCGGGAAGCTTAAGTTTTTGTTTTGAAACACTCATGACCATTCCCGAGGGCATATCGAAGCCAGAATTTGTTTTTAATCCCTCCAGTAAATCAAAAGGGGTATTTAAATTCATCATATAATTGAAGTGCATTGTTTATGCTATGCGGTGATCACAAACAAATTCTGGCTTCGAGATGCCCTCGGGAATGGTCATTAGTGTTTCAAAACAAAAATTTAAGTTTCCCGGGGCCAACCCTACAGCGCTACAGCGGTGATGTATAAAAACACCGAAATTTCCATATATAGTAACTGAAATGATGCCATCAAATATACCGGCCCGATATGCCCTCCAGAATCGCCATGCGAATCGATTGGTTATATTTTCAAGAAAATTGGGTGAGATTTGAGCTCACACCGAGCATATTGTTGAAAACGGACCCAAAAAAAAAAAACAGCCCGCGCCCTAAGTTCCGCAAAGGGCTGTAAATGCGGCTTCTTGGCACAGAAAATGGATGGCAGGTCATCAATTTCGATCGACGGTCAATAGAACAGCTGCTGCGGGCTCGAATCCCCACCATTTCGTCTGTTACTGGGCTCATTCAATTTACGCTTTCTATCCGCAGGGGATAGCCTCCTCAGAACTGGTAATTACACATTTAATATAATTTCTCTTTTTCCACCCTTTCCAGGTGAAAACACATGGTGAATGTGCAACAGGAGGTATTATGCCAATATAAGCACATGTGTAGTATCTAAACAGCCTAAGGAGTGATTTGTGAAGAAATATTGGCTTGTGGGCATCTCCAAAGTTCCTTGTCACTGTTCTGTATAAAAACCCATTTACAAATGAAGTCCTGTATTATGAATGCCCTGTGAGGGCACGTTGAGCAATCTAAGCATACCGTCCCCTGCGCATTCCTTGGGTGAGGAGGATGAGCCTATAAACAGAGCGATTGGACAAGATTGGGGCACACATGAGCTGTTCTTCGAATCGATTATCACCTGTTGTTTTGAAGACTGCTGTGTGAGCGAGGGATTACAGCACTTTGCGGTACATAAGGCGTAATGTGGGCCTGCAGGGGGATGTCTGAGTGCACAATATTGATGATACATCATCATTTTTGGTGAGCAGGCGATAGACCGCAACTAGGACGGTTGCGGCGGCCTCAATTCTGGTTCGTTTGACCTGTCCATAGGCTCATACGCTGCGAATTTTGAATACGCAGAGGATGGTATCCTCAGAATTTTTCATACGGGGTTTACCATTGTTATAGAAGCGCCCTAGCGGCTTTTGTTGATCCCCGGGACTAGGACAGTGGCGGCGGCTTCAATATTTACCCGTTTGTCTTTTCCATAGGCTCAAACGATGCGCATTTGGAATACGCAGGGGATGGCATCCGCAGATTTTTCATCTTGCGCTAAAAACTGCCGCTTGAGGGCTCAAATCAAGATTTTGTCCTCTTTTTAGGTAATTTTTCACAAGAACACCTGTTCTGCTCTCAATTTTTCATCGTTTGGCTCGCCTATAGGCTCGATTTGTGCGCATCATAAAAGCGCGGGGGACCACCTCCTTTGAACGGTGTATATTTGAGATCACAGCGGCCGTTCTACTGACTCCAAATCAAAACTGATGACTTACAATCAATGCTGTCTGCCCAGATGCCCTGCTCGGGGCCAGCATAGTATTCCGAGGAGGCTGTCCGCTGCGTCCTTTTTCCGCACACAAATCAAGCCTATAGGCGAGCCAAACGATGAAAAATTGAGAGCAGAACAGGTGTTCTAGTGAAAAATCACCTGAAAAGAGGACAAAATCTTGATTTGAGCCCTCAAGCAGCAGTTTTCAGCGCAAGATGAAGAATCTGCGGATGCCATCCCCTGCGTATTCCAAATGCGCATCGTTTGAGCCTATGGAAAAGACAAACGGGTAAAGATTGAAGCCGCCGCCACTGTCCTAGTCCCGGGGATCAACAAAAGCCGCTAGGGCGCTTCTATAACAATGGTAAACCCCGTATGAGAAATTCTGAGGATACCATCCTCTTGCGTATTCAAAATTCGCAGCGTATGAGCCTATGGACAGGTCAAACGAACCAGAATTGAGGCCGCCGCAACCGTCCTAGTTGCGGTCTATTGCCTGCTCATCAAAAATGATGATGTATCATCAATATTGTGCACTCAGACATCCCCCTGCAGGCCCACATTAAAATTCTCAGGAGACCATCCCCTGTGTATTTTAAGTGCGGAGAGAATGAGCCTATAATCAGGCAAAAAGGTGAGGATTCGAGCTCAGAACAAGTGTCCCATTAAAAAAGCAGCAGAGAAAACATGAAATTCTCGCTAGGACACTTCTATAATGATGTTAAACCCCGCATAAAAAATTCTGAGCACGCCATGCTCTGCGTATTTGAAATGCACAGCGGATGAGCCTATGGAAAAGGAAAACGGACGAGAATTGAGGCCGCCACGACTGTCCTAGTCGCGGGGATCAAAAAAAGCCCAAAGGAAAGAAAATCGGTCCGCGCCTTATGTACCGCAAAGTGCTGTAATCCCTCGCTCACACAGCAGTCTTTGAGACCAGATAAAAAATGTGCGGACGCCATCCTTTGCGCATTTTGAATGCAAATCGAATGAACTAACTCTCAAGGCAAACGGACCGGAACTGAGGGCAGGGCGAGTGTTCTAAGGAAAACGATCAAAAAAAGCCCAAAACGGTAGAAATTTCGGTCCGCGCCTGTTGTACTGCAAACGGCTGTAAGCCTGTCTGAAGCTTTTAAACTCCGCTTTTGGCCAATCAGCCCCGAATCCCTGGAATATCAGCATTTGACTTTACTCTACGGCGCTTATTCGAGACCTCAAAAACCCAAGTGGATGTGAGGCCGCAAAGCGGCCGAGCAGCCGCTTGTTTTACTTTACTTGCAATTGTTGCTGGGGCTTCCAACTAGCCTACTCAGTTCCTTGAAGCGCCCAAGTTTGCTTGCACACCAAATTATCGGAATCTTGTTAAATCTGGGTAAACCTGACCGGACTGGATGCGGCCCGATATACTATGAGTTGATACAGCGTGTTATGACGTGGGTGCAACTTGATTAAGCTTGATACCTGGGTCAAGCCTGATCAAGCAAATTGGGATTTTCCGAATCAATGCTACTATCCTGACACGTCCTTCGGACTGTAGGGCTACGCCACTGATATCCTTGAATGCTTTTAACGCCTAAATCGTTGCCAGTCGATGCTGGGGAAATGGTGGATGAAGTGCAGTAATACGAGCGTATGATTCCAGGCTCCCATAAGTGCAAATGAGTGGTATGGATAGACAGTTTACAGGGAATCCACACGTCAGTAAGGTAAGACTTCAGGAATAACTTGTGTATTGAACGTGAATTTCAACACCTGCCGCAGAGAATCATTGCAACTGGCAGCGTCGTGTAAATCGCGGTTCGGGCTCTCGTTCGAAATCTGCTACGCCGAGGCACTATGTTCCTCGAGACAGTATGTTCCTTGAGACGTTCTCTGTGATTGACTAAGCGATGGCGAACCAATGGAGGGCAGCATTTCATGAATAAAAATATGCACGCCGCGGATAGAACAGGGGTATTTGGTAGGAGAGGAACACGACGAGAAATATCAGCGGGTAAAGGAGGCACAAGAGAAGATGCGCAGACTCTGCCCCGACAGTAATAATGGGGTATTTCTTGCAGATTGTAGGTGCGCGAGGTGTAGTCAAGTCCCAATGCGTGCTATCTTCGATGGCTCACAGTCATTCTGCAGGAATAATTATATTGACGGATTCCGAGGTGGCTACGACGCGTCCTCTGGCGCGAGGCGCTCGATAAACGAGGACGTCGACGACGGGCGCTTGCCTACACACACTGCAATCGTTATCAAGAGAAAAAAAGATGGGATTAAGCCTGGCTTCAAACTCACCAATGTGTCAGGGTCCAAGGGCATAGCTATCGCGAACGACGCGAATCGCGAACAGAGACAATGTTTCCGACGCTCTCTCCCGTGGGGACATCCCCGCTTTCTTCCAGGGTTTCCCTTAGTCACGGCTGGCGGGACGCGTGCACAAAATACGTTGCTGAAGAGCCGGTCACCATGGACAGCTTGATAGCCTCCGGGTTGTCCGTGGTGGCCAGAGCCAAAGAGTGAGGTAGGACTGTGATTGTCGCGGCGGCGACGGACAGCGCTGACCCGCGTCGGCAGAGAAGGCGGGCCAGCTTGGGAGCGCAGGAGGGCACGAGTAGAGCCGCGAGGATGGTAGCCTCAGTAGTCTCTCTAAGACAGACGCTATAGAAACGATCTGACTCAGTCTCGTGCCTCGTAGTCGAAATGTTTACGGGGGCTCCGTTCTGAGCATGACGCTTGGAAGCCGGGGCAGGGAGGTACTAGATCTATATCAGGGTTGTTTCGACGATCTGCGTCGATGAATGGCTGCTTCTCGTCGGAGCGGCTGAGAGGGCGTCAAGAACCTCGATTCATCGCGGTCAAGTGACCTTCGTCACGGCTCCAGCGCCTCGCGTTCATCGTCTCGTCGTTTCTTTCTATTTCCCCAGCCCATTTTTCCTCGCCGCCCTCCGAGCATCTTCCTATTCATCCCAATCTTCTGTACTTTGAACGATAGTGAATATATGTCCCAGGTCTTCGTATGGGCGATATAGTGTTTAAAAAATTACCTCCCCATTGCAGAGTTTTTGATGACGGCTTGCATGTTTCATGGGAACATGGGTGACTACTCTCCGTACTGGTTGACATGTTCAAACGCGCTCGCCCGTCGCGGGCACGGAAAGGAGGGCAGAACCGTCCAGTCTCCGTTCCGTCATGGAGCGTAGGAAAATCTCTACGGCATGGGATGGGTGACGGGACGGCCATCACGGACGACGCGAAGGTGCCGGCGCATTTTCAGCAGTTTAACCCGGTTTTTTTGTTGGCAGAAAATATCCGGTATTTCTATCCTGTTGTATTTTTCAATAAGCTGTTCATATCAGTTCAATTACATCTGCACAAGCACTAGTGAGCATTCCCCATATTTCATTCCGAGTGCAAAACACTTTCGTCGGAGTTCTGACTCGCTTCCGCTGCCAAGGGAATCACTACATTTTGGCACTTCCGCAATTTCCGCCGCAGGTGTCAAACCCAATTTGGCAATTTTGATGGCGGCAGGATCAGGAGGTGTGATCGCGGCATCTCTCGGCACAAACACTGCACAAATTCAAGTCGACCCGCAACTCAAAGTCTCCTCAAGCATAGGAAGGGTATAAAAAAATTGATTAGATACTGCTCCTCCGACCCCCTCCTGCGGCCTGACGGCATATAAAGATAATTTCTTCAGCGTGGAGCTCATCATATTTTTCTCGCGTGTATTTCGTTTTTTAAGCTTATTTTCATCTACGCGAGGTTATCTAGCGCGGGGGAGATCTCCGCGAAGCCCATTTTAGGCTCGCCGTTGGGCCAACGACGTGGCGCTGCCGCTTGCCGAAGGGCCGAGAAAAAAATTAAGTCCCCCAAAAAGCACTGCACGCGGATTCGAACCCACTCCGTGGCCATCTGGGAACGCATAGCAACCGTTCTACCAAACTGACAATGGCAACCGCACAACTGAAGATGCCTAGATGGCGCGCGCCTTGTTTAAGCCACACATAAAGGAGCGGAGCTTGAATGCGCCGAAATTTGCCGCCATCAAAATTACCCGATTTAGGTTTGACACCTGCGGCGGAATTTGAAGAGTGCATTTTGGCCCCTCGGCCGACTTGATCGAGGTCGGCTGAAGTTGGCCGAGGTTGGCCGAGGGGCTCGACCAAGCCGGTCGACGGCCGAGGGGCCATCAAAATGCAGTGAATGACGTTATCTCAAGAAAAAACTTGTTCAACAGGATACCTGGAAAATATCTACGGAACAATTCGATTGGGTGGTAATCATTGCGAGCAAGGACGTTGTCGTGAGTGTTTCAAACCACTACAGACCATTGTGAAATGTTACCCAAAGAAAATGAAATATATCACTCACGGAAATGGTCTAACAAGCGCGCTTTGTGTGCTTTCCGTTGGTAGACCCATCACTCGTCGACGGCCGTGATTTCGACGACCCTCAACTTGGAAAATCATCCCGTTACGGTCCCCACAAATATTTTCTAGAGCCCTGGACGGAACGGTCGGCTACCCGTCGCACGGAACCCGTAGAACCGTTGCGACGGGTACGGCGCACAGCCCTATTTAGGAGCCGATGTACGGCGCCGGACTGGTTCCTTTGTGAAGGACTTGGCAGTGAGCTAATGGCGCGGAAATCATGGCACACTCAACTGTATCGCGGGTCCTTTAAGATTTTAAATAAACGCGCGTCACGGACAGAAAATGACTGCTGTGGCGATCTGACGCCGTCTGCTAGCATGGGTGCTGAGATTTCGATTTAAATGATTGCCGCGCGGTGACCTTTCTGGGCCGACTTTCCGAGCTTTCCTCTGGTTTCCTTCGCACCACCATGGCCTCACAGCTGGACCTTCAGTACCCCAGTCGTCTCCTGCGACGTTCAGGAGCGCTTTAGCTCCCACCTGGGTAAATTCACACATCTTCTCCCGATTCATAACTCGTTTGTTGATCGGGGACGGCTTCTGCCTGCGACCCTTACCGAAGTGTCAGTGTCAGGTGTCATGCAGTTTCAGTCTCAGAACGGAAATCGCTTCAATTATTATGTTCTCGCTGTCTCGAGTCCAGGCTAATAAATGACAAGCCCCGCGATGCCATCTCACCCTTGTCGACCCGCATCCTGCACGACTCGCTGAGTATGGTTATTGCGGCATCTCATAATCACAGCCCTCTCGCCGATCCCGAGTCGCCTCTTTCGTTTCTGCCTTCTGAGCTGGCGGCGGAGCTCAAGATTCTACGATTCATCTGGATTGGTACAACCGCAGTGCGATGTGTTTCCCTTCAGCTTCTTTCAACCACCTTTTAAAGTTTATTTCATTTCCCGTGCAGGTATTCTTCTGGGACATATTAGACAATTTCGGGGCAGACACTGTGCTGCTGTTCCGATCGAGAATCCGGTGGCCTGGATCACATACTTCGTTGCCAGGCAAGTGGGAAACCCTTTCACACACACACGACTCATGTGTTGCTCAGGTACTTTCTCCTTGTGTCCTGGTCGGATGGACAACGTTCCTTAGTGCGTGATGGTAGTCCGCGCATACGAATTTCATACAAAATGATCTCACATGCAGCATTCCCTGTTGGAGGGTGTCAAGAGCTCGATCGGGTCCTCATTATCCTCTATCCCATCGTCATCTCGTCGACATCCCTACTCTTTTTCTACCGCCTCCGGGCAATATACGCCGGGTCCGCCGGGTCCCGAACCGTGACCGTCCTCTTCAGCCTCGTATGGCTCGCAGAGCTCGTCGCGTGCATCGGCGTCATATTTGGCACTGAAGCCACCAACATTGGACCCACGCGCTACTGCCTCCTCTCGCAGCTTGCGCCTCATTCCGCTGCGGCGTGTATAACGCAGGCCATACTTGACACGGGGGTTTTCGTTGCGATATCTTATCGGCTCACGAGCAATGCATACGTCGATCACGGCTGGCGGGTCAAGTTCTGCGTGTTCTTCCGTGGGGATTACCTGCCCTATTTCTCCAGGGCCATGCTTGTTGATGGTCAGATGTATTACATGTAAGTGTACACCCACAACCACGTCGATGAACACTGCAAATATTTCGCTGGCAGGATTACCGTCGTGACCAATATTACAGCGTCCGTGATTATCTATGCGCCTGGGATTAGCCCGACGTATCGCAGCCTCGCTTCACTTCCAAACCTCATGCTGAGCACACTCATGGCCTGCCGAGTCTTTCGACATACAAAAATCGTATTTTCGCGGAACAATTTCCCTTCCTTCGACGACGTTGGCGCTGCAGTTGACAATGACAACACCCGATCGCTACACTTCGTGCACTCCGCGCCGCAAAGAACCGATGATGATTCGGTACTGACGGATGCGGTTAGAGCTTCCGAACTGAGAGCAGAGGACGGTCGCAAGTCTGGAAGGGGGCAGAATGGATGGGATTTCACGAATTTGACGATCGAAGCTGGTGTTGAAAATGGTCTCGAACGTGTACTTGTCTAGCGAGCATAGACGGTTCTTTCTAGTTCCACTAATTTAACATACATTATAATAGGTGAATGTATTGAAAAAGGAATTTCGTTTCCCTTTCCATTAAACTGCTCGAAAAGCAAGTGAGTGATGCTCGATCGGAGAACAAGCCCAAGATCGGCTCTCTTGGCGCACCGCTCACCTCAGCGGCGTAGCCTTTGAGAAGTCTCAAGCCAAACTCATCCCTTTGTATACTGTCTTTTTCGAATAAGTTGGTGTGCATCCGTCTGAAGGTCTTCTGGATGACAGAGAACCATACATTTTAACGGAATAAACACTATGTACGTTGAAAAAATTAAGGTGGATAACAACAAGGTAACAAAAGCAACATGTGTGCGGTGAGGACACAGTCGCTGCCTTCGATGTCATGGTCAGCGGCGACTCGTGCAGGAACGGAGGTATGCACGAGGTGCCCGCCATGCGCCGATACTCGAGCACAGTTCCGGGTAATAGAAAGAAAAGAAAAAATAAGCATAGTCAACAATCCTTACATCGGCCCCAGCGCGTCCGTAGGGCCTGAGGCAGATGTGCATCGGCAGGGGCAGAAGATAGATAGAGGCGGGGAACAGACAAACGGAAGGCATGTACTTCCCACGATCCCCCGCTGCCTAAGCGACGCGACGATGTCAATGAGATGAGGACGAGGGTGAGGCGACCAGCACGCGACTGGCGATAGACAGGGGCGAGCGCTAGGGAGCCTCGGGCTGGGTGTTTGTTCGAGAGAAGCGATCTACGGAGGACGATGAGTGAGGGGCTGAGAAAAACGGGAAAATGCAGAAGATGGAGAAAATTGTAAGTACCTAAAAGAAAGAAAGTAATACTTACGAGAAAGTGGGGGAGTAGGAAGGAAGGTATGGAAGGTTCAATTAATTAAGAAGGGGCGGATGGATATATAGTGATGCGCCGCTCGGGCCACCTGGCTCATAAACAGGACGAGAGGAAAGGGATGGAGGGATGCGGGGAAGGGTCCGAGGGCAATGAGTGGCGGGTCTGCGATGCAGACAATAATTTATTTTTTATTTTTATTACAGCTGTTTGCGGAACTTAGGGCGCAGCTCGGATTTTTTTTTTTCGATGAGATTTGCATCGGATGGCTCTCCTGAGCTCAATTCTCAATCGTTTTCCTTTAAAATATGCTCATGATGCTGGCATTGAAATTCCGGAGGGCATGGTCTCCTCAGATTTTCTGATGGCCAATCAAATTGCTTGATTGGGAAAATATCCGCGTTTTGGACAGGATGGCTGTAACATTAGCAATCATTGTTGAATCGGCCTAACCTTTTGATACGATGCACCCACAGGTGTACCAGAGGGCACCACATACCGGCATTTTTTATATGACTTGTATTTGGCTCGAGACTTTGAAAAGAGAATGCAGTGTTGTTGTAATATAGACTGCATATGATTTATGTGTCACATTAAGAATGCCGGTATGTGGTGCCCTCCAGTATACCTGTGAGTCCATCGTGTCAAAAAATTAGGTCAATTGAACAACATCTGCTAATGTTACAGCCATCCTGCTCAAAACACAGATATTTTACCAATCAAGCAATTTGATTGGCCATCAGAAAATCTGAGGAGACCATGCCCTCCGGAATTTCAATGCCAGCATAATGAGCATATTTTAAAGGAAAACGATTGAGAATTGAGCTCAGGAGAGCCATCCGACGCAAATCTCATTGAAAAAAAAAACCCCGAGCTGCGCCCTAAGTTCCGCAAACAGCTGTAAAAAGAACCAGTACCAGTACACCGAAAAGGAAATTGGAACAATGGCACCCCCGAAAGTACAGTAGGAGAAAAGAAAGAAGAAAAAAAGCAGTGAGAGAAAAGAGTAAATCAATACCCAATTACCCAATAGCCGGCATTTCCCTGTTACTCTCCGCACGACTACGTGTTGGCGGAAGATGCGCGACGTGACGTGGTGAGATGCCGGAAACCTGGGAAGACATCAACAAGTAGGTATGCAAGAATGTAGATTGTTACTTGCTTACTTGCTTAATCGCGAGAGCGGTGGCGCTGGAGTTAATTCTAAAAACTGGAAGAAAGCTTAGCGCACGGTAAAGAAAGCGCAGGATAAGAAAAGGGATATTCACCGACTGTTTGTCCTCAGAGATGAAGACGAGTACAAAGGCAGGGTAGCGGTGAGCTCCTCGCGCTCACCCGGCTGCACCCTTCAGCGACTTGTGCGCGCGAATAGTGCGAAGAGCGCAAGCGTTCACTGTTGTTGTGCGAAGTCTGATCAGCTGGAGATCAGATTAACAAGGCATCACTACTCCAATGCGCCGTCGTGGCGCTTCGTTCGCCTGTCGAAGAGCGGCGTTGGCCTCCTCCATTTCGAGGAGCGAAGGAGGGGAGGAGAGAGCGTGACCAGGAGGAAGAGAAGGTGGAGTAGGCCCAGTGCATACGGGGAGCGGCCGTCTAGATGCTGATGCAAGGAGTCGTGCGTGCGTGGTGCATTCACGCCGAATATTGCACGCGGCGGAAAGCCTGAACGAGCGAGCGAACATGAGGTGGCGAGGATGTCGTGCAACGAAAAAATGGACACGCGAACGTATTAGCAGCAGTACGGGAGGCAAAGAAAGGGAACGAAGGGAAAAAAGAAGAAGAGTAAAGTGAAGAACAAAAAGACGCAGAAGACACATCTTTTTTAGAAAAGCCCCGTAAACCCAACGACCTTCCATCAACAGCAATCGATATCTTGCCTGTTAGCCACAAGGTGAGTGTGGAAGACTGCATCTGAAAATTGGAACAGAGTTGGAATCAGATTGAAGAGGGAAAAAACCCACTTACCGCGCGGCAGGTCATGAGCACCGGAGACTAAGCAACATGGCAGAGCGAGTGGCTGCCAAGGGTGATGTGAGCGCTCTAAACGTTTCGCTGGAGGTGTTGCTGCGGTGGGGTCCGGATGCGCGGGTGATGGTGGTAAGAGCCAAAGAGGCAACTTAAACGTAGCATTTTGATTGACGCGCCGACGTTTTGGCGCCACCTGATAGCCGTGCCACAGATGCGAGGGCGGGACGAAGATGGAGCGGCTGGTCGCTGGTTGGGCGGCGGGGATTGCGAGGCCGCGGTGTTGGCATAGCTTGTCCGCAAGTGGCGCCGGCGGCGACGGTTAGGACTCGGGAGCGGGTTATGGGACTAGAGGGACAGCATAGGTCTCAAGGGGCGGAGCGTAGGCCGAGTTGAGGTGCTTCGGAAGCAGTATTCGGGGACGGTGCGGCGTCGACGTTAATAGGTTGCTCCGCCCAGAGCATGCCTTCGTCCCGGCGGAGCATGATGTTGGGGGAGGCGAGTGGCCCCGAGGCGGAAGTGACCCGGAACAAAGGCCGAGAAAAACCGTATGTCGGCGTTATCGGCTCTGGTCCGTCGCGGCGGTGCGGTGTAGGGTGGAGGGCGACGTTGCGTCGGGAGTGTGGGCGGAGTTGGGTGGAGCATGACATCGACGAGATTTGTCGGGAAGATTTGTATTTAGTTGTCTCAACAAAGATATATAGCGCTGCCACAAAACCGCCTTGGTTGAACCATTCAGGATGCGTCGTCGACGCATCCTTCCCCGGTGCAGACATCAACGTAGATAGTACCCATTGGAACAATGTGTAGGAAGGATGAATTTGAAGGTATTCATGATGAAATTCAGAATCTTAAAATTTCGGGATAAAAAACCTAGTTCATTGAAGTTGTACAGGAACCACACTCAAATTTTTTCAGGTTTTTCAAAGCCTGCCTACTCTTTCACCTTTCATGCTGTCAATGATCGGCCGGGTGGGCTGAAATTTCAAGAGGAGGGGTGTCTTGACGTAGGAATCACCCTTTGTCAAACCAAAACCGACGGCAAAACCCTTTTTTTTCGACATCGCCGACCAGAGTAAATGGTAATTTTTCGCGAGAGACTAAGAGAGACTCGGAATTTGGCTCGCTCTAATGCCAGAGGAAGGGTACCAGGAACAAGGGAGTGTCAAAATAGGGCTGCTCACTCGTTCGTAAATAATTCATAAATGATTGATGCAATTGAACACCGACTCAATCAGACATTCTCCCAGCGGACGACCCGGATGAGGCTGATTTTATATCGTGTTAAATATTGCGTAGACGGATCAGTGAATTGAATTGAAGCCGACGAGCTGAATCCGAAGGACGCATTAAACTCTTCGGTAATTTGATTCACAAAACTCTGTATGGGTGGGATGGATAGACATTCCTGTAATCTACACGTCAGTCAGTAGGACTTCAGGAATAACTTGTGAACTCAACACATGCCCCAGAGTGTAAATCGCGGTTCGGACCCTCGTTCGAAATCTGCTAGGCCGGGGTTGAGACACGTAGCCAAGTTCTGCGACAGAGGGCATCGCTGAGAAGCTGCATGGACGAAGTAGCAGAAGCCAATAATGGTACAAGGGCCCATTGCACATTAGAAGAAAACAAAAAAAAGGCTTGCATACAAACAGGTTGCGCGGGTCTTCTCGTTTTCAGCAGGCTTGATGTACGGGTGCAATGAGATATTTATGTCCTCGAGAGCTTGTCCGAAATGAGCAAAGTGAATTTAAACGCGGCCATGGATATATTTCCTCTGTGATTGGCTAAGCAATGGACTATGATGAAGACATGGAACTAGATGAGCCAATTGAGGGTAGTATTCCCTGGATAAAAATGTGCGCGCCGCGGATAGAAAATGCGTATTTGGGTTTGGGAGGAACACGACGAGAAATAATAGCGGGTAAAAAGAGGCACAGGAGAAGATGTGCAGACCCCGCCCCGGCAGTGAACGACAGTACAAATGGGGTATTTCGTACAGATTGTAGATTCACGAGACTCGCCTCTGTCAAGTCCGAATGCGTGCCATCTTCAACAGCTCGCAGTAGTTCTGCAGGATTAATTTTATCAGCAGATTCCGAAGTGGGCTAAGGCGGTGTTTACCGGATGTACTCAGTCGCATACGGTGCCAAGCGTGAGGACAGGACGAAGAGAGAATGAAGGAAAGGACGAGGAGGTCCCCTAAAACAAATCTAGATGCATAGGTGTGCTTTGTAACACTTTCAAAAGAATTGAGACCACGCCGCGACACAGCAGATCAAAACAGTGGACCATGGGACTCGAGTCATGAATATAAGCGGTATTCATCGCCCGTGCCGGGATGGGGCGAGCGCTTACAGAAATTCGCTGCTCGATGCTTTTCGCTGAGGCAAGGCAGAATACAGCAGAGACAGTAGGGGTCTGTACGACAGAAGAAGAAACCCATGCTCGATGTAATGAATCCACTCACCAATGCGTCTTGGTCCGCTGTGTCAGAGTCAAAGAACGAGGTGGGACTGTGATTTTCGCGACGGCGACGGACAGCGCTGGCCTGCGTCGGCGAAGGCGAGGCAGCGGGAGTAGGACCTCCATTGTGCCAGAGACCGGCACTGACCATGGGCGAGATCGAATACATCCTGTACGAACATGACAGCGGGGGCGATGCCTGTTCCCCTCCAACACGCACAAAACATTGCGGTGGTCAAGATCCCAGTCACGGTAGTATGTCGCTGTTCATTCTGCGTTAATATAGGTAATACACTTTCTCCGACCGGGTTCCTGAGTCTGAAGAGACAGGCTTTAAAATGAACAGCGATACCGTAAGTAGGAGAAATGCCAAGTCTCTTGTGAATGAAGGTGTCAGGGGTATAAATTGTGAGGGCCTAGAGACTCGAGGACAGTTAGACATTTCACCCACCTAACGACCTAATTATGCAAGCGAAGTTTGCATCTTTTTCCATCGTCCTCTCTGCGCTCTTCGTCTCTCAGGTAGTTGGCGTCGTCCCGAAGGTCGATTGCTCTCTGGTCCGCTGTTCTTCAGTAGAATGGTAAGTCCAGTATATGCTTTCAGAGCGTGAAGTTAATTCGCCTTGTCTTTCCGCACAGTCCCCTCGGCCAGACCGCACAAACTAAGCCTGGCACTTGCTGCCCGACCTGCGTCCCCTGCGGTAAAGTGAACTGCCCCGTGAGAACTTGGTTAGTCTTAGACCTTGCTCCAGCGGCATCGTACGTGCTAACCTTGTTGATAGTATTGGTGGCTCCGTTACGCTACCTGGCGACTGCTGCCCCACTTGCCCTTCAGATTGTTTCGCTGTAGGACAGAATATAGTGTGTGAGAGGACAGAGGACGAGGAGACAATGTAAGAAGAGGGGACGGAAAAATGCGGAGGGTTCCCTACCAAGTTTGGATCCGAGGCTGCGCCTTATACCGTTTTCGAATGAATTGAGAACACGCCGCGACACAGTAGATTGAAAAAGCGTAGCGCATAGTCGACCATGGGACTCGAGCCATGGATGCAAGTGGTATCCACCGCGCGTGCTGCGACCCGGCGAGCTACGCCCACCGTCGGCCGATAGAGGGAGGGTCCCGCGTATGTGGGGGCTACTGTGGTGAGGCCCGTAGGCGGGTCAAGGGCGCCAGCGAGCGAGTCGGCAACAACGACGTGGTAGACGGCGGTGAACAGCGCGTATATCGTCAAGAGGTAATCGGGTCGGTGCTGGACGTGCGATGGAGTAGTAACCTAAACGATGTCGGTCCGCGGTTGTGGGGCGCAGTCCCGGAAGTATGGGAACTGGAGGACGAGCCAGCATGAATAAGGGTGACGCGGGTGGGAAAGAAGAATAAAACAGAAATGCGCTGCTCGATGTCTTGCGTCGAGACAAAGCAGAATACAACACAGGCCAGCAGGGGTCTGACGACAAAAGAAGAAACCCACGCTCTCAGATGGGAGTGGGAGGAAGAGATAAAGCAATGGGACGAGCTAAAGCACCTTACAGCGCCCAATTCCCATTGCTAACCCAACAGAGTGTCTACAGATGTACGTTGTACCATGCTTGGTGGGCAAAAGGGACGCGTCGTTTGATGTAAGACGCTCGATAAGAGAGGACGTAGACGACGGGCACTTGCCTCGTCGTCACCGAGAGAAAGAAAGATGGCATAAAGGCACTCACCCATGTGTCGTAGTTCAAGGGACGACGCAGAAGGACGGGGAGCGCTTAGCTCCGACGACGTTGATGGCAGGACGTGCGCACGAAAGACGTTGCTGAAGAGCCATGGGTGGCTTGATAGTGGCGTTGTCCGTGGTGGCCAGAGTTAATGAGCGAGGTGGGACTGCGATTGTCACCGGCGGACAGCCCTGGTCCGCGTCGCCAGTAAAGACAGGCCAGCTTTGAGCGAAGGAGCCTCATGACGGCGAGGATGGCAGGCAGCCGCAGCTGTGGCGTCGACATGTTTGCGGGTTCGGAGGATGGAATTGGGGAGCCGGAGCAGGGAGGTAGAGCAGGGCTGCTTCGAATGAAGCTTCAACGAGGCGGCCTGGGCGGCGCGCGCGGGCAGGGCCAACGGCAAGAAGGCGGCGGCAATCAATCACGGTCAGGTGACCGGGAGTCCAACGTGGCGCCTCGCGTTGATCGTGTTGCCGTGTAACCTAAATACTCTCGTTTCTTTCTCTTTCGCTTTTGTATTCTCTCTGACATTATAATATGCCAGCCGACCGCGTCATCCTACCGGCGTGACTTTTCAGACCTCGATGTACGCCGAGAAATAGCCAGGAGGCAGCGTGCTAAGAATCTTGCAGTCTTCATGATGATCTCCGCGGGCAATATCCTTCGCCTCCTTCTCTCCCTGTACCCAATTTCTCGTTGATGCTTGACCCCAAGTGTGCGCTTCAGCGTTCAATCTCGGCCATGGGTAGATGGAAGATTTCATCAATTCATACACAGGTCTCGATATTCATGCTAAACAAACTCTTTCAAAACACTTCTTGTTGATCCTTTTAATTCCAGCTCGACCGGAATCCGTCGTCAATTCGTCGGAATAGCCACTTTTGCGTATCCTCGCCACTGGCTTCGCGGAGAATCACCTGCATGAATGTTGAATACAAGAGGCGTAAAACTGGATGTAGAACATGCCTCAGAACGGGCGGCTTCAGGGTTGTCGAGAGTCCACAGCCAGTCTGTGTTGACTGCCTTCACCTTATAGGCCGTACAACTCAGTATCGAACGAAAGAAATGAAAGTGGAGAGCACATACTGTGAAGTAACCTTCCCCTGCCGGCTCAATTGCGAAGGGCATCGGGGCCTTCTTGTCGCCCGAAGTCATCTTTCCCTATATATATTTGATAAGGTATTGCACTGCGGTCGAGAGAGAGCATACATCATCTCCAACATAAAGACGTTGCCCGAGTCCGTTGTTAGTGAGCGTAAAGGCACCGTCCTTTGCCGGTTTAACTACCCACTGGGGGAACTCAGCGGCCAATATTATTGGATCAAAAAATGCTGTGTATACCTCCGCGAAAGGGCCCGGGAATTCACGTGTGTACGCGACGAAGGCCGGGGTGTCCATCCCGTAATTGCGCAACATGGTGCTCGTCGCGACGTTGATGATGTTGTAGGTGCCGGGCTCGAAACTGGCCGCCTTGGTCTGGGTGAAAGCACCAGCCTAGAGGCTATGAGACTGAGCAACAATGCAACCCACTGGGACGCACCGCCGGGATGTTGATGTTGCAGGATATAGCCATTGGCGACTGGAGACCTGTGGCCGGCGCCGCACGCACAACGGCCAAGGCGGCAAGGCCAAGCGTGAGCAAGTTGGAGAACATTTGGATATTGGGAAAGGGTTGGATCGAATGCTTAATGAACAAGGGAGCTGAGTGTGCGCCTTGAAGTAAAGAGCACAGGAGAACGTGAAGGCTTTTATAGTCTGCAGTTCAGTTCGTTCCGAGGCCGACACCGGCCAAAGCGAGACCGGAACGGACATTTCTGGCAGCGTGTACCTTCGAGACTGGCGCATCTCCACAGATTCACCCATACACGGGTTGAATTGAACCTATAGTGTCGTGAACTGGCGTCATAGTAGCAGACAAAGATGCGATTATCCCGCAGTGGCGTTCACCGACGGCAGACGTTAATATGCGCCACCCGGTGAAAACATAATTCCGGCCTCAAAGACACCACAAAGGCCGTGGATGGAAATGTACGACTTAAATGTGCGCACTCGCCCTATTCAGCGAGGAATACTTCACCAGGTACAGCCAGGTACGCGAACGACTTGTTTCTTCATTCAAAGAAAGAAAAGATGGAAACATTGTAATTCGGCACCTAAGCGAAATTAACTGTGGCTCGATTTAACGCTGAATCCCCGCATAACGGCCCCCAATGATATCATCTGGAAATACTGGAGGAGTCGATGTACACTTTGCGGCTTCGATGGGTATGTAGCCTGCCTTTTCTCCATGCGCCTAATATCGACTTCACCAAACGGCACGCCGGACAAGCCACTTCGACGGTAATCTCGGCCCTTTGCCCAGACAGGGAAAAACGAGGTGTTGGAGCACGCATGGCACTCCAAAATTGGCGTGAAAAATTGCAGGACAGAATCGGAGTACGAGACTCAAAGATCCGTGTCAAAGACAGGGACGGGACGAATCTTGGGCCGCCATTATAGATTTGCAAGCTGTGGAATGTGCTAACCGCGCTACACGTTCGAGCTCAAACATGGAGCCGTTTAGGAGCCGTTTTACGGCGCTGGCCTTTGTGAAAGGGTTAGCAGTGAGCTTTACACATAAAGTCGTCGCGGACAGAAAACTGGATATTTACTGGGTTGCTCAAAAACTTCAGCACATCCGAGATGCAATTCGAAACCCAAAGTACGGACTGCCCACCCGCAGGCGTCTGACAAACCTAGAATAAGACTGCTTCTTGTAGCTTCATCAGCAGAATATTTCATAAATGACTGCTATGGCGCTTCACGCCATCTGCTGAAATTTTGATATAAGTCGGGGGAACAACAGTTCAAAACCTTCTGGGCTGAACGAGAACGGGTGAAGGAGTGCTCTGCATAGTTGATGCAATGGAGTATACGTATGTATCACCGCTGCTCGATGGCTAAATTCTCGTATAGATGCTACAATCCGTAGATATGAAAGTCCTGAAGAAGCGAGTACTTTTTGGGATGAAGTAAGGGTTTATCTTCAACCATTTATGGGCCTTTGAGATACTGATCAGTGATCCATCAGAGGCGATAGTTGGAGATGAACAAACGAACCAGTAGCCGCTGGTACGACCAGAATAATTATTTGCTCCAACCGAAACTTCGCAAAGGATCGCCTGGTCCGGGGTGGACAGTGGGCAGCAGCTGGCTAGCTTGCCAGTGCCCTGATAAGTCCCATGCGTGCCTTGGGACACTGCTCGGGTATGCGCAGTCGACTCCGATGGAGCCCACTACAAGCGTGACACAGTATGCGAGGTTGCTGAGCGTCCTGTCCTGCTTTTCCTCGAGTCTTTCTGACGCTGGATTTCCCAAACAACATGCAACCTCATATCATCAAAGCCATATCCTCTACGCCCGATCCTCCAGTACGGGTCGCCAAAATCGCTATGAATGGAGATTGAAAAATTGTACCTGCTGGATCATCTAACACGTCCGTTAAATTTGGTGGGCCGCCCCATCGGTATAATTGAATGATTTGGACTTTAGGAATAACTTGTGAAGTGAATGTGATTTTAAAGCGTATGCCGCAGAGAATCATCCCCAACTAGTAGCGCCGTGTAAATCGCGGTTTGGGTCCTCGTTCAAAATCTCCTAAGCCGGGGCAGTGTGTTCCTCGAGACCCGAAGACAAGTTCTGCGACAGAGAGTGCCGCCGAGAAACTGCATGGACGAAGTAGCAGAAGCCAATGATACAAGGGCCACTTGCACATTAAAAGAACAAAAAAAAAGCTTGCTTACAAACAGGTTGCGCGGGTCTTTCCGGCTTCTGCGGACTTGATGTGCAGGAGCAATGGATTGTGAGCTCACCCTTATGCTCTTGAGAGCTTGTCCAAAATGTGCAAAGTGGATTTAAATGCGGCAATGGACATACTTTCCCTGTGGTTGCTTAAGCGATGGATCATGATGAAGACATGGGGAGACAAGCCAGTTGAGGGCAGCATTTCATGGATAAAAATGTGCGCCCGGCGGATAGAATAGGGGTATCCAGGAGGACCACGACGAGGAATAATAGCGGGTAAGAGATGCACAGAAAATGTGCAGACCCCGCTGTTGAAATCTGGGAAAGCTGTGCAAGCTGTTGCATGGTCGCAGCTAATAGCAGTCAAGATTACTGGTTGGGAGGAAAGCTTCCCAGAGTACTTAACAGCTTTATTCAGGGAGGCGCTGGTTCTACACAGCATAGATAAAGTAGAAGAGTATTAAGGTAGAATAGCTACAGGCATGTACTCCACGGGATTAACGAGGTTCCCCAGTTGCAATCGTCAGGGGCTTACTTCAACACCCGCCCCGACAGTGGACGACAGTGCAAAATTTGGGGTATTTCTTGCAGATTGTAGATTCACATCAAGTCCCAATGCGTGCCATCTTCGAATAATTGTATTAAAATCTTCCGCGGTGGACTAAGGCGGTGTTTGCCGAATGTACTGAGTCGCGCGTGATAAGTATGAGGACAGGACGAGGTGACAATGAAAGGAAAGGGATAGAAAGACGCGAAGGATCCCTTACCAAATTTGGATGCAGGGCTGCGCCTTATAAGGTTTCCGAATGACTTGAGACCCCGACACAGTAGACCACAGGACTTGAAGGGGTATACACAACCCGTGCCGCGGTGGGCGAGCTGCGCCCACTCCCGGCCGTTAGAGGTAAGGTCGCTCTTATGTGGTGGCCGCTGACGGTGAAGCCCGCGGGTGGATTGAGGGCGGCGGCGAGCGAGTCGGTCATGGGATGCCAGTCCCGGAATTATAGGCACTTGAGGACGCTTTAACATGAATCCGGATGACACAGATGGAGAAGAAGAAGAAAACAGACACGCGCTGCTCGATGCTTTGCGCTGGGGCAAGGCGGAATACAGCAGCGGCCAGCAGGCGTGTGTACGACAAAAGAAGAACCCTGCGCTCCCAGATGAGAGTGGAAGGAATAGATAAGCAATGAGACGAGCTGATGCACCTTAAAACATCGCTAGCCCAACAGAATATCCACAGATGTACGATGCACTGTGCTTGGTGCGAAAAAGGCCTAAGGACGCGTCCACTGGCCTGAGGGTGAGAACGTAGACGAAAAACACTCGCCTAGACAATCATCCCCAAGAGAAAAGGAAGATGGAATGAAGCCACTCACCAATGCGTCGTGGTCCAAGGGCATGGCTATCGCGAACACCACAGAAGGACGGGGGCGCCGACGATGCCGATGGCAGGACTCGCGCACGAAAGACGTCGCTAAAGAGCCATGACGTTGGGAGCCGGAGCAAGGACGTAGATCAAGCGCTTGGAAGGGAGCGAAGCGGCGTGGACGGCGATCAATCGTGGTCATGTGACCTTCGTAGCGACACCTCGCGTCGATCGTGTTCGCGACGCGCCTTTAAACGCGTCGCGGTCAGAAAACAGAATATCTTAAATAAAATTCGACACATCAATTCGAAACCCAAAGCACGGATTGCCCGTAGGCGTCTTGACGAGCCCGGAATGAAACTGATTCTTGTAGCTTTATCGGCCAGATATTTCATGAATGACTGCTATGGCAACTGACGCCATCTGCTGACATGGGTGCTGAGATTTCGGTTCAATCGCGAGAACAACATTGATGTTCAGCCGCAGTTACTTAGATTAATTTGATTTGAGTATTGTCATATTATGAACTACACCAGCTGACAGAGATGTTTATGAGTTCTCGCAAGGTTCCTTTCGTTATTATGCTACTTAGGTCTCCGAGGACCCCACCGTTATTCTTAGTTCGCGTCCTCTCTACCGACGCTGTTGACGGAGTCCCACCTTCACGCGCATCCTTTCGTTCGAACACCCCATTCCACCCAGACGGACGCCACACAAAAGCGATTCTACCCTCCCTCCCACTTCAACTGTCAATATCGAATATCAAGGTCAGCGTGAGCTGTCTCTGTATGGGTGCCTGCTCGAGTCGCGTATTAGGCGGCTTTTCATGTTTCGTCCCTTTCATTCTCCCTGCCACTGGAGACCGATAAGATTCCTACACACTTCTCCACGCACCACTGCGTTGTCAACACATTTATATCTTCAACGCAGCGTTGAAGGGATGGATGTACTGGGGCGTCGTAAATTACGCCATCCTTGCAGCCGTGGCTTATTCTTTCATGCTATCTTCATTTCACACTCAATTAATCTTTACAACCACGGCCGACGGCGGAAGAGTCTTGGACAACTGGCTGGCCTGGTCTTGCCAATGACCTATTCACTACCTAATCGCCGATACACTACCCACTCGATGGTCATCGAAAATCTAAACGCTCGATCCAAGTGTGGTTCCTGAAGAATTTGCCAATCCTATTCGCTTCCTAATCGCCGACCACTACCCGCTCTATGTTTATCGAGAATACGAAGGTTCGATTCTGCCATCTAAGTGTGCTTCATGATGAACTTGCCCCATTTGGGTCTTGCCCATGGCCTATTCGCTTCCTAAACGCCGATACGCCACCCACTCGATGTTCATCGAGAATGTCCAACTTACTTCCTCATGAGCTTTCCCCATTTTGTGCTCGCCTTATCAAGATAAAGAACGTAAGCGCAATGTATAAAAGGCGGCCTGGACTGGAAAACCAACAACTCATCCACCAAGGCCTTTAAAAAAGTTAAATCAATATGCCGATTTTCGACGGAGTCTGTGCGTTCTTCTAGGATTTATTCCAAGTGATGCGCAATGCTCATTACTCTCAGACAAAATCACCAACCAACAGTCCAAGACTTGCGTCGATCTCGACGGAGGTAAGCATCTGCCGACATTTAGAGGCAGATATCGTCCACTAACAACTCTCTTATTATTCCGTCTGGGCAGGAAACAGCGCCGACGGTGGGGATTCCGCACAGCGTTGCTTTGCTCCAACCACGACATTGAAATGTGATCACTTTTCCAGGCACTAAAGTGCAAGGCTGGGCGCCCCTCTCACCGGACGCCCCCGAGTACCCCAACCAGCTCTGGAAGATCAAGTACACAAACAAGCCCGGGGTAGATTCGTACACGATCTCCAACTTCCACACGGGAACTTACCTTGAAATAAGCGGTGGTGAGTTAGCCTAAGACATAAGATCAAAATTCCTGTCCACCCCACTCACGTTATCCCATATTTCCTCAGGCAATGCCACCGACGGAACGCAGGTTACATGCTCTGCGGCGGAGGCGGGACAGGACACAAAAAGTGACCAGGAATGGGAGTTTGTGAAAATTAACGGTTTCTACAAGTGGGTTTTACGCTGCTCAACGCACTGTTTGTGCTGATCCTGTGATCTTTCCCACCTCGTAGAGTCCGCAACGTCGCATCGCAGAGTAAGCACTCATTCTAATCCAACTTTCTCTCTTCTCTCCTACTGTCCTCGCTAACAACCAACTCCACGTACACAGACTACATGGACATCGACAGCGGGTAAGTCCTACTAGGCTCATCTTCCTCCTCCTTCACACAGGGAAACTAACATAACAATTTTTCTTACTCCAGGTCGTCGGCGAACGCCACCAAGATTCAGGGCTGGTGGGGAGAACTTGACGGGAACCCGAACCAGCTTTGGGGTTTCGAGGAGGTCACTCCCCCCAACTAAGCGGCGCGGCGGGAATCGATGTCAATAGAGTGGAGAATGTGTGAGAGGGACATCCTTAGTTCAACCTACAGACAATGCCTTGTATCGAAACTTTCTTGTACGGCTCCAGAACGCAATCGACCTATCACTTTTAGTTCTAGCTCGGATTAAGAAGAAAAGAGCCACTTTCCGATTTGCACACTCTGCGGGCACGGAGGTGGAGGCTAAGCGCTTGGTTGAGCGTGCTGAGCGTTCCGGTCGATCTACGCATCGAGGGAGATCCAGGGAAAGATGCTAACAAATATGACGACGACCTATTCCAGGAGTGAGTGTCCGGCACGACAGTTACGCTGAATGTTACTTATTAACAAGGGATTTCAAAACCACCGACCCCGTGTGAATAGGGTTGTTCACAGTTGGCCTATTTGCGCCCTTTTTTTGCGCCCTTTTCGCATCTTTTTTTGCGTGTGGCAGATAGTGTGCTATAAATCTAAGAAGAAATCACCCCAGTCCTTTTTGAATATTTGAGGTGGTATATGACCTTTGAGGAACCATAGGAGCACCCAGCCTGCATGAAATAAAGGAAAAAAGGCAGAAAGGAAGCGAAAAAGGGTGGAGAAAGGGTGACCCACAGGGTATTCATAGTAGCCCCTTTTCACACCCTCTTTCATGCCTTTTTTTCATTTCCTACATAATTGCCCGTTTGTTTCTGGTTTTCTACCCTTTTTACCAAAAAGAGAAAAAAAAAAAAAGGCGCGAAAAAAGGTGCGAAAAGGGCTACTGGAACAATTCTAATAGACAGGTTGCGTAACAGCCATTGGAGCCATCTGATGGCTGATTTCGCGTGCGCAAATGGAGGGCTGGTGGCTCCAATCATACCTGATGAATCAAATGCAAGGCAACTCATTTGGGGATGTTAGAATGAGTATTGATGCGGGTGCGTTTCACAGAATTACCCCCCTTGCCAGAACACAAGTTCCATAAAAATGAACATACTTTTGCCTCCCATTAGCCAACCGTAAGTGTGGAAGAGCTCGCCAGCCTGAAGCTTTCCGATGCGCAGCCTTTCTTGACAGGATGCTGTTTCATCAGGAAAACCTGAAATTCTACAGTAGACACAAGGCCAACTATATGGGTCTCTGGTGGTCTATGAGTGTCTATACAGAACTATAAATTTTGCAATCTACTACAATTGTCTATGGGTGGCTATGACATTTATTGTCTACTAGCATGGTCTATGAGTAACATTAGATATTCCCATTAATTATAAGACTACACAACTCAGCTAGGCTGAGCACAATTTACCTGCCATGTATATTTGGACCTGGTCAGGATGGTCCAAACCCCAAGAAACTGACACATCCAGGAAATTTAGGTTGAATGAAGCCAACAACCATACCTGGCAAAGTATTTTGTGATTTGCAGGCCAACAAAGCCATTTCTTCCCAAGTGCCCTTAGACAAACCTTGTAGCTCTCACCAAGATCTACAACTTTTGTTTTGGATCTATTTTTGGATTGGTGGCCCACAAGGGTACCACATATTCACCGATCAATATTCCAGTATAACAACTCAAATAGTTGAAGTGAATGCGAGTCTAAACAGTGCTGGAGGGCAGAGTGTCTATAGTCCCCATATCACACATGAGTTTCCAATGTCCTCTATGGTTACTTTAGTGTAGTGGTTATTTTGTCTGTCTCAAATTTTCCCTGTTCGCGCGAGGTCGAGAGTTCAATTCTCCTCCTGGGCAATCATTTAATTTCAATTTGTTAAACCTTTAGAAACTTATCAGTCCTTGTTAAATCATCACACTTGATAGTCACTGACAAGGATGGAGTAATGAGAAGAAAAAACCTTTTTGGTTGACAGTTTTTTTCTTCCGACTATGAGTGCTACAAGTGCTATGGGTGCTACGACTTTCGTTACTCTCATAGACAACCTCACGATTATAGGTGTCTATGAGTGTCTATAAATCTGACCCCCCCCCATCCCACCTTACTATAAAACTGGCCATTTGCTATGGTGTCTATGACTGCTATAAATGTCTATGCAGGTCTACATAGCAGCTTTGGTTTTTCCAGATGTTAAGGCTGTTCACTGCTGCTGTTGTTGGCTACGGCGCAGCTCAAATGTTGTAATCAAGCCGGGAGGCCACGTAGTCTCCCCGAAGAGTCTCGAGATCCTTATAAAGAGGCCACCTTCGCTTGGACTAGCAATTTTTCGCCCACCTCTCTCTGCTGTGCCTCAATATACTGCCTGTTCCCATCTCAAGATTGAAATTGCAACTATTCTTTCTGGGATCAATTCATCCAATGACCTCTCAACGCTACTACCTTCTTCTGGGGATCTATGGCGAGCTGCTCTGCTGATTCTGGAATACTTTCTCGGCAGTCTGTGGGAGGTTAGAGTGTCCGTTCTTCGCATCATTGGTCTAAACATGCTAAGCTCCGCTCGGCTGCCATGGCCGATGCGACTACCATAAATATCCTGCTTGCCCATCTTTCCGGCTGTCTCATGATCCTTACGATTGTCCTTTCGTATTCAATTTCTCGGTGTCTTTTGGGCCACGGCTGATGGATCGAGTGAGGGCACGCTTCGTCCGCTTCAATGAATCTGATTAACCATTCACTCCTCTGCAGTGCAATCACCGCATTTTTTGCCTTTTACAGTCCTTCGATAACACTGTTTATCTGTCGGACGCCGGACGGTTCCATCTTGAATTTCTCGCACCGAGAGTAGCATGTATTAAATGAACACTCATACAAACAGCGTAGAACCTAGAGTATGTGGAAGAGCGTATGCACGCCACCGCGTTCTGCACCAAAAAAATTAGTTACATCAACAGGCGATGCACCCACCTCCTTCCTGTTCCCCACAAATGTAGTCCTGGGCGCACAGCCGAAGTTCATCACAGTAGTAGTGGGCATGTCGTGCATGGATGAGCAATGTTGAAGTCTGCCAAGAATTTCGTCAGGAACATTGTTGCAGCAGGAGGAATATATCAGCCAACAGCGTACCATCTGTCTTGTCGTCGACTCACATCCTCTATGTCAGCTACCGTATCCACGATGGATCGGCGCGTTTTAAGGCAGGTAGAAAAACGGGCAAGATAGACTGCTGCATGAAAGAAAGTCGGTACACGGTGTACAGAAAGAATTCCACGTGGCGATCAACAGCGTCGATCGGAGAGTTGAAAAAACAGGGCACGAACAATTGCCAGAACACAGAGAGAGGGAAAACGGAGAGCCCAGAGTAGATAAATTGAAGGAGGGGATTTGCAACGGGTTTGGGCCCTCAGTGGTATTTACATCTTGCTTCAGGTTTATTTCGGCGCAGCGGCAGTATCGAAGCCGTAATTGCATTAGCCGAAGTCTTTGCCGCAGAAGGAGGGAAACCGAACGAGGCGATAGAGGGCAACTTGCAGGGTGAGGGAGTAGAAGATCGAAGAGGAAAAGCGTGGCGAAATCAGCGCCCAAATTGATGAGTCTCAGCAAGATTATGAGCGTCGCGACTCTGATCATCGGCTTCTCTGTCGGTGTGGTGAAGCCGCAAAAATTCCGGGCAGAATCGCTGCTTACTCACCGAGAATGACGAAAATGTGATTTACTGCGAGTCTGGAAAATAGGGCGCCCTAAACTCTTGCCTAAAGGTAGTGGGAGTTAATTGGTGCTCAATGCAAGTCCCTGATAGTCAATACATATTACATAATGAATTTAACAAATCGCAATATATTTAAATTGTCAAACCCACCAAACAACCTTCTAACCCAGCAGCCCACTTCACGTACACTTACTCCACCACATCGATTTAGAGTTCGGCTTTGTGGTCTTCGCCTCTCGTGCAATGTCCTCAGTCACGTCCTGCCACAACTCACCCGGTTCGAGGTTGGCAGCTTCGACAACATCAAATTTGTGGCCGGCCCAAGCACCAACCTTGACATTGCTAGGCTGAGGGCCGTTGTATCTATTCAGATCGGGCCAGAGGATGCGCAATGTGAGCACAAAGTCCAAGGTCAGCCACGGCAGGCCGCTGATGGCAAGGCATACGGTGTCTTCGGAGCCCTCGTGCTTCACAGCCTGAAAATGCACCACCTCCTTCGTATCAAGATTTCGCAGCACCCACTTGCTGCGGTTGTGCACACTTGATCGGCGGGAGAGGTCATTCGTCATGGTGCGCTGCAGGGCGGCCTGCAGCTTCTTCGGAATGCCGCTCGACTCGATTTTCGCGGAGAAGGCTGCCAAGCATTGGCTGCTCAGGCTGTGGACATCGACGACCTCGCTGTAGTCGCGCAAGGCTCGCCAGTTCCACCGGCGTACGGGAGACATGCCCATCCTGGGACGTGTGGCCATTTGTTTCCAGGCTTCCATCTCTTCAATCAAACCGGAGTTGATCTGATGGAATGAGTCGGGGACGCTCGTGAGGTGGGTGCTGGTGCATATGATGGGCGTCCCAGCCCATGGCGCCATGCGGCGCTGGCATTCATCCTGCAGCTGGCACATGGCAATGCTCCACAACGTCTGCGAGCACAGACCCAGTGCAAATAGGTCACCGACATCGAGATCCGCCGAGATGATGCAGAGAAGCTCAGCCGCAAGCTTCTCGAGCCGGGACGACATGTCGGGTGCTCGGACGAGTTGGCGCAGGAGGAACGGAGATTTGCTATCGCGACCGACGTGGGCGAGCTTGCCAAATGCGTCCCATGACAAACCGCTGTTGAAGAAGCCCAAGGGTCCGGCATCGTACCACCTCTCCTTCCTGTCGGACGGTAGGTTCTGCTTTTGACCCAGCCCGGGGGCAAGGAATGTCCAACGCGGAGAGCTTCGGGTGGTCTGGTCAACACCGGGAGGGCACATTGCGGGCAAGTGGGAGATGAGGGTAGGTGCGGAGGAAGGAAGAAGGAGTGAGTCAGAACGGAGGCTGGCTGATGGGGAGCGACTGATGATACTATTGAGCCGCGTCGCGAAGGAGTAGTACTCACGTGAGATCCTAGCGCATACAACCCGGCGTTTTGGGAACATCCCCTTTTGCTGCCTCCATTCCATCGCTTCACCTCTTCAGCTTGATTGCAGCTTGATTTGTACAGCCTTTCACTGCTCTCTGTTCCATCAAGTTCTCATTCATTCTTCCATTTCAGATGCCAAAGCTGTTGAGCCGTCCAATTTCGGTCAAGGCCGCGGCGACGAAATGATGTTTGCTGCAATTCCCAGTGTGTTGAACTGCGAACTGCGTGATGATCATGCATAGCAGACACAACAGGGGACACAACTGCTGTTCAACACATCCATATTCGGTACATCCTTTAGTAGACTGGTCGCGTTCCCGGTCCCCTTCGGCATTCCTTTCTGGTATAAAGCCCACGCCTTGAGTAGCTCTTCCTCTTCAGTTTCTGCCTCGGGTTCCTCCCAGCGGATTCGTGGCAGAATTCCCACTGCTGAAGCGAAGCGTAGGCACATCTTGTAACATTTTCCGGAGTGATCGCGATCTGTCTGCTGCTCAAGGTTACCCTATATCGTAGTGCGCTCAGCAATGATCCGCGATTCCTCGCGGAGTCGTTGGATTTCGGCGTCGCCAGTCACCGGTGGGATTGGAAAACTGGCGCGGAGAGACACGGTTTTTTGGGCTGTATTGGAGGATTTTATTTTTTCGGAAACGGGAGAGATGAAGCAATCAATTATTCTATCGGAATTCCTCTCATTCTTAATAAGGCTCCAGCCATTTATTTTCCGTGTAGTTCTGGGGGCAAATTAAACGGAAACGGTTTCTAAACCGTTTAAAACCGTTTAAAACCGTTTAAAACAGTTTAAAACAGTTTAAAACAGTTTATACATGGTTTTTTTTGGGGGGGGCGGGGCATAATTAACCAAGGTATGAGTACTTTGGTGAGTATGGCCTGAGTAAATGTCCGTGGCTTCAACGATGCACGGGATTCATGGCAGTGTGGCGTGCAAGGGAGAAGAGACGCCCAATGTTGACAGAGACACTTGTACCGGGAATGGCGAGGAAATCCCGTGGTGGCTTGACGTTCTTTGCATTCTGCTTCGAAACAGAAGCGGATTTACGGGTTGCAGCAGCTTTCTTCGCAGCAGCCGACGCGTCCATACTACTGCCAAAATTGAGTTTCGTAATAGTTGAGACAGATTTGTGCACAGATTACGCACCAGGGAAATTCCAGCTGCGTTATAAGCCGCTCTAATTTACTCGGTCCCCACGGCTACGTTGGCCGGCAGGTCGGCAGAGAGGTCCTCGATCTTCTTGACGCGTTACATTTATACCCATTACCCATTGTTTCGATGCTTCCATGGAAACTTGAAGAAACAACCGGCACTGGGATGTCCCGAGCGTGTTACATCGTCTGTGCAAGCTGTCCGCCAGCGCTGCGGATAAGTAACCGTTTAAACCATTTAAAACGGTTCATAAACTGTTTGCCCTGATGGGCAAATTAAATGGAAACGGAAACGGTTAAAACCGTTTGAAACCGGTTATACACGGAAACGGGTTAAGAATTTCTTAACTTGGACCGAAATTACTTCCTCTTGATTTGGCTCTGTTTGGCCCTACTAACGCATCGCGTCCGCACACGTGACCACTATACTTGTCACAATTTGAATTGCGCCACCATCGCGGACAAAACGGCATCCCATCTACTCGTTGGACTAGACAACCGTTCCTCGACTTTGCCACGGTTCGCGATCTGTATAGCCTCGTATCTCCCGTAAGATCTACCACTTTCTTTCAATCTACGAGAGCACTGATCGCTGAATCCGAAGAGCGAGCGGAGGTCTCAAAGAGCTTCTTTACCCGTCTCCTTGCGTTTTATCACCTCAAAGGACTAAAAACATCACAGATCTCCCAGGCGATTGACGTGACACACGCAGCTGAGCACGCAAAATTTTCACCTTGATAAGCCTTTCAATGACCTCCGCTCTCTCACCCCAACCTCGTCGGATCCTCATCGTTGGTGGCGGGCCCTGTGGATTGGTGTCCCTGAGAAATCTCGTCGAGAGAGGCCAGTTCAACGAGGTAGTACTCGCTGAGAGAAGGGATGACATTGGCGGAGTCTGGTGAGTCCAAAAAAAGTGGTATGTGAATATCTACATATAAGACGAATCCAGGTATCTCGAGGATGTTCCAAAGGCAGGTACCCCCCGTAACCGTCCGTTCTGGCACTCTCCTGCCTATCCTGCCCTCGTCGGCAACGTCTTGGCGGAATATCTCTCATTCTCGCATCACCCATTCCCCGAGCCGGAATCGAAGATACATCCGTATCCCAGCCTTGCGGACACCTATGCGTACCTGCGCCGTTTCGCTGGGCCGTTTCTTGCGAGTGGGAAGATCCGATTGTCGACGGAGGTCTTGTGGGTCGACGAGTTGCCGGATGCGCGCGGCTGGAGCGTCACTACACGCGATTGGCGTGCAGGAAAGGATGGAGAAGTGAATGTCGAGATATGGGATGCTGTCGTGGTCGCCACATCATGGTACGACTTTCCTGTGTGGCCAGAATCCACCCCTGGGCTAGCAGCAGCGCGCGCAGCGGGGCTCGCGACACATGCACAGACGTGGCACGGGCCCGTGGGCTACGAAGGAAAGGTTAGCTCTCAATCCTTCAATCGCTTTCCATATCTAATTCTGATTTCGCATCCACCAGCGCGTCGTCGTCGTCGGAAACGCCAATTCCAGTAACGATATCGTAGCGCAACTCAAATCTGTGGCGAAAGCACCTGTATATCGCTCCATCCGCCGCCAGGGTCTGCGGCGTTTTGCGTTCCTGCCCGATCCCCGCGTCATCGACGCGCCGCCCATAACACGCTATATCGTAAAGTCGACAGGGAAACTGGACCTCGAGTTCCTTGAC
This sequence comes from Mycena capillaripes, assembly GCA_029204075.1. NCBI lineage: Eukaryota > Fungi > Basidiomycota > Agaricomycetes > Agaricales > Mycenaceae > Mycena > Mycena capillaripes. The sequence continues at coordinate 3,878,329 of JARHKZ010000003.1, read as the reverse complement.
GGCTCGACATTGACGGACATCGACGCCGTGGTCCTTGGTACAGGTTACAGCGCTGCCTCTGCCCCGTTTGTGCGCGTACTCCAGCCTCCCGTTCCATCCGAGAAAACACAAATGTTGACTCCGCTCACGTCCGCACATACGTCTCCGCCGCGCATTCCATCGCTTTATCATCACATCCTCTACGCGCCGACTCCCACTCTCGCGTTCATCGGCGCGGTCATGTCATATACGCCCTTCACCCTCGCAGACGTCGCCAGCACCTGGCTCGCACTATTCTTCAATGGACGCCTACCTATTCCCGCCTCGCTCCCCGCTCGTCTGGCCGGCGAGAACGCACGACTCGAGAAAGTCGCACGCTTCCGCGAAGACGGCGCGCAGCGTGAAGGGCGCGAGCTGTCATCCCTTGTCGCGTTCCATATCCTGGGGCCCGATGAGCAAGCCTACGCGCAGGGGCTGCGTGATGCGATTGAGGGGATTGAGCCCGCGTGGGCGGAGGCGTTGCCGCGGTGGAGTGATGAGGATTGGAAGAGGCGTGAGGGGATGTATGAGCGCAAGTGGGCGAGCTTGATGGCGGAGGCAGAGGCGGAGAACCTGGGGAAGGTAAGCGGCGCGCCGGGAGGCGCTGGGTCGAAGCTTTGAATGGCATGCAGGCTTGCGTGGTATTCAGAAATCGGAATCATGACCGTATCTGGATGTCTGGCTACGACCGTACGCTGAAATTTATGTGAATTTTCATACTGAAGCCGGGTGTATAATCCAGGGTGGCTCTGTCGCGGTGTATCACACCGATAGACCTGACTTCACTCATGTGAACTGTATTGTCGTTCAATGTCTTATGAGTCCAGTCTTCCAGCAGGTAGGACAATGGCGCATCCCCACCTACACCGCCGTTCGTGAGGAGTGTTTATGAGAGGTTTGTGCCGAGATATCTGTAAATAGTTGCCTCAACGTTCGCCCAATGTTGCCGAAACATCACTCAAATAAAAATCGTCAAATCCCTCAATGCTTTCTCAACGTCACCTTTTAGTGATGTTTTGATCAACGTTCCTGGGACGTTTCTTCAAGGTTTTGTTTATTTCTCCTAAATAATAATAATATTTTCCCTGGCTTTTACATTCATCCAATGGTTGTTTGAACAGATAGCATTCCTATGTACATTACATACTACCACCATACGGTACAGAAATCCGCCAGTAACCCAGCGCGGACGACAAGCCGTGCGCATGGAATGCGGGAATATGGCTAGGGAGCGCCGGAAGGCGTTGGCCGGCGGGTAACGCAGCACCTGCTTCGCTGCCAACCCTACGCGCGACACGAGCTCATCTACGGCGAGCCTTGCCGGGTTCCATACGCGCGATGCCCAGCACAGGATTCCCCACACGCAGAACGGCATCGAGGTCCGCAAAGCCCTGTGTTGTCCCATTGACGACCACCCTGTCGAGTATCTCCTGGTTGGTGTGGATGTGTCAGTCACAGGGCAATGAGGGCGTCGCATAGAGGCGCCTGAGCGTCAGAAGGGGACGAGAGGGAGTGCGAGGCCGGAGGAGGCGAGGATAAGCCGGTGTGTGTGCTCTTCAGCCTTAACAGGCAGGAGAGCGACAGGAGCAGGATGGAGGATGAGAGCGCGAACATCGGCAAGCATCGGAAGCTTTGCGGGCCGCGACATCAGGTGTGCCAGAGGGAGGGCCGCGGGGTGTTCGAAGCCAGGGTATATCCCACGATTCATGAGGGTCCCTGTAGCCAAGGTTGAGCCGGTCACGGACCGGCGCAGAGAAGGATGCGGTTGTGGCGGAGAGCGTAAGCATTAAAGGGGGGTCTGGTGGGACTTGGCGGCCCAACATACTGGTGATCTCGAGAGGTTAACCTGGAGTTTGTTGCAAACAAAGCGCCCGAGATTTGGAGGCCTGGGTCACTGCTGCCACTCGACGATGCTTTGAAGCTGAGAGGTATTTTGGAATCTTGGAATGGCCCGAGGCATGTAATGAGGTCCCTCATGGTGGTAGAGACTTGTGAACGCGAGGGAATCTTCACATTGACAAGAGAGTGTTGTCCAAACTGAGTGGAGATTGCGGCCAAATTGAGACATTCAGAGTTAGCTCTATCGGTGAACGGAATGCTCGGTCGAGTCAATAAACCGGAAGTGCGTGAGGAATAGATTTTTCGAGGGAGAGTCGATAGATTGTGGTTGGAAGAGGGATAAGAGAGGGAGAGAAGTCTGTGGGCGCACCAAATGCCACCAACATTGCTGTTGTTTGGTTTTGATACGCACGGACCCGCCTCGTCAACCAGTGTGGTGCAGTCCTCAGGCTTCAGTGCAAAATTTTGGTTTTCAAAATCTTTGGAATTAAATTTGAGCTGGTTGAACAGAGACCGACCACTTGGTATTAAATTGTAGCCGCACAATTCACAACTGCGAGTCAGCAGGATTCACTGGGCCATTCAAGTTGATATTGCCGGACAGAGGACCAGACGAATCTACTGCAGCCACTGTCTTGTCCAATAGGAGATTGCCTGCACGCCGGTCCCAGATTGCAACAGCTGATAAGTCATAAACATTTCTTGAGATGTGTCTTCAATGCTCGAACAACATTATTCCAACCTTGTCAAGACATATCCGAAATATCTGATTTTCAAGGTTTCGACAATGTTTAAATGGTATATTTTACATGTTCAACAGAACATTTTCGTAACACCAACGGCAAACATCTGACAAACCCTGGACTCGATTGGGGGTGTAAGCCAGTTCAGCAAGTGTCCGTGCGATATTGAATCATAGTCCTAGGACTCATTGTACCGAATACCAACGCACAGTAAACTGTGTTTCCGCATCTCTACGTTTCGACCATCAACACTTTGCGAAAGAAGTTCAAGCCTCAAAGATTTTATAATGCTGTCCTATAGAACTTACCGTCTGGGATTTGACCCGTATCTGTTTTACTTTGTTTCTCCTTTGTTCTTGCAGCACTGTTGATGAATTGGGCTTGCTAGTCTCTGTAACAGACACTCTATATATTCCATCTCGTACCTTGCTATATACTAAGAATGGCCTGGCGGTGATACAGCGGATGATTATTGCATCCTACGAGCGGAGGCTCGAGTTCAATTTTACGACGATCCAACAGGGCTAAGAGCACATGAAATTCAGATCGCAGTTTACCATGACACTATTCTGAATCACCGAGGTAAATACCTGATACACATGAGAAATAATAAACAATCTCCTTCATGGCTTCCGAATTCAAGCGCATCTTGAGACCGCACCTGGGAGTCAGAGGCGTCAGATCTTCGCGTGGATGGGAATTATGATTACAACGGATCACTCCAGGGTCAAACATATGAGATGATGTTCACTTCCCCGCCATTGTTAATGAAGACCAAGCCCAGAGAGTCATCGAGGGCGATTCCGCTGGAGGACGGCGAGATGTTCCCGATGTCCAATTTCCGAAACGTCGTGTGCGGTGTGGGTTTTGCGTTGAAGTGCAAAAGCCCCAAATATTCCTTTTCCTTCTCCTTTTCCTTGGCGCGAAGAAGGACGTAAGTCCCCGAGCACGGACAGTCATTTTCTTGACGTTGGACATATGCTCGTTGGCATGGCCCGGTGTGAGCTACGCTGCCATCCGGCGAATGATTTCCCAGTTAATGCGAAAATCCCATAGTACCTTGTTTTGACGTTGGAAGGTTGGCTTCTACGGGACTTTGTCTCGATATAAGTAGGTATTTGATATTGATGATGAGAACAATGACGGTATTCGGCAGTCGAGCTCCATAAATGGAAGTCGGTTGGGGTCTGCGCTCAGAATGACCGTTCAATGATCACAACCTATTCCCTGGGTAAATAATTTATCGTTGAGTAGTCTGCTGCAACAAGTATTCAAAGGATCAGACTTGAATAGCCCCTCAGGGCTCAGGGAACACAAGTGCGTTGAACAGGGTGATTTCCGCTGTTTCTGCACGGAATTTGACCAGTTTTAACCTAGGACTTCAAGAAGGTTGTTAGGCTCAAATTATATATCTGGGTGGACTCAGTGGGCGGTGGAAGTATGAAATCCAACATCTATGCAACCGATTCCGGAACTGATCCTAAATCAGATCTCGATGATGCAGCCGAAGATGTACAGCTCCGGACAATCAAACCCCGCAAATTGGACAGCGGCTTAGATACTATTTTTTAGGCTTAGCTGATTTCACATTCGGATTCAGCACCCCAAAATATGCTTAAAACCGAATTTTTCGGAATTTTTCCACGAGAAAAAGGGTCCGGCCAAAATTTTGGGTCATCTGAACAAAATTATGTGTACCTCTGTCGGTGTCCCGGGGGATTTTGATATACTGGAATACCTTCTCCAGTGCTCCCAATCTGTCTTTGAACTCCTATTCTTGCTCTGACACTGGTTCCCACTCTTTGTGTTTTCTTACTTCCTAGATTTCAGCTGCATGACAATCAAACTGTGACTTTTGTCACGATGACAGTGATGTTTCCCAAGGTTTTTCCTGCATAACCGCTGGTTATATATATATATATATTCACCAGGATCATGCTCAGATCGATGAAAACAGCTCAAATAAATATTTTCATGTTTTTACAATTGATTTTGGGTGCCCGGCCAAAATTTTGCCTTGGTCAAGTAAAAAATGGGCATTATCTCAGCAACTGCTTGATAGTATTTCACCAAAAAAAATCAGGAACCTTTCCTCACCGTTTCCTTTCGATTCCGATTGGTATCGGATGTAATATATATGGACCATAAAATTTGCGGGCTTTGATTGTCCAGAGCTGTAATCCAACTGCAACAGATGTAAGCACGTTTGAGCATGTTAACCAGTACAGGGAGAAGTCACCCATGGTTCCCATAAAACATGTAAACTGCGATCAAAAACCCTGCAATAGGGAGGTAGTTTTTACACACTATACATACATCTATTTTCCTTCCTCCCAATATGTCAATAACTGATCTTAACCCCTGCTTTATTGAAATGACCGTACTGGTTTATAGCGTGTGTGAATTCATGTCCTTGGCCACAAGCTCATCTTGATATTACTGGTAATTCATGTGCAAGTAAATTTTATGGAAGATTGTGGGTACAACAGTACACGATGGAAGCCACTGGATTCCGGTGGGCGAAGAGATAATGTGGGCCGATGATTTCCGATCGGCGAGCCACGGTTACCTCATTGTCACACATCGTCCGTCGTCAACTGACAATGGCCGCCAATAGCCATTGGTGGCCACAGGTGGCCACCAGTGACTTTGCAAGTGATGGGTGTATTACTCTCATATCAGGCTCATGTACCATGGCTGTGGATCCCAAGCCACTTGGGACTGCACCCGAGTGATCCGGCTTGATCCTGTCACTCCGGAAGATCCGAGTGTGGTAATTGGGGCTGAACATACACCAACGTGTTTGCTCGCTGTTCTCTCATACCCTTGAGAAATAAAATACCTTGAACATATGGTCGGTGTACTGTGGGACACACTTCTCAGGTAATACACAATATTGGAATTCTGCTTGAATTTGAAAACATCGAGGAAAGTTTGAGCAAACTACAAGAAAACAGTGTTGAAAATACCACTTATTGAAAGGTAACTTCTTGTGGTGTCTACAGGACTGTACAAGACTAGTATTTGCCCTGCTCCCGATTTTTCTTTTTGGCCCAAACAATTTATATACATAAAAACATATACATTTGTGAATAGCCTGCTACATTACAACAAAAGGTCCTGGGCCTCACGCCACATCAAGCAGAGGACAGAGCACAATCCACAACCGAAATATTTTGCAGACCGCCTCTGAAAGTAGTGACAGGGACTGGGAGTCTAGTTGAGTTTAAGCGCGCGCTAAGAAACGTCGTGCTGAGAAAAATTGATGCGAGATGGTCTCGGCGAATTTCCCGGCAATTTATCTTGAATACGATTGGCTAGCCTTAGTCCTCAGGAGGATTTCGCTCCGGATAGACTAGGGATGCCGCAATCACGTCAGTCTCGTGCTGACACTTGGGATTTCAAGTCACTTACGACCAATCCGCCCAGCTTGAAGCTCCAATTTTGCGGTACAGGCCTCAGGTACCTCTCTGATAGTCTCTCTCTTTTCTCTCTTTTTTTTCTTCTCTTTTTTCCTCTTTTCGCAACTTGAATTCGGCCGATCATCCACAGACATGGGATATGAGCCTCATATCATCTCTCTTTCAGATCAACTCGGAATGACGTAGGTTATCGATAGAAGTTCGCCCCGGCAAAGGAGAGTATTATCTTTTTCAATCAAAGTGGTGGGGCGCGAAGTGCCCCACCGCGCTCTTATAGCTGTTTCAGGAAACATTGCTGTTAAATTCACACACTCATGTCTGAACAGGAAAGCTGTGGCATGATAGTGTCAAGCTTCTGATATTGTGTACCATTTCCAGAAATATTGCTGTGAAATTCACACGGTGATTATGACGCACATGTCCCTGGCAGGTGGCGTGGATATATAACAAGGTGTTGCCATCTCTTTTGTCCCTCTCATCATCATTCACTCCAGTTACGGTATCAAAGTGTTCCGTTTGTAAAGAGAATAGCATCACTGATGCCCATCTTAGGAACACAACATCCTTCAATCTAGCAGTCAGCACACTCAAACGTTATATCCCAAGCATAACTGACCAGGTGTTCTTTGAGAAGAATATGATGAATTTGCAGGATCTTGACAAGGAGATTGGATACTACAGAGAGGTCTTGGATCTCCAGGTGGCACCTCATCCAGATCGTCACATAGCTCTTGACAATTTGGCGACTGCACTCCACACAAGATTTGAGCTGCACAAAAACACAAAGGACATTAATGAAGCTATAGAACTCCACAGAGAGGCACTGACCCTTTGTGAACCATCTCATCCCAATCGTGGCATGTCACTTAACAATTTGGCGATTGTAGTCCGGACAAGATTCAAGCAGCAGGGAGATAGAAGGGACCTTGATGAGGCCATAGAACTCCATGGGGAAACACTGACCCTTTGTGAACCACCTCATCCCAATCGTAGCAGCGCACTCAACAGTTTGGCTAATGCACTCCTGATAAGATTTGAGCAGCAAAGTGATACAAGAGATATCTACAAGGCCATAGAGCTCTACAGAGAAGCACTCATCCTGCGTGAACCACCTCATCCCAATCGTGGTAACTCACTCAATAATCTGGCCATTGCAGTCCGGACAAGATTCAAGCAGCAGGGAGATATAAAGGACCTTGATGAGGCCATTAAACTTCACAGGGAAGCACTGACTGTTGATGAGCCACCTCATCCCAATCGCAGCAGCTTACTCAACAATCTGGCAGTTGCAATCTGGATAAGATTTAAGCAGCAGGGAGATACAAGGAATATTGATGAGGCCATAGAACTCTACAGAGAAGCACTGACCCTTCATGATCCACAACATCCTGATCGTGGCATGTCCCTCAACAATCTGGCCAATGCATTCCTGACAAGATTTGAGCAGCAAGGAGACAAAAGGGATATCAACAAGGTCGTAGAACTTCACAGGGAAGCACTGACCCTCTATGAATGGCCTCATCCCGATCGTAGCAGCTCACTCAATAATCTAGCCAATGCACTCCTGACAAAATTTAGGCAGCAAGGAGGTATGGGGGAAGTTGACAAGGCCATTGAACTCTACAGAGAAGCACTCACCCTCCGTGAACCACCTCATCCCAATCATGGCATGTCCCTCAACAATCTGGCTAATGCAGTCCTGGCTAGATTTGAGCAGCAGGGAGATACAAGAGATATTGATGAAGCCATTGAACTCCACAAAGAAGCACTGGCCCTTCGTGAACTACCTCATCCTGATCGTGGCAGCTCACTCAATAATCTGGCAGTTGCAGTCTGGACAAGATTTGGCCAGCAGGGGAATACAAGGGATATCAATACAGCCATAGAACTCTACCGAGAGGCAGTCAACCTTTGCAAACCACCTCATCCCAATTGTGGCATGTCCCTCCACAATCTGGCCAATGCAGTTCTGACAAGATATCAGCACCTGGGAGATACAAGGGATATCAATGAGGCCATAGAACTCCATAGAAAAGCACTTGGCCGTCATGAACCACATCATCCTGATCGTGGTAGCTCACTAAACAATCTGGCAATTTCGGTCCGGAAAAGATTTGAGCAGCAAGGAGATATAAGGGACATTGATGAAGCCATAGAACTCTACCGAGAAGCATTGACCCTTTATGAACCACCTCATCCATATCGGAGCTCCTCACTTAATGGCCTTGCAAAGTGCTTTGCTTATTTGTATGAACGGACATGTGATATCCATGATCTTGAAAGTGCTTGTGACCTCTTTCAAGAAGCAGCAACATATCTTTCATCCTCGCCTCTTACCCGCTTCCGACATGCATGTTCTTGGGCTGAGTGCATAGCTCAATATAGTCCTACCTCATCTTTAACAGCCTACCATGCGGCAATCAGGCTACTTCCCCAGCTTGCTGCACTTCATCTTGATCTTCCATCTCGTCAGCAGATTTTAACTACCATCAAACAGTCCTCTCTCGCATCCAATGCTGCCACTTGTGCTGTGGATCAGACTCAATACAATACTGCTGTGGAATTCCTGGAGGCCAGTCGTTCTGTATTCTGGTCCCAAGCCCTACAGCTGCGAACACCACTTGATGACCTGGCAATGGTCCATCCTAAGCTATCTGCCAGACTCGCTGATTTGTCCCAGCAACTGGAGCTGGCAGCATTTCGAGATACCTCTAGGGAGACATTGAATATGCAGCAGAAACTCAGGTCCATTGAATCTGAGGGTTCCCATTGCCAGCAGCTCAATGAAGACTGGGAGCAGACCATCAAAGAGGTTCAATTACTGCCTGGGTTTGAGAATTTTATGGTGCCCAAGGCCATGGCTGCACTGCAACAAGCAGCAGTGTCAGGCCCCATCATTATTCTTGTTGCCACCAACTCTGCATGCTTTTCATTGATTGTAACATTATCCAGTGAAGTTCAGTATCTGAAGCTTCCAAAACTCATTCTTCCCAAAGCACATTTCCTTGCTGACCTGTCTCGTGGTATTTCAGACCCGGCCTTTGACTTTAAAACATTTGTTGAAACTTGTGATCCTGGAAATCAGAGGTCAGAACTAGAAGCTCGGCTGTTTGCTGGACGCGAAGGGTCCATCAAGGTGGACCCAGATGAAGTCTTTCGAGGACTTCTTGCTGACCTCTGGAAGAATATTGTGAATCCAGTGTTTGATACCCTTAAATTAAAGGCAAGTACTACATTTGAGTGTGTTCACTCTTTCTCATTTCTATGTAGAAATCGGTTGATCCATCACGACTATGGTGGTGCCCTATTGGACCGTTTGCCTTCCTTCCCTTACATGCAGCTGGAATATATGGCAAAGATATCACAGAGTGTGCATCAGACTATGTGGTTTCATCTTACACACCAACACTCACCGCATTGCTGGACCCTCCCGTTTGCACTGCTGCCACATTCAAAATAACTGCGGTCATTGAGCCAAAGGCCCCAGATTGTCCGCCATTGCCGGGAGCTAGGGCTGAGTTGAATAAAATTATGGCCAGGGTACCTGACCAGTGGCTCACTGGTTTAGTCAACACAACAGTGGAAACTGCCCTGGTTCATCTCTGTGAATCATTGATAGTGCATTTTGGATGCCATGGAGTGCAGGATCTGAAGCAACCACTTGATAGTGGCCTTATCCTTACCAATGGCCGCCTCAAGATTTCCGATATCATGCGCAGGCCAGAGGGAGAGAATGCATTAGATATCCAGAAATTCATGTCGGTGGCATTCCTCAGTGCATGCGAGACAGCAAAGGGTGACAGGACTGTCCCTGATGAAGTCATGCATCTTGCAGCAACTCTACTGTTCGCAGGGTTCCGTGGAGTAGTAGCTACAATGTGGTGAGTTTAGTCGCTTTCTCTGATATTGCACAGACTTTCACTTCATGCAAGGACCATGAATGATTTCGATGGTCCCAAGATTGCAGACACATTTTATGAACATCTGTTCAAAAATTGTGATCCAAATTCCAACCCTCCTGTTCTTCCTGATTTGAAACAGGCAGCCAAAGCACTCCATCTTGCTGTTGAAAAGTTGCGAAAGGAACCAAATATTCCCTTCAGACGCTGGGTTCCTTTCGTGCATTATGGACTCTAGCCTCTTTCTTGTGTAGTTTTCCGTGAGATCATCTCTTTTTAAATTTTAATTCTTGTCACTGCTCTTCCCCTTGCCTCCCATGTACTTTACCTATTACATCCCGAAATTGAACGTCAGTGTTACTTATTTTCCCTCATTTTTAAGCAAATGTAAAGCCCGGCTTGCACAGAATCGACACAAATTAAGTTGGTAAGGAATGTGGAACACGAAAGTAACTACTCACTGCCCCAAGGATCGAAATCTTGCATGCTGCAATAGAATTTTCATTACAATCGCCTGGAAAATTTGACACTCCCTGAAGCAAACCAAAAGCCGTCAACCGAAAATAATGTGGGCGAAGTGAGGGTGCTCAGCCCAACCATGACGCATTTTCGGAAGACTTCATTGCGGCTTGACCTGCACTGCAGCCTTGGCATCCATACTAAGAAACAAGGGTTGATTAGAGAGTTTGCGGCAGCCACCGGGAGCCACCCGGTGGCTTGATCGGGCATGCGGTCACGGGTTGTGGCTAATCTGATGGCTGGTTATTATGCTCCATTTTCATCTATTATAACAGTCCTTAACATGCTGAGAAGATTTCAGCCAATCCTGATCACCTAAAGAGTTGAGATTAACTCTTCTGCCTGGCCACCCATTTGAAACTGGAACATTTTTCTCCCATTTTGCTATGAGCAGTGCCGTAGACTTCAGGGTGGCCCTCTCCATGATATATTAGGTCCAAGAAAGTACACACGACAACAGCATGGCAGCTACCAGATCAGCCACAGCCACCTGTGACCGCATGCCTGATCAAGCCACCGGGTGGCTCCCGGTGGCTGCCGCAAACTCTCTATTTTGTGCAGAATCCCATTGCCCCAGCGCCGATGGAAAATCTGCTCTGGATCGATGTAGGTCGCTAATCTCACGAGGGATTACATGGGAAACAGAAAGGCGACCACACTCGCGAAAGTCGACGCAAATGACCGCTGGTTTTGCAGAATCACTACACGTATGTACAAAGTTCGTCAATCCGTACGCTGTAATTCAGGGCGGCATACGGTGGTTGAGGAGCGAAGAACCTCTCCCTCAATCTCCATACACACTTCCGTATGGATTCGAAGACGGGGAATCTTAAGGTGCACCGCACATACGTTCGTCAACCTGTTTTCTGAAATTGTGGCAGTATATGTCGTAACCGAAGGTGCAACCAAAAAATTTCCGTTTTGAGATCCTTTTGATCGTTTTGACCGATTTCCTCATATCTCAACGAATTCTAGTCGGATCCCCTTGTTACATGGCCCAATCGTCTGGAGTAAGTAGCCTTCGGGACCGACAAGGGGAGAGGTTGCATATCGATCTCTCGTATGCGAATGAGGGCATTGAACCAGAGTTTTCTCGACCTGGAGCTGCCGAATGACACGGCAAATCTGTCAGAAAAACATCAGGAAATGTTTGGCCACAAGATTCAGAACTTACTGAGAGGAAACTCACGAGATCGGCGACTCAGAACTGTTTAACCAGCTCCAACAGGATATCTACGGGAAGATCAACGATACTCAGAGACATGATGGTAGAAGACAAGGTGTGCAAGCTACCATCTGCTGGATCGGGATGCTTGTGCAATTCCCACGACGACAGCGGAAGCCTTCACGTAGGGGACCGAGCTATATCATTTACAGCTACCGCAGGGAAATAGTCAAGGACGAACTTGAAGTTTATACACGCCTCTCTTGATAGAACCTGAGGTGAGTCAGAAGCTCAGAAGCAGGTGACTTGGAGTCTCGACAGGCAGATCGCACGCCTATTTAGATGAGGATCCACTTGAACACCCTTAGATTCAGGAGCGCTGAATATTCGGAAATACATAACGCAACCAACGATGAGCTGACGTTATGCCCTAGCCAGCAAGTTCATATACTTGATGGGGAGCAACAACTAGACTCCCAACGTAGTCCGCCGAGCACAGCGGGTCGAACGGATTCCACCGCCGCAGCCAATCGAGCCGCGAGCGTCTGGGCTCTGGTATCCGCCTCGCTTTCGTTTGTTTGGCGGTCAGCCTGATGGCTTAGACGTCAGGTTAATCGAGGGCCAACGTACTGTCGATGTCGAGAGCAGATGCCTCGAGAGTACGGGGTTTTCTGAGAACAAGATCCGTAGAAAATATTCGACCACGTCTTGATGGACGATAATTGGCTCTATCGAAGGATTCTACGACGACATCGGGGGATGAGGAGCGCAAGGCCAGATGTGGTTCCCCAGCTAGGCTTTCGTTGAAGAACAGCAGCTGGTCTGGTCTTAGAGAGTAGTTGGTCATAGGTAGCCCGTAGATTAGAGCCGAAGCATGTCGAGGCCCGTATGTGGCTCAGATTTCCAACAGACATTCGCAACCAGAATATTGATACGGCAAGGCTTACAAACTTGGCTCAAGGGTGTACGATGATGAGGACATCCTTCACATCCGAGGCCGAAGAAACCGCCGAGTTCTGATCATGCTGAGGTCGCGAGGGGAAGAAGATAACCGGATCTGGAGATTGTACAAAGTTTCAGGGAGTAGGAATCGACAGGGACCGCTTTAGGTCACTTTCCGCAATGTACGCCGTTCATTCCAAAAATCATCCCAAACAATCTCCACGGCTGTGGAAAGAGAAGACGGGGAAGTTGAGAGGGAAATGCACGTTCCGCGTAAATTTTGATGGTATTTTTAAGATGCTGAGGCGGGGACGGCTCGTGGTGGAAAATGGAATAGAGAGAAAGAGGCAAGAACCGTTTGACTGAAGACAGCATGTAAAGGGAGAGGACATTTGAAGAACCCCCTATAGATTATGTTTTTCTTTCCAAGTACTTCATTGGAAGCAGCGGTCAGATGCTTCGCATTTTCAATTTGTATGCAGCGCATCGACTGGTTTCAATAACCCACTGAGCGTCTGGCACTCGCAGCCTCAGGCCCGAGTCGCAGGGGCTTCAGTGAATTTGTGGCCTGAGTCGACTAGCCATCCAGATTCGGTATTCGAGGACCAACGATGAGGGCGACTGAGTTTAAACTGGTTTGACCGAAGGAGAGGTCCATGGACATTCTATGTAGTCTCTTGCAGATGATGGCTCGAGTCAAGCGGCGGAGGTGGCTGTGCGGGCGCTTCTCCACTTGTTCTCCACCACGACTTTCTCCGAAACTTCCTAGTACCGAATTATAGAGGGAATACTCGGACTCTGGACGCCGGCTTTCGGTATGTACGCTCTGAACTGTTGCCAGGGCTTTGCTTTCCCTGGGCTCGCATCCGCGGTGGCAGAATGACCTCCCATTCTCTAAGAGCTCTTTGTCCATAAGCACTCCATGAGCGGAATATCTCAATCTTCGAATCTTCACGTTCCGAATGCGCTGTGAGCACATTTCTCCAGGCATGACGCGTTGGGCGCAGGGTGGGTGAGATGCCACGTGTAAAGTGGCGCTGTTGGGAGCGGGGAGCGACAAGTGAATGCGAGACCAAGAGGTGTTCGATCTCTGGATCATGGAAAAAGTCCCACGGGGCCCCTCCCCCCCCTAAATAAGGCAGGTATGTGTAAGCGGCATCAGCTCGGCCGTCAGCACTCACAAATGCTGCAATTAACCACCCGCTTCCGTGCATTTCCAAGTGTGCTTAAACTAGCACTCATGTTTCTGTTTCATTTCTAATGTGCTAGCCTGCAGCTAAGAACGAGAGCCATGGATATTGTGCTACCAGACAGACCATGCCGGCATCCATCAACGCCACCTCGCGTGGCCAGATCAAATTCCGCGATCCAGAGATCAAACACCTCTTGTGCGAGACCGTTATCGGCACGCGGGGACTTGGGGGCTTCGGCTGTTTCGTCTACACTGGGGGCGGCTCAGCAGGCGTGTCTTCGGCAGGCGCGCGGTGCAGATGTGGCTTCGCATTTCGGGAGGAAATAGCGGATGCAGCGTGCAGGGTCTGGTGCACAGTACGATGCCTTTGACGCAGGACCTAGGGAGGGGCGAAGTGTATGTCGCGCTCGCGCTCGGGGTCGTTTGCAAGGAAAGGCTGCCCAGCTGGGCCTTCGACCAGCCTCCGCCGCTCTGCCCACCACAGTGGGACTACTGCAGGCTGGTAGCTCCAAGTTGTCTACCAGGTTACCCTGGTTACTGACGCTACCGAGCCATATTTTCTGATGTTGCTCGCGGTCCTTGGACCATCCTACACTCAAGCTTCTGCTCAAGAGACCTTCAAAAGCCTTGCCCATATCTTCCCTTACGAACATGTAATAGCTTCTCTTACAGCTAACTGCAAAACCCTAGAGCACTTTCAAAAAAAGTTCACAATCAATTTATGACGTGAATTTCCTTTTGAAGCACAGCGCTCCACACTGCTCCACACATGCACGCACTGGAGCACTGTAAGCGACTGTAAGCGATGTCAACGAGCGTGAGTGAACTTTTTTTGAAAGTGCTCTAGGGTTTTGCAGTTAGATTTAAGCACAAGCATCCGGTCCCTCTGCACTCACCGATCTCCATATTCGTACGGCGACGCTAAGCCAACGCAGCGATCTTCGCGCAATTACGCAACGTACAGGACGAGGAGGACGCATTCATCCACCGTGCGTCGGCGATGTGTCGCGCTTGGAAGGAGGCGGACGCCGGTGCCAGCGGGTGTACGCACGCTGTAGTGGAGTGTATTTGCTGCCTCGTCTCGCGTCTATTCCCTGACCGACGTTGCGGTGCGGCATCTACAGCGAGTACGTTGTGTATACGAGTAAGGCGCGCAACCAGGACTATTTGCGATAGTACGGGGATTGCGCTTGAGCGGTGCTGCTACCGTCTACTCAGGCTCCACAAATTCCTTCCTCTCCCAGCGTACACTCTTCGCTCTTTTCGCAAACCGGGCACACCATGGGCACACATTCTGGAATCTGTACTGTGGGCGACGTTAAACGGTCCCTTGGGATTCAACTAGGTACGCCTATATCCATTCATGCACAAAACGTCTTCGCCAAATCACGGACAGAAAGGTCGGAATCGATTGTTGACGTGGGGGTCATGCTAAATCTCTACATACTCCGGAGCCGGTGTTGATAATTCGAAGATGTTCGAAGACACCCCACTTATTTACGAGCCACGTCTACAAATTCAGAAATCGCTTCGGTAATCGCTCGGCTCTCATTTCCCCTCAATAGCGCGCGCGAACGATGGTTGCTTTGAGATCCGCGGTGCAATTCGGCGATTATTCCTCGTTCGCGCTGCGTACCGTCCTTCTAGACCTGGTGTCTCACTCCGCTGCCGGATAGTCTTCTCAACGATGATACGATTTCCGAAGCAGGAAAACCCTACATTTACCCAGCTAACAGATATTTTCAAAATTGGGTGACATTGCAGTCTGACTACATACGGAAAAGCGACAACAAGATTCGCCAAGGACATGTGCTATTCGTGAACCATGCTCTGCCCCCGTGCCGCACAATGTACTGCATCAACTCTCATTCTGCACAGCAGGACGGACTTTGTCGAATGATCCACTTCAGCTCTGATATGCACACGTCTCTCCGACTCATCACGATGGGCGTCCCGTTTGAACCGTGGACGCAAACATTCGGTAGTAACAGTCAAGAACTTAGTTCGCCCGAAACAATGAAACCACTAGAGCACACTTGCAGTTAATTTGGGAATCGACTTGGCCAAAGCCTTCTCCTCGGCGGAATAAGAACGGGTGAAGGAGTCCTCTGCATGGTTGATGGAGTGGAATGAAAGATACGTAGCACACATTTGTATCGCGGCTGTTCCATGCCAGTGGCTAAACTATCGTATACATGTGATAGTCGCCCCAACTTCCATGATATATGCGTAGATATGAGTCCTGAAGAAGCGAGTAGTCGAGCCGGGAAATTTGGATGAAGTAAGGGGTTATCTCAGTTGTCTTGAATTTATGGGCTTATGAGATACTGATCAGTGATACTTCATAGGCGATAGTTGGAAGATGAAAAAACGAACCACTCGCCAGTACGACCAGACTAATTTGCTTGAACCGGAGTTTGGCAAAGGACCCCCTGGCCCGCGACGGACAGAAGGCAGCATCTGGCTTGCTTGCGAATGCTCGCGCAGACCTCTTTAAAGTCCATTGCATTCTTCGGGACACGACCCGGGGGTGTGCAGTCGAGTCCGACGGTGCCCAATACAAGCGTGCTACAGCATTCGGGGTTGCTGAAAAGACCGTCTGGACAAATATTGCCCCGGGAAGCGAGATCGGAAGGCGGCGCCGCGAGGGCGAAGGCAGAGAACAGGAGAGCGACGACGGCGAAGAGCTGCATTGGCTAAGTTTCTGGTTATTTCTCTTTCTTGCAGCCTGCTTTTAAACTTCTCAGCGCTCTCCGCACTTGAGCACTTCAGCCATAGCACCGTCCCACTTTTTCGCTTCCACACTTTTTCTTTTTTCTGGCGGCCTGTCAATGCTCTCGTGTTCGTATCGAGCCTTGCCTTTTCCCACTTGGGGCTTTTCTCACTTGCTTTCTGCTTCGCTCAGCAAAGCTCTCTGCCTATATTCGGCCTCAACTCGCTCCCTGCCTCTTCGCATTCACTCTAGTTTTTTTTTTTTTTTGACCAGCGGAAGTTGACATCGACTTGATGTACTCGCCACTCACTAGACTGTCAGGCAAGCCCGGCGATGGACAATCGAGAAGCTCGCTTTCATAGACAGGCTGGATTCGAGCACTCACTCGACATGGACGGAATGGAAGAGCTGTCGAATTGGAGCTCAAATCGGACCACTGCTCCACACTGCAGGACAGTGCTTACCGGAAAGACCACAACGTTTGGTGGGGTCCGAGGCTTCGCACGCAAGCCAGCGACAGCCTTGACCGACGATGCCGGCAACTTCGCGGGTGTCCATCAAGAATGAAACCAAACGTACGCGCTTTTCATCGGAGCAGGGCATCTGGTGTCCATGTCTGTACCAGAAGCGGTGAGCATTTCCGTTTCCAGTGTAGGATATCAATAGCTAATCCCTTTGACGTGAACTTGTATTCATTCGGGAATTTGTGCTAGGCACCAACGCAACGGGGCTCGTCATGAGGAATCTACGCTACTTGCGGAACAAGGGAGGCATAGCGATTTACTATGGGAGATAAACGGGACGACAAGCTTGTCGGCATTGGAGCCGAGCGCGATGCTGGCTTCGTGGGAGGCGTTTGTCGCGACTGACTGCGACAGGGACGCCAGGTGCGACCAACGACGGGTACATTGATCAGTTGCGATACTGGGATTCAAGCTAGCCTGTAATGATGCTCTACATTCTCATTTCTGTATTCACGGATATCTCGAGATTGAACTGAACGGAAAAAAGGTATAATACTGAGTCAGATCATTAAATGTTTTAAAAGGTACGCGTACCCACCGATTCAAACATATGAAATGACGCTCATTACACCCGCCACTGGACCCCAGAAGATAGGGACACGTCTCCGATATCTAATTTCCGAAATGTTATGTGTGGCGGTGGAGTTGGACTGAAGTGCAACAGTCCCAAGTACCTGTTGTCCTTCCTCCTCCTGCACCCAGAGGACGTAAGTTCTGGAGGCACCGATGGCGATTTGCCGGATGGGGTGAATGTGCTCGTAGACACAACCGTCAGAAAATTCAAGATGGTCACCAACCAAAAGTGAACCCAAGATATTTTCCGCTGCTCCTGTCCAACCGTGAATGTTCGACCCATCACCGTGAAAGTCCTGTAGTGCGTAGACAATCAAGCTTGCTTTCATAGACAGGCTGGATTTGAGCACTCACATCAGACTTTTGACAAACATCTCGTGAAGTTGTACAAGGTCAAAAAAGGCCGAAAAGGTCAAGGTCGCAAGAGTTCGACAAATTTTGGCAAGGTCCAAATTTTCCTCCAAAAAGTTTATTATTTCGAGGGTTGTTCTGGGAGCAATTCCAGAGTTCAGTCTGCCTCTGAAATTAGACGGGCTACGCCCCGTCGGATGATGGTCGCGCACTGCAATAGTATTCTGTCCTCGTAGAACAAAGCCCTATTCAGTACTCGGAATTGGAATGAAAATTCACACCTGATATCCAGAAACACGAACGGTATGTGAATGTTTTTCATGGGCTATCGGGAATCTTGCTACAAGGCTAGGTGTATAATCGATAGTATGAGTCCTCCGTCCGTTATGAAGAATCCTCGGGATGTGCGCTTCGCGCCTTGTAGTAACGGGCAAGATCTTCGTGGATTGTGCTCATTCATTTCATTTACAACCCTCCGTCACTGAATAAGCGTTACAGTGTTCTTTGTTTAGCTATTGGGAGGAACCAATAGACTAATCCGGTCGAAGGCAAGGGCATCTAAGGGACCACCTTAGGAAAGTCACGAAGCTTGAAATTATAGCGGGAGTCCTGTACGCGCTGAGATGCACAAAATCATGGCGACAATTAAGCAGGCGTACGTATTACGTCAGAGCCGGCGATGGTCATCACCGCGATATCGCAGAAGCTAGAGGGCATCCACCAGTGAAATTTGGCGTGGGGCAGTGGAGCAAGAAAAATCACGAGTCACCGGAATTAAACGCTGAACAATAGCCGAAGTGACCGTATGTAATTTATGAGCAGCCGTACCTTTATACTAGAACATCCTGGCATGCGGGAAATGAACGGTTGAAAAAATGCAATGCGACGAACGAAGCCACGCGCACACTCAGTCGCATTATTATCATGAATCGGAAGATAAATATCGCAAATGAGAACAAAATAATACGGAGTCTCCGTCGATTGTTCAACAACTGGCAAGAAACTGCGATCGAACTGCTACTTTTCGAATAGCTCTGATTTGGTTACGTCGGTTTGGGTAGAAAAACCGATGTTGTGGATGCGGCCCAGCTCAATGCTGCGTGTGGAAAGAGTAGAGCCTGCTCCCGAGAACAACGTGGGCGGCACCTGCCACGTCGCGTCCGGTCGAGCCAGTCCAAAAGTTACCCGCGCGACAATCAAGGTGGGAGCAATACCCTGTTGCATGGTAAATTAGGCTGAACGCCGCAATCTAAGCTGATACACTGACCGTAATTTGGGCGACAACCGCTTGTGCATACACGTCGTTTGGAGACTCCGTAACAAGTAACGGGAGAAGAATAACCATGGCTATGGAGTACAAGAGCGCAGACTCCACGATGATTTCTATCACCCCATTATAGCTCCGGGATGTCAGATTGCGGTCGTTCATGGTGATGATGCGGAAGATGATGAGGAGCGTCGCCAGGCACGTGTTGACCAAGGAGAGGGCGAAGTACGGGGTGGCGAAATCGATATACGTGTTTCTGTCCAGATTAGGATTTATCACATACGCGGCCTGTTCTTGGATGCTTTTGAAGCCAAGCCCTGTACAATAAGCATCAGTTCGGTTTTTAATCCCATTGAGGTAAAAAAAAAATTATTTACCAGCGCCGGCCAAGGTGCAACATATTGGCAAAGAAACTATCGCCCAATTACGATTCCAGACGGTCCAACACCTCCAAATCTACAATGTGCATACATAGATATACATGTGAACCCAGGGAGATATTTTGGGACTGATCGTACCAGCACACAATCTGCGACCAGTGTGTTGACTGTGAAGACAACGGCAGCGAGGACAGTCAACCAAAGCGGTGGTTGAAGTAAGTAGAGCGAGGTTGTGACGGATGTATCCCCGTGGTCGATGAAGGCATTCCGCATGAGGATCCATCGGCAGATAATGTGCATAGTCGCAAGGATGTACATGACAATGAGGGCCAGGAAAATGCCTAGACTCTCCTTGTGCAGTCTACGTCTGAAACCTGGTACAGAATTTCAACATTGTTTCACAATGACGGGGCCGCTGGAAACCGCTCACCCATTCCATAGATAGTCACGAAAAATAAACCGGTATATAATCCTGAGTGGCAGTGAGATATCTCTGAAAGTGGGAGGCAATGAATCCTTGCCATTCATGTACAGTTCCACGAAGGTCTCCTGAAGGTAGGGTACGCGCACTTGAGTGTTGGAGGACAATGCGACACACTACCATTCAGAAAAATGGGAACGAGTTTATAAAGGGAGGCATGGGTTACGATTCCGTTGAGTTCAACTTCATGCGAACCGAATAGAAGCAAGAAATTTTGGAAGCACGGGAGAGAAACAACACATCATGCCGCGGTATGCTGTGAAATAAATGAAATGATTCATATCGTCGGGCGTTGCGCATGTTCGGATGCTATTGATTCCCTTGGTTCGGTGTCCTATTCAAGTAAAAGAAGAGCAGTTTCACACACAAGTTCAAATGTGGGCGACTAGTTTGCAATTGAACTGTTCTCTTTTGAGGCCGCTCCCCGCGGAAATCTCGGTGCACGGTGAATGTCCGCATTATGATACACACGAGTTTTCTGGCGCTAGGGTATTCCTTGCCGTGTTGTTGGTTTACGGACAAGAAACCTGTTAACGGGATGGAGAGCTTTTCCCAAATGAGTTTACTGTTCTATAGGTGCACCCGCAAACAGAATGCCGCAGGATCCTGCCTCCCTCTTTGTTAGAAAGCACCAATCGATTGCCGGTTTGTCTCTGCGGTTTTGAACGGTATTCTCTGGAAGTAAACTGAGCCCAAAGATACCGTTTAAAAGGCGTTCCGAATGGTTGAAATACGGTGTCCTTTGAGTTTGCCCGAAATCACTGCATTCAGACCCCCCTGTAGGCACAGGTTTGCCGGATCCCAGTAGGCATATGTGTAGGCAGATCAGTGCGCCGACCTTTGCCGATCCATCTGCCAATCCTTGCCGAGGTTGGCCTACGTGTTCTGGCCGGAATAGGCACACATAGAATCACCTAGACTGATGGACCTAGCTATGCAAAATCAAGAAATTGTACCCATTCTCAATCTCAACACCTGTTTTGACCCTTCCTCACTCTCACGCACTATGTTAGCCTATTAGAATATCAATCAGCCTTCAAATCTGAACTCCACGGATCACTCCGATGGCTGTCCGTGGGCAACTCTTCTGGCGAACTCAAGTGCCAGGATAATGATTTTACTTGAAGCAGTAGTTCCCAATAAAACTAGGGCACATCTGCGACCTCATTTTGACAACCACCTACCTGGACTCAGGTCGGCCAGGGTCGGCCACGATAGGCAGACCACCGTCGGCCAAGATCGTTCAACGTGGGCACACATTGTGTAGGCAGACATTGTCAGGGGAACCCCTGTCCCAACCCCCATCCGACGCCCTTCTGACCCTTCCGGTCGCTCCCCCGGTCACCGGTCTACCGGAACCGGTACCGGAAACCGGCACGTGACTCCGCTATCAGAGTCGCTCCAATGGCATTCGGCATGTGACCGAGCCCGGGATATCTGCCGATCACTCCGGTCACATGGTTCTAGTCAGTAGCTTACTTATACTTACGACTGGCGTGGGAATCCTCAGAGTTTCTTCTCTTTGGATCCCCCACGTCAGGTATGCTTCTCTGTATATTTAGCTACCGTCAATTAACCTTTGGATCCCCCACGTCAGTCCCTGAGTACCTCGGGCCTTTGTGGTTGCCCTTACAGACATGCTAGACCAACGTCGACCAACGTCGGCCTGGATAGACACACCTCGGCAGAGATCTGCGAACATAGGCACATCTGTGCCTACGGGGGGGTCTAAATGCAGTGAATGCCCTTGTGTTACTATCCCGAAATAAAATTATTCAGGCCGACCTTCCTCCCGCGGTTGCGATGGCCCCGATACGACGGCGACGATTGCGCTCGTTGTAAAGTAACTGTAGGTAGACACGTTGCTTTCTGGAATGATTTATCATGAAGATATGCTGCCGATAATCTTCTTAACTACTTAGATAGTTTCCGTGTATTTCGGACAAACTCCACGGAGACCATATCTCAACCGTTCAACGGTTTATAAATGGTATCTTGAGTTCAGTTTATTCTCACCATATTATCATGGACACCGCTCTAACATTGCAGAGACAAACCGGCAATTGATTGGTCCTAACAAAGAATGAGGCGGGCCACGCTCTTGTATTTGCAGCCGTGGTTCCTACATGACATTAGATTCTTCGGTATGAATGATTCTCTGACTCTAGGGTATGATATGTGGAATTATTCTCGTAGCCAACGAGGACTGCCTTGAGTCAAACCTGCGAAGACTGTAATCACTGCGTTCAAGGTCCCCATAAACTCCGACTATGCCGAGACGTCTCGCCAGATGGCCACCGATCGCCGCCTGGCCGAGTCTAGCTGCTTAGTCACACGGGATCGAGACGCCTCGGCATGTCTCGCCGGAACCTAGCAGAACCCCGATGAGACTTGCCGATCCGCCTAAACTCCCAAAGTTTCGTGCGCCTAGACAGGACATCGACGGGTCTCGGCTGTCTTATCCTAAATTAGGGATAGCTACGTAAGTTTAGCCTCAACGGAGATAGCCACGCATAGCCATCGGCTCGACGTGTCTAGAATTTGCCTGTTTTAGGAGGGGGTTGAACGCAGTGTAATGTACATAGTTTGGGACACCGCCTGTGGGATAAATGTGCCTTCTTCGGTCCCGCAATACTTGGCAAGTTGCAACAGCAGGCGTCGGCTTAGAATCTACTCTCGCAAAGCCATCGCAACGTCGGAAAGCAGGCGCATCTAGGATATTTGATTCTAGGATAGTAACACAACGACAACGGAGAATGACACAGAATTTTTTCAAGTAGGCAAATCGAATCCCAGCAGTCAACATGTGAATAGAAGCCAATCTTCAAGTATTCTGCATTGCCTCCCACGATAGTTCTGAAACTCTTGATTAGCGTAGTGGTCATTTCGCGCGTGAAAAATGTTTCATTTCAATTCTTTAACTAGGGCTTGAAACCGTAACCGTACTTTACGGGTTTACTGGACGGTTATAGACGGTACGGGACCCGTACCGTAACGACACTCGCCGCCGAGTAATACGGTACGGGTGACGGTACGGGTCAACCCTGTAATACGGGTGAGCACCTGCGAAAGCATAGGGAGTGGTAGTTGTCACTTGTTGGTGGTTTCCCAAGTCAACCGACAATAAAAAGGGGATTTTGCAAGATATAAGAAGACTAACTGGCTTTGATTGAGGCCAATACACGAATATTGAAACCTGTGACGGCCGTTTACTGACGGTTCAATACGGTACGGGACCCGTACCGTACGCGCCTGTGCCGCGATCAAATACGGTACGGGTGCCATCCGTCCGGACCAGTTATACGGCAGTGCTGTGTACGGCCGTCTACCGTATACTGTACGGTTTCATGCCCTATCTTTAACTCTGCCGCGTCCCTGCAAGCATTATTAGAACCAAGCATTATTCACATCAGAGCATACTCTTCAGTTTCGACGTAGTCACGGAAGAAGCCCTGTTGTTTCCGGCCAAAAAGTCCAGTCGTCTGACGGGCCCCTAACAGTATTTTGGTTATAATCTCTTGCCCTTCTTCAAAAACCCCAGTGGTGGTGCTTCTCACGGCTATTACAAGAGTTAGTAAAAAGGCCGAAGGCTGGGATTTATCCTACCCGCATGGACTCTTGACATCCCCAACACAACGACAACCATAATAAGACCGGTGTATGCAGCTAGCTTCATGGTAGGAGGAAAGTTACAAAAAATGCAACTCGAAGGCCGGATGATGAGACAAGGTCACTCACCGGTTTATATACGCAGACTCAACTCAATGCTCAGGTAACGAGGGAGCTTCTCCGGTCAGCCAAACGGTGCGGGAGAAGAACATGGACCATGCTGGTTGTCAAGACTCCGCAAACAGAGCTGCATTAGGACTAATCAATTGCCGGTTTGTCTCTGCAATTTCAGAGCGGTGTCCATGATAATATGATGAGAATAAATTGAGCTCAAAGATACCATTTATCAACCGTTACGCCCAATCTTCGCCGTCGTATCGGGGCCATTACAACCGCAGGAGGGTCCGTCTGAATAATTTATTTTGGGATAGTGTCACACGAAAATAACTATGCGGGGTGATTTCAAACAAGCAAAATGATAATCCCAACTCCAGTACCCAATGTGTCAATGAAAGTTCCGTCGAATCTTCCAATATTCTCTGCCTGGAACCCAATCAACATATGTAGCGGCCAATTCGCTGACGAACAGTTACCTGCTTCAATTCGCTGGCTCCGCCGCGTCCCTGGGAAGATTATTAGGACTTGAGCTTTGTCTTCGTGAGAGCATACTCTTCAGTTTCGACGTAGTCGCGAAAGAAGCCCAGGATACGAGAAAACACGGCCGGGGTTGTCCCGCGCACCTCCACCGCTGTTTTGGTCGTAGTTTTTGCATTTCCTTCAATTCAGTGGTATGACGTGAGGATTGGATGATTTATTCAACAGAAAGGTCATACCGAGAGGGCTTCCCGTAACTATTACGAACGTGAATAATAATGCTGAAGGGAGGAATTTATCTTACCCGCATGGACGCTTGACATCCCCAACGCAACGACGAGCACAACAAGACTGGTGTGTGCAGCTAACTTCATGGTAGGAGAATAGTTAAGAAATGCAACTTGAAGGCGCGAATGATGAGACCATGGACCCTGACTGGGTTCACATATGCGCCGACTCATAGCAACCCCCAGGTTTCTCGGGTTCGTTGTGGTTATGTAGACAGTGCGGGAGAAGAACACGACCTCGGAAAGAAGCTCAGACGGAATGATATTATCCCGGGATAGCGATATAAGGATGACGGTAACAATCTGGGGCTATGTCAAAGAAGCAAATATAGTTCAATCTTAAGGTTTCTTTGTTCTCGCTCGCGATAGTCCCTGGAATCCATCAACGTATGTAGAGGTCAATTCCGTCACTGACCGGGTTTATATATGTACAGGCTCATGCCAAGGTTGTCAGAGAGCTCGCGAAGTAACGAGGGAATTAGGGTACTTGTTATACCGTCCGGGACGTTTCCTCGTCAAAATTAACCAGACAAAATAGCGAGGACAAAGAGACTGGTGTATACGGTTGGCTTCATCGTAGGTACCGTACAGTTTTGATCAATTCAAACGGGGGTGTAACCTGTGACCGCGACTTTCGAACGTGAGCTTTAGAAAATGGGCAGCTTAAACCATATGCACCGGAATCAGTGGGGAGATTGGGCCGTTTAAACTGTTTAAAACATTTTTCAGCTGTTTAAACCACTTGCAGCTGTTTAAACTAGTGCTGGCCATAAATACAATATTGAAAAATATATTTTGAATATATTTGAATACATACGAATACAATACGGCTCAGGGACGACCGCCAGAATATGAATACGACTGAATCTATATAAGAATTAAGAGTGGTTTGTCTCTGACCACATACTCTGATTGGCTCACCGGGAGACAAAGAAGCTTGAATGAGGTAAGTGACTCCACAACTCCACCGAATTGCCCATTTCTCCACCTAGATGTTGAAGTACTATTTATAATGCCACGATGGTCTGTTGTACTCTGCCTCTACTCCAAACACCTCCAAAAGTGCCAAACAATAAAAAAAGCGGCCATATAGTACATGGCCCAGAACGAAAAGAAAATGGGAGGGATTTTCAAAACCGAGGATGCCGCGCAGATACCATGGATACGAAATGTCCCCAGCACAGGCAAGCACGAGCCGATTGATCGGCATTGGCCGGCATTACTTAGGGCTGTTCACCGTGCCCGTCGTGCCGGTTCTACGGGTCCCGTGCGACGGGTACCCGACCCGTTCCGTCGAGGGGTTTGAAAAATTTTCGACGGGGCGGTGACAGGACGGTTTTTCAAGGTGACCGCCGTCGAAACCACGGCCGTTGACGGGTGACGGATTCAGACGGATTTGTTCCTAGTAAGGACACGAATCTCACTTCGTTTGATCTTCCTTCACAGTCAATGTGGTTTCATCTGTTGTGATAGCATTGTGGACGGTCGTCCTTAGAGATCTGCAGCACTCACGACGGCTTTCCTGCCACGAGTGAGTAAGGCTGGGCTGAACCCCTATTTCCGCATATTTGGTTCAACAAGTTTTCTCGTCAAATTCCGGTAAGTTCTTCCATACGGGGTACCCCAACGACTTACAAAATAATTTTTGGACTCAGAATGAAATTGTAGTGCAGGAATTTTCTGATTCCTGCGAAGGTGTGGTATAACGCTGGTATTATCGTGACCTTACCTTCAAACATTATTATAGTGAAAAATATGATTTGGATAACTTGAAGCTGCCGTATATTCCCCAGTCAAAATGACGAAGTTTGTCCTAGTTTGTCCTCTGCAAAGGCGCCGTCACCGTCGCGTTGACCGTGACGGCCGTTCCGTCGCCCGTACCGTGCCGTAGAAATTTTTCTACTTGACATGACGGGACGGACACGGGACGGTTTTGCCCGTTGCACGCCCGCCGAAACGACGGCCGTGCCCGTGACGGGCACGGCGAACAGCCCTAGCATTACTCGAGTACCTAATCGGTCTTTTTATTAGTGGCATACAGATCCCTGGATACAACTATGTGAGACTGTGTCATGCTGTTGCCACACTGGTCCCATTGATGCGGACAGTCTGCCAGAAAGTGCAAGCCAATCGATCGGCGGTAGTGCACATTAGTCGGCATTAATGGCAACTGATTTGAGGGCCAGATGATGTTTGTCAATAGTGCGCACAGTATAGTATCCCGGTTCAAGCATGGGAACAGATACAACAGTTGGGGGACAGAATAAATCTCAGGTTACATGGTGAGCATTCTAATGGTCTCTCAACCGGCAAGCAAATGCCTTTCCAGTCTCATTCATCTGGAATATCAATCAACAGTTACAGAGAAGGTCTCTTTCAAGCTCCTCAAGGTGCCTTAGGCATTAAAAATGGAGACGATTAGTCTCTCATTTAGATTTGGTAGAAACTGGCCGGTGGAGAGCGTCAAGAGTATGGGAATGATGGCGGACTGTCCGCCATCAAAGCTCCGCGGCGAAATTGCTGCAGACTTGTTACCACGGCAAATTCGCTGTGGAAGTTCCTCCACAATGGAATCCTTGCAAACATTCCACTGCGGCAAATTCGCTGTGGACGTTCCTCTGCAATGAGATCCCTGCAAACATTCCACCACAGGGGAATGCCTACATTGAAAAACCCGTGACGGTATCTCTGAGGGGAAAGCACCGCAGTTAGTTCATTGGGTGCAAAAGCCCACATCGGAAACACCCTGGCCGTTCACCTTCATCCACTCTGCCGTAGTGATATGAGTCCACAAATTCCTCTGCAATTTATTCCCTTCCCTTCCCTTCCCTACGTGTTTGTTTGTGCATGATGATGTGTGGCAGTGCCATCCGCGTGGTGCCGACGCCACGACTCTGGCTCACACGACAACCTTTGCATCCCCGTCTGCACGTCCTCTCCGACCCAGGCCGAGCACTCCACCACGCCGCCGCCTCCTACCCCTCGCTCCCACCCGGTGGATGTCACTCCTCTCATCCTCCCAACCCGCGGCACACCCCTCTCCACCTTTTGCATCCCCCCGCGTCCCTCATCGCCCCGCCCGCCTGCGTCACGAGCGAACCACCCCCATCCAAATCTGTCTGCACAGAATCCCCCTCGACGAACTCCGTTCAGCGGGTTCGCCATGCAGGGTTCCGCACCGCAAACCACCCACGAAGAATCCCCCCCAAAGAAGTCCCTTCAAAGGATTCACCACATACAATTCCACGCAGCGAACCCCACGCACGATTCCGCGCAACTAAATCTCCGCGCGGGACCTTCCGCAGCGGATCATTAGCAACAACATCCCAGCCATGAATTCCATTCGGGGGAATCGCCGCACCCGATTCCGCGCAACGAACCATCCGCAAGGACTTCCCCGTGACAAAATCCAATCAGAAGATTTGCCACGCACCGTTCCGCGCAGCGACCCCCCTGCGACGACTTCCACGCGACCAAGTCTCTGTGCGGGACCTTCCGCAGCGGATCGTCCGCGAGGAGTCACCTGCGACGAATTCCATTCGGGAGATTCGTCGCGCCTGATTCCCCGCAAATTAATCGCCGCGCCGGACTGGATGCCGACTAAGGCCACAATGTGGGTCTTTTGTTTGTTCTCTCCCGTCCTTGCCTTCTGCCCTTGCACTTACCTCCGCTCCCTTCCTTCCTCCCCCTCCCCCCTCTCTTGTTTGGACTTGCAAACTGTTCGCGAGGAATCCCTCGCAGCAGATTCCATTCGGGGAATTCACTGCGCAAGATTTCGCACAGTGAACCCCTCGTGAGAAAATCGCTGCGTGGGACCTTGCGCGGCTAACCGTCCGCGAGGAATCCCCCGCGACGGATTTCATTCGGGGAATTCGTCGCGCACGATTACGCGCAGCGAACCTCACACAGCCAAATCTATTTGAAGGAATCGCCGCACATGAATCCATTCGGAGCTGTTTGACGGACAAGGTTATCTACGTAGTATAGTCAGTATAATACATATAGTATAGTTCATTGTCTAGCTAGAATTCCTACCAATATATAAAATACATTAGAATCTCTGCCACAATTTCGCCTGGAGAATGGCTGGAAAGATATCTTATTGAAGATTTGTCTGCACGGAAGTGTCCGCCATAATTTAGTCAGAAAGATATACACACAGTATTTATAGAGGATAGAAAGGGGCGTAAAAGAATTACTACAGAGGTCTAGCTGAGATCATTTCCGTGGATACAATTGCGCGCAAAGAATACCGCGAGGAGGATTCGCCGCGGGGAAAGTCCGGCGGACTCCGGAGTCCGCCATCACTCCCATACCTTCAACCTTTTGGGCCGGTGAGTGGTTCAAGTCTGGTGAGATGCAAAGAGAGAATTGTATATTGGAGCTGCTGATGGGGCCGCGAGGAGCCAATTAAAGGTTGGCGACGAGCGGCGTCTTCCAGAATCGGAATCAATTGAAGGAAGTATAGATTTGAAAAAGAAAATACACCCCCGTAGCGTAGCATGGGCATACTGCTAGTCTATATAAGAATTAAGAGTGGTTTATGTCTAACCACACACTCTGATTGGCTGCTGCGACCTTCTATCGCAGCCAAAGAAGCTCCAATTAGGTCACTGGCCCCACTGCTCCACCGTGATGTTCAATTTTCCACCGAAATGTTGGATTTCTATTTATAATTGTCATGATGTCGAGTTGTACTACCTTGCCGCCGTGAAGTACTCCTTGCAAACACTGCTGGATTTTAGCTAACATAATCTCACAGCATGCCGACATCTGTCGCAGTCTTTTGCTGGGAGGTAACCAACTGTGCCACATCAACTCAGCCCAGCCGATTTGCAGCGGCAGGACACAGCATATCATGACTGTAACGCTTCAACACCATGCCACGGCGCTGTCACCGTGATGTGAATTTTCCACCACACTGTGGAATTCTTGAATCTCCAGCTGCAGAATAACACCACCAATTTTAATTGTACTTCACCTAGCTGAATGCAAGGAGGACAGACACTGGCAGGAATGATGCCAGTGACCAATAAATGGGATGCTGGTGAACATGAAGCATTGCGCGGGAATCGATATTATTTATTCACTGACACTCTTAGGTTTTTTTTTGAACCTCAGCTGGTCTCTAGCAACCTGGCTAAATACAGTCAGATTCTGAATCTGTATTAAATCAGGTACTGCAGAAATCAGGCGGAAATGCCAGGAGGATCCCAATGCTTATGAAACTCTGGCACATCACACCTGCAGTCAGCTGGGCATCCCAGTAAAGTATTATATATTCATATGCAAAGATACAATGTCTGAACTACCGACAGAATACTCAAGGAGCTTACATTGAAACTGCTCACAGAGGCGCTAGCCCAAGGTTGATTGAAGAAAGAATTGGAATTGGAACTGGCCAGTGCGAAAAATGGGCTTTCTTATAGGATACATAGCACAGGCTATCTGCAAAATTTCTGTCTCTTTCAATTAATTAGGAAACCATTGAAACAATAGATGTGGCCAGTCCACGGGGCCATGAGGAGTCAACCGGAGGTTGGCGACGAGCGGGGTCTTTCAATCACATTCCAACTGGTTTTCTTGAATGAGTGAGATCTCTTTGAGTATTTGTCTATCTACTGCGGAGTGTTTCCTGTAGCATAGCACGGGCACACTGCTAGTATGAATACAATACAATATGAATATGATATGATACAAGCCCCGCCGTATTCAAATATATTTGGATACAGTTAGGTGCCGAAATGCACCGCCCCGGGATCTCACCGGCACCAATCGGGTTGTTAAATCTTGTCCGGCATCTCGACAGTAGGTCTCGGATCTGTGTTCGCCGCCTTCCGGCCCATGAATCTAACTGCCAAATTTGTTGATGCCATCAGAAATGTTGTGATCTCAACGTCGAAGGCTGGCTCACCTCTGAAATCACTCTTTCCCGGGCAGGTATGACCTCTGGAGGTTTGCTGAACTCTACAATGGCTATATAGTGACCTACAGAGTAAGTGTCTCGTCAGTTGAGGCCTGTTTTTCCAACCAAAGTTACCTTAGAATACATTTGAACTTGGGCTTGAAGGCCATTGCTTCGCATGGTGTATCCGAGTTATTTCTTTTGTAATATGCACTTTAAATTTATATCTACCATTGATCCGATAGATTGCTCCCATGAAATCCTATATGATTAAGTGTATCAATCACTCCCTCGCAAACACCACTGCCACTGCTTTCATTTCACCGCATTTGTGGAGCACCAAGCAATCGGTCAGCGTCGTGATGTTCACATCCAGTATGCAGTTTGACCCGGTGGATATCCCGTCATGGAACCACATCTGCCGTCGCATCCTATAAATCTGCAAGTGAAGTGGTTTTGACCTCCATATATTATCCCCCTCAGTTTCAGTTTGTTGGTTTCGCTTCCTACGTTGAAAATAAGCTCTTCTTCGAGTATCAGCTTGTCGCTGTTCAGGTCTATAACAATGATAGGCGGTGATTCTCTCAAAGCAATCCTCATACCTAACCTGGTTTTACGACCAACAAACACCCACTTCGGACAACTTTATCTTCCTCTCGTCAAATAGCTCGTAAGTCAGTCTTGCAAATGCACTCTAACAGGGTAGGTTTGGCGACTGCTCAATCCAGCGGACATGAAGGATTCTAACATGCTCTATGTTCATCCATCTATGTAGCCACATACCCGCAGTGTTGACGCCCTTTTCCGTAGTGTCTGGATGGGTGAAGTGCGTTAGCGATACGGTTGATTGAGGTGAAATTTCGACCGTACAAGATATGCCTTTGCTTCGCTCCGGCAGATAAGAAGACAGGTACGATTTTGTTTGAACCAGAACCTCATCAGAACTTAGAATGACAGGTATAGCGATGCTCTCAGAGCCTTAAGTGACAAAAGAAACCAATAAGATGGCAAAAGAGCATTACACACATCAATTGTGGCGAGGAGAGCTAACAAGCAAGACTCTTGATATGTTTGACTTTGATGTATATTGAGCAGGCATTAATGTTTGGAACAGCACAGATTTCATTGTAGGATGTGGTAGCGGCAGCCTTGCTGGGGAACAACCAAAAGAGAGATGAACAGAAAGTGGGGGTGAAAGCACGAAAAGATGTAAGAGGGAACAGACGAGACGTGCCCGTTATATAAAATTTTCCTGTGTCGCTGCGGTACGGCAAATGTGTGTGTACCGCTGTGAGAATGCTGTTCCCAATTTGAGTGGTCTCTGAACAGTTGTTAATTCACGAGACTTGTGCCTACGGCCCAGTAATCCCAACGGGGATTGCGAATGACTGCAGGGCAGTCTGGCGCAGCTCAGAGAGAACTGAAATGAGGTGTGTAGTTGATCACGGGTTCAGAATTGCGCGAAAATGAGATGTACCAAGGGGGTTAAAGATGGCAAAATAGCAAATAGGCATTGAAGGGGTAAAGATATGTGGGGAAAGAGCACAGAATTTCCACCATCTCGTTAAAGAACGGTTAATGGTGAAGGATCCAGGATCATGGGGAAAGTAGCACAGCAGAAAAGAGACTGCAGAAGCAGGCGGCAGAAGAGAGAGAACCAAGAGCAGCCAGGCTATATAGAGAAAAGAGGCAACAGGTATAAATTGATGAGCACCGCCGAACGGGCAAAATCTTAAAGAACCGTTAATGGGAAGCTTTCAGCATCATCAACCTTCTGACAACATTTCTAGCTTATTCAAACGAAATTCTCCGATACAAGGCAGTATGCGGTCTATCTCACCGGATCTTCAATCCACATGTTTCCTAGTACAGTGAACGTTGCGTCGTAGCCACCACAACTATAGTCGATGTTGTTCCATATGAGACCTGTAGGGTTCTCAAGCATGTTCAAAACTTGGTTTGTGTCAACTGTTTCTGGGTACATCTCATCCTCCTCCATTGGCTGAAGTTGATTTTTTTTTTTCTTGACGCTTGGCATTTACTTTCTTCCAGATCTCCCGCTTCAATATTTCTCTTTTTTTCCAACATGTACAGAGAGTCTCCATTCAGTGTATTCCACGGCCTCAGGAACCCTGGGTCCTATGGTCTTATTCCCCCTCATCTCTGGATGAAAGCGTGCCGGATCCCAGTGATCAGTCTTCCAAGCATTAAAAGATCTTATCAAACGGCGGCGATAAAGTACAGTCCCAGATCTAGGAAGTTTTCCATCGTATCTGGCGAGTGATCTCATCCAGTACTTCTAACTCCCTTAGCTCCTGCCGCAGGTAGCCGGTCGTTCCTGAAGTAATCTTCTTTTTGGCAAAACCTTGGACTATCAGAGTGCCTTCAGCAGTGTATCTGCGGGACAAAGCAACGTAGTAGGCTCTATGATCGGAACAATGCGCCATTTCCACTGGATTATTTGGTCTCAATTTCCCTTGAGAAGTATAGTCAGTCATACCGAAGTTCATTAGACATACTACCTGCTCTCGCAGCACAGACAGCAGCGTATCATCGGAAAGCAAACACGTTATAAGGTTCATTGTTCTTACAAGTGGGACAACATTTTCTGGCAAGTCTGGTATATGAATGTTTTTGGGCAGATTGACGAGTCTGACAAACAGTAGAAGAAGTCAAAGTGGTCCGGGGACGGCGAGTCAGAACCCAATTCAGTGGTGGATTCAAGGTTGGATTCGGCAAGAGAATCCATCATGAATCGCGCCAGGTTTGACCACCTTGATTCAAATGAATTTGGAGTGTCGCTTTGATGGATGTGAGTTGAGGTCGACTCACGCAGGTTTGAATCATGATGCAATTCGAATTGCGATTCTGATATTGCTACTCCACCAGAGTAGCAGCAGCGATTCAACCCGATTCAAGGTTTTGATGGATTCTGACCATCTGAATCGCCATCTGAATCTGCCTCTGAAGCAACACCCGAATTGCCCTCTGCATACCACTTTGGATAGATAGGTTGTGCAAAAGCTGCATGTGGCTTTGTGTGCATTGTAAATGTGTCTAAGACCTGCCTGCTGACCTGCAGGACCTTTGGTCGCATGCCATTCACATACCACTGCTTCCTGGCCTTTTGTCGTGCATATTCAGTGGCATCGTTTGCGCACAGTACTATCTGTGACTGCCAACCTGGCCGGACTAGGAACCTGGCCACTTGCCAATTATAGGACTAGTTACTTAGCTATATGTCATTTTGGTGCTTGGTGGGTGGAATACAACCTATGCCACCTGTCTCGACCAATTTCCAGCCAAAAGTGATGAGTTGATGTTAAGCGGTGTCGCGAATGATGTCGGGCCGCAGGGTGAGAACATCAATTTCTTATCCCCGAACCGCCACTTTGCTCTTTTCTCCACCAATTCTGCGTCAATCCACGACTTCGGGGGCTCGTTCTTCTTCCTTGACTGCGGGCTCTACTCTGGGCAGACAGGAGGCTAAATATTCTCCCCCCTTTTGATGCTGGTGTCGCAACAAAGATGCCAATTCCAAGATCAGGACCACAACTGAACAGCCCTCATTGAAAATGAGTCTTTGGCCGTCTAAGTACAGCACTTGTCAAAGTCAATTCTTATATGTAAAGCTTCAATTTTGAACATATTACACAATTATATCGTCTTGATACCTCCCTCAGTTCGTGGCGGACACCATATCGGCGCAATTTTTGACGCATGAAAATTTAAATGTCGGGTTCTCAGGAGCACGACACAAGAGGGGATTAGGGTATCCAAATGTGTTCATTTACTTCTTATTGACATTATTGTAATTTGTTTTGGCTAACCAAGACCTCTGACTGGCGCGCCGGCCTCGTTTCTTTGGCACGATTGATCCTGGCACTCATATCTGTCACCAGAAGCCTTTTGCCCCGTCATTTTTAGAGCTCTTTTGTATTGTGGTAGTGTCGAAAAATGATTGTTTGTGACCCTTGAACATGATTATACACCGCGAGACCAACACCGGCGTCTGAAACGGCAGTTTGCACGGGTGGCCAGGTAAGTGGTCAATTCCTATTTTGGGAACTCCGAAGAAATAAATTCACTGAGCAATAAAGACATACCCAAAATGGTGTCAACTGGGCTCAAAATGTTCCAAGATGCACGTCTGTCATTTGGGGTCCATAATTCCAGGATGAACCGCTTGGTATGAATTCGCTGGTAGTGGATGGAGGCGCGTCTCACAATTCCTTTGTAGAGACTAAGAAATTTTTATTTATTTCTGATTGCACACAAGTTTTCCACTTTGATTTATCCACTGATCCAGCGCTGATTCTGTCTATGGAGTAGAAGTCGATCAAAGTTTGACTTGTATCTTGCCCAAACCTGTCAGCACCCATTTTTTTCAGAGCGTCTTTTTGACTGTTTCTTGCCGTTATAATGGATACAAGCGCTCGGGGGACCACTCCGCGGTCCCCTCCCCCTTGATTGATCACGGAAACTCAGAAAACCCTTGATTTACAGCTGTTTGCATAAGAGAATAAAATCAGTTGGATGGATAGAGAGAGATAATTTGCTATGCAAAGAAGATGGTGGTATCAATGATGTTTCTGAGTTTTTTTTGGTGAGGAATTGATGCAAGTAAAGGACGGGAAAAGCCATTGAAGATTTCATGAAATTCATGAAAGATTGATAGCGAAATTCTAATTGAAGACTGGCCACAGCCCACACAATGCTGGCAATTCATTTTTGCCAGTCTCTCTATCTTTAAGTCTTTTGTCGGATATGATGAAATTTAGGTTTATCACAAACCACTCGTGGTGCATGAATTGCAAGTTGTATTCTGCAGCTCTGGATTCAGACCAAATTCGAGCAAGACAATATGTGAACCTTCTGGTCTTTGTCAGAATACACTCTCCAGCCAATTCTTCAAAGCAAGGGTGGTATTGATGAAATAGCAAGTAAATTGAAGGCCTTGCGCTGGCTATACAGTAGCGCCTCCATCAGACTTTTGACAAATAACTTGTGACCTTGTACAAGGTCACAAGTTTCACCAAAAACGCCGCAAGTTCACACAAAGTTCGCAAGGCCACAAACCATGTCCGGATTATGACAAGGTCACCCGTTCGACTCCCACTCGGGGCATAAAATATAAATGGATTGGGACTGATGATCATTTTTAGGTACCATATGATTGTGAGAGATACCCTCCCGACAGTTTTGAGACCTGCTCTCGGCTAGTTGTGCATTTTCTGAGGGGGTTTTTGTGCGCTTTGACCTTGCGAGCTTGTCAACAAGCTCACAAGGCCAGACAACCCACAAGTTATTTGTCAAAAGGCTGATGTCGAAAATTTTAACACTTACATTCAAGCGCCAAACCGGCGTCAATCCGAAGGCGCCGTAGTGAAAGCACGTGTGCACGCCTGTGCACAATGAGCCTGGCAAACCAGCACTTGAATGAGCCTGCGGAGTTTACACTAAGCGCGTGTGCACGCCCAATTATTGGTCCCGGCAACCCGGCGCTTGAATAAGTGTTTAAGCGGAGTTTGGCTTTGTGTACGCTTTTATAGGCGCGCGCGTGAAAAGAGAGTACAAACTTCGCCGCGGCTGCCTTTGTTTTAGTGCAGTGGGAACCATCTGTCAATGCCAGCGCCAGGGCAGTGTCTGTCAAAGTATAGTAGAAGGGTTACGTCGCGTGCCAACAATGCCGAATGATTGATTGGCCGTGGGCCGGCGGGAAAGAGGGCTCCGGAACGTGGCGAAAAGCTGCCGCGTTTTACGGCATCAGCGGAGACTTGGCGGAGTTTAAATGGCTTCAGACGGACAGAGAAGCGTAATTTTATAAAGAGGGTGAAGAGAGGGTGAAGAGGGTGATGTCTCTGAATTCTTTGCTATTCAATTTAGGGTTTTTCAGACGAAACCCAGCTATCCTTGATTCTAGAAACTCGAGGTCTTGATCAGTACATGCCGCATAACACATATTCTCTAGTGCTCTCTGCTACCTATCACCTTCCGGGGTTTGCTTCTGCTGACACATGTTCTCCCGCAGGATGACTACGGTGCCGAACTGGTGCCACAAGATTTTACCCAACACTGTGTTCTGGCTTCGCTGACTCAGGGCATCACATACCTGAAGAGTTACCTTTTCGCTGTACAAAGAGGACCTGTCATCGGTGGGAGCTGAGAAAAATCGCCTGCTAAAACCATAATTAAAGATCCGAACGAATCGTCGTGAATGTTTCGAGCTTTGGCAGCCTGTGCGGTCAACATTTCTTTCGAAGTTTAATTTCCGGACGACAAATGGTGTTGGTCTGGGCATAATACAGAGCTAGAGGATGATGCAAATCTGACCACGACAGCGTTATGAACCAAGATGGGGCATTAAAATAGCTTCTTCGAGTGACTGGGATGGCCAACAAATATGGGTGCAGCAAGAACAGAGCCTGGGACCTCTTGAATAGGATCAGATGAGGTGTACTTCTCCTTCCAAGTGACGCTAGGTCTTATCAATAGGGCCAACTTCCAGGGTATTTGTCTAGAGGGGTCAGCTGCTTCAGACCGCGTGAAAGCATTAGGGCTGACCGTTCTACAGTGAGTAGAAATTATACGGTGAACGTCTTTGACGGACATTCGCTTGGGTGGAACCGGTCAGGTACGGTTTTCTGCCGAAAAATCCGAACCCGAACCTGACCTGTGTCCGGTTGACTCAAATTGTTTGAACCCCGAACCGGACATCAGTCCAGTTCACCATGGGTTCGGTTCGGGTTCTGAACAAGTTCGGACCTGAATGAACCACAATTTTCCAACCGCGTTTACTGGACATTTGAGGCGAAGATGGGAGCGCGAGCGGCTTTCAAAGCACCAGGAAGGAGTTAAATGCCACCTTTTGCACATGGGGGGAGGACGAATAATGGAAAAACGGCGGTTCCAAAACGGTGCAAGACTCACTTGTAATGTGGATGACTGGGACCAGTAGAATGACGAAATACACTTGCTAATGCATCATAGACGATTTGAACAATTGATTCTTGCAGGACAGATGTGTGGTAAGGGGGCATAAGGTACAGAGAGCACGGTGCACTGTAAAGCAGGTAAGCTGAGCAAAGATGAGGGGAGACGCATGGTCGCGAAGGTCGCATAAACAGTGAACACCAGGCTCAAAGCGCTGATGTCTCCATTTAGCCCTTCCATGGTCACGCCCCTGCGTTGATGGTAGTAGGAATGTCAAATCTTGCGCCAAAACTCAACCAAACTTGGTTTTTGCAAGGAGAAAATGAGAGGTTCGGACAGGTTCGAACATCTTCGCACAGGTCCAAAAATTGACGATGATATTTGAACCCCAAAGCGAGCCTCAGGTGCGGTCCGGTCCCCAGGCTTCGTCCGAACCCGTATTCAGGTTCGGTCCGGGTTCGGTTCAGGTTCGAAATTGGTTCTGAACCTGACCCCGGCAACACTAGAACTTTTTCAAGATAACTTTTTTCTTCATACTGTGCGTTTTCAAAGCGTATACGGCCTTCTTTTTGGTTAAAATTTCGTATGCTTTCTTCGTGGCTGTAGCTGTAATATTTTAGGTCTTTTGAAGCGGCCTTTGTCAGCCAAAGGCTTGTTATCTGGCTCAGAACGACCTTTGCTATCAGCACAGATGTTGCTGAAAACCGAAACGACTTCAGAACATCCGGAGCAACCGTGGTCTTTGAATCGATCGCGACATTCACTAACCTTGAGTTTGGTCGGTATCCAGACGTCACGTTTGAATTTAGACAGACTTATAATATCGTTCTTGGTTAGAACATCTAGCTAGGAATTTCGAGACAGGGATGTCAACGGCCACACAATTTTTGTGTTGTTCGAGGACAGTGGATAGATTCTGGTGTTTGCACTGCGACTCATATGCATATTCCATGTGAACGGATGCGGAAATATCATGATGTAAAGTGCCAGGAAGCGTCTGCTTACAGTCTGTCTAGCTCCACCACCCCATAATTCCGACATCGGAACTGCAATCTCCGTTGAGGATTCGTAGTCAAAATATGGAACAGTGGATGGAGACGGACTGGCGCCGGCTTTCACTTGGCTACTAGCTTGCCAGTGACCAGTTAAGTCCGAATTTTCGGAGTATAACTGCTCAACGACAAACTATTATAACTATTGTAGGTCGCAAGACCCGAGCGGCGCCCCCAGAGGGTAGCCGTCTCATTTAGATGCCCGGAAGAGGCGGTCCAGAAGGACCTGTATGGACAATAGCATGTCCAGTAGCGAGCTTTCAGAACAGGACCTTCATACGGTCAGTGAAAGTTGGTGGCATCCACGCATGAAGTTCACCATAGGGCTGTTCGCCGTGCCCGTCACGGGCACGGCTGTCGTTTCGGCGGGAGTGCAACGGGCAAACCCGTCCCGTGTCCGTACTGTCATGTCAAGTAGAAAAATCTCTATGGGACAGGACAGGCGACGGAACGGCCGTCACGGTCAACGCGACGGTGACGGCGCCTTTGCAGAGGACAAACTTCGTCATCTTGACTGGAAAATATACGGCAGCTTCAAGTTATCCTAATCATATTTTTCACTAGAATAATGTTTGAAGGTACACGATAATACCAGTGTTATATCACACCTTCGCAAGCATCAGAGCATTCCTGCATTATCAAGTTCATTCTGAGTCCAAACAATGCTTTGTAAGTCGTTGGGGTACCCCGTATGGAAGACCGTACCGGAATTTGACGAGAAAACTTGTTGAACCAAATATGCGGAAATAGGGGTTCAGCCCTGCCTTACTCACTCGGGAAGCAGGAAAGCTGTCGTGAGTGGTGCAGATCCAGATCTCTAAGGACCACCGTCCGCAATGCTATCACAACAAATTAAACCACCTTGACTGTGAAGGTAGATCAAAAGAAGTGAGATTCGTGTCCTTACTATGAACAAATCCGTCTGAATCTGTCACCCGTCAACGGTCGTGGTTTCGATGGCCGTCACCTTGAAAAACCGTCCCGTCACCGCCCCGTCGAAAAATTTCTAAACTCTTCGATCGGGCACCCGTCGCACGGGACCCGTAGAATCGGCGCGACGGGCACGGTGAACAGCCCTAGCTCACCAGCGATGCGTATCCCGAGACATAAGAAGGCGCCATACACCAGGAATTGAGCAACTAGAGCAAGGTAGGACAACATATAGTACAGGATCGGCAGTGTCTGAGGGCGAGAGCATTGATATAACGTCAAGAGCCCCAGCAGAGATAAGTAGAGGGGGCGAGTGAGAAAGTAAAGGTGTTTCACCGCGGGACATGTGGACATCAATCAGGTGCCATGACAACGCATGATGCTCGTGTTCTCCTTCACGGACAATATCAACGAATACTTGATCGTCCTGGTACTAGTAGAACGAGCACACGACGACACTACATACACATTCCAACGCACATCCTAAGCCTTGAATACCTGTATATCAGACTTAGACTACGAGAAACAATTAATGACTTGGATTAGGCCTCTCTGAGGCGGTAGCTGAACCTTTAGGGCCATCTCAAGCTTAATTGATCATTGAAGGAATAGGCGCCAAGGGCGCTTAGATAGAGGCACCAGATAATCTCAGCCCCCAAAACGGAAGGCGTGATCCGGCTAGGCAACAGAAAAATATTCATAAAACATGGGGGGCCTTAATTTTTTACTATCTGAGCAGCCATATATTAAAATATGGCATCCTTGACCAGTCGCAGTTGCGAAGGTCTCCGCCATTTTGTCATTATGACAATCTCGTGCGGCATTTGTGTACACGATGAGGGGACACGCTGTTTCGGGTTCACTGATCCATCTCTGGACATCGGTGAGATTTCGAGTTGCTGAACTGCATTCTGCACTTGACAACACATACTTGTCTAGAAGTTCTTTGTCTTGGGCTGTGCATACTCCTTTCCGCAACCTTTTCAGTACGCTGATCAGTAGTGGGTCGTCTTTTTGGCGCATGATCTCTTCTAAAACGACGACGTGTTCGACTTGGTGCCAAATCTGAATGCCTTTCACCTCTTGTCTAATTCCCTCATGCAAGTCATTCAGATTATTGTTAGCATGGCATTGAACCAACTCATGACTGAATAGAGAGCTCCCCTGGGGTGGAGGTAGTTGGCATGGATCACCGCAAGTTGCCCAATTTAACCCGCCAAACAATTCGTCACTAATACCCTTCCCCAATGAGAGATACTCGGAGACTCGAGCTAAGTCCTTTGCACCCAGAAAATAAACCTCATCCAGTACCAATGTCTCGAGCGGTGAGATACGTTCCTCTAGAGCAGTTCGTAGACTTGGACTTGACTTCATCTTGGCAGGTGCGACCCGCAAGCTTGCCTCTGCGTGAATTGTACAGCCGCCAATGTCACTTGCCACAACACCGGTGGGTGCGGTCAGCCGTAAACGCTCCGGGTGACCCGTAATATCGTAAAATTCTCTCCACGCTTTAAAGATCACTGATTTACCAGTCCCTCCGGGTCCCGTACACAGCAACGTCATTGGTAATTCTCTCTGTCCCCTTCCCACTCTTGGCCAATTTTGTCCGCTAACAGAAGAAAAGCTCGTGTTTGTTCATCGTTCAAGGTATGCTTGATGACAAGAGCAAAGCACAACTGCTGATATGGATGTAAAGACGTCCACGATGTAACTGAACCGGAAATATTGCGCAATCTTGCGTGCCGTTTCCGTGCCTGTTCTGTTTCGTCCTTCAACATTGTACAGAGAGCGTTGGAATCCTTTGGGATGGTTGACGAAGGTGAGTGTTGTGCTCTGCGCTATTTTCCGCTGCCTTCAGTCGACGTTTAACGAGTGAATCTTTCTCCTTTAATAGATTTTTGCCGGCAATGTTCGCACTCAGTAGATCATCCCCGTCGCCCAGTCTGGTTTGTCCTTGAAAAAGTGTGTGCACCTCCTCACCGTCACTACGAGATTTCACGGAATAAAACCCGCTGTTCTTTGCCGCGGTCACGATATTATCTGCATCCCGAGTAGCCCTGGTATTTTTCGCAAGAATGGCGACGGCACCATCCAATTCTTCGGGATCAACAACCTCTTGCATTGCGTTCTCCCACGCAGGGTCGAAAAGCTCATCACTTTCTTCATCGACATCAATTCCAGAATTCTTTGCTTTCCTCATTAGTTCAGCAAGTCTTTTGCCACGCTTTGCTGAAAAATCAAACTTGGCATCCCGAGTTTGATATAACAGCTGCATATTTAGTGTTACCCTGACGTGTTCCTGCGACATTGAACTTTGCAACTTATGAAACGCGTCAGGCCAGGCGGTATCCGGAGATTTCAGCGGTGACAATTTGACCGTGGACCAGGGTTGAAATAAAGCGAGGATAACCACTGCATATTTGAATTTGTCCTCCTCTGAATCACCTCGAGGAATGCGATAACCCATGAGCACAGGTATGACCGGATTTTCCAATTTTTTCAAGCAGTGGGTGGTGTGTTGCGAATGCCCAGGTTTGAAATTCAGATACGTGTTTCGGTGAGTTTTGGACTTTGATTTTCTCTCCTTCACGTAGTTCCTGAAAAGATCCCAGAGGCACATGCTCTCAAGCTCGGGTGGGCGGTAGAACATATCATCAAACAGCTTGGAGTATTTCTTCTCGGTTGGACCTGTTTCACTGGTCTCGAGATTGGGATCCGTGTCAAGCGTTGCGGGAGATAGAACAATCAACGTATCATCTTCGTCTTCTGGAATGGTCAACTGATTTGACGCGTCGTTTTCCTCCTCATCAAGATCAGTTTCTCCGCGTTGACTTGGTGCTTCAACGAAAATATCTCGTGCAATATCTCTTAACAGCGAAGACCACCAGTACTCTTGGTATGCATCAGATGTATATCGATTCTTTCGCCCCAGTAAATGACTAGCTGTCTGTTGGCCGGTGAGTTCACGTTTGCCAACAAGTTTATTTGTCGCCTTGACCATCATTAACCGACTCATTTCAGACTTGTCTATCGCTCCGTCAATATCTTTGGGAGGACTGTCTTGCAACGCTTTGATAGATGCACAGAGGGCAGAAAAAACCATGGACGTATCTACTTGTAACTTGGTAGTATAATTGCACATATATTCAACCATGGCCATTGCAACGGGACCGGACGCGGTTTGTTTCAAGTCCGTGTTGCACCCTAGGCAAAGTGTCCACGTCGGATTGTGGCCGTTTAAATTACCGTTTTCACACCTGATTACCAGATCTCCGTCTTCGTCAAAATGTGTTTCAGATACCAGCAGTCGAGGCAGTTCAAATCTACAGTCATTATCCGGATCAATCAGGGAGTGAATGCGGCGGGGAATATGTTTGAAGCAGGTCGCATTATGCTCATGAACCAAACCTGTATTCTCGCACAAATCTCGGTGAAGTTGACTTCTTCTCTGTGCATAATCTTCCGAGTTGGGATCTACGGGACGGCTTAAAACCGGAAGTTGTTTAGGACCACCCTCAGCCGGAATGTACGGAACCGTGTTCTTCGGAAAACTCTGGCAAATCAAGTCGTCATACCAGGCTGCGAGTTTCTGCTTGAATTCGGGATCTGAATTCATTCTTTCCTTCATATCCAAAGGAGAAGCGGGCGCTCCCTCAATCCAAATCACAATATGAAGATGTAGTGAACCTCGTACCTGCGCTTCAACAACAGCATACCACCCTTTCACTTTACCAAGGATTCCGATTTTCGAGGCTCGTTTTGCTCCCAGGATTATGTCTAAGAAGGCGGTTATCATCAGATGAAAAAATTGAGCTCCGGCCACTGGATTGTCAGCCAAAAGTTTTGCTCGAGTACTGGATTCTTTGTTCGGAGGACCGACTGAATCGAAAATCTGATCGAGATCAATTTCTCTTCCTGCGAGAAGCTGCGCAATAGGGTTGTGAGAGTCAGCTGGATTCACCGTTGCGAAGAAATGAGGTAAACCATCACATATTATTTTACTGTGAAGCTGCTGCTTCATGCTGTTCACGTCTCCAACGGAACCAGGGATATGATCGGACACATAACTCAAGTACTTCATCAACTTCGCAGCAGATTTCTCCCCTTCACTCTCTGGCTTTGCGAATGAGTTTTTCGCAAGCTTGGATTGGTAGCTGTCCATGGATTGTGGGTCAATTTTCTCGAGGAGCTCCTTCACAAGCGGAAACCACGACCTATTGGTAGCAAGACGACATTTAAAGGAAGACTGGCGCCGCTGCATGATATTGTTCATGACAAAAATGAATGATTTGTGGACCTGAAACCGACGATCTGCAATATTCAGGAAATGTTGGACATGTGTTAGGGTATCAACCTCACGGAAGCCAAAATCCGGCGAAATTCTGACAATATTATTGTCTATCATTCCAACACCATAAGGGAAAAGAGTGGGCCACAACCATCCAAACACGCGAGGATTTTTCGAAGTTGACAACGGCACATTTCCTGAGGGAAACTTGACAAATCCAGCGTCATTTTTCTTCAATAGTCGAAGAGCTGCTAGCTTTCTCTGTCTGTAAGT
Source organism: Mycena capillaripes (assembly GCA_029204075.1). Lineage (NCBI taxonomy): Eukaryota > Fungi > Basidiomycota > Agaricomycetes > Agaricales > Mycenaceae > Mycena > Mycena capillaripes. Next base: position 3,834,430 of record JARHKZ010000003.1, on the reverse strand, counting down.
TGTGTCAATACTGTCTGCATCCACGAGCGTTGTAGAAATAAGTTCGAATGAGCCGGACGCTTCAAATAATTCCGCATTCGCCTGGTCAGAGTAGGATGTATACGATGATCCCTGGTTGTTTGCCGAGTTGGTGCGCAAAAAATCCTGAGTAGCAATTGGGCAATCAAACTCCGGGTACTCTTCTAGATTTTCAGTAACTGTATCCTTACTGAGATCACTGTACAGAGGGTTATGGTCAATCAACCAGAATAAGGCCCTTCTAACCTTGTCGCGGCGCACAAGTAATGGTGATTTTCTGAGCATGTCATGGGTGACTTCTGTATCAGGCGAACCAACAAGAATAACACAAATCTCATCCCGGAGTTGGGACAGAGGGGCAGGCATGGCATCGAGAAATGAGGTTGAATCCTGAGGTAAAATGCAGACATTCCCGCGAGCCGCAAACTGGCCGGAGGGTCCGAGGGAAAGTTTGTACATGCATTTTGTTGCTCGGGCTCGTGCAATGCATTGCTCCTCCAAGAATGTCAAGTCGAGAAGCTCTTGTGGAACTTTGCCAATCCAAAGACCATTTGCGTAACTGCGCAGAGGAATTGAACAAAACTTATTTTTAGTCACAGCTAAATTGCAAAGATGGCAAAGCACGTAGGATGTGTCTACGAGAGATGAGGTGTTGAATGTTTCCAGTTGAGGTTGGCGACACACAGCACGGAGTTGGGCAACTGCTCTATCGAGAAGCGAAGTGTCAAGATCTGTGACTGATACAATCTTCAGATCGGCAACGAGCTCAAATTTACCGCAGAACGAACATTCGTAACGTTTCATTGAAGCATTATTGGTGTTTTCACGGAATTCACTAACGATTTGATCCTTTTCGTCCTGGTTTAATATAATCGGGAAGGCACTATGCACAGACGCCTCTGAAGACAAACGAGAACGCTTACGAGGACCTTCAGACACACCAGCAGTTTTCCTTTTCTGAGGCCCGGACCGAAGACCAAGAATCAATGCACACTCTTGAAGTTCCGCGAGTGAAAGCATGATCTCAGGACATAAACCGGCTGACATGGCTTCAGATTTCAGCACAAGACACGCGTTTGTACACTGATGCATAGCAAAATCCGCCCTGAGAGCATCGGCACTTTTCCGTTTCTCACTTGACATCCGCGCACGCAAACCCTGGTGATATGGAGCCATCTTCCTTAATACAGCAACAGGAACCCGCTTCTCAACAGCAAGAAACTTTACAACCTTGTTCTTTTCGGACTCAACCAAACGGACAAATGAATCGTTCAATGGGGAGGACATAGGTTCATCATTCAAACTGATATTATCATTTAAGTCTGGAACGCCCCGCGTACGGGGCGTGACATCTCGCGTACGAGAGGTCGCCGCAAGCGCACAAGCAGCTACCGCATCGACACCTCGCGTACGGGGTGTCGATGAGGACGGGTGAGCTCTCGCTAGATGCGATGAGGAGGCGGAAGGGTCTGCACCCATCTCTCCCCGAAAGAGTGGCGTAACAGATGAGGAGCCTCAGATTAAATTAGTACTCGATAGATAAAGTCAATTAAAAGTGGGAGTCGCACCTATTGACAGAACAGTTTCAGAGTTTGCCCCCAATCTTGATGGTAGGGGGTGTCGAACATCCAGTGAGCCAGAATTCAAGTGAACAATGATTTGAGGAGCCGCGGCGTGCACAAACTGGAACCAGTCCATGCCGAGGACAAGATCATGAGACAGAGAAGCAGCCACCGGGATACTATCCATGGTCATCGAAATGACGCCGTTGTCGCTGGGAAGGTTTAGAAGACCAGAAACCCGCGAGTCACAAGTGCGCAGTCCAGCATTCAAGATCCAAGCCAGAGAGATACACGAAGTCGCGGCATTGCTGTTGAATGCGGTGGACACGGCCACATTGCAGAATGTAGCAGGAACGGACATGGTGGTTAGAAGCAAAGGAAATTTTCTTTCGTACGTACTGTGTCCGAATCACGCACCATGGAAACCGGCGTATCACGGATCTGTCAATGTGCCAGATGGGCTTGCACTCAAGTCTTGGCAGCGATGTTCCGTGTTGTTCAAGACCTCACAAGTTAACTCTCAGAGTCTCAGTGCAGCGGTGAAATACAATGCCAAAAGGCAGCGGTGTTTCAGACTGTATATATCTTTGAATTCCGGAACGTAAAATAATCAACCTGTTGCCAAAAATGCCTCTTATTGACTTGACTAATATTCAATGACCAATCGTTGTTTGTGCATGTAGCAAAACTGGCCGAAATCCATCTACTCCTGGTAGCCAAACCTAAAGGTTCAGCAATAATATCGGAACAAAAGAGCCGACTGCTATGAAGTGATGTCAAATAGCCGCGGCGGTTGCACCCGTACGGCTATAAGTCCGCGAAAGCAAACTGCCGAGGTCGACATTAGAGAAAGGACCGGATCGCCTCGCTTCGCAATACCGACTCAATTGGCTCTGCACTTCATACCCCAACCCCCAGGTATACTTAAGCACCCAAACACGGCGAACAATCAGTGGCTACCCAGCACATAAATCGCGGACTTTATTGAAAAGCCCCAGCAGTGGCGCCTGACCGGAAAGTGCCGCTTCAGAAGATATAAGGACCGCACGCACGTCGGAAAATCGGCCGAAGATATATTTCCAGTAATGAAGAATGCGTAATCCAAAGCTCCTTAAGGAAGGAGACCACGGGAAATTACCATAAGTAGAAACGTTTCCAACACGAAGCCTCTACGTCACTCGACACAAAACACCCTCACTTTGGCGGACAAACGGAGATAAAACCGAGTTTAAAAATAAATTTTTAAAACTCGGAATATATTCAAAATATATTCATATTCACTCCCAAGAAGATGAATACAATATGCTACAAATATGATACAGAACGCAGGAGGTGAATATGAATACGATACGTCATTTGGCGTATCGTATTTATATTTGGCCAGCACTAGTTTAAACAGATTGAACCGGTTAAACCGTTTTACACCGATTAATACGGTTTCAATCCATTATGTTGTGAAAAGCACATTTCCCAATCCAACTGAAAAGCCGACCCTCTACTGACTCGAGCCAGCAAAGCCCGTGCCTAAATTGTCGAGGGTGAAGCTCAACCGCCGAGAATGGTTCCCGAGCAGCGGTGGCTTTCCCCTCCGCGAAGGAACGGGAAGTGGATTTGGTATGAGCGAGGTCCACAAAACCTGGTTAAACGGCCCAAGTCGGTTTAAACCGTTTCAGCTGGCTCAATAGTTTAAAACTGGGAAGTGGACTCAACTATGTGGACTTGGACGGTCTAAACGAGTTGAATGGTCTAAACAGCTTAATTTGGTTTAAACTAGTTCTAAGGCGTTTTACCGTGGTAGATATGTACAGTGTACTGTACGCGGTTTGAAGCCTCTGCAAGCTCGGTTCAAACCGGTTTAAACTGGCTTAAAATTTTGGATGTTGAGACGCATTAACTTTCACCGATCGAGAGCAGGTGAAAGTTCATGACGACGAATTTGAGCTGGATGATTGAGGCCCGGGCTTTATAAATCAAAAAGGGCAATATTTATCCACATCAAGCCTTGACTTCGCTCCGCTCAAGTTTATCACCGTAGCCAAAAAGAAAAAGAAAAAGCAGACTCTTCCGCCGCTCCGCCGAATGACTCTGAGAACTGAGAACGTCCGTAAATACTCCTAATCATTCTGCCCTTCTTGCACAGGGCCTCCGCATTGACCCCGGTAAATGTCAGCAAAGGTACCGGATTTGACCGCTCGAGCGTTCTCGAGTGTAACATCGTGAATGGCCAGGTCCTCCGAAAGTATCTTCTGGAAGTCGGCGAAGAGATCGAGGAGTCGGTGGGTGCGCCGCTTGAGCACATCCAGATCCTGTATTACGTAGTGCTCGGGCAGCCCGCGGTCACGAATCTGAAAATGATCAGAGGTTGTCTGTCATATTTTGACGTAGTTGTACACAGTGTACTAAGTTGAAGACAGAAAGGACTTCCTCCGGAACAAAACAGGTCGGGAGATGATTTTGAAGATTACCTAACATGTTTTCGCACCGGTGCCTTAAGGCCTTAAAAAAGAATCTCAACCATTAATAACCCCTTAACAAGGAACACTGCAATGGGTATGACGGAACGGGGCGAAAGTTGAGGATGGTGAGCACCTCGGAGCTTGGCCTCGACAATGCGCGCATGGGACAGCTTCAATCGTTTGCGAGTGTGTTGGAATCCTGATCGTCCAAAAACATCACCGGTCCTTAAAATCCGCACAAATTTTTGAAGTCAGCTGCGTCACTTCGCTGGTTGATCTTTCATAACATTTCGGAGAACCTTGGCTTTTTTGCTCGCTGGCAGCTGCCTGCGATCTGCAAGCATGAAATTATCCCCATTCCCCACTGACCGCAGCGTATAGTACAAAAGTGGCTGAATAAACAAACACAGTCGCGTTATGGAAACATTCTCGCATATTGGACTCCTCAGAGCACTTGTGCAATACTGGCCGTGATAATAGCAATACTCTGCCCGATGAGGCTAATGACCCCCGCGTCCGGATCGTAGATGACTATATCGATGTACCGAGTGCCTGGAAGCTCCACTTGGCTGACCAGATTCTTGTTCTGGTCATAGCCAACCAAGTTTAGTGACTCGCGGTTATCATCATAGCTCAGGGCTAAATTTTTCATCGGCATTTAGCAAAAACAGCAGGATGACCCGGATGTGAGCTCACGCCAATAAGTGTATGCCCCAACAATCAACACAGGATACCGCGTGTTATCCCCGGTGAGTGTGACATAATCAAGTCCGGATGGCGCAGCTGGCTGAGTTGCTGCATTCTCAGTCGACATGAAGACGATTGGTTCAAGCAATTGGATGATCGGGATCGTGATGGTGTTGCCGACTTGACCGGTGAACACCACACTACCGTTGGCGCTGTTGTAAACGATTGAGAATAGGTATCGGGCCTCTGTCATATCCCATCGACCAACGAGATTGTTGCTCGGGTCGTAAGCCAGTATGGCAAGGCCTACACGGTTATCGGTCCAGCTGAATGCTATACAAGTAGGAGGATATAACAGTAAGTGAAACCTGAGACGGAGTTGAAAGAATTTAAACCCTCACCCCAGTAGCTGTAGCCTGCAATCACCAAGACAGGATAGTGCGCATTATCGTCAATGACCGGTCCCACCGTGTTTGTGATATGGGCGTACTTGAGTCCAGGAAGTAGAGCAGGGCCAAGGGCAGCGTCTTTGACGACAACTGATAGCGTTGTGATCTGGGCAGCTCGAGCGATTAGATCCAGTGCAACAGCTTGCGGAGCCGCAAGTCCGGAAACAGAGAGAAAGAAGGTAGCAAAGCCTAGTCCGAGCAACTTGAACATGATTGTGGAAACTAGTTCGCGGTAAATAGTCAGCGTAGGTAGGGAGAAGATATTGAGGATTTCACTTCAGTCTTCCACTTTATGAGATGAAGGACTGAGGGCTAAGAGCGAGTGTGGATCTTATGTATGACTCAATCCCGCTTGCGGCTGTAGTTGGTTATACATGGATCCAGACCCCGTGGTAGGATCCAGGGCCATCCACTCGGGGTAGTTGTCAGTTCTGACAGTAGATAGCAATTAGATAGACCTACTGATCGTGCCAACTATAGTACGCGTCTCCCTCGTTATAAGATTACGTTGACTGTCCGAAGCCTTTGTAAACTCCGCCTGAGCATGCGCAGAGCAATTGCTTGCCGCGGCCGATTTTCGTCACCAAATAGCCATGAAATTCCATAAAGACAAAATCTCAGCGCGACGCGCCGTCGACCTCTTGTTTCCTTTTATGAAACTTGAAGTCCATCTGAAAATCGCTTTCATCCATCTGCCAGGCGCTTAGAAACGTATTTCGTGTGCAGAAGGCGGTGAACACACCGGAAATCCGTGAATATAGAACAATCCGTCACTGTCGCTGTCGAAATTGAACCCGATGACAGCGGTGGCAGTTCTTGGCAGGCATCCGCACCGATCTGAGCTGCTGTTGATCCAAGCTATCTTTTGGGTATCTCGCATCTTACTTCCTTCCCTCTGCATTGAAATATCGGCGTCATTACATGTAGATCCGGTTAGCAAGAAAGTTGTCTTGGAATGTTTCATCCGTTCCACCAAAATCAACATCGCGGCTGTTCCTGCGTCCCGGGGCTGTCAAAGTTCGACATTGCGCTTCTTTGATCTGTTTTTTTTTTTTGTGCGCTGCGTTTCGCTCTGGGCGATCCTACGGCATCTGTCACCTGCTCGCGCTCGCCGAAGCTGGCTTCGAGATGAACGATCGAGGGATTCATGTGTTCATCCCCACAATTAACCAACATGGATGGTGGGTGCAGACTCTGCTTGTGCATGGGGGTGGGCAGAATGGGGTTGGGATATACCACTGCGAGTGCACACCGCAGGGATGCTATCTTGCTGTCGTACGTGGATGTCGAGGATTTGAAGGATTTTCATCTTCATGAACACCATGTAACTGTTTGACTCGCTCGCCCTGTTTTATACGTACTTGTAACGCAGCTATGATTTGTATGGACAAGTCCTGATCTGTTGAACATCACAACCCACGAGAATGCTCCAGTACAACGTCCTCCGGTAAGTATCTTTATTCCAACTGAATTCCGAGGTGCTTTGATCCGTGCGATGGCCAATGCGACTGCTTTGACTGTTACAACGCTTTGATGAGTGGGGTCATTTTAACAGTTGGCTGACACCTTTACAGAGCCGGCCTAAATTAGGGATAGCTACGTAAGTTTAGCGCCTCAACGGAGATAGCCATGTATAGCCATCGGCTCGACGCGTCTAGAATTTGCCTGTTTTAGGAGGGGGTTGAACGCAGTGTAATGTACATAGTTTGGGACACGCCTGTGGGATAAATGTGCCTTCTTCGGTCCCGCAATACTTGGCAAGTTGCAACAGCAGGCGTCGGCTCAGGATCCACTCTCGCAAAGCCATCGCAACGTCGGAAAGCAGGCGCATCTAGGATATTTGATTCTAGGATAGTAACACAATGACAACGGAGAATGACACAGAGTTTTTTCAAGTAGGCAAATCGAATCCCAGCAGTCAACATGTGAATAGAAGCCAATCTTCAAGTATTCTGCATTGCCTCCCACGATAGTTCTGAAACTCTTGATTAGCGTAGTGGTCATTTCGCGCGTGAAAAATGTTTCATTTCAATTCTTTAACTCTGCCGCGTCCCTGCAAGCGTTATTAGAACCAAGCATTATTCACATCAGAGCATACTCTTCAGTTTCGACGTAGTCACGGAAGAAGCCCTGTTGTTTCCGGCCAAAAAGTCCAGTCGTCTGACGGGCCCCCAACAGTGTTTTGGTTATAATCTCTTCCCCTTCTTCAAAAACCACAGTGGTGGTGCTTCTCACGGCTATTACAAGAGTGAGTAAAAAGGCTGAAGGCTGGAATTTATCCTACCCCCATGGACCCTTGACATCCCCAACACAACGACGACCATAATAAGACCGGTGTATGCAGCCAGCTTCATGTAGGAGCAAAGTTACCAAAAATTCAACTTGAAAGCCGGATAATGAGACAAGGTCACTCACCGGTTTATATACGCAGACTCAACTCAATGCTCAGGTAACGTGGGGGCTTCTCCGGCTAGCCAGACGGTACGGGAGAAGAATCTGATTGGTATGGCTGTGAAAGACTCCTCAAACAAAACTGAAGAATCTAATGTCGTGTAAGGACTACGGCTGCAAACACAGGAGCCTGGCCCGCCTCATTCTCTATTAGGACCAATCAATTGCCGAGTTGTCTCTGAAATTTCAGAGCGGTGTCGATGACAATGTTGAGTTTGCCGGAAATGCACGGACACTATTTAAGTGATTGAGAATACATATCTTCATGATAAATCGTTCCCCAATGCAGTGTGCCTACCTACAGTTACTGTATAACGAGCCCAATCTTCGCCGTCGTATCGGGGCAATTACAACCGCGGGAGGAAGCTCAGTCTGAATAATTTCATTTTGGGATTGTTACACAAGGATAACCATGCGGGGCGATTTCAAACAAGCAAAATGATAATCCCAACTCGAGCACCCCACATGTCAATGAAAGTTCAGTCAACTTTTCTATTATTTCCTGCCGGGGATGCTCTGGAACCCAATCAACATATGAAACGGCCAATTCGGAGACAAACAGTTACCTGTTTCAACTCTCTGGCTTGTCGTCGTGAGAGCATACTCTTCAGTTTCGACATAGTCGCGACAGAATCCTTGAATGCGAGAGAACACCGCCGGGGTTGTCGTGTGCACCCCCACCGCGGCTTTGGTCGTAGTGCCTGCATGTTCTTCAATTCAGTGGTGTGATGTAACTATTACGAAGGTGAATAAGAGTGCTGAAGGGAGGAATTTATCTTACCCGCATGAACACTTGACATCTCCAACGCAACGACGAGACTGGTGGATGCAGCTAACTTCATGATAGGAGAAAAGTTAAGAAATGCAACTTGAAGGCGCGATGACGAGACCATGGACCCTAACTGGGTTTACATATATGCCAACTCATGGCAACCCCCAGGTTGCTCGGGTTCGTTGTGGTTATGTAGACAGTGCGGGAGAAGAACACGACCTCGGAAAGAAGCTCAATGTGAATGATCTTATCTCGGGACAGCGACATAAGGATGACGGATAACAATCTGGGCTATTTCAAAGAAGCAAATATAGTTCAATCTTCAGGTTTTTTGTTCCTCGCTCGGGATAGTCCCTGGAGCCCAATCGACGTATGTAGAGGTCAATTCGGTCACTGACCGGGCTCATATATGTACAGGCTCATGCCCAAGGTTGTCGGAGCGCTTGCGGGGTAACGAAGGAGTTAGGGGACTTTGCTGTACCGTCCGAGACATTTCCTCGTCAAAATTAACTAAGTCATAAGGAATAAAAACCGACCCGCGGTGACCAGATAACTAGGGCTTGTATGAGACCAGGTGTGCAGTGCAGTGGGAAACATTACCCGCGGAAGAATGTCGTCGGCATTTAGACCGTGGCAGAATCAATGCCTCGGGAAGCACAAAGAACATCATGCAGGAGACTGCTTCTCCCGGCGAACCGCCTAACGACTGGGATGGTGTGAGCGCCATAACGTACAATTTTCGGGAAAAACGCGGAAACTAAGACACCTCGAGATATGTTCCCGTCAAAAGGCGGTGATGGTCGGGATGCAAACTTGGACAATCTATATATGGTCCTAATTAGCGTCTTGATTCCATGCTATTCGCCACAAATAACGAATCTCGCAGTAGACTCACTCTGAAAAGCATCACCCATTTCCATCATGGCAAATTATCTACAACTGAAGGAACTTTCGCAGACGAGCACCGGACGGGGACGTCATTATCGCCCCTTAGAGGTCTTCTGCGTCGTCTCTGCGATCATGAACCTTGCAGCCGTGTGGCTCTTCACAATGCCAAGCCATTCTGCTTGCAGAATATCTCAGGATGCGCCATACCTCTATTGTAAGCAGCTGCCCCTCCTCTGGAGTTCTCCGCCTGAATTATTATGAAGCCCCGGCGGAACACGTCGTTCGGCATCAAATCGTGAAATTCAGTCGAGGCGTCGGGGATGACATCGCAATATACGAGCGCCGTCCATCAGCCGCCGTTGGCGAGGCTTGGGAGGAACTTTATTCCGGTAAGATCCCTCCGCAATATCCTGGCCCGTTAACCGATCAACGTCAACGTACAGTTTCGGAGACGAAGATACCGAGGTCCGAGGCAATGAAGTTGCCCAATATGACGTGGCCACTGCAAAGTGAACCGGGCAATTACGCCTTTGCATTGGATGTCTTCCACCAACTACATTGCCTGGTTAGTTTGCGTCAATAAGGCGGTTTCGGGGGAGCTCACGCTCACGTAGGACATGTTGCGCCAACAATTGCACCTAAGGCACAACTACACCCGGATACCCATAAGCCATGTTCGACATTGCATTGGGGCCATCCGACAAGCTCTGATGTGCTCCGCCGACATCAGCACTGTGGTCTGGCAGTGGTCAGCGGAGCGTCAGCTTGCGGAACAGAGAGACGACGTTGTACACGTATGTCGCGATTTTGACCGGATTCGTGACTGGGCCAGCAAACACACCTTTGTGTTCCAACCGTCCGATTTCAATGTTTATGTGGAGGATGGTCTCGCCGCCTCACCAGGCTAGTTGGACCTTTGTAATGTATCTGTTGGAAATATAGCGGAGTGAGCATTAAGTATTGTGGTGAAAGAGAGTGGAAGGAAGGGAGAAAGGAAGCTACAGCCAAACAACGCCAGACCACAGCCAAATACCAGCTGAAAAAACCTTCAAAAAGAGAGTTTTAAATTCTTTTAATTCATGGGGAGAGTACATGAGAGATTCTACGGAACCGGAAGCCCCGGACAGTAAATGAAATTAATCGGCTCCCCCTGAAATGAAAGAGTCTTTCAAAGAAAAAGACAGAGGATGGGCAAGCGTACCCGCACAGACCCGGGCCACAGATGAATTCAATCCACCTCGCACTGATATGCACCACCATCCTCGCGAAGAGCCAGGTGGGGAGCATGAATGTATCAATGCACGCGACGGCGTCAGGCAGGAGGGACATCAACGGCACGTGGGCGAATCTGAATCTCCCTCAGAGTCAGGCTGGCGTATGTGAAGTACCCGTCCGTGTAGCAGGCTCAGGTGCCCCAACATATTCGGAATTTCGGAATCGAGGGAGGCGGGAGAGGCTGAGGGAATGGAAGATGATGACGAAAGGAAGATCGCTTCGTGCTCGTCCTCGCGCAGGCATCCGCATAGTCTCTTGTACGCCCATGGCCTACGAGTCTGCTGCATGTGTGCGGACATGGTTCGGGTGCGAACCACCGTTCGGTACGTATACACACCCTCCGGACTTCCCATAGCCATCACCATCTCTCGCACACCGCCGGTGCATCCACCTCCCGCACTCTCTGGCGGCGACCCTCGCATGGCGCGATAGGATGTGCGGGGGAATGTCCACCCGGTACTCGCCCCTTCTCCAAGACCTCCGCAACGGCGCGCGACCAGACCCACCCACACGGTCAGCGCACATACACGGGAGACCCGTATACCCCTGCGCCCCGAAAAACCCCGCACATCTGCGACGACGGCCACGCCTCCATCTCCGTGCCACGTCACGTGTTACCAGCACCGTCTCTCGTGTGGCATAGCATATACGTCGTATGCCCGCCCGCACCCCGCACCCGCCGTCCACGACCTTCCTCGTTCACGGGTGTGTGAGCCGCCCAGCACGCACACACGCCAGTCGCATCCTCATCGGCATCTTTCAAAAGATCTCGAGCGGCGGGCGCACTCCAGTCGCGCGTGGAGCACGCATGGCACCGACACCACCGTCCGGGCGGCGCGTAGCGCGTACAACACCCGCATCATGCAGTGCGAAGGCTCCCCGTCCCCTCTCGAGAGAGAGACCAAAAACGAAACGAAAAGAAAGTGAGAGACAGAAACACGCGTGGGCTCGCCGGGGGCAGGACTAGAAGCCGAAGCTTAGACGGAGAGTGAAGAGTCGGCTCCGCAGGGCCCACAGCGATAGGAGGGAAGAGGGAGATCGCGCAGCGCTCGGGCAGCCGGGGCTACATATCGTGCACGACGCACGACGTCCATCCGCACCGCACAGGCCGCTATCCCAGCAAACCTGCGGTACTCTTCCCGGACGTATGCAGCGCGGACAAGCTGTATTGCATCGTTTGGGTGCCGGTGCGCACCACTACATGGCTATGGCACCCGCGACCGGACAGCACGCCTCTCGGTTCCATTGCCATCACCGCCTTGCACACGACGTCTCCGACTCTCCTTCCACGGCTACCGCCCCATGCGCGCCGACCGTGGTGGAGCGCATCCGCTGTTTCGCTCTCCGCCGCGCCCCAGCTCCAGCATCAGCACACGGCTGTCCAGGATACGGTTGCCACTCGCATAGACGGACATCGGGCCCTCTCCACCTCCACGTGGCGATCTCCAGCTCAACCCTCGTCGCTGGGCACGAAGAAAAAAAGGGAAAGATACGAATAGAGTCTCGAAGGAGGGCGGAGAGGAGAGTCAGCTTATGTAGCGTGTACCACGAAGAGGACGGAGAGAAGAAAATAGAGGAGAAGCGAGGCACGAGGAAAGGCATAGCAGAGAACGAGAATGAGGATCCAGATGTACATCAGGAAAATTTTGGGTAGTTATGGAGCTCTACGTAGTTGAGGTAGCCTCTGTAGCAGCGTTGCAACCCCCCAAAAATATAGCACGCTGTAGTTCGGCGCCAAGACTCTGTAGTCCCAAAATAGTTCGACGTAGTCACACGCCTCGGCTATGTAGCGCCGTAGTTCTGTAGACAAATTTGCCAATGTAGGCCAAGGTAGTACAGGATAGCTGGTTTGGATCGGAGTAGTGCACGCCAGCAGGACAGGATAAATAAATAAATAGAATTCAATCAGAATAAATTGTATCTACTATATCTACGCATCATCATCATCATCGTCACCGTCGCGTGCATCAGCCCCACCATCCTCGGCCTCCGTCTCTGTCTCCGAATCCTCCTCGTATTCGCGGATTGCGGCGGCAACATCGGTCTTATTCAGAGCTGAGATCTTGGCAGCAGTGAGGGGCTGGGCGCCGGAGTGGAAGCTAAGGTGCAATGAGAATGTGGACGTAGAATAGATGAAAAGACGTACCGGCCAATATTGTGCAAGCGGATGAGAATGTTATCCAATATCTTGTACGGCTGAGTCTGCTCGTCGAATTCCTCGAGAGCCTTGAGGTGCGAATCGTAGACACTGCGGTATTCGTTGGCAGTGAAGGGGATGTTGTTCCGAATGCCGGTCAAACACTCGTCAATTAAATTCTCAGCCTGTGCGAGAAATGTTAACAAAGGGTAACCAAAGAAAATGGAATAACGCACGGCAGTGAGGACGAGGGCCAATCCCGGCTTGGTGATGGGATTGAAGAACTCCGGGAAGCTGACACCTTCATCGCGAGAGTTGGCGAACCACATAATATTGATGGACTTCTGAATGAGAGCGGCCCGGTAAATACCCTTCCGGGTCTTGGGATCCTAGGATATAAGAATATAATCAGTGGAAGAGAACAGAAGGGACGAGAGCGTACATACCTTGAATGTAAAAGTCAAGTTTTCCTTAAGCAACTCTGCGAGCTCTCGGTTGTACGCAACGACCTTCTTGTTTTGGCCGCTTTTGAAGCCACACATGAGGTCAACGGGGTCCGTCATTTTGGTCTTGAGCTCCCCGCGTACATGGGAGGCACGATTGGTGATCTGACAATGAGTAAGCCGAGAAATAAATAGGGTGATGCAACGCACTAATTTGGAGATGGTAGGAGTCAATTCCATCCCTATATTGAGCCGCGAACAAGCCTCGGCCCACGACTTGCGGAGAAACTCAAGCTCCCTTGTGGAATCGGGGAAGCCATACTTCATGCTGACGTAGCAGCGGTACAACTTGATGGCCAAGGCGATAACCTCCTGCGTGACATCGTCGAAATCCTTAGCCTTGGGGCGGCCTGTGGATATTCCAGTACGCTGTGCTTGTACTGCACGCAGGTCGTCTGAATCTTCGGGTGAGCGTGCGCGCTTGTCGCCGATGGCCGGAAAGATAGGACGGGGAGGGCGGGTGCGGCTCGAGTTGTCCTCGTCGTAGTCGTCACAGCGTGCGCGCTTGTCGATGATGACAGCCGGAGAGGAAGAACGAGGAGGCAGGCGGGTGCGGCTGGAGTTATCCTCGTCGTAGTCATCACGGCCATGCTGGAGGTTCAGGGTCAGACGGTCAGGAACGCGTCCGCCATTGATATTGTACATCTAACAACGTCTCAGTGAATTTTCAAAAAGCACAACAGCACGTACCTCAGGAGGAGCGGGTGCACAAGCCACAGGGGCAGGGCTACGTCCACGGAAAGTGACAGGGGTCTTGTCGCGACTAGTGGAGTGGCCATGGCGCTCAGAGTCGGTACGATCGTGATGGGTGTCACGCGTGTCACAGGCGTCGTCGTCGCGGTGGGCTGAGGTGGTGGGCCGGTACCAGGTGCTGCTGGGAAACTTGGGGGGAGGAGGGACACGGCTATCACGCTGGACCAAAGCCTTCATGGCCTTGGGACGCGATGGCACCGTGCGCGAAGTAAACTACAAGGTCGAGTCAGTCCTGGTACACTCAGGCGATCCAAAACTCACCGTGTCATCGCGACGTGGCTCTGGAACCTCGTCGTCATCAAGCCCTGCAGCTTGGAGTTGGCGCTTCTTCGCAGTCTTGGCTGCTTGGGTGACCTTGGCGGCCTTGCGCGCTTCGGCGGCCTCCACTTCCTCGGCTTGAAGGATGCTTGTTAATGCGTACACCGTTGGCAGTGAGGCCAACGTACCCAGCTGTATCTGCTTGGCGCTCATGCGCCTGACCCGGGGGCGAACCGGGCTTTCTCCATCACTATCGTCGTCGTCGCCATGGAGCTCTGCGGGGTGGGCCTGACTGCGATTGTTGTTGTCTAGGTCTAGAATATATCAGCATACTCAGCTCTGAGAGACATGGATGAACAAACCTTCGTCATCATCATTGCTCGCGGCGGCGGTATTTTGCAAGTGGGTCTTAGGCAAGGCCTGAGGGCGAGGGTTTTCTGAAATACGTGCGGTCAGTACAGGAGAAGGACAGCGAGGAGGGCATACCTTTGTTGCCTGAGCGGCTGAGTCTGTCATTCGCATTATGGTGAGCTACTGCAATATTAGCGTGGAGGTCAAAGGCTCAAAGGCGAGGTGAAGAAATGATCACCTGTGTCATTCTCCTTGTCGTGCACACTACGAATGGGCCGGCCACGGGTGGGGGCGGGGGCGGTAGCATGAGAACGTTGTTGCTGCTGAGACATTGTGAGCAAAGGGGGAGCGAGTTGGGAGCGATAAGGCAGCGATAAGGCAGTAGCAATGACTCTGAGAGAGAAGTGGGAGAAAAATTGAGGGCGCACCACGGCTTATATAGAATAGGCCCCAGCGGCTTTTATAGCTCTGGGAGAGCCTTGTTTATCAACAAAACCGGTCGCGTTGGGTGGTGGTTGTTGGAGAGAGTTGTCGTGTTGTTTTTCATGTCACGGGGCCAAATGGCGGCACCGCAGGCGCGCGATCGCGCACGCTGAAACACGCTGTAGAATTGATGACTTGATAAAATGGGACAAAAAAGACTTGCAATCATCGCCCACCATGCCTGGCTCTGCGCGCTGCCATTACTGTTTGCATACTGTGAAAAATCGAGGCGCGGTCAAACACCATATTGCCAATACTCCTGCTTGCCGGAAAAAATGGGTGGACGCCCTGAACGCTGTTACTGTCGACACACATGAGGGTGATGATCGTTCCACAATCCTGGAACCAGAGCCAGAACAACCTTTATCGCCCACTCCATCCAGCGACGACGAGATGGAGATCGGCGATGATTTTGTGGCTCCA
This sequence comes from Mycena capillaripes, assembly GCA_029204075.1. Classification (NCBI taxonomy): domain Eukaryota; kingdom Fungi; phylum Basidiomycota; class Agaricomycetes; order Agaricales; family Mycenaceae; genus Mycena; species Mycena capillaripes. Next base: position 3,818,964 of record JARHKZ010000003.1, on the reverse strand, counting down.
GCTCGCATTGAGTCGCCATCCCCGGAGCCACTTCACCCAACACAGTCTAGGCGAGCAGCTGTGGAAGAAGTCATGGACGAAGATGACCCACAGAACTCGAGGCGTTTTGTAGATACCTTCCCGGGGCTGGATGCTGAGGAGGGGGAATCAGAGGCTGGTATCCCGATCAGGCGAGCCCACACACTCTTTGAGCAGATGCGGGAGAACCAAAAGCAAGAGGGGGAATCGCAGTTTTCGCCGTTTGTGGGCAGCGACGAATGGGAGCTTGCGAGGTGGCTATCGAAGAATGTTAGCCAGACTGCTACGGATGAGTATCTGGAGCTACCGATCGTGAGTTCTGCGGTTTCTTTTCAAATGTATAACGACTCACCAATATATTCAGAACAAGAAGGCAAAGCTGTCCTTCCACAACAATCGTGCCTTCCTTCAAAAGATCGATGCCCTTCCCACGGGACCAGACTGGACGTGCGAAATGGTGACTGTCGTGGGGAATCGCACCGACGACAACGACAAGGTCATGACGGAAGAGCTTGAGCTCTGGAGGCGAGACCCTGTTGAGTGTATTAAAGAGTTAATGAGCAATCCCGCCTTCAAAGACCATATGGCGTACGCACCGGAGAGAACTTATAGCCGCAAAGACGGACACGAAGATAGCCGCATCATTGATGAGATGTGGACAGCAGACTGGTGGTGGAAAATACAAGTGCGGCTTTCTCAGTGGTCTATTGTCCAATATTAATAAATTAGTAGAAACTCTTACCTCCTGGAGCGTGCATTACTGGCATGATAATCTCGTCCGACAAAACGAAATTGTCACAATTTCAAGGCGACAAAACGGCCTGGCCCGTGTACTTGACCATCGGAAATATATCTAAAGAGATTCGACGACAACCGTCAGCGCATGCGACAGTTTTAATAGGATATTTGCCAGTGTCCAAACTCACCTGCTTCACCGATAATGCTCGCTCCCTGGCAGGATACCGCCTCTTCCACCATTGCATGTCGCTTCTCTTGAAGCCCATCATCGCCGCGGGAAAAAACGGTGTCGAGATGGTTTGCGCCGATGGCTTTGTCCGTTTGGTCTTCCCTATTCTGGCTGCATATGTCGCGGACTTCCCGGAGCAATGCTTGGTTGCGTGTTGCAAGGAGAACCGGTGTCCCAGATGCTTGGTGGACTGGAACCAGAGAGGGAACCGGCTCCACTCCCTTCTTCGTGACGAGACGACCACACTCCAGGCACTGGATGATCACCGGGCGCGTAAAAGCTCAGATCGATTCGAGGCCGATGGGATCCGAGAGGTGTACCGACCTTTCTGGGCTGACCTACCGCACACGGACATCTTCGCATGTTTCACACCGGACCTTCTACACCAGCTTCACAAAGGCGTCTTCAAGGATCATCTCGTCAGTTGGTGCACTGAACTGATTGGCGAGGATGAATTGGACGCACGGTTTAAAGCCATGAACGCCTACCCAGCTTTGCGTCATTTCAAGAAGGTAATCTCTTCGGTCTCGCAATGGACAGGTACAGAGCATAAAGAGATGCAGCGCGTATTCTTGGGTGTGCTGGCCGGTGCCGTTAACGCGAAGGTTCTCACAGTCGTCAAGGCATTGATTGACTTCATCTACTATGCCCAACTCCAATCTCACACATCACGAACCCTTGACGCCCTACAAAATGCACTTGACACCTTCCACGATCACAAGCAAATTCTCATCGACCTCGGAATTCGCGAGCACTTCAATATTCCTAAATTCCACGCAATCCAACATTATGTCGACTCCATCCGGGCGCTCGGCAGCGCAGACGGCTATAACACCGAGTCGCCAGAACGCCTCCACATCGATTTTGCAAAAAAAGCTTACCGGGCCACCAATCGTCGCGACTATACTGAGCAAATGGCTCTCTGGCTCCAGCGACAGGAGGCTGTGGCCCTTCGTACCTCGTATTTGGCCTGGTGCAACAAGCAGACTCTCCAGCCAGCTTCACAATCTGAGGATTCGGATGATTCGGATGACGAGGGCCCGGAGGACAAAGTCACGGTCCCCGTATCAGCTCTCAACGCTTCCGCGATAACTTCGTATACCATTGCCAAGAGTCCAGCCTCCCGCAACGTAACTGTTGCCCACTTACAGATGCAGCACGGTGCCGTCGACATCATACCTGCGCTCACCGCATTCCTGAAGCGTACCTTCAAATCTTCACCCATTCTACCCGGACCCTTTGATCGCTTCGACACCTATAATAAAATTACTCTCCATCTTCCCCAAAACCGGTATCTATCAGACCAGCACCGTACAAATCGCATCCGCGCCGTCCCTGCCGTTCCTCCCAAAGGTCGCTCGCTCGGCTCACCATCTCTTTTCGACACGGCACTTATCATCGAAAACCCGTCTCAGTATTCTCCATCATCTGGGATTGCGGGTGAGTAGTCATTTATTTTTTTAAATTACCTACTCAATACTCTGCAGGACTACGACCGGCGCAAATTCGTGTTATATTCAATCTTCCACCTCAATTCGGCACCTTTGCTCACCCTCTAGTTTATATTGAATGGTTTACGCCCCTCAATCGACCCGATCCGGTATCCGGCATGTACACTACTCACCGCTCTACCCGCTTCCACCGTCGCAATGCCGATGTCGTGTCTGTGGAGCAACTGGTGCGCGGCTGTCATTTAATGGGAAAATGTGGTCTCAAAATCGACCGCACATGGACTTCAAATAATGTCTTAGATACTGCTTCCGTATTTTATGTTAACCCCTACATACACGTAGATACATTTACTAGAGACCGATTTAGCTAGAATTCGATTTTTTGCATACTGCCTTAAGAAAACCATGACGCTGAGTTGTTAACTTGGAGAACTTTGGAAAAAGTCGTCATCCTACCTACCATGACGCAAATCGATTTCGACCTACGGGCCCTTGGAATCCGTTTGCGTCATTCTTTGGGTCATGAGAGCAGAGAAAAGGGAACCACCGGGCCTACCTGCCAAAAGTAGAATCATAGGACACCGTTGTTACGGGCCGGATCAATATAGTTGACATAGTCTTGGCACGGGAAGAAATAGTGCGACATCTCACCAGGGCAAATCAATGATGTGCTACATCTACACGTGCACCTGCTACAGGAACAACGGCGACTACATACACATCGCGGTAAGCTACTGTGGCCTATTTGGAACAATATATTTAACAGGGCAACAATTTCCTGGGGGGTTTTTCCTGATGTAGCGACAGGCGGGGAATCCAAAGAACAGTGGTTCGCATTCCTCCAGTAACGCAAGCCACAGGGAGTCGCGGATAGTCGCGGATCCGAATCGGGAGCGAGAGTGGATGCGAAGAAGTAGCGAGCGAGTCCAATGTGCCTGACGACGAAATGCTTTTCAAAGCCGCAGAAAGACCAAGCGACGAATTGATTGATCTGATTGAGCATACATGAACAAACAACGAAACGTCGGCGTCCATTTATGGCAAAAACAGCCGGAAACGCTGCCAAAAGGCCGGACGTAGTGGATGAAAGACGATGCTACCCAAATGCGTTATTCGAATGAATGACGTTAACTCTCCTGGAGGAACACGCATTAGTTCCGTCATGCACAGTACATAGTGCGGAAATGAAAATGGGTTGAAAGAAGGAAATTTGTGCAATTGCACACCAAAGCGGGGTGACTGACATCTTTTGCCTTTCAAAAGCCAGCCGGGCCCAAGGCACAGAATTAAACAAAAAAACATGCGCGCCTCGTTCTGTGCATTTCGGATCTTCGTGGCGGAAGGGTGGTTGCGAACAAAAGCATCGATAACAGTAATTGGCCGAAAACAAATGAAAAAAGCGTGGAAGTGAAAAGGTGGAATAGTGCTATGAATGAAATAGTTAAATACAGAGACTACTGAGATGTTTAAAAGCAAGCTGCAAGAAAGAGAAATACTCAGAAAGTTAGCCAATGCAGCTCTTCGCCGTCGTCTCCTGTTCTCTGCCTTCGCCCTCGCTTCTTCAGAGCTTTCATATCTACGCATACATCATGGAATACAATAGTTTAGCCACCGAGCCGTTCTTTCGCTCTTGAAAAGCAAGCTGGGCACAAGAAGTTGAATCAAGCAAGAAACATGAGCGCCTCGTCCCGTGCATCTCGGATCTTCGGGCCCGAAGGCCTAGGGTGGATGCGAACACAAAGATTGACGACAGCAATTGGCCGAAAATAAAGGAAAAAGTGAGGAAATGAAAAGGTGGAATGGTGCTATCACTGAAATGGTTAAATGCAGATAGTACCGAGATATTTAAAAGCAGGCTGCAGAAAAGAGAAATACCCAGAAATTTAGTCAATGCAGCTCTTTGCCGTCGTCACTCTCCTGTTCTCTGCCTCCGCCCTCGCGGCGCCGCCTTCCGATCTCGCTTCTCAAGGCAATGTTTGTCCTAAGCCGGGCTTCAACAACCCCCAGTGTTGCTCTACAGATGTAGTGGGCATCGTCGACCTCGACTGCCGAGTCCCTAGCGGCCCCCCGAAGAACGCAAAGGACTTTGAAGAGGTCTGCGTGAGCACTGACCAGCGAGCTAGATGCTGCTTTCTACCCGTCCTGGAACAGGACGTTCTTTGCGAAGGAGTGCCAAATTGGTCTGGTCGTACTGGCGAGTGGCTCTTTTGTTCATCTTCCAACTCTCGCCCACGATGTATCACTGATGCGTATCTCATAGCCCCATAAATGCAAGATACCCTCTTACTTCATCCAAATTTCCCCGACGTTCGACAACTACTCGCTTCTTCAGTGCTCTCACATCTATGTACTCATATATCATTGCTGTTGGGATATATACGATAGTTTAGCCATCGAATAGCCTTGATACATATGTAATAATGTGTGCTATTTATATTTTATTCCATTCCATAACCGTGCAGAGCACTTCTTTACCCGTTCTCGTTTAGCCGAGAAGGCTTTGGCCCAGTCGCCCAGTCGATTTCCAAATTTAACTGCAATTATGCTCTAAGGGTTTCACCGTTTCGGGTGAGTTAAGCGTCTTGACTGTTATTGCGTCCGCGGTTCAAATGGGACGTCGCCCATCGTGATGAGTCGGAGGGACTGCGTGTGCATGTCAGAGCTGAAGTGGGTCATTCGACACAAGTCCATTCTGTTGTTGTAAGGGTTCGCGTCGGCTCTCGGCGCCGGAGCCCGATTTAGCGCAGCGCGTCGCAGCCTTGCGGCGCGGTTGCACAGTAGTTGCGGCAGCGGCACAGCGCTGCCGCAGGTATTCCGTAGTTATTGCAGTGGTCCGTAGTATTCCGTAGTTATTTCTAGATAGTATAAATACTCTGTACTCACCAGTAGATAGGCATTCTCGTCAACGACGGAGCTTTACCGACTCAAGTTCTCAGTCAAAGTAAAACTCCCACCGACTTGGATCATCGTGTTCTACGACTTCTTATCCAAGAACTCCGTAGACTCACATTTTTTTTGAGTCGAATTTTTCTTCGATTCCGAGTTGACCGTTCAGTCGGACTGATCACCCGTTTGAACACAGAGATTATTATTCATTACGCGACGTACAGCATGATGAATATACGCGAGAAGATGTACACTTCCATCGCGTTGGCCCTTCGGACTTCCCAGTGGGAAGTGGCCGAAGTTGAATCCCCGCTCAAGGTTATGAGTGGCGGTTGGCCAGCAGCGGAGGGCGGGCTTGGGTCTAAAAGCTTGCCAGCTGCGAACCAGTTTGGTTCTGGCGCCGAGAATGGCGCGCCAGACGACGGGACCTCTCGCCCTAGCTCTGCGCGGGAGGGGACCGACATTAATCCTGCGCTTGAGTTTATGAGTAGCAGCGTTGCAACGGAGGGTGCGCCTCTAGCACGAGGCACTCCGGCTGCAGATGAGGTCAATCTGAGCGCAATTTGCGCGCCAGATGCACGGACCTCTCGTGCGCGAGAGGCGGCCAAGACCACCGCACCGTGGAACCTGAACAGGGGCGGTGGCATTAGCGAGAAGCCCACTGGAGGTAAACGTGAAAACTTATACCAGGAGCTGAGTTCAGACTCGCCGCAGGCTAATAGCCTGAACTGGTTGAAAGCCGGGCAGATAGATTGTCCTGAGGGCGTCTTTGTGACCCCAAGAAGACAGGCTAGGAAGTTCGTTAGGCATAGCTCAGTGCTTTTGAATATAGAACAGAAGTTTTTCCCTACCTGGTTTGAAACGGCCGATAATGGCGAACAGGCTGAGTTATCCATGGAAGACAAAACTGTCCTGGGCGCCGCATCGCAAGGTGGCGATTTTCAGCAGGAAACTTGGGGCTCTATCAAAGATATGGAAGCCGAAGGGATTCTTCCAGATGTTGTGAGATGCATGGCAGTTGCGGTCGAGATACCAGACGAATCATCGAAGAGCTCCAGAAAGACAAGGAGCATGGGCCAAAGCATGACCGCAGAGGTACAGAGCAAAGCTTTTGCTCAAAATCTTCGCGATGTGGAAAGGAAGGAACCTCCCAGCGAGTCGCAGTCAAGGAGAGCCAAGGCAACGAAGAAGCAGAAGCTCTTCAGACCGATCTCACAAGTGCCAGAGGGCGGATGGTTCAGAAAATCAATTAGCGAGAGTCCAAGCCGCTCTGATTCATCTGAGTCTCCTGGCTCTTCTGCAGACAGTTCGCTTTTGACTTCATCTAGTTCAGAGACGGCGGAATCGAGTGTCAATAGCAGCGACAGCGATTCATATAAGAAATCGTCCAAGACAAAGAGCAAGAAGTCGAAAAATGCAAGGAAGAAAAGCAGGAAGCAGAGAAACGATCTCAAGCGGATGAAGAAAGCGATGGAGGGAATAAAGATCAAGCCTCCATTCCGCTGGGACGGCAAGCCTGATATCGAAAATTTCGATACATGGACTTACCAAGTAGATACTTGGATTGAGCTCAACGCGTTGAGCGACAGGATAGCCCTGAAGTTGTTGGTCAGCTTCATGGATAAGAAGGCGCGGAAATTCTTCATGGATCATGTAGCCACCCACCAAGAGCAATGGAATGTGAAAGACGTCTATAAAGCGTTATTTGACTACTGTTTCCCAGCGGACTTCAAGCTGCAGCTGAGGAGGCAACTTATGAATGCGCACCAGGACGGCAAGACAGTCCGAGACTTCATGCGGGAGGTTGAATCTTTAGCGAAGAGATTTCCGGATGTCGCTGAGAGGCAGTTAATCCAGATATTGTGGGATGGCGTAGAACAGTACATACGCATCAAATGGCTGGATAAAGGCCTGAGCCCTGAAGAGGATAGCTTGAAGCGACTGATCAAATGGGCGTTGCGATTCGAGAAGGCCAAGGAAGCGATGGACAACAGTGGAATCCACGACGGGATGTCCAGCGAACATAGCCAGGAGAGCATCGGGCCAAAGGCAAAGAATAGCAGCGACGCCTTGAAAATGGACCAGAGCGTTCGCGGAAGCCATAGAGATACCAAGACATCCTGGAAGGGCGATGCCGAAGAGAAGGTTTCCATTGGTGTCGCCAGATATGCAGATTGGACTTCTTCAGACTCTGAAGAGAGTGAGAATCCAAGGGAGAAGAGGGGCGCAGACTGTGAAACAGAAGAAGAAGAGCAGAGTTCAGGTCTGGTTTCCCAAGAGCATGATGATGAGTGTTCTAGTCAGGAGAGTTCGGAGAAATCCGAATCCGAGCTCACATCAGATGATGATGGCGGCGGTGAGGATTCCGAAGCCCAAAGTTCAGATTAAATTTCTTCCTGCACCGAGACCGCGACGCTTTGAGAAGAATCGCGTCACGATCCTTGAGGGCGAGTGTAAGGGTTCGCGTCGGCTCTCGGCGCCGGAGCCCGATTTAGCGCAGCGCGTCGCAGCCTTGCGGCGCGGTTGCACAGTAGTTGCGGCAGCGGCACAGCGCTGCCGCAGGTATTCCGTAGTTATTGCAGTGGTCCGTAGTATTCCGTAGTTATTTCTAGATAGTATAAATACTCTGTACTCACCAGTAGATAGGCATTCTCGTCAACGACGGAGCTTTACCGACTCAAGTTCTCAGTCAAAGTAAAACTCCCACCGACTTGGATCATCGTGTTCTACGACTTCTTATCCAAGAACTCCGTAGACTCACAGTTGTACAGAATGAGACTTGAGGCAGTGCGTCGTGCGACACGGGGCGGCGCATGGTTCACGCGTAGCACATGTTCTTGGCGAGTCCTACTACGCGATCACCGCCGCGGAAAGGGAAGGTCTGAAGACAATTTCGAAAAGAAGAAGTCGTGCCAAAGATCAGGCAAGAAAAATCGACTTCAAGATTTTCGAGCGTCACAGCACAGAGTCGGCTCCCGGGTGCGACCTGCATATATCTTTGTGGTTCTTCCGGACCCCGTCCAGATCACTTGCCGAAACGAACTCGATGCATCGCAGAGCGATAGTACTACACTCCCGCGCAGTCTGCAGAGACACCCAGCCACGACCTCGATTTTAAACACCTCTTTCAGCGGATGCAACACCTAATTCAGCCATGTGCCGTGACGATTGCGTGACGAACTGCACGGAGTCTGGGCAAGCACAGATGGTGGCCAGAGGCACTGTGAGAGAGTTACTGCAATTGAGTCCAGGTCCGATGTGCAGTGGTGCCAAAAATCAATCGGTGACAGAGTCTGGGTGACCAATGATAGTGGCCATGGGTAGAACAGCGCCGGTGCAGAGCATGATATTGAGCGGTGTCAGACTTCAGAACGAGGCTGCGAGTGGGAAGTCTGTCAAGAGAGACTAGTGTCAGACCAATATTCAAATTGACGTTGAACTTGCGCAAGTCCGGCGCGAGACTGGCACGGAGTGACGCGAGCAAAAATTCTGACTGACGTTGTAAGCAGCAGGACGCTGCGCAGCGCCAAATTGACCCTTAATCCCGATGTTTGACTGAGAAGTGACGTCTGTGGTGCGGTGACGTTGACGTTGATTGAAGTTCAAGTTGACTGACGTTGCACAAAGTCTATTTCGGTGTTTTTGACACCCACTATCAATGTGCCAAAGGATGTTTCAGGCCTCCCTCTAGATGCCCATAATGAACGGGAGGCCAAGAACAAGAACTCGGGGAAACTCAACATTGACGCAAAAATAGACGGACGCAGACTGACGTTGCATGCGTCAAACTTCAGTGCTGCGTCAAAATCTCCTTCCTGTAAACACTGCGTACGGGTAACAGCCGCCGAATTGCACCGCGGATCTGAATCGTTCGCCCGCGCCGTTGAACGGAAATCAAAACAAAGCATTACCAAAACGTTTTCTAGAACTATAGACGTGGTGCCATAGTATGGGTGGGTAGATCCTACGGCCTTAAAAGGCGAAGGGCACACGAGGATGCATCAGATAAATGCGGTCCTCCCTCGCAGCTCTTGTCTTCTTCTCGGTCGTCATCATTACTGACGCCGTGGCACTGCCAGTGTCCAGCCTCGGCGTGTACAACCCCTGTCCAGATGCTCACTTCAGCAGCCCACAGTGCTGTGTTGTTGATGTATTAGGCCCTGTCGGCAGTGGGTGCCATTCCCCGCCCACTCCTCCGATCGACGAGAACGACTTCAAGGGTATCTGCGCGCAATTCGGCCAGAGACCCCGTTGCTGCACCATTGGCACTCTCCCCAATGACCAAGGACCCAGGTGCCAACCTTCGCTGGCGGCTGCTAGGCTCGGAAACAGGTGGGGTTCGAATCATCAACGCCGGCCCCGGAGTGTGGCTGATCAAGTACCTAGAGATTCAGCATGACCCTCGCGTCAATCGATTCCGATCTTTCATCTCAGAGTGACTTCGCGAAGACGTTTTGTACATGAATCGATACAGCCGTACTTGGTCTGAATCCCAAGAGATTGTTTAACGTCCGCCCGCAGTATGGATTCCAGATTGCGCGCCCCGCCTTGTTCCGGAATTGACGTCCTCTTAATCAATGAGCAAGGGCGAAATAGGGCCAGATCATAAAACCCTTGCAAAAAAGCCTTTTCACTGGCCGTGATCAGCGGCATGAGCGTTATCGTTCACGGTTCACAGCAGGGACTTTAAGCCATCGCCGGAAGGGGCGGTTTGAGAAAAGAGCGAAGAGTGTAGGCTGTTGAAGAAAGGAGTTGGCGGAGCCTGAGTGAGCGGTAGCAGCAGCGCACAATGGCAATACCCCGTACTATCGCAAAATAGTCCCGGATTCGCGCCCTACTCGTACGCGCAACGTACTCGCTGCAGATCCGCTGCACTGCAACGTGAGCCAGTGAAAAATGCGGGACGAGGCAGCAAAGAAGCTCCAATACAGCACGCGTGCACCGGGTGGCATTGGCGTCCGTCTCCTTCCAAGCGCCACATCGATACCGACGCCGACGGACGGTGGATACACCCCAGACGACTGCATAGGGACGCAGTTTCTCCAGCCGCTGTTTCCTCCTAGAGACGAGACGCCACAGAAAAGGCGCTGGCGTCGAGACAAACGCACGGCGCGTGTGCGGAGCACATAGTGTAGACAAGTCGGTTCTTTGGAAGAGCTTAAAAGCATGGAATTCCACCAAAATATCAACATAATTTAAAGAATTATTGTACTGCTCAACCAATAGGCCCTATACCCAGATTATAAGACTACATAGTCCGCTTATTTCCTGTTCCTAGGCCCGTCTAACCAGTTCCACCGAGCTGGGCGGGGGTGAGGGCGTCGTAGGTGGGGCAAAGGGTGTCCCAAGCATCTGGGAAGAGTCTCAATCAGCGCGATGTAGACGAGAACAAGGTGAAATGGCTAACCAGGCTGCACCGAGTTTGCGATCGTGTCAGTATCCTCAGCGAAGACAATAGCAAGGCCACTGGAAGGGGTCCGCATTAGTGAATAAACTTTATACGGGCTGTAACAGATAAGACAAACATTTCAAGGTGGAAGTCGATGTGGCTGTTGTAAATGAAAGCTGAATTAGGTACGCTGAATGATACAGGAGATAGATACGTGCCAGTGCAGGAACCATCTAGCGAGAACACATCAGTGATGTTTTCAACTAGATGAGTTGAATAAAACTCACGGGCCGGCGTTATCCGTCTGGAAGCGGATGGTGACATTATCGCTGGATAGTCGCAAAATGTCAGCATGAAATATTGAGGTTGAAAGGGGCGTACCTGGTGGCGGGACCAGTGCTGACGACGTCCCGGATGACCTACGCCGGTATTAATACTGGAACAAGGAGATAAAAGCACTGGGAGCCGTACCGGATCGACGTAGTTGTACTCAGTGCTTCCCGCGCTCCTGACGACCCAGAAGTTGTGCTGCGGAGCGCTCAGTACATATTTTCGGGCCGCAAATGTAAATGGAAGGCAACTCACTCCGTGCAAGTGGAAGGGGTGAGGGGCGCCGGGAGTGCCACCTGGCACGGAAATCTCGATGACAGAGTTGGGAGGCAGCGTGTAGACGCTGCCGGAAGGCAAAAGCTCGGCGGCAGTGTGCGCGCCGCTCAAAATTTGCAACAGAACAGGGGCAGTTGGGGGGATAAATTCCTGAAGATGGAATCAGCCTCTGCAGGGAGAAAGTATGGAAATAACACGCACCGCGCCGTTGACCAAAAATTTGAACGTCGCAAAGTCAAGTGAGATGACCAAGTTCAACGCCACGTCGGCACCGCCGGCAACGGCGGTTCCGGGCACAGGCGTGGGCACGAGCGGGTGCAAATTGGTCTCGGCGAGTGGGGCGACGGCCGTGGTTGCATTGGTCGAAGGATCGACTATGGGGGCACCGACGTAGCGCAGGATGGCAGAGTTGATTCCGTTGTCGAAGCCCGCTGTGCCGCCGTTGGCGACGGTGCGGATCCAGTAGTTGTTTATGGGCTGGTTGGCATTCAGCACGAAAGAGTAGCGCTGACCAGCGTCTAGAGGAAAAGTTAGGATAGTAAATCATTTCAGGAATGAAAGACGCACAGATCTGGATCGAATCGACCGTGAGCGGTGCATGGTTGACACCGTCGACCTGGATAATTATTATTCGTATGCTCGCCCGTCTTAAAAGGGGAATCAGAATCTTACCTCGATTACCGTGAACTGGTGGCTGTCGATGCTCAGGATAAAGTTCGGATCTGGGTTTCCAGTGAGTACCGTGGTGGCTACATTATAAGCAATCCACTCACCACACGAGACGGACACAAGGCGGAACCGGTAGCGCAAACCGGGAGTAACATTAATGACTGCGAGTTCCGAAGTCGGCTAGAAAGAGGATAAATAATTTGTTAAGAGTCGTGCAGGAGACATACCCCTCCGGCGTAGCGACCCAGCCCGTTAATGAGCGTGGAAATGAGGGTCTGAGAAGACGTTAGGATTTGTGATGGGTATTTTGAGTCCCGTTACTGACTGGAATAACACCAAGGTCGCTTGCAGGCGCGTGGTACCTGATTCAACTAAATCAGCTGAGATTTGTGTTAACCAAAAAAGATTACTCACCAGTCGGCAATTGTGATGACGGTGGCCTCTGATACGGAAAGATGAGTGTAAAAAAAAAACAGGATGCTATGCGATCGTACCATTGTCAACATCTGTGGGGCAAAGTTAATGGTAGATTCAATGTCCAAGAGAAGGACAACGTACCATATAGAGAAGCATGCGGGTCGTTGGGATCATAGACAACCATTGCACCACGAAGGCCATCGCAGTATTGCGTCGCTATTTTGATGGTCAGCAACAGCTCCAGAATAAAATCATCATGGCACGTACACAAATGGCTGTGATACCAGTACGTCCCAGCCTGGTTCGCAGTGCTGAAAGAGTATAGGAAAGAGTCGTTTGCCGCGATAGGGCATTGGCTGACGAATGCAGGACTATATGGAGATGAGCCGGAAAAATAATTGGAAGGTTCGCATGGATGAACCCATCTGCCCAGCTGGTGTTCTTCTGGAAGAATCCGTGCCAGTGCTAGAAGATCATGAATGACACACCGAAGAGAAGGCGAGGACGCGTGGACGTACGATGCTGCTGCTCAGCAACATGGTGCTATCGGTGAGGGCGTTGACGACGTTCAAGTTGAACTCTTCGCCCTGGGAGGAGAGGTAAGCCAATGTATATACGGTCAGGCTTTAAACTAACTTTATTCGCGACGATGACCGGACCAGGGACGATGCCGTTGGCGGTGACCGCACTGCATCCAAGGTTGAGAGTGCGAAATACAGAGGAATTGAAACGCCATACGATCGCGAAAAGCCATCTGGAGAAACCACCTAAAGGGCGTACGAGTTGAGAATGTTATAAACCCTCTGTCAAGACCAGACCTACCGCATTAACGAGAGTAATGTCCGCCGTGGGCCCAACGGTAGCCAACGACGGGGAAATTAAAGAGAGGGTGAGGAGAGAGAGCGCGAGCATGGCGAGAAAGTCCGGAGGAACAGTGAGTGACAATCCGGTTCCGTGAGGCTTTTATGCAGTTCGACCTTCGATCATCAGCGGGATTAAATCCCAATGCGGATTTCATGGGTATTCGTGGCGATCTCCAGGAACGCGGAAGACCCGATCGTCGGAGGAGTTTCGGGTGCCTCGAATACACATGCTGATCCGACTCATAGGACCTGATGGAATCGACAAGATATAAGGACGAAGGCACACTTGAAAATTCTCCCATCTCAACGTCACAACCATGTTGTTCCAAGTGGTCTTCAGCGTCCTTGCTCTCGCATCTACTGTTGTGGCGGCGGTAATGTTCATTCTTCCGCTGCCTTCGGAATGATGTTGAATATTCCTTTCTAGGCTCCTCCCAAAGGACCCCCTCCCGTTTTCACGGCAACCCGAGTCTATCAGACCCTCACCGATGTCGCTCCTTACATTGTAACTGCGACCACCACTGTGACCTGGACGTATGTGCTCTTGGTCAATTACGTGGTTTAAGCACTAACCACCTTCTCAGCCAAAGTCCTAGCACCACCATGGTGCACCCGACCGGCCCCGGCCTTTGAGTTATTGGATGGTCACTGGGAGGGCGATTCTGTTACAATCATATACCTTCGTTTGCCTAATGTGTTGAAGGGAAATTGAGCTGGAACATATTTTATCTGCCTTTCAATTGAATTGAGTTTAGACAGTTAGAAAGTTTGGAATGAGTCTTCGAAGCAAGTGAAAATTCTCGGGCATCGACGTTGGCGGGCCACTGGTCACCTTAGGTTGCCCCAGATTGTCCGCAGCAGCAGAAGCAGATCGATGAAAGGCAGGTAGATCTGATACCTATCAGTGATGCGATTCGCGGTCCCGAAAATAGCCAAATGCAACTACAACCTACAACTCGCTCGGGACCAAACATGGAAAGAAAAACATGGGTATAGAACACGCTGTGAAACCAAGACGCAAATGATTATTTATCGACTGATATCCTGAATTCTCCGCGTTCAAGGCTTCAAGATTTAACGCTCGCATCTGGAGTTTGTCTGGAGTCCTTTTTATTGATCGATTATTCTTCGGTAAAAACGTTTGATGGAGGTGTTGCCCCTTGCCTAAAACGTGCCTGGAACTGTTCCCGGTGTTTTTTTTGCTGGTGTTCTTTGTATTTTGAGTTTAAGACAGTCATTGTTTGCTGCGCAATCTTAGCGCAATCACGAATGCGAGCACGGATCACAAAGTCTTGATACGCGTTCCAAATTCAACCTATTCCCGAGTGAGGCATATGCGCCGAGATACGATGTCTCCTCATGTAAGGCGAGGCTCAAATGCCTGCGAATCTGTTGAATATTGGATGAGGGCACGCATGAATTTCAAACCCTTTCAGCCGCGTCCTCAGTGAAGTGGCGGATGGCTTGAATAGTCTTGTGAGAAGACTTGTCGTCAGTGATGGACATTTTATGTCGTCAGTGATGAGATGCTGTGATTGCGCGCTTGTTGGCCGCCCTTGAAAGATCCGTTCTCGCGCATCTTGATGAATTGCCGTACGCCAGGTAAATAACACGTATACTAGGACAGGCTTCATGCCGCTTAACGAGGCTAACAAACTAACCTCGGAAAAGCTAGTTTGCTGCTAAATAAGTAATCTGGCCAGCAGCATCATCTCAGATGATTCCCAGCCGCCGAGTCATGCAAAACAATCTCGATATTGCTGCAACGGAATTAGAATACTCACATGCATGGATGCCGCAATCGAACTTGACGTTCAAACACGGATTTGTTTGAGGTAAAATCCCGAGACGTCGCAATCTCCCGCGCGCGTCTTCTCCAGAACCACGCGTTGTCGGCGATTAGGAGGGCAGACTCCACGATGTATCGCATGATGCTCCGGGTCCACCAAAACGATTCAGTGTCTTGTACTTGAATGAATTGCCCGCTTGTCTTCTTCACGCAGAATCACGGCTCTCCCACGTTGCGCAGTAAATGGGTGGTGACCGTGCCGAACTACAGCTTCCTCAGATTTAGATCGCCGGCTTTGTAGACTCGTTATCAGTCTGCCATATATAGCAATCTAAAGCTCCAACCACTTAGTTTTCATTTACGATGGAGCATAAATGAAATGGAAACGGTAATTACGAACATTAAAAAACTATTTAAACTGTGTTTGAACAGTAGTTTAGGCAAAACTTCATTCTGGGCCGATTCAAATCACTCAATATGTGTGTATTGCACTCAAAAGTATCCTTGAGTGTATTCTATGTCTTCAGTGTCTTCAATGTCAAGGATTTGTAGTGGAGGAATCAAGGTGTTCCTTTCCAGGGAATAAGTGAATGGTTTCCAGGAAGCCTTTTAACCGTTTTTTTAAGTCCCGCAACTAAATGAGAACGGTTCTTACTGTTTTTACTGTTTAAAAGCGAAATGGTTGGGCTGGTAGATCTCGGCTCGGCATTTCATGTGGCATGATGGCATAAGGCGAGTTAATTTTGGCGGGGTAATAAGGACCTTGGACGACGGCGTTGAATGAGGTGCAGTGGAGGATCAGAGGATGACTACGGCGGGTTCCCAGATCCCGAGAAAACCCTTTATTTAGCTGCGATCGAAGGACGATTCTCCGCTCGACCGGGCAATACGTCAAATCCATGGGAGGATTAACCAGATATTTGTGAGGATTCGCGTGATACTGTATTGATGATGAGAAATTCGATGGCAAGCACCCTAAGAGCACGTAATTTCAGTAATCTATCCGTTGATGTTGATTTTAGCGAAGCGAAATGCTACTTCCTCAGCATGAATGTGTCCAACGTGAGCAATTTGCATAACTGTCGCCGAGGAAGCCCGCTGGTTTTAACGAACGCAGGGGCAGTTTTGTAGGAAGGTCAAGTTCGAGGGCAAAGGCAGGATCGGATAGCTAATAGGTAATACAGGCCAGGTATTTAAGCGCGTACAACTTAGGTCGAATACCTAATATCCGAGCATCAGCAAGTTGTGTAGGATGTAGTCGCCGTGCGTCGAGGGCATAATGTCCGTCGCCAGGCTCTACTTCAAACAAGTTTCGTTAGTAAAGATGTGTCGACCAGAGTCGCCATGTTCATCGGGAAGTCGGTCAGCAATGCCAGCACCAGTAGTGCTATTCCGGGAAGATACAACCCTGTGGCGGCAGCTTTAATGGGACAGCAGGAGGTGTTCCCTCGGCGTAAGTGAGAACAAAGAGGCGGACAGGGAACTTGAAATGATAGGCACAGATTGAACCCACGAATCTAGTACATCGCTAAGCGACGATTTCACGTTGAGGTAGGACGAGTTTTGAGACAAGCTGTACAGATACCGGGGCTGTGCTCTGGCTGGGCTTCTGACCAAGTTGATTCTCGACTTGACAATATCGATCGTCCTGTGAATTTTAGTGGTTGGGCAGAGGTATCATTCTGTTGTAAATTCAGGTATCCGATATGCACTTTGTAAAGTGTTTACAAATTCCTGAACAGACAAAACCGAAGAAGGATAGAATTAGATCTGCTCTTCCCTTTGAGATTTTTGAAATCGACCAAAATTGCTGTATTTTTTTTCGTTCAATTCGACAGGAGGTGTGACCCGTGACACGCTGAACGCATTCGTCAATTCAACTAGCCCAGTAGACCATGACATCGACAAAAGATCGTTAGCCCCCAAAATTGTTGCAGGATCGTGCGGCCAGCTCAAAAATCGGACTGGAGCAAATTTTCACACTCATTTACCTTCAAACCAGCAGACGAGCTTGTTAGTAGACGACCCGAACCAATGTTTTACCGCGGAGAACATGCCAAGAAAGGTGTCGTACGACCGAAACTACATCTAACCACTTCATAGCAATATTTTGAGAGCTCTTCTTCAATTTTAGAGGAAATTTGGCTGAACCGTGACCCCCAGACATATTCGTCAACCACTGGATCAAAGTTCGGGTGTCGTCAACTCCCTCCGTGACGTGTTACTGCCAAATCAAATAAAAAAATACAGCCGCTGAAAAGAAAAAGAATTCAAACTCGGCGCTCAGGCCTTTGGCACAACCTGTCAGGTTTATGCCGATCACTTCCACTTCGCTGCCGAATTGACATGCCAACCCACTCTAAGTGATACTCACTCGTCAGGCAGATCACCAGTTGATTTTGGCCTACGCGTTTTTAGGTCAGCGTGAGTGTAGGTTTCTCAGGACGGGGTTTTTGGGTTGAGCGCCTGTGGTGGCTGTGCGCGCGCTTATCGTCAGATTGCGCGTGCGTCATTTTTGATCGCTTCTTGTCACTTGAAGTACTCCTTCGCGTGTGCTTGACCCATTCGTCCCCTCGCCGTTTCTTCGGATCGTGGCCCTCTATGAACCAAGCGGCGTCGACGACTGGTCTCCGCACTCACGTTGTCGCTGCCTTTCACGTCAAGCGCAGGAATCGAAATTGAGGTGTGCGGCCTTCAAGCAGGCGCTCCTGCCTGGCTGTCCTCTTCTGGCCAGGTCCCTTCCTCGATGTTTATCGGTTAGCTCTCTCCACCACTCCGTTCTGACAACCTCAAATCCATGTTCGAAAGTGCACGTTTTCAGAGCGAGGCCGGCACCGTTTTGTGCCCTCCGTGGCATTCAGGCACCAAAGCGGCCATATGTAGTACTGGCAACATCTCAATCTTACCAGCCTGAAATACTTGGCCTCAGTGTGCACTCGCGTGAATGTCGAGTCAGAATAAACTGCTCGTTCTTAAATCGTTCTCTCTATTCCCTTATCGGTTCCTGTTCGGTGCAAAACTGCACCGCTTGCGACTGGGGTATGTACGACCTGTCTGCCATGCACGGCATAAGGAATGGGAATTTATTTTCAGTCCAAATTTGCCCCATAAGCCAACAAAATCTTCCACAACTCTTTGAACTACGGCTCTACGGATAAACTGCTCTTGTCGGAGTCTTGAGCTGGACGAGGCAAAATATCAACAAAATATTTTTCTTGCGTCCAACCTCAATCTCCCATTGAATTCCGTGCCAATGATTGTTCATCTGGAGACCAATGTTTTTCGTGGTTTCCCGCAGGACTACTTCGGAGATTGCGAAATTTCAGTACAGGTGGAATACGATCATGTCTCGGCGATCACCTAGTCTCGGGTGATCACTAGGTGATCGCCGACCCTGAATACGGCACTATTGCCGAAGGAAGCACTGTCAGCCCTGTCAGCGTGCACAATTGCTTACAGAGATTCTCTGTAACGCTTGCTGTAAGATGAAGCGCCGCCCTCCCCGCGGATCCACTCTGGAGCGCCGGGTTCTGTCGCTGTGGCCGTCGATTCCCGATCAAGGTCTAGGGGACTTCGGCTTCGCCTTCCGTCCCCGACAGGCTTACAACGACGCCTTAAACTCTGAATAATTTGATCTCAGGGTTCCCTTGCAGCCCGCGAGTATTCTCGACCACTTCAGATTTAAGGTGAGCTTGGTCCATGAATGTATCCGTCAATCGAATCCGAATCACCCATGAGCAATAAGGCATCATCTTCCGCCACCGACTCACTGACGCCGTTACAGAAGGGCAAGGCATGCGTAAATTGCCGGTAAGCCACTCGAACAATGAGAGATTTTCTTTTTCTGATAATCAACCCGAGGCGCCGTAAAATTGTGAGCATGTACACTGGACCGTCTCTGGACTTATGAACTTATTACACGATCCAGAAGTGCGATGGTAATAAACCGATGTGTGGACAATGTGCCAGATATTCGACAGCCTTCGGCGACTGCGAATATACGGAGGATGGTCCTGCACATAGCCACATGCTCGAAGGTCAACCGCAGCCAACTTTTTGGATGACGTCCATTGATGATTTCTTTATGATTAGAACAGATCTCCATCCTTCAGGCTCGTATAGAGGAGCTGGAGAAGCCAAGCCGGGCTGGAAGCTCTTCCTCTAAGAAGACCTCTAGCAGTAATCGACGTTCTTCGTTAACTTCGCCGATAACCCCGTCAAATACCACAGGCCTCGGACCCCTTCTATCATATTTCTGTACGTGATCTCTTTTCCACGGATTGCGACGACATTAAAAGAATTCAAATAGATTTGCAGCAAACATCCGGGACGTCCGTGAATGAAGCCGCAGTAAACTCAATGCCGACTGTGAGCAATCACTATTCTACATGGCGGGCCCTCACGTCCGAGTAGGAATTGCCATATATTGTCCTGCAAGCGCTGTAAGTTCCGCTTATCAGTTAATCTTCCGCATCTGAGTCTAGGGATTCGATCCAGAATGCACAACTTCCTCCACAATGCAACATGTTTCGGCTTCTTCCTCGATGCGCAAGCCTTTCACGACGCGGTGACCAGCGCCGAAGGCAAACACCTACCTCCAGTTCTCCTGAATGTGATGTATCTCTGGGGTGTCCATCTTTCAGATGACCCGAGGATCACGGCCTACGAACCAGCATTCCTCGCACACGCACTTCGCAGTACCGCGGGCAGCCTGTCGGGCATCCACCCGCGCACGATCCTTCATAGCATGCAGGCTTCTGTCCTCCTCGCATACTACTTCATCCGCAACGCACGCTTCCTTGAGGGGAAGTACCATATCAGTGCTGCCGTCTCTATCGCCCTAAGCGTCGGCCTGCACCGCATCCGCGCACCTGAGGACACGACCGGGAAACGTCCGCAATGGGAGGCGCTTCCGCCGGCGAAGGATGCGGTCGAGGAGGGCGAGCGTATTGGCGCGTTCTGGAGCGTGATAAACCTCAACAACTGTTGGGCGAGCCACGACGATGCAGCATCGAACGTTTCGTATGGGGAGTCGGGTTTGGTAATCGACACACCGTGGCCCTTGGAAGCGCCCGATTATGTTGAGGTAAACGTGGACCTGTGTGATCGCATCTCTTTACTCACTTCTGACGCAGCGCCCTCACCTTCTTCCCCACCCTAGTAGTGGAACGGTTGCGAAATTTATGGCAGATGTTCCTGATGACGCGACGTCCGAATCTGCGCTGTACGGGAAAGCCGGTATTTTGTATGAGGAGGCCACACGGTTCGGTGTTCGCTATCGTTCAAGTGAGCAGGACAGAACTGTTCACTGCCGCAATTCGCTCACATTGCCTCTTATCAGGCAGTGTTTCTCTCGAAGACCCGGAGTTCCGACTCCTTGACCGAAAGATCGTTGCCTTTACGCCGACCCTTCCTCCAATACAGTCGAAGAAAATGCTCGTCGTCCATACCCTCTGTCACGGCGCGGTGATGAGGCTGCATAATCCCTTGGTGAAGGACCACGTCGAATCACGCACGAAAACCTTGATGGCCGCCCGCGCTATCGTCAATATTCTCTCGAAAACTGATCTCCCCAAGGTCGGAATCATCGACCCAGTCCTTGCAGTCAGTTTATTCATATTGGGTCTTATATCTTGCTCAAATTTGAGCAGCCATTGTGGACGACCACCTGCCTTGTCTTCATTGCAGAGATCGAGCGGCAACGCGCGGAAGCGGGTGAAACAATCGTCCAGCGGCTGAAGGATTTCCTGAACACCGTCATTGCTGCCATGGAGGTCTTCGCCCCGAAGTGTCGTCTCATGAGTGAGCCCTATTTTTCTAACCCAGAGGTCGATACTGACATACATCATCAGCCACCCAGCTTGATGCAGTCCGTCAAGTGTATGCCGAAGAGCATCCGAACGTCCAGGTTCAGGGTTCGGGCAAAGATTGAACCAAACTTGAGAATTTTCGAGTTCGGGGGAGCCTGGATCGAACAGGCTGTCGACGGTAAGCTGCGGCCACGAACTATTGCTGTGAATTTTAAGTAGGGACTATTTTCTGTAGCGTAATATTTGTAATATCTGCGAGGCGTCGAGCTAATATAGATGTGATACTTATGGATCTGTGTCCCGTGTGTATCCGACTGTTTCACTAGCTCGTCTTAGCCCGGGCTCCGAGCCGAACTTCCCAGTATGGCACCGTCAAGTTAGGAAATTTGCTTCATACTGTATCACCGTGTATGGTAGCAACCGTAACGCGTAACTGTTACCGAAACTTTATACATTTCAGTGACTCAGAAACTTTTACATTTCAGGTATGATTTCAGGCCTCCCAATACTCTTACTGATTACATAAAGGTTTTCGCTACATTTTAGAGCGGCCTGAAACATCACTTTTTCCGGAGTCTTAGGGCATTGTTTATTTTTGAAATATAGGGCACTGCGGGTCATCGCAAACTGAGAGTTTTTTATCCCAGGTGGTTGCAG
Source organism: Mycena capillaripes (assembly GCA_029204075.1). NCBI lineage: Eukaryota > Fungi > Basidiomycota > Agaricomycetes > Agaricales > Mycenaceae > Mycena > Mycena capillaripes. The sequence continues at coordinate 3,797,442 of JARHKZ010000003.1, read as the reverse complement.
GGCTGCGATTCAAATTGTGTCGCACCCGGCGGCCAGAGAAGACGATATTTTTGCTCCAACGTCGTCCGATGTCCGGGACCGTAAATGGAAAAGTTCGAATGCCAGAAGGGAATTGACGATTTTCGCGGACGTAGGCTGGCCGACGGCGGTGTGTTCTAAAGTCTCTCTCTTTATAAAATAACGCCTGTCCGTCTGAAGCCCTTCACGCTCCTTTTATGGACTTGATAGCCCGAGGGTCTGGGAGCTCGCACGATCTCGGAACTACACGGTGCCACAGATGTGGATGCTCTCACGGCACGGCTCTCACGGTAAGTGTCACTAGCGCGCGGCAGGCGCTAATCTAATTTATCACTGACCATTCCGCATCTCATCCTGTCCTTTGTGTCAATACTCTTCCTCTTCCTACAATTCTTCGCCTGTTGCCTTTGCAATGTTCTCTGTTCCCTGACAATGGCCCACCAATATTTTGATTGAAAATTCGAAGCGCTCATCCAGGCTCTTAGCTAGCTCGGCATCGGCCGCAATTCTCACAGGACACTGCATTTGTGACGTTCAGATTTTTGTCAATCGAGCTTCTAGACCGCCACACCCAGACTACGCCAATCTCCCGAATAAACCCATCCCCTAAATAGTTTTTGTTCTACCATTCCGCCTGAACCTTAGGGCAGGCGCTAATTCTTCCGATTGTGCGGCCATCTTTCAGTGAAGCTCTCAAGTCACACGATACTTTCCGTGCACGTTTATGGCATGTGCCCATTGCGTGTTCTCATTATGCGGCAGTGTCACCCTCTTTAAAAATATGTCCGAAGCCGTATTCGATACAGCTGTTAGCACCATCCAACCGGCAATCATTATGTTCAGCTTGGCTCCCGGATGGTTAGCTCAATAGTTGAGATGCCGTTGTCTGCGAATCAATTTTTGGGCCACCGGGATGGGAGCGACGGACCCTGGAGCACTTATTTATATTCAAGTGGGAGACGGCGCGAAGCGCCGTCGACCGCTTGTTGTTCCTCAAATGGAACACGGATATTACCGAACATAGCCACAGGATGGCTTCTACTTGACCTCGGGCATAAGCGTCGGTCAAACTTGGCTTCCGAAATGAATCTGAACTGTTCTTCCAATCCCGGACCCTTCAAAGAATCCGTTTCTCTATGACCCTTCAAATATATTCTCTTAGGGGGTTTTAACCATTAGCCACTATCGCGGCATTCCCCGATGGATATTTCTTGGCGTGAGTGAGCTCCACTTGAACATATTACCGAAGGCTGCATAATACACTGGGATAATTTCTGTGACCAGTGTTCCAGGCGCGACCGTCTCATTCTACTTACCTCTCAGCCCTATCCGAGTCGCCGGCTAGGGGACTCGGAGGAGGCTGTAAGGGCAGACAAACGTTTTGTTTGCCCTTAATGTACAGAGAGGAATGAGACTTGCTTAATCTGTACGCATTGGATGACTTGGGCTCCTGGTCGAACGCAACGCCAGGCAACACCCCTGGTCACCAGGGACTCCGGGGCCCGATGCCAGTCGGAAGTAGTTTGAACCTCGCCGATCATTTGTACGTGATTCACGCTTGTGCCTGGACCCACAAAAGTAATCGCAAATTTAGAAGGGTCCCTACAGGGAGGGTGTGGAGCTGGTCAAGCAATATTTGAAGAATCCATATAGTAGATGATGACTCCGACTTCAAGGCTCCTTCTGACTTCAGCAGCTCCCCCCGTTCCACGATGTCTTCCCCGGCCCCTCAACTGTCGCTCTCAGACACGGATGTCTAGTACGCAGCGAGCTCGTTCGGTGCACATTTTTCTGACATAATACCACTCATATCTACAGCTCGCGAGTCTTCTTGGGGCTAATAATTCCCGGGTTCGCTCTGACGACCGCTTTGCTCATCCTCTACGCATATGCGGCATGGAAACCCGTATCGCGCCGATATTTGGACCGAGTTAGCTTCCGCCTCCTGGTCTACGCGCTGCTGGCCCAGTAGGTCCCTTCTCGCGGCATCAGAACGCACGACTGACGCTCCCAGCCTTGTCTTTGGCATCATGCTACCACTCAGCTCCGTAGCGATGCACCCCGGATGGCACTGCGATCTATTGGCCTTCATCGCCAATGTAGGTCTGCCCACACTCCGAAATGATGGCATGTCTAACCTGCTCACGCGCCAATAGCTGACCCTCATGTTCTCCGCGGGCATGTGCTTCTGCATAGCGCTCAATCTCCAGTAGCCTTGTCATTTACGCCAGTACTTCGGCACTGACCCTCCGTCAGATTAGTGCTCGTCCACAATTTCAACGGTCAAAAGATGGAAAAGTACTACATCCTCGGGACCACATTTGTCTGTCTCATATGCAACATTGTTCCATATGCCTCAGGAAAGCTCGGGTATGCATCTGTTCAATCGCTTTCTAATTCAACTACATCTGAATTCTAACCCCATGTCTAGATACGCCGTCAACGAGACGTGCTGGTATCGTAGTCCTGACCCGGAAGCGCTGCACTGGCTTATCGGCACCCAGACCTTCTGGCTACTCTCTACATCTTTTGGGGAGGTCGGCGCGTTCCTCGTCATTTTCGGGTACTTCATCATTTATCAGGTGCGCATTTCCCCCCCTCACTCGTATGACACTCACCGCGACGCACCGAAAGCTGGATACGCGGCTTTTCCGCAGGGACAATCGCCTCAGCGGAACCCACGTGTCGGACGGCTCACACCGTGCGGGCTCGACCATTTCAATGTTCCGGAATATCATCCTTCGCATCGGTGCGCCACCCATAAACTTGCCACCAGCCCACATCAACGAAAAATAAATATTGAGAAGTGCGTTAACAGGCCTGTACCCGCTCGTGTCCTGCCTGCTCAACGTATCCGGCGCTGTGCTCGACTTGCGCGTGATGAAGGAAGACCGTATACAACCCGTGAGTCTGCCCTGCCCGGTTCACAATTCAAAGGCTCATCGTCCTGTATGTAGAACTTGAATCTCGCTGGTATGCTCTATCGGTAAATGTTCATGATTTCACACTGACCCTGTGACTGCGTTCAGACCTAGCCATTTACGCAGCACGCCCGCTCATCTATGGGCTGCTCGCGGCTACAGATCCGGTGCGTTATCTTCCATGTTGTTCACTGGTGCATGATTTGTCTTCCCGTCTCGAAATTTGGTTCAACTTGTACAATGCTCATTGGATATACAGTCATTCACCCGCGCATTACGCGCGCTCCGACACCCCGAATCAGAGGCCGAGACGTCCACGCCCCTCGCGTATCTAAGCACGCAGTGGGCGGACCCATGCCTGTCAACCGTCATCGAGATGCCGCCCGAGGAGGTCGACCTCGACGCCCGCCCACTTGACAAAGACGACCAGCGAGAACAGGCACAGACGGCCTCGGGGGAGATGTCGTCCACGCTCACGCTCGGCGCGTTGGATATGATGATAGAGGAGGGGCGGGGTGCGGACGACGGGCAGATCGGGAAAATGGCAAATACTCCACTGAACCGTCGAGCGTCAGTCGTGTATCACATTTGACTGTTGCATTCTGTAGAATATCGACACAAGCGGATAACTCCTTGTTGTATTGTTGTATAAGAGCAATAGAATAGATTGGCTTTTTAGTGTATGTAGATACAGATCTACATATAAATTTTTATGCGGTGTTAACAAGCAACCGTCGAAATCGAAGTCGAAGTCTTAAGTCAACACAACACACCCACACAAACTTGGAGTTCGGACCTAACCCATGGAGAGTGGAAATTAATGACATGCATGAAGGACTTCTGGTCTGCTGCCATATTTCAATCTCGCATGGTTGCCGGCAAATGAACACTCAGTATTTAGAAATATTGCAGCAGGTATGACTGTTGTCCCTGCACTATAACAGGAAGCTTGTTACGGGCGGCCGTGTCTGTGTCCTTACTCTCTTTATAAAATAACGGGTGTCTGAAGCCTTTTACGCCCTACTTTTGGTCTTATGTCCCCGAAACTGTGGATACTCCCACGAGCGGCTCTACTTTTTCACTGCCGCTCTCGGCCTCACAGCATTACATTCTTCCCCGCCGCGCGTGCGTCCATTATGCGGCGATCTCTCAAACAAACTCTTCAGGAACGCGCTAATCCAGGCGCTCATCACTTAACCGAAGTGGTGGGCCGCCAAGCGGCCCGCCGTGCTCTTTAAATCTACAGAATAAACCCTGCAGTGGCCCACATTTCCGGACGTGTCAGTATTTTCCGAGTGGGAGTGATCCATGGACCCACTCAAATTTCGACAGCCGTAAGGATGAGTTACCGATTCAGATGTTCATTACAGAAAATTTCCAAATGTGTGACCTGGCAGTCGATAGAGACTAGTGAAACGCAACGCTGTCAGGTTATCGTAAATCCATATCCCAGTACAGCACCCTTCAGGTTTGGAGGAGGATCGAATTTTACGGCTATAAATGCCACTCGCGCTGCCGGCAAGAAGCCGTAAGCATATTTGGACCATGTTTTAAACACGATCTGTCCGGATTCCGCAGTCTATTTCTATTCACACGCCCCCATCTTCTTTACTTGCATCCATGTCGCCCAGCGAGAATCGTCTGCTGGTTGAAATCAAGTGAGCACTGTATCTCGAACGTGATCTCGCTCGTCATTCTCATCCTCCTCTCTAGCAACGTGACCCTCGGCGTATCGATTCCGGGGGTAATACTGTCGTTTCTGCTGTTGGCCGCCATTGCGTACCTGCAGTGGCACACCGTGTCACGGCCACACCTTGACCGTGTCAGCTTCCGCTTAGTTATTTATGCCCTGATGGCAAAGTACGTTGAACAACCCATGCTTGGTTCCACTTTTAAACATCTACAGTATCGTCCTCGGTTCGCTGATGTTCTTCAATCTGAAGGAAACAAGTCCTGGGTGCAGTTTTGCCGCATTCCTCGGTTTAGTATGTCTACACTGAATTCAATAAAGTAAAAACTGACCTCCGGCAGGCGGCGCCCTTGTTCTCCGCATGCATGTTTTGCTGCATTGCATTCAATCTCCAGTACAGATTTCTTACCCCCGATTTTGGTTTTCATGCGTTAACGTCATTTACCTCAGGCTCGTTCTCGTGTACGGGGTCAACGGCAACATGATGGAGAAATACTACATCATCGGTGCAGTTATCCTCTCTGGGTCTTGCACAATTCCGCCACTGGTAGCAGGTGAGCTCGGGTAAGCAGCACTATTCCATTTGAACCACATTTTTATATTATATGTAATATCGCTGCAGTTGGTACTCTACGAACGGTGCCTGTTGGATCCGAGACAGAACACCTACGGTGCAGCTTCACTGGCTCATTGGGACGCAATCTGTTCCCATGCTTTTGATGTCGGCCGCCGAGGTGCTTTCTGTCCTGAACATCGTAATTTTCATGGTGCAACACGAGGCGCGAATTTAATTTTGCCGGTAGGCACTACTGACAGCTCATACTTTACACTAGATAAAAAATCATCGCCTGCGCGCCAATACTATCTCCCAAAGCACCAGGGGCGCTGAATCGGAAATCGTTACTGTTGGGTCGAGTCTTCCCAAACATCCTATCGTGAAATACCGCCTGATGATTATGCGCATCGGTACTGCTGCACTACAGCGCAGAATAATTCTCACTTAATATCCAGCACTGTATCCCCTCTTTTCCTGCTTTCTGAGCATAACTGCGTGCATTCTTGACGTGTACAGCGTCATGCACCCAAATCTCACGAATCACGTCCGTTACTTTTCCTATGATCCATCTGTCGATTACCTCACTCGCTTCCGAAGAATATAGAATTGCGGACAACAAGTGCTTACCCCGTTACAAAATTTCTTCTGCGACTGACGATTTTCCTCTTCGCGATATAGATTTGTTCATATTTTCCCTCCGTCCCGTGTTGTATGGCCTGCTCGCCGTTACCGATCCTGTGCGTGCCCCGTGGCTCCAGCCGACCGATCTGAAATCCTTCCCAGTCATTCCTTCGTGCCGTGCGCTCTCTGGGCTCCAAAACATCGAAACAGTCTACGAGCCAAAGCCAGACAGCAACAGCTCATTCGTATGAACTTGCGCCGATGCAGTTGGCGGCAAAATATAGCAACAACAGTCTCACTACGCATAAAAAACTTTCTCCCCCGGATTGCGAGCGAGGGTTGGTTTTAACACCAGAAGAAGAGGCACTGCAGCTCCGTTCAGAGAGCATTGGACACCAAATCTAGGTTTCTCCCCCTTTGGAGGTAAAAGAGTACAATAAATTCTTCTATAATGTAATTAAGGATCCCTGTGGACGATCGGAATTTGAGAAATCTGATCCACATTGTGCGGCATTGTCAACCACTGGCTTCCAATCCAAGCTCCAGTGGAATCCAATGGGATGTTTCAAATTTAGACTTTTTACTCCCAACTTCATCAAACGACACAAATGCCCTGGGGTACGACCCGTCCATCTCCTCATTTTCTTTGATGTCAATAAGATTGACATTGGCTTTCCCTTCCTTCACACTGTATTCAAGCTGCCAATAGCCTTTCCCAAGGCTGCGGTCTCCATCACACGCTCGTCAAGCAGCTTCTGTGCACGCAAACCGACTTCAAGATGGTCCGGGAAGCATTGAATTACTTCATCTGTCACGGTTAAAGCGCAAGGGAAAAAATTGCCGGAAGATGTGCAAAACGCAATGTTCCCTAATGTTCCGAGCACAGTGTAGTTGATTACTCAACTTAAATTGTCGGCGATAGGAATGTCGATACAGCTGAACCATCATGTACGACAGAGATCCAATGGTGTCGCAGGCCGTATTAATACCGTTGTTTCGACACCCTTCAAGAATCAATTTTAACCTTTCACTGATGTTGAGGCCTGGAAAACTTGGGTCGAACACAGTTGTCCGAACTTTACTCTGACCTATCTCAAGATTCTCTCCCCACCCAAACTTTCGCTCTAAGTTGCCCAACCACACTGATGTGCAGTTGCTGCGGGGGCTTCTGGACGTAAAGTGGTGGCGAGCAGCAGGAACTTTCGGTGTGTTTTCGGTGCATTCCACACCGCATCGTATTTTTAATTTCATGCAGTCCTTTTCATTCCTCCCGTTGTCATGCCTCACCGCAGAGAAGGTCACGTTAGATTCGCTATACAATGCTTACCGTCTTTACTCCTCATGATTCATAGCGCGGCAGATCATTAATGGGAAAGCGCCCTCCGATTGTCCTTTTCGTGAATCTTTTCGCCGGATAAGTAGAAGTAAGAAACCCAAAAAGAAGCCCCAAGGCCAGTCGGTGAGCTTCGGGTACACCTCCTACATAAATTAAAATGTGCTCTCCTTCGAAAGAAAACAGCAAGGTGTTCAAGATGTCCCTTGACGTCGTTTCTGTAGCCTCATGAAGTCCTTGTTCGCCTCGCTGATCCTATACATGAAACTTGCTGTCAGGGGCTAGTGAATGGCAGAACGAGTCCGGTATTTTCCGGGCGATCAAATCGGAGTCTGAATATTAAATGCTCGATGCGGAGTGAAACACTGTTGCGGACATTGAGCCTGGGGCCAGAAAAAATAAAAGTACCACGGGGAAGGACAAGGGAAGGAGCAATAAATGGGTACTAATATGTAATATGCTAACTTCAAGAGAATTTTTGAATCTCAACGTACCTTCAAGCTTCAAATTATTTCAAGCAAACTGAAATTGACTTTCACAAACAGAACTTTAGTTCTTTTGTGCTCAGACTACCGAAATAACCCTCAGTTAAAAAGCATGACCATAGATACGTTTACAAGCACTGATGGCCGCCAATGTTCCGTTGATTCCAGACGCGTCATTGTTTGGCTTTACGGATGCATCCTTGGCTTTATTCCGCTGCCCATGGTCTCTTAAACATGTAGAGTACCGAGAAAGCCCCAAAACGTGACGCAACTTGCCAAAAATTAGTGAACCCAGCCGCATTCGAAGCCCCTATTTTCACCTCTCTTTTGTTCAGAACATTGTTCCATAGCTTTAGAGGATCTTGAATACATTCAAAACATTGTATAAATTTATGTCTCCCAATCTGGGTGGATAGGCTGATAAGGGGGGTCAGAAAAAATCTCAGAATCTCCTCCAGCAGTCCTCTGAGTACAAATTCCCTTCCCTATGCACGGTGTTGGACCAGAACCTTGTACCCCAGTCTGGAGTTGTATAACATTGTTCAAACAAATACTGCCAATTGCTAACATGTGGCTTCACAGCACAGTGAGACAGGATTTTATGGTCACAAACCAACATATGGCAGACGGCTACTTCTACTGAAGCCATGTTTACCAGAGACCAAAATAGATAGCTCACCAAAAACTGGTCTGAGTTCAGAGGTTCATTGCTGACGACCAGATTTATGCTCCTATTACTTAGGGCTGCCCATGACCGTGACGGCAACGGCCGTCGATTTGACGGGTCGTCAACGGGCACTGCGGCCTGTGCAGCAGTTGAAAGTTTGTTTGACAGCACCGGACGGTCAACGGGACGGCTGTGGCGAGCTTGCGGCTATGTTTGACATATTTCTAAGTGCTCTGCATCGTGTTTCTTCATAGAAATTCAATCCCTTGAGCTACTGTGGATTTGTGGGATTGGTGTAGGCGGCCCCAATGTTCCAGGAAGGTTTGGTTATAATATGTGCCTTTAATGGCACATAAATTTCACCTCTCCAAGTGACCCTGTCGGAAAAATCTCATTTGGCTTTGAACGTCCCCCAACGCGTTCCGAGCCGCCGCAAGGTCATATGGTTTTAAGTGGATTGCAACACAGAGGTAAGTATTCCGTAACTGCTTGCAAGACACGGCATGGGTTGCAGACTGTCCCAAGGTTCCTGGATACCAGGTGACCTCCCAGCAGCACTCAAGATTCTACAACCCCGCAGGGCTGTTTGGGGCGTACCTTGGGATTCTTCTGCTCCTCCCATATAAATTCGCGATCCACACCGAATGAAATCGCAATATCATATATTCATTTCTCATTATACAACACAGTGGTCTGGAGCATTTACAGGGTACATATGCGTAGAGAACTGTGGCCACGCATGATCACAGCTTGAGGAGTAAGTGGCAGTTCAAAGACAAAAAAAGTGATGGACGTACCTTCGTTACTCTAGCCCTCACGAGAAGGTCAGCTGCAACTGATATTAAGCGAAATGGTCACGTACATTCAACACCAATGGAACATCTCACAAACTCTAAGACCTTCCCGCCATCATACAGCATTTCCTTCGTCGAAGTTGAGGCCATTGAGGCTTGACGGAGTGATCTGTCGGAGTGGTCATGAGTATTGTATTCCGACGTAAATCGAAGGCGTACCGGTGCTGAGGCCTGAGGTCGAAGCTCCGTTGCAGAGGGCAACAGACAGAGGAGAGCGGTGGGAGAGGTGGTGGTGCGAAAGCAAGAGAGGTGGGTCACGGCATCACACCAGTTCGTTTAATAAACTGTTCTGGTGGAGCGTGCTGTAATCACTCCACCTCACTGGCGAGATGCTGCCTCCGATTCAGAGAAGCTTAGCGACGTAACGATACTCGCTACGCATCCTCCGACTCCGAGTCCTCCGCGCTGCGCCCAACACACCTTCGCCTAAGCGTACACTACTACACTCTATGATTTCTAATACTGCTCCGGGCCCCGAACTCGTTGCCGCAAGTGCATTGCAGAGTCGTCTTTTGGCCATTGAACGGGCTGCATTGCCAAGGATATAGTTATGATATATCTGCGCAATAATAGTATCAATTAATCACAGCTAATAAGCTCCTGGGGGGGAGCCGTCTTTAAGCGCGTCCAAAGGCCTCTCAAGGTTACCTCAGTCCGCGGGGACCCTGGGACGGTCTGGAACGCATTGTGAGGTTTGCTGTGGTCCCTTTGAATGGCTTGAGATGCCTTCCGAGGGCTCTGCCAAGCCTTCAGAGCTCTTGGAAGGTGTCTCAAGGTCCCAAGCAGACTCAGACCGTTGCAAGCAAACTGGCTTTTTTCCGACACCAGAGTGGGTTCCGGGCTTTCGAATAGAGTACCGGATGACATAAAACCGATTGAATAAACCCAGATATAAAGCAAGTTGCGAAAGAAATCAAAGATCAAACTGAAATCAAACCCCGCCATTATAATCGGCATTCACCGGCAACACTTGAATTTGCCTTTTTTCCACTAGCAAATTAGTAGCTAAGCACATAAGAGTCCTCAACATATGTGGACAGATACCTGAGATACTCTCTTGCCCAAACTGATTAAAACCAACCTGTGCGGCCGTCACAGCCGTGTTTCAACGGGCCATCAGGGAGAGAACCCGTGCCGTCGAGGACTCTAGAAAAATTTCAACAGAACAGATACGGTACCCGTGGCATGGCTGCTATTGAACCGTGGCTACGACAGGCAGCAGCCTTAGTACTAAGTAGTCTGACTTTGAGTCTAGACAATTTTCAAGAGGCCTTACAGCCAGTTGCAGTACCGAAGGCGAGTCCGTTTGGGAACTCGAAATACCGGCACACCGGGACACCGGCGGTGTGAGATCGGGAGCGCGATCACAACGGCGATCACAGGCGATCAATCCGCGAAGGCTACCACCACTGCGACAAACAAATCACAAATAGCCGCTCCTTTTCTGCCAATGTATATTGACGCGTCTCCGGCCGCCTCGAGCGCGTCGAAAGCCCGGGCAGTCCTGAATCTCGCACAACACTATGTTTTACACGTCTTCTCTCTGTTCAAAAGCAGAATATCTTACTGGCAGATGAGCACTGGCGGGAGCTGGGGAGGGGTTGGGGTTGGTTTGTGGGGAGAAGTGAAAGAAAAACGGAGGGGGACATGTTTATGCACTCGGCGGGCTTTCAGGTTTGCAAACCTGCACAGCGAGATCAAGATGTACGCAGACAAAGTGGGTGTTTGGGGCCTGGCCACCCCGGGCGAGTTGAAGGATCAAAAATGCGTCACAGTAGGTGCAGCAATTGCTGTTGCTGTTGACCGGCAGCATCTGGGAACGGATGGGAAGTACTTAGGGGAAGGAGGAAGAGAGACGCGACTGTTTGGCTTGTTTGGCACCGCCATTCAGATGACACGGTGATCCGCGCTTTCTGTGCCGCGTTGCCGCCGGTGTAACACAGCCGCCGGTGTTTCGGTATTTCGAGCTCCCAAATTTCCTGCCGAAGGCGTGCACGAAAAATTTCGGTTTTGGGATAGTTTCAAAGAATCCCCGATATCTCAGTCAGTCTTTACTGATTCCAATAAAAAGGGGATAGACATACTCGGCTAATTCATACGCAATTGGTGATAGAAATGAATTCGTGAAAATATTATTTATTAGATGATTTCTGGTTTTGGGCTGTTTTCGTACTGAATGCTGTCTAGCATGCTGAGAACATGTCCCAGCGGCCTAATATTTTAGTATGGACAACACTTATAACCAAGGAAACATGTGATGGAGTCAGAAACACAGATAAATCATGTACAGCCCCTTTAGTTTCCTTGACTACATTTGCCAGTTTTGGCATTGAGAGATATTGTACATATTACATTTATCTAGGGTTTCTATATATTTCTGGCTCTATCACATGTTTTCCTAGGTATAGATGTTGTCCATACTAAAATATTAGGCTGCTGGGACATGTTCTCAGCTGTCAGTCAGCATGCTAGACAGCATTCAGTACGAAAACAGCCCAAAACCAGAAATTACCTAATATCTAATATTTTCACAAATTCACCTCTATTACTAATTGCGCATGAATTAGCCAAGTATATCTATTCACTTTTTATCAGAACCGATAAAGAACTGACTGAGATATCGGGAATTCTTTGAAACTATCCCAAAACCGAAATTTTTTGTGCATGCCTTCGGTTCTGCAACAGGCTGTAAAAAGTTCCATTGTACACTGGGATAATCCCTGGAACCGGTGTTTGTGATTACCTCTACCTACCTACCGGTTCAGGTCACTCAATAAATTATAATAAGAAGTAAGAAGGTAAACAATCCTATAGATTCTTCGTCTGTTTGTGACCTGCCGCTCGCCGGCCTCCTTCCATCATGGAATACCCACAACAATTATGCTCACGTGCAACTTCAAGGAAACCGCACTGAAAATTGATGGCAAAACTTAGGGAACGAATACATGCCCGGCCCGGGCGATTACCGAGCTCACGTGCAACTTCAAGGAAACCGCACTGAAATTGATGGCAAAACTTGGGTAAGGACAGAAATCAGCACGTGCATCAAAACCGACAACAAATAACAACAACTTCAAGGAAAACGCACTGAATCGGTGACAAAATTTTGCGGACAAACCGCTGACAAGAACGAGCCTAAATAAATTTAGGACTCGTAAAGACAACGGACACAGCCTCTTTGATAAATCAGGTGATTATCATGTGATATGTCACGAGGTCATTCCCACGATGACGCTGCCGCTGCGCGGCAGCGCATTTCGGCCACAATTAATTAATAGAAAATCCTTGAGGCAAGCATGCATTCTTCCTTGCTCCCCCCCACATCCTCACTGCAAAGCTTCAGGCACTTTCTCCTCTTTTCTGTTCTTTTATTTATTGTTTTATTCTTCCTCCAAAGCTCACTCTGTTTCTCCTTTGATGCACTTGGTGATTGGCCCCTATCTGCTCTTTCTGATCTTATCTTGGAAATTGTGGTTTCTCTGGCTTTGACCTCATCTTTCCTACTTTTTTGTAGCTCTGCTGGAATGCATGTCTCCATTTCCCTTCTGAAATCATTAATAGAAATCCTGATGCACTTGGTGGTTTCTCTGGCTTTGACTTCATCTTTCTTGCTTTTTGTAGCTCTGCTGGACTGCATATCTCCATTTCCCTTCTGATTCAAAAAATTAACTTGAAAATAGAGATCAAACTCTACCTAACACTCCTCAAAGAGTCCAGATTGCATCTCAAGGGAATGAGCAGGATAATTGTGTTATAGACAGCCCCCAGCACCATTGCCTCACAGTCACTAGAATTGCTGCTCATGTACTTGAAATTCACCTCATTAGTAGTGAAAATAGTGGCAAAAAGGCATTTATCTCACGGATCTAAATTACTCCTTCTGAACAAATCACTTTGAAATAAAGGGACACCAATTCCAGTTCACCTTGCATTTTCCATGACAATCAAGAAAGCCCAGGGCCAGTCTGTTGATGATGTCAGTCTTGACCTCTGCACTGATGTCTTTTCCCATGGTCAACCATGTGTAGCACTTTGAGGATGAAGTTCAAGCCAAAGAATCAAAGTGCTTTTCAATAATACCATGGTGACCAAAAATATTGTATACCAGAGGTGCTTATTTGAAGTGGTATGTATCTGACTAAATTATTGAGAAAATAGGGACAGTCAGAGTAGGTGATTCTCAGTGATTCTGACAGTGATTCTTGAGTTAATTCTGAAGTCATTCTGAAAATTGTTTTGGGCCAAAATTGTGAGATAATCATGCTGGCCCTGACTGCCCCAATTTTTTAATTGTGATTCTGGCAATTTTGTAATGAATAGAGGGCAGAATTACAATCACCAAGAACTGACGGAACTATACTGAAATTGTGTGAACAGCCCTCAAGAAATCGAAAATGGGCCGGCCCGGGCTCCAGTGGAGCCCCAAAGCAGTGCATGATATGGCAGCTCTATTGGCTGACCACTGCTTGGTCAAATATGTAGATTAAGATAGGCGTCACCCCAATCCGGCACCCTTAGTCATCCCACAGCCACAGCACCGCCACCGCCAAATCTCAGCACACGAGAAAAAAAAAATCTTTGTTTTAAGGCCAAGGAGATTTTTTGGGGATGTCCATTGACCTGTGGATTGTATATTTCCTCATCCTAGATACTGTCAAGATGAAGGGAGGCCTAAATTACGCAGATTCCAAGAGATTCAGACCAATTATAACTCAATTTATTGAGCAAAAATTTGACTAACAAGGTAATTGAATTTTAGAGCCACATTCGGCTTGGCAGTTGTAGGTTTTCAATTTTGTGGTATTCTGATTCAGTGTTAGGGGAGAAACTAAGCTTGGAATATAACCACAGAACCTTTGTTTGATGACCAATGTACTGAGAGATATGATAACACGGTTCTGGTAGGTCTACATGTGTGCTTGACATTGAGATACATCTGATGGCACTGCTGGCCCTGTAGGTACATCTTATTTATTCAATTCTGGCGCGCGAGAAGGTCACGTGTATCACGTGTTTGTGGCTGTGCTCCGCCAAATCTTGGAGGTATTTTTTCGCAACATCGCGCCAAATGCATGGAAATGGGGTTTGGAAGCTTTTGAAACTTGATTACCATTTTTGGAAAGATGTCCTTATAACTTCATGGAATGGAAATTTTGGCTCAAATCCCTACATCAATTCGTAGACATGCTTCTTGGCTATAGTTTGTTGGTCTCAGATATGTGAAAAAGTATGTGTGGCAGGAGGAGAAACAATTTTTGTAGCGTGACTTTTCTGCTTACATAACACGTGCCGGATTGGGGTGACGCCTATCTTACTCAGATACAATGTACAAATTTAATTTGATTCATATTAAATGTTTTTCTTGACTTTCAGTTACTGTGACCTCTGGGGTTTGGGGCAGAGCCCCAACAAGCTGTCAACCCTGCCGGGGGCCGGTTGCGAGCGGACTTTGATGTTTGGGCCGTGTTCCACCCGGTTTTCAACGAGTTGACAGCCCGTCGCAACAGTTACCGACTCGTCTGTCGGGACGTTCGATCTTCCTTCAAAACGGCGGGTACGTCTCGGGTTGACGGATGTTGCCGAGGGTTATGTTCGGAGCAAGCCAGCCACACATTCCGGCCTGACGCGATCAGTTTGGCCGTCAAACTGAAGTTACCGGCTCGCCGGCACTTGCGCGAAACTCGCGGTCAGGATGGTTCTTATATCCATGGTGAAAATTTAACACTACTGGTCACTCTGGCACAGACACCCTATCTGCCAATCACACCGCCGGTTCCTCAATTTAACAGGCATTTAAGTTAGCTATGCTTCGTTAAATATATTAAACCACATAATGTGGCTCAAAACTCAATTTGGTATATCTGATTTAGGACTTGACAAAATCAAATATTATATGTTTTACTATATTTAGAGAAGCGTAGCTAACTTAAAAATGCCCGTAAATTCAAAACCCGGCACTTTGATTGGCTGCCAATGAGTTTAGTGGGCATTTAAGTTAGCTACGCTTGTCTAAGTATAGTAAAACATATAATATCTGATTTGTCAAGTCTTAAATCAGATATATTAAATTGGGTTTTGGGCCACATTATGGGTTTGATATACTTAACGAAGCGTAGCTAACTTAAATGTCGGTTAAATTGAGGAACCAGCGGTGTGAATGCTCAATCTGGTGTGATTTTTACTTGACATTGACATTATACATCAACCTTCCGCGAGATGTGTTATGGATGCAGGATCGTATGACAACGTTGATGCTGATATAATTTTTGGGTGTGTCGTAGCCAATCCTCAGAGGGCATTTCCTCTAGGAGCACGACAACTTTGTCGCACAAGTATCAAGGCTTAGCAGGACTGCCTGCTGCCTCCCCTCTTTCTCCGTCTATTGGTATTTTCAGAATGAAAGACACTGAGACCTTGCGTGCATTTCAGATTCCGCGCTGTACAACCCCGAGAGCTTCTGCATTCGTACAAGTTATGTATAAAATATTCGTGCTTCACAGATGGAGCCAATAAGAAACCACTGAAGAAAGAAATAGTGCCCCGTCTTCCACCAACGAAGCCCTAAGCCGCTGCGGAACCCACACTAGAGGATCCCCCCAACCCCACTTCCACCCGGCGCAAGATGCGCCTGGCCGTCACTCGCCTCGTGCGGCACGGCGACCTGCACGGAGGGTGTGTCCTCCTTGTGCTCCTTGTGGTCTCCGCCGTGGCCGTGGGGGTGCACGATCTTGTCGATAACGGCGCCGAGACCGTGCTTCTTGTGGTCGGCATGCTGGCGAAAGTATGATGAGCTGAATGAAAGTGCTTGAAGATGAAGTTGGGGCGCGGTATGTACACACCTCCTCGGTCACAGGCGCCGCCTGAGCTGGTGCGGCGGTCGTGGAAGTGGTCGCAACCTGCGAGGAAAAGCCGCTTTTATAAGCGTCAAGGGAAGAGGAAAACTTGACGCACATCGGTCGTATGGGAGGTGGACGCTTCAGTGGCCATGATTGTGGATTGCGGGTGAAAGGTGGATAAGATGGCGTCGACAGCGGACGTGTGCCTTTTATAGTCTATTCTAGGAACTGGCGATAGGCCCCGGAGCGGAATCCGGATATCTGCGAGCACATGAACGATGGTGCGGTGCTAGGCGG
This sequence comes from Mycena capillaripes, assembly GCA_029204075.1. Taxonomy (NCBI): domain Eukaryota; kingdom Fungi; phylum Basidiomycota; class Agaricomycetes; order Agaricales; family Mycenaceae; genus Mycena; species Mycena capillaripes. The sequence continues at coordinate 3,781,164 of JARHKZ010000003.1, read as the reverse complement.
TGTCGGTGCGGCAAAGCCATCATCTCCCACATGCTTCCCCGTCTATCGCTGACGTCGCGCGCATATCTGTCAATCGAGGCCAATATAAATCGATTGCGCAGTACGCGCTAGTAGGAATATGTTGAAAGAAGAGGAGGCTAAAAAAACAAAGAGATAAGAACCAGGAACAGAACAATGATGGTTAACGGCGGGTGTCGGGAGATGTCAGATTGTCGCCGTTCCGGGCATGCCCGACGATCGAACGCGTTGTCGGATCTCGCCGCCGGAAGGTTTTTTTCAACTTTCCGAAAATTCACGAGTGCAGTGCATTCACAAGCGGAGTGGAGAACGGCTTGAAGCGTCTGTGCTGTCATCTCAGTAGAGGCGTTGTCCCACAGTCGGTCAAATTCCATCGTTGGTACTAATACGGGCCTTGAATTAGTATTGCGTAGAATCGCGCACCAGTTCCCAGTGGGCGGAAAATCGGCGGGACTCGCAAATGTGGAGGAGTTCATCGATTTGACGGTACGCCAAGGATTAATTTGCGCATCCAGAGACGGAGCCGAATTTAGGTGTCAGGTTCAAAATATGACTGAATCGGGAAGACATTAAGTGAAAGCCTCAAGGTGAGATCAGCTCAAAGCCCCAATCAAATACGAGGGTGAGTTCAAAAGACTTCTCGTACCAGTAACGGTCTGAACGCATCGAGCGGTTGTATGCCCGCAGACTCATCGATTCACTGATTCTGTTAATGTATTCCTCTTGGCCTTATCTGGTCAGACGAATGTCGCCCGGTCTTTTGGATCAAGGCCGGTTTCAGACATATGGCAATAAATAGCTGGGACGAGCGTTCTTCGAATTCTTGGCGTCGAAATTTACTTTGTCCAAAAGATACAGATGACGAGCTCGCCTGCATATATAAAAGGCGTCCACGTCCCGATATGACTTCGTATTATAAGCAGAGCTCACCACGATGCGTTATGTTTCCGTCGCGCTTCAAATTCTGCTCGGTGCCGCGCTGGTTGGTCCGGCATACGGAAGGAGGAGCCGCCTCGTTACGCGCGGGCTGGAGCTGGACCTGGTCAGACCGCTTGTCACGGCAGGCACCACGAACGGGCCTGGGCAGGGACTAACACAATGTCCGATTTCGACCACCGCGTGCGCCCGCCATAGACGACGACATGAGCAGGACGATGACGACGACGGTGAACTCGAGCCGGATGCAGCCAAAGCAGGTTCTCCGACTCCCACTACTACGCCTGCCACCTCCTTCGACTGCATCGACACCGACGTGGACTTCCGAAGCTGTGCGTAATATTTAATATAAATACATGCGTTTTGATGAATGAAACTAACTTTAAAACAGGCGGCGGGTGCAGATTCCCGCGGAAAGGGCAGGACAAGGGGGAGGACTGCACGCAGATCGAGGGCGTGGCGGAGGCGGCATGCGAGTGCGGGGTGTGCGTCGTGCGTAGCTGCAGACCTGGGTATGTTCTGGATGACACTTCGAACGCGTTTTGCGCGTGGCACGGAATAGTCCCCGCGGGTGATATCGATACGACGATTCCGAAGGAGGAGGGGAGCGGTTGGTGGTGGTGGTTTCTATGAACTTTCAGACTTTCTTTCCTCGGCATGTTCTTTGTGCGAAGCGACGCACATAACGATCCTTTGGCCGGATATATTGGGACTGGGACTGTAGATTAATTGTCGTTTTAATTAGCTAACTAATTGCTTGAAATAGTACATACTCGAGTAGATGAATAAGAGATACTTCGTGCATCATAGACTCTACAATGGGGATCCTGCCTCGGCTCGCCGTGCTCAGGTTGCTAGGCAAGGAAGATAATTAAGTACCTGCCAAGTAGTCGGACTCGGGACTTCGGAAGAGCATAAGAAGAGCAACTTGGGAAGGATGAAACAGCAATGCGTTCATGAGTTGTTCAAATGCGTGACAATGAACCTCCAGTCTGAATTCTTCGTGAAAGCGAAAGAAAAGACATGATGTGGCAGTGTCGATGTTTGTCCTCGCGGCAGACCGTGCGACGATCCCATCACTGCTTGGTCAGCAGCGTGCCTTCCTTCTTGCCACTGGCTTGCGCGTCAACCCACGCGGAAATGGCTGATAACAAGCCACAACTTTCAGCGCGCACCCTAATGGCAAACAAAATATCACATATCCAGTTACGCACCCCGCCGAACAAGCCCGGCTTGCTTTACCGATTCTGTATCGCATTCTGCATCGTTGCAGGTTTATTTGTGGTCCAGCTGGGCCCCAAAGTATCTTTCTTCGTTCTTGGACCGTTTTGTCACTGAAATATAGTCCCTAGCTCGTCTCATATCCAAATACACGTCTCAGCACAGAGTCAGTGAAGGGCCGCACAGACGACGTGCGCTTCGATAACTACAGTCTGATTTTGAAGGGGCGGCGCGTATTTCTGCAGTACGTCGAGCTTGCCTTTCTTTTTTTTAATCAATTTCTTTACGGCGGAATGAATAGTTCGGGGGAGTTCCACACCTGGCGTCTCCCTGTTCCGTCTCTATGGCCTGATATCCTCGAAAAAACCAAGGCCGCCGGTCTAAACGCGATCAGCATTTACACGCATATGGGGTTGCTAAATCCGTCGCGTGGCGTCGTGGACTTTGACGACTTCCGTGCGCTGAAGCCCCTCTACGAGGCGGCGATGACGGCAGGCATTTGGGTCGTCGTGCGCCCAGGTTTGTTGCCTCGTAAAACTTCTCTGATCAAAACGGCAATGTTGATTGGATATCAGGGCCGGTAGATATTGCACTCCTCAGCATCTGAGGATACCGGCTAATCAAGAGCTAGTATATCAACGCGGAAACGTCGGCGGGTGGCATCGCGCACTGGATCACCGCTGAGGTTGGCGGACGCCTGCGCACCAACGACTCAGACTGGACCGCTGCATGGCAGGACTACATCCAAAGAATCATCGACGAGACGGTGCCCTATCAGATCAACGTCGGCGGGCCCGTCATAGGTCTCTATCCTTTCGGCTTCGTTATTTTACCGTTCTGATATCCACATGCTGTACAGCGATTCAGCTCGGTGCGTGGGCTCGTGCGCTCAGAGTTTGAATTAGTTACGCAAGGAGGCGTGATCAGACAACGAATACACACAAGACTACCCCGGCCATGCGGAGTACTACGAAGAGCTGAAGGCGGTGTTCCATTCCTCAGACATCGTCGTGCCGTTGACGTATAACGATCCGAACCAAGGCAGCAACTTCATCAATGGGACAGTGCGAATTCATTTTCCTTCTATGTCTGGAAAGTCGATTGGTCTTATTACTCTTATGTATACTTTTTCAGGGCGCGGTGGATCTCTACGGGTGCGCTGCCTCCATGTGCCCTTGCTAATTCTGATTCTGATTGTTATTGCCTGCAGTATGGACTCCTATCCACAGCGCTTCGACTGTTCGCACCCTTCTGTGTGGAACCCCGTTGTGACAAACTACCACGAGTACCACGCGCGCGTGAATCCCTCCCAACCGTGGTACATCCCCGGTACGCGCGCATACCTCCCATTGCAACGCCCTGATGATTCACCCGTTCGCAGAGTTCCAGGCGGGCTCTTTCGACGCATGGGGGCCCGGGGCGCCAGGTGCGATTCTCTTTCATTTTAGGCATAACGATTTTCATAGTCCCTCGCGCAGGCTACGGACCCTGCGCCGAGCTGACGGGCCCCGCCTTCCAGTCCGTCTTCAACATGCAGCTGTGGGCGAGCAATGCCAAGCTCATCAATTATTATATGCTTTACGGGTTCTCATTCTCTTTAGCTGTTTGTAATGCAAGCGAGCATACTGATATTTGACGGCAGGGGCACATCCTGGGGTGGGCTGCCGTTCCCGTGAGTCTTCCCTTCCCTTTCACGTACAGTAGATTCGCCGCTAACATGCGCACAGAGGGGTAGTCCCTTCCTTTCTAAAATCTAAAGTGATGACTATGCTGACTCGCGACAGGTGTACACCTCGTACGACTACGGCGCCCCAGTGCGTATCTCCTCTCGTTGAAAAATCGATTACTCATGGACGGAACGGGACAATGTAGATCTCCGAGTCGCGCGCGCTGACGGCCAAGTACGACGAGCTGAAGCTGCAGGGGCTGTTCGTGCGCTCGTCGCCGGACTTTACCAAGACCGATTGGGTGGGTGATTCGCGCAGGGTGCTCGCGACGGCGACCTCGCACCCCGATGTATTCGTCACGCTGCTGCGCAACCCTGACTCGCAAGCGGCGTTCTATATCGTGCGCCAGAATGACTCGACGTCGACGTACGTCCTAGTGCAATCCCTCCTCCCCTTCTTGTTCTCTTCTTCGGAAAGGTAGATAGATAACTTACAGAAGGACAGGGCCACTGTGGACTTTAAACTGACCGTCGACACGCTGCAGGGCACCCTGCAGCTCCCGTTGATCGCTCCTGCCATCACCCTCGGCGGACGCGAATCCAAGACGATCGTCACGGACTACAAGTTCGGCGCATCCGTACTGACATACTCGACCGCCGCGATACTCTTCTCGGGCGTCATCGACGGGCGGGACGTCCTCTTCCTACACGGCCCCGCATCGCAGGCGCACGAGTTTGCGCTCCCGTTCACGGGCACACCTAACCCGTGGTTCCGCACCACTACTACTGCAGCTGTGACCCGGCACGTTTCAGCGCACGCCCGCGTGGGGACAGTCATCAGCGTCCTCCCAGGCCTCGACGGGTTCGTGACGATATACGACTCCGACACGCAGCTCGTCCTCCTCGCGGACACCCGCACGGCGGCGACGTTCTGGGCCCCGCCGCTCGCGGGCGCATCCGGCGACCCGTTCCGCGCGTTCTGGGGTTTCGGGACCGACGCGGCGGTCCTCGTTGGCGGGCCGTACCTCGTGCGCAGCGCCGCGCTGGAGGCGGGCGGCGCGCGTTTGGCGCTGCGCGGAGACTTGAGGGAGGGAGTGCGGCTGACGGTCGTGGGCCCGCGGGGCGTGCGGAGCATTACGTGGAATGGCGAGGATGTAGGCGGTGGAGATTTTGACTTCGTTGTAGGGGGCAGCACGCGGGTGTTTAATGTTGCACCGCGCATGACGGTCGCTGGGGTGCGCATTCCGCAGCTCGAAGGATGGAGGTATGCCAATAGCTTGCCGGAGGTTGGGGCGGCGTTCGACGATGCCGGGTGGATCGTTGCGAATCACACGAGGACGAATGTGCCGGAGAAGATGTCCTATGGAGATGGTAGGGTACTGTATGGGTGCGACTACGGGTTGTGCGTGTTGATTTGTTTTCTTCCTTGACTGATCCCTGGTCGCTCATCGGTGGCTTAATTTTGTTTTAGCTGTGAAAATGTCGTTCTCTGGCGCGGGCACTTCAATGCCTCTGGCGCAGAGAAGAGCGTTAACCTGTCAATTAACGGAGGGCAAGGTAGACAGCTAATCCTATATACTTCCTCTTCCTCAGACTAATATGATTTCCTAGCATTTGCCGCGAGCGTGTGGCTGAACGATGTATTTTTGAATACATCTTACGGCAAGTCAGTATTTCATTTTTCAGCTATTTTAGATGGTCATTGATCCGTTTGGCAGCTCAACCAACAACATGAACATCATCGAGGAGACCGACGATCAGTTCATCTTTCCAGAGGGTGCCCTGAAGCTGGGGGATAATGTCATCACTATTGTGCAGGTTTGTGTTTCATTCAAGGGAAAAAGCCAGAACAATAACGATCGCGATACCCGCAGGATAATATGGGTTTGAACGAAACCGATGGTGGTCAGTCCTCACTTGATGATCCGACTCCACCTTGAATTTGTTTTCAGACAATGCCGATACATCCAAGAACCCGCGCGGCGTACGCGGCTTTGCGCTTGACGCTGGCAACTTCTCCGATTGGAAAGTCCAGGGCAAGGTCGGGGGTTACACAGCGTGAGTGCATGCATCTCTGTCTATCTTTATCACCTGAGACACGCACAGATATCTCGACAAAACCCGGGGCGTGTTCAACGAAGGTGGATTGTTCGGGGAGCGGCGCGGGTGGCACCTCCCCGGCTTCGACACCTCCGCGTGGGAGGCACGCGCACTTTCTGACGGTCTTCCTGGTGGAGGCGCGGGCGTTGGGTTCTTCGTCACGACTTTTGACCTTGACGTGGAGTCTTTCCTGGACGTGCACATGTCATTCGTATTCGAGGATCCACTGGGCGCCGCCTACCGCGCTTTCTTGTTCGTCAACGGCTGGATGATGGGCAAAAGGGTAGCCAATTTGGGGTGCGCCACCGTCTTGCTACTTTTCTTGTGTCGTGACTCACCCTCTGTAGCCCGCAGGCAAAATTCCCCGTCCCGGAAGGTATATTGGATTATCATGGAGAGAAGTATGTCACCTCAATGTTCTAAGTTTCTTGCCTCTTTTCACTCAATTTTCTTGCTCCGTAGCACGGTTGCCGTGGCGGTGTGGTCCATGGAGGCGGAGCCAGTCTCTCCGATTCTTCGATTGGTTGTGGATGGGGTGTACGATAGCGCGCTGGGGGAGGTACAGACAAACAATCCCCGTTGGTCGAGTGAAGGGCGGAAGGTGTAGTCTCGCGCATGTTCTCTGGCCGGCCAACGGCAGAACATTAGTGTAGTACAAACTCGGACTCGGCGCAATGTTCATACTGAGTGGATGAACATTTTTTCTAAGTTCATAACAAACCCGCATCACTTCTAACGTGAGGGCGATGAGGATGAAGACCGAAAGCTTCATATGGGAATGCCAAGGTTCCATCTACCCTGACCGTTTTTCCCGACCACCATAATTCCAAGGGCATCACTTGTTCAAAACATGTATATTCCTATGCGACAGAGCCACTTGTGCTTGCCGTTCGAACGCGAATTTTGGAGAGGCAGTAACTCTCCCTGTGCAGTGACAACTTTGATCTTATTTTGTATAGATGTTTTATACACCTTATCTCAGTACAGACTCTTGTAAACCCAGTAGTGCCGGCACATCAGGAAAAGGCCAAATTGCCATGGCTATTGTAAGCAGTTATATAGCCCTACATAGACATTTATACACAGACACCATAGACGCACTTGAAGGACGATCTTAGCATATTTTGGCAGAAAAAAAAGACGATATTAGGATGTCTTAGGACATGGTGGTTTAAGACGAACCTTATCTCTCGCCATCGTATTGGCGCAGTGAGATTGAAGCTTACCTTACACGGGGAGAGCGTGCACCTTACAGTAAAGCACAGAGAGATTGTGGGGGCAAAAGACAGGATATTATTATTCATAATATAGCTACCAGCTACTTATATACTGCGGGGACGATAATTCATCATACCGAATATTCTACAATGCTCCATAGAGTAATAGTTTACACTGGCGGCTTGCCCAATGCCAGAGGCTATGCCCGAGGGATGCCCGAGGCAATGATCTCACTTACTCCAATACCTCGGCAGCCGAGGACACTGTTGACTGCCCACCCTCAAAGCTCCCCCGTCGAAGCCCAGCACTGCCAAGCCATGACAAAGATCGGCGTTCAACCCGGGCATCTCTTGGCGTCACGGACCGTAACGCAGGAATCTTTTTTACTGATGGTGCCACTTCCTCGTTTCTGAATACGCCGATAAGATGTAACGGTGCTTCTCCCTGCCATGAATCCTGGAGTCTTCATTCATTCAGGTTTTCAGAGGATGGATTCAGTGAACAGCCTAACATAGCCGCATCATTACAGCTGTGACTTAACAGCACAGCATCACTGACTCACACGTCCAAAAAAAAACAGACAGGTACCATCAAAGTGAGATCGGACATAAAATTGATTGACGGTGTGCGACTTCGCAAATTCCCTTCTTCCTTTCCGCCACTGAGCCCCGTCCCCTACGCGTTGAATCAAGTCCAGCAGAGTCGTTAGGCTTTCCACCACCGACATGTCGCTCTTTCTCAACGCGCTCCTTGGCCTGGCCCTTGCCAGCTTCACGCCACAGGCATCGGCGGCCATTATTATTGTCCACAGCGGTAGTGGCTTGTCAGACACCGCGCGCATTGTCATCATCGTGGGTTCGTGCTCAATTCGTTATTCTGTGCGAGTTCTGTCCACGTTGTGCTTCAACGTACAACATTCAGTCCTTATCAACCTTTTGTTCTTTTGCTCATTCTACGACCCAGTTTGCATTGTGATATTTTTCCTCGCCCTGGCCTGTCGCATCGCTCGCGTTCGCCAAAATGGGAGAGCAGCGAGGGCTTCTGCTGCTGCAGCACCCGCCATGACCACCACTGCGATGCCACCCAACGCCCCCAACTATGCTAGCCAGGGTCCTGGAGGGTACAATGGGTATACGTTGCCACCTCCCCCGCAGGGACAATACCCTCCCCTGCAGGGACAGTACCCGCCCCCGCAAGGGCCTCCCCAGCAGGGATGGCAGCCCCAGCCTCCGCAAAGCTACCCTCCTGGTGCATACACGCCGCCAGGCTACACGCCTGGGGCTGTTGGCCCAGTGGCAGAGAAAGATGGTGGAGTTCGTTCTTTTTTTGTTGTTGTTGTGGCGCGATATCTGACATATTCGCCAACAGCTCCCGGCAACGGACCTCGGCACTAATCCGCAACAGCAATACAGTAGTTATCCGCCCGTGAATGTCGCACTCCGTCTGGCCCGATGAATGCTGATAATGATCTTTCGTGCCAGCCCAACGGCGCTGCTGGATACTTTCCCCCACCAGGGCCCCCGCCAACTGGATACGATGCCGCGGTAAGTATCCTATTCCATAACCCTTTCTCCTCTATTATTTCCTTGCTTTCGTTGAACTCATGGTCAAATTTCCTTTGTAGCCTCCCTCGGCTCCCCCTCCAGCGCATACCACCGTGCGTATCTTTCACTCGCGCTGTGATCTCTATCATTAACCATGTCACGCAGGGCCAGGACCATTCCGGCGGCTACCACCCCCAGTGATCTGCCTCGACATTCACGTTTTCTAACTATAATTTTTCCTTTTATGACCCGGGTTTAGGTTTCGATATGCCGTCGCGTATTTTATCCCCAACGCGATTCCTCCTCGGTAGAGGATAGATCGCCACACACTCGTTCGCCGTACTTCCCGGCGCCGTTGCAGTTGCAATGTATAATAAGATGATGTTGACCAGATACAGAAACCTGTGTCTGTATAATTCCCAGTCCTTTGGCTGTACTTGAGCTTCCTACCTTGCTGAGGGATACTTAAAAGGCGCAAACTTTTCACAAGCCCCGAAAACTCCAGTATCCCTCGCAGATCCAGAGAGTTGTGCCAGGACGCCTGGAGAAACTCTTTCATCCCTTGCCGGGAAATGCTATCTCCGTCAGAGATGCTTCCACTGACCGCCTGGTTTAATCAGTGGACCCGATCCAACGATACATGAATATTGAAACCAATCTACGTACCGGCTCGATGTCGGTGGGACCGTACCTGCGCTTGATCACCATTCCGTGACCGAATGCGTGTAGTATCCCCCGTTAGACTCAGGGTCGAGACATAACTTCATCCCCAGATCTTTTTTGGGTAGTCTAGGACGTCTGCCGATGCAATGTATTCCAGGCTATGCTGGGACAAAGGGAGTTGATATCAGATAGAGGCCCGATATTCGATAGATTCTTGAGTGTCAGAGCAAGTTGCCGCCTCTTGAATTACCACCTCTTGAATTATGATTCTGTCTTCTTCCCCACACGCGGCCTGCGCCTGCAGCACAAATTTCACTTTTTGGGCACACAGTGACAAAGGCCAAAAATGGTTGACCATCACATCAGAATCAGAAGTGATCGTGACACTTGAGTCACTCACACCTCTTGCTCTTGCCACCATGTTTCTTATCGCCGAATTACCTCAAGATGTCCTCTTAGAACTCGCGAAACAGTTAAACATTGCCGATCTCTTCGGGTTACTTTCGGTTTGTTCCGGAAATTTTGTTAGTCTACGGTTCCTGACTCAGTGTTACTTGTTTTCAGCTCTGCCGCGTCATCCGCGAGGTCCAGTTTGAGAGAACACTTTGGGTCAATGCTCTTATCCGATTAAGAGAGGTGGAAATGCAACCCCTTCCTTTGTCCACTGCAGAGACGCTGGAAACGTTATCTCTGCAGCAACTCCAAAACGCGGCACAACGGGCAAATCGCCTGATGCTCAACTTCACGTCCGATAGACCACGTCCCGTGCGCACGGGCACTTTGTGCCCGCCAGTAAATTGCTGGACCAGAATCTTCTGTATACCGGGGGCCAACCTTGCGTTGGTGCATGATTATAACACTGGATGGCTGGAGTGCTGGGACGTTCTTATATCACGACGGATGGCATACGTGGAACTTCCCGGTCTTAAAGTAAGAAAAATTGCATGCATGGATATCAAGGGAAAAGCCCTCTTCAGTGCTTGTATCGGGTAAGTTTCCTGAAGTTGGGCGGCCGTGCGTTCGTTGATTGATGTTTGCAGGGAAATTAAAAACCTCGTGGTGATTTCCATCGATTTCTGCGATCGTGCTCAGATTGGGATCTCTCACGTGATCTCTCCCCCCGTAAAACACGCCTTTCACAATCGAACCGGACTTTTTATCAACGCTCAGGTCATGGGGTTCTGCACTGAGACCAATATCATTTCCTGGGACATGAATGCCAATAGCGCAATACAGACGACGCCGCTGCATTTGGACAGAGTGTCAATGGTGAGATAAGTAATGCTCTGTAACAATTCATTTATGTTGAGCACCAATAGCGCTGGCGTACAGCGCCATGTCTGCCCATCGAGCAAAATCTATATGTGTTTTGCAGGGGCGCCATCGATTTTAAACCCGCAATACAGACACTTTCGCTTCTAGCCTCCTCTGGCGGCCCTCAGAGCACCACACTCGACTCCCGCCCACGGCCCAATATAACCCTCCTAAATATTCCGTACTCCAATGGATCCAACCCAATGGAAGTCCGTGCACACAGGCACAGTTTCAACGGCGCAATACACGTATTGTCACCCCACTTCGGAATTTTTGCAGTGACTATCGGAAAGTTTGCAATCAACACCAACCCACGCACCCACATCGCTTTAGTTCACTTTTGGGCTGGACGCACGATTTGTGGCATACTAGATTTTGGAGAGGGCTGTTTCTACCAGCCCAGTCATCCTATTTATTCCTTAGCGGTCGGTGCTTCAGGGACGAACATTGTTCTTTGCGGTAAAGACACAGAGACTGATGAAGACTGGGTTGGATTGTTACACTTCAACGCGACTCCCACGCCGCACACGACGTTTCGGAGACTTGACCTCGGAGACTTGGCACTGTCCGACGGAATCGCCCAAATTGTCCTGGATGATTCTCTTGGCCTTGTTTTCGTGGTTAACAATGTGGGGCAAGTGAGCGTTCTCTCCTATGTTTAACTCAGCGATCGATATCTCTACACGTATCATACGTACTGCCCATGAAAACCAGGACATTTTTGAGCCGACCACCATTTTCGTCGACGCCACTGGACTGACCTGGTGGAATCCATTTGAATTTTGGGGGATGACTACTACACTCCCTTGGGTTGGAATCAATTCGAGGCAAAGAAATAAGTTACTAGCTTCCAATTTCTCTCAGTTGGCCACGTATTATTCAAGTGAACAGAATGGAACATGCTCTCTTCAGGTTATGAATGTGCTGGGAGTCGATTTCCAATACTGGAATTAGGTTGTACGATGTACCGAGATTCTATAAATCTGTAGAACGCTGTATATTTCTCCTAGTAAAACTTTGGGTGTCCTCCAATGTGGAGTTTAGCGCGTCAATGCCACAACATCGAGTTCGAGTTGGGTTTGGTAGGAGCAATTTTCTTCACACCTCCGGGACGCTAAAACTTCTAATGAGCCCGTCATTTTGCAGAAATTGGACTTTTCAGAAGGTGTTCTTCCCTGTGATTTATTCTCTTTCCCCTTTATAAAGCGCCCTCAAAATTGTCAACACCGACAATCCCGAATCAATGATATTGATCCGAAGCACCGCCGCCACCTTCCTTTCTTGGGACCAGCGCAGCTAATAAAACCTCCCCTCTTCCTCCACGTATTCACAGGCCATGTCCTTGCTGTAAACTAACCTAAGACTACAACTAGAACTAGAACTAGAACTAGAACTGGAGCCATCGGGCATCGATGCCAGCTTTGCTCACCGCGTCAAAGTCTGGTTAAACATTCGTTTTACCTGCTAGCCTGAAGTTGAACCAACTTATGAAATACAGGATTGACCAACTGCTCTATCAACTGCTCGTGATTTCGATCCACTTGTCCGTAAGCACCTTCGGCATGTCTATTTTTCGGAAGGCTTGTCCTTGAAAATGATGACCGAACTACTCGTCCGCGAGACTACGATAAATCCGGTGTTCTCCTTCTCTCCGGGGAGCCCAACCCTCAAGTTGAGCGTCCTCGGCGAATAGCGTTTACAGCGTCTGCCTGGCTTTATCCACATTCTATTTCCACTTTGGGTGACCGACCTCACCCATGGGCTCTTCGCTCACATTACCCATCTGGATGCTTTCGATTTCGGCTCCGAGTATTGGCACGCTTGGTCCGATCTTGAACCGATGCCCCGCCTCACACATCTTTCCTTCCGCCCACATATCGCGCCCTCCGTTTATCAATGAATCCTGGAGTGCTGTCGGACATCACAATTGCTCGTCATCGTGTGGTTGCCGGACACTGGCATACTTGTCATGCGCCAAACCGACGAGTCACTGCCTCTTACGGATCGCGTGAGAGCAGGTGCATACCGACGCACGATTCGTGACGGTGTAAATTCAAGATTTTCTACGGGACTGGAAGAGGGGTGCCCGCGGAGGTTCAGATTATTTGGTTATCGCGGAAGCATTGGTTCACAAACGTCGGCCAGGCAAACCAAAGTGACTAACTTCTGTAGTTTTGAATGATGCGCTCCTCAAGTCCGAGTATAGAATATTGCATTGAGCTAAAAATATAGTTATATCTCCACAGTTCAGCTAATTTCTGGGTGTTTTTCACGTTCTCAGTAAAGAAGACGCCCAAGAGGCAGGTACGAACCTCCCTTCTGCAGCTCTACCCAAGCTCGAGCGTTATTCCTTCGTTTTTCGAATCGCCGCTATCCCGGTATCTCGAATCTGGACGAGCAGATGCCGTCGCGGCTCTGGGCCAGCCTCATCCTTTCATAAACCTTATCAAACTCGGCAACTTCCGTTACCTTCAACACCGGGTCTCACCCACTCCGTAGCCACCGACTCATGGTCCGTCCGGACATTCTGGTACTCGCATAGCCTTGCGCCACACATTCCCGCTCAAAAGACGCTTTATGATACCCTTCATTTCCCTATTTTCGACCTCAACCATGCTGAACTTTCATTTCTCTTATTGTTCTTTTTGGTTCACCACTTATTAACTGATCCCGCAACTTCCTCGCGTTTGCCGAGCGCTGGACAGGATTTTGTCGCCTTTCTCTCCTCCTTACTTCATACTGTACTAATTCAGGTCCGTTTGTTTTCAATATCATTGCCGATATTGCGGTTTTATTCTAATAGGAAATGTGTCTATGTTTTCCCAATACAACTCGGCTTTTCCCCACAGTTCAGTGCTAAGATTTTAGCTCTTATTCTCGTCCTCGCTATCGCTCTCGCTCTCGCTATCGCTTCGCCTCGCCTCCGCCATCCATCCACGCCCGCGCTCTCCGTCCTTCATCACCTTTACTCGACCTACATATATCTCTTGGCCGCACGGTTACCAGTCACGGTACCGTTGCTGTTTGATATTCTCACATTTTATCCCCTCCACCTTTCTTGTGCTACTTACCTCTTGTAGATATTGCTCGCGCTTGGGTGGTCGGCAGGCGTGTCAGTGGACGGCGCCGCTTATAACCGAGGTAATGCGGGAAAGATCCACAGAAAAATAATGCACACTCGAAATGCTGCCACATCTCTAGGGATCCCAGCCAGCGGCGGGCAGATGACATTTTTATCGCGAAAATTGGATCCTCATCCAAATACTCAGGGCATTACTGCTGTACTGGGATATAGAGTTACGACGACTTGATGGCTGTCAGGTGCTCCAGTCGGAAATCATTATTTTTTAATCAACACCTGAATTATGGTTGTTACTGTATTAATATGTCCATTGTCCGACGGATCGGCTAGGATTGTGTTTTAATGTTAGAAGCAACTTCTGTCGGCGCTGTGACTGTTCATCTAGAAATGAGGGGACGAACTATCGTCAGGGTGAATTCCAACATGACGTTCTCGAAATATCGTCAGTTCCCCGCATGGGACATTTCTTCTATTATTCAATTACATCTATGTAGCTCACATTTTTATTTCCTCCCACAAAAAAATAAGCCATAAATTTAGTATGCAATTCTGTCCGATCGCAGTTCCTCTGCTACCCGCCCTGGATCTACCAGTACTGCTGTTGAGTCCTCCCGCTCCGGGTCTCCCGCCGATGCGGTTGCCTGCGTAGGTATGGGTCTATGATGTTGTAAACGTTGAGAATACATGCGGTTACGCTCAGGAAGCAGGAGAAAACTGAATACAGTGCTGGTCGAAATTATAATAAGAATGGTGAATAATTTTGAATTATTGAAGGTATACCGATGCGAATAAGTATTGAGCGATATTTCACAATGGGTTGTTTGGGGCGACGCGAAGCAATAGTCCCAATCCCAGAGTCGGAGGTGCCGGTGCTCTGTGAGGTGGTATTCGCTCGCAGTTCGTGGGTTCCCATCTGATAAAGAAGACTGAGCTTTCAGCAAGCAAGAGTACTCAAAACGCGCCTCATGTTGTACCATGAAAACTATGGTCCTAAAGAAAACACTTCGATGGCCGACATCGTGAGGGTCGGGACCGATTACGTTGCAAGGAGCCAGTGGAGTTGTGTAGTGGGTGTAGGATCCCGGAGCCAGCAAACTTCGTTCATGACATACCAGCTGTGGGGAAATTAATCGATGGTTTTAACGCTTGTGTTTTACCCGAGTTCGCCGGCTGCCATTGGTGGTATTCTACAGGCAAGGCAAAGGAGAATAGCGCTGCACATGTAATATTTTTCCATTATCTTTCCGTTGATACCGTAAATCAAGAGGAGTCTGAGGCTGTGATCAAGGGATGCGCCCCAAGGAGAAGAAACACCCCCTCTCCGAGCCGCCTACACCCACAAGGCACCTTTGCCGCGCCCCGGTCTCCTCACCTGCGCCCGCGCATATTGGGACGCTCATGCCGTTGCGAATGCGTTGAATTTCCGTTTCGCGTATGCACCGCCTTCTTCTGTCAGCGCTGCCTTAGCGCGGGGAACGTCGGCGTCGGGGATAGGTACGTGAGCTCGGGGTGGGCAACTCGCATCATGATTGTACGTTGTCTTTGTCGCACGCACTCTTGGTCACCTGCCACCTGCGCGTCGTATGGGCCTCATCGCACCATACCGTTCTGCTGCACGCCCATAACTGCGATGATACATTTTGGGTCAGACGGGTGTCCACTAAGTCCACCGGGTCCACCAAGTCTACGGCTTTTGGTGGACTTTCAGTCAGGGATTTTGTGGGCTTACGGCTGCCAGGTCACTAATTGCCCCTAATTGCCCGCGGCTAACACTCTACCACATGACTGTGTCCACGGCGATCACTTAACTTGAAGGATTCCGGAGTCTTGTCCGGAAATGTGGCGGTTTACGGCTTAGACCCTGACGGCCGTGGCATATTCAATTTCATTAAGGTCTTCAAAGAATCGCAGGGACCGTAGCCCGTAGTGGTATTATTTCGAAATACTAGCACCTGTTTCAGGTTCATTTTGCTTGATGAACCGCGAGAAACTTGGCATCCAATCGGAAATTTTGCAAAGATTGCTGTCCGCGTAACCCACGAAATTTCGGTTCATGTCTCCATAAATTGGACTTGATTTGTTTTTGCCAGTCGATTGGAAGAAAACTTCGAGTCTTCTCCGAGTTCACCGGTTGCGATTCCTTTGACATCGCATAATGAGAAGGAGTTCACTTCGCTTGCGCGTTGATCGAGTATGTAAACCGGCACACACAGGCGACATACGCTAAAACCCTATTCTATTCTTCCTAACTATGTGTTTACAGTTGATTTACAGACTAATGTGGTATGTCCAGTCTCTAGTCAGAAACAGAAGACCGTGACAAGCGACCTGTGAAAGTGCATTGATAATCATACTTGCCGCAATATTTGGAATACCTGGCAGACATCTAAGTTCAAAGTGTTCATTTCATGTTGGGTCCCCCTGACCACTATTCGGGCTACCATCATCGTGACCCTCACGGTAATCTCTGGTCTACGTCTCTTCAACTTAAGGATAAGGGCAGCTTATTGCGTTGGACTTGGACTTCGAGTCCCAAGTCCGATTTCAACAGCCGCTCATTGACACCGCATACTTACACCCTCTAGGTTAAATTGATTAAATATGTAGATCTGGACCCACATCTATATACACTAAACCCTATTCTATTCCCCGAGATTCATCTATATTGTTATACAACAAGGAATTACCCTCTCGCGTATGTGTCGATATGCTACAGAAAGGAACAGTCATGACTCAAATATGATACACGACGTCAATCACTGACGCCCGACGGTTCGGCAGGGGATTTGTCGTTCTTAACCCGATATGTGCGCGAACCTCCGCGCCCCGCCCCTCCTCCATCATGATATCCTCTACGAGGGGCCGGAGCGTGGAGGAGGTCCCACTGGTTGCGGTCTGCCCCTGTTCCCGCGTGTCCTCTTTCTTGAATGGGCCTGTATCGAGGTCGATCGCTTCTGGCGACATCTGGATGACGGTCGACAGGCATGGGTCGGCCCACTGCCCGCTCGGGTACGCACGGTGCGCGGGAGTCTCGGCCTCAGATTTGGCATGTCGGAGCGCGTGTAATGCCCGGACAAATGACTGCATATGAGATGAGCATGGCATGGATTGAACCGAATTGGATTATTGAGACTGGAAGACGAAGAAATGATAGAGAAGTGGAAAAAGCGGAAGACAACGCACTGGATCTGTAGCCGCGAGAAGCCCGTAGATGAGTGGGCGTGCAGAGTAAACCGCGAGATCTAAGTGCAAGGGCAGTCAGTAAGCTACACATTCACAATCAAAGATTGAACGCATACCAGCGAGATTCACTCTCCATGTCTAATAAACCAATGACGAGCACTTGAATTTTAAAATGTGCGCAACGAGCAGGAGCAGACGTACGAGTATTGTCTGCTCGGGGTGCTGTATCGTGTACAAGTCGAGGACAGCGCCGGATACGTTGATCAGGCAGGACACGAGTGGATACAGACCTGTCAATGAAGGTCTCAATATATATCTGCTTTCCGTTCGATCGAGAAAATGGTCAGTCAAGGGTGGCTCACCGATGCGGAGGATAATACTCCGGAACATTGAAATAGTTGATCCCGCGCCGCGTGAGGCGTCCGACATGTGACTTCCGCTGAAACGCGTGTCCGTGCGGAAAAACCGCGTATCGAGCTTTCGACGCATAGTCGTTAGCGTTATACGGGCGAGAAGAAGAAAGCGCACCTCATAGATGATGAAGTACCCGAAAATGACGAGGAATGCTCCAACCTCCCCAACAGATGTAAAGAGCAACCAGAAGGTCTGAGTGCCGATAAGCCAATGCAGCGCTTCCGAGTCTGGGCTACGATACCAGCACGTCTCGTTGACGGCGTATCTGTCCACACCGGGAATAGAATTCAAATATGGTTAAGGTGTAAGGGAATGGATAGATATATACATACCCGAGCGCCCCCGAGGCATATGGAACGATGTTGCATATGAGACAGACGAGCGTGGTCCCGCTGATGTAGTATTTTTCCATATTCTGGCCATTGACGTGGTAGACGAGCACTAATCTGGCAAGGGGTCAGTGACGAGGCCCTACACGCGCAAATTGAATCAATAGCTACGGCAGGTTAAGCGCCATGCAAAAGAACATGCCCGCGGAAAACATTAGGCTCAGCTATTGGCGCATGAGCTGGGCCCTGGGATCCAGAAGCATGGAAAGACAGACGTACATTGGTGATAAACGCCATGAGATTACACCTCCATCCAGGGTAGGCCATTACCGAGCTCAGGGGCAGTATAATGCCGAAGACAAGGCTGGGCGGGGTCAGTCGCGTTTATCGTCCAGCGGAAGAGAACGTACTGTGCCAGGAGTGCGTAGACGAGGAGGCGGAAACTGACCCGGTCCAGGTATCGCCGCGATACGGTATTCCATGCCGCGTATCCGTACAGAATGAGCAAAGCCGCGGTGAGACTGACCCCGGGAATTATGAGCCCTAAGAAGACCCGCGTACTGTAAGTGTTCTGTCAATGCAATGGGCTCAGGGCGAGGTCGCTGCGTACTAGATTCTCGTGTCTGGGAGCGGCGATGAAGGGGGCGGGGAAGACATGGTCGGAAAGGAGCCGCCCGCAGAGGAGTCTTCAAGGAGTCTCACATAAAAGGATGATCGATCATCGTTTGTCGCGTTCCGGCTCCCGGGGCGGAGGCTGTGCTGAATACAACAGTGGGTTTGAAGTGGGTGTCCCTTTATTCTTTCGAAATTCGGATCGGAGTTGCAAAAGCTTGCTCGATCTGCACACATTGGATGTCCCGGCCTTTAATTTAACTTGAAAAGCCGCTGACCCTGGTGATCAGGGTCGGCTTGGTCTGCCGGAAGCAGTTTCAACACTTCGCCGATCAGTTGTACTATACGTGATTCACGTTTGTGCCTGCGACGGTCTCCAAGTTCATAAGAATTTCTAGAAATGCTTGAAGTATGTTAAAAGAGCTCCCTATGAAGAGCACAGAGCCCTTGGATACGTTACATAACACTTTTCTCAACCAAGTAGCATTTCTAAATTTCAGGAAGTAATATCGAAGAAAGAAATCGAGAGACATACTTGGCATTTCGGATGGTCTGGCGAACTTATGGATCGTTGTTGAGTGGTTATGTCCGGGAACGTCCGCGTCTGCGTCCAGTCGCCGCTTAGAAAACACCGCCGTCGGCCAATTTGCCGGGTTACGAATCAGTCGGGGAAAGGGGGAATTCCCTTCTGGTATAGTCTGGTATTTGATTCGTTGGCGGACAAGATGATGGATCGACATCTTTGAGCCAGAACTAAGTATCGTCTTTTTTGAGCCTCGGCGTCGATATTCTGCGATACAATTTGAGCCGCAGCCCAGCAATCACCTCGTATATGTTGCAAAGAAATTCTTCGGTCTGTGATCAGTGTATTGACCCATGGGCTGTGGGAAGGTTTCAAGCTCTCCTGCTCGGTTTTACCGGATCCAGTCAACCTCAAAGAGGAAGAAAATACACGCGTGTCCGGACAATGCCGCCAGTGAATAAAAAGGCGAGTTACTGTCCACATGAGCTCTATTCACTCAGCGTAGTCATCTGCGGACATAAATGTATTGTCACACGATGTATCTGCTGACTTTTCGGCGACAGAGGTCACTCTGAAGCCGGAGTTAGTCGCGGGCCAGCTCAAAAATAGTCCGAGCCTGGTTACCTCCGATTCAATAAACGGAAGCGTACTAGATTTCAAATCAATTTCCTCGCCAGATTTGCCGACCAGCCCCCTGAACCTACTTCCTCAAACGACGAAACACTGCTGAACTTGAGGTACGACCAAAAAATTCTGGAGACCTACTTATTTGTGTGATGTCCAATGAGTCGCGGCCTCCCCCGGGGAGTCCCCGGCCGGAACCCAATCCACGTAAATCAGATCAAATTTACTAACAGCTTGACCGGCCCGAATCCATGGTCGGAGCCTCTGCTTGCCATTGATATACACGGCAGTGGAACGGCATCCATCGGCAATGTTCGGTGTCGGTAACGATTGGCTAATAAGTCGATTTCCAATGGACTCCAGTGGAATCCCAGTGGCGATCCGCCCTACGCTGGACTCCATTGGTATCCAACGTAATTCACTGGAACTTGAAACTGAATAAATCTGTCCAGACTGTTGGTGTGTTGATTTCAATACAGTCACTGGGATCTTCAATTTTCCACATTGACGGGGTCCAAGGCCGCTATTTAAATACATCGCAGATTATTTCAATTGATTGGAATTGATGTACCTGTCGAAGAGCGATAGACGTCAAAATTCCAGTTTGCTATCACAGATGGTCAGATTTCATGGGCCTAGACAAGAGGTGAGCGATCTCTGGATCGTTCCCGCCATCAACAACACGTGCCAGAAGGGGGGCCAAATATTTAGACATTGATCTTACTGCTCTCGACGCGTCCTGAACAAGTTCTGGTAGGTATATAATGCATTCATGAGTTCTTATGGGCTATATATGTACGGATTTTCAGCTGAGAAAATTTACAAGTCCCCAGATAGGACGGATTTCGTCAAAAGCGTCTCCTGCCAGATTTGGACATGAATCCAGAAACAAATACTTCAAGCCAGGAAAAAAATGTCTGTGCCATTCTAAAGGTTATACGAGTGTCCAATTTTAGTTTTAATGCTATACACGCCACAGAACTTATCCAGGACTCGTCGAGAGCAGTAAGATCAATGTGTAAATATTTGGCCCCCCCCTCTGGCACGTGTTATTGATGGCGGGAACGATCCAGAGATTGCTCACCTCTTGGGCCTAGACTAGGTCAGCTCAAAAGTCATTCTCCATGGGCATAACAGCGGGTCGCAGTGCCGCAATCTCACACTGTGAACCTGGGAGAACTGTACGACAAAGTCAGTACAGACTAAGTAGATAATAAGTATGTATGGTAGAATTAGTTAACAATAAATGTACCTCTCACTGCAGTTCATCGTAAGAACCAGTGAGAGGAAAACGTGATGCGGAAAATAATTTAGCTTGGCACGGACACGTGCCCGGACGCGTAGCTCGATGTCCAAATATTAACACTCCTCCTCAGCATGCTGAACGCGTCCAGTCAACCCACAATACCAAGCATGGTACGGAATTTCTTGAAGAGAGGTTCGGGCAGCGGCTTGGTGAAAATATCAGCCACATTCTTGGATGTGTGGACGTAAGTGAACTTCAATTCCCCACGCTCAACGCGATCACGTGAGAAATGATACTGCACGTCGATGTGCTTTGCACGGGAGTGGAATGACAGATCTGCCGTGAGTATCAGCGCCCCTTGATTATCACAGTGGATGATAGTCGCATTTTTCTGACGATGTCCGACTGCATGTAGGAGCATTCGTAGTCAGACAGCTTCTTTTGCTGCATGACAGCAGGCCATGTATTCTGCCTCAGTGCTAGACGTGGCAACTGTGGTTTGGCGCTTTGAGCTCCAGGAGATAGCACCGCTCCCAAGGGTCATGCAGTACCCAGATGTAGACTTCTGTTTGTCCAGGTTGCCAGGCTGTGCATAATTGGAATCAGAGTATCCGGAAAGGCGAATGGGGGAGCGTCCTCCGAGGACTAGCGTGTAAGATTTTGTTCCAATCAGGTAGCGTAAAATATGCTTGGCTGCCAGCCAGTGGAGCTTGCTGGGGTTCTGACAGAATTGACTCACAACTCCAACAGGGTGTGCTATGTCTGCGCGGGTAGCAACATTTGCGTACATAAGGGATCCAACCAGTTCGCGGTAAGGCACACCGTCCATGCGGGCTTTTGTGGAAGGAGTAGACGGTGACATGGAATGAGTATGTGGCTCTCCGTGAGCCATTGGAGTCCGGACAGGGTGCACATTTTCCAGACCGAATTGAGCTGCCATCTTTTCGATGTAAGTCTTCTGGTCCAAAGAAATTGTCCTCGCAATACGATCACGAGTGACGCGAATTCCGAGGATCCATTTAAGAGGCCCGAGATCCGTGATCTCGAAGTGCTTTTTCAACTTCTCCTTAAACTTCTTCATCTCGACCTTGGTGCTCGCCACTACACATAGGTCATCGACGTGCACTGCAACCAATGACAATGCCTCGCCACGACGTCTTGAATAGATGCTATGCTCCACGGAAATGCGCTCAAATCCGAGGGATATCATGGCGGCATTTAGGCGCTGATTCCACGATCTGCTGCCTTGCTTCAGCCCATACATTCCCCTCTTCAGCTTCCACACCCAATGTTCCTTTCCCGGGACCTCAAACCCCTTTGGCTGCTCCTGCCAGATCTCCTCCTCAAGCAAGCCATTGTGGAAGGCCGTCTTGACATCAACATGGTCGATCTCATAGTCAAGCGTTGCACCGGCATATAGGACCATTCGGAAGGACTCGAAGCGGGATGTAGGTGCGTAAGTCTCACGGTAGTCCTGCCCAGCAACTTGTGCATATCCCTTGGATACTAAAAGAGCCTTGAACTTCAGGATTTCGCCGTCACTGCCCCATTTAATCTTGAAGACAGGTCGTGACCGGATGATTTTTTGACCCAGGGGCACAGATTAGCTTGGTACAAGCTCGTACACGCTGTGGAGCTTGATGGAATCCAGTTCGGCTTGGTATGCCTGGCGCCATTCCTCGGAGAAAGGCGAGTTTTGTGCTTGCTTCCACGTCTTCGGCTCATCGTCTGACACAGATGTCGCACTGAACACCCAGTACTCATACATAGTGTCAT
The DNA here is from genome assembly GCA_029204075.1 of Mycena capillaripes. Taxonomy (NCBI): domain Eukaryota; kingdom Fungi; phylum Basidiomycota; class Agaricomycetes; order Agaricales; family Mycenaceae; genus Mycena; species Mycena capillaripes. The sequence goes on along the minus strand of JARHKZ010000003.1, from coordinate 3,758,695 downwards.
CAGCGGCGTGTGCGGCAAGCTCCTCCTCGGCGTGCTGCTCCTCAGCTTCTTCAGCAGCCTCCCGTTGCGCCTTTGCCTCTGCATGCCGTTCCTTTGCTCGAGCCTTGGTGGCACAGGCTTTTGCTACAGCAGCGGCTTTATGGGCATCAGGGAATGCTCCATCTTCCCCCCAGCCCTTGCGCGTGCATATGGGGCGACGTGATGCTGGTATTGGCTCAGGTGTGTGCGCTTCAAGCTCCTCCTCGCTTTCTGGCTCCAACTCATAGGGATCTAGAACAGGGGGCAAATCTGCATCTGGTAATCCATCCGGGACATCCAGCTTGTTGTCGAGTGGCTTTGGCACGTCATTTTTCTTTGCCGTTTGGGTAGCCATTAATGGCCTCGCAATCTCGTCTTGTGACTCGATGAACTCGACGTTGCGGGTGATGTGTACACAGCCCGTGGCGCGGTCGTAACAACGGTACATGTCCGTTAATGACGGGGAGTAGCCCACCATTACGCACTCAATGGAACAATTGAAAATTTTAGGGTTGTTTGCCTTGGGGAGCTTCAATACAAATGCGCGGCAGCCAATTTCACGCATGTGCAAGAGGTCCGGCTTCTTTCCAGTCCACCGTTCGTGAGGTGTTTGGTCGGGATGCCGGAATGCACTCGTGAGAGTGCAATTCTTGATGTACGTCTCTGTGAGCATCATCTCACCCCACATATTCCGAGGAAGCTTAGCGGATGAGAGGGAGGCAAGAGTGCGACTCATGAGCGTGTGATGTGTGTGCTCAATGAGCCCCATCTGTGCGGAGGAGTAGAGTGCTGAGGTTTCCTTTTTAGTCCTGTGTTCTCGTAGGTAGTGAATAAATTCTGCTGAATTAAATTCGGTCCCAACGAAATATGCCGACTTTCTTGCCAGACTCAGCCTCAACAATTGCCTGCCATTCTTTGATTTGCTGTGCTGCGTCGGATTTCCGTTTAAGCAAAATAGTCCATTGCTCATGCGAATAGTCATCGATTATTTGGAGGGTATACAAGTATCCACCTCGCACAGCTACTGCCTGTGGTCCAGCAAGATCGGCAAACACCTTCTGCAGCTTCTGCATCAAGCGCAGGCCTTTACGCTTCTTGGAAATGGGCTTCTTTTTCTGTTTCCCAAGAATGCAGTCAGCACATTTGGCTGGAATGTGGGACAAGTCGTGTCCATAACAGTTACTGCAGATCCGCGGGCCATGTCTAGTACAGTCTGGATGCTGGCATGTCCCATGCGAAGATGTAAGGTTTCGACAGTTGGGCGAGCCTTGATAGCTATATTTGCTGTGGCGTCAAATGACAAATCGGAATCTCTGTGTGTGAATATGGGGGTCTCGCAATCGAGTGTGTATAAGCCGACGTTCAAATGAGTCCCAGTGGCTATGACCTTGCCAGACACTTGTATGATGGAACATCCGGCATCGCCAAAAATTGCTTTGTGCCCGTCATCCCAAAGTCTCCCGACTGAGATCAGAGTGATGGCGGCATCAGGACAATAGAATGCGTCCTTCAAGATGAAGTGACGCCCCTTCCCTATGTGTATCCGCACTTCGCCAATACCAATTGCTTTTATACAAGAAGCACCTACGCCGGAGATCGTGCGATTGCATGCAGTAATTTTGGTGAAGTATTTGAGAATGGGACAGATAGAGCTGGTTGCGCCAGTATCCAAGTAGAGGATGATGGATTGGACCTGCGCTACAAGGGCAAGATCCACTGCGTTCCTGAACCAATCAACAGATGTGGTCTCGGCGGGGACATTTGGATGGGAATCTGCATCAGCAAAGAATGATCTATGCCCGGTGGTGTCTGCAAAAGAAGCCTGCTCATCCGACTCATTGGAGCTGTCAACTGCGACTTTGGCTTTCTCTCTACGAGCTGCTCCTCTATTTCTCTTCCCCTTTGGTGGTTTTATGCGTCTACCCGGGCCGTAGCAGTGATCCCAATCATGGAATTGCTTTGCACGGCCTTGCATTGGGGATTCGCGCAGGGACCTTGCCCATTCGGGAACAACTTTGGCAGTGCTTGCGCCTCCATCTGTTTGGTGAACACAGCAAAAGAAGCCTTGTTTGCAGCAGCTTCTGCATTTTCACTGTCAATGCGCACTTGTTCATGCTTGATTGTGGTGGCAACAGCAGTTGATGACAACGACCCGGCACTGAGTAGTGTGTCAAGGGATGAACGAGCATCTTTGAATTCCGAGGCCGCCATGGCATTAAGGTAAATGATGCACTGTCATTTGTCCTCGGTGGGCGGTTTAATAGCAAAGAAGGAGTCAATGAGCCTGTCAAGCTTCTCCGTGGTCTTAACCAGGCCGATATCACGTGAATACTGAAGGGCAAGCACTTACTGGAAGATGGTGAGCTGCGACAGCGCTCCCGATGGCTGATGGGTGGCTTTGAGCGCGTCCCAGGCATTCTTCGCAATAACCTCATCCTTGATGAGACATAGGTCCTTCTTCCCGAGGCGTAAGCGGAGACATGAAATGACGATCAGATTCTCGTCAAGCCAATCCTCATATTTCGGATTGTCAATTTTGACCGGTGGTGTAGAGTTGTCGTTGATCTGCTTGGGTGGAATGGTAACGCCACGGCCAGAGATGTAACCCCACAAGTTGGAAAGGACGAGTGCGGATTTGCATTGAGATTCCCACTCGGGCTGTAAGGGCAACCCTGGCGGCCCGAAATATCTCAAGAGTCCTGGCAGGGGGGATCCGAAGTCAATTGAAGTACACTACTACAGGAAGAAGCGCACCTGGCAGGGGGGATCCGAAGAGGAGAAAGTCTAAGGATTCCCCAGCCAGGTGCGTGCCTATATACCAGCTAGGGCTAACTACGGGTTGCACATGGTCCGTTGATGGCGTAGTGAATGGCAGTGATCCCGGGCACGATCACATGCAGAGTGCCATGCAGAGTGTGGGGATTCGTCCAAATGGGGTTTGGCTCAGCGGGGGGAATGTCGGAGGATAGCGGAGGTCCGACTGGAAGTTGGATCGGAGGATCGGGGGTTGGAAACGGGGGTTCCCCTGACACGGGCCAAGTGTCCGGAGATCTGTCTTCCTCATACGCAAGGTTATCAAAAGCCTGGAATTTTGTGCCGGACATGATGAACGGCTAGTTGACTGGTTGCGCGTGGATATAAGCGCTGCTCGGGGCCCTATAACCTGTGAACCTGGGAGAACTGTACGACAAAGTCAGTACAGACTCTCACTGCAGTTTGTCGTAAGAACCAGTCAAAATATATTTACCTGTACGACAAAGTCAGTACAGACTAAGTAGATAATAAGTATGTATGGTAGAATTAGTTAACAATAAACGTACCTCTCACTGCAGTTTGTCGTAAGAACCAGTGAGAGGAAAATGTGATGCGGAAAATAATTTAGCTTGGCACGGACACGTGCCCGGACGCATAGCTCGATGTCCAAATATTAACACACACTCATTGCGTTCATATCTGAATCAGGCATGCAATCGAACCTGCAGTTTAGAAGTACGAATATTACTTGATGTAAATTATTCGCTAAGTCATTCGGTCACTCCTAGGCAAGGGAATAACGACATGAGACAGTAATAAAACACAATTCTACATTTTCCCAATAAATTAAACCAACTTCCAGTGAACTCACCTGAAAATAGTGGCATTTGTTGGACTTCGGTGGATGACGGCCAACGCGGGCCGGTGGAGATCACACATATCTAATCTTGGGGCATCATGGAAACCATCACCCGCCAGCGGCCACCGGCAGCCAGTGGTGGCCGGCGGGTATATTCCTGCTTTCTCCTACCAAGCTCAAATTCTGAAGCTCCTTCTCCAAGTCATTTTTTACTGAGATGGACGATCGAAGGGTGTCCGTGCACGAAGACCGGAGTCCCATGGTCCTACAGTAACCTTTGGTCGCAACTTGAAGAATATCTGCTTTTTTCAAGAGTCTTGGCCCATAAACACACCACTTCGATCTACTTGGCTCGTATATTTTGAACCTGGTGCACATGCACCCGCCATGCCGCCGCATTTACTTCGGTAGCGAATGACCGCATCTATTGTATGGGGCCTGCTCTTTATTTCTTGGCACCACTCGGCATCACTGGATTCCTGCTGATAACATTTTTCTCGGAGGATATCTGTCGACTCATCCACACAGGCCGCGCGGCGTCGGGGATTAATCACTAGCATCTGCTCCTTTGCTTTGCTTTCGCGAGTCGATATCTAATACCAAGCCTTCTCGTGATGCTGCTGTTGGGTTTCGTGAATTTGTAGTCCATGCGCTCACCATATCAACTGGTTTGGAGTTACTCCAACCTCACTTCTATTTTTCTTGGGCCATGGTCGATGATCCTCCACAGGTCTTGGCTCTCCAGATAAGCTAGGTATATAAAAGGGGTGCTCCAACGAGAAACCACCCTCAGAGGCCAGTCCACAATGTTCTCTACGCTGCTCACTTCCCTCTGCCTTGCCACCGCAGCGCTTGCAGGCCCTTACAAGCGCGCCGATACGCTCTCCATCGCGCTCTCGAGCCCCGCCAGCAGCGTCACATCGGTTGGGGATTTAGTGCTCACCGCTGCGGTGACCAACACTGGCTCAGAGGACATTCGGGTGCTCAAGTACGGCACCATCCTGGACGCCGACCTTCCGACGCGCTCATTCACTGTGACGCGCAATGGCACTCTTGTGCCCTTCACTGGAGTCAAAGTCAGTTTAGCAAATAATTAAATCACAACATCTACTCACGCAATGCGCAGCTCTCCGTCTCGCTGACGGATGCTGACGAGAGCGCATACACCACAATCCCTGCCGGCGCAACAGTCACCGTGGTCCACGATGGCAAGTCCCAGCCTCCGGTTTGTTATCAACTCATCTAAATTGCAATTAGTCGCTGCGCTATATGATTTCGCCTCTGTCGGCCCGGGGCCCTTCGACTTCGCGCCCGTCACGACGTTCCAAAGCGCACCCACCGGGCAGAAGATCGCCACCCGTGCGGCCCTAACCACTGTCGAAGCGATTTCAACCCCCCATACTATCGCCGTCACGGACGACGTTTCGAACCACGCACTCGCGCGCCGGGCCACGGACATCTGCACCACTGCATCTCGCAAGTCGTTCATCGATGCCAGGTGCGTTTCGTTTCCCGTCATATCTACAAATACAATGCTGATCGAGTTGAAATTCAACAGCTACTCGGAGGCAAAGACGCTCGCGTCGACAGCCTCGAGTTACGTCTCCTCACACGGGGCGGATTCGCTGTACACCGCGTACTGGGGTGCGACCGCTACCTCGCGCGTCACCTCCGTGCTGAACGCTGTTTCGAGCGAGAGCAGTTCGTCTCGCACGTACGTTCCTCTTTCATCCACCGAACTCAAATGACTTCAATCATACTCAATGCTCACTTTTTCTCCAGGCTCAGTTGCGTTGACAGTTTCGGAGCCTGCTCCTCCGGCGTCATCGCGTACACCGTCATTTCCACGACCAACGTGCGTCCGTCTACTTACACTTTTAAATCTGAAACATCATCGATTAACGCCTCGATCGAATCGTAGATCTACTTCTGCAGTCTCTTCTTCAACGAGGTGACCACTAACAATCTGTGCTCTAGCACGAGTGTCGCGTCGCGCAACATCCGCGGCGGTACCGTCTTGCATGAGGTCGGTGTTCTCAGAACGGATTCGATTCTCAGTCTGAAAGAACTTTTTTTTTGCTCAGCTCACGCACGCGGTCGCCGGCACGGACGACGTCACGTATGGCTGCGCCGCGGACCAGGCGCTCTCAGACGCAAACGCGATAAGGAACGCGGATAACTTTAACGTGGGTGTACTCACTTGCTTCGTTCCTCGTGCTTACGATGACCTGCACCAGTGTTTCACGACCCAGGTCTGGGCGAACACCAGGTGCTAATTGCCAAGTTGCCGCCGACATTCGCGTCTACATTCTTTGATGTCTTCTGGGCTGAATTGTACATGGAGTCTCCGCAGTTTTTACTTGTGAGGGAAGTCGTATGTGGATAAATAACTACATAGGTTGTGTTGCTGCCTGACCAGTTAATGACTAAGGGGCGCTTGGCAAAAAGTTAAAAGTGCGCGACAGAATGCAGACGGCTCGGTTGCATCGGAATGGGGCAAAAGTTCTGCTCAAAACAACTTTGAGGAGGTTACACTGACATTTTTTGTCCGCAGATATCCCGAGCCAAGTTATTCCCACCTGCAGGGGCTTCTCGTAACTCCCCGGGTTGTGGTTGAGAGCCGAACGGACGCACTTTCGAAAATGGCGGTGACAGCTGATCCGAGTTTTACTCATCTACTCAACATGGACTGGACTATGCTCCTTAAGCTACGCTGGTCATTCTCCACACTTTCAAACAGTCCACGACGTTTTTAGCCTCTCCACTTCTGCTCGAAATGGCGTTCTCAATCTCTCTCATGTATTATTATTATTATTGGTTTTTTTTGCAACGCTCAGTACCCTTCTTCAAACTGATTTTCGTGATTCCTTTTCATCAATATTCCCCGTACCTACTCATGCAACTAAGTATCGCTTCCAGTCTTGAGTTCGAATCTCGTTTTTGGCCTTGCCAGCCTCATCGCTTTCGTGGCTCGAAAGCGAAGAGCAACGTTGGCTGCAGCGCGAACCACTCCCTTCGCTGCTCGTACTACGCAGTTGCCCGCCCCCTCAACGCGAACAACATGAGCTCATACCTAGCGGAATTAATTTCTTTCCAGGCTCCGTCGGCCCTTCCGGCGCATATCACTGTGCGGTCTTCTCCTTCTCCCCATGTCCTCGACTATTGACAGCATCAAGTTTTTTGAAATAATCTTATACAGGTACCGTTCCCGTAGTTCACGGCTCCGTCACCCTAGGAGCAAGTTCAGCGTATGAAGCGTATTCGACGACATCGCAGAGATGATTAGAAGTCAAGAAGCTAAAATTTGAGGGGATGGTCAGCCAATGGCCTTTAAAATTTTATAACCAGTGCCTGTCCTAGTAGCCCAATGAAATTGTGTCACGGAATACAATATACCTCCTGGGACACTCGTTACCGGTCAGTAAATTTTCAGTGATGACACTATGTTGTGTGGGACAAGTCGGCCTCTGAGTGCTGGGTTGAACATCTATCTTAGCTACCGCCTCTCAGCTTGGATCATTTGAAAATTTTCAAGGGAAAGAGGGAATCCGACCTCATCTTCCTTGCATTCTTCTGTCCATTGACAGAACTCTTTCGAATCCATCGGCGGTTTTTTTTCGGCCCCGAAAGCCGAGATTAGACTTAAAATTAATTGAAACTGGGTGGGGAGGGTGTAAACGACTGAGAGAATGACCCACGGATTCACCTCCTCATAGCACAGTACACAAGTAAATAATCATTAGCTGCTGCCTCTCTTTTCGCTCCACCCCTCAAAAAAAAAATTAGTTGTTGTCCAATTAAAAAACCCCTCAGAAATCCGGATTGTTCGTCGCGAAATACGTATCGCGCATGTCTTCCGTGTACGTCTTCCCATCGACCAGCGCGTGCAGATCGAACGTAAAGTCGACCCCCGTGTAATCGAACGTGTAGAAATCGTACCCGATTCGAGACGCGATGTCGGTGGCGGGTGTGAAGTCGACGGTCGTCGTCAGAACCGGGCCGCGCGCGTAGATGTCCATGAAGACACGCGTGGGCGGGACGGCGTTGCGGACCTGGGAGACGAGCAGTCAGCATACTACTGCATGCAACTCCAAGAATTGGAGAAGGGCGAGGGAGACGCACAGCGACGACAGTGGTGAGCGACGTGCTACAATTGGGCACATACAGTACCGTGTCCTGCTCAACCACGTACCCAGTCCCATCGTTATCCAGCGGGATGGACGCCGAACCATTGCCCTCGTCTACGGTGAACCAGAATTTTGAGAGGGACGTCGTGGCGTTGACGCCGACTTGGAAGTCGTATTTCGTCACGAAGAGCCCGAGGCGCGCGCTGAGGGTCGTCGTGACCTCGCGGAAGTTGATCCAGCTGGCGGAGCATTCGTTGGAGGCACACCCGCCGGCTTTGTCTTCCCAGTGGATCGTGACGTTCCGGTTGTCGTTCTGGTCGAGGAACTAAGATTCGCGAGTCAATGATTGAAAGTACAATCAAGCAAGGAGGAGTACCCGGAGGGACGCCCGCAGCAACAGCCCACTCGCGCCGATCGAGAGCTGCACGCCGTCGACTTTGTGAGGTATGGGGTCGATGACGTCCGTCAGCTGGACGTTGCTAGGCACGGTGTCGATCATCTGTGCCAAGAGGCGGCTGCACGTCTGGTCGAACGTCTCCGGATCTGCGAGTCTAATAGTGAACGAGAATCAGTTACTGTGTTTGCAGTGGTATGCAACGAGATTGAGATCAGAGACAACTGACTTGTTCATGGTAACGTTCCCGTCGCTGCTAAAGATCCGGAAGTCCGAAACCAAGGTTGCGTTTTTGTCGACTACGAGGGGGTTCTTGGTCGTCCCGTCGAGGTACTCGCGGACCCTACATAGCAGAAAGAGAAAAAAAGGTTAGCGAACACCAGAACACTAGCGAGTGGGTGCATACACAGTGTTGTCCAACGCAGTCGTCGTGTCGAACAGGATGAAGTTGTCGGCTGCGACGCCGGGGATGCCGGGAACCATGGCGGGGAAGTCGTTGCTTCGAACGCCGCTGTGGTTGGGTTAGAGTCTGTACATTTTGAGGATTAAGACAAATTTACCCGACCGAGTGACCGCAGGCAGTGAGAGCGATCATTTCCTCTGGATTGAATCCTTGGAGGCGGCTTATCGGGGGGCATCAGCGTCAGCGGCGACAATAAGTAAGGTTAAACAAGAAAGCACGGACAAAGATTCCGTATGTTCTGCCAAGGTCTGTTCAGGCCTAGGAACACCAAAAGGGCCGGCTATGGCTGCGTCGAAACGACCAGCACGGATAGGGACAATAGGTCCTTCGCACTGGGCGGACGCAAGAGCGACGCCCACTGCTGTTACGTCCGAAACTATATTCAGGATAATAACCAGTCAGATTTCGAATTCGGTATAGCGGAGGAGCACCTCACATGAGAGGTACTTGTTGGGGAAGTGGCCGAAGTCGGCTTTGGCGTGTTTCATGCCCGCTCCGACGTTCTTCATCGTGGTTAGGACGACAAGGCAAAAGTAGAAGAGGGGACGACTACCTCGTCTCTGTCCAGCTCGAGAAGCAGCGAGTTGTCGAGCCCTGTAGTTATTTGTGACGCGTTCAAGTTGGAAAGGACGGTGCATGCACACCCCCAGTGCCGTCATCTGCGTTATGAGTCGCAGCATCGTGATACGCAAAGCGAATCCACTCTGCTGCCCCGCTCTCTCCCAGGCTGCCCGACTGGCACTGCGCGAGTTTGCCCACAAGGTCCAACAGGTCATTATCAGGGCTGCCTTCTCCTCTGCCCTCGAAAAGCAGGCCTTCTACCTGGTCGATGAGTGGTGATGGCCAGTGGTACGTCGCGTTGGCGACAGCAACACTAGCGGACAGCGCAAAGAGCGAGGCCTTCATGACGAAGGAAATTAGACAAAAAAAGGAGAAGTAAGCAGGAAGATGCAGATCCTGACTAGTACGCGGTCTTTTAAGTATTAGAGTCCGGGCAACGAATACCGCATTTCTGACACGCGTAGATTGCGATCAGACGTTACAGCTGAAACTGGACTCGGGAACGAGGGAATGGATACCGCTTGGCTAAACACAGGGTGAAAGGAACACAGGATTCTGATGAAAAACGACATTCTGAGCGGTGAGGCCGAGATTGAGAATACCTCCAGCTCATGAGAGTAGGTAAGAACAGAGAGAGAAGTCCTAGAACAGTAATCGGATATATCCGATTGGTTCCTGCATCGCTTTCGATGCGTTGATTACCGTTTGCAGCTGAGCGTGAGACCGGGCTCGCTGGATTTTTAGGAACACGGTCATTTGAGCCCAGTGAACAGCCTGCTTCAGCCACGGCTCAGCCTCCCAACATCCAGAGTTCAACTTTGGTTTGGCTTTGGGTCAAGCTTGGTGTCGTTCGATTCTCGCACCTAACAAGCTTAAACTTCCTCTGGCTGCGTTTCTATGGTCAAGGGAATCGTGTTGCGCCTCGGAACACCTCAAATGATTTGAACACCATGTATTGACAATCATGCATCATGTTCCAAACGTTGCAAAAATCAAACCCGAAAAAAAAACTTTGGGTTTTCGAAAACCTTCTCTCCTAAAGTCTTGGGATCTCTCTATGTATAGTATATATGTGTGTGACACATATTCTAGAAGGAATAGAGCTATAACTATCTAAGATAAGTTGAAGAGAAGACACGGCAACTTTTGATGGCAGGGTTTGTCGATGTTATAACTTGAGTCGGATCGTTTGGCTGTCGAATCGTCACAATTCAGAGAACCGCTCCGTCTTCGTGAACCACTTCCACAATTTCCCCCATGAGCTCCTACTTGACCCCATCAATTAAGTCGTAGACGTGGCGATTTCCCATTCACGGATGAGGTCCAACATCTGCAAGCAGCAAGGCCGCTCAAATTGTTGTAAGTATATACTGTCCGTCCAAGCAAGGTACCACCAAGAGAAAGCGGCCCATGCTGTTCCACCAAACAGCGCGCCAGTCCCGAGCGCATGCGACATTGTCTGCACCGTGATCCTGCCCTTGCGTTGGGTGCCTGCTGAGCCCGTCGTAGTACATCGGACCACGACGTTGGATGTGCGCGCGGAGTCGAAAATTGCGATGCACGTGCCTCAGAGACAACGACCATTTCGCGCAGCAAAGGCCGTGGTGCCGGCGGCGATCGCAGCGGCCCTACTGCAGGGAGCAGTGCGTCGAAGAGGGCGATGCGACACACGAGCGGGGAGGATGCGCCCTGGGCCAGCTCTTTTGCGCGAGGGTCCACGGCCTTGTTCCGGCAATGACGATACTCTCTGGCACCAGGGTATCCTGACCTTGAGGGTGTGGCCTGCGTGCGGAGAAGGCAAGTCAGGGCGTGGCTAGGAAATTGCCCGGGTTGTGGTTTGGGGGAGGAGAGAGCAACGGCCAGTTGGCAATCCATAAGGAGGTCGACGTCGGTGAGACATGGCGTCGCGGCGACGATTTTGAGCGCCAGAATGGCCCACCTCTGATTCAAGACTGTGCTCACGCTCACGGCCCCTCACCGCAACCGCCGCCGCCGGCCCCTCCTTCATAGCCCCGTCCGTTTCCACACGAAGATCCTCCATCGCCGCATTGGCGCCGTCCTTCGTGCGAACGACTTGGGAGAACGCCGGCCAGGAGCGGGACAATTTTCCGTTCGGGGTTGGTTGGGAGTCGATGGCAAGGGGGTACCGGCATTCAAACCGGCGACCAAGGGCTGGTTAGTTAGTCCGGCCACCAGGCTGGAAAAAAAAACTTTTGACCCTTGATTTTGGCTACAGAATCTTCACAGAATCCGTCTGTGGGTCCAAAAAAACCAAGTTTGCAAAGTCTCTAACAGTTAAACACTGTGAAACTTGGTGTTCCAGTATCGGCGCTGAATATTGCTTATTGCGGGTGGGATGTGGCTGTGTGTGTCATAAATTTCAAGACGGTGCGAGAACTCAAAATTACAGTTGAGGTGAAGGATTTCATATTCCGTACTTCAGACACTGAAAAGCCATTGTTCAATGTGCATATGGATCATCTGTGGAGGTCGCCAACAGTCCGGCAACTAAAACACGTGCTGAATTACTATATATGGAGCGTGAGAATGCTTACGTTAGTCAGTTAGTCCCGCCGCCAGGTCGGAAAAAAGAAAATCGGCCCTATATCTTTTTTTTGAATGCCGGTACCCCCTTGGTCGATGGTCTCAAAGAGTGCCATCAATGGCGCTGTGACTGATACGTGCAGCGCTGATGTGATGGCGGTGTACGGCCCGATGCGGCCGAACGCCGGCCAGGAGCGGGACAATTCTCCGTTCGGGGTTGGTTGGGAGTCGATGGTCTCAAAGAGTGCCATCAATGGCGCTGTGACTGATACGTGCAGCGCTGATGTGATGGCGGTGTACGGCCCGATGCGGCCGAATAGAAAGAATGCTATTCCTTCGAGAATATACATCTTTGGCTGCTATAGAGTATGGAAGTCATATAGAGGCAATCTAAGATGTGAGCAAAGAAAGTTTTTTGAAAGCCTGAGTTTTTTTTTTTTCAGATTTCAAGGAAGAGAACATAGGGCTCCGACCCGTATCCGTCGATGACGGAGTCGACGTACAGACGGTACGGGTACGGACCCGTCCGTGAGAGCCTTGGAGGCTTTGCAGCTACGGGACAGGTTGGCCCATATACGGAGTACCCGTACCCGTCCGTCGACCGTCGGTCAACGAGTCCAACAGGTTGCATAATCTGGCCAATTCGGCGACCCAAAAACAGCTGCAGCTGGCGCTAGGGTCCCACGATGCTCGCTAACGGTGAACAACCGTACAATCAGGTGTCAAAAAGTCCGCGGCGGCTTGGCGGCGGCTCAATCCTACTCAGTACGTCATTATTTCTGGACTCACGACTTCAATTGCTTTTGTTCAATTTCGACTATGAGCATCCTGGACTATCCTGGAGCTAAACCCAATGGCCCGCGACTCAGTAATAAGCTTGGGGCTGTTCAGCAGTGGCATTTAAACATGACCTTCATTATTCTTGGCACAAAACTGGAACGGATGTACCGTCCGTTTTGGCTTGCTGAGAGTTAGGCCAACAGGACGTCGACGGGAAGGATGGTGTCAAGAATGGCCGTAGATCGCCCGATCCGTTCGACGGGACGGACGGATGGGAGCCCTAACTCTGAGAACATCTGCTGCTCGCGAGACTCAGCAAGAGCAATTTCCCTGTCAAGACCTGCGGGTTTCGTTCTTCCTAACATGACATGTGCTCGTTCGACAAACCTTGCTTACTCTGGCACAATCCTGGAATCGGTTTCTTCCGACCGAGCCGTGTACTAAGCTGCCTATTTCCTCGTGGCATATAATGCAGCTTACTGTCTTCTTCGTGGTAGACTGTCCCACTTCCCACGTGCAACCCGACAATCGTGTTAGCCTCGGCCTCAGAATGTACGAGGCTACGTTCTTCTCACAAGTTCCGGCTCCGAGTACTTGTCTTGACAAAGCTTGTGAAGGAAATCTATCATTGCCGTTCGCTCTGATTGGACGCAGATGTTTTCCGTGGGAGATGCTTAGCAAACTCAACTTCGCCAATCTGGAATCAGCATCAAACCATCCACTTGGACTTGAGCCGCCCTCGGAATAGATGTATATCTCCCGGCCGGTCCTTCTCGTGAGCCTATTCTGCGTTAGGTCGTGGCATTCCATGGGGATTTTTGAAACAGGGTTGTGATCCAGGCACCGTCTACTTGGCAGGATGGACTAACCTTGCACTGGAACTCTGGCAATGCCTGCTGCATACCCAGTGGACGCTTTAGTCACATTGCCGGTGACCGCCTCAGCCAGCTATGTCGATGAAACCAGAGATATTGGATATGGGCCGTCGGCGCCGCTGCCGTGTTGTCGTGTTCTGACCCCCATTCAACCCGCTGCGGTCAAAATTTGCTCGCACGCACTTGCCGCCACCCCCTACAATTCCTTGTTTTCCATTTGCTCGGGAAAGTATTCCGACCGCGCACATGCATCTCGGTACCGACATCGTGCCCGCATTTCACTCGATGGACATCAACATCGGATGGTGTGGGTTCCAATTAGGCCAGCCGTTCTCAGGCCTCGGTTCTTTGAAAGAAGACGCGAGTCTTTTTGGCGACCTCCATGGGCTCAAGAGCATAATGTTCAGTTTTCCATTCGTTCTGGGGAATGATGTCTGCACTTTACGCCAAGCAGGTCCACCTCACAGATGTTAAATAAAGCTCTAGAGCGCCCTTTTCGACCCTCACGAATGCGTATACCGTGGGATGTGGTTGTTTCATTCCTTCCACCCCTCTCGGTAGCTCCGAGATGTGCGGTCATAACCGGGTGGTATATTTTTCAACCTAATTCCTAAAATGGATTGGCGAGACGTATAAAAGGATCAGCTCGGACAGCATAAACCCTCAAGCCTCTCATCGAGTCTCCTCCCATCCACATCTCAAATAATGTTCTCCAAGGTTTTCTTCCTCGCTGCTCTCATTCCGAGCATCCTGGCCGCAGACCATGCGGTCTCCGTCGGTCTCAACAACGGTCTGACCTTCACCCCCACCACTGTTACTGCGGCCGTTGGTGACACCGTCACCTTCACAGTGTAAGAGTTTTACTTTGTTTTGTCCATCCATGCATACGACTGATCCATCACCTCCATGTAGCCTCTCACGCAACCGTAAGCAATCAATCAACTCTTTCTGAGTATACACCACATATTCACGCTTGTGTAATCAGACTCCATCACCAGTGCCAGCTTTTCCGGTGCCGTCTGCCCCCCTCCCGTAGGTGGAGTTGGCCCCAATGGATTTGACTCCGGCTTGTACGTCGTTCCATGGCTCCACGCTTCATTCAGGATCGCTAATGCACCACCTTACAGCCTCTCGGATCTCGACGGCTCGCAGCCTACCTTCACCTACACCGTCGTCGACACTGTGCCCCACTTCGGTGCCTGCATGCAGGCTGCCGGTGCTCACTGCAGTACGTAACTCACCTTTCCTCAGCCGAGATATAGTCGCTAACGACTGCGTACAGGGGCTGGCATGACTTTCGCCATCAACCCGAACGCAACCTTCACCTATGCCCAGTTCAATACAAACGCCAAGGCCTCATAGACAACTCGTAGATGGGGAGAATCAGTGTGATCGTCGATATAGGGAAGTAATTAGCAAATTTAAACGTCGTTAGGTCCAGAAGAAAATACATGGGCTTCGTCTGTTGAGCGTGTGCTGCTTTCGCGTGGTGATGAAATCGAATCTCAGTCTTGTCGCCTATTGGTTCTTTCCCAACTCGGGTGCCTCCTGTCGATTCGAATATACTACTTAATTCTATCCCGGCTCGCCTCTATACAAAATCTGAGGTGAAAAACGATTTCATCCTCTCTCCCTTGTTGTGCGAGTTTTTATTGTCATGGACGTCGACACGGGAGACCGACGTGTGCAGTGCTGCCAGTGCGACCGCGTCTTTGCGGAACGCAGCGAAGGAGCAAGAATACTTGGCATACAACTGGATGTCGATCCGAATCGTGACGACCTACAAGCGGCTATGGGGTGGTGGACGCAGCAGGACAGACATGAGGGAGGTGTGATGTGCAGTAATCGACGGGATGCAGACATCGAGCAGTCGTAATGCAGCCCCAAGGAAGTGATAACTTTGGAGCAGTTGTCGAAAAAACTGTTGAAAATGGGGACGGAGAAATATCCGTTGAAATTGACCTTTGTAGGTCGGGTGACCGTGACTGAATAGCGGGGAGGCTTTCCATCATCGTCGAACCCACATTGTCGTTGGGGCGGGATGTGTTCGACCGTATGGTAAATTTTCCCGTAGGGTGGGCAACGTCATGGATAAAGCCGGGGTGAGTCCATGAAGATTGACCGAGATAAGAATGTGGCGCACGAAACGGGCAAGATGAGGGTAGGTCTCCAATCCAAGGAGGCAGCGTTCATCCTTGCCGTACCATCGTACTCCGGTGTACAGCCAAGTTCCAACTGTCCAGAAGAGGTACAACTGTGTACGGGTGGTCCACGATCTCGAAACAAGGACGCATGAACGAAGGTCTGAGGAAGCCTGAGGCTGATTGACTCCAACAATTCCTAAAGCAAGAATCTGGAACGATCATTTGCTCGAGCTAGAGAAGGGTTAGGTAACCCAACGATCGCCTACAGTAGGATAGCTCAAGGATAGCTCACTGTTAGTTTGGATGTTGTGGTCAAAGCAACCGTATCGAAGGAATCTCCGTTCACAGCTCGCTTCCTAATTGCGCTCCAGCACGTATGAGCCTTATTATGTACTTACCCGGAGGCCAGGACTCGGGGATAGTTCCGATTCAAATATTCTGTGGCTTCGTCAACAATAACTCAGCAAGTCCACGTGAAATAAGAACATTAAGCGAAAATAAAACTCGTTTGGCTTGCGGCTTTCATCTTGGTTAGAAACCCTTTCCAGAGACGGCCACTTCGCGCTTTTGAACATTTTTTCAAGCCCCGATTCAGAATGGGCCTTAAAACACGCTTTGATTGAACTCTGAACCAAAGTCACGTGGTCGTGTTTCGACATCAATTCCTTTACCTTTCTCACAACCTCCACAATTGGAGATGGGGAGAGGTCAAATTAATTATGGCTTTCACACTTCGACTTCGGAGAAGAGTAGACCGTGAATCTGGGAAACGCTGGGCATTGATTTCCCTCCTTGAGACGTGAGATGGTTTGTGAGAAATTTTGTCCCCTTGGGTCTCTCGCTTCGACCTAACCGTGTGCACATACTGCCAGGTTAAGGTGCGAAATTGACGTGTCGACTTCGGAATCAGCGCACTCAAACTTAGAGAGAATCATAAATTATTCTTTAACTTTCGATAACTTCGTTGAGACAAATTCCGATTTACAGACGGAGAGGAGAGGAGAACTACATAAACACAGGGAAGAGACTACATGCATGAACATCTGCGGCTGCCAAATATTCGCAGTTTACTTGCCGAATCGGTATTTCTTCCTGATACGACATTACTAAGGTGCCTCTGCGGTCGCGTCCAACACCAGCTGCATTATGTGAGCGCTGCGAGGCGCAATCGTGCACGTAAACGGGATGGGGCGCCTAGGAGCCTATTCAGAGCGGGGCCGGCGAATAGGATGGACCTCACGTTATAATCCCGTCGGTTGTGTCGGCCACGAGCTCGATCGGTTTCCCCTCTGCGTCGAGAGTGGGGTTGATGGTAAGACCTGCGGCGGCCTTCGCTACGTTGATCCATACACTAACGTCCGCGAGGTGCGTCCCTGTAATGAAACCTGTCAGCTTCGGCCAAATGAGCGATGAAGGTCATTCACCAGGGCAGACCCTGACATACGTAAAGATCAGGAAGACGAGGACGGAACAAAGGAACAATGAGCCTCACCGACGGCCATAACCAAAGACCCCGACGTCAGTAGGATGCGGAGCGGGATTGGGCCCGAGGAAACGGTCAGGGTTGAAGGCGAACGGGTCGGTGTACACTTCCGGGTCGTGCAGGAATTTCCTGCATCCGAGTCACCCGGTCAGAGTACAATCGCGCGGGAGGGCGCTAGGGAGCGTACCAGACATTAGCAATGACAAGCGTGCCCTTGGGGATGAAGAATCCCTCGTAAACATCGTCTGCCATTGCACGATGAGGAACGGCTGGGAAAAGCCATCAGAGATTGAGAATGAAGAGTCCTGGAAACCGTGCGCACCTAATGGGACGATAGGCAACCAGCGATAGAGCTCTTTACAGATCGCTTCAATGTAGGGGAGAGAAGTCCTGTCCTCGAACGTGGGGAGCCGATTTGGGCCGACCACAGCGTCAATCTCCGCATGAGCTTTGGCTTGCATTTCGGGATTCATGGCAGCGGCGAGGAAATACGCTGTGACAACCGAGACTGTCTAATGAGGAGCTTTGTAAGTTCATGTTCGAAATAGTAATTCTTAACACTCACGGTGTCGGCCCCAGCTGAATTCACAATAGATACTCGGTGAGTGCGCAAGAACAGGTCTCATGACAGATTTAATTACCTCCATAGAAAGAAGCGGCGGACCTGCCCCTCTAACGTCAGAGAGGTCAAAACTCAAGAGCCTGTTAGACCGACCATTTGATTTCATAAAGGCCGTCGTCCGAGAGAGCTTTGTTGTCCGAGAGAAGATTGGAAGCATAAGACTCTGTATATTGCCCACTTGCCTGTGTGGCTTTGAGACGCGCATCGAGCATCTTGTTGACTGGGCTCACCATTTGTTCTTTCACGTACGCTAAAGGGACCTCGGCCAAGTCGTCGCAAGACTTGGTGTACATCCTCGCGAGTCTTTTAAACCCAGCGCCAGGGAACCTATGGAATGCGCGTTGAGATGTGCGACCACTGGAGGGAGATGAGACAAACCAGGAAGGAACATATTTTACTTCAAGTGAAGGAATGAGGGATAAGGAACCCGACATAAAAGTAGGACAAACGGATGGGAATCACATCAACGAGAAACGCGCCGGGACGTGTAATTTCAGAAAATTCCCCGAGCGCCTGCCAATCCTGAGGTGAGGAATCGTTCAGCTCTCACAAGGAACAGAAATGACCTTGTCGGCAAGATCAACTAAAGGGTCACCGCCCTGTTCCTTGATTTTATAGCCATAGGTTAGGTGTAAAACCATGGCCCCCGCCGTCCTAAAATAGAAGCGTCAGCGAAATTATCAAGAGGCGACTCAAAAGTTAGCCCACTTTCTTGTAGCCTGTATGGTCAGATGTCAATAATTTGCACGGTTGCAAAGATTGAAATTCGTCAAACCTCATCGAATTTTTGGGGGTTTTCCAAGACGCGTTTTAAAAACATGTTCGCCTGGTAATCCTCGACAGGATAGAATTTCACCATGCTTCCTCGTGTTCCTATGACTTTTCCGATCAGCCTGCGGTATTCCCTGAACCTACGTGAACAATTTTTGGTCAGAAGAAGTATCGGGTATGAACGCGTGGGGTCTGCTCACTGAGGTCCATATCTGGCGCTGCTCAAGACCCGGTCCCATCCACTCATGTTGGCCATCTCAAGCGAGGGGCGATCAGCATACAAGGTTCCTCTCTTGTCGAGGATTTCCGCAGCGATGACTGGGTCGTTAACTATTACGAATGGTTGGCCCATAAGAGTAATCGACATGATCCCCCCTGGAAGATATCAGTTACTTCAGTAGGTGGGGCGGAAATGGCACCTGTAATGACCGTAAATCTCGCCCCAGCGCGCGAATGTCTTCCATGCGTGGCTCTTGGGCCAAATAAGGGCACTCCCTATCAATGGCCATCCCTTTGGACCAGGCGGAAGAGGCAAAGTGTCCTTCCGTGTATAGAGGTGGTAGCAAAGCGATATAGCCGCCGCTGCAAGGAGCCCGTCAGTGGCGGTAAGGGTGAACATGTCGCGGAGATGGTGAGAGATGCAGCTCAGGTATCCGAAATCCTCGCTCCTGGGCCCACAGAAGAAGCGTTCGGTTAAGTTTTGTGACAGGACCGTGACACTTACCACACGGAGAAAAGCGATTGGCTAAGAGGCTTCGCCGCTATTTGTGCACGTTGAGTGTACTTGGATTCTCACCACTCGTTCGACCGAACGAGGGACAAGTTGACCTGATTTCGAGACTGTCTCATGATAAAACTGAGCAGGACCACGGCTGAGTCCCCATCAACTGGAGTCCCCTCTCTTGCAAGTCTTTGCGTAATTTTTTAATTTACCACTCAATAATTGACAGTCTTCACTTTTGGTCGCCTACCACCAAGCTTCTGACTCGGCACACGCTACGCTAGTTCGCTTAGCCTGAGCCAATTCTGTGGGTTCTGCACTGTCCTGCACTGACAGATACAGCCAAAAGCTTTCGTTACGGTCCAAGCGTGTCATGGTGCTGGGTCACGAAACCCGACCAAGCCGAAATGAGGCTCCGAGCAACGTCCTGGAAATCTGATATTTTTCAACTCAGCAATCGGCAATTCAGCGCCTACTTCATCGACCCTTGAAGAAGCCGATTCAATTATATGCACACTTGCCCCATTCGTTTGTGGAGAAACAGCAACGTCGGCAAGCTTTTTCTATGGAGGCCCGTGTCAGACCGAGGGCAATAAATTGCTCGCCTCCCGCCCACTCAAGCCTCTCTCATGGCAACTCTTGACAACACGTTAGTCTGTTACGCTCGTGCACCTCAGATGTTATAATGATCAATGCCACTCAGGATCGGCTTGCTCTTCGATGCGGCGGTGATATCAGCGGCGTGCGTGGTGGCTTTTCCAATCAGTCGTCGTTTTATATTTGAATCTTGCCACTTGGCTGCAGACTCTATGGAGGTGGTGTACCACTTGCCAACTTATCAAACAAAACTGACTTCTCCCAGCGGGCTGTCTTCAGGCCTGGTTTTATTTTCGTACGTACCTCACGCGAGACTCGTGGTGGATCAAATCTCTGGTGTGCCTCGGAATTTCCTGTCTTTTTTTTTGGTTTCCCACTTAGTCCTGCCTGATTCAGGTTGCTTTCGTCATTGTATGCGATACATGTCAACAAGCGATTCTTACAGGTTCGTGTCCCTTTTCTGGTGGCCAAGGCCGATCTCACGCAATTTTTATGCTGTAGCGTGTAGTACGTTCATAATTCCATGTTCTTGAATCAAATGGAACAAGCTCGCAGCATATTCTTATCTGGTAACAAACTTTGCAAACACTGCCATTCTGGATTATGTGTACAGGTATGTTCCACTCTCCCTCGGATTTTCACGCCCTGACCGTGTAAACAAAGCACCCTCATTATTGAGATCTTTTTCTCGTACGCCGAGTCAGGCCTCTATCTTTGGCGTTTTCCTGACCAATCTTCAGTGATTTCATCGCAATAGCGGTTCAGCTGTAGGTGGAACTGCACCCTTTCTCTTCGCCTCACTTATATTTTCCCCCCACAGCTTCTACTGTTTTCGTGTGTATCGCTTGAGCAATGGAAATTTGTTCGTCAGCGGATTCCTCGTTCGTTCTTTGCCCTTTCCGTCAGGCCATTCATTGATTGTTTCCCTAGGCCAGTATCAGTATCGGTAGCTTCCGTATGAATCACTTTGACGTGCTTGACCACGACCACTGATTAACTTGAACGCTGTGCAGTGGCTTTGCTTGGTACGTGTCTCGATCGAAACATACTCACTGTTCACCTTCTCCCTTAAAGTATTCTCCGCGAAAGCGTTCGTGATGTTTGTTATTTATTTGCACCGCAAAGCTCATCTCAATACAGGTTGAAAATCCAGACCTACACAGAACTTACTACACTCAAGGTCTGTCCACACCCCATGTTATCGTCGCCCACAACTTATTCTCCTCAAGACCTTGTCAATGAGTTGCAACATAGCCGCGGCAATAACCGATTCGCTCATCTCAGCGGTCCTCGTGTACTACCTCTATATGTCTAAAACCGGCTTCGGGGGAACAGATGACATGATTAATCGATTGGTGTGTATTCTGGAGTTGCTGCGCACACTCGACTCGGATAATGATCCCTGCATAGATCGCTTTTACTTTCAATACTGGTACAATAAAAACACATTCTATCCACGCTTGATTAATTCCGCTTGACGTAGGTCTGCCGACGAGCTTCTGCGCCCTCGCCGCGTGCATCTCCGTCCGTGACCCGTCGTTTCTTTCAGTTCCTCTCCGCTCATGCCAAGTGAAAGATCAATGCCTGGCCCCAAACATTCATTTACATATTTTGGTTCCTTCTCCGTACGCACTTGCTCCTTCTTAATTTCCCTGAACTGACCGTTTTTACCACAGAGGGTCGATGTAAGCCGTATTTGGCTCCTTGCTCAAATATTAAGTGCTGATCGGAAAAACACAGTCTACACGAATACTTTGTTGGTGACGCTCAACACGCGGAATTACATTCGATCGGTCTCCGGGACCGGGACGATCCAAGATATCCGTCTGACAGGACAGACAGTGCGCATTCTTACTTTGCCTTCAAAATACACCCAACGGACCTTCGGTTTTAGTCTGCTCACCGGATGGAAGGAGACGCGATCACGATCCAGATCGACGTGACCGATAGCGTCATTCAGCGCGATTTCGTGAGCACTTCCTGGCATTTTCAACCCTGAAGGAGAATCTCATAGTTTGGCGCAGGACCGAAAAGTTCAAGATGGATCTGACGGGAGCGTTACAAGAGAATGAACTTAGATCAGAAACGGACAATTACAAAAAATGCTCGCTCATTTTTTCTCGGCACATGAGTATTATCACGCCACGAATATTGACTCTATCTCTCGTCGTCGACGTCGTCGATAGTATGTACAGGCCGATGGAGGGATACCGAGAGCCAAACTCTGGTTTTTATTCGGAGCTTCCGTGAATAAATCACATATGTGACTGAGAGTGAAATTTTATTATGTCAACACCAGAATCTCCTCGAATTGATGAAATTAGGTCCATAAGGACTTCCAAGGCAAATTCTTCGTCAGATCACGCCTTGAAGTATAGTCCGATATCGCGAATGTCCTCGATAAGTGCCGGAGGGTTATCGAGCCCAGCACAGTGCCCTCCGAAATCGTGGACTACCCTTCGTCAGCAAGCAGAGCAGATCTCAAGCCGCGTACACACCTTTGTAGGATCTAAGATTACCGACTTTCGCAGTGTACTCTTCCGGCCACAAAGCGAAGTTATACTCGTACTGGCTGAAGAGCAGGGGAGAATCCGTGGGTGCCTTCGTGTACGTGGTTTTGAAGACATCCGCGTTCTGTGCATAAATCCAGACAGAGGAGAGAAAAGACTGGGTGAGGTAATAAAGAGAGACTGAAGTCAGGATCGCCGTGTTGTTCAGAACGGATGGAGGTGTTCCCGCACGCGGGTCAGACCCTAAGTAGGATACCTGAGCTACGACACTGAGGACGAAGATACATGATATACGCACAAAGCTTCAGTTTGGCGCCCATCCATGCTAGCTGCCCGACAGGGTTGTCATACAGCGCTAACCCGACGTCGTTAGGCTGCATAATTAAATTATGCTCAAATCGGTATGGGGCGAGACATCACGCACCTTGGTAGCCTGCTCAGTAAAATAGGTCTGACCAGTGGTATTCCACTCAATAGTCCGCTGCTGAGTCACTTTTTGAACATCCGACAGAGTGATATTATTCTCGGCTACTTCTTGTGCTGACGGAGGGAAAAATGGGAGGAACGCGAAATGCGCTGCACGGACAGTTGTGTTGAAAGAGCTATAGAGGGAGTATCCCACAGCAGAACCCTGTAAAAGGAACATCAATCCAAGAAGTCTTCCCGGTCCAGATACACATACCCAGTCGGTACCGTGCAGCACATAGGCAGGGTATCCAAGAACATCAGTCATAAGGGTGTTGAATATTCTGGCTGTATCGTCTATAGTACAGTTGGCAGGGGGGCGGAGGAGAAGATGAATCCTGGGAGCGAGGGAACCACCACGCTGTAGGACACATTCCGTCCAGTACGGCCCCTCAACGACTGAGTCAAAGGTTTGATTACCGGAATAAATTCATGAAAAGAGCCTGCGTATTTTTTGGTGAACATTTGGAGCCGAAGGCAAATGCGTAAAATTACCTGGCCATCCGTGGAGAAAGATCACTGGAATTGCCTCCGATTCTGTAGATTTTTCGTGCACGAAATGCACGACCTGTTCTTCTATGACGACAGTGAACTGCTTGACTCTAAGCACTTGGGGTCAACTGAATTTCAAAGAAAAGTGAGCGACCACTGACTGATTCAATTCTGCTTGCTGTGCTTCCCAGTCGAATTTCGTCAACCAATCGGTTCGCAGTTCCTGCAGGACGTCCAGTTCGATTCCTTTTGCGCCGGAGCCGCGGCCGCCGTCGGGATATAGGATCGTGTCGGGAAGACGGTTGTTGTTCACCAGAGATTTGAGGCGAGGAATTTTGGCGGTGAGGTCGATCTTGAAGGGCTTCACCTGGAAGCTGTCATTCATTGCACCCGTCGCGGCTACAGCCGTTGTCAAGGCGGTTGCAATGATGAGACAAGATGTGAGGTTTAGAGAAAAGCCCATTGTCTGAATGAGGGTACGATTTTTGCTGCTCATTAACGCTGTCGCGTACCCTGTTTAAAGGGTAGTGAATTTATTAATAGGTTCGTCCATTTTTCAAAAAAAAAAAAAAAAAAAAAAAGTTGAACATTACTAAGTTGCTTCGGGGAGAGAGTAGATATGTAAGCCACACAGAAATCGTAGCGAAACAGCGAAGAAAACAAACGCCGTTTGCGCCCGAGGCCGTACACACCGTCTTTGGTACGTTATTCGAGTTTGCCGACCATTCTACTGGGTATAAACCCGGAAGGAATGCGAAGAGTTCCAAAACGGAAAGTCCCCGAGATGACCGCGGACTTGTTCAGTTCACTTCCCGGCTGGGGTAAACGCAACATAATCCATGTTCCTCAGTCGAGTCAGACACTGGGAAAAACTGGGGCCTTGGAGATGTATGAGAGTGAAACACGAGGATTCTTCCAAAATATTTTGTGCCATTAATTCAATAGTTGAGCCAAAGTTGTAAGGATTCGGTCGCGGTCTCGGTCCTGAAGTCTGCTGTGCCGCAGATCCGCAGTGAGCGGCGCAGCGGCCCTAGCAGCGGCGTAGTTACTTACCGCAGCCGTAGTTCATCCGTAGTTACTTGTATTGTCATTAGTAGTCAGTCCCCGGTTCCGAAGGCCTCTGTAGATAGTATAAAGACTCAGTACTTACCAGTAGTTAGGCATTCTCGTCAAACACGGAGCTTTACCGACTCAACTTCTCAGTCTAAGTAAAACTCACCAGACTTGGATCCTTGTGTGCAACGACTTTCCATCAAGAAACTCCGTTGCCTCACAAAAGTGTTGGATCGAGCGTCCGTACGGGACGTCCTTGAAGTGAACCTCGAGAGTCAAGCGAGTCTGAAATCATTTGAAGCCAGAGGACATCAAGAGGTCTACCAATTGGTGTCTCATTCAATTTAGATTGGTTTATAGCACTTTATGTTTGGTAGTATTTGGAGGTTAAAACGCACGCGATCCCTCACGTGTTTAAATTGGACCATCATGTGCTCGATGAAATCCACCACCGACTATTCCAGGGTCAGGCCACTGGGTCAATCCCTGGCTACTGAAAGGGCATCAGGAAATCCCAAATTGCTATAGCACGTCTATGAGCTGCTTTATACACGCCCATAGACGATAGCGATTTGGGATTTTCGTGATGGGCACCGCCATGGGCCACATTCAGAGTGGATCCCAAGCGCCGCTTTTAGTATGCGACGAAACTAGTCTCTCTTGACATGCATGACAGACTGCGCACTCCGAGTGTTAACCTCGCATACATTGTCAAAAACTAAGCCAAAACTCAAGGCTATCTCTATCTCGATCTACAAACGCTCCCAAATCTAACGACTTAAACCCGTCGAGACCTGCCCACAATCTGGCACAAGCCGCTATTGCACAAACTCCACTCTGTTAGGTGCCAAATAGGTACGCTAAATTGACCGCGGAACCACCGATAACGCTTGTCATAATGTCATTGAGCCTTCCATCTTACCCAAGCGGGTACTTAAACACTGCGAATAAACTAGCGACAGCATGAGCGATGTGCCACTTGCTTCTTGAGTCTGTAGAGGCGAGTAGCGGGCATTACTTACCAGCGGGGACCTACTAGTAATTGTAAAAAGGAAGTAACCTTCAAGAATCAGGACGCTCGCGACGCCATTTACCCCAGCTTTATCTAGCCTCCATGCCGCCCAATTTCCCCACAGCAGAAAAACCCTCAGATTCATCCTTGGGTGAGAAAGACATCCCCAGCCCGGAGCACAGAGCCTTTCCTCAAGAAGATCAAGCCAATGGACATCGCTGGGACCAAACGTATAGATCGCTAAAGGTACTAGTTGGCACATGCTCTACGACGCCTTACTCTACTCATTAATCCTCACAGCCAAGGCACATACAGCTAATTTCCATTGGCGGTACTATGCTACATATATTCTTCTTTGAAGGCGGGAGCTCATTCTGCCAAGGGACAATCGGCACGGTTTTATTCGTGCAGATCGGCACAACACTTACTCTGGGTGGCCCTGGAAGTCTTCTGCTCTCGTCGGTACTGTGGGCCACTGTCGTACTTGCGATCAATAATTGCCTATGTCTGTATGCTAATTTAAGCTAGTCACTTCAGGTGCTGACGCTACCTTTCTGCAGCGGAAATGGTTATTTGGATTCCAATTTCTTCTCCCTATGTCAGTCCTTACTGCTCGCCGTTCATTTGTTGGACTTCGATTCCATATTTACAGGTGCGCTTCGCTGGCCGCTTCGTCGATGAAGCTCTTGGCGTATGCAGTGGCTCCAACCTGTTTTTCAGCATAGCTACAGGAATACCATACGAGATCACAGCATTTAACCTGATGCTCAATTTCTGGACTGATAAAATCCCTGTTATAAGCGTCATATTTTTCATGATCTTGTGCTACGGGTGAGAGTGCTATAGGCGCCTTCCCCTGTGGGCTATTAATTTCCTCCTCTTCCTTCCAGTGCTCTCAATCTGTTCGTGGTTCGATTCTATGGAGGTATGAGATTGCCAAGGCGCCGCCATTGTGCTTATTGATCATGCACAGAGTCCGAATTTTGGCTGGCAATTGGGAAGGTCTTCCTCATCCTTGGCCTCCTCCTCTTCAAATTTGTAGTGATGGTAGGAGGCAACCCAGACGTAATTTATTTCCCAATCAATGGACCACCACTGACGCTCCGGTGCAGCACGATGCGTTTGGATTCCGTAACTGGACTGGTGAACCATCTCTGACCACTTCCCACTCATCCATTGACCAATATTCATCATCGTATGAAAGTTTCCGTCAGTATGCATCCGCCTCCTTGGTTGGCATTGCTGAAAAATATTGTGCAGGGAGCCCCCTTCGTGGCATACGTATATGATGGAGCTTTAGGCCGCTTTTTCGGACTCCTGAGCTGCCTTGTCCAGGCCTCCTTCACTGTATCCGGTGTGTACTTGCGACTAAACCACTGTGGTGGGTCAATGTTGACTTTGACAGGACCGGAATATGTGGCGATGACCGCAGGCGAGGCATCCCATCCCCGGCAAACGCTTCCGCGGAGCTTCCGCTCGATCACGACGCGCCTGGTCGTGTTTTTCATCGTCGGGGCGCTCTCCGTCGGCGTGCTCGTCCCGTACATGGATCCGAACTTACTCCTCACGGCCGCAGTGCGCCCCGGCGCTGGCACTTCCCCGTACGTCATCGCAATGGAGCGCCTCCACCTTAGTGGCCTAGCGCATGTCGTAAACGCGCTCGTTATGCTCTCAATATTCTCCGCGGGCAATAGCTACGTATACACCGCGAGCCGCATACTCTTCGGGATGGCGCTAGAGGGGCATGTCCCGCGAGTGCTCGCGACATGCAATGCACGCGGGGTCCCGGTGTACTCCGTGTGCGTTACGATGTTGTTCTCCGTGCTCGCGTTTTTGCAGCTGGGGCAGACGTCGGGGATGGTCCTACAATGGTGCGTCTGGTGTGAAATTCCTCCATCTGTTCTGATTACGAGCGGGCAAACAGGATAACTCGCTTCTCGACCGCCGCAGGAATGGCAAACTACGCTATGATCGCGTTCACGTATCTTCGGTTCCATGCTGTACGTCCGTACTGCAACTTGGCAACTTCCCGCCTGAGCATGAAAATCGTTATACAGGCCCTGAAAGCACAAGGGATCCCCCGCGACTCTCTGCCGCGGCGGACGGCGTGGCAGCCGTTCTGCGGGTACGCTCGAAGTCCTGGTTGAAATAATCGAATAATCGTCTATCGCATTTCACAGGTACTACGCGTTCATTATGAGCTTCGCAATGGTGTTTATCTCGGGATATGCTGTATTCCTTCCCGGGCAGTGGTCAGCCCCGACATTTGTGTTTTCTTACACACTCATTTTTGTCCTCCCCGTGATCTTCGTGGGTTGGAAGCTGGCCCGCCGGACCAAGGTCCGCCGTGTTCCTCGTACCATGCTGGGTTCGATTACTATAGTCTGGCTGACGTGGCTTGCAGTGGCGGAACCCTCGAGAGGTTGATTTATTCACGCAAGAACGGGCCGAAATCGACGCGTATGAGAACAAGGAATTGTAGGCTTAAAGATGGCTCAGGATCAGTACATGTAGAATTTTATGTCAACCATAAATATCAACCGTGAGACTCTGCGATAGTTCGGCCTGAATGATGTAGTGAGACGCTTCGTTTTCTGAAACCATCTTGGTACTGGAAGATCACTCGTTCGAACCGACGAGATCAAGGCATGGTGCCCATAGCCTGTTAAGTTTTTTCTTGGCGGAACTAATCCTTCCGCTCTCCAGCTCCCCTTTGAATCCAGTGCAGTCGACTCCACACACTATGAGACCAGAGTTTTTCTACTGCTTTATTCTTGAGCGCGTTTCAGCGCATCTCATCTGCATGTCCGAGTCGCGGTACAAGTCCTCATTAACCGAGGTCTCCGCATTTTTTCCCATCTCATACATAGCATAGAATATTATCTCCGAATGTCATAGAAGCTGCGTCTGAGTCAATTGTGTCGAGAGTCGAGCCTCAGAAATTCCAGCATCCGTCCACTTTGGTCTTGTTGTGGTCGTAATTCGGGGACGTGTCAAGCACGTGACTCGCTCCTTTCTTCCATCGACATGATCCACTGAAGCCTACGAGAATCTCTTGGGGGAAAACGAGAATCCAAGTTTGGCATAGTCCGTTCTCTATTGCTCGGCAGGCAGGATGGTAGAGGGACGGTTTGACCAAATTTTGTTTTGTCTGGCCCTCGGTGTCAGTAGTATCGGCGCCGGTGATACTTACCATCTTGATAGCGCGCTCAGGACTTGCTCAGAGCCGCCGGCGCTGCGAACGCGTTCCGGTCCATTCAGCCGACCGGACGCTCTCCGCGCGTTCCGCGCTCTTGTAGACCCGAGGACTTCGCCTCCGTCTTCCAGTGGTAGGTAGGTATGTATAACTTACTAGTAGGTAGGTAGGTATCATTACACGGCACGGTCCGAATCACGAACGCCGGTTTCCAGGAATTTTCCCGGTGTACAAAACAAGCTCAAAATATTCCACCATTGCTCATTCCGAAGTGTTCACGCACTATTCGCGCCATCCTTCGCCAACGTAATGGTAATCTACGGACTCGCCGGCCATCATGACAAGCGCATAACGCGGCCGTGCTCCACACCGACCACTCATGTTTGTGCCCAGCTCCCTCCAGATCGTCCAGACACTTTTTCTCCTCGTCGCTCTTCTGTATGCGCGAAATGTCTTCCGGCGTGGCCGACCGCCGCTTCCACCTGGGCCCAGAGGGCTTCCCTTTCTGGGCAATATTTTTGCCCTCCCAAAGCATTCGCCTTGGCTTGCTTTCGCCGAAATGGGGCAGAAGTGGGGTGCGTTACCCTCACTGTACAACGACCGTCCCTCTGAATCCCTTTCCCCTAGGTGATATCGTCTCCGTCACCACGTTTGGAAAAACCATGATCATCCTCAATTCCGTTAAAGTTGCTGAAGATCTCCTTGAATCCAAAGGGAGTAACTTTTCGGACCGCCCAGTGATACAGATGGGTGGGGAACTGGTGGGCTTCCGGAACGTGCTCACTTTCTGCCAATACGGGGATCGTGTGCGGAAGGAACGCAAGCTTTTTCATCAGCTCTTCGGGACGTCGAAGGCAATTGAGCGGTTCATACCGTTGCTCAGATCAGAGAACCACAAACTGTTGCAGATTCTGCTGCTGAGCCCACGGGATGTAATGGACGGAATCCAAAGGTTGTCCACGTCCCACTTGTGAAAATGTCCGTGTATTGAACTGTGTTCTATATAGGACAACTGGGGCAATCGTACTGCGTATAGCCTATGGATACCGCATTGCGGAGGGAAAGGACCAGTTTCTCGAAATGTTTGACTTGCGCGCGGATATATTTACGCGCTCTACGCAACCTACAGCCTTTCTCGTCAACTATTTGCCTGCCTGTATGTTATAAGAAGTCCCCATGCAGTGAACGCATCCCTGACGAATGGCACTGTCAATAGTGCGCTATTGGCCGGCGTGGTTGCCTGGCGGACACTTCCATACCTTGGCCAAGAAATGGGCCAAGATCATCCAAGACTCCGTTGACACTCCTCATGAATATGTGAAACAACAAATGGTGAGCTACCACTCCACTGGTCTGCGAAAATCCTTTTGACGACTGATATCCTGGCCGCTGGAACTGCGGAAAATTCTTTCACGTCCACCCTATTGCAAGAGCAACCTGATGAAGACTATCTCATTAAATGGGCCGCATCCGCAATTCTCGCGGGTGGAAGCAGTACGGTATGAAAAGCAATCGGGGACGACTGGTGACATCTCAGCCCTTCAACAGACGTCATCCCAGCTGGAGGCATTTTTCCTCGCAATGATCCTATATCCTGCAGTTCAAGCGGAAGCACAGAGAGAGCTCGACAGGGTAGTCGGAAATGATCGGCTTCCTGATATTTCTGATCGCCAGGATCTCCCGTATATGAATGCGTTGTGCAAGGAAATTCTTCGTTGGCACAATGCAGCGCCTATGGGTGAGAAATGGTCCCGCCTCTGACCTCAAACTGGAATTTCAATGCCAGGTATTCCACATCGAGTTCGCCAGGACTTCATCTATGAGCGAGAGGGGGGTCAGCCACCTCTTTTAATCCCGAAGGATTCCTTAATAATTCCGAACATTTGGTCCGTCGCTATCACGAGAAGAGACTAACATCTAACCTTTGTAGGAATATGACGCATGATCCGAGAGAGTATCGCGACCCAATGGTGTTCAATCCAGGTCGCTTCACCGCCACAAACACGAAGAATGCGGAGCAGGATCCGTCAAGAATCTGTTTTGGATATGGGAGACGGTAACGATGCTTGAACGCGGGTCACTTTTATTCTCGTTCTGACCAATTAATAGGATGTGCCCTGGTTTTAGTCTTTCCCCTGTCGCTGTTCAGAGGTCTAACTAATTCCCAGGAAAGCTTCTTGCCGATACCTCCCTATTCATGACTTGTAGTATGGTTCTCGCGGTTTTCAACATCAAAAAGGTGTACAAGAATGGAGTGACCGTGGAGCCTCTCCTGGGACAAACCACGGGGACGGTTAGGTGAGCTGGCGCCGTGTTAGTTTTGGTCGTTGGTCTGAACATGCGAACACAGTCAACCATTTCCCTTCGAATGTACCGTTGAGCCTAGGAATACTGCGGCTTTGTCTCTTATCCATGGGACGTACCACTAGTACTTGAAATGTAATATTTCCAAAGAGTAAACGCAATTGTGCTCCCAGGCCTTTGTAAGCTCGACGATCCATGTTCAATTCCTCGATCCCACGCGAACCGGTGTTCTGTTTGCGAATCGTTGACGCATGCCGCAAATTTGCCAAACCAGCCGCTCCACACTGCCAAAAGATCATCCTTTTCCTTGAAGACAAATGCACGAGAAATGTTGAAGGTCCGCGAAATGCCCGACAATGCCGGACAAGTTACGTTGTATCGGAAGCTTGTCTTGAGACGATGCACATCGTGGGTCCAATCTCCCCCACTTCAATCCATGGCCGGAGGTATCTTGAAGCTCCTCAGTCTCCTCGACCAGCCCTCCCTCCTTGTGATTGGGCTCACGATCGTCCTCTGGTTACACTTCACCCGGAAGAAAACGTCTCCACCTTACCCCCCGGGACCACGGGGACTTCCTTTTCTCGGCAACGTTTTGAATATCCCTAGCGCCAACCAATGGCTCAGCTTTGCGGAACTCGGAAATGTGTGGGGTAAGTTAACTCCCTCTTACCACCCCTTTCTGGGTTCAAAAACTATGTGAATAGGAGACATCTCGTGTCTTACTGTGTTCGGGCAACCCATGATTATCATCATCAACTCTGGAAAAATAGCAGAAGAGCTTCTTGAAGTTCGCGGCGCGTATTTTTCTGACCGCCCGGTGATCCCAATGGGCGGGGAACTCTCCGGGTTCAACAACACCCTCGCACTATCTCAGTATGGCGATCGTGTGAGGAGAGAGCGCAAGCTCTTTCATCAGCTCTTCGGTACCCCGACAGCACTCAAACAGTTCGTCCCTCTCGTCTCAACGGAGATGCACAAGTTGTTGCGCAACCTTGCTGTGAACCCAGGAGAGTTCATTCAAGAAATCAAACGGTACGTCCACTTTATTTCTCCGTCGAGGTTATCATTACCGACAGCGCTGTTAGAACTACGGCGGGTATTGCCCTTCGAATTGCATATGGGTATCACTTGCGCGACGGGCCAGACCTAGATCCATTCTTGAAAATGTTTGAAATAGCCGGAGACAATTTTGCCAGCTCGACTACACCGGCGGCGTTCTTGGTTGACATCACCCCTGCTTGTGAGGCTTTGATGATAATCTTTTTTTTCTCTCAATGTATGGACCACAAGGCTGAAACGCATTTCTAGTGCGTTATTGGCCCGAGTGGCTTCCAGGCGGCGGATTTCATACCACAGCCAAGATGTGGTCCAAACAGGTGCATGACAGTGTGGATACCGGATTGCAGTATGTGAAGACAGAAATGGTGGTTATTTTCCCATTGCTTTGTATCCGTCATTTCATACGGGTAGGCTGCGGGAACCGCCGAAACCTCATTCTTGTCGACCCTTCTTGAGGAGAAGAGCCACGAGGAATATTTGATCAAATGGGCCGCTGCTTCGATAGAGGTTGGAGGTAGTGACACGGTAAATAAATCGCTGCCAAGTTATCACACCCCGAATTTTTGATTCTGGCTTCCTTCCAGACTGCCGCACAACTCGAGGCCTTTTTCTTGGCGATAAGTCTGTATCCCGATGTTCAAGCTGCGGCCCAGGCAGAACTCGACAAAGTAGTCGGCAGCGACCGCCTCCCGGATATTTCTGATCGCGCCGAGCTTCCGTACGTCAATGCGCTGTGCAAGGAGGTTTTACGCTGGCACGTTGCAGCCCCGACCGGTAATATTGTGTGGCCATGTTGTCCGACTGTACCGAATGGGATTTACAGGTGTTCCTCATCGCGTCCGCGAGGATTACATTTACGACAGAGGCGGGGGCTTGCAGCCTTTGCTCATTCCGAAGAACTCGCTAATTATACCGAATATCTGGTCCGTCTCTCATGATCAGTAAATTCCTAAAGCCAATCTCCAATGCCTCCAGGAAAATGGCCCACGATCCAGAACATTATGCCAATCCTATGGCTTTCAATCCGGGAAGGTTCCTCGCCGCGGATGGCAAGGAAGCTGAACCGGATCCTGCGAAGTTTTGTTTCGGATATGGGCGTCGGTGCGCGGTGTTTGAGCGATCTGCATTTCATTGACTGACCAACTTTGCTGTAGTATTTGCCCGGGTACTCCGTTACTCATCGTTGGAACAGGACGAATTGACTGATTCGTGATGTCCAGGAAAATTATTGGCCGACACAATAGTGTTCATGGCATGCAGTTCCATCCTTTCCGTGTTCAGCATCTCGAAGGTGCGCGAGAATGGGACCTTCATAGAGCCAGAATTAGGTCAAACCTCGGGAACTGTGAGGTATGTAGGAACGAAGTCTGAATTTATCGTCATCTAACCTGCCGCAACTGTAGCCACGTATTGCCCTTCAAATGCGTCGTGGAACCCAGGAACGCGCGCGCGTTGGAACTCATTCAGGGGTTGACTGTGTAGGAACAATGACGACCTACTCTCCAATTTTGAGCGAAGTCGGATGCTATCTAAGGGCAGCAGCAGGGATTATGCAAGACGAACTTGGGTTCAGAATAAGTATACAAATACAGGATCATAGTATTAACAGGTAACGCCGGTTACACCGAGGCGAGCCAGGCCGCGTAATAAGTCTCAAGCCCGTCGACGAGGCCGGGCTTCTTCGGTGACCAACCCAACAACGCATTCGCGAGATACGGACGGATGACCGCGCTCGCTTGTATGGCTTCCTCGAAAACTGTACGATATTTCCCGCGTCAGATACGATATACTCCGATAAAGGGGAAATAGAAATGAAACTCACGATTTTCCGGCTTCCTATACTCGTACGGGCCCTTCGCCCCGGAGACCTGCACGAGCCGCGCCAAGAGGTCATCCACTGACTCGCTGTGACTGTTCGAGGCGTCGAAGATTTTGCCCCCGAGCAAAGACCCCTTCTCCGCTACGCGCACGAAGAAATCTGCGAGGTCGTCCGCGTGGATGACCGCGTACCGACCACCGGGCGTCCCGGGCCATATCACGCGCCCTTCCGACGCAGTCTTGAAGAGGGGGGCCAGAAGGGAGGCGGAGCGTCCGTAGAGGAGCGAAGGTCGTACAACAATGCCGTTGACTGCGGTGCTGCGCGCGACGAGTTGCTCGACCGCAGGGCGCCAGGCGGCAATCTGAACGGTGGGGCGAACGAGGGGAGTAGTGTCTGTGACGACTTCGGTGCGGTTGTCGCCGTGCACCCACGTTCCGGAGGTGTGGATATACGAGAGGAGCGGGGCACCTTCGGGGCGGAGTTCCGCTGCGGCCTTGGCGACGCGTTCAAATGTCCCGCGTGCGCCATCCTCGCTGGCGGTGATTGCCTCGATTATGACGTCGAGTGTTGCGATGTGAGAGAGCCACGAGTCGGAAGAGACGTCGCCCAGGATGGGTATGACTGAAAGATGAATCGTGAAAGGTCAGCATTCAATTTCGATTTCAGCATGTTCGTGATTCACTTTCTTCTGCCGCGAGGACCTTTGCTTTGGCCTGCGTTCGAGCAAGCCCGTATACAATGTGACCCGCACGGACTAGGGCTTGTGCAGCTGGGAACCCGATGAATCCAGTTGCGCTGCAACAAGTAGTATATCAGCAAACTATCCGTTTATTTGATAACAAATGAACTTACCCTAACACAAGGACCTTCATTGTTGTTCAATTGTCGTGGTATACGTAGATTTGGAATGCTCCATAGCTGAACACGTCCGCCCTTATTTATACCTTGACAGATTCGTTCCCAGCCATGAGAAAAATGAGTCAGCCTCTGGAGTATTTTTGTGTCGAAGGTGATGGTGGAATTTTCAAGCAAAAGAACGGAAAACGCTCGGAAAATGAATCCTTTGGAGAGACCCACGGCATCGTCGTACGCGCAAGTCTTCGGCTGCCTCGGCAGGTCAGTCCATACCAAGATCTTCCCTCTGACTCAGTATCGAATCCAAAAGGGAGTGCCGCGGAAACGGTCCAGTGATTGGAGCAAGTCAAGAGGTATATTCATGGCGGCTGCATCAGCAAGCAATGGTCAAACAAATATTTCGGCCGAAAGTGCTTACTCGGCCGAAAACCATCTTCTGCTCTGATTCTCGAGTCGTTCCGATTCTGTCCTCCCAGCAGGTGATTATATTTACTGTCGCACATATGCAGTCTCCGTTGACTCGGTATATTAAACAGCCCGGCAGACTGCCGGCGACGTACGTGTGCTACCGGCACCGGGCGGAAGTGGATCAAGGTGGGTCGCGGGTCTGATGCATGGCTGTATTTTCGGGTAGCTTTCCGTTGAAGTGGGTTTCTATTATGGCATTCGGTTCTTCGATTAACAATTTTTTCGGACGGCATCAGCGGAGCTTAGTGAGTCGGTCATGATTACTGAGTCTTAATCAATTCATTTGCAAGGTATAAAGAAGGGGAGGTGTGAAGAGGAAGAGGCATTCCGAATCCACCGCCTACCAATATAATTGAACAGACATGAAGGTTCTCGTATTAGGGTATGTTCAAACTCCGACTCGAACTTGTGGTTTTGGTTCACTGGTATATCTTTTGGCAGCGCAACTGGATTCATCGGCTTTCCAGCTGCACAAGCGTTAGTTCGTGCGGGCCACATCGTGTACGGGCTTGCTCGGACGCAGGCCAAAGCAAAGGTCCTCGCGGCCGAAGAAAGTGTGTGTACTCCTTAATTTGATGCTCAATGTTGAATAACCGTATCCACTTACTAGTCATTCCCATCCTCGGCGACGTCTCCTCGGATTCGTGGCTCTCCCACATAACAACACTCGACGTAGTGATTGAGGCCGTCACCGCCAGGCCAGACAGCGCGCGCGGGACATTCGAGCGCGTCGCCAAGGCCGCGGCGGAACTCCGCCCCAAAGGTGCCCCGCTCCTCTCGTATATCTACACCTCCGGAACGTGGGTGCACGGCGACAACCGCACCGAAGTTGTCACCGACACTACACCCCTCGTACATCCCGTCGTCGAAATCGTCGCCTGGCGCCCCGCTGTCGAACAACTCGTCGCGCGCAGTGACGCCGTCAACGGCATTGTCGTGCGGCCTGCTTTGCTCTACGGGCGCTCCGCCTCGATTCTCAGTACCCTATTTAAGACGGCGGCGGAGGGGCGCGTGGTATGTCCCGGAACGCCCGGTGGTCGGTACGCGGTGATCCATGCAGACGACCTCGCGGACTTGTTCGTCCGCGTCGCAGAGAAGGGGTCTTTGCTCGGGGGCAAGATCTTCGACGCGGCGAACAACCATACCGAGTCGGTAGACGACCTCCTGGCGCAGCTCGTGCAGGTGTCGGGTGCAAAGGGCCCGCACGAATATAGGAAGCCGGAAAACCGTAAGTACCTTTCCTTGAATTTACGGACACCTGCTAACCCCAGTGGGCAGTGTTCGAAGAAGCCGTGCAATCGACTGCACTCATCCGTCCGTATCTCGCAAATGCCTTGTTGGGTTGGTCACCAAAGAGGGCCGGCCTCGTTGACGGGCTTGAGATTTACTACGCAGCCTGGCTCGCCTCTGCCAACTAAACATATTTGAAGAAACAAGCTATAATAGAAGAAGAGAAAAGGTTGTTCAATGTGTATTATGAGATCGTAGCTCTCGTAGCACTCCCAAGCATCATGAACCGGGATCGACGCTGCAGAAGGAATCGATTCATTTGGCATTGTAACTTACTATGTAAGGGCGATATAAGTGCCAAAAGAAGAAAAGAAGTGAAAAACACATCTTGTCGAACATCAGGATTTAGCGAATGGCTGCGATGGAACCCACGAATGTCCTATATTTGCATTATAGTCTGATAATCTAGTCGCGCTCTTATACCTATCACAATTGCCAAAACAACATTTCACCCAAACACATCTTCGCTGTACCTCCCTTCCTTCTTCAGCCCCGCCAACCAGTCGACGGGGTCGGAAACCCCGCCTACTTGTTCCGCAATGACCATCAAAGTCTTTCGCACTCCCTCCGCAACCCGCGTGGCAGACCCGCAGACGTAAACTCGGCCATTGTTGCAGAGGTCGCTCCACATCTTCAGCGCATCACGCATGAGAAGCTGTTGGGCATACTTCCTTGGCCCTCCGTCTTCGGAGTATGCTGCTTCAAGAGTGAGAGTCCCATCGTCAACATAGCTCATCACGATTCTGAGGTTCATTCAGCTGACAGCGTGCGACTGCGGGAAGGGGCGAACGTACCCTCGCAGAGTCGACATATCGTGGTGGCGCGTGCCATAAAAGAGGCGGAACGGCGCCCCATCATTTTCTTGGACTTTAATGCCTTGTGCACGGCGGTGCTCCTGTGGATTATAGTGAGATGTGAAACGAACTTCGAATTCAAGACTTACCATGAATCCGAGGAACGCCGAAATTCCCGTGCCGGAAGCTACCATCGTAACGGGTATGGCAGGATCTGTCGGCAGGTGGAAGAAGTGGTGTGCTGGGCGGGATCTGACCCAAACGACATGACCCACTTCTGCGCGCTTCAAGAAGCCGGAGCAGAGACCCTCGTAGTCCGCAACGCGTGAGTCTTCCGCACCGACGCAGAGTCTCACCACCCGGGAATCGACCAAGGGACTGCTGGCGATGGAGTAGCGGCGCGGTTGTGTCGCGCGAAGAACAATGAGCAGCTTTTGGACGCTCAGAGCTTCAGCGAGATCGAGGTGGTTCTTGATTAATTCTGCGAAGTTGCGATTTGCCCGCGCAAACACATTTGCCGAGTCCGATGCTCCGCTAGCATCCCTCAAAATTCCTCGCAGCGCCTCAAACTTGTCGCCTGTGGGGAGGAATGACGAGAGGAGTTGAAGGGTGCTGCGATGAAGTGGACCCGCCAAGTCGGCGTAGTACAACAGCAGCTCGTGCAAGGTGATCGGGCCGCGGTTCAAAAGCAAGCTTGCAAGCGAATTTGGATTTACGTCTGAGCCGACTTCCGTGACGGTGAAAGCTGCCTCCGCCACAAAATTAAGAGCGACGAGCAGACGGTCGACCACCTCGCGGTCGTTTTCGGGGAAAACCTCCAAATGATCTCCTTCTCTGTATGTGATGCCGTCAGG
Source organism: Mycena capillaripes (assembly GCA_029204075.1). NCBI lineage: Eukaryota > Fungi > Basidiomycota > Agaricomycetes > Agaricales > Mycenaceae > Mycena > Mycena capillaripes. The sequence continues at coordinate 3,720,811 of JARHKZ010000003.1, read as the reverse complement.
TACCTCGAAGGTGATGAGCCGCAAGGCCCGCGGCATTGGAGTATCTTCGTCCACGAGCTCTATGTTTGATACCACTGTCGCCTTGAAGAACCCGGAAACGGGAGGCTGAGATAGGAATACCTGTCCCCCCGACGGAGGCTGCTGCGCGATTACAACTTTGACAGGATCCGCGCTGTACTGAGGCGAACTGAGGAGGATGTTGTTCTGGGTATCCCCCGGGCGTGCTTCGGCGGCGATATCTATACCGAAGTTCGCGGCGGTAGCAGCCCATAGTCGTGTCGTCCATTCCGTGAAATCTTTGTCCTGGTCGATATTGGAATCGCCGCTGCCTTTCTCGAAGATGCGATTCCCTCCGAGGGCGACCAGATTGGCATCGACTTTCTTAGGCTAGGATGAGAGAAAAAACAGTAAGCGCATTGAGATTGGGGGCAGGAAAAGGACGTCTTACAAAGGCCTGATAAGTGGGGCCCCATTGTGTATTTCCCGCTCCAAAGACGCAAAAATTGATACCATTGAATCGAGACTCATGCCCTGCTTTCGTCTCCGCGTCCAGCATGTCGGAGAATGATAAAGCAGAGTCTGGGGGCTCGCCATTGTACGTTGCCACACAAATGAGGAAGAAATTGGGCCCGGCTCCAACTTCAGCGGTCAACGCTGCGTCGGCAAGAGGCGAATCTGCGAGTGAGACGATCCGTACATCTGCAAAGCCGAGTTGTCGCGCCTTGGCTGCTGCATCACCGGCCATTCCTTCGCAAGTACCATTGGTCGAGGCATGAACCGCCCAGAACTTGGGAAGTCCCTTCGTTCCAACGGACGGCGTGGGCGCCTGGATCTTTTCTTCCACCCACGGATCCTCGAGCTCTACTTCGGACGGATCAACCTGCTTGCGGAGCTTCATCATGAAGTTCAGTGGTCGGTACAGCGAAAAGTCGGGGTCATATATGACCGGACCCTCAGTCATATTTACAATTTGGAAATTCAAGACGACGCGAGTGAGAACAAGCTTGATCTCTTGAAGAGCGAAGTTGAAGCCGATACAGCCACGTCCCCCTGAAATCCAAACAATCGGAATACATAACATGGATGGGATTATGAGAACCTACCGGCAGCAAAGGGAATATATGCATACTTATGGCGCCGTCGTACCTCCTCCGTGCCCCAGCGGTCAGGGTCAAATGTGAGTGGATTCTGCACACGCGGTAATTAACATCGATACAGAGATACCTCGATAATCTGACCTTCCAGTGCTCGGGATTCACCATCAGCGGATGTAAGGCAACAGTAACCTGTGCTCCCTTGGGAACGAGTATACCCCCGGGCATGACAACATCTGTCAAGCAGGGTGAACTCAAGATTTGAACTCAGAAAATCACCGAGACATGCACACCTTTTTGGGCCTCGCGAGTTGGTTGGAATGCTGGATTATAGAGCCTTTGGGTCTCTTTTATAAACTGAATCCACAACATCAGTGTCAACTTGTTGTCGGGGTTGGGCGCCGGAGCTCACCCAGTCGAGATACTCGAGTTTGCCGAGTTGATCAGCGGTGATTTCCGTGTCCGCCCTCAACCCCGCGGCAAGAAGGGAAGCATACAGTTTGCGAGCTTGTACGGGGAAGGTGGCAAGACAGAACCAAAGCTGGGCAGTCAACTAGTGAGCAGCGCACCGGGAATACATTGCGCGTAGCGTACCCATGAAAGAGCGCTCGACGTGGTAACTTGTCCTGCCATAAGGAATGTGATCACGTTCTCCTGAACGAGCTCTACATCCATTTTCTTGCCTTCCTCGTCCGTTGCGTGAAGCTTCAAAATCGTCGAGTAATGTCAGCTCAGCTCGAATGAAAGCGAGATAGGGCGCACCATATAATCCAACAAGCTGGTCGTCGATACTGCCGCTTGTTGATAAGGCATGTCTCCGCTCTTTCCCTCCTGTAATATTCTCTGGCTTTGGGAATTCACGAACGAATTCTATTGTCGACAAGATCAATTATTGGAGAAGCTGAAGATGATACAGCAAGGCGATACGGACCAATTGATTCTGGGTAGCCTTCGACTCTCTCTGTTCCGGGTTCGGAAACGCACGATACACGCGACCCTTTCGAAAAAGTGATTGGGCAAGGTGAAGGTTACGATCGATCAAATGGAAGATATTGGCGATCGAACTCTCCGCACTGGGAGGAATTCCCGACGTCAGTGTCTTATCCGCTGCCTCACCGAAAAAATTAATTACTTACCTGTCCAACATCTTGAAATCAATCCCAATAGCGACCTCGCCAATCGTTTGTGCCGCCGTGCGCAGTGCATAGGGGAAGGCGTTGAAGGACGTGCCCTTCTCAAGGAGCCTATAAAACCGATTGTCAGCTTGACCGACAGAGCCGAAACAAACAACAAAGAGATAGATAAATACTCATTGAAGCACTGGACGAGATGATTTGCAGTGTGATCCATGGTGCGGACATAGCTGCGCATAGCTTTGGCGCCCATCGCACTCATCATGAACTTGTGACTCGTGGACCACGCCGGATTGCTCGAGTCGGACGTGAAAAGGCCGTTGGGCAATGTCATTTTGAATGGGAACAGCGGATGGTTTTCACCAATCTGGGTGCATATGTGGTCAGCGATAGGCCCACAGATTGTCTGGATCCGTACCTGCTTGCTGAAGAATTCTCCTTCGCTGAGCACGATACCGGCGCAGTCCGGATCGTCCGTGAGATACACTGACTGCGGTGATACTCAGCTTTGTGGGTGCGTCGACGAATAGTGATGATCCTGACCTTGCCCAGATATCCGACGTGTACAATGTGCCCGTACCTGCGGAGAAGACGCTGATAATTGCCCATAAAATCTGGATAAATTTCACTGTATCCGCCTATGAAGGGGATTCCACCACGGGGACCTGGAACGGGTCGGACCTGTTATAGAGGAGGTTGACTTAGACAAGAATGTCGACCCAACTACGAATAACGCACCTTCTTTCCACTAACCAGTACGGCGACCTGGCGCTCCGCCAAGATTGCATCGATGCTGTCCAGCATGGCGAGGTCACTCGGCGCAGCATCCACGTCTGCCGGCTTGTGGAAAGAGACGGTGCTCGCGAGGGCAACGCTAAGCTTCGCTGCAACATCTTTGCGAAGGTTCTCGGTGGCCTGAGGATCCTTGCTGGGCTCAACTTCGATGGTGATTCCACCAATATTTGCGGATTTGCCGTGAAAGTAGAATACGATGGGAGACATTTCACTTGCGAGACTACATGCTGCCCCAGGTATTTATATGGAAGCTGTCGGATATCTGCGGCGAGTGGCATGTGCTCTGTGAAAGATATAGATACCATAATTACAACAAGCCGAGCGGCGATCCAGTTAGAAATAGCACTGAGGTTCAGAACGGCTCCTCAATGCGGTCGGCAACGAATAGAACGGCCATTGGCATTGGCTGATGTGCCCTTCTGACGTCAGCGAAAGGGACTCAGCAGTCGGAGATATCGGCAGGAAGAGAGGGCTTGCAAAGCGAGCCCGACGGACTCCGCGAATTGACATCGGAGGTTGAGCGTTTGCTGGGCAGTCTGCGACTATACGAAATGGCAGTGGGAACCAAGGCTAATTACGGCTGCGGTTTCGGCCGAAGATATTTGTTTGCCTGTTGTTTGCTCATCAGATGCGTCGGTGCATCGCCACCTGAATACTCCTACTGTACTATTTCGACCAATTGTTCAGGTGACGGTGACACCTCAGTTTTTTTGATGTGTGCAAAAATCACCATTAATCAAAAGGAAATTTATCGGTCATCCCGGGCATCGGCAGATTCGAAATTTGTGAACAATTGGTCGAAATAGTACAGTATTCGCCAGCCATGCAGCCTTGAACTCACGAAGGATCGTACCCACATTTTCCCTAATCACTCCGAGTGCGGCAGACCTGTATGATGCCCGGCGTACGACACAGTTCGACGGGCCTGGCGCAACTTCAAGTGCCAAGTGGGTTCTCCCAACTCTCAAATTTCATCTAGCAATTTCCATTTTTAAACCGATCGATTCCCGAATCAGCATCGTGAATACTACTATTATCATTGGAAATTGAATCTGCCGGATATAAATACAGATGAATGCGCTCCGCCAATGCCATGGAACACTACAACTTACTGTATCTACTCGCGTAAATACCAACGCAGTTGAACAACAATGAAGAAGCTCCTCGTAATTACAGACACGGGCTACGACTTGAAGTGGTTTACAGATATATTTGCTGCAGGGCGACTGTCAGAGTAATTCGGCTGCACCAATGTTAGTTCATGCGGACGACAGCGTGCAGGCTTGCTTCAAACGCAAGCAAAAGCCTCACGACCGAAGAAAATTCGTGCATCGCCATGTTGGAAGCTGAATCTTGACTAGTAATTCTCATCCGCCGCGACATCTTCTCGAAGAGGTGGGACTCTCTTCATCGCAATGCTCGACGGGGGTAGGGGTCACCGAGCACGCTGTCAAGGCTGCGGCAGAACTGTGTCTGCCCGCTGCGAATCTACACGCTTGGAACGCGCACCAACGACAGTCGCTCACAGGTCGTCACTGACACCACATTTTACTCATGACCTGAAGAGTAGTACACGAACTACCAGGGGCGGCCTTCGATACCTACTGTTCGACTGCTCTCGTAATTCTGATTCTCTCGTCCGGGGGTCTTAATGCAGAGAGATAAATCCTTCAATCAGTATCGTAGAAGTACCTGAGCGACAAAAAAAAAAGTTCATGAGATGCCTATCCTTGTTCCTTACCCTCTTTATCAAATTATGCTTGTCTGTCCATATATCTCATACACGCCGGGAGCCTGGTTCGCGAGGAACGGGAGTCAACGCATGGGCGCTGACACAGTCAAGCGGAATCTCAACAGCGCTGAGAACCCTTGGACGAAAAAAGGGGATGAGCGCGACAAAAGTGGCGAAACTCATTTAGACTCTAGGGATGAAACGTTGGTGAGCAGTTCTATCTCTATACTTGAAAATGGCGCAGAACCCTCTACCTGAATAATAGACGGCCATCTTCAACCCCGGGATGTGGTATTACCAAGCCCACCGTTATCGTCCACGTATCACTATCAGCGCTCGACTTGAACGGTTTCAATCGCCGCGTATCAGTTTCAGCGCTCAGGTTTACGGCTTCTCGAGATGAACGAATGTCCGATCAAAGGGCAGTCAGCTTTCAAAATAAGGATATACAGTCGCAAAGTTTTTTACGCCCAGGTCCGAGACCCCCCTCCGACAATTTTGCCCTAGCTAAGAGTGACAGCGTGATGTCGGGCCCAAAATAGACTCAAAAAGCCCAATGTGGTATCTGCCAGGCTGCTATTTATGACAATTTCCCGATAATCGCTGAGAAATGAACATCAACGTCAACGAATAACTGGGTGACGAGACACCCCGTAAACCTTTAGTCGAAATGGCACAGCACAACACACATTATTATAGTTACGATTCGAACTTCGAAGGGATCACATCTAGGAAAAACCCGAAGTCCCATGGGGAATTAGCAATAAACTGGAGGTCGATCGGCGGGGTCGTTGTTGAATAATCCCACCGTTTCAAGTCAGATGGAATCGTGTTGCCACGTCGTACCAGAAAGTGGAAACGCCGATCAATGAATCACCACCGACTTCAACGTAATCCCAACCCCAAGAAATTCCCGGGTAAATGAACTATGGGTCACCGATGACAGAGTGGCATTGAGTACGAGCTACACGGTTGCATGGCTGACGGGGTGTACTGCAAGAATCTAGGGGATGAGGAAGCCGTGTCGTAGAGACTAGTATTCGAAGGTCAGCTAGCTCCTAGCGATAGCCATGCTATTGGGGGAGGATTTGGTGGAAGCCAAAAAAAAAAAAAATCCTTATCAACCGCGGAATTGTAATGCGAGCCCAGTAGTTGTATTTGGCACAATCCGCCAAAAGCGGTCACTTCAGCTTAGGCTGCCATATATTCTACTGAGTTTTTCTGGTTTGCTTCCGCTGATTGAGAATGCATTCGGAGCTAAATGATGCAGGGTTTTGAGACTGTCATCATTGTCACAGGTCTTATTACTTATGCCCATGTGCATTCGGTCCAATTGGGTAAGGAAAAATTCGGCAAATCCCGCCAGCAATGCATAAAGCGTCATTTTATGTGGCGATGTTTCAAACGGCGTCCCACACGCTTCTCCTCGCTCATGGTATATATTAAGGCTCGTGCCTCTCCTTCCTAGCCACCACTATGTCGAACACCAAATTGCATGTCCTCAATGCGCTCGACGCGCACTTTCAGTACCGAATCTGTTGGGTTGCGAAAGCACGCGTCTCACCCTCTTTTCTAGGGATGTCGTCCTGGCAGTCAGCATTACAAGTATCGTGCTCGCAGCATCGTTGCTTCTTGCGATCGCGTACGCGGCCTGGAACCCCGTCTCACGGCATCAGCTCAACCGCGTCAGCTTCCGACTACTCGTTTGCGCGTTGATAGCAAAGTGAGAAATTCCGGGTGCTCCTGCTCAAATATCTTATTGTTTCTAGTCTCATTTTTACCGCGAGCTCTATCCCAGCCTTCTCTGGCCCCAGTGCAGGGTGCAGCTTTACGGCATTCTGCGGGTTAGTGCGTACACAAGGCCTAGTATCTCCAGCCCACCAGCCGCTGACAGTTTCTATAGAGCACCCTCATGTTCCCAGCATGTATGTTCTTCTGCACCGGACTCAACCTGCAGTTCGTATATTCGCCGCCTTTCCACGGGCTCAAAAATGCTGAAAGCACACAAATAGACTGGTGCTGGTGCATCACGTCAACGGCAACTCTATGGAAAAGTTCTACTACATTGGCTCCGTCACGATCGTTGCCATTTTAAATATCCCGCCATACGCGGCCGGCCAGTTCGGGTACTACAACGGTGTTTGCGGGTTCAGTAACCCGCACCCCGACGTGCAGTTCCGCTGGCTCTTCTGGTCGCAGGCCGTCTGGATCCTGCTCATGTCCACAGGCGAAGTCGTGTCGTTTTTTTGGATCATCAGATACATGTATCGGGCGAGTCGCATTCTGTTATGAGACACGAGCGTTGGTTGGCTGATAGAATAGATGCCCAGATACACAGCTTGAGGAAAAAGGTTTGGTCTACGTCGTCGTTCGGTCCGATTCCGAATCCGCCGATCGTGGCGTACCGGACTGTCATTCTTCGAATCGGTTTGCATCAAGTCTTGGTAATGCACCGTTATTCAACACCGTGTTAGGTCTCTACTCCCTCCTCTCATGCTGCCTGAACTTCACCGGCTCTATCCTGAACATCTGGATGACCAAGAACCCCGTCCCCACCGAACTGGTATGCGCACTTTCGTTTTGCACCCAGGGCTGCAGCTGAACCTTCTCGCGGACAGCAAAGGCGACTCTTGTTCCTGGGTGCGTTTATTTATATAGCTCCTTTCGCGTAATCCGACACGATTCCTTCACCCAGACCTGTGCATATTTTCCCTGAGACCCATCCTATACACTCTCCTTGCCGCAGCGGATCCGGTACATCATACCCAATCAGCCCCCGCTCCCCTGTTTGACCGTGCACTATCTTACCAGAGTTTCCTCCGTGCTATGCGTGCACTTCGACGCCACAGCAAATCCACAGACTCCACCGACCCTACCTCCGGTATCAAGTCTACGAGCTCGCATAGGATGAAGCGGTTATCGGTAAACAGCCGCGCACTCGTGCATGTGCAGATGGAGCAGGCAAAGCACTCTACGACGTGGGCGGCGGGGAGTGACAGGCCGCGTCTGGAGCAGGGTGTGGCGAGTAACTGTGACGCTGAGGCAGTAATGGGGAATTCGTTCTTCCTAGATCAAGAGCTAGACCAGAGCGGGGTAAGCGAGACGGAGTTGGAGCAGGAACGGGAGGCAGAGGAGGAGCTGGGTGTGGAAGGGCAGAGGCAGTCAATGACGGAGGATATCCCGTGCCAGATATGATCAATGGTTGTCCATTTTGCAGTTGGAGAACAGTGAGTCCCGCTTTTACTATAGGCCTGTCTGACTCTCGTATTACAGCCATTGGCAGTACCGAAGGCGCGGATCAATTTTTTTCGATCTTGGGATGATTTCAAAGAATCCGCAATATCTCAGCGAGTTCTGCACCGATTCACATGAAACCTAGATAGAAATACTCGGCTAATTCGTGCGGAATTAGTGATAGAAGGATATTTGTAAAGATACTATATATTCAGTGAGATTGGTTTACAGGGTCATTTTGTGGATGAATACAATTTACAGGCATCTAGACAAATCCAAATGATGTAAATTTTTGTCAGGAAATGCTTTAATACATTTTGAAAGATGTGATAGAGTCCAATTCGCAAAAAGCTCAGCAGTGGCTTCAAATATTACAATATTTTCTGATTGCAGTGTATTGCCCATTGTCCTGATGCGTTTATAAGCATGATAGACTAAACTTTTCAGGATTTTGACTCTATCATATCTTTCCAAATGTATTAAAGCCTTTCCTGACAAAAATCTACATCATTTGGATGTGTCTAGATGCCTGTAAACTGTATTCATCCACAAAATGACCCTTTAAACCAATCTCCCTGAATATATAATATCTTTACAAATATCCTTCTATCACTAATTCCGCACGAATTAGCCGGGTATTTCTATCTAGGTTTCATGTGAATCGGTGCAGAACTCGCTGAGATATTGTGGATTCTTTGAAATCATCCCAAAATCGACAAATTTGATCCGCGCCTTCGGTACTGCCAATGGCTGTAATGGTGTATTCGGCAATTACAGTCTCCAAACGCACTTTTAATCCAGCGCAACGCGTGACCATCCATTCATATTATTTCTTCATAATTTAAACCTCTCTAAGTAGATATCCCGTATAAAATTGAATCATGTACTTACATCCAAAGTCGGAGCTGGAAATACATGCAAATTCCGCCTTACATATTGATTTTGGTAGACCTTGAACCTACTAGGAATCGACGATGAAAAGAATTGGGAGGTCGATGAAATGGAATGGAAGTCTTTCATTCTGTCCAGAGCCTTTTGCAGTACCTCTCGTGGCTAATACACAATCATGTCATTCAATGTTATTTGAGTTTCTGTGATCCCATATATGTCTTTGGAGAACGATTTGGACGTCAGTAAACCCTGTATAATAAATAGGATGCCAAAAAAACCTGCCCATTCCACTAAGAGTAGATCTCCATTGTCCCTCGGACGTAATGATTGCACGATGGGTGGATGTTGGTTCTCTTCCATCGGCCATTTTCATTCCATCCGATCGATCCTGTCCAATTACCGTTCTTTCTGGACAAAAACTTCGAAAACGATTCCAGTGGAAAATAACACCATTCCATCTGATCGTGGTTTCTCCCTTTGGGCAATTTTTTTGCACTTCCTCCTAATGGTACTTGATTGAAAAAATCCGGATCTTGTTGTTTTATTCCTAGTTCAAATGGATGCAAGGTTGATACATATTAGCTCTAATATTCAGCACTGATTCGGTGACTTTCCTTACCAAACCATTATTGGGGTGAATACCAGGTCCTCTCCTCGAAGATGACAGATTAATACGACCAGATGGACATGGAGAATACCCAGGAGTGTTTTTCCAGACTTGGACGAGCCAGAAAGTTTACTTACCGGCACAGAAAAGGGGTGGCGGAGCTCCTCGGCATTGATTCAGGCGGAAATGATATACACAATAAATCCCTGCCTACATATATTCCTGGTCCTTTATCCATCCTGTTTCACGCTCTCCATTTATTTTCCAACCGTGGGACAAATGTCCTTTTCCGGCGAACATTGATGCCGGCACTGGAGCCAATCACTGGTCTGGAGCTTACTTAACCTACGCGAGCGTTCGCGTTTACCACTACTGGTGCACGAAGCCCAACTCTCCACTCCATTTCTGGGCAGACCAGCAGCACTTGGGCTCATGACAGCCCACGCAGTTTGCACGGTCATAGCAGCACGCCCGCAGGCACGATCAAAGGTCGGTATTCATGGCCTCAATGACAATAATACCATTCAATCAAGTAACAAGATACGGTTCAACTGCCCTCCTGATTCTCTTTCTCTCGCCTCCCAGTGTGGTCTTCAATGCAGGCATCAATTGATATCGTAAAAGCACCTGAATGATAGACAAAGCGCCCGTGAGATCCTATCCTTGTTCCAGCTAAGCTCAAAACGATAGACACAAATCGAGTTGAGAGCTGAGTTCGGGCCGAGCACCACCCCCGACCAAACAAAGCTCCATCCACTCCACCATTGTATCCCACCGCTTTCGACATTACCACGATGGGAATTCTGCATGTATGCGACAGCAAGCTGACGATTATTAGTTGCGGGAGGCAATCCCACTCCGAGGAGGTACGCTGCATTGGGTCCAAAAGCGCCAGGTGGGCCCGCTGTAGTTGTATAGTACACCATGTTGTGGTAGGCTGAATGTAGAGCTGCGAGAGGTCCATTTTATGCTGTTGAAGCCCCACTGACATTGGAAGGAGAGTCGCCATGGAAAGTTTATTTTGTGGAGGCGATCGTCGAGACAACGGAGCTGGTGGCTCTCATTAGGATCTGTTTGGTTGAGGGCAGTGCTCGGCCCGAACTCAGCTCTTAAATCGATTTGTGTCTATCGTTTTGAGCTTAGCTGTCATTCATACACAAACTTAGTTACTGACCTGAAGGACGAGATCGCATTGTCAAAGCCGGGCAGAAAACTATTGCGGGGTGCCGCCACGGTTACACCGAGGCTGGCGCCGCAGCAAGTAGCATCCCTGCGTTATTCAATGGTCATCAATGACGGATACACAAAATCTGACAGATAAAACTTGCAAGTAAATGAAGCAATTCCTGTCGTCGGTGCTGAAGCTGGAGATGTTGTTGTTGAACAGGGGCGCAAATTTGATGCATTTGCCGCTGGTGTGGTTGAATATACTGCACAACCCGCTAAAGTTGGGTTCGACACAGGCGAAGCTGGGGGAGGTTGTGAGCATATCTTGCGCGGGAGGAGGGATGAGGGAGCACATACACGCCGGGAGCACGTGAGACAATGGCGGAATCAACCTGGTTCGTGAGGAACGAGAGTCAACGCATGGTCGCCGATGAAATCCAGCAGAGTCTCACCAGCGCTGGGAAGCCTTGGATGACAAGGGGGATGAGCGCGAAGGTGGCAAAAATCATCTTGGGTGGAATACGATTCAAGACTCTTGGGATGCGACTGTGGTGAGCAGTTCTATCTTTATACAAATCACCACTCAATATCAGACGTCCGTCTTCAACCACGGGATGTGGTATTACGAAGCCCACCGTTATCACCCACGCACAGTACTTTCAACGCTCAACTTTTACGGCTTAAATCGCGACTTCCCGAGGAATGAATGTCCGATTGCATGATTTCCGCGGGACGCCCCACTCTTGTCTGCTGGGAACTAGTGGGAACTCCATTTCGAGATGCTTCGGTGAGACAATTCAACAATCTTTCATCCGTCGGAAGATGATTATATTGCTAGAACAGTCACAAGTTGTGAATCATGACAGGTAATAAGCGGAACATGGCAGATCTGTCTGAGATTTTGATGTCATGAACGCTGACAATACAACACTAATTTCCTGCGTCTGTCAAGCGTTGACGGGGAATCGGTCCGCAAAGTTCGGATAATGTGCGCCATGGGACTTGTTGCCGTCGGTGGCAGGCTTCCAAAAGCCAGCCCGTCGAGCTCAAGATTCCAATGGCGCCGGAGTTTCGTGGGTGGTGTCAGGGGAACCCCCGTCCCGACCCCATCCAACACCCTTCCGACCCCTCCGATCCTTACGGTCGCTCTCCCGGTCACCGGTCTACCGGGACCGGTACCGGAAACCGGCACGTGACCCGGGGAACCCCCGATGGCACCTTGCGTGTGACCAAGCCCGGGACATCTGCCGATCACTCCGGTCACATGGTCTTAGCTAGTAGCTTACTTATACCCACGGCTGACGTGGGAATCCTCAGAGTTTCTTCTCTTTGGATCCCCCATGTCAGGTATGCTTCTCTGTATATTTAGCTACCGTCAATTAACCTTTGGATCCCCCACGTCAGTCCCTGAGTACCTCGGGCCTTCGTGGTTGCCCTTACAGGTGGGACGAACCGCAACCACGACCATTTGTTCAAGTAAATTTTACACATTGCCCTTGGATCTTTGACTCCTTGTGAATCATAATTACGGATTTGGGCTGGGTTTCAATTCTTCACTATTTTATTCACATCTTGGCTTACTTTTGCCCCTTTAGGGACTGGTTTTCTGGTCGTCTTAATTACGGTTCTGGGGCGGTACGCATATACGGCCGTATTTTCGACGACCATAAGGTATGGTCCTATGGTACGGCAAATCCCATCCCGTCGGATGCCTGGCTCAATGGGCCAACGGGGCGGTACGGGTGCCGCACACCTGAACGGCGACGCCCTCCCGACCAATGGTAATATAACCGCATGGTTACCCAACCATGGTGAAGCGCAAACCACACCCCCACTGTGTCCACGGTCGGCACAGTCGGCCAACCTCTGCCCTCGCCTCTGCCCACCTTACGAAATTAGTCATAATTTTTGAATTCTGTCTTATTCTTCTCCCATATCGACGTCAACAATAAAATTGCGGCTACATCGTGGAATAAACTCATGCTAGGATCGAGATCTCTACAAAAAAAGGTGCGAAAGGGCTGAATTTCACGCCTTGAACCTCATCGTACGTCGCTCGTCTCTTTCAGCCGTATAGCTGTTAAAGAGCGTTGCAGAAGTACAAGAGAGACACGAAAAGGATGGCAGTCAAGATCGGCAGCTAGGTTGCCACAACGGGAAGAGGCAAAGTTCGCCGATCAGAAGAGATGTTAATATCACAGTGATCGCACAACTTTCAAATATGTTCGTTCAACCACAATTCCTCAACTCTGAGTAGTTACTATGTACATCTCCCTTCAATTGTTTATAGACTGACTCAGAGGTTATGCACCTCCTTGATGGTCTTCCAGTGGTGGCCCGCCCACAGCGCATTCGCATTCCCCGCTGCATTAATTGCTGTTCCCTCCGCTTTATTCGCCACATCCCAGCCGGTGCTACCTGCCCCGGTGTCAATAACACCCTGTAGGCCCGTCTTAAATTGGCCTCCCTCTCCATTGATACTGTCGACGTGCTTGACAGAGGCGTTAAACTGCACTGCGATGCTGTTCAAGCTTGCTCGTTTGCCCTCGACGCGAAAGATACGGTTTACGAGCTCAGAAGCGGGAAGGGTCGTCAATATGTGCGCGACGAAACCTGAAAATTTTTGACATTAGAGCCGGCGGCGTTGCATGTCAAAAATCAACCACACACCTGCAATGTCCGAAATTGAAGTGAAAGACACCGATGTATCGCCCTTGCCGGTGATCCTGAACTTGCCATGGTCTCCGTAGGCAACAATCCACGGGATGAATTCGATGAAAATACCAGTCTGGTAGATTGTCAGCTATCTTGCCGATTTTCTCTGTCTCTGGACACTTGGGACCTACATAGATCCTGACGGACGGAATATTAAGGGATTTCAAATACTCACCAGCGATTGCACTTTTCGCTCCGAGGCCACCCTCAGTGTGGCCGTCAGTCGGCAGACCATACTCGGAAGGTATAAACAGCTTGATTCTGGCAAGCTTCGCAGCGTCCGCCAGCGACTTCTGCGCTGCAGCTGCAGTGGTGGCGATTGTCGAGAGCATGACATCTACTTGATGCTGTTTGAAGACCTCTGCGACGGCGGCGGCACTTGCGTAGTCGACTTCAATGAGCTGAACGCCCGATGGTACTGTTTTTTAGGATCCTGACCGCAAGAGCAGTATAACAGGTACATTCCTGGCAGCAAGGGCGGCAACAATAGGCGATCCCACCGTCCCGCCTCCAACGACAGCGAACAATTTGTATGTGGTCATTTTTCAGAATTGGAGGATCTGTGGCGGGTTTGAGCTCAGAGGGTTGCCAGTACAACATTTATGTAGTCCTCCTCCTCCAACCTAGGGGCTACTTTGAAATCACGCCATGATATGAAAGCTGACGTTGACAACTGGCGCACAGATGACAAAGGGGCGGACATTGGCGGGATCACGATCTGTCATCTGCTGCTTACCCCCGGCCTCCCTCGGCCTGATGGGTATCTTTTTTCCGGCATCAAAAGTTGCCGACGAAAATTATAAATGGTTTATCAAGCGATGCCGGTCGAGAGGGTCCTCCGTTTTTCCGAGCCACATGTTTTCTTTCCGGCTCGAGAGAGTACCGACGAAAAGATGTTTCATGAATCAAAAATTATGAATGGTTTATCAAGTGATGTCTAGGGCTGCCGCCCATTGCTGTTGCGACGGTTCGACGGCACCCATCGAACAGGTGCCGTGCCTGTCCCGTCGACCATTTTTTTCCTCAAGCAACGGCCCGTCAAACGACGGCCATGACGGCCGTTTCAACGGTTCATATAAATCTATCTTTAAGCTGACACTTTCCACCACTATTTAGTCCACAGAGACTTCCATCTTGGACCGGATACACTTTCCTGCTCGCCTTACGTTTTTGTTGGCTCCAAACAGACGGTATATTGCTTGTGTTAGGCTTTTGGCGACTCCCGATCATGATTGCCGACGTGCAACCTCAAGCTTTGGGTCGGTTTCTCTAGCTGGAAGCACGAAAACATCAGGGTGGGCATGTAGGAGTTAAACTCATGCCATTGCAGTCCTAATCCACATTTTATTAGCATCAAAAGGCAAGCTAAAGTTTAAATTCCCACCCTACCCCTCGCCCGTCCCGTCCCGTCAAGGCTTCGGGAAGAAGAAAAACGGCCGTCAAATCGACGGCCGTTGCCGTCACGGCAACGGGTGGCAGCCCTAGCGATGTTGAAGTACCACTATTTTCGACCCCGTACTTGGCCACCTAAGCATTCATGCTTCGCTATCAACCTTTGGCATCGTACTACGCGCGCAGAACCACGTCGGATAAAAGGCGGGCATCCTACCAAGAGTTTAAGCCTACTTCCACCCAAATACATGAAGATCTGCCCTCGCAGTAAATTTCCTTTGGAAGGCAATTCAACAAGCCCAAATAACAGGCTAGTTTGGCCACCTCCCCAAACCAAGCTTTGAGGCTGGAACTCGTCGACCGGAGCAATTGGGAATCGTAACTAGGGTATATATCCAAAATTAGAACCTATCTCAGTCTACATGCAACCCATATCTGGGGTGTAGACGAGTGCTCCTGGGATGGGGGAAAAGCCTGCACCGAGGGCGCTGGAGCAATGGCGTGTCTAGCGAAGAATTGAACGATGCTGTGGCTCAAATTGGGCTTCAAACAGCGTAAAAACAAGCTATACAACATATTCACATTGATAACTTCATACCCAAGTGCTCCCAGCTCCCCCAAAAAATCCCACAGTTGGCAGGATCAAAATTGTGTGGTTTGCGCCAAGGCATTGCACTGAGAGAGGAGCTGAGCAGCTAAAATTTCGAAGTGGATCCTAAATCGAAGTATTGGATTCCAAAAGACTTCATGCCAAGTTCCAGATCAGTAGCCCCGCAGTGTCGTCTTATACGACGTCGGCCAGTATGAGGCCCTCAAAGAAAAGCAGTGGTACCTTCACACGATGATAGCGAAAGCCTTTTTGGCCTAAACATGGAAAGGATGGTGTTAAATGATCCACCCAAACCGGGGGAACAGAACGAGCCCACAAACTCCTGGAATGGCGAAGAATTGGTTGAAAGGGAGCTGAGCCCAGACAACCGAGCCGCGTCGGCAATAAGATTATGATGTTCACACATTTCGAAGCCTGATCCGACATGTTGTAACTTTCCATCAACTCATCACCTGGACTCCAAATTCGGTTTAGGCCTTCGTCATGGGTCCTACTCTCATCCATCATAATGCCAGTTTATGAATATCAGGTCTCCGGATGCTAGCCACCAAATGGCCAACTAGGGGGCTGACCAAGTACGGGGTCCACCATAGTACCGATGATCGATGGTCATCAAGGAGGAGCATTCATTGTTTTTTCATGAGGTTAGGTTGAACAAGCTAACAATAAAAAAATGCGCCGCTTTTCAGTCGTGCTGATGCTGAGACTGGGTCAACGGAACACTGGGGGTGTGTGGTTGATTTTTGACACGCAACGCCGCCAGCTCTAATGTCAAAAATTTTCAGGTTTTGTCGCGCACATATTGACGACCCTTCCTGCTTCTGAGCTCATGAACCGTATTTTCTGCGTCGAGGGCGAGCGAGCTTGAACAGTATTGCAGCGCAGTTCAACGCCTCTGTCGAGCACGTCGACAGTATCAATGGAGAGGGAGGCCAATTTAAGACGGGCCTACAGGGTGTTATTGACACCGGGGCAGGTAGCACCGGCTGGGATGTGGCGAATAAAGCGGAGGGAACAGGAATTAATGCAGCCAGGAGTGTGAATGTGCTGTGGGTGGGCCACCACTGGAAGACCATCAAGGAGGTGCATAACCTCTGAGTCAGTCTATGGGTCATCAAAGGGAGATGTACATAGTAACCACTCAGTGTCACGATTTGACCCTAATCTAATTGTTCCAACACCTATCTCTGATAAGATAATGGCACCTATCATATTAGCGCCCAGAGACAATGATAATCTTTTATCTATGGAAGATTGGGAAAATGCAGCATAAACACATGGAATGACATCATGACACCTGGATAGCGCATGTTGAGTGTTCGGAATACACAAGGCTATTAAGACACATGTTAGCAAGACACTTCACAGGAAGAAGCAAGGAGGTTTTAATTATGGATGACATATGATCGGACATTTAACAGTCTTCGATCGCTATACACTCGCAATCCTCATGTTAGTTATATTTACAGTCACGGCAAAAAAGGATGTCGCACCCCATTTGGATAGCCGGCGACAGACGTCGCTTAGGGTAGCCGAGGCATGTCAGTCACAATAGTCACACACTGCTTTGCTGACACCTATCCCGCCTTTTCCATGCCTCCTGACCGCTCCCCACCTAGAGTGCGCACCAAACGGGTCACAACAAAGTGCACCCCGACTAAACGCATGGCCGCCGTGATCTACCATGACCACTGTCATTACTCATTCAATCACATGGTCAATCTGTATCCCTTTGCTGGCACATCACTCGCAGCACGGACACTCGAACGGAACTACGCGCAGATCCAAGAGCACAATGGGAACATCTATTTTGACAATCTGAAGGGAGTCGTGGGTCGAAAGAAGAAGATCTCTGATGAAGAGATGGCGGAAGCTGTTGAGAGGGTTAATTCGGGCGAGTTGATTGACGGGGAGGACGTTAGATGTGAGATGTTTCCTGATGTTCCTTCTCGCACAGTGCGTGGCAGGCAACTCTTCCTTTTCCACACGTCTGACAGGTCCTTTTCAGGTCCGCAACTCGCTGACATGTGCAGGTCTTCCCGGGCATGTCCAGCGTGTCAAACCTGCGTTGACGGCACGGCACATCACGCAACGTGAAGAAATGTACAAAAGGTTTGAGAACTGGACCCTCCCAGAGGTCTTCGAGCGTGGCGTCCTCATAAACTCGGACAAAACAAAGATTGAGCTCAAGACAGGGAACGGCCGTCATTGGTGCCGCCGTCCATGTGGAGAACGACAGTTCGAGGTCGCCACGGTTCAGCCATGCGAGCCCCATGGTTTGAAGGGCATCAAGATCAATGTCTGGGGAGCAATTCACCCGGCAGGCGTCAGCGATCTCATCCTTATCAACGGCAACATGAACGCTGAACAATATGTTGATATTCTCAAACGCGGGCTTGTTCCCCTTTACGACCATTACGAAAACCGCCGCCATGCATTCCTCTACTTCCAGCAGGACAATGACCCAAAACACACTTCGCGGCTTGCGAAGCAATGGTTCAGGGACAACGACATCACCGTCTTCCCATGGCCTGCGAAGTCACCAGACATTTCACCAATCGAGAATGGGTGGGCACAGTTGAAGAGGAAAATTCGGAACCACCCACGGTACCCCACCATCCAAAGCGCCCAGGCGCTGTTCGAGCTCGCACGCGAGATTTGGTTGTCCCCCGAGTTCATCGCGTACGTGATTAGCCTTTACAAATCTTTCCCAAGTCGTCTTGTGGCATTAGAGGAGAATAACTTCATGTGGATTAAATACTAGTTACTTTATTTGCTTATAAACTTGTGAAATCCTCTTAATCTTTGAGAATTCATGAATTGCATGCGCTGTATGATCGTGGTGACGGATGTGAGAACCTGCAGCTCGGCTACCCTAAGCGACGTCTGTCGCCGGCTGTCCAAATGGGGTGCGACATCCTTTTTTGCCGTGACTGTATGTAGTTAGTTCACACGACTCGTAGAACAGTATAAAGTCGAACAGTTAGTCGCTGTATTTCTTTAGTCTTTTATTCCATCATCTTCGAGTCTAATACGAGCACCACCCAATCCCTATCTTTTATTGATAGTGGACGCTTAAGGCTTGACTATGACACTCAGAGTCAAGGAATCGTGGTTGAACATATTGAAAGGTGTGGTCAGTGTTGCGATCACCGTGATTTTATGTTACATCACTTCTGATCAGCAAACTGTGCCTCTTCCCATTGTGGTAACTCAGCTGCCGATCTTGACTGCCACTCTTTTTGTGTCTCTCCTGAACTTCTGCAACACTTTTTAACAGCTATACGGCTCGAAGAGACGAGCGACGTACGATGAGGTCCAAGGCGTGAAATTCAGCCCTTTCTCACCTTTTTTGTAGTGATCTCGATTCTAGCATGAGTTTACTCCCCAATGTAGCCGCAATTTGATCATTGACCTTGATATGGGAGAAGAATAAGACAGAATTCAAAAATTATGACTAATTTTGTAAGGTAGGCAGAGGTTCGCCGGAATAACCGCTGACAAAAGTTTTGCATCAATTCAGCCTGATTTGATTGAAGTTGTTGTTATTTGTTGTCATTTTTGATGCACGTGCACTTTATTATTCCGTTTTCTGTGAATTTGCATGGGATGTCTCTCTCCCAAATTTTGCGATCAAAATTCAGCCTGTTTTCTTTGAAGTTGCACATGATGTCTGATGTCTCCCGAGTTTTGGGGATCAGGATTCAGCCTGTTTTCTTTGAAGTTGCACGTGCCGTCTGATGTGTCTCCACCAGGAGTCCAGGCTTTTGGTTTGAAATTGTTGTCTCTCCCATGTTTTTTGGGTCCAGCATTCAGCCCATTTCCTTGAATTTGCTTGTAAGTACCCTTTTGATTTCTACCTACGTAGTCTCTCGTGGACAGACACCTTATCTATCCATCTGGTTCTGCCATATATGTAGAGTCTGTTTGTTAGCACGGGGTATCAGGCTTATTAGGCGATATGGTGTAAGCAATGGTTTGAGACCAAGCTTTTTATGCAGTCAGTTTTTCACTTCCTCAATTTCTTTGGCCGATACTAGAGAGTTTGCGGTAGCCACTGGCAGCCACCGGGTGGCTTTTCTGGCATGCGGTGCCGGGTGGCTACGTGATTACTGTGGCTCCTGCAATGACACATTCAAATTGTGTTCCAACGTGCTTTATTCTAATGTGCGTCACCTAAAGTGTCTATGTTGATGCTTCCACCAGGTCACCCACCGGAATTATTGATAGTTTCATCCCATTCCTCAGAAATAACCTTCAGAAAGGTAGTGAATTAGATTCTGGACTCGAGAATGGCTTTCTGCATGGAAGTACAACGGAAAATGGTGGCTAAGCTGCCTCGCGACAAAAATGCGGCAGCCACTGCAACAGCCACCATAATCACGTAGCCACCCAGCACCGCATGCCGGAAAAGCCACCCAGTGGCTGCCGGTGGCTACCGCAAACTCTCTACTATACTTAGCTTTGCAATGCAAAATGTTCTAGAAGTGCAAGATATTGCTCGTTTGTGCTCAATTCTCAGTCATTTGTCTTCGGAGATCGCCCAAATGAAACCAATATGGATTTACTCTTAGACTGCCTCCTAGGAATGACCAAAATCAGCCAAGAATTAAGCGCTATGGATATGCCGAATTAACTGGTTGTTTGATGGGGCAATAAATTGACATCTCAGCAATCAAAATATCTTTGCCCTTTGTGTCCCAATTCTTGGCCAATTCCTGACTGAATTAGATGAAGATTTTTTATATTATAATAGTACACAGGTGTCGGTTTCATTTGGCCACTTCTGAAGGCAAACAGCAAAGAATTGAGCCCAATTGAGCGGCATTTTGCACTTCTAGAACATTTTGCACTGCAAAGTCAAGTATAGTAATTCCTGCAATCAGTATTCAACTATATTCCTGAGCTCTTTGGAATTTTCTCCAGCATGTTTCATACCATTGGAAGCAACTTTAGAAACCTGTGCATTATATTTGTCTTCAGCCGAAATTTGTATTGAGGTGGTAAATAACCCCAGGCTCAATGTGAGCTGGTCGACGCGCATTGAGCCGCAACGGTGTTTAGACTCCGATTTGATTGCCCCCACGATCCCTTTATTTTTCCAAGCCGCAACGGTGTTCAAATTCCGATTTGATCGCCCAGAAAATAGTGGACTCGTTTTGCCATTTACTGGCCCTTCACTACAAGTGTGGTTTGCGCTTCGCCATGGTTGGGTAACCATGCGGTTATATTACCATTGGTCGGGAGGGTGTCGCCATTCAGGGAATCAGGAGCGTATGTCTGCTTCAAGTTCAGTGTTATTTCCTTTCCACAACAAGGAGCGCAAACTTGCCGCAAATCCTGCTGCAGCCCACTGGTCCCCCTAATTTATCCTTGACTAAGAGCGTTGAAATTTGTTTGTTCTCAGCTCGGACGCAACACTTGGGAATTTGTTGGCGTCAAGGAAAGAACAATTTGCGCATTTAACAACCACGCACAAGATTATCTGGAGATGGTAGGCCGGAGATATCTAGAAGGCCAGCTGCTTCAACCCAGCAAAAAAAAAAAAAAAAATTCTTTCCTTGAGGAGCCACGTCGGTGAGGATCAGCGAATGGAAGTGCCCAGAGGCGTCAACGGCAGGCACGACCATAGCGCGGAATAACAGTGTCAAGAGGCTGTGTAAGGAAGGGCCCAGTGTCGTGAGGGTGATGCCAATTATGGTAGGCTTTATCGCATTCATCCCAGCATTTTGCCTGATACTATGATTCTGAGGTTCCTATAGCTTCTGGAGAAATTATTCTGAGGTGCTGGAGCCATTGAGATCCAGGACAGCAGGGCCGAATGTTCGGTTGGTATGCGGGTAGAGTTGTCTTCAAGCACAGTACCTTGTGTTCAGGTGTCGTCTAGGAAGAATTGTGCTGGAGGTAAACCAGCGACTGTCAGGGGAACCCCCATCCGACACCCTTCCGGTCCTTCTGGTCACCGGTCTACCGGAACCGGGACCGGAAACCGACACGTGACTCCGCCATCAGAGTCCCTCCGATGGCACTCAGCGTGTGACCGGGCCCGGGACATTTGCCGATCACTCCGGTCACACGGTCCTAGCTAGTAGCCTACTTACACCCGCAACCGGGTGTGGGAATCCTCAGAGTTTCTTCTCTTTGGATCCCCCACGCCAGGTGCGCTTCCTTGTATATTTAGCTACTGTCAAGTAACCTTTGGATCCCCCACGCCAGTCCCTGAGTACCTCGGGCCTTCGTGGTTGCCCTTACAGCGACTGTCTATGAAGGCAAGTCTGTCAACAGACAGAGCAGTTGATCTGAGTTTACAGCTCTTTACAGAAGTAATGACACTACACTGGTTGAACATTTCAAGTTTTTCGGTGAAAAAAACTAGTGAAAAATGTTTTGAATTTTACAGCAAAGAACCAAGTGAAAAACTTGAAACTTTGTCATGACTTTTTTGAACTTCAGAACAATTTCAGCACTTTTTCAGAACTTTTCACAAGGTTCAAAAAAGCCAGAAAAATATTTCAAAATTTTCACCTGCTTTTTTGGCGAAAAATTGCTGTAAAATTCAAAACATTTTTCACCAAAATTTCAGTGTAAAACTTGAAATGTTCAACCACTGCTACCTAAAAATATAATAAGAAAGAGCAACTTGAACACACCACATTTCCAAGCTCAATTCTCCGTCAATTCTTCACCAATTTGCATGGTTCCAGTCGCGTTTGAGAGGCACAAAGCGGGGCTTTTGAACCATACCCATCACCGTGGGTAAGTCTGACGAAATTTGGGGTCTCAATTTCGCCTTGGGTGGTTTCAATGCTAACTTAGAAGGCCAAGAACGCGATCGATTCTTGACCAATTAGAATGGTTCTGAATCCAATTGAAAGCTAATATCAAGGCACAGGGCTGGGATATCTAATATTTTGGTTCCATGGTGAAATAATTCCTCGGCAATGAACTTTGAAAATCACAGAGTAATTTCATTATTGAAGCCGCATATAAGGTGTATCACATATTTTGATGGCATTAATATGATTGCCTCATTTCACCTTTCAGAATCACCCAAGGTCAGCCGAATCGGCCAAGGAATGACTGAGAACGCGCTGTTTGATGTGCCGGTTCAAAACAGGCAGCGGGAATTTTGAAATTTGAAATACACTCTTTAACCAGAAGAATTGGATATTTGCTGAAAGCACTTTCAAAAGCGCGTTGAATGCGCCCAAAATCAAGGTAAGGGGTTAAGAACTGAGTGAGATACTGTTCTTCTTCATCAAAATTTGATGGGTGTCATTACTTTTTCAAACAGCTGTAAATCACCGATACAAAAATCTTACCAAAAAAGGCTATTCCAGACCAGGTTCCGAGCAGGGTGACGTCAGACACAAAAGAATAATGAAAGCCACAGATTCTCATTTAGCACCCTCAAACTTAGCCACTCACCCTCAAGTCAAGCTAACTCCCACCGGGGGCATCCACCGACACATGTGAACACCACATGCAATGAATGCATGTGGCTCGCATGCGAAACACAGCCCACAAAGCCGCCCTTTGCAGACCCGAGCCATCAAATCCATCTGAGTGCACGACATTTTACCTCAATTCATTGTTGAACAGGGCAGTAGGGCCATTTTCTTGGAGAATAGGTATATTAGACTCATATACAACGCAGGGACATAATATAGAAGGATTCTGAGATCTGAGCAAAAAAAAAAAAAAGTTTACCCAAACCAAAGTTTTTTCTTCAATTGGGTTTTGCAACATCTGGAACGCGATACGAGGCGATGATGCCCCGCGAAAGAATCCTGGAAATTCATGGAGAAACAAGTGAGTTAGCCAATAGCCTTTTCTGTTAACTTTTTTTGATTCGTGAATTTACAGCTATTTGCAAAAGTAATGACACCCATCAAAATTTGATGAATAAGAACAAAATTGATGCGCCGGTTTGCCGACTTCATTTCTTGCTCATTTCTCCACAGATTTGAATAATTTATACCGCGTTCGAGAGCGAATAAGCAGCGCTTTCAGAGAATACCCTACTCGCTCAGTGAAATAAAAAACTCCAAAATTTCAAAATTCAGGCTGTGTGGTATGACCTTAGGGCTCGTCACCGCAGCCGTAGGCATACGGTTACGTACGGTACGGTACGGATTTTTCACGTACCGTAAGCCCTCTGGATAGTCCGTATTTTCCCGTACCGTATACGGTGTTACGGCCGTAATACGCCGTAGAGCTAAGCGAGATTTCCCACGTCAATCACTGCCAAAATAGGTAATCTAAGCCGCGGATCGGCATGGGAAACTAACTTTTTGGGTGCCGTGGGCAGCCCTGGCCCTCAAGATGGCTTTGCTGATGGCAAGGCAAGACTTCCTGCAGTCAGCCGAGGTGGTTTCTGTCATGTCTCAGCCGGGAACTGCACAAAACTGACAGCTGTCGCCTTGAGCCGTGCCGTACCGTATTACGGACGGAATTTCACGAAATTGCCGTACCGTAGCCGTATCCGTACCGTGCGAGGGTCCCACTCTCCGTACCGTATACGGTACGTACGGTGACAAGCCCTATATGACCTTGAGATGCCAACGGCCAGTCCTCAGCCAATTCTGGGCCGATTCGCTTCAATCCGGGATATTCTGAAAGCTGTAAGGGCAGCAACCAAGTGTGAAAGGTCTAAACATATGGCACATGCGATATGCACTGTACAGAATGAAATTACCCTTCGCTACAGATATTTCATTCCATAGTAGTCATTTTGACATCTAACCAAAATTCCACATCTTCAACTCCTATGCCTTAATTCCACCTTCCAAATGAGCTTGGAACCATCAGAATTGGACGAGAACTCGCAGAGCAATGTGCAATTTGAGGCTGTGCTGAAAGTCTATAGCTCGAATTTTGAGGAATCCAAGATTCCGGCCGTACGAGCCATGGATGGAATGGATGGAAAGCCCTGCTTCCCCGCTCTCGAACGCACCCAGAATTATGTAAATCGGGTCAGAATTGACCGAGAAATGAGCACAGAAATGCGGGGCATTCAAATTGCTCTTTCTTAATCTATTTTTAGGAGGTGCCATTACTTCTGCAAAGAGCTGTAAACTCAGATCGACCAGCCTACGTTGGAGGCGGTGCCTACCAAGCTCCAGGAGGATTGGGAAGAGCTGGCAGAGATGGCGGAGATGACACATAGTGGTGGCAAGGTTCGGTTCGGAAATCGGTCCGAACCTGAACCGAACCTGAACCGGACGCGCGTTCGGCGTTCAGGTTCAGCAGATACTTGAACCTGAACCGAAACTTCGGTTCAGCGTTCGGCGGAGAGCAGGCGCGTTCGAACGCCGAACCTAAAAAATTGTCAGGTGAGTGATTTCTACACGAGTTCTCCACTGTTCGTGCTCTATTTACCTCACATTGCATAACCCAGGTATTTATCCATCGCAGAACACACCTGAACCTTCTCTTCGAGGCAAATTCAAAGTAATTTCGATGTTAATTGATGACGGTTTGTTGTCACGTAATTTTCTAGCAAACTTGCGCGAGGCTAATTTATCATTCGTAGGCGTCTCGGCAATAGCCAAGGCATTTGAGATACCTTTTCCAACCAGCAGAGCACTGAAAA
Organism: Mycena capillaripes; assembly: GCA_029204075.1. NCBI lineage: Eukaryota > Fungi > Basidiomycota > Agaricomycetes > Agaricales > Mycenaceae > Mycena > Mycena capillaripes. The sequence goes on along the minus strand of JARHKZ010000003.1, from coordinate 3,695,846 downwards.
TCTTGGTACGTGATATTTTCAGTGAGATTTCAGCCGCCCGAGATGGCCGAAGTGCCTTAGGTTCGAACGCGTTCGAACGCCGAACTGAACCTGAACGCGCGTTCAGGTTCAAGGTTCGGGAGTTGCCCGAACCGAACGCCACGTTCAGGTTCGGCGTTCAGGGCGAAAGGCCCTGAACCTGAACCAAACCAAACCTTGCCAGCACTAATGACACAGTATACTTGCCTAGAAACGGCGCCGACTCAACAGCTGCGTCCAAGGTGTGACCGCCACGTCGTGTTGAAGACCCGCCGCATCCTCCTGGTGTGACTGCCGCATACCGTCGCGTGAGGCGGCGAATTTACCAGCCACTTCGCCGCTTCCCGCCGCACATCGCCGCTTCACTACTGCGTGGCGCCGCGTCCAAGAAGTACTGAGCGGCGACTAGCACGATGTTCAGTCTGCCACTCGCAGCCATTTCTTCGCCACCCAGAACTAGTACATGGTGAGTACATCCTCTGCTTATCTTAGGTAGCAACTGCCTCCAGAACGTGCGAACGGCGCTCATTAATTTTAGACGACCGCCGCGTCCACCTGACGCGGCGAAATCGTTTGGCCCCTTTATGACTGTTCTAGCAAGATAATCATCTTCCGATGGATGAACTATTGTTGAATTGTCTCACCAAAGTATCTCGAAATAGAGTTCCTAGCGGGGCGTCCCGCGGAAATTATGCAATCGGACACGGGAAGTCGTAAACTCGAGCGCTTAAGAGAAAAATTAAGCCGTAAAAGTTGGGCGTTGAAGTTATTCGTGGACGATAAAGGTGGGCTCGGTAATACCACATTCCACGGTCGAAGCTGGACGTTTAATATTGAGATCGAGTGTTCCACGTGGTTTGTATAAAGGTAGAACTGCTCACCACAGTCGCATCCCAAGAGTCTTGAATCGTATTCCACCCAAGATGATTTTTGCCACCTTCGCGCTCATCCCCCTTGTCGTCCAAGGCTTCCCAGCGCTGGTGAGACTCTGCTGGATTTCATCGGCGACCATGCGTTGACTCTCGTTCCTCACGAACCAGGTTGATTCCGCCATTGTCCCACGTGCTCCCGGCGTGTATGTGCTCCCTCATCCCTCCTCCCGCGCAAGATATGCTCACAACCTGTAAGTCTGACACTTACTTACATTGATTGATGAAACCTGGTCCAATTATTACTAACCATCTTTGATGGATGATCCCAGTATTTAAACCTTTTCCCATTGGTTGTACTTGTTTATCTTGTCTTTCACTTACACTACGACAATCTAGGTTACTATTTCTTTTTATGTATTCCTATCTTGTCTTTCACTTACACTACGACAATCTAGATCACTGTTCCTGTCTTTCTGTCTGAATCAGTGAGGACGCATTGCCGGCGTCCTTTCACTTTTTTTTTGACAACGAACACATACCCACCGGTGCCTTTGACAGCCTCCTCACTGTCTTGTCACACTCCAGCCTTTGACAGCCTCCACACTGTCTCGTCGCACTCCATCCACTCCTACTCCCCTCCGCACCAGGCAGTGGGCTCGGAATCACCCCTCTGCCACCACAGTATCCACCCCATCATCCCCGGGAGAAGCAAGATCAGTATCACCGAGTTCCCCGAGATCTTTACCACTTCCATCTGATCCTTTCCCACCATCAATCTTGCTGTCAAACTCGACTTCTGACAGTGACAGCGACATTGACAGCGACTTTGACAGCGACATTGACAGCGAGATTGACAGTGACATTGACAGTGACATTATGACACCTCCGATCAATAAACCTGTACTGGCAACCATCACCCATCCAAAATCTGATCGTTGCCCCATTCTGGAAGCTGGTGTTATCACTCCCGAGATCCTCCAACAATGGCGCCGTGCTTGTCAGAAATATCTCAAGAACAACAAGGATCGTACTGCTGATGACTTGGTCAGCTATGTAGCAGATGAGATGCGCGAGCCTATCTTGGAGAAGTGGTACATGGCTAGCCAGACCCGTATAGATGCCCTGAAGCTGGATGCCTACATCTTGGAGCTTGGATCCCTAGTTTTGGAAAAGGGATGGGAAGGAAAAATGCGCCGCAAGGTGCTAGGTGCAAGGATGACAGCTGGACAGACATTTGCAGATTGGGCCTATGACATCCAGAACATCAACGCTATTCTTTCACAAGCTGCACCAACCTATGCTGTTGGCAGCCCCGAGTTGAAAAACATCCTTGATGCTGGTCTTACAGAAACTCTTCAGCAGGATCTTGATACTGAGCCTGTCCTCTCTACAGAGCTCAATGCTTGGATCTCTGAGGTCAAGGGACGTGATGACCGTCTCAAGTTTGAGACTGGACGCATGCAGGAAATTATTGCTTCTCAGCCTACAAAACCATCCTCAAAGGGGAAACTCTCTTTAGCTGAGCGTCTTTCATCACCAAAACCATCTCTGGCCTCTAGGCTCACCTCACCCCCTCCAAAGAACACCACACCAAAATGCCCGGGCCTGACTGATCCAGAGAAGGTTCTCCTTGACCTTCATGATGGATGTCGCCGCTGTCGCAAATTCTATATTGGGCACCGTACGCTGAACTGCGACGGTGAATTCCCAGATGCAGCTACCTACCGTACTCTTACATATGCAGATGCTGTAGCTCAAGCTGCTGCTCGGGGGAAAACCCTCCGAGTCAAGCGTGAGCCAGCTGCTGCCATTCACCACTCAAAGAATATTCTTGCCACCGACTATGAAGAATCTGATTCTGACCGTGATGGGTACGTCTTGGCCCCTCTGACTGTCCCCCATCTGTATGCAAATGTCACCCTTTCTGGCCCTTCTATCTCTGAATTTCCTATTCCTGTTCGCTCACTGCTGGATATTGGTTGCCCCTCCATAGTTATTAGTGACCAGCTTGTCAAACAGCTTGGTCTTCGACGATTTCCTCTTCCCGCTGAAGAGGATAATCTGTCGTCACTATCGGAATCACCATTGAGCTGCAGAGAATATGTGAAGTTGAAGGTGTCATCAACAGATGGGAATTGGACTTCTAGGGTTGTCAGAGCTAAGGTTAATGTTGGTCTATGTATACCATTGATATTGGGAATGCCATTTTTATCTGGAGAATATATTGTCATTGATTCTGCATGTCGCACTGCAGTTGATAAGCGTACTGGCTTTGATCTGCTCAATAATCCAATTCATCCACCTCGTCAGTGGACACCCGAATGGACTGTACCAGCACCAACTCCAAAGAAGCCAAAGCGCAAACCTGTGTTATCGGAACCTATTCCACTTGGCTCTAGTGCTCTCCTGCCAATCAGTGTCATGTTACAGGTCAAAAATCGCATTGATGACCTGGACTTGCAAAAACTTCTCAAGGATGAGGATATCCGTTTGAAAACTAAACATGCCGATGTTTTCCCTCTCCGTTTACCAGACAATACTGCTGATCTCCCTGGAGATATACTACACCGTATCCGACTGAAAAACCCTTCAATCACCGTGAAGGGGAAAACATATCAACCTGCACGAAAAAATCTGGACTCATGGAAGCGAATGCTTGATGAGCATATTGCTGCTGGTCGAATGCGACCATCTTCTTCAGAGTATTCTTCACCTGCATTTGTAGTCCCAAAATATACAGGTGGAGTTCCAGATCCCTCCATTGATCCTCGTTGGGTCAATGACTACAGAGAACTGAACAAGAACACAATCCGAGATACCTTTCCTCTGCCAAGAATCGATGATATTCTAGCAGATTGTGGTCAAGGAAAAATCTTTGGCAAGATGGATATGACCAACAGTTTCTTCCAGACTAGGGTCCATCCAGATGATGTCCATTTTACTGCAGTTCGAACTCCATGGGGACTATATGAATGGCTAGTAATGCCTCAAGGAGGCTGCAATGCTCCCTCAACTCACCAGAGACGTGTTACAGAAGCCTTGCGTCACTTGATTGGAAAAATCTGTCATGTCTATGTTGATGATATTATCATCTGGTCTGATTCCATTGAAGAACATACACAGAATGTTGAACTTGTGATTGAGGCACTCCGCAAAGCCAAACTCTATTGTAATCCTCGCAAGTCCCAACTCTTTGCAACAGAAATCAGTTTCTTAGGGCATGTTATCTCTGCCCAGGGAATCTTTGCAGATCCTAAAAAGGTGGAACGAATTGTGCAATGGCCTCAGCCTAGATCTGCTACCGATGTCCGAGGATTTCTTGGACTAGTTCGCTATATTGCAACTTTTCTGCCCAAGCTGGCTGAACATACATCTCATCTCACGCCTTTAACAACCAAAGAGGCAGAAAAATCCTTTCCCATCTGGACTGATGCACACCAAAAGGCATTTCAGGCCATAAAAGATATTGTCATTGGTCGTGACTGTCTTACCGTTATTGATTATGAGGACTCTACAAAGACAATCTATGTCACCACAGATGCCAGTGATCGCCGCACTGGTGCTGTTCTGAGTTTTGGAAAGACTTGGGAAACTGCTCGCCCGGTTGCCTTTGACTCCTATCAGTTGAATGCAGCAGAAAAAAATTATCCTGTCCATGAGAAGGAACTCCTTGCTATAGTGAAGGCACTGAAGAAATGGAGAAGCTCATTACTCAATGTCCATTTTAAGGTTATGACAGATCATCGTACCTTGGAATATTTCCAGGCTCAGAAGGACATGTCTCGCCGGCAGTCCCGTTGGTCCATGTATATGGCCGACTTTGACTATGAGATCCACTATGTCAAAGGAGAAGATAATTCTGTTGCAGATGCTCTATCCCGTCTGCCCAACCTTGAGGATGAAAGTTCAGAACTGACACCTCTGGTTGCAGCTGTGCTGCTATCACAGACACATCTACCTCAGAGAGATCGAATTCCTGCTGCTGCAGGGACTCTCAATATATCTGCTGATGAAGAATTTCTACGTCGGATCTCTGCCGCGTATGATACAGATGAATTCACTAAGCAGCTTGAAACTGGTATCACAGCTGGAAGCATCTCAGGTGTCCGCAGAAGCCCTGGTCAGAACCTAGTATACATTGGTGACAGGCTAGTCATTCCTAGGGATCCTGCAGTACGGGAACTTCTCTACCATCTAGCCCATGACTCCCTTGGACATTTTGGGTTCACAAAGAGTTATGCCGCACTGAGAAATTCATTCTATTGGCCCAACATGAGGCGTGACCTTGAGGATGCATATATTCCCTCATGTGTTGACTGCCAACGGAATAAAAGTCGAACAAAGAAACCTGTCGGGCCTTTACATCCACTTCCAGTCCCAGATGGCCGATTTGAAAATGTTGCATTAGACTTTATTGGGCCCTTGCCTACTGATGAGGGTTTTGACATGATTCTAACTATGACCGACCTTATGGGTGCAGATGTACAGATCGCTGCTGTACACTCTGATGATACTGCAGAACAGACTGCACTGGTTTTATTCAATGAGTGGTACTGTGAAAATGGGTTAATGAAAAACCTAATCTCTGACCGGGACAAGGCATTTACATCCAAACTCTGGGAAGCCTTACACAAGCTTACTGGGGTGAAATTGAAGATGTCTACATCTTACCATCCGGAAACAGATGGAGGGAGTGAACGCACTAATAAAACAGTTGTTCAGGCTATTCGCTACCATGTAGACCGAAATCAGAAGGGATGGTGTGCTTCACTACCACGAGTTCGCTTTGCCATAATGAATTCACTTAATGCGTCTACTGGATTTTCACCATTCCAGTTGAAATCCGGTCATTCCCCACGGATTATTCCAGCTCTTACACCTGCCATTGGTGGAGAGACTGTAGAGGAATTGGATGCTCGGTCACTCATTGAAAAGCTTGAGTTGGATGTACAAACAGCTCAGGACAGCTTGGCAGCTGCTAAAGTCAGACAGGCTTATCATGCAAATATGCATCGCACAACTGAAGATGTATACCAAATTGGTGACCGAGTTATGCTCTCAACTGCGAACCGCCGTCGTGATTACAAGCGAGCTGGAGCTAAACGAGTAGCCAAATTCATGCCTCGAGATGATGGTCCATATGAAGTAGTCAAGGCCTTTCCAGAGCGTTCTGAATACACCTTGAAACTTCCAAACAATCCTCAGCTGTTCCCAGGATTTCATGCTCACCTACTGAAACGCCACATCCCTAATGACCCTATACTCTTCCCAACTCGTGAACCAGCCCGACCAGGTCCAGTCATTACACCTGATGGTGCAGTTGAATGGACAGTTGAGAAGATAGTGGATGAACGAAGACGTGGACGTGGCAAGCAATACCTGGTGCGCTGGGATGGATATGGCCCAGAATTTGATGAGTGGGTCCCTGGTCGAGAAATGGAGGACACAGTTGCACTTGATGTTTGGGAACAAGAAGAAGAGTCTTGACCCATTCAATTTTTTTGAAGTGGGGGAGGGTGTAAGTCTGACACTTACTTACATTGATTGATGAAACCTGGTCCAATTATTACTAACCATCTTTGATGGATGATCCCAGTATTTAAACCTTTCCCATTGGTTGTACTTGTTTATCTTGTCTTTCACTTACACTACGACAATCTAGGTTACTATTTCTTTTTATGTATTCCTATCTTGTCTTTCACTTACACTACGACAATCTAGATCACTGTTCCTGTCTTTCTGTCTGAATCAGTGAGGACGCATTGCCGGCGTCCTTTCACAACCTCCCCCAGCTTCGCCTGTGTCGAACCCAACTTTAGCGGGTTGTGCAGTATATTCAACCACACCAGCGGCGAATGCGTCACCTTTGCGCCCCCGTTCAACAACAACATCTCCAGCTTCAGCACCGATGACGGGAATTGCTTCGTTTACTTGCAAGTTTTATCTGTCAGATTTTGTGTATCCGTCATTGATGACCGTTGAATAACGCAGGGATGCTTATTGCTGCGGCGCCAGCCTCGGTGTAACCGTGGCGGCACCACGCGATAGTTTCCCGCCCGGCTTTGACAATGCGATCTCGTCCTTCAGGTCAGTAACTAAGTCTGTATATGAATGAACAAGGATAGGATCTCACGGGCGCTTTGTCTATCATTCAGGTGCTTTTACGATATCAATTGACGCCTGCATTGAAGACCACACTGTGAGGCGAGAGAAAGAGAATCAGGAGGGCAGTTGAACCGTATCTCGTTACTTGTAAGATTGAATGGTATTATCGTCATTGAGGCCATGAATACCGACCTCTGGTCGTGCCTACGGGTACTGCTATGACCGTGCGAACGGCGTGGGCTGCCATGAACGAGAGATGGGGAAGAGGGGCCAGAATCTCACTTGGATCGCATTCAATTCGGCAGGCCTGACCAGCCGCGAGCGCTGAGACGACGCCCACCGTACATACATGCGACCAGGCTAAGTCAGAATCGGATGGGGCCAGCCGGAGAGGTGACGGCCTGCATGCAGCAAAGCCACGGGACGAGACAAGATGCAGGGAGTCCGCTGCCTCTTGAGTCCTCCACCTCGCCCACGCAGCGCACTGGACGTCAAAGCCCTAGTAACGACTTGGACATGGCTGCATGCAGGTGTGTCCGAGTACGATTGCGTGGTCCCAGGGTACAATTCGACGTTTATAATCCTATGACACGTTTTTAACTGTACAAAAGTCCTCCCAATAAAAAATTCAGTTCGATTGGGGGTCACCTGGACCTGGTGGCACATGTTCAACACAAAACCCACCATTTGAGCTGGATTACTAAAAAGATTATATTTTGGGAAATCCAAGCCTATCGCTAATTGCATTGGAATTATTCCCAAAGAACTAGCTACATTTCAAGCCAATCCAACTCAAGCTCAGTGAGATATGAGCAAATTGGTCGCGGGGATCAAAAAAGTCCCCACACAGAAAATTTCTGTTCGCGCCTTAGGTACCAGGAATGGCTATAAATTTTTTCACCTATTTTTTCAGTGAGAAATCGTGTGAAAAGAAAAGAAAGTTTTTCAACAGTACTCTCACTGAAAAACTTTACATGTTCAACCAGTGATATATGCTTATACTGACTACGAATACTCCAGATGGGGATGGAAAGACCCTCCTATTCGTTGGCTGGATGATGAATCGCGGGTCATACTGAGGGACACGTTCTCCACTTACCTCCACAACTTGAAGTCGTCTATCGATGTCTTTCGTGGTCCTCAGATTTTGGTCGCCCGTCTCGGCGAAGAAAACAGACGATCACCACCGTCTGCTGTGCCCAGCAGGTATTCACAAATGTTAGTAATTCCGCCCCAGGTTAAAGTGGACTCACGTGTCGTCTTAGGATCGAACAGTTTCATACACGGAATTCTCATGGATCCAGTGACGCCAGAGTCTATGAACATTTACGTATTGACCAAGTTGCTTCAGTAACATTTTATTTGGGAGTTTGCTTTACTTGCACACATTATCGCGTTGTGAGTTAACCTTTCCCTTCGGATTTCTCAACATGACCGAAGATAAACCAGAATGCTGCTTGGTTTCCTCTTCAAAGATCTTCCTACCTTTTATATTGTTTGATTCTAACATGATTCAACCTTGTTGCGATCCTGCCAGTGGCTTGTTTCTGAAGAGATGCTAGGCGCAGTGTGACTGAGAAAATTTCGAACATTGATTGTCAACTAATCTGGAGTATAATGCTATTTGGAGCCAGTTCAATGCTGGGCGATCCCAAGCTGGTAATGCGCTGGCGCGGCTTTGACAATTTCAATGGCGAGCAAGCTTTATTGTATTGTCCAAAATTATATGTCACTAGGAAGTGCGCATTATTGTTTTCCGGTCGGCCAGATTTCCTGTCTCTTTGCCAACTAGATTTCTCATCTCACTGCTCAATATCTATCTACGTCCTTAATAGATAGCTGCAAGCTAGCTACCAGATTTTTTAAATTGGGCAACATTCCATTTGGCTTTAAAAAGCACAATCGTCTCAACCAAGACATCAGTTTGACCGACGACAGACATAGTCAAATTTTTCCACAATATCACTGCCCTCGCCGGTGCAGCAACACTGGTCAAGATCACCGACTCCAAAAATCCCGCTCGTCAATCTCGCTGGAAATCTTGGCATCGGCGGTGTCGCTATCTTCACCTACTCAGAGACGCCTGGTGCTCCCAACGAGAATGTGAGACTGGCTAGGCTGGATATATAAATAGGGTCCACCCCAAGGGATTGCAAGGTCACAATGCTTCCCCCTCGCGCGCACAGAGCTTCACATTTACCATAGGCAAGTTTCGTCATTAAATTCTTCAGTTTTCTGCAATACCGACGCTGGAAAATTTACGGCAACTTGAGTTCGTGGTTGGTTTTAGAAGGAAGAGTCAAGTCACCAACCAACGAAGCTGCATAGTATGTCGAGTTATACTCCGAGTCCTTAGTTTTGGAATATATCTTATCGTCGTGCTGTGTCTCCACCGTGTTTCAACGACTCTTGCGTTAAAGTAGGAAGACATCTCGGAACTACACGTCGACCATAACTTGAGTAAATCTTTTTAAAATCGGCGGCTCGGGAAAGAGACGAGGCCGTGGACCACTTAGGATATAAGAGGCTACGGAGCGGTAGCCTGGTAAAATGCAGAAATAAATAATGCGCGCAAGGCACCGAGTATATATCTCAAGGGAGACCGATATTGAGATGCGTCATACTGCCAAAGGGATATGTGGATGGGCGATGCACTGAAGTGAAAGAGCGGGCCGCTGTGGATCAAAGTCCAATATACTTCCCTTCGACCGGGACGGCATTGCCTTCAGTTCAATCCAAGTCAGCTCTATCCGCTGTTGGTCGTTTCCTTTTTTCTTCTTCAGCGTTAAATCCCGTTTATATCTGGTGATTTCTATAACTGGACGGGGGTGTTTGGTTGTTTGCACACGCGTCCCAATGATGACATCAATCAGTGCTTCCTTCTCGATGTCATCTCACGGCTGGCAGCCGCTGGCTGCGACGAGCACACAACGTTAGGTTCCAAATCATCTGTTGCGGAAGCGCATGTGCGGGCCTCAGCCACGCTTTTCGAGTGGCTTTCTGGGCTTCTTCGTTAGGCCAGTACCCCGACGTTTCTTCCGCCATCAGTCAAGTGACCCATTGTGGTCCATCCTTTCGCCCAGCGTTTAAAGGGGACTGAGGCCGCATTTGCCTCAAAAAAGCGGTCCCTCATGGAAATTATCAGTCTGATGCGACGCGTTTCTTCTGCAGAACTTCCTCGATGAATATTCCAGCTCACTCCGCTTTACGCGAAGCCGCGTTCAATTCTACCCCAAGTATGTAACGTCACAAGTTCACCTGACTCTCCTGGCATCGATTTCACGGGCCGGGGCAGAAGGCCTGTTAAAAGCCCATGAGCTTCGTATGCGCATCCGACGCTGAGCCCCATTACTCCCACTCCGCTCTCCGCAAGATGATGACCCCAACGGACGAAAAGCCAGTGCAGAAGAAACAGAGCATGTTTCGCCCCCACTCTTTGCGCGTAGGCGATCGCATCACGAACGCGTCGCAGTTGACACTCCGTGAGACGCTGTGGCCGTTGTTCCTCGTCACGATTCTGTATTTTCTCTGGGTGCGAATTCAGGCATTTTCGTTATCGGCGCGCATACTGAAGCACCCCAGGGATTTGCATACGGCTTGCTCGACACCCTCAATAAGCATTTCCAGACAACGCTGAACATCACGCGCACGCGGTCCTCGGGGCTCCAAGCTGCGTACTTTGGAGCGTACCCCATCGCGTCGCTGGGATATGGCAACTGGGTCCTACGCCACTACGGATACCGTGCAGTGTTCATCCTCGGTACGGACTTGACTTATGCCATCTATTGAAAATTTTTATCAACCTGCGTAGGCCTGATTCTCGAGGGAGTCGGGGCGCTGCTGATGTGGCCTGCGGGCCTCAAGCGTTCATTCGGCGGGTTTTGCGGTGCGACCTTCATTATCGGCTCGGGCCTCGGCTGTCTCGAAACCGCGGCGAACCCATATATGGCCGGTGCGTCCATTCATGATACTTACTCTCCGATGAACGGGAATCTGATGGACGGACAGTTACGGGCCCACCGAGATACGCTGAGCTTCGGATCAACCTTGCGCAATGTTCGTTCAATGCAGAACCTTTGTCACCGTCCTAATCTATCGTGCAGCGGTGCAGGCGGTTGGAACCGTTGTGGGGCCAGTGCTTGGTATGTCGTTAACATCTCACTTTTCCCTCGAGAAAACGCAAAGCTAACACTGTGCGCAGGATCCTACGTGTTCTTTAGCCACACGGGCGACTCCGTAAACTCGCTCAAGACCGTGCAATGGGTGTATCTCGCCATCGCGATCTTTGTCTTCCTCCTCGCTGTACGCCTCCACTCCAGCCCTAGTCGTCCACAGAAATCTCCTAATAACCGATCTCCCAGATCGTGTTCTTCTTCTCGGTCATTCCGGAAGTCACTGGTAAGTATTCTGCTGTCTTCTCCAGTAAATGACCAACAATGATCGATCGCATTCTCTAGACACGGACATGGCGGAACAGGCGGAGCTCACACATGTCGGCGAGGGACAGGGCGACAAGCCATTCTGGCAACAGTGGAAGGTTTTCTACGCCGCGTTCGCTCAATTCTGCTACACCGGTGCTCAGGGTGCGTGTTTTTATCTCACTGACCTAGGCTCGTTGAACTCAGTCCGGGACAGTCGCTATTGCCAGCTATTTCATCAACTACATCACCGAGACGCGCGGGGACACCACCTCCGCGCTGGGTGCGAAGCTCCTCGCCGGCGCACAGGGGTGCTTCGCTCTCGGCCGATTCTCTGGCTCAGGTGCGTCTTCCAATCCTGAGCTGCTCGGGTAACTGTAACTGACACCCTCCCAGCGATCATGACAAAAATCCGGCCGCGCTGGGTGTTCCTCGCCTACCTGACGATGGTCATTGTGTTCTCTGCGGCTTCGATTACCCAGCGCGGCAACACCGGGCTCGCGATGCTGATGCTGACGCTCTTCTTTGAGAGCGTGTGCTTCCCCACCATCGTTGCGCTCGGTATCCGTGGAATCGGGCGGCACACGAAACGTGGCTCGGGCTGGATCATCGCGGGTGTTGTTGGCGGCGCGTGTGGTACGTCCCGCTTTATTATTTTTATTTGTATCTTATTTGGAATTCGGCTGACGTCGTGTGCAGTACCGCCGCTGACGGCAAAGGTCGCCGATCTGCACAACTCGACAGCGCTCGGGATGGTCGTCCCCACATGCTTCTTTGTCGCGGCGTGGTCGTATGCGATCTGCTGCAACTTTGTGCCGATCTTCCGCGATGTGATGGACAGGGTCGGGGACTCGAATCTCGGGCTCACCGGCAGTGGGGCTGCGAGTGCGCTGGACGTCGACGACGGGCGCAAGGATCCGAGTCTCGAGAAGGAGAAGGTTTGAGGCGGTAACGTTAACGAAGAACGGGGTATGAAAATGATTTACTTACTTACATGACGCACGATTGTATGATAGATGGTCTGAATCTGACCGTATGATTCCGGAATTTGGCTGGCCAAATTTAGTTACGAGGGAGGAGAGCAATCACGAAGTACATAGCTGTGGCAATATTAATGCTTACAGGTCAATTGAGATGTAGTGATGGAACCTCAGCGCTGCATGCTCCGGTTGTACCTATACCAGGGCCCTTGATTTTTCCAGAGCATTTAATCCTCGTGCGTACACCATATCAAGACATCGACTGCGGCCGGGAAATTTATTAGCTAGAGCCTGCAGCGTCTAGCCGGAAAGAAATCGGAGAGAGATCTATGACACTGAAGAGGAGGAGCTTGATGGTGTAATTATTTTTTTAATGGTACAGCCAGAGTCCTCCTGAAAAATGCTCCGAATATATTGAATTTGGTCCCCTCGACCATAACGCACGTTACGCAGCATCTCCCCCAAATTCTGTGCGAAGAATGTCCCATGTCAGAATGAAGAAGAGGAAAACATTCAAGCTGAGTTCGATGTTGATGCAGGAAAGGAGGACTGCGGTGCGCGTGCACTTTTCTTTCGCCGTTCAACAAAGGCGCCATTCAGGGATGACTCCTTCCTTAAATGGAAGTGGATGTTTGGTTGTTTGCGCACGCGTCTCAATGATGACATCAATCAGTGCGCTGCTTATCTCAAACCACGAATCGTGCCTCAAATACTCTGTGTCGTCTTATGGCTGGACTCTGCGATGAAGAGCACATAACGTTTGGGTCGAATTACTTGGCAACAGATAGCGTGCTTAGTATGGGTATCCAAGACTGTCACCAACCAATCGGAACTTGAAGCGCCATGAAGTCGGACGGAAACGCAAGGACGTGCCACAAGCACCTCAGGCAGCACATATGGACCAGCGATTCCAGGCACTGGCGGACAAAAAACAGCACGGCTTCGCCAGTGACGAGTCCACCGTGGAGGGAGAGCGAGCGGATCTTCGAAAGCAGCGCAACGGAGGTTTGCGCCAGCTTACGGTAGCGCTTGGGCCTGATAATCATGCTAGCAGCGAACGGGATGTAACTTTCAAGAGCAAACGCGCTGCTGCACTCAACGACGAACGTGCATAGGGAAGGCCGATTCCGGTTAATCTGAAATACCTGCCCGAGGTAACCTGGGGTAACTACTTTGGCAAGACGCCGGAGATGGCGCGAATGAAAGCTGAACCTGCGAAGTTATCGGCCAAGATTTTCAATGATTTATATCCGTGCCCTGGAAAACGGCGTCACTCTGCGGGGATCCGGCTACCCAAATCCAACGATTTCCTTCTGCTGGTACTATTGGGCTTGAGATACAACGCAGTGGGATTTTGTAGTATTGTATCGGACACCGAGTTGGACTGAGTCGAAGATCTAGATAGAATCAGAGGTACATCTTCTCCGACAGTCAGGCTGTACAAGGCCCCCGGTTCCGCGGGCGATGTGGTCATCAAGGCGCTTCGACAGCAGTGTCGGACTGGAGCTATCACGGATGCTTCGATATCTTTAATACATCAAGAAGTCCTCCCATCTGTCATGATGGAATTTTGCGGAATGAAATACGAAAAGAGAAGTGCAAACGAAGGACTATTATTCTACCTGAAAAGTGTTCCCAACTTACGGTGCCAGTCGCGCGGCTTTGACAGATCGCAGAGTCTCAGTTAACACGCTACAACAACCTTGAACTCACTGCAAATCTATAGCTCAGCAAAACAACACGGGTTTGGTGTTTAAGATACACATTTGGGCAGGCTTCCAATACTCTTCTCAGAAATCAAGATTGCAGACCTACGCACACTGACCCATAACTTTTTTGGGGGCTGGCGCCAGAATGAGCGCCGTCTCATGCAGACGGAAACCTCGGGTTGTTTCGTCTCTTTGGCGCTTGCACTTGGAATGAACCTGGTGCTATCGCTTGTGGTATGCTTCTGGAGCTTGACCAGAAGAGATCTAGAGCTTGATGGTTTTTTGACGCTTGAGCTTCTATACTATCCACGACACCTAAAGGAGAAATATCTCGCAATTGATGCACAGATATCTCGAGAACGGAGATAATCTTCCCCGAGTGTTCAGCACTTGGGTCGAATCATCCACGGCGATTCCACGCAACAGCTTTGGTTACATTTCCATCTTTTCCGTCTCCGCATCAGTGCGAGCAGTTCTATTCTTCTACGTTTCAGACTCCGAGTCATTTACAGTTTAGCATTCGTGTCCACTGTTGTCAGGACAGGACTCTCCTCAAATGCATTTTGCATGAATTTTTCTTGGCTATAGCCGAGAACCTCAGAGTAGCCAGCATACCCAAATATCAACGGTTAAAAGGCAAAACCATCGCGATTCATTAGGCGTCGCCCACTGACTTCTAGCGCTAGACCATTTCGAAATCCAATGGTCGTGGCATTGATGAGCGCTGAATCTTGGTGACCGATAAAGAAGAACGTTGGTCATCAAATTGGCCACCTCCGTCAAACATGATAAATTTTCACCGGCCCAATATCCGATTCGTGCCTTATTCCAACCATCTAGGGACTTGAAAGCGCGCTGATGGAAACCAATTGGCCGATAGTGCCTAATAGCAGTGCTAGGCCCAAGAGCGTGAATGTGGTGCTGTGGCTGAACCTTACCCTTTCACGAAAATAACTGGGGGCGATGCGAGTTTTAAGCCTCATTGTTTTTATTCGCCCAATATAAATAGGATCTCCAGCGATCTGGCCAGTCCTCCACCTTCCGCCTCTCCTTCCTTCCATCCCTCCCTCCTTCCTTCCTTCCATTTCACTGAGAGGGGCGCGCTTTAGTTATGCTCTCTGGCCAAACTTCCGTTGGCCATCCGCTTCTGAGCTCGGACATGGACGATGTCACTGTCAATTAACCTGGTCAGCTCCAAAGGTACGATTTGCTTTGTCGAGGGCGGGTCAATGCTCAGCTCACACACAGTGTCCAAGGCAACAGCGATGCCAATATACATGAAAAGCGCAATGATCCCCAGGGCAGGTACGAATGGACTCTAATTTTCGAGTCGGCAGTACCAGGGGCAACCGAGTTACCGAGGTACAAGATCCCCAGGGCAGGTGTGAAAGGACTTGATTTTGACCTGAAACACTTTTGACACTTGCATCTGAAAGATGGATCGAACTATGGGCAAAACTCAAGGCATCGCTGGTCAATATCATTGGCACATTGCTCCTACAAAGTATCGCGTGGACCCTGTTCGGCTTGATATGGCGGAAGGGATTCGTTCCTCTACCAGGTTTTCCCGAACCGTTTGGGTTGAAACTAATCACGTACTTCGTCACCTCAATATCCACGGCACTCGCGTTTTTTTCTTCCTTGTGAGCTCATGGTGCTGAATCAATTCTGTCACTGGCTTACACCCTCCTAGGTTGTTTTCAAGGGCTGTTCTACACTACATCAAGGTCCGGGTACACGGCGAAGGCATGTCTTTGGGCGATTTTATCTCCAGTGGCCAGATAGCATCTCGTTCGATCTTTTTCGAACTCACCAACCTCAAATCGACCGCACTCTCGCTCGCCGTGTTTGGGCTGGCCGGTCAACAGGCATCAGGGTTGGTGAATCTTCCGCTGTTTCGAGTTTGTACTGGCTGAAAGTCCCTACAGCTGGAATACCTTGTTAACGCCTCAATTCTTTAGCCGTAAGACCGCCGTGTTTGGTCGAGAGCTCAACCTTCGCAGTCCCTTTCTGCCAACAAGTCTGAGCAACGACGCGCTTGATTTCTGCGTGTCCAATGCCTGTTAGCCATTTCTCCACGTTTGAAGCCTGCTTCCACTCAGCGCTATTTTCAACTAGCCAACCTTGCTGGCTTTACCGTCGGCCAGACAGAAAGTGGCTACGCGACACTGAACCAGGATTCCACGTTTCCCGTGTCATTGACCTTCATGAATTTCGCTTTCAATACTTCGACTGGTATGATCCCTGCGCGTGAATCTAAACAACCGCTCAGCAGTCCGTAGCTGGTATCCTGCCATTGATTTTTGAGGAGATCGATGTCAGCCCGTGGTTTGAACATAACCTGACGACTATTCCTTGAAATCTCTTGCCAAATGTTAGCCTTCACGACGGTATTTCTGCGACGTCCTCAATGGTGCAGCAGGGTCAGAACACGCATGATCATACCCGATGTCGAATAACGTTATAAAATAGGATTCAGCGCCGACGTGACTTGTGAATTCCATGATCTCAAGCCTGATACAACGCCTTCATTGATCTTCAACAACGCTACGGTCAAGGACTGGACCGATGGTACTTCCGAGCCGCTTCCGATTACTTCATTCAACATGAGTTCCAGCTGTGTGTCTCCCGATGGCCCAGCGCGTGAGAGTTGTTCTGTTATTTCGAATTCTTGATTTGACATACATCCTCAATCAGTTATCAATTCCACATCCGTGGATATACTCATTGGCGAAGGTTCTGGGTCTCTGGTGATGCTTGTTGCAATGCCGATGCCGATGGCAGCTATGGCACGTTCTCGGGGAATTTTTGACGGCACATCTAATATTGGAATAGAACTCATCTTTTCCGGTTCAGGCTTGTACGCATCCATGAAAACCATGGTGTGTGAAAAATGTAAAATTGATGTTGGAGATTCTGACTCGGGCGATTAGGTGTGCAACCTGACGCCTATAATAACATATGTCCAGGTGGACTACACATATGGCTTCTCTGGGTTCACCATAAGCACCAGTCAACTTTCCGGAGCCGTTCCAGATGCCTGGGGCCTTCCTGGGCTATCCGCAGTGAATACAATATACAACATGATGTACTTTGCGCAGGGCATACAAACCAACATCGTGGGAGATCAATTGCGCACAAGCAATTTCGACAGCATGCTGGATGCAACGGTATGTGTTGTTCCTACCTGTACACGGCACGGTTGTGCTTATGGTTGGGAAGGCAGAGTACATCCGCGGTGTCGCAGAGTACAGTGGATCGGTGATAGTGGTCCGTCTCGCTCATTCATTTTTTGGCTGAGAAATGTATCCCAGGTCTTCCGTGCATGTATCTCCGCGAAGAATGGCGGCATCTCTGTTGATGGGGTACCCGAGAACATGACAATTCCCGTTCAAGGGAAATTCGAAACCCAATTCTTTGGCTGGGAGTTCACCCTTTTCTCATGCTGGGTGCTGATTCCCGGAACTTTCGTCGCCTTCGCCACACTTTACACCGTGTACCTGAGCTTTGGCCATCATGCAGTGGATCGAAGGACGCAGGAATTCAATCCCGGAGATACTATGCATGTCGTCCTTGCGTCCGCAGCCGGAGGTCTCGGCGGTGTTTTGGTTGGTGAGGCTGAAAGGGACAAGAAGGTTCATATTGGCGTTGGGGCCGTTAATGGACGGGAAGCGCTCATCGAGAAGTGAAGTTCCACCATCTAGAGCCTAGTTGCTTAGACGCCTTCTACGTCCTTTACTCATTTTATCTGTTAACTTGTGTTACCGTTTTCGAACTTTGCGTAATTACGCGTCGCGGTAACTTCTAAAGCACCCACGTGACCGTGACTTTTGTTCATGCATTTTATTTTTCACTTCGGGAGCTCGACTCTATGAATAAAATTGGCACGATAGAACTGAATGAAAGGCCTTGAACATTGGGTCCCAACGCTCATGGTTATCTGATCGCCTCTTCCGAACGTCAAGAAAGACGAATCCAACCACAGGAATTAATGTTAGACGCCGAGGTCCCACCTCGACTTCAGTCTGTAACTCTTCTGTCACATATATATATATTCTGAAAAATAAAGCATATCGGGACCTGTGTATTTAGAAGCTACAGGAAATCCGCTGTCGGTGTGCGACGAATAATACTTGTCTCTTCTCCCCGGATCTTCCTTTTCTCTCGACATTCAACATTGGCGGTCTCTTACCATTAATTATGTAACTCTGTCGGCACTAGTAGCGATGTGGCAGGCAATGTGACCGAGAACCCCTGATAATTTAGGATCGAGACTAATGCTATTGTTCCTACATGTTCCTACATACATTTGGTCATCTAAAGATTCTAAACTTTAACGCTGATTTTGTTACAAGTCCATATATGTCGACACTGGCGCCGAAACCATTGTAGAAATACAGGAGGAATTCGAAGATTCGATGGAAGAGGGCCGGTCGACTTGGCTCGTGATTTGGCGTCGAAGGCACATAAAGCAACAGGTTCAGCGATTACTCTGCCCTCAAATGTTAGTATTAATCACGGACGGATAAAATGCCGTACTGAATGGGCAACTCTTACTGAACAGCAGCCGTCAGAAAAGCAGGGACGATACTAGATAGTGAAAGGACTCACGCATGGCCACCGCGCCAGCCGCAATGGCAACACTGGGGCCCCCTGTGATTTACGGGGTGCTGGTTTGTGTTCGTTTCCTGCTGTTGAATGGTTACAGGGACCGAAGTGTCTGTGTTTCGGGGGACTGAGGGCACGGTGGTGGCAGCGTACATCATGAGAGGAAGATGCAAATGTTGGGGGACGGCCCATCGAATGTGATTTGCCTTTTATCCTCCTCTGGATCGGCGCTAGAATCTTGTTCATAATTCCAGGAGGTTTTATTAATCGTTATGTGGAGCTTCCTGTCGTTGGGTCCGTAATCTTGATGCCAACTGCTTCACGCCACAGATATGACGAACAGCCTACTAGTTTGGGCGACGTCTGGAATTCACACTGTTGAAACTCTCTCCGTAAGCTTCCCCATATCAACATAAATACGCAGTGGTGGCCCCCGATGGCAGTTGGAAATCTGATCAAAGAAGCTTGATCCAGAGCCCGCACGCGCAAAGGTGAGTGAATGGAGGATTACTAAGTGCTTAAATCCTGGAGGAAGCTACTGTTTTTCGCTCACGAAATCTCATGTGTTAGTATGTCCTTTGGAAGAAAATGAGACACTTGGTACCTGCTGCTCCGAGGTCGCCGGAACCACGAGGTTTGAATGGTTGAAACTTCACAGCCACTGCATGCGAGGTCAATCGACCCTGATGGGATTCCAATCTGTTCCATTTTCGACACGCCGCCCCGAGATTTCGACCTGAATCGAATTTCTAGAAATGTTGAGAAGTTCCTGGAAAGCGGCTGTAATTATGGTACCACAGCATGGAGCTGGACACAGCAGTGCTCTTCCCTCGCAGCGGTAGAAGCCTTCTAAGGCAATGCTACGAAGAAAGTGAATTACGCAAGCGCTCAAACCAGCCATTATCGAGCTCTCTTTCTGCTTGGCTCTTTGAAAAAGTAAACCAGCCTCCTAATTAAAACCTAAGGATGTGGTCCCATGGTCGTGGAAGCTATGTCGTTTCGAAGGAACCGATAGTGAACCGATTAATTCTGCTGTGCCGTTGTGATGCGGTTTTGCTGATGCTTTGTTGAGCCTCAAAACCGAACGTACGCATGCCGTGGTTCAGTTGCGCCACAGCTCGATACAACATTCGCAGAGTCATTATTTCCTTTGAGTTGTGAAATTCACTCCAGATAATGCAAATTCTGAAGTGAATTTCAGAACGAGACACAGGACACGTCCGACGAATCAAATCGCTGGAAGCCCTGAATTGTAATAATGTTCCACGAGCAGAGATTTAATCAACGTACCCGGTTTCCTTCCGGGATCATCGTGCACACAGCAGTCCACACCATAACTTCCGTTCTGTTTGCCAAGTACCCGCGGCTCCCTTCCATGCCGAGTTCGTAGTCCATTGTTATAATTCCGTAGTTCGCGGGAGTATAACATGAACCGAGCAAGATTGGCTGCCGAATTGAGCGAAAAACTAATGAGATTGCGGTATTACCCCAACAGCTACAGGATGGGCCGGCCTGACGTGCCCCAATGGTATTTGTAGACCAAAAACAAAAAAAGAAATTTGATGTTTCCAATTCATCAAAGCGCTTCTAGCCTTTGGGCAAGGGATCTGGTCGAGCACATATTCAAGAAACATACTTACATATCTGCTCAGTTGTTTAAGTATCTATTCATCTTGCAGACCTTTCTCATCCTTTTTCGTTTCCATATTTCTGTCGGGCCGTCACTGTAATAATGGTTATCTCGCCGGCATGCGCACTGAGATAGTGCCGTGCAGGCCGAGTTGCCATGGTTTTACCTAGAAGGACTCGAGGACTGAAACAGAAAAATGATTCAAAATCGAGATCTGATATATCTTCCATGTTGGGTGAGATATTTTCACAAATGTTTCCGCTGATCCGAGCCGTCCGACTACCGTCCGAGAAGCCAAAAAAAAAAAAAAAACACAAAAAAAAAGACCCAGCACCCACACCGCTCACACCTTGTACTCATCTGTTGTAGTTCCGAGAAGCAAAATAAACAAATAAAAAACACAAATAAAAAGCAGAGACTGCCAAAATCGGCACTTAAGTAGTATGTGTATAGCTCTACACCGCTCACACTTTGTACTTATCTGGTGCTGTCTTTTGGGGCAACTCTTTCTGCAGCGGGAACCGAACAGTGGCGTAGAAGCTCAAAAAGAAGCCAGATCTAGATCTGGGTTATAACAATGGACTCAACACGGTTCCATGCCGGGCATAGCAGGGTTGAAGCGGGGTGTGTGGGTGGTAGCGTCGGTTCGAATACAGCCGTTGCCATCGGCCACAATTTTAGGATGACAACGATTGAATCCCTCCCTTGTCCCTCGACTTAAGTTGTAATTTTTCGCCGCTGTCCTGATGAGCACAATCCCTGCGACGACCACAAAGACGACGCCAATCCCTACGATTGCTCCAGGCGGGAACTTTGTGTCCTGGTGCATGGCACTGCTTACCGACATCCCTGTTACACTCGAACTCGGAATGTTAGTGGTCGGCAAGGACGCTGTGTGTGCCATCTGACGCCGTGTTGACCGGTTGTATCAGGAAAAAGCCAAATTGCTATGAGCTGCCACATAGACACCCATAGACATGATAAAAGCCATAAAGGTTTATGTGGGTCTATGAATCCGCCCAGTGAACCCATAGCATTTGGGATTTTCCTGATTTGACTGGTTGGCGAAACGGATCTGGACACTGTGTTGAGACAGGATGCATCAGCCTCGTTTGCGACAAAGAAGAGTGCGAATTCATGTGTATCGAACCCGTCGGAGAACGTCGCTACAAAGGAATACCAGCCTGCGGTAACATTCACCCTAGTCCAAGCAGCAATGTCGTGGGCAATATCGCGCGTTAGGGTAGCGCGAACGTATGGGTGGCGACGGCTCCATGCTCGGGCAGAGTGTGTAAGGGCGGCCGAAAATGACGGAGGATGAGGCCGGAGCCGGTTAAGGCCAGACCATCGTCGCGCGTTACCAAGATGTCCGGAGGGGAGCCCGTGGACGACATTTATCAATGGCTTGAACACGATAGATAGATATGAGTTTTGGTGCACCAAGGGTCGAAGCTAAGGAGCATCCAGTGACCAAAATAGAAAGAAGCGCCGAGAGCACGATATTTCCTATTGATTTTAAATTTATCGAATGCTTGATTGAAATGAGGAAATTAATCTCACCAAGGTTGCTAGGGCTGTTCATGTTTCTTTGGTGAAGCAACCTGAGCATTCCCGTCATCCTGTCACGCTTTTATGCCGCAATCCTAGACGCAGGAACCTGCAGCTGTAAGTACTGGCAGAATGCTATTAAAGCTCGGGACCAACTCTCGCCCATGGCGCCGGGAGTCTCATACATCTCAAATGATTATCCAAATGATAGATGGAGTGCACCGACAGGATTCTTGCGTCACTACTAGCCAGGATGTATTTTCCATGGACCCTAGAGGTTCAAGTCTTCTGTCTGCGAAGAGCGAGGAGAACTCTTGAACTTTCCGTTTCGAAAAATGTCGTTTAGACATCGACAGGGTGCTGGCGCCGGATATTTCTATTGATAATCTATGCATTTTGAAGGCAGAGCTCAAAAAATGTGGAAAGATGATTTACCGTGCGCATAATAGTCGGCCACTCTTGAAGTTGCAAAACGCGCGGGGTCTGCGCCAGGCCGGCGGACAGCTTTACGGCTGATCAAGAGATCTTTGGAAACAAAAAAAGTTATAATGACACTCGGTCCTCTCCGTGGCCAACGCCACCGGGTTATCCACAAGCTAGTCGACAAGAGACTGGAGAAGGAATGGAGGGGAAATTAGACAACCATCGTGAATACGTTTGGCGCTGTGCAGAAGATGGAGTCTAATGATCCGATATCGCATCTGGAGGATGGGAAGGAGTCCAATCCGCTGGTTCACTTGCTCAGGCAGAATACTTCATCAGAACAAGCTGGAATGGGGTAAGAGCCAATGATGGAATCATTACCACGCGTGCGCAAGCAATGAAACGCCAGCGTCTATTTATGGAAGGTGGGAGCAGGTTTGAGCTGCCACAAACGGCAGCACAGTGGGAATGCGGATCCATGGTCTATTTGTGCATTCCCGTCGTCCGCGGTTCGGTGGAAACACATAAGACGATTTATTCACCAATCCAAGATCCTGGCCCATAGTACTGGTGGGATTGGGGCACAAAAAAAGGTTACATAAGACAGAAACAGTTCACTGTATCTCGTGAGAGCAGGAACACACGGATAAGAAGACGGTGATTGGATTGAACTAAACTAGTCCTGAAAGCGGCTTCGGATACTCCTTCCAGGATCCAATACGCTTAAGTTATTGACGCGCCAGTCGTTGAAAGACGGTACGAACGTAACATATATTTCCAAACTGTCCAAAGAGGTGTAGCTCGAAGAAGTGACTGACTCCGAATCCTGTTCCAAAACAAACCAATCAAGCAACTCAAGCTAATTTCAACGTCAGCATTTGCGAAGGAACTGGATATGTAACTCACAGAGGGTAATGGTGAAGCTCTGCACATGCGACGGAGGGACATTGTGGCCTTCCATCGTGAGCTACGAAAGGAAGTAAGAGTCTCTAAGTGAGCTCACAGGGTCGGAGCGGAGTAGAAAAAATCAACCAACCGGCGTGGCTGGGTCACCCCAAACGCCAGGGTCCGGGTTGATCCACGAAGTCATAACCGAACCAGTTGTCGAGTCGATCAAGCTGTGAGGCACTCGTAAGAGAAGACACTCGACCGCATCGAATTTTGGATAGATGTTGGATTTCGATCTACGCACTTGACCGCAGGCCCGCTACCCACAAGCTGCATTTTGAAAACAGTGGGGAGGGTGCTAGACGCAACGACCTGCGAGCGGTCTCCCTGGATAGCCTTTGTCGCGGCGGTGGCGTACGACACGAAAAAGTTGGGCTGTCCGACACTCTGGATGGTGAAGGTACCTGCGGTCGCTTGGGGGATGATGAACCACTGTCAATGGACTTTCGTGAGTCCAGTTTTCTGGGGTACGGCATTTATAACCGCGGCCTTACATCCTCGTTGGGAGCACCAGGCGTCTCTGGGAAGGTGAAGATGGCGACCCCATCGATGCCGACATTCCCAGCCAGGTTGACGAGCTGATTTTTGGAGTCGAAGATCTTGACCAGGGTGGCTGCACCGGCGAGGGCGGTGATGTTGTGCAGAAAGTTGACCATGTCTGCTGTATGATAGACGGAACTTGTGCTCTATTCGAAACGATTGTGGGCTTTTTAAAGACTTCAAGGGACCAGTTTGATACTGGCAGATGTGAAAAACTGGTAATGGTCTACGTTGAAAGCCATAGATGGATATCCAACCGGCGCGCGCCCTGAAAAAGAAGCAGAACCCGTAAGAGAGCAGCTGACAAAGAGAGACAGGAAAGAATTTCTGCCCCCGGCTAACAACAACGCGCGCCTCGCTCGGATGTCCATCTACGCCCAAGAACTTGATAGATATCCTTTAGACGTTGATACGTCTCGAGCAAGTTCGAGTTCAGCGCTGAAGTCAGTGTAAGTGATAACGTGATGAAACGAGAAAACCCATTGAATATGAGGAAGGTTGATTCGCATGGGACCAGAATTAGTATCTCTTGGCAGACTGCGCACTCGTATTGAACCTCATTATACAGACCAGAATTGCAAAAACGCAAGCATCTATTTGGTCCAGCTCCAACTCTCACGCAGCGAAAGCCCCTCGGGCTAGAGAGCCGGTATTTCAAGACTCATAATATGAGTAGCTTTTTGACGAAATTCGAGCAATCAGGATTGAATCAGGAAGGAGAAGGAGAAAGGCGAAGGCGATGTCTTTCAGATTCAACAGAACCAAACACGCTGTTAATTATGATACACAATCGACGAAGGCTCTCCCTCCGTTGGACGACGAGGCACTGCAGGATACTCAAGTCACGGTCGTGGCTATGCGACACAGAAATGCAACAGAAATGTCGTCATGTCTTGGACTTTTGCTCGATTTTCGCCGCCCACTTAGATAGCACTTATTTCGCGCCTCGCTCTCTGGTACTACTTCAAGACTTGGACATCTGACGGCCAATAGACACTACTACTAGTAGTCTTGGCCACAGCTATCACTGGACGCGGTACTTGCAATGACGTTGCAAATCTACAGGTGCCTGCAGAGGCGCTGGGTTTCCCGCTGGCAGCCGTTCCGAGTCGTCTACTTGACGGCGTTGCCCGCTCACGGATAGGCCCGGGCACAAGCCGTGACATGTTTTATGCGATACGTGGTTGCGGAACGTTGTACACCTCCAAATTTGCGCCTAGGTGCGAGTGCGTCTTCCCTTTATATCCACGAATCCCTGGTCCTGACTCGCGCTAGCGTTGTAGGGTACATATGCATGAACGCGGTCAGGGCCGAGGGCATCGAAAGGCGTTCTTGGGCAATTCTGCCAGAGCCAGCTACCCCTTGATCATAAGGCTTGCGAATTACACATTCCGGACATCACCACATTCACATCCAGAGTCGACCTGAGTTAACACCGCCCTTCGCAATCGTTCTTTACGCGCGATGTCTCTGTCTCATAGCACCCCAAATATGATGGCTCAGCCTCCACATCCACTCCACCCCTCTCGGCGCGCATACCCTGCCATGGTCGGATGGCCATTACATTCGCGCTCTAGCCCGAAACGCTTGCCGCACGGGTTTATCCTACGCTGGTCCTCGCGGCCCCACATCTATCTAGAACATGCTGCGCGCCTCCCTCCGAAGTCTCGCGTTCCGCATCCCATCCCATCGGCGTGTACGATGGATCAAGGAGGAAGTTGCGGCGGCTCTCCTGTGTGTATATGCTAGGATACGATGCGGGGATGTACTGCTGGAGCACGCCGCACCACTACTGCGGCCAAAGGACGGAGATGGATGGATTCCGTGTCGAGCCGCCTCTCGCACCCCAGTCTGCGTGTACACTCCCTCCTTCCCGAGTGATATCGCATGCCGCGGCACCGAAGCGCACATTGCCCACACCCTCCTTTCCGCTTCACCATCCCCGCCGACGCCGTTCGCTACTTCTCTTTTTGCTCCTTCGCCGCCAATATCCCCCGTGCAGTTTGGCGTTACGGGAACACTGGCCACACGTGTGGTGCCATACAAGAAGGGTTCGGCATTCAGGGATGCGTTCCCCCTCTGCGTGTGTGGGGGGAGGAAGACACGACGAAAAATGGATGCGACTGGAATTAGCTTCGAAGGGAGGCGATGAAATGTGCGACTTCCAGGGTAAGTCGACTCTTCTTCATACCATACTCACTGAACCGCTCACAACTCATACTTATAACAGACTCTCTCATCTTATCTTGATCGCTGAAATCGAGCCCGGCGACCTTCCGCTACTCCCTCTTCACAGTCATCTTCGAAAACGGCAGCTACCCGAGACCCGATACCTCGTATCCCGATCCCATACCGCCGCCGCTCCGCTGTTGTTCAACCTCCAACTCTCGATCGAGGCCATGCGACCCCACGGCACCCTGCTTCGATGACGGTAGTGTATCCAGCGCCAGCGACGGAGACGGAGACGGAGAGAGTTGGGGGACGAGCAATGCTCTAGGGTTCGTGCACTGCCCGCGGTGGTGGCAACGGCGCGTGCGCGGGAGGACACGGATGGGGGGACAAGCGCGAGGCGAGGTGCACATGTGGTCGTCGTCACCTTCGCCCAAACGTAGCGCTCGTCGTCCGTGTGCGTGTACATGCGTGTGTGGGGCGGACATCCGACATCCTGGACCAGCCGCCCGTCCAGGCGTGCGGCGTCTCTAGCCTGGCCCCGGTGTGCGAGCCCCACCCAATCACATCGCATCCGCGCACGTCGAGGGGCGGGTGGAGGCGAAGATGCGGGTGGAGGCGGAAGCACTTCTGCACTGCACTTCGACGCGGTCTGGTCGAACTCATGCGGCTGAGGATGGGTGCCCTGATGTGGGCAAGGATCGACACGGACGGCCCGTACCGTAAACGTGTGTACCGTAACTGCGCGTGCTACGACCACTGAGCGGGCCTCCACCGGACACCGTTCCCTTTCCCGCAGACGCAGAATGGATGCGGATGCGGATGCACCGTCACTGAGGAGGTTGGGGGCAGGGACGATTGAATCTGGGTCCGCGCTCCTCGCCGCCGCTGGCGCTGACCATGGTGGGTGCTTGAGCATACGAACAGGGGAGGGGAAGGTCGCCGCCAGGACACGTATGTACCGCCTGTGCGAGGGTTGGGCGAACGGTGTGGTTGGGAGTGCACGCTACGCGTTCTCGCCGTTGCCGTTCCCGCACCCCCATGCCTCAGGACCTGCGCACACCGAATTGTCTCTAACTCGACGACTCCTGCGTACTCGCCTCGGATCTTAGTGGACGGTGCATGCACAATCTCGTGCGCTTTAATGCGAGGCACCGCGATGCGTTTGTTTCAAGATCTAACGACCAGTTGGATACGTTATAGTTGGATCTGAATTTCCGTCTTAGAGAATAATAGACCGAAGATAGTCATCCTTTCTGATTCCGATGTATTTCACAATGTTCCCACTGATGCCTCAAATGCATCGAAGTTAGCCGCCCCGAATCTACCAAATTGAATTTTTTCCCTCCCCTTTTGAATATCCATGACGTCTCGAGATTCCTGCCGGAATCAAGGGAATATTGAGACCTGTCCCCTATATCTTCAAGCGAATGAAGAAACTTTAACAACAATATATTTGCTTCACACGACTATCAGACTATACTGAGATAGTTGAACGGCGCAACTGCGAATGTTGAAATTACCATTAGGGTACAATGTTTCCAAGCGAATGACGAAGACGCGCAGGCAACTGTTCTGTCCGCCTTTTTGGCCAGCCACCATTCGCTTTGTCTGCGTATAATATCAAGTATTTCGCCCTGCCTGAATGACAATTGATTTGGATAACTTGGATCAGCTTCGTCTGGGCACGAGTGTCAACGCGAGACATATTTATTTTGCAGACACCTACAGTCATAAAAAGTTTTCGCTTTATTTAGATCCACCTTCGCATCTTTGGAAAGTGTAGTATTTTCCGAAATGAAAACCCTGAAGGCCGGACTGCTGGGACTTGGTCGAAAAGTGTATCTGTAGATGATAGATTATTCGTTGGTGGGTCGTGGGCCGATTGTATAGAGAGGAGAAAATTGGATGGCACAACTGCGGATTAGACATTACAATTATAGAGCAATTCTCCGAGCGAAGCAAAAAGAGACGCACTACCAACTGTT
Source organism: Mycena capillaripes (assembly GCA_029204075.1). Classification (NCBI taxonomy): domain Eukaryota; kingdom Fungi; phylum Basidiomycota; class Agaricomycetes; order Agaricales; family Mycenaceae; genus Mycena; species Mycena capillaripes. Next base: position 3,667,890 of record JARHKZ010000003.1, on the reverse strand, counting down.
CCATCTGCCTTTTTAGCTTGCCATCATTCGCCGATTCTGTCAGCAATATCAAGTATTTCGCCCTTCTTGAATGATAAATCATTTGGATCACTTGGATCAGCTGAGTCTGGACATGAATGTTAACATCGTCTATTAGACATTTGCTTTGCAGACACCTACAGGCATACAAAGCTCGGGCTCGATATAGATAAATATCTGGACCTTCAGAAAGTGTAGTATTGTCCAGAATGGAAACCTGGGGGTCTGGACTGCTGGGGCTATTCTGTAGATGTTTAAAATAGTTGGATGGCACAACTGTAGATTAGACATTGAGAGCAATTCTGCAAACGAAGGAAAAAGAGACGCACTGCCAACGGTTCCGTCCGCCTTTTTAGCCTGCCACCATTTGCCGTTTTTGTCAACAATATTAAGTATTTCGCCCTTCTTGAATGATAACTCATTTGGATCACTTGGATCAGCTGAGTCTGGACATGAATGTTAACATCGTCTATTAGACATTTGCTTTGCAGACACCTACAGGCATATAAAGCTTGGGCTCGATATAGATAACTATCTGGACCTTCAGAAAGTGTAGTATTGTCCGGAATGGGGGCCTGGGGGTCTGGACTGCTGGGCCTATTCTGTAGATGTTTAAAATAGTTGGATGGCACAACTGCAGATTAGCATTAGAGAGCAATTCTCCAAACGAAGGAAAAAGAGACGCACTGCCAACGGTTCCGTCCGCCTTTTTAGCCTGCCACCATTTGCCGCTTTTGTCAACAATATCAAGTATTTCGCCCTTGGTGAATGATAACTCATTTGGATCACTTGGATCAGCTGAGTCTAAGCACGAGTGTCAACATTGGACACGTTTACATTGCAGACACCTACAGTCATGTAAAGCTCGGGCTTTGTCTTTATATGATGCGAGATGGGTGGATGGAACAACTGCGGATTAGAAATCACTCTCAGGATTTTTTTTTCCATACGGGAAAGACACGCACAAACAGCTGTTCCATCCACCTTTTTAGCTTGGTCTTTGTCGACAGTATAGGCCGTATCCCGGATCAAAACTTGGGTCGTAGGGCGTGCAAGGGGACTTTGTGCCCAGCATTCTGTTACTTGATGCCAAATCGTCTCTGACATCGTTGGGTCACCAGAGGGCCGTTTTGGACGTTCACCGTTAATGATCTTCATGAAAGCCGCAGGTTCAGGGAGGTCTGAAAACGGAGGTCGCCCCGTGTACAGCTGGACAACTTCGGAATGGGATGCAGCAAAGGAAAGAACTGGGTTACCTCGAAGCAAACGCACCCAAATGCGTATACATCGGTCGCTCGTGTGAATGCAAATTTGGCGCTCGGATCTAATAATTCAGGGGCCATCCAGTAAAGACTGCCACCTCGATTTCCAGTCGTTGTGGAGGTGGCATCGGAGAAAATGCTGAGCCCGAAGTCAGTCAAGCGCGCACTCCAGTCCTCGTCGATTAAAATATTTGCCTATGGTTCATAACAAAAAGTTAGATGATATCGAGAGACGGTCAGAAATGATGTACTCCTTTCAAGTCACCGTGGATGATGTTGCGGGAATGGAGGTATTCAAGGCCTTGTATGATTTCGTAGAGCTTGATTATTAAGTTAGATATGACGACACCACGCAAACTGAGACGAAATCTGACCAGCTTATCTACATGTGCATGACCATGAGCTCTGAGATAATTCACAATGGTGCCGTGCTCCATCCAGGGGGAAACCATGCAAAAAGTTGTAGGGAAAGTGTCCCGGTCGATACCGAGGAATGGCAAAATATGTCGATAGTCCAAATCTTTCCATACAAGCGCTTCTCGGCAGAATTTCTATGGTCCGAATATGTAGAATTCAACGAGCCATGTGGAAGCGGAGGAACTCACTAAGCGAATACATCGCGTCTCGGAATCTGAGCCACTAAGATAATATCTCATTCGCTTCAAAGCCACCAGCTTTTCGCCATGCGACGCGCGAAAAATGTCTCCGAATCCACCTGCAAAGGTAGGATGATCCTCGTGCCCGTTCACTCCTGTGATGAAAAGTGAAGAAGGGAGCTGGTCACAGGCTTCGGACAGCTTGCGCATTAACCGGCGCGCCATCCGACCGTCATTTGTCCGTATAAAGCCCTTGTCGAGTGCCTAGGATACACACAATCAATCGGATGTGGCAAAAATATTAAAGAGATTCCTACTGTCTGAGCAACATCGAGAAAGCATTGGGCTGAATGATCCCTGAGGCTTAGCACGGCCTGCTCATCAGAGTAGGAGTTGACAATAGACACCAAAAATGCGGCGATCCGTTGATCATCCACGCGTAGGGCGGATCGCAGTTTCGAGTCATTTGCGACCCCAAGTTCCGACGAGAGCTGAGTGGTATATTAGGACAAGAGTCCAACTCAGTGCTGATACTTACTTGCAACAATTTTCTTCGGCAATCCAGGCTGTCGACGATGCCACCGACAACGGTGTCAGATGCCATTGACAGCACATAATCGTCCAGAGTTTTCTGAAGCCTAGTGGTTTATGCCTTGGCTCAGACTACCACACGACCGTGAAAATTGTCGTGAAATAATATTCACTCACTGCGGAAATTCAGGTCGGCAGGCATTTCCGAGGAACAACAGCAAAGCCGGATACATGATTAAATGGTCAGGCATCGGGCTTCCATCCATTGCGGGACTTGTGGTGATGCAGTGATTCTTCTGTCTTGACTGAGACTCTCGAGGTCTGGTGGGCACTTGTCGTTGGCCCCGACCCACTCTTTGGAATGAGAGCAAGATCGATGTCACTGGAGACAGCCCAGGCTAAATATAAAGATGACTCGTTGCTCTTGATGCTGTTGTTCGCAGCTGTTCTGTTCGTGCACAAGCGCGCAGAGACCGTACAGTCATGATCGACCAATCAGCCTACTCCACTGTGCTATTTCTACCCGAAGCTAGGGTGTTCATTCCTCGGCCATCTGCGGCAGCACTTGCGAAGGTAAGGGTACCACACGACACTAGACATGGCCTTTCATGGCGTTTTGCGGTAAATTCGTCGCGAGAGAAAGTCAAGAACGAAGGTCTGTGCGAGGGGCAGGAGAACGAGGTTGCGAGGGGCAGGAGAACGAGGTTGCGAGTGGGAAGTCCGTGACACCGTCAAGAGAGCTAAGGCAGGAGATGAAAGTTGACCCTCGATGGCACAATTGCAACTTGCCACAGAGAGCAGAAGAGTCAAGCCCGATTTATCAAATTTCCACCCTCCAAGCCCGGAGTGACGATTATTCTTCAGAGCTGAAAAAATATTTTTGCCAGTGAAAAACGGCGAAAGCCGCAAAGCTGTGCATAATTTGGCGATTACAGTAAACAACGCGCAAATAAGCCGTAAACACCGCGTCTTTGCTCCTACTTAAGTATTAGCCTAACCACAACCGTTTGTTTCGGACGACGGAATCTGCGTAGACTGTTGGCAGGCTTATCAGGGCTTATCTCTTCCACTCTGACGTGTCGCTGAGTGTATCTTGTCTTTGCTTTCTCGCCCAGTAATCTGTGTAAAGGCTGGATATTCCACTTCCCGATTCCTGAATCCTGTCTTTGTCGGCCAGAAGGCCAAAGACACCAGAACGAGGACGCACAATCCTTCGTATGCATCCCAAATTTATGCTATCCCTGGGACCCTGTCTTGGTACATTTACTAGCGTCGCAATATTTCTGAACCCTGGCGAATCTGAATGAATGCAGGTTCTGAATCCACGCTCAGTCAATGATTTTATCGTTCGAACTACACGTAATTGTAGCGGAAGCAACTTGGATTCCACGTCGGAAAACACGAAGAAAATATACAAAAAAAATTACGACTTGCATACGGCATTTTTAGGCGCGCAAGGCGCTTAGCTTCACTGCCTCATCACAGCTCTTGACATATCCTTCGCAGACCGACGATGCTTTCCCTCGAGCCACGACCATCCTTCCAAGTAAGCCTTCATCTCCTGCGCTACTACCTCCACTCACGCTGCACAGTGTCCAGCCCGAACCCATGTTTGGAAGCCAACCCAGATATTAGCGGCCTCGGCGTCCGCATCTCGTTCTATGTCCAAACACTCGCCCTAGGCAAGGCTGATCTTTTGTACTCGTATCTCGGCCCCTCTGAACCCTCCGCTCCTCATCCCCACAGTGCTCCTCGCCGGCCGCTCCCTCGAAGAGGCCCTCAACTCCGTCTGGACGCTCCTCGGCACGAGCCTCGGACTGGCCGTCTCCGCGCTCGTGACAGCCGTACGCGATGAGCTGCCCCTCTACCAAGCCATCATCGTCACCGACCTCGTATGGCTCGCAAACTGGGCCATCTTCACCGGCCTCGCGACGTACAACCGCCACCCGCGCGGCTCGCCCGTGGTCCAATACGCCGCGATCGTGCAGACGTACCTCTCGATGGGATGCATCCTCTACCTCTGGGCGCGCGCGCCACAGCTCGAGAGTCCCGAGCACAAGGGGCAGACGGTCTTCGTCGTGCTGTTCGCGGAGACGCGCGCGACGGGGCCGGGAAGGATCATCGCGCTCGTGATCACCACCATCCTGCTGCTCGGGTACTCGGTCGTCGCGGTTCTCTTCCTGCAGCGGCACCTCGAATCCCGGCGGCGCGCCCGGGACCACACACCGCGCGGCATAGCTCTGAAACACCGTCGCACGTCAAGCGCCAGGCCCCCGCCGTCCCCGAATCCTCGTCCTCCTATTCAGGTTCCCGGTACGGCCCCGAGCGCAACAAGCAGCGCAGCACAAAATCGCCTCCCCCCCTCGCTCAAGTACGACCCGCACCTCATCATCCTCTCCCTCATCATCGGCCTCCCGTATGTCATCACCCTCGGCAGCACCGAGCTGCAGATCCACAATAATCGGTTGTGTCCTGAAAATACGTTTTGGGGATTCGGGCAGGTGAGTCTCCCTTTTTCTTTCTTTCTCTTGTTTTTCTTTTTTGGACTCAATTACTCACACGTCGCGCCAGATCCTCGCGATAACAGTGACGATCGTCCCTGTCGTCGTCACCGTGCAGGCGTTCCGCAAGTATGGGTGGAAACAGCGCGCGCGCGTCCTCGCGGGGCCGAAAAGCAATGGTAGTCTTGTCGATGGTCATGGCGAAGATGGACACGTATGATTGCTATCATCTTTTCCTTGTATTTTTTTGGATCTACTCGTGTATTTGGTCTGGAATTACTTATGTATTATATGATTATTCTGTTTCTTTTTGGTACAACTGCGATGTGCGAAGGAGAACGTTTCCATTTGGTTTCCAAGGCTCAAAGGTTCGCCTGGAGCCGAAATCCTTGAAATTAGTTAATCAAGACGACGCTCCTAACGCTCCTTCAATCCATCTCTCCCCCTCGTCCTCCTTGTCCTTCCTATTGCAAAACCGGCCCTGCGCAACTCGCACACCGTGTTGTATAAACAACCACTCGCTCCAATCTTAACTCCCCTCCTCGATATGGCAACGTTGTGTACCCAGCCCTGGCGACACGACATCGCACAGGAACCCCATGCACACCTCGACCTCAAGCACCGCGCGTCGTGCGGAGGTCGTAGGACATCTCCGCGCCAGCGGCTGCATGAACAACATACGCCGACTGCGTCTGGCCCTTGGACATCAAGGTCACGCCAGTCCCAGCGCTCTGTGCCCTCTAGGTCCGTGCGAAGAAGGGCAGGAGGAGGGGATTCCGAATTGGCGGCGCAGAGCGATATTGAGATTGTGGTCGAGACGAGGCGGGGGGTGTGGGCCAAGTGGAAGGGGAGAGAGAGTGCGCGCTGCAAAGTAGGGTGGGCGTGGCCTGCCCGCGCGGTACGGCGCGAGTAGATTGCATGGGTGAGGCGAGCTGCTCGATGTCGTTGGACATGGTGAAGAGAGCGGAACTCATGGAGCCGTGCATTATTTGGCTACGTGGGCGAATGGGCGAGACGCGAGGTGCAAGTGTGGCATGGAGCAGAACCTCTTCCGCTGCTGTCCGCGAGCAGGCACAAGCGTCCTGCCGAACGCGTTCGACTCGTGGAGTGTGCGTTGAAGTACCACCTACGCCTGCGTCCGTCTCGTGTGGTGGGGTATCCTCGCAGGCTCGACACCCGCTGGCAGTCGTTGCCCGACGTCTTTCGACGACTTGGGAACTGCACAAAGGAGGATTCACACTGTGGACGTGTCCCTGAAATGTCGCATGTGCGGTCTGGCGGCGAGGTGAAGCTGCCCGGTTCTGTTGGCGATGCAAGCGCAAGCGGCTGGCGGTGTAGATGTGGCAGGGTGTTGCGACCTGCATAACGCTGGATCCCTGTCGTGGACCTCATTTGACCGATCCAGCGGAGCTCTGCGAAGTAAAGAAACGCGTCAGTAAGATCTACATGTCCAGTCCACCCGAAGGGGGAGGGGGGAGGGAGAGAGGGAAGAAGAGGTGACATCAACTCGCATTCGCGTGTAGAAAGGATACAAAAAGGCGGAGGAGTGCAGGCGAAGACAAGACGAGTCGAGTCCGCGGATACACAGAAGAGAGGGAAGCACGGACATGCAGGTGGGTACCGACGAACGAACGGAAGGACACGCACTCACCACGTCGTCGAGCACCACACAAGAGCTCCCGGGGCCCACGCGCAACGCCGACACCCAGTCGTTGCCTGAACCGAGCCTGTCTTCCGACGATTCACGATTCGGAAACGACGCAGAGAACAATTCGCCCCGCATATTCTACTTAACATGTCGCAAATGGGGATGGAGTCGTGCTCGCGCAGGCGAAAATCCTGCTAACGTCGTCGCCCGCGCGCCATTATCAATGAAAGCGTACGCTCGATAATCGTTAGATGGGCTGCAAGTCCGAAAGCGGGAAAGAGATTGTAGCAAGCAGGAAGGCGACTGGAAATGAAGTGCGGGAATGATGCTGGGACCGAAGGCGGGTGGACGAATGTGGAGTGCGTTAATGTGTATATGAGTCCGGATTGGATCGAGATTGGGATTGGGATTGGGATTGGGATTGGGATTGATTGGAAGCGATTAAGGCGGATGAATCACCACCCTCTGGACGCGCAAAATCCTGCCTCGCAGGGCGCGAATGCATACTCCTGGGCGCGGACAAGGCAACGTCTTGTCAGCCCATCAGGCCGAAGAGAATATAACCATCCTCCTTCAACGCACCCGCGCGTCTGTCTCGCTGAGTCCTCGCCGCTTCGTCCTGTCCGCGCGCAGGCGCTCGTCCCCCTCCCTTCCATATCCGAGACGAATAGTGGGTCGCCAGGTCGGTATCATCCGAGAAGATTGTAACCGCGTTGATTGGGGGAAGGGAGCTGCCCAGAACCCGTATCACCCAAAAAGGACGCACCCACACCCATCTGTCTTCGGCTACATCCAGCCCTGACACAGCGGTTCTTCCTCTTCCTCCGTCGTGTCCGTATTCAGCAATATTCCCTCGTCGTGGCTACAGCGGCGGCGAAGCTCGATCGCTCATAGCCACTTATGGCACGAGATGAAGGAGTTGACTAAGAATCGGTACGACGCATTGACGGAGCACAGTGCACGAGGTGCGCGCAGGAGGAGATGTAAGTGTGGCTTGCGTATGTCGTTCAGTAGCACGTAGGCTTTCTTTGGCCATGCTCATGCGCGGCGGGCTAGTCAGACCGGCACAGCAGCTTCGAGGCCCGGGATGGGTAGCGTATCGCGTATATCGCGGAAGCTACGTAGCTCGCATCCGTGAATACATCCGGAGTTTATGAGGAAACGTCAGGTACGACTGCGGTCTGGTGGTTCTGGTCCCCGGAATCGGATAACGAGATGAGATGAGCGCGCGGGATCTCGGCCACCCTCCCTCGCTCACTCCCAAGAACGACTTCGAATTCTCTTTGCGCACACCCGGAACTACAATGCTGGCCGTGTCCTGATGCATCCGCCGCCGTTCCTCTGTGTCCTTGTCATCGTCTTTGTCGTGTACCCAAGGAGTTCGGCGCGGCGGTAGCAGCACTGAGATGAGGGAACAACACATTCGCCAAGCGAAATGCGGCTGGGAACGGCGCCTTGACGGTCCACAGAGCGGAGACGCGAACAAGTGTGGGGGCGTATGCTGCTCGTGGGGTCGTACCGTCCTGCTTTTGGCGCGGGCACAGCCTGTCTTCACGCTTCCACTGGTACTGCTTCCTCTCTGCGCTCTCCGTTGGTACGGCCATTTCTGTCCGCGGGAACGGTCCGGATGAGGCTCACGTCCACATCCACAAAGCGACAAGCACTTGCGCTGCCCGGGGACGCATCTGCGAGGAAAGGGCACCGGGACATTGGGCAGTCTCGGCCTCAGCCACGCGCAGCGCATGACGATTAAGTTGCCAGCGGCACTTGTGTCGAGCCCTTGTGCACGCCAGGGTCCCAGTCCCAGTCCACCAGTATCGTTGATTCGATGCCCATGCCCACGCCCCGGCGCACGCAGAGCGCCACCGCCTCCATCTCGATCTCGCGCGCTGCATATGAGCCCCCAGTCGAGCCTTCGAGGTGTGGGCGGACACGGTGTCTACGCATCGGGTGGGAGCTCGCGGAGTGGGGACTGGGGAGGGCGCGCTTCATGCGACTGGGCGGCCAGGATGTCGAAGATGCGCCGCACACACGCACAGACACGCACGATAAGCGCAACCTGGAGCGAAAGTGCGACGTCCCGATACCCCGTCCCCGCCCTCGTCTTATCCTTCCACGACCACCCTGTCAATGCTGCGTTCGTCGCCACCGCGGGCGGCGGAAATGGACATAGCATAGAGGCTCGTCCTGGACCCCTCTAGAGGCGATTCACTGTCTTCTGGATCTTATGTGGCGCTGGCCGTGGCATTACTTGTTAATCCATGCCCACTATCGATTGTTTGACATGTTACTGGTGTCGGAGCAGCGGGGGCCGGGAGGTGTCAGATCGTTAGGCCTCGAGAATTGGACGTCGGACAACAGTGATGGGATATGGGATATCGGGTAGCCGCCGGCATTGCGACGAATATCAGGACCGTAATTAGCTGGCTGCGGGACGCTGTGTAGCGGTCGTGCCTGAGGCGGAGTGTATTCCGTATTCTCGGCCCCAGTGATCAAGAGAAGATAAGAAAGGCTGACGAGTTGTGAGCGGCTCGGTGAGCATGGTACGAAGAAAAATCGACTCACCCAGGACATTTTACACCTGCGATAGACAGCGACATGACAGACGCAGCGCGAGAGCGGGGATATCCGACGGCCAAGGAGGCCACAGAGAGGAAGAGGACTAGGAAGCACGTCGCACACACTGTGGAGTCGATCTTCGCAATATCTCATGCACTCGAATCCGACGTGTCGTCGTGCACGCTACGCGCTGACGAGGACAGACAGCTCTCTCATTGCACCAAGGCCCAGGAGAGCATATGTCCGATGGCCCAGCACCAGTGGATTCCATCACACTCGATAGAACGAGCCGTATCCAGTCGCACGGCCTTGAGGTGAGAAACGAGTTGCCCCCCAGATCCGTCAATTGCTGTTTTCCCGTCGCTTTGAAGTAGTATGAGAGTTTGATTCATAGGTAAAGATTTGCCATACGTTGCCTCGAGCACCGCGAACGAAACCAATCGCCAGATGGCAGAAAGTAATGCACAAGGAAATACAAGCTCTCCGATAAGGAAGTGCATGCGTCAACGGGCGAAAATCCTAGCTAGCCAAGACGACATTTTTGAGCTGAAATTAAGAATGGATAACGACTTGATTAAACTGATGAATCTTTTGGTCTCTACCAGACAGACACGTCAAAACTGTTTGAGCTGGATTCCTTGCACCACTACGGCGGTGGGAGGACTTGGAATTGCATCGGTGAGTTTGAGAAAAGGAAATGTCAACCTGTTTGCTTCTGTTGCATTTGAAAGACTTTGCCTTTGATCGTCAACCATTACAGAATCTGTTCCTTCATCCAACCTTCGTCTGCGGCCGAGGTTGCCACCAAGTTACGGTCGAAATAGCACGCATAGTGCAGTGTGACTGGGTGATTGGCACTCTGCGTGCTGTTCTAAGCAACAGAGCAAAGAATTCGAAGTCGTCGGCAAGTCGTCGGTACATACTTATTCAATTCTCAGCGCCTCCATTGACATCAATCTTGCTGTCAATTTCAAAGAGTCGACATTGACCTTGAAAGTCTGAGTGAAAACAGAAAAAAACCTACATCGCACAAGTCCCACAATGGACGAGGGCCCGAAGCCCGATCATATGGTCATATATTCGGCCTCGCTTTTATTCCTCAAAGGCGCCTGCGGGTCGCAATTTCCGCGGTGAGTGACTGTCGACATTTTCGCGGCCGTTTAGTACTTTAGTCGTGGGCTGAGCCAAAGTGATAGGCTTCAGAAGACCCTGGACGATTATATGCTGTCAGTGGCATCCGACAGCGTTGTCGGCATCGTCGACAGCCTGGATCGCCGAAAAAGATTGCTAGGGGTAAGTATCGACGCTCCAGTTCCACTTGCGTCCTGATACCTCTCAGCTGTCGTCGGAACTTAGGGTCGAAACCGACCCAAAACTACAATCCGCCCTACGTACGGATGAGCAACGAATCGCCGCACTTCTTGTGTCTATTTTCAATTCCTACTCTGATGAGCAGGTCGTGCTAAGTCTCAGGGGTCATTCAGCCCAATGCTTTCTCGATGTTGTTCAGGCTGTAAGGATCTCTTTGTTATTTTTGCCACTTTCTTTGATCGTGTGTATTCTAGGCACTCGACAAGGGCTTTCTACTGTCAAATGACGGTCGGATGGCGCGCCGGTTAATGCGCAAGCTGTCCGAAGCCTGTGACCAGCTCCCTTCTTCACTTTTTATCACAGGAGTGAACGGGCATGAAGATCATCCTACCTTCGCAGGTGGATTCGGAGATATTTTTCGCGCCTCGCATGGCGAAAAGCTGGTCGCTTTGAAGCGAATGAGATATTATCTCGGTGGCTCAGATTCCGAGACGCGGCGTATTCGCTTAGTGAGTTCCTCCGCTTCTACATGGCTCATTGAATTCTACATACTAGAACCATAGAAATTCTGCCGAGAAGCGCTTTTGTGGAAAGATTTGGACCATCCGCATATCTTGCCATTCCTTGGTATCGATCGAGACACCTTCCCTACAACTTTTTGCATGGTTTCCCCTTGGATGGAGCACGGCACCATTGTGAATCATCTCAGAGCTCACGGTCATGCACATGTAAATAAGCTGGTCAGATTTTGTCTCAGTTTACGTGGTGTCGTGTCGTCGTATCTAACTCAATAATCGAAGCTCTGCGAAGTCATAAAAGGCCTTGAATACCTCCATTCCCGCAACATCATCCACGGTGACTTGAAAGGAGTACATGATTTCTGACCGGCTCTCGATATCATCTGAACTTTTTGTTATCAACCATAGGCAAATATTTTAATCGACGAGAACCGCAGTGCGCGCCTGACTGACTTCGGGCTCAGCATTTTCTCCGATGCCACCTCCACAACAAATGGAAATCGAGGCGGCAGTCTTTACTGGATGGCCCCTGAATTATTAGATCCGAGCGCCAAATTTGCTTTCACACGGGCGACCGATGTGTATGCATTTGGATGTGTTTGCTTCGAGGTAACCCAGTTCTTTCCTTTTGTGCATCCCATCCCGAATTTGCCCAGTTGTACACAGGGCGACCTCCGTTTTCGGACCTCCCAGAACCAGCGGCTTTCATGAAGATCATTAACGGTGAACGTCCAGAACGTCCTTCTAGTATTCCGGCGATATCAGATATACTTTGGCAGCATGTAACAGAATACTGGGCACAACGTCCCACCGCACGGCCTGCGACCCAACTTGTAGTAGGAAATATGTTTTGGTGGTACCTGCAACCGACATATAATCCGTTGGAAATTGCCATCGATCCCGACGGCTCGGTTCGCGCGGGGACCGTCACGGCCCTGGTTGAGCGCCTCACAGCGCACGAGCAAAGCGGTAATGCTCCTCCCCCCTCTTTTTTAGCTACGAGTATTCTGACCATTTCTGCCTTGTTTTGCAGACCCAACGTTTATCAAGTCATTCTTGATAACATTTAAATCGTTCACAACGGTGGACGATCTGTTCGATTTTCTCGTGCGACGATTCTGGATTCAGCCTCCACCGGGACTGACTCAGGCCGAGCGCGAGGAATGGGGCAAGTTGAAGCAGCATGTCATCCAGATCAGGTTTGTTTATTTTTCTCCCGCCGTTTTAAGTAATTTATATCTACCAGGGTTTTGAACACCTTCAAATCCATGGTCGTCGACGATGACGTGCTGGAGAAAGATGACCTTTTCATCCTTGACCGCATGAAAGAGTTTATCACCACTGAAGAGGTTGTGAGATTCCCTGCGGCAAAGCAGCTTTTGATACTGATCGAGCGGGCGGTCGGTGTCCCCTTCTATTCTCACATACCATGCTAACAGGCTCTCTCAATCACAGCAAAAAGGAGGTGATAGCACGATTAAGATGGTTACCCCTCCTCAAGGCGTGCCTCCTCCGCCGCTCATGCCAAAATCGAACAAGAAGCTCAGACTTCTGGACATTGAGCCACTGGAGCTGGCTCGACAGCTGACAATCATGGAGAGTCAGCTGTACCAGAGAATCAGACCTATGGAATGTCTCCAGCGAGCGCGGGAGCACAGGCAGAGGACGGAAAATATCGACAACATCACCGTTATTGTTCAGACGAGTAACAAGGCACGCGCATCTGCTATGTGATTTGCGACCTCTAATTCTTTTCTTCGATCGCACTCTGGGTTGCAGAATCCGTCTTAAGCAGCGAGGATTCGCGGCAGAGAGCCGGCATTATCAAGCATCTGATCAGTGTCGCTGAAGTGAGTGCAATCTCGGCCATGTGCAACGAAAGCTAAAGGACCTTCAGCGGTGTCGAGCATTGAACAATTTCTCCACCATGGCTGCCATAACAGCTGGGCTCAATTCGCCCCCCATCAACCGACTCAAGCGGACGTGGGGGCGAGTGAATCAAAGATACATGGCCCAGTTGGCAGCTTGTGAAATGACTATTGACTGGAATAAAAACTTCGCCAAGTACCGATCCATGATGACCTCGGTCATTCCTCCATGTGTGCCATTTATTGGTCAGTCCCTCACCAAGCTTCGAGTGTTTTTTTCTGACATTTTCCGCAGCTGTTTTCCTTTCGACTCTGCAATTTATCGAGGGAAATCCTGATAACTTGCCGGCGCCAGGAGAAAAAGAGGGGGCAGGCTCTACCCTCGTTAATTTCCAGAAGCGGCAAAAAGTATCGGAGGTCATCAACGACATTAAGCGTTGGCAGGTTCCGTTCAACTTCCACGTCATTCCGTCGATCCAGGCCTACATCGAGGAGTCCATCTACTCCCTCAGCGACACCAAGGAGTCGAGCGAACACTTCTGGACCATGAGTCTGGAGCGGGAACCGCGGGAGCGCCAAGACGAGAAAATGGCTCGCCTGCTTCAGGAGAGCGGATTCTTGGGTTGATGAATCGTGTGTATTACTGGTAAATATCGCTATTATTGTACGCATAGGGTCTGGATTCTGTATCCTTTTCTCCTCGCAATACTGACCGACTTGGTTGGGGTGAATCGCAGTGATTGCAAACGAACCGCCTCTTCCCTCGGGTGTTTGTGTCATATCTCTCGTCTTTAAATTCGAGCACGAGCGTGCGCCACATTTCACCTAAGAGACCTGATTTTTGCATCCTAAGACTGTAGAGCTTCCATTCCAGTTTTGTTACGGAATAAACAAGCAAAAAAAAAAAGTGGCCGTCCCGAGTTCAACTTTGGCTTTGTTGTGGGCAGATCACCCCTCTAGCCGTCGGCCCTTCACGATCTCAATTCTACTTTCTCTAGTCTTTCTCGAAAATCATCAAGCTAAAAAGCTTCATCTGGATACTCCGTCACAAAATGACATGCTGCGGCGTCACGAAATCCTTGTACCTTGGGGTCTAAACCGTCACGCTCATAATCTTCGCTTGGTGCGCAGTCTTTGGTGTGCGTTGACCTGCGACACATATCTCTTGTCTGATGAAATCTTCTATCAGCCGATATTCTGAAACTCTGCTATGGTCAATATTCAAGCGTAATGACAGTGTGATGATGACCAAAATGTGAAAATCGCGCGCGGACGTCAGCCAGAAGTCATTGCATTCACGAGACAGCATCATGATATTTAAACTTCCTCCCTCGCTCGAGTGACACTGTGATGACGAGAATGTGGAAATCGCGCGGACGTCAGCGAGCAGTCATTGCACTCACGACAGCATATTTAAATCGACATCTCCCTCGCTCGAATGAACAAGTACATTTGCACCTTGATTCATCAATATGTCAGATAAACCCATCTCGGCGTACAAGGTACGACTATAACGCCTCTTCAGCGCTTGCTGATCTCCTCCAGGCCTCCGTGGAGGTGCCAGCACAGGAACAGGAGCTACCGGGCCTAGATAAAAACATGGCGATACCGGCGGAGCACTCGAAGGTTGAGTATTGGGATGACGACGGGAAGCCGTATCTCAAAGAGTATGTTGGAAGCGAAAAGTTGAAGGGGAAGAAGGCCATCATCACGGGTGGCGATAGCGCAAGTCTCTACTTATGTGTTTTCTTTCAAATAACTGACACAGCTCAGGGAATTGGCCGCGCTGTAGCAATATTTTTTGCCCGTGAAGGAGCTGATGTTACAATCGTGTATCTACCCGAAGAGGAACCGGAGTGAGTCGTCCGCTATCCCACTCGTTGATGGTGTCTGATTTCCTTTTCCCTGTAGCGCAAAGTCGCTGGAGGCTGAAATCACCAAGAACACATCAAGCAAGATTCTGCTGATTCCTGTCGATCTGGAGACACCAAGCGCTGCCAAGAAAGTGGTATCATCACACCTTGAAAGGTTCGGCAAGCTCGACATTCTGGTTAACAACGCCAGCAAGCAGATCATGTCTTCGGGGATCGCAGATCTGAAGGAATGTCAGGCCACTCAATTTTTTTGGACTAAACTGACTATTACTGCAGGATGAGAACATTTTGACGACATTTCGGTCGAATATCTTCCAGATGATGTATCTCACCCGGGAAGCCGTTCCACACATGAAACGCGGATCCGCCATCATCAATACCACATCAGTTTTAGCATATAAGGTAAGCCCGTTTATATCGAATTCGAGCTGCGAATCTCAGTACGGTATAGGGATCCTCTGGCCTGATCGATTATTCGGCCACCAAAGGCGCCATTGTCACGTTCACTCGCAGCGTCGCTACAGAGGTAAGCAAACCACTACTTCTTTCAATTACATCCTCATTGCATACCTTCCAGTTGGCACCAAAAGGGATACGCGTCAATGCAATTGGTAAGCCTTTTCAGATCTTCGCCTCTCGTCGCATAAGTTGGAACTTGGTTTACAGCTCCCGGCTCTTTCTACACACCACTCCAACCCGCATCGCGAGACGCAGGACAGATGGAGGTATGAGTGGTCTATTTATTTATGGTTTGCTAACTCGCAAGTAGGGCATGGGTCTCGGCTCCGTTCCTCTCCATGGACGCGTCGGACAACCGGCGGAAATCGCTGAGGCATATGTCCTCCTCGCGGGCCCAGGAGGTAATTATATGACCGGGACAGTTATTCATATAAATGGGGGTGTTCACATCGGTGGGGCTTGAGGATATGTATACGTGCGTAATGAAAAATACAACGTGCCCATTGAGAAATACAAGGCTACGAATTTAATGGCGTGACCTCGCTGGGCAGGATACGATAGGGGGCATGTCGCGCAGCAAGCCCACCCAAAGAACCGTGCCTGCACAGGTCGCGTCCTCCCGAGCGAATGTCGCTAGGTGTTATCCAAGAAGATTAGAGCAGGGCGAGCAAGGGGAGGTCATGAGGCAACACCGCACAAGAATGGGTCAACCATGGTGCTTGTCTCGGTGCGCAACTGAGTCCAAAAGAACGCCCGATGCATCTACACCTATATCCACCCCCGCACCTTCGTCTCGCCGGGTCCTCGCTCCAGTTTTCTCCTCCGCGGACGGCGCCTCCGCATCCAAGAGAACCATGCGTCAGGTCGGTATCATCCAAGAAGATCTGGATTCGGGTCGAGAGCAGAGCAGGCGAGGAGGACGACGCAAGCCATGTCCAACGACTTGCGGAATTGGACGGAGTGTGCAGCGCGGCGCGCTCGCTCTCAAAGAGCGAAGACCAGAACACCTTTGCCCAAATCCAATCCGCGCGCAGGCGGTTCCTCCCTTTCCTCCTGGTAACCTTCATCTCCTCGTGTTGTGTTCAGCATCCACCATGGTCCGCGGCGGTGACCCACAGGGCGCGAGATACGAGGCGGGGATGGCTCTCGACGGCGCACAGGCCCGAGAAGCATACACCGCCCCCCTCTGGAAGGCGCAGACGAAGATGAGGGCTGCATCTGCATTCCGCATTACCGGAACGGGATGGGCGGGGCAGGATAGCGTATCGTGTATCTTGCAGAAACTAGGTAGATCGGACCCGGGGGAGCTACGAATATATTTTGCATGCAGTGCACGTTACGAGTTGAGTGGGGTCATTGGGTAATGAAATATGAGGCGCCCAAGTGCGGCGCCCTCCTTTCCTACGTATCCAATGCCACGGCTTGGCACTTGGGCGCACAACGAGAATCCAGAGGAGGGCTCGATCCAAACTTGGACGCAGGCGAACGCGGGTGGGGGATGGCGCGGCAGCGTGACGGCAAGAACAGGGCCCCAATTGGGAGCGTATGCACACCCAGCGAGGGCCCGCCGGGTTCGCGAAGGAGGATGGAGGGAGGCAGAGGGCGGAATGCAGCTTCGCCTGGCCTCGTCATATGCAGATGCCCAACGAGTCGGCGACGGGGTGCCCGAGGACAAGCAATGACGCCTGCCTTCCCTGCACCGCTCGGCGCACCCACACCCATATTCACGCACGCTGAGCGCGTCCTCCGTACACTCCCTCCCGCCTGCTTCGAGTTTGGTGTTACTGTCGCAGGGATGGCGGCACGGCGAAAGCCACCGCACTATTACAGTCTGGCGTCCCGTTCAGGGTGGTGGTTAATCCAAGTGAGGGCGTGCACGGAGAGTGAGCGCGTTAGGCGCATGATGTGGTGGAGGGAGTGGAGGGAGTAGCAAGAGGGCGTATTACGCTGCTGGGTGCAAGGTCATATGCAACGGCGCACGCCTGACTTCGTCTGAATCGTGTGCCGCCTCACTCTCGCAGGAGTCCCGTCCGTCGCCGCACAGCGTACGACCCCAGCCGCACGGCCAAGCTATGATGCAGCGCACTCAATGATGAGCAGGATGCACGCCGCACGGCGGTTTCGAGACGTGAGCGAGAACGAGATGCTTCTGCGATATACGCATCCGGCGCCACAGGTAGGGCACGATTAAGGGGACTGTAAGACGTTTAATGTACGGCTTGCGCGCGACTGGAGGTGGTTTCTTTTATGCGCTCGGGCATTCGAGCCAGATCTTGATCTGTGCCCTAAAGCGCGAGTCAGGACCAGGACCAGGAATACGAGGAACAAGACACACCCACTCCAACGCCCTCGAAAGTAGTCTATTTCGAATTGAGATCCAGAGCGAGCGGCACATCGCATACACCCTCGTCACGGTTGCCGCGCTGCCCCATCCATGAACGAGAGATTTGATGACGCCGAGTAGACGGTGAATGCACGGTACACAAATGATATCGATTCGCCTCTGGCTGCAGATTCGCCATAGGTTGCCCGCGCACCAGGCCTGCGGGCTATCGCCAGTCTGCGAGGCTGAAGAATTCCAAGTTCAGGCGTAAAACAAGGTGGTCCATCGTGCGCCACCTAAATGCATGCGCCACAGGCTAGGGCCCTAGTCAAAAAGCCTCCCAGTAATCATCGTTTCATTATTGCTGATTCCTTCCAAGGCGGAGCATTGAGCGTGTGCGAACGGTTGGAAGCTTTGGGATTGCCGCGAGTCGCGACGAGTTGTTCCTGAAAAGGGAATGCAACGTGTTTGCCTCTGTTAAACTTGAACGACTTCGCCTTTGAACTTGACTCTGAACTTGACTTTTGACCTGCTTCCTGCGCCTGCCACTCGCCTTTCTTTCTTCTCGCCAACTACATCGCTCTATAGCTTCAGACTCAAGACTGGACCGTGACGTCAAAGATATTACTGTGCTCCTTCTGGCAGAAGAGTCGAAATCAGCGATCATCGAGAACAATCGGACAAGTGAGAGCTACAGGAAACCGTGTATAGCGAGCGAGGTTTGTATGTCAAGACATACCGAGAAAACTGTCACGGAGCTGTGAAGCTCCAGTAAGCGCCTTGCGCGCCTAAGATGCTTTATGCACGCCGTATGTTTTCAAGCTTCAAATCCATGCTATTTCCCCCGGAATAATGATACGGTCGAGCAAATAAACTGCAATTGTGCAGCGGTGGATTCAGCTGGGATTCGGAACCCCCGCATCCGTTCCAATGAAGCAGTCCCCCAGACGATGGCCTCACGGATATGCCACAGTCGACGCGACTGTGAGCGACGCGCAGTGCTCACTGCTCAGCTACCTCGAGCTGCGCATGGGCGTCCTCTACGACCTCACCCTTGTGGCCATCTATACACCACAATGCACTCTTGGTCTAGCTGCGGAGCTTGACGAACGGTTCCAATACCCGCAACGGTTAGATTTATTTATTGTCTGTGTTGTGCTTGTTTTAGCGCGGTCTCATCTGTATTGTAAATTATTGAGCAGCCAATTCCCCTTGGCTCGAAACCCTACCGGAGCCAAGGAACGTACGGATTCGGAGGGAGCATGTGGACAACGGAGGTTGCAGCGTGAGGTTTTTCATAGTCCTTAAATGTAGGGCTGGACACTTATGAATGCAAGCCCAAGACGAGCTTAGCATCTGTGAATAAGTACATGTCTCTATAAGCCAGATACGACAACGTCATACAAATGCAATATATCCGGTGGGAATGCAATATAATGAAGGGGTCATCATGCAAGATCATGTTCAAGAAAAGGGCAATAGCTCTGGAGATAACTGGCTGGTTTCGTCGAGTATATAGCAAGTACCTAGGTCGCCAACTTGAGATTTTTTGAGAAGAATTATGAACGGTAAGATACGCACTCTCAATTTCACCTCTGCGCTTGCGAACGATGAACGTATCCGCACGCACCCAAAAGTCGTCGCCCCCCTCAGCGCCTATCTTCCAGTCCGGCAGTATAAACGTCGACAGCACCATGACAAGTACTCGGGGGTCGGCAACGGGGGGATTTTGAGCCAAGTGAGTTGCCTTCTCTCGCTCCCCTCCCATATTACTCCAAAAAAGGGTGGCTACGAGGACAAGTCCGAGACATTCTGCGATAACGTGCGGTAGGATGCCTCTGGAGAGGCTTTCGGAAAGGGCGAGGTGCGTTAATGCAGGCAGAAACGCAAGCTGAGACCAATCATTCCAAGTTGAAGGCTCCGGCTCCTCGTATTCCTTTTGGTAAAAGAATAGATGGGTGACAGATAGAAACAGCTGATGTTTCAATGTCGAACGGGCCCATTCGGAAGCCGATTGCGGCGCGATAATATACAGTTTCCGAACACGCATTCTGTTGAGTAGGGGGATAAAATAGAGTTTAAATTCTCTAGCGATAAGGAGGTTTATAATATCTGGGCAATTTGAGAGGAGGGTCTTGTTCCAGGAATCCTCCAAGTTCCAATCCATGGGCCAGAGGACGACATGGCGCACAGCGTTCTGTAAGAAAGTGGCTGGCTTGGATGAGACGGTGGATATAATGGTGTCATGCTGATGCTTAGCATGAATAACTCTGTAAAGCAGCGGCTCAAGCCTGAAGGGCATAATCATGACTCGTGAACAATCGCGCAAGGGAACAAACGAGAACGACTCGCCAGGCATGAACTCTGCGACAAACACGTAGAAGAGTCAGAATCATAGCTCTACTCCTCACTGCAGCTGTCTCGAAGATTTCTCGCTCGAGGTCGAGAGGAAACGAAAATCCCTGCTCCATGTTGGTGGAAGCGGAAGCAGAGGAAGTTGAAGGGTGGCTGTGTGATTTCATCAGTGGTAATGCCCTCCAAGTCAAACAACATGCAACTGGCATGCTTAAGCCGGCGTCTTCAAGTTGGGCTCGGTTACGGTGTTTGTTGGTTCCTAAAAGAATTACAAAAAATGTGCCCAAAAAGGAAAGAGGGAGAGGAAGAAAAAGAGGGAAAACAAGAGATTTCTGAGCTCCTCCACAGCCTAAAATCCTGCAAAAATTCTTGATGATACCCATCAATATTGTAAAATTTTGGTCGCTGTGCGGCATTACTATTGAAAATCAGCTGCACACTGGCACGTACATCTTCCATCAGAAAAGTACATCTGAACTTGTTGGCAAGCAGTATCTCAAATTTGAATGCAGGTATCAGTGGATTCACCTCTATAACCATTCAGAATGCCAACCATTTGTTGATAACACACCTTCTGCCTCCAAAAATAATTTTATAAATTAAGTCCGGGGTTCAGGCAACATACAGATGGTATTTAATAAAATTTCAGCCAACTGACATTGATTCTTCACCCCAAAATAAGAAAACCACTGTCAGTTGGGCTGACATTGGTCAAACATGTTGTGGAACAGTTTTGCAATATATGTCTTCATGTGCTTTCTTCTCAGTTTCAGAGGAAGATAAACCAAGAAGAGAGGAGTGGCCACATCTAAAATTTTGTCACTAACAGAACAGCAATGACAGCCTATTGTGCATGCTACAAATGTGAGACAGATACCTGTACAGAGAATATCTGCAAAAACCTCTGCCAAAAAATTTACACGGACTGCAGTCAGCCAAATGATGATGGCAAAAGTACTACACAACAAGATCTTCCACATGTTGGTGGTAATTATAGTTTGTTGGGCTGAAGTATGGTGCAGAATAAATTGTAGACATTTTCTTTTGTTAGCCAAATTTACACACCTGGAAATTCTTAATAAATGTGAGTTACTTATATGATATAGCCACTGTTATTGTACTCAATTTCCAGCATAAACTTTGGTGAGAAGTTCAAAACTGAGCTCAAACGAGCTCAAACGGTCTCGAAAGCTCTCAATCAAAACTGATGTAAATAACAGGTCTTCCTCATTCGGAACGCCGAAAGGGGATGAAACCCCATTCGGTTTCACCCATATAAGGGTGAAACCGGATTCGGTTTCACCCTTATATGGGAAATTGATCCAACTAACACCGTAACCGAGCCTCAAGTTGCTCTCAACCGCGACCATGTATTCGAAACCTGTGTCGACTGGCCTGGCCCTTCCTATGCTCTGGCGTATTGGGGAAAATGAAAAATTTGTCGGAGTGTATCAACCTGTCCGCGGCCGATTGGCGATCCGAGCCCAGTCCTTGGACATGAGGTGTCTCCGGTAAAGAGACGCTGCATACAACAAAGAAGCCCGTTCCTCACTTTTTGTATCTTTAATAAGGGCTTCAACACATGGGATCACTGGATTGAGCTGTGTCAGGATGTCAATCTGCCAGATCGAACTCACTCTACTGATGCTTCCTCGAACAAATCCCGCAACTTGTTCCCCACCATCCCTTAGAATGCCATGACTCGAAGATGTAGGGGAGGATGTCGCTCTCCTCATTCTTTCGG
Organism: Mycena capillaripes; assembly: GCA_029204075.1. NCBI lineage: Eukaryota > Fungi > Basidiomycota > Agaricomycetes > Agaricales > Mycenaceae > Mycena > Mycena capillaripes. The sequence continues at coordinate 3,646,323 of JARHKZ010000003.1, read as the reverse complement.
TATGCGACATAGAGACTGTACTCTCTATGGGCCGGGTACGCTTGTATGCCCGTTTCAGTACCTCTCTCTGTCTGAGTCATTTTATTCGTCCCAGGTCAACACCTTCTTCCACCAGCTCAGTCTGCGCAAGCAGCTTTGGATCCTTCTCGTTGAAGACCTAGCCGCACACTTGATCATTGACCTCCCCCGCGCTCGCTCCCTCGCTGAGCACTCTGCCGACGAGCTTATCGGTCTCGTGAAACGCGCAGTCGTTGGCCCCGCGATGTGGTCCTCGCGACACACATCTCCCACTCTCGTTGACCAAATCTCACTCCCAGTGTCCTTATTATCTGCACATCGCTTTGAACTGCTCCCCGGCGGTCAATACCTGCTTGCACAGTGGACATATTGGCCCCGCTGGATCGAGCTTTGGAACGTAGGAGCCAATAAACCCTTCAAGTTATGGAGCAGAGACTGCTATCTTCACGCGCAATTCGGGGTCGAGATGCTCGATGGCGGCCGTTCCATTGTCATCTTCATTCCGGAGGCACTGTAAGTATACCGTGTTCCCCTGGTTTTACATGTAATCTGCATGCTAACTCGCTCGCTCTAGTGCGGCCCTCAATGTCATTCAAATCAATCTCAAAACCGGGGCGTCCCAGGATCTTCTCGACATCAGCCTCCCCAACAAGTGCAGAATCGTGAGCTGGTCCCGGCCCGCGATCTGCGGGGATCTCCTCGCGTATCCGCTGCTTTGGGCAAATTGGAATAAGCCCAGAGCGCACGATGCCACCCCCATCCCGCTACTCCTGCTCCTGAATTGGCAGTTGCAGGAATACATCTTCTTCCATTACCCTAGCTACGGGGATTCAGTTGTGTGTTCCTCTCTTTTTCATTGTGGTTGGTATTTGCTCACGTTCCATCCCGTAGGCCTCTCCCTTTGCCCTTGCCCCAGGCCACCTCATTTTCACAATTCCGCCAGGGATCGTGATTGTGCATGCCGTGGCGACTCTTACCACGTGTTGGCGTTCCATAAGTACAATGAGCCTGGAGCACATCGTTGATGTGCCGCCAAACGATACTATTGACCCTGCCATTCTGGCGGTCATTCAATTTCCATCTAGCGGCGCTGCGCCCCAAATGAAAGACTCAATTCTCAAGTGTAAGCTCGCAACACCTGTGCTCGCGCTGCATCGCTCGCCCCTCCGGCGCGATGGATACAAACTCCTTGTATACCAACAGGAACACGTCGACTTTGAGGAAGATGAAGATGCAGATGAGGACGGGGGGAACGACCAGGACGCCTCGGAGGACATGCCTGCTCCTGCTGCAGTGCTGCAGAGCTACCGTTTCGCTATTGCGCCAGACACCGGCACCATGGAACAGTGGGTGCGGACATCATCATTGCCCGCGGCGCTATCTGTGCCCCCATTGGCGCCTATCTCTTATGCGGGCTACAGCCCCCTCGTGTCGGAGATGCTCCAGAACAGCATAAAAATCGGGAGTCTCAAGCTGTCTTTGCTGACGGAACAGCTGCATCCCAATCCCGATTCGGACCCAAGGGCGGGCCATACGAATTGGCTTCCGGAAGTGTCTGTGGATGGGGACGACCGGATAGCGTTGTCGCCCTATAGCCACGCATTGGTCCATCCGCTGGATTCGATGATGGTTGTGTCGTACTACGTATAACAGCGCACTGTAGGAGCCAGTACCGAAGCTTACTGCTATGCTACAAGCTAAATCAATGGTCTTTTCTCCCACATCAACGAGCCCAACACCTGCGGAGAAGTTCCTCTCCATCTGTGGACACACCTGCTGTGCTGAACTCATGGCTCATTTTCAGATACAAGGAATCCGGCCATTGTAAAATTTTCTCCAGATCATGAATTATGGCTCCATCGATACTGTAATCTCTCGAGAAGCTTGGGACATAGCTCGAGTTCTAACTGTCAGTTTTGCTGACCATCCGACAAATCTTGCCAAAATCTTTTGTTGCGAGAACGAGCCTGTGCGAGCAGGAAATTGAGCCGACGATGATCACAATTTAAGAGAAAACCTCTTTCCAAATAATCGGTGATGGAAGAGGACGCGTTGTTTACGCGTTGTTTGGCTTTCCGAGCAATGATCATCATACAGTAAATCCGCAATCACCGGCTCCCGCACAGCCTTCTGCTTTCACTCTCTTTCACTCCAACAACCATGTCTTCCGCTAAAGACACGGTAATTTCTACAACGGAACTCCTCGAACATATCCTGGAACGCCCACCCATGCGGGCTCTACTTGTCACTGCGCCGCTAGTCAGCAAAACATGGCAGGCCATAACACTCACCTCTGCTTTCCAGCGTGCCCTCTTCCTCCAGCCGGACCCGGCTTCGTCTCAATCTGCGCCAGTGAAGAATCCGCTACTGGAAGAGGTTTTCGCACCCTTCTTTCGCCGGGATTCAGACCTTAATCCCCAAAATCGCTTCACTTGGTCTGACGCCAAAGCCATTAAAGCCATGCCATGGTCCAAGGCACCCGACGCCTTTAGACGCCGGGAGGCGAGCTGGCGGCGCATGTTGGTGCAGCAGCCTCCGGCGCAGACGATGCTCGTGACGGAGAAATGCGAGGGCCAGCTCGGCGATGAGGAGCGCCGCGCGGTCTTGCGTGATCTCGAGCTGCGTATGGGCCTTCTTTACAACATCACGTTGCCGTTCATCGACCGCGTCGCGTCGTCGTTTCGTATCCACTGGCACGACAACATTGATAATCAAACTCCCACTCAAGATCTCACACTGGACGTCAACTATGTACAGCAGTGTGTTATTGGGCTGCGAGGAAGTTTGACGAACAGTTCCGTACTGAAGGGGCCGAGACGGTCAAGATTGATTTTGGGGAATGGGAAGACTTGGGCGACAACGATTTGTGAGAGGACGATTTATAATCCCCGTAAGTATGCCAGCCAAGGACCACTTCCATTTCACGAAACGAATAAACTAGATGGGTCCCCGTTTCTCTGAGCTACTGCGAAACGTTGAAATCAGCATCCGGATTAATTTATCTTCTGCGCTATCCTTGCAATGTTTTATCGTGCGGACTCACCTGTATTCTAAAATTTTGATTGAAAAGACAACTCACTTTGACTCGGAATTTTACTGGAGCTGAGGGACATGCGGAATCGGCGTGGCATGTGGACGACGCAAGATACCAGTTCGTTCTATGAGAATTTGCCAGAGCCCTCAGATCTGTCTATCGAATTCGATTCGAGTTATAGTGTGGAATATTATTGTTCAGGTTTTATCCTTCAGTAAGTTGTGCCTGAATAATTCGGTCCTGTGATTCAACACAGCGAGCTACAGGCTCTATCGTGTCGAATCGTTCAATGTCTAGGAGAGACTGCTGTTGTGAAGTGTATGTGATGTCGCACCTTATAAAATATCAGGTTCATTGAAATTGATACTCAAGTCATGGTTCTTCCGAGAAGACCATCAACAATTCCAACACTGGACAGAGTTAAACGAAGCTCCAGCCATTTCCGTTTCCGTTTATACGCGGTTTTGACCGTTTTCGTTTCCATTTAGTTTTTCCCGGAGGTTCAAACCGTTTACAAACCGTTTCTGCACAGTCGTCCCAAGAGAATAACAATACATAAATTTCCAAAAGAGAAGTATAGTACACACGACTAGTTTCACGCCAAATGATACTACAAGGATAATGAGAATAGCAATCATCCATGTCCATCCTCGCCATGGTCGTCGACACTCCCATGGCTTTTCGGTCCCGCGAGGACGCGCACGCAATTTTCACCCATGCTTGCGGAACGCCCGCACGGTGACGACGGCAGGACGATCGTCACTGTTATCGCGAGGATGTGTGAGTTAAGTCGAGAAGTAAAAGGGAGACGCATCTGCCCAAATCCCCAAAACGCATTCTCCGGACAGAGCCGATTGTTGTGGATCTGCAGCTCGGTGCTGCCGGGAGTAACGACGTAGGGGAGGCCAATGATGAGGGACAGGATGAGGTGTGGGTCGTACTTGAGGCGGCTGTTCGAGGCTGTGCTGTTAGTTGCACTACTGAGGGCCATACGGGGAGGCGCAGGAAGTGCACCGCAACGACCGAGTACCCGAGCAGGATGGTGGAGACCACGAGCTCGATGACCCTTCCCGCGCCTGTCGTACACGGCTCCAGAAACAGCACGACAAAACCGTCTGGCCTGCATGCACGTGGTCAAATCGGGCTGCAGCGCGCGCGCCCAGAGGTACAGGATGCATCCCTACGTCTGCGCGATCACGACAGGCGCCGAGCCGCGCGGGTGGCGGTTGTACGTCGCGAGACCGGTGAAGATGACCCAGTTGCCGAGCCAGACGGAGTCTGTTACGATGATTCCTGGATAGCGGGCAGCTCATCGCGCACTGCTATTACGAGCGCAGAGACGGTCAGCCCGAGGCTCGTGCATCCAGACTGGGTGAGAAAGCAAAGACAGAGGCATTCGGCGATAGGCCAGAGTGCAAGAAAAGATAAGCCTGTCAACAGGAGTCTTGTCTACGCAGACTTGGAAAATAATGGTCGTGGTTAGGAGCAAAGACGCGTTGTTTACGGCTTGTTTACGCGCTGCTTGTTGTAAGGGGAACTTCCAAACTATGCACAGCTTTACAGCTTTCACTCCAATCACCATGTCGACAGCCCAAGAAACGGTAATTTTCACGCCAGAGCTCCTGGAGCAAATCCTCGCGCGCCTACCCATGCGCGCTCTGCTTGTCACTACGCCGCTAGTCAGCAAAACGTGGCAGGCCATCACTCTCACCACGGCTTTCCAGCGCGCGCTCTTCTTCCAGGCAGACCCGGCGTCATCTAAATACGAGCCCAGACGGAACCCTCTCTTAGTAGAGCTCTTTCCGCCCTTCTTTCGTCACGAACTCGATCCCGAAAATCGTTGGGGCTGGCCTGGCGCTGGCGCCATCAAAGCGATGCCTTGGTCCCATGCTCCCGAGGCGTTCCGACGCCCAGAAGCTAGTTGGCGGCGTATGCTGGTACAGCAGCCCCCGGCGCAGACAATGCTCGTCACAGAGACATGCCATGGCCAGTTCGGCGACTCGCAGCGCCGCGCGACCCTGCATGATCTCGAACTGCGCATGGGCATGCTGTATGACCTCACGGTGCCGTACATCGACCGCGTCGCGTCGTCGTTCTGCATCCACTGGCACAACCACCTCGTCGCGACTAAACCTCGGAGTAAAGACCTCACGCTGAACGTCATCTACACAATGCAGTGCATGGAGCTGCCACAGGAACTCGACGAGACATATTACACCGAAGGCACCGAGGCTATCGAGATCAATTTTGGTGACTGAATGGAAGCTCAACGCTGTGGGTCGATCCCGAGCATTAACCAGTTGATTTGAATCAACTGAATTCATAGTTTTGCGTTTCAGAACCAACGCCCAATCGTTCTAGGCCCCATCTCAAATCCTCAATCAACTTCGTTTAAACTTGGCCTGGACAGCGGAGGGGCGATGACGAGCTTCCTACTTGGCTTGCTGGCGCCTACATACATCATTCATCATATCTGGGCCCTTTCTTCCCTTTCATTTTCCCCCATCCTAATTATCGGTCGTCATAATGTGTAACCGTCGTGCAATTGTAGTCTCCCTCCGCATCGTCTTACAGCTTCCTTGAGTACGTCGCAGAAGGGTTGTATATCTATTCGTCGCTTACGTGCTCCTCGTTCCTGCAGAGCCCAGGCCACGAGTCGGTGCTGGTTCTACTCGGCACACATTGTTTTCCCGCACCCACTGCCAGCCCTACCCTGGTTTCTTCACTTTCTTCCATTGGGATGATCGCACGTACCGAAGGTAACCCCCTCAGGTATGTATTAATCAAGGGGTGTGAAGCCGAACCTGACCATCAGCGCCGAGAGATACGAAGGCGGGCGCTAGTCTCTCTCGTATAGATGGCAGGGTTCATTGAACTCGTCCCTTATTTGTTGAGCTAGGCGCTTCCAAACATCCGGGCTGAACTATAAACAAAGTTGAAAGGCTTAGAGACTTGATGCATTGGGATGGAGACTCGTCCAAGTCTCGGCATCACTCTCAACCGATTGAATTCAGTCATTATTGATTAATTCGACAAGCGCCAAGGTACGAGCTCGATTGTTGAAGCGTCTATTTATGAGAGACTAATGATGTTAGCTGCTGCATTGTGGTGATATCGAGGCGTTGAAGCAATTTTTAGCCACAGCATTCTCTTGCTGAGAGAATAAATAAAGATGAACTGACACAAACACACGGAGAAGTGATTGTGATGGGAGTTTGTGTGGGAGCGGTGTTGAAGTTGAGAATTAAAATCCAGAATCCATCCTCCTAACGTTCTTTAGTGACTGGAACTCAATCGGGGAGTTTAAAGGTTGACATGAGAAGCGGATAATATGAATGTTCGCTTTATGGTCGGTCTCGGCAAGCCGAGCCGATGAGCGGACATCGAAAACAACTATAGATTCCGGAAATGCTCAACTCCCCCTAGGCTGTCCTTCACATCCCAATCTGGAAGCTTGACAACGCTCGAACTCAATTTTGATACAAGTGGAGTCAGACCATGTTAGGTTACTCTTTCGCACTCCTCAATTCTCAAAGAAATATTAACCTTGATCGGTCTGACTCGGGTCAGGCAGGAAGACGTGAAGAGGGTGAGCGGCCGTGAGCCGCAAGAGAGGGAGATTGAATTCAATGATAAGGATCACACAATTTCATCCATCTTCTGTCACATACTTACGCCAAGACGTAGTCAAGACGTGGGCTGAAACTTGACAGGCCGTTCGGTGGCGAAATGGTGGGAGCTGGTGGCAGCGATGCTGATAACAGATAAACGCCGCCCCTCATTTATCCACTTGGAGGTTGCCTTGAGTCATTCTGCTTCTTTCTTCTACACTTTCACCTTCGCAAGGCCGGCCCTTTTTTCAAACACCGGCGCCATGCTAGGTAGCCTTTTCACAATGTCGAATGAGACATTGCTGCCGGACGGCTCAGAATGGCTTCTTCGGGCGGATTACACCTCCAGAGAAATTCACGGCGTAACTGTGAGTTACTTGAGATTCAGCTCGTGCGTCAATGTAGTTTGCTAAGTCTCGCAGGTCCTTGTCGTCATCTCTTGCTTCTCACTCACAGCGGTCGCTGGCCTTCTCCTGGCTATAGCTTTATCGGTGCGCGGTAGTCCTCATCCAGTGGCGAACCACTACTAACTTCACTAGGCATTCAATACTCGCTCGTGGACCACCGACAAGCACCCGCATCTTTTCGTTCGTACTCACGTCTGTGCACTTACATTCCGCTCTCAGTCTGGCATTGACCAATCATTCAGCTCGCGGCATACTTTATTTCTCTTCTAGCAAGCGACCTCATCCAGGCAGTTGGGTCAATTTTGAACGCGAGGTGGATTCAGGATATGGCTGTTGAAGTTGGAGATATGTGTACTCTACAAGGTAAATATACTCTATGTCCCTTCGATATGATCTGACCAGGGAGTAGGCACTTTGAAGCAGACTGCGGATGTCGCAACCGCATTTTGGACCCTCGTCATCGCCATTCACACCTTCTGCCTCATTTGCTTGGGACTCAAGCCGAGTCGTTTCACTCTGTTGGCGACTTTGATCGGGGGTTGGTCCGGTATCGCCGCCGTTGTGATAGCTGGTCCCGCGGCCCAGAATACCCCTCGCCACGGCCCATTTTGTCAGTCTGTAGCCTTGATTTATCGATTTTTGTTAACTTTTAGATAGACGGTATCTCAGGTTACTGGTGCTGGATCTCTCCGGCGTACCCTACTTCCCGAATAACGTGTGTTAATTTACCCTCATAATAATTGTTCCTGACTCGACTTAGGCTGGACTACATGTTTGTGAGTCCCAAAAAATCTGCTTCCTCACGTATGTTTACATTTTCTCGACAGATGTTTCTGGCCGCCGCATTCAGCTTTGTGTTGTACACCCTAATCTACCTTCGCATGCGTGGCAATATCATATTCGAAGGCAGACGTATTTCCTTCCGGAGAACTGGATTGGCATGGCGGGGAAGTAGCGAAAGCCGAGCTCTGGCTATTGCCAGACAAATGCTTTTGTGCGTCAATTCAATGTCCATCCAACTACATATATATAGCTGACCCCTGCTCAAGGTATCCGGTGATTAGGCTTTGCGTGATGCGAGCGCCTGTTGCTGACTCGATCTAGGTGGCCTACACGATCATTGTTCTGCCTATCTCTGCCTCACGATTCAGCTCTTTCGCTGGTCAAGACGTTCCTTTCGGAGTTACCATATTCACGTAAGTTCTATTTCATAGTTTTGCCGCCAACGTTCTCTGACAGCTCTGGGTTATCAGTGCTGCTGTGTTCTTACTGTCAGGGATCGTGAACGTCACGGTCTTTACAATGACTCGACGCATTCTTCCCCCAGACTCGTTCAAGATTCCGAAATGGGCTATATCCAGCCCTCAGCCTATCCCGGAATATACTGTCGAAGCTGGGCCTGATTCCTATTATCAGTCCTCCGGAACATATGAGGTCAAGGAAAAGATTTATTCCTCCGACACAGACTCAGTACACACAACTGATTCTGGTGCACCGATAATGCTGGCGGCTCCGCCTAGGACATACCGCGGGAGTGGGGAACGTGTATAAATTGCGTGCAGGGCATGATCATTCCTACTGTTATCAGCTGTACTTTATGTTCGTTCTGTACTTCGGAAGAAAGCTGTATTATCAACGCCGATGTGTGATCCATGGAATCGTCAAGGGATGTGCGGCAGCGACTAGCCGAAATGAACAGTTTTCTTCTGCAAAACACGGTACCACTGCTCAATCGACAGTGGACACCAGCCGCACGCGCAGAACAGAACTTGGAACATTTAGGGAGACGAAATGAAACTTTGCGGAAGCCTAGGTTTTGTCCTGTGAGAAGGTCTTTTGCAAGCACAAAAGTTGGTGCGCCTTCCAAGCCATAATTCGGGGTCCTCGGCGAACCTATATTTGTGTCAAACAACCGCCCAGTATTTTGTTTCGTCGTACGCTCTACTTACTTACTTCGGAAACAACACCTTTTCAAAAGTAGTGCAGTAACTGACAAACCCTGGGTGTTTCATTTTTAGTAGCTGCGTTGTAGGCAGTAGGTTGGAGTGGAGTCGTACAGAAATGAACGACTTCAGTTTTTGTATGCGCTGTTACTATATCACGCTAATCCGTATTTTACACCTGATTCATTCACAGACGTGTGCAGGAGTAGCATGGAGTTCGACCTGATAGGAAATATTTAACACGGTCACGTGTTGCTTGGGTGACCGCGCCGATGGCGTGAATTTCAGGGATTTCAGCCAACCTGAATATGTAACAGAGCTAAATTCACCACAGCTCCCACAAAGATTCTCCTGTACATCTTCCACAGTTGCCGTACCATGCGTAAGCCGCTTCGGGCGGTGAGGGTTTCGGCCAGGTCGTGTCCGAACAAAAAACTGTATAGTAACTATACGAGATCTGTGAGAGTAAGACTAGGCTTATGGGGATGTGCCGACTCGGCACTGCCAAGAGCTGGCCTTCCAAGGCATGTATTCGTGTCAACCGGCCCTGCCTTTTCGGCGATCTCCCCACTGAGCAACCGCCTAGTACCTCGCTCCGCCGCCCGAGGCCGACAAACCTATATCTCCGCCCGGCGCTCAACAAATAAGTCGACTGTTAAATAAAGCACCTTCACTTCAGGAGAAGGAATTGCTCCGTTGTGGGCACAGTCATATTAATAAGTCTCGAGGCTCTAAGTACATGTTCGGCTTAGCCTTTGTGTGAGAATTAACTGCATCGCGGATCACCGTGTGGTGGGGAGTTACGACCTTTGTATATAAGTAGGCAGCGCTCCTTCCAGGATCACATCAGCACAATGGCCACTGGGCTTGAGGCTGCTGGGTCCCAGGATAACAACCTCCAAACTGCGTCCCTGGAAGATCTTCCATACGCTGACGCTGTCGAGTCTACACCTGCGGAAAACACCATTTTAACGGGAACAAAGTTGGCCGTGGTGTTTGTGGCAATGCAAGTATTCCCTACTCTTGTTTCCCGCCACTAAGCAGATTCTCAAGGCTATTATCTGTCCAGCTGGTCGCTTTGGACCAGACAATTTTGGGTGCTTTTCGATTCCCGTCATACAACTCAAGATTTACCATCCTCATCCCTAGCCACGGCACTGCCTCGCATTGCATCGGTTCGTGTACCTTTTTTAGGGTTGGCACTTCACTAATCCCTTGCATAGGATTTTCAGTCCTTTACACTCCAAGGTTGGGTTAGTCTCTTCTAAATAACGCTCTCCTATAACCACGTGTGGCGTAAGGTTGGATTGCATCCTCGTTCGTCCTTGCGCAAAGTGGGTTTCTGAACCCTAGTTGGAACGGGTCTCCGTCCTGATGTTCAACCAGCCGTCTTCCTCCTCTTTTACGGGCAAGTTCTCCGCATATTTCCGGCCAAGTGGGTAATGGTCACTGCAATTATCATCTTCGAAGTCGGCTCTCTGCTGTGCGGGGTATCACAAAACGTGGACCAGTTGATTGTCGGCAGGACTATCTCCGGCGCAGGAGCTGCTGGGATTTGTGAGTCCTGTCAATTCGTTCTTACTCGCCGACCTACGTCGTATTATTTCAGTCATTGCAATGCTCCAAATAGTATCTCAAGTCACTCGTCTGGAGGATCGATCGAGGTTATTCGGTTTCTTTGGAGCAGGTTTCGCGTTTGCAGCTATCGTTGGGCCATTAATCGGCGGTTCCCTCACCGATCATGTGAGAACGGTCTTCTCCGTGCTCCGCAAAAAAGCTGACACTCACAGGTCACTTGGCGGTGGTGTTTTTTTGTGAATCCTGATCCCTCTGAATAGCTGTGTCGACTCTGACTCGTGCCTCGTAGATTAACCTCCCAATAGGCGGAGTCTCTGTCGCCGCAGTTACATTCCTCCTCAAAACAGCACCTCCTCTTGGCTCTGACCCGACCAAGCGCTCGTGGACGGATATCATGAGGCAGGTTGTCCGGATGGACTTTTTCGGTGCAACACTAGTCGCCGCGTCGGTGACCCTTTTGATTGCATCCCTTCAATGGGGTGGCAACACTAAGCCGTGGAACGACAAGGCCGTGATCATTGTGGGTTTCAATGGAGTATTATGCATTGATCATTACTGACCTTTTGTCCTAGTGCTTCGTCTTCTCGGGAGTTCTGGCAATTATTTTCGTTGCTTGGGAGATTTATATCGGTGAAGATGCAATGACCCCCGTGACAATTGTGCATTCGCGGTCAATGTAAGAATGTCATCCTTGCATTGAGGATTCTTATTAACTTACAGAGGGTAGATATGCAATTCTTGCATACTGCTTTCTCACACGTTTCTCTTTCCTCCTCTTTTCCTATGTAAGTAAACTTCAACATGTGGGTGTTGTATTTGAACCAAGCACCCGTAGTACATCCCAATTTTTTATCAGGCGGTCCGACATCACAGCGCTACTAAATCGGGCATCGATCTCCTCCCCTTTGTGCTCGGCGTCGTGGTCACCATAATTAGTGCCGGACAGATTGTAGCCAGGATAGGATACTAGTGCGTGACAGACGCCTCTAAGGTGCTGGTGTGCTAACTCCCGCGCAGTTGGCACTTCCTCGCCTGTGGGCCGATATTCCTCGGCGTCGGCTCCGGACTGCTGTACACTCTTCGCACAACGTCGTCGTCCGCCAGTACCACAGGGTACCAGATTCTTGCTGGGATCGGAACTGGGGTCGGCATGCAAAATTCGCTGTTGGCAATTCAGTGGGTTCAACATTTTGGTCGTATGCAGCCGAATGACTCCCCTCACAGAGTTGAGTTTAAAGACAAACCAAAACTTCTCGGGCAGGCGACAAGCATGGCCACGTTCGCTCAGCTGCTGGGCGGGACACTGGGACTGGGCATCGCAGAGCCCGTGTTCGCGTCTGAGCTGAACAAATATCTGCTGCGGTTCGCGCCGGAGGCACCTACCGCCCTGGTAAAGCAGTCACCAATCGCGATCTACACAGACCTTCCTGTCGAGATGATCCCTGGCGTTGTGCGTGCGTACACAGAGAGCCTCCGCATCGTTTTCGCGCTCGGTGTGCCTGTCGCTGGCCTCGCACTTCTGTCCGCCATCTTCATTCAGAATATCCGAATCGAAAAGGCAGCGGCGTCGGCGTCTGCTGTGCCAGAAACTAGAGACATAGAAAAAGGTTCATAGAGCCCAACTGAAGTAGTTACTAAATTCTTTGACTCGGAATGGCATTAGTTCTTGATCAAACCATTGACAGCGTGTTGAAGTCACTCAAAGATGACGTGGGAGAGCCGACCGAGGAAGAGGTTGCTTTTCAGCTCTTGTTCAGCAGAGAGCCCACTTAAACATCAGATCTGTGGAACAGTCAAAGCAGCGCTGATGTGGATGAAGACCAACCAAAAGGAAGCTAATCAGTTAACTTGGGTTAGGGCCATTACCGAGTCCGGTACCGTTGCGCGGTTTTAACAATACGGCATCAAGCACGGGCGGCATGTTGCCGCGGCTGATGTGAATTGGCTACGGCTGTCTCGGCTCAGTTCTGCCCCCTGATCCGGCTCTCACGGCTCGCAAGCCATCAACAGTCAGTTGGCTCCGGCAGGCTACGGCTCAGCTGCGGCTTGAACTTAATTTTGCATATTCTTGTCTCGCGGCCAAATAACGGTGGCTAAAAACATATCTGAGGTCCCGTTACATATCCTGGGACATGCCCGCGGACAGATGGGTGAGGTGAAGAAGAAATGGTCCTTGTTTCGTTTGGATGCAATGTTACGTGATTGATCTAAGAGACAGCTCAAGCTTATTTCTGGCTCAATAGTGGCCAGTCGGAAGAGTAAATCGCAAACATTACCTATTGGATCGCAGATATGACCCAAAAAAAAATCCACCTGGACTAGCCGAGGTTTCGAACAGTTCGCACTATTCTTGACGCAAGTTGGATGAGGATTTCTGTTCCCAGATGAAAACCAACCGCAGAAATGAAATGATTATGCTGGCTCTTTAGCTTGTATCCCCGCCTTTTACTCCCTTCTCTCACGGATATGTCGACCCTTTGCTGATTCTGCGAGTTTTTTTTTTTGTGTGTGGATACCCATGATTCTCTGTGCCTCGGCTGGAAGTGAGCAGAATTTCGGTTGCCCAACTTTGAAACAACTATGCTACAGGATCGCATGCGTCTTTGGGTCGCTGGAATCACAACCTAAAATCACACAGTAAGTTGAAATCAGCCTGCCCACTTGAAATTTGAGTTATGAAATCAATTCAACAAAAAGAAAAAACGTCACCGTCTCATCTTGAGAAAAAACAAGGTCAGAAATGTTATTCAGATGCCCCACGTTCGAGGCCGTGCGGTAATTCGGCATCACTTGCATGGCCTGCAGGTTCCCCCATTTTGCACACACAAGCGCCTACAAACATGTGAGAAAACTTGTTTCTCATGAAAGTCTTTTCACGCAATCCTGTTCGTACTCGGTGTGCCACTCGCATTGCCATCGACAAAGTTCATTCATTAATTCCGGATTGAGAAATTGGCGGCTAGAGTCCTCGGCCTGAACCGAATGAACCGAGAGGGAATATTGCAGAGATCAATGTGGGAATCCGAATACCTGGAGGAAATTCTAATTTTGGGAGTCTACCGAATGCCTTGGCAATCGCATGGCAAGCGGCTCGCTAAGTTAATAAATTATGTTTGTTGATTTCAAGTCGGAGGTAATTTAAATGTATAATCCTATTTGGCAACCCCGGTTCTTTGACAACCCCAGTGTTCAGGAGGGGGTTACCAAATAGAATCTGGCAACCCCAAGATTATGTAAAGCAAGATAAGACTATCCGAGTCATTCTTTGTCCATTATAGAATTACAAGTCCTGTTTACTGCCCTTGACCCATTCCTCTGCTAAGTTCTCTGGGAATTGGTGGAGCTCAAGACTCCATAAATGCAGGGATCTCGGCCAAAGAGACTAACCTAAAAGCATGGGAATCAGGAAAATCCAAAATGGCCCCATAGCCATTGGGTGTTTATAGGAGGCTATAAGGTGCTATGAGCTGCTATAAGATTTTTTGCCCACTATGGTGAGCTATGAAAGTTGTCGCTACATCTATCATGTTCATTGGCTGTCTATCAATAGTCTGGTGAGCACTATATAGTGCTCTATAGTGACTGGCTGGAGCTACATGGTGCTATGGAGTAAGTCCCCAAAAATATAGGCAGCAGCAAGCATTTAGCACAATGCTACATGTTAATATGAATCCCATTTCACCTTTCTGACAGTACTATCCCCCCCCTAGGACTCGGACACTTAAGAAAGAAGCTCAATATGTTTGCTCTGAGGGCCTCTGTTGCATTTCCAAGTGGATAGATTTTTAGAAATCATAAAAATGATGCGGAATGAGCTTTTGGTTTGTGCAAAACGGTTCAGTCCCGGTCGAGCAACAGCAACTTTGCTGATGAGGCCGAGTGTCCGAGTTCTAGGTAACAGCTAAGTTCCTGATTGCCGGCCTTTTATCGTAGCACCCTCTCATCAAAAAGGGCTGAAATGTTGCATAGACAAGGTCCTACATCGGGCTTGCATATGCATACAGAACAGCACCGCATAAGCCCAGGAGGACTGGCATGAGACGTGGAATTTCTTGCCATCAATATAAGCAATTGAGCGATCAAATTGACCAGCATTGCCTGAATTTTTGGACTCTTGTGAGAGCTACAGGGCAACAGTATCTCTGAGATTTTGCATGAACACTTTCAAGCATTGAGTTTCTGAAAACCCTGCATCTGAAAAAGTATTTTGTGTTTTACAGCCTAACAAAGGCTTTTGAGGCAAACTGGCCTTAGAGATATCATATAGCTCTGATTGAGCCCTACTACTTTCGTTTTGGGTCTATTTTTAGATCACTGACCATTTTTCGCCATGTTAACCAGATTGACACTTCACTTATCTATCAATATCATTACCACTACTAGGGAACCTAATGTATACCGTCATTGAGGTCAGTAGTGAGGGGAGCAAGGTTGAACTGTGGTTGAAAGGTAGAAGAAGCATGGGGTAGCCTTATACCTCATCAAATATAACAACCACCAATTGGCAATGGTTGTTTAGTCTGGTATGAAAGTCTCCTACTTTACATTTTATTTGTAATCATGAGGTCGCGTGTTTGATTCTCCCAAGTTGTATTCATTTAAGTCTGCGCTCACACAGTCACACTTGTAGTAAGTCAGTAAGTCAGTAAACTCAATTAGCATTTGAATTAAGTAAAAGAAGTAAAGACAATAGAAACAATCAAGTGGTTCCAAGCAACAAATGAAGTTGGAAAGCAAATTTATTTTTCTGAAGGAATGACCTGCATTATGATAGCTTCCAGCCAAACTATGCCACGCTGTGAGGTGCTATGGGGTGCTATAGGACTGGACCCCCACCCCCTCCCATGTTTCTATGGGGTTGTTCAATCCGCTATGGCAGCTATGGGGGGGCTATCAGGGGCTATCAGGCAACTTTGTGTTTCCTTGATGGGGATGGTGGTCACGGCTGATGGGTTGTTAGAATCGTACTTAGTAACTCACTTCTGCCCCTCCAAATAATCATCTATAGGTCCTATTGAGCAGTGGTTTTGACATGGTTTTATCTTTACTGTGCGACAGTTTTATGTGGATAGAATAACACTCGTATGAGATCCATTGACCCAAAAAACAATACAGTAGGATGGTTCATAATGCATACCTGCCAAAAATTCTCATAATGCATCAGATTTCGGATCCACCAAAATGCATTTTACTACTGTAGAAACAAGGTCATAATGCATAAATGGTCATAATGCATAGACTTGGGGCAAATCCTGCTCAATTTGGCAGGGAACCGACCTTATGCATTATGAGCCATCCTACTGTACAACTGGATTATTCTGGCTAGCAGACTAGTGGTGTTGACGTCCAGATTAGATCTCCTTAATTTTTTCCTCGTATTAGAGACTTTGCAGTGAGCCACCGGTAGCCACCCGGTGGCTCCCAAAGCATGCGGTGCCGGTGGCGCCTCAAATGACATGTGCTCCACCCAAAATGAGCCACCGGATGCCACCGGGTGAGCCACCGGATGACGTCGCTCTGCAAAATGGGGGTGGAGCCACTTGCAACCGCATGCCTCGGGAGCCACCGTGTCACGATTTGATACAATCTTATCGTTCCAACACCTATCTGAGAGCGCAGCATAACGAGCGCATACAGATGAGATAACAGAAAGCATCTTCGGATGTTGACAAAGCAAGAGGGATCAAGAGATAAGATCCTAGAAGAGAATGATCCAGATAAAGGATATCCCAGAGAACAAATATAGGGAGCAGATGTACATGCAGAACTAAAGGGATAACGGATCAACGGAAGAAGACACAAGGAAGCAGAACGACACTGCTGTAAATGAAAGGTCAAGAGAAATGAGGACTAAGGCAGTCACGCCAAAGCCTCAAGGACATTACCGATCAGGGATCGAAGAAGCATAGAAGAACATGCTTAGGAAGCAAGGCTTCAAGGTTTACGATTGACAGTACGAACTTGCTACCACGAGTCACGACGGACAAAGACCAGGATATAACTACATGCATCAGTGGTTAGGCAGACGACAGGAATCCTCGAGGACGCACGCTTAGATTCACACGGCAACAGGAGGAGTCCTTACAGTACTCGACAAAGAGCACGGAACTCCGGAAGGAGCATATTATATTTGGAAAGAAGCACGATCGTTACACATGGAAACAGAACACAAGCAGAAGTGTTCTATTCAGAAACATGCAACAGCATAACACGACACATGAGTATTTAATATAGGTTTGACATATGATCGGACAGTTGACAGTTCTCGACCATACATACGACATAACATGGCAGTTTACCACGTCGAAGCCATACGCTAAGATATAAGAGTTATTATAGTAGTTAGTAGTTCCCACGGTTCGATACACAGTATTTAAGACGTAGCTAGTAGAGTATTCTGTACCTCTCCCTAGTCGTTTATTCGATCATCTTTACGAAGCTCTCATACCTCGAGTCGACATCTCACCACCCAATCCGCTATTGCCATATAGTCGGACGAGATTAGATAAGAAAGGCTTTGTTCGTGACACACCGGGTGGCTACCGGTGGCTCACCGCAAAGTCTCTATTGTATTATTCTAAGCCACATCTCAACGGAAAAATGGCCAAAACTGAATAAGAATGATTGCATTCTGCGCCCCAGGCCGCTGGCAAGATGGGATCAAAAGAGATGAGATTTGCGGAGTTCCGGTCCGAAAGATATGCAGGCCGAGGGGGGCTGCCAGATAGAACTTTTCTATTTGGCAACCCCAAACCGGCTGGCAATGGGGTTGCCAGATAGAATTACTATTTTTGACCCCGTACTTGGCCACCTAAGTATTCGTGCCTCAGTATCAACCTGTGACGTCGTTCCCCATGGGCAAAACAGTGTCCGATGAAGGGCAGACATCCTACGAAGAGTTTAAGCCTACTCCTGCCCAAATATATGAAGACTTGTCCTGGCAGTGAATTTTTTTCGGACGACCGTTCAACGAGGCCAAATACCAGGGTAGTTGGTCACCTCCCCAAATCAAGCATTGAAGTCGGAACTCAGTGACCGGAGCCATCGGGAATTGCAACTAGGGCATATATTCATAATCAGAACATATATTAGTCTTCATGTGGCCCATATGCGGGGTGTAAATAAATGCTCTTCCGACAGGGAAAAAGCCCGGACTCAGGCCGCTCAAGTAATGCCATGTCTAGCGGAAGAGGAAATTTTGCTAGGCCCCAAATTGGGCTTCAAACAGTGTTAAGGAGAGGTATAGAGCATATTTGCATCAATAACTTCGTACCGAGGTGCTTGGAGCACACCAAAAAAATTACATTGTTGATACGATCAAAATTGTGTTGTTTGCGGCAAAGCATTGCACTGCGAAAGGAGCTGAGCAGATAAAATTTTGAAGTACATCCTAAATTGAAGTATTTGACTCCAAAAGCCCTCGTGCCAAGTTCCAGATGGGTAGCCTCAGTGTTATCTTATACGACGTCGGCCAATATGAAGAACTCAAAAAAGCAGCTGTGCCTTCAGGGGAGAGTAACAAGAAAAATTCTGACTCAACCACAGAGGAAGTTGTAGGAGATGATTTGCTAAGACCAGGGGAACAGAATGAGCTCACGAAGTCCCGGAATGGCCAAGAATTGGTCGAAAGGGAGCTGAGAGAAGAACGCCGACCCGCGTCAACAATAAGAAACTGATGTTCACACGTCTCGGAGCCCGATCCGACATGTCGTAACTGTCCATCAGTTCATCACCCTAACTCCAAATTCGGTTCAGACATTCGTCATAGGTCCTACTATCGTCCCTCACTATGCCAGGTTATAAGTGTCAAGGCTCAGCAAGCTAGCTACCAAATGGGACCATCAAAATAACTGGCATGGTTACTGTACAGCTTCTACCTTTTTTTCTCTCGTCCGTGGCCAAGAAGACAGCAATAAGGCGGGCCGAAAAAATCAGAACCGACACAACATTCCCACGGTTGTACAACACTTCATTTTCCATTTTTCTTTCGAGGTGAAGTCTCTTATTAAACAGATGCGATAACAGTGCAGGGGACCTCGTAATTATCTCGCATGTTGTATTGGTGCATTTTTCGTGATTCTTTTGGCAACAACCAACCCTCGTCGAGCGCCTGGCAAAAACGCGGAATACTAGGTCATAAACGCTGATCACGGCCGGCTTCAGACTCCGGTTTATGGCTTAGTACCATAACGCTTAGTACCATAACCCGCGGTCTTCAAACAAAACGGATCGGATCCAAACTAATTCGAAAGTGACCGCCTTCGGAAGAAATAAACGTTTTCGCAGTCTCAGCAGGGTGAGAAAGTACAGAGTCCGAAACAAATGTCGAATCCGAGATTTCCTCTGATCCCCACGGGTAGCCGCACCCCTGGCGGGTCCCGGGTACGGGTGGGGTTGGGTACGGGTACGGGCCATCAATCTCGTACCCGTGCGTACCCGCCTGAGTTGCACGAGCGTAAAACCAATAAATTCGAGGATTTTGAAGGGCAAACCGGATCGCCTACGCTTGAAAACAAGTTGACGGCTGTTTCAAAAGGGTATTGGCAATGAATACGACCAGTTTTGGTCGAAATTATGGTGGAAAATACAATGAGAGTGGCGGGTGGCGGGGACCCGTGCACCCGCCCCCAAATTCGTGGGTACCTGCAGGTACCTGTGCAACGGGTCGGGTTTTTCCCCGGTTAAGGGTATGAGTCGACGCTTGGGTGCCCGCGGGATACTCGTGGTGATCACTACCTCGGGGCCTCCAGCTAGCCTCCAAAAAAAAAAAAACGAACTAAGGTCCTCGCTTTGCGGAGTCCCGTTGTGAAGATTGGCAACACATCAGCCAAAGTTGTAATGGTTGTAAATACTAAATATGACTTTCAAATGATCCTGAAGGGGTCGGGCGTCGGAAGCAATAATCAGGGGCAATAGCTGTTAAGTAGCACGAAAAAGAATTTCGGGCGGGATGTGGGTGCTCGCAGCCGATGCTACAGCCGAGCGGCTGGAACACACGCTCGTTGCCCTAAACGAGCAGACCTTCGAGTGATTCCATTTTCAGCTGAAAGCGAGATACAATTGAAAGCGAACGCTCGACCTTGAGAGAGAGACAGTTGTTCAAAATCAGAGAAGAAACCACGATCTTGGTGCTCCTAATAGGCACCAATGATTCTCCGGGGTTTACACTTACTTAGCTGAAACGTCTTGAGGCGTGCGACGTGCGAGGCAGAGGATTTATTTGATCGCGTACAACATTCGCGGGATTCCGTAAAACCCACATCCCCATTCTATCCGCAGTTGCAGTTCATCGATATCGAATAGCCCCGGAACCAACTCGGAACACCCTGGGCTGGTGTAATAATAGTCGGTGGCTTCCATTCTGTGATATGTACTGATAGTGGTGAATGATGAACGGTGTATTTGATACCATAGTAACCCCGGTCGATTTCTGCATTTCTGACGGTTCAAAAAATCGTCCCCACCAAGTTCGCCAAATGCGAGAATGCACTGGGGTTTCTCTTTCGTACCTGCGCACTCGATTTCATAGACAGTGATGAATATATTCTCGTACATGCGCCACGCAATGCGGAAACCGATGCGACGGCGATAGAGTATCGCGCCTCATCGCGACGTGAGGCCTGAGGTATAGCTGGGAAGGTATGTCAAATGGATGGCGGTCCGCGGTCGTAGCACATAGAAGCGCCACCGCCGTGATTAACGGGCTTTGATCAGACAGTCAGGGCAGGGCCGCGGGGTTTGAAAGTGCGTCCCAATGGGGGATACTCAACTAAAACTACATATAATCCCGATTAAACATTTTACCCACTACATCAGTATGTACATTCTCTTGGACCAAGGCATACGTGGGCATCTCGGGTATGTGGTAGTGGAAATTTAAATCATATCCGAAACCTTCTCGAGTATGAGGTGCTTAACTTCGAATGGATTGTTAGCGAGGTTCCGCTTTCCGCCCTGTGTGTTGGATCCCAGCTTTTATTTCTGTACGAAGATAGGCAAGCTTTTCATGAGTCATTTTTTGACTTTCGGGAATCGGTAGTAACCTATCGAGGTCTATAGTGAGTTGCGGAACTTCATCGAGGCAAAACAGGCGAAATAGGGCGAAATACATGCATTTTGATAGTTGGAATGCCGGGTGGGAGCGCGTGATACCCGGGTTCTGCCCTTGCATCAGCGCTCGTCAATGATGTCGCTCCCAATGACCTTCCGAGCTGGAGAAAGGACCTGGGATAATAGGTTATAAGGCCTGATTTCTCCGGACCCAAAATGTCAGGACAGATTTTGCAAAAAATGTCAGGAAAACAACAGGCCTGGACCCCCAAAATTGGCTAAAAATGTGAGACCAGGCCTCATTTTTGCCCCATTTGGACGCTCCCAGGGCCATTTTTCGAAAATTTTCTCCCGCTGGCATGACTTTTGTCAGGATTTCGCGCGGGCCTGTGGGCCCCAAACCCAAATTTTGTCAGGATTTTGACCAGGCTTGGAGGTCAAAATCTCAAAATTTTGTCAGGAATCGCATCAGGCCTTCCCACCTAGTATCCCAGGTCCTCTGGAGACATCCTGAGACATCGCTTTTCAGCTGATCAGGTGTTCTCGCAATATTGCATCTGCACTTCGCATGTGCCGCATCACCGTGTCCCTGTGTTCTCTGCGTGCCGTAAATCCCGGCGTCTCCGTAAAATCCCAAGTTCCTACACTCATGATTCATGTGTTTCGCCCCTACGTACTTACCACATACTCGCTTTTGGCCGAGATCTGCCGAGATCAGCTTCGATGGCTCCGACGGATCACATTGATCCTGCGTCCTGCGGGATGGCGATCAGCGGCCCAGATGACAAACGTGGAGATCGTCGGCATATCAGGTCTTGACATTGGAAGGACAGGGAAGGACTCGGGAAATTGTGTGGGGAAATCATTTCGGGCGCCGGGTGGGTGGGAAGATGCGACAATTACAATAGCGTTCCTTAGCGTTCATCATCTTTTGCAGGATGCGACCCGCTTTGAACCGTTCTTCTGGGTCTTCATTCCAAGCCCGGGTTGTATGAATACAGCAACAGCCGTACTCAACAATTACAACTGTACCCGAAACAGTCCAGAACTATATGTATTGCGAAAGAAAGGCTCACGCGTTGAGATCTTTAGGAATTGAGTTTCAATTGGATCATGTTGTGCATAATAGTGTCTCTAATAAGTGCGCTATCACTATCACTTGAACTACCATAGCTGAGTTTGAATTTGGCCTGTCTTGTCCTATATATGGCAGATGTCTGATTCGCCGGTGCCAAACGCTGCACGCGAACCAAATTTGGCTTGGTCAGATCAGCGGTCTTGCCGAACGAATGCCGGGCAAGCAGGAACAAACGGCACTAACGCTGTATCGCATAGCCACGATTTCAGTCTCCGCCACCACCCTCTTACTCCCTCGACAGACTTGAATTTCTTGAGATGGTGACCACATCCCAGCAACAATTTACCAGCGATTGCTAATACCCACCATAATAGATGTACTCCCGATTACCACCCGAGTTGACGGACCGTATCATAGACTTCCTGTGGGACAGTCATCCCGACCTCCGCACTTGCTCACTGGTGTGTAGCCAGTGGCTACCCTCGAGCAGACGCCATCTCTTCGAGCTTGTCATGGCTCAAACAGATGACCGGTTTCTTGCTCTCTGGCAATCTCCATCCAATTTCTTGTCAAGCCATGCACGAATCTTGGATTTTGGTCGTTGGTCGAAAATAACCGACGCCCGCATTCCTATCATGCTCCAGGCCCTCCCTACTGTCCGGCACCTGAGAACGATAATAATAGGGTCGTTCTTACCTTCGCCAGAAGCCTTCCCACTCCTCCCCCATGTCCCGAAGCTATCCCTGCAACACACAAAATTTGGCTCGTGCGCGGATTTTACACGGTTCATCTCGAAATTTGCGGGTCTTCGCAAACTAGAGCTGGGATCGGTCGGCTGGGAAGATGCCAGCCATAAAATCTGTCCGCGCCTAAAACTGGAGCTGGAATATCTGTCCATCGAGGGATTTCAACAGAGCCCAGACATCCTGCAGTGGCTTTCATGCACCGAGTACGCTCCCCGGACGCACGGGCTTGCTCTCTATATCCCAGACAACCCAAACCCCGCCTCGCTGCGCATCGTCTCGAAATATCTGCATCGCCTCAATGGCACCGTGCGGTACCTGCGGCTCGATCTGTTCCCTTCGTCCTCTCTCCAGTGTACGTGTCGTTCCAACCTCTTCCACGGGAGACCCTCTGAATCTGCTGCGCCATGACAGGGGCCAACGCAATGCCCGAGCTCGGAAGCCTCACGAGCCTTCAGCGCCTGCGAATCGGCCACAGCGTGCAGTTCCACCCACCCAGTACGCCTGAGAGCACAGGCACATGCAGAGTATTCCCCGCCGTCGTCCTCGCTCTCCGCTTCACGTCGAAGAACCATCTGGACGAGCTGATCTTCGACGTCGACGTGGCCCCTGATACGTGGTCGTCGAACTCTGATTCATTCTTGCTGAACCTCCTTGCCAACACTGCCGTAGAGCAGATTCCCGCCGTGAGATTCCACGTCCTGCGGGGCCGTCGAAGCTGCGAGGCTGCCGCCATGCACTGTCGGCAGTTTGCATCCTCAATGAGCAAGAGGGAAGTGGGGAGTCGGAACGTCGTTTATTCCAGCGATAAGAGGTGCGTTGCTTTTTTTTGGCCGCGTCTTCCTTCCTGCTCAACTTCCTTGCATATCTACAGGGGAAGTTTAAAATGAATATATCGACTTCTGTTGCAGGATACCTACGTCGTTTTGAAGTTCCAATATTTTTGTATTAGCAACCGCGCTGGAGATGAAATCATACGAACTAAAAATGCATACATTGGCATTCTCATGGACAATCTCGCATGGTCCACTCATCCCCCCCCCGACCTCCTCGTGGTCATTCACTGGAGTCTAGAAGCTACAATTCCTGTCGGCATGATGCAAAAAAAGGACTGTAGACACAAAAGAGGGCACAGCCAGCCGATACGTTATGACTCTCTTGCCCTTGTTCATCCCAACGCGCCGGCCGAACGGAAATCTTAGATGAACTTCTTCTCGTCGTCCACTATTACGTGGATCGTCCACCCGGCTTCGATGTACTTGTTGTAGTTTAATGTGGTTATCACGTTCAGTCCATGTACTTACGCGGGAAAACGTACCACCAAAAGCAGCTAGCATGGGCACAAGTCACGCCGATCTCCGGGTTCGTCGCGACTCCCTCGCTGGAATTCCTCTGCAGTTGCGACCGGCGATAGGAACTGATGCTGGTCCTGGATGCGCTCGCTCCCCGGCTTTGATATCCCGAGCTCGCGTCGCCAGCGCATCAGGTCCGTAATGCCCGGTAGTCCCCCTGGTACTTTGCAGTTGATTTACCCTACCTAAGGTGCGCCCTGGGCCTGGAGTATGTCTCCACGAAGAAGTGAGCAAATACGCGTGCACATGCACCTTGAGTGCAAGCAACAAGATCAGCTGAGGTGAGAGCGTCGCGAAGGTGTTCTTAGTATTTAGCGGGAGGGGCAACAGGGACGAGTCTATTGGATTGTTCCAGTTGGGATAAAGGAGGCTGTGGGAGGCGGGAGGTTACTGTAAAATCCCACACATCCGATACTTTGGGGCTCGATTATTTCGGTCTCAGCGATCGCTTGGACAACTGTCCCACCCCGTCCGTTGAAACCCGGTGGAGGTGATACCATACTAACCAAAACTACTCCGGAATGTTGTATACTTCAAGCCCCTCCTTTCTAACACATCACTCGCCGCACAGTTGATATATCGCGTGAATATATCGGGCTCGAAGAACATCGGCGCAATGGATTTATAGCGAGCTTCGCGCTCCTGCATGCATCTATTAGCATCCTATCCATATGAACATTCTCGCATGTACACTGACCCCCGGGACTTCTTCGTGATCCTCCACCGGAGTCTAAAATCCATGTCAGCACGACGAGAGGTGGCCCTGCCGGTATGTATAACATACCGCGCCTGTGCTCATCCCAGGGACCATGATAGGCACGTTCGATGCTGGCTGGACCGAAATCAACTCCTTGCGGTCCATCGTGATGTGGATCATCCACCCCGCTTTGAAGTACTTAGTCTTAGAGTTTAGGGTGATCACCCGTATGTAAAACGTACCTCCAAAATCATATTCATAAATCACGCCGATCTCCGTGTTCGGGCACCTGGCATTCATCCGCAGCGTCGGGTTCCACACCTGCGACAGGAGCAAATCCTGGTCCTCGACGCGCTCCTAAGCGTTTTCAATGTCCTCGAGCTCGCGCCACTGGCACCCACGGCCCTTGCAGACGACAACGTACTCCGCGAGCTCGATGCGCATCCTGTCCCTACTCCCGGGTAGGAGCGCCTCGCGTTTGATCTGCCCGGCCCTGCGCCCAGAGTACGTCTCCGCAAAGGAGTAGACGCGTGCCTTGGGGGCATGCATCCTGTGCCACCCGAACATGAACAGAATCAGGTCGCGAAGCTATAGTTGGGTGCCAGTGGGACCTGGGCGACACGGGTGACTCCCTCGAAGTGTTCCAGTTGGAAACGAAGTTGGATGAAGGAGGTTGTGGGAGGGTGGAGGATTGTGTAAGCGTTATCCGGTGAGGGGACGGAGGCGAGGCATTGTCGGCTGCCCAATTCCATCGCCGGACGCGCTTTGTCTCGCTTCTCGATGTCAGCCGCAGCCTCGGCGTTCGCGCCTCCCTTTTGGGTTCAACTGCGCAGAAGTATCCATAAGAAATCGCTAATAAGGAATTCGGAGGTTGGAAGGGTTGGAAGTGGTTGATGTAATGCCTAGTGATGTTCGGGGCCCGGCCTAGCCTGGATACCCGGGCTCGGGCCTGGCTTGAGCGGGCCTGGGCTTGAGATTCTCCAAGCCCAAGCCCGAGCCCGGTGAAGCCCGAGCCAGGCCCGAAGCCCAGGCCTGAGCCTGGGCTTCACTGTACAATTTTACAGTGCAATCTGCTGGCATTCTGGGTGTTGCATAAAGTCTTAAACATTATATAAGAACTACAAATTTAATTAAGCTTTATCCAGATGGTCATCAAGAAAGAAATACCAACTTTCTAACTGCCGCGTCACAAGATGTCACACTGCATCCATCATAAATAAGCCGTCGCCATCCACGGCATGTTCAACACCATGATCCTGCCGTTAGAGGGATGTCAGTTGAAGGTTCAAAGGTTTTTTTCTCTTAGGCTGGAGCTCAACCTGACATTGATTTTCGGTGGTGCTCAAGCCCGGGCCTGAGCCCTGGGCTTGGGCTTGAACTTGTTGAGGCCCAAACCCGAAGCCCGCTCAAGCCCGCTGCCGGGCCTGGCCGGGCTTGGGCTTCATCGGGCCGGGCCTGGCGGGCCTCGGGCTTGAAGCCCGGCCCTGAGCATCACCGCGTATGATAGTGTGACGTCACGTACGCGTCGCAGGCGAACGTCATCTGGAAAATCCTGAGTGTCTGTAGCGGTCTGTGGCAGACACTACAGACCAAATAGACCCACAGACTGCCCCCTGACTGTGCCAGACAACAGTTTCTGCGGCAGACACCTTGCAGACAACCTACAGACACCGGCAGACCGATAGTGATTGGTGCAATGTCTTGGCAATCATCGCTTGCCGTTAGTTCGCGTGAGGCATCAATTTTCTCGTTACTCGCTGGAATAATCGCATTTGGCCCAGCACACAAAAAGAGGGGACAAAATAAAATGCATTCATATTAATTACGACAAAACACTACTATTTAGAACTATTCTGTCGCAAGAAAACTGCCAGCAGTAAGCTTGGGGTGAACAACTAATTGAGGACTGTGGTAGTGATGCAATGGCGCCGCGCAGCTGAATGAAATAGTCCAGGATCAATGAGGGCGTAGTGAACATGAACGTGAATGGATGTACCGCCAGTGGCTGCTTGAAGCTACCGAGGATCTGAATTGAGGTCAGAACGGTGAATGGGGTGAACCGAAAACTCACGGTGCTACAGCTGTTTGAAAGGTGCAACAGAGGGTTGAGAGGAACTGGATGGGTGAGGGGGAAAAGGAGAGGAGCGGTGACATTACCTATGTCAATGGCGTGTTTATAGGGTTTGAGCGTTTCAAGGAGTTGCAATCAAAAAACCCTCTAAGTCCCTCTTATTCGGCCCCATGCAAACGCGGACCCTGTGATGAATGAGTTTTTTTTTTCACAAGTCCATAGCCGACACCGGACCACGCTCGTTTGGGGAGCCATCAAAGTGTCAAGCGAGCGGAAGTGATGGATTTGCAGTCCATGGGGTTAAAGTGTCTGTAGGTGGTCTGTAGGCAGTCTGTAAGAACGTAAGCATGTCTGTACTGGTCTGCGGGTCTGTATTGGTCTGTGTCAGAAATCCAGGTCTGACGCAGACGGGCCATGTCTGTAACCGCCAAAAGGCCATTCCTGATGGTGACGTCGCGCGTTTGCCTCAAAATTCCAAAATCGTAACTTCTTCCTCACATTACGGCTTATGTACGTATCCAAATCCGCGGGGTACATACGAGGTACGCCTCGTGTTTAGTGCTCTCTGCGACGCTTCGAGCTTCTATCATTCATCGGTCTCTTCGGCTCGAAAATTTAACAAAGCTTTCCAAAGATCTACGGGTACTTAAGAGCACTGGCACATCCGTCTCTCCTTATAGTAGCACCTTATTCTTGCATTTTCACAGAAGCAGGCTACTGCTGCCGTCAAGGGGGATGTGGAGGCCTTGCGGGCTTGCATCGGGATTTGGAGGTCTTGCCGGAAGGTCAGCGGCAGACCTTCCGCCAGTCGGTCAAGTCTACAAGAGATACGGGAAGACTATTACCAGTGTATTATGTGGGCCTTACCGGTGGCCAGATTTCGAAGCTCCTGGCACGATTACAGTCAAACTGCGGGGATCAAGACGCCGAATTTTTCGATGCAGCGATTTCGCATGCTTTGCTGTGTTTGAGGAGCATCATGGCTCTCGATGGAGTTGGTTACTACCCCGCGGCAGCGTTACCGGATATGTGGCGCGCAATTTGGCCTTGGATCCAATTTCTGGACACCCATCGAGACACCATCCCGGGGATTAACGCCTTGCGCGATCTCCCCGGCGTCTACGGACTTGTCCTCTCTGTTGTGCACCTGTTACAGCGCCACGACATCACCACGAAATTAATGGACACCACACCCGGTTTTCGCGTCTTTGTCATCCGAATGTGGGCTCTGTTTCTGGAGAGCCCAGATATGGCGGATGAGACAGGAAACTTCGTCCGTTTTTGCGCCTATATAAATTCCAGTGGGCTCGGTGTAACCGAAGGATGGCATCTCGAGGAGGTGCTTGAAGGTGCAGGAGGTACGAAGACCCATATAGCCGCACTCCAATACCTTGCGGACTCCGAACAGTACTGGGGAATGGACGCGATTAACCCCCTCGGTTACCCGAGCATTATCAGTGCTATCCACGACAGATTTCAGGCGGATTCCGAACTCCGAGCCGCCCTCATTGACCAAGGCGTCACCACATCTCTCACCTCTTTTAGGAAGCCTGAATGTCATCTTACGGATATTGGGCGACTCGTTGGTTTGTTTATCCATTTTGATGGAAGTGGAAACCGCCCTCACCAAGGTAGGAACCCCGCCAACCGAGGGTTCGTTCGATGGATACGCTTTATCCATCGCGTGGAAGGTCTTCTGGTCGCGCTTACTGGAACTTCGACCAGTCATGAAGGCTTCCTTGAAGAGAGAGAAGTCTTCAGCTAAATCAGCCTGCGATAATCTTACAGTGAGTACCTCGAAAATTTGGACATGACTTCGCTAATAAACTCTGTTAGTGCGGGATAATTTGCCCACAAACGGGGCTGCTTAACGCTCAATTATTGCTCTGTCCAATGCCAATTGTCGGATTGGCGGGAAGGTGGACATCGTGATTCCTGCAAATCGCTTTTGAATCTACGCCTCGGTGAGTTTCTGTCCCTGAAATTGCTCAATGCTCATACTCGGCGGGTTCAGGCGACACAACAAATGTCAGCGTCAGAGATCGAGCATTTTTGCGGGCTATTTTGGATCACGATTATCGACGTTGAGATTTTGACCAGGCAGGCAAAGTACTTACGATCGACACCGGGTGCCAGTGCTCGTAATCTCCAGGTGACCTTTACCTACGTATCTTGCCTGGTCGATTATCCACCGGGAATCTCAGTTGTCCAGCAGAAGAGTTGCTACATGAAACACTGTGGAGTGGGGGTCGGATGTAGATCCACGTCATGCAGATCGTTTCCGGCGGGGCATCTAGCTCTTGGATCTTTCCGCTCAGATCCGCGACTGCCGATATAGCCGTGGAAGTGGAGCGA
This sequence comes from Mycena capillaripes, assembly GCA_029204075.1. Classification (NCBI taxonomy): domain Eukaryota; kingdom Fungi; phylum Basidiomycota; class Agaricomycetes; order Agaricales; family Mycenaceae; genus Mycena; species Mycena capillaripes. Next base: position 3,617,386 of record JARHKZ010000003.1, on the reverse strand, counting down.
ATCGCTGCGGAGGCTCATCGCACAGATACAGAGGTCGATCCGGACTCCATGCAGCGCTTGGTGGATCTAACTAGAGCATATTTGCAACCGCTATAAACCAAAATTCAGCTAGAAAATGAAATGAGAGTTACTGAAAAATGAAGGCTCCACAAGTGAGAAACGTCAACTGGGATACGGTCAGGTGATTTCTCTTGCTCCGCTCTCCAGTTGGATTCAGACAGCGCCGCAGCACAACACTCTGCCGCAGCCCAAGGACAGCTGCTGGAGAAGTACCCTTCAATGGCGCCATCGCTCGGGGCCTCGACGACCCGGCGGAAATGAGATGAGATTCGAGAAAGACACCGGCCGACTTTCTGGCTTCTCAGGCTCCGTGGATCTCACAAACGTCATAGCTCCAACTGAGATTTGACTTCCGAGTTAGTATTGAAATTTGCGTTTTTCAGCGGTTGCAAATATGCTCTACTGCCGACGAAATTCATCTCGCGTCCCGGAATTGAGCGGGAAGAGAAAAAGAAAAACAGGAAGACTGGGGGGGAAGTTTGAGTAGGGGTGTAAGTTGTAGAATTCGAATTGAATGACACACAGTGCTTTTTCCGCGGGATGCGGATAAAAAGTAACTTGAACAGATTCGAATCTGCCAGGTGATGGTTCGCAGTAATTAGAAGATCATTAAATCTATAGACTGAAAATAAAAGAAGATAGTATGCAACCTAACTATCAGTATCCACATCTCGTCGTCATATGCGTTCAAGACGCGACTTGCACTCACTCACCCCTCGATGTATGCCCATCTTTGTAAACCCATCCAACGCAGCGACAAAAATGTTCCGGGCACTGTCTGTATCCCCAAGACACTCCAGAACGTCGCCGAACCCGCGCAAGGCATGCAGAGTTGCGGCTGCGTTTTTTCCATTGCATGTCCAGGCAAGGAAGACTCCGCGATAGCGGAGGGTGCCGGCAACGTCCTGTATATCGCGGCGGATATCCCCCAGCTTCTCCAAGCAGAGGATTGGGATCTCTGCATCCCGCCCACGCGCGATGCGCAGGCATTTCTTATACAGCGCTTGCGCGTCGGCCAACTTGCCCTGACGAAAGTATAAATCTGCGAGTATCACATCGCAGTTACACAGACCCCGAGGGTACGAACTCGCAGCGAACAGTTCTCTTGCCCCATTGAGACTCTGTAGAACGGTTTCGTCTGGAACGCCTGTGATGATCTCGATGCACGCGATGTTGGCGAGCGCGTACGCCTGGTCCATCGGGCGGACGGTCGCGGACGTAAGACGTGCAGAGGCGCGGTGGATTTCCAGTGATGCAGCGTACTCCGACTTCAGGTACAGGATCTCCGCCTCCAGGTTCATAATCTGCAGATCGGTCTGCCCGCCGCCCAACCCGCACGCGAGCAGCAGCTTGCGCGCAGTCGTGCAGAGCGCGACCCCAGCCTTGAAGTCACCCAGCGCGACGCACGAGAGCGCCTGCGCGCGTATACAATCCGCTTCGAGGGGGAAGTTGCCGGAACGCTTCGCGAGAAGCCGGCCTTCTAAACCGCGCGCCATGCCCGCGGCATACTCTCCGCGCCGGTAATGGAGGTCTGCCATCCAATGTACCGCGACACACTGCTGAACACAGTCGTCTATCTCCCTTGCGAGTTCCAGCGCACGTTCAGAGTTCTCCCATGCCCTGGACATCTGACCGGAGGCGTGATAGTACGCAGCGAGGGTGTTGTAAAACGCGGCTTTCGGGCTCGTCAAAATCATCGTTGCTCGAGTTGAAAGGCTCACGGACCTTCACCAGAGCGGTCTCCCGCATTCCTGAAATGCTGGATGGCCTTCTCGGCAAGCGCCGCGGCGTCCTCAATAGCATAGTCGTTGTGGTAGATGAACCGTGACACCAAATACCGACCGTGCAAGACATCGTCTCCCGCCCGTTCAGCGATCCCAGGCACCAGTTCAAGCATCTCTCGCCCACCACCGGTTTCCTGGGTTGCCGTGACCGCCAGAAAATGCACAAAATGCAGCAGGGTCTTGCCCGTCTCTATCAAATCCTCGCGCGTCTGTCCCATCGTGCACGCATACACAAAAATGGAGCGGAAGTTTCCAACGTTGGCCTTGAGCCGCGGTACGAGGTCACCCGACGGCAATTGGCGGAACGAACTCCAGATGCTGATAATCTCGTGAAGGAACCGCAGAAGTGGTTGAACGAACGCGGGCGTGGGCGGGTAGGTCCTCTGCACGTACTGACGTACCGGCGCAAGCGCTCTGAGACGCCCGTCTGCCGCATAGGCAAGAGACGTGCGCAGAAGCGCCGCCTTGGCGCGCCCGAGATCCTCAATGGGGAGCCCGAGCACCGCAAGCTCCATGTCCGAGATGCCACTCGGAAGGAGGGATAGGAAGCTCGCCAGATCGCGCGCGCCCGGAGCAGCTGCCATGCGCGGGCTCGAGAGCGATAATGCGATGGACTTGTCCAGATTCGAATCCTTCGCGTGGCCCTCGCTCAGCAGTGCTGTGGTTTCGAGCTTCCAGCGCTCAATCGTCTGCGCGTAGCCTTCAAATGAGATTATAGCGCCTAGGAGCGTCACTGCAAGAGGCATATTGTCTGTGAAGTCGAGAGCCTCGTGAACCAGGGAGCGTATTGTCTCGCCCTCATCGTCGACGATATCTTCGAGCGTTTGAATTGCGGCTTCACGGGAGAGCGGCTCCAGTGACGGAAGGAACGGCCGCGTCCAGCGCACCTTGGTGGGCCGTTCAGCGCCGCGCATAGTAATCTACAAGAGCGAACGTAAAGAGAAGAGATGAATGCAGGATAATAAACCCACCAGCAACGCTACATGCGATATATCGGTCAAGCGCGTCAACACGCCTTCGACGTCCGCGCGGGAGGCGTGCGGCTCCCACGGCGTTTCGAGGTTGTCGAGCACCACCAGGGTGGGCTTAACCCCATTGGACAAGTGGCGGACGACATTCTTCAGCGTTTTTGCCGACTCTGCGACGCGGAGTTGTGCGGCAAGAGCAGCAACGACGTCGGCGCTATTGAAGGCCGCCTCGCACGAGACAAAGTAACGATTAGCGAATCTCGCCTGAACGTCGGGATGGTGGCATGCCGCAAGCGCCAGCGCCGTTTTGCCGATACCGGCAGTACCTAGGATGGCCACCCGCGGGGAATCTTGCCCAAGCATCGTAACAATGGTGTCCAGCTGCACATCCCGGCCGTGGAATATTTTGGGACGTGGGGGCAAAAGGAGAGAAAGGGAACTCGAGCTGGGCCAGATAAATTATATTAGTATGTGTCGATGAAAAATGTTTTCAAAACCCCCGCTGACCTACTGTGTAGACTCTAAGTGTGACAGTTGTTCAGGCGAAAATAGTCGTGTTGAGGCTCGACGACTTACCCAAACTGAGCGCCTAGAACTACTGCCATCCGCTTGAGCTTTGATTAACGCCAGCAGCTCCCGATGTAATTCCTCGTTGTCTGCTTCCATTTCTAGGACTGTCTGCATTGACGTTACTTCCGCATGCACCTGATCATACCCTGATAAATTTGTTCCAAAAACTAATGTTGCTTTTTGATACCTTGAATCTAACCAATGCCCTGTTCAAACCCGCGATGCATTCATCCAATTGAAGTGTGCTCTCAGCTGCTCTGAAAAATCGCTTGATGTTTCGAGTCTCGAGCCGTGCGCTGATATACGACTGGACTTTCTGGAGGGTTCTGTAAAAGCTGAGTATCACGAACAACGCCCTTTAGTGAATTTCGTACTCGGAGAAGTCACCGATTGCCTGGGTCATCGCCGGCGAGAGTAGAATTTCCGCGTCCCCGCAAAGATTAATCAGCGCGCGCAAAATATCGTAGATACGCTCGACCATCTCCATGCATTTGTCTTTGTTCCTTTTGACCGACTAGGGTTTTTAGACTTTCAGTCCGTACCAGAAACATCTAAAAAGCGCGACGTACCTCCACTGTTTCCATGATGAGCGCACTCACACCCGCAACGACACTGAGGAAGGGAACAGTGTCTGTGGATTTTGCGATCTCCTGGATGAAACCGGCCGCAGCGGCGGCGTGGTTGACCACGGAGTTCCCGCAAGACGGACGCTTGACGCCTAAGGGACGCTCTGACATGGTGGAATGAAAAGCAAAACCGTGGGGGCGAGAGCAAAAAGCAAAAACGATATCGGTAAGGAACCGACCACCCGCATACGCACTGCCTCGCCAATCGCGCGCCCATGTGACTCGTTATACGTTTGACGATTCACCTCGAGTCAGTGTATGGTTTGATTGCTCTTCAACTCGGCGACCTTGCTGTGCGTTGGAAAGGGACCTCGGAAGAAGAAAAAAAGCGGGGAAGGAACGCTAGCTATATCGGCTCCTGTGCTGTCGAGCAACAGTTGCATATGAACTGTTTGAATATTCAGGATCTCTCCAGCCAAGGATGTCGACCCAGTAGAGAACCGTGACTCACAACAGTTGGGGAGAATGTCCACTTCAATGACGATCGTGATCAGATGCAGCACAGTCTGAAACAACTTTGGATAATGGTAAGAGCCTTCGCGTCTGAGACAGCGAAGACACCGCAGCAGAATCCTTCTCGGGATTTCCTTGTCGACAAAACCGCAGAGGGATTGAAGGAGATGGGTGCGAACAATTTCAACGGAGCGTGCCTTTCTTTCGTAGAGGATTAATCCAGACTGAAAGACCGAGATCCCCGGTTTGAGGATGAATATGGGTTCAAGAAAATGCTTACAGGCATTCTCATCGTCGTTCCTCCTCCTCGCTATCTACGCAGGTCGCAGTATTTCTCGGGCCCAAGTTGGATCAATAATTAAAATCGAACAACTGGTGCAGTTTCCTGTCCTCTGTGAGTTATTCCTTAATGGTGGCTAATTGTCCAGTATAATATAGCGACATTTTCAAGTTCGCGTTGTGATACGAATAGTGATAATCTCCGCGGGATTATTCTCATATCACGTGGCTCAGCTAGTCGAAGGCATTGAGCGTCGTCCGCGCGGAATCTCAGAGCCACGGAGATCAATATCTCACGATGGAAGATGCTTGCTCCTGATGTTCCTTACAAAAGTCCGATTGGTTGCCACATCCGGATAGATGTAGAGGATTCAACGAGAAAATGGCTCATGTATCACAGGTCTTTTTCTGTTTTTCTGGATCGAATGCTAGAATACAAGGACTATACAATCTACGGACAAATGAAGTGAGAACGGAAGAAGTGACTTTGTCTTAGCCGACTGCGAAATGTAGAGGGAAGAATCAAATCATTGAATAATAAAACGTGTCGCTAAAGTAGCAATAAGAGCGTGACCGGGAAATATGAAATTTGAGACACACCTTCGACTTCCCCAGACCGCCGTTGAGCGATAAATTTCGCCGCCCTAACCCAATAATCCTCGGCGCCGAGTGCACCTTGCTCCCAATCCTCCAAGAAGTCCTTCACAACTATGACAACGAAACGGAAATCGCGCGTAACAGTTCCCAGTCTAGCACACCCTAGATCTGCGACGGATACCACAAGGGCCAGAACTTGGATATTCCGGCAATGTGTCAGAATACCCTCGAAAATGGATTTCACAGAGCAGCCTCTGAACGAGACATGTGTCAGGCATGGCAGTAGGGATATGCCTGACCACGGCGTCCAGCGGTCTTCAGTGAGGTAGTCGTGGATGTCCAAATGCGTAAGCCGGGAGAAGATTGGGTGCCCGAAGTCTGTCGACGCCTCGCCGAACATACTTTGCAGGAGGACAGAAAGGCGCTGAAGCGGCATACGCGCCACAGCTGGAAGGAGTTCCGGCACCAGCTCGGAGAAAATCATGGCCAGCGTCGAGGTGCTGCTGCATGTCGAAAATATCTCCTCCAGCTCGGGAGCTGGAATGACCGAGGCGATACACAGGTTGCGGACGTGTTCGGCCGCCGCCGCCGGTTTTGATTGAAGCATTTGACGAAATACATCATAGGTCCGACGTAGGGGACAAGAATTGCCGAACGATTCATCGTAGAATACAACGAAGGCCCTGTACAAGAGCGGTTCGGTCCTGCATGGATGGAAATAAGCGTCAACAGACAAAAAAAAACAGAAGTTTCGCACCAGAGCTTCACCCGCTGTGCGACAAGCACCAGGGTGGGAATCGATCGCGGGTGCAGGGATGCAGCGAGTGTGAATATCTGCATCTCTAGTTCTGCAGGGAGTTTGGCATTCTGGGGCGGGGTGGTCATGGTGGGAGGCAAGAAGAAGACAAAGCGCCGACACAGCCTGACAGCAACACAAAATGATGGTTGCGGCTTTGGCCGCGGCCATCACCCCGGTTGCTGTAATGACGAATTTGATGGCGCATCATATGATGCGGAAACTATCCGCCCAAGTCTAGCTTCACTTTTTCAACTTGGCTGAGACTCACTCAAAACCCTGCCTGCGCTGCGTAGCTCAGCCTGGGGGCCTCGAGCGTTCCCGAAATGCTCGGAAATTGCGCCATAGATTACTACCATTCCGCGGATAGATGGTGCAAGGCATGTGCTAACTGGCACGGGGAAGTCTTGGGGTGAGTGGGGACGGAGCCTGAGGTTGGTCGCGTGGATGCTAATAAATGCAAGCTCGGGATACATAAATTCTTCGATTCTTCGAGCCCGACGTATTTGCATTCGCGCGACATAATCAACTGCGCTTCAATCATGCGCTGGCAGGGAAAGCCGTGATCTATACGGCAGCTCGGGTGATAACATACTCGGACGCTATTAAAGCGGGTGCGAATGATGGTATCCGACAGGAAAGGTGGACCTATCATTTTAAAATTCCCCTGTGGATGTGCAAGCAAAGTTGAGCAGGAAGGAAGACGCGGCCAAAAAAAGCAACACACCTCTTATCGCTGGAATAAACGACGTTCCGACTCCCCACTTCCCTCTTGCTCATTGAGGATGCAAACTGCCGACAGTGCATGGCGGCAGCCTCGCAGCTTCTACGACCCTTTAGAACGTGAAATCTCACGGTGGGGATCTGCTCTATTGCGGTGTTGGCAAGGAGGTTCGTCAAGAATGAGTCAGAGTTCGACAACCACGTATCGGAAGCCACGTCGACGTCGAAGATCAGCTCGTCCAGATGGTTCTTCGACGTGAAGCGGAGAGCGAGGACGACGGCGGGGAATACTCTGCATGTGCCTGTGCTCTCCTGCGTACTGGGTGGATGGAACTGCACGCTCTGGCCAATTCGAAGGCGCTGCAGGCTCGTGAGGCTTCCGAGCTCGGGCATTGCGGTGGTCCCTGTCATGACGCAGCAGATTCAGAGGGTGTCCCGTCGACGAGGTTAAAACCATACGCACACTGGAGAGATAACGACGGGAACAGATCGAGTCGCAGATACCGCACGGTGCCATCGAGGCGATACAGATATTTCGAGATGATGCGGAGCGAGGCGGGGTTTGGGTTGTTTGGGATATAGAGAGCAAGTCCGCGCGTCCGAGGGGCGTACTCGGCGCACAAGAGCCACTGCAGGATGTCCGGGCTCTGTTGGAAGCCCTCGATGGATAGATGTTCCAGCTCCAGCTTTAGGCGTGGACAGACTTTATGACCGGCATCTTCCCAGCTGACCGATCCCAGCTTTAGCTCCCGGAGACCCGCAAATTTCGAGATCAACAGTGTAAAATCCGCGCACGAGGCAAATTTTGTGTGTTGCAGGGATAGCTCCGGGACATGGGGGAGGAGTGGGAAGGCTTCTGGCGAAGGTAGGAACGATCCTATTATAATCGTTCTCAGGTGCCGGACGGTAGGGAGGGCCTGGAGCATGATGGGAATACGAGTGTCGTCGATCCCTGACCAACGACGAAAATCCAAGGTCCGCGCATGGATTGACACGAAATTGGGGAGAGTTTGGAAGAGAGCAACAAACTGGGCATCGGATTGGAGCACAACAAACTCGAAGAGATGGCGTCTGCTCGATGGAAGCCACTGGCTACACACCAGTGAGCAGATGCGGAGGTCGCAATGACTGTCCCACAGAAAATCTATGATTCGGTCCGCCAATTCGGGTGGGACTCGAGAGTACATCTGTGGTGGGATGAATTAATATTAGCAGTCGCATTGATAACTCGGTACTGGATGTAGTCACCGAAGTTGAAGTATGTTGAGGAGAGAGTATGTGGGGGAGAAGACCGAGATGGTGGCGGTAGACCGCTATATCTACCCGCCTACAGTACCCGTTACTTTTTTGAAGATCACATCTACCCGCTGATTTAACTAAGCCGGATTAAGAATCCCCGGTGGGCAACGAACAACAGCATGGTGCCATCGCGCCGATGTGAGACATTTAAGCGCGCGCTTTCGACAGCGGAAGGTATCCGAACATGACCATATATATGGATAGTAATACGGATAGCAGCACGGTCCAGGCTCTCAAGTTCCCACGCGAGCCTTTGGCACCTTCGTCGTAGAACCTTCGTTTTAGAACATCTATTCTATTCATTGTGAAGACCAATTCTTACGCGGTTATGCTTATTGAGTGCGGCCGCTACAACTCATGATGAAATCCCGACTATATATGTAGCGACAGAACCGGGTTACATCCTCATAGTTGTTCGTTCCTTGGAAAAGATCAGAGCCACTGCCATGATTCCCATATATCTTCTCAGACTGTCAACAGCCACTCTACTAACACTAACACCATTTCCCACTCTGTTTCTTACCTTGTCTTACCCCACACTTGCCCATACGATTTCCCCAGCTTACCCCACATAATCTCCGATATCGGTTTCAAGACCTCATACACCGATCCCCTTGGTTTTATCCGTGCGTTACCAGTTAATAATGTCTCAAACCGACGATGCTCACCCCGCGCCGACCAAGAGCTGTATGTGAGAACTGACTAAGAGTTATCTGATCTCGGCCAACTCGAAAAACCCCGGGGATGGAGAAGTAGAAACGCCCGGAAACGCAGGAATGCACGAGTTGGGGGTAAGTAGGTAGGTATCATTTCCCGCAAGTGCGGGAATGTGCGGGTGGGGCCGGATGCGGGGTAGGTGTTGCACACGGGGTAACCGAGCGTGGGAGCAAGTTCCGACGTAACGTTGAACTTTAATGCAACGTGATACAGTAGCACAGGAAGGATAAGACGTTTCGAAAGAGCCTTCAAAAATGAACTGTTGCCAACTCAGATGGTCTTCGGGAGCAAGAGAAGCCAGTCATCGTTGGCGGCTGCTGAGGCAAATCAAATCAAATACGCTGGTTTCACGCACCGCCGTCCGGGTCGCTCGGCACTCCGTTGTTTTGCCTCGATGATGTTCCGTAAATCAATCTAAATCTTGGTAGAAGAAAAGAAGGAAGTCCGTGGGTTACTGCCGATTGCCCGAAACTCATAGAAACCTTGCACGAGCAGTTGCTAACTAGCAGCTTTCTCCCTCATTCTGTTTCTCAGGTACTATACAGAGGAGAAAGTCCAGCATACAGACGAACACGTCGCTAACTAGTAACTATTCATCCATGAACGAGTACCTTACACTCAACGTTCAAACCATTGTTGTAAACTTCCGTTGCAACATGCCCGACATGTCCGACCATCCCAGAAACAAGCTTCGGTCAAGGAAATAACGGGGGAGATTTCCAAATGAATCCCATTTCTTTCAGGATGCCATTGTCAGCTCCCCGCCGGATAAGTATTCCCAGTCGTACCTCTCTGGGAATGCCGCTCTTCACAGTCGCGACTCAGACTGCTTCCTACATCTCAATTCAACTCCGTCCGCTTTAATCGCCGCATCGTGCGCGGCCGTTTGGTAGGTGTAATGCTCGGCCACATTTTTGTTGACCGTCACCATGCCTCGTTTTACCTGGGTTTCATTAGCAAACACTTGAAGACAGCCGGGACGGGATGTCTGTTGTTGACGACGGGGATCAACTTCTTTGTCCTGGCCAGTTGCTTTCCACGTATTCCAAATTTCAGCCAAAGGTAAGTTCAACCACCACATAGATTAGAGATGGTATCAACGGCATAAGACCTGAACGCATTGCTCGACATGAGCATAAACATTCCATGCCGGAAGTCGAGCTAAGATTGTGAGAGAGAGAACTGATTACACACCGCTGTACATAGCACGACTGTTCCGTGTAATTCTAGCCGCCTACATACCTACCTACATTTATTACTTGCCACAGTCCATACGCTCGGCAGCATCCATCTGTCGTCCTCCGGAAATCAGAAAATGGGGATATGAGAATCATCCAATCCAGAATCAGCCAATCCAGAATGGTAATAACCTTAGTGCTGGCAGGTGTGCGACGACGTGCGGCCGTCGGGCGAGGGGAGAATTCATTGTGACGTGTTTCATGGAAGTACGTACCCAACTAACACCCGGTGAATCACTGGTGCCGGAGAGCACGGTAATCATCTCTTCTCTACAGCTTCCCTAAAGACAATTTCTCGAGGTTCACTAGCCGTCTTTAACAAATGTGGGACTGTATTGTGCTGTACCCTGTTGTACCTCGATTTCAGTTGCCAATGAAAGATCCGCACGTTACGGACACCGAACGTGTGTCGCACACAGCCGGTCGGCTGTGAGTACGACACGATGTGCACATCCCGCCCACAATTTTGCCGTTACCGTTACATGCCCGACCCACTGATGATCACCGTAGAAAACCATAATTAAATGTTACACTGTTAATTTGTTTCTGACGATACACAATTGCCGATCAGCACACTGTTCGCAAAACGGCCAAAGTAGGCCGCTCACGTTCTCGTCGTGAGTTACTTCGCTGGGTGACCCAAAAGAACAAGATGCCATCGATTTGCTCTACAGTAATTTCTACTGTGAGATTGTGAAAAAATGTTCAAGGATTGAGGGAGTTGTACGATGCGCGATAGACACACAGAGAGATATCGGTGAACCGTACGGACGGCGTGACGATGGGTACATCATGTACTGTGGGAGCGGGCCATCGACTGCCTGAAGCAGTGGTTGGCTGAGCCGAAAGACACTCAAAAATTCGAGACCAATAGATTTCCGGCTGAAATTCATTGAGAATTAGCATGGTAGCACGGAAGAGAAGTTTTTGAGGATCCGCTGTCAAGGTCGTGCGTACAACCGTGGGAATGCCACGATCCGTTATCTTTCGGACCGCGTTGTCTTCGTCAAGACTCATTGAGGATCGAGGGGACGTGTTGTGTCAGTTGATTCGGACCAGAGGCTCCGAAAGTCATTTGGTATTGAAAAGATGTTGATCTCTATGCGATGGGACGTAACATTGCCAAGCATTCGGCGGAATAAAATTGGTCTAACATTTCCAAGGCATTCGAAGTATTCCTAAACCAGATCTTTTGGAGGTTTCGCCGCAATTCAAACTATCCCCGACTTGGACTCGGACATAAATTTAGCGAGGCGCTTACTTACTATGCGATGGGACGTAACATTGCCAAGCATTCGGCGGAATTCAAGCGGAATCCTAAAATTGGTCTAATATTGGCAAGGCATTCGGAGTAAGTATTCCTAAACCAGGTCCATTCCTTCTAGTCATTCGCCCGTTTCATTCGCATTAGGCTCTAGCACAGTTTTCTCAATCCGGATATTGTGAATGAACATCGCCGACAGCAGTGCGAGTCCGGCAACCGGCACGCCCAACACGAACACGAGCCGTAGGCTGTCTGTGTATGCCCGCACGACACCCGGAATGAGCGCAACGGGCAGGTCCGTGTAGATCGCCGTCGGGGTCTGCGTGACGATGGTGGCGTTTGCGTCAGGTGCGAAGCTCCGCAGGTATTTGGCCAGCTCAGATGCGAGCACTGGCTCCGCGATGCCGAGCCCCAGCGTGCCGCCCAGAAATTGTGCGAATGTGGCCATGCTCGACGCTTGGCCGAGAAGGCTGGGTTTGTCCTTGAACTCGGCTCTGCAAAGAGGGGTGGGGCTCAACGAAGATGACAGAGTGCGGAATATTGGACGCACTGGATCGCGAGGAGCGTGTTCTGAACCCCCATCCCGGTTCCGATGCCCACCAGAATTTGGAACCCTGCAATTTTAGCCGAAGAAGATGCCGCATTCACGGTGTAGAGCAGTCCGGAGCCGACCGCGAGGAATAATGGGCCACCCACGAGAAAGTGCCAGCTGCGTTGGACATGGTTAAATAACCTGAAACTCTGGGAGTGTTTCACGCACTAGTATCCCATCCTGCCCACGATTTGGCCTGCGCCGATGATCGTCAAAACCTGTGCGAGCATGAAGGGGAGGATATCGATCCCCGATTTGGTCGCGCTGTGGTGTCGGACCGCTTGGTAGAAGATTGGGATGTACTGCAAGAGGTAGCGTTGGAATTCAGTTTATGACGTTGAGGGTACAGCACTCGCATAGGAGAAGACCAGGATGGCAAAACGGGTGAGGAAGCAGTATGCGAGTATTCCATATCTACAGCCCGTTAGTATAGTATCTGGTCTGGTCACAGATACGAGTGAAATTCATACATTGACCATGAATGCAGGACCGCCGTCGGGGTCATTTCACCTTCACCGAGGTGGATCTCCCAAACAATGAATGCAATTGCTAGGATTCCAGAGAGGACGAAACACTAGAACAAAAGGTCAATGACTATTAGCATACTCGGTTGAAACCCACTATGATTACGGCCTTGTCGTTCCATGGCTTGGTGTTGCCCCCCCATTGAAGGGCTGCGACTAAAAGGGTAATTGATGCGCCGACCAGTACCGCACCGAAAAAGTCCATCCGGACAACCTGCCCCATGATATCCGGCCACGAGCGCTTCGTCGGATCGGAGCCGAGGGGAGGTGCTGCTTTGAGGAGGAATATAACTGCGGCGACAGAGACTCCGCCCACCGGGAGGTTAATCTACGAGTACGAATGAGTATCGACGATGCATCCATCCAGAGGAATCAAGGTTTACGAAAAAGCACCAGCGCCATGTCACCTATTTAAATTAGTGTTCTGCTGCGTGTGATGATATGAAGAAACACGCAGCGTACATGGTCCGTAAGCGCGCCACCAACGAGCGGCCCAATAATGGATGAAACCTATGAAACGAAGTACAAGTCAGAACAGATGGAGTGTCCATCCAGCAAGAGTAGACGCACCCCGAAAACCGCTCCCGCCATCGCAAATAACATGGGCCGATCTTCTAGACGGGTGACTTGAGATATGATTTGGATGCTTGAGATAACTGCAAGGCAGGCATGCTGAGCAAGTAATTCACGGACATCCGTCAGACCCACAAATCCCCGCAGCTCCGGCACCGGACACCGTTCGCCCCACAATCAATTGGTCCACGTTCTGCGCTACCCCGCAAACCAGAGAGCCAACCTCGAAGATGATGATTGCGGTGACCATGACCCATTTTGCACAAAATATTCGCAGGATTTGCCCGTAAACCAAGAGGAACACAGCTGGTTCGACATCAACGGGAAATTCTCGGACTGAATGAAGAACGTACTATGCGCAAGAACGAATGATGTTGAAATCCAGCCTTGAGGCAGATGCGGTACGACTGAGTATTGTTGGAACGTCTGCTCGGAAGAAACTACCTTGCAGTGTGAATGATTGAAAATCCTACGAAACGGATCAAGGAAAATTTGGAGTTGAAAGTTTGGAATGAGCAAACCGATGCAATGCGAGGGAGCGCGGTGGCTTTGAAACAAAAGTTAACGATTTGTTAAATTACAGACGGACAAATACACGCAGGAGAAGCACACCCAGAATCGTTTCGTCCAAGGCTATCAGCAGCACAGATAGGAGCCTTCAAGAAATCCATTTAGTGGACGTCAAGAAAAGCGGGAAAGCACTTGCATTGCGCCAAATATAATTGCCAGTTTTTTCCCCGTCACAATTTCCGCAGTCAAGCCGGTAAATTGGCCCTTTTCTGAGACATTCTCTTGGGGTGCGGCCGGGAGGGTTTGGTTGCGAACTTGATCCACATTAGAGTCCATCGGCGTGTGCAGTCCACGAGTGAAAATAGCTCATCTCAGTTTATAGTGGAAGTGGCGGCCCAGGGTACGGCATATCGATTGCGTGAAGAGACGACAGCCGTGAGAAATAAATTTTCACTCAGGGGCTCTTGTGTGCAAAATCTTGTCAGTATCAAAAGATCTCAAACCGTGGTGCATTGACATTTGGAACCTCAGGCTCCGAACTTTTATGTTTAATTTTAATTTTCTAAGATTAGACGATGAACTTTGTAGTGCGGCGGCCCGGCGGGTGGGTGCACTAATTTGAACTCGCCCCATCCATTTCATCCCGTGACGACCCAGGTACGGTGTGAGGCAACGGAGTTTCTTGATGGAAAGTCGTTGCACACAAGGATCCAAGTCTGGTGAGTTTTACTTAGACTGAGAAGTTGAGTCGGTAAAGCTCCGTGTTTGACGAGAATCCTAACTACTGGTAAGTACTGAGTCTTTATACTATCTACAGAGGCCTTCGGAAAGGCCCCGGGAAGCTCCCATAAGGGTAACTCCGGAAATTTCCTTCAAAATGGCCTCAAATCCCCTAACTTTTTGCGGTTTTTGGACCTCAAATCCCCTAAGTCGGAGAGGCTTGTCACGCAGTCACGTCATGAAATCAGTGACATTTCCAAATACGGAACCACGAAATCTCCCTCTTTTTCTCCCATCTGGCTCTCCTGGACGCTGTCGCGCCCGAAATCTCAAATTTCCCACTTTTGTAACCTGTTTTCCACGAAAGCTGAACCACCTCTTTGAATATTTTTCTGGGATGCGATCCGCAAGAAATTTGGATCCAAACCGGCCTCAAATCCCCTAACTTGGAGTTGATTTTCGAAAATTTGTGCTCAAATCCCCTAAATCCAGACTTGGAAATCGCAAAATTTCGGTCTCAAATCCCCTAAATCCGGAGTTGCCCCCATAAGAGCTTCCCGGGGCCTCTTCGGAACCGGGGGCTGACTACTAATTGGGGGAGCTTGCTCCCCCGATTCTATCCAGGCGATCCGATTTGCGTGTCACGTGAAAAACGGCGTCTTTGGTTTTGTTTGCTAAGTCACGAGTTGATTCCCACGATGACGCTGCCGCGCAGCGGCAGTTCGTTTCGGCCGTCCTCAAGACAAGCACACAGAACTCACATTCCTCTTTGCTATCCACCATCCTCACTGTAAAGCTTCAGGTACTTTCCCCTCTTTCCAGTTGTAAATTTATATTTTATTCTACCAAACTTACTCTGTTTTAGCAACTTTGGTACATTTGGTAATTGGTCCCTATCTGCTCTTTCTGATCTTATCTTGGACACTATGGGTGCTTTCTTTAGCTTTGAGCTCACCAGATTTGCTTGACAATAGGCTACATCTGGAAAACAGGAGC
Source organism: Mycena capillaripes (assembly GCA_029204075.1). NCBI lineage: Eukaryota > Fungi > Basidiomycota > Agaricomycetes > Agaricales > Mycenaceae > Mycena > Mycena capillaripes. The sequence goes on along the minus strand of JARHKZ010000003.1, from coordinate 3,602,097 downwards.
TAGCTGTATAGTGCTATGTAGCACTGCATAGCTCCATAGCGCCCATAGGTACATCCCCTCTATGCGGCGCTATGCAGCATGCCTGCCATCACTATGCAGTGCTATGAAGTGCTATGCAGCACTTATCTCCGAGTCCGCTTACGCTCCTGATTATTTATAGCACTACCGATCGCTCCTCGTCCCTGCTCTTCCGCTCGCGTCCAACAGTGATAGAAGAGGAAGAAGGTGTTGATATTGTTCTACTACAACAGGAAACATAGCAGTAGGTAGGTATATCTTGATGGGCATCCTGTGTCCCGCACCATCCAGCTCTGTTGCACCAATCCCTTGCTCCCACAGTAAAATCCGCATTTGTGATAGTCCCGACACACATCGCGCACACGCACTCATTGATCGCAGTCGCAAACACTTCTGTCTATGTATGCGTAAGAATCTTTTCACTGGCAAGAAAGGAGGGCAGACGCACTGGGGTCTGCACATCGATGAACCGCGCTTGGCTGCCAAACTTACGGGAACTGACCTCCAGCTGGGACGCCTGCGGCACGGGTCAGCCTGGAAGATCGGAGGTGATCTGGGAAAAAGGACGCACCTCGTCGTGGAGATATGCAGAAGTGGTGATATTGCCGCGGCCGGACTCTGCCAGCGCTGTGAGCGCGAGCAGTTGCGCGGACTACCCTCATGATTGCCAATGGTTACGGCCGCCACGTGCTTCTCGAACACAGTCTACATGCTCGTTAGGTTGCAAATCAGGAGATAGGAGCAAATGGGACATACAACGGTGGGGTTGCCCATCCGCAAGTAGATGTTGTGAAGGCAAAGACGTCGGCACCGTGCGCAGAGCTAACCATGCAGTGCGCGCGCTTGTCGCCGAATCGGGCCTGCAAACACCGCTGATGGCCAAGATGGACGCCATGCGTACAGTAGCGGACAGCCAAAGTCCGCTTTTTTGGAAAGCGTGGGAAATTGGTTTGTGCCGCTCGGGACATACCGCCTAAGAGCTTGGAATCAGTTTCTATGTGAAGTAGGATGCAAATGGAGAGATTGACACGAGCGAAATTCCCAAAATTCAACATTTTGCCGGAACTGACCCCAAATTATTGAGAATTCCCGAAAGAAATCTCTAAAAATATGAAAAAATCACCAATCGACTCCTTTCGACAAGCCGGTTATGATTCCGACAAAATCAAAGATTTTTATCGAGCCGTTCAGGTGGAAAAAATGATTTGATCCTGAAGTGATGGCACTGATTTCGGCTAAAACAGCAGGAGGAAATTGGAAATTCATCAGAATTCTTACCCTGGATGGCTCCGAAGGCTATGCTTAGAATTTCAGTAACATTTTGGACATGAGTGTACCTCTGGAGGCCCAAAAGGGTACACACAATTTCGTTCAATGGGCCCAAAATATTGAGAAAAACCAACGGCTCGTGGGAAAAACTTCGGAGGTCTGTTTTTAGGCTCCTTCCATCACGCCGAATCTGAATCTGAACTCAGATTTGCTGAAAAAAGAGCTGTTCACACGCTACACAATAAGCAGGGTTTGTAAGGGCAACCCTGGCGGCCCGAAATATCTCAAGAGTCCTGGCAGGGGGGATCCGAAGTCAATTGAAGTACACTACTACAGGAAGAAGTGCACCTGGCAGGGGGGATCCGAAGAGGAGAAAGTCTAAGGATTCCCCGGCCAGGTGCGTGCCTATATACCAGCTAGGGCTAACTACGGGTTGCGCATGGTTTGTTGATGGCGTAGTGAACGGCAGTGATCCCGGGCACAATCATATGCGGAGTGCCATGCGGAGTGCAGGGATCCGTCCAGATGGGGTTTGGCTCGGCGGGGGGAACGTCGGAGGATAGCGGAGGTCTGACCGGAGGTCGGATCGGAGGATCCGGGGGTCGGATCGGAGGATCGGGGGTTGGAAACGGGGGTTCCCCTGACATCACCCCCCCCTTGAAATGCGGCGCCTCGACGCATAGCTCGGATGTGGGCGGAGGATGTGGCGGGGTCCTGGAAGGGAAGGGCGTCGAAAGTGGCAGCGGCGATGGCTCGAGGCTTCCCAGGGTATTTGCGGTAGAATTCCGCGATAGCATCAGGGGCGAAGACGTCCGAATGTTTTACCCATTGATCATGCGAGTTGTCATATCCTTTGAACCGGACAAAGTACCAGAGGCTTCGGTAGCGCATTTTCGCGTCCAGGACTTCCTCCACTTCCCACTCGCTGTCCGCTCCGTCAGCAAGTACAGGCGGGGGTTCCTCGTACCCCGGACGACCTCCGAAGGGGTCAACCTCCGCCAACTCCAATTTCACCACGGGAAACACCGGATGTAATCGGGGGAGGCGTGGGGGAAGGTCCAGTTTGAACGCGCCACGTCCGATAACCTCCGAGACACGGAAGGGTCCGAGCCGGCGATGTGAAAGCCCCGGGGATGGGCGTGTGGTATGGATATCTGACGCGTCAAGCCACACGCGATCTCCGACCTTAATCTCCGGTGCGGGGGTTCGTCGGCGGTCGTAGTACCGCTTGTACTCGTCTTTGGCCTTGACAAGTGCGGCTTGGGCCTCCGAAACCCCCGAGGCAATCCGATCTCGGAAGTCGTTCACGTCCTCCAGTCGCGAGCGTGGACCATTCGGCTCGAACCCCATCCGAGGGAGCCGACCGGTGTCCGTCATGAACGGAACCTGCTGTGTCGACGAGTGGATGTGGTTGTTGTACGCAAACTCCGCGGCTGGCAGGAGCTCGTCCCAATCGTCCTGCTTGTAGTTTGTGAAAAGCCGGATGAATTGGTCGAGTTCCTGGTTAATGCGCTCGGTCTGCCCGTCGGTCTGCGGGTGGTAAGCGGTGGAGGTCGCCGGTTGAATCCCGATGAGACGGAACAACTCCCGAGTGAACTCCGCGACGAACTGCGGACCTCGGTCGGAGATGTAGCGGACGGGAGTTCCGTGGTGCCTCCAGACGTTCCGGTAGTAAAGGCGCGCGGAGCCCACGGCATCGATCTGCGTGTGGCATTCCATGAAGTGCGCCCGCTTACCAAGAACATCCGCCGCGACCATGATCGCATTATACCCGTGGGCCTCCGGAAGTTCGACGATGAAGTCGACGGAGACCGTATGCCAGCGCTCGGGGGAACCTCCGTCGGATGAAGTTCTCCGATCGGAAGTTTCCGGAGGGCCTTGGTACGGCAACACAGGTCACAGGTGGCGACGTAACGGCCGACGTGTCGGGACATCTGGGGCCACCAGTAGTTCCGGGAGACAAGCTCCAACGTCTTGAAACGGCCAGCGTGCCCGGCAATCCGCGTATCATGGTGCTGCTCCATTATCCGACGCCGGAGGTCAGTATCTCGGGGGACCACTATCTTCCCTCGGAAGTAGAGCAGCCCGCCCTCGACATGCCACTCGGAGGATCGGGTGGACCGGGTGCCGCGGACCTTGAGGACCTCCCGTGCGGCGCGGGCAACGGGGTCTTCGAGGTCGGCCTCTCCAGAGAGTGCGTTCCGGATGTCTCGGAGGATCGGAACCTCCGGGCCGGCGACGATGAGACCTTCCATTGCACGGACATGGAAGAGTTCGGGACGGAGAAGGGTGACGTCGCGATTATCCTCCGAACCTCCGTGATCCGGACGACGGGAGAGGGCGTCCGGGCGACCCATGGAACTTCCGGGTTTGTGGTGAAGGGCGAAGTCGAACCGGGACAGGTAGAGGGACCACCGAGCCTGCCGGCGGTTGAGGGTTCGCGCTTCACGGAAGTACTCCAAGTTCTTGTGGTCGGTCCAGATCTCTACCGGATGCTCCGTGCCTTCGAGGAAGTGTCGCCACTCCTCTAGGGCTCGGATGATCGCGAGCATCTCCTTGTCGTGGATTTCATAGTTACGTTGGACCTCGTTCAAGCTCTTGGAGAAGAACGTGACCGGATGCCACTTACTGTCGGCATCGGGCTGAGACAGGACAGCCCCGGTGGCAAAGTCGGAGCTGTCTGCTTCAAGCCGGTACGGCTTGGACAGGTCCGGAAGGATAAGAACCGGGTCGGAGGTTACGGCGTCCTTGAGAGCTCGGAAGGCCGCATCCTCCGAGCTTCCCCAGGACCACCGCATGCCCTTTTTCGTGAGATCGAAGAGGGGCCGGGCAATATCCGAGAACCCCCGAACAAACCTCCGGTAGAAGTTCGTGAAGCCGAGGAACTGCTGCACGTCCTTCTTGTTCGCTGGGGTCGGCCAGGCGGCAACTCCCGCAACCTTGACGGGGTCCATCTCGACGTGGTTGTGGGAGATGATCACGCCGAGATACTCGATCGAGGCCTTCTCGAACTCGCACTTTTCCGGTCGGAGGTAGAGTTTGTGCGCACGCAACCTCCGAAGAACCTCCGAGACGATCTTCCGGTGGTGCGCGAGGTCCGAGTGGGCGACGAGGATGTCGTCGAGGTAGACCATGGCATCTCCGGACAAGATGAGGTCTCGGAAGATGTCGTTCATCATGGTCTGGAAGGTCGCTGGGGAGTTGGTCAGGCCAAAGTACATCACCAGGGGTTCGAACAATCCCCGGTTAGTCCGGAAGGCCGCCTTCCATTCATCACCCTCGCGGATCCGGACGTTGTTAAACCCCCACCGGACGTCAAGTTTTGTGAAGTACCGAGCTCCTTTCAACCGGTTAATGAGGTCATTGATCAAAGGGAGCGGGTACCGGTTTTTCACGGTCATGGCATTCAACGCCCAGTAGTCCTGGACGAACCGGAGAGCGCCGTCCTTCTTCTTCACAAAGAAGACCGGCGAGGCCATGGGCGACTTGGACGGACGGATTCGGCCAGTGGCTAACCCTTCCTCTATGAAGGCATCGAGCTCCTTCTGTTCGAGGGGGGAGATCGGGTAGACCTTGCAGTTTGCCGGCTTCGAATCGGGAACGAGTTCGATGGCATGGTCCCACGTCCGATGCTCCGGAAGAGAGTCAAAGGATTCCCGATTGAAGACATCCTCAAACTCCCGAATCCAGTCGGGAACTTCCGTCGGAGGAGGTCCGGAGTTTTTAGCGTGAGCCTCCGCAAGCCTCTGGGAAACGGTGGAGGTCGCCCGGATATCCTCCGAAGGTCCGAACCGCGTATAGAAGATGCGGTCGCCATCTTCGATCGGGTCGTCCTCATCGTCCGAGCTATCCTCCGAGTCGGGGGTTAACTCCGGAAGATCCGGATCGTCGTCGTCGTCGTCCTCACCTTCTCGGTCATCCGCCTCGATGATGCAGATGAATGGGAAGGGGCTGGCGTGGACGGAGCGGAGGATCTGAGCTACGACCTTGGCCTCGCGGCGTTCCTTTCGGACTTCGTCGCGGCAGGTAGCGCAGGAGGCGGGGCAGCGGGTCATTTTGACATCCCGCGTCTCCCAGTCAATCTCCGGGTTATGTTTCCGAAGCCACGAATACCCAAGGATGAGCTTCTGCTTACCAAGGCACGTGACTGCGAACTGGACCCGTTCGGAATGCCCCTTGTACCGGAGGACTACATCCGCAACTTCCGAGATCGCTCCAGCTTCGTTCGGAGACCCGTCCACATTGAAAACGGGAATGGGTTGCGAGAGTCTACGAAGCGGAATTTGGGTGGAGATGGCATACTCCTTGTCGATAAACTCCGAGGTGGCGCCGCAGTCGACCAAACCCTTGAGCGAGAGTTTGACAGCGTTATCGACCGACTCAATCTCCACCGGAAGATGGAGGGAGTTAGAGCCAGGAGTGGCCGCCACCGTGTAGCGTTTCGGAAGTCTACGTTCCCAGCCGGGTCGGCGGACTCGGGGGATCGTCGGAGGTTTCGGAAGTTCCGGAGGTTCCAGAAATCCTTTCGAAGCAGGGGGTGCGTCTCTCGTTTCAACTGTTGAATCAACTTTATTATCGGACTCGTGATACAAACAGGCAAAACGATTGGAGGACGCGAACGAGGGCGCACCGCTCACTCGTCGCGGGGGAGAAAATCCTCCGGCACTTCCACTTCGGGGTTTGCCATCGCCGGCTCGGGGGTCACGAGTCGGGCGGCAAGCTCTTCCAACAATTCTCCGCTGAGCTGCCGGATCACCTCATCGAGGACGTCCACCGAGCGGATGTCCACCGGGGTGGTGCAGTCTTGGGCGAGGTGTCCCAGATCGCCACAGCGGAAGCAGGTGCGGCGTGGGATCACGCGGGCACGGGTCCGATCAACCTCCATCGGGACCGGAGGTGGGAGCGGAGGAGCTGCCGACCTCGGAGGTTGAGCGACTGCCGAGACGGGGGCGACCGTGGTCGGGCGGGGCGGGGAACAACCCCCGTCGGAGGTTGCGATGATCCTCCGGCGGCTCGTGCGCGGATCAGTGCCTCGTATTGGCGGTAGGCACGGGAGCGCCAGCCCGGATAATCCGTGAGGCTCGGAGGATCGCTCGACGTGGTGATCGCGTGGTTGATGGCGGGGGTGAGGCCGGTCCGGTATTTGGTGACCTTCACCAGCTGGTCCTCGAAACCGGCGAGCTCGACGAGGTCCTCGAAGTCGTCGGTGTAGCGGAAGACGTCCCGGGCACCCATGTAGTACCCCCGGGACTCGAGCTTGGCGAGAGCATGGTCCTGCTCGTTCTCCTCGATGAAGCGGAGACGGAATTCCCGGACAAATGCATCCCAGGTGGAGAGTGGGAACGGATGTTTCCCGGCCATGCGCTCTGCCCAGCGCTGCGCCGAGTCCTTCGCCATAAAGGACATAGCGAATCTCACGGCCTTCTCCTCGGAGGTTTCCCCGTTCTCGAGGAAGGCCTCCGGGATGAGCCGGACGTAAGTCTTGACAGCGTGTAGGAAGGCCCGACCTTGCGTGCGATCGCCGTCGAAGACAAACGGAGGATTCGGTCGGAGGACCGATTTTGAGGCTGGGCTGAGGTTTGCAAAAAGACCTGGACCTCCGACCGGATCCGGATCGGAAGGGGCCGGGGCAGGAAAGGAAGATTGTGCGGTGTTTTCAATTAGCGCTGCGAGGCGCGCGACGGTCTCTTCGATGCGGGACAGGCGGTCCATGTCGGCGGAAGTCGCGGAAGTAGGATCGGCCATGTCAGCTTCGGAGGACGGGGAGGAGGGGGCAAGATTCGAATTCGGAGGTTGCGGAAGATCGTCTTCCGAATCGTCGCTATCCAAGCCGAACTTCGCAATCTTGACCGGTTAATCCCTTAGAGACTTTCTCCTGCTGTAAGGGCAACCCTGGCGGCCCGAAATATCTCAAGAGTCCTGGCAGGGGGGATCCGAAGTCAATTGAAGTACACTACTACAGGAAGAAGCGCACCTGGCAGGGGGGATCCGAAGAGGAGAAAGTCTAAGGATTCCCCGGCCAGGTGCGTGCCTATATACCAGCTAGGGCTAACTACGGGTTGCGCATGGTTTGTTGATGGCGTAGTGAACGGCAGTGATCCCGGGCACAATCACATGCGGAGTGCCATGCGGAGTGCGGGGATCCGTCCAGATGGGGTTTGGCTCGGCGGGGGGAACGTCGGAGGATAGCGGAGGTCTGACTGGAGGTCGGATCGGAGGATCCGGGGGTCGGATCGGAGGATCGGGGGTTGGAAACGGGGGTTCCCCTGACAGGGTTTGGTTGTCCGCTACTGTAGCTCCACGACGGTCAGTAGTTATATGGCCTGCTCGGTGGGCAGACCGACCTATTGATCTACTGTTGATAAGTTATTTAAATTTAATACCAAATTGAATGACTCGGAGACAACTTGAACTTACTTGGGCACAAGAAAATAATTGGCCATTGTCTAAGTTGCTCTGGGCTACACAGTTGCCCGTAATGACGGGAAAGCTGGAAGTTGAGGAGACACAGTCAGAAGATTAGAGGACTCGAAAACAGACCACGTACCTGAAGAACCCAACCTGCGTCGTGGCTATCTTAATCCTTCACCGCTGCCGAGTTCTTGTCATTCCAGAACACTTGTCGAGCAATGTATACTGACCAATCAATCCCCTGCCTGGGAGACCTTGGACACACACACAGATAATTGGGGGGAAGAAGAGCGAGAGCGAGGATGGAGGCGCGAAGAAAGCAACAAAGGATAAGCCACGTGCACGCCTCATGTTGGTTAAAACAATCGCCGTACATAATGCCGGTGGCACAGTTGCTGTATAGCGCTGCATAGTGCTATGCAGCGCTATGGGAGCTATGGGATGCTATGAAGACTATGGCACTATGGCTGAACTATGGCTCGGCTACAGTTTTCCAGATGTAGATTGCTGGGCTAATTCATGCTGAACTAGTGATCGAAGTAAACTTGTAAAAATATTGCATGGTAGATGATCTTTGGATTCTGGGCTGTTTTGGGATTGAATGGCACCTAGCAAGCTCAGGACCTGTTCAAACAGCCTGGATTTGTGAGACACAAGACTTTTATGGATTTGAAAAGATTGCTCTTCGGCTCAACATGCTTGGAAAGCCTGTTGTTAGATGTTTAGCTAAACACAACAGTCCTCATGCAAAAAATGGCTCAGATGAGGATGCAGAAGGCTTGCAGAAGGAGATTCTTCTGGCTGAAGGGGCAACAATCATGATTACTCACAATGTGTGGACTTCAAAAGGTGTGTCAAGATTATTCTACTTCTCCTGTACATTCTCATTGATTTCCTAGGTTTGGTAAATGGCTGTCAGGGAATTGTAAAGAAGATTTGTTACCTTCGTGGATCTGATGTGTGGATCAATCTTCCATCAGTTGTGTTTGTTCAGTGCAATGGATATTCAGGTATTCATTGACTCTCTCCCTGACCAGGTTGGGACAAAATTAATCCGTCTTGGATTCTGATTGTTCATGTGACCACAAGATGGGGCAACAGAACTGGGAAGTCGCTATCAAGAACACAATTACCACTTACCCATGCATGAGCTATTACAATCCACAAGAGTTGTAAGCCTGCCCGCTTACAACACACTATCTCCATATATAGCTGCGCAGGATTAGTACTATCTAATTAATTATCTCCCTTTTGGTGTAGCGGTCTAGAACGTGGCTCGGGCCTGCTTACAAGAGTCAAGAAATTACTCTTGAAGAAGCAACAATTGATATTGGCAACAAGGATTCTTCCTCAAGCCTTTCTCTTGTTGCAATTTCTCAAGTCAAAACATTGCATGGTATAGCCTTCTGGAAGTCCTTCGGGTGGACCTGGTTGCAAAAACCCGTTACAGAATCAATGAAAATGCTGGAGTATGACACTGCACATAGGGCTTCACTTGGCTTTGAATTAGATACTTATGGCGGATCTTAGAGAGTATTTATTTAATGAGGATTAGTTGTAAATATTTGGAATCTGCAGTTGCAAAACAAAACTCTGTATTAGCGAGCTCCCCCTTACGTATCCGGGCACCGGAATACAAAACATATTGACAATAAAAGTAACTACGGATGAACTACGGCTGCGGTAAGTAACTACGCCGCTGCCAGGGCCGCTGCGCCGCTCACTGCGGATCTGCGGCATAGCAGACTTCAGGACCGAGACCGCGACCGAATCCTTACATACGGCAATCTTACACCCAGTGCCGGCGCCTTTTCCAACATCAGCGCTAATGACCTGCACCAATTTGGCACCAGTACTCTCAGTGCGATTTACCATAGTGTCAACTCTGCCATCTCCGCGTGACATCGGCGATGTGTACACTGGTCGGCAACCGGATGAGTATCTCACATTGTTGATAGATCATTCCTAACCGAGTCGGAAACAGCGGGAGCGCTAAGAATGAATCGTCCGAGCTCCAATACGTTGCTCCGCAGGTGTCGCAAATTTTCGAGGGCGTCGCGGAGAAGGGCGACGCAGAATGCGACCGTCCTGATCCATAGCTGGGTCTGGGCCAGGCCGCCTTTCTTCCCATCCTCGCTAATGATACAGTCCTAAAGCCCCCCCGCGATGCACTAGTCTCTCGTAGACAGACGCTTCAACATAGAAACTCGTACCTCGTTTGTTGAAGCGATGCACCAGGGTCCAGGTTCTTTGCAGAATACTTACCTTGGTGGAAACGATGGGATACTTTTACTTTTTCAAGGGCTCAGATGAGAGAGTAAGATGTCGGGATACAAATTAAGAAGCCAGCATAATAATTTGGAATGTTAATCCTCAAGGAATGAAATTCGTAAGCTGGTCGGCATCCAGTTGTGTTGACCGATCGCACTTTTGATTTTGAGATAGACTTCTATGAAGAACACCCGGACTTGTCCGAAGGCCCGATAGAAGTGAGAATCCACGAATCGGGTATTAGAGGAAGTCTCTGAAGAACTCGCTCGGAACCCGTGAATTGAGGGTTTATAGGGCATGCCGACTTGGCTAGCGAGGAGCGAGGAGACTGCCTTTAAACCGTCGTGACCTTGACATCTGGACAGCTCGAAGACGGCTCTTACTTAAATAAATTTACATTCAAAGATATTCAGTTAGTATTGACCCTGGATTCTGCGAACCTGCATTGTTCACGCGCAATCGAATCGATGCGCCCATGCTGCAATGATACTGGGACTCATCATAAGCTAGATGATGCAGCCTACCTTGGATAGAAATACTTTATTAGATCGAATAGGTCTGAAAGTATTAGGGGCAATCCTGCGCAGCGCAATAGGAGAGTCACCTAGGATGATCGCATCAGACTTTGATGCTTCGCCCTTCGGCATGTGATGCCGTCCTGATGCCGCAACCGAGCCGTGCCTCGCATCAAAGTAAGCATTGTGCTCTAATCCCATTATCGGATTGTTCCAATATACTAAAGCAAGCACCGGACTCATAGCTCTCTCGAGCTCCCTTCTCAATCCCTTGTCCTATGGTTTAAAATCCAGGTCGAACTCAGTCAATTTACAAGGGGAGTAAAATACATGGGCGTGAATCTAGACCGGTGGAGTTGTCGCCAAGTCAGCAGTGCAGCGAGAGAGGTCCTGTGTTCCATACGAGCACCAGATTATTTTAGCGTCTGTCTATGAGAGACTAGTTGTGCCATCGTTCGAGGAATCAGGAGCCTTACGTTCACTCAGTTCCGTGTAGCCGGGAGTACTGTTGGAATCTGCGCAGCCTGAGGGTGACGAGATGATGGGAGAGTTTACCTTCAACATTACTCTCCGATGCTACATTTTTTATCCTCAGATACCCGCTACGCGGCAGACAGAGATCCAATTGCAATGGATATTACATTGAACATTCAAAGCTTATGGTGAATGGTTTGTGTTTAATCTTTCAGAGAAGATCTTCCCGGTCGAACCTCCGCTTTCGGTTGCGGACTTACCTCAATGATCAGCATGCACCCCGCAGCCAATGGGAGCAGCCGAATTTCCAGTTCTCATGCGCCTGGACAAGAATCATGACCCTCTGTGCAGTTAGTCAGTGGAAGCGGGCGGCCCACCAGTCAGCACAATTACCACCTCCCTCGCAAGCGCATATCCGTACTACCGTGAATGAAAATAAAAGCAATGCTCATTTTTTAAGAGCTACCTCAACCCAAAGCTTCCCTCAGAAAACTCAACCTCAGTCATGAAACTCCAATTCTTCTCTCTCATCGTTATCTCTATTCTGTGCTCCACAAAAGCGTGGGCAGGGTCAGATTCCCATTCGTTCATACGCGCCAAAGCAACCGACGCGCGCTCGCCCTGCCCCGGACTGAATACGTAAAGTGGTTTGAGTGTTCTTCGCGGAATTTCGGCTGATTTTTTGTGAAGCCTCGCCAACCATGGGTATCTTCCGCGCAATGGTCGGAACTTTACCATCACCCAACTCATGGATGCAGCTCTAGGTGTGTTCCAAATTAATTTACTCATCTACTTAGGACTTATTGTATTTTGCTGCAATATTTAGACGCTTTCAACCTGAATTGGGACCCCATTCTTGTAGCTGCGAAGTTCGGCCTGCTCACCAGACCTGATCACGGCAGCTTCGACAAAATGAGCCTCGATGCCCTTACTATGTACGCCGCGCATTTAATTTTCGGAGATGGCATTTCCTAAGGAGCCGCAGCCACAATATGATCGAGCACGATGCGTCCATCTCGCGCAACGACTGGGGCGACGGTTCTGGAGACAACCTACACTTCAACGAGACGGCTTTCTCCACCCTCGCAAATGCCAACCCGGGTAAGGACACCTACGACACGACCTCCGCGGGATTCGTGCAGCACGAGCGGCTCGCATTCTCTGTCGCGACGAACCCATTCCTGGTGAACACGCAAAAGGAAATCCGCGAGGCCGCGCTACACCGGAACCCGGCGTTGCTTCCAAGAAGTGCGTGTTTAATGCCTTTTCTAATTCAGTATCTACCAATTTAATTTCCTGTCCAGATTTGTGCAGATCTTCTTCCGCGAAGAGCGCTTTCCCATTGCCGAGGGATGGAAGAAACCCATAACGCTCATCACGACCGATACACACTCCCCTTGAGTCAGCGATTGTGGATGCATCGAATTCAAACACCCAGACTCAGGACTGCAAGCCCCTTGTCCTTGGACCCGACCTTACGCTGTGATCTAGCAGCGAGAGGGCCCACACAATCCTTATAGTTGAATAAATTTGCTGATTGATTGTTTTGCCTGTGGTCGGTTGTATAATATTATGAAAAGTACTTCCTGACCCGAGAAAATGTCTTGCCTTGAGCGGCAACGATGAAATTCCGACCAAATTTCAACCATTGGACTCTATTGGAGGAAAACGGTTCATGTAACGGCCAACATTCGGAGTTTTGGCAGGGCTGTGCGAACGATCATTGCCAATCCAACGACTTCTTTCCCTTCCGACCGAGACACATCCATCGTAGTTCACGCAAATCAAGATGCAGCCACGAAAAACTGAATCGCCGCCGCGGGGAAAAATGAAAGCCGAATCAAAAATCAAAAATCTGAAATTTTTGTTCGGTCAAAGCTGTTGCCGACTCCGGGGGCTGGGTCGCCGGGGCAGGTTATCGGAGTCAAACTTGCGCCGCGCAGCGCGCAGCGGGCTACCAATTTAAATCTGAAGCTGTCGACACGGGAATCAAATGCGAAGGACTTCTGGAGGAACTGTTTGACAGATGCTGTTCGACCAAGAATTCGACCGTTGTTTCTCAACCTCCTCAAGTTCCATTGATTCATGGAAGGAGGGATTATGCCAAGTTGATTTAGCAAGGCATCGCGGCACTGTAGCACTCGCCTTTCCATCCAATGCCTTCCTATCCCCTTTAACATGGGTCTATAGGAGTGGTGTACAGCTCTACTACAGCTCTCTCAACGGCTGTCGACGACTAAGGCTGATCGCGCGCCGATCATGAGTCGTGTATCAAGAATCTGCCAACTTTGAATGGCGACACCCACCGATCGATATCAATGGCACAGCTTTAGGGGTCTGCCGAATCCCGAAGCTATCGTTATATTCGGGACGACGCCGTGCCCGACGCAACAATTCCCTTCTCTGCACCCAACAAGCGCGCCAACGATGGCCGCAACGACACGATTTCGGAAACCAAATGCTGTTTCAAACGACAGCTCGCCGGGTTCAAGCGACAGTGATGCAGTGGCAATTGACCCCCAGATCAACGAGCGGCTCGCGCAAGACATTCAGAAAGAGTTCTGGTTTCGCATTAGACAACTTCCTAGCAAGATAACGCGCTCAATTGGCCCCGTGCCTCTATGCTGTGAGTTGGCCAGTCAAAATCGTCCCAGCTCCTTAGCTATCCTTCCAGTGCTCTTTCTGTGGGCAGTGCTCATCTACACAAACCATTACGGTATAAACTCTCCAGTGACGTCCCTTCGTTTGAGCTGAAAAAATCGAAAATCAAATGCGCAGGTCCACTTGGGTATTGGGCAGGTTTCATATCTACCTCAACCCAGTACAGGAAGCGGTTCGAGCGCACCGGCTTCGCTCATAAGCTCCACCTGGACTCTCCCGCCCTTAATGCATACAGCTTATGGCGAGGCGTCGTCGTGATTTCTTTTTTGGCCAGCTCCACTTACCTATGGTACGTCCGCGCGCGCCTCCGCAATGTCAGCCCAGGTCTCATATTGCTACAGCATGGCGCTGTTAGCACTACGGCATGAGTTATTCCATTGGAAGCCTGAACTGCTTGAACGGTATCTTGTCGACGCCAAAGCCTCATTTTTCGGCCAATGCGTGCCCGAGTCCTGGTTGCATTATCTGTTCAACTTCTATGAGTCCGAACACGCCAAGCGGACACGGAATCGCATCCAAAATCGGGACCATCGCGCTACGGATGACCACCGCGAGCTGGCTAAAATCGTCAGGTGTGTTCTGCGAAATCTGGTAACGAACCCAACTTGTCGGAGTATTCGATCTATCGCTGACTTGATTTGATTTGAAGCTCGTGTCTTACTGCGTCGTGTTTGTTATGTGGATGGTCTTGCTACAAACAGGTTTTGAGTCACATAACGTTGTGCAGCCGCCCAGAAGCATGGTCCCAGCCGTACAGGTATGTCTTCCCTCCTGGTCCAAAAACAGCTGCTGAAGGAGGTACCTAGATCCTCGTGTGGGACCTGATCACTGACACCTTCTACTTCTTTCCCCACTGTATTGCGCATACGCCAAGGGGGAGCAAGGGCATCCATCACAAAGTACTCCCGCACTTCCTCGCCGAGCGATTGGGGAGTTTCCTCCGCAACGCCCACAAAACACATCACCGCTCCAAAGCCAATCTCGCAGTCGCCGCATGGTATTGTAGCCCGACAGAACAGATCCTTTTCAACCTTTTCCCAGTACGCTTCCCTTCTCGCGTGTTCCTATTTATTAGGAGAATCCAACAATTACTGTAACAGGTGATGCTTGGTCCGGTGGCCACTCAAATTATTGCGGACAAAACGGGCAACTCGGACATCTGGGGAACGCATCTCATCACGCTTTATGTGTGGCTATTGGCCGGGACCGCGTCGTCCGTCCTTGCACATACTGGCTTCCGAACGAGCTGGAACGAGCCTGGCAGCCACGGTATATTGAGAGTCTTCCTTCCATCCGACTCGTTTCTGATATTCGTCGCGGCAGACGAGCATCACGAATACGCCTTCGGTCAACACGCAGTGAATTTCGGGACTGCCGGGATTTGGGACCGCGTGCTTGGAACGAAAGGTACCAAGGCCGTTGAAGGCGCGAAGAAGTGGCAGCAACAGCGGGAACGCCAGGCGGCGTTAATAGTTGCGTCTAAACGCACGGGAATCCCGCTCACGAGGGAGCAGGAGTTGGTTGTTGAACAGCCGGCGGTCGATTATGAGTGGATCGATACGCGGGTTGAGGACTGAACTCGTGCAAGCGTCGGTAGTTTATATTCAGAATATATATGATGAAGTCGCGGTTTTTTTTTTTTGGAGTGTACATTTAATCCATCCCAATATTTTTCAGCACCTCGATACTTCATCTACTAGCAGAGCACGCACCGGGAGGCAAGCTGGCGGCAAACCATCGCTTCCGCGGACAACGTATGTATCAGCTCGGACGATGCATACTCAGCGCTGATGCATACTCAGCGCTGGTGCCTTTTGAGGTTTTCCGACTCGAAAGGGCTATCAACCACGCGAGATAGTCTTAACCGGCATACATCGCTGATGTCGCGCCGAGATGCCAGAGTCGATAGGTTTATTTTTGGAATACATACAAATAAATCGCATTCGCTGTATTAGGATGCGGATCGTCAGCGTTGGTTGGAAAAGGCCCCGGCGTTGGATATAAATTAGATTGCCGTACCAATGTGTTCCAACTCTTCCCTTGCCGGTATCCAACGTCACTCAAATGTCTTTCGCAGATGATCAGCCAACTGAACGAAGGCAAGAACTACGAGGGTGGCCTATATAAAATCTTCTGTAAATTTCCAAGGCTTCAATCGCAACTTGAACAACAGCTACTCTGATCACTATGAAGGTTTCTACTCTAACTAGATAATAGCGATCCCACTAATATGTTGACAGTTCAACACGGTCTTTGCATCCACTGTGCTCCTCGCTTGCGCAGTACGGCTATCCGGGACAATCGAGCATCAAGCTAATATGGCTCAGGGATGGATGTGGATAATCGACCCCCACGTAAAATTCGTCTACCACACGCGTTTTGCTTCCCTCATAAAGTACGAAGAACTTGGGAATAGCGAACAGATACATTGTAGATCCGGCAAAACTCCTTGAATCAGACCAACAATGACGCCTGATGCAGTTCATCCGCCATATATTCAAGTACCTCAGGTGGGGAAATCAAGTTCCTCTCCTCAGCACCAAGTCCTAATCGGTTTCTAATTATGGTCGAAAACTTCACCTAGGGGACAGGAAATAACCGATGACATACATACTTCACCGTGTGCTATGATTTAACCGATATTGGACCATCTCGGGGATGTTGGAATACTTCACGCCATTGACAATCAACCACCGTTCATATTGTTTAATACCAGTTGAAGTGAAACTCCCAGCCCAAACTCGAATATTCACATTATTCAATTAAGTAATTTCCCATTTCTGACCAACGTACGCAGTTCCAAATCGCACGATTTCTTCATCATTCAATGATTTTGCACAGATTTGTTGTTCTGGGCTTACAACTCAGCGGGATTGGGCGTGAAAGCGACAAGAACGGATTACCAAACCGACCCTCAGGCTCAATTCAATCCAGCCGCGCTTCAAAAGCTGAAGCTAATAGAAGAAACGTTGGCCTGGCCAACTGACGATGGCGAGTCTACAGAATGACTGTCGTTCGAAAATCAACATTTTAACCAAAAATCTGATGTGGTCTCCGCCACACTGATCCGGCCACCAACAACCCATCGCAGTTCTCTGCCGTGTTCGCGGCCCGCTACAGAAATTCGTCGGATCATCCTGTTATCGACTTTCGTACCGGTGGTTCGACCTCCGAGTTTTAATAATTTATACGTCAAGGTGCATGTGCTCCCTTATCTTCTCGATTCATCTTTGTGTAAGTAGGGTGAAACGGTTCAAAGGTGATCAATGGAAATATACAGCGAGTTTGCTGGTAAGTAGATATCCAAGTTCAGTTTCATGCGACGCCTACCCCGCTATCAGCTGTGGTGGTGACCTTAAACCTTGGTAACTCGTTGCAACTATCAACTGCTAGTGAGTCTAGCCGCATCTAGCACGGGCCGGTGAGCTAGTACGCGCGTGTAAAAGGGCCGGCCCATGGAAGTCTGTACTCGGAATTCGAATACCGCCCAAATTAGAACGAAAAGTACCTCGCGGGAAAGCTCTGCATTTGGACCTCTGAATGCAGCGGCGTCTAGCCGAGTTCTGAAGCATTCAAACCCACGCCCACTTATTTTGTGCCAAGAGGCCAAGACTGGACACCTCTGATGCCCATCCCAGGCTTTCGTTACTCTACATGTGTTGCGTTTTTCAGGACTTCCTTTTCCACCTCCTTTCTGTTGCCAGGCAACCGTTTACTGATAGTCAAGGGTCAGAATACCTTGTTGAAATCCATATACTCCTGCCACAACCCCACATGAGCGCCTCTCTAAAAATAACTAACACCTTGTACATCACCGATAGCCGTCGGTTCTTCAGTGATGCGATTGTTCCGCGTGTTCATATAAAAGTGGGCAGCGATCCTCAACTCTGCATTCTCCTCCCTGGCCGCGCCACCTTTTTTCTCTTTCGTTCTCGCTTTACTAAGAACTTGAAGTTCTTCTTGCCATTCCTTCTTGCACTTTTTACCAATTTCCTATCATAATCAACAAAATGCAGCTCTCTCTCGTTGCCATTCTCGCGGCTCTCGCCACCGGTGCCCTCGCTGCCCCCGCTCCGCTCTTCCTCCGTCAGGACACTTGTGATATCAAGAGTCGGTTTATATTTCCTTTTGCGTCCTATTCATACTGACGTGTTTCGTTCAGGCTGGGTCATCGACCTCGCCCCCTCCGCTGTCTCGTGCGGCTCCGCCGCTGCACAACTCGGCGCCGGTGCGTCCCTACCTCCTTCCGTTCCTCTTAATTTACTTAAATTTACAATCCTTAGACCCCGTTTCCGACGCGGGCTGCCTGATCGCTGCCGCCAAGGACGTAGTCAACCTCCCCCCGTCATGCAACGGGTGCCTGGCGCAATTTGGCGTCACCCAAGCTGCGACGGGCGTCGTTGGCACAATCGAGGGCGGTCTCGAATCTGCCGGCCATGCCATCACCAGTGGGCTGTCCAGCCTTGGAGACGATATCAAGGGCCTCTTCTGAAGGAATCATCGTTTGGATATCGCACGACTCATTTTATTGTATAGCGTACGTTGGTTGAAGTAATCAAGAAGTAATGGACTAATCATAATAATAATGCGATTTGCGAAAGCGCATATGGTGTTAAGGCGTACGGTTCGCGGTGACGTTGAAATTTGACACCAAATGGGAAAGAAAGTCAACAACGGTTAGGTGGTCACCTCACGGCATATAGTGTTGGATGCAGAGTAAAAGTTTGCGACTTTGAAATCGGGACGCGCCTGACCAAGCGGTCCGCATCTCTATTTTTCTGGTTCCGCTCGACGATGCGGACAGCCATCCATTAGTGCATCGCCGCTTGAGACTAGGATTTTTTTTCAACCATGATGCAGAATTTGCGGAATCGTGCCGAATTCGGCTTCGATCGATTTGATGACAAACAAGACAAAGCACTCCAATCCTCATCCTTGCGCACCATCCTTGCACCATCCACCAATTTTGGGGTAGGCGATGAGACTCTCATCTTCAGTTCCAATTCCTTAGAATAGGTTACAAGCCTCAAGTAAAGGGGCCTTGGTTCCGAGCTCTCGCTGCGCGCGTCAGAAGTTAAAAGCAGTCGCCTATAATTCTTTCTCCCTCGAGGAGGCAGGGTTATGCGTTTGTTACCTCTAAATTGCGCTTGACCTGGAACTTGAATACTCCTCTGTGGTCGCATCTCCCATCTAGCTGCGAGTCTAGTCCGATCTCAAGCCTCGAGGTGTTTTTCGCTCGTTATGCAAATCGACGTATGGCACGTCTTTGGGATATTCTGCTTGTCCTCATCCCTCAGGCCTCAGTTTTCGTGTCTGTTCACCATGAGTCCGGATTCACATCGTACGAGGTCCACGGTGAGTTCCTTGCCTTGTCTTCTCTTCATATTGCTTTGCCCCCCATCGTACTAGCGCCTATCTCCGCACTGAGGCGGACGCGAGAAGCCCAACGGTGCATGGACTTCCTCTTCGGTCCGACGAACTCCAACCACAATACTATTAAGAGACCTCCGACACAAAAAAGAGCTTAGATACAGATCAACAGTGGGGAACGACGAACCAAAACAACTAAGTACGATATTCTTCGTCCAGACATCAGAACAAGAGGGGCAGGAGACGACCCCATTCAGCTGGATAATTTAAAAGTTCAGGAACCATAAGAACCAAACGAATCCAGGAGCCCTCGCACCTTGATTCAGTGGTGTAAATAACATTACGGTGAACGAGTCCTCGCTCGCGTATGAAAGACGCAAATTGCCTACATTGTACGCCGACGGCCTTGTTTCTTTGCTGGAGGACGTGAAAACGCACGGTGGAGATGGCCAGTATCGTGGGCCTTCCCAGGATATCCTCAAATCCGGGATCGATATCTGAGTTAGGTGGTCGCCACACGTCAGGCGCAATGTCAACGTCGAAAATCAGCTCCTCGAGGTAGTTCTTTTCCGTGAAGCGGAAAGCAATTTCGAGCACGGCGGAGAACACTCTGCATGTACCTAGAGCCGCAACTGTGCGGGGCGGATGGAAATACATGCCGTGGCCGAGTCGCAGGCTGCGCAGACTCGTGAGGCAGCCCAGGTCGAGCAACGCGATAATATCTACAATGGCAGAGCATGCGTGGGGTGACTTGATCACGGAGGAGCGAATACTCACGCTGCAAATTGGGTACAGGATAGACTTCAAGTCGCAGGTACTGCAGATGGCCATTGAGACGGAGGAATTTTGAGAGGACGCTGAGGACAGCGGGATCAGCGTTATTGAGGAGATTGAGTGAGAGCCCGCGCGTGCTGGGGGCGTTTTCGGCACACGAGAGCCACCGTAGGACGTCTGGGTTCACTTGAAGTCCTCGGACGGATAACGATTCCAGCTCCAGTGTGAGGCGCGGCAGGACATGGTCGCGGGCATCTGCCCAAGTGACCGAACCCAGCTCCAACTCTCGAAGGGCCGTGAATTTTGACAGGAACCACACGAAGTCAGCGCATGAGGCGAACTTTGTGTGCTGGAAGGAGAGCTTCGTAACCTGGGGAAGAACCTGAAAATTCCGAGGCAAAGGCGGGAAGGATCCTATTATCATCTTTCTCAAGCAGCAGAGGTTAGGGAGGTGACCAAGGATGTGGGGAGCAATAGTGTTCATCTCGACCGGCCAGAGACGAAAATCCAAAGTCCGCGCATGGTTCGGGACGACATTTGATGGGGATTGCAGAAGAGTGAAGAATCCGATGTCTGGTCGGACCGTGATGGATTCGAAGAGATGGTGTCTGCTGGATGGAAGCCACTGCCGACACACCATTGAACACGCGCGAAGGTCGAGCTGACTGTCCCACAGAAAGTCGATGATTCGGTCTGTCAGCTCTGGCGGCATCTGCTGTGTGCACTGAGGACGCATCAGCAGGATCAAATAATGCTGAATGCTTGCTTCCACCTTCATAGCCAACAGTGGAAGTGCCAGGCCGAGAGTAAGACGAGGAGGGAGTCAAATCTAGCGTGGCGTGGGTGCGTCTAAAACTGGGGCTAATTATGCCTCGTAGATTTCACATGCGGCTTGGCGGCAAACGTGACTAAGGTAGGTCACTATGTTCAGAATGCCCGAAATGGCCGAATTCATTCACAAAATTGAATTTAATCATGGATGGAATGCAGATACGGCGTAGGGCACACGGAGCTGGAGACTTCGTATATAGCCGTCCAGATGACGGAGGAATTTCGAGAGGAGGCGAAACTGGTTAAAAACAACTGTCTTACAGGCCTCCAATAAGTTACGTCCAAGAGACAAATACTTGCGAATGGAGTTGGAACTTGAATCAAAACTCCTTGCAACACGGATTCAGGCAGAGGAACCTAAAGGAGCGACCCTCGCACCTCGATTCGTCAACAGTAAACCACATTCCGGTCTATTACTCCTCGCTCGCGCATGAACGTCGAAAACTGTCGACACTGTATATCGACAGCCCCACAGTTTTGGCGACTCCGGAGGACATGAAACCGCACGGTGGGGATCCGCTGTAAAGCAGGATCGGCGAGGAATTTTTTGAAGAACGAATCAGAGTTCGAGCCCATGCTATGGGTGGCGATGTCAACGTCAAAAATCAGCTCGTCCAGTCGATTCCTAGACATAACGCGGAGAGCAATCTCCGGGACGATGGGGAATACCCTGCATGTACCCTCAGGCGGGTAGAAATACACGCCGTGGGCGATCCGCAGGCGTCGCAGACTTGTGAGGTCGTCCAGCTCGAGCAGTGACAAGATCCCTGAAATGGCAAGCGTTTGAATTAACAGTACACGAGTTTAACGAGCCTGCGTACGCTGGAGATATGGGGACGGGTAGACGTCGAGCTGCAGGTCTTGTAGATGGCCGTCGAGATGATGGATGAACTTCGCAAGGGCACCGAGCGCTATGGAGTCCGCGTTGTTGGGTAGGTAGAGGCAGAGCGCGCGCGTCCGTGGCGCATGATTACAACACGAAAGCCACGGTAAGATGTCCGGGTTCTGTTGGAAACCTTGGACGGACAATGATTCCAGCTCGAGTGCAAGGTGCGGCCAGACGTCATCCCCGGCATCCGCCCAAGTGATCCACTTGAGCTCCAATTCCCGGAGCGCTGGGAAAGTCGACAAAAACCACGCAAAGTTGGAACACGAGGGGAATTTCGTGTGCTGGAAGGACAGCTCGGTGACTTGGGGGAGGACTGGAAAATTCCGGAGTGAAGGCGGGAACGAGCCTATGATCAACATTCGCAGACGCGTAAGGCTGGTGAGATGACAAAGAATTCGGGAAGTAATAGCGGTGGCTTCCAGCGGCCAAAGACGAAGATCCAAGGTCCGCGTATGGATTTGGACCACGTTCGATGGAGATTGCAGTAGAGTGAGGAATCTGACGTCTGGGCGGACCGTGACAGATTTGAAGAGATGGTGTCTGCTGGATGGAAGCCACTGACGACACACCAGTGAGCACGCGCGAAGGTCGGCCTGGCTCTCCCACAGAAAGTCGATGATTCGGTCTGTCAGCTCTGGCGGTATCCGTGAAGACATCTGTTATAGAACGAAACACAGATGAGCAGAATTCCGGGATGACTTGAGGCTGAATTCTCACTTTGTGGCTAGGGAGAAGATGTGGAGCTGGGGAATGAGCGGCACTTCACGTTGACGTGGCGTTCGCCCCGTTCTACACAACTCCGGTCCCCGGCGGTTAGTGCGGAAAGGCAATCATTCATTAAATCATCTGCAGTTTCGAACCTACCGGCGCCAAGGTGAATGTAACGGGATTACCAGAAGATTGAACTTGAAATGCGACCCGGGCCGAAAACTTTGCAAGAGCGGTGAATTGAATGCCAACGCATCAGCAAACCCTGATTCCGTCATAGTGCCACATAGTGGCTATAGTACG
The DNA here is from genome assembly GCA_029204075.1 of Mycena capillaripes. Lineage (NCBI taxonomy): Eukaryota > Fungi > Basidiomycota > Agaricomycetes > Agaricales > Mycenaceae > Mycena > Mycena capillaripes. Next base: position 3,579,603 of record JARHKZ010000003.1, on the reverse strand, counting down.
GGTCCTTTGTTACGTAGCGCTCCATACTACATAGTGCTACATAGTACTATTTACACTACCTGGGAAATCAGGGTCTGCTGATGACATGGAAGTTGGGACACCAGATTAGTACTCCTAGACGAGAACTAGCTGAGAACAAAGCCACGGAAACCAAGAGGATTAAGGAGGAAATAAAGCAGGGATTCATCGAAGTTGGAGTTGGCCTTTTCCGTGATAGCCGATCCGATGATCAGCTCACGATGCCGATTTGGTTGGTGGCTTCTTATCTCGTTTTCAAGAAAATACAGGGGGATACATACAGCGCAGTAAAACCATAGAATGAACTCAATCCGAATTGCGCTAGGGTCAAAACAAAGAGTCAATATCTTCCTCGTAATCAGACGTGTAATCAATAAAATGAGATAGATCGTAGGAGTCTCTTAAAAACAGACACTACAATAATTCTCACTCGTACCTCGTTCGTTGTAGATAGATCGCGGGTTTTGGTTGTCTGAAGAGTAAATCTGAAGCCTTCTCCCATAATTGACATTCCGAAATTTCGGAAAATTGCCTCCACTGCGGAAGAGTGCATACGAAGCGTTTCGTCTCTCCCACAGGTTTCAGCAATTGGGACCTCATGCCTCAGAAAGAAGCCTCTAAGCTTGGTTAGCCACGGTGGCTCAGGATGCAGGGAAGACTCCCAAGATTTTTTATATACCGTGAATGAGGAGTTTTCTCGAGCTCCATTGACATGTGGTATGTACTCAGATGCATGATTTCACGCGACGCCTGTTCAATTTGGATTTATTCAGAAATTCACATGAGTTTTCGGGACCGTAAGCGCGCCGCGCTGGCGGAAAGATAAAAAGGAGATATGATACTTCGACACAGACAATGGTTACGGTACGTCGACAACAGTAAATGAATCAGTCAACCCATGTCGTTCTCTCCAAATCAAACGCCGCCTTCGGTTTGTACTTGCTGCCACTCTCGGTCTGAGCCTCCAGGCGTGTTTTGACACTTCTATGCACGCGTATCCCATGCTTCGAAGTGATTCGTCCCCGGCCCATATTCCACCCGAGATATGTCACCCATGTGTTGTTACTTTTCTGATAGCGCTGCTTGATCGGCAAAAACTCGAGGATCCACCAGAACCACGCCAGCGAGAGTTGGTCGTAGACCGGGCATAGCGCGTCTTGCAAGTCGAGCTCTTCTTCGCTCTTGCGTGTCACCTGTGCTACCTCGGTGTTGGCGAAGTTGGTCAGTGCCGCCTCCTTCTGCGCTTTGACCCGATCCTTCGAGGAGGGGATGGACTGAAGACGCAAATTCCCGAGGGGGAGCGGGGGAGGGCGCGGCGCGGCGTTCGGGTAGAGAGTGTCGGGATCAATGCCGATGCTCCGCAGGCCGTCGCAGTCGAACATGATGCCGCTGTGCGTTTTGAAACATTCTCTGATCATCCAGCGGAGAGAGATGCGCGCCAAATTATGCACAGTCTCGTTATCGACCGATCCACCGCCGACGTCGCAGTGACACCCGGCGAACCACACCTGCGACGGAAATGAGACCAGATTCGGTGAATTCACGCGGTCATGAAGTTACCTCATCAATATCGGTAGGCTGATTGCGGTCCCTGGCGTACTTGTCCTCCATCATACGTTGAGACATTTTCTTGGAAGGATGTGCCGGTTTTGGCGGCGGCGGCGCTTTCTGATCGGATATACTGAGGTTTTGCTCTGTCTCGTTCGGTCGATTCCACAGATTTGGCTTGAACTTGGCACGACGCTCGTCAAGTGACACGGCGTGGCGGAAGGTCCGGACGATGGTGTTGCTTGTGGTGAACGGCAACCTCTTCGGGATCAAACCGACAGAATTGACAGTATCCCTAAGATGACATTTAGCGTCGGCGAAAGACGTGATATTGCGGACGTAGGGCGTGGAACGGCTGTAATGTAATGCTCACCAGACTCCCACAAATTCAATATCGACGTCGATGGAGAAGGCCTGTTATCAACGCTATAAGTAGAGGCATGAATAATTTTGAGACGAGTCTGACCTTCTTGAAAGCGTTAGATTGAGCCCACCCGGTTTCGTCGGTGTTGGTATACATGTGATATGCGAAGGGCACTTGCTAGTGAGCCGATGATTTAGCAAGAATACCTCAGGAGCTGGGATTTGCAAACCTGGTGATTGTCAGCCGGTAAAAGGCCAACCTGTAGCATCGGTCAGTTGAGTTCCCGAATCAAAGAACCTCGCATCTCCACACCTTGTGAATCATTCCTGCCAAACTGAGAAAGAATGAGCCGTGTGAATAACCACTCTAAACATATGCCTACCTCCGGGCGGTATATGCGCCTCGAGAAAACCCAAAAATACAGATACGGTCGTTGGCTGTGTCTGAAACTCAGTTAGATGGGCAATGGAAGCAATAACTGAACCTGTACGTACAGTTCTGCATTAAGAACTCGTATCCTCCTAGGCACATGTCAGTAATGCCACACGACCAGCGTTGCTAGAGCGGTACGAACCCATAACATGTGCATCTATATTCCACGCTATCGCCTCATCGATGAACTACACAGATTTTTTTTAGTTTTGGGGGCGGGTGCACACCAAACTTGAGGGTCTCGCCTTCGATAGTTTGGACATGAATGGAGTTGCGATCTGGGGTGTCGTGTACGTGCCGATTCCAGCTCTGAACCAGTCAGATCAGTTCACAAGAAAGATACATGGGCTTGACTTACTGGTAGTAAACCATTTGCTTGGAGCGATCCCCTTTGGAAAGCATGGAAAATAATTGAACGATGTTCGAATTGTCAGAGTCGAACTGGTCGCCAGTTCCATCGAAACAGAGCACCAAAGTTCTGAACGGTCGCTCGGGTGGAATTATTGGCGGCGCGGCTGATCCGTTGAGACTCTGTGGCGTGAATGTGGACGACTGTGGCGAGCTTGCAAATGGTAGCCCGGAGATTCCATTGCGGTCGACGAAAGTATTATCCGTGTCGGACCGAGTGTGGCCATTGGTCGTGGTAGGGGACTGCATTGGAGTGGAGGCAGACATGCAATCGCAATTGAAGATTTATATGTCGGTTGCCACTGAGAAAAGGAAGAAGCACAGGTCGTTTGACCCTAGAGCCCATTTATACCATGGTGACAGGGTGCTGGGACTCTAAATATTAACAAAGTAGACGCCCATCATCGGGGTTCGGCTTCCGAGTTTCCGGAGTCCAAAATGATTCTTGTCAAGCTCAGGTGCTACCTTTTCTCCGGTGAGTCTAAACTTGTTTCACTGTCATGAATATGTTACTGGCAGAACTTCGAAAGCGATATTAACCTGTCGAAAAACAGTCTAGTAACAGGTCGAATGGAGGGAGATGAAGGGGAGCCGCGCCGCCGCCACTACGCGCGAGGGGAACGGAGGGACGATGGAGTGTGAGAACAAGCCATCCGATAGGCGATGTAACGCGATCAGTGATTGTTCCTCGCTTTGGTTCTTGCGTTGAACTCGAGTTCTCTTGAATCCTCACGATACTATTACGCCCAATGGGTCTGAATTTGCACAATGGGTCTGAATTTCGCAGTTTTCTCTTTCATTTCTTGCTCTTTTCCCTCGGAGTTTTTTTCCATAGTTGCCTGTACTAGTTTACTACAGTTGTATGAAAAATCTATGGGATACGGCAAGAGGAAGGTATTGCGAACGGGTTCCTGAACCATCAAACTCAGCGACATTTTGGAAGATGACGATGTTCTGGCTTCCCAGCTCGCCCCCAGCATCCGGGAAAAATTGAGAGGTATAAGATACAATATACCAACTTTTCTACCTCCTCAGAATGTTTCTCCGGAGCGGAGGCGTTGCGTTCTAGTGGAGGAGCGTGACGAATTAAAACTCCGCTCGCTAAACAAATGACGTGACATGTTGTGACCTTCGAGACCGTTCCCTCCATAACGCAACAACCGCTTCCCGGAAAAAATATCTGAAGAGACAGAAGGTTCACTATCAACTATATTATACCTCTCAAAATTTTCCGGAGGCTCAGAGTAACCCGGAAGGCCAGAGCATAAGTAACTTCCAAAACATCACCGACTTTGATGGTTCAGGCACCCGTTCTCAATACCTTCCTCTCGCCGTATCCCATAGATTTTTCATACAACTTTAGTCAACTAGTGCAGGTAACTATGGAAAAAAACTCCGAGGGAAAAGAGCAAGAAATGAAGGAGAAAAGTGCGAAATTCAGACCCATTGTGCAAATTCAGACCCATTGGGCGTAATAGTAGCTTCAAGCCACTGACATGGAACAAAGGGCGGTTAGTAATGTAGTCAACTGGTCTGGGAATCCCCATGGTCCCATGGTCTCCATGATTGGACCAAACACCTCATGATTCTGGAATCTGGATAGGCCGTCTAATACCGATGTCACATACCTTTCATGAAGCGCGTCAACTGAAGTAACTTCTTTCTATCCTGGGTTTATCTTGTTTAGGGTCATAATCTTGGCCCGGGCCCGGGAGACTCCTGTCTCGCGCCCATATAAGATCTGGAGGATATTCTTTCAATTCGATAACCATGGCGAGCATCTCTCCGATTCAAGCATTCTCCCTTGGTGCAGACGCTATCTATCTATCCAAAAGACCTCTCCCTATTGCTCCCGATGGTCACTATGACTGGGAGAACCAGGCCGATGCGAATACTAGTCCACAGGGCCATGCCGGAGTAACGAACCTCATTAACACGGTAACACAATTATCCTACTCATCCTGAAGTGCCTAGGACTAAATGCTCTTGTAGATCGAAAATATCGAATCCAAGGGTGCCATAACCCCGGATCCACGCATAGTTGTGCGTAGTTCTGTTCATTTCTTCCAGCCATCTCCTGAGGTCACACACAGGGAGCATTTCTCGATACAGCCCTCCACCCTGATGCGGTGGACGACCGTAAAGGCGCTGTGAGGATTTTACACCCCATAAGAAAACTCCGTTAACCTAGCTGGACATAGTTTGCCGCTGGACTCACTCTCCTGTCCCGCATCCCTCCCGGCACAGAAGTAGCCAAAGACATGTCCAACTCTGCAATTTCTCTCCTTTACAATACTCTCCCGCATGTTCGTCAAGTTTTCACACCTTGCTGCCGCAATTCTGAGACCAAATAGCCTCGTGCGGCGTTGTTGGGTCCTGTTCATTCCTTCCGTCAGGCCGACGGAGGGGGGAATAATCTGCAGATTCCTCAATTGGGCAAAGCAGGGACGCCATATGCTCGCAGTGTGCAAGGAAAGTGGTGCTATGCGCCTACCTCCCTTCCAGATCCTGGGGTAATTTTTGACACTCTGATGAAAGCGCGCGACGTCAGTCAAAGATTGTTTTGTATACACATCAACTTGACACTTCTTCCAGCGGAAGGACCACCCGGGCGGCAATTCGAGCTTCACCTTTGCGTTCGCCACCCTGGTCATCCATTCATTATTCAGGTCTGACCTCAAGGACTGGAACATCAATGCCACTAGCTCGTACCTCGACCTCAGCCCTTTGTATGGCATCAGTAAGTTGAGTCTCTTTCGATTTGATGGCTTTTTCTGATTCCATCGTAGACCAGGCCACACAGGATTTGGTCCGCAATAAGAGCGAGGGTCGGGGGCTTCTATACCCGGATACCTTTTCTGAAGAGCGCCTCATCTTCCTCCCTCCGGCCGCCAGCGCTCTTCTGGTGATCCTCAATCGCAACCACAATGTGCGTCGCCGTTTCTTTTCCCTCGCTAGTCTAATAATGGGTTTTCAGTACGTCGCGGATATGCTGCTCAAAATTAACGAGCGCGGACGCTGGACTGATCCGCCGCCTGCGGATGAGAAGGCAAAAGCCCAACAAGACGAGGAGATCTTCCAGACGGCGAGGCTTGTCAAGTAGGTCACAGGACCAGTGGGCGTCTGTCCCAAATTTAACTTGACGTTCCGGACAGTTGCGGGCACTTCATGGGCCTGATTATGTCCGATTATGTCGCTGGCTTCCTCGGGTATGTCCGTATTCATTTTTGAAAGAGCCAACAATAATACTTCCGAGACTTTCGGAAGGAAACGCCTGGAACATGAATGCGTTCGATCCCATCAAGACTAAGGATGGTAAAGAAGTGGAGCGCGGGCTTGGGAACCACTGCAGCGTCGAATTCAACGTGCTTTACCGGGTAAGATTGGCTTTGATAATTCTATCCACCCCTTTCTCATCCATCTCAGTGGCACCCGACCCTTTCTGCGGCCGACGAAAAATGGACACAGAACGTGTTCAACAAGTTTTTCAACAACAAGCCGTTTGACCAGCTCACGATGCAAGACTTCGGATCCGCCTTTGGACGGACCTTCGCCGCTATAGATCCGGACCCCAGCAAACGGACTTTCGGGGGGCGAGTCGACATCAGCATTTTCTTCCAATGTGCATCTCGGTCTGACTTCTGGAATACCCAGACTACAGCGTGGACCGGACGGCAAGTTCTCTGACGACGACATTGCTAGAATCTTACTCGATGCGACGGAGAGCCCGGCGGGTACATACCGTGCGCGAGGGACCCCCGAGGTGCTGCGGGTCGTCGAGATCATGGGTATCCTTCAGGCGCGCCAGTGGGGCGTGTGCACGATGAACGAGTTCAGACAGTTCCTGGGCCTCAAACAGTTCGAGGACTTTGAGGATTGGAACCCCGATCCGGCTATTGCGGTAATTACTATTTTCCATTCTTTCGTCGGAGGCATAGAGGATTCAAACATTGTATTTAGAACGCGGCGCGGCGCCTGTACGGCCATATTGACAACCTCGAGCTGTACACTGGACTTCAGTGTGAAGAGACGATTCCGTTGAGCCCTGGTCTTCGGTTTGCGTCTGGTTACACGGTGCGTTTTGTTTTGCAATCAACTTGTTATACTGCGTATTCACGAGTTAAAACAGATGATGAGAGCCGTACTTGGGGATGCGATTGCTTTGGTCCGAGGCGACAGATTCTACACCACGGATTTCACGCGTACGCGCGATTTTCAACTTGCCAAGTTCACTCCTCACCAATTTTTGTAGCGGCTAATTTGACGACGTGGGGATACCAGGACTGCGAGCGTGAACCACACAATGGCGGTTTTGTGAGTATAATTTGATCCAGTGGAATTTAATCTCACCGTTGTCGTTTTGCGCATAGGGCGGCGAAAGTACGTTTCAATCTGTCTTCATCCTTCCAAGTGGTCATCATCATTCAACTCTCATCATTTCACAGTGCCCAAGCTCCTCATGCGCCATCTCCCTCGGCACTATCCCTACGTACGCATACCCTCTCCTCGCTGCCTCTCATCTTTTGAGTTCCGGTTCACTTGATTAGAACTCCGTCTACGGCTGCTTCCCCTTCTTCACCCCCCAAAAAATGAAACAAAGCCTCACTGCGCAGGGAATTGCTGCGAACTACACCTTCGACCGTCCCGTGCCCACCCCGGTGGTGAAGGTCCTCAACACCTTCACGGGCATCAAATACGTCTTTAACGACCCTGTGCGGTTCCCCACCGTTTATGATATGAAGGGTTCGTTCTTCTTGTTTTGATTTCCTTTCCTCAGGAGAGGAGCAGGCATTTATTTATTTGATATTTCTCCGTCAGGGCTGGGGAACGGGTACGGATTCATGCTGTGCTTCGACCAGGCTGCAAAGTATGTGTCAATTCCATTAATTAATTGATTTTGTCCCTGTCTGACTCTTTGTTCGAATAGACACGATCCCGATCGGGCACTGGTACGACGACCCATCGTTTCTCCCGCAATGTAATCTGAAATTCACGTAATCCACAGGCCCTCCACGCGCTCTTCCCCACCGAGAGCGCGCTCAGCCAGTATCGCGCGTGGTACCGCGACTCGACGGCGCAGCTCATCAAGGCGCGGTCGTGGAAGTACGACGGCATCGCGGGGAATTATGTTGACATCGTCAAGAGTGTTATCAATGTCACGTCTGTGCATTGGGCTGCGGATCGGCTGGTGCGTTTGTTTATCCTCTTATTTTTTAGTGGATTAAACAACTGATCGAATGTTGTGCGACGAAACAGTGTGGTCTTCCGCTCAAGACGGCGGACAACCCCTCGGGTCTGTACACCGAGCAGGAGGTGTACGATATGTTTGCGACTCTGGTGTGTCTTTGTCCTTGTCGTTCAAGTTAGTATATTCAACTGGTGACTTGTCTTATTTTTTTTAGTTCCAGTATGAAATCTTCTCAGCCGTACCACCAAATTGCACCTTGACTGACTGAATTACTACGATAGACTCACTTTCCTCAGCATCGGCGACAACGAGCATCTGGCCGCTCTGCGCTGGGCGGCGATACAATCCGGCGGGGTCATCCAGGCGCTGATCGCCAAATCGATTCTCGAGATCGCGCCGCAGAGTGCGCCTGTGGGTCTCCTCTCCTAATCCCATCAGGAAACACTGCCCTAATAAACGAATTAGAACGCAGTCCTGGGCTTCATCTCCAACATCTCCAAGTTCCTCTGGCCGCAAACAGACAAGCCGTGCTTCCCCTTCCTGAGCAAGCTCTCGGAGACGGGGCGCCCGTTGAACGAGCTCGTGGCAACGGTCGTGGGGCTCGCGGTCGGCTCGTCCGTGAATTATGCGCAAGGTACGGCCATCGTTGTCTTTTCTTTGACCCGCCGTCCTGTGTTGACGTTAATCATGATAACTGCGTGTTGTAACTTGCAGCCGCGGTGCACGTTGTTGACTTTTACTTGGACGACGCACACGCGCAGGAGCGCGCGCAGATTCTGAAGCTTGTGCAGAGCGAGGACTCGAAGGCGACGGAGATGTTGCGCGGGTACGTGCGGGAGGCGATGCGTGAGTCTATCTATACCCTTGCGTCTGATATGAGCTAAAATAATGACGATTCGGATGCAGGACTAAATCCGCAATTCACCGGCCTCTGGCGCGACGTCGCTGCCGATGCGACGATCCCACAAGGTAACGGCCTGCCGCCGATGAACGTCAAGGCGGGCGACCGCATCTGGGCGAGCTTCAAGAACGCGCATGTTAACGTACGTTTCTCTCCACTCGAATATTAACAATGATCGATATTCACGGTCCTCCAGCCATCTGATTTCCCCAAACCCACCACTGTCGACCCCGCACGCCCCATTGCCTCGTACAACCTCAACGGCGCGGGCTTCCACACCTGCCCCGGTGTGACGTACGCGGAGCAGACGATCGCCGAGACCCTCAAGGTCGTGTTCAAGCTGAAGAATGTGCGTCGCGCGCCGGGCGATTCGGGTAAGCTCGCGGGGTTCAAGAGCGTTGTTAATGAGACGGAGACGAATGTGTATTTGACGCCGTATGGGGGGACGAGCCCGTGGCCTGGGTCGATGTTTATTGCTGTAAGTCTCTTTCTCTCTGTCTTTTCTTTGGTGTGCGTGCTGATCGTTGGCGTTAGTATGACGATTGAAGTTGTACGGATATCTCGATTGAAGTGTATCTTTTTACATTGTAAATGAAATATTGTCGACTTGGAAGTTTGATGATCCTGGACCTCTGTTCACGTTTCGTGCAAATTGACCTCCGTAAATAACAAGAGAGCCTCCTCTCCCTCGAATCACACTTCAAAAACTGGCGCTTCAAGTTTGACATGCATGTATTGAACGACAGTACGCAATTGGCCGCGTACAAGCTTAGCCTTTGACCCTGTTTGGTCCACTTTCTGCGACGCGTCAATCACGTGGCTTTCAACTTGGCTAGGACGCGTCGCGCGTATCCGTCGACTACACCGTCCTGGTACCTCCTCTACACAGTCCATGGATCCCTCCTGCAGAGCCTCGTGTGGCATTATCCCATGCTGTCCCTTCCTGAATCCTTTCCGCGAGGTCCAGCAGGGTGCGCCGCCTCTCCCTCCCGCGTTCCTTTCATCCCAAAGTACTTACAATACGCGGCATAGGTTCCGTCGGCCTCGTCTCGCGATTTGGCCAGCTCTACAAGTCAGTCGACCCGGGTCTCGTGCAGGGCAACGTCTGCACCGAGTCGCTCAAGATCGTCGATGTCAAAATCGAGATCAGCCGCCCCATTGGCCGGCAGAGCGTCATGTACGTCTTCCCCTAGACTGCGCAACTCTAATTGTCTCTGCAGCACACCCGCGACAACGTTAACGTCAAGATATACGTAGCCTATTTTGTCCCAGCACTCACTGTTGATCGCAACACATCAGGAATAAAACCACCTAGCTACAAAACTATGCAGCGTTATGATAGCAATCCATAGCACTTTCAGAATGCCGTAGCTAGGTGTTTTTTTCCGGATGCATTGTGTCGTACGTACTTTCAGGTTGTTACGATACAGCCTCCGCATAACTTGCCATCGACCATCATGTGGGCAGTCTTCGTCACCGCCCCAGAGGCGTCGGTGAAGGTAGACGCTCTATTCGCTGCAGGTAGAGTCATATCTTAGGCAGCTTTTCCTAGGACGTCCAAGCCCTGCTCAAATCCCTTCACGACGCCCTCGGCAATTTAGACTTATCTTCCGGACCTGCAAAAAGCGAGTTCGCCGTGCTCACGTCGAAAAATCTGGCGAGCATTGTCCCCGCGGCCCTCGGCGTTCTCCCCCTACGTGCCGACGAGCTTTCAGCGAACCATTTCGCCAAAGCAAGCCTGGAGGAGATCAACAAGTTCGTGCGCGAAAACGAGAACACGCTCAAAAAGACGCTCGAGCTCTCTACACACCACTGTGTTGTCATGGACATGAAGTGTCTCGAGGGGTCGAAGCAGAGCTGCATCGTGTGCGAGCAGAAGTTTGAGTTCGATGAGGAGAAGCCTAGCGGGGACGAGAATTCCGAGGACGGATTCACGAACGAGTTTCGCGCGGCGCGGATTGACCAGGAGGATGTGCTAAGTATGCTGAACAATCTTGACATTGCGAATATGGACTGGGAAGACTGGGCGGATGACGAAGGAGTAGTCGATGATTATGAGGTCTAGAAGGGGTCGTCCAAGGTGGTGGTTTCCTCGAGGTTAAATAAAGGTCATGTTGAGACGTCTGGATTGCACGACATAACTATGACCGACAAGAGGCAATTCATTTTTTCACTCTAGGAACATTTATTCAGTTGAAAAAAAAAAAAAAATTGCGGTGTCCACTGAGATTCAAAATATTTTAATTACCCACGCTTCCTGACCTAATTCGTGCGTTTCCTGCAAATTCGCTTCGAAAAGGCAAAAAGTGACCAATTTTTTTCGACCACTTCCGTCTGCACAACCGGATCGAACATCAGTTGGCTTATGCCACTTGCCTAGCGCATCGTCGTTGCAGAGCTCGATCTACCATCCGCGCCGGGCCACCTGCCACATCCCTCATGCACCTCGACCCCAGTGCCGTGTTTGTCGCCCTCCCCGCGCTCACGCACCTCGCCGTAGACTACAGAGCGTACCTCTAATCGGACGTGAACAGCGTCCTCGAGGGCGTCTTCCGCGCAGCCCCCCGCCTCGGTTGTCTCGTGGTCGCGGCAAGAAACAGAGAACTCGTCTTTCCAGCCTCCGTCCACTTTTATTAATCGCATCACCGAGCTGCATGAGAGGCACATCATCGTGGGTCCTTCGGTGTTAAGTATTCGCACCATTCTCTCGACTAATTTCTTTAGTTGTCCATTTCTCCTGTGGTTTGAGCAGATTCAAGTTTATATAAAATCAACATGGATCAAGGTTCAACATCCTTTAATCAACCCAAGTCGTTCGCTCCAGATCAAGCGCTGCCTTTGGCTTATACTTTTCCCCCTGCTCGGTCTGTGCCTCCAGCCGTGTCTTGACGCTCCGATGCACCCGAACGCCGTTCGCCTCCTGCTTCGGAATGAACCGCCCTCGGCCCAGGTTCCACACGACGCGCGACGCCCATGTGTTATCGCCCCGCTGAAAGCGCTGCTTGAGCGGCATGAACTCCAACAGCCACCACGATTTCGAGAGGCTCAATCGGTCGTAGATCGGCGACAGCGCGTCATATAGGTCGAGCTCCTCCTCTGTCATCAAGTCGGGGGGCCGCGACTTGTCGGCGAAGTTGGAAGGCTGCGCCACGGGCATGTTGTTGGCGGTCTGAACGCTCGCAGACGATTTCGCGGGTGGGATGGACCGAATACGCGCGGTACCGATGGCGAGCGCAGGGGGGCGGGGCTTTACGATCGGGTAGAGGCTCTCCGGATCGAGGCCGATGCTGCGCAGGCCCTCGGTATCGAACATGATGCCGCTGTTCGCCTTGAAGCACTCGCGGACCATCCAGCGCAGCGGGATGCGTGCCAAGGTGTGTTTCGTCTCGTTGTCTACTGCGCCGCCGCCGACATCGCAGTGGCACCCAGCAAACCACACCTGAGATCAAATGGGAATCAGGGAGGCGCCAAGTATCAAAAATAAATATCTACCTCTTCGACATCTGTTTCTCGATTTAGGTCTCGGGAGTCCTGGTGTTCGACCGTGTACTGGGACGTCTTCTTGGTCGGGTGCGCCGCGGCCGCGGCTGCTTTGGCAGTTGCCTGCTGGTACCGCCTCTGGTCCGAGATGCCCAGTAGTTTCTCCTTGTCGTTCGGTCGGTTCCACAGATTAGGTTGGAACTTAGCACGGTGCTCGTCAAGGGACACAGCGTGTCTAAAGGTCCGGACAATATTATTGGACATGGTGAACGGCAGTCGCTTGGGGATGAACCCGACGGAACTGACTGTGTCCCTTGGAGGAGGTGAGCTCGTGTAAATTCATAGATACATACAGCAAGTTGCTCACCAAACACCGATGAATTCGATGTCAACGTCGATCGAGAAGGTCTTTGGCAAGATTTAGAATATGCCGATTTGAAATTTTGAATGCGGCGAAAGACTTCATACCTTTTTAAAGGCATTAGATTGTTTCCACCCGGTCTCGTCGGTCGTGCAGTACATTCGGTAAGCGAACGGAATTTGCTTCCAAGCGGAGAATTTAACACTGGCAGCCATAAGTAAAACTGTCTCTTTTACAAACCTGGGTGTTGTAAGCGGGTAGAAGTCCGACCTAGATGAATCCCCCCCTTGATCAGGAGGTGGTTCAGAAATAAACGAGTTGTTGTACACACCTTGTGAAGCATTCCCGCCAGGCTGTAACCGAAACATTCAGCCAACGGATGATGGAAGGATGAAGGCGGAAATACAAACCTACGGGCAGTATACGCGCCCCGAGAGAATCCAAAGATGCAAATTCGGTCGTTGTCGGTGTCTTCCGTTGTCTTTTAGATTGGGGCAGACTCAGCAGCGGCGGGGGATACGTACAGTTCTGCATCAAAAATTCGTATCCGCCTGGCTCAAGTCATGTAAGTGAGTCCGCATGTTTGAGAGGGCACGACGAACCCATAACATGTGCGTCCAAATCCCAGGCCACAGCTTCGTCTATGAACTAGCAGTCGAGGTTGAATCATCTTCCGCCAGGATAAAACACTCTTTTACTTACCTTGGAGAATCTCGACATGATCGGAGTCGCGACTTGAGGGTTAGTGTATGTGCCTATTCCAGTCCTGCATTGCATTTTATGTTATAGCGAGAGGATTAAAAACGGAATGAAATTGATGACATACTGGTAATAAACCATCTGCTTCGTCCGATTTCCCTTGGGTAGCATCGAGAAGAAGTTGACGATGTTTGAATTGTCCAAGTCGAACTGGTCCCCGGTGCCATCGAAACAAAGGACCAAAGTCCTGAAGTGGCGGTCATTGGCAGGCGGGATCACGGGTAATCCAGCCGCTGAGGGTTCATTATCGACAGGCGACTCTACGAAGAAAGTGTCTTCTGAGGAAGGTTGGCCGACCATCATGGTTTCCTTCCTGGGTGAATCAGGTCGAATCGGTGAATTCGTCATCTGGGATTGAGAGGTGAGGAGAGGAAATGCAGTGGGTCGAGGACCGTTATGCATCGTCCTACTTATATCAGTGGGTAGCCGCGGCGTACGGCTGGCGCCAATTCTTTATGTCAACAGGCAGGCTCCCATCGTTATTATTAATAATCTGCGGGTTTTGAATCAGAATTCCGGTGCAGGAATGTTTCCGACGAGGACGACATAGGATTTTTGGAGTTCTCGAGCATGGCATCATCGGGTTCAGGTTATGCCGCCGACTGAGTAGCGCCTGAGGGCAATGTTGGGACGAAGATGAAATTACGTTCAACTGTGGAGTCAACCACGCTAAAGATAGTCAGTGGAACCATGGACCGTCCTCGTCGGAGGGTGTTTGCTATACACTGCCCGTATAGCCTCAAGAAGACTCATCCCATTAATTTTGGAAAAGGGGAATATCATGCCTTCCAGTGCTTGACCTTGTTTGGTCCCTTTTCTGCAACGCGTCGATCACGTGGCCCTCAACCTGCTTTCACGACTGCATGTCCTTCTGGTTCATAGAACGATTAAAGTTGAAAGCACGGCACAATGTGCGCCACATAGCTCGAAGCTCCTTGATATCTACCTTGGACCCTTCTCGCCTAAAGACTTCGGACTATGTCGACATCTCATCTCATCCACGACGTCTCGTCAGGGTCGAGTCAGAGGGCAGCAAGGGAACTCCTGCCCACCCTTACTTTCGATACTATAAACACAGAGGCGTCGCCAGCGCCTTTCCACCGCGAACCGCTGGGTACTTTTATTACCACCAGCCCAAAGATCTTCCGTCCACTGCTGGAGCCATCCGCTTTCGCGTCGCTTCAGCGAACCCTGCTAAATTCTCCAAAGGACGCGATCTCCTGCGTCCGGACGGTGTTCCCTGGGAGGTGTCTCTTCCGATCATCTCAACGACCCGCCCGGTTTTGCAGCAACTCCTCCTGCGAGACGGCCTGGTCACCGAGTCCCAGCTGAGCCAATGTGCGGCACTGTTTCCTTCGCCGCAGTCCCGCACCCAAACGCTCCTCCACCGCTTCGACCAGCCCTTTTCTGTCGAATTCGACGGCATCAACGTCATCCAAGTCGTGTGTGGCGACCACAAATATCGCGTCGACATTCGCGTCTTCCACGAGCAGCGAAATGGCTCACTCTGCGCGATTTATCCATATTCAGGTCTGTCTGTCCCATTATCATTCTTTCGATAATACGACATCGGAACTCATGGCTGCGCTACTTAGGAAGGGCGCTTGTACGTTTCGAAATCTCCAATCTTCCCCAGCACCAGCAAGCAAATTCGCGCGCCGCCGTCCTCCGTTTCGTCAAGATGATTGAGCCACCGAAGCTGCGTATCCCCCATTACGATGGGTACCTCCCTTGCCCTGCGGAAGGCCAGTTGGTCTACCGGGGCCGCACCCGAGGTGCCGTCCCGTGGTCCAGGACGCTAGACGACTCGGCTCGGGGGCACTGGCATCCGCTCCGAATGCTTCTCGAAATCGAGGAGGAGGACGAGCTTTTGGACATATAATGTTATTGCATCGGGTCCGCGAGCATTGTCTGCGCAGTCACAGGTCCAGGACGACAAGGACTTTCCCTACACCTCGCTTTCCATCACCGCCTTAATAACCTCGCTCTTCCTAACCGTCAAATCGTCCCGGTGTTTCCTCAACCCGCCGCCGATAGAGCTCGAAGCTCCCTCGCTCCACCCTCCTCGCCACTCGCCCCGCCCACAAACTACTGTATCATGCATCGCCGCGTCGAGCATCATTGCGGACGTCTCCGCGACGCCGAGGAAGAGACGCGTTAGGGGGTGCGCGCGCGTCGACGGTGAGGCTCTCCTGGAGTCCTCGGCGCCGTACTCGCGGACGACAGCCGGTATACGTCGCCTTCCACGATTCTCGCCGCGGTCGTACGTGCCCCTCTCCGAGCCACATCTCATGCTGCCGCGGTGCACAGAAACGGAAACGAAAGGCCGCTCCACCATCTCCCCAAAGTCGGGAGACGCTACACGATGGCGAGCCAAGTCCTACGCGAATGCGATGTCATACATATTCTACTTACTCTGCGCCGACGACAAAAGCTATCGACGCCGATACTTGCTTCGCTGCGAGATGCCAGCCGTGGACCTCATTCCGAGGATGAGGAGGTGCTTGAGGACATCACCGATTCCGTCCCCTTCACCATTATATATCCCGGCCAACAAGCATGAGGACGCCCTGCGCTCCGTCGCGATCGCAGCTCCATGTCTCTGCCACGCAACACGACGATGGCGAGCTCGTCCTCCGCGCGGATATCATATGCATTCCAGGCTTGCCTACATACTCCATGCGATCTCGATGCCGGATTCCGGACGCTGTATGAGAGAGCGAAAGCTCCGGCGCACCCTGGAACTCCCGCGCGAACGGATGTCGACCTCCTTCCCGCTTCCCGAGGGCTCCCGCGTGCACCATGGCGATGCGACTACGGCCCTCCTTTTTCTTCTTCATTCATGTCGCACACTCCCCCTTCCCTCCCTCGTTGTCCGACATGCCGATAAAAACGATGAGGGAGTACTGCGCGCACGCGGATGTCCTTGCGTTTCTCGATAGCCGCCTTTCTAGGACCAATGGATGATCTGGATGGTAGTAACTATGGATGCGGGAGATCCAGAGTTTCTGTCCGCCCGCTCTCGATCTAGTGGCCCGGCGGTCGTTGCTCCAGTCCCCGCGCCATCATGTATTCTCCCCAAAGTGCGCCGGCTCACCCCCTTTTCGATTCTCGCCGCTGACACACTGGGAGGGATGTGTTGTGGTCCCCTCAATTCTCTCGGGGCCGTGCACGCTCCATCGCATTCGCATTCTCCAGACGCCGCTCGTGGATCGCCCGCGTCCTTGAAGCCTCCCGTCGACGCGTACAATTGTAAATACGGCCCATAAAATAACGGAAGATGCCGAGGACGGAGCGGTTTCCGTGCTGCTCTCGCGTTCAACGTTCAGGCCTCAGGCCCGGCGCGTCTTTCTCCTCTCTCAGCTGTGTCACATCCCTTACATTCGCGCGAGGGGCGGAGGGTGTGGGCGGACCTGAACTAGGACTTGACGCTCCTCCACGGCCGGTGCTTCTACCTCATCCATCACCCGCTCTCGCCTGGCCGCGGCCCTTCGAGCTTCATGTTCGGATGCATCATGTATTGCGTTTCGCGACGCGCGATGTGGAAAGGAACGGCCTGATGCGATTGCCATTGCGATTGCTCGCCGTTCTCCCGCCCTTTCCCTCTCAATCTCGATCCCGACCCCTCGACTTCAGGCTCGCTCGGCGCGTGTATGGATAGTGAGCGTCACCCCCGTCTTTGAAGATGCGGCATGTACGTCTCGCTCTCTCTCTCTCTCTCTCAGCCCCACGATGCTGAACGGAACGCAGACACTTCCAGACCTGCGGATGCGGATGAGACCTCGAGCTCTCGACACTCATCGCTGTGGCCGTACGTCTCATTTGTCTCATTCATGAGCCCTCAGGTGCTCAACCACGAGTCGGTACCTTGGAACTGAGACAACGGCGAGGGAGGGTGACGGCGACGAGGCTCCTTCGTGTTGCGATGATGCAGGAGGCGCCGATGGAGACGCCGAGCGCCCGACTCGTCTTTCCCACCATCCTCCCCCACCAACACCCACCGCTCCCTCTGACTCACCCCCGCATACAGCATGCGCCACACGCTTCCCAGCCGAAGCCTTCGCGCCCTCTGTTCATGCCTGTGGAGTCGTTCCGGGCGGGATGCAAGGGGAGAGGAGGGAAGGATACCAAGGCAAGGCAGGATGCACGCGTGTAGTATACGGGAGGACGCCGCTACACACTATCAAGTCTGCCCGCGCCAAACGCCCATGACGAGCAAGTTCCCCCTCGCCCATGATGAGGATGCCATCTTCCTTCCATCCAGTACCTTGTTACGACGCCGACGCTGATGCAACTATACCTCGCACGCCGGGCCACTCGTGCGCTCTCTCTTGAACGGACGCGTCCGACACGGGTCAGCATACTAGATACAGTAAAGGGATTGCGCCGATCTGCACGCGGAGCGAGTCACGGTGACTACCGATTCTTTTACTACCACCACCTCCGCTTTATGGCGACTCCCACAACGGCGCGGGCTTCCACACCTGCCCCGGTGTGACGTACGCAGAGCAGACCATAGCCGTGACCCTCAAGGTCGTATTCAAGCTGAAGAATGTGCGTCGCGCGCCGGGCGATTCGGTCAAGCTCGCGGGGTTCAAGAGCGTTGTTAGCGAGACGGAGACGAATATGTATTTGACGCTGTATGGGGGGACGAGTCCATGGCCTGGGTCGATGTTATTGTGGTAAGTCTCTCTCTCCCTTTTTTCTTTGGGGTGTTTGATGTTGTTGGCGGTACGATGACGATTGAAGTTGTACGAATTTCTCGATTGTATCGTTTTACATCGTAAATGAAAATGTTAAACTTTGATTACAAGCGGCTGAGCCGGAGAGTCAATTCCAAAAGTGAAGGTGCCTCTAGCTCTCCGTATTTCTATCGACTTCCGACCCCGTTTCTGCTGCGTTGTCTGTAACCACTGCTTCTACCGCGCCGTTCTCAATTAGAAAAGCAACAACGGCGTCACGATGCTCGAACCATTCAGGGACCACGTCGCCACTACTGTTTTTGCAGTCGTTGCTTAGTGCAGCTTGCAACGCGCTTTCGTACCGTCCGCCTTGTGCGTTGACGTCAGCGCCGTGCGCAAGGAGACACCGTATAATCTCTGTGCGCCCCAGACAGCACGCCGTCGCCAACGCGGATTGTAATGCGCTGCCTCCGTCTGCATGTACGTCCGCTCCGTGCTCGAGAAGGAGCTGCACAATCTCCAAGTGTTCCTTCTGCACCGCGACCTCCAGTGGGCTTCCATACTCTTCGACTCGCGCATTGACTTCCGCACCCTTTTCAATCAGCAAACATGCAATGTCAGTGTTACCTGCCCCCACCGCTGCATGTAATGCATTTCCATACGGTCCCCCTTGCTCGTTGACATCGGCGCCGGATTCAAGGAGGAAGGCCACGAGTTCTGTGTCCTTAAACCAGTATTTCGTTGCCGCAGCGGCCTGCAACCCCCATGCATCGATGCTGGCGCCGTACTCAACCAGTAGACGTACGATCTTCGTGTGGTTTCCGTGACACGCAGCCTCCAATGCACTGCTATGGGAAAGGTAGTCAACGTCTTTATCCTCCGCCATAACCTTCAAATCCTCCGGATAATATTGTCCGCCGGGCGCATGGACATCGGCGCCATGTTCCAGAAGAAGAAGCGCGATCTCGTCTCTGCCGCACCACGACGCATACTGTAATGCTCTTGCGTAGCCTTTGGTGTCAGCGCCAGCCCTGAGTAGACAATCCACAATCTGGGTGTGACCTTCCGAAGAAGCAATCTGTAACACAGTCCCGTCTCTGCCCTCTGTGTTGACCTTGGCACCATTTTTGAGCAAGGCACGCACTCCCTCAGTGTATCCCACCTGCGAACACAAACACAGGGGCGGTGTTATGGGTGAGGTCTGAGAAAATTCGCCATTACGCAGGTTGTTCAATGCAATATATTGTTTGCTGCCGTCTTGCAGAAGATACATGGCATCCGAGAGAATAACACTTTGATCGTGACAACACAGCACATGGTAACACCAATGATGAGCTGCATACTCTGCCAGCAGATAACCTGAGGATGTGGACGGATCCGGGGGATGTCCAGAGAAGTGAAGAAGATAGCCGATGCATGACTGCGCAATGAAGGTGTGCGAGAGACCGGCGCCGAGGTCGCATCGGAATTCATCCTTAAATTGGTTGGACAGGATGTAGTCCTCGACCGAGGCATGGGCAAGTACAAGGCACTGTTTCCCATTCCTATCGGTTGTAACGGTGACAAGGCCCTCTAACCAATTTAGAACTGAATTGAGGTGGTCGTTGCGGAGACTCGGATCGTAAGTATGATGTGCTGGGTCAGAATAGTCGAAGGAAACGGCGTCGGCAAGTTCCGTAACAGAATCGACCAAGTGCCGTCTAGAAAACACCATCCATCGCAAAATTCCTGTTACGTAGACGAAGTCCTTCGGACGAATTCTCTGCAAAAACCGGCTGTAAATCCCAAACAAATCATTGGGAAGATTGTCAAGCGCAATGTCGAGTTCATTTTGGCGTTTGCAATAAGAGAGTTCGACAATGAGACATGCGGCGAAACGAAACCTATTTGTGTCAATGAGAAAATCGAATTGAGGAAATTATCACAACACTCACATTCCACTGCTCTTATGAGCAACCCTGTCAGTGATTTCGTCGACACGAGAAGACCAAATTTTCATGTCGCGAAGTTTTTCTTCGACGAACACCCGAATATCTTTATCTGTGACACCGGACTCCAGATAGATACAGGGAACATCCTTGAAGCTGTTGGTGAACATTCCACGAGGCTGGCTCGTGAATAGAAGGTGTATTGGGTGTTCGGTCCACCCCCGAAGCCTGGAAAGGAGACTAATGAGTTGCATCAACTCGGATTCTGGACACTCGTCGAGTGCATCGAAGATGATATAGGTACGATCGAGCTCTCGGAGTAGCTCTTCGAGAATGCGCCGGAGATCCTGATAGGTAGGCAAGGTCTGGCCGGACAACTTGTACTGCACTTCTAGAGCCCTGTGATTGTAAGGGGATTTTTCGGAAAGCTGCAGAATGATTCGCCGAAGCGCACGTTCAACAACGTGGGACTCTTTGTCCTTGAAATCGAAGTAGAAGAACGCGACAGCAAAAAATTTCCCGAGGTCGTTGGAGAGCTTCTGGTCGTGAATGAGTTTATCTATCACTGCGGAGCTATTTATTTAATTATCATGAGAAATATTGTTATTAATGTGTACTAGAATTCGCACCTGAGCACACTTTTTCCGGCCCCCGCTGCTTAAAATGTAGAGTTCTTGACAAAGGTCCACAAAAAAGTCACTCACAGTTTCCTTGAATCCACAGCGTTCCGGGATTATCCTGCCAGTCGACGAACTTGAGGCCATCTAGGAACCAGTCCCCGGTGCCTTCCATTCGAAGGCTCTGTGTATCGTGTTGCTTCGTCTTCATATTCGGAAGTGGGCCTAACCATTTCTCGAGTTTATCTACAGTGCTATATTCCTGTAAGCCGGCACCATCATCAAAGCGAATGAAAAATGACGGACACTGTAGAGTGAATCTCGTCCAACGTTCCCTTCATCGTCGTCTGCTGTATCGAAAGATCCACTAAGCGGTTCGTCTAAATAAAAGAACCATGAGCGCAAAAAGATGTTTGATATTTCTCTTACGCACCCTGAATCTGGCTCCGAACGAATCGAGGTTTTGCTGAAGTGTGCTGAAGTCGCCTCCAAACTGGTTCCGGGCTACACTACGACGAACGGCACCGATTTCGTCGTAATTTGCGACGAATTCGGCAGCCTCCTCCACTAAGCTATATCGAGACTTAAGAATGAGATTCAACACGTAAACAAAATGGAGAGAATCAACAGACCCCGCGTATGTTTCAAGGTCTGGCTTGAGACGCGTAAGAACGTCGATGTGGCCTGCTTCCTCCATCCGCAAGACAGTCGCATGAAGATCACGGGCAATATATGCTATGCGGGCAAGCAAAGCCTCTCGTTTTTCATCCGTAGTTTTTACTTCCTGCACGACGATAAATGCGACAAAATCCCACAATATATAATCACACGTACTTTGTATACCTTGATAATTTGGGAGAGGCAACCGGCCAGGGGAGCGATGAATGGAACTGATTCGATGAAGCCCGAAACTTGCTCGGCGATATCAGCCAAAAGCGCGACGTTATCGACTACCAGTTCCTTCGTGTTCATAGATTTCATGCCAACGGTGGGCGGGTCCTTGGCCGAGGACGTTATGACTGGCACCGGAGTGGTCGGCCGCGAGCGGTCTTTCTTTCGATTAAAGACCGCTTTGAGGCCTGGTAGGACCGCTTTGAGGTCTGGTAAGTGCGGCATGGTCAGAGACAAGTCGCAGCGCGAATTACACGTGTGTGTGGCGCAATCGTGGCATCGGGGTTAGGGTGCAATTCCGAGTCGGATTCCGGGCCATGTTGCCTGCCCACGAACATCAGGCTGTCTTTCGAAATCAACTCTCCGGCGCGCCGGTCCCAAAAATACCGCCCAGAGGCACGCGCATTCTCATACCTACGTGGCGGTATTTTTGTGGTGCATGGACAAGCATTGATATTCGCCAACGACGAGAAAGGCAGCGAGAAAGCACGAGAAAGCTCGCTGTCGAATTGCTGTATCGGGATACAAATTTTTTGGACTCGGGATTGTGCCAGCTTGACATCGCTGAGAAGCCCCCTATCCCCTTTGGATGTGATCTTCTTCTCAAAATGTTGTACAAACGGCCGGCAACTGCTTTAAATATTGCCTAAGGGTCCAACAAGGCCAAAATAAAGATTCTGCTTTTCGGAAACATGGAGAGGACCTGTAGGAAGCAATCTCTCACCGGAAGGGTAGGTCAAAAATAGGCTGCTGTGAGGGCCTGAGGCTGCACCGAGCTCGCGCGTTCTTTCAATTTGCCAGCATCCGTGTTTGACAGCTTTATGTAATTGCCATCCATAGTGTCTGCTTGCAGCTGAATATTGTTGTGCCCTTCGGCTGCCACACCGGACAACGAACCAAGTTGTCCCCAATCTACTCGCTGTGAAAATATTGTTGTGCCCCCCGGCTGCCGCATCGCTACTGTACCGGACAACGAACGGAGCAATGGGAAAGGTTACTCCTGGTTACAAGGGCTAATGACGACTGCCTACTCGCTGGCGGGGACATTGAAAACTTGGGTGTGGCTTGGTCACGACATTGGTAGGAGGAGGGGCCCTGGGTGTTCGATGATACAGACACAGATGCGGGAAGCCAGCCTCCAAGACCGAACGCGCGACGCCGGTATCCACTTGTAATTGCTCTTGTGAACGAGTCTAATCTATCTTCTAGCCTGTCGATGTACGGGGAGCACGCATAAAGGGCCCGTCTGCTTTGACGGTCATTCGAATTCCGAGGATTTGCACGATGAAGAAGTGGTCCGGGGGCAGGACAGAGTGTGCGTCGCGAGGCGGACGCTCGGCTAGGCCAGGCGTACTGCATGCGCATCTCGCGCCCGACGGAAGACTCGGAGGCGAATATCTGCGACTGTCCTCTTCGTCAGCTACACCTGCTCAAGCGGGTGCATCCACGCATTGTCCATCTTTCCTTCTCCCCACAGTACGCCCCCGCCCCTTCCATTTACGAGATCAATGGATTCGCGGCGAGCGATGTGGGAAGGCCGAATATCCTGTCGTTCTCTCCTCCCGATCCCGCCCCGCTCGTGGATCTTGAAAGGCGTCCCCGTCTTTATCGACTTCGCACTCGGTGCGGCCCTTTCTCCGTCGCAAGAATTAACCTCTGTTACGCTCGTGGTGAGCGTCCCCGTCTTTGAAGATGGATCGACCAGCCCAGCGGCGTCAAGTACGTACGTCGTCCCTCTCACTCACCCCACGATGCTGACGGGAGCGCCCTTCCAGACTTACAGATGATGATGGCAGAAGGCTAGACGGTGGCCCCGTAGACTCGAGCTCTCGACATCGCTAGGGCCGATGCCCAGCTCAGCGTCCCCTCCGGCCGCCGTACATCTCAATTCATGAGCCCCCACGCGCGTCGACCTGCCTGACCGCGCCATACTAGCGTTCATGCCTGTGGAGTCGGCCAGAAGACGGGTTAGAAGGGGAGAGGAGATGGAAGGATATCAAGACGCACGCGTGTGTGTAGTGTACGGGAGGACGCCGCTACACTACACGCTACACAGTATCAAGTCTGCCCAACGCCGAAACGTCCATTCCCCCTCACCCATGACGAGGATGCTGCCATCTTCTATCCATCCTTCCTTCCATCCTTCCTACGACGCCGACGCCGACGCCGACGCAGCTATAACTACCGTGCGCCGGGCCACTCATGCGCACGCTCTCTCTTGAACGGACGGCGGGTCTCGCCCGACACAGGTCAGCGGATACAGCAGGCAGGCGCGCTAGATGGGGTTATTGCAAGGCAAGACCGTGGGCGGGAGGATCGACTAGTGCGGCCGGCTCGATACTGCTAGAATGCCACGTACAAGCAGCGCGCGCCTTGCGCCTCTCTTTCCGCGAACGGATTGTCGTCGAATCCCCTCCTCCCTACCCCACATCATGCACGCCTCCCCCTCTCCCCGGCTGGAGTCGGGGAGTCGGAGGAAATGGACGTCCCGGGGCCGTTTTTCGTGCATAACGCCTGACGAATGAACAACGTCCTCTTTCCGTCTTTCTTCTTTCCTTTCTCCATCACGTCGCGAGCCCCTCCCCTCCCCGCCTCGGCACCGACACCGACGATGAAGAAGGAGTCGTCCTAATCGGGACTTCGCCGGTGTACATACGGAGCGCGTTGGTGTTGGTGTACGGATCGTTAAGCTGGAGGTTGCTTGCGTTTCTGTCTGCGCGTGAGGCCATACGGCGCGGAGGAAATGAGACCTCTGCATCTGTTTCTGGTTTTTTCGTCATCATCGTACTTCCCGCCCGCGTGCCTCGCTCGCGACGCATCTCATCGGCATCGCTCCTGCTCCTGCTCCACTCTACAAATGTCCTCCCGCGCTCTCCCGCGGCGCCGGTCCCTCCCTCACTCTGACCTCGCCGCGAGAATGGCGCTCTCCATCCTACGCCCGTACTGTAACGGAAGTGCGCGTTCGCAAGTGGCAGGTGCGCACGCGTCTGCTGGGGGGACTGCGCCGCCGGAAATATTGCCAATGCCAATTCCATGCGGAGCGCCGCTGCACCCCCCGCGTTTTTGCGTTCCGTGCTGTACTTGGATCAGAATCATCCCGTACTCTCCGCGGCGTCAGCGCCTCTGTGTATTTCGTGTCGCAATCTCATTGGCATTTGCATTTGGTCTCCTCCGCTCCATGCATACTCTGTCGATGATTGTCGAGCACGGCAGCTCCAGCCTCCCCGTGCGCTCGCGTTTACACTCGTCTGCTGCGTCCAATGCAGGACGAGTGCGCGCAAGTCGGCGTTTGTGCGCGCGCTTCTTCCGATGTGCAGAGCTCGAGCTTGCGTTGGGTACTGCTGGGATGGATAAGGGGAAAGCTGCGTGTTAATCCAACCCAATAATACAGTGCGTCGATGAACGCAGAGCGTCCATCTTCTGCGTTTTTCATATCAGCCTCCGTCTTTTTTGTCGATACCCCACCCCTGCTCCAGCTCGTCACTCTGCTGCTCATCGGCAGCATCGCTCTGCTCCTGCTCCTACTCCACTACATACGGCGTTGCGGTGCCTCGCTCTGACACGTCCTCCCCTCCTTATTTACACGGAGCTGGTTCACAACGCGTCCGCGTCCCCCCCACCCCCCGCGGGACCACGGAATGAATTCTCGAAGCGCGAGAACTGATACTTTGCGGAGGATGAGGAGGCTGCAACATCGCGGATTTGGGAGTGGATCTAGTGCACTAGATCTCGGTGCGGGTACACCTATGTAACGATCCGGATGTTTCCGCCCTTGCGCGATCTGTCTGGTCGGTGCGATGGGGGAGAGGTCTAGAGGATGCGGATATCGGAACATCCAAGCACAACGCGCGCGCGTGCTCTCGTGAAAGACGCTAGACCCGCACGGACACGAGGTACCGATGCATGTACATGTATTCTTCACCTGCTTTGGCGGTCTTGCGATGAGGGCAGGCAGTTGGACAGTCGGTCGGTCCATCTCGAGCTGGCTGGCATGCTGTATATCTCCCCGTGCCGCGAGGGGCGAATCGTCCTTTCCTTGTCGACCGATGTGTCGATTCTGTTGTGATTCCAGATGGGGTGTTCGTTCATTCGTTTACATCGTTATACATATATCCTAAAGTCCTATGCGCAGGCAGATTCGGGAATTTTTTAAAGTGCGCTTTGACCTTCCAAATGCAGTAATTTCGTCTTTGCGTCGCCATGTGGGATCGCTCGACGCGCTTGCTCCCAAAATGCTGCACTAGGACATTACTAGTGGTAAGTTTAACTCGGAGACCTTAGAAGCTGACGATTAAATGCCACTCGAATCAGTGTCGTCAAAAATCTTTCCCAGATTTCTAGACTCTTACTCCAACGCCTCTGAGGCTCTAAAATTCTTGCAGTACCTGGCCAGTCAGGACAAGATATGCGAGAGGCGATCGAATTAATAGGAGGGTCATACCAGGAATACAATCCCCGTTTTCCTCTTTCCTAGTACTTCACCTTGTTTGGCCAACGCTGGCAGCACAACCCGGATCTTGCGATGCTCTTCCCCTTTGGCGCAAAGGTGCACGTTTCTCTATGACTGCATTGAGCTCTTCCTCCAACTCTCCGAAGATTGCAGCGAGGTCCATCTCGTCTGTCGCGTACTGCCGCACCCGCGGCGCGGCCGTCTATCCATTCCTCTTCCATCTAAAGCACCCAGAGCTTCACGACTTCCCGGTCCGGCTAAAACTGCGAGGATTCAATGGCCCGGTGAAGTGCTCTTTCACCTAGATTGTGAGATGATACATCAACTAATTTCCCGTGTACTTCATCAGTGCGCGCGCGATAGAAGCTAACTTGCGAAGGATGCATACAGCCAGAGACGGCTCGAATGGAAGGCAAATTAAGGCACCGTGTGGAGTGGGAAGAAATACAGCGGGACACGCATCTGTATGGGAGAGTGCTGAACAAATTCTAGAATGTCAGGGAACTTGTTGAAAACAGAGATAACTATGATGTAAGACACAGACCCTGAATTTTGGGACCGGGGTCCGATGAGTTCTCGGACCGTTACGTGAGAACTGGCCATCTAGGTTTAGTGTATTATGAAGCACCGGTTGTGTATCTTCCTCTTTATATCCTTCATATCCTCTTTATGTTTCTCCTCCTTATAAGATTAGACCTGTCTGTCCGTCCAAAGCTTTTTAATCTCCGCTGATTCTCCCCAGATGGCATCACCTGCCATTTTGATCTTTATCTTCTCCAGCACCACCGGCCCTCGTATATCATATATCACCCTCTTTATAAAATTATGTCTGTCTGTCCGTCTGTCCGTCCGAAGTCTTTTTTAAGCTCAGCCATCTCCACTCTACGGATTGAATCAATTCAGGCGATCCGCACAGCCGGCTCCTGAGTCTTCTGCCATCGCGGAATCACTCCGGGAAGCCTGACGGCCGCTCCGCACAATCAGCATTCATCTTCATATAACCTCGCGACATGGGAATTCTACCCCTCTCCAATTAGAAATTGCCGTTCAAGCTCCGGTTCGCATTTAAACCGAAGCGGTGGGCCGCGAAGCGTCCCGCCGCGCTCTTGTGTTCTATCAGTTGCATTAATATGAACTTTGCGTCACCACCTTCGCAGCCAGTGGCCCTTGGGTTCGTCGCGGTACTTTGCATCTTTCTGCTGAGGCTTTTCAAGATGAACCGACGGGCAAAATTACCGCCTGGCCCGCCAGGGATTATTTTCTTCGGAAATCTGTTCCAGTTGTCGTCACGCGTCTGGCTCAAGTTCACCAGCTGGAAGACATACGGTCAATTTGGATGCATCCAAGTTGAGGTTTAATGGATCTGACTATTCCCAGGTTCGGTTGTGTATCTCGACATCGCGGGCCAACCAATCATCGTTCTGAACAACGCGAAGGCCGCCGTTGACTTGCTCGATCGCAGAGCGTCACTATACTCCGATCGTCCCCAGAACATAGTCGCGTCTGAGCTGATGGCAGGTGCACTTCTGTTTTCGCTTGGTCGCTACGGAGACACGTCTGTTTGCTTTTATTCGGCTCTGAATATGTTCTAACCAAATGACCAGCTGGCGGAGGATGAGGCGGGCTGCCCAAGAAGGTCTCCAAAAAAGTTTTGCCCATAAATTCCATGCGATTCAGTTGAAGGAGGCGATTTTGCTCACCCACAGTTTGCTGGTAAACCCAACTAGTTGGGATGGTCATTTGCGGAGGTACTGATGCACACATGTAATTCAACCGATCCCACACTGAAGACTTCTAGAACCACAGCCTCTGTGGTTTTATCCATGGTTTACGACACACCAGCGGTTCTTTCCGAGGAGGACTCGAAGATTACGCGTATAAACGATTTCGTGGAGAGACTTGTCCGCGCTGCATATCCGGGAGCTTATCTTGTGGAATACTTCACATGGATGAGGTATCTTCCCGCATGGAGTGCAAAATGGAAGCGAGATGCGCTTGAACAGCACAGACTCGACGACGCAATGTTCCAGGGGCTGTTCAACGAAGTCAGTGATCGGATTGTGAGTTTGATTCCTTTCGTCAATGTTGAACGTTGGATAATCAATGAATGCAGGCGCAAGGCGACCAACGCTCAAGTTTTTGCGCAAATTTGCTTGAGAAAGAAGATCGACATGGATTGAATGAGAAAGAATCGGCATGGACTGCTGCAACGCTATAGTGAGTTCAATTTGAACCCTTCATCGTGCAACCTATAGTCTAAATGACACAAGTGCTGGTGGAGCTGATACGGTCAGAAACCTATCTTTTTCTGATTTTCGAACTCTGATACGGTCCAACTCCAGGCGTCAGGGGTCCTTGCATGGTTTCTCTATGCCATGTTGTCTTTCCCAGAAGTACAGAGACTCGCTCAAAAGGAACTGGATGCGGTGATTGGACGTGCCCGAATGCCCACATTCGCGGATTATCATAGTTTACCATATATGCGTGCATTGATAAAAGAAACCTTGCGCTGGGCTCCTCTGGGTCCGCTGGGTATGACATCGAAGCTCTACTTTATAGTTACCGGTTGACCTCCTCCCGGATGCAGGTGTCCCACATCGGCTGATAGAAGACGACTACTACGACGGCCACCTTATTCCCCAGGGTTCAATCGTCATCGCAAATGTGTGGTATGCTTCCCTCTATTTGGTCTGACTCCAGACCTCGAACGTGATTCAGGGCCATGAACAGAGACCCCGAGGTCTATGGTGATAACGCGGACCTGTTCGAGCCCACTCGCCATCTGGATGAAAACGGCCAGCTGACAGTCGTAATTCCCGATACGAAGGACGAAGGCCATCACACTTTCGGCTTCGGGCGGAGGTAGAATTTCTCCACGATGTCAGGTTAAATGACGGTTAAATTCTGCAGAATCTGTGTCGGGCGTCACGTCGCAAACGACTCGCTCTTTATTGACTGCGCCAATATTCTCTGGGCGCTTTCCATTGAGCCCTTCCGCGACGACAATGGTGTTCCGCTTATTCCCGGTCTGGATGAAAGCATCGACACCGGACTCTTTGTGTGAGTTGGATTCCGGATCGATATTTATGTGATTTCACCTCAACGCGTCTTCAGCCGCCCACCCATGTTTCGATGCTCTTTCAAGCCCCGATTCCCCGGTGCCACGGAAATCGTTGCCAATACTAAGGAGTTGGTTGTGTAAACGAGCGCCTCATGTAGTAGATATGTCGCACAAAGTAGTGAAATTGAATTCCTCATCCTACTGTCCGGCACGAGGCCTAGAAATTGCAGATGGTTCGTTTCAAAAATCATGCCTCTTTCTAGATCTCCGAACGGATATTTCTCCCTTTTAGAGCTGTGGCACGCTGTCGCTGTCTTTGCGGAACGGGTGCTGCAACTCGGCTTGCCGTCCAGGCCCGTCAGGACCTCGGCCGATCCAAATAGACCCGTGATAGAATGAGAGAATAGGTGAGCGTGAGGGATAAGCTGTTTAGGTTCGCGCCGCGGCGCAGGTGGGTTGCAAGTCTCTGAATTGAGGATGCGAGATACATGCAGTACAAATACTGAAGTCCGTAGTGTAGTTACGAGGGAAGAAGCGACGGGGTGCTGCGCACACGGAGATGGGGAGGGGTAGTCTCTCCTAGACAGACACTACAACGGTATGCTCGTACCTCGCATGTTGTAGGGAACGGGGTATGCGAAATAAGTGACATAGTAATAATACAAGTAAAGGAAACGGGGCGGCTTGCCAAGGCGCGCAACGGTATCTATCTGGGGCGGGGCGCGACACGGTCACGTACCTCCAACAACCCGGGAGCAGTTACGGGCGACAAAGTTGCCGTCCATATCCGTCTTATGGCGGTGGCAGTCTTGGCGATAGACGGCATTCTTAACCCCACTTGAAAAAGAGCAATCTGGGGTGAATTCAAGTGGGTTTTGAACTGTGCACTACACCGCGACCGGTTTGACGCATATCACGACTGAAATTCCAGTAGTGCGGCCTACGCCGGGCGCCCTTCCCTAGTTTTGTCATCAAATTTACTTCCGTAAGATCCCGGAAGCATCTGAGTTCGGTCTACCATTGTTCTGGGGCACTGTTCT
This sequence comes from Mycena capillaripes, assembly GCA_029204075.1. Classification (NCBI taxonomy): domain Eukaryota; kingdom Fungi; phylum Basidiomycota; class Agaricomycetes; order Agaricales; family Mycenaceae; genus Mycena; species Mycena capillaripes. The sequence continues at coordinate 3,549,475 of JARHKZ010000003.1, read as the reverse complement.
GGCTGATACAATCAGCTGGGATGCTCAACCTCATAAATGCATCACAACGTCACGGGATCGTATTCCTGCGCATGCTGGACCACTGGTATTGGCATAGCTCAAGGACAAGTCACATCTGGTTTTTTTTGCAGTTGGTAAGGAGTTCTACGTTGCGATTATTGAACAGATACATTTGTTCCAGCATTTGTTGAATTCTTTTGCAATGTTTGTGAGTGTTCTTCAACAGTTGCGTACTTTTCGCCCCACGACTTTGACTTCACGTGATGCAGCCGTTCGGCACTCGGATACTCCGCTCGGCCAGTACTCGGCCCTGCTTTTGTGGACAGAGTGGCATTCGAGTTCGGTAAAGACTTGGGGAGGATTTGAACTTAATTGGAAGTGACTTCGATGGTGGGAAGGTAATTTGACCTCGATTGACTGGCAACTACCAAAGAAAATAGGCTCGAAATAAAATGTACATGTACACGGACTAAAACCTCATCATACGCGTCGAAAGTGGCGAAAAAAGCCGTCTGGACGCGATTTGACACGTCGAAGGCGTCAACACCGTCGCACGGATGAAAATCTCGCCACTATAACGGCCCGTCGGGTCCGCGGCGCTTAACGCGCCACCGGACGATTACCACGCGCGATGCCACCGGCGGACGGACTGTCCGACTTCGGGCAAAGGTGGGATTTCGAAATAATGATGATTTCAGGGAGAATAATGGAGTGGGAAGGGTCAAACTCACCGGGCAAGGATGCCATTTGGGTGGTGTCATCAGCTCACCAGCATTGGGACGCCATCGGAGCCATTGCGAGACAGGCGGAGGGGGGTCAGAGAGAGCTGTGTTACAGAGTTAAAAGCATTGAAGAATGCCGTGGAGGGTCTTGATGAACGTTGGATGAACGGGTGGCATGGCGCAAGGTGGTGGTAAGAGGAAAGAGATAGATTACACCAGAACATCGGGGCTTGAATTACAAGGAGGCCGCCGATGTGCCGCTCACGTGTTCGTAAAAGTCGTGGGGCGAAAAGGCAAAAACTTTCTTCAACATATAACCATGTTTACAGTCATGTTACTTGCACTGCGGACATGTTGGGTCAAATTTGGATCTCTTTTGTAACAAGTAAAGAAAGTCTCAATAGGAGTCAACCGACTCCATATTTTTTTCCCCCCTTGCAAGTGGGCGGAAGCTGAAGTGAATTCTCGGCCATCTCGGACTTGTTGAGTTGTCTCTCTCCTCTTCTCTTGCTGTCGAAAGGATTTTTTTTTTTGTACCACACAGTGTACCCCTTTCCGATGTATTTAAATTTAATGGTTCTTATCTCCAAGAACTTTGTGTCTGTGTCTTACTCTCGAGGTACGAGTTCATGGCGAGTTGTTGTCCCACCCAAGCCCTACCTACTCTGGTCGGGTCGGGTCGCACTCCCCGACTTGAGGATATATATATATTCCAGCTGCAACGAGGTAAGGCTAGTCTTTTTACCTCTAGATGCTCAGTTCGTGCTATGCGCCTACCTTGTGCCAGAGTCACAACAGAAAGAAAGACCAATTGTACATCCAAAATCCGAAGACATTGAAAAAAAAATAGCTACCGTTCGAACCGCTTGCGGTCGTCCTTTTTTTACCGTGTCCCGCTTCGTGATCTGGGCTCTGGAGACAAAAGCAAAAGGACGGCCTCCATTTTGGCGGGCCGCGGCTTCGGGAATTTACGGCCGTAACCATTTTGAATTATGTGTACCCTGTAGCTACACAGATTTTGGTCCAAGTTACTGTAAAGCTGAGGTAAGGCATCTATCAACAGCGCGTAAATGAACTTTATTAACTTGGACCAAGGAGCAAATTCATACATCAGGTTCCTAGCGGATTCAAGAAGGATCAGCGTACCTCGCTAATCGTAAGGTCCGGGTTAGAGTTCCAAGGAAACCAAGTAATCAGTCACAGGGTAAAATATTGGTTGGATTCAAGAAAGCTAAAGAACTATAGCTATTCTAATCTACGCGTAAATGCGCGTCCTATTATATACGAATTGCCGCAGTGCCGCAGCTGGCTGTAGTTCGCCGCAGTCGGCCGCGGTACTGCACCGTCTCATTTGACCAAGCCGTAGTCTGGTAATCACTGTGTTGCAAACCCTCGAGTGGTATTGAAACAACTTGGTAAAATTGTATAAGAACTGAGCTTGAAGACACGCACTAATGCGTAGAGCTTCACACAGGAAATACGTCGAAAAAGAGGCCTAGCAGAGCTCATATGGGTCTTGTACTGGGAAGACGTGCCATGGATGTGTGTCGATAACGCTGAGCTTGTGTAATCAAAGTCCAGGCTGATAACCGTCGTTGTTAGTTCCAATTGATAGGAGGCACTTCAAGCTCATGCTCTTGGGTGTGGTTCATTTTCACTAGTGGGATTTGAGTTGTCAAAAACTTGGGTTCTGTTTCATTCTAGAAGGATTATGGTGTGCTGAATCTTATAATATGGAACGGTTTTCTGAAAGCTTTTTTTTTACTTCTTTGTTCTGAGTGACGACGCCCGTTGCGAAGCGGGAGTGTGCTATCAGTCATCTCACTGCTGAGAGTTTTAACGGCAGTTTCGGAGGCATTTTCGTCGAAGGAAGAAAATGCTACTAGTAGGCAGCTAAGCACGCAAAAGGTATTTGAAACTAATGCAACATGTTCTTTTTAACATGTCTTTCGAAGAGGGGGGTTCAGGCTCCGCCCGGAGGGAAATTATCGCGGAATGGTATAGTGGTTCTTCCAAGGTAGATTTCCTTTTTCGGTCTTGGCGTTGATTTCCCAATCGGGGCATCGCGAATCCCGGACCAAGCTTCCACTTACAACGGGATACTCTGCAACACACGTCGATGTCCTCAATTAACCCAGCCAATGAAGGAGTAAATGGAGGAGTACTCTCGATTCCCGAGGCATGCGGAACCGTCTCGGCCGCCTCAGACTGCTTTGAAGCGACGTCACCTTGTACGAGTGGCACCCTCATAGCACTCCATCCATTTGCCCTTTACACGCCGCTCTGCCATTGCTCGAAACGCGCACGATGTACGGGAAGTACGCACGCAGAAGGGTCCGTCTGCTTTGACGGTCATTCGGAGGACGTGGATCCCTCCCCGTCGTTATCGACTTGATTTCAGGCTCTGTGTCGGCCCACCCTATCTCCTCTCTACTCCAACTGCGTCGGTCGCAAGAATCAACCAACCCCCTACCATGTTCGTGGATCGTGAATTGTGGGCGTGGATGATGGATCGGATGGACCGACTAACGGCGCCAAGTACGTACGTCGTCCCTCTCAGTCACTTCCCTTTCGATTCTACGAATGCTGACGGTGGCAGATGGTCCCGTATTTAGATGAGACTCGAGAGCTGCTCTCGACATCGCTGCAGCTCAGCGTTCCCTCCGGCCGCCGACGTAGGTCCCATTCATGAGCCGCCCCCGTTCACGTCGACCGTCCCCTTGACTACGGAGCCGGCCAGGGCGGGATGGAAGGGGAGAGGGGAGGAAAGAATACCAAGGCGCACGCGTGCGTAGTGTACGGGAGGGACGCTATCTATCAAGTCTGCCCGATGTCGAAACGCCCATTCCCCCTCATCCATATGCATGACGAGGATGCCGCCATCTTCCATCCATCAATCCAGTACCTTCCTTCCTACGACGCCGATACCTGTTTTCGACACCCGTGCGTCGGGCCACTCGCGTGCATGCTTGTGCTCTCAGATCTTCAGCGGACGGTAGAGAGGTGGAACAATGCAAGACCGAGGGCGGGGGGACGGCCTATACATACTGCTGGAATGCCACATACAACGATATGTGTGGGCGCGCGGCTTGCACCTCTCGTTTCGAGAACGGATTGTCGAGTCCCCTTCCTCCCCACCCCACATTCCCCACGTCTCCCCCCCTCCTGCCGCGTGTGCGTCCGGCCGGAGGCGGTTTGGGGCTGGGACGTCCAGGGGGCGTTTTCCGTGCTTAATGCCTGACGCACCACGAGGGGCTGATGAAGAACGACCAAGTCCTCCGTCTTTCTGCTTTCCTTTCTCCACCATGCATGTCGCGAGCCCTCTTCCCCGCATCGGCACCAACACCGACGCCGACGAAGAGGACGACGAAGAAGGAAGGATTTCAGTCCTAATTTACGCATCTCGTGCTGGTGTACAGAGCGCGTTTGGTGTTGGTGTACGGTGTGCATTCGTTGAGCTCGAGGTCGTGTGTCTGCGCGGGAGGCCATACGGTGCGGAGGAATGAGACCTCGATGCAGGCCCCGTCTGTTTTCTGTTTGCGTTCATCATCGTACCTCCCGCCCGCGTGCCCGTCGCTCGCGACGCATCGGCGTCGGTCTGCTCCTGCGTCCTCCCGCGGCGCCGGTTCCTCCCTCACTCTGACCCGCCGCGAGAATGACGCTCTCCCGTACTGTAACGGGGGTGCGCGTCCGCAAGTGGCAGGTGCGGACGCGTCTGCTGGTGGCTGCGCCGCCGGAAATATTGCCACTGCCAATTCCATGCGGAGCGCCGCTGCACCCCCCGTGTTTTTGCGTTCCATCCCGTGCTTGGATCAGATCATCCGCGACGTCATCGTCACTCACAGCGAACGCGTCTAGGTATTTCCGGTGCGCATTTGGTCTTCTCTACTCTGGCGAACGACCTCGCCGAGCACGGCAGCTCCACCCTCCCCGTGCGCTCGCGTCTGCGTCCGATGCGGGACGCGTGTGCATAAGTCGGCGTTCCAGTGCGCGCTTCTTATGCAGAGCTCTGGGATGTGGCTGCGTGTCAATCCAATCATACAGTCCATCCTCGTACCAGCCCCCGTCTGTGCATGTTTCGTCGGTACCCCGTGCCCTGCTCCATCCAGCTCGTCACTCGTGACGCTCTCATCGGCATCGCTCTGCCTACTGCACATACGGCCGATGCAGGACGCGTGCGCGCAAGTCGGCGTTTGGTGTGCGCGCTTCTTCCAATGTGCAGAGCTTGCTGGGATGTGGGGCTGCGTGTCAATCCAACGTCGATGAGCGCTCAGCGTCCATCCTCTGCGTTTTTTCCACTCAGCCCCCGTCTGTCTCGTCGGTACCCCGAGCCTTGCCCCAGCTCGTCACTTTTGCCTCTCATCGGCAGCATCGCTCTCCTCCTGCTCCACTCCACTACTGTACATACGGCTGCTGACACGCGCCACCCTCCCCTCCTTGCTGATTCTCAAAGCGCGTCCGCGTGCACACCCGCGGGACCATGGAATGAAATTCCCGACGCGTGAGAACTGGTACTTTGGGGAGGATGATCATGGGTTACCACACCGCAAGAGGGAGGCGTCGATCTACGTCGCGGGGTACACACACCTACGTTCTGGATGTGTTTCCTTCCTTGCCATCTGTCTGGGTTCTGGAGGGTCGGTGCAATGGAGGAGATGCGGACATGGGAGCATCCAAGTATAACGCGCGCGCGTGCTCTCGTGAAAGACGCTAGACCGACCCGGACGCCGGATATGAGGGATCGATACATGTATTGTATTCCTCGTATGCTTTGGCGGTCTGGTCTTGCGATGAGGGCAGGCAGTTGGACAGTCGGTCCATCTCGGGCTGGCGTATTGGACCTCCCCGGTGCCGCGAGGGGCGAATCGTGCTTTCCTTGTCGACCCGGACCTCTTCTTTTTCTCTTCGAAGCGCTGCTGTTGTGATTCCAGATGGGGTGTTCGTTTATTCGTTTACTACATACATCCTAAAGTCCCATGAACAGGCAGATTCGGGAATTTTATCAAAGTGCGCTTTGACCTTCCAAATGCAGTAATTTCGTCTTTGCGTCGCCATGTGGGATCGCTCGACGCGCCTGCTGATAGAAAGCTTGTACTATGACATTACTTGTGGTAACTTGAAGACCTTGGAAGTTGACGATGGAAGTTGACGATCAAGTGCCACTCGTCAACAATCTTTCCCAATTTTCTGGACTGTTACCCCAACGTCTCTCAGGTTCTAAAATTCCTCCAGTACCTGGTCAGTCAGCACAGGATAGAAGGGTAACGGCGAGAGGCAATCGAATTAACAGGAGATTCGCGGGATTCGAGGTGAGCACGTATATCGCTGGAAAGAGGTTGAAGAAATCGTAGACCGTTTGAAGCTTGGTGAACAGCATCGGAAGCAACCCTGTGGGATGTCTGAGCATATTCGTGTGTCATTCAATGTTGAAGTTCTAGGATTGGGATGGATCCATTTAGATGTGCGTGTAGTTCCAATGTAGTTCAGCTTTTGGTAATGTTGGGATGAAAGTAAGCTGATACGGATGGACTCCGGGGGTTCGGGGCCATCGTGGCGGGTCCTGAAATTTGGCAATCCAGGTGTTCCGACTGGAGACGGTGGTGTTTCAAGTTGAAAAGACATTGCGCCCGCGTGCCACTTGTTTGCACACGCTTGGGCGCGGCCTGGGCCGCGATGGATGTTGGATGGATGGCATCACGGCGGTGTTCGCTGAGGTCTGCTGAGGTGCGAGGGGTGAGAGTCGTGCTGCGTCATCGATTCTTCGCACCAGTTCCACCCACGCTGTGGTGACTCTGCCTGCCATAGCCAGACGTACCGACATACGTTCCTCTATCTCATTTCTGAGTTACCAGGTTGATTCCATGGCTCAAGTTTTCTGGCTATTGCTGATATGACAATTAGATTGAAGACATCCGAGATGCAGTTTCAAGGCACGGAGAAATTGGAACCAGGGATTCATGTAGAACCACTAGAGGCTCAGTCAGAGCTGGACCATCCGGACATCATTCCTTTTGATCTGCCGGACTTGGGTGACAAGTTGGTGTGCCTAGAAAGAAGCCTTTCCTCCCTCCAAATCGAGCCGTCTCACAAGAAACTCCCTGCAGAACTCCTGGCCGAAATATTTCTGTGCTGTAGCACCCCGACTGTTGTGCTTCCACCGAGGACAGACGAGCCGCTCTTGATACTTACCCAGATCTGCCGGACATGGCGCGAACTTGCGCTGCATGTCTCAGAACTCTGGGCAAGCATCTCTGTCTCTTTCACCGAGGAACAAAGTGACGTCAAGCGTATAACACACATTTCACGGGAATGGCTGTCTCGCGCTGGGAATACATATCCCTTGTCCATCACCGCCGAATGCACGGGCGTGTATGCCACCACCGCTTGCGAAAATCCTGATCTGGTAGCGGCCTTTGTCCTGATGGTCGCGTCTCATGCACATCACCTACAGCATTCTAAACTCATCTTTCCCATTGCCGCTCTACTGCCACTATTCGAGTTGCCGCACGGGGCATTTCCTCGTCTTGAAACGATTTCGCTGCGGCCTTTGTTGCTCTTCGGCGACATGGCTGTGCCCGAGACAGGTTTCACGGGATGGCACTGGCCCAGCACCGCGATTGCATTTGAATCAGCGCCTCTCGTGCGCGAGGTGGCATTCGACCCATTGCCGCTTTTCAAACTCGCAGACCTGGAGAATATCGCGGAGAATGTCATGGACACTGCATTTGCAACACCTGAAACTATTGAAGACCATCCTTTCCGTAGAAATCATTCTTTCTTCGCGCCGACATTCGCGCTGCCCTGGTCGCAGCTCAGCGTCATCAGCTTCTCCTTTACAGCGTTGACAGTAGATATGTGGTGCTCGGTTCTCGCACAGTGTCCCAAACTCGTGCATTTCGAAGTGGCCATAAAGCCTTTCTCTAACGTGGAATCCGACTTCACAGGGGACCATATCCACCTTGACTCCCTCACCTACCTCTCCATTGCTGCATTCAGCGGCGGGGGCGAAGAGCTAATTGACCGTTTATTCGCCCCACATCTGAACTTCTTCGGTCTCGTGGGCGCCCATATCGAAATCAACTCCATTACGAATTTTCAGGCGCGCTCCGGCTTTGTGCTCAAGACACTTGTCCCCGTCATTCCGATCCCGGCAGAAGACGTCGAGCGCCTCTTCCAGCATCTGTCGGACATCACACTACACTCGATTCTCGCCATCTCCACCGAGCACTTCCCTGCATCATTTTGGGAGTGCGTTGGGCGTGGGGAACTCCTCCCGCAGCTCAAAACGCTCCTTATCCGGCCGACGGCCGCGCAGGCGTCCGTCCTCGTCGATATGATCGCAGCACGGTGGGAGGTAGCCGTGGCCGGACGCCTGCCTCACCTTGCTGTAGGCTTCTGCGATGTCAGGTCGGTCCATCTGCCCGCAATTGAAGAAGAGCTGCGTAGGCTCGACCAGTACAAGGAGGGCGGGCGCTCCGTTGAAATGCTGACTGTCTGCTGATTCTGTCCAGTAATCTAAAGATGTAAATTATTTATCCCCTCGTATTGGACTTCTGGATTGTCTAGCATACATGCCGTCTGTTGGAATAAGTCGCACAGGGCGGAGAGATGACCAGAATTTTGGGTGCGGGACAAAGCGATCTCACAGCCTCCTCAAACAGAATTTGCCCAGTCCTGTGTCCGCATCCTACTACGAGTCCCAGGTACGACACCTCCGGGGAGCGGTCTATACTCTCCTTCGCCTCTTTCGACAAGTCAGTCCTTGAGAGAGCTGGTCGGCACCTGGCGCTACGACGTCCTCCACAACCATGGAGTTCCTGTCCTTGGCAAGCGAGCGGCCTGAATATCATTGACCTACTCGCACTTCTCGACCAAAGCGGGATCTCACACGAGAGATAGCCCGCAACCTTCTTCGTGGCGCTGAAAACCCTGTTCAACGAAAACGTTGCCGCGATCACAAGCTGCGCAAAGACAGCGCTCGCCGTTGCCAAATTGCAACGGGACTTTGATTCAGAGGCGAAATGCACTGTCGTCGACGCGTTTCCCGCTGAGCGGCCGCCGGCAGCGCTTGCAGGAAAAAACAAACTTCAGGAGTGGTTTCGGATTTTTGGTGGGTTTGGTTTCGGTTTGGATATATGTACGCCAGGCTGAGGCTGAGTTGTATCTGGGTCAACCTAGACAGTGGATAAGATCTCATACCTTATGGTAGAGAACGCTGAGCTTCAGGTAAGAGTGATTTTTTTGGAGGACAGGTAGTCTTGGGGCGGCTGAAGAGTCGGAAGTTCGCTGGAGGGTGCGCGCGCGCACTAACGCGTAGAGAGCTGATGGTAATTCATGTGGGACTTTCTGAATATGAAGTCCAGGTATCAGAGCAACTATTTCCAATCCTGGCCTTCACTGAGTCGCGAGTCAGCTTTTCCAACTTGAAGGTATCGTCCGCGATGGAAGCGCATCTCGGCGGGCAAAATAAATATAGCGAGCAACACACTTGCACCAAGGTCGAATTTACGGCCTGCTAACAGCGCAAAGATGCAGGCTGAAACTCAAACCCTGCTGTGTGCTTTCAGTACAAAAATACCAGGTAGAAGTCGTTAATTTTTCTTGCCCGCCATCTCTTGCAACTGCCTTCCGAATTCCGGCGAAATGGGACCAAACAATTGCGAAGGCCCAGAATTGTAATTTGATTTTTAAAAGCACCTACGCTGCCCCGTTCTTAAAGAGCGGTCCAGTGTGAATAATCGCGGACAGACGCTATCAAGTATCAATCTGGGAACTCTTCAACGAACCGTTGGCATAGCCGCGCTTCGCATACAGTTGGACTCCGTCTGAGTATTCAATTTCAAGGGAGGAGCTGACACTTCCGCTAGTAGGAAGAAGCAACCGCGTACTCATTCTCCAAACCGCGCCGCCATGCCCATTTCAGCGATGCGCTTCACCTCCGCCTCAGTCAGCCCCAAACCAAGCGGGTGTGCGGCCAGCAGCAGCGCGTATTCGCCGGGGAGGGAGGTCCTGAAGGGGAGTGTGTCGTCTGTCTGCATTGGGGTTAGCAAAGATAGCGAAGATACGAAATATAGAGAGATAAAGAGTACGGGAACAGGACACTCACACAAATCGCGACGGGGTGGTCATGCCGAAGATAGTATCGGATATGGTGGTCTTCTAGCATTGACACGGTTTTGCAGCTGACAAGTGCGAGTACAAGTAAAGTTTATTAAAAGAAGAAAATAAATAAAAGGGAGTCACTTACAGAATATTCGAAGACAAGCAAATTTCTATGCAGGTCTTGTTGGCGCGGACGATAGCCTTGGCTTCGTCGTCGAGGAACGTTGCGTGCCCGAGGCGGTCCGGTGAGTAGGAGAGCAGCCGCAGAGTCTCGTCTGCGGAATTTGCAGGTGTCTGTCCCAGTCGGAGTTCAGTCGAAGAAAGAAATCGAAAAGCTGAAAGAAGTAGTACTTACTTCGGCGATGTGCAGAGTGATGCCCAACCCCGCTCGTTTGGCATCGGAAAAATGTTCCGCGAACATGTACATGTCTCCAGCCTGACGCAATAAGTAGCAAGTAAAAATGCGATTGCACAGAGGAGAAATAAGGTGTACCTGCGGATCGCCGCATAAGTCAACGCCGACGACTCTCCTACCTTCCGCTTTCAATTGGCTGGCGATTGCAACACATTCCCGGAGGACCTCCGCACTCATTCGTCGATCCAGACTCACAATAAGGGCGGCTCGCGACTTGTGATACCGCTCAACCTCCTCGAGAACCGTGCGCACGTATTCCAGTTTGTTCATCGCCGGGGTCTCTCGTGGGGTGCTTCGAAGCTCCAAATAAGCACACTGCGGATGTGTACCGTCGAGGAATTGCGCCAGAACAGCTCGCGTCGCACGCTGCAGGCTCGCGGGATTCGAGGTGAGCGCGTATATCGCCGGAAAGAGGTTGAAGAAATCGTAGATCTCGTCGAGGACAACCCCGTTTTGAAGCTTGGTGATTCCTTCTTTGACAGAATCGGAAGCGATCTTGTCGGATGTCTGGGCGTATTCGTGTGCCATCTGTTGGAGTTCTAGTATTGGGATGGATCCGTTCAGATGCGCGTGTAGTTCAGCCTTTGGCAACGTTTGGATGAATGAAAGCTGAGATGGAGACAGGGAATCCAGGGCCATCGCAGCGGGTCCTGAGATCTGGCCAGCCATCTCAATCTAGGTGCTCCGACTGGGGATGGTGGTAGTTCAAGTTAAAAAGGGATTGCGCCCACGTGACGATCTGGAAGCGGGCCGAGTCACCGGCGTGATTGCAAGTCTCTGGCATCGATTCTTTCGCTACCACCACCTGCGCTTTGCGCGACTCTGCCAGGTACTGCGGCATACGTTCCTCCATCTCTTTTTTGAGCTGTTAGGCTGATTCTATCGTCAATTTCTTCCGGACATCGCTCATAGAGCGATTAGGCGACGACAACCAAGATATGCCTGACTTGCAGCTTCAGAGCGCAGAGGAATGGGGATCAGAGATTCGAATGAGCCTCCTAGAGGCAGAGACAGAGTTCGGCCATCCACAGGACTTGCTTTTCGATCTGCCGGACCTGGATGACAAGTTGGTGTGCCTGGAAAGAAAGATATCCTCTTTGCAAATCGAGCCGTCTCCTCACAAGAAACTCCCTCCAGAACTTATGGCCGAAATATTTCTCTTCTCTAGCATACCCACTGTTGCGCTTCCACCAAAGACGGACGAGCCACTCTTGATACTTACTCAAATCTGTAGGACGTGGCGCGAACTTGCATTGCATGTCCCAGAACTCTGGGCAAGCATTTCTGTCTCATTCACCGAGGAACACGATAATGTCGAGCGTGTAACGCAAATTTCACGAGAATGGCTGTCTCGCGCTGGCAACACATATCCCTTGTCGATCACTGCCGAATGCACCGGAGCGTATGCCACCACCGCTTGCGAAAATCCCGAGCTTGTAGCGGCCTTTATGTCGATGGTCGTATCTCGTGTGCATCATCTGCAACATTTTGAACTCGCGTTTCCCATTGCCGCTCTACTGCCACTATTCGAGCTGCCGCGCGGGGCATTTCTTTGTCTCGAAACGATGTCGCTGCGGCCGCTGTTGCTCCTCCGCGACATGGCTGCGCCCGAGACAGGTTTCACGGGATGGCACTGGCCCAGCACCGCGGTTGCATTTGAATCAGCACCTCTCGTACGCGAGGTGACATTCAGCCCATTGCCGCTTTTCAAACTCGCTGAACTGGAGAATATCACGGAGGATATCATGGAGACTGCATTGGCAACACCTGAAACTATTATAAACCATCCTTTCTTTGCGCCGACATTCGCGCTGCCCTGGTCGCAGCTCAGCGTCATCAGCTTCTCCTTTACAGCGTTGACAGCAGACGTGTGGTGCTCTGTCCTAGCACAGTGTCCCAAAATTGTGCATCTCGAAGTTGCTATAATGCCTTCCCCTAGCGTGGAATGTGACTTCACTGTAGAACAGCACATTCACCTCGACTCCCTCACCTACCTCTCCGTTTCTGCGTTCAGCGGCGGTGGCGAAGCGCTCATCGACCGCCTGTTCACCCCGCGTCTGAATCTTTTCGTCCTCATGGGCTCCCAAATCAAAATTAGCTCCATTACGAATTTTCAGGCGCGGTCTGCCTTTGTCCTCAAAACATTCATCCCCGTCATTCCGATTCCGGCAGAAGACGTCGAGGGCCTTTTCCAGCATCTGTCGGACATCACTACGCTCTCGATTCTCGCTATCTCCACCGAACATTTCCCTGCATCATTTTGGGAGTGCGTCGGGCGCGCGGACCTCCTCCCGCAACTCGATACGCTGCTTGTTCGACCGACGGCCGCGCAGGTGCCCGTGCTCGTCGACATGATCGCAACGCGGTGGGAGGCAGCTGTGGCCGGATACTTGCCGGGCCTTGCTGTAGGTTTCTGCGATGTCAGGTCGATTCATCTGTCCGCAATTAAAGAAGAGTTGCGTAGGCTCGAACAGTACGAGGAGGGTAGGCGTTCCGTTGAAATGCTTACGGTATGTTGATCGTGTTCAGTACACAAACGGTGTAAAATAGTGTTGGACTTTTGGACGCTCTACCTAACATGCCGTTGTTCGAGCAATTCGCACTGGGTTTGTCGGCTGCAGCCTCAAAGCCGGCTGCGGAATATATAATAGCTTTGTGTGACCAAAACCGAGTGTTCCGTACTACGCAAAACCTGACTGATATTGCTATAAGAAAACACACCTGTGGATCATGATCCGTACTATATATTCTGGGTGATTTTTCCTAAACCCTTGTGTTCTCGCAGTGGTGGCCCGATTAAAGTTCCTTGAATACTCACGGCTAAGTTAAGGCTACAGTTAATATCTCAGACCCCGCCCGAAGCGCTTATCACAAACCTTCAACCCTTGAGGTTTCTTATCTCCTTTTTGCAGATATGTGCTATCGCCACACTGGTATTGGATGGTGTTTTGCCGCGTAATCCATAAGAAGACAAGGCGTTTTGTCAACGACATGTCAGAGATTTAATCTAGCAAAGAGTTCTGAATTCCCGAGGTTAGCCGTTCACTTCGGGCAAGACGGCGGAGGTTCATGTCCGCCCACCGCAGATCTCGGACATGTATGTTCGTTCATGGTGCCGTTCACAGATTTTCAATACATTACGGAGACCGGTCGGACATAACGGGCAACCACGTCAAGGTTGAACGCCACCATGTGCGTCCTCCGCAACAAACGATGCGCCGACTTTCAAAGTCACGGCGACACAATTCGTGGATTCGGAAAACCTAGAAATATTCTTTCTGCACAGTCACCGAAATCTTCATCTCGGAGATGAGGTAATTTAATTTTGACCTCCACAATCTGTAGATCTCTGCAGATATCTAATTTGACACAATGACCAGTCCGAGTCGAGTCGGCGCTCGGAAAATTGAAGGAATATCAGTAGACGTGACAAGGGTCTCTTGGAATATGTTGTGCATCCCTCAGCGTGACGTTTTCTCTGTATATTTATCCTGGGTGAACGCCGCCAAGGGGATATTGTTGGGTTTCTTGGATCTCGATTGTAGAGCATGACGGGGAAAACGGTCCGACGATACCAAATTCAGAAGGACGCCGTAAAAGGTTGAAGATGCGACCAGCAGACGAGCTTGATAGGACAAAGTAGAAGCCGAAAACAGGGCAAAGGTTTACGGAGATATCGGCCGAGCGCGCATCATACACAAAAGGAGATCGGCTCCTATTGGATAGCGTTGCAAGACTCGAAAGTAAGTTAGCATACGTAGGCAAAGTCAAGACGCCGAAGATAAGGACAGAGATGTGTTGTCCTCGTAGACAGATACTTCAACATCCCTCGGAACCAAAAAGAAACTGACACCAAAAGATCCGATCTTCTCACGGCTGCGAACAAGGAGGTCTATGCAGAAGGCACGACTTTGACTTTGCTGGGCGTTGGAGACCGTCCGCTGTGGTGATGGCTCCGTATCGTTGGCCACGATGCAGAATTTCTGAAGGAACAGAAGAGTAGTGCAAATTGGCTGGAGATGCTCGAGGACCTTCTAAAAGCAAAATAAAGGTTATTTGGAATAAAGCTGTTTCCGAAAACAGGAAAAAGGGTTGAAGCTAAGATCCCCATTTGGAAGACGGTCAAAGCGCACTATATGTCAACATAAAATGGTCATCCTTCTTCTTCCGACTGATCAGCGGAAGCAAATTCAGGCTTTTTAAAGCGGCGACGCACATGTGTGCGGTACGAGCCACGTTTTCACATCTCTGCTCGCAGATCTGAGACCCAGGTCTGATTCAACTTGTAATCCACCACGTTCGAGTGTCGAAATTGCTAGCCGGGGATGAACAGTTGGGGAAACAAAGTCCTGGGGATTCGGTACACAGAGTACTTGTTGTTCCCCGCTTTATCAGGCATCTTGGTCGATCAATGGGCAACTGCCCAGTTGCCAACTGGGCAGCAGATACCAGTACTTCTTCGGAAATGGTACAGAAAACGGATCTGCTATCTGATCTCCTTGTGGATCGGAAGTGGACAGTTTCACCTGTTCAGTGCCCCAGAAGTGGTCACCGTAGTTTTATTTTTCTTTCCAAAGCCCGTTCTTTTAATTTGTGGGTCGCCTGGATGAGACTGCCATCGACAGACACCCTTGCTGACACGCATGCACGGTCGGAACAGCCTGTCTGAAAACACACAGCGCGAGATAAGGATTACGAGCTGGTTTATGATCCAACGGGCCGATGATTCCAGTTCACGGCAACTCAACGGACATTTAGGCATATGCACAGCTCGAGAACATGGCCGGCATTTCCTCGAAAGGAATGCCGCACATCTTCGAGTTCGGCACCAGCGGCTGTTTAGCTGATGCCCGAGTCCGAGTCCTAAGAATATCTGCACTCCTTTGGTGTCGTTCGGCCCATGGTTGTGACCCTTCCATAAAAACAAGCTTGAGAGGCGGAAGATCAACAAGAACGGTATATTTTCCCACAGCTTTCTCCTTACATGTAACATAGGTTCAACCCTACTGTAAAAAAAATCTAGAAATTAGAACAACCAGAGCCATCTTTCCATTATCATTTTCCTGTGCACTTCCCGAGGTGACGCTCTTTTCTCATTTGCCTCGTGCCTCCAGCGAGCAAGCCGCAGGAGATCAACAAAGGCAGCTCCATATAGTGGCTTCGACTCAACCCTGAGTAGAAAACTTCTGGAAAAGCAGGAATGGTCAGAAAAACGCGGTCCATCTTTCCGGTGACTGTAGCATACATTGGAGGCGTGTACATGTGCAGAACAATGCCTTGTTCCTTATATCTTCCTTCCTTCCTTCCGTCTTTCTTTTCGATGATTCATTCCGAGGCCGGTGACCGAGGTTTCGCTCATTTGCCAGGAGGTACAGTTAAACTTGGATATTTCCAGCGTTGACTAGATAGCCATCTCGTGCTTGGTCATATTCTCCGACAACCTTGACCACCTCCCGTCATGTCAGCTGCATTACACTTCCTCGAACGCTCCCGCATAGGACGTATAGTACGAGTCAGGTATAGTATGCTTTCAGATCCGAGCCAGTAGCTCGAGTGTCGCGTCCTCAAAGGCTCAACCCAAAAGTGTCTGCGGGCATCAGGTGCGGCAACTCGGGATACATACAACGCATCCAGATACGCCGCGTGGTTGGCTATAACACCGGCTACACATATGTACGGTCCAGGCCGCTAAGCACACTCCTGAGAAAAATAACACAGCAGCTTGAGCGAACCAATAGTCACTATGTATATGAGGAAAATCGGAGCAAGGGTTTAATCGGCTTTTTCAAGGTATCTGCTGGATGGGATAACAGAGAAAATGAGTGAGCTCAACATTGGCGACGAAGTCTGTGAATTGGATCTTTCATCAGTTATAACCTCGACGACACTTATCCCAGTGGTCCATGCGCTACCACGCAGGAATATTTTCCCATTTTTTCTCGCGGAGTCTAAGTAATATCAATCATAAAGGTCATCCGAAATCGGATCATAGCGCGCTGAAGTTCAAACAGCTGGGCAAAAATAAAACATTGCCAAGTTTGGCCGGGAGATAGATGCATCTGATCTGCATAGGATGAGAAGCAGGAAGTGGATACGAGCAAGACGGACTCCATGGCAATTCCCGATAGCCTATCGGACTCGGATGCACTGCCTATCCATCGGGCGTACCACCGAAACCGTGGTAGGAGGAATCGAAGCATGTGCTTGCGTCCGTCGGCCTCCATCCTCCAGCCGACGGAGGCCGACAGTAGCTAGGCACGCCATTGAACTATTGATTTGCTGTGAATTGCCAGACAAGCACTCCGACATGTTAGGCCGAGCTATGTTCGATTGAGGGAGGAACTAATTCTGTCCGGCACAATAAAATCAGCGATTAATTTTGTCCCTCGCAACAATATCCGAATGCGGCTGCCTATTTCCCCACTTTGAATAAATTCGGAGACTGTTACTCGCAGTAAAGACTCCGGGCATTTATCATACCGACTCGCCTGACCAAGCTTTAACAATGATTCTTGTCACCGCCGCGTTCCTGAGCCCGCTCCGGCTCCAATGCACCTCTTTGATGTCACAGCGCCCGGGAACTTCCGAAAGGTATAGGTTCAATACAAAGGAAACTCAAGATCCGCGTGGTTGATACTACCTAGGGCTAATTCCTTTCGCAGGCCAGGAACGATCTGAGCGTCAAATAACGCTTGTTGAAATAAAGAAATGAGAGGATCGCCCTGGAGGGAGAAGCCAGCGATACTGGATGTGCCAAGTTCCGATACCGGGGTAAAAAAAAAAAAAGGTTTGACGGGGCTAGCATCCAAGTCAACGGCGCGAGATAGCGCACCATTGAAGAAAGGTTGGCACCTGCATTGTAGCGAGAAAATAGGTAGCATCTTTAGTTCATCACCGCCGATGGAGCCGGCGTGATTTTCGCCTTGCCAGTGGCGCATCATGGTTGCAGACTGTTGGTTGATTTGGAAGAATTCGAATACAGAAGGTTTTTGAGCGAAGTCCTACGTGTCGGCTTGTTTATTCTACAAACAAATTGTTCTTTTTGTGCCAACCCTCGAGCGATTCGGGTCCGTAGTTGGTGTATAGCTCCTTTGGACCTTCGGGGAGACGAACATAATCCGGTTTGCTATCCGTTTTCACGCAAACCTGTCATCACATGAATGTTACTCGGTGCTATGGGTCTCGCGGGAATTACCATTGTCTCAGGGACTTGAAGGGCGGGAGAATCGATGGCAGATGCAAAAGGATGCACTAGCTCCGGCCTGTGCGCATTAGGATCAGTGTCACCCTCGGAAATAGTCACACTTGAATCTCACCACGACTTGTCGTACAGCCAAAGCATTGCCGAGCACTTGGAGCAGAAATTTCTCTCAGACGACGCGACAGATTCTTCGGGAGTATCTCTGTTCATTATGGCTTTATAGACGCTATACAATCGTGAAGCGGCACTCGATCCAAAATGGCACTGTCCAAACCTGATGTATTCTTGGCCTTTTTCAACCTCTAGAGTCTTGAAAATACCGCCCAGGTTGACAGAGCCGCCAACTCCGCCGACTTTGCGACAGATTGAGCAAACGCAAAGCTAGGTTTCATACAATCGACGAAATTGGTGGATATTGTAGTGTAGAGACGGCCGCTCACCTGGTAAGGAACAGGGGTGCTCGATTGTAGACTAAATCGAACTGCACCGCAATGGCAGCTTCCTTTGAGTTCAACGGCCATAGCGAAAGGTACTCGAGAGTGAAGCAAGGTGGAGTCGGTGCGAGAATGCCACACGTGCAGCAGGTCCGTGCGACGGCACAAGTGCCGGTTTCAAACTCCGCTGCTCTTATAAGTAAATAGCCATCATGATTTCATGATGGCATATTTTTCATATTGAATGCACATACTGACGGCAGAGTGGCTGGTTGTTGTACGCCCACCAGCGACTCGGCGCCAAATGACCTTCCCTCAAGAAGAGCCTAGCGCCAGGAATTGTCACTGTTCCCAGTGCCCTTGGGGCCAAAACCGTATCATGCCCAAAGTTAGCTGCACCGACCAGGTCCACCGCGCGCGCGGAGAGAGGCAATTGAGGGCACCACATTATGAGTTCTTGGTGTCTTTCTCCTTCTGTTGATGTCGACGATTAAATGTAGCTCTTGACAGACCTCCCACTCGCAACTTCGTTCTGAAAGTAAATGTGTACTGATTTAATGAGTCGTATTCATCCCAGTGGAGCTTGACGGCAATTTTTGTTTGATGAGACTATTCTACTTATTTGTTCAATTCTTGTTTCGCGCGCAGTGCACCGACTGCCCTCCCTTCCTTTAGACGCAGTCTAAGTACGTTGAGCTACTCGACATGTGATATATTTTGGATTCCGTCGGTCACCTGATACTGGAAGTTGATTTTAAGTTCGAATGTAACGAATACGATCCAAGTTGACGACGTCCCGTAGAGATCGAATCATGAGAATCCGAAGGACCGGAGCCCATAAAGCTGGCGGGATGAAATTGAGACGCAACCTCGTATCCAGGTCGATACCTTCAGAGAAAAGGCAACAGGCGTTCAGACTATGTAGGTGTAAAGAAGTCAATTTTTCCAATGGCCACCGAGTCCAGAACGTGGCACGAGAGGCCTGAGAGAGACGACCAAGTTTGAAGGTGCGCGTTCCGGAGGCACAGGTAAAAATACCGGTGATATTTTAACCTTTGGCTTGGGCGCCGCTGTGTGCCCGATCAAGCTCGCTGGCAGCGAGCGGGCAGGTTCGGTCAACTAATACATGTAACTGTCCTGCCAATGTCGTGATATGCAACCAAAAAGTCCCCAAATCCCGACGTTCGCGGATTTAATTCGCAATATGTGTATCTCAAACTTATGCGCTGTCTTTGTTGATCTATTCATCAAACTCGCGATATGAGCATTCGAATTCGCGATATTTTGAAAGAGTCGCGTCCATGGAAATCACCTCCACGAATCTCGCCACATTTATGTAATGCACGACCATTGAGCAGAGCCAAGAACTCCAAGTCAAGAGAAGCGCGTATTCTGGATCAGGGACATTGTCATGAGCCAAATCTAAAGATATGTTATACACACGCTCGGACAGATGCTAGATAGAGAGGCCCTATACCAGTACGCGGTCAGGAACAAGTTCAAAAAACCATGTTGAACTGTCGAGGTGAGATCAAGGAACACGCTGTAGATAGGTATGTGTTCTCATATGTATATTCCAACTGGTCGGAAAAATCTACTGTTTACCTGATAAAGATATAAGTACTAGGTACAATGACTATGAATACATTGAATTGCGATGATGTCTAGAAGTATGCCATAAGTTTACAATACTGGATGGGCGGGTATATCTATCGCCATCTCGTCTAGAAGCCATCGAGGCGTCCGCGCCTCGTGGCGCCAAAAGGATTAACCTGCAGATGAATCCAGATTTACCCCACCCACTGTCCCGTTTGGAAAGATTTCGAGCTGATGTCACCGGGTTCTTCGAGCGCAGGCCCCGCCCACGAGTTTTCCCATAACGACACCTGCGCCAGCCAGTAGAACGGCAGCGAGTTGCATACATACGGAGGCTCCTGTCCGCCGCTACCATTGTCTTGTGCAGGCAGTGCCGCCTCAGGACATGATAACCATAGTTGCAGCCAATTGTCAAGCATTAGTTGCGTCCGGAACGTGAATTCTGTGCCACTCGGCGCCTGGGCGGCGACCATTGCGAAACACGACCACCCGCCCGGCGGTGGCGGGCGCTGCGCGACGGATATATTCCGTAAGACGGTGTGAATGAGGAGGAACAGCGCGAACGGCGTCAGCGGGAGACGTCGTGCGAGGCTGTTATCGGGATTTGCGTCAGGCGGTATCGCGAGCGACTCGAGCGCACGCTGCATGCCCACGCCGTGAATTTGCTCGATACCAACGCCGTACGCACTTGGCGTGTGGACGACTGCAAGCCACTCTGTGGAGCTTCGCGCGCGCCATAACGCTTCGTCACATGGGAGATGAACGGCGAGTTCGGCCGGTGAGAACGCTGGGGGCGCCCCGTCATACATACAATGGCAGCAGTCGTGGAAGTAAGCAAAGAGTAACGCCCTGTGGAAAAAAAATTAGAATTCAACACCACCGTAAAGGTAGCAGTTAACGCACCGTTTGAGCGTTTCGAATTGAACCCACTCAACCCAGGCCGCCTCCAACGACATAGGGTCACTCCAGTGTGGTGCAGACCATGTCCCAACGCGCTTTATTAGGCCGGTCTGCCGAATCATCTGGGAATGGCGAGGAAGAGCGTCAGGTTCAGAATATATGAGGTTAAAAGTGAGTCGAGAAAAACTCACCGTCACAAGCATAGCATGGTGCTGGGGATTTGACTTGGTTCCGCTTTGGCGCAGGAACACACATATCGTTTGGAGCAGCACCAGCGCGATGATCAGATGGATACGATGACGCGAAACGGAATCAAAATGGCTGGTGTCGTTAGCCTGAAGCGAGAGATAAGAAATCAGCGGTCGTCGGACCCAGAGCAAACACGCACCAGACGACTATGCACCGTGCTGAATTCCTCGCTGATTTCGGCAGTGACTGCCGTGATCGTTGTCTCCACGAAAACCGCCGCTTCCGGAGTCTGGACGAACAGCGCGCCGCAGGCGTGAAATATGCGCATCAAAGTCGGCGGCGTTTCCGCCATCTTCCAAGTCCCGGCGTGAATGAGGGGAACCTGCGCCAGGAAGCGAGTGAAAAATAGGTGTACTGAAACAATCGGTTGAACATTTAAAATGAAGTCCAAATCATAAATACGCACAATACATGTCCAGGGTCGAAGTCGCGCCGGAGAGGTACTGAACATCGCGCGCGTCGAGAAAATCAAGCGTGATGGGCGGCTGGGACATTGGCAGGTGACCGTTGCCCGAACTTACCGGCCCGCTTGGTGGCGGTGGTGGTTCCGCGGAGTTGATCATCGATGCGAACAAGTCAAGATCTTCGTCAACACTGAGTGCCGGGGTTAGGGCGCCGCCCCCCTCAAGTGCGTCCACCTTCGTTCCATCGAAGAGGGTCGAAGGCAGTGATGGGAAAAGAGGCTGGTCGAAAGGAGATAAAGATAGAGAGGACAATGCCGGGGCCACATAACCTCCGTCCAGGGAAAAATCGAAAGGTTGCCTATCGTCGAAGGTTTGGAAACTTTCCGAACGAGGCGACGATTGACTGGATGAAACCTCCGAGGAAGTGCCGGACTCCGACAATGCCGGAAGGGCGAGAAAATAGGAGGAGGGTGAGCTGCTCGTTGCTCGTGAAGAGCCCTCTACTGGCGTGGAAGGCATTTTTGGAGAGGGTGGAGGGGTAGGGGGTGCTGAGCGTTCTACTGGCTGAGGGGTTGATTTTCGAGACGTTGTTTTGGAGCTCAGACTCTTGTTGCGGGACTCCTCGGGATCATTGAGAAAGACGCATTCGCGGCCTCGAGACGTGCATTTGGCACAAGGATATTCCAAATTGCACTTGATTTTGGATTCCGCGCAGGCCTATGAATCGGTCAGCATTGGCGATAAGGTTGTGGGATTTGTTCGCAAAACGTAAGTACCTCGCAGGACTTTCTGCGAGAGCGGTTGACACTCCTACCAGGCAAAGTTTTCAATTGGATCCTCATTAGCTGATGGCGTCAAGAACTCACTGCCCACAAGTGCGTTTATGGCGGATAAGCAAGTCACTTCGCGTGAATTCCGAACTTTTGCAAAGCTGAGAGCAGGCTATCAGACCAGAGAACAGGCGGAACGATTCGACTTACGTTGCATCTATGGAGGCGTTCGTTTGTATCTGCGAATTGCCTGTCAGAATGCTGGGAGTCGGAACGCGAATCGTCACATACGAGATCGCAGGTGCCGATTCAAGTGCGTAGTTCGCGTGAACTTGGCCGGGCACAGGGAGCAGTACTTTGTCTGCGGCAGGGATGGCACGTTGCCCTTGTGCGCCCGCATTCTGCTGAGCAAGTCGGGGTTGTCGTGCTCCTGGGTCGTTGTGGTAGGAGGCATAGAGTGGTGGGTAGAGATCGTTAACATGAGCGGTGAGGATCGAGATATATTAGGTGAGTCGCCAAACGGAGAGATGGTTGTGGGAGATGAGCCATGCAGCTGTATACGCATCAAACGGAAAATTAAATTGGGACTCGGCTTCGATGTCTGTTATCGAACATAGAGCCATTTGGTCTTCCCATTGGGATATCGGCTGATATCGGGCAAACAGGGCATGCAATTGTCACGGCAATCTAAAGCGACCACGGTCACAGCAGATACAAGAGTCGATGGGGAAGCCGAGACCTGTGTCAGGTCTACAGATCAAAAATTGTGGAGTCGATTAATAGTTGTTTCTGTGCCTTCTCACATAATACGTACTGTGAGGATTGCCTTGCACGGCGCTTGCACGGCACTTGCACGGCTCCGTGTTATTTGTTGCTGCATGGCCACAAAAGGGAACCGCTATCCACGGCAATCACTGCACAGCTGTCAAGGAACGATTTGCCTCCGCCGATGGACATTTGCCTCCGAGGGCACACGTGTTCTTGGCCGCAACCCCTTTATGACAGCGGAGAGTTACAAGTAACGGCTGGGAACTAGGACACATTGGCGGAGTTGTTTTTCTTCTGTACGACCAAGCACAGCGCTAAATGTGCTGGACCAGAGTCAACCGCTTCACGCACTCAGGACCTGATTGGCTTCTAATCCGAAAGATCTTCTTAAGTTTATGCTCGCGTACGATAGGAACAGAGATATCTTGCCGGCGGCTGTCGGATCCTCGGAAAGTGTTCCGAGCAGAAATTGATGGGGAAAACAAAACTCCCACACTGCAGAGACCTTGGCTCGGTTTACTGTAAGACTAAGCAAGTACTAAGCAGTAGCATCAAATAAGAAGTAAGCTTACCAAGTAGTCTCCGGATGATCTTTTCAATAAAAGAGCTTTCAAGTTCAGGTGGGACTGTAACATCGCTGATCCAGGATAATTAATAGTACAGGGCTTGGCAGTCAGTCTTCGTCTTTGTGGAAACGAATTCAAGGAAACATGTCGCTTGTTTCTCACCAGAACAATAGTATTCGCCATGGGACCAGGGTGATGCTGAAATCTTTGATGGTATTGAGTTCGTGGGTGCAGTTCTAGGATCCAATTGAACAATCATGAAGTTGATCCTCGGCGCTCAAGGTTATTCTCGAGAGAGGCACGAGCCTACGGCTGTAGAATCTGTTTATAAGAGACTATTTCTGAACCTACATGCTCGAGTCATGGCGTATTTTAGGCATCAATTGAATCGCCTTGTTATGTAGCCAAGCGTGTGTTTGAACCTAATCAGAACTTTCTTCATACTTACCACGCTCAACTCTGTTCAAGTGGTCCGTGATGGCCTGAATGGCCATCAGATTTAGAGTTACAACCGATGTTGAGAAGCTGGCGTCGGATGAGATTTCTATACCTTTGGCCAAGTGCGAAACAGTTGGTTTACGGCTTTGAGAATGCCTTCGGTTGTCGTTTGGATAACTCGCGGATATAATGGACGATCTAACGTCAGAAGCGTTGTAGAAATGTCGGTTGTCTCTGCGCTCAGGCCACGCTGTCGACAGATCCTAGAGGACCTATTGGCAGAAATGCCGGCAGAGTTCCACCGCGCTGAACGCTTCCACAAATTGTCACATATGGCTGGGAATTACCTTCTAAACTAGGTAACGGCGAACTCTAGTATTAGGGTTGGCATCAGGGCGTGGTTGTGGTTGGAATCTATTAATTACTCGTTCATGACGCCCAAAGAGCGAAAATGACGGTGCAACGATGGGCTTGTGCTGTTTTCTTTTGCTAAGTTAAGTTACTTCCGGTGAAAGGATGAAAGTCAACGGGTATTGGACCTGAACGTTTTCGAACAGTCCCCGGCGAATGCCGACAATCGTGATTTCACGTCGATATGGTGCCAAATCGTTATCTCACGTCGGTATGGCGCCCAAGATCGCTGGCACCCATCGGCCGGGGTCCATGCGGGCCTATGTGTAACTCACCGAGACCCAGGTTCGCTTAGCTGGGCGCAGTCCGATTTTGGTCCAACGGACTTGAAACCGAGGGGCAATCCGAGTCGAGGCGCTCGATTCATCAGGAAGATCGTATTCACTCATCACTGTGAGAGTCGCTTGTGAGACGCATAAACTCTTGTCTCTGTCCACCAGAAATCACCGCGCCCGCCGTGACTTGACAGCCTACAGCTTGCAAGCGCCGGCGGAATTTTCAGCGGAAACATCGTCGGCTGTTTTCCCTTCAGCTCTGAAGCTATAGGCAGTTCCGAGTTGGCTCATCTACTGATGGGATAAGATGTTTTTGCCGTCCATCCCTTCCCATCACACCATAGGCATTTACAGGCATTTTACGTCGTTCTACATTTAAACCTGGCAGAAGTTATGGGGCGTTAGGCTTCTGTGGGTCTATGTATACCTCTGTACCTCAAGTCGAACGGCGATCACTCACCTGCGCCCTCTACGCACTACAGCCGCCAAGAATCGGAAGAATTCTGCATTGTTCTTGTCACATTTGACATGCGAGCGCCGTTGCGCAGATTCACTAACGTACATGGCTGTGCACGTTGAGACCAAGCTCCACTGCCGACACATTCGGTATATTCTTCGTCCAAGCTGTTCCCCAAGAGGTAGTGCGCGACCTGAACGGTACGTACACGGAAGTCGATCACTCGGCGCCAATGTCAGCTGGAGGTTTCTTTTCAAGAGTGACTCGACCCGAACAATCTACGGCACGGCTACGATTTGCCGCAAGGATGGATTTCGAAATCCCGTTTGCCCCTTTCCGGCTAATAGTTGACCGCATCGACACCTCTCTGATTCGCACCGCTGCCCATTGGCGCTGGTATAAAGCCTCCCGAAATTATTTGAAAAAATTCAACCTGTGTCTGGATCACCAAGGGAGTCGGACTGTCCGCCTGTGACTGCGGAGCTGCGCAGAGTAAGTAGCAGGGCGTAATACAGCGGTACCGGTAGTTATGTCGCTTCCGCAGTGGGTACTCCCCATTTGCGGACGCAACATCATAACTAATCGCCGGATATAAAATTACTTTCGACTGGGACCCCGTGTCATTGGGCTGAAAGCCGCCCTCTTTCCCGCAGGAAGGCGCAGGATGTAGGGGGTGCATGTTTTTTAACCCCGACTGACTTCGTATTCTGTCCGCGAACAATCCCATAGTTAGAATTTGTAACTGACACGATGATGAAATGCTGGGGCCGTGAAAAAAAACTGCGTCATGCGGCGAGCAAAACGGTAGGTTTGGTAATAATGTGTGTCCACAAGTCCCCAAGAGGTAACGACGGGGACGGGAAACATTACGAAGGACGTCGTCAGCTCACCACCAGGATTCAACTTGTTCTACATAACTCGCGTAGGTCTCAGAGCGGTATTTATCAGGACGATTGTGTTTGGATCTGCAAACTCCCCCAAACTCTCATAGCTGGGGTAATGCCCGTGTACGTTACCCGAGCATGCAAGCAGCCAGACATCCAGTTACCGGCACTGACGGTAAAGTAAATACGGGCACTAGAGTGTTTCGGAACTCGTATTTTTTTTTTCTTTGAAAGGAGGATCGGGCCCCGCATTAGCTGCTCCACGATCCTAACCACACCGCTCAGTCAGTCTGATTGCATAAACTTAAATGGGAGATGACGAGTTCTGAAACACTCTACTTAAATTAGATAGGATAAAGCCAACTGCAATGATGAAAAAGAGCAGCGAAATATGCCTGAAAAAAAACAATACGGAGTTTTCAATCGAAACTCAACTTGGATGACAAGGAATTGGAGTGAGGCAAAATTGAACTGAGGCTTGAACGAAGTTACCAGCTGAAGCGATGAGTTTGATGGGTGTAGTTTAAATGGGGGCGACGGGAAAAGGGTAACTCGGGCTTGTACCCTGTCGAGGAACTTGGAGGGTACATTAGACATATTATCTGATCTACGAGACATCGGCGGATATCCTGGAGATTAGCGGAGATACAAACTGAACACGACAGACGTTAGGGAGCGGGGGGGGGCGGCCATATAGCGACTTGTAGCCAGCCGCCCGGAGTCTTGGCATGAACGCAAAAGAAGTCGCGAGGCTGAAGCAACGGCGAGAAACAATCAAAATAACCGACTCACGGCGGTTTGGCAGCCTTCTTCCGGGCACCCTGGCTGACCTTGGCGGTGGCCAATATCGATACATGGCGTGTGGCCCAATGAGTTGGAATCCCGTTACGGTATTTCCGACACTTACGACATCATTATTGTCCGCTGTACAATGCTTCACAGGACGCAGCTATTTCCGTGGTGGATGGATGTCTGCAACGAGTCACGACAATGATCAGTGACATGCAACTTACACGGTGACAGACGCCGTTCCTGTAAGCTGATACTTCGGCGATTGCTATGATATGAATCTAGTTCCGTATGTAGGACAAGCATTCAACACGTTCAAATCGGCGACCCAGAGACAAGGTAAACTGAGCAGGAATTGAACGTACATACACAGAACTGTGAAACAAGATAAGTAACTTGGTCCTTATGTTCGGGTCATAGACAACCGGCCCAGCTGAGTAAGCCCTGAGATAAACCGTGAGTGGGATTGGAATCGAAGAGCGAATGAACCCGGGAGGGTGCCGAAGAACGTGGGGATATATCGCGTAGGAGTTGTGGTAGAAGACAAACGCGATCAAGCCAGCCGTTTTGATATTTTGATCCGATTCAAATGCGATCAGTTGGCCGGTGCGTCGAGTCCTGACAAGTTCAGCCAAAAGTTGGCCATACAGTCTACATTGCATCTTTGATGACTGCTTCGACAAAATTTCTACGCGTCGGAGGCCATGCGAGCCCCACACTTAAAAGTTTTACGTAGAAGTACACGTTCCACTAGTACCAAACTTGGACCGTTCTATCCAAGTTCTATCTGGCAGAAACGAGGGCAACGGTGCGACACGCATCCGTCAGTGACTATACTTTACAGCACGTTAATTTAATCTGAATGGCGAAAGTTATATAAAGTATGGAATCGGCAGAATGGATTGTGTAGAGACTGAAATTTTGCGTTTGACTGTCGGTGTTGAGATTTCCCGATGAACGGCAAGTTGGCGATCGGAGGTGAAGAAAATATTGCAGCGCACCCGCGCGCGGCGGAATAAGAAGAAATGATATACATCGTATCCGACTGTTGACAGCTTTCAATCGGGTAATTTCAGATAAGATATCTGCACAAGAACAGAGAAGATCCTTCTTCCCGCACGGGATTTTGTTTTGATTCCGTGCCATCGGAAGCACTACATGCTCCTTCAGTGCCCTCGCATTTCCGATACCTTTCGATACACGCCTATCGAAAGAACCAGAAAGATGAGAAGAAAATTATTTCCATGCAATTATGAACTGAAGGCGGAGCGTTTTCTCCAAACCCTTTCGTCAGAAATGGGAACTTGTTTCACCCGACAGAGTGGTCGATGAAACGGTGAAACCTTGGCCGCGGCCTACTGAGCCGTTCATCAATTTCGCCAGGGCTGGGCGGAGATACAAATCGATTGCGCCATGATATGGCTCATGCGGTCTCCTTGACAGAATAGTTTTCAGGTTTGCAGCCTGCCGCAAAAGGAAAATATTCCAATGTCGCCAGAACAACACCAGAATCTAGAATTCGAAGGGTTCACCGGAACAGCGGGCCAGGGCACCAACAAAATGCGACCGCCCGCGGTGATGAACAAATGTCCATGTCAACGATTGCCGAGCCCGTGGAAGACCGTGGATGAGCTTTTTTGGACACAACAAGAGCAAACATCTTTCTCTGAGTTCGTCAATATCCATGCCAATCTCTCATGGTCTCCTTTCCCTAGAGCTTGCAGCCGATTTGTTCATTCGTAGGTATGCTGGATTTGCGCGCCAACTAAGGGACATCCAAACTCGGGAAGCTACTATTTTGCCGCACAGTATGATATTGAACAAGACTCTGGATAATATTAGGCCTAGCGTAGACGGATTTCAGAAGGTGCAAAATTATAGTCTGTAATACATCGGCTTCTCGAATGTGGTGGTCCACAACATTAATATCACCTCCGTTGACAAACGATGTTTGTCGCACAAGCCAAGGCACAGGCTCCCAAGCATCGAGGTTGAGGATTCTGACAAACATGTTTTTGCTCATTTGGTCGTCCAGGAATTTTGAAAGGTGAGGGCTTCTCTAGACTCAACCACTGCGACGACGTCACGACAGGAGAAGTGATGGATAGAAAACGCCCGTCATTGAGCTGGACAACGTGAACGATTCGTGGCTGGGAACGCCGTAAGTGGCGTTATTATCAGCCCAGAGGGCAACCCCACGACGGGAAATGAAAACCTCGCAATTGCAAATGAGATAACTGCAATGAAGTATGACATCGGTGACTGCAAAAGAAGCCGATGACGTGGGATGTAAGCTGTGAGGCAGGGAATTCATTTCGACAACGCCTGTAGCATCGCAGGCTTCAATTGTTGGATGTTTCAAATAACCTACTCCGGCCAGCGCGGGTGGTGTTTCTGATGACATCCAAAATGTTCAGGTAAGAACAAGATGCCTCACGCCGCACTAGAGTGTCGCTGAGATTACATTTCTGGCTATCACACACAATTTGCTACAGAAATCTACGCCAAGCCCTTCCAAGCAGGCCATATCATCAGTCTCGGAAAGAAAGAGGAGATTCAAAAGATCGACCGAGTCGATTGTGGCCTCCGCGGTATGTCCAGTTGTCATTGCTCGCGCCGCAGGTAAATGGTAAATCACAACGATATCAAGGGGTTGTTCACACACAGGGGCGGCCCCGAATAATATGCGGAATTGGAAAAATCATTTGAGGTCAGTGAGTATCGGTGACCATCTATGGCCGCTGCTGTCCCATGTTTCCTGAGTTCAACATGCTTCGGGAAATGCCGGAGCCGAGTGAGCCGATCAGCGGCAACTAACGGCAATCAATCGGCTACTTGGTACGCATTTTTCGTATCCACGATATTCTACCAAGGACCTGAAGGCCGAGGAATTTTCCTGTTTGACTTCCCCAGCAATCACATAAAACGGCATTTCCGCGGGAGTTCGGGAGTCGTCGAGCATTATCAACATCCCATTTTGATTCCAGTCATCTGCATCAGGGACCTAGCCGAGCAAATATATTATTCTGAGTGTCATCCTAAAAAGCAACACGCGGGAGAAGCAAGTACCTATCGCATCAAACCTGGATACCAACGCATCTCCATTGTTGGTACCTGCTTTCAAAGCGCACTTTTTGCCCCATTCAAATCGGCGACCACGGCTTTGGCTATTTTCGTCCCTGCCAAAAATAAGGATTCCAAAAATACACATAGTCCCGTCGGATCTGCATAACTTAGCTTTCCTTGTTTCACTTCGAGTTGTTGATCAGCCATGTATGGAAGGAAAGAAGGGTATATTACTGCGGAGGTCCCAATAAGGTAGGATGTAGGTGGAATTACACAGCAGGGCCCGTGAACGCCGGGTAGCAAGAGGCGGGTGATCTCTGGATCTCGGAATTTGATCTGGCCACGCGAGGTGGCGTTGATCGGGTTTATATGAGCTCCAAACGAGCTCACTTTTTATTGTGCAGGGTGCAAATTTCTGGTCACCTATGCGAACATGTCCCAGTAAAATATTGTTCATACCCACATTCGAGTCATGAGATGGAAGATGGAATGAAATCAAATTTACAATTCTACGGTATGAACTCTGCATCCGAACCATCATCAACGGTGGCATCTGCGCCTGTCGGCTGGGTGAGTTGGCGCGCTCGCGGTGGATGCGACACGGAGCGTGTCCGCGATGACGGTCAATTGTAAGTGTTTGTGAGGCTTGATGGCCGGACCAATGCCGCTTACCCAAAATTTCCTTTTTCAGGGGGGGGGCCCTCGTGGGAAGATATCCGCGATCCGGAGATCGAACGCCTCTTGCCGGGTAGAGGAAAGTACACAATATTTTTAGTTTCCGTTGGAGCCTAACCTCAGGCACACCAGGTAACAATTCAAGACCGCTATCCTTGACACCATCGTGTATCCTCCATTGGGAGTGTACTCCCAGAAACGCCGAGTTGATCCTCCATGGACAGACTATCATACACTTTACGATACAAGCAGCACGTATTTTTGACCTGTGAAGGTGTAATTCCATCTATCAAGACTGCCATGAAGACATTAAGGCGTGCGAGGCCGTGCATCAGCGCGCGGGCTCAACCCGCGACAGTCAATTTCAGGGTCTTTATTATTTCTCAGGTAGGTGCTGTTGCTTGCCTCGGAAACGAGTTTTCGGTCACCCGTGTGTGGGTTCCAGATATCTACAGTATGTTGAATTTACAGCAGCGCCGGATAGTGTCGAGGTGCTTTGAAAACTATGCCTCCGCGCCTTGTTCATCGGAAGCCCATCTGCGTTGGTAACGGCCCTCATTGCGCGAGCCTATACATAAACACTTCTGTAGAGATTGGAGGAATGAAATTTAACCAAAATGAAGAGGAACTTGTACCAAATCGTGAAGAAAGTCTTGGTTAATATAATGATCTCAAAAATTGTGAACAAGACTGAGAGCTAAGGACTAGTCTAAAATACCTTACCCCGGTAAATTCATAAAATGCGTACCCACCGTGATGATTTCTAGGACAGATCCATGTCGACGGTCGTTATTACTTAGGGTTTTGCCTCCAACAAAATCGCGCGGTAGAAAAAATGACTGCGGAGAACCTGGCGGAAGGTTCTGCTACTCTTAAGACGGGATAGGTAAATTTTGGCGCAACGGGGTACTATTTCGACCAATTGTTCAGGTGACGGTGACACCTCAGTTTTTTTTGATGCGTGCAAAAATTGCCGTTAATCGAAAGGAAATTTATATATCGGCCATCCCGGACATCGAAAAATTCGAAATTTGTGAACAATTGGTCGAAATAGTACAGTACTGTCGGTGTGCGGCCCTACCTCTGTCACGCCGTCCGATCCGTGTCACGTCCGTCACTTCTTTCTCTTCTCCGACACCCCATCCGTTATATAGCCTCAGGCCGGCCGTTTCATCGTCACAATTCGATACTCGCAGAGGTTTTACTAAAATGACTCAAGTCACGACGGATATTCCGATTTTTGCTGGGCAAGGCACGTCGGGAATGTCTGCAGCGCGCACTCAGGCACTCCAGGACGTTCGTTCTCCGTCTGGTACGACCCTTCTATCCGCCTGCCACGAGATTTTTCATGCAGAACTTGCATTGCTGTCTCCGTACCAACTTTCTTTCGTCGGAATCCAACTTGCGGACTTCAAAAGAAGAGAGTCGCTGCTCGAGGAACCAGGAGCTCGTTATCATCACAACCCCATTATTTCGGCCACGATGCTGTTTCTTCTGCAGTCTCTGCGTTTCTTGAGCTTCATAGAAAGCTCTGGAGTTGCAGAATGCTCCTTGACGCCTTTCAGTGACTTTTTAAGCCGCAGCCATGGCATCCTTGGATTCTCATCTGGGATGTTGCCAGCTTGCGTTGTCGCCTCGTCCTCCGATCTCGTCACCTACATCTCCCATTCTGTACAAGCGTACCGCCTTGCCATATGGATTGGAGTCCGCACTCAAATGTACTGCGCAACAACCCTGGACGACGCGCATCTCGTCGCAAATGAATCGCCTTGGAGTGTGGTGATCCTCGGGGTATCGAAAAACGAGGCAAAGGACCTTCTTCAGGGGTTCCAAACGGTAAGATTCAAGCTTTGTATCTCCTGAAAGAATTGATTTGCACACGAGTCTGAGCTAATTACGCTTTGGGTTATAGGCTAGCTCTTCGTCGGTTTCGCTTTACATAACAGCCGTCATGGATGGTCCATGTGTTACAATCTCAGGTCGACCGGACGTGCTTGCGGAATTCTCTGAAACGCTTGGGGCACAGTATCTGGTTCACAAGACAAGCCTCGACACGCTATACCACTCCCCGGTACACGCGAACGGTGTACGCCAAGAAGTCCTCGCGGACATTACCCGCCGCGGAATAAAATTTCCCGACTTCGTGGACCTCAAAGTGCCAATCCAATGTACATTTTCAGGCAAATTCATAACCTGCCGGGTGCCACCTCCGGACACCCTGGTCGAACTTGTGACAGACATGATCCTCACGCAGCCCGTTAACTGGGACCTCGTAGTGACCAAGATGCTCCAGTCACTCACAAATGCTGTCTGTGTACGCCTTCTGAACTTCGGTCCTGGCATGGGTCTGCTCAAGGCGACGGAACGCGCCTTTTCTCCACAACGCGCGTCTAGCGTTGACGTCACGCGCGCGCAGAATACTCACGTGAGGGCGAAGCAGGAACCAATTGCCATCGTGGGAATGGCGGTTAATATGCCCGGCGCGCCGAACACAACCGAACTTTGGGAAGTTCTTCAAAATGGCATCAACACAATTTCAGAGGTCGGCCAGCCATCCTTCTCCAGTGCCACTAGGATTCACCGCTTTCTCAGATCCCAGAACATAGGTTCAGAGTCGAGGATTACAATGGAAGTAGATATCCCAAGCGTCAGATGAAGGCGCACACAGGCAACTTTTTGGATAATGTCGACGAGTTCGACCATCATTTCTTCAAGATAAGTCCTAGAGAGGCGAAGAGCATGGACCCACAGCAGCGCGTCTTACTCCATACAGCGTATGAGGCGTTGGAAGATTCTGGCTATGTCCCCAATGCCACCCCAACCTCTCGACCTGAGATGTTTGGATGTTACATCGGCGTGGCGACAGGAGATTATGTCCAGAATCTCCAAGACGAAATCGATGTCTATTACAGCACTGGTGAGTTGAGCAGATTTTTTTCTGGAGCTGGACGATGATGAAGCGACAAAGGTACCTTACGGGCGTTCCTGAGCGGCCGTATCTCGTTTGCAATGCAGCTCAGCGGGCCTTCAATCGTCTTCGACACTGCCTGCTCGTCGTCCAACGTTGCTCTTTACCAAGGAGCTCGTGCGCTCATGAACAGAGACTGTGATTCTGCATTGGTCGGCGGGGTTAATATTGTTTCGAGTCCTGACGTGCGCTTGATTTTTTTTTTTCAAAATTGACGCTAAGTAAGTTCCCTAGATGTTCCTCGGCTTGGACCGCGGCCATTTCCTCAGCCCTACGGGCCAATGCAAGGCATTCGATGCATCTGCAGATGGTTACTCTCGTAGCGAGGGCTGTGGAGTCTTCATCCTCAAACGACTCAAGGACGCGTTGGCAGAGAACGACAACATTCTCGGCGTCATCCGCGGCATCGAGGTCAATCAGAGCGGCCTCGCACACTCGATCACGTACCCCCATGCAGCGACCCAGGCCGCCCTCTTCCGCAAAGTTCTCGAAAACTCGGGCATTGATCCTAGTCGCGTCAATGTCGTTGAGGCGCATGGTACCGGCACCCAGGCAGGCGACCCAAACGAGGTGGAGAGTGTGCGTAGCGTGCTTGCTGTTAACCGTGCAGCGAACAATCCGCTCCACATCACATCCGTCAAGGCAAACATTGGGCACTTGGAGGCGGCCTCCGGTGCTGCGGGGCTCGCGAAGCTACTCCTGATGCTTCAACACCAGCTCATTCCACGTCAGATCTTGTTCAAGAATCTCAACCCGCTCATCAGGCCGCTGGAAGACGACAACACCATCATCGACAAGACACAAGCGCCGTGGATGCCGTCGCACGAAGGAATGACGCGCATCGCGCTCTTGAATAATTTTGGCGCCGCGGGAACGAATACTGCGCTCCTGTTGGAGGAACACCTGAAGCTCCGAGCCTCACACCCCATTCCCACCGACACATCCTTCGTGTTCGGGCTCTCCGCCAAGACCGCTCCCGCGCTCCAGGAGTTGCACACCAAGTACGTCGACTGGCTCCGCAGCCCTGCCTCCGCGGACGTCCCACTCTCAGACATCGCCTACACCGCGACTGCTCGCCGCCAGATCTTTAGCTGTCGCATCGCTGTCTCGGCAAGCTCCCGCACGGAATTGATTCAGAAGCTTGCGACCGCGACTGTCGTGCAGCCCGCAAACGAGCCCGCGCAGGTGGTCTTTGTCTTCTCCGGCCAGGGCGGCCAGTACATCGGCATGGGCCGCAGGCTGTACGAGGAGTCCGCCCTGTTTCGCAGCTACATCGACGAGTGCCAGGATATTCTTACCACAGCAAGGTTCCCCGGCGTTCTCGCGATTATTCTTGGGACAGATGAAAGCGGTCTAACCGTACTGGAAGAGTTTGAGGCGTATCAAGCGGCCATGTTCGCCCTGGAGTATGGTCTCGCGAAGTTGTGGATCTCCTGGGGTCTAGTACCATCCGCCGTTGTCGGACATAGGTCGGTTTACGTCTCTACTGCGATGGTTATTCAATCTCATGCATTTCGTTACAGTCTCGGCGAGTATGCGGCCCTGGTTATCGCCGGGGTGCTCACGGTAAAGGAGGCCCTTCTGATTGTGGCGAACCGTGTTCGCTTCATGGTGCAGAAGTGCGCCATGAATACCACCGGTATGATCGCGGTGAATCTCGGCGCCGAGGCCATTCAGGCTTCCCTCCGGCAATCTAGTGACTTTTCTGGCCTCAATATCGCATGTTACAACAGCGCCGTCGACTGCGTGTTATCGGGTCCCCTCGCGCAACTCGAGGCGTTCAAGGCGCATTTGGACAGCGAGGTGCGATGCAAGAATACCCTCATCTCCGTACCGTTTGGATACCACAGCTCCGCCATGGCGCCGCTGTTGGAAGATTTGACCGCGGTAGCAAAGCGCTTCACCTTCCGCCCACCGACCATCCCTATCGTTTCGAATCTCTTGGGAGACGTTGTGCTCCCGGGCGACACGTCGGTCTTCACTGCCGAATACTTCTCCCGCCACTGCTGGGAGCCTGTGCAGTTCGACCGCGGTATGCGTGCGCTTGTCTCTCGCCCTGGATTCCACAAGGTAAACGTTTGGATCGAGATCGGGCCGCACACAACGTGCCTCTCGATGCTCAAGGTCAACCCCGCACTGTCGAAGAACACCCTCCTGCTCCCGTCGCTTCGGAAGCAACAGCTGCCATCCGCCACCCTCGCTGCGAGTCTCGCACAGCTCTACACCTCGAATCTCAGCCTCCAGTGGCGCGCGACCTTTGCGCACCTGCCGCGCCTCACATGCGTCAGCCTGCCCTCGTACCCGTTCGCAAAAACCAAGTTCTGGGTGCGATTCCAGGAGCCCGCCCCGGTGCCGGTGGACGTGGACGGTGCGCGCGGTCCGCAGGCGCACTGTCTCATTACCGAATACTCCATGCTGCACCGCTGGGCGCAGTATCCGGCCGCCGACAATGACTTCGTGTCCATCTTCGAGACACCTATCAGCGACTTGGCGGACCTGATTGTCTGTCACAGTGTCGGGGGCATGCCGCTGTGCCCTGCGTCGGTGTACATTGAACTCGTCTTCGCTGGTGTGGATCTCAGCGGGCGGCACCTGCGGAGATCCCACCACGACAGCCACGTCGTGCTGCGCCGCTCCGAGTTTGAGAAGCCGTTGGTGTACGACGAGAACGTCCCACGCACGATGATCACGAAGATCGCACTCACCAAGAACCAAGGCACCTTCACCGTGAGCTCTCGTATCACCTCCATGGGCGAGGAGTGCGTGCATGTCCACGGGGAGTTCAAGTACCAGTCGACGCTGCGCACCACCACCAAGTTCGTCCAGGCGCTCCCCGTTATCGCGCGCCACATGGCCGCCGTCTCTCAGCCGCAGGGTGGGAATCCCCCCGAGATGTTCTCGACGCACACCGCGTACGAGGTCATCTTTCCCCGTGTCGTCGACTATGCGAAGCCCTATCACACGATGCAGTCGCTGACTGTTGACGCCAGCGGCATGGAAGGCTGCGCGACCATCCAACTGCCCAGCGACTACGACCGCGGCAAGTTCGTCGTCCACCCGGTTTGGATGGATACTCTCCTGCATGTCGCGGGCTTCGTGGCGAATATGCAGGGCAGCATCGAGCACGCGCATATATGCACGCAGGTCGGCACGGTGAAGGTCTTCCCCGCACTCGTGAACAACGACAAGCCCTACATCGTGTATTGCAGCAATGCGTGGCTGCCCGACGAGGGGATCATCCTCGCTGAGGCGTACGCGGTGCAGGTCATAGAACCACGTCGCATCATCGCGCACATGAAGGGAATGCACTTCCGTCGTTTGCGTCTGAGCAGCTTGAAAAAGAGCCTGGAACACGCTGCTGGGAAGCCCGTCATCTCAGCCCCGCAGCCCACCAAACCTGACCCTATCGCGAAGGCTGAAAGTCATGGCTCGCCTTTGCCGCCCCCGGTGACGGATGTCAGCGCGATCGTCCTGAAGCTCGTCTCCGATACCTGCGATATCCCTGCGTCCTCGGTGGACATCGACACAGATCTCTCGTCAATCGGGATCGACTCGTTAATGTCGATCGAAATAATTGAGAGCCTTCGCAACGCGTTCCCCGGCGCTGATCTCGACGCACGCGTCTTTGCGTTCTGCACTACCGTTGTCGATATCTGCCGGGAGGTTAATCTGAAGCTCTCATCCAACAAGCCGCCGTCCCCGAGAGCGACGCACACCGTGAGCGAGGAAACGTCGACCCCGCGCACCCCGCTTGACAAGCATACCTTGGAGCCCGACATCGCCTCCCCCGACGGCGCACCTGACGCGATCCAGATCCTCTCTTCTGTTCTAGGAGTCGATGTCGACAGTCTCGGGTCGGACGCTGATCTAGACGCGCTTGGTATGGATTCCATGACCACCATTGAGGCGCTGCGCGCGCTGAGGAACGAGTTTGGGCTCCAGCTGCCGACCGACTTCTTCACGAAGTGCCCGACACCCCGCACCATCCAAGCGTACCTTTCGGACCCAGAATCCGCTCTCAAGGTCGACAAGGTGCTGCCGGTGACGCTCATCCGTGCTAGATCGATCCCTTCAGAAGGACATCCCCGGCCCGCGGGCTTTTCTCTCAGCGGAAGTCTCGGTCGCATCACGAAGGCCCTCCAGCTCGATACCATACCTGTGCCGATTCAACGTCCGGAAACGAGCGGTCGACTTCCCATATTCTTCATCCACGATGGAAGCGGCCTGGTCAGCTACTACGACCGCCTGTCCTTCCTGGATCGCGCCATCTGGGGGATTCACAATCCTTGGTTCGTGAGTGGGCGCCCTTGGGACTGTCTGGTGGATATGGCGACCGCGTATGTGGAATACATACTCGGTGCAACCTCTGGTCCGCTTCTACTCGGTGGTGAGCCCTTCGCCTTCCACTTTTATCCTATTGTCTAAAAACGATCCCATAGGATGGTCGTTCGGAGGTGTGGCAGCGTATGAGATCGCCCTCCAGCTCACGAGTCGAGGGATCCAGGTCAAAGGGATCCTTCTCATCGATTCCCCAAGCCCCATTAACCACATACCCCTCTCCGACTCTCTTATCGACACCGTCATCGACCTCGACGCACGCTCCACGTGCTCCGAGCTCAGTACGCTGGTCAAGAAACAGTTCTCCATGAACGCGCGCATGCTGGGGAAATACGTCCCCCACGCGACGGCCAGCCTCTGCCCGCCCCTCGTCCTGCTCCGCTCCAGCGAGGGCTTCAAGCCCGAGGGCGTCACAGACATCCCCGCGTGGCTCTCCGACCGCAGTGACCCCCAAACATCTGTTGCCGGCTGGCAGAGTCTCGCGCACTGCTCCGTCAAGGTTCTCGACATTCCCGGCCATCATTTCCAGCCGTTCCATCCGTCCAACGTGCGTGCCGCTCTGTCTGAATTCCTTCTTTATCCTGATGTCCTGCTTAGGTCGCGGAGCTTTCACTACGCATTGCGGATGGGTGCGAGTATCTGGAAAGCTTGTGAGACGCTCTGTAACCAATCCATCTTGTATCACGCCAGTACCTATTCCATACTGTATTGTTAGCGTTCAGCGTTCAGATCCATACATTGGAGTCATCCATCGTTTACTTGTACATTTGGAGGGAGATTTTGGGTTGTAAGTACGTAGGTGTCTAATTGAATACTATCTTGCTCGTTAATGTTGTACGAATCGTAAATAACATAAGGTAAATTATCGTATATATGTCATCTCAAGAGAGGAATAATCGTTTATCAAATATTAGGAACCGTGAACCTCGTCATCAATCCACCCACTGTGGTTCGCAGTGGAATTTCGCGCGATTGACATAACATCGACCCTTCGCATCACGCGCCGCGCGTCTTGTCTGTACACTCCGATGCACCTTCAGGTGCACCACGGGCTTGTGGTCCGCGTCGTGGTGCGGGTGCTCAGGATCCTTTTCGTGCGGCCGTTGGTGAGGTATCTTCCTCGGCTGCCCAAGATTTGACCTGTTAAGCCGGGTGAGTATGGTCTCGAGCATGGGACGAAAGAAAGCACTCACCGGAACTCTGTGATCCACTGGTCGTCGTCGCGTCTCTGATACCGGAAGGTGAGCGGGATGAGCTCCAACAACCACCAGCATTTGCTGAGCTTTAGCTGGTCGTATATGGGGCAGAGCGCGTCCTTGAGGTCCTCTGCCTCCTCCATGCCGGGCGGGGGCTTCTCCAGGGGTGCGTTCTCCAACTCAGGCGACATGGGGAAATCTTTGCATTTGCGGGACAGAATCCTGCGCAGCCATCCCTTTTGACGTGGTGTGGGCTCGATCTTGGCGCCGTCAACGGGCAATGGCGGCGGGCGGTCGAGGACGAAGGGGTACAGTGTCTGGGGGTCGAGACCGAGTTCTTGCAGGCGCTGGGCATCGAACATGATTCCCGTATTAGCTTTGAATGTCTCCCTAATCATCCATCGCAGGGGAATACGCGCGAGACTGTTGCGCGTATCGTTCGAAACAGAACCTCCGCCGACGTCTGGAGTGGGTCGTCAGCATCGCTGCCATACTTTAACGGCGTAAAACATACCACAGTGGCAGCCCTGCAGAAGCGAGAATAAGGGAACGATTAAGAAATGATTTACGTAAGGTAAATGGAGGACATACGGCGAACCAGACCTCGAGAACATCGGTAGGACGCGTTTTGTGGTGCCGCTTTGTGAACTCGGTTTCATATTTTGTCTGCTCCACGTCGTCGTCCGGCTCGCTGGAGCTCCGTAAGTGCGTCGGTATCTTTGGCATGGGCGGAAGGTTTGGGAGGGACCATCCATGCTGCGGGGTCTTGCGTTTTATGGTGGGCGTCTCCGGTGGTGTATGTGTCCCGAGTTTCTTCTCCTGGTCGTTGGGGAAGTTCCACAGGTTGGCCTTGAACTTCGCGCGGCGCTCGTCGAGAGACACGGCATGGCGGAACGTCCGGACGATTGTGTTGCTTGTGGTGAACGGTAGACGTTTCGGGATAAGGCCGACCGAGTCCACGGTGTCCCTGAGGTACGGAGGTAAGATTCTAGCTGTCGTCACTCGAAGCTGAAACTCTCACCAGACGCCGATAAAATCAATGTGCACGTGGTTACTAAATGCCCTTTTGAATGCGTTGGACTGTGACCAAAGTCAGGCTCGCATCCACATGTACGAGGTGGCACAAATACATACCTGGGCCCAGCCCGTTGCGTCGGCACGGGTATAAATTCGGTACGCGAACGGCACTACACAGCACCTTAGTGAACTCTCGTCAATTAGGACAAAAGGAGGAACACACCTTGTTGGTGATTATCCACTGGCAGCAGCCCCACCTTGTGAATCATGCCCGCCAAGCTATTATTAGGTCAAGTTCGGCCCAGGTCTCAGAAAAGTCCGATTCACCCACCTACGAGCAATGTATGCGCCGCGGGAGAATCCAAAGATGCAGATCCGGTCGTTAGCGGTGTCTAATCAAGACAAAGTGTTTCGGCTTTAGCGCTAGCGCCAGGACAACAAGTCCGAAACTGACAGTTTTGCATTAGAAATTCGTAACCGGCTGAAAATAAATAAATAAGAATCAGGGTGGACGGGAGGATGCATGGCGTACCCATCACATGGGAATCCAGGTTCCACGCTATCATGGCATCCAGCGTCTGGCGGACGAGACAAGATTAATGCTGCGTTAATGGGCGGCGCGATACGTACGAGCGAAATTTTCGTCGCAAACGGGGTGGCGAACTTGGTCGACGTGTAGGTACCGATTCCAGACTGGTGGGGACGATGGTCAGCAGAGTATTGATACGCACACACAGAAGGAAGAGATTCACCTGGTAATACACCATCTGCTTCATGCGGTCGTCCTTTTTTAGCGCGGAAACGAGCTGCACAATATTCGAGTTGTCCGCGTCGAACTGGTCGCCCGTGCCGTCGAAGCAAAGGATGAGGCAGCGATTGTCGTTCCGTGGGGGCACGAACTCTATAGGTGGGCGCGCGTCGCGCTGGTCCTTTTCTTCGAAGGAGCGGGGAGTACTCGGTGGACTGGCGCTGATACCCACGGCAGTCCTCTCCGAGGAAGTGCTTAGGAACGACGGGCGCCCAGAGGATTCACACTCTGGCTCGACCATGGTGTCAGCCGTGGCTTCCTGGACATGGCCTTGGACGGGAATCGACATCGCTGGGATGGGGGGGAAAGCTTAAAGCTAAAGCGCCCTCATCTGTTGCTGTACACAGGTTCTTATACCTCCACAGAAAACAAGGTACCAATTGTCTTCTAAATCCCGGATGACTTTCCCTCCGTGATCCAATCATGAAGTCGACAGGTTTTTGGCGGTTTTTTGCTTGCCCGAAGGGTATAACTGAATGCGGTAAGAAGGTACGAGAAAGGCAACAGTACCTCGCAATGCCGCCAATGCGTTAAATCGTCTGGATGAAGTAAAAGAAAAAAACAAGTGAGTGTCTGTGATAACCGCTGACAAAGGAGATTCTCATAATCAAGACCCGAATAAGGAGCTGTGACCGCCGGTTAATTCCGGTGCGGTCCTTCCGTTTTGTTTCCGTTCCGCCTTGTTTCCTACTTCAAGTTATGCTTAAAAACGCTGTCGATGCGAAATCTGTGATTATACACCCCATGAACTCCCCCCCGATTTCCCAGACGCCGACCATGGAAGAAAAAAATCCTCCGCACGACGTCGAGTCGGGCAAGGGGGATAAGCCCCTCGTACCAACAGAACCACCAGACGGCGGTTTGGATGCATGGCTGACTGTCTTGGGCGCCAGTCTGGTCGCGTTGGCCACGTTTGGGTGCGGTTCTCTCACCATGAATCATTTGATGACAGCTTCGTTGACTTTGGAATCCGCATCAGGACTGTGAACGGCTACGGCGCATTTAACGACTATTATGAGACCACATACCTCTCAAATTACTCCGCGACTGTGGTTTCTATGATTGGTTCTTTCCAACTATTCATGCTATATATATGTGCGTGGGCCCGAGCTTTTCTGTAACGCGATACTCATGGATTGATTTTTGCAGTTGGCGGATTGTCTGGTGCCCTGTTTGATGCCTATGGTCCGCGATATATGGTTCCTATAAGCGGAATTGTCGCAGTATTTGCACTCTTTATGCTCAGCATAACACAACCTCAGCGAATATATCAGCAATATCTCACACAAGCAGTACTATTCGCTCTAGGTGCCACCTTCGCGTGAGTCCGAGATCGTTTCAACCGTTCATTCTGATATTGATTCCGTCCCCTGTGTCAGGTTCCTTCCCTGTCTCGCGGTTTGCGCGCACTGGTTCAAACGAAGGCTTGCCTTTGCCATAGGTTTCCCCGTGGGAGCTGCGAGTCTCGGTGGTATCATCTACCCAATCATGCTCAACCGACTCATCCCGCGCATTGGATTCGGTATGCAACCCTCATGGCCTTTGAGCCTTTAATCTGACAAGCTCCAGGATGGACGATCCGCATCCTCGCCTTCATCGTCATGTTCTGCTTCACCGTCGCGTCCTTCACCGTCAAGACGCGCCGTCCGCCGAAACCACTCCCCCCCCTCTCGAAGCTGCTCGCCTTCCGCGCCTTCCGCGACCCGCGCTACACGTGCCTCTGCCTCGGCGGGTGGTTCACCGTCTTCTCAACATTCAACCCATTCTTCTACGTCGGCTTGTATGGCTCCGTTGCGAACGGCGGGCCATCCACCCTCACGCCGTACTACCTCGCCATCATGTGCGCCACCGCCATCGTGGGGCGGATCGTGCCGGGATACATCGCTGATCGTGTGGGGCGGTACGTACTCTGCTCTCTGGTGACTTTTTCTCCTTTCCTTCCTTCCGCTGAACCACACACCTATGTAGATTCAACGTCATCTCAATCTCGACGCTCTTCTCCGGGATCCTCATCCTCGCGCTCTGGTACACCTCCGCCTCGGAGCGCAACCTTATCGCGTTCTCCGCCCTCTACGGGTTCGCGTCGGGCCCGTTCTTCTCGCTCATCACGGTATTTCCTTCCCTCATAAATAACCTTCAGTCTAGTTCAACTGATACATCTCCCCGGCAGACTTGCGCAGCGCAGGTCTCCCCCGTCGAAGAGATCGGCGCGCGCATCGGGATGATCTTCGTCGCCATGTCCACCGGCGCGCTCGCAGGCACGCCCGTTGGCGGGGTCTTCATCCGCAACGAGACGCTCCCGAATTTCCGGCATCTGATATTGTTCTCTGTGAGCGCTTTTCCTTCCGTCACAGTCGAACATTATTTTTCTGACATGAGGCTTGCTCATATGTAGGGAATCATGGCGCTCGTGGGATCGGGGTTTTTCGCTGCTGCACGACTTATTCAGTCGAGGAAGCTTTGGGCTGCGGTTTAGGCTGCTCCAGTGCTCTCTGGCCACGACAATAAATTAAATATATCTACCCTCATGTTGTATATTTCGGATATGTTCGACTTAACGAATTTTGACCTTGGCCGTCAACTCTGCTGCCTTCAGACCAGTTCTGTCGAGACCTAAAGTCAGTGGCCAACGTCAGCGCGTCTGTCCAAGGTGTTTCTGCAGGGAAGGTTGCGTGAAACCGACAACTTGAACGTGATCCACGAAGTCAAGAATACAGGACATCTGAATCGCCATATATCGATATCCTAACTGTCGATATCCTAACTGGCTCGCTACTTGACCGTTATGCGGCGAAACAGTGTTTACACAGCTGTTGAAAATTGTTTCTCTTTGCGCTTCTTCGTGTCTCTCCTTGTAGTAGTTGAACTTGCAGTAGTCATTGTCCCAGCATTAGATTGGGGTTTTTTTTTTTAATCAAGTGTCAAGATGTTTCACATTGCGGAGCTGCCAAAGTCGCAGCCTTCATTTTGCTCAAACTCTCGCTTGGTTTTTCAGCATAAATTTCTTTTACATCAGTTTGAGCACTGTGACTGATCCGTATTTCTAATGTCAGGTCTCGGGGCTCCCGCGCACCGCTTTGTTGCCTTGCTCCACGACCGGCTCCACATTTACGACGCATTCTAATCCCACCACGGTAAGTACTGTCCGTCGCTTCG
Organism: Mycena capillaripes; assembly: GCA_029204075.1. NCBI lineage: Eukaryota > Fungi > Basidiomycota > Agaricomycetes > Agaricales > Mycenaceae > Mycena > Mycena capillaripes. The sequence goes on along the minus strand of JARHKZ010000003.1, from coordinate 3,505,870 downwards.
AGAAGTATAAAAGGGTCGCTTTGAACACACTGGAACGCATCTCACAATGCAGTTCAACTTCCTCTCCGTTGCCGCTCTCGTTGGCCTCGCCACCACCGTCAGTGCGCAAGGAAGCTCTTGTCCTGAGGCTTCGCGCTTCGGAAATCTCAACGTCTCGCCCTCAACGCTCTCTCCCGGCCAGGTAACTAATTATACACCTTCATTCTCAAGGAATCATGTCAATTCCACTCATTTCAGACGTTCACCATCACCGCCAACTTGACCTGTGCAGTCCAGTTGGACAACACCCCGACATTCCTCGATTACTATATTTCCGGAACGTCGACGCACGCGATGAGCGGACCTATTCTGATCGCCAGGCGCACGTACGACAACTCGACGTCGCCCCCGATTGATCAGTTCACCGCGGTGGTACGTGCCGGATCAATTGATCTCTTTTGAAGGGGCGGCTGATCACGGCGCATAGTTGCCGAGCTGGTTTTATTTCGCCGATGCGCAGTATTCCGTGTTGATGGACAACAGCTTCGCGCGCCCAGGCCCGACGGGCGAAAGCGTGATCACTGTCGGAGGGATTTCCGCGGGAATTACCATCACGGGCTTCTAGTGCAGAACGGTCACCCAAAACAGACTTCTAACTCTCCGTATTTAGTTCCACAGACTTTAAGTGCATGTTGTTCCGACTGAAGAATTGTTTTGAGCTTGGTTCAAATTCAGCTACTTGCGATATTCACGTTTGAACCAACTTGATGATTAAGACTTGAAATCAAAATCGACCCAGCTGTTTGCCGGAACGGGGCAGAGCCCAATCATTGGCAATTTTTACATTTTCACCCTATTCTGTAGAAAATCAGTGAGACATTGCACGGCAATGCACGGCGAGGTTCACGGGTGCTACATTACTGTAGTGCGATCTTCAGCAACATCATCGAATAACGTTTACTAGCCACCGACTCTTTATTGGCAAGTTTGTCGTGAGTGTGTTCCCGATGGTCTCCGGACTCCCATTTCGACATCCTGGAATCATTTATTGATGTGGTTCGTTGCGGCTAAAATGCCGCCGGTTGTATTTGCCAACGGGGTTTTCGAGGGAAAAATATATGGTTCAGGCTGCAAGAGATATATGGACGCGAGCTGGTGCAAAGAAAAACAGGGAAGGAATGGGACAATGCCTCAGAGAAAGGAAACACCCGCCAGTTTCGGGAAATCGTCGGAGGGATACTCCTCCCACGTCCCATTCACTTTCCTCCAAGCATGATTGTCTGGTCATTGTCAGCACCGATATATCCGTGTGTGGCTTCAGTGGAACTTACTACAGCGGCAAGCCTTCAAGCTCGGACATGCTTCAACAATGTCGTGAACTGTGTTTCGAGCCCCTTCCTCGTTGAACCAGGTATCGTTGAAATAAGCTATGACGGAAAGAAAAAGCAGGCTCGTGAAGCGCGGGAGGTAATTCTTGAGATGTGCAATGATTTCCTGTAGGCAGTGATAATGAGCGCGAATGAAAAGTCTCAGCAGAAAGGGAATTTCCTTGTCAAAACGATACGCTCGCATTTGCAGTGTCTTTGTTTGCGGCAGGTTTCTGGAGATGGAGTCGAGAAGTTCAACAACGAAATCATGGCACTCGTTGTTCAAACAGATGAATGCAATGTCGTCGCGTGTCAATGACTTGAGGGTACGAATAATCTTTTCAGTGTCTTGGCCATATTATTTATCCCACCAGCTGAGGCTGACTTCCTCGAGATCCTGAGCGCCGGATATCAAAGAAATGGCATTGGCTGGGCCTCGAAATTTCGAAGATGCGGTAGCGGAAGGGGAGCCGACGAGTTAGCGTTCCGACAGTTTTCGATGCCGACAACCCCAAGTGACAACTGACAAGGCGGGGAAATGACAATTGTAAAAATTCATGACGATGCTCTTCTTGCCATAAAGTGACACCAGTTACCAGATGCTCGAGATGCAGCAAAAGCCCGAATGAGATCAACATCGTAGTTATCTGGAGGGTGAGACTTGGGATCCAATGAATAACAATACAATTTCGGAGCAGCTGAAAACTCACCTAGACCAGTGATAACGCTGGGCCGAGAGTGACCGTACCATAGGCGCCAAGGAAGCATTCGAAGAATCGCACTGGTAAAAGCGTCTATGGACTCGGGCGAACACACGTTTACAACACGATACAAAACAGGCGCGCCAATTCCGTGGAACAGCTTGGAAGCCCGGCAGAGTGCTGCTCGGCGATCGGCCGTTGGTGCGGCCTGAAATATCCCGGAAATTACTTCGTTCGGCAGGCAGCGCGAGATCGCCATCCTTTGTCGACGATGAAAGCCGTTGGCACTGGCACTGGCAAACATTGAGCAAATATATTTGTCAGGTTATGATCCCATCGATGTTCGTCTTCATCTCGACCGAAAAATCACGATGACTGATACATATTTCTTAGTTGTTCGCGCGCATCGGGATGATCATCGTCGCCATGTCCACCGGCGCGCTCGCAGGCACGCCCGTCAGCGGGGTCTTCATCCGCAACGAGACGCTCCCGAACTTCCGGCATCTCATATTGTTCTCTGTGAGCGCTTTTTTTTCCGTCCCAGTCCAACCAAAAACAAAGAAAGAAATCTGACATGAGGCTTGCTCATATGTAGGGAATCATGGCGCTCGTGGGATCGGGGTTTTTCGCTGCTGCACGACTTATTCAGTCGAGGAAGCTTTGGGCTGCGGTTTAGGCTGCTCCGATGCTCTCTGGCCACGACAATAAATTAAATATATCTACCCTCATGTTGTATATTTCGGATATGTTCGACTTAACGAATTTTGACCTTGGCCGTCAACTTCTGCGCATTCAGACCAGTTCTGTCGAGACCTAAAGTCAGTGGACAACGTCAGCGTGTCTGTCTAAAGTGTTTTCTGCAGGGAAGGTTGCATGAAACTGATCATGACAACTTGAACGTGATCCACGAAGTCAAGAATACGGGACATCTGGATCGTCATATATCGAGATCCTAACTGGCTGTTCACTACTTAACCGTTATGCGGCGAAAGCGTATTTATCACCGCTGTTGGAAATTGTTTCTCTTTGCGCTTCTTCGTGTATCGTGTTCCAGATGTTGCAAAACCCGAATCAGAGAAAAAAACTTTGGTCTGGGAGAACTTCTTTTTTTTGCTCAAAACTTAGAATACCTCTGTGCTGTATCCATACATAGCAGAGGCCTCCAGAGTACTTGTTCTCAAAGGAATAGGGTTCCCGTGCCATGCTGTACGAAGATTAAAGGGCAGAGCAGATCAGTGAATATGACAGCTCTCGGAATATTCCGGCCGAGCGTTTCTTCTATTGTGGTTGAAAGGGATACGTACCAGGCGGTACTCAGCAGTGTTGAGGCAGAAGACTCAAGATCGGCATCAAGGAATACTCAGAACTTTTTTTATTTGATGTATACAAAGTTTGTTATGACCGCTAGCACCAATGAAGCGAGAAAAAAGAGAGCGAAAAATTGATACAACTCAACATAGATACACCCAAACTGAGGGCTCAGCAACCCACTTTTCACCGAGTAAACATAACCCGGTCAGAGCCCAGCCTGAAGTATTGTCAGTACCGGAATATTCCGAGAGCCATCAAATTCACTGATCTACCGTTTCTTTAACGAAATGACCGGCTTTTGTTTGGGTATCTTTGTGTTCAGCCCCATAAGGTCTATCCCCTTTCATTTTTCTCTCGCCCTCTACTTACTTCAGCCTCAAATGGCGTACGAGTCGAACAATTGATGGACAGCCCCGAGAGTCCGTCTAATCAGATGCATGCAATTTTTCCCACCTAGCTCCGATTCCAGATCTCTCTGCGGGGAAATCAGACCAGATCTGGGACTTTTGCGCAGTCGAGGACGATCCGATGAAGCTTGAGCAGCCTTCGGAGCTATGGATCTGGTGGATGACCAGTATAAGAGGCCATCTCGCCAGATGTCTGTCGCCGTTCCCACTGAAGCCGATGCAAAGCTGTGGAATCAAAGCCGAATTGGGACTATTGAGCAAAACTGGGAGATCTCGTGTGAATCTGGCAAATGACCTCCGTCTTGCCAGATCTTGCAGTCATTCCCACTGAACCCGTCTCAAGGCTGTGGAATAATAGCCGAATTGGGACTTCTGAGCAAGACCGGGAGATCCCGTGAAGAAACAGCCTTCGGAGCTTGCGTACTGCGGCCGCGTACATTTTCACATAAAATGCCACCGCCCTCCATCCTCTCATGCTTTCTCCCCTCACCCCGAGTCGTCTGCGAATTCTTTGTTGATGCAACGCTACCGCGATCTGCTCTTAACATTCCTCAAACTGAACTGTGCTCGTCAGCTTCTTCACGATATTCTGGCTATTCCTACCTCAGATCTTGGTCATCCAATGAACTCGAGCTGAATCTCACGGCAAGCTTACGTTCAAATGAATCTCCTTCTCAACGTGTTTTCTGGCTGTGTATTCTCTCATGGTTTTGCCTCAAATGACTCCATTAATTCAATCGCACTGTGGATCTGTCTCAATGCTTTCTCTCAATGCTTTCTGCCAGCGGAAAAATCGGTGGCTCATCATTCAATATTCGCAAGCTCCTTCGGTTCAATAACTGTTCAGTTTCCTACATACCGCTCATCCCGTCTTCTGCTGTTTTCTTGAGCCAATCCGAACTGTTGTCTCAGACGATTTACAGTATGCCCCATATCTATCACCAGGACCCACCCGAAAAGAGCAATAACGAATATCACTCGCCAATGAACAGTTGGAGCGTCTGGGTTAACCGGTCCTCGACGTGCGTTTCCTTCTTCTTTTTCGATCTGTTACGGCGCCATCTACTACAGCATTATACGACAGGTTTGCCGACGAACTCGCGCTTCGAACCGTGGGGGGCGTACCTCGCGTGGATTCCATGGTGGGCTATCCACTGGCCTCAGCTTGAAGGCCTCGACCCCACTGAGGGAAGTTCATTTGCCCTTCCTCTGCTCCGATCGCCACGTTTGGGGTGGACTTTATCCGCTCTGCGTGCTCGAGTATAACTCGGGGAATTGCATGCCATTTCATCATACCTCCGTTGAAGAAACATTCCATACATGGTCATAGCCCTGCCACTTGCATATTAATTCTGGCCCCGATTTCAATAAATGTATTTTTCTGACATTGAGAAGTGTGTGAACCCGGCGCCGGAGCGAAGCGCAGGCACGTCTTGTCCCCCATTAATCTTTGTATAGCATGGCACGGGAACCCTATTCCTTTGAGAGTTGTCAAAGTTTTTTTTTTGCAATATCCGGAACATGATGTTCGTGTCTCTCATTGTAGTTGTTGCTTGTGGTAGTCATTGTCTCAGGATTAGATTGGTTTTTCTTTGATCAAGTGTCGAAACGTTTCACATTGTGGAGCTGCCAAAGTCGCCGCCTTCATTTTGCTCACCTCTGGCTTGGTTTTATAGTAATTTTCAGCAGAAAATTTTGTTTTACATCAGTTTGAGCACTGTGACTGATCCGTATTTCGTCGGATGTCTGGCCTCAGGGCTCTGCGCACCGCTTTGTTGCCTCGACCGGCTCCACATTTACGACTCATTCTAATCCCACCACGGTAAGTACTGTCCGTCGCTTCGAGAGGTATAAAAGGGTCTCTTTGAATACACTGGAAGGCATCTCACAATGCAGTTCAACTTCCTCTCCATTGCCGCCCTTGTGGGCCTCGCCACCACCGTCAGTGCGCAAGGAAACTTTTGTCCCGAGGCTTTGCGCTTCGGAAATGTCAACGTCTCGCCCTCGACGCTCTCTCCCGGCCAGGTAACTAATTATACATCTACATTCTCAAGAAATCATGTCAATCCCAATCATTTCAGACGTTCACCATCACCGCCAACCTGACTTGTGCAATCCAGTTGGACAACACCCCGACATTCCTCGATTACTATATTTCCGGGACGTCGACGCACGCGATGAGCGGACCTATTCTCATCGCGAGGCGCACGTACGACAACTCGACGTCGCCCCCGATTGATCAGTTCACTGCGGTGGTACGTGCCGGTTCAATTGATCTCTAAGTTTTGAAGGGGCGGCTGATCACGGCGCATAGTTGCCGAGCTGGTTCTATTTCGCCGACGCGCAGTATTCCGTGTTGATGGACAATAGCTTCGCGCGCCCAGGCCCGACGGGCGAAAGCGTGATCACCGTCGGTGGGATTTTTGCGCCAATAAACATCACCGGCTTCTAGTCCAAGCCAGACTGTAGCTCTCCGTATTAATCACATCCACATGTTTTCCCGGCTCGGCATGTATAGCCGTGAACAGCCATCGGCCTCCGCTTTGCAACTCCGTTACAGTAATTTTCTGGTCTCTTGCGTTGTTGGAATTCTGCGCTGAAAGTCTCCTCGAGGCTTACACGAGGCGTCGCTCCGCTAATGGGTATGACCTACTCTATGATGGTGTGAGTTATTATTGGCTCGATGCGCACATCAAGGCTGTGCGATAAGATTAAGATTAAATTACCACGCTCCACCTCACGGACGTCATATAAAGCGCACCGGAATCCGCATGTTCCGCACTACACACCTTTCTCCCTCCTCCTTCATGATGTTCTCCAAGCATACCGCACTCTTCGCCCTCTCCGCTGCAATAAGCCCCGCGCATGCCCTGATCGTCAGCAACAACAATGGCCGCCACAGCACGACCTCGCGAATCATTGGCGCCGTCGTCGGTTCGTCTTCTTCCATTAAAAACACGCACCAAGCTGATTGTGTGCGTACAGCTGTTGTAGTATTCTTCGCCCTCCTCGCCCTCCTCTGTATCGCACGCCGCCGTCGAGCACGCGCTATCGGCGGTGGTCGCATCGGCGGCTTCGCACCGGCCGCGGGTGGGACCGGCAAGTTCGGGGGTGGGTTTAATCGCCCGTGGGGCCGCAACCAATATGGCCAGAATCAGAACCAGGCCGCCTACCAAACGGGTGGTCAACAATCGTACTACCCCGGAGGCCCGCCCGCCGCCGCGGATGGGTCAAAGTATCCGCCGCCCGCCGCTAACGGCGAGGCGGTTCCCCCACCGTACAGCAGCGGGGACGCGGGCACGCATCAACAGTTCAACCCGGTGAGAAGACTATTTTATTTTTACGTGCTGCGGATACGCTTACTCACTACTGCGATTTTCATAGCCTCCGGGACCACCTCCGCAGGCGCACGTCAATGTATGTTTCCTCCATCTGTACTGTATAAAGCCGGAATACGAGTGCTCATATGCTTTTTTTGCAGGACGCACAAAACACTGGCGGCTTTGTCGGTGGTTTCAGGTCATAAGCGGACAGTTACCTTGTTCTCGTATTACTGTATAATTTTCCTTTAGCACATACGTACTTCTTGTAGCTCCTTACTCACCCATCGCATGTATCCTCGAACGAAGTGATATCTGTATGCACATCCTTTGCAGTCCCACTGTTCAAATCAAAAAGAAAAACTTAAGGACAGAGTTCCCAGAGTTAGTGCTATCCCGCCCCCACCGTCCCGGACACACTTAGAACTCGGAAAAACAATCATATCTTGATCACTTCTAGGGTGTTTTCCTTGATTCGTTGTATGGCACATTGGAAATGATCTTTTTTTACGACCTACTAGAAATGTATCGACCTGAATGTGTCAACAAGCAATCGGTGGTTCCATGCAATTCGACCGGTAGCCAAGTTCTGTGGCCTGGTTCGATTGCAATAAGCATTTCTCACCGTCTGAGGTGAGACCTTTCGCCTGCAATCAGGTTGAATGAGAGACTCAAAAATAATGCAAAGTAGCTCAGAACACTAGTTTGAGTACTGTTAGAAAGTCCTATGGCCCACACCGTCTCGGTGTCCAACCAAATCCGGGATTTTGGCCGTCTGTAAATGGGGTTAACCCGGTCAGGCCACAATAAGGAAGATAGCAGGGGATTTCTGGATCAAAGCACAGACGAGATGGAGAGTGTGAAAAAAAAAAAAAGTCCTGGACTCACTCAAATCCCCATTGCAAGTGCTCAATATCGACATCAAGCCAAAAAAAAACACCGATAAATGATGCTCCTGCGGCCAAAAATTGACCATCGGGATCCTTGATAATGTCCTGAGCCATTTTGGTGCTTCAGGAGAGTGAATAATAAATATGGAGAAGAATTAGTCTGTCAAGTCACAGACAATTTGGGTCGAGAAACAAGTGTAGTAGACGAAAAGATTGAATGTGGCATCCGAGGCCACCATCACCTAGAACTCGGACACCAGATCGCAACGGGGAAAAAAAAAACGACGCCGTTTGCCCAATTCTTGCCCGTTTCCCTTCAAGTAAAATATGTGACCCGGGTAAAAGCCACATTGCCGACGATCTGGCTATTGGGCTTTGTTACAGCTTGTCTGGATAAAATGATATTCATGGATTTCTCTTAAGTGTCCGAGTTCTAGGGGGGAGGGATAGTACCTATCATTCAATCTCCATGCAGATCTTTTTCCGGTACCCATTGGAAATACACTGAAATGACAGTGATCAATAAAGTATATCGGCCCTTTATAAGCACCTACTGACGCATATATACTTCAGCCGATAGAAGCGCCTACCCGAAATTCAACAATCGTCCCAAATTTTGAACAAAGATATTGCCTCGTTGGCTATAATGTAGAAAGATCTGTCCGGAGCGGGCGTCCAACTTATTAAACGATACAAAACTACGCCGTTGTCCCCCCAACTCAAATATTCTGCAAAGAGCCCATGAGGACGGCATGCTTTTGAGCGGTGATGGAAAGCAGGCGGTCCTGCTGCGGCACGTCGGATGCGGATCAACACGGTCCGCAGAAGTTACTTAGCTCTTGCGCCCTTGCATCTCTTCTTCGCCGACATGCCTGGACTCATCACTCAGTCGGACTGAGTACGATCGTCGACCCCTGTGGACACCATATCAGAGCTCGCACGATTCAGATATTACTTGCCAAGGCGCTGCCGCTGTTTCCGACTCGGTAAATAAACATCTACCAACTATGTGGGATACAGTATACTGCTGCCGCTCACTACTTAGCCGACCAGCATATACATCGCCGATGTCGCGCCGAGATGCCAGAGTCGACACTCTGGTAAATCCGCTTGGTGCAGATCATCAGGGCTGATGTCGGAAGCGGCGCCGGCGCTGCAGATTGCCGTACCAATGTATTCGAACTCTTCCCTTGGCGGTGTCCAACGTCGTTCACGCAGATGCTTGACCAGCCAACCGAACATATCCAAGAACTACGAGTCCGAGCCTGCGATATAAAAGGTTGTTCAAGTTCCACCCAAACACTTCATTCGCAACTTGAACACCAGCTCCTCTACTTGCCATGAAGGTTTCTAGCTCGACCAATTAATGGCGATCTCCACTAACATTTTTTTTGAAAATTTAGTTCAACACGGCCTTTGCATCCACCGTTCTCCTCGCGTGCGCCAGCGTCACCGCGGGAATCAACGTCGGCCAGTTCGCCCCCTGGCGCAGCGTCGGCAACACCAACCTCTGCGTCACGCCCTCGACCAACGCCTTCGGCGCGGGCCTCGTCGTCAAAGCCTGCGACGCCACCAACCTCTCGCAGCTGTGGGTGTGGCTCCAGGACGGCACCAACATCTACCGGCTCCAGAACGCCGGCGTGCCGAACACCTGCGCGTGGATCTTCGACGGCGGCCCGTTAAACGGCGACCAGCTCGTGCTGGACGAGTGCACGCTCTCGGACGGCTCGGGGAACACGGTCAGCAACGCGCAGTGGGACGCGGGGACGTCGTTGCCCAATGTGGTCCAGCTCCGGTCGCACATCCACTTTTCGACGGTTGCGGGGAGCTGTGTTGATATTGTTAATTCGAATGTCGTGATGGAGGGATGTAATTCTGCGAGTCTCACGCAGAAATGGATTGTGGGCGAATAGGCGTTGATATTAAAGGTGAGCTTGATTTACATGGATGGTGGGATTATTCTGATAAGTTTTCAGCAGCGAACATCGTCGACGGCGTGGCTACTTCTTGCCTTAGTATTATTACGAGTTTGGTTGTGAACATATAATTTGAGGTGCAATACATCGTGAGGGTTTTTTTCGGAAATATGAATTATAGGTTGCAGAAGAACGACCACGGAAGTGCGACAAGCCGGGAGAACCGTTCGCCAGACTAATGTGGCTCAGGAATGGATGTGGATGGATTTTCGCAGCCAAATACTTGCTTATAAGGAGACAAGAGTATGGCGTTTTACCTAAGGGGATGGATAACGCAAGCCAGATAATTCCGAAAATTGATTGTGTTCTCAGTGTTGTATGCGACTCCGGAGTGATATAAGGTACGGAACTAGAACAGAAGTCCTTGCGGAATAGAAACTTTGACGGGGCAGGCATCTGTGAAAGATACCATGAACAACCTTCGTGTTCGTCTCAATGCATTCAATCCGCCCCCGCTTCAAAGATTAAAGCAAGCTCAGAGCCCCACCGTAGCCGTAATTACGGTGTAAGTATCATCTGAATTGAGTCGGATTTGATGTAAATCAGAGTTACTTTAGACCAAGCGGAAAGCGGTGATACGCAGCCTCGCCAACCGAGAGGACGAGTCAATGAGTACAATGGCTGTTGTGAGCTTTTCAACCAGGGATCTGATGTGATCCACGCCGTTCTGATCCGGTCATGAGCCGCGCGCTTCATCTGCCAATCTCTACCTTTTAACGGCACGCTTGACTCGGAGAATGTTTTTGTCTCCATGTCGGCAGTGCCTCGAGTAAACTACCGCCCTTATAATTTTCCATGGCCATATCCAGTGGTTTAACCCGTCCGCTTCTCTTCTCGCCATTACTTTTCTTCTTTTTCTGGTACCCATTGGAAGTACACTGCAACGGAGGTGATCAATATGAAAGCCCGCATTCAAAATTCAACTTTAGAGGAACTGGAAGTGCCTCGCTGATCCAGAAAAGCCGAATGGATGCTGGATGCACAGGCGTTTGAGCTCTTATTAGATATCCACCACACCACAGTTTCCCAGCATTTAATATTCCAGCAAGAGACCAAGACTGTACAACTCCGAGGCTCGCCAAGGAGCTTCAGGACGAAATCATCAGCGGCCATGGAAAGGGAGGCGCAGATTGTCGAGATACGAGTGAGAATTGTTGTAGCGTCTGTTTAGACGAGACTAATAGTAACGCCCCAACAGTGTCGCATTCTACCTCACATATGTCCTCTACTTCACCCTGATCCCCAACCGTCTGAGAAATGTCAAGTGCGCTTGGATTCATCGCCCAGCCGGAAGGAGCTGGCCGGTAACCATCGACTATCAGCCATGTAAGATGCTCATACGCTAGCCGAGCAGCATATACATCGCCGATGTCGCGCCGAGATGCCAGAGTCGATAAGTTTATTTAGGAATGCATACGAATAAATCGTGCTGGCTGAATTAGAATGTAGAAATCCAGCACCCGTGTTCGAAAAGGCGCCGGCGCTGGATATAAATCAGATTGCCGCACCAGTGTATTCTAACTCTTCCTTTACCGGTGTTCAACGCCACTCAAATGTCTTTCGCAGATGATCAACCAATTGAAAGAAGTTACTCAGAGTCCAATTGATATAAAATCTTCTGTAAATTTTCGAGGCCTCAGTCGCAACTTCAACAAAAGCTACTCTGCTCACCATGATGGTTTCTACCCTGACCAGATAATGTCGATTCCCACTAACATATTGTCAGTTCAACACGGCCTTTGCATCCACTGTACTCCTCGCTTGCGCCAGCGTCGCCGCCGGAGTCAACGTCGGCCAGTTCGCTCCCTGGCGTAGTATCTTCAACGAAAACCTCTGTGTCACGCCATCGAGCAACGCCTTTGGCGCGGGTCTCGTGGTCAAAGCCTGCGACTCTACGAACCTTTCGCAGCTTTGGGTGTGGCTCCAGGACGACACCACCATCTACCGAGTTCAGAACGCCGGCGTGCCAAATACCTGCGCTTGGGTCAATGAGAGCACCAGTGGTCAGACCCTCACGTTGAACGAGTGTACCATCTCGGACGGCTCTGGAAGAAGCGTCAGCAATGCCCAGTTCAACGCTGCTACTTCACTGCCCAACGTCGTCCAGCTCAAATCGTTCGTTCGCTCTACTACATCCACCACTTGTGTCGACATTGTCAATTCGAATCTCGTCATGGAAGGCTGTAATTCTGCGAGTCTCACGCAGAAATGGATCGTGGGCGAATAGGTATTGATGAGCTTGATTTACATGGATGGTGGGATTATTCTAATCAGTCATAAGCAGCGTACATCGTCGACGGCATGGCTAGTTGCCTTAGTGCTTACCGGTTTGGTTGTGAACATATAATCCGAGTTGCAATACATCGTGAGGGTTTTTGTCGGGAATATGAATTACAGGATGCAGAAGAACGACCACGGGAGTGCGACAACCGGGAGAACCGTGCGTCAGACTAAAGAGGCTTGGATACGAATGAGTATGGCGTTTTACCTAAGGGGATCGATAACGCAACCCAGATAATTCCGAAAATTGATTGTGTTCTCAGTGTTGTATGCGACTCCAGAGTGATATAAGGTACTGAATCAGAACAGAAGTCCTTGCGGAATATAAACATTCCTAGCACTTTCCGACCTTTGACGGGGCAGCCGCCCGTGAGAGCTACCATGAACAGCCTTCCCGCGTGTCCGTTTCAATGCATTCAATCCGCCCCCGCTTCAAAGATTAAAGCAAGCTCAGAGCCCCGTAGTTACGGTGTATGCACCAGCTGAAATGAGTCGGATTTAATGTAAATCAGAGTTACTTTGAGATTTGCTTTAACCTTTGCTAGAAGTTATGATTCTAAGCGGAAAAGCGGTGATACGCAGCCTCGCCAACCGAGAGGACGAGTCTATGAGTACAATGGCTGTTGTGAACTTTTCAACCAGGGATCTGATGTGATCCACGCCGTTCTGATCCGGTCATGAGCGCTTCAACTGCCAATCTGTACCTTTGACCGGCCCGTTTGGCTCGGAGAATGTTTCTGCCTCCATGTCGGCAGTGCCTCGAGTTAACTACGCCTTTTGCTCGCTGTCCAAGGTAGCCCGCGTGACGCGCCGAATATTAGACCTCCTCGCCGACGGTCGCGAGAAGACGGGGAGGCGCATTGACAACCTAGCATCAGTTACAGTGCGGTCTGGGCTCGTAGCTTCCAGCTTTTCTCGCATATACCGGCCAGACTAGTCGAAAACTCGAGGGGTGGTGTGTACGGCGTCGTGGGGGGCATCGTGGCCAATAACATACTTAGCAGCCGTGCTGCTTGTTCACCCCTCGCTGATTGGAATGCGACACCGAGCAGTGCGTCGAGGTGTCAGTCCTCTCTTTGTGCGGTTGATGGTGGTGGTTCAGAATCAAGGTGGGATGAGATCAGAGCAATATCCCCTAGCACAGTCCAAGCTCAACTTCAATCAAAAATTCGGGCATTCAGATCTCACCGCCCCCAGGGCACAAAATACATCGGAATATATGAAGGACACAGGACTCCACAGCAAAAAAGTAGAGGTGGAGTAAAAGGTAGAGGAACGGTTAAGTTAAAAAGCTTGCAAGCACGAGGACGGGTTAGGACGGTGTACGTCAGTCCGTCGACTTTCAACTACCTTGCGATCAGAGCATTAATATAGAGTGCCCCCTAGGCTCGAACAAAAATGATATTGAGAGCTACGGGATGACCAATGAATGAGTGGAAGTTTTCTCTTGAATAAAACGATATTCATCTCTTCAAAAAGTTTCGGTAACAATCCAGTCTTGGTTGGTATCGTCCGTCGTGCCTGTGAAAATCGAACCGATCCACGTCTGGAGCTGGATTTGAGAAAGAAAAAACGTCAAAAAAAGCTAGATGCAGCAGCCATGCACTACTTACTTGATTTCCCGGGGTCTCATCTCCATTGGTAAGGTCAAGGACCTGTTGACGCAAAATCGTTTCAGCGTTTCGCCTGGCTAGTGGAGGGACTCACCCATTTGGCGAGGGCATGGTTATTTATTACACCCGTCTCGTGACTCCATTCCTGCGCCCCGTCGTTGGCAACGCAAGGTGAGAGAATTAGCTTAGTCCCATCGTTGACGCTGCCTGCGGGAGTCATGCAAAGGTTATTGAAGATCGCGACATTACCCGTATTGGTTGGGTCGGTCCATGTTTGCGAAGCAGACCCGGGGCTGCACGGTTCAATTACTACTGACGCGTTGGCGGCGTTGGCGGACGCTGCGACGCAAAGTGCGGGGTTTTTCTTGAGCGAGATTACAAACCTGCAGAATATTTGATAAAACGCTGCGGATGAGAGATGGGAGGTGTATACGATTTCGGGTTCGTAACGCCAATCGCGTTCCATTGCTGGTTTTGATTGGTCGAGTCGCAGTCCCAGATTTGGATCTGATATTCAAGTAATTAATAAGGACGTATTGGGGTCGTCGAATGAACACACTTGATTTCCGTCCGTAACATTCCCGTTCGTCACGTCGATGCACTAAATCCAAAGTTTATCGCATTGAAATACCGCCTGGGCGCGACGAACCTTGTTTGTTCCCGACCAGGTAATGGTCGAGTCCGCCGAGCCTGCAGAAATCCACATCTGGTCTACAAATAATCTCACGAAGTGTTTCAAATTAAATCATGAGGGCCTTACTGGTATTTCCGGCAGCACAAGTCCAAATTTGTAGCTTCGTGCCATCGGTGTTTGCCCCATTGGTTACATCCAAGCACTAGGGACACGGTTGTGGAGGATCACAGAAATTTTCCACAAGCAAATGCACCTTGTCCCCAAAGATTTGAAGGGTGCCAACCGCGCGTCCGCCATTCGGAACCACCCATGAGTTAAGGGCCGTCGCGTTCGTTCCACAGGCCTTGATCACCACTGAAGCGCCATCAGCATTGCTTGTCGCGGTAAGGCAGTTGCCAGGTTCGCCTATCATTGGTGTCAACGTCAGCTTTTTACCCTTTCCCGAGTCAGGTTTCAGTCCTCACTGGGAGAGAGCAAGCTCTGGAGAAGGACGGTCTGTCCAGCTCTGTGGATTAAGAAATGAGATCGGGGTATGCTGTGCAAGTTCATGCACCTACAGCTGAGCATGTGCATATAAAGAAACAGAGACGGACACCGAAAGAAGAGAAGCAACGTTGCGAACGAACATACTGAAAGGGAGTCTGAGATGGGGATCATTCTTTCCGTTGGGGTTTTTATTTTAAACCTCGAAGCGGCGAAGGACGACCGCCTGCCGTCCCGCAAACTTTTCGGCTTGATTGGCGACTTGGGCTGTCATTGTGCCGTCGGCTGTATTTTTTAGGACCAACAGTTAGCGGTTAGTAAATTTAGGAATGAGTATTAGGACTCAATTTGTTCCACCAACAGGCCCTGCCTGAAGTTGAAGATACCCAACGCCAAAGTTGAGAAAACGCAAAATTGAACCCAACAAGGCTCGGCCGCTTGAAGTCACCACGTTTCAGGCACCCCGAAATAAACACGGATACCAGTATTTCTGAAGGCATTACACGGCGCGGTCCGAATAACGAACGCCGGTTTCCAGGAATTTTCCCGGCAAGCGACACCATCGTCCCTAGACTTCCCTCTGCATGAGATCATTGCCGGTGGCTCCATAGCCGAGCCCCTGGAGTTCCGTGTTGACGTGCTCCACCTTTGTCATTCAGATTCTCAGTGACATACTAACGGGCAGTAATCTCCGCCTTTTGAAAGATATAAAAGAGTCCCCTGAACACAGTGGAAAGCATCTCAAAAGCCCCATAATGCAGTTCAACTTCCTCTCCATTGCCGCTCTCGTTGGCCTCGCCACCACCGTCAGTGCGCAAGGAAATTTCTGTCCAGAGGCGTCGCGCTTCGGAAATCTCAACGTCTCGCCCACGACCCTGTCTCCCGGACAGGTATCAAGTTAATATATTTTCTTACATTCTGGCACTGACAGTGTCAATGATTCCAGACGTTCACCGTCACCGCCAACCTAACTTGTGCAGTTCAGTTGGACAACACCCCGACGTTCCTCGATTACTATATTTCTGGAACGTCGACGCACGCGATGAGCGGCCCCATTCTCATTGCGAGGCGCACCTACGACAACTCGACGTCGCCCCCAATGGACCAGTTCACCGCGGTTGTACGTGCAAGTTCAATTAATTGTGTTGAAACGGAGGCTGATGACGACACGTAGCTGCCGAACTGGTTCTATTTCGCTGATGCTCAGTATTCCGTTATGATGGACAATAGCTTCGCGCGCCCGGGCCCGACTGGCGAAAGCGTGATCACTTCTGGAGGGATTTCTGCGGGGATTACGATCACCGGCTTCTAGGAGCAGAACGGTCACCCAAAGTAGACTTTTAGCTTTCCGTATTTACATCCACGGCCTTGGGTGCATGTTCCCACTGGAAAATTAATTTGAGCTTGGTTCAAATTCAGCTACTTGCAATATTCACGTTGCAGGCGACCTTGAGCCAACTTAATGATTAAGACTTAAGACTTGAAATCAACATCGACCAGCTGTTTGCCGGAACGAGCCAGAGCCCGATCATTGACAATTCTTTTACATTTTCAACCCATTCAGTGAGACATTACACAGCGAGGTCCACGGGTGTTACATCACTGTAGTGGGATCTTCAGCAACATCATCGAATAATGTTCACTAGCCACCCGCTCTTTACTGGCATGCTTGTCGTGAGCGTATTCCCGATGGTCTCCGGACCCCTATTTCGATATCCTGGAATCGTTTATCTGCGTTTAATGATGTGGCTCCTTGAGGTTCATTTTGGCTAAAATACTGCCGGTTGTATTTTCCAACGAGGCTTTCGAGGAAAGTATATATTTTTCAGGCCGCAAGAGATGTATGGACGCAAGCTAGTACAAAGAAAAACAGGGAAGGGATGGGACAACGCCTCAGAGAAAGGAAACACCCGCCAGTTTCGGGAAATCATCGAAGACATACCCGTCGGTGGGATACTCCCATTCACTTTCCTCCAAGAACGACGGTCTCGTCATTGTCAGCACCGACGCATCCGTGTGTGGCTTCAGTGGAACTTACTAAAGCGACAAGCCTTCAAGCTCGGGAATGCATCGGGGATGCCGTGAACTGTGTTTTGAGCCTCTCCCTCGTTGAACCAGATATCACCATCGGAATAGGTTGTGACGGAAAGGAAAAGCAGGCTCGCGAAGCGAGGCAGGTAATTCTTGAGATGTGCAAGAATTTCCTGTAGGCAGTGATAATGAGCACGAATCAGAAGTATCAGGGTCAAGGGAAATTTTCTTGTGAAAAGGATACGCCCGCATTTGCGGTGCCTTTTTTTGCGGCAGTTTCGGGAGATGGAGTCCAAGAGTTCGACAACGAAATCGTTGCAATCATCGTTCGAACAGATGAATGGAATGTCGTCGCGTGTCATCGACTTGAGGGTACGAATAATCTTTTCAGCGTCCTGGCCAGATTTTTCCCCCCAACAGAGGCTGACTTGCTCGAGATCCCGAGCACCGGATATCAAAGGAATGACATCAGCTGGGCCGCGAAAATTTCGAAGATGCGGTAACGGAAGGGGAGCCGACGGGTCAGCGAGAATGATGCCTCCCCAAGAGCTCGAGAATGATTTTAGTGATGCATGCTGCCGCAAGAAGGAAGACACTATAGAGGGAACCGTTCCAACAGCTGTCGATGCTGACAACCCAAAGTGATTCAGACAACTGACAAGGCGGGGAAATGGCCACTGTAAAATGCATGCTGATGTTCTTCTTGCCATAGTAAGTTGTCAGTAGCACAAATCGTCGACGGCCTCACTAGTTGTCTTAGTACTTACTGATTTGGTTGTGAACATATAAATTGAGGGGCTGCATACGAGCTTTGGAATAAATATTTGAGGGTTCCCGTCGGGAATATGAATTACGCGCTGTTGGTTTAGCCGACATTCGGCCATCTCGGAGCTGTTGAAGTCAATTTCGCCAATCAGCGCTCCCAATCCAATGGTGCGCCACAATATTGAGTGTCATTGCGTGGTTGATCCTGAAAGTCACGCGTGGGCCACATGTTGGAGCTGAAGAACATAAATTGCTGGAAGGATGCGGGCACAGGACAAGGCAAATTCGGTTGGAGGAGACTGTCAGATGTCTTTGTCCCGCACCCAAAATTCCAGTCATTGTTCCGCGGCTCTCCGTCCTGTTCAAGTTATTCCAACGACAGCATATGTGCTAGAGCATCCAAAAGTCCAATACAAAGCGACAATATTTTACATCTTTAGTAACTCGAAAGAATCAACAAACTGTCAGCATTTCAACGGCGCGCCCGCCCTCTTTGTACTGGTCGAGCCTACGCAGCTCTTCTTCAATTGCGGGCAGATGGGCGGACCTGACATCACAGAAACCTATAGCAAAGCTCGGCAGGCGTCCCGCCACGGCTGCCTCCCATCTGGCGGCGATCATATCGACGAGCACCGGCGCCTGCGCGGCCGTCGGTCGTATATGGAGTATTTCGAGCGGCGGGAGAAGCTCCCCACGCCCGACGCACTCCCAAAACGATGCAGGGAAGTGCTCGGTGGAGATAGCAAAAATAGAGAGTATTGTGATGTCCGACAGATGCTGGAAGAGGCGCTCGACGTTTTCGGCCGGGATGGGAATGATGACGTTGAATCTCTTGAGCACAAAGGCGGAGCGCGCCTGAAAATTCGTAATGTAGTTGATTTCGATTTGGGCGCCGATGAGAGTGAAGAAGTTCAGATGCGGAGCGATGAGACGGTCAATGAGCGCTTCTCCCCCGCCGCCGAACGCAGAAATGAAGAGGAAGGTGAGGGAGTCTAGGTGGATGTGTTCCCCTGTGAAATCGGATTCCACGTCAGAGGAAGGGTTTATAGCCACTGCGAAATGCACGAGTTTGGGACACTGTGCGAGAACAGAGCACCACACATCTACCGTCAACGCTGTAAAGGAGAAGCTGATGACGCTGAGCTGCGACCAGGGCAGTGCGAACGTCGGCGCAAAGGAAGGATGATTTCTACGGAGAGGATGGTTTCCAATAGTTTCAGCTGTTGCAAATGCAGTGTCCGTGACATTCTCCACGATATTCTCTAGTTCCACGATTTTGAAAAGCGGCAATGGGTCGAATGCCACCTCGCGCATGAGAGGCGCTGATCCAAGTGCAATCGCGGTGCTGGGCCAGTGCCATCCTGCGAAACCTGTCTCGGGCGCAGCCATGTCGTGGAGGAGCAACAAAGGCCGCAGCGACATCGTTTCGAGGCAAGGAAATGCCCCGTGTGGCAGCTCGAATAGTGGCAATAAAGCGGCAATGGGGAAGGCGAGGTTGAAATGCCGTAGGTGATGCGCGTGAGACGCGACCACTGTCGGGACAAAGGCCGCTACCAGATCGGGATTTTCGCAAGCGGTGGTGGCATACACGCCGGTGCATTCGGCGGTGATGGACAAGGGATATGTGTCGCCAGCGCGAGACAGCCATTCTTGTGAAATCTGCGTTGTACGCTCGACATTATCGTGTTCCTCGGTGAATAAGACAGAAATGCTTGCCCAGAGTTCTGGGACATGCAGCGCAAGTTCGCGCCATGTCTGGCAGATCTGGGTAAGTATCAAGAGTGGCTCGTCTGTCCTCGGTGGAAGCACAACAGTCGGGGTGCTACAGCACAAAAATATTTCGGCCAGGAGTTCTGCAGGGAGTTTCTTGTGAGACGGCTCGATTTGGAGGGAGGAAAGGCTTCTTTCTAGGCACATCAACTTGTCACCCAAGTCCGGCAGATCGAAGAGAACGACGTCTGGATGGCCCAGCTCTGACTGAGTCTCTAGTGGTTCCACATGATTGTCTGATTCCAATTTCTCCGAGCCCTGGAACTGCATCTCGGATGTCTTCAACCTAATTGTCATATCAGCAATAGCCAGAAAACTTGAGCCATGGAATCAACCTGATAACTTAGAATAGAGATAGGGGCAACTCGGAAAAGAGACGTCTGGCTATAAAGTCACCACAGCACGGGTGGAAGAACCGATGTCATCATGACGTAGCAATGGATCACCCAATATTTGATGTTGAATAGGCCGATTGATCTCGCCGCGGAAACACAGCCACCTCCCTCTCCTCCGCGGATTTGTACGTACGAAATGATTGTGTTACATGGGCATGTTCGCAGAACATTTTCCCATGCTAAACGTATGAGATCTTTTTTTCGTTGCTTATTCATACTCCGGTGGCCAGGTCCCAAGAATCTGGCTGCATCCTAGTCATTAGTCCCAGGTTTTGGCGAAGTCCCAACTTACAGATCCAAGTCCGTAGTCTCAAGTCATATTGATGATCAATTTGATCGTGAGTGTCGGCATCACGGCTATCCAATCATTCCCACCGATACCTCGTCTGTGAAAATATCTTTTGCTTTCTACAACTGAGGCCATGACCTTCAACAACTGTCAGAAAGATACCTCGATTTTTATAGTCTGTGTGGGTAGTCAATTTCAGCTGTATATACATTTGCAATTATCAATGGGCTGGAATCCTCGATATCTTCGGAATTTCTTCAACAGATTGGATCCCAGGATGACTCCGAAAAATAACCTGGTATAATAATCTAAAGTTACACGTCTATTACAGCCTTCTGGTCATCTTCTACCTTTATTTCAGTACCGTGATGAACAGGATACAGTTTATACTTCCCCATGAAGCAGTATGCCAAAGGGGTCCCAGATCGACACATAAGTGTATTCTGTTAGACTCAGATTAGTCAATAGTCAATTATAATGTCTCATAATTTCCTGGCATGCTTCTGCCATTCAAAAAGGTCACAGAAACCTGGAAATGCATCAATACACAAATGGTTCAATTATTAATCCCTGATACAGTATTTTGGAGGAATTGATGCTGAAGTGACATTTTTGAGGTCCATTGGCCAGGTTTCATTCATATTACTTGTTGCAATCTCTTCAGAGATCCTACACCGAGATTCTGTTGGAGATAGGGGGAAAACTTCCCGTTTAGGACATCGGCATGTCTCAGCACGAGATCAAAACCGGGACTTGAGACTTGGGACTAAAACCTGCATCAAAACTAAGGACTACGAACCTAGAACTCAGTACAAAGCGTGTGAATAAAAAATGATAAATAATGCCATATATATTATAAACGAGCGCAGTTGGGCATCACTCTGCACATCGCCGAAGTAAGTACTCCTTCAGCTTTCTCGATTTCTTTCTACTGAACAGACACCTGCAAATTCCGTAGGGACTAGGGAGATGCAGCGCATCGCCGAGATGGGCATGGCGGCGCGGTTTGGGTTGTGGGGTGTGAGACACAATTCACCGCTGCTTCTCTCTCTTCGACGGACGTGGCAGCTCCTTGCGAAATCGAATAATCTGACGGAGCTGAACTATGTGCAAAACACGTCCATGGACCATCTTCTTTTCTTTCAACCTTTAGTTTCAGTTTACTTACACCTCAGTTACAGTCTTACTCCAGCCTCAGCTGTTTGCTCTGATCAAGCCGTTTGAATTCCGCTTTCTTGGACTTCTAGCTGTTAACAGCTGCTTGTTTTTGTGCTTCTCTCTGGTTTCTGTGCCTCGAACCGTCTTTTTTGAGAGATCCTCAGGCACTAACAGTTGCCGCTGTTCAAATGTTCATCTGTTGAACAATTTAAGACCGGGAAATCTACATCTATATGGACAAGGCGGTGCCGCAGCCAGAGCGAATTGATTCATCTGCCGAGACGCAGTGTGTAGGTGAGTTTCGCTACATTTCAAAACTCAGCGCGCTCATTTTGCGTTTCCTACATAGCCTCTCGGTATTTACCCTAACTCAGAAACCAGCACACAGCATCGTACCAGCTCGCCAGGGATTGCGGTTACTTGCATTGCGCGCAGAGTCCTGGCGGCGGGCGTACCACGCGAACCCAGTCGAGTTCTTAAAGTGAAACACGTTACACTTTGAACGGAGGAGGAGAGATGGCAGGAAAGTCCTTCTCAAGTTGTTGTTCAGATTTAAACCAGCTATCAATCTGCCAGCAAACTGTCAAAAATTCCGTTGTTTGCCGCCCTGTCCGTGATTCGGCTTATTTGGAAACATTACTGTGCTATTTCGACGAATTGTTTAGGTGAAGGTGACACCTCAGTTTTTTTGATGTATGCAAAAATCACCTTTAATCGAAAGGAAAGTTGTCGAACATCCCGGACATCGAAAATTCGAAATTTGCGAAGAATTGGTCGAAATAGTACAGTAACCTTGAAGAAGAAGCTCACCTCCGAACGGCCCATGTCTGCTAGGCGGTCAAAGAGAAGCGAATCAAAAGGCTCGGCTATTCATGTGACGTTTCACAGTCGACGATAATTGGTTGATGAAAGTTCAGATGGAGGCTTTGTGGAGACTTGTGGTGAAAACCGCGATTGCACTGCCCCTGTTGCCGTCGCGGTCTCCCTCGTGCCTTCTTCCTTGTTTTTTCCGCACTTGCCCTTTCCCTTCACTTCCACCTTGTCCCGGAGGCAAGATGACCACTACGAATGTAGCAATTGTGGATGACCGTGACCCTCTGATACACTATGTCGGCGCTTGGATTGAGATCGGAACTCCCAAAGAATTCAATGGCACTACGAAATGGTCGGCGCAGCAGGGGTCTACGGCATCCTTCACCTTCGTGGGTGAGTCGTAACGTGCCTGATTTTGAGATGAATTTAACACCAGAGACCGTAGGGACTTCGGTCATTGTCTATGGCACCGTCGGAGCGAGACCTGCTCCCCACGCCAGTATGAATTTTCTACTGGACAACTCCATTAGGGGCTCTTATATCCCTCCAAACGACGTGTCCTCCGATATCCACCACGAACCGCTCTGGACGTCGCCTTCCGTGGCCAACGGTTCGCACACTCTCGTGATCACGCAGACCGCAACGGGTCAGCCTACAGGCGAGATCTATCTGGACTATCTCATGTACAATACGACGTCGACGTCGGTTGGCTCGTACTTCATCGATGATCGTGACCTCCGGATAAATTTTCGTGGGGGGTGGAGGCTTTTTGGCTCTGACCCTGACTTCCAGCACACCTCGCGAGGGAGTTCATCCACAGGGGATTATTTTTCCTTAGAATTCGAGGGTGCGTGGCTTTTTTCTGCAGCCATCCATTATTTCAAGTGGTTTTGCAGGCAAGTCAATATCGTTCTACGGAGGCATAAACAACGGCAGCGCCGGAGAAGTCCTGAATGCGTCTATGGTCATCGACGGAGGTCCGCCCGTATTTTTCGTTCCGCCTATTCAGACCGCTGGAACGACGGTCAATAACTTGATTTTTAACTCGGGCGACCTTTCGGACGGGAAGCACACTCTCGTCGCCACTGCCGAGAATAACCATACCGTTTGGTTGGATTACTTACTCGTTACGCCAACGACGCCATCCGCTTCCCCTGCTCCTGGGACATCGAGTGGTTCCTCCACGAGTTCGCCGCCTGCGACCGAAACGAAACACAACATGATATACGTCGGAGCCGCAATCGGAGGTGTGGTCCTACTCGCACTGATAGTGGCCGCGGCCTTCTTCTTCCTCCGGCGAAGAAAACGTCGTCGGGATCTTCAGCCCGCACATCGTAAGCGTGTACTTAAGGATCGGCCCTTTCAGATGCTGATTTCTATATTTAGTTTCACATGTCCTCCCCACACCATTCTCGGACTTTATCAGCACTGGGGCGGCAACTTTGCAACCGCCGTTCACCCCGAGCCATCCGTACTCCACACTGTCTGGGAGCGGGGCCAACCTTCCCTCGACTTCAGCGAGTTATTCTTTGGGGAATACGGCAAACCCGCGACCTATGCATGGGCCCATACCGAGCAGCAAACGAGATGCATACGCAACGCGGCAGCATGGTGTGTCCTTGTCATCCGGGCATCCTGCAGATCCTTCTCTCCATGGGGAGGCGCCTCCGCAATATTTAGAGTAGGGCTTGCCGCATTTTTTTTTTAACTGGGACAAATTTTATTTTCCGTGAGGATTCTACAATGCTCCGGCCGACATTCCACGAGCGCGCGGCGATCCAGATAACGTCACTGATGGGTTGTTCAACTTCAAGTTGAACCTTTCTTGTTCCTTGCTACATTCATTTCTAACTCAGAAACCAGGAGAGACAGCCGTATATTTGTTGGGTGTGGGGAACAGCAGCGGTGGTCTGATCCGTAACCGCTGATGCCCAGGGCGTAGGGCGATCGGGATGCACGAGAATGAACCCCTCGACGCCCTACTCTACAACTGCCTCTACATATTAGCATCAAGCGCAATATACTAAGGATGTGTCGTGGATTTGTTTAGTTAGTGGTGTGGGTGGGCGGGGAAAACGAAAATTAGCAAGTTGAATCTCGAAGGAAAACCGTTCGCAGGCCAAAGGACGGGTTGGCGGGCAGCGGAGTGTCGTGGTCAGTGAAAGAGGAGGACCCGATCATCTGTCCGTCATTCCGCTGTCACAAGACATTGCACTGCCTCCGCGAGCTACTCCAGTGCGCCCATCTTGTTCCTTGCTACATTCATTTCTAACTCAGAAACCAGGAGAGACAGCCGTATATTTGTTGGGTGTGGGGAACAGCAGCGGTGGTCTGATCCGTAACCGCTGATGCCCAGGGCGTAGGGCGATCGGGATGCACGAGAATGAACCCAAACGAGACGCCCAGACGAGGGCATCACAGAAAGCCCACGGCTAACCCAGAAAGAAACGGCGGCTCTAGTTCAAGAATATACCGTGAGTTACTTGGGTGTATGGTCCATACGTTATCTTTGAGCTGAATGGATTGACTGGATAGGATATTGGCACGAAAGCGTCAGTGACAATAATCCACGCTGGAAGCATAATGTCAGGTTCGTAATTTGCCTTCTGGGAGGGCCTTTTGTAAGACTGAAGATCGGATGCATTGAGATTGAGGGTGAACACAAAATTGTTGGACCCATGAGTTGGAGGTGAATGAGGACAGATGGTTTCTTGATGGCATTATTTCTTCCAGTAGGATCGCAGCTATCCCAACTGACCAGTTCGTACACCCAACATTAATACTTTGTAAGTTTGACGCGATGAAAAGAATGTGTGAAACAAAGTCTGGAGTACGAGTCCCGGCTTTGCATGAATATTGGTCCGGGTTGATTGAAAGGTGAGGTATATAGTGTATTCGCAGGTGCGTTCGCGGTGAGAATCATAAGCTCGAGCATGCCCGCTGAACTTGAAATTGTTTGACGGTAGAGTATTCAGACACACATGGATGATTAAAACCGAGTCGGTCCTATGGGCCCAATGGTTTCAGGTGCATCTGAAAATGCCATGTGATCTTTGGAGTCGCAAACACATCGGTGATGGAATTTGATGCTTGTATGGGGACGTTGATCGCGATTTCGACCGTTGACATGTAACACCCGGGAAATCGAGTATACAATGAAGAAATCTAGTTGACCGGCTCCAGTGGGTAAATGAACTCATCAATTTTCAACAATGAACAGAGACTCGGATTTTGAATATCGGTAGCGATTCGGCGAATGTAATGTCATGCAAAGGCACATAGGATGGTTAGTTGGGCAGATCGCGACCTGGCTGAGATGGGGATATTTTCCATCAGACTGCAGCTGACGTCGTATCGTCAACAAAATATAAACAAAGTCGCAAGATAGCGGATTCTCCGTGGTATCGGAGGTATTTCAACGAGTCCATAGAAGGGATCAGAAATGGTGGGGCGAGTACAATTCGGTTGTAATGGCTCGATGATTTCAACAAGAGTAGGGGGTGCAGGAAGTGATCAGAACATCCTGGGTTCAGTCCTTGAACGGATGTCTATTATGTCGGACGTGGGCACCGCATACTGAAATGAGAACATGTCGGCAGTAGTGAACAAGTTGCCACAGAATATTGGAAGCACATGTATGGGAATGGATAGGCACTTTAAGTGAACAAAGAGGCAGAATGGGATGGCCGCGAGCAATTAGGAATCAATCATAATACGTATAGGCATGCTATCTCGACAAATACCATTTTGAGAAGGTTGGGGCGTTCACAGCCATCCTGATGAGTGTATACTTCAGGTATTCCCGATTCGATACGGGTATTCAAATTCTGAACAAGGAAAGTAGCCGAAGAATGATAGTCTGTGGCTCGGGCACAGCAATGAGGGTCGAACAAGGAGTGCAGTATGTGGAGCTTGAGCCTCGACAACTCGGTACACAATTTTGATTTCCATTACGAATTTTGAACCGCTTGGTTGGAACGCGACAGAATACGAGTTGGGATTACGACAAGGAAAGTGTATGTGAGCACATTGGTAAGTTCAAAATGGACCAAGCTGGAAGTAGGTGGCAGAAATAGAGTACACAGCAGTGTAACGAGGACACGGCTGGTAAGGAGGTAGGAGTCAAGGAGTAAATAAGCCGTGCCGGATGCACTGGACGTGTTCACCCTGGGCATGTAATTTTGCTCAGCAGATCTTGATGTAAAGTCAATAGACCGGGGTGTAATGGCGCGGTACGTCGCCCAGATTTATGCGCACTAAACGTATTCATCCTGGACATACGGTTTTACTTGGCAGATCTTGATGTAAAGTTACTAGGCCGGGGTGTGATGGAGCGGTACGTGGCCCCGATTTGTGCATTGGCACTAGTTCGGTATGATACAATCCAATGGAGCTTATTAATGCGTGGGCAATAAATAATGAGGAGTTGAACATCGCATGACCGAGCGGATATGACTGAGTGAACGGGATGAAACATACGCTTGTGGCAGTAGGAATTCTATCTGTTGGCCCAGCGAATGTCGAGACAGACCACAGGTCGGGTCAATTCGAGCAAATGTAAAAAGGAACATAAATCTGCATGTCCCCACAAGGAACCAGTTGCGAGTGAGACCTTAATGGAAGGGTTTGCCACCGAGTTATGCAGCAGATATGTGAAAGCCTTCGTGAATATGTCATCGATAATTTTGTCTGCATCAAGGAATGCAGTTGGTTCATCAGATAGGCGAGGAGTGTAACTGACTCTGAATCTATGCCAAGTGGAAAGCCATGGATTGCTTTGAGCCTGATGGCTCGAATGCGAGTTGAGTCGGCTAGGTGGTAAAATATGTTCGAGATGATATTGTAGAGAATGGAAATGGGGCAGTAGTAGAACCGGTGGAACCAATTGTAGAGGACATTGTGGGGCTAGATTCAAATGTGGTATGCAAACGACGTGAATGTAATGGGTCCAGTACGTGAACCAAGCCTTTTTACAGGATATGGGGTGATCCAGATGTGATATGAGTGCGACGTGAATGGAAAGGTATCGGCCCGCTGGTAGAACCAAACCTTTCCATAGGACATGGTGGGGCACGATCCAAATGGGACATGAATGGAAAGTAATCGGCCCGCTGGTAGAACCAAGCCTTTTGATAGGACATGGTGGGGCACGATCCAGATGCGACATGAGCGCGATATGAATGGAAAGAATCGGCCCGCTGGTAGAACCAAGCCTTTTGATAGGACATGGTGGGGCACGATCCAGATGCGACATGAGCGCGACGTGAATGGAAAGGTATCGGCCCACTGGTAGAACCAAGCCTTTCTATAGGACATGGTGGGGCACGATCCAAATGCGACATGAGCGCGACATGAATGGAAAGTAATTGGCCCACTGGTAGAACCAAGCCTTTCGATAGGACATGGTGGGGCACGACTCAAAGTAAACATGGTACGCATCACACAGTGGGCGAGTATGAGGGTAGTGAGCCGAAATCTGAGGAATAGAATAAGCATTGAAGCCTGAACAATTGACAAAGGACACCGAATCCCGGATCTCCGGTGCCAAACCGATGTCTAGGAGCAAGCGGTCGCGGATGTCGTTAGGAGAAGTCAGCATTGTTTCGTGGGTTTCCAGGGTTGGGCAAAGGTCTGTGAGTAGGAGGGGACAGGGCATTGTATGATGAGGAACCGCAGGCCCCGGCATGGAAGAGGGCATATGCTGAGTGGGAGAGTGTCGCCAGAATAGGGGCAGGTGGTACACGAGTGAATCTTCTAGGGAGTTCAGGTAGTACACTTGAAGCTGAAAAGGGAAAACGAAAACGAAAATTAGCAAGTTGAATCTCGAAGGAAAACCGTTCGCAGGCCAAGGACGGGTTGGCGGGCAGCGGAGTGTCGTGGTCAGTGAAAGAGGAGGACCCGATCATCTGTCCGTCATTCCGCTGTCACAAGACATTGCACTGCCTCCGCGAGCTACTCCAGTGCGCCCAAACTGAGTGTTGGGGATAGGCTCGGATCCAGGCGGAACGTCGGATCGCTTGGCTGCAACATCCGCAAAAACCGGGCCCGCAGACCCACGCGCCAAAATCCTCGGCAAAGGACTCAGCAAAAATATTTCCGAGAGAATTAACACCACATGGGAACGCGAACAGCTACCTGAGTCGCAAAAACGTTACGCGGCTCTCGACGTCTACGCTTGCTCAGTTGCTGTTGTATTTACAATTCTCTTTTCCGGATCCCAGTCCCTTCACCACTCCCACCTGCAGCCCCATCGTCCTTCGGTCCTGCTTTTTCAATAATGACCGGACCCGTCTCATTGCCCTAGGGGGGGGAATCAGTGCAGTCCCAGGGTCTTACGACAGTATCAACATCACGTCCACACGATGCCTCGTTGACATTACAGAGGTTGCCGTTCCTGCCGCCATAATCACGACGCACGCGAAACGGAACTTTCTGATTTTGGACCCTTCTCCTTCAAGGTTGTCTGTCTGCGCAGTCGTTTACGAATATCGACAGAATTAAATTTCCCATCCTCCATCTCACACCGCCTCGCCATCTACCACTACTCTCCCATCAGAGTTAGTCCCTCCGGTAAACGAGGAGGTCGAGAATGGTTTTGGTGATCTTCTTGAGAAAGAACTAGATTCGGCAGAGGTTCAGAACCCAGCAGCTCTGGTTAACTGCGAACCAGATGCACAGAGTCAGAGAACTGGCGCAAAAGTCCTGCTCGAAACTGGGGCATTTGGAAGGATGTTATTCGCAGTCGCGTTTTGAAGGACGCCTTTCGCATCTTCAACATGTCCTATATCTCTGTCGCCCACGGGTTACGTGTAGAGCTCGCTAGAGCTCTTCGCGATGCCATATTCATTCCGGATCCTGTTGACAAGGCCCGAATAATTTATTGGGGTCGTCATCAGAATCCGCCGCAGGACTGGGATACCCTTCTTCGCTCATGGCTGGCGCCGCTGCAAGCGAATTATTCCCCCACCAGAGGAGCTGTACCCGCTGGTGGCTGAGGTCTTCCGAACATTTAGTCCTCTCAAGGACGCGAAATCTGGCTTGCGCTGTTCAATTCATCCTCTTGGGCTGTCGCAAAAAAAATATTCTCGAGCTTATTCAGAAGGGTTTCTTGTCGGATCGGGTCAAACTATCCCGAAGGTGGAGTTCATCGCCATCTCATATCGCATCTACCCACCTCTGGTGCCGGAATTCGCCACGTGAATGCAAGCCTCAAGCACTTTATTTGCCGCCACAGCCTTGTTGTATGGTATTCTTCTCATATCCCCACTACAGTGACTTATGTTTCGTTTTATTTTAGGTCGGGACCTACAATAGCACTGGCAAACACTACAAAGGTCACTATAGCATCTGGCTTACAAACGAGCTTCAAGAACTCCTGTCGTTTCTCGAGGATGCTCTCATCAATCCACAGTTGATCACTGGTTAGGTCAACGGCAACCTGTATCAATCGACGAGCGAAGTTGCGGGTGTCCCTCCCATCCCCGAGGATGTTCGAATGCAGTATCTAGGTGAGCTTCGCTACATTTCAAAACCCAGCGCGCTCATTTTGCGTTTCCTACATAGCCTCCCGATATTTACCAACCTAACTCAGAAACCGGCACACAGCATCGTACCGGATAAATGACTAAAATCTTCAACTTTCCAGAGATTGCGGTTACTTCCATTCCGCGCAGAGTCCTGGCGGCGGGCGCACCACGCGAACCAAGTCGAGTTCTCGAAGTGAAACATGTTACATTTTGAACGGAGGAGAAAAGACAGGAAAGTCCTTCTCAAGCTGCTGTCCAGATTTAAACCAATTACTTCAATCTGCCAGCAAGTTGCGACCTGTTGCGACAGTTGTTACGACACCATTGGCAAGGATTCCGTTGTTCGCCGCGCTGTCCGTGATCCGCCTTATTTGGAGACAACGACCTTGAAGCTCTCCGAAAGATCCATGTCTGTTGGGCAGTCAGAGAGAAGCGAAATGA
The DNA here is from genome assembly GCA_029204075.1 of Mycena capillaripes. NCBI lineage: Eukaryota > Fungi > Basidiomycota > Agaricomycetes > Agaricales > Mycenaceae > Mycena > Mycena capillaripes. Next base: position 3,475,721 of record JARHKZ010000003.1, on the reverse strand, counting down.
ACAGCCCAGCTATTCTGAATTCATGTGACGTTTCAAAGTTGTCAATAAATGGTTGATGAAAGATCAGATGGAGGTTGTGAAAATCGCGATTGCACTGCCCCTGTCACACGTCGGCGCGGTCTCCCGGACCTTCCCTCGTGGTTTTCTCCTTGTTTTCGTCTCCGCACTTGCACAAGCCCTTTCCCTCCACTTCTGCCCTGCCCTGGAGGCAAGATGACCACGACGAATGTAGCAATTGTGGATGAACGAGACCCTCTCATACACTACGTCGGCCAGTGGAACGACGATGGAGCTTCCTTAGAATTTAATGGCACTACGAAATGGTCGGCGCAGCAGGGGTCTACGGCATCCTTCACCTTCGTGGGTGAGTCGTGATATGCCGCATTTTGCGAGGAATTTAACACCAGAGACCGTAGGGACTTCGGTCATTGTCTATGGCACCGTTGGAGCGAGAACCGCTCCCCACGCCAGCATGAATTTTCTCCTGGACAACTCCATTACGGGCTCTTATACCCCTCCCAACGATATGGACTCCGATATCCACCACGAACCACTCTGGACATCGCCTTCCATAGCCAACGGTTCGCATACTCTTGTGATCACGCAGACCGCAACGCAGAGTCAGCCTGCAGGCGAAATCTATCTGGACTATTTAATGTACAACACGACGTCGACGTCGGTCGGGGCTTACTTTATCGACGATCGTGATGCGCGTATTAAATATACCGGGGGGTGGCGGTTATTTGGCTCCGACCCCGATTTCCAGCACACCTCGCAAGGAAGCTCATCCACAGGCGATTCCTTTTCCTTAGAATTCGAGGGTGTGTGGCTTTTTTATGCAGCCGTCCCTTGTTCTAAGTTGATTTGCAGGAAAGTCGATATCGTTCTACGGGGGCATAAACAATGGCAGCGCTGGGGAAGTCCTGAATGCGTCCATCGTCATCGATGGAGGTCCGCCCGTATTTTTCGTTCCGCCTATTCAGACCGCTGCAACGACGACCAACAACTTGATATTTAACTCGGGCGACCTTTCGGACGGCAACCACACTCTCGTCGTCACTGCCGAGAACGATCATACCGTTTGGACGGACTACTTTCTTGTTACGCCAACGACGTCCCCCGCTCCCGAGAGATCGAGTGGTGCCTCCACGAGTTCGTCGCCTGCGGGCGGAACGAAACACACCATGATATACATCGGAGCTGCAATTGGAGGTGTGGTCCTACTCGCACTGATAGTAGCTGCGACCTTCTTCTTCCTCCGGCGAAGAAAACGTCGGCGGGATTTTCAGCCCGCACATCGTAAGCGTGTACTTGAGGATCGCCCATGCGGATGCTGATCCCTATATTTAGTTCCTCTTTCACATGTCCTCCCCACACCATTCTCGGACTTTATTAGCACTGGGGCGGCAACGTTGCGATCGCCGTTCACCACGAGCCATCAGTACTCCGCACTGTCTGCGAGCGAAGCCAATCTTTCCTCGACTTCAGCGAGTTATTCTTCTGGGAATACGACAAATCCGCGACCTATGCATGGGTACATACCGAGCAGCAAACGAGACGCATACGCAACGCGGCAACATGATTTATCCTCGTCATCTGGGCATTCTGCAGATCCTTCTCACCACGGGGAGGCGCCTCCGCAATATTCAGAGTAGGGCTTGCCGCATTTCTTTTAATTGGGGCAAATTTTACCTGCCGCTGTGGTTGCTGAGGGTTCTCCAACGCTCCGATCGGCATTCCACGACCTTTGAACAGCGTGCCAACATTGTGCCCGCTGTTGTCAACTGCGACGATCCGGATAACGCCACATGGGTTATTCAACTTCAGTTGAGCTTTAGCTGAGTGTTGGGGATAAGTTCGGATCCAGGTGGAACGTTGGAGAGAATGTTCAACAAGCATTATTTTTGTGCGAGTCTTCGTAGTGTCTTGGCGTGCGTAAATAATGTCCCGAAACCCGCATAATTTGATCAACAAAAGATGGTGGTGGCCTGCAGCGGCCGTGTGAGAGAATCATCTCCATTTAGGTGCGGTACCCTTGTTGCTTCCCGCTTTTTCGCTTCCCTCCTCCCCGCTCTGCGGCGGCACGCAAGATGTCCACCAACACCGTAATCATCGATGATAGAGACCCTCTTGTCTCCTATACTGGCGCATGGTCCCAGGGCGGAGCGTCTCTTGAATTCGACCAGACCACGAGTTTCTCGGTGAGCGCGGGATCTACGGCCATGATAACCTTCGTGGGTGAGTCGTGGACGTGCAGTATCTCGGGACGAATTGACACGCGTCCCCAGGAACCTCGGTGACCGTCTACGGTACGGTCGCAGCCAAAAACCTGAGTCCTCAGGCCAGCTGGTCGTTCGCGGTCGACAATTCTATCGCAGGGACTTACACGCCTCCGAACAACATGACTTCGGATATCCACCACGAAGCGCTGTGGACGTCGCCATCGCCGGCCCTCAGCAACAGCTCGCATACTCTCGTGATTAACCAGACGTCCGCCGCGTCCGCCGGGGTGATTTATCTCGACTATATAATGTACAGCACGTCGAACTCCGTCGGTCGAGACTTTGTCGACGATCGCGACTCGCGTATAACCTACACACCGGCCTGGCGACAATTTGGGTCCGATGGCGACTTTCAACACACGTCGCAAGCGAGTACAAACGTTGGAGACCGGCTTTCCTTCAAATTCGACGGTGCGTGAACTTTTTTCTGACTTTGGTACATTATTCTAATTGGTTCTTCAGGGAAGTCGATCTCATTCTACGGCGGCGTCACCTCTACCACGGTGAATGCGTCGATGGCTATTGATGGAGGGCCACCTACCTTCTGGGGTCCTCCCGCCACAGCATCACAAACCAACAACCTAATATATAATTCAGGCGACCTCACTGCAGGGACCCACGAACTGGTTGTCACCGCCGAAAATGATCAGCCGGTATGGGCCGACTATTTTCTTGTTACCCCAAATCCGCCAGGCTTTTCGCCTCCCTCGAGCTCGAGTTCCTCAGCTTCTTCTTCCGCCTCGTCCACCGCCTCGTCCACCGACTCTGCTTCTAATACCCCAGCGCCGCATAAAAAGACTCCGATTGGGGCGATAGTCGGACCCATCGTGGGCGTTCTGGTGCTCGTCGCACTGGTGGCTGCAATCTTCGTCTGCCTACGGCGACGTCGCCGTGAGAAGTCGGAATATCCAGACCGTGAGCCATGCAGATACATACATTCTGACCCTAATCGCTAACAATTTTCTTATAGCTCCCATGACCCAGTCATACGCTCCCGGCCCAACGCCATTCTCAAACTACGGCATCTCCAACGCGGCAGGTCCCCCGCACGGCCTCTCAGAGGAACAAGGATACTCCGCTTTCCTTGCCCCCAGCGACCACAACTCTAATCTCGCTGACCGCGACGCCAACTCTCCTTTTACATCCCCGAGCGACGGGTCTCACTCTCACTCCGCTTTCGTTCCCAACGCCAGCGCCTCTATGTCCAGTAACCCCACCAACTTCGCATTCACCGGGCCCGGGCACCAACCCGCTGCAAGTCTGAGCACAACCAACCTCGCATCCGCAGGACATGGACACCGACCCGCCGCGAGTGTGAGCACTATGCTCACGTCGGCGCCAGGTTCCTCCATTGCTTCCGGGGAGAACGTGAGCCCACCACAACCGTCAGTGCACACCGGGATCCTGCCGAGCAACAAACTTCTGCGAGAGGCTCAGCGATATGCCTCTGCACCGACGAACCGTTCTGCGGCTTCCGGTTCGTCGGCGCTCGGCGATGATGATCTTTTACCTCCCCATTATTCTGAGTAGTAGCACTTTGTGAAGTAGCCCAGCTTAATCTTATTCGTAAAACAAAAGCCTTTTTTAACTAGAGTGTGCGAGTCTAGTTTGTATTTGGTTTGCATGTGTGTTGTGAAAGCGATGGAAGTTGAAATTCTCGCTGCCGAAGGTGCCGAGATCGACTGCCAGTTTCACAGAAAATTTGGGAGTTGGAAAGTCCGGCATCAGAAGTCTGGCATCAGTTCGGCCGTAGCTCGGCAGGACTTTTGACGTTGATGGAGGTTTGATGGCGGCAATAAAATTCGTGGTTGGCGGGAGGACTTTGGGTAGGTGTGCGGGGTGTAAAAATGGCCGTCTGCGGCATCCTGTACATGACACACGCATCGGGTACGCCGGTGTGTGAAATACGCGCTGATCGTGAGGCATACGCGTCAGCTTCACCCGCTGTGCTTCGGCTTTGCCCCCGGCGTCCACGGGACGGCCTATGCACCCTGAACGAAGAGCACCACGCAACCGTTCAACTGTTGGCTCCTTCTCCGAATGCGTAACACACACACCCGCGGCCGTCACCCGCCTCTGCACCGCCTGCCGCCCGACGCCAACTACATAGTACAGACGGACAGAATTGATTATTTGAGTATCTTTGGTACATACAACACCGAGGAGCGCCATGGTGGCTCATGGTGGCAGAGCGTTCGCGTTGTATATAGTTGTTGCTCATGGGGTTTAGAAGGACGGAACGGGAATTTGACAGCGGATATCAATTTCCGCTTATGTCAGAAAGTCTGGCCGGTCATCGGCCAGACCTGATCCCGGACTTTTGATGCCAGACTTTCCAACTCCCAAACGGACTCCAGTTTCATCGATTTGAAACTCCGAATCGTCAGAGCTCCCTTTTTTGAGGTGGAGGAAAAGACGTACAGTTTTATTGAAGAACAACCCGCTGAGATCGTATACTCTCAGTGGCGCAAGGTAAAGTGCGATTTACACGGTCAACCCTTTTTTCGGACGATTCATACTCAGTGCTGGCGCACGGTTGAAATTTTTTAATTCGATTAGGGAAGATCTATCAACCAGGGGAGATGCTCATGACCGGCGTATTTTGCGCCGAGATGCCATAGTCGACACGTTGGGACGAGTCGGTGTATTTCTGGATTACATATTAGCGTGTTGAATTACATGTAAAGAATGCAGAACATCAGCGCTGGCGCCAACACTGAGTAAGAATCGCCAAAGTTATCGCACCAATGTATTCTAACTCTTCCCTTGCCAGTGTCCAACATTACTCAAATGTCCTTCGCAGATGATCAACTAACTGAAAGAAACTGCTCGGAGTCTGACCGATATAAAAGTTAGTGTAAATTTCCCAGGTCTCACTCGCAACTTGAACCCCAGCTTCTCTGCTCACTATGAAAGTTTCTACCCTGATCAGATATAATAACGATCCCAACTAACATATTGATAAGTTCAGCACGGCCTTTGTATCCACTGTGCGCTCCTCGCTTGCGCCTAGACTCGTTACCAGTCTGCCCAGAAGCGGCATATCTTAGTGCAAGCACTATGCCGCTTCTGGGCAGACTGGTAACGAGTCTAGCTTGCGCCAGCGTCACCGCTGGAGCCGAGTTTGATCTTTGATGCAGGGTCTCCAACACCAACCTCTGTGTCCAGCCATCGAGCAACGCCTTTGGCGTGACTCTCGTCGTCAGAACGTACGACCTAACCAACCTTTCGCAGCTGTGGGTGTGGCTCCAGGACGGCACCAACATCTACCGGCTTCGGAACACCGGCGTCCCGAATACCTGCGCTTGGATCTGCGACGGACCGGCTGCAGACGCGCTTCAATCAACGACGGCGGACTTTCCAACAGTCAGGCCATCACAGACGAGATTCGCCGCAGAGTCAACCTGCGGTGTTACTCTCTCGATATAGAAGAATCTTATTCTGCGAACCAAGAACATAGCAATGGCTTGGGACTCCAGAAGAATCCGCGTCCAAAAGTAAAGTGCGATCACTCTCCTCTCTCATCGTCACTCCCTTCCACCGGAACCACTTGTATCTTTGTTTGTTCTCCTCATCCACTTGAGAGCTGGCTCATTTAATATCGATATAGTTGCGTTTCAGCTGCTAGATCCTGCTCTGCAGATGGCTGCAAATTTTCGACTGTCTTGGTCAAAGGAATCCTTCGTAGACGTCCAAGATTATCTGACTGGCCCCCTCCACAATCGCAGATCTTGTACCTCAATAATTTGGCTCTTTTGCCGTATGCATGCTACAATTTCATTTCTAATTTGTTCAAGTTCTGCCTGGCCTTCGATCACACTTGAACGCACTCTGGAGTTTCCTGTCCGTCTGATCTTAAAAATAATCCTCTCGGATGACCCCTTTGTCCTCAAAACACACTGCGGTTCAGATGCTTATTTATCTCAATAGTGCTTAGAACCTATTCCCGGGTTTACAGGGGCACTCAACTCTCACATAGGAGATCGCCTTCATCTCGGGACGACCCTACATGGTTCACAGAGCATCGAATGTGCACAGTACAGTCATTCACACCAATAAAATCGCGATGTCTTACAGTCTTTGTTGTCATTAAATACATAATAATTCTCGCGGTAGTCAACGAGATTCGTCCAAGGCCCTCAAACCGCCGGAGCGAAGCGAAGGCATATCTTGTAGTTGTTCAAGCATCGTGTCTTGAATAGTGAAGTACACCAGAGGCAGAGTCAGATAGTGCCGCGAGGCGCTGCTCAATAACAGGGTCATATGGAGGGCCACTGAGAAGAAGCTTGGCGGTTTCCAGAGCGGGGAATGCCGTGTTGTGCCCAGTAGGTTGGGACAGGAACTCGGCTAGACTGAGGACCGCACTCTCATGTAGTCGGATTTCCTCCGGGGGCTCGAACTCGAACTCCAGATCAATGAACGCCAAAGACCGGAGGTTGGGAAGTGTTAACGAAGGGAGTGTGGCTCCTGCGTTGAAGGTGAAATCTGCAAAGAGATCATCATTGAACCCAAAACATTCCAGATGGATCGTGCGCAGTGATGGAAGGAGCCGGAGGAACGGAATCAAATCAAAGGTGCTGAGGTCAAGACTAAGCAACTCGAGCTCTTCGAGGTTGAGCCCCGACCGGTGATAGAGGTCGGGCAGGATATGCTCCTCCCAAGTAATAGAGTGTATAGACAGGTGTGTTAAATTCGGCAACTCGATCTCTTCAAAGAAGTCGGAAAGCGAGGGCTCAGCGTCCGGATCGAAATCGACGAAGAAATTGCGCAGATCCGGAAGTCGACATATTCCCCGATGATTGGAAATGTCTTCGGACCCATGCAGGACCCCTAGATGGCATTTCTGCAGCTGCGTGCACTGCACCAAAATCTCCCGGCCCGCAAGCAGGGGGAGATCGAGGGCAATGTTCAACATAGTCAAGGTCGACCAGCGGAAAGCAGATTCCCACGCAGTTGCGGGTGTGTTTTCCGCTCGAATATCGACCGTTCGCAGACATGGCGCAGTGGCGAAAAGGCTGACAGTATCGCGGGAACGATCGTGTATGGCGTCTCGGAGCTCGATCAAGATCGAGGAAAGCGACGGGAAGGTTCGTGTTTGACCCCAGATTACAGCTGGAATGTCTGAAGACTCGACGTCGAGTCTTATATCCCGCACTCTATCCTGTGCCTCAAGCAGTACAGCGAGGATTTTGCGCAACGACCCGGGATGTGACGTGGTTTTTGATGTTGCAAGATTTATGTGTAGCGGAAGCACGCCAGATCTCCTCAAGATCTGGCGCACGAGCGCCAGGGGCGGCAAGATGGTAGTTGGGACAATGTGGATATGATCCCAGAAATGTTTGGTGGAAAGGCAGATGTTACGCCAACGAGACGAGACGTGGGCCAGAATCAAAGGTGCCTGGGTCGAATCCACGATGGAATATTCGGGAGACGCGAGATTTTCGTCGCGGCACGGCACATCAAGAAGATCGCCGCCAGGATTTCAGGAGGAATGACGCGAATGGGAGAGAGCGCTCCGCGCATGCCTGTAATAGATTCCAAACAGCGGTCCCGTTGACGCTGAATTTCTGCAGCCACAAGAGAGACCTTCAGTAGGGTATCTTCAAGGATGGATAGCTCGTTCAAAGAGCGGGCGAGCCGACTCCGAACCACCAGAGCCTGGTGAGCATCCAGAGGTTCGTTGCTCTTGAGAATAGCGTTCAAGGAAAAGTCCATCCTGTTCCAAAATTGCGGCGTATATGGGCGCACAGCTCAAGAAATAACCTGCGAGGGCTCGTGGATGAATGAATGTGAATGGAACAGTCAATATACTCACGCACGATAGCCTGTGGAGCTAAATCCGTGAGTCGCGGCACGACGTGGGCTTTTTTGAAATCCACAGAAACTGCCGCTTAATTTTTCCTTGGGTTATCCACCTGAGCACTTCCAGTTAACGTCCAGACAGACACAATTTTGAATTCAGACGAATGAGTCTGGGACACCTGGAAAAGTGCGTGAGTGCGACTGAGTGTACGACTAGCATCTTCTTATAAGATGTACCGGTCGTTAAGGAGCGTTAAGTTCTCAGTGCACCAGCGGCGACGTGATGGTGAGACTCGGCGGAGGCTGTGAAAACAAGCCATTACAATCGGTCCGGGTGATCCGTCCCTCACAACCTGCCTTTGTACCGCCATTGTAAAACTCTCAATCTCAGCAGTAACTCTTTTTCGTTATGCAGTTTACTGGTTGTCAATCTATCTACCGCGACGACGAAAAAACAGAATCATCCTCCCTGTTAACCGTCTTTCTGAGTTACGCGTATATCTGTATCACCGACTAATATTTTCACATTGCTCGCAAAAGAAACACAACCCAAACTTGACTTCCCGGCACCTCGAGCCTCAAACTCCGAAGATTGTACTCTTAACCGCCACGTGTTGGGATTTCTGCCGGTGTACGCGACTTCATGGTCGCCTTCTTATCTTCCTCTTCACAGGATTGAGACCATCTCGCAACTTGCATCCCAGGTGCGCTTACGGAGGCTTTCAATACATTTTCTACTCGCTGATGAAACATAACAGATCGAAGAGAGTGCGAGAAAATCCATTTTCAAAACTCCAAAATCTCTCCGGAAGCTGGAACTTCTAGACGCCCAGCACGAGCTCAGCCAACTCAAAGCAGTATTTCCTCGCGAATGGCTCTAACACCAAACATTGACGAGAAACTTCCACGAGAACTACTGGCCGGAATATTCTTCAGCTGTAGCTCGTTCCCCAGTCCTTCCGTCCTGCCTCCGCGCGCGATCAATATCCGGATCCAAAGGCAACCAACATCCCTCTGGCCCTCACTCATGTCTCGCGTGTCTGGCGTGAGCTGGCACTGCAGCTGTCGGAGCTATGGGCCAATATTTCAGCCACATTTGACGATGGGTTCGATGTGAAGAAGATGGCACAACGGATGGAATAGTGGTTGTCGTGCGTGGATGGTGCCTATCCGTTGAGCATCACAACGGAATGCACTGGCGCATTCGCTAATGCCCACCAAGGAAATCCTGATCTGTTGTTGGGTTCATGCCGGCTGTGTCTTTACAGGCACACCGTATAAAGCACCTCGACCTTGCACTCCCTTCCGCCATTCTGCGGCCGCTGTTTGATCTGCCCAGCGGCACCTTTCATCGTCTTGAGACGATATATCTAAGACCTCGACTCCTTATGAGTGATCTACTGCTACCGAATACTGGGTATTGCGATCGGCATGGTCCGATAGCTCAGCTGCATTCAATTCAGCTCCGACCCTCCGAGAAGTTAGCTTCTGACCAATCTTTCCGACGGATGTGGGGGAATTCACAGGCCAGCATATCTTCGACCCTGTGCGACCGGAGGTGTTTGCTGAAGGCATTCCAGCCTTCTATGGCCCGTCCGTCTATCCGGCTTTACCCTTGGCACAACTCCACTCCCTCAGCTTTCTTTTCACGGCGTACAAATCTGACCTTTGGTGGTCAGTGTTAGCACAATGCCCAAACTCGTTAGTTGTGAACTGGCAGTCAGGTGATGTTCGCACTTTTCTGGCACCCTGGTCCACCTGGAGTACCTCGAATGGCTCTATTTGATGGCCTACAATGATGTCGGCAATGTTTTTCTGCAGTCTCTGGTCGCGCCGAAGCACACAAGCTTGATGATTGCCGGTCAAATTGTCCCATCAGTAATCGAGAGCTTTCGCGCGCGGTTCGACTTCAAGCTTGAACTGTTTGGCTTGCAATTTGAAACAGTGGCAGACGAGGTCGAGATTTTGTTCCAGCACCTGGGCGACATTAGAGAACTTTTCATCCTTGTTCCGACGGAGTACTTTCACCCAACAATTTGGGATCGCGTCGCCGGTGGTGAACTGCTACCCCAACTTGGCCATTTGGCGCTCCACCCACGACCAGCGCCGCACTGGTAGGTTCTATAGCAGCCAAGTGGGACGGTTCCCAATAGTGTTGCCGCGGCTCGGCTACGGCTGGCTCGGCTCAGCTTTTGATGGCTCCGGAGCCATCACCGCTTAAAGCCGAGTCGAGCCATTTATGGACGGCTGGCTTGGGCGGCTTCTGGCTGAGCCACAGCTCAGCCGCGGCTCAGGCAGCATTTTGTGCCCTACAAATCTGGACGAGCCCTACGACATTCTAGGCTCCCCTTTCACCTCTGAACACCTTCGACACTGGACAAAATCAGCGAGGACGACGTCAATTGCGCCATGATGTGCCACGTCGTTATCTGATCTGCCGTATTCGACACATCTTTGCTTTCCCCTCCGGCCCACACGCCCTAGAGGAGCTCCAACACCGTTTTCAAGTCCTCAAGATGCCTCCCAACACGTTCCTCGTATCCCTTGTCTCTCACGCGCATCCTGCTGGCTTTTTTTGGCTCCTCTTCGGCTCTGGACCTCGACGACCGACTCGTGGCGTTTGCAAACTGAGGACGCGTTAAAAACACTCACAACACGTAGATGGATGCTCACTATTCCTCCTGCGAGGCTCTAGGACGACACCTGCCGCCAATTCTTCTGTGTTTTGCCAGCAAAGCGTCTGTCCATGGCAGTCTGGATCAATTTGTGCAGAAATTTGTGCGTCAGAGTGTTTCCTTGTTTTTTTCCCCTCTTTGCTAACAACAACTTGAAATTGCACCCCCCGCATCTTGGCGTCCTCTCGGCGCCACTGCTTATCACTAAATCCCTTGATGCCTCGATCTTGCCCACTGCCATCCTTCAACGTCGCACACGGGCCCCAAGCGCGCAGCAGCCGCTGCCGTGCCTTCGGCGGCGACCTCAATTCCCAAAGACTTGTCTTGTTCCGGGCGTGCTGCTGCCCGCAGAGGAGGTCTTGTTACTGCCGCGCGTCCAGCAGGTGCAGCTGTATGCTTTTGATCCAGAGACATGGCAGTGCGGCGGGCTCACGGAGGCCAAAGGGGGCGAGAGGGCTCAATACTAAGCGAGCACAAGGCCGGGAGCTAACTATTCATCTGCGCGGTACTTACAGCTTAATAAATTTAATTTCATTCGTCACTGGTGTGGGCTTCAAGGAGTATATAGGTCCGCAAGTATGTAGGTCCTCATGCACTAATTAGGGAAAAGATTAGACTAGAACTACTCCGAGTCGTATTCAGTATCAAGCAACGATTGAATGAAAGAACTATAGCCAGTCGGGTCCTCCAGTCCCAAACCCTGCTCCACTGTCTCAGCCTCCATCAAGGCAATCTCCTCGTCGCTTGATGTACCTGCTGTAAAATTCAGCCCGCAGCCTTTTTTGACAGAAAACTCGAGCATTGGGAGGGCTTCCATCAGATCAAGCGCCGTACGATGGCGCCTGATGGTGTCGGTCTCGGTGCTGGAAGAGAAGCGCTCGCATGGGACAGCTGACCCTCGGATGAGCAAGATGTTGACGGTGAGCGCGAATATAGTGGGGTGCCGTGGCTGGTTGTCCCGACAAATATCGAGTCAGTCCAACTTGGAGAAGAAATGAAGCGCACTGGACATACCGTGCACAGACCCGAAGTTGTAGGGGGTTTCATGACAGCTAACGCCAAAACCGTAGAGCACTTTCAAAAAAAGTTCGCATACGGTCAACTGACGTCATTGTCCTTTTTCGTGGCCAGGCCCATGCCGAGAAGGAATCGAGCATTCGCATAGCGTGTAACTCATTGGATTCTTGGCCCGTGGGGTCTGGGGTTGAGTCTGTCGTATATATGCTCTCCCTCCGTACGCGTCGTCATCTACAGCACTGGCAGCGTAATCGTTGTACTACATCCTGGAAAGTGTGTTGGGACCAGCGCATGGCGGAGCGAGTGGAGCTGGCCACTAAAAATGGACAGTGACGTCAGTTGACCGTATGCGAACTTTTTTTGAAAGTGCTCTACGGTTTTGGCGTTAGCTGGAAATATGCACGGACCTTGTCTTCCAAACTCTGGCGATGTGTCGGGCGACCCGGCGTATCCATGCCAAGGATTTTGTTGGCCCAATTGGCCCGTGAAGATCAAGCGGGGTGTTGTTAGGGTTGGCTCGGTAGCCTCCAAGCTTGATGTAAATGAGTTATGAGATTGTTGGGGAAATATTGAAGGGCCGGGCATACCTCGCGCAAAAATAGGTGCGGTGGGGGCAGCGGGTAGGCATGTGGACCAGCCCGAGGCGATCGTCGGTGTTGGCGACCCTGAGACGAGGATTGACGGGTTGGTGAAGGGCTTCGGGAAAGTGATGCGGGTGGGTCTGGGAAATATTCCCCGTGGTCACTGTTGTGGCCGAAAAATGCGCGTATGGACGAGGTGCCGCAATGGCAGCAGCAGCGTCAGGATTGTCGTCGTCTAAGATGTCATGAGGACGGGCTGAAATCAGCCTTCAACAGACAATGGATAAGTATGACACAGCAGCATGACCATCGCCATCTCCAACACGGTCTGGCTCAACAGGTGGACCTTCGGGTCCAGCGGGGATTGGTGTGGAGCGAGAACAGGCTCGGCTGATGAAGCGGGCTGGCGCCACTGCTGTCTGGTTTTGGTTTGGGCAAGAGGGGGCGGTGGAGGCGGGGTTTTGTCTGGTGCGGTAATAGCCCGACGTGCCCGCCAAATATGCATCGGAGTCTGGGCCGAAGGTTGAGCTGGAGCTGGTTTCATGGTCAAAAAAACCGAACAATTGATAAAATGCGGAAAGAATACCGTCTGCTACAGCCGCAGGAGCTGGCTGTCGACGGGGAGGCATCGGTGTGGTCACATTCTGTGTCCAAACCAGCCATGACACTTATATAAGATCATGGAGCCTTCATTTCAAACTCGAGCGGCATCGGGCAAGGTCCCAACGCTGAAAGAATACCTTAAAAGCATCGTAGCATTTGATCTATAGACGTGTATAGGAAAGGGACCCTTGCATACCTGACATACCCCATAGCTTTCATCCAAAGCAACAGTGTCTGTGCTCGATACAGCGCGAGGATGACGAGGAGAGAGAGCGAACAAAGGATGAGTGATCAGTACCTCGTGTCAGTTGCCGAGCCCACAGCCTTGGGCGTTATGAGGGATTTATGCCAGAGTTAAATGGCAGAGAGCAAGGGAGTGCTAAGGAACATGTAGAGCAATGACGAGGGGAGAAGGAAGCAGCACAGCGGCGCATGGCTGAGGCATGGCAAAATAGTGCCAAGCCGCGGCTGAGCCGCGCTCAAACCGGCTCCAGTCGGAGCCGAGCCACTTGGAGCCGCCTTGGCAACGGCTGGCTAGGCTTGGCTTAATATCGGCTCGGCTCTATCGGCTAGCCGAGCCGCGCCGAGCCGCGGCAACACTAGTTCCCAAACTGCAGGATACGATCCCCTAAAGGTCTTGTTCATCAACGTCAGGCCAGAGGACCTTTCGCGGTGAAGGAAGAGCTAAAACGGTTGGAGAAATATACAGAAATGGGAAACCGCATAGAATTCCTGACGATTTGACTTTCGTTCTGTCGTCATTTCCGTTGTTGAGGTTCATAAAACCGCCACTCATAGTCTAAAATGTACTCACGTTACAGAAAAAGTCCCACCTTACTTTTGGCAGCTTCACAATTATCATACCGGCTACAAAACCGTCACTCGCTGCTCGGAGTCTGAACGTTTCGGAAAGGAATAAATTGTTATATAACCATAGTCGCTGTGAGCTCCCTGTCATACAGCAAATTATTCGCTCCAGAGTTTCTTCTGGCTTGGATTATTTTCCACAGGCGTTAGGTTGAGAAATCGGATATCACCGAGATAGGATCAAACACTGACAAATGTGTTTGCCACCTGGACGACGACTTCGTCATGGTTCTCACTCGTCGACAACACAAAGCCATCTCGCGCTGGCTCCCGAACGAAATAATCTCCCAAATAATCCTAGCTGCACCAACCGCCGATCGAGCAGCGCTCTGCCGGGCTTCCAAGCTGTTCCACGGAATTGGCGTGCTTGTTTTGTATCGTGTTGTAAACATGCATTCGCCGGTGTCCATAGACGCTTTTTCCCGCACGATTCTTTCGAATTCTTCCTTGGCGCCTATGGTACGGTCACTCTCGGCCCACCGTCATCAATGGTCTGAGTGAGTTTTCAACTGCTCCGAAATTGTATTGTTATTAATCCCAAGCCCCAGCTTCAAACTGATAACTACGATGTTGACCTCATTCGGGCTGCTGCTGCATCTCGAGCATCTGGTAATCAGCGTCGTTTTGTGGCAAGAAGAACATCGTCATGCATTTTTACAATGGTCATTTCCCCGCCTTGTCAGCTGTCACTTGGGGTTGTCGACAGTCGTCGGAACGGTTCCCCCTATAGTTTCTTCCTTCTTACGGCGCCATTCATCACTAAAATCTGTCTCGAGCCCTTGGGGAGGCAGCATTCAGGCTGACCCGTCGGCTCCCCTTCCGTTACCGCATCTTCGAAATTTTCGAGGCCCAGCCGACGTCATTCCTTTGATATCCGGTGCTCGAGATCTCGAGGAAGTCAGCCTCAGTTGGGGGGATAAACAATCTGGCCAGGACGCTGAAAAGATTATTCGTATCCTCAAGTCAATGACACGCGACGACATTCCATTCATCTGTTCGAACAATCATTGCTATGTTTTCGTTGTCGAACTTCTGGATTCCATCTCCAGAAACCTGCCGCAAACAAAGACACTGCAAATGCGGGCGTATCGTTTTGATAAGGAAAATTCCCTTGCTCCTGATACTTTTGATTCGTGCTCATTATCACTGCCTACAGGAAATCCTTGCACATCTCAAGAATTACCTCCCGCGCTTCGCGAGCCTGCTTTTCCTTTCCGTCACAACCTATTTCGATCATACGTGGCTCAACGACGGAGAGGTTCGAAACATATTTCACGACATTGTTGATGCATGCCCGAGCTTGAAGGCTTGTCGCTTTAGTAAGTTACCCTGAAACTATACGTGAATACAAAAATGATGCCATTGTCAAGATACTTATGCTTGGAGGAAAGCGAATGCGACGTGGGAAGAGTACCCCGCCGAGGATTTCCCTGATCTGGCCGGTATTTCCTTTCGCTGAGACGTTGCTCCATTTCTTGAGATCTGCTGATTTGTATACCAGCCCGCATCCATGTATATCTTGCCGCCCGAACAACTTCCTTTTTCCTCGAGAGCTTCGTTAGGAAAATTCACTGCGCGTATTTTTTGCCGCAACGAATATATCAAGAATGCACATCATCAACCACCACTTCAGATACTCCCTCGGTGTTATGATCCTTGGTGGAGATACTCGAAAACCTCACAGCTTGAAAGGCTGACGGAGGAACTAGTGGGAGAATACGGCCGTAACCTAGCGCCTCTAGATCTGACCGACGAACGCTGGTAGACAGAGTTGAGCGAGAGATTCTTGAAAACGAGATTCGCCGCAGAGTCAACCTGCCGTGTTTCTCTCTCGATAGGGAAGAATCCTACTCCGCGAACCAAGAACATAAAGTGGTGACCAATGGTTTGGGTGGCAGTACCACTCCAGAAGAATCCGCGACCGATGTTTGGGTCCGGAACGAATGGTCAACACTGGAAGTCCTCGACGACAGGAATCAAGTGTAACTGGAAGGATATCCGGTCGGGCCCACAGGGATTCAAGTGGTGAGATGGGTGTGTTATGTATTACAAGCAATAAGATCGATCTGAATCCGCTTCTTTTTCGTTCTTCTCTATGCATGGAAGTTGAATTATTCATCCGCGACGACTACAACCGCCTTTCCGATGTTCGTCCCTTTCTGCACCGCCAATATAACATTCCTAACCTTGTACAGACCGCGGGCGATGTCCTCGGTGTACCCGAACTCCCCCCTGATGATCTTGGGAACGATCCCCGCGCGGAACGCCGCCATGTGCTTGGGACGAAGGTACGGCGTGAGGAAGCCGTGGATGTGCCAAGCGCTTTTCAAAAATGAGGCCGGGATTCTGTATATGCCTGGTGTCGAGAATAAAGTGGTTAAAGTGATCGAGGTACGAACCTTCATGGGCTAATAGCCGCCGTTATACCCTAGGCATTCGCCAATTATCTATTTGCTAGACAGAGCACGAAATTATATTACCTGAGATCTGTCCACATTCCTGCGCCGCCAATGTTAGCAGGTGGGATTTCTCATTTCAGGAGAGGACGCACGATGATTCGTGAGTTGAGTATCGCAAACTCCGTGGCAGCATCCAGCGTCGATTGTCCCAGTATCTTCCATTCGGAGATTTAGGTTGCACATGCAGCAGGTCGAACACACATGTCTCGGATGGGCCCCTTCTTGGCCAACACTTCGCGCACGTCGGTCGTCTTGTAGTTGAACGCGACTTCAGCACCAATCTCCTTCATGAACTTCACCTTCTCTTCGGAGCTCGCCGAGGCAATGACTTTGACGCCTTCTTGCTTCGCGATTTGAATGACCATCCTTCAGGTTCGTTGATTTATTTTCAGCGGCTTGAGCTAAATTAGAGAGACTAACGAGCCAACTGGCCCGCTGACGAACGCTACTTCGCCCTTCATTCAAAAATTAGCAAGCTCATCTTACAGCGTGAAGCTAAACCTACTTTCTTGGCCTGTGAATGTTCCCGCCAGCCCATAAACGCAGTCTCGCCTGCACAATCAAACAGGCTAGTGAATCATCTAGCTTATACAAGAGAAATAAAACCTACCAGGCATTCCTGCGACCCCAATATAAATAGACAGACCAGTCTAATTTCGGATCGCGTTCAAATTGCAATCACCTCCATCATCACAAGCTTTGGAACGATAATATACTCCTGGTGCGCGACATAGCGTCAGGCGCCAAGATTATGATTAAAGGTGTGAGTGAGCCACACACGGCGAAGGCCCCGGACATGGCTACCCGCCTTGACTTTAGCAATCTAGCAACGCAAAACGACACCAATCCCGCTGCTCGTCAGGCTAAATTATATTTCAACATCAGAAAAGGTGCAATGAAAATTAGACCGATCTCAAGAACGCACGGCTGCCCAAGAGTGAACGCTGGCTAAAATCGAGATAAATTATGTGTGTGCAGTTCGTACGAAAGAACGGCTTGCCAGGTAACACACTACGCAAACGGCCGCACTGGTACGGGTCGATAGACATTACGAGCACTTCGACGAGGATTCCGCCATTCAGAGAGACATTTTCAAGACCAATGGTCTCGGTCGTATCGTATACCGTCGTTTTGCCAGGAACTGGGTAATCTACGAAATGAAGGGCCCTTAGACTGACATCGTGGTAGCAAGCCGCCGTCGGCCAATCTTCCGGTATAGCGTTGAAGAGAATTCGGCCGTTGGTTACAGTAGCCATTATCTCCTTCGCCACCGTCTGACATTTATGTTAGAATTCATTCCACACCGGGATTTCCACGATTTTAGGAAAGTCGCCATGATTATAAATTTGCTGTACTAACGTGTTCATTGCAATTCCCATCGTTGAAGGGCTTAAAACGTTATCCGAAACCCACCACCTAGATCTTTGAAGTTCGCGCCGCATCTACTGTTTGAGGAATTCCGAGAGGTTTCCGTAATGACGTCATAGTAACCACGATCAAAACCCCCGCAACCTAGCGATACTGTGAGGTCTCTGTATAATTCCAGTATCTCCAGTATCTCCAGCCTGATCTGCAAATAGTACACTGTCTGAAATGTCCACCTCTTTGAAAGGTGCGCGCGAACTGGCACGTTTCCTTATCCTAGTGGCCGGCCTAATCCAAGCTCCAGGGAAAGTCGCTGTTATCACTGGCTCGTCGCGTTCTATTGGTGCTGCAATCGCCAAACATATGGCCGCTGAGGGCGCTAAGGTAGTGGTCAACTACGTTAATGGCGCCAAAGCCGCGGAAGAGGTCGTCTCTGCCATCACGGCCGCCAATGGGTCCGCCGTCGCAGTCAAGGCCGACGTGTCCACAGTCGCCGGCGGGCAGCATCTAATTGACGAGACCATTAAGGCGTTCAAAGGGATCGACATCCTGGTGTTGAATGCTGGCATCATGGGTTCCAAGGTTCTCGCGGACGTGGACGAGGAATTCTACGACGCCCTCTTTGCGACGAACGTCAAGGGGCCGCTATTCTTGACGAAAGCTGCCGCAGCGTTGCTCCCGACACGTTCGTTCCATTTCTTGTCATATTTTATGACTCGCTCACGATTTTGTTCATAAAGCCGGCGGGCGCATCATATTCTTCTCTACCAGCCTTACGGCCTCCTCAGGTCGGTCTCCCATTTTTCCTTCGATTAAACTCCCCATCTGATTTGGGTAGTCGTGTCCCCTGACACGCTTATTTATGTGGCTTCCAAAGGCGCAGTCGAACAACTTTCGCGCGTCCTCGCAAAGGGCCTCGGCGCGAAGGGCATCACAGTCAACACTGTCTCGCCCGGGCCTGTTGATACGCCGCTCTTCCGCGACGGCAAGCCACAACAACTCATCGACAGACTCGCCAGTCTTGCGCCCAGCGGCCGCCTTGGCGAGGTCGACGACATCGCGCCCGTGGTCTCCTTCCTCGCCAGCGCAGCCGCGCAGTGGGTCAATGGGCAGAATGTGCGGGTTAATGGGGTGCGTACTGGCTCGGTGTCTTTCTGTACTGTCTCTGACTTTGTTCCGCAGGGAGCCGCTTAGTTTCCCTCCTTATTCACGGACATGTGACGCATACAAAGCCGCTGTAGTTGTTTTGAATCACAAAATGTACTTTTTTTATGTTCTCCCCTCTCTTCACACCTCTCGGCCTTTTATCTCGCGCGCGACCACAGAACATGACGCGCCGCTGACTAAGTGATTCTCAACTGACGTCATCTTCCCATAAGATCCACTGCCAATGACCATGCATCAAGTCAACTTTGCCATATTCTGTTCTTTCGATGTCAGTCCTATTTTCTGTGGTTCTATTCTCGGGTTCTTACAAACTTAGAACCGCAACCTCCCCCTCCTCCGGTTTTTTTCTCTTTCAGCAAAAAACGAGCCAGAAAAATGGGGGAGGCGGGCATGATGGTGACGATTCAGTCTTCCCCATGTATGTCAATTTAATTGGGCCCGCCGATGACGATTTCTTTGCTACCGAAAGACGATTTTCATGCATACTCCATCGGCGCCCGGTGTTACAGAGCAATGTCCGTCATTTTCCTCTCACCGTGCCACGAGGCTCACCAGGGTCGCTTCTATGGAAACCTTATTTTTCAGCATCCGTTGCTTTTGCTACCGATCAACAACATAAATAAATTCCAGAGTGGAGCGAAACGTTCGTTGGAGCGGCGGTATTTGAGCCTTCGAGGCCAACTACCCTTGCCGAAGGAATTATTTTGTAGGGCTCGCAAAGGTGAACAGCGCGCTATTCGATTTTAAGATGTGTGCGATCGCGAGCAGCCTAGAAGGTTTTGAAATGGGGCTGTGATCTCCGCACCTTCTGACATGCAGAATTACGGCGTTCTCCACTTGGGGAATGTAAGTTGGCTGATGCCTCCCACCCCAACTTTCTTACCACGCAAAAGAAACATAGCCGACCAAGCAACAATATCCACCAACCCCGATGTCCCGCTACGGCGACAAATGACGCGAAGCATGACGGCCTTTCTTCGCGTCCCCAGGGTATAAAGAGAGCTCGCGTTCAAAGTAAAAAGTATCATCCGCTCAGCCAGTGAACTTCATAGAACATCTACATCTACCACCCACTACCACTTCCCATCTAATCCACAATGTTCGCCCTTCGTTTCACCTCTCTCTTCCTCCTCGCCGCGACCTCGATCGTGTCTGCGAGCCCCACCCCCGCCGGCGTTGCTGTCGTCGACAAGCGCTCCACGACCGCCGACATTGAGACCGTGTTCAACACGCTCAAGGGCTCCACCGACTCCATCCTCCCCCAAATCAGTGCGCGCGCCGTCCATCTCATTCTTTTTTTTTTTTTTGCTAACGTTCTCTCAGCTGCACTGGTATCCGGCGGAACGGCCACCGACGACACTGTGACGCCCCTCATCAACGACCTCACCGCTGCTTTCGACACCGCAACCGCCTCGCTCGCGACCCTCACCCCCGTCGCGTCCCGCAAGCGCCAGTCGGACGACGATGTCGCCAACCTCGTTGCTGGAATCCTCACTGTGCGTTTCTTCTCTCCCTCTTCCTTTAATAGACAAAAAGAAATCTGACGCCGGTCTCCTCGTTAGGACGTGACTACCGCACTCGACGGGCTCCTCGGCGATGCTTCAACCATCCCCGCGCTCGGTGGCCTCCTCGCCGGTGTCGACACCTCGCTCAACCAGGTTTTGATCGGCCTGGAAACCCTCCTCGCCGGTGTCCTCAACCTCGTTGCGACCCTGTGCGTGCTCTCCCAGCTCTTCACGATAAATAACCTTGCTTACTTTTTCTTTTCTTTTCCCCAGCCTCGTCGACGTCGCCGGCCTCCTGCGCTCGCTCGCCCTCGGCCTCACCCTCGCCACGCTCGGCTTGTAAACCCCTCGGACTTCGGACTCTTAGTGGACAATTAAAAGTGAATTAACTGAAAGAAGTTGATGCCATGGACCTTTTACAATTAAATATACACACGCGTTGCATATTATTTACAGCTGTACGAATTTCTGGAGGATGTTCTAGTTGAACCCAGAATAGTCACAACCTTTGAATGATAAAATTATTTGGCATTCTTCTGGTTTCTGCAGTTGAGCTTGAATATAGAGAAAAAATTGACGAGCTTGGAGACGCTTGGCGACAGTAGTTTCAACGCAAGTCGGTTAGTTTGTGAAACTGTGCCGTACTTCCAATACGACGTTGGTATTCCGATGGCATTGCTGTTTTACAGCTATTTCGAAAACAACAGCCAACTTTCATTCTCGAGCAGAGTTCGGCAGGACACACCGGCTCCACCCCGGTGTAGCTATCCGCTGCAACCGAGCCCCAGACTGTCCAAAACGGTGATCTTGAGTTGGTTTTTGTGGAAAGTGTGGAACTCAGCTGCTCCGAGCCGAACTTTTCTTGAAAATGAGAATTGGCCGCACGATTAGTATCGTTTTCAAAATAGCTGTACTATGTAGCGACACTTCTGCTATAAAAGCTGTGGATCAGATCTGCAGTAGTCACTCCTAGATAGATTACAACGACGTGCTCGTACCTCGCATAGATATGCAGGCGCTCCTCTGACAGGTCCTTCAGCCCGCCTTGGGATTTAATGGATATAGCAAGAAGTAGAATCGTCAAATTCCTTGGTGTCGAGTTGCTGTGATGACC
This sequence comes from Mycena capillaripes, assembly GCA_029204075.1. Classification (NCBI taxonomy): domain Eukaryota; kingdom Fungi; phylum Basidiomycota; class Agaricomycetes; order Agaricales; family Mycenaceae; genus Mycena; species Mycena capillaripes. The sequence goes on along the minus strand of JARHKZ010000003.1, from coordinate 3,454,284 downwards.
AAGCGAAAAATCGACGGAGATGTAAACCCAAAGCATCCGCAAGGTAATCAAAGCCGGGCGGAAGACATCTAGAATTCAAATTGTCCCGAAATCCAGTGTAACCGATTCTCGCAAGCCAATCAACCACACGCGTGTGAACAAAGTACCATATAGGTCATTTACATGTTGCATGATGATTACATCACTCTTTACGCTCTTCTCACCGACGGCATATCTAGCTCCTTGTTTAGTGGGCTCGACTAAAACGGAAGAGTCTCAATTTGTTTTCATTTCTGGTTTTGGGACCAGTCCTTTACGGGCACGTTCGAGAGCCCTACGGCCGCATCTGGAATGACCTCGGTACTATCGGTGTCTGTGGAGTGTCTGTATGTCTGTACGGTCTGTCACAGACTGCCCCTGTCTGCCATAGACCTTACAGACGCCGGCAGACATTGACCATTTTCCAGATGCGCCAAACTCGTCGGACGAATCTGGTTCCACAGAATATCTTTAGCGTGGTTGAACGTCCATTACTAATTTCTCTATCCGGCGTAAATTCTTTGGAAATTATTCCTCTTCTTTGACTCTATTCTGAGGTTCCTTTTTTCAAAACTCGATAGACATGGAAAGCGGCCCTCATGCGGCCGTGTATATACTGAAGCACCAATTTCTGGCTCCACAACGTAATTTCCTCTCTATCCCAGCATTCCCCTCTAGTCGGCGCATAACCCGAAACGATGATGCCATGCTCGAGAACTCCAAGAATCCTCTCTGGCGTCATGTCGTCTTCGCCGGGAAAATTCCTGCACCGATTCAAAACCCGATTAACAAGGAAACGAATAACGGTGGGAGCCTGTTGACATGAATTGGAGCCAACCCTGCGCCGTCGGCTACCCACTGGTATAAGTAGGACGGTGTATATCGGTACTCTACCCAGTTCCTCTCCTCACCTCTTAATCCCAGATGGCGACTTCAACGATTCGACCTGATTCAGTCAGAAAGGAAACCATTATGATTGGCCAACATTCCTCTGAAGACACTGTCTTCGCACAATCGCCTGTCGATAATGGACACTCAGCGGCTGAGTTGCCCGTGATTCCGCCTGCCAGTGACCGCAACTTCAGGACTTTGGTCCTTTGTTTCGATGGCACCGGGGACCAGTTCGACTTGGACAATTCGAACATCGTCCACTTATTCTCGATGCTACCCAAGGGAGATCGGACGAACCAGATGGTTTATTACCAGTGCGTTCAATTTCGTTTGTGTTTAATCTTCTCGCTATAACATGCACTACAGGGCTGGAATAGGCACATACACTACCCCTCAGATCGCGACTCCGTTCATGTCGAGAGTCTCCAAGGTAAAAAAGGGTGTTTTATCCTGGCGGAAGATGATTCAACCTCGTCTGCTAGTTCATAGATGAAGCTGTGGCCTGGAATTTGCACGCGCATGTTATGGGTTCGTCGTGCCCTCTCAAGCGTGCGGATTCGCTTACATGACTTGAGCCAGGCGGATACGAGTTTCTGATGCAGAACTGTACGTACCACGCCGCTGCTTTGCACCGATCTAAAGGCACCCGAAGACACCGCCAATGACCGAATTTGCATCTTTGGATTTTCTCGGGGCGCGTATACTGCTCGTAGGTTTGTATTCTGTATTCATATTTCAATCATCTATGGGCTGAGTGTTATCTGCAGCCTGGCGGGAATGCTTCACAAGGTGTGTACAGCACTTGTTTTATTTCTGAACCTCCTGATCAACCGGGTATTTATTTAGGTCGGCCTTCTACCCGCTTGCAACCACCAGGTTTGTACAAGAGACAGTTTTATTTGTGGCTGCTAAACACTCGGCTTGACAGCAAGTTCCATTCGCTTACCGAATGTACTGCACGACCGATGAGATAGGGTGGAAACAATCCAATGCGTTCAAAAAGGTTGAAGTCTTTCGCTTCATTTAAATCGCTGTCTCAATCTTTGCCAAAGACCTTCTCGATCGACGTTGACATCGAATTCGTTGGTGTTTGGTTAGCAACTTGTTGTATGAATTTACACAGGCTCACTTCGTTCCAGGGACACAGTTAATGCCGTCGGGTTCATCCCGAAGCGATTACCATTCACCATGTCCAATAACATTGTCCGGACCTTTAGGCACGCCGTGTCCCTTGATGAGCGCCGTGCCAAGTTCAAGCCCAATCTGTGGAACCGGCCGAACGACAAGGAAAAGCTACTGAGTATCTCGGACCAGAAGCGGAACCAACAGGCGAATGCTAAAGCAGCCGCGACACACTGGACTAAGAAAACGTCCCAGCGCATGATGGAACGCCATTACTCCCGAGACCGAACTCAAGAAACGGATGTCGAAGAGGTAGAATTTTGGTACCTTGTGGGGTGCTTCCTTCATACTTATTTTCATCCGAGGTGTGGTTTGCTGGGTGTCATTGCGACGTCGGCGGCGGCTCGGTCAGCAACGAAACGAAGCACAACCTAGCATGCATCCCACTGCGCTGGATGGTCCGCGAGTGCTTCAAGACGAACAGCGGCATCATGTTCGATACCGAGGGCCTTCGCTCCATCGGCCTCGATCCGGAGAGCCTCTACCCGATGGTGAAGCCCCGCCCGCCTGCGCTTCCTGTCGGCACCGCGTACATCCGGCCCATCCCACCTGCCAAGTCACCTGTGGCGCAATCGACCTCCGCAGACGGCGAGATACCGCCTTCCGACTTTATGTCAGAGGAGGAGCTCGACCTGCACGACGCGCTGTCACCGATCTACGACCAACTGAGCATCTCGAAATCGTGGTGGCTGCTGGAGGTAATGCCGCTCAAGCAGCGCGTTCAGCAAGACGATAATACATGGGCATCGCAATTCGGGTGGAACCTGGGCCAAGGGCGGTTTATTCCGAAGCAGCAAGCGAACGGCGTTCGGGTGCATCGAAGTGTGAAGACGCGACTAGAGGCACAGACGGAGCAGGGGGAAAGGTATAAGCCGAACGCAGCGTTGGATCTGGAGCGAGCGACTTGGGTTGACTAAAGGATGTTGAACCTTGAACCTTGTTATTTTCTATAAATTGAATCTGCTCAAACCACAAGAGAAAAGCGTGAAAATGGGTGCTGATCGAAGCTGTCACTGAGAGACCCACGATAGAAAGACGAGTTGTGGGAAGGATACATTACTTAAATCAAGTGTCGGTAATCTCTTCGACCGGTAAATTGTCCCTCAGCCGTCCCAAAAATATCGGGGAGGAGCCGCGACCTTCTTGCCCATTTTCCGTACGTCTTTAAACGCGCGTCGAAGCGGTCGTTGTGGAGGGCTCGGGACAGCTCCCTCATTTCCCCTCTGTGTCTTGTCACAACCACGAGACAACCGAGGTGGGGGACCGCACGGAAGAGGCCCTCGAGGACGCTGTTCACGTCTGAGTAGAGGCACGCTCTGTAGCCTATGGCGAGGTGCGTGAGCGCGGGGAGGGCGACAAACACGGCATTGGGGTCCTGTGGAAGGGTTTCCGAGATGCCGAGGTGCGTAAGGGATGTGGCCCAGGGAGGCAGATCTGCGGGCGCGGATTGGAGGTCGAGCTCTGAAACGAGGAGGCGCTGGAGCGGCAAGGGCGTAAGCAACGGCGAGATGCTGCTGTATGGGTGGTGGCACCCCAGGTATACAACACCCGTACAAACGCTAAGCACACGCTGGACGACAGCGAGCTCGACGAAATCGTCAAAATAAAGATATTTGACTTGTGCCGCGAAAAAGCTCGCAGGGCGGGCGTCGCTCGTTTCAAGAAACCGTGGAATAAGGTCCCTGCGGTTCCACGAAGGCGGGAGAGAGATGCGCTCGTATATCAAAGGCTCGATCCTGCCATGCGATGCATTTTACTTCATGGATATCAAACAGACCGGAATTTCGACTAACCAGGTCTGTGCACGCCGGCAAACCTGCGGGAGTACCAGCGCCATATCCTCGACGTCCTGAGTCCTCCAGTAGTTGGGAATTGCTGCCGCAAGCTCGAAAATCTCCCGCTCGAGCTCAGGAGGCAAAATGGGGTCCCCCGTGATCACCTCCCCAACTGGTGGAGTTGGCATGTAATAGGCTCGCCGGAAAGCCAGGTCTAACTGTTGAGGTTCTGATCAATTCATTGAATCCTGGACTGAAGTACCCTGCATGTACCTTCTCGTGAATTTCCTGCATATTGCTAGTGGACATGAAGCACGATTTGCATTCTGTATTTGCACAGCCTGAACGGGTATCACCACCGCCTAAAGGGTATAACTGACGGGAGTTACCTGATGTTATAATACTTGAAGCAATTGCGGCAAAAATGCTCCGTGATACAGTACACCACCGAGGTTCGAGATCTAGCGTTAGTACGCCACAGATACTTACACAGAACGAGGCTATCAGATTGCTATTCAACGAAAAGATCAGCTGTCGGATTCCACCGAGTACGAAGAGCAGGGAGGGATGCGGTGTCCAAATCAGGGTCGTCTCTTTCCTTTTCTGGACATCTTCTCCTCATCAATGATCTCGGTCCATACACTCCTCAGAATCCTTAGGATCTCTCTACAGTAATTCGTGCCAGCTACGTTTCATTTTGGTAAAGGGTACATGTTTTCTCCTAGGTTTTTCTAATCTATTAATATTCTTCGTTTCGGGTAGCGGATATTTCGCCATAGTACTTGACAGGAAGTTTGATGGTTCGGTCTGGATGACAATTGGGAGTGTGCAGACCCTTCAACGCCTTGGAGGTCTGAAGAGAAAACTAGCCAAACACGAATCAGGACCGGTAGAGATGCTGAAGCCGGCGAGCTTACCGATGGCCACGGATTGGACAGCGGGCACTTGTGAGGGACGAGAGTACGACAGCGCTTGCGACCGCGAAAGTGAAAGAAGTAGCAGGTAAAAAAGCGAAGAACGAAACCCGAAAGCAAAAGCAGACAAAGGTAGCCAGCAAAACAGCAAAAAGGCCAAGAAAGCTAACGATACACTCTACAAGAACGAATCAGTGCTGGTCTGGGCACTTGAAGTTTGAGAGGCTCACGATGCGGAGAGAGCGATAGGTGGTGATACAGCGGACGGCTGGAGGATAACGATCAGACAAGAGCGCAAGACAAGAAGTGGGACGTACGTTATCGATACAGGTGAGACACTATCAATTCACTCATAATTGAGACGTAGCCGAGACTGGATGGGCCTAGAGCTGAGGCCAGAGTTGCCGATTGAGAAGTCAGGCGTCATCTGGGAAGGCGGGGAGTAATTGGGTATCGGAAGATCGCGGCATAGGACGACGGGGGAGACGCGCGGGCAGGAGGTGGGGGTCTACAAGGCCACGGCTGCCAAGGTCATCAGGATCATGGCTGGAAGGGGAAAGGGTCCACACACCAAGGAACGGAACGAGTCAGGGTACCATAGGACCGCGGCAGAAGACGAGCGCCGACGGCGGGAAGGGGGTGACGCGCGGGGAGGAGGTGGAGGGTAGAAAAGAGTGCGAGTCGAGTCCTAAGAATACAGTCTGTCAACGTCGGGCCACCGAGCAGGGGAGATGTACGTACCGGAAGCATAGGTGTCACAGAACCGTGGCAGAGGACGAGCGCCGACGGTGGAAAGGTGATGACGCGCGGGGAGGAGGCGAAGGGTATCTGAATGAGTGTGGACTAGCCGGTTAGCTTTGTGGCCCCCAATACTTGCCCCAATAACCAAAGGAGACGTACGGAATGGACGCAAAAACAGCTGGTCGGAGAGGCGTGGACGGAGCAGAGAGCCGACGGTAGGAAGAGGAGACGCGCGGGGAGGAGGCGGAGGGTATTAAAGAATGCGAGTCAGCTTTGCGGCTGCGAGTAAATAAAAACACGTACCGGAGGATCGAAGCGAGGTGTCGCCGAAATGCGGATGGAGCGGGCGGCGCGTGGAGAGGAGAGAAGGGTGTCGCAAAAGAGTGTGGTGTCTGGTGAGACATTGGGGCCGGATCTGCGAAGGACAGTTAATCGCCACCGTTTAGAAAAAACGATGTATAGACGTACCCAAGGCAATGCACCATATCCTATGCAAGTAAAGAACGTGGGGTCTGCGAGTGCAGTCAGCTTGCGCACTGTCTCGAGAACGCAGTCAATGCTTACCCGAGTCTCAAGCAAACGTATCCGTCCTCATCCGAGCAAGTTCTCGTATCCAAGCAAATATCGATGCTAGCAAAGGGCAAATCACGGCCCTGTATATCTCTGCAGACGTGTGAGCAGAGGAAGAAAGCAGATGCGGCGGGCTACTCACATCTTCACGACTCAAGCAAGCAATGAGCACTAGGCGCGTTCTATAATACTGCGAAGCGAGATGAGCGAGAGAACACAAGGGGGCGGAAGATGACAGCGTACCATTTTCCCGTCTTAGAAGCAGTCCAGATCTAGATGAATGGGATAGGAGGGTGATATAGGGCCAAGAGGTGTAGAGAGAGAAGGAAAAATAAAGGAACTCTGTGGTGGATGTTAGTGAATGGGTGGGAACAACAATGAGATGGACGTACAAATCAAGCAAAATTCTATATTCAGACTCTGGAGGAGGTGAGCGAAAGCATAACGTAGGAGGGGGAAGAACGGACATTCAAGCAATCACGACTCGGGCGAACGACAAGCAAAGTCGTCCGATGGAAATACACGCGCGCGAGATGGCGCTCTGGGGGCCGGATTGCTGCGGAACGAGCTGCGTGAGCGGGAGGACGGGCGCCTTCTTGACTGGACGAGGTCGACATCGCCGATCTTGAGGCTCTACAAAGTTGACGAAGAGGCAGGCGCTTCTTGGTGCTGGAGGCGATCGTCGCCGCTTGACGTCCAGCGCTGCGAGGTGGGACATTCTCCTTGTTTCTACTCTTTCTTCCCTTATTCATCCGTTCCGGGCCGCTCGCACGCGCCAGAGAGCCATCGATGTCAAGACCAAGTCCATGCTTCTCCGAGGTCTTCTGCGCCGGTTTGGTCTTCGGCGTTACACGTCCCCTGCCTCATGCTCTTGCTGTTCTGGCCATCCTCTCCTGCCCAGGCGGACGTGGACGCTTCGCTAAGCCCACTGGAATCGCTCTGCGGGCCCCACCAGGGCACGGGTACGCAGAGGAGGAACGGATTCTCACCCTGTGCAACAACAGACGAGTCAAGGACTGGAGATGCTGAAGTGAGAGTGAGGCGCGGAACGATCTCGCGCGCTTTGCCCTTCTCCCGCGTGGGCTTGACGTCCTCCGCTTCGGCTACGACCGCTTCGTCATCAGTAGGCCCATCTTGAGGGAGAGCAGGAGCGGCAGGGGCGGCGACGATGGCAGATGCACTTGAGACCACCGCTGCAGACGTTTCTGCTACAGAGGAACCTGTCGCTTCAGAGAACTTGACGGCCCCAGGAGCATGCTCGCTGAGGTCTGGACGAGCGGCGATGCAAGCGGCGTTCCACTCCGATAGACCGGTGATGTCGTCCTCCAAAAAGATGTGCTGAAGGGGCCGAGGAAGAGCGGCGGCGGCGGCAGGTAGCTGTGGCACAACTGGAATCGGGGCAGAGGCTGCGAGATCCTCCTTTTCATCCATCGGCTCGACTTCGGCGTAGTCCCCATGAGCGGCCTCGACGTCAGGAAGAAGGACGTCCGGGTCCTCACCAGGGACAGAAAAAGCGTCCTTGGGGAACACTATCGGATACGGATTGCCTAGAAAGACCTCGCCACGGACACTGTCGAAAAACATCTGGCCCTCTTTGTGACGAAAGACTGGTGGGATGAGTAACGGCCGCTCGTCGAGGTTGAGGAATCTGGCGGGCGCGACGATCACCGTTGCTGATCTTGACCCTACGAGAGAACCGGGTACGTCTGTGGATGGCGGGACAGACCCTCTTTGTTGGCCGAGAGCCAGAGCCGGCTTCGAAGGCGTCAAGGGTGCGCTTTCTAGCGGAGTAGTGGGAGGAGGAGAAGGAGGCAAAGGGATTGTAGAGGACGAAATTCGACATGATTGTCGCGGTAGGAAGCAAGAACGAGAATAGACAAACGGTGGCCGCCGATTTGTCTTTGTTAGCGTCACGTGGAACGACGCGTCGACGAGGAAGTCGACGCGACGGCGGGAAATGGTCGCGCTGGAAAAGGAATTGATGCGCTACGATAGGTCTGCAATGAGAGCAGGCTCAAATTAGGTCAAAGGAACATACCCTCTTTCGTCGAACTGAGCTCAGGAAACGAAAAATACCGGTCCCAAGAGTTTTCCGAGCCAAAAAATTAAGAGTTGCTCCAATGAGGAAAAAAATCTCGGAGACCAAAAGAAAGGTGTACTCAGTCGGCCGTGGTGCCATGATGCACGTCTGCTGCGTGGACGTAACTCAGCATCTGGAGATAGACTCTGACGAGTATTACACGTGAAAAATCTGGTTTAAAAAATCAGTTATGCACTATAATTGAGACGCTTCCATGCGTACGGCTTGCCAATGCAATTCAAGTAGCCACTCCATCTGCACCGAAGGAATCGGCCAGCAACTGTAATCCAGAGAAAAAACGAAGCAAGGTTCCCAGGTACACAGAAGCATGTATATGACGTAAGAGTTTAGAGCCTAGTAGAACTCGGTTCATTCTCTGGTCGAGTCATGTAGTTTTGTTGCCGAGGTGGCCATTGGATGCAAAGTCGCCGCTGGCCACGGCTGGGTGCGCCTAAAAGAAGTCTTGGGATTTAGAGAGGCAATCATTTCATTGGGCTCTAGCCAAACGCTTCCGACGCTACGGCTTGCTGAGCATGAGGTCGTCGAGGGTCTGCGAGAGAACATTCAATGAAGATGGAATTCCGAGTCGTGTTTTCTCATGAGAAAATTCGTTGACAGGTTGATTCGGAATTCGTCGGCCGAGGGTCGGACTCTTCGGAAATGATGTCTGCTTGTACTTACGACGTTTGTTCATCCTGGTGGATGCGAGATGTGTTCCAGGATTTGATGGGTCCGCTTAAATTCCCAATATCTAAGCCAATTCAATTACACTTGCCCAATAGAATAGAACTTGAACTTTGGTTGAAGTTTGAACCAAGCGCCCGAAGGTAAGCTCTTCAGAGATGGACGAGTACTCGTACGACGGGAACAACTATGCTGGTGAATTTATTCGCTAAAGTTTCTGGAACGCTGTTGTGACGAGCCCTCCTCGCCTTGAACCTGGTGAGTTAATTGTTCCGTAGGAAAAAGGGATAAGCTTCAAAACGGCAGTGCACCATGATGCTCCAAAGTGCGATGACACTACAGTGAAATCAGATGTTTCAGATGAAATTCATTTGCGTCAAGTGCGAGATCGTGTTTCCCCCGACATTTTTTCAACTTTCAGTGTTCCTAGGAAAACCAATTCATCAACCGGTTGTGCCCCAGAAACTTCGATTTTCTTTCATTTCTTCCAGGAATCTGCGTCCTCGAAGCTTATGAGGCCTTGAATTGTGGTTTTCCTGGAGCGGAAACAAACCGGTTGAGAATTCGGATATCCCCGAGATGGGATCAAAGCCTGACAAATAGCTGGCGGCTTCCTTTTAACTCTGCTATGGTTCTCACTCGTCGACAACGCAAGGCTATCCCTTGCTGGCTCCCGAACGAAATAATCTCCGAAATAATCCAGGCCGCGCCAACGGCGGGTCGCGTGGCGCTTTGCGGGACTTCCAAGCTGTTCTACGGCATTGGCATGCCAGTTTTGTATCGTGTCGTAGACCTGCGTTCGTCGGAGTCCATAGATGCTTTTTCCCGCACAATATTTCGAATCCTTCATCGGCGCCAATGGTACGATCACTCTCGGCCGATCGATGGTCTGAGTGAGTTTTCAGCTGCTCCGAGATTGTATTGTTATTAACTAGATCCCAAGTCTCACCCTCAAACAAGATAACTACGATATTGAACTCATTCGGGTTTTTGCTACATCTCGAGCATCTGGCAATCTTTCTCTCTTTGTGGCGAGAAGACCATCGTGATACAATGGTCATTTCCCCGCCTTGTCAGGTGTCACTTGGGATTTTCGGCATCGCTCGGAACGGTTCCCTCTGTAGTATCTTCATTCTTGCGGCGCCATTCGTTACTAAAATCTTTCTCGGGCCCTTGGGGAGGCATCATTCACGCTGACTCGCGGGCTCCCCTTCCGTTACCGCATCTTCGAAATTTTCGAGGCCCGGCCGATGTCATTTCTTTGATATCTGGCGCTCGGGATCTCGGGGAAGTCAGCCTCACTTGGAGGGATGAAGAATATGGTCAGGACCCTGAAACGATTATTCGTACCCTCAAGTCATTGACACGCGAGTACATTCCATTCATCTGTTCGAACACCGAGTGCCATGATTTTGTTGTCGAACTTCTGGACTCCATCTCCAGAAACCTACCACAAACAAAGACGCTGCAAATGAGGGCGTATCGTTTTGACAAGGAAATTTCCCTTGTTCCTGATACTTTTGATTCGTGCTCATTATCACTGCCTACAGGAAATCCTTGCACATCTCAAGAATTACCTCCCGCGCTTCGCGAGCCTGCTTTTCCTTTCCGTCATAACCTATTCCGGTGATGATACCTGGCTCAACGAGGGAGAGGCTCGAAACACAGTTCACCGCATTGTTGATGCATGCCCGAGCTTGAAGGCTTATCGCTTTAGTAAGTTCCAGTGAAGCCACACACGGATGCATCGGTGCTGACAATGACAAGACCGTCGTGCTTGGAGAAAAGTGAATGGGACGTGGGAGGAGTATCCGTCCGACGATTTCCCCAAACTCGCGGGTGTTTCCTTTCTCTAAGACACTGTCCCGTTCCCTCCCTGTTTTTCTTGGTACCAGCTCGCGTCCATATATTTCTTGCGGCCCGAACAATGTATTTTTCCCTCGAAAGTCCTGTTGGGAAATACGACCGGCCGCAACGAACCTCAAGAAAGCACATCGATAAACGGTTCCAGGATATCGAAATGGGAGTCCCGAGACCATCGGAGACAGGCTCACGACAAGCTTACCGGTAAAGAGCGGATGGCTATTAGTAAACATTATTTGACGATGTTGCTGAACATCGCACTACAGTAATGTAACACCCGTGGACCTCGCCGTGCACTGTATTACTGATTGTTCACGGAATGGGTTGAAAATGTAAAGAATTGCCAATGAATGGGCTCTGGCCCGTTCCGGCAAATAGCTGGGTCGATGTTGATTTCAAGTCTTAATCATCAAGTGGGTTCGAGGTCGCCTGCAACGTGAATATTGCAAGTAGCTGAATTTGAACCAAGCTCAAATTAATTCTTCAGTCGGAACAACATGCACTCAAGTAAATACGGAGAGCTAAAAGTCTGCTTTGGGTGACCGTTCTGCGCCTAGAAGCCGGTGATGTTGATTGGCGCAAAAATCCCTCCGACAGTGATCGCGCTTTCGCCAGTCGGGCCCGCACGCGCGAAACTATTGTCCATCAACAAAGAATACTGAGCATCGGCGAAATAGAACCAATTCGGCAGCTACGGGTCGTGATTAGCTACCACTTCAACATAAATTAATTGGACTGGCACGTACTACCGCGGTAAACTGGTCAATTGGGGGCGACGTCGAGTTATCGTAGGTGCGCCTCGCAATGAGAATGGGGCCGCTCATCGCGTGCGTCGACGTTCCGGAAATATAGTAATCGAGGAATGTCGGGGTGTTGTCCAACTGGACTGCACAAGTGAGGTTGGCCGTGATGGTGAACGTCTGGCATAATTTAACACTGTCAGTGCCAGAATGTAAGAAAATATATTAACTTGATACCTGTCCGGGAGAGAGGGTCGTGGGCGAGACGTTGAGATTTCCGAAGCGCGACGCCTCAGCACAGAAATTTCCTTGCGCCCTAACGGTGGCGGCGAAGCTAGCAAGGGCGGCAGTGGACAGGAAGTTGAAGCGCATGATAAGTCTTGTGAGATGCGTTCTAGTAGCTCAAAGAGACCATTTTATACCCCACGGAGATTATGTACTTACCGTGGTGGCATCAAGAAGGAAATGCGGAGCTGCACGTCAACACGCGGAGCGGATGCTGGGTTCGGGCTGGGTCCCATTGAATCAAGAGACCTGACATCAGAACACGGATCACTGTGAAGGCAGAGCAGCATGGAGGTACTTACGGTTACCATCAATAATGAAACACCTTAGACGACTTATTTAGCGTGTGGGGCACAATGAAAGTGAGTACAGAGTTAAAGAACTCCAGGAGGAGATGCGACCAAGCGCAAAAAGCCGACCGAAAAGTGGATCACGGAATGAATTGCGAGCAATTTAACATTTTCGTCTCGTTCACGCGGGATCCCCAAGCCGTTCGGACGCAGATCAGCACGCAGAGCAGCATGGACGAGAATGCAACACTTTCGCGCTACTTTGACGACTAGCAGACAGAAAATAGGTCATTGAATTTATCCGAAACGATGGGGAGAGCACAAATGTGCATCAGCACGATGAGACGCATGGCAAACAGCCTGCAACCCCGCCACAGCGATGCCACTGCATTCCGAGCCTACGTCGGCAAGGCCTGTTGACGTGGGTTGACGTCGGCCGACCTCGGCCGATCCCAGTCGGCAGGGTCTGCCGAGCCACTTCGGCACATGTCGGCAGAGGTCGACCTACGTCAAACCTACGTCACAGGCTTTGCCGACGTAGGCTCGGAATGCAGTGTATGGATCCAATGTCGAGCTCATCCAGAGTCCGGAGCGCGGATTAGCGAAAAGGGCATTGTCGCCGCCATAACATGACACAGAGAGCAGAAACAGCAGGTAATTGTACAGCCTGCGCCATTACCAAATAAATGCAGGGAGGATTCATTCCCATTGCCGTGAACGTCCAATTTAAACACCACATAGGTGACCTGAGAATGGAAGCTGTTCCAAAGGAGAGATCCCGACAGAACCTTGGCAAGGCAGTGTAGCCTGAAATCCTCTCATAGCCAGGGAATCGGGATCCAACAGAGAGACGGGGAGGGCTGGACCTCGGTACGAGTGAGAAATGTTGTATCGTCTGCTTACAAGAGACTATTGACGGGCCGAGAGTCATTTCCTTGACTCTTCCTTGCCGTTCCATCCTAGATGGCTGCGAGAAAATGATTTAAAGAAGAGGACATGGTGTCAGTGGCGGAGGACAGAGAGGTAAAGTGATCGCAAATAGAGTAGACCATGTTCATGGCAAGAGCTGAGAATATGTACAGAAACCGGGGCTGGAGAAGTTGGTCAAGTTGTGACACGTGGAGTCGTTGACAGGAGTCGGACGACACAGAGGTACGGCGGGGCATGGTCGCGTCTTCTAGAGTCAAGGCGTCTATGCACATTGCAGGAGCCCACTGCAATTGGGCTTTTTCCTGATGTGGCCCGGGAGCGTCGCAGTCAAATGAATCGTGGCGTGCGGAGTCCCATTCAATGGCCGGCCGCAGTGGATTAGTGCTGGGCACTGAGATCGTACTTGGAGACGTATCAGAAGGCGGACATTGCTGAGATGAGATCATAACCTGACAAATGTATTTGCTCAATGTTTGCCGCTTGGCTCCTTTCATGGTTCTCACTCGTCGACAACGGAAGGCGATCTCGTGCTGGCTACCGAACGAAATAATTTCCGAGATATTTCAGGCCGCACCAGCGGCGGATCGCGCGGCGCTCTGTGGGACTTCCAAGCTGTTCTATGGCATTGGCGCGCCTGTTTTGTATCGCGTCATAGACGTGCGTTCGTCGGAGTCCATAGATGGTTTTTCCCGCACGATTCTTTCGAATCCTTCCTTGCCACCTATGGTACGATCGCTCTCGGCCCAATGTCATCAATCTCAATGGTCTAAGTGAGTTTTGAGCTGCTCCGAAATTGTATTGTTATTAATCGGATCCCAAGTCCCACCCTCCAGATAACTACGATGTTGACCTCATTCGGGCTGTTGCTGCATCTCGAGCATCTGGAAATCGGCGTCACTTTGTGGAAAGAAGAACATTGTCATGCATTTCTACAATGGTCATTTCCCCGCCTTGTCAGTTGTCACTTGGGGTTGTCGATAATACCAGTTCTCGGAACGGTTTCCCCTATAGTATCTTCCTTCTTGCGGCGTCATTCATCACTAAGATCATTCTCGAGCCCTTGGGGAGGCATCATTCACTCTGAACTGTCGGCTCCCCTTCCGTTACCGCATCTTCGAAATTTTCGAGGCCCAGCCGATGTCATTCCTTTGATATCCGGTGCTCAAGATCTCGAGGAAGTCAGCCTCAGTTGGAGGGATAAAGAATCTGGCCAGGACACTGAAAAAATTATTCGTAGCCTCAAGTCAATGACACGCGACGACATCCCATTCATCTGTTCGAACAATCATTGTGATTCTGTTGTTGAACTTCTGGACTCCATCTCCAGAAATCTTCCGCAAACAAAGACGCTGCAAATGCGGGCGTACCGTTTCGACAAGGAAATTTCTTTTGCTCCTGATACTTTTGACTCGTGCTCATTATCACTGCCTACAGGAAGCCCTTGTACAGCTCAGGAATTACCTCCCGCGCTTCGCAAGCCTGCTTTTCCTTTCCGTCACAACCTATTTCGATGATACGTGGCTCAACGTGGGAGAGGTTCGAAACACAGTTCACGACATTGTTGATGCATGTCCGAGCTTGAAGGCTTGTCGCTTTAGTAAGTTCCACTAAAGCCACACACAGATACATCGGTGCTGACAATGACAAGACCTTCGTGCTTGGAGAAAAGTAAATGGGACGTGGGAGGAGTACCCCGCCGACGATTTCCCGAAACTGGCAGGTGTTTCGGTTCTCTGAGGCGTTGTCCGATTCCTTCCCTGTTTTTATTTGTACCAGCTCGCGTCTATATCTCCTGCGGCCTGAACAATATATTTTTCTCTCGAAAGCCCCGTTGGGAAATACAATTGGCGTTAGCCGCAACGAACATCAAGAAAGCACATTATCAAACGCAGATAAAAGATTCCAAGATATCGAAATAGGAGTCCCCATATCATTGGGGACACGCTCACGATAAGCTTGCCAATAAAGAGCGGGTAGTGTTCGATCGCACTATAGTAATGTAACACCCGTGGACCTCGCCGTGCAAATTGTCCACAGAATGGGTTGAAAATGTAAAAGAATTGCCAATAAATGGGCTCTGGCCCGTTCCAGCAAACAGCTGGGTCGATTTTTATTTCAAGTCTTAATCATCAAGTTTGTTCAAGGTCGCCTGCAACGTGAATATTGCAAGTAGCTGAATTTGAACCACGCTCAAATTAATTCTTCAGTCGGAGCAACATGCACTCAAGGCCGTGGATGTAAATACGGAAAGCTAAAAGTCTACTTTGGGTGACCGTTCTGCTCCTAGAAGCCGGTGATCGTAATCCCCGCAGAAATCCCTCCAACAGTGATTACGCTTTCGCCAGTTGGGCCCGCGCGCGCGAAGCTATTGTCCATCAACACGGAATACTGAGCATCGGCGAAGTAGAACCAGTTCGGCAGCTACGCGTCGTGATCAGCCGCCGATTTAACACAATTTAATTGAATCTGCACGTACAACCGCGGTGAACTGGTCCATTGGGGGCGACGTCGAGTTGTCGTAGGTGCGCCTCGCAATGAGAATGGGGCCGCTCATTGCGTGCGTCGACGTTCCGGAAATATAGTAATCGAGGAACGTCGGGGTGTTGCCCAACTGGACTGCACAAGTTAAGTTGGCGGTAATGGTGAACGTCTAGTAGAATTGAAATTTAGTGCCTTGAGAATGCATATATATATATATATAATTGATCACCTGTCCGGGAGAGAGGGTCGTGGGCGAGACGTTGACATTTCCGAAGCGCGCAGCCTCAGGGCAAGAATTTCCTTGCGCACTGACGGTGGTGGCGAGGCCAACGAGAGCGGCAATGGAGAGGAAGTTGAACTGCATTATGGGGTTTGTGAGATGTTTTCTGCTTGGTTCAAAGGGAGCTTTTTATATCTCTCGAAGCGATGGACATCACTCACCGGGGTGGCATTAGAACAAATCGTAATTGTGGGGCCTAGGTCGTGGAGCTGGGTCTGAATTAAGACAGCCGGCGGTGTTGCGGGAGCTCCGAGACCCAACATCGGAAACACGGATCAGTGTGAATGTAGAACACCAGGGGAAATAATCGGTTAGGCAAAACGAAAATGAGTAGTGCGTGCAGCAGCTTTGGGAGGAGACGCGAAAGGCAAGTGAAACCAATGTTTTTGAACCACAAACGAGGTGAAAGATTTGAATTGCGGAAGGCCGATGGTCGGCAATTCGTCATTTTTTCATGTCAGTTGAATGTAAAAGCTTGCGTGGCCGGTCACTTTCCCGCTTAGCTCGAGGGCCTTATGTATAGTGTTGCCGCGAGTTGAGCCGAGTCGAGCCCGGCTAACTCCATTTTCTGAACCTTCGGATACAGGTGTTTCGGAGCGTTGAAGAGCCTGTGACCAGCACAACAAAAATGTTTTGTGCACCAAGGAGACCAAAAAGTCGAAATGCGGTTTTGGCAACAGCAGCTGTGTGGCGAAGAGAGCAACTCGGGGAAATTTTTCTCGACTATCATAAATGTTAGGGAGGCTGACTGCCGAAGACTAAGGCGAGTACGGGCATTACTTGCCGCGGTGGCTTGTTACAATTAGAGAAAAACGCACCAGGTTACACACAAAAATAGGGCGCAGATCCCGTTCAATTGAACGTTCCGACCTGACATCGAAACGCAGTTCATCGGTACGAATAGCAGTATGGAGGAGAATGCACAACACCTTAGCAGAATGGCACGCTTACAAATTGCAACACTGAAAATATCTGGACACCAATGATGTTGAATTGTTATATCTGGAACGATGTGGAGGCATAAATCAGCACGGATCCTGAACTATTCCGAAATAGCTGACGCACAGCCTGTAACCTCGTCGCGATTTGGGCTCGATTTAGAGCTTAGTATGTAAAGCCTGCCCACATGAGCGAAAGGTGTTTTAAAACCGAAGAACCAAACAGCGGATACTACTTCATTGAACACCAGTTATGATTAGTTACAACTCAACACCCCGGGTCAAGGGGCTGATTTGGGTCCACGCAGGCGGCACGGTGGCCGGGGATGGGGGGGGACGGTGGGCTGACCATAGAGATCCCGAAGGGAGCTTCAGGAGAGTGTAAAGCCTGATAACAGCGGATACAACAGATGGACTGGAGAGTAGGTGAAGCCTTCAAGACGAATGGTCGTGAGTGTCGGCAACGGCCGGCCCCGCCACTGGCCACTATCATTTGTTATAATTATGCCCTGTGGAACAAATGCCACAGCACTCAACTCAGGGGTGGCTCCAAATGGCGCGGGTGCAGTCGGCACTCTTCAGATCTTTGACGTTCGCTTCCGAAATTTTGTGATTTCGACGACCCCATTCCCCAGTGCTTGGATGTAACGGATGGTGCCAACGTCAATGGTGCGAAGCTCTAGATTTGGACCTGTGTGCTTCTGGGATGCCAGTGAGTGGCACCTTAGCTCTCTCCAGGAGGAATTAATAATCGGACTCGAAGATCAATTGTGGCTCCCCGCGGGCTCAGACTCGATAATCAATAATTACCTGGTCTGGGAAAAACAAGGTTCCACATCCGACTTTGTAGGTTACCATACAGTGATAAAATTTTGCATGCAGTGCGTCGACCTAACAAACGAGAATCTCACGGACGGCAACCAGGTGCGTTCATATCCACAGTCTACCACGCACCGCTAAGGATATTAGGCTCAAGTTTGGGACTGCGACTCGAACAACGACAATCAAAAATGGAACGACATTGCTTGCCGTTACAAACCCCAAGTCGTATGTCTCTCCGATTTCTCGTCACCTGTGTTTTAACACAATATTCCGCAGATTCGTCATCTCGCTCGAGAAGAACCCCTCGCTCTACGTCGCGGCGTCCGCCCCCACCGCCAACCCCCCAGTCGTGATTGAGCCTTGCACCCCGGACTCTTCCTCGCAGACATGGTCCGACTCAACCAACACCGGCCAGATCTCGATTTTCGACAATCTTTGCATGGCGTTCACAGGCAGCCTCAACTCGGGCGACAAAGTCATCCTCACGCCTTGCGTTGGCAACGCGAACGAATGGGGCACGGGCGGAGGCGTGATCAACTAAAACAGATGGGTAAGTCTGCGCTGAATGATGAAGATGTGCTGATACGAAATGCCGACAGGTCCTCGACCTCACCGATGAAAATAAGACTTCGGGCGACCAGGTCAGTGAACTGTCCACATTATTATTGTTGTTTAATATCCTTCTCCCAAGCTCCAAATCTGGATCAGCGCGATTTTCACCGGCACGACAGAGAACACCAACCAGGAATGGATCGTCACCGATACCTTTTGAAGAGCCGCATCTCAATACCGAAGCAAACAGCTTATCCACTCATTCATTGAACAGTCAACGATGTCTTCCGGCCTATATTAATACAACTTATCTTCTACAACTTAAGACGCCCATCCTCTAAAGTCACTTCGGTATCTTCCCTCAAATATTCTTTTTCGAGTGAATCGATGATTTCTCGCCATTACGGTTCATCGTAATTGTGACATGCTACAAGACATGTTCAACATTGTGTTGACGTGTGAGTTGACTCAATGTCCGTTTCATCCATGTTACATGGAATGTTCATTTGCTTCTTTTTTTATCTCTACAAAGAATGATGAAACATGAGACAGGAGTTGCAGGTATTTTCGGACGACGTGAATGATTTAATTTTACGGTACAGGAACATAACCGAATCAGGGGTGCGTTAGCACTCAGGAGTGGTCCGAGCTGTATTTTCGAACACTTCTTCTTTTACTGCCACTCTCCTGCCCACACCCACTGGCTGAAGATGTCGACCAATGTGGTGATTGTAGACGAAAGAGACGCACTTGTCCAATACACCGGCGGCAGTTGGACCGCGGCCGGGTCTGCCTCAGAATTCAATGGCACAACCACATGGTCCTCAACGCTGGGCTCAACAGCATCGTTTACCTTCGTGGGTGAGTTCTGGACCTGTCATATTTGGGGTTGAATCAACAGCGCCGCCCACAGGAACTTCGATTACTGTCTATGCCACAGTTTCAGCGATAAAACCTCCCCAATCCAACATGACTTTCGTTGTCGACGATGCCTTCACCGGGACATATACCCCTCCGAACAACTTGATCGCCGATCTCCACCACCAACCACTCTGGACCTCGCCGGAAATGACCAATGGGCCTCATATTCTCGTGATCACGCAGACGGCAGCGCAAAGCGCAGGAGTAATTTTTTTGGACTATTTCCTGTACAACACCACTTCTCCCTCAGGCGGATCTCTCTTTATCGACGACCGTGACCCACGAATCCAGTACACCCCCGCTTGGAAGAAGTTCGCATCGAACCTCGATTTCCAGCACACCTCTCAAGGTAGTACAGAGGTGGGAGATTCATTCTCGTTCCAATTCGAAGGTGCGCGATATTTCTTTGCTTGGTATTCATTCTGAGGGTTTTACAGGGAAGGCGATATCATTTTACGGAGACTTAGACAACAACGGCAGCGGCGTAATGAATGCGTCCATGGTTATTGATGGAGGTCCACCGGTGTATTTCGTTCCGTCGATTCAGACCGAGACGGTGACAACCAACAACCTGATATTCTCGTCGGGCGATCTTTCTGACGGGGCTCACACTCTTGTGGTAACCGCCGAGAATGATCAAACTGTGTGGGCGGACTACTTTCTCGTCACGCCTGGAGCATCAAGCCCGTCCCCATCATCGACGTCTCCCACAACCCAAAAGTCGAAACATGTTGGCGCAATCGTTGGATGCATCGTTGGTGTTCTGGCCCTCCTCGCACTGTTAGTGGCAGGCGTCTTGTTATGGCGAAGGAGACATCGCCAATCACTTAAATCCTTAGCTGGTGAGTCGCATCGACTCCTACATTATTGGGCTGAGTGCCCACGGGTTTATACAGGTCCCTCACCCGAGATCCTCCACTCAGCACCTGTGTCAGAGTGGGGGGCATCCAGCGTAACAGTGCGACCACTCTCGTCAGCTGGTCACTCTGCTGTAGCTGTGTATGCCGGTCCTCCCCCCACGCTGCCCGACCTGAGTATCCGAGACACCAGGGCCGTACGCAGCTAACCTTACTTCAACTTCAAGTTCGAACTCTACCCCGCCTGGGAGCAGGTTGAACCCAGCGTTAGACAATAAACTCGGGCAGGAAGAACCGGCATGGAATGACTCGTATTGGACTGAATATTCTGGGAACAATTCTGGGCCCTCGAGTACCGCCGGGTCCTCGCGTGTGGATGGAGGAGAGCAGCCTCCACAGTACTCACCATATTAAGCGCCTTATGCGCACACAAGGAATCACTTCACGATGTTGATGAGACTCTGAAAGACTCGCAACGTGTGAAATTCAATCGGCTGTTCAAGTTTCAACACTGCTCTCACCAGAAATTGAGATGAGATGTACCACTCGCGAATTCAACCGTACACGTGATCGCGTGTTCAACATTCGAGTTCGGGCATCTCGGACACTGGAGAAACCGCAAATTTGTTTCATCTTTCTCCAGCAACTGGCGGTTTTGGAGGCAGCATCCGGGGTCATCATGAGAGATGCTGTGGGATCAACTGTTGGTTTTACTAGATAAATACAGCAACGGGTGCTTTGAAACCTGAGAGAGGGGTACCTACTAATCATAGGAACCCTCAGAGTCTAGTGGTTGGAGGATCTGTCGATTTGGGAGGAGGCTGATTATGACAACTATACTAGCAGCAGATTTTGATATTAATGTGAACACTTGTGGAACATACACGTGATCTCAAGTTCAACCTGAGTTTGAAATTTCGGTCATCTCGGGCAAGTTGGCAACTTTTCCCGTTCAATTGGCCAAAGTTATATCTAAATTGTATATCTGACCTAAACCGAGGAGCTCATGGTTCGGAGAAACCAAAATCTATCGTTCAGGTTTGCGGGAAAGCAAAGCAAAGGCAACGACCTATTTCGTGATATGATGTAGCCAAGAAAAAAGAAAAAAGTAAAGATTTTTTTTTTTTCAAAAAGTGGTTTATAAGTGCATCAAAAGCAATGTTTCAAATATTGCCGTTCGATCAAGCCTCGAAGTATAGTCCGATGTCGCGAATGTCCTGGATAAGTGCCGGAGGGTTGTCGAGTCCCGCAAAGTGCCCTCCGAAATCGTGGACTATCCTTCGTCAGCAGGCAGAACAACTCCGATGAAGCTGCACACACACCTCTGTAGGACACTAGATTACCGACTTTCGCAACGTACTCTTCGGGCCACAGACCGAAGTTATACTCGTACTGGCTGAACAGCAGCGGGGCATCTGTGGGGGCCTTCGTGTACGCAGTGTGGAAAGTGTTCGGGTTCTGTCCGTAAATCCAGACAGAGGATAGAAAAGTCTCGGTGAGGTACAGTTACGGCAAAAAAACTTGCCGGAAAATTTGTCTCAAGCCGTTTGGGCTCATTTCTTGACCAAAATCACTTCGAATAAAATCCTGCCGTGACGTTCTGGTGTTTTCATGAGCTTTCACATAGTTTCCCCAATATTTTACCTCTGTCATTGACCCTGAATAAAATAAATAAGGGCTTTCTGAAAAATTGACTTTACAGAATCATCATGTATGCAGAAAAGGTGTATACAGCATGAAAGCACTTGAGAAGGCGAGTATTTTGGTATTTTACTTCATGCATATTGATAGGGATTTGAGCTCACAGTGTACAGTGCAAATTGGCAACTTTGGCAGGAAATAGGCCAAAATTGCTCAAAATGGCTAACTTGCAGGCTCTAGTGTGAGCTCAAATCCCCATCAATACGTATGAAGTAAAATACCAATATGCTCACCTTTTCAAGTGCTTTCATGCTGTATACAACTTTTCTGCATACATGATGATTCTGTAAAGTCGATTTTTCAGAAAGCCCTTATTTATTTTATTCAGGGTTAATGACAAAGGTAAAATAATGGGGAAACTATGTGGAAGCTCATGAAAACACCAGAACGTCACGGCAGGATTTTATTTGAAGTCATCTGGTCAAGAAATGAGCCCAAACGGCTTGAGACAAATTTTCCGGCAAGTTTTTTTGCCGTAACTGTAATAAAGAGAAACGGAAGTCAGGATCGCTGTATTGTCCAGAACTGATGGAGGTGTTCCCGCCCGCGGGTCAGACCCTGAGTGGAATACGTGAGCTACGATGCTGAAGAGGAAGATGCATAAGATACGTACAAACTTTGAATTTGCTGCCGATCCATGCTAGCTGCCCCGCAGGGCTGTCATACAGGGCCAACCCGACGTCATTGGGCTGCACAAATAAGCTCAAATACAGATGGGGCCAGATATCACGCACCTTAGCAGCCTGCTCGAGGAAATAGTTGTTTCCGGTGGCATTCCAATCGATTGTCCGCTGTAGAGTCACTTTCTCAGCATCCGACAGAGTGATATTGTTCTCCGCTATGTCTTGTGCCAACGGAGGGAAGAACGGGATGAACACAAAGTGTGCTGCCCGGACTGTTGCATTGTAAGAGCCATACTGGGCGTAGCCCACACCAGAACCCTGTAATGGGAACGAACGTCAATGAAGTCCCAGTCATCTCCGAGATGTGCGCACCCAATCAGTACCATGTAGTGCATATGTCGAGTATCCAAGAACCTCGACCATCAGGGTGTTCATTATTCTGGCAGTGTCATCCAAGGTCCAGTTGGCAGGTGGGGCGGTGGAGAAAGCAAATCCCGGGAGCGAGGGAACCACGATGTGGAACGATATATTCTTCCCAGTCGGGCCCTTCGACGACTCAGTCAAAGGTTTGATTACCGGAAGGAATTCTTGAAAAGAGCCTATATATTTTTGGTCAAAACAATTGGGTTCGAAGGCGGAAGCACAGACTTATTTGGCCATCCGTGGAGCAAGATAACTGGAATTGCATCTGGGTCTGCGGATTTTTCGTGCACGAAATGCACGGTCAGTCCTTCTATGACCGCAGTGAACTGCTTGAATCTATACACCAAGCACTTCAGGTCAGATAAATTTCAAAGTAAAGTGGGCGACGACCGACTGGTTCAATTCTGCTTGCTGTGCTTCCCAATTGAATTTCGTCAACCAATCAGTTCGAAGTTCCTGCAGCGCGTCCAGTTCGATTCCTCTTTCGTCAGAGCCACCGTCGGGATATAGGGTCTTTGTGGGAAGACGGCTGTTGTTCACCAGAGATTTTAGGCGGGGAACTTCGGCTGCGAGGTCGATCCTAAAGGGCTTCACCTGGAAGCTGTCATTCGTTGCGCCCGTCGCGGCTACAGCCGTTGTGAAAGCGGTTGCAATGACGAGACAAGATGTGAGGTTTAGAGAAAAGCCCATGGTCAAAATGAGGGTGCGATTGCGATGTTTGCTGTTAATTAACGCTGTCGCGTACCCTTTTTAAAGGGCAGAGAATTTATTAATAGGTTCGTTCATTTTTCAAAGAAAATTGTTGAACATTAATAAGCTTGCTTCGGGGAGATGAGTAGATATGTAAGCGACACAGAAATCGTAGAAAAAACTGTTTGCGCCCGGGGCCGTGCACACCGTTGTTGGTACGTTATTTTAGTTTGCCGACCATCCTACTGGGTATAAATCTGGAAAGAATGCAAAGAATTCCAAAAAGGAAAGTCCCCGAGATGGCCGCAGACTTGCTCAGTTTATTTCCCGGCTGCGTAGACACCAGGAAAAAATGGGGCTTTTTAGACGTCTGAGTTCTGATTGTAGTGCCATTAGTTCAATAGTTGAGCCAAAGTGTAGCAACGAAAAAATGCAGAAGATGTAGAGAATCTTACCCAGATTTTCAATATTACATTGCCACTGACTTGCACGTAAAAGCTGAGTCCATAGAAAGGGATAAAATAGAAACCAAGTCCCTGCCTGGACCACGTCTAATCCTTATTCAAGGGGATACCAATTCGCGAAATCTGCACTATACCTCGAAGTTTTTTTCTCAGAGGTTTGGTGGACCCCTCCCCCTCTCCCCGTGGGAAGATTACTATAATAGGTAATTTCACGTGATGTCGGCGCGCTCTAAACGGACCACAGGGGCGATTTTCCACCTTCGGAGGTACATATGGTTGGCTTGAGTCTCCCGGGATGATTTTGGATGCAATCTATTCAAGAAAATTTTCGGTGCCTCGGGTCATGGCAAATACACGTGCCCAATTACTGCGTTTGGAGGGGCTGTGCCAGATCACTCGTCCAAAACAAGGAATAATGTACCCCCCCTCTAACTCAACAACCACTTCAACGCTCATCTTTGGACACATATCTTCTGAATCAGAATCAGAAACTGTGTCAGAATTTGAGGTGATTGAAAAATTCTTGAATCAACACCCCCTTGTCCTTATTACTTATATTTGTCAGACCAGACACACAGAAAATTGTTGATGTATGTTGATTCAAAGAACGCACGAACGTGCAAATCGCGTCCAAAACTATAGTACTAGTGCAAAAAAATGCCGAAGACCAGCTGTTTCTGTCTTGAGAACCCAAATGCGTCACACATCGAGATATGCAGGTGCGGGATTGAAAACTGTTTTCGATGGCATCAAAGCGTGTCTCGGTCGGCACGGAGTGTCGAGACTAGACCACAGCTCGAAGGGAATGTTGAATGCAAGTCAAATTGCCAGCCAAATCTTCAATTTTTTTTTGTGCTACAGGCTGCCAGGCAGCTGAACAATTAGTTAGCCCCTGTCGGTCTATTGTAGGAACGGGGGACACTCGACCCCTAACTCGGTAGGTTCCCACCCCTGGGGAAATGCCTTACACACACCGCGTCAAATCTTCTACGATGCTTTCCAAGTGTGATAAGCGAACAGAGGTGATTACGTGAAGTACGCGCCCACGTGTGAGTTTAGAGAAGTCAAGTTTAATATACCGAAATGAGTGTTGTGGTTGAGATTCATTCGGACCTCGAAGTCGCCTGGAACTGGATGGTAGGTTAGACAGGGTTTGGAATACGTGCGTGGAAATCAACCTCATGTATCTATGAATCAGGACAAACTGAAGTGTCGATATCTGTATATTGGTTTTGAAGAATTTCCTGCTGGAAGCATCTCGTCGAGACGAGAAACATTGTAGAACGTACGAATATTGTCTGTCCTCAATGTTGATACAGGATTATCTGCGAACCAGCGACGTGTTTAAGCGGGATAAGTATTCGCTGGTGTCATTTGATGGCTTTTGGGCCGTGCACAAAATTGGCAGGTGAATGGCTCCACAGAGCCATTCAGAGCCATTGACATCATTTTTTTTTGGCTGTAGAGCCATTCGCTGCGCACGTAAAAAATGCCATCAGATGGCTCGAATGGCTGCTGCGCAAACTCTCTAATATCCGACTTTGATCTGAATTCTATTCTTTCATAGACAGACACTACAACAGAAGGACTGGGAACTCGTACCTCACAGGTTGTATCCGAGTTCAACTTGAAGTCTGGAGAGGTCAATGCAAAACGAGAAAAGCAGCAGTTGTGTTCCAAGCGCAATGTCAAGAGCATGCGCAGTCGTTGAAGACCTTTCCAAGCTTGACATATCAGAGGACAAACAAGAGTCCAGCAGGCTTCCCGTGGGGTACATTCCATAGAAATTTCACAGATATAGATAACTGGTATTAAAGACCCAACACTAATACAGTCTTTCGGATGTGAGGTACTTTATTACTGTAGAATTACATTCAATTCGGCAGTCACGCATCACGGAGGGGGTTGACGGCGCCGAACTTTGGTCGGTGTCACGGGTCACGGCGGTGGTTGACGAATATGTCAGGGTGTCACGGTATTTTCAAATTTTCCTTCATGATCCACATCTCTTAATTTTTCTTTGCCACAGCTGCCTTCTGGTGTAGTTTGTGCCCATTTCCGTGGATTTCTGTTATGAAATGCAGAATTCTGCTGTCCAAGGGTGAAATATGTGAAAAAAATTGCAACTTTTTGTTCTTTATCAAAGATCTGATTCAGCCTTTGAATCCTCGCTTGCTAGGCCCACCTAAAGTTAAGTTATCATGTGTGTTGAATTTTGTCTGAAATCTCCATACTGACAAAATTTTACGTCTGTCACGGTCACTCCCCGGGGTTGACGAACTGACGAATATGTTCGAAATGTCACGCGTCACACCCCCTGCTGAATTGAATGTAATTGTACAGTATTGCTCTATTACCTCCTCCTTCCATCCAAGGTCAACAACAACAACGGAAATGTCGTCCAGCGCGGGATTGACCAACTGATTCGCCATTTTGGTGACATCGGTACCAAACAAGACATTTTTGACGAGAAGTTCGGCCGGGTTGTCCGCCAACACGGGTTGAATACAACGATCACTCAGTTTCTCGTGGTCTTTTCCGCTCACCAGGGACATGATGATCTCCCATCTTTCTGCTGCAGGAATCAGCCACAGCGCATCACAAAGGCTATCTGAAGCAAATACTAACATATCACCGGGCAGGAGGTCGTACCGTGCAACGGTGGGGGTTGAGGATAGATATGGCGGAGTGAGATTACGGTTTCGGTCCCAGATCCCAAAGGTGGCAAGTGCGACTCTAGACGGATAGAAGTATCCCAGTATACGCTCGACGAGCGCACGCGACTGCACCTTGAGCTGATGGTCACCTGTCATGATCTGACCTACCGCTTTCCTTTTCAGGGTTATACCATTTCCTCACAACACATGCACATAGAACCCCCAGCCAGGCCCTTTTACAGGGTGGATTACTCACTATCAACTCCCAGCAAACACTATTGCCTTGACTGGCTTTGCTCGGGTTATTCTGTGATAACACCTGACCTCCTTTACTCTAAAACAACCCCTCTGGATTCATATTTGACTCCTCTTTATTGGCAGTGTTAACCCCTGGTTTCCCCTGCCAACCCCTTGATACTCCACAGGTGCCTTACCCCTGGCTCCACCTGTCGACTCCTTTGTGTTATACTAATTCATTTCCCCTTTACGCTACATATGGCCTTTATATTTATCCTACGATTGGACTCCTTTATTTATTGTATATAAACCTAAGTAGAATCTCCTGTACAGTAGATTCTACCTCGTCTATTCACCAGACTTACTTTGACCTGGACTACCTGGTATTGGACCTGAGCCTGCCTTGCTCTTGTCGTCTCGTTAACTTGGTCTTGCCTTGGCTTCCTCTTCTCTCAGCAACACCTCGTCTCCTATTTTCTCAACCCCTGTCTTAGTTCGCGACCGGGTTATCCCTCAACAGGGTTGTGGGTGGTGGATTATATGGATAACCCAGACCAGAGAACCCTTGCTCGGGTTCCCCAGGACCGGGTTATTCCTCACTTGGGTTATTCCCACACCTCGGATTCTCGATATACGGTCATTCGCTTATGGAGCAGTGACAGATTCCTTCTCAACACCTGGGGCTCGGCTGTGGTTGTGTTAGGCTTTGGCACAGTCAGGCTGACCTAAGTGCCGTTGCTGACATCACCGAGCGCTTGAATAGTTGTTAATACAGAAATCGGCTCGTGGGGTGGGTTTGCACATACCTCGAGTGACGCGAAGTACACTGAGAACACCGCCGTGCACGATTACACCATCCTCATCTGGGTGCTCAGCCAGGAGTCTTTCGACCTCTTTTGGATCCGAGCAGTTGTGGCGGTCGCTGAGAATAATTGGGGTCATCTTCCCGTTCTGCATACGTCCACACACTTGTTTTGTGTTAGCCCGAGAAAATCTAGGGAGCAATTAATCCACCTGCGTCAGAGTCACCCAAAGAGGCCACCCAGATGTTTTTCTTCCCTTTGTCGATGATTCCAATGAGAACGGTGGTGCTGACAACAGCTGGCCGACTGTCCCTGAATTGCAGGTCCTGCCGGCTGTAGCCAATGACTTCATGTACGTTTCCGGGATCCGTCCAGTGCACATCCGACCAATCTTCCTCCGTGGGGAAGAGCTCGGTCACCTTCAACAGGAGCGATCAATCGAAATCTTCGAAGATCTGTTTTATGACTTGGTCCATGTCCGTGGCAGTTGGGTCAAACTGGTCAGCGACCAACTGGGGAAGATGCTTCAATGTGAACTCTGCTAGCTCGCTGCTGCAGTGACCTGGCAACTAAAGTAAGATAAAAGCTACAAAAGATGCTGGTTCATGCAAACCATCGAAAATGGCGATCATTGTGCCATGCTCGAATTCAAGGACCACGGTTTGGTCTTCGGCTTTTCTTGGAAAAGTGGACTGGTGGACCTTGATTCCGTCCTGGAGAGCTTGGTCGGTAGTTACAAAGCAACTGACCTCCATTGAAGTGGTACGATGCAGGTGAGGAGAATTGTGGGCGTGAGAACAAGGCCACAGAAGAGGCAGTGTAAGTTGAATCAACTATCATTGATTCATTAATCGGCTGATTACGGGCCGCATTCTGAGAAAATGAACACAAACTTGCAGGGAGTCTCAAATTGACATTAATAATATGCCAAAACATAGGTGCCATTTCTGCGGATAGGTAGGTTGTGAATTGTGAACGACAACAGGTGCAAATCATGGTGGCTGTGGGCAAGTTGTGGGCGTCAATTGATGGCATTATTTGGAAGCTGACATGAATGTACTTGAATTTGACTTTGAACATCATAAATCTGTGAATGCAACGGAGTTGCAGGATGAATGAAAGGTAAGATGAAAAATTTGAAGGCACATGCGGTAAATTACAGCACAGAATAGGCAATATAGCCTCAGAGCTGTGTTTCCTTTGGGAAGGGAGATGTAAGGCTGCTGCTCCAACCTTACTACTTTTCTCTGCACCGTCCAACCTCTCCCTTCCAGGATTGGTTCAGCCTTTGCTGTCTGCATTGTATTGCCACTGCTCTGTGCTATCTGCACTACACCACTGCAGACTATGCAGTCCTCATCGTACCAACACTGTCTCCCTTCAGCCTTGGTTTAGCACACCAGTGCCTCAGTCCTCATTACTCCTTGCAATCCCGCATTGTACCTTCACCGCTACCATTGACTGATCATCATTGGCCTCAATCTCATTGTCTTTTGACTTATCCTCATTGGACCTTCAGATATTCCTTATCATTGACTTGCCTATATCCCTCCTCAATGATCACCTATACCACTCTTCGATATCCTACCTTTCATATTGCCATTGTTGAGTTCTTATCTTACATTCTGATTTATATCTTATGTTACATCTGTTCTGTTACATATCTGATTGCACATTGATTGTGATGTAGATTACTTACAGTATGTTCTCTTCTTGGTCTTGACCACCATGTACCTTCTCTAGTGGCTGCTCTTGAATGACCACACTATTGTTCTGTCATTCTTGGCTCCTCTTAGTTCTGTCTGGCCAACCTCTCTAGTGTTGACTGCCTCCACAATATGGCAGCCTTCCAGGAGAAAGCGAGATAGATACCGGGAGAGTCGGTTCACATGGATTATGATGGAAGACTTTGGTTTTCCAGCGATGCGACCTGAATCTGGAATTCAGCGTCCTTCGACAGAACTTTTCGGAAGGCATATCAATGAAGAATGGAAAGACAGCCAAAAATTGGGACCTTTCTGTGTGTGAATTTGCAGCACAAACAAAATAATTAGTCAACAAGTCGTTAGGGGGACATCACTCCCCCTAGAATTTTGTGCGCCACTGTGCAGCAACTCCACAGCTCATCCGAATGACTTGCCTTATTGTGCAAAAAAACACCGAAACCAGCATCTTTGAACAAACAGTTCCGTCATGTTTGGACTGGAAGACTGACAGGGTCTAATTTGGGTTGATGGTGTCGCTGTGTCCTCAGGTGAATTTCTAGGGGAAGAAGCTTTATCTATGACTGAGTCTGAGATTGAGACCATCTTTCGCACAAATCATAGCAATAGTAGTTGAATCATATTATAGTCAATGTTAGTCGTCCCAAGTTGGCGGCCTTGAGGCTCCCACGGTTCGACAACAGTGCTCCTGAGCGTCAGTCGGATGTTGCCTTACAACCTCATTCTGGACTGCAGTCTCATGCGCTGGCTCAACTCCAGAGATAAAATGATTCAGAAAGCCAAGTGGATCAGAATTGGAGCACTCAATAGCCTACTAGCACGATTTGCGGCAGAGATTTCGGCGATCAAAATGTGTCCACAGTGAACCCATGTGAGGCCAATGTTCCCATTTTTCAACCATTCTGCTTCTCTCCGCCGGAGAATTCTGCAAAGAGAAAATCTTTGCCTTGTGTTCTGTATCGTCCAATGAGCAAGGCTGCACTGCCTGCCTGGAAAATATAAATGCAACCCACTTTCAACCTTTGAAAACAACCCACCTTATCCAATCTCAAATGCCTACGAGTGAGCTCTCCTGCCGCTTTATCTGTCCA
Source organism: Mycena capillaripes (assembly GCA_029204075.1). Lineage (NCBI taxonomy): Eukaryota > Fungi > Basidiomycota > Agaricomycetes > Agaricales > Mycenaceae > Mycena > Mycena capillaripes. Next base: position 3,424,057 of record JARHKZ010000003.1, on the reverse strand, counting down.
CCTCTCAGACACTTTCCTCTCAGTGTGCCAGAATATCAGTAGCCTGCCTGTCAACAGCCAACCCCGGACCCCTATCAGGATCGATTGCATGCAATCCACATGCACATCTACTGCTTGGGTTCGTCGCCCAGCTCCTACCCTCTCATATCTACTGACCAGTCCTTCAGTATGTGCCCGCTGCGCCGTGAGTCAGTTGAGACGTACATTCATAGCCATACTCAATCTCCTTCTAGAAAGAAGGTCACGAGGGGCAGGGTGGCGGACAAGGACAGGGACAGGGCAAGTGAAGTTTACGCGGCGTAGTCTGAAGAGAGCTCACCTCAAACATTACATGTCAATATCTGCTGTTGTGCTTTGTGAATATGCAAACAATTTCTCCCGCTCATTGCGACTTTTCTTGTGTGGCATTGGCGATTGCCGTGCATTGCATGCAGTCGAAGCAGAAGAGGCAGAGCGGGTCACAGCCGATAGAAATTACATCAGTGGGTGTGTGTGGGCGCTGCTGTGGTGCACCAGTGTGTAAACCATGCAGAACAGAGAACCAGAGAATGATTGAAGTTGAATCCTACCAGTTTTCACGATGTAATTGCGAAGAATGCCCGCCCGCATTTGGTTCCAGAACATCTGAGCCATCATTCAGTGCACTCAGCGCCTGAAATTTCAGGCCACAAAGTGAATCTATGGCCGCTGTGATGTCGACTCTGCCTTCGAAGGGTGAACTGCCTGAATTGTTCAGACGAGGAAAGACCGATCAGAGGGTGTGTGTCCTCAGGGGGAAATAATGGATTGTGGAGTTGCCCTCTCGAGCGGAAAAGTTGCCTGGTCGATGAGATAAGCCCAACAATTTGTTGTGCTGCGAGCTTCGCTAGACTACGTATTTAACGTCGACCAGCCTTCCTATGAGTGCTAGCGGGGATTTGTTCTACCCTCCTGCCGAGTAAGGATGGCTTTCTAGATGCGATGCGAAGAGCCTTCGCTATGCAACGTGCGGGTTATTTGATTTGTTTAAATTAACTGCTCCGCCCAATGTTCTCCGCCTGTCTTTCTTCTGGGAGCCCGAGTGCCGAACGGAGTTTTCAACGAGAATGTGCTTCCCACTCCTTTCTTTCCACTGTACTGCATCTCTAATAAACCTCTACAGAGTATTTCTCTGCCCCATCCTTTAACTGTAAGGGCAACCACGAAGGCCCGAGGTACTCAGGGACTGACGTGGGGGATCCAAAGGTTAATTGACGGTAGCTAAATATACAGAGAAGCATACCTGACGTGGGGGATCCAAAGAGAAGAAACTCTGAGGATTCCCACGCCAGTCGTAAGTATAAGTAAGCTACTGACTAGAACCATGTGACCGGAGTGATCGGCAGATATCCCGGGCTTGGTCACATGCCGAATGCCATCGGAGCGACTCTGATGGCGGAGTCACGTGCCGGTTTCCGGTACCGGTTCCGGTAGACCGGTGACCGGGGGAGCGACCGGAAGGGTCGGAAGGGCGTCGGATGGGGGTTGGGACAGGGGTTCCCCTGACATTAACAAACTTTCATGCCGTGGGGATGAAACAGTTACACGCCACTGCTTAGGCTCTGGCTGGCTGTTCAAGTATGCTGTTTGAGTGGGATAATACTGCTCCGTTCTATACGGAGGAGGCGTAACCGTGTGTCAATTCGAAAAGGTCGAGTCGAGGTGGCTGATTATATTGTTTTCCGTGCAGCGAGCGGAAATAACCAAGCTCGCGTGAATCGATTGGTACGAACGGACTTGGTGACCTTTCTTCCCCCCAATGACTCTTCAGGGATGGGTTGTTCCCGTAGAGAAGGGTTTTAAGGGAAACTTTAGATGGGGGAAAAGTAGATAGATTCTCCAATACCACGGTCCTCCTTTTATACTATTCTACTTTGGTGCCGATTACTTTGCCTGCTCCCGCTACTGATTCGTTTTCTGCCCCTTCTCCGCCTGCTTCATCGAGATTTATTACCCTTATTGTCTCTTCCGCTTACTCCTTGAGTCATCTTGTCCCTTTGCCCAGCGTTTCCCCGTTCCTCATTGAGTCAGCCCCTTGTGCTGCTCCGTGCAGAGTCATATTATGTTCTCCGCTTCGGTTGATTTATACGCCCGACCATTCTTTTCCTCGCTCCTCAGTTTTCCCTGCTCCTCAGCCTCTTTCTGCCTCATGAAATCCGCTCCATGTGTTTTCATGTTATATGTTCAGTCTTTTCTTTTCTATCAAGCCCTTGTAGTGTTACTGGCTATGCTGAATCCAAAGATGTTTTCAATGGCCGCTCGTTCGAACCGGGCCAAGGGCATCAGCACCATTATTGGGACGCCCTTCCAATAATGGCTGCTGCTTTTTTGTTCTTCCAGTGTTGTTTTACCGCGCTCGTCTGCGATCTCCGCTCGATCGTTACCCGCTTGGCTGGCACCGTTCCTGAGTTGCGAAGTGCCCAAGCGGCACCGTTCCTGAGCCGTTGCGAAGTGACGGCTCACACCGCTTGGCCGAATGTGCTAATCATAGTTGAAGTTGTCGAACCCATCAGCCACTTCTTGAGTGAGGGCCAGTTCCGTAAAACAGGCTGTCGAAAGAAAAGGACATTTTTCGGACTGCAACATACACATAGACGTGTTTTGGTAGAAAATATCAACGGACAAGAGGGCAACATCTCATAAGGAAATACCGGCCAATTCAGGGAAATCAATGTATGGATACTCCTCCCACATCCCATTCACTTTCCTCCAAGCATGTTGACCTTGAACATATCAGTACCTCTGCGCACGCAGTTTCGACGTATCTTATCAAAACAACAAGCCTACAGGCCAGGCGGTGGATTGCCAGGCAAGAACAGGGCCAGGGGCATTAATAGGTCACATCGTGGCTCGTTCACGCGTCCTCAATCCGCCACAAGAGACCCGGGTCGAGAAGATCAGTGCGCGGACACGAGTGGTCGCTCACAATACATTACTAATTTTGGAATCAGAATTTTGCCATGTGATTCTGTCCACGTGTTTCTTCTCAGTGTGCTGTTTGAGCGCCTCGTCGAGCAGCATGCACCATCTTCGTGCCCTGGTTCCTTTTCCTTGTACTTGACACATCCAACACGTCTCATCTTTGACCGCTGTATCAAGCTAACTGCTAATCACAGTCTATCCTGTCGGTGAGATTATATTACTTGAGGGAAAAAAATTCACAAATAGAACTTTAGTTCTTTTGTGCTCAGAGTACCAAAAATGTCTGCAATCAGCTTATATAATCGGGCCATCTAATCTGCCCATCAGAGTCCGGCCCTTGTCCGGTCCGGATTCCTTGTATCATCCCACTATTTACAAAAATTGAATCCAGCAACTTCAAATTATCTTCAATTCTTCTCAAATAGATTTGGAGATGCATGTAGAGTCCCCCGGGTGACCCTGCACATGTTTAGAGGAGACACACAGAATTGAGCTCAGGATAGAATTGAATAAAGGACAGTCACGCCTTCAAAGCTTTAGTGCACGCTCAATTCTTGCCTCAAAAATTCAGCAGTCTGACATTCAATATATTTACATTGTAAGGATTTGCGTGTCAATGCTGGAACTAATCCGTCAAAAGGTATAGATGTTGAGAGCCCGTCAAAGTGCCATCAGTCACTTTGAACTAGGAAGCACAACGGTTAGGTTATTTTATACATATCTTGATCAGCCCTTACTCAAATTGTACGAGTCCAAGTGCAAATTAATTACATATATACGCAGTTGAAGTCCCAATTTATCCCTTGGGTCCACGGTGCATTCTCGGCTCAAATGAGACCGATCTTTTGTGCGGGTCAAATTTTCACAAATAATATAGAAGAGCAACACTTCAACGTCACCAATTATGAACCTGGGATGGGAAATTTGGGGTCGGAGATTGCTATAGTCTGTACCAGACAACACAAAAAACCTTAGTATACCTTCATATCTGTTTCTGGGACTGTTACATTATTTGCTTGGGAAATGTTTGGTTGCATGCTGTTTACAATCAAAACAAACACAAGGGTTTCTCGACCTCCAGACCATCCTTACATCTCAGTATTTCCACCATTAGACAGGATGCGCAAAGCTGCATGCGGCTGCACAAAGCCGCGTGCGGAGTTGGTCTCTTTTGCCTCTAGGCGCCACCAGAACTGTTCATATCACCCATTAGATTGCCGCAGCAGAGTGGGGAAAAAGCTGCATGGAAAGACCTTGTGCGCCATGCGGCTTTTGCGCATCCTATCTATTATATGATCCCTTAGTAAGTTCCTCCTGATTTGTGGCTCCACCAGAGATTCAGAAACAGCTGACCGGAGATTGTTGCGCTTCCCAGTTTAAAACTGTAATAACTTGAATAAGTACCAGTAGATTTATTTTCAAAGGAGCCATGGTGGTATCATATTTTTTTCTAGGAACTGAATGGAATCTGGTGTACCCCCTGTAAATTTGAACTTGATTTCAACCTCAAAGTTTAGCGTGCAACACTGGCAGACTTGTAATTTGAAACTGAACAAGTAATAGCTGCCAGACCGCTCTGCACCCCGGCATTTACCTTCTTTTTTTTCACTGATTTTTTTGCAAACATCTGGAAAATCCTGAATATCTGTAGCGGTCTGTGGCAGACACTACAGACCAAATAGACCCACAGACTGCCCCCTGACTGTGCCAGACAACAGTTTCTGCAGCAGACACCTTGCAGACAACCTACAGACACCGGCAGACTGATAGTGATTGGTGCAATGTCTTGGCAATTGAATCATAGCTTGCCGTTAGTTCGCTTGAGGCATCAATTTTCTCGTTACTCGCTGGAATAATCGCATTTGGCCCAGCACACAAAAAGAGAGGACAAAATAAAATGCATTCACATTAATTACAACAAAACACTACTATTTAGAACTATTCCGCCGCAAGAAAACTGCCAGCAGTAAGCTTGGGGTGAACAACTAGTTGAGGACTGTGGTAGTGATGTAATGGCGCCGCGCAGCTGAATGAAATAGTCCAGGAGCAATGAGGGCGTAGTGAACATGAACGTGAATGGACGTACCGCCAGTGGCTGCTTGAAGCTACCGAGTATCTGAATTGAGGTCAGAACGGTGAACAGAGTGAACCGAAAACTCACGGTGCTACAGCTATTTGAAAGGTGCAACAGAGGGTTGAGAGGAATTGGATGGGTGAGGGAGAAAAGGAGAGGAGCAGTGACATTACCTATGTCAATGGCGTGTTTATAGGGTTTGAGCGCTTCAAGGAGTTGCAATCAAAAAACCCTCTAAGTCCCTCTTATTCGGCCCCATGCAAACGCGGACCCTGTGAAGAATGAGCTTTTTTTTCACAAGTCCTTAGCCGACACCGGACCACGCTCGTTTGGGGAGCCATTAAAGTGTCAAGCGAGCGGAAGTGATGGATTTGCAGTCTATGGGGGTAAAGTGTCTGTAGGTGGTCTGTAGGCGGTCTGTAAGAACGTAAGAGAACGTAAGCATGTCTGTACTGGTCCGCAGGTCTGTATTGGTCTGTGTCAGAAATCCAGGTCTGACGCAGACGGGCCATGTCTGTAACCGCCAAAAGGCCATTCCTGATGAACCTCTTTGGATCTGAGCTGAGGCATGGCGCCATCGGTTGGTTTGTGATAGTGTTGCCGCGGCTCGGCTACGGCTGGCTCGGCTCGGCTTTTGATGGCTTCGGAGCCATCACGGGAATAAGCCAGCCAAGCCATTTTTAAACGGCTGGCTTCGATGGCTTCGGCTCGGCTTTCAGCTCGAGCCGCGGCTCAGGTGCATTTGTAGCTCGCATTCCCGACAGCTCCCCTGGTAATGATAAGGATCCTAAAGCATGACATACACCGAATAATAACTGTAGGTGTCCCTACTTGCTCCAAGTTCATCCAAAAAAGCCGAAACCGATGCTGGTTGCTTTTCGTGCACGTGGGCTGACAGGGCTGTCAACTGAGCCGGAGTTCCAAAAGTGATTTGAGAGGTTGGTGGTTATCGTATGGAGGACGGAAATGCATAGGGAGCAGTTAGAAGGTTGTGGGATGTTCGGCCGGCTCACAGTGCAGTCAAATTGAAGGTCCACTAAATCTGGTGTAAGCCATTTGCAGCCACGGCTAAGCCGCGGGTGAAGCCGGCTCAAGCCGTAGCCAAGCCAATGGAAGCCGCCATAGCAACGGCTGGCTCAGCTCAGCTTATTTTTGGCTTGGCTCCAACGGCTAGCCGAGCTGAGCCGAGCCGCGGCAACACTAGTTTGTGAGCATGGAACGGCACCAGATTGGCTGACTTGTGAACGCGGTGCTGTCTATTGCTGTAGGTTCAAGGTTGACTCAAGTTGACTAGTGCTCAGCGCAGACAGGGCTGGCGAGGGAGGGGGGGGGATTTATCATTTGGGGGGATATCTGGGCGGAGTTTACACTTCAGACATGCATAATTTTATAAAGAGTAGAACCTCTTACTTCAAGTACATTTATTTTTGTGGTTCCTCGTCTATTTGTGACCCGCCGCTTGCCGGCCTCTTACAATCATTTAGAGAGAAACAAGAGAAATGGCTTGTTTGTATTATGTAATTCAAGCCCATGCCAAACATGCGCACCGATTGAGCTTTCGCGCCCTCATGTCTGAACTCTCCAAGATCGACTCCAAGACCCAAGGCGATCGCGAGGGAGCCATTTCGATCAACCAGGACGAGCTGCAATTGGTGAACACAATACGGGACGGCCTGGGATGAACCTACGCATTTTGCGGCTGTAATATGATCGGTAACGTCTTTTCTAGTGACAAACTGGAACGGCTGCGGGTATCCCTGCTGTATTTTTCTCATCTCTCTCCATCTTCTTGCCGGTTCTTGGACCGTGCTTGTTGGGAGAGATCGGAAAAATCAGCGGGGATTGAGATCATACCGCTTGAACCTGATCAGCGCTCATACCTGCGTAGGGAAGCCCCCAGTGTCACTCCTAACTTTTCAGCTCCCTAGGGAGCTCCGCAGAGATACTGATCTTAATATTTTACAGCAAAAATTGGGATATAAACAGGTATGCGGCGAATTTGAGACCTAGGTGTATTTGATAAGCGTTCTTGTAGCAACTCCATCGCAGCTGGAACCTTATCGAGAGCTTTGCGGCTAGCTTCTGTGCTCTGAATTTCATTGGAGGTGTCAGGTAAGCGTACTGTTTTCTGTCGAAAGCAATTGGCCTCTGACACTTTGCAGATCCGCCTTCTTTCTCGGTCTTTATGCAGGAGGACCCGCGGCGATATGGTAAGTTCTTCATACTTACCAGAATTTGCACCAACGCCCGCAGGTCCTCGTATATCATTACGATCATATTCATGCTCATCACAGCCGCGGTGCTTGCCGAGATCTGTTCCGCTCTCCCTCTCAGTGGCTCCATCTATATCTGGGCAGCCGAAAGCGCGGGCCCCAAGTACGCCCGTTTCTTCGGCTTCATCGTCGCCTGGTGGTCGTGCACGGCCTGGATGACGTTTGCTGCGGGGAACTGCCAGGTCAGCTCTTTTCGTTTCATTTCTTCAGAGGACGTACATTGAAATCTCGATTGCAGACAACGGCAAACTACATCGTATCGCAGCTCGTGGTGTGGGAGATCGACTTTCCTGGAGGAACAGTGAACGAAAATGTCAAATGGCGCGCACTCATCTGGGCCATCTCCGAGGCGCTGCTGGTTCTGTCGGTCGCCATCAACTACCTCCCCCCCAAGATGTACTCGGCGATCTTCCGGTTCTCAGTGGCACTGATGATGCTCGACTTTTTCCTCTGCGTCATTTGGCTTCCGATTGGCGTTTCGAAGACCTATGGGTTCCGTAGCGCGAAGGACGTGTTTACGATGACTTGTGAGTCGCGAGAGACATGTCGTGGTCGTATCAGCACTAAAGTCCTCCGCAGATAATGGCACCGGCGCTCCACCTGGCTGGAACTGGCTTTTATCCTTGTATGCTTTCAAACCCATAAAATACAACCATAATTGACGTTTTTCAGCCTCTTCACCGCTGGGACCATGACGGGCTTCGATGCCTCGGGCCACATTGCGGAGGAAACCAAAAACGCAAGGTCAATCGTCCCGGCCCTTTCATCTTGATATCGGGCTCACATCATCGTAGTGTTGTCGCAGGAAAGGGCATCCTGACGAGCGCGGTGGCGACCGGCCTTCTAGGTTTCGTCACCGCGATCCTCTTCCTCTTTTGCACCCCAGACCTGGATACGTTGTTTGCGCTGGCAGCCCCGCAGCCTTTTGTGCAGATCTACGCTCTCGCGCTCGGCAAAGGCGGAGGCATCTTCATGACGATCATCGCTGTTATCGGCTTGATGCTCGTGCGTCTCGTCATCTCACCTTTCCGCACTTCGCTCACCAATGGTCTACAGAACACAAGCGTCGCCATCGTCGCCGCCTCGCGCCTGGTCTTCGCAGTGGCGCGCGATGGCGTCCTCCCCCTCTCGGGCTGGATCAGCAAGGTCACCGCCGACGGCCAGCCGCGCAACGCCGTGACCATTATCTTCATCTTCGCGGCCGCGCTCCTGTGTACGATCCTCCCCAGCCAGGTCGCTTTCACGAGCCTCGTCAGCGCAGGCGGCATCCCCACCATCGCCGCTTACGGGCTCATCGCGCTGCTACGGCTCACCATGACCCCGAACGACTTCCAATCCTCGCACTTCCGCCTCGGGGGCTTCGCCAAGCCCTTCTACGTGAGCGCGGTGCTCTTCAATGCCCTTGTGTTTGCCGTACGTCCCCCTCTCCCGTTATCTCTCTCTGTCTGCTGGGGCTCATCGGTCCTTCATTTCAGGTCATGGTCTCGCCGTTCTTCTTTCCCGTTGATGGCCAAAGCTTCAATTTTGTACGTGAGCTTTTGCACCCCCGCTCTCGCCATCTCACCATTCTGCAGGCCTGCGTGATCTTCGGGGCCGTGACGATCTTCGGTATTGCGAGCTGGTACTTCACTCCTGAGCATAAATGGCTTCGCAGGGACCTCGTCCTACAGGCGCTGCAGGCCGCCGATAAAGTCACAGAATAGGCTTCCTAAACCACAGCATTCAGCAGCTCGATACTACCACTTCTTATTGCTTTATCTCTTTTGTATGTTCCCCTTATCCAGAATCGTCCGTACCTACTCGTTATAGAAAAAAATACACGTTTTCGAAGTGCTCCCCAAAACGGCAAGCGTGCGTAACGCGATAAGGTCAAGAGACCTCGATTACCTCTTGCGTCCTCGCACATCCCACGTTCTTAAGTGACACCGGCACACATTGCATTCAGTGACGATGCAGGAGGGAGATGCTCACCCGCAGGAGCGAGACCGGCTCGCGGCCATTCTCAGCAACTACTTCTACTCCAGTACGCTCTTCCTCGCCTCGGTATGTGTGCGCACTTCGTTGTATGTCTGCTATCGCGCCCACGCCCACTTCGCTTTAGGGAGCATGGGTAGTCGCATTTGTGGCGCAAATCGCGGTGACCAAAATAGGTATGTGCGTGTACGTCTTCTATGGCCGTTTTTGCTCACGAGTGGGTATGTATTCTTTTTGGGAAGATGGACATGAAGCGGTGGGCGTGATGTGGTTCGCAGTATTCCTGCAGCTATTCCTTAATCTGGGGGTCGTCGCGATTTTTGCGACCGCGGACATAAAGGCATTCGGCCTCCAGGCGTGCGCGTTCAGCATCATGGCGGCGGTCTTCGCCGTGATCGGCGTGGACATGAGTATCTTTGCGGACCAGCCTGCCCGCAGCGCGATGGCGGCAGGGTGGCTCGTTCTCGCCGTCGTCGACATCTTGTGGGTGCTGTACTTTAGTGCAGAGCCTGGGACGCCGGTCGCGCGTTTGGTCGCGTCTATGACTATCGGCTCCCCCCAGGTGCGGGAGAGCACATACACAGAGCGGAGCGCCCGTTCTATCAAGGGCCGGGAGACAAAGCTCTCGGACGCGGAGATGAGGTCTGACGGGTCTCCCGACGAGACCAAGGTCGGGCACGACGGGGGACTGCATGATGGACCCAGCTCCGAGATGAGCAAAGACTGGACGGGGATGGGCCGCCAAAAGATTGTCGATAGGACGGAGGATATGCTGGTGGAAGAGGAGACGTCCAACGGCGCGCGGAACCATAGCTTCCCGCCACCGTCATCTAAAAATCGGCGTGCGGTTTATCTCGAAGAGCCCCGGCATCTGTCCACTATATACGATCAGGCCGAGGGCACGTCAGAAAACGGGGAATCTCAGCGGGATTCGGCTAATCTCTATCCCTTCAAAGTGCGCGCAAGAAGCGACTGTATGTGCACTCCATAGTCAATTAACAGCAGATCGCTAAATTTCGGGATACGTACAGGGATTCCACGAAGTCCGTCTGAAATCAGTTTCAAGAAGGGGGATGTATTGTACAGCACGGAGACAGAAGGCAAGAAGTGGTGGAAAGTGAGGAAGGCCGATGGGTCTGTCGGATGTGCGTATTGAATTCTTGGTCTGGCTTTGCAGAGCTCTGAATCCAGTTGAAGCGGCCCCGTCCAATTATTTCAAGGTTCTAAACAGCTAGCTCACCACTTACCCAACGCACTGCACGCATGGCACGACTTCTTTATGGACTTTAGGGTGGGTTGTATTGATACTGCTATCTATCCCGTACAGCAAAGATCGAAGTAAATTGTCCACTGAATGAATGGACAGGCTGTCGCTCCCAAGCCTGGATATCCGGCTCCTCAAAAGTTACTGTTGACAACCCAGTCTTGGTTGGTATTGTCGAATCCCCCGCTCTCCAAAATGGAGCAGGACCAGATTTGAAGCTGAGAAAACCTCCGTCAAAACAGGCAGAGAATGTAGATATTTCTACTGCTAACCTGATTGCCGGGAGTTTCATCTCCGTTCGTGAGGTCGAGACACTATCGGGATTTCATACAGAGGTCTTCGCTCAGCCAGCGGAGCGACTCACAGATTTCGGGATGTTCGCGTTATTGATGAGGCCTGTGTGGTGGCCCCATACCTGGCCCGACCTGAACGCAAGGCGAGAGGATGAGTTTGGTCCCGGAGGTGACTTGACTTGCGGGGCTCATGCAAAGGTTGTTACCGATCACGACATTGCCGTTGTTATTGGGGTCCGACCATGTCTGCAGAGCAGAGCCAGAGCTGCAAGGCTCGATGACCACTGTTGCGTTGACGGCGCTGGCGGACGCGGCAACACAGAGCGACAGATTCTTCTTCAAGGAGATAGAGAACCTGTGTGGACTTTAAACAACGCCGATGAGAAGTGAATGTATGTACTTACGATTTCGGGAGTGTAAGGGTGAGCTGATTCCATTTCTGGTTGTTGTTCCCCAAGTCGCAGTCCCAGATTTGAACCTAATACCTTTATTCAGCAGCATGTTTAGATGTGCAGATAGACCTAACTTGTTGCCGTCGGTGAGATTACCGTCGGTCATGTCGACGCACTATGCAAAGCCTTTGTTAGTATAAACCCAAGAGAAAAAAGAATCAACCACAAACGAACCTTGTTTTTTCCGGACCAGGTAATGGTCGAATCTTCTCCCGCGGGGAGCCACATCTGATCTTTAGGGACAAATTATTCCTCGACAGACCTGATAAAATAGGACAGCAACTTACTTGTATTCCCAGAGGCGCAGGTCCAAATCTGGAGCTTTGTACCATCGGTTTTGGCACCGTTAGTTACGTCCAAACACTTGGGAAGATCGTTGAGATTTGCAGAAAATTTTAGAGATGAATGTACTTTGTCCCCAAAGATTCGAATAGTGCCAACCACACCCTCGCCTTGCGGGTAGATCCACGAGTTGAGGGCCGTCACATTCGTACAGCTTTCAATTACCACGGGAGCGCCGTCCGCATTGCTGGTTGCAGTTAGGCAGTTATTATTACCCGCTATAGTCGGCAGAACCTTCAGCCTGTATATCACTCATTTAACTGAAGGTCTTACTCGCTGAAATTATTGTCTGAATCTGGACAGTTTGGCCCGCTCTAAGATTGACAATCATCAGACGGAAGGGTAGAAAGAACCAGTTTAAGAACTTACAGCTGAGCCTTCGCATATAAAGCAACGGTAAAGGACACCGAAAGAAGAGAAGCGACGTTGCGAAGAAACATGCTGCAAAGAGATAGAAGTGAGGAGACTCGGAAACGTTCTATTTAAGCAGTGGGATGGCGCCGGTCCAAGACCTTTACCCGTCGGACTGTGTTGGACTGATCTTGAGCATAAACACACAAACCGACAACAAAAACAGACTCGATCCGTGTTTCAGACATCCCAAGAACAGAAGCGATGTATGGCAAATGGGCGAACTATCAAACTTGAAGTTGAACCCTGTCAATTGCCTGCCAGGTGACCTGGCAGGCAATTGACATCCTCTGCATCCCCGGTAATTTTTCTTTCCTTCTCTTTGCTATAACACTTGTTAATAAGCTATTCTTGTATAGGCTCTGCAGTTGCGGTTGAACGAATCTTTTCGGGAGGCCGCGACACTATCGGGCTCCGTCGCGCGAGTTTGAAAGCCGAGACAATTGAAACCCTTATGTTTGTCAAAGGCTAGGCTTCGGTTGGCCCGCAAGGCAATTATCGACCTCACTGGGGACGAGGACGATGCCATTTAATCCCCATGTCTGTAGCTTAGAAAAATCGATTTACTTCATTCGCAGCTACGGCCAAAATTTGACCGTAAATACGCCGTAAACGTACGGTACGTACGGGACCCGTCACGTTTGACATTTTTGCCTCTGGCTTGACGGACGGGTTTGACCGTGGCGTACAAAAATTACGGCGTAATTCATACGCCCGTCAGCGTATTACGCACGGCTTCATGCCCTAGCCAGGTCCATGATGCAACGGCGAAGAATGCCCTCATTTGTCATTCGAGAATTTGCTTGGCGGAGGAGGGATATTATTACTATATAGAACCGACGTAGCGAACCATTGAACTCGGAGTTGAAGCTTGTTAGTTCAAAGATGCGGCGAAGAATGCGCGCATTTCACCTTCAAGAATCTGTTTGGTGAAAGACGTTTCGATGCGGCAGGCAAGTGGCAGCAATATAATTATGGGAATACTGAAGCACCTGCTTCCTAGCCGGCCATACGCCGTAACGCGACTGTGCATGCGTGGCCACGCCGATGTACTTATAATATATTTTTCCAACACTCGGGTCCACTGGCAAGTCCGTATGTTCAACATCCATCAAACGCGTGTGTGCCCGTAAGGGATTCGGAGTCGGCAGTGCGAGACCACGCCAATCAAGATGTTCACTGCCATTCTTCTGCTTCCACCAGAAATTACATCCGCAACATTTGGACATTGTCTTCTTTCCGACCCTCTATGACCTTCATCGCTTGCTGCTTCTGAGTTAAATATGTCTATGTCGCCAATGGCGGGAGATATACCTGGATACCCTGTCCTATAGGCGTCCATTGAATTTGGCGAGACGAGACCAGTAGAATTGTTTCAAGGAAAAGTGGCTTTTGCGCCGACCGGAGCCGCCCGCTCACCACTTTTCTCGAAACTAGGAACGAGGAGAACGTGTATGTTCATGCAGGTTATGAAACCTTATTGTTCTCAGTGGCAGGATGTCCACTTCGAACTCTCAATGTCCGTCCTCCGCCAGCTTAGCAGGACCGCCCTTCCGTCTCTTACGGGACTCAAACTGTATCCTAACCTCGTGGATGAGATCAGGGACTCCATTATCATTGGAGAAGCACCGTTACTGTGTTCCTTCCAATCCCACAGCTCTCTTTCATTTTCATTCGACACTATCAGCCTTGCCTCAAATTTCTCATTCTTTCCTTGACTGAACCTTTAAGATAACAGCTCCAACAAATGTTCATAGAGAACGCACCTCCGGTCAATAGGATTAAAGTAACCTACTCCGAGATCAGCCGACTGGTTAAGTTGAGGGGGATAAGAGGTCGGCGAAGCAGCGACGCAGAGTGCGTTTGTTAGTCCACTGGTATTGCCCCTCCCTGTCTCTCTGGATGGGAGATTCCGAGTGTCCCATACCTGATGCGGTAGTCAGTGGCAGAAACTTGGGTCTGAAGCCTTCGGAGTTTGATAGTAGCGTCGTTGTGCAAGCGAGACTGACTTTCGCCGTCCGACTCCGCTGGGCTTTCAATCCCACACTGTAAATTTGAGGGCGACACACAGGTGCACCGTGAATTTGCGACTTCCGAATGCGATTGAGATTTTTTTTCGACCAACCCTGTAAATAAATGACTCACGTAGTATCGCAGTTAAATACTTCGCTTGAAACAAAGAATCGGGGATTCGGTACAATATAAATGGAAATCAAACGAGGCATCGAAGGAAATACTGGCCAGTTCTGAGAAATCCTCAGCAGGGAACTCCTCCCACATCCTATTCACTTTTCTCCAAGCACGTCGATCTTGACAATATCAGCATCTCCGCGCCCATAACTTTGACGTAACTTACTAAAGCGACAAGCCTTCAGGCTCAGAAATCCTTCACCGATGTCTTGAACCGTGCTCAGAGACTCACGTTGAACCAGCGATCATCGGAATCGGTTATGACGGAAAGGTAAAGCAAACCCGCGAAGCGCGGGCGGCAATTTCTGAGTTGTGTAATCTTTGCCTATAGCCAATGAGCAAGGACCCAAAGCATTGTAGGGGAAAGTTACCTCGGGTGGGGAGCTCGTCGAATACGCGCTCAGTTGTAGTGTCTTTTTCTGCGGCAGTTTTCTGGAGATGGAGTCCAGAAGTTCGATAAAGATACCATTACATTCATCATTCGAACAGATGAATGGGGTGTCGCGTGTCATTGACTTGAGAGCCCGAATGATCTGTTCAACGTCCTGGCCAGACCTTTCATCATACCCCCAAGAGAGTCTAGCTTCTTGGAGATCCCGAGCACCGGATATCAAAGGAACGACACCGACGGGGCCCCGGAAATTTCGGAGATGTGGCAGCAGGAGGGAAACTAGCGCGTCAGCCATGATAAGACTGCTCAAAGGGCTCGAGAATGATTTTAATGACGAATGGAGCCGCAGGAATGAAGATAATAAAGAGAAAACCCCTCTCGCCGGACGAGGTGACAGCTGACAAGGCGGGGAAATGACCACTGTAGGATTGTGCGACGATGCTCTTCTTCACACAAAGTAATGCATACTGACAAATGCTCAAGATGAGGCAACATTTGAATTGAGGTCAACGTCAGGGTAATCAATTTTATGCCGGAAGAACTATGTAGATATCAGTTAGAAAATTCAAGAAACCTGGGGCGATAACTCACCTAGTATCCCAGTCACTACGCGCGACCGAGAGTGACCGCACCATATCCGCCAAGGAAGGATTCGAAAGAATCGTGCGGGAAAAGGCGTCTATGGAATCCGACCGCAGGAGTCTACATACAAAACGGGGACGCCAATGCCGTGGAACAGCCTGGAAGCCCGGCAGAACGCCGCTCGACCCCCTGTTGACGCGGCCTGTACGACTTCGGAATGATTTCGTTCGGGAGCCAGCGGGAGATAGCCTTGTACTGTCGACGAGCCATGGTGACATTATTTGATCCCATCAACTCACAGTGATGCCCGACTTCTCAGTTACCTCAAATTATGCTGGAAGGTCGATCGGGTCGTCTCTCAGGTATAGCTGGGGATCAGAAAAATGTTCCCAGAAACCCGTATGTGTCAATTGTAGGCTGACCATCGCGCAGTCCAAGTTCAACTTCAACCAAATATTCGGACATTCAGATCTCACTGACCCGCAGAGCACGCAAAAAATACATCAGATGAAGAACACAGGACTACACAGCGCAAACCTTGCAAGAATGGGGAGGTGTGCGTCAGTCCGTTGGCTCTCAGCTATCTGTCACAGCATTAATATAGAGTGCTACCTAGCCTCGAACAAAAATGATATCGTATGTCCAACGAATGAGTGGAAGTTGTTTCTTGAATACAACGTTATTCATCTCTTCAAAAAGTTTCGGTGACAATCCAATCTTGGTTGGTATTGTCCGTCGTGCCAGTGAAAATCGAACCGATCCACGTCTGGAGCTGGATTTGAGAAAGAAAAAAGGTCAAAAAAAGCTAGATGCAGCAGACGTGCGCTACTTACTTGAGTTCCCGGAGTCTCGTCTCCATTGGTAAGGTCAAGGACCTGTTGGCACAAAATCGTTTCAGCGTTTCGCCTGGCTAGTGGAGGGACTCACCCATTTGGCGAGGGCATGGTTATTGATTACACCCGTCTCGTGGCTCCATTCCTGCGCCCCGTCGTTGGCAACGCAAGGTGAGAGAATGAGCTTAGTCCCATCGTTGACGCTGCCCGCGGGAGTCATGCAAAGGTTGTTGAAGATCGCGACATTGCCCGTGTTGGTTGGGTCGGTCCACGTTTGCGAAGCGGACCCGGGGCTGCACGGTTCAATTACTACTGACGCGTTGACGGCGTTGGCTGACGCCGCGACGCAAAGCGCGGGATTTTTCTTGAGCGAGATGACAAACCTGCGGGATATTTGGTAAAACGCTGCGTATGAGAGATGGGAGGTGTATACGATTTCGGGTTCGTGACGCCAATTGCGTTCCATTGCTGGTTTTGATTTGTCGAGTCGCAGTCCCAGATTTGGATCTGATATTCAAGCAAATTAGTTAGAAACGTGTTGAAGTCGTCGAATGAACACACTTGGTTGCCGTCTGTAATATTCCCGTTCGTCACGTCGATGCACTAGATGCAAAGTTTATCGCGGTAAAATACCGCCTTGTCGCGACGAACCTTGTTTGTTCCCGACCAGGTAATGGTTGAGTCCGCTGAGCCTGCGGAAATCCACATCTGGTCTACGAATAATCTCAGGAAATGTTGCAAGTTGAATCATGACGGCCTGACTGGTATTCGCGGCAGCACAAGTCCAAATCTGTAGCTTCGTGCCATCGGCGTTTGCCCCATTGGTTACATCCAAGCACTAGGGACACGGTTGTGGAGGATCAAAGAAAATTTCCACTAGCGAATGCACCTTGTCCCCAAAGATTTGAAGGGGGCCAACCGCGCGTCCGCCATTCGGAACCACCCATGAGTTGAGGGCCGTCGCGTTTGTTTCACAGGCCTTGATCACCACTGAAGCGCCATCAGTGTTGCTTGTCGCGGTAAGGCAGTTGCCAGGTTCGCCTATCATTGGTGTCAACGTCAGTCAAATTTTCTTTCTTTTCAAATTTCAGTTCTCACTGGGAGAAAGCAGGCTCTGGAGAAGGACGGTCTGTCCAGCTCTGTGGATTAAGAAATGAGATCGAGGTATGCTGAGCAAGTTTATGCACCTACAGCTGAGCATGTGCATATAAAGAAACAGAGATGGACACCGAAAGAAGAGAGGCAACATTGCGAACGAACATGCTGAAAGGGAGTCTGAGATGGGGATCATCCTTTCCGTTGGGGTTTTTATTTTAAACCTCGAAGCGGCCAAGGCAGGGTCTTATTGAGTTCAATTTTGCGTTTTTCTCAACTTTGGCGTTGGGTATCTTCAAATTTAGGCAGGGCCTGTTGGTGGAATAAATTGAGTCCTAATACTCATTCCTGAATTTTAACTGTTGGTCCTAGCGTCCTAAAAAATACAGCCGACGGCACAATGACAGCCCAAGTCGCCAATCATCAAGCCGAAAAGTTTGCGGGACGGCAGGCGGTCGTCCCCTTTAAGTCACCGCGTTTCAGACACCCCGAAATAAACACGGATATCAGTATTTCTGAAGGAATTACACGGCGCGGTCCGAATAACGAACGCCGGTTTCCAGGGATTTTCCCGGCAAGCGTGAATTACACTCTGCACCGGTGCGGCTCCATACTACCGAGTCCCCAGGAGTTCCGTGTTGACGTGCTCCACCTTTGTCACTCAGATTCTCAGTGACATACTAACGGCCAGGAATCTCCGCCTCTTGAAAGATGTAAAAGAGCCCTTTGAACACAGTAAAAAGCATCTCACAAACCCCATAATGCGCTTCAACTTCCTCTCCATTGCCGCCCTTGTTGGCCTCGCCACCACCGTCAGTGCGCAAGGAACGTCTTGTCCTGAGGCTGCGCGCTTCGGAAATGTCAACGTCTCGCCCACGACGGACAGGTAATCAATTATAAATATATATATATTGCATTCTCAAGGCACTAAATTTCAATTCTAGACGTTCACCATTACCGCCGACTTAACTTGTGCAGTCCAGTTGGGCAACACCCCGACGTTCCTCGATTACTAAATTTCCGGAACGTCGACGCACGCGATGAGTGGCCCCATTCTCATCGCGAGACGCACCTACGACAACTCGACGTCGCCCCCAATGGACCAGTTCACCGCGGTTGTACGTGCAAGTTCAATTAAACTGCTGAAACAGCGGCTGATCACGATGCTTAGCTGCCGAACTGGTTCTACTTCGCCGATGCTCAGTATTCCGTGTTGATGGACAATAGCTTCGCGCGTGCGGGCCCGACTGGCGAAAGCGTGATCACTGTCGGAGGGATTTTCGCGCCAATCAACATCACCGGCTTCTAGGCACAGAACAGTCACCCAAAGCAGACTTTTAGCTCTCCGTATTTACATTGGCGAACTTGAGTGCATGTTGTTCCGACTGAAGAATTAATTTGAGCTTGTTCAAATTTAACTACTTGCAATATTCACGTTGCAGGCGATCTTGAACCAACTTGATGATTAATCGAAATCGACCCAGCTGTTTGCCGGAACGGGCCAGTGCCTAATCATTGGGAATTCTTTTACAGTTTCAACCCATTCTGTGGACAATCAGTGAGACATTACACAGCGAGGTCCACGGGTGTTACATTAATAAAGTGCGATCGAATACCACCCGCTCTTTATTGGCAAGCTTGTCGTGAGCGTGTCCCCGATGGTCTCGAGACTCTCATTTCGATATCCTGGAATCGTTTATCGCGTTTGATGATGTGCTTTCTTGAGGTTCGTTGCGGCTAAAATACTGCCGGGTTGTGAGGCTTTCGAGGGAAAAAATATTGTTCAGGCGGCAAGACATATATGGACGCGAGCTGGTACAAAGAAAAACGGGGAAGGAATGAGACAACGATTCAGAGAAAGGAAACGCCCGCCAGTTTCGGGAATTCGTCGGAGGAATACTCTTCCCCATGTCCCATTCGAGTATATACGAAAAGAATGGGAGTGGGACTCGTCCAGTCCCATCATCAGTGCGCGAGTCCCATTCACCGCGTTGCAAAGAATGGGACTCGCTTCCGTTCGTGCGCTCGGCCATCAGGCCATTTGATCGGTGTGACTGTCTTGACACCCGCGGTGATCCGCCATTAAGCGGTCACAGTGTGACACTTCGCATCAAGCCGCCATCATCGTCGGCGCGTTGTTGGCGGAAGAAGATGTTTGGTGAATTAATAGAGTGTTAAGTACCATATAATAAAATTCTAAACTTCAGAGGTTGCAATAACACATGACACACCATTGCGACTCGCAAGAAGCATATAAGTGTGTAAAGCGAAATTAGATTCGCCGATTGTATACAAGGCTCTACAAAGAAGTTTATTTCTGTAGTACAGATTGAAAGCCACTTTTTACTGCCAGTTTGAAACTCTTAGCTGAGTTTAAAGTGCACTCTACATTTTTTACTGACACTCACAGGCCAGTAATGAGCACGTACCTTTGGCGCGAGGTCTTTTTAGGGGGACCTGCAGTCGTAGCGTCGGCTGAACTGGGAGACTGGGTACGTTTCAGCTTCCTTTTCAAATGTTCCTCCCATCAAACTTCAGAGTTATAGCTTGCAGCGCAATCAGATTTTCGGGATCATCAACGGTCCGTGCAACGTCTTCCTGTTCGTCGTGGACATCGCGAGAGGGGAGAGAAGAAGAAACTGCTGGAGGTAGAGTTTGGAGCTGCTGAGACAGTCTCTGACTGGACGAAATTTCCCAGAAAGAGTGTAAAACTCAAGCATTTTTTCCATCAAAACACACACCAGGGTACCCTCCCAAATCTGTTATATCCAGAGAGCACTTACGTTTAGATCCTAGATAAATTTCAGGATGTCCAATGTCAGAGGGCGTCCAAAATATATGTAGGGAAAGAAAACAATTCTTCACCCAAATTTTCGTGAGTGTACTTGCGCGCGGACGTAACTGGATTGGCTCAGACATCTGGTGTGTTCTGAATTTGTCTAAGCCTGGTGCTGCGTTCGATCCACCAGCATTGAGGTTTGTGTTCGCAATGGGTTGCGGAACGGAATCTGAGCATTTTAGTTGTTAGGAGAATGAATGTAATGGACAACTCACGTTGCAGGCTGGATTCCAAAGTATCATCCGCGTAATTGTTGTCACCGTCGGAAGACCTTAAAGCATAATGCATCGCGGATAGTCCAAGATAAATCACTATAATACCATGTGATGGCGATTTGAGAATCGGGCTCGGCTTTCGTCTTTCCCTTGCGCCTTGATTTGGTGGTCCGTGGGTTGACTTTTTCCGGGATCGAAACAGATGGTAAAGCTGGTCGGTCGGGCTCTTGGGCTGGAAACGGCCCCTGCTCTGGGAGAATAATGGGTTCAAGTACGCCTTCCCCGTGGCGGAGCATCAAAAGTGCCCAGAGAAACTGGGGCATCCACAGACAAGCACTTTGGGGACGTGAATGAATGCCAGATGTGGCGAAAGAGATAGATGAAGTACAAGGGGAAGATGGAGCAATCAATACGAGACCGGGAATGAAGGTAAGAAATAGATGATGCCACTCGGGATGGTGCACCGGAACTCAATGGCGTCGAATCCTTGGTGCGATATTGTTCGAATGAACCGTGAACAAAGCCCATGTATGCTTTAAATCCGCGGGATTGATCCAGCCTTCGGTATCTTCAAGGCCGAAGTATTTTCACCAACGATTTTGGTGGGGGTGTCAATTTTTACCCCAGCAGAGAAATTGCACACATACGTAGCTGAGATAAGCCTTCGAGTCTTATGCCGATGCATCCTCAGCATTCCGTGAAGACGGGAAATCCTCGGAATCGTCGTGCAAAAGGAATAGTCGGTATCCGAGCGAGGTTATACACACAGTGGGGTCTTCGACGGAAAATAATGACTTGTCATCTGGATCATCGAGCGCGGCCGAAAATGCCTGTACACAGCTAAGCTGACATCCAACTGACATCCATGAGACGCAGATAGACAAATTTGGGGTATATTTTGATCTCCCTGGGACTGATATCGGCAGCTGCCTCGAAGATATTCGGGGTTGTGTCGGACATGATGGGTGCCGAGGACAAGTCGGCACAATTTTGACGGGTAATGGTCGGGTGATGGCGGCTTCGGGTCACGGACAGATCTTGTCACATCATGATGGGCTGATTGTTGAAATGACGAGTCCCATTCTGATGGGAGCCGCGAGTCCCATCATCAGTGAACGAATCCCATTCTTTGTGCCATCATTAATGGGACTCGGACAGTAATGATGGGACTCGCGAGTCCCATTCCCATCCTTCTCGTCGGTACTCGTCCCATTCACTTTTCTCCAAGCACGATGGTCTTATCAGTGCCAGCACCGATGTATTCGTGTGTGACTTTAGTGTAATGTGAGCTCAGGCCAAGGCGAGCTTGCGAGCCGGGCCTGAGTGGGAGGCAAGGTAGCGTAGAGCGTAGCTGATCCGCGTCCGTCCTGTGTAGATTAGACGTATCTAATCTACACTGCCACATCACACCCCTTTCTCCACACATTTCGCGTCCTTGAAAACTCTCTTCACGCGTTTTCTCGTCCTCAAAGCCTCACCTTTTCGCCCCACCCTCATTCCTGTTTTCTTTGCTCACGCTTGGGTTGCTTTGGGGCTCGTTTCTCAGACCCTCGGTGACCCTTGTGTACGGGTTCGGCCGTGTCCGCGCTCCGTCTCCCTCCGATCCGCCCCGCTGCCCATCCTGCAGCCTCGGAATACCATATGCGCCAGGGAAGCATTCGAAAGAATCGTACGGGTAAAATCGTCTATGGACTCCGACGAACGCACGTTTAAAACACGATACAAAACAGGCGTGCCAATTGCGCGGAACAGCTTGGAAGCCCGGCAGAGCATAGGCTCGAAACCAGCCTGTCGATGAGAGACGACTCAGACGAGTCTCGATCGACAGTATTCATAGTAGACAGACGGTCACCGGTCTAGGCAGAGCGCTGCTCGATCGGCAGTTGGTGCGGCTTGAAATATCTCGGAAATTATTTCGTTCGGTAGCCAGCGCGAGATCGCCATCCGTTGTCGACGAGTGAGAACCACGAAAGCCGTCACCGTCCGTCACTGACTCTGGCAAACATTGAGCAAATATATTTGTCAGGTTATGATCCTATCTCGGCGATGTCCGTCGTCCGAATCTCAACCGAAAAATCACGACGATATCTCTTAGCTGTTTTAGCATATTTTCGCACGGCCAAGCCAGAGCCCGACCGATTAAATTCAGCTCCCAGTGAGAGGGAGTTCTCGAAATTAACATCATCTTCAAGGCGACTTGGAGAACTTGTCGTCTGATGATTGTCTGAAGAACATTTCAGTGAGTAAATGTACATAAATCTACCAGCATGGTTTCCTTAGCAGCAGCAGTATCCGCAGTGATTTCAAGCATATCTGTTACCATCGCCGGCCCCGCGGCCCTGCTTTCCCTCAAGACGAGCCTGTTGATGACGATGCACTGGTCACGGTTGTGATCGAAGCGGAGGACGTCAAACCCAAGCGGGAGAAGGGAAAGGTGCGCGAGATTGCGGAAGGTGACGATCATCGTCCACTGGTGGATATGCTCTGGTGGAGACGGACACACGCCGGACTCGAGTTCTGCGAGGTGTTTCTAGGCCCGTGGGTTGCATTCGGATTTAATATAGACGTCCTCCCTGCGATTTTCATGGCGGAGTTTGGCGCCCTCGCCGAGGCAGAGTTGCAGCTACGGGTTTCGAATTCGGTCTAGGAGATGGACACGGCCTTTTCCTATACCACTCTTCTAGATATCCGCCAATAATTACTTGAGCAGCACTGCTACTTTATGCCACGTTGAAGGACGACCTCATGCATACTCACCCCTAAAGCCAAAATACTGAAGAAAGAAAGACAGAATCCGACATACAAACCAATTGCGTGTGTTCCCTTCGACATTATCGGCCTTGCCTCAAATTTCTCATTCTTTCTACTGAATCTCACCATAACAGCTCCAACAAATGCTCATAGAGAACGCACCTCCGGTCAATAGGCTTAAAGTCCACTACGAGATCAGCCGACCGGTTGGTGCACCAAGTTCAGCGAGACAAAAGGTCGGCGAAGCACCGACGCAGAGAGCGACGTTGTTAGTCCACTGGTGTTGCCCCTCCCTGTCTCTCTAGATGGGGAGATTTCGAGTGTCCCATACCTTCAGTAGTGTTTCGGCTTGGCTTGGCTTGGAAACCCCGGCTTTGGCTTTTTGACCTTCAAGCCAAACCCACAGCCATCGGGGAGGAATTAGCTGCCGGGGCTGAACCATATTTTTTCTACCACAGAAATTATGTTACAAAAAGTTGAAAACTAACAAGCAAATTTGTATGTCATCTGAGGTATGCCAGATGTTTTTATTCGCAGTGGAGTATGAGATTGGACAGCCGTCGAGCACGTCATGAGGCCCGAAAATACTACAGGACATCTAAGTCACTTCCAACTACCGTCGATCACAAATCTAGGTGAGATTTCAAAAATTAGATCTCAAATTCAACCACAATCACCCTCAACAACTGCCTCGAAAACTGTTCTGACGGGGGCACGGCTTAAGCCCTTGGCTTTGGTTTTGAACACTGCAAGCCAAAGCCAAAGGATTTGGCTTAGCTTGGCTTGTCAAGCCATGGCTGTGGCTTTATCCTGGCTGTGTGGCTTGAAGCCAAGCCAAGAGCATCCTTACATGCGCGGTCTCGCACTGCCCGCTCCGTGACCCTGACGGGCACACACGCGTTTGATGCATGTTGAATCTACGGACTTGCCGGTGGACCCAGTGTTGGACAAATATATTGTATAGGTACATCGACGTAGTCACGCGTGCACAGTCGCATTACGGCGTATGGCCCGCTAGAAAGCAGGTGCTTCATTATGCTCATAATAATATATTGCTGCTATTTCCTGGAACGTCGGAACACGGATAGTGGGGGACCTCTCGCGTCTGTTCAATTGGAGGAGGGAGCCTGAGACCGGTGCGGCTCCATAGCCGAATCCCCACGAGTTCCGTGTTGACGTGCTCCACCTTTGTCACTCAGATTCTCAGTGACATAGCGGGGAGTAATCTCCGCCTCTTTGAAAGATATAAAAGATTGCTTTGAACCCAGTAGGCCGAATCTCACCAAATCCATAATGCGCTTCAACTTCCTCTCCATTGCCTCCATTATTGGCCTCGCCACCACCGTCAGTGCGCAAGGAAATTTTTGTCCTGAGGCTTTGCGCTTCGGAAATGTCAATGTCTCGCCCATGACCCTCTCTCCCGGACAGGTAATCAAAGTTATATATTTTCTTGCATTCTCAAGACACTAAATTTCAATTGTATTAGACGTTCACCATTACCGCCAACTTAACTTGTGCAGTCCAGTTGGGCAACACGCCCACGTTCCTCGATTACTATATTTCCGGAACGTCGACGCACGCGATTAGCGGACCAATTCTGATCGCGAGGCGCACGTACGACAACTCGACGTCGCCCCCAATTGACCAGTTCACCGCGGTTGTACGTGCAAGTTCAATTAACTTGTGTTGAAACGGGAGCTGATCACGACGCGTAGCTGCCGAACTGGTTCTATTTCGCCGATGCTCAGTATTCTTTGTTGATGGACAATAGCTTCGCGCGTGCGGGCCCGACTGGCGAAAGCGTGATCACTGTCGGAGGGATTTTCGCGCCAATCAACATCACCGGCTTCTAGGCGCAGAATGGTCACCCAAAGCAGACTTTTAGCTCTCCTTATTTACATCCACGGACTCAAGTGCATGTTGTTCCGACTGAAAATTTAATTTGGGCTTGGTTCAAATTCAACTACTTGCGTAGTAGGCGACCTTGAACCAACTTGATGATTAAGACTTGAAATCAAAATCGACCCAGCTGTTTGCCGAAACGGGCCAGAGCCCAATCATTGGCAATTCTTTTATATTTTCACCCTATTCTGTGGAAAATCAGTGAGACATTGCACGGCATTGCACGGCGAGGTTCACGGGTGTTACATTATTGTAGTGCGACTTTTAGCAACATCATCGAATAACGTTCACTAACCACCCGCTCTTTACTGGCAAGGTTGTCGTGAGCGTGTCCCCGATGTCTCCGGACTCCCATTTTGATTTGCTGGAATCATTTATCTGGGTCCGATGATGTGCTTTCTTGAGGTTCGTTGCCGCTAAAATACCGCCGGTTGTATTTCCCAGCGAGGCTTTCGAAGGAAAAAAAAGATTATTCAAGCAGCAAGAGATATATGAACGCGAGCTGGTACAAAGAAATACAGGAAAGGAGTCGGACAACGCCTCAGAGCAAGGAAACACCCGCCAGTTTTGGGAATTCGTCGGAGGAATACTCCTCCCACGTCCCATTCACTCTTCTCCAAGCACGACGGTCTTGCCATTGTCAGCACCGATGTATCTGTGTGTGGCTTTAGTGGAACTTACTAAAGCGGCAAGCCTCCAAGCTCGGGCATGCATCAAGAATGCCGTGAATTGTGTCTCCCTCGTTGAACCAGGTATCATCACCGGAATAGGTTGTGACGGAAAGGAAAAGCAGGCTCGCGAAGCGCGGGAGGTAATTCTTGAGATGTGCAAGGATTTCCTGTAAGTAGTCATAATGAGCATGAATCATAAGTATCAGGAAGAGGGGAAATTTCCTTTTGAAAACGATACGCCCGCATTTGCAGTGTCTTTGTTTGCGGGAAGTTTCTGGAGATGGAGTCCAGAAGTTCGACAACGAAATCATGGCACTCAGTGTTCGAACAGATGAATGGAATGTCGTCGCGCGTTAATGACTTGAGAGCACGAATAATCTTTTCAGCGTCTTGGCCAGATTTTTTATCCCTCCAACTGAGGCTGACTTCCTCGAGATCCCGAGCGCCGGATATCAAAGGGATGGCATTGGCTGGGCCTCGAAAATTTCGAAGATGGGGTAACGGAATGGGAGCCGACGGGTCAGCGTGAAGGCTGTCTCCCCAGGTCGAGATTGATCGTAGTGATGAATGACGCCGCAAGAAGGAAGACATTATATGGGAAATTGTTCCGACAACCGTTGTTGTCGACAACCCCAAGTGGCAGCTGACAAGGCGGGGAAATGACCATTGTAGAAATGCATGACGATGTTATTCTTGCCATAAATTGACGACGATTACCAGATGCTCGAGATGCAGTAGCAGCCCCAACGAGGTCAACATCGTAATTACCAGTTTCCCGCTGGGGCTTGGGATCTAATTAATGGTAATACAATTTCTGAGCTGCTGAAAACTCACTCAGACCATTGAGATTGATGACGCTGGGCCGAGAGTGATCGTACCATAGGCGCCAAGGAAGGATTCGAAAGAATCGTGCGGGAAAAAGCATCTATGGACTCCGACGAACTCACGTCTATGACACGATACAAAACAGGCACGCCAATCAAACGCCAATGCCATAGAACAGCTTGGAAATCCCGCAGAGCGCCGCGCGATCCGCCGTGGTGCGGCCTTAAATATCTCGGAAATTATTTCGTTCGGTAGCCAGCGCGAGATCGCCTTCCGTTGTCGACGAGTGAGAACCATGAAGGAAGCCGTGAAGCGGCAAACATTGAGCAAATATATTTGTCCCTACAGTGATCCCATCTCGGCGATGTCCGCCTTCCGATTGAATCCCTCTCCACAACAGTGCATCTTCAGTACGACCTCACTGCCACTGCGCACCGGTTCTCATGTGACGGGCCCGAGAGATGCTTGCGTACTTCAGAATCAAAGGTTCAATCGTTGGCGAATAAGTACTGCCTGCTCGCCTCAAACTTGAATTGATCATACGGCGAAGTCTCTGCAACGTCTGACTCAGCGCTACTTTCAAAGAGGACGTATGTACAAATGACTTCTCAGCGCCCGCCAGCTAGGACCTCCGTTCTTCATCAACAGAGTCGGTGTATTCAGAAAATAAAATAATAATAAAAGGAAATTCAACATCCACGACCATGCACAAGTCACTTACGAGTTCTACATGACGCGTACAGAAGCTGCTCGGGAGCACTACGCCAAGCCTAAAAAAAGCTGCCAGCAACCACGGTAGCGTTCTATGTCGCGCGTATCCATTCACACTGCCCTCACCCTCACATAAATGTCCAGACTCTGCACGGTAACAAGCATGCGTTCCTCTATCATCTGCCCGAATCTCCTCCCTGTCGAAATCTGGCTGGCATGCTGGACGCTGTGCTCCCGTCAACAACTCCGTAGACTGACATTCGTGTGTCGGCTCTTTCGATCTCTCGTCCTGCCTCTTCTGCTGCAGCATCAGACTCTTGACGCGGCGGCGATAGCGAACGGACTCAGTCGCGAGAACTGGATCGAACGCCTTCACCGCCTGCATCGCACGGCGGTTAGGCTGGATAAATTGAAGGAGGAGCCATATGCGTCTTTGGTTCGGTCCTGGACATTTGCGAAAGGCGATGCGGCGTGTGCCCGCGTTCCTGGTGTGCAGAATATTCAGCTCTTTGATGGCGTGAACGACCGCGTCGTCGCTACGTTTTCCACCACGCTGGGGTTCTATCGGAACCTCTCCTCCCTGCACCTGACCCGCGTTACCGTCGACGTATCCTTATCCAAAACTTTGAACTCGCTTTCTAGGTTAAACGATCTTCATTTTCACAATTGCAAGATCCTCATCTCCCCTGGCTTTCTACCGCTCCAAAGTTTAGGCTTGGACCAATGTGACCTCCAGAACGCACAAGATCCACTTCTCATCGCGGCTCCGGAGAGCCTCCTTACTCTCAAACCGGCATCCCACATCTCACAGTTAATCTCTGGGTTCGGTCCGCGGAGGCTGAACCACCTGACGGACGTATGGTTGACATGTCTCACTGTACAGGACGTCGACCTCCTCTTCAGATTCTTCGAGCAATGCCCACAGCTCGAATCCCTCACCATACGCGCCACCGAAAATCACACCACGCTGCCGGGCGTCCGTCCCAATTGCATTCCGCACCTGCGCAGTCTTGCTGCTCCGTCGATCTTTCACCAGGCTCTGGCGCCCGGTCGACCCCTCAGCCATGTAGAGGTTCTGCGGAACAACGGTGTCGCCGAAGATGAAGATTATGCGCGGCTGACGCAGGTGTGCTGCGATATTGCGCGCAGCTCCGTACCTCTGCGCAATTTGGTCCTCCCTGCGCCTTGGGGTGCAGCGCCGAGCCTGGAGTTCCTCGTTGGGGCTATGTCGCTATTCCCCGACCTCAAGAGATTTTCATTTACGGTTCAGCTCCGAATTTTTGACGGGGAATTCATTCTCACATGGTTCGGACGTCAAACGAAGAATTTTGTTGAGGATGACAGACACTGTGATCTCAATGACGAGGTCGCGTTCGATTACATCCTCGAGGATGTCATCTCTGACGACGAAGCGGATGAGGAGAGAACCATTATTGACGTGCGGGCTCCCAACATGAACGAAGCGGGAACCACGATGCAACCTGTGAACCTGCCGGTATGGACTTTGTGGGTCGCCATACCGGATACATTGTTGACAGTTGCGATTTTAGGCACCTTTTGCCTGGATCGCGGACGGGAGGCTTCAGCTTCCACAGCATATCGAGGGCATTGAACTGGAGGCAAGTTGGGGACCATATGGTGTTGAATCGTCATACTTGGAGGCACAACATCAGCTTGTTGCCGCACTGAGTGCACTGTATCCTTCCCTAACCTTTATGAGTTTTGGGATGATGAACAGTTGGAAACAAGAGGGCGAATTCTGGAAGCCGTGCAGTGGGAACATAAAGCAGCGATTCGCTTAGTTGACTAAGTCTGCCCAATGTAATCGTCGAAGGAGTTCTTTTTCGCTATCTTCGGTTCGAGGGTGGTTCTGTGACACATGTACGCAGAGCGCGAGGTGCGAATTTTGTCTTGGCAAGCTGTCTTAGGTCCGGTATTTTTCGTTTCCTGAGCTCAATTCGTGGAAATAAGGTGTACTCAGTTGGCAGAGTTTGAGCCTTCATTTATTACCGACCTATTCTAGCGCGTCATTTCTCTTCGAACGCGACCATTCCCCGCCGTCGCGTCCGACGCGTCCGAGTCGTGTCCACGTGACGCCAACAGGCCGTGCGCCAGCATCCTCGAAGACGACATTACTGGCCTTCGGGAGTGGAACGTCGACTGCGCCGCCCTCGTCCAGAGCTCAGCGAGCGCGCTCCTGAAGCTGTCAAGTTCCCTGAACTTGAAGCAACGGCGGTTTCCTCAGCAGCAGTATAGAGCAGTACAAGAGCAGTATCCGCGGCGACTTCAAGCGCATCTGCTACGAGCCTCAGGCTGTTGACGATGCGGTTGTGGTCGAAGCGGAGGCCATCAAGCCCACGCTGGAGAAGGGAAAGGCGCGCGAGGTGGTCCCGAAGCTGACTCTCACCCGGCCTCTTCCTGCTCTGCATGCCCGTGCGTCAACTTCCGGATGGGCAGGCCCGAGGAGGGCCAGAACAGCAAGACGTCCAGCATGGGACCAGGTGTGCTCCTCTACGCTGCAACTTGTCCTCCCTCCTCTTCCCCGCTGCGTCGCCCCCTTCTGCCCTCAGCTCTCCTTCGTCAGCGTTTCGACATCTCCTCACTTCAGTTTTTCGGTACGTTCACTCTGGGCTCCCAGCACCGACGGACTCGCTTCTCAGATTCGAAATTTCGACCTCACCCTCTCTGTTACCCTCCGCGGCACCCTTCCCACCGTGGGCGCTCGTCCTCTGCAGCGATTCTTCGACACATTTTCCTTAGTTCTGCTTCCGGTACGTGTGTTTCCCCTCCTCAGAGTCCCGACGCTGACGATCCTGACAGACCAGACACACTCTTTCGAATACCCTCCACTCCTCCCGCCGTCGCGCTCGACACCTCGTCCACTCCATTTCTCGTAATTCTACATTGCATCTTTGCAAGTGGCTAACGATTTCGCTCCACCCGTTCCCCCGCCTCCTCCCCACGTTCCCCCACCATCCAACGTGCGACTGGATCTCTGACCATGCCTATCCTGTCTCGGCCAAGTCTCAAATAAGAATCAATTGTAGCAATAGCGTCTCAACTGTACCAATAACGCCTCCGATGCTCCTGCGAGTCGTCCAACCGTTGTGCACCAGCCATCATTCGAGTGGTCGCAAGCGCTATCCTATTCTCGCCCCTTCGACAAGACCCGCTGTCGCAGAATCCGAAACCTCGTCGCTGCGCTGCGTACCAATAAACCCCACTTGCTTCATCCTTTCCCACGATCCCCAACTATGTCGTGTTCCCCTTCAATCCATTGAAAATCTCAGACGTTTCAATCAAACGCTCAACTCGGGATCTGCCCGGAACGTTCAACCCCAAAACAAAGCGCGCATCAACGCGCCTCACAACTATCTTCAAGTCCACGTAAACAAGTCAAGCTGAGTCCTCAATACCGGCGACGGACAGGTTACCAAGACCACACCAAAGCGCGACTCAAAACGAAGGGAATAAATGGGAGTAGATCAAGAGAATTTTTATTCTTTACCAAAATAGAATGCTGGCGAATGGATTATCGTATCGAGATACTCTAAGATTTTTTCGGAAATGATGAGACGGTATCCCAAAAAGGAAGGAGATGACCTTGATTTGGACATCACATCTTTCCAGCCCTTTCCTTGTGCTCATCCCTTCCCGACTCAGCGGAAACTGGCGGCTCATCGTTGAAGCTGGAATCGAAGCCCAAACCGCGCAAGTTTGCCCGCGTCCGAAATTTCTCTGTTGATACTCATTCCAATTGCATCGCACAGTGATCGAGCCCTTAATATACGAGCGCATCTCGCCTCCGCCGCTGTGGGATCGCATGAACCTCATCCCGCGGTTCCTTGAGATAATTGACGCCCGCCCAGCGAGCTTTTTCGCGGCGCAAGTCACATATCTTCATTTTGACGCTTGGTCGAACTCGCTGACGTCCAGCGTGTGCTCAGTGTCACTGAGCATAACAATGCACCACGTTCAATATGCTCGAGCGCAACAAAAATGCATGACTGCGCTGCAACTTGCTGTCGGATGGGGCAATCGGTGTAAGTCTGGGGCTGCCAGTTGGTCGTGTTGAATGGGCGAATCATTGCCAAATCGAGCTTGAGACTGCCAGGGAGATGGCAGCGGAAGACTAGTCGGAGTTGGCCGAAGCCGACTGCATCTCCATCTGTTTCGTAGATGACAGAATCGAAACGAGGAGCACCGTGGAACTCGGGGTTGCTTTGCACGATGTTGCGTGCACTTCTCCAATTCACCCTGGATTGCCTCCAACTCCCAATCGAGTACTCAAAGTATTCGTCCTTGCAGAGAACGCCCCCGCCGACGTAGTAGGAGATAGATTTCTTGTCAATGTATATCCGAGCTTGTACGTACACATAATAGATAAAATGAATTCTGTACTTTGAAGTTACAAGATTATCAACGACGCGTTGCACGGCATCCAGGTTCCGAGGACACCTCCGAGTCGGAGACGGGCGCCGTATCAGGGGGTGTACGCTTCGGAGGCTGGGGTAGGGTCAGTTCAGAGGTGAAGTTGACGTCGTTTGCTGAGTTGCGGAGCCGTTTTGGGCGAAGTGGAGTGCGATGATGTCACTTTCGGCACGGCACTATATCAACCACTTCGACGTGACTCTGTGACTCCACCTCTCTTTCTTCCCTCCCACCACCATCCCCCCTCGTCCCTTCACCACGCACAGGTCTGTTCTGGTCCTTCCCATTACCAACCTGCTTATGCCTTCACATAGCTCAACACGACTGTTCTGCGGGTCAACCCGATCAGAGGTACGTCACTTTCCCCAACGTCCGAAATTTCTCTGACTTATTTATGCTCTTTGCACAGGCTGCCGTGTCATCTCGAGGTACGCCAACATGCCAACCTTATTTCTCTTATGCCTGACTGCTGTCTTACAGGCAGCACTTCGACTCGGCACGATGGTTCATTACATGTGTGTCGCACATCAACTTTGCCCTATCTACATACTGACTTAATGTTAAAGGTCTTTTTCTTTTCTATACACTTCCTCTCCTCCCTCGTGCCTCCTATCTGTGCCCATGTAGTACTAAATATGCGAATACAATATTTTTTTTTCCATTTCTTTGCCGTGATTTGAGTGCATGGGACAGTGGGGCAGCGGCGAGATGCCCTGTTATTTGAGGAGTGGTTTGAGGCGTCTTGAGACGTGTTGTAAGCCAATTTGGCACCCCAGTGCCTTGAGACACCTTGAGACCCACACCGCGGCTCTCAAGGCATCGCAAAAACCTAACCTATGTGTTGCAAACCACGATTACCAAATCAGCTTGAGACGCCTTGCAACATGTTGCAAGGCGTCTAAACACATTCGGGATTTTTCCGACATGTCTGCACGGGCGATTAATCTCTGGGGTGCCACCCACTCCCCATACAGCAGTATCGTACCGCTGCTTACACCTTTGCCGCTCAAGCGCCTCCTCGTTTCGGAGCTCGTCCTCCCATCCGCGCCAGAAGATCTGCCTCATGGTTGTGACAAGGAACAGAGGGGAAAAGAGGGAGTTGTCCCGAGCCCACCACAACGACCGCTTCGACACACGTTTAAAGACGCACCAAACATGGGCAAGATGGTCGCGGTTCCTCCCCGATATCTTTGGGACGGCTGAGGGGCCAATTACCGGTCGAAGAGATTGGGGACACATGATTTAAGTAATGTGCTCGGTGATAAGCCGACTGCTTCGTGCAGCACCTATTTTCTCGCTTTCCTCTCGCCTCCCTTGGGCAGATCCAAAATTATAGAAGATTAAACTAATCAAGATTCAACATCCTTTAGTCAACCCAAGTCGTTCGCTCCAGATCAAACGCTGCCTTCGGCTTATACTTTTTCCCCCGTTCCGTCTGTGCTTCCAGCCGTGTCTTGACGCTTCGATGCACTCTAACACCGTTCGCCTGCTGCTTGGGAATAAACCGCCCTCGGCCCAGGTTACACACGATGCGCGACGCCCATGTATTATTGCCCCGCTGAAAGTGCTGCTTGAGCGGCATCAGCTCCAACAGCCACCACCATTTCGAGAGGCTCAGTTGGTCGTAGATCGGCGACAGCGCGTCATGCAGGTCAAGCTCCTCCTCTGTCATTGGATCGGGAGTCGGCAACTCGCCGTTTGCGGAGGTGGATTGCGCCACGGGTGACTTGGCGGACCGAATGCACGCGGTGCCGACGGGGAGTGCAGACGGGCGGGGCTTCACCGTCGGGTAGAGGCTCTTCGGATCGAGGCCAATGGAGCGAAGGCCCTCGGTATCGAACACGATGCCACTGTTCGTCTTGAAGCACTCGCGGACCATCCAGCGCAGCGGGATGCATGCTAGGTTGTGCTTCGTTTCGTTGCTGACCGAGCCGCCGCCGACGTCGCAATGGCACCCAGCAAACCACACCTCGGATGAAAATAAGTATGAGGGAAGCACCCGACAAGGCATCAAAATTCTACCTCTTCGATGTCCGTTTCTTGGGTTGGGTCTCGGGAGTAATGGCGTTCCATCATGCGCTGGTACGCTTTCTTAGGATGGTGCGCCGAGGCTGCTTTAGCATTCGCCTGTTGGTCCAGCTTCTGGTCCGAGATACTCAGTAGCTTCTCCTGGTCGTTTGGTCGGTTCCACAGATTGGGCTTGAACTTGGCACGGCGCTCATCAAGGGACACGGCATGCCTAAAAGTCCGGACAATATTATTGGACGTGGTGAACGGTAATCGCTTCGGGATCAGCCCGACGGAATTAACTGTGTCCCTGTAACCGAGGTGAGCCTGTGTAAATTCATACAGCAAGTTGCTCACCAAACACCAATGAATTCGATGTTGACGTCGATCGAGAAGGTCTTTGGCAAGATTCAGACATGGTGATTTAAATGCAGCGAAAGACTTCATACCTTTTTGAACGCATTGGATTGTTTCCACCCGGCCTCATCGGTCGTGCAGTACATCCGGTAAGCGAATGGAATTTGCTGCGAAGGGGAGAATTTAGCAGCCATAAATAAATAAAGCTGTCTCTTTTACAAACCTGGTGGTTGTCAGCGGGTAGAAGGCCGACCTAAATAAGTTCCCAGTTTGATCAGGAGGTTCAGGATTGAAACGAGTGTTGTACACACTTTGTGAAGCATTCCCGCTAGGCTGAAAAAAAAGCTCAGCCCATAGATGATGGAAAGATGAAGGCAGAAATACAAACCTACGGGCAGTATACGCGCCCCGAGAAAATCCAAAGATGCAAATTCGGTCATTGGCGGTGTCTTCGGGTGCCTTTAGATCGGTGTAAAGCAGCGGCCTGGTACGTACAATTCTGCATCAGAAACTCGTATCCGTCTGATTCAAGTCATGTAAGCGAGTCTGCACATTTGAAACGGCACGACGAACCCATGACATGCGCGTCCAAATTCCAGGCCACAGCTTCGTCTATGAACTAGCAGTCGAGGTTGAGTCATCTTCAGCCAGGATAAAACGCTCTTCTACCTTGGAGACTCTTGACATCATCGGAGTCGCGATTTGAGGGCTAGTGTATGTGCCTATTCCAGCCCTGTTATTGCATGTTAGCGAGAGGATTAAACACGAAACGAAATTGAACATACTGATAATAAACCATCTGCTTCGTCCGATCTCCCTTAGATAGCATCGAGAACAATTGGACAATGTTCGAATTGTCCAAGTCGAACTGGTCCCCGGTGCCATCGAAACAAAGGACCAACGTCCTGAAGTTGCGGTCATTGGCAGGCGGGATCACATGCAATTCAGCCGCTGAGTGTCCATTATCGACAGGCGATTGGGCGAAGACAGTGTCTTCAGAGGCAGATCGACCGCCGATCATAATGGTTTCCTTTCTGGCTGAATCAGGGCGAATCGTTGAAGCCGCCATCTGGGATTGAGAGATGAGGAGAGGAACTGGGTCGAACACCGATACGCACCGTCCTACTTATATCAGTGGGTAGCCGACGGCGCACGGTTAGCCCGGATTCTTCACGTCAATAGGCTCCTGTCGTTTTTCGTTTCCTTGTTAATCGGGTTTTAAATCAGAATCCCGCTGCGGGAATGTTTACGGCGAGGACGACATGACGCTAGAGAAGATTCTTTGGGTTCCCGAGCCTGGTATCGCCGTTTGAGGTGATAGCGCCGACTGCTTCCAGCCGATTAGAGGGAATGCTGCAACAAGGCAAGGGACAAGGATGAAATTACGTTGTGGAGCCACAAATCGGTACTTCGGTTTAGGCCGTATGAGGGCCGCCGCTTTCCATGCCTATCGAGTTTTGAAAGCAGGAACCTCAGAATGGGTTTCAAAGGAAGAGGAAGAATTTACCAATGAATTTTCGACGCATTGAGAAGCTAATGAACATTCAACCACGCTAAAGATAGTCTATGGAACCATAGGCCGTCCTAGTCCGAGTGTTTGCTATACTTATGTCCGACGAGCTTGGCGGCCAGTGTAGGACTCGTCCGAAAACCAAAAGAGGAAACAAATTGAGAGTCTTCCGTTCAGCTGCAAGGAGCTAGATATGCCGTTGGTGAGAGAGCATGGAGAGTCGGAGTTAAAGAGAGATGGTGATGTGATCAAAGTGTTTTGATCGCCGTCCCTAACAAGCTCAGCCTGTCGGGTCTGTTGTCTGCGTATCAATAAGAAGACTGTTTATCGTTCGCACGAATCGTTGGTCATTTGAAGGTCTTTTCTTCCCCTCCTATGTCGTGCCCTTGCCCCAAGTTATATCCGCTCTCATTCCCCACAGTTCATTCATTTCTTCTTCTTTCTCTATCTCCACATATATCCGGGCCGATTCATTCAACAGAACAACAGCACGATCGACGGAACATTTACGCACTATAACCAGCGAGGTACGAGCTAGATTCGGTTATAGCGTCTGTCTTAGAGAGACTACTCAAACTCCACCCGCTTGCATCCTCCCTCATGCCGTCTCCGTGTGACTCCGCCGCCTCCTCACGTTCACACCCAACGTGCGACTGAATTTTCGACCATGCCTATCCTGTCTCGGCCAAGTTTCGAATAAGAATCAATTGTATCAATACTTAGTGTATCATCTGTATCAATAACTCCTCGTTGTGCACCTTTGTGCACCAGCCATCAACTGTATCATCACCCATCGTTTTCGCTCTTCCGCATCGTGAGTTTCTCGATCTTCAACTCACTCAAACCAGCACTGATTCATCTCATTTGGGCTGTGATTTTGATGTCGTCTCCCTAGCTCAGGATCCCTTATTGATCCTTCAGGTTTTGTGGCTTTTCTCGTTTCGTTTATTGTCTATTTGCTTCTCTTCCCCGTTTGCGTGGTCGCACACACTTCGAGCCTTTCTCCCGTACAAGCGCGTCGCAAGCGCGCTTTGATATCCAGTCCCAAAGTTTGCTCAAACTCTCAGCCGTAGGCGTATCTGTAAGGGCAACCACGAAGGCCCGAGGTACTCAGGGACTGACGTGGGGGATCCAAAGGTTAATTGACAGTAGCTAAATATACAGAGAAGCATACCTGACGTGGGGGATCCAAAGAGAAGAAACTCTGAGGATTCCCACGTCAGCCGTGGGTATAAGTAAGCTACTAGCTAAGACCATGTGACCGGAGTGATCGGCAGATGTCCCGGGCTTGATCACACGCAAGGTGCCATCGGGTCACGTGCCGGTTTCCGGTACCGGTCCCGGTAGACCGGTGACCGGGAGAGCGACCGGAAGGATCGGAGGGGTCGGAAGGGCGTTGGATGGGGGTCGGGATGGGGGTTCCCCTGACATCACCCCCCCCTTGGAATGCGGCGCCCCGACGCATAGACCGGATGCGAAGGGAGGGATCCCGGAAGGGCAGGGAGTCGAAGGCGGCAACGGCAATGGTGCGTGGTTTGGCTGGGTATTTCCGGTAGAACTCGTCGACAGCTTCCGGGGCGAAGAGGTCGGAGTGCCTGACCCATTGATTGTGCGAGTCGTCGTACCCTTTGAAGCGCACCATGAAGTAGAGCGACTTCCAGCGCACCTTTGCATCGAGGATCTCTTCGACTTCCCATTCCGGAGCATCACCGGGTGCGTCCGGGAGGACCGGGGCCGGCTCGTCGTAACCGGGCCGTCCCTCGAAAGGGTCGTCTTCCGCGAGTTCCAACTTCACGACCGGAAAGACCGGGTGGAGCCGGGAGAGCCGGGGCGGGAGTTCCAGCTTGTACGCACCACGACCGACGACTTTGATGACCTTGAAGGGGCCAAGCCGTCGGTGCGAGAGACCGGGGGACGGCCGGGTTGTCTGGATGTCCGACGCGTCGAGCCAGACCCGGTCGCCTACCTTGATCTCCGGCGCGGGGGTGCGCCGGCGGTCGTAGTACCGCTTGTACTCCTCTTTGGCCTTGACCAGCGCGGATCGGGCTTCGGAGACGCCGGAGGCGATCCGGTCGCGGAATTCGTTTACCGACTCAAGTTTCGAACGCAGCCCGTTCGGCTCGAACCCCATCCGGGGGAGCCGGCCGGTGTCGGTCATGAACGGGACTTGCTGCGTGGACGAGTGGATGTGGTTGTTGTAGGCGAATTCGGCGGCCGGCAAGAGGTCGTCCCAGTCATCCTGCATGTAGTTGGTGAAGATGCGGATAAACTGTTCCATCTCTTGATTGACGCGTTCAGTCTGGCCGTCAGTCTGCGGGTGGTAAGCCGTGGAGGTCGCGGGCTTGACGCCGATAAGGCGCCAGAGCTCGGTGGTGAACTCCGCAATAAATTGCGGACCCCGGTCAGAGATGTACTTTTCCGGCGCACCATGGAGTTTCCAGACGTTCCGGTAGTACAACCGGGCGGCGCCGGTCGCGTCGATCTGGGTGTGACACTCCATGAAGTGGGCGCGCTTACCAAGGACATCGACCACGACCATGATCGCGTCGTACCCGTGGGCCTCCGGGAGCTCGACGACGAAGTCGACCGAGACCGTGCTCCAGCGATCTTCGGGAACCTCGGTCGGGTGCAGCTCCCCGACCGGAAGCTTCCGGAGTGCCTTGGTCCGGCAGCACAGATCGCAGGTGGCGACGTACCGGCCGACGTGACGGGACAGCTGGGGCCACCAGTAGTTCCGGGAGACAAGCTCCAACGTCTTGAAGCGGCCGGCGTGACCAGCGACCCGGGTGTCATGGTGCTGCTCCAAGATCCGGCGGCGAAGGTCCTTGTCCCGGGGGACAACAATCTTGCCGCGGAAGTAGAGCAGGCCGGCGTCGACGTGCCACTCGTCCGACCGGGTAGACCGGGACCGGCGGCCCGGAACCTTGAGGAGCTCGCGAGCCGCAAGGGCGACGGGATCCTCCAGGTCTGGTTCGTGCGAGAGCGCGTCACGGATGTCCCGGAGGATCGGGACTTCCGGACCGGCGACGACGACACCTTCCAGGGCGCGGACGTGGAACAGATCGGGGCGTAGGAGCGTGACATCCTCGTTGTCCCGACTGGAACCGTGGTCCGGTCGCCGGGAGAGCGCGTCCGGTCGACCCATCGCGCGGCCGGGCTTGTGATGCAGGGTGAAGTCGAACCGGGACAAGTACAGGGACCACCGCGCCTGCCGCCGGTTCAAGTTCTGCGACTTCCGGAAGTACTCCAGGTTCTTGTGATCGGTCCAGATCTCGACCGGGTGCTGCGACCCTTCGAGGAAGTGTCGCCACTCCTCGAGGGCTCGGACGATTGCAAGCATCTCCTTGTCGTGGATCTCGTAATTGCGCTGGACCGAACTCAAGCTCTTGGAGAAGAAGGCGACCGGATGCCACTTCCGGTCCGCGCCCGGCTGAGAGAGAACGGCACCGGATGCGAAGTCCGAGCTGTCTGCTTCCACCCGGTAAGGTTGCGACTCGTCCGGAAGGATCAGGACCGGGTCGGTGGTCACCGCATTCTTGAGGTTCCGGAACGCGGCGGCCTCCTTCTCGGTCCAGAGCCACACCAAGCCCTTCTTCGTGAGGTCAAAGAGCGGCCGGGCGACGTCGGAGAACCCCCGGATGAACCGGCGGTAGAAGTTCGTGAAGCCGAGGAACTGCTGCACGTCCTTCTTGTTCTCCGGCACCGGCCAGGCGGCGACGCCGGCGACCTTGACCGGATCCATCTCAACGTGGTCGTGTGAGATGATCACCCCGAGGTACTCGATCGACGATTTCCAAACTCGCACTTCTCCGGTCGCAAGTAGAGCTTATGCTCCCGGAGCCGCCGGAGAACCTCCCGGACGATTTCTCGATGCCGGGCGAGGTCCGAGTGTGCGATGAGAATATCGTCGAGGTATACCATGACGTCGCCGGACAAGATGAGATCTTGGAAGATGTCGTTCATCATTGTCTGGAAGGTCGCGGGGGAGTTGGTCAGGCCGAAGTACATCACCAGCGGCTCGAAGAGTCCCCGGTTCGTCCGGAACGCGGCCTTCCACTCGTCGCCTTCCCGGATGCGGACGTTGTTGAAGCCCCACCGAACGTCGAGTTTTGTGAAGTACCGGGCTCCCTTCAAACGATTAATAAGGTCGTTGATGAGAGGGAGGGGGTACCGGTTCTTCACGGTCATCGCGTTAAGCGCCCGGTAGTCCTGTACGAACCGGAGCGCTCCGTCCTTCTTCTTGACGAAGAAGACCGGGGATGCCATCGGGGATTTCGAAGGCCGGATCCGGCCGGTCGTCAACCCCTCCTCGATAAACGCGTCGAGCTCGCGTTGCTCGAGGGGGGAGATGGGGTAGACCTTGCAGTTGGCCGGTTTCGAATCCGGAACGAGTTCGATGGCGTGGTCCCACGACCGGCGCTCCGGAAGCGAGTCGAACGACTCCCGGTTGAAGACATCTTCGAATTCTCGGGCCCACTCGGGAATTTCTTCCGTACCAGGCGCGGAGTTCTTAGCATGCGCTTCGGCCAGCCGTTGCGAGACGGTACCGGTCGCTCGGATGTCCTCCGGAGGGGAGAACCGGGTGTAGAAAACCCGATCACCTTCTTCAACGGAGTCATCCTCATCGTCCGAATCTTCCCCGTCGTCCGGTCCGAGTTCCGGTAGGTCCTCGTCGAACTCTTCGTCATTGTCCTCGCTGGAGCGTTCGTCCGTGTCGACGACACATATCCGGGGGACCGGGCCGGACCGGAGCTGCCGGAGGATCCGAGCGGAGACCTTGGCAAGCTTCCGGTCGGCGCGCGCCTCGGCGACACAGGTAGCACAGCACCCAGTAGGGCAGCGGCTCATTTTTACCTCGCGCTGGGCCCAATCGATTTCCGGGTTGTGCTTCCGGAGCCAGGAGTAGCCTAGGATGAGCTTCTCCTTCCCGAGGCGGGTGACAGCGAACTGAGCACGCTCACTATGGCCTTTGTAGCGAAGGACCACATCCGCGACCTCCCGAATGAAGCCGGCCTCGTTGGGAGAGCCGTCCACATTGTAGACCGGGATGGGCTGTGAGAGCCGGCGGACCGGAATCTTGTGCTCGGCGGCGTACTCCGTGTCGATAAACTCGGAAGTAGCCCCGCAGTCCACCAAGCCGCTGAGCGAAAGCTTCACAGCGTCGGTGGTGGATTCGATCTCGAGAGGAAGCCGGAGGGAGTTACTGCTCTCCGAGGTGGCGGCAAGGGTAAAGTGTTTCGGGAGGCGGCGCTCCCAGGCAGTTTTCTTTTGGGGGCGCGGCGTCCGCGGGAGAGGTGGCCGGGGTTCCGGCTCGACCGGAGGGACCGGAACGACCGGAACGACCGGAACGACCGGAGTCTCGATCGGTCTAGGGGGTGCGTCTATCGGTTCGGTGGATGCAAGAGATATATTGTCACACTCGTTACATAGGACAGCGAAACGATTAGGGGACGCGACAGAGGGCGCACCGCTCACTCTGCGCGGGGGAGAAAATCCTCCGGCTCGGCGGCGGCGGCGTGTTCCGCGGCGGCCTCCGTCGATGCCAGACGTGCGACGAGCTCGTCGAGCAAGTCGTTCCCGAGTTGCCGGATCACCTCGTCCAAGACGTCGATTGACCGGACATCGACCGGTGCGGTACAGTCCCGGGCGAAGTGGTTCGGGTCCCCGCAGCGGAAGCAACCGCGGCGCGGGGTGCTACGGGCGCGCGTCCGGTCGACGTCCATCGGGACCGCGGGCGGAAGTGCGGGGGTAGCAGCCGCTCTGTGTTGCGGCGCGGGAAAACGCGCCGGAACGGAAGCGACCGCGACCGGAAGGGTTCCCGAGCGTACGGCCGGTTGATGGCGACCGGAACCGGTCGTCTCGCGGGAGGCTTCGCGCGCGCGGAGCAGCGACTCGTACTGCCGGTAGGCACGGAGGCGCCAGGCGGGGTAGTCTCGCAGGTCCGGAGGGTCGCTCGACCCGGTGATAGCGAGATTAATCGCCGGGTTAAGACCGGTCCGGTACTTCGTGACTTTGATAATCGGGTCTTCGAAGCCGGCGAGGTCGACCAGGTCTTCGAAGTCGTCGGTGTACCGGAAGACGTCCCGCGTGCCCATGTGATACGACCGGGACTCAAGGGTGCGGAGCGCGTGGTCCTGTTCGTTCTCCTCGACGAACCGGAGCCGGAACTCCGTGACGAACGCGTCCCAGGTCAAGAAGGGGAACGGGGTTTTGGCTGCGTACCGCTCGGCCCATTTCGACGCGGAGTCCTTGGCCATGAAGGACATGGCGAACCGGACCGCTTTCTCCTCGGAGGGGGCGCCGTCCTCGAGGAACGCTTCCGGCAGCAACCGGATGTACGACCGGACAGCGTGGAGGAACGCCCGGCCTTGTTTCCGGTCGCCGTCGAAGACGAACGGGGGGTTCGGCCGGAGGGCCGATTTTGAGCCGGGAACGGCTGGGGGGAATAATCCTGTACCCGGGTCCGGAGCCGGACCGGCAAGGGACGGGGCAGGTGAAGCGGCGCGGGGGGGGTCGATTTTTCGTGCAAGGCTCTCGAGAATACCTTCGAGCCTGTCCATGCGGGCGGAGACGGCCTCGGCGGCTGCTTGCGCAGCGGCGGCAGCGGTACTCGCGGCGTCCATGGAGGGCTCTACAGGCAAGGAGGAGGGGGCAAGATTCAGGGTAGGGGAGGCTGGGACGCTATCAGAGGAGTCCGAGCCGTTCACACCGAAGCCTGCAATCTTGACCGGTTAATCCCTTAGAGAGTTTCTTCTGCTGTAAGGGCAACCACGAAGGCCCGAGGTACTCAGGGACTGACGTGGGGGATCCAAAGGTTAATTGACAGTAGCTAAATATACAGAGAAGCATACCTGACGTGGGGGATCCAAAGAGAAGAAACTCTGAGGATTCCCACGTCAGCCGTGGGTATAAGTAAGCTACTAGCTAAGACCATGTGACCGGAGTGATCGGCAGATGTCCCGGGCTTGATCACACGCAAGGTGCCATCGGGTCACGTGCCGGTTTCCGGTACCGGTCCCGGTAGACCGGTGACCGGGAGAGCGACCGGAAGGATCGGAGGGGTCGGAAGGGCGTTGGATGGGGGTCGGGATGGGGGTTCCCCTGACAGTATCGGTAAGTGACGAGTTTACTATGTTCACCGATCCTGAATCCTGATTCCGTTTTCCTAGTTTTCTCGTCGAGGCTTCAAGGCAGTTAAAGACACTCCCCATCCAAATAGCTGTCAATTTTCGTTCGGAAGAGACCGGCCACTACCTGTGGAGTATTCGCAGCGCAAGAAATTTCCCCTGAGCGCGACTCAAAAGAAGGGCCGAGATAGCAGTAAATTCTAAAAGCCCCCCAAAAATTACTCCTGATAAAATAAAGAAGAGGATGGCCATGTATTACTATGCCGAGGTGTTCTGAGTTTTCGGCAATGTTCCTAAAAGGAAGGAGCTGACCCTGATTTGGACACCGAGTGATTGAGATCCCATCTTGCTCTTGCTTCTGACTCCGCGGAATCTGGAGTCATCTCGGTTGCTGGGACCGAAGTGCAATCCAACGGCCTCCTCGGCTCAAGTTGTCAGTAAGGCCACTTGTGTCGGGTGAGTGCCGCACTAAGTACTGCAGCGCCTGAATCTCTATGACAATGGCGGACGGGAGTGACAGTCTTGTAGCGAGGCAATGGCCAGAATACTCACTTTCAGCAAATACCCCATACACCAAGAAACTAGCAAGCCACAGACTCCAGCAATATGCAGGAAATTCACAAGAAGGTAATTGCAGCCGCGATTGTACCGCCTAGGTGGATTGTACCTGGATACTCGAGGCCAGAATTCAACGAATTGATTACAAACTCCACAGCTAGGCTTAGCTTTCCGACGAGCCTGTCGCATGCCACATCCTATGCCACCAGTTGGGGACGTAATCACGGGGGATCCCATTTTGCCTCCCAAGCTCGAGCGGGAGATCTTCGAGCTAGGGGCAGCGGTTATTCCAAATTTCGTCTGTCTCTCCTTTTATACTCATTCAAATTGCATCGTGCAGGATCGAGCCCTTAATATACGAGCGCATCTCGCTCCCGCCGTCGTGAGATCGCATGGACCTCATCCCGCGACCCCCGCCCAGCGAGCTTTTTCGCGGCGCAAGTCAAATATCTTCACTTTGACGGTTTCGTCGAATTCGCTGCTTCCAGCGTGTGCTCAGCGTCTGCACGGGCATTATATCTCTAGGATGCAACTACCG
Source organism: Mycena capillaripes (assembly GCA_029204075.1). Lineage (NCBI taxonomy): Eukaryota > Fungi > Basidiomycota > Agaricomycetes > Agaricales > Mycenaceae > Mycena > Mycena capillaripes. Next base: position 3,380,501 of record JARHKZ010000003.1, on the reverse strand, counting down.
TTACAGCAGCATCGCGCCGCTGCTTACACCCCTGCCGCTCAAGCGCCTCCTCGTTTCAGAGCTCGACATCCCATCTGCGTCAATAGATCTGCCTCCTTGGACCGCATTCCTCACGCACCTCGGCCTCTCGTACACCCTTCCCCAGGACCCAAGTACCGCATTTGCGGCCCTCCCCGCGCTTACGTACCTCGCCGTAGGTCACAGAGCGCTCGGCCACGGGTTCGACCAGAGAGCGTTCGGCGAAGTTGGGCATGGGCCGCGTGCTCAATGGCCTCTTCAACGCGGGCCCACGCCTCTTTTGTCTCGTGGTTGTGACGAGGCCCGAAGGGGGGAGTTGTCCCGAGACCTCCACAGTGACCGCTTCGTCGACAGGCGTTTAAAGACGCGCGGGACGTGGGAGAGATGGTCGCGATTCCTCCCCGATATGTTTGGGACAGCTGAGGGGCAATTTTCCGGTCGAAAGCGTTGTATGCACCTTTGTCAAGTAAGCGCATAACTCGTCCTTCTTGCCCACCCTGCCATCAATGTCAGCACTCAACTGTGCATCGTGAGTCCCACAGTGACTGAATGTAAACTGCCTAAAAAGCCTCGGCTCGATTCTGTGCAACTTGCACTCTACTAATTCTGTTTTAGAAGTCTCAGCGGCACAGCTCATCTTGCCGTCCTTCGTGTTCATTCATTAGGCTGAAGCTCAATGCCCTTAGGTTCCATGAACGCGGCAGAACTCCCGCATTTGCGTAATCGGAGGACGGGTAACTTGAGGGTATAAGAAGCAGTCTTTGGCCTATTGGACGCATCTCAAATCCATCATGCGCTTCAACTTCCTCTCCATTGCCACTGTGCTTGTCAGCCTCGCCACCACCGTCAGTGCGCAGGGAAAATTCTGTCCTGAGGCTTCGCGCTTCGGGAATCTCAACGTCTCGCCCACGACGCTCTCTCCAGGAAAAGTAAGCGACCTTTTGTCTAAGCTGCCTTAGACTTAAGAGAAAACCCAGTTCTAGACGTTCACTGCCATGGCCAACTTGACCTGCGCAGTCCAATTAGGCAACACCCCGACCTTCCTCGACTATTTTGTTTCCGGGACATCGACGCACGCGATGAGTGGTCCCATTCTGATCGCGAGGCGGACGTACAACCACGCAACTTCGCCCCCTATCGACAAGTTCACTGCAGTGGTACGCGTCGTGCTTTTTTGTTCTTTTTTGTTCAAACAGGTGCTGATGATGGCGCGCAGCTTCCGCACTAGTTTTACTTTGAGGACGCGTAATGTTCCTTACAGCCTTTTGCGGAACATAGGGCGGGTGAGTTTTTTTTCTGTTTTGAACGTTTTTCACGAGAAACACTGCCGTGAGCTCAATTTTGATCCGATTCCCTTGAGACCAGGTGCGTTAGAATTGTGTTGAAAATCTGCAGTCGCCACAACACCGGCATTTTTGACTGCCTTACGTAATGACATTTTTGCCAAAAATGTGCGGTTTCCGGCAGGAACATTGTAGCACTAGGATTAATGCCCCGATTGGTCTAATTCTTGGATATGTTGTACATCAGATGTGGTACTAGTCAACCACACTATTCTCTACTGCGACCATAGCCAAATTGCTGTACATAGCTCCATTCATTGTAGGGTGTGAATATCTACCTCACAAAAGTGTGTGCCAAATCAAAATGAGTCTGTAGATTGAATATGTGAGATAACCATTGACTAGATAACATATATGAGTGTGTGCTGTAAACAAATTAGACAAATCTGGGCATTAATCCTACTGCTACAGTGTTCCTACCGGAAACCGCACATTTTTGGTGAAAATTTCATTACGTGTGGCGATCAAAAATACCGGTGTTGTGGCGACTGCAGATTCTCAACGCAATTCTAACGCACCTGGTCTCAAGGGAATCGGGTCAAAATTGAGCTCACGGCAGCGTTTCTCGTGAAAAACGTTCAAAACAGAAAAAAACTCACCCGCCCTATGTTCCGCAAAAAGCTGTAATGATGGACAACAGCTTCGCGCGCCAGGGCCCCACTGGCGAAAGTGTGATCACTGTCGGAGGGATTTCTGCGCCAATTAACATCACCGGCTTCTAGGCGAGAAGGGAAGTCCATAGGGAATCCGTTAATCTATGTACAGTGTACAGCCAACAATTCCGCTCTCGCTCCTTTTAAACTTTTTCCTTGAGGGCAGAGTGGTATGCTTGTGTGAGACTGGTGGAAGAGGGTCATATCAGTGTAAATTGAAGTGGATTAATCTGCCTGATGGCAAGCGAATTGCAGCTCTATAGGAAAAAATATTGATTAGTTGAAGTGGTAAAGATATATGGCAACCACGAACCTCAAATATAGTTGTTGCATTCAGAGGGGCCAAAGTGAATTTCCATCCCGTCTTGCGCAAGCTGGCGTAGTGTCGCCAGAAGGTGGTCGTCGAGTTGGCTCTCCTCTCTCTTAGAGAAAATAACTCGGAAAGAATGGAGTTTAGCGCGGCGGGCCGTGGGCACGGTAATCAGAAGTGGGGCATGCGCGTCGGGAACCCAATCTTGAATGTTGAGATTTCGGATATTTGGAAGAAACTTTTGGTCTATTGCCAATGTCTCGAAGACGGAGTCAGGCTGCCCGTCTTCGTTGTACTGCAAGTACTCGATAGTGAGGTCTGTCAGGCTTGAGACGGACCGGAGATGCTCGCCAGCTAAGCCGTCGTCCGAGTCCCAGATCGCTAAATGCAATGACTGTAATGGTGGGGACGAGCGGGTGAGGAAGGAGCTAAGTTCGTCGTCTGAAATGTCCAAAGCCCGGATGAAGAGGGTTTCAAGCACGGGCGACGTAAGATGTTTTAAAACAGCTGCCGTGTTCACCAATGCCCCATCCAGATCATCAGGCTGAAAACATTTTCCGAGCCGCAGGTGTCGTAGGCAAAGATGTGTTAACGGGGCGACATCGACCTCATCTGGCTGCATATCGCCAAACTCACAGTCTACAAGGGCGGGAGCGGCGCGTAATATGTCCATGCATTCCTCGAGGTTGGGCGCTATTTCACTCGACACAATGATTCAAGTTGTCAATTTCTGTAGGGAGCCAAAGGGCGCAATTATCCGTTGCAGCCTGTGCAGCGGGAGTATGATGAAGAGATCTAAATTCTGCACGTGGTGTGTCAGGGGAACCCCCGTTTCCAACCCCCGATCCTCCGATCCGACCCCCGGATCCTCCGATCCGACCTCCGGTCAGACCTCCGCTATCCTCCGACGTTCCCCCCGCCGAGCCAAACCCCATCTGGACGGATCCCCGCACTCCGCATGGCACTCCGCATGTGATCGTGCCCGGGATCACTGCCGTTCACTACGCCATCAACAAACCATGCGCAACCCGTAGTTAGCCCTAGCTGGTATATAGGCACGCACCTGGCCGGGGAATCCTTAGACTTTCTCCTCTTCGGATCCCCCCTGCCAGGTGCGCTTCTTCCTGTAGTAGTGTACTTCAGTTGACTTCGGATCCCCCCTGCCAGGACTCTTGAGATATTTCGGGCCGCCAGGGTTGCCCTTACAGCAGGAGAAAGTCTCTAAGGGATTAACCGGTCAAGATTGCGAAGTTCGGCTTGGATAGCGACGATTCGGAAGACGATCTTCCGCAACCTCCGGATCCTCCGCAACCTCCGAATTCGAATCTTGCCCCCTCCTCCCCGTCCTCCGAAGCTGACATGGCCGATCCTACTTCCGCGACTTCCGCCGACATGGACCGCCTGTCCCGCATCGAAGAGACCGTCGCGCGCCTCGCAGCGCTAATTGAAAACACCGCACAATCTTCCTTTCCTGCCCCGGCCCCTTCCGATCCGGATCCGGTCGGAGGTCCAGGTCTTTTCGCAAACCTCAGCCCAGCCTCAAAATCGGTCCTCCGACCGAATCCTCCGTTTGTCTTCGACGGCGATCGCATGCAAGGTCGGGCCTTCCTACACGCTGTCAAGACTTACGTCCGGCTCATCCCGGAGGCCTTCCTCGAGAACGGGGAAACCTCCGAGGAGAAGGCCGTGAGATTCGCTATGTCCTTTATGGCGAAGGACTCGGCGCAGCGCTGGGCAGAGCGCATGGCCGGGAAACATCCGTTCCCACTCTCCACCTGGGATGCATTTGTCCGGGAATTCCGTCTCCGCTTCATCGAGGAGAACGAGCAGGACCATGCTCTCGCCAAGCTCGAGTCCCGGGGGTACTACATGGGTGCCCGGGACGTCTTCCGCTACACCGACGACTTCGAGGACCTCGTCGAGCTCGCCGGTTTCGAGGACCAGCTGGTGAAGGTCACCAAATACCGGACCGGCCTCACCCCCGCCATCAACCACGCGATCACCACGTCGAGCGATCCTCCGAGCCTCACGGATTATCCGGGCTGGCGCTCCCGTGCCTACCGCCAATACGAGGCACTGATCCGTGCACGAGCCGCCGGAGGATCATCGCAACCTCCGACGGGGGTTGTTCCCCGCCCCCGCCCGACCACGGTCGCCCCCGTCTCGGCAGTCGCTCAACCTCCGAGGTCGGCGGCTCCTCCGCTCCCACCTCCGGTCCCGATGGAGGTTGATCGGACCCGTGCCCGCGTGGTCCCACGCCGCACCTGCTTCCGCTGTGGCGATCCGGGACACCTCGCCCGAGACTGCACCACCCCGGTGGACATCCGCTCGGTGGACGTCCTCGATGAGGTGATCCGGCAGCTCAGCGGAGAATTGTTGGAAGAGCTTGCCGCCCGACTCGTGACCCCCGAGCCGGCGATGGCAAACCCCGAAGTGGAAGTGCCGGAGGATTTTCTCCCACGCGACGAGTGAGCGGTGCGCCCTCGTTCGCGTCCTCCAATCGTTTTGCCTGTTTGTATCACGAGTCCGATAATAAAGTTGATTCAACAGTTGAAACGAGAGACGCACCCCCTGCTTCGAAAGGGTTTCCGGAACCTCCGGAACTTCCGAAACCTCCGACGATCCCCCGAGTCCGCCGACCCGGCTGGGAACGTAGACTTCCGAAACGCTACACGGTGGCGGCCACTCCTGGCTCTAACTCCCTCCATCTTCCGGTGGAGATTGAGTCGGTCGATAACGCTGTCAAACTCTCGCTCAAGGGTTTGGTCGACTGCGGCGCCACCTCGGAGTTTATCGACAAGGAGTATGCCATCTCCACCCAAATTCCGCTTCGTAGACTCTCGCAACCCATTCCCGTTTTCAATGTGGACGGGTCTCCGAACGAAGCTGGGGCGATCTCGGAAGTTGCGGATGTAGTCCTCCGGTACAAGGGGCATTCCGAACGGGTCCAGTTCGCAGTCACGCGCCTTGGTAAGCAGAAGCTCATCCTCGGGTATTCGTGGCTTCGGAAACATAACCCGGAGATTGACTGGGAGACGCGGGATGTCAAAATGACCCGCTGCCCCGCCTCCTGCGCTACCTGCCGCGACGAAGTCCGAAAGGAACGCCGCGAGGCCAAGGTCGTAGCTCAGATCCTCCGCTCCGTCCGCGCCGGCCCCTTCCCATCCATCTGTGTCGTCGACGCGGATGACCGAGAAGGTGAAGACGACGACGACGACGATCCGGATCTTCCGGAGTTAACCCCCGACTCGGAGGATAACTCGGACGATGAGGACGACCCGATCGAAGATGGCGACCGCATCTTCTATACGCGGTTCGGACCTTCGGAGGATATCCGGGCGACCTCCACCGTTTCCCAGAGGCTTGCGGAGGCTCACGCTAAAAACTCCGGACCTCCTCCGACGGAAGTTCCCGACTGGATTCGGGAGTTTGAGGATGTCTTCAATCGGGAATCCTTTGACTCCCTTCCGGAGCGTCGGACGTGGGACCATGCCATCGAACTCGTTCCCGATTCGAAGCCGGCAAACTGCAAGGTCTACCCGATCTCCCCCCTCGAACAGAAGGAGCTCGATGCCTTCATAGAGGAAGGGTTAGCCACCGGCCGAATCCGTCCGTCCAAGTCGCCCATGGCCTCGCCGGTCTTCTTTGTGAAGAAGAAGGACGGCGCTCTCCGGTTCGTCCAGGACTACCGGGCGTTGAATGCCATGACCGTGAAAAACCGGTACCCGCTCCCTTTGATCAATGACCTCATTAACCGGTTGAAAGGAGCTCGGTACTTCACGAAACTTGACGTCCGGTGGGGGTTTAACAACGTCCGGATCCGCGAGGGTGATGAATGGAAGGCGGCCTTCCGGACTAACCGGGGATTGTTCGAACCCCTGGTGATGTACTTTGGCCTGACCAACTCCCCAGCGACCTTCCAGACCATGATGAACGACATCTTCCGAGACCTCATCTTGTCCGGAGATGTCATGGTCTACCTCGACGACATCCTCGTCGCCCACTCGGACCTCGCGCGCCACCGGAAGATCGTCTCGGAGGTTCTTCGGAGGTTGCGTGCGCACAAACTCTACCTCCGACCGGAAAAGTGCGAGTTCGAGAAGGCCTCGATCGAGTATCTCGGCGTGATCATCTCCCACAACCACGTCGAGATGGACCCCGTCAAGGTTGCGGGAGTTGCCGCCTGGCCGACCCCAGCGAACAAGAAGGACGTGCAGCAGTTCCTCGGCTTCACGAACTTCTACCGGAGGTTTGTTCGGGGGTTCTCGGATATTGCCCGGCCCCTCTTCGATCTCACGAAAAAGGGCATGCGGTGGTCCTGGGGAAGCTCGGAGGATGCGGCCTTCCGAGCTCTCAAGGACGCCGTAACCTCCGACCCGGTTCTTATCCTTCCGGACCCGTCCAAGCCGTACCGGCTTGAAGCAGACAGCTCCGACTTTGCCACCGGGGCTGTCCTGTCTCAGCCCGATGCCGACAGTAAGTGGCATCCGGTCGCGTTCTTCTCCAAGAGCTTGAACGAGGTCCAACGTAACTACGAAATCCACGACAAGGAGATGCTCGCGATCATCCGAGCCCTAGAGGAGTGGCGACACTTCCTCGAAGGCACGGAGCATCCGGTAGAGATCTGGACCGACCACAAGAACTTGGAGTACTTCCGTGAAGCGCGAACCCTCAACCGCCGGCAGGCTCGGTGGTCCCTCTACCTGTCCCGGTTCGACTTCGCCCTTCACCACAAACCCGGAAGTTCCATGGGTCGCCCGGACGCCCTCTCCCGTCGTCCGGATCACGGAGGTTCGGAGGATAATCGCGACGTTACCCTTCTCCGTCCCGAACTCTTCCATGTCCGTGCAATGGAAGGTCTCATCGTCGCCGGCCCGGAGGTTCCGATCCTCCGAGACATCCGGGACGCGCTCTCTGGAGAGGCCGACCTCGAAGACCCCGTTGCCCGCGCCGCACGGGAGGTCCTCAAGGTCCGCGGCACCCGGTCCACCCGATCCTCCGAGTGGCATGTCGAGGGCGGGCTGCTCTACTTCCGAGGGAAGATAGTGGTCCCCCGAGATACGGACCTCCGGCGTCGGATAATGGAGCAGCACCATGATACGCGGATTGCCGGGCACGCTGGCCGTTTCAAGACGTTGGAGCTTGTCTCCCGGAACTACTGGTGGCCCCAGATGTCCCGACACGTCGGCCGTTACGTCGCCACCTGTGACCTGTGTTGTCGTACCAAGGCCCTCCGGAAACTTCCGATCGGAGAACTTCATCCGACGGAGGTTCCCCCCGAGCGCTGGCATACGGTCTCCGTCGACTTCATCGTCGAACTTCCGGAGGCCCACGGGTATAATGCGATCATGGTTGCGGCGGATGTTCTCGGTAAGCGGGCGCACTTCATGGAATGCCACACGCAGATCGATGCCGTGGGCTCCGCGCGCCTTTACTACCGGAACGTCTGGAGGCACCACGGAACTCCCGTCCGCTACATCTCCGACCGAGGTCCGCAGTTCGTCGCGGAGTTCACTCGGGAGTTGTTCCGTCTCATCGGGATTCAACCGGCGACCTCCACCGCTTACCACCCGCAGACCGACGGGCAGACCGAGCGCATTAACCAGGAACTCGACCAATTCATCCGGCTTTTCACAAACTACAAGCAGGACGATTGGGACGAGCTCCTGCCAGCCGCGGAGTTTGCGTACAACAACCACATCCACTCGTCGACACAGCAGGTTCCGTTCATGACGGACACCGGTCGGCTCCCTCGGATGGGGTTCGAGCCGAACGGTCCACGCTCGCGACTGGAGGACGTGAACGACTTCCGAGATCGGATTGCCTCGGGGGTTTCGGAGGCCCAAGCCGCACTTGTCAAGGCCAAGGACGAGTACAAGCGGTACTACGACCGCCGACGAACCCCCGCACCGGAGATTAAGGTCGGAGATCGCGTTTGGCTTGACGCGTCAGATATCCATACCACACGCCCATCCCCGGGGCTTTCACATCGCCGACTCGGACCCTTCCGTGTCTCGGAGGTTATCGGACGTGGCGCGTTCAAACTGGACCTTCCCCCACGCCTCTCCCGATTACATCCGGTGTTTCCCGTGGTGAAATTGGAGTTGGCGGAGGTTGACCCCTTCGGAGGTCGTCCGGGGTACGAGGAACCCCCGCCTGTACTTGCTGACGGAGCGGACAGCGAGTGGGAAGTGGAGGAAGTCCTGGACGCGAAAATGCGCTACCGAAGCCTCTGGTACTTTGTCCGGTTCAAAGGATATGACAACTCGCATGATCAATGGGTAAAACATTCGGACGTCTTTGCCCCTGATGCTATCGCGGAATTCTACCGCAAATACCCTGGGAAGCCTCGAGCCATCGCCGCTGCCACTTTCGACGCCCTTCCCTTCCAGGACCCCGCCACATCCTCCGCCCACATCCGAGCTATGCGTCGAGGCGCCGCATTCCAAGGGGGGGTGATGTCAGGGGAACCCCCGTTTCCAACCCCCGATCCTCCGATCCGACCCCCGGATCCTCCGATCCGACCTCCGGTCAGACCTCCGCTATCCTCCGACGTTCCCCCCGCCGAGCCAAACCCCATCTGGACGGATCCCCGCACTCCGCATGGCACTCCGCATGTGATCGTGCCCGGGATCACTGCCGTTCACTACGCCATCAACAAACCATGCGCAACCCGTAGTTAGCCCTAGCTGGTATATAGGCACGCACCTGGCCGGGGAATCCTTAGACTTTCTCCTCTTCGGATCCCCCCTGCCAGGTGCGCTTCTTCCTGTAGTAGTGTACTTCAATTGACTTCGGATCCCCCCTGCCAGGACTCTTGAGATATTTCGGGCCGCCAGGGTTGCCCTTACATGGTGTGCATGTTCCTTCACCCGGTCAGCGGTCAAAGGGTCCACGCCTTGCCACAATGAAAGTGTAACAGGGTGATTTCGCGTCCGACTGAGCCACAACTCGAGATTCGGGCAATCAGGAGGTATGATGGTCCATAACGCCGGCGTGGAAAGTGCGATATTGCTCCACAAGTGGCATATACGGCGGAATAGTAGGGGAGCACCTCCAAGACTGCATCGAAGAAATTTGGGAAGACAGAGCATGAAGATGTCGGATGAGATTTCGAGTGGCAAACGCGCCATCGGGTCGCAAATTGCATTGAGGGCGCGCTGAGCGCTAGTCCTGCTGCTTTCCAAGTCTCAGAGGACTTTCTTTTGAAGCTCTATGGCGGATGAAAGCTCTTCAACCCGTGCACGCAAGTCCTGTGCGGAGGAGAACATGGTGGTGGTGAACAAAGAAAATCCCGATCTACCATCTATCCGCATCGGGGACAAGAACAAAGGGTCACAATTCTGAGAAGTACGCGTTCCTCAATTGAGTTAAACTGGAAGGCTGCTCGCTGCGCAACACATAAACAGTTTAATTTGCACTAAAACTTCATTTTGATCAACACTGCTGGGACTGATGGATTTTTCGTTCCAAAACATCAGCTGCAAACAGGTCTTGCTTTTGGGCTATATGTTAGTGCCACTTGGAAAATTCAATACACCGGATAGCTTTTCCTGAAATTTTCAAGAGAGAATGTTCTCCAAAGATATCGCTTTTTGGTTTCCAAACACCGTGCGCCATCTTTTTATTACTTCGTTTCCGGGGCCAAAAATGGTACGTTCCTTTGTTCTTCTGCTGTTTCTGTCTCGAAAAGAACGATGTCTGCCCCTCCGAAATAGACCTCGATGTTTAGCATCCAAAAATGTGAGAGGTTTTCGGCGAGTTTCAGTGTGAAACCTTACTCTAGATGGGACGGTTTTTTGGTCAATGTTTGCTTCTGCCTCAAAAATATGCCTAAAAAGGAAGACCTGTTTGGAACTCATGTTTTGGACCCAAAAAGCCATCAACCCCAGCGGTGCAAGCTGAAGCTCTCGCAAAATGTAACGCACTCCGGTCCATCCAAGGCCGACGGCAACAACGGAAATGTCGACAAGCGCTAGGTTGATCAGCCGATTCGCCATTTTGGTGGCATCGATACCAGAAAAAGCATTTTTAATGATAAGTTCCGCTGGACCCCCAACTGTGGTTGAATACGAGGACGGCCTAGTTTCTCATGTTCTCCTCAACATTGTTCCGCTTCAGGAATTGGTCACAGCGCGTCACGAAGGCCATCTGAGGCAACTACGGTACTACCAACAATATGGCGGAGTGAGATTATGATTCCAACGTCTTGGTGTCAGCCACAGATGCGGCGATGAATGTGAAAATTACATGTTTGTTGAATGTGATGAAACTATGGTTAAATGAGCAGCGAGACACAGCAAAGAAATTGGGAGTTACAGTTTACAAAGTTCAAATGAGGTTCTGGTCATTTCGTCCGACATAAATGTGCATTCCGTCCTTTACAAGCTGCCGCAGCGCCATTATAATATCGCCAGCCGGCCGCTGAACATTATCGTCCGTCTCGGTGGTGGGGAAGATGAGCCGGAAGGATTCAAGTGGTGTGTGGCGAGATGTGCGGTGGGCAGTGAGTGCACTGATGAGAATGTCGTAGTCAGCGCGTGCGGAAAAGAACACTCGAATTGTGAGATTGCGTAGGTTTGGCAGAAAGTCTTTTACCGTCCCCAGCACCGACAAGAAGGTGCGAAATGGATCCAGGTTATCATCGTCCTCGTCGTCCTCCGGGTTAACACGCAACAGCTCCAGGTCTGTGAGGCTGGGAATGAGCCGGAAACATTCGGACACTGCCACAATGTTGGTTGTCCACTCGTCCGCTGGTACAACCATGTGCAATGACAGCAATGAGGGGGAGGAGCGGGTGAGGAAAGAAATAAAGTCTTCATGTGAGATGTCGAAGTCGGCGATCTCGAGGGTCTCGAGGGCGGGCAGGGTAAGATATTGAAGGATATACGTGCTGTTACCGTGGTATCCCTCTAGTGCGCGACCTTGGGGTTTCCCGAGATGCAGCTCCCGCAATGATGTATGGGTTAATGGCTCCGCGTGCAGTCCGAAAGAGCGGATATCCTCCTCGTAAAACACATCGTCGAAGTTGCACTCCCAAAGATCTGGAGCTGCGCGCAGGATCTCTACGCAGTCGTCGGCGTTGAGGAAGTCAACTTCCGCCAAATATCTTGGGTCGGCACCGATTGTTAATTTTTTCAATGCAGGAAATGGTCCTTTCATCCGTTGGAGGTCCTCCCCGCCTCGGACGAAGACCTGTAGGCTCTGCAACTGGTCCCCGTGCTGTTTCACCAAAGCCCCGATGCGCCGATCGAGAGAACCGTGCAAGAAAAATGAGAGCGGCAGGGTCTTTGCGCGGCCAATCCAAATCTTGCACAGTTTGGTGAACTTTGCCCCGCGCGGCAAAGACTCGATGGAGATTCCAGCCCACAGTGCCGGCGTAGAGAGGGCGATGTTGCGCCATAAATTGCATATATTGAGCAACATCATCGGTGCATGGGACGAATCAGGCCTGGGTGTGTCGGTGGATAGGCAGTCTAGGAAAATCTCTGCTGAGATTTCGACCGGCAGCCGCGCCATTGGGTCTCGGATGGAATTAAGCTCGGATTGAGCCTTGCTCCGTTTGTTTTTCAGGTCTCGGAGAATCCGTTTTTGAACATCTATAGCTGACGAGAGCTCGTCAATGCGCGTACAAAGCTCCGATATGGACTTCATGCGGAACGATGGTGGTGGTAGAAAGAAAGCGATAGATGTTACGGCAGTCTGAAGTTAGGCGCCGGTGTTAAGCGCGCGGCGCCCAGATTGTTGGGTGTCCATTTCAAGAGTACTCTCTGGCGCATTCCCGGTTCAGCGCGAAAGAACTATTTATTAACGTAGTCGCACAAACAAAATATATACGGCGCCAACCAAGACCCAAAGAAATACATTAACCTCCGTACGTTTGATTCATTCTTTCCTCCGCAGCGCTCCGCATATACATATACTCAGCCCTGCAAGCGCAAATGACCGATGGTTTAGCATTGGTCCTCAAGAGTAGTAGATAAAAATTTCTGTTCGCCGCCCTCAACGAAGTCTGAGGTGTCCGTCCATGGAAAATTCACAAAGAGCAGGACAAAGGCTAGCATCCGCCCGCAGCACTCTGAGCAGCGTCTCAGGATCGACGGCGATCAGATCAAATGCCTCAAACGCTGGAAAAGCCTGGTAAAATTCGGGCGTGATGTCGTCGAATGGGCGTGCCGTGAATTTGGTGGAGCGGAGTGCGAGGAAGGCCGGAGACGGGACCAGCGGCATGCGGAACGACATCAGGAACCAGAGCAGCCCGTTGGCGTGGCTCCAGGAGTTGTGGGTGGAGAGCCCGTCGAGTCTGAGTGATGTCAGCGCTAATTCTGCGATAGGAGCAGTGTGGTCGGCGTAGGAAAGTTGAGAGCGAATGATGATTAAATTGTGAAGGCCTTGTAGTAATGTCCACGAAATCCGAGCGAACGAATCGCATAGATCGCAAGTTTATACTTGTGCTCTGAAATGGTGGGGTAAATGAGATGTTTTCGAAGTGGAGGGATGTCAAGGCCGGCGAGTTTACAGGCTCAGCAGTGCCAATTGAGTTGGGCTGCACAATTTGGAGATGTATATGAACTAGCGATGGGAATGTCTCCCAACCGAAAGCACCACTGAAGGCATACATCCCGTCCGAGGGCAATATCATCGGACTCGACTGCAGCATTCCTTCATTTTGGAGAAGATGGACCTGAAGTTAACCCTCTGCCCTGCATGGGAATGAGAAACCACCACCGTTAAAGTTTGGCAAGAAGCTCGTCGAGAATTGGACTCGGCTTTTGAAGGCACCTAAGGAGAACGGCATGTCATCCAGAGCGGAGGAGAATCCAGCGCAATTTGCCTCCAATCTCGACACACTTGAGAAACCGGGAACCCAACCGCGGTTCCACCGAGCTGCAAAACTGCAAACGGGAAGATTTGGAGGAGGATCTCTGTGGGATAGCCGTCGGTAGAGGTCGACATGGTGGTTCTAATGCAAGTGACGTCAAACATTGACCAAACATTTAACTTTGCGACAGTTTGAGACCTGCCGCCATGAGTCACATCCAACTCCTAAATTCAGGGGATTTTTCTCCGAGTCTCCTCTCCACTGTCGTTCTCTGAGAACGGTTGACACGCCAGTCTTTCACTACGAATGTGGCCCCAGATCCTGGAGGTCCCAACGGAAAAATGGGAGCAAATCGCCCTCATGTCCAACCGTCAAGTAATCGCCCGTCTTTGCATCGTCTCGCAAACATTCCACTACATATTCTCTGCAATACTCTATGGCAGGGAAATGATAGCCGAGCCTCCGCTGACCTGGAAGCAAGGCCTTCTCCTTGTAAGACACTCTGCTCTCCCCCAGATAAACTTGGGCTGCACCCAGGACAGCTGATTCAGAGTCTTTGCCTCCCTGGTACATATCGACGGACCCGTTATCTGGAGGCTCGCGATACAGCGCATTGGAGTAGAGAGCTTTCTGGTCAATCCATACGAGGGGCGGCGCTGCGGGTGTTCAAGTGGGACTCGGAGATGGGCTCCCCCGAGCTTGGAAAACTCCTCGTGACGCCTGGGCTTTTTCACAATCTCAAGGAGCTGTCGGTCAAGTGTGGAGTAGACAAGAAGACCCGCTTTCATGTACGTTCCCAACTCTCGCTGCACTCTGTATTCAATCTCAATTATTCTAGTTTTTCCGGGTCCCAGATCTCGAGAAGCTGGAGTGCACTCTGATATTTCACGCGGATGGTGAGGGTCTCCGTCTTCATAGTGTACTTGGTTTTCTGATCCTCACGCAGAGTACGAAGAATGGCGACGTCCATGGCGTGCGCTCAGAGGAACTCTGGGGGTCCTTTCGGGGACGTCACCGCTTCTGCGCACATTTAAACTGGTATTGAGGCTCCGGGCCTACGGATACGAAGCTCTAATGACACCATGGAATGTTGACATGGCTTTGATAGAGGGGATAAGCCAATTGCGTCTTTCAATCCTTAGGTCGTTCAAATTCTCTCTGCATACATTGGGGTTTGACATTGCCGGTCCTGCCCTCGACTTCTCTCCCATGCTGCATAGAAATCCGCTCCTGCAGATTGCCACTCTGAACATCGATGGAATATGCGTCCCCCCAGTGCCGTACACGACCTTTCTCTCCCATCTTCGCTCTTTCACTGGTTCCGTCAAAAACTGCGCGGCCGTCGCTGCTCGTGCCAGCGGCCTCCGGCACATTACCATGCTATTCCCAGCCAGTATGCGTGACGACATCCAAAACGCTCTCTCGTGGTCCCCAGAGTCTCCGGTGCCTTTCACACCGGAGCTCTTCAGCACCGATGCGTTCCCGGGCATAACCTCGCTCGATGTGCGTGCGGTCGACCTCGACGGCTTCACTGGCAGATATCCCGAACAGCTCTATCCAGCGTCGTTCGCCTGCCTCGCTGCAGCGTTCTCGAACCTTACGCACCTAGACGTGAGCCTCGGCGGTCCGCTGGTATGTAGGTTTCCTTCTGCACATATTCGATCGGCGCTGACTGTTCTGGTAATATTCTACAGCGCGCTTACCGCGCAGCTTTTGTTACGCTTCTGAAACTGCAGCACCTCGGTGTCCGACTGCATAAGAACGTACGGCTGTCAGACCATGACCGACCCGCGAGCAAGCTGTTTCCTGCCGCTGATTTCGCAGCCGAAATCAATAAGGGCTCGTCCTGCTTGCGCAGCTCTCCGACGTTCACATCCTCCTTTGGGGAGATCGATCCCTACCGTCGTCGGGGTGCACATCGTGCGACGAATTTGGGGTGTCGCCGGAGGATTTGTTAGTTGAATATCGGTTCCGGCGCGTCGGTGGGGATGAAGAGTTTCAGCTCAATGAAATGGTAGTGTCGGATGGTTCTGAGTGGGAGAACAAAGAAGATCTCACGGATAATGCGGCTGCGTTGTACCAACTTCGCAACACATTTGGGCGTGGAGAGCTTCGTAGAAAGCGTCGTCGTCCGCAACGGTGAGCAGACCTCTACTCCACTGGCCATATATGAGATTAAGAGTTTGTTGGTTATGTAGGAAAAATAATTGTTGCGAACCGTCCACTGCCGCGTCATTATTGTAAGCTGCTTCGCGCCTCTAAAGAAAAAGCAATGCCCAGACCCGACAATCTTTGAAAGTGTAAGTGGCATGCCATTCGCAGACGCGCCGCGGGGTAATTCGAATGGATGCGGTATGCTGGAAAAAAGCAGCTGCTCGTCCTCAACAATACTAACTCCATGGGCATTGGAAAAAAATGAATTCAATTAAATAGACACTACCAAGGTTTCAGCTATAAACACACATCGTCAATATGGAATGACACTTGATAGTGCAGACTCGAGGGATATTGGTCTTTAACCAAATTTTCAAGGGCGGCCTGGTAAATAGGTTCTGGGGTAAGAGAATTTTATTGTCAGATTCATCGAGCAAGAACAATCACCGCGTTTACGAACCTCAAAGATAGTTGCGATCGTTCGTGCCAATATAAATGTTCATCCCATCTTGCGCCAGCTGTCGTAGCGTTGCGAGAAGCCAATCATTGGGAGGGGAATAATACCACCACCGCAAAGAATGGAGTCGTGTGCGGCGGGCCGTGAGCACGCTAATCAAATTTTGACTGTTGATGAAACCGGGATACCAACCGCGAATGGTGAGACTGCGGATATTGGGAAGGAAATCGTGGTCCGTCGCCATCATCGCGACGACAGGAGGCTCGCCCATTCCGGGATCCAAGTGCTCGAGAGTGAGGTCTGCCAGGTTGGAGAGAGATCGGAGGCAGTTGCCAGCTATGCCTACTTCATGGGTCGCTACATGCAATGACTGTAGCGGTGGCGAAGATCGGGTGAGAAAAGAGCTGAATTCATCGCCAGAAATGTCGAGGCCCTGGATGAAGAGGATTTCGAGGGCGGGCAGCGTAAGATGTTTTAAAAGATGTGAAGTGTTTTCTAATCCTCCATACTGGTAGATGTGGTCAGAGTCAGGGGGCTTTCCGAGACGCAGGCGGCGTAGGCACGCATGTGTTAAGGGGGCGACATCAATGACATGTTGCTGGAACATGTTTACAAAGCCACAGTCGACCAGTGCGGGAGCGGCGCGCAAAAGGTCCATACATTCCCGGAGGAATGAATATTCCTCACCACCCATATTAAACTTGAAGATGGTCAATTTTTTCAGGGAGGGAAATGGCACGATCATCTCTTTCAGATGCTCCGGAGATTCGACAGTCAGGTGAAGGCTCTGCACCTGGTGCGCATGTTTCTTCAGGACGACGGGGGCCTCAGGGGTATAGAATCTGTCGAAGCAAATGGAGAGAGGCAGATTCTGTGCTCGAGTGAGCCAGGTCTCGAGATTTGCAGCGTCTGGGCATTGGCTGGATATCGCCGTCCACAAGGAAGGAGTGGAAAGCGCAATATTACTCCACAAATGGCAGATACTAAGGAATAGCAGGGGCGCATTTCGAGTATCGGGTCGAGGGAAGTCATCCTGAGGGAGACAAAAAATAAAGATAATGGAGGAGAGTTCGAGTGGCAAACGGGCCATCGGGTCACGAACGGCGTTCAGGTGGCGCTGAGCAATGCTCCTGCTGGTTTCTAGGTCTCTGAGAACCTGCTTCTGACTTTCGATGGCAGTGGAAAGCTCCGCGATGCGTGTGTGCAACTCTGTTACGGAGGACATGGTGGTAGAGCAAGCAAGACGACAGCCAAGCACTGATCGGCCAACGAGCCCTCGGGACAACACACGCAAACCATTGTTCCGTTTTTGGACGACTCGACGCCGACCGATCAAAACGCCCCGGATTTAACTTGGAGGAATAGACCGAAAAACTCCCCGAATTCCAGTATTGTCAGATTTCTTTGACGCAATCCTGGATCTGTGGCTATGGGTTAACAACAGATTCTGTCGTCCCAAATCACCGTTCATCCCTGAGGCAGGGTTCTAATTGGGACATGTACGAGCCCCATGATACCTTGTGCTGCGTCAACACTGATACAGGAAAGTAAGGATATGAATAAACACGATCATGCATCTGTTGCCAAGTAGCCAAAATGTTGTTGTGTCAATGGCCGCCAATGACGGCCAACCATAAATTCAACAATTGACTGCGGAAAATAGGAAAGAATTGGATACGGAGAGACGAAATCACAGCAAGTCCATCACGTCCTCAGTGGGCAGCCAAAGTCGATCGAAAATCTTCGAGTCCAAAGCAACTGTCTAGAACCGCTGAGAACTGCGGATGATTGTGAGCGAAAAAAAATCCACAAGATAAACTGGGTAAACAAATCTTCCGTACTAGCCAAAATAAAATCTTTCTATGTGACTGAATGGCATGCGAGGAGGGTGAAAAGACTTGATTCGAACGGCGGTGGAGGTTGGAACTTGGTCACGTAAAACAGATGACATGTTTGGATAGCTAGCCCTTCTAGCGGTAGCCACCACGGGCTCAACGCGAGCTGCATTGGTCATGAGAGTTTATCACTGCGCAATCGGTTGCGGAGCCATATCTCTGAAACTGACACACGAAACGGGACAAGGGCGGACAGTATAAAACCAGGTCAGATCTGAAGCTTCTTTTCAACATTCCAGACAGCCGCATTCAAGCCAAAGATCAACCCACTCCTAGGTAAAACTAAACCATGAGCATCACTCCCAAACATGTCGCCCTCATCATTGCCTCGACGCGCATCCCGCACATCGGACCCTCTATCGCGAAAATGGGCCTCGGAATCATTATCCCTCTGCTTCCCTGCGCATGTCACCGTGTCGCTCTTCGACCTCGTGGACCACCCGCTCCCCCTCTACACCGCCGACCCAATCATCCCCGCCGGCATCCCGCGCCCCATCGCCGACACCGCCTACGCCGACCCCTTAACCAACGCCTGGTCCGCGGTCGTCCGCTCCTATGATGTGTTCATCTTCCTCACCCCGCAGTACAATTGGGGCTACCCCGCTGCGCTCAAGCTGGCGTTGGATGCGCTGTATTTCGAGTGGACGAACAAGTCCGCGCTCGTGCTCTCGTACGGGAACCGCGGCGGCGGCAAGTCCGTGGCCCAGCTACACCAGGTGCTCGACAGCCTACACATGCTTGTCTGCACGCGCGGTGTAGAGCTCGCATTTGGCGAAGGGCATGATCGTTGTGGAGGAGAAATTGGACAGGCAACGCACCTGAGGTGGAGGAAGGAGGATAAGAAAGAGGAGGTTATCGAGGCATGGGAGGAGCTTGCTGGTCTGATTGATGCGCAGACTTGAGGGCTGGATCTTGCTGAGCTCATAGGGCGAAATTTTGGTGGATTGGGTTTCTGTATTAATCGTTAAATACTTGTCTTGCTGATTTGTTGCTGTCTTTCCACGTGCTGCATCCTTCAAGGAAAATTAGGCCGGTAAAATCGAGGACAAGAGGCATAACATGAAGATTTCGGATGAGATTTCAAGGCTATAGGCTCGTACATGACATTGAGATCGTGTCGCACTTGTCACGCGGTTCAGTCGAGGAGAACTTGCTTTAAGATATCTGGCGCAAGCAAGGGTGCACCGGCATTCAAACCGGCGACCTAGGGTTGGTTAGTTAGTCCGGCCGTGAGGCCAGAAAAAAAAAAATTGGGTGCCAATTTTTTTGGACCAAAGTAGGCTGATTAATGCTTTTTGTGAAGCTTTGAAGTTGTAACCTGAGCCCCGGCGTGTAAATGGAGACGTCGGCGCCAGCGCTTGTCTTGTTTGGCAAACCAGTTTGATTGTCGATCACTGACCGATTTTTTCTTATCTTCCATAACGTATTCGTCTCACCTGCGTCGGAATGTATACGTTGCTTCAAAAACTTGAATGCGTCCGGCCTGCTTAAATGCATTTGAAGATACCCCACGTCATAAACGTCCACGGCGGGGTTAGAATAAGATTTGAACCTTCTAGATGAATTAATACACCTATGTATCCCATCTATCTACGTTCTGGGGCTTCTAACGCGCCCCGACGCGTCTTTTACACGGTTCTAACACACCGGCAACTAAAACACGTGACAGAATTCCCTAATGGGGACGCTTACGTAGTTAGTTAGTCCAAGGTCGCCTCTCGCAAAAAAAAAATCGACCCTAGATCGTTTTTTTGAATGCCGGTGCACCCTTGGGCGCAAGATAAAATTTTCAGTTCAAATCAGTGTTATTATCAGTGACTGCCTAGTCGGCCACACTAGCTAGTCGGCCACTTGCATAATATAAGGCTGTGTAGTTTAAAATCTCGAAGGTTGGCGTTCGTGGGGTGAAATGCGACGTATGAGGACCTCGTATGTCAAGTTGGGGCCCGAACTGTCCCGGCGATCAAAAGTTGTGAGAAGTTTTGGATCAAGATGCCGGCGCGTGGACATCACTTCTTATTTCCGGACAGCCCTCGCGCTCATTTCTTCCTTTTTTCTCCACCAATTCTCCACCGATTCGCAAGCTTATAGGCTCAAAATCATCCCTAGATTCACGGGAATAATACCGTCGTAACAAATCCGCCATATAGGATCTATTCCGCCCTCACAGCGCTCTATCAAGACCTCGAGCAGATTCTGAGTGATGCAGACCGGCCACCTCTCTACCGAACCAGCCGTATTTGCTGATAACCCAGAATTCGGTTGGTACATTGAGAACAGCTGAATTTGTGTTATCCCAAGTTTATAGGGTCACCAGCTTGCAGGTTCCCGGTCGCAGTAGGCTGCTGCTCCAAACCAGTGGATTTCAGTTGCGCATCAAGCTGAACTTTTTTGGAGGGGTTGCGGTTAGGTGGGAACCATTTTATGTGACTTGGTATGTTCAAACACTTCTTATGAACTCATCTGGAACTTAATTTGGGCCTTCAATGCACTCTATATGTTGCAGGGCCTGCCATTTTGTTCTCGCTGCCCTTTTGCCGACCCTACTTGGCTTGGAAGGGAACTGGTATCATTATCCATACACCTCAGATGTACAGTTTAAGTGTGTGAAATCCTTCATTTGCATCTCTTGAAAGATTTGGAATGTAGCGGGGTGTATAGAAGTGGTGCAAACCGACGATTTGGCTGGGTGGCCGACTAGGCCGTTTATTACCCTTTCGGGGATGTCGCCGAAAATAAATTCACAGAGTGAGGAAGTTGTCACGTAAATTCAAGTAAAATAATGTAACTCATTCCTAGGGTCCATCTCTTCCTTAGAGAGCCCAAAAACCCAGAGCCCATCGACCTTCCGTGTGGGCTTTAGGCCAAAAGTGTTAAGGTGGCCGAGTAGGCAGTTTCCGATAATAAGATTCAGCACAATTGAAGTTGGCGGTAATTTATCAAGAAGTGACAAGTATGAAAAAGCAAAGGACGGGGAAACTGTACGAGAGTACCGGACACTTTAGCCTTGCGAATGTGAGTTGGTGTGGACCAAACAGAAATCAATGCAAAGCCTCAGGGAAAGATATACCGGCCAGTTCCGGGAAATCGTCAACTGGATACTGCTCCCACATTCCATTCACTTTCCTCCAAGCATAAGTATCTTGACAATGTCATCATTTTTGTATTCACGTATAGTTTCAGAGTAACTTACTCAAGCGACAAGCCTCCAGACTGGGACATATGTCGCCAAGGTCTCGAGTCATTCTTCGGGTTGCCTCCTCGCGCGACGCGGGATCATCGTCATCAACCACCACCACGATGGAAAGAACACGCAGGCCTGTGAAACGTGGGAGGCAATTCTTGAGATGTGAGAGTTTTATCTATGAGCGATCCTGAGCAAGGGTCTAAGTCCTCGGAAGGACATAAACTTACCTCATTTGAGACGTTAAACCCATACCCTCGCATTTCCAACGTTTTTGTATGTGGTAAATTCCTGGAGATGGACTCCAGAACTTCAATAAAGGAATTATCGCAATCGTAGTTTGAACAGATAAATGGAAAGTCGTCGTGTGTCATTGACTTGAGGGTGCGAGCAATCTCTTCGATGTCCTGGGCAGAGTGTTGACGAAACCAAGAGAGCCTGACTTCTCTGAGATCCTGAGCACAGGATATCCCCGGAACGAGAGTTGCTGGGCCACGGAAGTTTTGCAGATGCGGCAGTGAGAAGGGAATTAACGGGTCAGCGCCATCCCTGCTGAACACTCTCAAGGGGGTCGAGAATGTCCTTAGCGACAGATGGCGCTCCAGGAAGGAAGTAACTAAGGGGAAAATTTCTCCGTCGACTGTCGCTAACCCCAAGTGACAGCTAAGAAGGCGGGGAAATGAGCATTGGATAAATGCGTCACGATGTTGTTGCCACAAGGTGATATTTATTGACAGGTGCTCGAGATGCAGTAAAATCTGGAGCGAGTTCAAGATTTTGGTGGTCGATGTCATGCTGGAGCTGGTTATTGACAATCAATGATATGCAGCTGAAAACTCACTCAGACATTTCATCATCCCTGACCGAAAATGAGCGCACCAAGCTCGCTAAGAGAGGATTTGACAGAATTGTGCGAGAAAAAGCCTCTATGGACTGCGACTGCACGTCTACAACGCGATACAAAACAGAGACGCCGATGCTGTGGAACAGCTTGGAAGCCCGGCTGAGGGCCGCCTGATCCGCCGTTTGTGCGGCCTGGATTACTTCCACGATGATTTCGTTCGGGAGCCAGAGCGAGATGGGAGTCATGGTGGTGAAAGAGCGATCTCGTGGCAGTGCCCCCTTAGTAAACGCGAGTGTCAAAATTTTCGAAGAGTCGACAAAGCACCGTAATATTTTCTGGCACACTCTTGTCCATTGAGAAAAACCATTAATTACAAACAAAATATGTGTAAAGATTGCAAGGCGCAAAGAGAATTCGTTTACATATCCTCGAGCGCCAATGATTGAGACCCACGATTTCACCGTGACGTTCATCAGCTGTTCGTTCTTAACAGTGGTGGCATTTCGAAGCGTCCTTGAAGTTGATTTTTTAAAGGTTTTCAACGAAGTCTGAGCCGTCCGTCCATGTAAAATCCACGAAGAGCAGGACAAAGGCTAGAGTCCGCCCGCAACACCTTGAGCATCGGCCAAGGATCGATGGTAACCAGGTCAAGTGTCTCGAGCGCCGGAAAAGCCTGGTAGAATTCGGGCGTGATATCATCGAATGGGAGCGCTGTGAATTTGGCGGAGCGGAGCGCGGGGAAGACCGGAGGTGGAACGAGCTGACGGAAGAATTGCGAGGAGAATGTGCAATGTTGACCGAGGTTGGCGAACTCTATGTGGCGGAGATGCGGCATGCGGAACGACGTCAGGAACTGGAGTAGGCCGTTGACGTGGCCCCGGGCATTCGCGAAGGAGATCCCTTCAAGTGTGAGCGATGTGAGGGCTAATTCTAGGAGATGGCCGAATGAGGGAAGTGGAGACCGGACGATGGCTAAATCTTGGAGGGTACGCAGGCGCGGATCTGGGATGTTCACGGCATACGAGTCAACGAATCGCATGGATCGCATGTTGGTACTCGTGCTCCGAAACTGGGAGGTGTATGAGGTGTGTTCAAAGTGGAGGACCGTCAAAGCCGGGGTGTCTCCGAACTCGACAGGCCCGAAAGAGTCGGACTGCAGGAGATGGAGATGGAGATGAACCAATAGAGGGAATCCTTGTTTGCCCAGGGCGCCGTTGAGGGCGTACATCCCGTCGAGGGGCAATATCGCGTATATCGCCCGGAATCGATTACAATACTCCTTCATTTTGTTGAAGAAGGGCCAGAAGTTGACTCTCTGCCCTGCCTCATGGTGAGAAAACACCGCCGTTAAAGGGCGGGACCTAGATCTCGCGAGAAGCTCCTCGAGTATTGGAGGGGGATTTTTGTAGGCACCGTGCGGGAACCGTACATCAACCCAGAGTTTCGAAGAATCTAGGGCAATTTGCCTCCAATCCCGGCACACCTGCGAAATCGGGAACGCAACTGCGGTTCCACCGAGATGCAATGGGTCATCCCCGACTGCGAACTGGAAGATTTGGAGGAGGATTTCTGTTGGATAGTGGTCAGTGAAGATGGACATCGTGGTGGTCCGATTCTAAGAGGCAGTGATTTGCGGGAAGCCACGACGTCATTGAACATAGCGCGCGCTAAGCCCCCGGACACCTTCACCATTAGCGCCGGTTTAATTTGGGTTCAATGAGTTCCCTCATGGTGAGTTCCGAACAGACAGTATGACTCAACTTCGTATGCAAGGCGTACTGTCGGACGCTCAATGAAACAGTCAATTTATCGTCACTGAGCTTCTTCGTAATTGCCTTTGACCAGAACTTGAGGTAGGAAAAGAAAAGTTAGTATCGCCTTCCGAAGGCGGAGCCATTGAGCTCAGACCCACCGCATGCGGATATCTACCATGCTAATGCTACAGCTTCCGCAGCAACTTCCAATCAAGAGGAACTTTGATGTTACTTCCGCAGAAGCAGTGCTGTTCGCGGACGAGTAACAGCAATGAAGTGCATATGTATGCAACGAAACCGATAGTCCATTACAAGACTGTTACACAGTAAGACGGCATCCCGAGCTTGAAACACCTCGGTAGCAGGATCGTAGACGAACAGCTTTAAAATTATAAGGAGAATTACCCCAGTTACAGGGGGAGGTGTTGAACAGCGGATAGGTGGTGTGGCACAAGCGCTCCATAACGATATTTAACGAGGGAGGGGAAGCTACACCGGGGAAATTTTCGTCAAATCAAATCGCAAGGTTGCTGTCCCCAGATAAAAATAGTTCTGACTTTAGCACCATCAGACGTGCAATGTGTGCTCACCCATCGTTTCCGTCTTGTGTCGACGGAGGATCCGTAGAAGAGCTGGTCAAGTTTTGGCCTCGAATGCTAAGGACGAGACAAAATTTTCAGGAGACCTTGTAGTGACAGCAGGGCAGTAAATGTGAAGACCCAGTCAGCTAAAAGCAATATGCAGCCACGAACAGGAACTGGTAGAAGGTGCGTCCACGCCAAAGAAAACAATCAGGAAATTCAGAACATGAAAATCCGATGTCGGACATTGGACACAGACAAAGAGCTTGGGAAAGAAACAGAATACGCCCAGAGTCAGAAGAAAGCTAAGCAAGAGCTCTAGAGTTTTTCTTGTGTCATCTGCAATGCTGTTTAGTGGCTATCAAGCAGTATCAAGCCCGGCGAGATGGAGACGTGTATGTATTTCCCAAAATGGAATTCCGATATTCTCGACTCGTCCGTCAGCCACCTCCATCTACTTACCGTGGTGTATGCACCCTTTCCTAGACCTCTAGTTTTCCCTTTGGTTCGTTTGTATATGGTGGTAAAGCCAGAGCCACCAGAAATCACACCCACGTCACCTTCCTCTTCCGTACCACCACCAGCTCACTCTTCCGCCGTTTCTGCTACGCTTTCCCCATCTACCTCGCGAGCGCGCACCAGGATGGCGCCCATGTCGCCCACGTACGACCGCCTTGAGGCTGGCCGGCCCCAGGGGAAACAATACAAGCGTTTTGCATGGAAGAAGTTCGCCATTGGCGCGGGCATACTGCTGGCCCTCGTTTGGTTTTTCGTACCCAAGGAGAGGCGTACCATCCCTGGATGGGGTGGAAGTCCGACGTTCGAGAAGGGTGCGTTTGCGGTCCGCAGTTTGGGCGAGTGATGGCTGACGAGTCGTTTGGTGCAGGGAACACGCCGTATGAGGGGAAACCCCCAGCCGAAGGTGAGATATTGTCCAAGTCCTTGTATTCGTTCTGGCTTTGGCTCGGGGACACTTTATCTGGCTTGCTTTTCGAGGAGACTGTGGGAAGCACGTTGCGGATGGTGGCATTCCCGATGCCCCGCCGAGCTTTTACAAAAAAAAGATGGCTTTTGGGGATGTCATCCGTCTGCGAGCCTCGGTTTGGGTCCTGTGCTAGCGCTGTCATGCGGTCTCGACCCCACTCTCGACCAAGCTCTCGTGGAGGAACTCCCTGCATGAAATCTACTTGTGCACAATTGATGCGCTCGTGTCTGGCGGGTGCAATCCTGGCTTGCTTTCTGCCCTATACGTTGTGCATGCCGGTGGCGTCGCAGTCCGCACCTGTTTAGCACGAGCACACGAACAGCTACGAGAGGAGACTTCTGGTTCTGGCTCGAGGTCATCTCATAACCAGAGGTTTTGGTGCCACAGCGCACGCCCGAAAACCGCTGGAGCCAGCCTCGGCTTCAAGCCGTGTGATGGGCGAAGACTCCCGGGGAGAAAAAAATGCGCTCATGATTGGGGTGTGGGTTCGTACCACTCGTTGGCGATGCTCCTGATACACCTATGAGACCGTTTGGCACTGAGGTGCGCGATTTCGGGGTGCGGGCGAGCCCAAATGGTTGCTGCCGTCGACGAGCAGAGCAGAAAGGGAAGGAGGGGAGGGAGGGGGGGGCACTCCTGGCTTTGGTCGAGGACGTCTCAGACCAGACTTGTTGGTGCTACGGCTCAAAATTCAATTGCCACGGCGTCTTGGTCAGGAGCCCGATGTGAGGCGGCATCCTCGAGTCGGGTGCTCGCGGGTGCGGAGCATGGAATTCATGTCTCATTCCCTCTTACTTCTCAAAGGGAACTGTGGGGGCAGGTGTGCAATACGCACTTGGAGGATGGTGCATTCGTGGTCTGACCTCAGGGGACAAGCTGTTTCTGTTGACCGGGATTCCGGGCGACACGGCGGTGGTACTCTCCAATGCGCCGTTCAGTACACCCGCCCGTGCATGGTGTTGGGGTGCCGAGGAAGTACAAATGGGAGTCTGGGGATGGAGGCTTTCAGTTGCCGAGTTTCAGCTTGTCTCAAAAATTCCTTTCTTCTCTTCCCATTCATATATTGACGCTGGAATATTTACTGACATTTCTTTCTAGACAGTGAGCAACGTCTCCCAAATCTTATTCCCTTCTAACTGACCTTCCTTAGCGTTAGAATCGCCGTCAAAGCGACCGGGAAGTATGTTATAACTTCTTTACCATACTTGTCATACTGACGCTCTGCAGAGCCCGTGACAGCCCCGCCGAGTAAGCCCGTACCATTTTCCTTTTTTTGCATCCACTCACACACACCCAGACCACGCAGACGAAGACGTCCCCCACGCCAAGTCTTTCGAGACCGATCCCGATCCCACCAAGACGACGTACTGCACCAAACCCCACTCCTCCTCCGCCCGCCTCGTCCAGTTCGCCCTCATGCTCGACGCCGGCTCCACAGGCTCCCGTATCCACGTCTACAAGTTCAACAACTGCGGGCCATTGCCTGCGTACGAGTACGAGGTCTTCAAGCAGACCGAGCCTGGCCAAGGCCTCTCGTCCTTTGCAGGCCGTCCCACCGAGGCCGCCGCATCGCTCAACGTCCTCCTCGATGAGGCAATGCGCGTCGTCCCCCAGTCGTTGCGCAAATGCACGCCCGTCGCCGTAAAGGCGACAGCCGGCCTGCGCCTCCTCCCAGACACCCAAGCCGCCGATATCCTCGACGCCGTGACCTCCCACCTGCGCACTGCGTACCCGTTCGCGCTTCCCGCCAAGGCGAGCGACGCGGTCGCGATCATGGACGGTTCGGACGAGGGCGTCTTCGCGTGGGTGACTGCCAACTACCTCCTCAACACCATCCGCGCGGACACGCCGCCCGACACGAAGACGTACGCCGTGCTCGACCTCGGCGGCGCGAGCACGCAGATTGTGTTTGAGCCCAAGAGCGGCGCGCCGCTGCACGAGGGCGAGCACAAGTACGCGCTCGAGCAGGGCGGGCGGAAGCGCACGCTGTACCAGCACTCGTACCTCGGATACGGTCTCATGCGCGCGCGTGCGAGCGTGCACCGCGTCGTCGACTTTATGGCCGCGCTGCATGAGGCGCCGCCGAGCGCCGCGGGCACCGTCGGCAACCCATGCCTCTCGCGCGGGACGCAGCGCACGATCGAGCTGGTCGGCGACGGGGGCGTGAAGAAGAACGTCACCATGGACGGGGCGGATGTGGGCGGGTACGACGCGTGCCGCCGGATCGTCGACTTGGTGCTCGCGAAGGACGCGATTTGCGTGGAGCGCCCATGCGCGTTCGGAGGCGTGTACCAACCTGCGCTGAGCGAGGCGTTCCCGCCGAGCGCGGGGCCCGTGATGCTGCTAAGCTACTTTTACGACCGCGTCTCGCCGCTGATGCCTCCGTCTGAGGGGCAGCTCTCGACGACGGTCGACGCGATTGGGGACCTCGCGAAGGCAGTGTGTGTGGGGAGGGATGAGTGGCTGAAGCAGTGGGGCGCGCAGCCGCAGCTCATGAAGGAATTGGAGGGGAGGCCCGAGTGGTGTCTCGATTTGACGTTTATGCACGCGCTGCTGAGGACTGGGTGCGTCTTTCTTTCTAAGTACCAGCATCTTGATGTGATTCACTGACTGCTTCGCGCAGGTACGAGTTTGCCGGGGACCGAGAAGTCATTTATGGGAAGCAGATCGCGGGCACGGAGCTTGGATGGTGTCTCGGCGCGGGAATCAAGCTCGTCGGAGGCGTAGATGTGGAGTGTCGGGTATAGTAGCTCGTGCGAGAGCCTGTGCGGGGGATAGAGACTCTGGATTTAAAATTCCGCGTGGATATCTTATAAACCTGTAACTTATGCGGTTTCTTAAAATTTTCACGCTCTTTAGATGGCTCAAGAGGTTCCGGTAGGCGGAAGAGGAGGATAATTATTCCTACAAGAGCGCGCTGGGCCGCTTCGCGGCCCAGCACTTCGCCTGAGAAGGTTGAAAGGCTCCAATGTCGTGGCGCTACGTGTGCCACGTCCCAGCGCCAAAACACGGTGATTCCCCCGTCGGAGTTTAAAAGGCTTCAGACAACGCAATTTTATAAAGAGAGAGAAGAGAAGGGATAAGGGATGATCAAATCAAGAGGTGCGAGATTGCTGCATCTTGCACACTTGTGTAGGGCCAGAAAGACCAAATAATGACATATGCAGCGATCTCACACCTCTTGGATCAAATCGCGATGCAACTTGTTTGTTGTTTGTCTTATTCTGCTTCCACGACCATCTCTTGTGGCCTCTGCTCCGAGTCAGCGAAATGGCATCTGCCACTGACTTTCTCCGTGCGCGTATCGCGGAGATTTCAGCTGCCATACACCACCAAAAAGAGGTCCTCCAAAACTTGATAAATTCCAAACGCGATGCCCAACGCGAGCTGAATTCCGTCGTCGATCCAATCGCCCGGCTCCCCTTGGAAATTTCATCCGACATCCTCGCTCGATGTCTACCCGAATTCCCTCGCTCGCATCCTGATGTGGCCCCGATGGCATTCCTCCATGTATCCTATGCGTGGAACATCATTGCACATTCCACCCCCTCGTTGTGGACCGCGATCCAGGTGACATCTCCGGGTAGTGAAGGCTTACCAGACGGCGTCGACATTTGGTTCGCTCGTGCACGCGCCCTCCCCCTTTCACTTGCTGTGGGGGACATTGGGTATGAACCTACGGGGAAGTTGGTTGGAAAGTATGCCCATCGATTGCAGAGTCTCCTGCTGTACTTCCGGTCCGCGGGTCAGCACCGCCGGATAACGACTTCACAGTTTACCTCCCTGACAACGTTGACCATTACACGTCGACAGAGGGAAGGAGACCGCATTGGCGAAGATTACTCCTATTGGGGCACAGAATGTGTCGAGATGTTGAATGCCGCTCCAAATCTCTCGGATTGCAGGCTCGACCGCATCTTCATCTACATGTGGAGCCACCCTCCCACTCAACATACGACGCATCCGTGCCTCAGAACTCTATATCTTGAACAGGGCAGCTCACGCATTTTGCACTACCTCACATTGCCCTGTTTGCAGAACCTCCAGCTCTCGTATTTCGACATAGGAATGGGATCATTCCTTGGTTTTCTA
This sequence comes from Mycena capillaripes, assembly GCA_029204075.1. Lineage (NCBI taxonomy): Eukaryota > Fungi > Basidiomycota > Agaricomycetes > Agaricales > Mycenaceae > Mycena > Mycena capillaripes. The sequence continues at coordinate 3,351,409 of JARHKZ010000003.1, read as the reverse complement.
ACCCGATCATCTCCACCGCTACAGACATTCACCATTCTCCCGACTTTCTCAAAGTTAGGACTTGATGGGAAGGAACTTCTCGACGCACTAGCCATTCGCCCGCCTCGAGATTTTCTTCCAAATCTCCACCAGCTCACAGTATACTGCCAGTCCCGCAGGGAACACAAATTGCTGCTCAGCGTGCTCTCCGCCCGACGCCAGTCAGGGATGGGATCCGTGAGGCTTTATCTTAAATCTGACGATATCGGACCAGGTCCCGATACTATTAGGTCCTTGCGACAGCTTGCGGCGGATGGATTGAACATTTTTGTCGGCAAAAGGGGAGGCGAAAACTTGATCTGAGGTGGAGGGCTTTGCTCCCTCCGATCCGTACATCGGTGGTACTCAATGTTCTACTTGACAGGTTTCTCACCTCTGCTTTTACTCTTTTGTTCGACAGTCACATTTGCCTCAGCGAACATATAAACGATCATTCGACATATCGATGTTTTGCACCGAAACAGTACTTTATGATCCCTCTATTCTTCCCGCCTGTAAATTCTTTCCTGCTGTCTACCTGCTCAGAAATCAATTTGACCGTGTCCACGAATTCCCGAAAGCTTTATTTACTAGACACATCATAATTCTCAAAATGAGACGTATTAGTGACTCACTATTGAGGCGACAAAATGTCTCAGATCCCCGGCTTCGATATGTGAGAGTGCCATCCGGGAGTTGAAACTTGAAACTAATCAGCATTGAATGTAGAACAATACCGGATCCAGACATTATATCAACGTGATAATAACACTAAGGGCAGGAGCCGACACATGCGACAGCTGCATGCGTTAAATGCATCTGCTTCGCAGGTAAGGATCTACCACACAAAAGATGTCTGACAGTTCAACAATGGTTCTTTACTAGACAAAGGAGGAACAAAGAGAAGCCATGGCAAACAACAGACAAAGAGCAAGAGAAGTTTCCTGGGTGCAGGGAATCCTGTCCTGCCTTTTGTCTATCCTTTGTGTATTCTTTGTCTGACCTTTGTCCAGCAAATAACAATTGTTGAACTGTGACACAGTGGGCTTTGTTTGGCCTGTGACTACCTGCGGAGCACATGTGTTGGATGCACTCGTATTTTGCATGCATTGGTTCTTGCCCCCAGTGTAACCGTCATAACATGCTATAGACTCAAAGCAGGAATAAATATCGAAATTAACAGTCATAAAGAACGGTAGAAGACCAGTCGAAACCACATTGGTTCGGCCATTAGAGCTTATTGGCAACCGCTCAAAAAATGAAATCCTGATCAAAACGATGACGCACTTGAGCGATTGATGCAAAAAATGAGAGCCCCGTCAAGAGAATTGCTCCACTGTAACCGGCGTGCGTCCGGGTGGAGCGATCACGCGTACAACAACAAACACATACTCTTCCTCTATGCTGCGCGGTCTCAACAGGCTACTAGCGTTCGTCGTCGCGCCTCTACTCGGCCCAGACGATAACGTACTATTCGATCTTCATCAAAATATCAACGATACCTGCTTTGCATCATCCATAGGAGCACCCACAAGTAGGGCTTGTCACCGTACGTACCGTATACGGTACGGAGAGTGGGACCCTCGCACGGTACGGATACGGCTACGGTACGGCAATTTCGTGAAATTCCGTCCGTAATACGGTACGGCACGGCTCAAGGCGACAGCTGTCAGTTTTGTGCAGTTCCCGGCTGAGACATGACAGAAACCACCTCGGCTGACTGCAGGAAGTCTTGCCTTGCCATCAGCAAAGCCATCTTGAGGGCCAGGGCTGCCCACGGCACCCAAAAAGTTAGTTTCCCATGCCGATCCGCGGCTTAGATTACCTATTTTAGCAGTGATTGACGTGGGAAATCTCGCTTAGCTCTACGGCGTATTACGGCCGTAACACCGTATACGGTACGGGAAAATACGGACTATCCAGAGGGCTTACGGTACGTGAAAAATCCGTACCGTACCGTACGTAACCGTATGCCTACGGCTGCGGTGACGAGCCCTACCCACAAGCGGTGTAGAGTGGTCGAAGGGCTTGAGCGTCGAGGCGGACGGTGAGCAGGACATTGAGCGCGTCGACAAATGCAACGTGGGCCTGGGAACAGAAGCCTTGTTTGGCATGGTCTCGGTGGTACACGTGCGGCCTATTCGCCGAATTAATGCTTATTTGAGACGTCTTCGATTCGGTAAACTATTGAGCGAGCTCCACAAAAGAAACTTGAGCAAAAATTTGGACGACTTGAGCAAAACAAAACCCGTTGCCAATAAGCTCTATTCAACTTGCATAATTTCGTGAACCTACATACCGGCTATGATGACCTTACATAGATTTCCCGATCCACAATAACAAAGAACCACGCGTTAACGCGTTTCCCAGCTTCACATACCCAGCGTCATTCGGCCGTACCTCATCGAACAAATCAGGTAGCAGTTGTGGACATCATGGTGGATATGGTGGCGGTGATTGGCGCGTCGGGGCTGGGCTACTGACACTGCCAATGCATTACAAGTAGAATAAGCCTACGGGGATAGCTGGGAAGAACCTTGAAACCTGCGAGTAGTATGGATTAGTCACCACACAGTTGGCTCCTAACCGTCTCCGTCGGTAGCGATTTACATTCGCAGGCCAAAAGCATGCCTGGTTACGCAGTCGATGGCTGCAAGGGCGGTTGGTTCAAATAAAATAATCATCTGCAAAAAGTTTAACGCACGGCCCGTCCACCATAAGCCGCCGCCTGAAAAATCAAACCCACACCAGAGATCCACGTATTAATTGCCCCCAGAGTTGAGTCCGAGTCGTCCCGTGGCTCTGCACCAGACTTGTGAAGCAAAGCGCTACGAAGATACTGAACAGCATATCGTTGTCTTGGGCACAAGGGCTCGACGGTACCATTATATATGCCCCCGCCGAAAATCCGCCGATTTTGACCATTAGAGCGCATTCCGCAGTTCACCAGAGTCAATTCAGTCATGACAGAGAAACACCGATGGCATTGAAGGATTCGGGAGAATTTAGAGAGTTCAGAACGAGTTATACGAGCTGGGTAGACTTGGCATGCCTTCAATGAAACCTCTGACGCCGCTGCAGCGCCGCTGCTGGCCTCTGGATGTCGTCTTGGATGGAGCTCCCATGTAAATTTGAGCAACCGAAATGCGCCTAGGCTTTGCCTAGACTCTTGCTTCGTTGTGGGGCTCGTAATCAAGCTGCCAAAAAAAGATAATACTTACTGACTGGGGTTGGACTGAGGACCATTTTCCCGAAGACGGAGATCCTGGGTATTCGCAGATCACATTTTGACAATGAGGCTGCTCCGGCCCGACCAATTTCGAGGTGATGTAGAGCGTACATTTCTTTCGACCAGAAATGAAGGGAGATCAGACTCTGATGAGGAGTTTCGGTTTAGGGTGTGTACGGCAACAGAATCTTTTGAGGTTCTGGTGCTTTGATGGGCAACTATTCCCTTTTCAAGTAGTCAGCTGCCGAGTGCGTGACTTTCTCGCATCTTTCATCAAACAGCATCCAATGCGTCCGCTCACCGTGCCCCGCCTTTCCCGCCCTCTTGGCGTTGTCAAACCAGTGCCCGCCCTCGACATTCCGTGCGTCAGGATAACCCTCGGGCTTTGAGAGAAATACAATTGATGATTACCCTTAACAAGCTGTGGGCAGAGATAAAAAGCGAGGCGGTTTGCGACAAATTTTATTTTTGTTCTCGTCGTCGCCCACGATGAGCACGGCAGTCAACGATGCGGTGGTGATGCATCAGAGCTGTGACTCCTACGTGACTGAGAAAAGTTTGGACTACTTGAAAAGGGAATAGTTCCCATCAAAGTACCAGAATCTCAAAAGATTCTGTTGCCGTACACACCCTTTAGTCTCTCGTAGCCTCCTGCTAAATTGCTCCGAGTCCGACTGACGACTGACGGAGTCCGCGGGCCGTGAAAGTATTGGATTCGAGTTCTGCGATTTCCTACCTTGAATCGCGTCCAGATCTCGACAGAAACCCTGGGAAGCCCAACACGAACTTTTTTTTGTTCAGTTTTTAGCAAATCAGAACGTAGAGCTTGCGGTAGAGTTGCAAAAAAAAACAGTCTGTTTGATAGTATTTGCCACATCAAGCCATCAGCACTTGATCAGCACTGCTTCCCGGCTTGATTTCTTCAACCATCTCAACAAGAATCCAAGGCTCTGGAGGATCGGGTCTTCAAACAATTAAGTTCTAATCAGCTCGAACCCCAAAAAGTAGGACCGTCGGGTTGCCTGTGGGACATTTAGAGGATTTTCCCTGCGATATTTTGCGCTTCCTCTCAACGGTCATTTTCGCGTTCTCTACTTGGCGTTCGGCTTCCGAATTCCTCCGCGGCAGAACTTCTTCGTCCGCGTTTCGCTGAGCTCTCTTTAGCTCTAAACCATCAACCAGAGAGTCGGCAAGACTTGACAAAATCTAAGAGCGATGCTCGATGACGCGGCTTCCCATGGAATTTCTTCCGACATCTTCGATCACTTTCTATCCCGTTGTATATCGTGGACCGCCGTCGAGGGTGGACCTCTGTGTGGGCAAGGCTTGCCAAATGGCGCCTACTTTGGGCTTGCTCGTGCGCATGCTCTCCGCCGTTCGCTTTCTCCTTTGGGGACGAACATGTCGATCAGTTGGTCGGCGGAAACCATGCCCATCGATTTCAGAATTTTAGGCTGTACTTCCGATCCGCAGATCGGCTTGAACAGATAACATCTTCACTGTTTACCTCCCTGACGAAGTTGACCATTTACGGGGCATTTGCATGCGGCCTCAAATCTCGTGCAAGCTCGACATCGACAAGACTTTGGGACCACCCTCCCACTCAACATCCGAGATCCGTGCCTCAAAACTCTGGATGTCGAACACGGCAGCGCGGGCGTTCTGCAGTTCTCGTGCCGCCCTGTTTGCAGATCCTCTACGTTTCATAGGAATCAAACCCTTGATTGCTTTTCTAACCGGCTACAGTCATTATCCCAAGAAGATCTTATAATACGGCGGAGACCATTTTTCTGCTTCTCTCGACGTTATCAAACGTAACCCTCTGCTTTCCGGTCACTCCGGGAAAAATCGCGTTTGGTTCGGCCGACATATGAAAGATCATCCGTGTTTTGCACCGAACTTGAAGCTGCCATTTTGTACTAAATTTCTATCCTCTATTCCTGCCAGCAGAGTTCTGCCCACTGTCTAGCTGCTGAGAAATTCCACGAATACCCGAAAGCTGTTGATTTTTTTTGGCGCGCGGCTGTTCTTCGGGGCCATTTATTCCCAAAGTACACGTGGCTTCCCACGACCACCATGTCAATAGTCGACTATCCTACGGAAGTCCTCCTCAAAATCTTCCACCATGCAGTGGGGGATGAGCCTCTACAGTTGGGTGGAACCGCGGTTGCACTCCCCATCTCACAGGTGTGCCGGGACTGGAGGCAAATAGTCCTGGATTGTCCCGCACTCTGGGATGATGTGCGGTTCCCGTACGGTGCCTATCGCAGCGATACTCCAATGCTCGAAAATTTACTGGCTAGATCTGGGACCCGCCCACTCACGGCGGTATTTTCGCATGCCGCACCTGGGCGGTCAGGGCGAATGGTCGACTTTTGGCCCTTGTTCAAAAAAATGAAGGAATATTGCAGTAGATTCCGCGCGATCTACGCTATAATGCCTACGCCAGGGATATACGAGCTCAACCGCGCACTGGGGCGCAGGAAACTCCCTCTCCTCGTCCATCTTCACATCGTGCAGTCCGACAATCTCGCACCGGTGGCCGTGGACTTTGAAAACGCGCCGGCTTTAACGGCCATGCACTTGGAACGCGTCTCATACAGCTCGTTCTATAGGAACACGAGCACGACCCTGCGGTCCATGCGATTTGCTCAAGTGCGATTTGTGGACATCCCTGTCCCAGTTATGCATGGGCTCCACGATTTAACCATCATCCGCTCCCCACTTCCCTTCTTCAACCACGCCAACCCTATCCCGCAGTTGGCGCTGGAATCGCTCACGCTCGACGGAATCACCTCGTCGGGCTATCCAGACGAGCTGCTCTGGTTCCTGACGTCGTCCGACATGCCGCGACTCCGCCACATAGAGCTCGCGAATCTGGACCATAAACTCCAGTTCTCGTCGCAGTTCGTCCGTGCGCTCGCCCCGCCTGCGTTTTATCCCGCGCTACGCACTGCAAAATTTACAGCGCTCCCGCTCTCCGAAATCACGCCTGAATTTTGTCGTGCCCTTCCGGGACTCGAAACACTTGTTCTGGTCAAGACTGATCCCGAGCCGCTGCTGTCGTTACTCAGAGCGGACCCTTTTCTGTGTCCTGATCTCCACGAAATGTGCATAGATGGAACTTTGAGACGCCGTTGAAGATAATAATAATTACTGTCTTGCGTTTCCGCTGCGTTGTACATAAACTTTTTCAAAAGAGTCATGGTTTGCTACTAGAATAATAAAGAGAAAAAACAACGACAGATGGTCCAATGAACAGAACAGGCACCAAAGAGCTGTTGAGAAATGTAAATATTTTGCAACTGACCCAAACTGGACCCAAGGGCCAAAAGTGGCAATCAGAAGGCAGTGCACGCCACAACATGCGCGGCCCGATTTGTTCAACTCATCTTGCCTTACACCACGACATGTTCTCGCGCCTAGCATCCCATTTGAACCCCACGCAACGTTATGCTCCTCCGCCGGGTCCGCCCCCTTCCCAGTATGCTCCTCCGCCTGGCCCACCCCCATCCCTGTACGCCCCTCCGCCGGGGCCGCCACCGTCCTCGGGCCTTCCGCCCCCAGATTATGTACCAGGCGCTGGGCAGTCGGTGCGCCTTCTTGGCCCACTGTGGCGCTTTACTCACCTGAATTCAGCATGAAACCTCGGAGAGCAATGCCACACTTGGAGACTACGAGGCCGGAGATCTCTTTTGTCAAAATCACAAAATATGGGGAGCCAGAATCTTTCCAATGGATTACAAAGATTTCGGCGTGCATAAATGGGGGCTCGTCCAGATCAAGGATCTAGTCCCAGATGGGACGATGGAGCCTGGGAAGACACCAATACCAAAAGCTCTGGGAATGACATCAATATCCGTCCAGATGGATCCGTCTTCAGAGGTCAACCATCGGCTGATCCTTCTGCAGCTCACCCCCCACGCGGGACGCTTCAAGAATCGTGGAGATACATGCTTCACAAGCAATTTGCCCATAATAGCAGGGCACTACAGCACTGCCGCCAAACGAGGGAGTTACTTCGAAATCACGATTCGCCACATGAGCGGAAATGGGACCATCGCCCTAGGTGTGCGCAATTGTCTGATCAAACTGTAGACGGCACATTTAATCTGTTTGCTACAGGGATGCAATGCCTTCCGTATCCTCCCAACCGGCTTCCTGGATGGCACAGGAAAAGTGCTGCCCTTCATTTCGATGATCGTCGCCTTTTCTACGAGGACTCTGAAGGCGGCCAAGACTATATGCAGGAGATCTACGATCCGAAGTCCGGAAAAACCTTCCGACGCCACAACGTTCCCCAAATCAAGGCCAATGACATCCTTGGTTGTGGTTATGAATTCAAGTTGAATGGAGGCGTCGGGCATCTCTTTTACACCTACAACGGCGAGCTGCTCCCTATCGCGTTTCCCGGAATATTTGAACCCATGCCGTTGGGCCAAGAGGTCGACGTGTTCGCCGCTGTTGGCGTCACGGACGGCCCATGTCAGTTTGATGTGAACTTTGGGCTCGAGAAATTTAAATGGTCTGGTCCGAGCCATTCGCATCAAGGAGCTTGGAATCGTGACAAATGGACTGTAGATGGTCTTTTTAAACACTTCGGCGACGGGCCCCCTCAGTACGGCGACTGAAAAAATTATCGAAACGGCTCATTGTACTTTCTGACAATTTTATAACTACTGCTTTATCTTTGCAGGACGATGAGGTGGCTTGACCACGTATTCTCGGCTCTGCATCTACGCAATCGATCGTGCCTCGTCCGTCTCCTCGTTCCCTCGACTCCTTTTACTATAGTGGCTTACGCGGGGCGCTCTCGTCTTGGACGACCATTCAATGGCCGCGTGTCGATGATATCATTCGTCTATATTCGGTCGCGCGCACGGAGCCTTGAGAAATTAGCATCTGCAGCCTTGAAGCATAGCACTCTAGCCTACGGGATGCGGCGCTAAACAGCAAGGGGCACGCTCTCTCCCACCTTGTTGTCCAAGAAAAGTGTGTTGCTAAATTCCGAACGCCCTCAGGAAGGGATTCCCATCCCGGTATTGTGGATATCACGTATCTGTCTGTCAAACAGTCAGTATACATTTTAGGCTCCGACACTCACCGCAGCACGCCCGGCGCCTCGGAACATGAGGACTCCAGAGGTGCTACCAGTTCCAAGTTCGAATATTCACCACACCTAAAGCACGATGATAGCCAGTTAGTTGCACTGGTCTGACTGCGAACAACAAACATGATTCAACCCAAGCACAGCTAATTCCAGGTAACAGTCAACTCTCGCTTTCGAAAGGTGTGCTGGAATTGCCTGTTCCGAGACATGAGGCTGTTACCTGAAGCTGTTAACATTGCTTATCGCCGCAGAATCAACCATGCATCCCATGTTGATCCCATGAGGCTCCGGTTCGTCCCAGCAGTCGGTCAGTATGGTGCCCACTGGCGCCCACCGACTCAGATTTAGATTCAGCCACTGGCCGCCGTGATTGATGTCTTGCGGCCAGGCTCCTTATAACTCGCCGATCAGGCGATTCGCCAACCCACACTCTTCACCTCATTCCTCTGGCTCATGGAAGCGATTGCACTCAAAGTTGCGGGAGACGCCGCGCTACCGGCCGGCACCTACGTCTACAACACCCTGAAAAAGCAAACTGGGCGGGCCCAGTTTGAGAAGGGCAAAAATAGCTTACAGGACGGCTTCGCCATCCTTTGTGATGAGAAAGCTGGCCACCTTCTTCCGGTTCGAGAGCGGCTGGAGCTATTGGAGACTCTCTCCAAGTGTGGAAATTCCCCATCTTATCTCAGCTTGATTTTTGATAGTGGCGTGCCTACTTCCAGCCTCATTGAGAACCGGGAGGAGGTCGACCAGATCACCAACACGTTGTACGGCTCGCTGACACACCGGAATACGGCCAAAGATTTCAACTCCAAGGCCGAGAAATTTCGCAAGAACGTCCAGGTACGTTTCCGTGCATCGAGTGCTTTGCGTCGGACTCATTATTTGTTGCAGATGCCCACAGAGAAAGCTCAGATCGAGTACGAATTACGCAAGGTGAAGCTGGGTGAGTTCCTTCAGAATTCATATTCGCCGATTTTCATCCATTGGACGTAGAGATGACAGCAGAAAGCACCCTTACTTTGGAAAAATGCGGCGACATGAAAATTCCTCAAAAACGGGCCCATAACTCCGTTTCAGAGAACGTTCGTTCAAGCACGATCATCGACTACCCAATTTCCCCAGATTCCCGACTACATCCTCTCAGACCTATCCAGAATCAGCGCCCTGCATCTGGCCCGATCCAGAATCATCCTGCAGGCAAGTCTTCACTACTGGAGGCTCGACACAGATTGCGAGAAAGGCGCAGTCTAAACCTTCTTGCCGGTACACCGTCCAAGCTAGCCCCTCCACTTGCGAACTCGACGTCACTCCCGGAAAGTCGAAAAGACCATGTGGATCGCACTCCTACAGCCCCATTTTCTTGTACACCCAACCAGAACCATCATATTGAACTTGCATGCAGTCAGGCCGCACGGGTCCCGGCAATCCAGTCTTCGGACGGGTTTCAGCACCGCCTAAAGCAGCGCCGCAGTCATGTCGCTCTCATCGATATGCCGCATAAACGACCCCACGTCGAGTCGCCTCCCAGACCGTCGGAGCGGGAATCAAGCTCAACGGGTAATAAACCACCGATAATGCAATCTCGACACCCGCCAGTCCAATCCGGGCTCCCACGAGCGCAGGCCTCTTGGGAAAAATATCCCATACAGCAAACGCAGACCGAGGCTTATGCTCCTCCTCCTGCGACGGTTCAGGACCGACCAATTTTTCAAGCAGGCCTTGATGGCGGCCGGAATCTCCCCTCCTTTCCCAATCATCTCACCCACGGCGAAGCCGTGAATCCACCCCTGTATTGGACCATTAACCCGCCCTGTGGCTCGAAGGCTGATGCTACTCGGCCGGACGAATGTTCGTGCAAGAATCACGATCAATACGCATGCGCCTCGCCGGCTCAAGTTCCGTGCTCCAACTGCGGGCGCGCGGGGCTTGCTCAACCCTCAGCCATGTTCCCACAACCAGTTTTTCCTCGCGCTTGCCCGACCTATTCCCAGATGGCAGACCTTTTACCAAAGCCAAATTTCCCACAGTATGATCTAAACAGCCAGAGCAGTCGGGAAAATTGTTCTCATTACCTGGGCTCGCAGCACGACCATGGACAGGTGATCCAGGTCGAAATCCGTGTTCAATATATCTAAGAACTGGATCCTATTATTGAATGACTATGTAGCGTCTCACTACTTAAGCTTCGATCTCTCAGTCTGTGTTCTAGATCCCCGCCTGGTGCCTTATAAACACGTCCTGGAATTTTGGTTCAAGTTCTGTCAGGTTCTGTTGATTCTGTATAGATTCATGTCCAACGCTGTGCGACTAATTTCGAGCAATAAATGTACGAATATATTATTAGAGGCTGTTCTAGTGTTTTCTCGCGATCTGATGGCCATTTGAAACGCGCTTGAAAACGCGTGTTTGCGAAGTTCAAGACACGTGACCGCGAAGATTCGCCAGCATAGCGGATACGTCGAGCTCAAGTAAAACTTGAATAAATGCCGGGCCAAAAGAGACCTCGAGTCGCAATGTCATGAAAGTTATTACAACTTTCTACAATTCCGGCTATATTCGAGCAAGTAGAGAGGAAAAAAATCACAATTTGGCCGCTGCGTTTTTGACCGTCTTGTCATCCCATAAACTCCAAATAAATCCAACATCAGGCGAAAAGCCACTCGTCGCGATGTTATCGTATGCCTTCTTGACTTTATCTGCCCCCAAGATGTGCTCCAACCGCACCCAAGGAATGCAGTCAACCATCAGCTCCGCCCACGCTTCCTTTTGACGGCGAAATATTTCGTGGAGCGACAGCTGGTGCTTGCGCACATTCAGCCACTCTACCATGAAAAACTGCTCGAGCTGCGGGATCTTCGTCGACTCGGTGAACGTGTTCGTGCTCCAGCCAAGCGACGATGCTTTCTCAGACGCCGGCGCGAGAGTGGTCATCCCGAGCGCGACAGAAGTGATGAGCTCACCACTCGCTGGCGTCCGGAAATGCGCGAAAAGCCGCTTGTTCAAATCGTCGTTCCCTGCGACGTCCACGTACACCCACTTCTCGCGGCCCAGGGCCGACGGAAACGAGTCATATTCGACCACCTCGTCGTAGAGCGACAGACCCTTGGTGAAGGCAACATTCTTCTTCGACGTGAGCCCTATGATCTTGACCTTCGTCTCTCCACGGGATCTGCGTTTGCCGATGAGGTACGCAGCACAAAAGGCGGTTTTCGCAGATGCACTCGAGATGAGGAATGCCGTCGCGCCTCGGTATCCCAACGAAAATATCCAGTCTTCAAACCAATACGCCGTCCAGAAGAGAGGCCGGTAAAGCATGGTCAGATCTTCCCCCAAAGCGGTAGGGGTGTATTCAGGATCTGCAGCGCATCGTATAATCTGATTGTATGGACGTCTGTCTGTCGGATAATCAGCATATGATAATATCAGCAAAATAAAATATAACTACCAGCTGGAAGATGTGGCCTCGGCACATAGAATGCATGCTTGTTGACGTCCGACGGAGAAACAGGGACCAGAAGATATCGAGTGGGAGCGAGATACCCGTAGATACGCTCGCCAGGAAATATCTTTGGGTGCGAAGAAGATACAATGGTTCCAAAACCCCACACGGGAACAAGTCCATGGGTTTGGGGGGACACTTTTCCTACTTCCGGTGCAGGATGGAAGTCATAATAACTAATGAGTTTTCAGTTTGAATGAACCAAGTTAAAAGAACAGCTGAACCGGAAATGAGGCTGCTCTCCGAGCGCCTGGTATGTGATGTTATTGGCGGAGAAGCCGAAACGGTCAACTTTAATGAGGATGCTGTTTGGAGGAAGATCATGGCTTGGAATTGAGCTGGTAGCAATGACGGCTGTTTCACTGGAGACTCGGTGGGCAGAAGGGCGTTGGAAACAAAGAGAAAGGTTTTCGACAGAGGCCATCTTGAGGGCTCGAGGTAAAGATGGGCCGTATTTGAGGCGAAGCGGCACTCGGCAATTGATTCGCCGAAAAAACACGGTCACATGAGCCGGCGCAATTTTCGCCGGCATCTACCCGTAACCCAGGTCCAGATGTCAACCACCGTTCAGGATTTAACTAGTCTTTTCTAGTTAGACTATGTGTAGCAGATTTCATTTAATCGATACAGTCTGAGCATTAGAAGGTTAGCCCTGTTTTAGCCTGGACCTCCTCGCTATTACTAATAATGAGAAGTGAGGCACCCAAGGTAGTGTTCAGCGACGCCTCAAATGTCCATCCATGTAAAATTCACGAAGACCTGGACAAAGCGTGCGGTCAGCGCGCAGCAGCCTGAGCAGCGGCTGCGGATCGACGTCGACCAGCTCGAGCGATTCCAGCGCAGGAAGCGCACGGCAGAAATCGGGCGTGATGTCGTCGAGGGGTAGGGCAGTTAATTTCGCGGAGCGCAGCGCGGGGTAGACTGCAGGCAGGGAAAGCGCGCGGACGAAGTGTGAGGGGAAGGGCAATATATGGTCCAGGTTGGCGAGCTCGATGTGGCGTAGCTCTGGCAAGTGGAAGGAGACCAGGAAATCCTGCAGTTCGCCATCACGGCCTGAGGAGGTGATTCCATCGAGAGTGAGCGACGTGAGTGCTAATTTGGGGGGAGCGCCTACGTCGTTGGGGAAGATAAGTGGAGAACGGACGATGGTGAGGTCGTGGAGGCCGTGCATGACAGGGGTAGAAATGTCTACAGACCGCATGTCAACGAATCGCATGGATCGTAGGCTCGTGCTCGTATTCCGAAACTCCGAGTTGTACGATATGTTCACGCTTTCGACGTGGAACACCGCCAGAACCGGGGCGTTAAAAAAGTACAGAGAAGTTGGCGAGAGGTTGTCGGACTGCACCACATGGAGGTGGGTGAGCATAGGGAATAGCTGGTTGCCGAGTATATCGTTGAATTCAAGCAGCGCATGCTTCGGCAATATAACATATATCGCCTTGATTCTGTCGCAATAGTTCTTCATTCTTTTGTAAAGCTTGAACCGCCAAAAGTCGATTATCTGTCCAGCTTGGCTGGGGTTGGGATGGGAAAACACCGCCGTCAATGGACGGGTCCCAGACCTCGCGAGCACCTCATCGAGAAGTGGATTTTTGTTTTTGTAGGCACCGTAAGGAAACCGCACATCCTCCCATAGTGTGGGAGAGTCCAAGGCAATTTGCCGCCAATCGCGGCACACCTGCGAGATCGGGAATGCAACTGCGGTTCCACCGAGCTGCAGTGGCTCATTCCCCACTGCATAGTGGAAAATTTGGAGGAGAACCTCTGTAGGAGAGTTGTGTGCGGAAATGGACATTGAAGGCTGCGTACAGGAGGCCACGATATCAGCAAGTCATGTATATATATTATTCATGCCTCCGACGCTGCATGCAAAGTTGGTAAGGTGGAAACAGCGCCCATCAGCAACAGCTTTGCCGTGCTGGCTTGATGTAACATCCGAAATGTATGGCAGGGCAGTGCAGTTTCATCCTATTCAACAGCAATCACTGCATTCAAGGAGCTCCTAGACTGAGACCTACACAGACCTACACAAGCCTACACTCAGTTTGCCAAGGATTGCGTAGGTCCTGGCAAGGTGAGTGTAGGTGGCTACACACACTCTGTGTGGCTGATTCTAGGCATGTCTAGGTGTGTCTAGAAGCCTAGACATGCCTAGACTCAGCTACACAGAGAGTGTGTAGCCGCCTACACTCACCTTGCCAGGACCTACGCAATCCTTGGCAAACTGAGTGTAGGTCTGTGTAGGTCTCAGTGTAGGAGCTCCTTGAATGCAGTGAATGCCGTACATCAAAATTGGGTGGGTTTTGAAAATTTCAACAGAATCAAACACCAGTACAGAGTGTTACTCCTTCTTCATCTTCTCCTCCACCCTCAGCTGCCTTCCCCACCCAAAAATGCGCCACACAAAAAATCCAACGAGCGCCAACACCCGCGATCCGATAACGCCGACGACGGTCCTCATCCCCGACCCTTCAAACAGCGCGAAAAAGAGGACCGCAGGCCAGGCGCTCGGTGGCCGTCTATCCACATCCAGATCAATCTCAAACGGCAGCGCTTCGGGCGGGAAGAGGTATCTCGCGGCGTCGAGGCCCGACGCAAACCCGTCCTCGTGGAAACCGTAGCGGAGGTACGCGCCGGCATACGAGAGGCCGCGCGTGCGCTGGATGGTGCGCATCAGCTTCTGCGCACGGACGGCCTGCGCGTCGAGAACGGGATGGGCATACGCGTACCGGCCCGCGACAGTGTCAGCGCGCGGCTCGAAGGGCGGGTTCAAAGTCACGAGTACTGGCCCGTACTTTGCCTCGGGGATGTGTTGTAGGTCATTCATTCCGTCTGCGGGACGAATAAATTAAACAGTGAATGGGAGGTCAATAAGGCTTACATGTCCTGGAAATTAAGGTCTGAGTCATGGCACATGAGGACTGAGGAAAGGACGCACAGGGAGACTTGATCTGAGTTGGTTTTGCGGTGACCCTGGGTGTCGAGCACGGATTGCGTGAGGTAGTTCCAACAGGACCATGCAAGTCGACTCCGTGGCATAAGCTTGCGCATTGGGTTAGGATCTTTCGACCGTCGGGCGAACAGGCCTTACCTTAACGTCGGAATGCAAAACCGCCTCATTCTGATTCCACTGGAACATACTCAGAATTTCCTGCTCCTCTGTTGTGATGCCCTCTCCCGCTTTCAGAATGGAGAGCACGGCGTCGGAATGGCACGCGAAGATCACATGGTCGTAAGTTTCGATTCCGCTAGCAGTCGTCAACTGCACAGCGTCCGTCCCTGTTTGGGTGCTGACAGATCTTACGGGCGTAGAAAGATGGAGTTGGGCTGCCGGAAGTTTTCCCAAGATTTTGTTGACGTACACTCGACTGGGAGCATTTTAATGAATGAAAGAATATTGTTCGAGGCACAGACCTGCCGCCTTCAAGCGTCAACCACGAGGGTTTCCCTGTTATTTGCAGCAGGTGGTGGTTGTTCATAAATTGTATCTAGAGTAGTTTGAATATTCGGAAAGTAAAATATCTCAGAGAACGTACAAGGGTTTTCGCGGGAAAATCCATGGCACATTTATCCGGCGGAGTGCTCCAGATGCACGCTGTCATGGGCTGCAAAGCGCGTCAGAACAGGTATTTGACCAAGGTTGATGCCTCACAATCAAGTAATTGTCCTTGAAAGAGTCAGAATACCCTTCGCGGTCGAGATATTCGCCTATCGAAAAGTCTGCGTTGGACTCGCTGGTAATAATGCTCCTGGCGCAGGCGTTGAACCGTAGAACATCGTAGATGAGGCGCCACATGTTCGGGTCTATCAAGCGATACGGCTGGCAGAAGATAGTCATTAGATCCTTCCCAGCCCACTCGAACGACCCGCCGTCGCGAGACACGCTGAAGGTCATTTCAGTGGGGAGGATCTTGATGGCGTGCAGCTTAAGAAATTTGATGAAATTGGGGTACGTGCTTGGGTTAAAAACGATCTACGCAAAGATTTCAGTGCTATTCGCGTGAGTTCTTGGCGAACAAGTACAAAACCGCTGCAAACGAGTAAGATTGCGTTCAGACGCGTTTGCTGATTTAACGTACGTGTCCACGTATACGCCGTCTTCTGACTGCTTCCCAGGTGGAGTGAACTTCACAGTATTCGCATGTCCGCCAGGCCGGTTATCTGCTTCGTACAGATGGACTTCATGCTCACTATACTCGTTCAAGAGCTAATTTTCCGAAATTAGGAGAACAGTGCAGCGACGAAAACCAGGCTAACCCAGGTAGCAGCAAGTCCGGAAACACCTGATCCAATAACAGCGACCTTCATGCGCGCAAGCGTTGCACCAGGCTGCCAGCGAGGAAAGGCGATGAGAGTTGATGACAACGCAAAACTTTTCGGCAACAATTGCACGCGCTATTTGTGTTTGCTTGGCACCATCAATCATCCTTGACCATCCCTTACATGATCCCTTAATCATCCCCCATACAGCAAGGCATCAGTCTTTCTATTCAGCAGCCGCCTTGTATTGAAGATGAACGCACAGCTTTATAGCGGTCGTTGGGATACAGAAGATTTGGTCCGAGCTTGCAGAACGGTTTCTTTTTTCTTTTTTAACCAGAACTCGAGGTTCATGTCCTCATTCCAAGCTCTCTTTGGATCTATTTAGTCTAGCTATGTGTTCTCGGGAGTCTGGCTTAAAAATAGAGTACCGCTGAAAATATTGTACCCGCCCTCAGATCCGAGTCTGTAGCAACCCCCGTACCTTCAGGCTTCACCAGAGGGGGTTGCTGTTCAGAATCGACCAGGATGGACAAATTCGGAACATGAAACAGTGCCCATTACACTGCGTTCTTCATAAATGAGAGACGGAGTGTACCACTTTCCCTCATTCCTTCGTCCGGCCGAGCCACCTTTTTACGCCTTCACTTTTTTATCAAGGACTTGACGTTCTTCAAATTACTTACATCTTCAGCCGCCTTTCATCACATTTGACAAGATGCAGTTCTCCCTCATTGTTCTTCTTGCAATTGCTGCTACCGCCGTTTCTGCCGCTCCAGCCAAGAACACCTGTAATCTCAAGAGTGAGATCTTAAACCTCAACTTTTGACATTAAACTCCACTTATGCGCCGACAGCCTGTGTCGTCGATCTCGCGCCCACAGGTATTTGAATGTAAAATTTACCATCAAATACATGCTGACGTCGTAATAGTCGCCGCGTGTGCATCCGCCGCTGCCCAGGACGGAATTGGTAGGTGCTCGTGTTCGCGTTCGAACAAATCATCTCATGATTGCTTCAGATCCCGTCTCGGATGAGGCCTGCATCACTGCAGCTGCAAAAACCCTCTCGAAATTGGTTAGTACTGTTACTCTCGGTGTCCTTGTCTCCTTCACTGACAACATCAATATTCCTAGCCCGCGCCCTGCACTGGATGCGCCAAAAAGCTCGGTGTATCCAGTGCTGTGGATTCAGCCAAGAACGCCATCGAGAGTCTCTTTTGATTGCAATCGCACAATGTCGTATTTATGCTAAGCTACGAAGGCTTTAATTTTTTTGGTTGAAGGGACATCTCTACACCGTCACCCGGTTCACGGTATTGGATAAGGAAAAGAGCCAGGATAAATTTCAGCCTTTTGCTTTGTCTGCCCAGCTAAGGACTTCGTATTTGCTGGATTTATTCAAGAACAAATTTTCGAACCCTTCCAGTGTGCCGGTGCCGATCGGCACGTTTATGTAAATAAGGATCATCCATTTTTCCCTCTGTAGTTAAGTACATTCGACCCGTATTCTCGCCAAGCCTTTGCCATGTCAATCCTCAATGCTGTGTGGGTGGAGTCGCGGGACTAAAATTTCGTTTCGGTTTGCGGTACATCGGGAGTACACAGCTTTTGAAGTCAGCCAATGATCGCTGCAGGATCGGCGACATTCCTTCCCACTTCGATTATCCTGCTACTCAACTTGCTCGCTCTTTAGACCTAGCTTGATTTCCATGGTGGGTTCAGTGGCCACCTGCTGCTGTCTCTGGCACGATAAGTATCTCGTTTCTCTCCCAGGTCAATCTTTGTCAAGGGCTATTCTTACAACCCAATTTATTTTCACTGATGGTCGTATAGACTCCTGATCCGAATATTCACATGAATGGAGGCGCGCGCCAAGCTAAAGAATACATCTGAGTATAAATACGAGACGGGACGCGTTACAGTTCCTCATTCCTTCTTCCGGCCGAGCCACCGCTTTTTTTCTTCTTGCCATCTCATTTTCCAGAACTCGACGTTCTGCTTATCACTCTTCTTTCACTTCAACCACCTTTCAAAGTAATATTTGACAAGATGCAGCTCACTCTCGTTGCCATGATCGCCATTGCCGCCACCGCAGTCTCTGCTGGTCCCCTCCGTATGCGCCAGGACACCTGTGACCTCGAGTGTGAGTTTCAATTGCCATTATTTCACTTAAAAACTCGCTCACGCGTCTCACAGCCTGCATCCTCAATCTTGGGCCCGCAGGTGCATAAATATCTGAATAGGAACGTTCCGTCCATTTTACTGACACCCTTAGCTATTGGCTGTGTATCTGCCGCCGCTCAACTTGGAGCTGGTACGTTTCGCATGCTCTGTATTCGATCCAAGCAGATGATGACTGTTTTATCTAGACCCCTTCTCCGATGCCGGATGCCTCGTCGCGGCTGCAAAGGACGCTGTGGACCTGGTCAGTTGCTCACATCTGGCACCATGATCTTCCGCACTAATACATATTTGTAGCCCCCCTCTTGCAACGGCTGCGCCGACCAGCTCGGAATCACTAGCGAATTTGACGCAGCCAAGAACGCAGTCTCCAATGGCGTAGACGCAGCCGAGGGCGCAGTGTCAGACGGTGTAGATGCAGCCAAGAACGCCATTGAGGGCTTGTTCTGATTGCACTCTCGTCTCGTGTTATGTATGCTAGGCCAAAAGTTGTTTAATTGTTGTACAGTGGAGTGATATAATATAATGTGTTGACGAGATGAGATGCGGAAAGTCGAGTTCTGGTTTTTAGAATGTCTCCGCACATGACTGTCATAAGGAGCGTAGTAGAGTAACAACAGATTTACGTCTGATTTGAGTCGCTTGCTCTTCCTTCCTACCACGATCTTTACTGAAGAAAAAGTATAGAAGACTAGCTTTTATCCTTTCTTCTGTAAACACTACTGTCATCGTCTCCTCGATGCTCCTGTGCGACAAAAGTAGTTTTTTGACACCTTCCTAATCCGGGCATAGGCGTTAGTAACCTTTGCGCTTGCTTGTCATAGACCACGTGATCTACTGTGTTCTTCATCTTGTGAGTTGCCCCCAGTGAGCCGAATTCGCGGCCGCAGACAATTTTCTGAGCCCACACTCTCTCGAAAATTCAGTTAATAATTTGAGGACGGTTATTGTCTACTTTCGCGCAAATTCTCGAGTTTTCAGTATTTTCAGTGTTTTCAGCGTTTTCAGCGTAGCTCTGGATCAAATGAGATACCTATGGGACACATTGTGATGCGACATCTCATAGACATTCTCTGTGACCTCTCCTTCCCTCTATGTTTTCTTGCGATGCTCGGGGTCTGTGATTTAGTCCTCACCTCAACGGCTCAAGACAAAGGAATCTCTGATTTTTGCCACACTGACAGAAGAATTGTATTTGCGTACACATCCCGGGCCATTCTTTGACGGCGGTCGTCTGTCTCTCAACATGAGTTGGTTTTGCGCAGAATTTCGCGTGGCAGGTATACCGCTCTAGAGTTATCTGCTATTTTCTGGCTCCCTCAGCTTCTTCTGCCGCAGGGACCTCAGAATACTCAAGACATGCTTCCGCAACTCTTAACTGACTGGAATTCTGAAAGGTTTCTATTTATATTTCCCCCGCCAAGGATAAGACATGTCTTCTCTGCTTCGAGACTCTCATCCTCGTGGTTTTTAGCTCCGAGCCTCTCCCACTCGCTGCCCTCGATTATTACCCTTTCAGCGAGGAAACTGCGACTGGGGCTCGCAAGCGCCGCTAACCCTTAATTTCATACGACCAGTGCTAGCCTCCAGCAATTACTCTTCCTCGATGCAGTCGCAGCAAAAATTAAAAGACCATTACCAAAACCAAATTACATAGTCTAAATCCAAATCAATACAAGATGCTTAATTACAATACACTCTTGGCGGTACTAGTACAAAGTCTATGTTATCCGTCTCCCTCCATGCCGAAACCTGCTTCCTGCCAAAACAAAACAAAGTAATCAGCACAGTACAAGGTCCGCAGGCCCAGCGAGGGCCGCCAATCCAAGCTTTCAATCCTTCCTTGCCGTTCGCCCTCACTTCTTGCCGTCCAATCAATCCTCCTCGGCTCAAGCAATTTTGCCATCAATCCAATCAATCATCCCTCCTTGCCATCGAAAACGCACTCTCATACGCAGGCATATTCACATCCGGGTGCGCGACGCGCCAGTTGCCCACGAACTTTTGCCCGCCCACGACGAAGCCGTAGAAGAAGAGGGTTCCCAGGCGCGGGTCGGGCTGCATCCTTCGTTAGAAAACAACGACAAGGGGAAGAGAAGAGGAGGAGAAACTCACCGAAACGCGCAGGATCCCGATCATCCCGTCCCACATGCGCACGCGGCCGTAGAACTTGAAGTGATTCCACGCCTGCCCGTGGCGGAGGTCCGTCTGCGACAAAAACACCGTCAGTACTGCGCTGCCAGCGAAATCATACAGTGAGTACACCCACCGCTCCCGTGAAAATAATGTCCTGGATGCCTGTGCAGGGCGGCTCGCGCGCGGGGTCGTGCGCCGGCGGCGTCGACTCGCCCTCTTCCCCATCCTCCTCCGCGTCCTCTCCATCGTCCTCACCTGCGCCATCACCTGCGCTAGACACCGTCTGCCCGCGTGCGAGCCCCACCCGTGCAAACAGCTCCTCCCGCGCCTCCTCAGCCGCCCGCGCGCGCTCCGCACGCAGCGCCCTCTCGCGCGCCCTGCAGCCCGCGCACGTGTCGGAATTGTGCTGTGCCTGCTCCCCGCCTGCACCCACACCCGGAACGTGTGTCGCATACACATACTCCGCGTCGTCGCCCGGCACGCGTACGCACACCGTGCCCCGCCCGTGGCTGTCGGACACGACGCGCGCATCCGGTGGGAAGAACGCGTTCGCCATACCATCTTCGTCGCCATCTCCTGGCCCTGCACCCACATCACCTCGTCCACCCGCGTTCCCGCCGCCGCCGATAGGGGCTGGGGTGTGGGGCGCACGCGAGTGGTGCTCTTCGATGCGCATGAAGAGCGGGAAGGTAGTGGTGCCGAGGTACGCCTCGTCGAAGGTCGGCGGGTAGTCGCGCGTCGTCACGAGCGCGGTGAAGTGGTGCTCGCCGGGAATCTGTTGCGATAAGCCATCTGAATCAGCGAGGGTACGCCAAAGAGGAGAGGAAGGGACCTACGAGCATGCGGCCTTGCCAGAGCCCGGTGAGCGTCCCCGGCTCGTACGTCGTGCCCAGGGCACGGTCGGCGTCCGGCGCGCGGTGCGCGTCGAAGCATTTGCGCAGACGCCACCAGTCCGCGTCCCAGTTCTGGCTGAGCGGGTCGCCTTCACCGCCGTCGAGCTCGGGACCCCAGCCCGCCCCCACCTGAGGTAGTCCCTTGTTAAGGTGTGCGTTGACCTCCAGAATATCCTCCTGCGTAGGCCCCACCTGCGCTACCCCGTGCTGCTGCCCCTCTGCCTGTGCCGCCGCGCGCGCCCGTGTCTCCGCTTCTGCGCGGTTGAGGGGCAGGTGCGGAGGGACGCCAAACGGGACTGTCTCGCGGCGGGAGAAGTATACGAGTTTAGCGGCAACGGTGACGAGTGGCGGAGCGATCGTTGGCCGGGCGGAGAAGTGTATTTGGGACCATGCGCGGCCGGGGTCGAGGTAGATTGGGTACGGGCCGTGCGCGGTGAGGAATGAATTCTCTGGGGAGGACGAGGACGTGGAGGACAGGGGGAGGCGGAAGTGTTTTTGGGGCGCGAAGGCTGATGCGTACTAAGTAGTATACTTGAGTCAGCATTATTTGGAGAGAAAGAGAAGGAAAATAAAATAAAAAAGGGAAAACTCACTCGGTACGGGACCAATACGTAAGGGAGTACCAGCTTGATGATTTGGTTGCGGCTCGCCGCTGATTCCTCCTTTAATTTTGCTTTAGGTGCATAGATTATTGAATGAGCATCCGGTTAGATGGGAACCACCCACCCTCGGTCGTTGTCATCCAGACCAGCCACAACGCACACGCACTGGCGGTGTTGTCCGTCGGCCAGCCGTGCGAGTCATGCCTGTCATCATCCCACAGGCGTGTCCGGACGAAGATGTCGAGGTACGAATCGAGCCCCGCGTGCGCCAGCTGGGCCGCGTTGCGCCCGTCGTTCTCTAGCATCATGAGATACGCGCAGAATAGCACATCGTCGTAGTCGTCGCGCACTGGCGCGCGGAGTCTCTGCAGCTGTGTGCAGTACAAGACGAGCTGGTCAAAGTACTGCGCCGGTGTAGGATTAAAGGCGCGCCGCCGCACAGCGCTCGAGTCGAATTTAAATCTGAATATCCGAGCGAAGAGCGTAGCGTTCCCAGCCAGTCGGTTGTTCACGGTTTTGCACGTCAGAAGCAGAGGAATGAGCGCAGACGGGGGTCCCAATGGGTCGAGACAGGTGAGTTCATAGACGATATTTTCCAAGACTTCTGGAGGAATTGCACACAGAGGAGAGACATGGAGCATGGGTGAAAGGATGAGAGAGAGAAGCTATCGAAGGGATACATGTATGAGAAAGTCAAGCTGCCGGAAGTTACAGTACATGCGGCAAGGTGGACGGAGGTGAGCGGGAGCATTCATTGGTGCCTCTCAGGTTATATAATTAGCGGTCGGGCGCCGTCAGACGCCAGTCAAAAAGAATATATTTCTAGCCTTGCTAAGGTGCCCGTAAGACTGCTCAAATACTCCGCTCCTCGTCGCCCTTCCTCTCCCCCTCCTCCGCTCTCCAAAATTCTTTGCTGACCGGGCACACTCAGTTCGCCGCGTTCGCATGCGGCAATGTTGGCCCCATCCAATGGTTACATCTTACCGAAGACTGATTAACAGTAATAGTAAGTGACGGCAGCGGGGAAGTGTACTTCCCCGCTAACTATTTATCCAGTGTCTGTCTGGGCCTAGCGGTCGGCTAAGTCCGCGGTCGTGTGCGTTTATAATCGAGCATTGAGCAATAATAGTACCAGAGAATTCCGCCGACGCGCCTCATTCCTGGATGAGTGACAACGGGCTAGGATTGGCCAAGAAGTACTTGAAGATATTGCGTTGCATTGCACCTATCACGACCTGGCGGTGACGACAATGTTTGGACCAGGTCCTTGGGATCCTCCTCGGATCCGCGAAGTCGCCGAACAGAGACATTGACGGGAGGAATTATTCGGTTAAAGAGCGAGGCCAAGGACGATAAGCCATTGTACCTATCATCGGGCCTCGGAATAGCTTGCAGTCTGGGTAATTCTTGAATAATAATAAAAACAGACAGACGCGAGAAATCATCCGGTTACAGCACGCGAGACAGACGACGCCGCAACAACAGGCGAGACGCCGCAACACCAGGTCCAAAAGATCATTGCCATTGCCACTGTGCGGTGCAAACTCCCGTGACAGCCATTGGTATTCATTCAATTGCGATTCGAGTTGGTCCAAAACCTTTCCATCAATCCCATGGTCAAGCCCGCTGGGGTAGTCGTTGAATTCAGAGTGTAATCGCACGGAATTGAGTCCAAATTTGTGCAGGGTCGTCACTGGCGATTACGGGGGGAAATCGGGAGGCTGGCAGGAATCGCGAGACAAGAGCCACGTGGGTTGACGTCGAGTAATTGCTTTAATTCAATGGCGGCGGTGGCGCGTGCGCCGATGGCGAGTTGCTCGCCGTCGGTGGAAGGTGGAATTGAGGTGAGCAGGAAGCTGAAGGTAAAAGTAAAGGAAAAAGACACTCGTATTTGTCGTTAGGGCTGATGGCTTTGACGACAAACAGTAAACAAAGAAACGAACTTGCTTTGAGTTCCAACTTGGAAGCAGTCATCCTCCGATTCCTCGAGTACGCACGTTGTTGTTAACCAGGAATTTTCTGTATTGTGCCGCCATCGCTCAATTCAAACTTCAAGACTAGTACTCAACTCGCAAACGACAGTCGTACCACTGGCAGATTGTCAAGTTTGAGCTGTACATGTGTTTTGTGCATAAAGTTGCTCACTGTTCTTCCAGGAGCGTTCTTTGCTCAGTTGACCTTGCATCTTGAACCCAACACTCATTCCTTCCATGTATGGTCCTCTTTTACTTGAATCTGAGCCTCTTAGAGTCTTTTCTTTGGTTCTGACACAGCCGCCTGTCTACTGCTGTATTTAAGTAACCGCCCGTAAGTATACGCCCGCTGAGCAAGAATCTGCTTGGCATGTACACCGCCTCAGCCCTCGAGGTCGCCCCTGTCTGTCAACCCTAGCAGACACTTTCTGTCTCTGTTTCCCCACAATGAAGAAGACAAGGCACGTTTTTCAATTTGCACTATTGTGATTTCAATGTTGACAACGAGTTATGCAAGTAGACGAGGTCTTTTGACGACCAGAGCAGGACCCACGTTCGGACTAGGAAGAGGCTGAGCCTGCCATTTACACCGCCCCGACTCCTGTTAATTACCCTGAACACGATGCAAACTTTTCTGTCTGCGTTCACTTTCTGTTCCCCGACGATGAAGAAGATTCAAGAAAAGGCAAGTTGCTGCACGACTCCGATTTCAATATTGACAACATGCTGCGCAGGTAGACAAGGTCTTTCGACGGTTCTCCCGTGTCCCACCCGCTCCTCCAGTTGCCGTTGTACATGTGCCGCCAATAGTCCGCGAGGTAATCACAGGCGACCCCATATTTCCTCCTGAACTGGAGCGGGAGATCTTCGAGCTCGCGGCTGCTACCGACTGGACGGATTCCTGGACGCACCAGCATGTCGGAGTTACAGCGTTAGCTCTTCCGCAGATCTGCCGACGTGCACAACAGTGGTTCGTCAAAACGTGGTCTCTCGGTATTCTATAATCTGAATTACGCAGGATCGAGCCCTTCATATACGAACGCATCTCCCTCCTGTGGGCGACCAATGGCGGGGACCCCGTCCCGCGGTTCCTCGAAACGATCGCCGCCCGCCCCGCGAGCTTCTTCGCGGCGCACGTAAAATACCTCTACTTCGACAACAGCGTCCCCCTAGCCACCATCCAGCGCATCTTGAGCGTCTGCACGGGCGTCGTGAGTGTGGGATGCCAACAGGCATACTGCGCCCTCGCGCCCCTCCTCGCGCCGCTCCCTCTCCAGCGCCTCCTCGTCTCCAAGCTCGTACTCCCATCCGCGCCCGCGGATCTCCCGCCTTGGGCCGCGTCCCTCACGCACCTCGGCCTCTCGCAGGCCCTCCCGTCCGACCCCACCGCCGCCTTCGCCTCCCTCCCCAGCCTCACGCACCTCGCGGTCGACTATGCCGCGCTCCCGAATCCAGAGGCCCCCGGTATGGGCGCGGCGCTTGCGACGCTGCTCCGCGCGTGCGTCCGCCTGCGCTGCCTCGTGCTCGTGACGGAGGCCAGGACAGACTACCGGTGGGCGCTTCAGCGCTTGCGCGACGACGGCTTCCGCGACGCGCGGTTCCATGTGCATTTGAGGCCCGTCATGGACGGGACGTGGGACGCGTGGTCGCGGCGTGTGCCGGATATGTTTGCGGAGGCGGAGAAGCAGTTTGAGCGGCGGGCGAAGAAGTCCGAGTCATAGGGTGACGTTACCACAGTCTTGAAGGGAACCGAAGTACAGATTCAGGTGTAAACAAAGAAAACTAAGGCCAATTTCTCAAAGGCTTTACTGGGATGGTGATGCAAATAATGATAAAAATCTACATAGACGATGCTTGGGATACAGATGCGGATGCGTGTGCTCTAATCGATTTTCCACAATCTTACACTTTACAGACCAGCAGCGGCTTTCATTTTTGTGAAGTTGGGCGTGCCGAGACCCTGAAATAAACGGTGTCAGTAAATCAGAAGCTAAAAGCAGACCGAGAAGAAAGAACTGACAGTGACCGGGTCCCAGCCTGCGCGCGCGGTGAAGCCCTTGGCGCCACAGCCAGGGTTGGAGCCGGTGGTGACATCGTTAAGCATATCCGGGTTGGCGTACAACCTGATGATTGAAGAAAATTAGGGTCGGAAGGCGCATGTACTCAGCATGACCCATGCTTACCATGGGTTGAGGAATCCGAGAGGGCTGTTGCCCGCAGCGATGAGCTGGTCGTTGAGCAGGCCGATGACGCTCGCGAAAATGGGCGAGGAGCACGACGTGCCGTCGACGCCTTCGGTCTCGCCTTCAGAAGGGTTTAGAATCCGAATTGGTTACGTGATTGCTGGATCTTACCTCCGGAAACGATCTGCACGTTCTCGCCCTGGGCTGAGACGTCGGGGTAGCCACGGCCAGAGGCGTTGAAGAGGCCCTTGTTGGTCGTGCCCTGCGCTGTCAGGAAGGCGGCGACGGCGTCAGCCTGGTAGTCGGGGGCTAAAAAAAACAATTAATTGATAAGCGAAGGCGAGGCCGAGGATGAAAAGACGTACCACTCCAGTAGTTGGAGAATCCACCGCTGGAGAAGGTGGAGGCGGTCTCCGGACTCGTGCCGTGGACAGAGCCGACGGCGGTAAGATACGGGCCTTCAACGTGGTTCAGAACAATTGTAATTCGGCCCTTGAAGAAAGGGGAACTCACAGCCCGCGGGGAAAGCTGCCTGGTACTTGGTGCAGGTTTGAGCCTGGCCACCCTCAACACCACCGTCGCCGCTGGCGAAGAGCACCGAGGTACCGCGAGCACCGAAGGCCATGTACGCCTCGCAGAGTTTGCTGTACCAGCTGATTTAGCAAATGAAAGAAGTGACCCAGTAACAGCCACTTACAACGCGAGCGCCTTGGACATATCGGTCTCGTTCTCTCCGTACGAGGTGGTCATGACCGGCGGAACGTCGTCCTCATCCGAAAGGAAGTTCACGATATCGAGGAAGCCCTCCAGGTCGCCGTCCTGGAAGCTGTCGCCGACGGAGACGAAGTAGACCGGGACACCGGTGGCGACGCCAATGGTGTACTGGATGTCGAGGTTCTGTGGTCGAGGTCAGCGCGATGTAAGGCGAGGACTGGAAAGAGAACGCACAGCCTCGATACCGGCTTGACTGGCGCCCTGAGAGTTTTTGCCGCCGTCAAGCTCCTGGGTGGTGAAGGTGATGGTGTCGTCCATGTTGGAGCGGAAGCTCTGGAGGAAGGACTTGAGGTCGGCTCGGCGAGCGAACTGGTCGATAAAGCCGGCCACAGCGATGCTGTTCTTGGACTTGGGCTCGGTGGCGGAGGTGGTGGGGATCTTGTACAGAGACTGGAGACATGCTACAGAAATATGAGAACGAGTTGCGACGAGACGAGAGGGAAAATATACAGGGAGTGATGGTGGTAGCACACGAAGCTGCGGTGGCGTCCGAGGAAATGGCAGCGGCGGGCTTGGGAGCAGAAAGGACCGGGGAGAGAGAGACGGGGTTGTTGAAGGTGGCGGCTGGGTGGACAGTGTCGACGAAATCCGCAACCTCTGCGGGCAACGAGAAGCTCAGAGTCCTGGCATAGGTCTTGCCGGAAGCGACGTGCTTGAAGGTCTCGTATTTGGCCGCAAGCATTTCGTTGGCCTTGGAGACGGGGACAGTCAACGAGAGCCAGTCGCCGGCGGACGACGACGTGTTCGCGACAAGGTCGTGCGAGGCGAGCCATGCTTGAACAGCAGAAACGGCCTCAGCGGTCGGCGCGAGAAAGGCATTGGCCTAATAAAGAAATCAATGAAGTTTGCAGCAATATGATAAAATTCTGACCTCCGCCTTGCTCAGGTGGTTGCCGTAGTTAGAGCTCGATGGGGTGCTGACGTCGAGGAGCGCCTTCTCGAGCCCAGGGATATCGGAGGAAGCGAGGGCAATCCGGAGGTTAACGACGGTGGAGTCGGGGGCAGCGCCGACCTTGACAAAGCCCTGCGGTGCGCTGCTCAGACTTTCCTGGACAACGAAGGTCTGGAAAGCGGCGGGCCCGGCAGCAGCGAGAGTGAGGATGGAAGCCAAAAAGAGGGAGGTTGCGGACATGATGCCGGAGTCTCGCAGGGTGCTTGAGATGGGGAATACTGCCACGGACCGCCGCCTTTATATTTTACCTTGGCAGCGGGGGCTCTGTAGCGAGAGACGATGTATCGTGTTTGCACATATGCCCTCCGAGGTGACCATATGGCGTGCACACGACTGCACGAGAGAAAAACATGTGAGAAACGCGCGGTAACCGTGTTGCCAAATTCGGCCAATGTGGGGCTATTCTCAGTCCTCACTGCTCAACACACAGAATCGAGCGTGAAATAAGGCGCGACAAAGAGTTGCCAGGCGCATCTAGAGATAATAGAAACACTTTGAATCCTTGGACAAAGGAAATCGAGGCGTCCTACCGACGACGGCCAATACTATTCCCCAGAACCCA
Organism: Mycena capillaripes; assembly: GCA_029204075.1. Taxonomy (NCBI): domain Eukaryota; kingdom Fungi; phylum Basidiomycota; class Agaricomycetes; order Agaricales; family Mycenaceae; genus Mycena; species Mycena capillaripes. The sequence goes on along the minus strand of JARHKZ010000003.1, from coordinate 3,323,030 downwards.
TGCTTTAGAAACTTGTGACGATTCCACCTCAAGTTGTGTCCGGCATGACTACCATGGTGATAACGACGAAAACCTGTGGAGGTGTAGACGATAAGAAGGATTTGTGATGGCTGCTTGATTGTTGCTTCCACACCGCCAAACGACCGACGCCGCGCAATGCCGTAAGGGACAACTCCCGAGAAACCTCGGGGATTGTAGGATATCTGAAAAATCCTCGTGGGTCTGATTGTAGGTCAGCCAATGTCTGTCGGTATTACTATTAGGGCGTTGTTATCAGTCAGCTCTTGTCTTCGAATTCAGCCAGAATCGAGTCCATAGAAATGCAAAGAGATTCGGCTTGTAACCATCATGAATGGCTGGGCAGGCCTTGGAATCCTCAATTCAAGTTTCGGCCTCGAGGAAGCAGGACAAGATGTTTGATGATATTTGGCCGAGTTTACATTCCATCACGTGCACTTCCAACCTGTTCAAACAAACTTCAACCACTGCTCCACTGTTTAGTTTTCTTCAAGTTTTCTTGGGGAGGAATTTTATAACGGTCACGATTATGCCTTCTCATCCCCGACTTGGAAATTGGGTGACTCGAGGCGACTCGCGTTGTAGGCAAACTCGGCTGCCAAGATCCTTGAAGCCTCAAGCACTCGGATAATTTAACGAGAAAGTTCCACGCGGAAGCGAATTCGAGGCACATCTGCTGCTTTAACACTGCACCGTAATTAAATTCGACCCAGCCATCCGAACTTCTGGGGTATAGTTGTCTACACGGATTCGTCTCAGCTGGCGGTTCTCAATGACGTCGATCCACCGCATCGCTTGGCAAACCCGACAGATCTTCTCCCAAAATTTCCAGTTTGCAATCGAGGGTGACCCATTGCAGCTCAGTCTTGGTGGAACCGCGGTTGCGTTTCCGATCTCACAAGTGGGTCAGAATTGGAGGCAAATAGGCGCACACTAGCCTGTGTTCTTCTCTTCGTGGATCTCACACAGATGGACGGCTGAGACTTCGTTGAAAACCTTTCAATCAACTTCGAGGGAGCTTTTAAATGCCACTACTACTTAAATGTAACGTACCGAGTTCTGTTTGGGCCTTACTATAATCCACATTCTGTACCTTTTTTGTCAATGGACTGAAGCTCGCCAGAAAACATCCTTACTTTCTGGACTCTTTGAAATTTTTGACGACGGTGTAGAATCCGGCGCCTAACCGGAGCACTGCCACACTATCTGTTTCTTCTTATCACCATGGTTCTTACTCGTCGACAGCACAAGGCCATCTCGCGCTGGCTCCCGAACGAAATTATCGCAGAAATAATTCAAGTCGCGCCAACGGCAGATCGTGCGGCGCTCTGCCGGGCTTCTAAGCTGTTCCACGGCGTCGGCGTCCCTGTCCTGTACCGTGTCGTAAACGTGCGCCGAGAGTCCACAGACGCCTTTTCTCGCACAATCCTGGCAAATCGTCTCTTAGCGGGCCTGGTGCGCTCACTATCGGTCACGGATGATGAAATGTCTGAGTGAGTCTTGATAGTTATTTTTGAGCAATTGAATCGATACCTGGCTCCAGCATAGATTTGATCGCCCAAATGTTGGCCTCATTTCGAAAGTTATTGCATCTCGAGCAATTGTCAATACGCATCGCCGTGTGGGAAGAACATCGTGACACATTTCTCCGATGCTCATTTCCCCACCTTCTCAGCTGTCACTTGGGGTTAGCGACAATCGGCGAGGGAGGGATTTTCCCTTTAGTTACTTCCTTCCTGGAGCGCCACCCGTCGCTAAGGACATTCTCGACCCCCTTGAAAGCGTTCAGCAGGGATGGCGCTGACCCGTTAATTCCCTTCTCATTGCCGCATCTCCAAAACTTTCGTGGCCCAGCAACTCTCGTTCCGGTGATATCAGGTACTCAGGATCTCAGAGAAGTCAGGCTCTCTTGGTTTCGTCAACACTCTGCCCAGGACATCGAAGAGATTGCTCGTACCCTCAAGTCAATGACACGCGAAGACTTTCCATTTATCTGTTCAAACTACGATTGCGATAATTCCTTTATTGAAGTTCTGGAGTCCATCTCCAGGAATTTACCACATACAAATACGTTGGAAATGCGAGGGTACGGGTTTAACGTCTCAAATGAGGTAACTTACTGTCCTCGATGCCTTGGACGCTTGCTCAGGGTCGCCCATAGATAAAACTCTCACATCTCAAGAATTGCCTCCCACGTTTCACAGGCCTGCGTGTTCTTTCCCTCGCGATGGCGGTTGATGACGATGATCCCGCGTCGCGCGAGGAGGCAACCCGAAGAATGACTCGAGACCTTGGCGACATATGTCCCAGTCTGGAGGCTTGTCGCTTGAGTAAGTTACTCTGAAACTATACGTGAATACAAAAATGATGCCATTGTCAAGATACTTATGCTTGGAGGAAAGTGAATGCAATGTGGGAGCAGTATCCAGCCGACGATTTCCCGGAACTGGCCAGTATATCTTTCCCTGAGGTTTTGCATTGATTTCTGTTTGGCCCGCACCAACTCGCATTCGCAAGGCTTAAGTGTACGTTACTCTCGTACAATTTCCCCGTCCTTTGCTTTTTCATACTTGTCACTTCTTGATAAATTACCGCTAGCTTCAATTGTGCTGAATCTTAACACTGACTTGAACTGAAAAGTTTATCTTGCGCCATAGATCTTAGAGCAAGTTCTCCTCGACTGACCCGCGTGCCGAGTGCAACACGACTCAATGTCATTTACGAGCCTATAGCCTCGAAATCTCATCAGAAATCTTCATGTTATGCCTCTGAGTCCTTGATTTTATCGGCCTAATTTCCCTTAAAAGATGCAGCACGTGGAAAGACAGCAACAAATCAGCAAGACAAGTATTTAATGATTAATACAAAACCCCAATCCACCAAAATTTTGCCCTATGAGCTCAGCAAGATCTAGCCCTCAAGTCTGCGCATCAATCAGACCAGCAAGCTCCTCCCATGCCTCGATAACCTCCGCTTTCTTATCCTCCTTCCTCCACCTCAGGTGCGTTGCCTGTCCAATTTCTCCTCCACAACGATCATGCCCTTCGCCAAACGCGAGCTCGACGCCGCGCGTGCAGACAAGCATGTGTAGGCCGTCGAGCACCTGGCGTAGCTGGGCCGCGGACTTGCCGCCGCCGCGGTTCCCGTACGAGAGCACGAGCACGGGCTTGTTCGTCCACTCGAAATATAATGCGTCCAACGCGAGCTTTAGTGCAGCGGGGTAGCCCCAGTTGTACTGCGGGGTGAGGAAGATGAACACGTTCATCATAGGAGCCGCGGCGGACGACCACGGACCAGGCGTTGGTTAAGGGGTCGGCGTAGGCAGTGTCGGTGATGTGGCGCGGGATGCTGGCGGGGATGATGGGGACAGCGGTGGCGGGTGGTCCACGAGGTCGACGAGCGACATGGTGATGTGTGGGGGAGCAGGGGGATAATGATTCCAAGGGTCATTTTCGCAATAGAGGGCCCGATGCGGGGAGTGCGCGTCGAGGCAATGATGAGGGCGACACATTTGGGAGTGATGCTCATGGTTTAGTTTTACCTAGGAGTGGTGTACCAGTGGCTGGAGGCCACTGCTTCCCGAGACAGGTGTGGTTGTGTTTGGCAGTAGCGTCCGTAGTACGTACATCACGGCTTGTCCTTAGCCACCGCTATCCGTACGCCTGCGACCTCGTACGACCTGACCAGCCCACCCGGGCTAGTCCATCTGGTGATTGGAGTGCTATTCGAACCCACCACGGCTGCCCTGACCGCTTAACACCGACCACCGCACCTGTAAAAGACCGAAGACCGACAGACAGATCAACAGATGGACCAATTTTTCCCTTTGACCGACATGCGACGCAGCCGGGCCCCGACAATCCCAGCTATGGCAAAACCTGTAGTGAAAACTACACCCCCGACAGCTTTGAAGACAGACGCTCCGGGGAGAACGACTGAGGAGAAGAAGCAGAAAGAAGCAGACAGAAAAAGAGAGCAGAAAGAGCGGAGGGCAACCAGACGTGAGTTGGAGAATTCCACAGCGACTTTGATGTCTCCCGCAGTCGATGCTGACGTACCAACCCCTATGACAACCCCGCTACCATTACCCATACCCGCTGCGCGTAACGTATCTCCCGACAATTTGCCATCCCCCACGATGAGTTTACTACCATTATTCCCGGCCGCTACACGTCCCGTGTCGCCCCCGCCTCCGATTGTGACGCCTCTGCCTCCGAACACCCCGTTCAATTTTCGGGCTAACACCGCTGCTTCGACACCTACCCGGGACGGACTTCTCCCTCCTCCTTCCTGGGTTTTTGACAGATTTGCGGAGGCATTCACTCCTCGAGAGCAAGCCCTTGCTGCATGTCAACCACATGTGGTCTTGCACGACCTTCTCGCGGATGCCCTTCACTTCGGATGGGAGTCAGGCCTGAAGAAAGGCATTTCGGTGGGGAAAGAGGATACTAGACGGGAGGAGATCGCAGAGAGTTGACTTTTGGAGCTGGCGAAGGCTGCGCAGCAGCCGCCAATTGTTCGTGAGTTTGCCGATACCGAAATTCAGACAGACACTCCTGCCATGGTATCACCATCGCTCGCCGTCACTGAGGACACCGTGCTGCCGCCGGTTGTACCCTCCCCCGCGACTTCACAGCTTTGCAGACTGGTTCTCCTCGTCCCTTCGGTACTCTTCAACGGCGACTTGCTCGTTCACGGCGCCCTCACGGACATGCTCAGAAAAAGCAGTATCAACTCCCACTCATCCTATTGTTACACGGTGGCATCCCCACGGTATTGGAAGTAACAAACCCGTCTCCACAACTCCCATTCCATCCCCACCACTTCCGCGCGCTCGGCGTCAGCATCACGCACTCGATTGGGACCGCAATCCTCTTTTGTCGGACCTTAGTAGGGCATTGGGAGCCCTTGGGTGGATTAGGTGTGTTGGTTGAAGGTTCTGGGAAGCGCGGGGACCGCGCTTCAAGCAGGGTGGGCACATGTACCAGTGGCTGGAGGCCACTGCTACCCGAGACAGGTGTGGTTGTGTTTGGCAGTAGCGTCCGTAGTACGTACATCACGGCTTGTCCTTAGCCACCGCTATCCGTACACCTGTGACCTCGTACGACCTGACCAGCCCACACGGGCTAGTCCAGTGGTTTGATATTTGGCTCGAATGCGGCTGTCTGGAATGTTGAAAAGAAGCCTCAGATCTGACCTGGTTTTATACTGTCCGCCCTTGTCCCATTCCGGGTGTCAGTTTCAGATATGGCCCCGCAACCGATTGCGCAGTGATAAACTCTCATGACCGATGCAGCTCGCGTTGAGCCCGTGGTGGCTACAAGGGCTAACTATCCGGACATGTCATCTGTTTTACATGACCAACCTCCGCCATTTGAGCTGCCTTTTCACCCTCCTCGTGTGTATTTCACTCACATAGAAGGTTTTTTTTGATCACTGGCAGTACGGAGATTTTGTTCACCCAGTTTATCTTGTGGATTTTTTTTTCGCTCACAATTAATTCGCAGTCCGAGATGATTCACTTGGGCTCAAGGATTTTCGATAAAATTTAGCTGCATAGGGAACGTGATGGACTTGCTGTGATTTCGTCTCTCTGTATCCAATCCTTACCAATTTTCCTCAGTTGATTGTTGAATTTATGGTTGGCGGCCACAGCAACATTTTGGCTACCTGGCAACAGATGCAGTCGTTAAAATCATGTTTATTTATATCCTTACTTTCCTGTATCAGTGTTGACGCAGCACAAGGTATCATGGGGCTCATAAATGTCGACCCTGCCTCAGGAATGAACAGTGATTTGGGACGACAAAATCTATTGATGACCCATAGTCACAGGTCCAGGATTGCGTCAAAGAATTTGACAATGCTGGAATTGGAGGAGTTTTTCTTGCGGTCTGTTGCTCCAAGTTAAATCTGGGGTGTTTTGATCGGTCGGCATTGAGTCATCCAAAAACGGAACAATGATTTGCGTGTGTTGTGCCTGGTGGTCTTTGGCCGATCAATGCTTGGCTGTCGTCTTGCTTGCTCTACCACCATGTCCTCTGTAACAGAGTTGCACACGCATCGCGGAGCTTTCCACTGCCATTGAACTTCAGAAACAGGTCCTCAGAGATCTAGAAACCAGTAGGAGCATTGCTCGGCGCCACCTGAATGCAATTCGCGACCCGATGGCTCGTTTGCCACTCGAAATCTCTCCGAGATCTTCACGTGGTGTCTCCCTCAGGACGACTTCCCTCAACTCAAAATTTCCTTCCATGAGTACTAGTCTACATGCAAACACAAACTTCTCCAGTATCGACGCACACACCCCATCTCCCATCACCGTGAAATCGCATGTGGATGTAGAGCAGCGGGTCACCGGAGCAGTCGCCATCGCGCAGAAACCGCAGAGCCCACCACTGACTTGCTTCCGCTGGGGAGCTCGCCACGATCACGACGTACGGCAGGCGCGGCGCGGTCTCGAAGCCGACACACCCAGTGTACCTAAGGGGCTCCCAGTCGATTGCGAAGTGTGAGAGCGCGGGGAGGGCTGCGAGCGTGGCGATGGGTTCGAGCAGGAGATCATGTGAGAGGCCGAGGTGCGTGAGGGACGTGGCCCAGGGCAGCAGATTTGCGGGCATGGATGGGAGCGTCAGCTCGGAGACGAGGAGGTGTTGGAGAGGCAGCGGCGTGAGGAGGGCCGCGAGGTCACGGTACGGGTGGTGGCACCCCACGCTCACGGCGCCTGTGCAGACGCTGAGCACGCGCCGGACGGCGTGCAGCGAGACGCATAGTCAAAGTAGAGGTGCTTGACGTGTGCGGCGAAGAAGCTTACGGGGCGGGCGGCGATTGTGGCGAGGAATGCCGCATGATTGGTAAATTCCAAGAGCAAGACCTGCTCATATATGAAGGGCTCGATCCTGCCGGATTACTTGCACGTGAGATTTTTGCTGGTTACTAGGAGGGAGGGCAAACTGACCAGTTCTGCGCACGTCGGCAGACCTGCGCAACAGCCAGGGTTGTTTCTCCCACATGTTGTTGATCTGGTAGCCCATCATTCACAGCCACAAACTCGAAAATCATCCGCTCCAGCTCAGGAGGCAAGATAGGGTCCCCAGTGATTATCTCTCGGGCCAGCACCCGAGAGAATTGCCTGAAGACCCTGCTCGCCTGCCGAACTTCTCCGTGAGCATCAATAGTGGATTGGAACTTATGGTGAATTGTACCTTCGCTTGAAGCTTCTTCATTGGTGGGAAACAGCGACCGTCGAGTTCAACATGGCAGCGGCGTCAATCACACTCAATCACTTGTCAATCACAGCATCCCGCGTGTGAAAGACATCGGAGGCGATGAGATGCACATCAGAAACTTGCGATGTCGAGTAGCTCAAACCTCCAGACAAAAAAAATATGATATTTGATTTGTAGGTGCACCGCGAGCAAAGCAACAATTGTACTTGGTCGCGATCCGAGCGATGTATCGCAGGCTCGTCTTGATCCTGGGACCACCACCGTTTATTTTCATTCTGCTTGCACCTCCGCTTCTGCTTCTGCAAATACATCTGGCACCCGTGCCCACGCGTCCCACGTCCCATCCCGTTGCGCACGTAGAACCGCGGGTTGTCTAAGCAGTACCCATCGCCCAGCGGCAGGCGCGCACAGAGCTGGTGAGTGGTCCTCCCTCCCAGTATTCAGTATGAAAGCTCACAGGCAGATATTCGCACAGGATCGAGCCCTTCATATACGAGCGCGTCTCGGTCCTAGAGTCCTCCAATCGTGTCGCGTTCCTCACCACGCTCGGTGTCCGTCCGGCGAGCTATACACGTCAAGCACCTCTATTTTGACCGATACGGCTCGCTGCCCACCGTACGGCGCGTGCTCCGCGTCTGCAGGGGTGCTGTGAGCGTGGGCTGCCGTCACCCATACCGTGCCCTCGCGCCCCTCGCAGTCCACTATGCAGCAGTCAAACCCATGGGGCGCATGGCCGTGGTCCTCGCCTGCGCGTGCAGCCCCGAGACCACCAAAACGCGTCTGCGCTATATCGTCGTCATAGACTCCGAGAAGTATTACTTAACTTGCGTACTTTCCGCCAAAACGTGACTTCCGAATTTGGGAATTTTGATCGCGGCCTCATTCTCGGCAAGGAACAAACAAAGGAGCAAGTCGACAAGTGCTCACAGATGCAAAAAAAGTCAAAAAACGGAGCTCATTGTGAGGAAAGGAAGATTAAGAGCTACATATTAACATATCTATATGGTTACACATTAGTCCTTCATGTGCACGAAGAGGACCGACCATTCGCGGCCCTCCCCTCCCTCGCTGCACTCGGGGGTCCCCCAAGCCGGGCCGCTCAGGTCGCCACGCTAAAGCCTCGTTCGCGCCTTTTTACTCTGTTCCGCTCCCCCCCACCGCCCCAACCTAACCCTAACACTAACCCTAACCAGCGAGCCGCAACAACAGGGCGAATACCCGGGAGTTGCGCTTGCCCTAACTCCCTCGAAAGCGAGGGGCAGGCGTCGCCAACGACAGCTGGATCCTACGCTGGCGGTGGCGCTTGAGCGAGGGGCAGGCGGATTGGTATTGGCGAGCGTTGTGGGCGGGCGTGGTGGTGAAAGGAAAGGAGCAGATGGCCGACGTGGGGGCGGTGCCCGCATCATTGTTTGCTCGTTGTGCCGAAGCACAGCCGCGATCAAAATTCCCTAATTCGGAGGTCACGTTTTGGCGGAAAGTCAGGAGTGTATTACTGGTGGGTGCTGCACTGCCACAGACTTGCACGAGAGCCAGCGTGGTTTCCCCACATGCTGAGTAGTAGCGCATCGTTTTCAGCTACGAGCTCGAATATGAAGCGCTCCAGCTCGGGAGGCAAGATGGGGTCGCCAGTAATTGTCTCCCCCACTACTGGCGGCGCAGTGCCAACCAGGGTCCAGAGGAGCAGAGGAAACGCGAGAGAACCGTTGGAAGACTTTGTCAACCTGCGAGATTTCGTGTCGTCGATACTATTATTGCGATATGTAGCGTAATAACCTACTCTTTCCTGAATCCTCTTCATTCGTGCGGAAAGTAATTTCAGAGAGGATACAGTAAGTTGGCTGTATTTACCTCGGACGCCGCTTTCGGCAATCAATATGCTTCTCTCTGAGTCTCTCTCACTTCTCCAAGTACTTCTCACTAGTGCGATTCTCGGGTCTCCTGCAGAGTCTCCTCTGTCCAGAATCGGTGCTCAATCTAGACTGACGAAGCCATGTTGCGCAGCACCTACTTACGGCTATGAGTACATCGAACCCAAAGTTCTCGTCTGAGTACACGCCGAACACGCCGGTCAAGCCTCTTCCGTTATCACCATTTTTCTTTAGTCTCGTCTGCCTCACCATTCCTTGTGGTCGTGATCGTTTTCCAAGAGTGGGCACCACAGTTCTAGCGTCAAATGCTGAATGTTCGGCCCCTGCTATTTACCGAACACGAATAACTTGTCTCCAAAATCAGCCGCTCCGACCCAGGAGTTACATTCTCTCGAGCCAAGAAAATAGTCGCAGACAATGTTGTGAATTCGAAAATAAAACGCCAACGGAAGGGATCTCAGACTCCTTTCAGCATGTTCGTTCGCAATGTGCCTCTCTTCTTTCGATGTCCTTCTCTGTTTCTCTATATGCACATGCTTAGCTGTAGGTACATAAACTTGCTCAGCATACTCCGATCTCATTTTTAATCCACAGAGCTGGACAGACCGTCCTTCTCCAGAGCTTGCTCTCTCCAAGTGAGGACTGAAACCCGACCAAAAGTGCGGACGACGAGCGAGCAAAGCACAGCTGAGGCCTGAGCCTGAGGCGTCGCATTGTTTGTTGATGTAAGTTTAGGGGTACATCACTGGCGCCGCCCTTGCTTGAAACCGGTTGAGGGGACAGAAGCACGGAAGGCTGACCATCGGCAAAAACCTTGGTTGGGATTTCGTTGAAGGCCAGAAGGCATTGGCCTGTACAAATTCTTTGTGCTTTGCGAGCTCCTGCCCACAGAATCAAAATTTTTGTTTTGTGCTTTGATACCTCCTGCTTGCGTCCGCAGAGTGAACACTTTCGTTGAAGGCCAGAAGGAATTTGGTTTGTGCACAACCATGCTTTGTGCTTTGCGAGCTCCTACTTGCGCTGGTGGAGTTTTCTTCACAAAAATCACCTGCCATGTTATGCCAATTTTATGTCAATATCACATCTCGCCGGGGGAAAATAGGATCACCGGCTCGTATGAAGCATGGTAGGGTGGAGAGACCTCGACCAGCAAGGTAATCAACGGGGCGAATCCCAGGTCATGTCGCATGTTCCACAGCTGAAGCTTTTTGGAGCTGAATCAATTCTTCCGCACCCCCATTGACATAAAAACAAATCTGACCCAAAAAGGGGCAGAAGGAAGTTCGCCCTGTGCTTTAAGATTCCTTCACGGCTCGCCTTCTGATCAAATAAAAGGCCTTCTGCCGAATAAATACAGTATACATAATGGTCAAATCCTCCCTGGGTGCGTATTAAAACGAGGAGGAACGAATTCGGCTCTAACTGGAGTGATACAGCTGTTGCATAGCACTCAGTTGTGACTCTGTAATAGAGTTGAATTCTTTTCAAATACAGCAGAGAGTAAACAAACCCATCAGCCGACAGTTTGGAGCAAAAACGTTCATGGTGGCGATAACAGTATCGATGGCGTCCACCAAAAAGCGTTCCTCTTGAGGCACTGGACTATTGATTGGCCGACTTCTTCTGAACCGCACCAACTCTGCCACGAACACTTGACACGCCGCCATCCACAATGTCTGAAATGTAACGGATTAGGTCGCAGGTAATTATGATTAGTAAACCAGTCGGCTCACCCCCATGATCGGATCGATGTAGACAAATTTGTTCACAGGTACCTGCGATAGGCACGCGATAATTGCCCGTACTGAGACCAGCACTCGCAGGCGAGAAGAATGATTGTCGAGGACGAAAGGTTGGTGTAGTTGAATGGACGCCACATGCACCAGACTGTGAATAGTAAGCATCTCTCTGGTTGAGTGCAATTGAACCGTGGGAAGATTGAGTGTGAATCTCTCGATCAGAGAATCGATGGAGTTGAAAGAGAAGTAGAATTGGTGCTTGTTGTTCATATCTATGTAAAATCAGCGACGAATCCAAGACTCGAAGCCTGGGATAAAAACATACTGGGATGGTACTGAGACGCCAAGCGCGAAGCCTGTTCAAACAGGATAGCTGCTTTTGCATGTAATGCCGACACAGACGCCCCGCCATCTGGCCGATTGGAGAGAAAGGTATTGACGGTTCCGGTGCTTGAATTCGGAAGGACTTGGTTCTAATCACTATCAGTATGGATGCTTGCCGTTAATTATCCTTACATGCAAACCCGGAGCATTGATGTCCAACGGCCACGGCGTGTCGATTCGGGCATCAGGATCCGTGTACGATACATTCGACGAAGACCCATCGGCGGTTGTCCAGCAGTTATTGAGAGTTAGAACAGTCCAGAACCCGCCAATCCGCTCGCACTCCTCCATTGAGTCTCGCGGTGGCGCCAAAGCGCGAAATGCAGGTCCTGCAGAACTGCCGGAAGCCCCCGATCGAATGCGATGCAACCCCGAGCTGATAACCAGTGAGACAGCAACATTGAGGTGATATTTTCCCTCCAGGAATCGTGTATTTTTAAAGAAATAACTGGCTAAAAGCACCTCGGCCTGTATGCTGTGGAGAACAATGTTGTGGTGTATTCCGGAGAGGGCATCGACCGCCGTGCGAAGCGCACGAGATAGATAGCGAGCTTCGTGCGCAGTGAACTCGTCCGACCCAGATATGTGTACCGCCCAAAGATGCACAGCGTGGAGCAACACGGTAGCGGGACGCTGGGCACTCGGTCCCATGGCCGCTGCTCTGAAATTATGGACATGGAGAAAGAACCCGAATTGCGAGCTGTGATGGAGGAAGTTGTGTATCCTACAATAGGAAATTTAGTTCGACGCAATGTAGAAAAGTTGGGAAATTTACAAGGCCTCTAATTTGACCGGAGGAATTCTCTTGAAATAAAATTTAGATTAAGCGAAGGCAGAGAAATGAGACACATCACCTCCGAGGACGGCGATGGCCATGGGCTTACACCCACTGTAGAGGGCTGCAAATCTGAGAATATTTAAGCCGAGGAAATACCCAATATCAAACTCATGCTCACGACGACGGTGGTCCTGCACCGATGAACCACCAACACTTTGGCTAGCATATGGGCTATTCAAGATGATGGGCGGTGAGACATTTCTTGGCTTCTCCAATTCTTTGATACGAGCCTCGACGTTGGCTATTTCGTCTGCAACGGCATTAACCCACATTCAGTGAAGAGGAAGTCGTGTTTGACCTTCCAGCATCTTTGCTGTTGGGGGCCCATCGTCATCCGCATATTCACAGTCCTTGAAACCGGAGGAAAGTAAACATTGTCCGCACTTTGGGCGCTTGCAGTCACATTTCTTTCGGAAAGTATGACGGTTATTCGATGTAAACGGAATCTTTGATTCTTACAATTCTACGATGTCTGTCCAATGTTAGACCAGAGAATGAAGGGGAATAAGGTGCTACCAACCTGCAATTTTCGCACTTGAAAGTTAAACGCGAACCCTTCTGCGGCATGTTGGTAGAAGATGTGTATGAAAGAATGCGACTATTCATCTTATATATATATGCGGCGGAAACCGACCCTAGGCATAGAGGGTACGGTAAGTAGATCCCACCGAAAGTTCAACATGGCGAATAACAATTGAGGTAAAACCACCTCCGCGTGCAGCGGCGCTGGTCACAGAAAGCTTTACTCGGCAGCTGGGAAAAACAGTAAAACTTGACCACATCGTTTCAAAGCTGCGGAAGAACGCATGGAACTGCTGATACTCTCCTATGTTGCATTGAATGTCGCTCAGAAATGGGATCAAATTCAAGTTCAGACCTGGAGCGATGATACATCAAAGCTTCTTCAAGTTCCGCGGTTGAATGGAATAATTTGAAGCAAGCTATCGCACGCGTTTTTTGAATGAGTTTTGACTCAGTTGCGATGATTATACTCATTACTAGCTGCCCAGCAAAGTGGATAATATTCAATTGCCAGTTTAAAAATAAAATCGTAACTCGAGATCATGATTCAATTGGGTCCACGCGTGCGATCCACCAACGATTGGCGAAGTTATCATTGTCTGCTTTCCTCATCTTTAATTCCCAACGGCGCTGCTACCTCGGGGCACACTGATGGATCAGAGAAGCTGGCAAGCTGAATTCTTTAATCGCTGGATTTACGTTCATATTCTATTTTTCGCCAGAATAACATGCCGGTGGAAACGGGGCGTCCGTTTATTCCTACGGGGCATACAGCCCTTGCCACCACACCCTTACTATCGTCTAACTGTTCCGACGTCTCGGACTAAGCACGACTGTGGGTGGCTCACTGGCTAAGGACGCCTCAGCCCGTCATATTTAATCGACTCATAAACTGCATTCCGCCTGAACTTGAACGATCTCAACGGCCTCAAGTTATACGAGACCACTACATTTCACTTCCAAATCTCGCACTTGCCACGAATTCCTTGTAAAATAGCGCTGAAACTTTTTTGCTGTCCGCAAAGTTCTGAGACGCAGAACTTTTCAGGCGCCGGAACAGTGGCGTAGAGACGAAACGCCATGGGAGGCAAGACCTGGAACGAGCCAAGCACACGGCCGCACAACTATAGGATCCCTTCACTACACCTATACAATATATTTGTTCAACACTCGGTAGTCCGTAGATCCAACATGCATCAAACGCGTGTGTGCCCGTAAGTATCACGGAGTCGGCAATGCGCCGATGCCGACGCCGCCAATCAATACTGAATTCTTGAAGGCTACTGTACCAAGTTGTAGGGGAGCAACGCCCCAAGGACCGTGACATGGTCGTTGCCTTTTTTTCAGGCAACGGGCCCATCGTGAGCGTGACTTAGCCCAACAAGGCAACCAGCAGTTTCGTATCGGAGGGCCCTATGCACTCAAAATAGCTCAGAATAAGTCGGAAGATGATGATACTGGCAGCGGGAATGATTCCCAACCGAACGAAGATGACTCGGGCGACGATTAGATGAACCTGGGAGCTCGAAGAAAAATTTTACGATTTTCTTTTTCAATGTCACGATTTTTCTGAGCAACCGAGCCCATCGTGACCGTGACCCGCCAGAAAAGAGGCGACGCAACCGGCTGCCCGTGACCGTGACCGTTGCTCCCCTACAACTTGGTACAGTATTATCTATCCGAGATCGACGATCCTTTGGTTGCAAAATTTGCGTTTGATGTCCTCGAGTTGTTTTATGGTTTTGTTTAAATGCTTGATCCAGAGGGCTGATCCTGTTGATGTGCCAACTTTTATTTCGCTTCTCCTTGTCCTTTTAGCTCTACGCCGGCGAGTTTGAACGTTTGGACTGACAACTGCGACCGGAAGCTCGGCTAACGGGGTACCGAGAGGCCCACGGAAGATGGTGTAGCTACATCAGGAAAAAACCACATGATTACATAGCGTCTGATAGCCGAAATACCCGGAGTAACTTCGTCGACAAGTCCCCCTTATGGTAGCTGATCGTAGCCATCCGCCAAGGTCTCGTAGCCTCTCGTAGCCATCACGCCTAAGCTCCGTAGCACCTCCGTAGCACCTAATAGTCATCTCCAGAGGATATTGTAGTACCTTATAGCCCTCAGTAACACACAATACCTAGTGATAAAAGTATCACAAATGCAGCAGTAAATAATAAACAAAATGCATTCAATCTATAGAAAACAGGCTAGAGGATGCTACGTGGGAGAGAGTCGATCCACCACACGTGCAATAACAGCTCGTGAACAAAGAACCCTGCAGAAGGTATCTCAGAGCTCAAACGACATTCACGGAAAGGAACTCACTGGCGCCACGCGTGGCACAGCATGAACGTTGCTGCCGTCAACCCCGAAGAGAGTCCCAGCTGCTCCGAGTTGGCCGTTGTACACGGACCGCACCAAATGGTCGTAGCAGTATGGCCTATAACATTGATTGAGTACATGCCAGCAATTCAAGCAGCTACTCACCTTGCACCGAATTGAGGCAACTCCCCCCACGACCATTGAAATCCGGATCGAAGATGAGGTGAGTCTTGATAATAGTGGCCGAGTACGTGCTTGAGGTTTTGCTGAGTTTTTGAAATGCTTGAGAAACAAACAAGTCTTGAGGGAACAGACGAGACTTGATGGAGACCAAGGGTTTCAAGACAGAGGACGAAAGCGTTGATAGATCTTCAAGAGACTTCGTAGGGCTTGAGGGTTCCTGGGAGCCGAGGCAATGACAGACAAGGATTGAAGGATCAGAAGCCTCGTGGTTGATAAGGGGGACTGTTAGAGGCAGGAAAGACGGATTGGAGGAAGAGGGACCGCAAGGCACAGAGGGAGAAGGAGAGAAGATGGGGGGAAAGGGCAAGAGACGACATCAACGCGCATCAACCATCACGTTGTTTGGTGTCAACGATCACGCAATTGCACGCACGTGTCAGCGGAGTTTGAATGACTTGAATGATTTTCGTCGATCCTGCTCAACTAAGCGCGGTCCACAGTGAGACCACTCCTTTCTCCTTCAGCCTCGTTGCATACCTCCGGTCATACCAATGGTCGGCTGTCACCAGAAGAAAAAGAAATAATGGTTGTTTGCGAGATCAGGGTTATTGACCGCTACTGATCCGCTGCCTGCGGCTATCAGGAGGTACAGATTTGCGGCGCATGGCTATCAGGGCTACGGAGCGCAACTGAGCAACCGCAGAAACTATCAGTGCTACAGGTGCTCCGATGATTTGCTTTTGGCAACGTAGGAAATTCTTTTTTCCTGATGTACATAGTGCGTGTACACCGGAGTACTCCGTGGAACCAGCGTTCCTGAGCGGGACCGTGCCGAGTAATTCTACTAGCCTACCTACCTACAAGGACCAAGATATGGGACACTCGAAATCTCCCAAGAGACAGGGAGGGGCAAGACCAATGGACTAACAAGACGTGCGTCGCTGCTTCGCCGACCTCTTATCTCGCTGAACTTGGCGCACCAACCATGTAGGCGACTTTAAGCCTATTGACCGGAAGTGCGTTTTCTATCATAGCATTTTGTGGAGCTGTTTGAAGGTCTAGTTACAGCTAATGTCGGAACCGAAGGCGCGACGAATTTTTTTCTGTTTTGGGATGTTTTCAGAGAATTGTAAATATCTCGGTCAGTTCTCCACCGATTTACATAAAAACTAGATAGATTTACTCAGCTAATTCATGCGCAATTAGTGACAGAGAGGGATTTTTGAAAATATCATGTATTAGGTAATCTGTGTTTTTAGGGTGTTTTCGCACCAAATATTGTTTTTGCATGCCTAGAACATGTCGCAGAGGCCCAATATTTTTCGGAGAACAACATATGTACCTACGTAAGGAGGTGACAGAGTCAGAACCATATGAAATACTCAGATAAATGTGATTCTCACAGGCTCTTCAGATGCAAGAAAATGCTCAATGCCTCCAGTGCAGCAGGAAGAACTGCACTAAGATTATGTGTATTTCTGGCTCTGTCACGTCCTTACCTAGGTACATATGATGTTCCCCACAAAATATTGGGTCTCTGCGACATGTTCTAGGCATGCAAAAACAGTATTTGGTGTGGAAACACCCTGAAAACACAGATTACCTAATACATGATATTTTCAAAAATCCCTCTCTGTCACTAATTGCGCATGAATTAGCTGAGTAAATCTATCTAGTTTTTATGTAAATCGGTGGAGAACTGACCGAGATATTTACAATTCTCTGAAAACATCCCAAAACAGAAAAAAATTCGTCGCGCCTTCGGTTCCGACATTAGCTGTAAAGAAAGAGTGAGAAAATTTTAGGCAAGGCTGATAGTGTCGAAAGAGAGTGAAAGAGGGTTGTGGGATTGGAAGGCACGCACGCAGTTGGTTTGCATGTTGGATTTTTTCTTTCTTTCTTTGCATTTGGCTTTTGGGGCTGGGTAGTATGCATGAGGTCGTCCTTCAACGTGGCGTAAATTAGCAGTGCTGTTCAAGTAATTAATGGCGGGTATCTAGAAGAATGGCATAGGAAATAGCCGTGTCCGTCTCCCGAACTGAAACCCGGAGCTACAACCCTGTCTCGGCGAGGGCGCAAAACTCCGCCACGACAATCGCAGGGAGGACGTCTATACCGAATGGAACCCACGGACCTAGAAACACCTCGCACAACTCGAGTCCGGCGTGTGTCCGTCTCCACCAGAGCATATCCAGCAGTTGACGATGATCATCGCCTCTCGCAACGTCGTGAATTTCGAGATGCTTGAGCCACGGAAGGACGGCGATGCCTTTGAGCACCGGGATTTGATTCTTGTTCCCGGGGACGGGGAGCGTGAGGTGCACGATGGAGTTGGCGGTGCGAAGGAAGCGCTGGATTCGAGCTACATCTCCAACCAAGTCGATCGAAAGATGGCCGAGGCCGCATGACGAGCACGACAGCAATGCCTGAAAGGCGTCGGTCGAAGCATCCAACCTGCCAACCATGCCAGAGAATTCAAGCTGCTCCAGGCGTGGAACGATGAGAAGAGGCAGCAACATCTGGAAAACACGTAGCCGGAGACTCTATGAGACGCTATGGAGCACTATGGAATACCATATAGTGCTACATAGTGCCTCCATAGGTATATTACACCTACAATTTGATACATAGTGGTGCATAGCACTGCATAGTGCTTTACAGTTTTCCAGATGAAGTCGTCGTCGTGCATCTTTAACGAGCGCAGAAAAGAGGCAGAGCTTCATTTCTGCGTACCGCTCGTACCACTGCAGAGATACAGATTAAATCCCGGAGGTTCGGGCAGTACCGCAAGAAAGCGATGAGAAAGTTTGGACCATCAAAAAACGACGATATGGAGTAATGACGGGTGGTCAACTGTTCCAGAGGACGTTCCAGTTGGAGGAGTCGGAGCTGACCGATTTGAGCACAGCGTAGTAAGGGCACTTCCCTTGATCCCGTCCACGAGGTTAGGATACAGGTTGAGCCCGCCTATGTAAGACGCGGAAAGGCGGTCCTGTCAATGAGCTGGCGGAGGACGGACATTGGGAGATTGAAGTGGACATCTAGCCACTGAGAAAATTAAGGTTTCGCGACCTGCATGAACATACACGCTCTCTCCTCCTCTCCAGTTTCGAGAAAGGAGCTTCAAGCGATGAAGACCATGGAGGGTCGGAAACAAGACAATGTCCAAATATGTAATTTCTGGTGGAAACAGAAGAATGCTAGAGGACATTTGTGAGCAATCAAGAAGAGACGATTCGGGGTTTTATTCGAACTCGTAGGGAAATTGAAGCCAGGTTAAAGCGATGGTTCTGGTCAAGTTTCAGTGGAAGCTGCCAAACCTGCGGCAACCACATCAACTTGACAGCTCCAAACCTAGATTTCGCAAGGCAATATCTCCTCCTGAGACTGGTGCCCTATGAACGAGGAGCGAGCAAGCGTTGTGGTCTTGTCCCAATCAAATCAAGCGTCTTTCCTTTTCGGGCATCTGCCGGCATTTCTCTCTCTGACTCAACTCTGTTCAGGCAAGAGAAAATACGCCTAAAATCCTTGGATTGATTCGCATAGATGGGTGCGTAGCGCGTAGGTCAGGTATACGAGAACTAGCTAAGGTACGGTAGCTAGCGGGGCATAGTGGGCACGTAGTAGTAGTGATGATGGAATTCCGAATGCGAATGGAGGGGGAAGGGGTACGACGGTGCTCTTCAAGTGGGTGGGGAATGATGATTGGATGGGTAATGGGACAAATGATAATACACGAGCACCGAAGGCAGCGGGCGCGTACTATACGGCCGACCTGCTTGCTTTACTTGGAGATAGGGATAGCTAGTGCGACGACGGGGAATGGGTATGAGTATGGGGAAGCGAGTGACGAGGACAAAGAGGGGAAGGCTGCGAGTCATGACTGCTGGCCGTCAAAGGTAAAGTTGACACCATTCCCGCGCAGCAGCTCCTGCGCCATGAGCGCGCGCTCGCGCCACATCGTCACCTCCCCCTTGAGCACCTGTACCTCGTCCTCCAGCGCCTGCTGGTGCTCAAGCTTCCGTTTCCGGCTCTTCCGCGCCGCAATTGTGTTCTGCCGCCGCTTGTACTCGATGATCTCCGCCTCGCTCGCGGTCGGCGACAGCTCGCCCAGCGCCGCGAGGTCCGCCTCGTCCTGCGCGTCATCGGCGGCAAACGCCCCGCTGTGCAGCCGCTTCTTGATGATGGCGTCGGGCACGGGCTTGCGACTCGTCGCGCTGGGGGTGATGTAGGTGCGCTTCTGGGTGGGCGCGTCGAGCGGGATGAGCGCCTCGGGGCGGAGGTTCTTGCGCGTGCCGGTGACGTTCGAGCGCCGGCGTGTGGTGGGGGCCGGCGCGGGCGCGGGCGGGACGACAGCGCCGCTCTTGGTGGTGGAGGCGGGCGCGGGCGGGACGACAGCGCCGCTCTTGGTGGTGGAGGCGGGCGCGATCGAGTCGAGCATAGGCGTGCCAGGGCTGAACGTCCACAGTGTGTTGGTCGCCGGGAGCTTGGGCGCTGCCTTTGCGTTGGTGTCGTACACGAGGGTGGGGAAGGCGGAGGTGGCGCCGAAGAGGTCCATATCGTCACCGAAGCCCGCGATAAGGGGGCTCGTGTCTGCGATGAGCGGGCTCTCTAGGTCCATGTCGCGCAAGGTCGGCGTCGCGAGGAACGAGCTGAGCGGCGTGTCCATAGGGCTAGTGCCGAAGTCGTCGTAGGACTCTTCGTGCGGCGACGTGAGGAAGGGCGAGTCGCCTCCGAAGAGTGGCTCGTTGACCCAGTCCGAGACGTCGCCGATCACGGGCGCATCGCCGCCGTCGGCGGGCGAGTCGAAGGAGGGGAACGCATCGCCGAGGGTCTGCCACTCAGGCGAAGCTGCGGCACCGCGAAGATAAGCGAGAGCACTACGGCTGAACAACGAGCACGATATACCTGTGAGCCGGTCGATGTCCGCGAGGGCCGAGTGCATGTCGCTGGGGGCGACGGTGTCGGTAGGCTTTTGTGCGAGCATGGTCAAGTAATTGTCGCGCATAAAATTAAAAGATGGTTGGGGGGTGGTGGGTTTGGGATGCGTGGAGCGCTGGGCTATTGGTCGTGGTGGTGGAGGCAAGTTCTTGGGGAGGCCATTATAAACCTTGATTGTCCGTAGACGGGTGTTATTGATGTTTATCGCGACATGAGGGTCGGGAGAAGAGCTTGAAAGAGGACTTTCAAGAGGGGAGTTTGCGAAGCCATTGAATCGAGGAGCCGGTGATGGTGGACGGAACGAGGACGCGGAGTTCACAACTGGTGGAACATCGTGGCGCTTTGTAGTAGTATTGTTATCAGCCGGGACGGGAATTGCGACGGGTGGTGGTGGTGTGCGTGGGGAGATGGCTGGTGAAGGCGGGGCCGGGCTATGCGGCCTGCGTCTGCAATCCAAAGTCAGCTGAGGCTGTTCAAAGTCATCATCGTAGTCGTCGCTCGCAGTCGAGGACAGCATTGGGGAGGTGTCCCAGTGGCCTTGGCCCATATAAGGGGAGGAGTAGCTCGTCGACGACGACGCCCACTTGAAGCACGACGGGTCTCGCATATCCGTATGCATGTATAATGTGGCGATATACGGTGACACGACACGGGGACGTAGGCCAAATATCACAGCAAGATACAAACGGAAGGGGCACTCACAGATGCCTCAGAGATAAACTGCTGGGCGGCCAGGGGACGGCTGAGGCAGATTACAGGTCTGCGTCAGTCGTGTGGGTGGTGGGGTGCAACAAAGGCAAGTGGGAGATCGGAATGATTCGACGCACCTTATATAGCCGCACACAGCAGCACACAGCACATTTCAAACTTGGCAGGCACCGCGCGTGGTTGCGCCGCAATTATTTTGCCGCAATGATCCTTGGATACCTGCTGCAAATTATGACACTCCTATCCCCACTGCTCAGTCTCCTTGCTGTCGTCGCCCCTCTGCAAGTCGCCCAAGTCGTCGGGCGGCTCTGCCCACCGTGTGTTACCATCAATGCTCGAGTCAATTTCCGCTTCCGAGAGGCTCACCATGACTAACCCTCCGAAAACTACGCCCATTCGTTGTTCAATTAATCTTCCGAGTCTGTGCCGGGCGGTGCGTAAGCGGGACGCGCCGACGTGGACGTGTGTGTGGCTGCGTCTTAATTAACACGGGCGTGATTCCTGTCACCTCGATGGGGATCCATTCCGAAGGCCACAGCTCTCGGTGACCGGAGCCCTCCTCTGCGAAATAATAGATCCATTGAAACGTCTGCGCTGAAGGACAGAAGTGAGGACGCACCAGGAGGGAGCAGTAATTTTTTCTTGTTAGAATCCTTTTTCATTGTAAATACTCTAAGACCTTGTTCTCGAAATAAGGCGGTTAATTTAGACAAGGGTTGTTGTGAGCGCTCGCGCGTGCGAGTGTCCAGCTCCAACTTGCACGGACCGGACGGATCTTCGAGCCAGTCAGCAGCCAGCGCTATATCCTCCGAGTAACAAAAGCTGTGGGCGCTAAACCGCGAAAACCGCCGGCGGGCTTCCCGAAGGTGCCCGTGAACAAAATTGGCGGTGAACGGGTAACAGAGATAGAACGGGACTTCCGGGAAGACATAGCCTCGACAATTAAGTTTGAGAATCACATCCAGACAAGAAGAATTTAGTTCGGAGACCAATGACAAGACCAAGTGTTGAATGCTAGTCTTCAGCCAGAGTCAGGCAAAGTTGCAAATGTCTCGCAGATTGAATTGTGGGTCACTTGTTGCCAGAGCCCAGAAGCCTTGATACTCCGAGATCCAAGCTGAAAGATCCAATACTGTAGCATTGGCAAACAGAGGATGCATGCACGGAGGGAGGGTGCACAAAATTTTGAACCCGCGTGTCGGGTAAATTTTCCAACTGCCGCATCTTTGAATCAGAATCTGAGAAATTTCGAATTGGCGAAGAACGAGACTGTAGAAATGCGCTAAACTTGGATATATGCGCGTTCGAATGGATATGTGCGCATTCCATCGTCCAGCCATGGTAAAAACTCGGATACATGCGCGCCAGGAGGCAGACCGGTGGCGTGGAGATCGATATACGTGCGTCGAGGTGGATATATGCGTTCACCGAGCCGTTTGATGAGAGCTTGCCGTAGGGATGGGTATATGCGCGCCATTTGGTAGATGGACGTCTCAGAGACGGATATGTGTGTGAGGATTGTGTATGCGCGTATATGGCGTTTGGAGGAGATGAAAAGATTTGGCGAGGATGAGATCCGGCGAGGAGTTCGGAAATATGGGTGCCCAGGTGAATACATGTGATTCGAGAGTGAGGATTTGCGTGCCACGGGGTAATATCGACTTGTGAGTTGAACGAGATCGAATGGGAATCTGAATTGAGGACACAGAAGAGGAAGGACGTCATTATAAATCGATTGTGTTGGTGCCTTGGGATGTCCGCCGAATGAAGACAAAGAAGAGAAGGGAGGAGGTTGAGAACCAACACAGAATGAAATGCATAGAGCGAGGACACCGACATCGAAAGACCGTCATCACTGGATGAGGGTAGACATGATGGCCGGATCGAAGCGAGTGCAGCCTAAGGTCCATGGTGCTGAATGTTATGGTGAATATTCGAGAATATAACAAGGGACAAGAGGGATGGACAAGAAAAGAGATGATTATCAAAAACGCAGACGACGGCGCGAGCGGCCTAGGAAGAGAGCAAAGTGACTGCCACTCGCTCCATGGAAAAAGGTGACGATTGTCATCGAGAAGCGAGAAGAGAGTGCGTAGTCAACGACAAAATCGGTCGCATCTTCACCCCTTCTCCTCCGTGCTCCTGCGCGCCGTCCGACGAGAGAATCAGCCGAAACGAGAAGAGATGAGCTGGGCTGAGCCTCAGATAAGGGGAGTAGCAGGAAGGAGAGACAGGGAGGAGGAGGGAGGGAAGAAAAGCGGGAGCGCAAAAGCCGCGCGTCCCTTATATACGCCCGAACCACCCATGACTCACCGTGATCCGCGCCTGTGACTCTGTCGCGCTTTGACTATTAGATGATGCGATCAGTCACGTGTGCGTTATGGCTCCGGAGACGCTCGGCCGAATGGCCGATACGCCGAGGCACAACATTATGGTTCCGTTTTGAATTCGACGCGGATTGCGAGTTCAATTCTTGGGAAATCGAGCAAAAACGACACGCTCGAGAGGAAAAACATATAGTTGAACTTTGAATTCAAATTATTTCCTAATTCGGACGCAGGCGTAGTGGCTCCGAGTCGGCGGCACGGGCCGAAATGTACTAAACATCTACCACGACACCATGAGCAATGATTTGCTTGCCACAGGCTTGCACCGATACAACTCATCGTCTGTTAGGCTTTCCGTCCTTTCCGTGCTGCTTGGCGTGGCGCTTCCATGACAAGCATCTCGATTCATACGCGAATGGGATGTACTTATTTTGAGCCTGCATTGGACATATCCTTTCTGTCCACCTTTGCCCTACTTCCTGTTTTATATTCATGAAGAAAATCCGAACAAAGGTAGGCTTCTCTTTCACGATTTCAGTATTAATGCTCGCTCGCAGGTAGACAAGATATTTCGACGATTCTCTCGGCTGTCTCGTACGCCTCCTGTTCTGGACGTCCCAGCAGTCATCCGGGAGCGAATTATAGGTGATCCCCTCTTGCCTCCCGAGCTGGAGCGGGTGATCTTCGAGCTCGTGGCAGCAAACGACCCCTTGCCGGATTCCTGCATACACCAGCATGTAGGGGACACAACCCTGGCTTTAACCCGGGTCTGCAGATGCGCACAGAACTGGTCAGTCAAAACCTTCACCTTGGGGGAATTTTCTGCGTTTTTACTTGAACGTCAATCATTTTGGCCGTTTGATCAAAGAGAGAGTGAAGGCTTTCAAACGACTGGTGGATTTCAACCCATTCATTGTCCATGCCGATCCTTCATTTTTTGTTTGCGAGTAAATAGCATCTAAGATTACCTTGCTATCGCAGATACTATTACAGAGATTCAACATTTTTTATCCACCTTGCCAAAACCGTACACACCTGTCCTACATCGTACTCGAAGGCAAATTATTGGCAGGTTCTGCGGCACGCGCGGGACAACATCTACAACCCCCCGGCTGGTTGCACTTGCGCCTCTCAGGGATGGGATGTGGGGCGCGTGCGCAGATTCCCGATGTGTTTGCGTTTGGGAAGATGGAGGCGGAACAAGAAAGGTCATCGACAAACTCTAGACTGACAGACTCTAGACTCTGGGAGGGAGAGTTTCCCAAGAATTTTATTTGTTTGCGTGGAGAAGATAAACCAAGTGTAATAATCAAGGGATATTACTCTTCAAAAGCATTTTTGAGAGCGGCTTGACAGATGTGGCCCCTGTGAGAAGACTAAAATTTTATTGTCAGATTCAGGGAGGGAGATAATCATCCACCGCGTTTGCGGACAGATAGTTGTGATTGTGTCGACCAATATAAATGTTCATTCCATCTTGCGCAAGCTGTCGCAGCTTTGCGAGAAGGCAATCATCGGGTGGGAAATCATACCACCACCACAAAGAATGGAGTTGTGTGCGGCGGGCCGTGAGCACGCTAGTCAAATTTTGACTTTCGTCCCGGTGATGGTGGTCTGGATACCAACCGCGAATGGTGAGACTGCGGATATTGGGAAGAAAATCGTGGTCCGTCGCCATCATCGCGACGACAGGAGGCTCGCCTATGCCGGTCTCCAAATGCTCGAGAGCAAGGTCCGTCAGTTTGGAGAGAGACCGGAGACAGTTGCCATTCATGCCTGCTCCACGGGTCGCTACATGCAACGACTGTAGCGGTGGCGAGGAGCGGGTCAGAAAGGAGCTGAGTTCATCACTGGAAATGTCGAAGCCCCGGATAACGAGGGCTTCGAGGGCAGGCAGTGCAAGATGTTTTAAAATAATTGCAGTGTTTTCTATTGCTCCGTACTCGTATATGTCGTCAGGGTGAGCGGACTTTCCGAGTCGGAGGCGTCGTAGGCACGAATGAGTCAACGGGACGACATCAATATCATGTTGCTGGAACATATTTTCGAAGGCGCAGTCCACCAGCGCAGGAGCGGCGTGCAAAATGTCCATACACTCCCGGAGGAACGAAAGTTCCTCTCCACCCGTATGACGGATGGACAATTTTTGCAGAGATGGAAATGGTACAGTCATCGTCTCCAAGCGCCACGGAGATCCGACACTCAGCTCGAAGTCCTGCACCTGGTGCGCGTGTTTGTTCACGACAGCAGTGGCCTCGGGGCGACAATACTCTCCGCAAATTGAAATGGAGAGAGGCAGACTCCGTGCCCGAGCGAGCCAGGTCTCGAGATTTGCGGCGTCTAGGGATTCGCTGTACATCGTCGTCCACAAGGAGGAAGTGGAAAGCGCAATATTGCTCCACAAATGGTAGATGCTGAGGAATAGCAGGGGTGCATTTCGAGTATCAGGTCGAGGGAAGTCCTCCTGAGGAAGGCAGTGCATGAAGATATCGGAGGAGATTTCGAGCGGCAAACGCGCTATCGGGTCGTGGATGGCGTTGAGGTCGCGTCGAGCAACGCTCCGGCTGGCTTCTAGATCTCTGAGGACCTGTTTTTCGAGCTCTATAGCAGTGGAAAGCTCCGCAATGCGTGCGTGTAATTCCACTGCAGACGACATAGTGGTAAGAGGAAGAAAGACGACAGGCAACCATTATTTGACAGACGTTTCAAGGCGGCCATTTGTAACAAAGCCAAGCATTGATCGGCCGAAAAGGCCGCTGGCGTAAATCGTTATTCCGTTTTTGGACGATTCAACGCCGACCAATTGGCAATAAGGAGGCTACCTATTCAACTTCTGGGAAATGGGCTGTAAGAACACAAGAAGAACTCTCTGAATTCCATTATTGCCTAATTCTTTGACGCTAGATACAGTTGCCTGAAGCCAATTACCCAATCCGCACTACCAAAGAAAGAAAGAAAAAAATCAAGACAGTGGTTTGTAAAAAGCAAATATAATTATTGAAAAGATGAGAGGGTCAAGAATAGCATCTCACCCAAACCTCCCAAACTGCCTCATCACCCTAGCCTGGTTGAGAAAGTCCGTCTGCGTCCGCCTCACCGAGTCCACAATAGGACCAACCGCCCCATCAAGGAGCCGCATCGCGATTTTCGACTCCTCAGTATACTTGGGCCAAAACCTCCCAGGATTGAGATCATTCACAAAAGATATGTAGATATCCTGCAGTTGCGGCACGAGCTTTGAAGTGGGGATCGTGGAGAACCCCATGTTGAGGTAGTAGAGGTCACTGGTGTGGAATGCTATTGAGAAAAGAGAGGAATGAGCAGCAGCGTAAAGCGAATGGAAAAGAGAGTGGGAGAGTGCTCACATCCAAGGAAGTCCGGCGCACCGGGAACAGTTTGCTCCCACAAATACACCCACACATTTTGTTTCCTCGATGCAGTCTTGAGGAACAGTCGCTGAGGCCCGAGCCGCGAGTAATCTGTCTCGAACTGCGCCGCACGGTTATACAAGCTGCTATTCGACAAACTGTCGGTCGGGTGGGCGTAGAGGTCGAGGAGCGTCGCGAGTGTCTCTTGCGACGCGTTTTTAAAATTGGTCGCATGTCCTGCGATGAACGCGCTCAAGAGGGAGTTTTCGAGGTCGGGGGGTGGCTGGGGCGTAAGTTCGAGGAATGTCGTGCCGACCAAGCTTGAATGGTTGAGGAACAAAGTTAGAATCTAGGATACTGGAAGACGATAGCGTGGAGGAGGAAGGACGCACAAATTCCCTTCATTCCGGTTCGTCCCAGTGAGGATCGGCAAATCGAGGAAATCGCCGTCAATAACTTTCTTGGCAGGGTATTCGTCGATCAAGGAGCCTTGCGGACCAACGCAAACTGCCCACGGTGGTAAACTACCGTCGGGAGTCCGGTAGGTCTCCAAGGCCAATGGCAAAAATGTCTGCGAAGGTTCAGTGAGAATTGTGACTACCCCGGTATATGCCTGCTGCTCAGCTTACATCAAAGGGAATATTCTGCAAACACTCGAACGATCCTACGCCGGTCCCACAGCCTGTAATGTTGCCCAAAATATTGTAGGCACCGCCTGGGCGATCATGCCACTCGCACGCAGGAGTGCTGCTTAGAAGCGCAGTACCAGAGCTATATATTCCAGCACGGAACGTCCGCCTGGAGTCGGGATAGAGATAATGCAGGTGGACACTGCCTCCACCTAATACACAAAGCAAGGTTAACATTCACAAACAGGTCGGGGATATCAGGAAAACTTACCGGCAGATTCACCCGCGATGGTGATACGCGCGCCGTCGCCGCCAAACGCCTCGGCATTATCTTGGATCCATCGAAGGGCATCCCGTTGATCTTGGATCCTGGAGGCAAAGCCAATCGAAAAGAGTTCGGAGAATGGGAAAGTGCAAATGCTTACCCGACATTTAAAGCTGAAAGTGGTGCTTGTGCACTGCCAATCTGTACGACGAATGAATCAGTCATCGGATGAGGATGAAGGTGGTAAAGGCGCTCACAAATCCAAAAACTCCGACGCGGTAGTTGAAGTTCACGAAAATGAACGGCTTTTTCGTCGCGACACTCCGGCGGACCAAGCTGGTCCCATTCCACTCAGAGCCCGAACCCGCGAAGTAATGGCCACCCTGAAGTATAATGAGAATTTGAAGCGCGGCAAATACCAATAAAGACATGCGCACGTAAATGTCGGCCAGAATGGGTAGCTTCTCCTTTGTTGAAATGCCTGAAGGACGCCAGACCTGGGATAACAAGAATGAAAAGAGTAGATTGCAAGAACGAAGAGGCACTGACGTTGACGAAAAAACAATTTTCGCTCTGATTGGCGCCTCTGAGTGGTGGTCCAGCGGGAAAGCCAGCAATTGCCAGGAGAGCAGGCAGCTGAGGGCAGTCCGCACCGAATGCGATAGCGCTTTGGAGCCCAGTCGGTGGGTTTGCGATGGGTATGGCCGGTGCAAAACGCTTCGAAGCAAGTGCGTAGGGTATACCCATGAATACATCGACGTGGTTTTGCGCGTCGTGAACTCCGGCATAGAAGCCAGAGGTCGTGTTGACGAAGGGCCCAGTTCCGCCTAACGCGGTGGGAAATACGGAGAACGCGAGCGCAAGAAGGGCGCGTTGAGGGGAATCGAGGCGCATCTTGCTCCATGTCTTCGTTTGCGTCCGTATTTATATCCATCCTCGAGGCATGTCTGGGGTTGTGATCAAAAAGTGGATGAGGCCTAGTGACTAGTCTCGTTATTCAGACTTTCTGC
This sequence comes from Mycena capillaripes, assembly GCA_029204075.1. NCBI lineage: Eukaryota > Fungi > Basidiomycota > Agaricomycetes > Agaricales > Mycenaceae > Mycena > Mycena capillaripes. The sequence continues at coordinate 3,294,682 of JARHKZ010000003.1, read as the reverse complement.
CCGATGAGAAGATTGTCCTTCTCAGGGACTCCACTCGGCACGTTCCGAAAGGGGACCTAGCTGAGCTAATAAATTATCCTGGTATGGAGGTAGGTAGCATTACACGGCACGACGATCCCGCTCAGGAACGCCGGTTTCCAGGAAGTATCCCGGTGTACACGACCATCGTCCCTGAGCCTCTCAATAGCCGAGCTCACTGCAGAAAGGCGAGGCCTAGGCCCGACGAGTACAGGGACCGCCTCGGAGTTTGAAAGAAATGATGGCTGTTCGCAGGCGTCTCTCAAAGTGTCCATCGCCGCTGTTTTTTGCAGGCGTCGTATTAGGATCGTTATGAGACTTTCGGGATTTTTTAGTGGAATTTACGACAAGTAATGAATGAGTTTCGAGCATTTCTTTTCCGTGGTTTTCAGGGAGTGATAGATTGCTGATGTCTTGGCGTGTCATTTTTCAAACTCCGAAGCAGTTCGTTCGTAGTACGTACGAAGCAGTACTCCTATCTTCACATTTCACGCAGGTTATACTAGAAAGACTGAAACGAGCCTAGGCGAGGCCCAATAAGCCTCACAGGGGCTCGGATGGAGAGCTGAAAACAAAGACTTTACCTTTTCTGATCGCTCCCTGCGTGCGACGTCGCACTTCTTACGGCGCAGGTTGCTTGGGCGTAGTCCCTCTAAGACAGACGTCCGTTGTAACGTACTATTTTAGCCCTTCCAATGGTAGAGGCGGTGATTGCGCTCGACAATTCTGTGGTGCCGCGAGGATTTGCTCGGCACGAATAGTTAAGCTCAAGTACATCCTGGAAACAAGCTCAAATACTTTCAGAATTTTTAACGACTTCTGTAGAATAATATGCGTACTCCGAAAGTGAATAGCGAGATTTAGCGCTGTTTTGGCAGGGTCACAAAAACTACCATTCGATTTCTAGTGTACGATGTTGGGGTCTGGGCATCGACATATTTCATAGGATGATGTATAGCGTAGTCATACAGGTCCCTGATTTTTTCCTGGAACGGAAGGTGAAGAAATGAGTCCACTAGTGCCACATCAGGGTGCACTGTCATTAGAGGGGCTAAAATAGTACCAAGATATACTATTATTTCTACATTTTACGCATATAGAAGAGAGGCTGAAACGAGCCTACTACGCGAGACCCCATAAGTAGAACTGGGTATTATTTTGAATCCCGGGTGTAATTTACGACTTTACTTTTCCCGATCGTTCTCCATGCGCGCGACGTCGCGCTTCTTGCGGCGCGTTGCTAGGTTAGGTCACTACGTTTAGGAGGCTCGTAGGCGCCGACCCAACACCGACCCCCTCGACCAACGACGTCGTCCGCTCCTGTGATGCGTTCATCTTCCTCACTCCGCGGTACAATTGGGAGTACGCTGCGGCGCTCAGGCTTGCATTGGATGCGTTGTATTTCGAGTGGACGAATAAACCGGAGCTCGTGCTCTCGTATTGGAACTGCGGCGGCGGCAAGTCCGCGGGCCAGCTGCGCCAGGTGCCTACACATGCTTGTCTGCACGCGCACGTGATTGTTGTGGAGAGCGAACTGGACAGGCGACGCACCAGAGGTGGAGGAAGGAGAATAACAAGGAGGAGGTTATCGAGGCTTAGGAAAAGCTTGCCGGTCCAATTAATGCGCAAGGCTGAAGGCTAAATCTTGCTGAAAGCATGAGGCGTAATTTTCCTGGATTCGGATTTTTTAGATACATATCCTGCTTTTTTTGTTGTCTTTCCGTGCATCTTACCTTATGAAGAGAAAATCAGGCTGATACATGGGTACAGGAGAGTTGTGAAGGCACCACATGAAATTCAGTTCAAATGTTCGCAGGTTAACGTTTGGATTCATCACGGTTACTGCAAATCCGGTGGTAGTTGATCAAGAAATGGCAAGAGTGGAAAAAGAGAGGGAAAAGGGAATCGGGGTATGCTTATTATACGTTGCGAATGTGAGCTGGTGTGGGCCAAACAGAAATCAACGCATAACCTCAGGGAAAGAAATCCCAGCCAGTCCCGGGAAATCATCGAATGGATACCGCTCCCACATTCCATTCAATTTCCTCCAAGCATAACGATCTTGAGAATGACATCAATCATGTATTCGCGTATGGTTCCAGCATCACTTACTAAAGCGACAAGCCTCTAGGCTTGGACACACATCGCCAAGGTCTTGAGCCATTCTTCGGGTCACCTCCTCAGGCAACGCGGTATCCTCGGTAACAACCGTGATCATAACGGAAAGAAACAGTAGCCCTGTGAAGCGCGGGAGGCAATTCTTGAGATGTGAGAGTTTTGTCTATGGGTGATTGTGAGCATACGTCCAAGGCATTAGAAGAACAGAAAGTTACCTCGCTTGAGACATTAACCCCAGACCCTCGCATTTGCAGTGTCCTCGTATACGGCAAGTTCCTGGAGATAGAGTCCAGAACATCGACAAACGAATCCCCGCAATCATCGTTGGAACAGATGAATGGAACATCATCGCGTGTCATTGCCTTGAGGGTACGAGCAATGTTTTCGACGTCCTGTGCAGGGTGTTTACGACCCCAAGAAAGCTTGACTTCATTGAGATCCCGAGCACCTGATACCAAAGGAATGAGAGTGACTGGGCCACGGAAGTTTCGAAGATGCGGAAGCGACAAGGGAACCGGTGGATCAGCGTCAATGAAGCCCCTCAAAGGGCTCGAGAAGGTCTTTAGAGATGGATGCTGCTTCAGGAAGGAAGTTATCAAGGGGAAAATTCCTCCTTCGCCGACTATCGCCAACCCTAAGTGACAGCTGAGAAGGCGGGGAAATGAGCATTGGAGAAATGCGTCACGATGTTCTTCCCACAAGGTGATATTTATTGACAGGTGCTCAATATTCCATAACATCTGGAGCGAGTTCAACATCAGAGTGATCGATTTCTTGTGGGAGCTACGTCTTTGATTAAATATTATTGAAGTAGTATCAAGACAGTCAACAACTTACTTGGACCAGTCATTACTACGCGGAGCCGAAAGTGAACGCAGTAGGCTCGCCAAGAACGGGTCTGACAGAATTGTGCGGGAAAAGGCGTCTATGGACTGCCATCGCACGTCCACAGCGCGATACAAAACAGAGACGCCGATGCTGTGGAAGAGCTTGGAAGCCTGGCAGAGAGCAGCGCGATCCGCCGTTGGCGCGGCCTGAATTATTTCCGAGATGATTTCATTCGGGAGCCAGCGCAAGATGGCCTTGTCTTGTCGACGAGTGAGAACCATGCATATGATGGTTGGGGATGACAGACAATGATCAGCAAATGATTGGTCAGTTTGAAAATGATCCCACCTCGGTGATATCCGATTTCTCAACCCAATGCCTGTGCGTCGAAAGTAATCTGAGCATAAGAAACTCTGGAGCGAATAAATTTGCTGTACGACTGGCAGCTCACAGCGACTATTGAATTTCTTCCTTTCCGAAATGTTGAGACTCCGAGTCACGGTTTTGTAGGCGATATGGTAATTGTTAAGGTGCCACAAAATAAGGGGTGACTTTTTCTTCTTCTTTTTGTAATGTGAATACATCTTAGGCTATGAGTTGGGGTTGCACAAATATCAAAAACGGAAATGACGACAGAACGGAAGTCAAACCGTTAGGAACTCTATGCGGTTTCCCATTTCTGTGTATTTTTACTGTATTTCCAACTGTTTCAGCTCTTCCTTCACCGCGAGAGGTCGTCTGGCCTGATGTTGATGAAAAATACCTTGAGCGGACTGTATCCTGAAATTTGTGAGCCGTCCCACTTGGTTGCTATAAAACCTACCAGTGCGGGCATCCGCGCTGGTCATGGCTGAAGCGTCAAATGACCAATTGCAAGTTGGGGAAACAGTTCCCCGCGGCCGACGCGATCCCAAATTGTTGGGTGAAAACTCGCCGTAGGGAACAAAATGATGATACCTTTGATGTCGCCTATGTGTTAGAACAAAACCTCGACATCGTCTGCCACCGTTTCAAATAGCAAGCCAAAACAGTTCAAGCTTGAAGTTGGACCGCGCGCGAAAGCTCTCGACCGGCGATCATCAAGCCTGTGAGCTTGGGCGCGACCAGAGACTGCAGAAAAACATCGCCGACATCATTGTAGGCCACCAACATCAGGAAAAACCCAAATTGCTATAGCGTCTATGAGCTGTTTTATAGACATCCATAGACATTACAGACAGTCAATTGGTGTCTATGGCATATATGAGTGTCTATGCAGCTCTATATAAGACCTCGTAGCAATTTGGGATTTTCCTGATGAAATAGAGCCATTCGAGGGACTCCAGGTGGACCGACCAAGGTGCCAGAAAAGTGCGAACCTCGCTGACTGCCAGTTATCAACTAACGAGTTTGGGGCATTGTGCTAATATTAACCACCACATTTCAGATGTGCACACCGTGAAAAGAAAGCTGAGGGAGTACAAAAATCGTTTTGTGTCAGTGGTTAATTTCCATAAGGCTAGAAATATTCTGGCGCATTTTTTTTTGTTGTTTCTCCGAGATGCCGGGGCAGCTGTCAGGACCCCATCGGGTTTAAATCTCCCTGTTGTCACCTCGCACCCTCCAATAGAGCTTAAATTTAGTGGAATCTAGAGAGGGGGTCGCTCCCCCCCTCTAGATTATTTCTCATCTGAATAGATGGATTTCAGCGGCGCTCGTCCCTTTTCTGGGTTGTGTTCCATGCGGCATCAAAGCCGGCAAGCAGGATCGTGAACGTCGCGACATCAAACCCATTGTCGTCCGGTCATTGAAATTCAGTGCGACTCGGATCTTGCATGCTGTGACTTCCCGGGGATTTCGAGCCAACTAAGCAGTAGAATTGCTTGCCATTCCAGCCATGATCTGTTCGGATTTCCCCCTTCGCGAAGTTTCTAGCTGTTGGAAAAGAATCGCCACATCTGTTTTTGACCGCGAGACGCTTCGGATGGAAAGACACCCTGATGGTTGATGTCAAGCAATATACAGATATAACTGAAGTACAATCTGTTGTGTACGGCGGCTTATGGGAGACCAGAAGGTGTATAAACCGCCCTGCCGGCATGACCGGCACCGCTCAGACGTTCCTCGAGAATTTTCTAAGCTTATGGAAAGTCAGCCAGTTTGCCAAGAGCCGATGATTTTTTCCGAGTTTCGATACTTACGCGATTTTGACTGCTCTCGATCACACTGAGTATTATCGGATAAAAAAATAGATTTTGCCCGCACCTGTGTGAGGTGGCAAACCAGCCCACCTTCGGCTCTGTGTTTCATTTTTTGCGTCCATGCTGGCCCACCTTCCAGTTTAACCCACTGGTTTATCCAACTATTACACATGCTTCACATATCAGGCCGTGGGACTCGGTTCGACCGTCAAGACTGCTGCAATGAATAATTCACGCTCAGTACCAACGCAAAAAATGTGTGTTAGGCGTTGAGATGATGTTTTTCAACGAGGCAAGACTGTGAAGAAGGTAGAGAGTCGGTTGTTGAAATTTGAATATGTGCCCAAGTAACCTGATGGGGTTAACAGGAACAACTTTGAGTCGCCGAAAATCAAATTAGTAATTCTGTCTATTTTCTCCTCACGGAAGTCAAACGGAAGCCTACTTAGTCGGACCCCGCCCGCTATATAAACTTGAGGTCCTTGCGGACGTTGGCCAATGGGCAACACAGACCCACCTCAAGAGGAGTCTCCCGTTTTGAATACCTCCATGATGAACAGTAATGTCTCGACGCGGCCGGCGTGGAGATCAGTTCTGCTTGTTCTTATCTGCACATTGGCAATGATCACGAATGTGAGAAACAATCTAATCGTAGAATCAACGCTAAACCGTCACGCTAGCTCGCATCCTCCACATCAGTATCTGTCTTCCTCCCTGTCATTGGAGATGATTTCGATATCTCGGAAAATCAACTACAATGGCTCGTCTCGGCGTTCTCTTTGTCTTCTGTACGCATTTTCCACTGGTAAATAGCTCTGAATTTCATCTTTTTTGCAACAGGGATGCTTTCTTCTCTTGTTCGGGCGGCTCGCTGATCTGTATGGTCGCAAACTGCTCTATGTAACTGGTACTCTCTACCTTAGTGCACTGTCACTTGGCTGTGGCTTTGCTCAAAATGCAACTACACTCTATATTCTCCGAGGATTTCAAGGTCTAGGGCCTGCGGCGTTTATTCCTGCCTGCGTATGTTCATTCTTCTGGAATAGGGTTCATTGATTAAAGCTCGGGGTTAGCTAGGGATTCTGGCGGCTGCATTTCCTCCATCGAGGGCCAGATCTGCTGCATTCGCGACCTTCTCTGCAGGAGCACCAATCGGCGGTGCAGTCGGTACCCAAATCGGCGGTCTCTTAACTCAATATACGAAGTCGGTGTTTAAATTCCTTCCTAATTTTTGACCATGACTCACCTTTCTTGAAGAGCTTCTTGGCGTTCTCCATTTTTCCTGATCGCAGGCGTGGCATGCCTTTGTGCTGTCGCCGGATTTTTGGTCATCGATCCTGATGTACCCAGCAGCGAGGCGGATAAGCGGGTAGACTGGATCGGTGCATTTCTTGTCACCACGGGGTTAGTCCTTTTGGTTTTCGTACTTGGGCAAGGATCTGCCGCGACCAACGGCTGGAAAACTGGCTGTGAGTTTTTTCATTTCTGATGTCGCAGTTAAAATTTACATCTTAAAGACATCATCGCACTGTTGATTGTCGGCGTCCTGTTCCTTGTCATGTTTCTCCTCTGGCAGTACTACCTTGAGAAGAATGAAGCAACGCGACGACCACCCCTAATGAAATTGTCCCTGTGGTCCCGTGCAAAAGGGAAATTTGCTGTCATGCAAGCCATCGCTTTCTTCCAGTGGGCTGGTTTTCTCTCGTGGTACTTCTGGGCACAGGTGAAATCTCTATTCGTCGCTATTCAGCTCCGCTGACCACGCCTAGGTGTATTACGAGGATTATAAAAAGTTATCTGCGGTACTTACCGCTGTGCGAATGCTTCCGATGACAGTTGCAGGAGCCATGTGCAATCTCTTCGTTGTTCTCGTCATCAGTCGGATGGATCTGGTGCTCCTGATCGGTACGTTTGGTTTTCCATGATGTCCAAGCCCAAGCTAAGTAAATATTGCCCAGTTTTTGGAACATCGTTTACTGGTGTGGGTGCTTTATTATTTGCCCTAATCGATCCCTCTGCGCCGTACTGGGCTTTCGGATTCCCAGCACCAGTTGTGGTTGTATTCGGTGCCGACTTTGTATTTGCTGCCGGCACGTTGTTCGTAGCTAAGGTGTCCCTCCCGCACGAGCAGAGTCTCGCTGGGGGATTGTTCCAAACCCTCACACAAGTATGTTCCAATACTTTCTCGTGCTGTCAAAGTTTCTGACGAGTGTAGCTGGGGACCTCTTTCGGTCTGGCGATTTCCACAATTGCGTTTGACGCAGTTGCGGACGGTGATGCAGGCAACGATGCGCCGCTGGAGGCATACAAGGCTGCGCAATGGACCGCTTTTGGAATGGCGATGTTCTGTGTGTATGCCTGGGGTTAAGTTGAATTTGTCTCACGTTCTTCTGCAGGTACACTTTTGGCTGCCATCTTCCTACGTGGAGTTGGGCCTGTTGGATCAGATGAGAGGCAAAGCCCTCGAGAATCTGAAATGGAAGAAGAGAAGAGTGTCCCAAATGCGTAGAACTTGAACACAGATAGATACATAATTACAACCACTCAAAATAGAAAACAGCAGTTTCATGAATCTTGTCTCATGAAACTAAATTTTTCGACGCACCCGTGAAGGGATTGATAACCCTATACTCAGCTATAGAACACACAATTAATTCGGTGACACTTTGGAAGTTATCCGTGAAAACATATGCGCGGCCGGCTAGGAATATCCATATCTTTCTGCACGCAGCCCGTGGAAACTGACTTGAGAATGCAGAACAGCAGATATTTCTGGCCCATCTTGCATCAGAGGTCGGTGAGCTCGAGCCATTTGAAAGATATACCAGACTGGCGTGTAACAAGAAAACATTTGGAATTTCTACGTGACGCTATTAGGGGAGGTCAAACATCGGGGACCGATTAAGGCGTCGACTCTAAACCGATTATTTCTGGATTCTGAGGCCGATTCTTGTCCAGAATCAGTCAGAATCAGCGAAGCGACTCCGGAGTCGCATAAGACAGAATCGGTGCAGAATAACAACTTCTCTGGCACGATTCGGTCTTGGCTGATTAAGCATCAATTATGTTCGAACATCAAACGAGAATCGGTCTCAAAATCAATGTTTGACTTCCCCTATTGCATGAATTCCCATTCTGGGGAGCTGGCGGTTGTTTACATATGTTACTTTCACCTTTGTGATCGAATCAATCTTGGCGAAGACGCCAAAGAACTTCGAGCTTGTTTGACCACTTCTTGTGTTATGAACGACCAACTGTCGATCCAACAGTCACTCAGGAGACTCAGGGACTCCCCCAAACAGGTATTTCTTCTCCGCAACTCTGAGTGTTTCTATTTCTGACTCCGCGATATAGGTTATCGAGAGCGCCAAGTGCGGTTCGATTCCAGATCTTAAGGACCTGGCCAATTTTTGGCAGGAGGTAAATTCTCCGGAGCCTATTTCGCGGACACTGTATATTGGCAGGTCCCCGATCTCCTGTCTTTGGGCATTTTCGATGTCTTCTTCCACCATTTGAACCCCGACAAGGCTTTTGCTGTGCCCTCCGAGGCGAACGAACGTTCGCCGCTTGCCGCATGTGCATTTTATGCGCTTTTTGGCCTCTCCAAATCTGGAGACTATCTCCTTCGCCCCCCACATAACCACGATCCTGCTGTGCTCAAAGCTTGGCCAGGCATTTTCAAATGGAGTGCATTCTTTTTCAAGATGCGGGTGACATCCGTTCTTCCTCGTCCAGTTGAGGCCCGAAGATCTGCAATGGATGTTATAGCGACTGTTTGGTACTGCCTCGTCCGTGTCCAGGGTTTGCGCGAGGTCATTGCCGCCACTAAAGGCACCGTCGAAATTGCCACCCAGCTCTGGCTTCTGGACAACGAGGTGCCGTACCAGGGCCCTCCGTCGATGAACATCCCTTGCGTCGCTGCATTTGACGCCGTCCTCGTCGACCACGCTGCCACCGACCGCGCCCTGGCCGCAGCGGGCGGCGCACCCGACACCCTCGTCAAGCTTGTCATGCCGCGCGCGCAGTGCCCTCAGCTACAGTCCTCTCAACCCTCCGCAGGTTTCCATATATCTCGACCTCTTGAGCCACTTATCATGGGGCGCCGATCACCCCCTGCGGCTCGGGCTCCTACAGGCAGGTGCCATCTCACTGTGCACCCGTGCTGCGGGCACGCTCGCAGGCGCGCTGAACGCTGGCGGCGACCTGGACCTCCTTAATTCGATTGTTTCCGCGTTCGGTTTCCTCACGAACTGCCTGCATTCGACGGAGGGATTCACATGGGTAATACAGAGCGTGGGGGCGGATTTCCTGCTTGCATGGGCGGACGCGAGCCCGCACTTTGCACAGCTGGACGAGGAGGACTACGGAATGGTGACATCCCTTCTGATGCAGACGCTCCCGATGTACCTTGTGTACCGCTCCGTCATTCAGGCAGTGGAGCAGGGCATGCGGAGGCTGGGGCCACAGCAGCTGGAGCGGATCAACTCAAGTATCGCGAAGAACGTATGGATGGACTTCCGAAAGCTGGCGGAGGAACGAAGTATGGTTGTTGTACATGCAGCTGCTGTGAAGGGAAAGGCAGCCACATGCGACAATGTCAAGGTACTGAAGCAATCTGACGTCCCAGTCATATTAACACATTTCTCACAGTGCCATAAAATCGACGCCAAAAACACATTCCGCAAGTGCGGTGGCTGTTCGACAACTCTATACTGCTCAAAGGAGTGCCAGACAATCGCATGGAAGGAGGGCGGGCATAAGGCCATGTGCAAAATGAAGCAGCGCGAGCGCCTAGGTACGTCTTCACGCCGCCTTGTCTGGTATTTGCTGCCAGCTCATCTACACCAGAGGGTAAATCGCTAGCCATATCCAAATCCGACATCGCGTTTTTCCACCACCTCGCGGTGCGCGATGCGCGGCACCACCTCCCGCTCCTGCGGCGTCTCGCTCGTACAGAGCACCCGGCGCTGCGCTCGTGCGACCTCCTCATCCGCATCGATTACACCGTCGTCCCGCCGGCATACTCCATCATCCCGCTTGCAGTGACCGGGCGCGATGACCTGCCCACCAGCGGCTCCGCAAACGCTGATGCGCGAAACGACGCGATCTTCGAGCGCGTGCGCGAGAATCCAGAGCAGCACCGGCTGATCCAGAGCCAGATTGTGAACGGCGCGGTGGCGCAGATGGTGCTGAGCGTTGTAACGGGGAATTTTTGGGAGGATGGCGATGCGGAGGGTCATGAGGAGGAAGGCGGCATGGAAACGAACGTGGATGATGTGGACTTCATGATGGCAAGGACCGCCCTCGACGGGTTTCTAGCGAATAGAGGGCGGCCTCCGGCTTTCTAATCATTACAACCCTGCTAGAGCGTATAAGTCATCACAAATACCTCGAAACTACAATAAATACAACGCAAAAAAAAAATCTGTGAAACGCATCAGATATGTGCCTATCGAGAATTACAGAGATGGGTTTTCACCTCAGATGAGGTTTGTTTCATTATGGGAAGAAATGTGAACGTGCATTCCATCTGCAACAAGCTTCCTACAAGCTGCAATAATATCGGGGTCGATAGAAGGCCGAGTCCAACGCAGTCGGAAGGATTGTATCTTGGACGGGCAGGAGTTGAGGCGAGTGGTGAGCACCCTGATCAGTTTCACGTAACGTACACGGTCGGGTCCATCGACGAATCTCGAGACTGCGAAGGTTGGGGAGGAAATTGTGGGCGGTGCCCAGCGCGTCGAGGAAGTAGAAATCCTGTTCCTCGTGGCTGCACGTCAACTGGAGATCCCTCAGGCTGGGAAAGAGCCTGGAGAATGTATCAATTGCTTCAGCCGTCCATGAGATATTCGGCATAGCCAGCGTCTCGAGCGGCGGCGCAGAGCGGCGCAAGAAGGAAAGAAAATCCTTCTCAGGAATGTCAAAGTCGAGAATTTGGAGAGCTCGCAGGGCGGGCAATGTGAGATACTGCAGAGGAGCTGCGCTACTTTCATGCTCTCCGAGGCGCAGGCGTTGCAAAGATGGGTGGGTGGCCGGCATCAAAGGATTGTTCGCATGTTGTTCCTTAAACCAGATCCCATCGAAGCTGCACTGCACCAGGTTCGGTGCCGCAAGCATCATCTGTATACATTTCATGGGATTTTGGGAGAAGAACTCTGGTGGGATGGGAATGGTGTTGTCTTGGGCAAAGGTAAGTGTCCTGAGGGAAGGAAAGGGCGCTGTGATTCGCGGAAGCATCTTTGCGATTGGGAAGTGTATCTCCATGTTCCGCACCCGCTGTGAATACTGCTGCACCACGGCCCCAACGGTCGGATACAAAGATCCGCGCAGGGAAATCGAGGTATCTCGAAGGTCGGCGCGGCGAAGCCAAGCAGCGACGAGTTGGTCGAATTTCGTGGCCCGTGGGAACTCGATCCGGATGCTAGTCCATAGGGCGCGCGTCGACAGCGCGACGCGCGTCCATGACCGACATATGTTCAAGAATATCATCGGCACATCCTTCGCGTCGGGTGTAGGAACATCGGAAGTGGGAAGACAGAGCACGAATATGTCCGATGAGATTTCCAGAGGCAATCGTGTTATCGGGTCCCGCTCGCCATTGAGCTCGCTTTGGATACGGCTCCGAATTTCTTCCAGGCTAGGTTCCTCGTCTCGACGCTTTATGGCAGCGTTAACGTGGTCTATCTTGGCAAGGAGGATATGGACTTTGAGCTCATCCACAGGTATTGTGTGCTAGCTCTGTCCAAGAATCAAGATAGCGCTAGTGGGAGAACAAGGGGAGAACCATATTCTTTGATGCACCTGAGTGATGGCGCTGAGGAAGAAGAGTGTCGGTAATTGCTCGGTAAAGTTACCGGTGTGAGGTGACTATCTTATCTCTCACGTTTGCTGATTAGAATTATCCCCAGCTCAAGGGTATATATTTGTGAAATCCCGAGGTCAAGAGGAAGGTCAGAAGAACATCATGATGTACAAAGCGAAGACGAGAGACGGCGCTATATGATCATTGATATTCGGTCGAGCACCACCAGTGGTGGGGCTCGTCGGCGAGTCTGAGGAGGTAAGTGTGGGTGGGGTTGGTAGGGTGGTTGTGGATGCTGGACGTGGCAGACTATTAGTACTAGTCGGCAAGATAGTCGGCGTATTAGTCGTCGTCGGGACCACGGGAGAGACGGCATTATTTCCAGGTAGCTGCAACGCGTTTAGCGCATCCGAGATCCCAATGTCACCCCAAGGCGCCACCCCGTAAGACCCCTGCGAGATCGACGACACCAGGGTGGAGTCGGCCGTTGCGAGGAATGAGGACAAGGAAGTAAACGTGCCCGTCAGCCACGTCGTGTTCGTCCTCACGATATCACTGCTCCCGTCCGTGTACTTGATCAGCAGTGCGGCAATGAGACCCGCGCCGGATGTCCCGCCTGTCGTCTGCGACGGGAAGTTCTTGCCGACCACGGTGAAGACGTTGGTCGAAGGGTTGAGGGAAACATTGAACCTCTGCGCGTACCTCCAGCTACCGGAGGAGGTCGGCGCGTTGTTGTCGAAGGGCGGCGAGCCGATGTACAGGCCATTCACGTAAAAGTCAAAGCTGTTATCGACGGAAAGGATGGCAGTCGCCCATGACGCGGTTTTACCCGATGGCGCTACAATTGTCTTCCTGAATCCGACGTTCCCCACAGGTGCGTTGGTGCCGGCATTGGAGATAGACCAGACCCATGCACTCCCCGTCAGATTCAAGGGACTGGAATCTGTGCTCGGGAGACTGATGCTCGTTCCCCAAGGCCCCGCTCCGTATTTGGTAGCGACCTCGGCGGGTGTGAATGGCGAGAGGTTGGCAGGGAGGGGGAAATCCGCAGGGACAGTTCCAGAAACGAGCCAGGTGTCGTCGGATAAGACGGTCTCGTTCGAGCCGTCAGTGTACTGGACGCGGATGGCGGCAAGAAGGCCAGCCGGATTCGCCGAGGGCGTAGCCTCGAAGCCGTCATTTATGCCCAGCACCGAGAAAATATTCGTCGAGGCGTTCAGCGCTACACTGAAGACTTGGGCATCTTCCCACGCGTCGTGCAGCGGGAGTGAAGCCCCAACGGGTTGGCCGTTGACGTATAATGTGAAATTGTTGTCGACAGTGATTGCGATCTGCGCAGTGGCTGCAGTTTTGTTCGAAGGGGTATTGAATGATTTTATGAACGCGACGGCCCCTGCGGGTGCGGTCGTGAGCAAATCCGGCTCTTTGAGCCAAATCCACGACGCCAAAGACAGCCCAGTGTCGGAGAACGCGTCCCGCTTTATGACAGTCCGCCATGTCTGAGCATGTTCAGGCCCCGGTGAAGGATGGGCATGTACGACTTGATGAAACTGTTAGACTTTTTCGGGACAAGGTGGTTTTTACGCACCAATATGGAAGAAAGCGAGAAGGACAAAGAGAGGAAAGACTGAATAGGAGGGTCAGCGGCCATTTGTGAGTGGGATGAGCAAAGTGCAGTACCTGACGAAAACGAAGGCATCGATGAGATGAGGAGGTGTTTGGAGAGACGACGATCTCGTCGCGTTGATCATCTTATAAGACAGTGAATTCAGGCCGACGGGAACATCAAAAGTCATCAGCCCGCGAAGTTGATGATGTCTTCCCGCACTTCACAGCACCGTGACAGTATGAATGCTGTGAGATATTCCGGGAAATGAATTGAAGATCAGTTTGTGTTGAGCTGGCAGATCGATGCTGTCAGAACGATTGTACCGATGAGTAACGATGTCACACCTGAAATGATGTAAATGCTTTATTAATATTCAGTGTTCACAGACAATACAGGCAAGTATCGTGGTCCCGAAATCGAAAGGTCAGAAGAAAGTCACGATGGACAGCGCGAACACAAGTATTGGCGCTATCCGATCATCGAGGTTCGCCCGAGCGCTACCAGTACCAGGACTGGAGGTTGACGAGTTTGAGGAGGTGGGGGTGGTCGCTGGTGTTGGGTGTGTATTCGTCGTCGAAGGAGGGGCCGGGGCGACGGCGGCATTGTTGGCAGGGAGCTTCAAAACATTGAGGGCATCCGAAATCCCGATTTGGCCCCAGGGTGAGACCCCGTATGCCCCTTGCAAAATCGACGGCGCCAACTTGGAGTCCGACATTGAGAGGAACAAGGACACGAGGGCCAACGAACCCGTCAGCCACGTCGCATCCGTCCTCACGAGATCGCTGCTCCCGTCCGTGTACTTGATCAGCACTGCGGCTATGAGGCCCGCGCCGGAGGTCTCGGTCCCCTGCTCTGGCGGGAAGTTCGTGGCGACCACCGTGAAGACGTTCGTCGACGGGGCAAGGGTAACGGTGAACCTCTGCGCGAACGACCAGCTATTGACGGAGTTCAATGCGTTGTTGTCGAAGGGCGGCGAGCCGATGTACTGGCCGTTCACGTAGAGGTCGAAGCTGTTGTCGACGGAGAGAATGACAGTCGCCGAGGCCGCGGTTTTATCCGACGGCGATACTACTGTCTTTCTGAATCCGACCTTCCCCACAGGCGCATTGATTGTCGCATTGGAGGTGGACCAGATCCAAGCACTCCCCGTCAAATCGAGGGGGTTGGGATCCGGGCTGGGGACCGTGACGTTTGTGGCCCAAGGGCCTGATCCGTACTTGGTTGCGATCTCGGCGGGTACAAACGCCGAGAGGTCGGCAGGGAGGGGGAAGTCGGCGGGGACGGTTGCAGAGACGAGCCAGGTGTTGTCGGATAGGATAAGTTGGGTGTGGTTGTTGTTGTAAAGAATGTTAATGGCCGCAAGAAGGCCAGCTGGATTGTCTGCGCTCGGAGCGGCAACATTGACAGCATTGTTGCCCAACACCGAGAAAACATTTGCAGTGGCGTTGAGCGCCGCACTGAAGACCTGGGCGCCCTCCCATTCGGATTCCCCGCCGTCCGAGGCACCGACAGGCTGGCCATTGACCCATAACGTGTAATTGTTGTCGACGGTGATCGTGATCTGCGCAGAGACCGCGATGTTTCCTGGAGGGCTCACGAGCGTTTTTATGAATGCGACGTCCCCTGTGGGTGCAGTGGTCAGTAAATCCGGCTCTGGGAGCCAGATCCACGATGCTAAAGATAGTCCACTGTCGGAGAACGCGTCTCGTTTTCCAAAACTCCGCCGAGGATGTTCAGCCTCTAGTGAAGAATCGGCTTGTACGGCTTGAATAATGATTCAAATATCAGAACTGCTAACGGAGCAGTGCTTGTTGTAACGTACGAATACAGGAAAAACACACAACAAGGAGAACAAAGAGGGGAGAAGCTGGCCATCGGGTAATATCAGCGACCATTCGTGACTGGAGTGAGTGGACCGTACCTAACGAAAACGAAAGCATCCAAAGTCAGAGGCCCAGGGGAGACGCAGAAGGCCAAGGCGGTTCGGTGTGAACGTCTTAATCGTTGCCAGAGTTGATGTCCTTCCCGTTATGATGATCCATGGGACTAAGTATAGCAAATTATGGCGGTGGTTCAGCAGTTGTTCAGCAGCGAAGGTCATCACCTCCGATCAGTTTCGAATTGGCAGATTGGCGCCCTGGACCAGAAAACCGAGGGGTCAGAAACGTCGTTCAAGCGAAAACAGAAAGGCTGGGTGAAGGTGTTCCTGCGCAGAAATAAAATTTATTATTTCTCTTGTGGCAAGGAGACAGGTGTGGCCATGCTTGGCGGCAGCTTCCATAACTTGACCAGAACCATCGCTTTGACCAATTCTTCGAGTTCGAATAAAACCCAAATCGCCTCGTCTTGACTGCTCATCCACTGGCATTCTTCTGCTTCCACCAGAAATTACCTCCATAATATATGGACATGATCTTCTTTCTGAGCCTCCATGGCCGTCGCCGCTTAAAGCTCCTTCTGGCTCAAATATGCCGGCGATGGCGGCAGATACGCCTGACCTATGGAGGTCCATTGCTTTTGGCGATTCAGCAGTAGAATTACTTGCAAAGTGACTTTTGCGCGCACTGAGCCGGCCGCTCACCATTCGTCTCCAAGCTGCAAGTTCGTGGAGTCATAAAACCTCGATGTTCTCAGTGGCAGGATGTCCGCTTTATTCTCCCTAGGTCCTCCGCCAGCTCAGCAACACTTCCTTTCCGCAGCTTACGCGGCTTGAAGAGGTTCGGTGCTGCAATCGGCGCCTTTCGGGAATTTCTGTCGCGCTCATTATGTGACCTCCACCATCTCTCCATCGACCTCGTCGAAGATGTAGCTGGAATACAACGGTTTCTCCGCACCGCCAACGCCATCGTACACCTCAGACTCACCGGATTCGGGTTCAAGAATCAAATCGCGGCGCTTCAAGACCTCGAGGTCCTTCCGCGGCTCAAGTACCTCCAAATTCATGACACGGCGTACGACGATCATGATCATCATCGTCCACTATTGGATATGCTCTGGTGGAGACGGACGCACGGTGGCTTCGAACTGTGCGAGGTGATTCTGTGGCTGCAGTTGCCTCTGATACACACGTGCCCCCCGCGGGTCTCATTGAGGAGTTCCTGGCCCTCGCCGAGGCAGGGTTACAGGCTTACAGCTACGGGTTTCAGTCCAGAAGATGGACGTGATCACTGTTTATATCACTCTTCTATTAGATACCTTCCGATGACCACAGCTTAAAAGCACGAGACCCCCAAAGAACGTTGGAGTCCTGCGCCGAAAGCCATTCTAATAATTACTTCCATACGGTAGTTAGCTACAACACAAATAAGTTACACCAAAGTGAGCAACCCGCAGGGTATGTATAACAAATGCAAAAAAGCAAAACAATAACTGGAAAACCACCGTACCAGCGTCACGGCCCGGGGCTCCTGCCCGTAGAATTCACCGGCGCACTGAAAAACCCCGACGCAGTAATACCTACCGCCTCCACCGCCGCCCCGCTCGCCTTCCTTGTCGTCCCCCGCCCGACCGAGATCGATCCCTTGCGCCCGACCGTCCCCGTCCCCACCGCCCCCGCCGAACCCTTCTCTACGCTCACCAGCGACCGCGTGCGGTTCGAGCCGTACGCGCCCCCGCCGTTACTCAGCACCGAGCGCGTGCCGTGCCCCGCCGTCGACGCCGCGCCCGACAGCGTGCTCCGGTGCCTTGGGCGGAACGTGCTGTTCCCGCTGTTCCCCGCGCCGGCGGCACCCCACGCACTCGGCGGCCCGCCGCCGTTGCCGTTGCCGTTCTGCCCTCCATTTGCGCTTGGGCCGGAAGCGTGTACGGACTCCATCCCAATCGGCATAACGAGCATCTCATCGTCAATCTCCTCGTCCTCATTCTGGCTGCGCACGCTCTGCCTCCGGAGGTCCATGTCCACACTGGATGATGCAGACGACGAGGACGACTCGCCGTGGGCACGGGCACGCGGGGGGAGCGCCTCGGTGCGATCGTGCACCTCGTCAAAGACCTCGAAGTAGCGCTGGATGCAGAGCTTGATGACCGTGCCGAGCGTCGTCTTGCCCTCCGCTAGCGCTGCGGGATTGGAGTTGGATGTGGTAGGCGGGCGGTCGGACGGGAAGAGAGCAGGGCCGCCGGGGATGGTGCACATCATGACGTCCCTCACCGGATTGGTCTTGCTGGCGACGAGATTGGGACACAGCACCACGGCAAGGTTGTGTGCGTCCATGCGGTTTGAGGCCGCTCGCAGAGACACATCATGCATCAGATCTAGAGTAAGTAGCATTAGTTTGTGTCATGAGAAATCGATCCTGAAGGAGGATGAGGAGGGGACAGACATACGGAGGACGTGGTTCAGTAGGATGTATACGCAATGCGGGAGCTGCGGGAGGAGGACGTCCCGTATATACGCGATGCTTGCGAGGTCGCGTTCGGCGTTCGCGGGGTCGCTTGTGTCGGCCCTGGATGAGGGCATCGGGCATCGGCGTACGATGGAATATAAGCTCTCCGGGATGACGGGCTCGGGCAGATCGCGGAGGTACTTCTTGAGCAGCACCGCTGCGAGGTGCGGGTCGCCGAAGGTGTCGAGGGAGACGACGTTTCCTGCCGGGCGATGAGGCGTTTATCAAAAGGGAGAAAAGACAGACGACGAACCCCGGTCATACGCGTCCTGCGCTGCCCGTAGCAGCACCGACTGCGGTGAGCGACGGAAGAGGCCCTCCTCCTCCATGCCGGATTCACGTATGAACTGGATAGCGTCCCGAACTACACGGGGAATGCCGCCCTTTTCGCCGTCGAAGCCCATGAGGTCCTCTAGCGGTACACCAAAAATGTGTGTATCCCCACGTGTGGTGACGGGTAGTGTTATCTTGCTCTCGTATTTGAGATTTTCCCTATCCTTCATAAGACCAAAGGCGGAAGAACATAGATACAAAGAGCTTACTGATATACGGCCGGGGGAACGTCGATCTGTGTTAACGGAATGTGGCACGCAAGCTGGGAAAGCGTGGGGACATATGTGAGCTTCCGAAAGAATTTTGGGCTGATTATAGCGCCGGCAAGACTGAAAAGCACTGCTCATGTTAGCTTAGGTATGCTGTGAGCCCCTCAAAACGTACTTTTAGAGAAAAAGGACGAGTGTACGATGTACAGACGCTTCAGATTCTTGCGGTACTTGCGGTTAAGGCTCCGATATGCCTTCCAGACCCAGTTCCACCCCGGTGTATGATTACTCCCCGCGGCAAAGAACACGACAGCATAGTCAGATTCGACATATAGGTCGAGATATCCCAGGATTCGTCTGTCATTTTTCAAGTTAGGGGTGCTGCCCTGAAAAAATAATACTACAAGGTCGCGCACGAAAGTAAAACGTCGTAATCAACCATCTTGGGATCCGGGAGGGCAGACGCATTGAATACAACCCTGTAGGCGCTTCAAAACCCAATTCACGCGCAAGCCGTAGCAAAACCTACATTGGCCGTGTTCTGATGGTCCGTTAGCTCCCGTGCAAGCTAGCTAAGTGCTGCTCACTCAAAATCGACCCCAGCCTGAAAAATCATGCGGGACATGACCTCCTCTACATTGTCCCGGCCGTCCTGGGCCACATATTCGTCGGTGCTCTGCTTCCGGGCCCACGGAGCTGTAAACTTGCGTTTGAAACTTGAAGGTGACGAGGGGCCAGAAGGAGAAGATTGGGCCATAGACAGGGCCGCCAGTCGCTGCTTCAGCGTCGCCCCCGTCTTCGAAGGAGCCATATTCTCAAACCCAAGTCAATTGCAAGTTGAGGAGCTGAAACCCAGGAGCCTTGAGGATTTTGTTTGTACTTGTAGATTCCTAATGCCAAAGGCGTCTCCGACAAGCTTGTTCTCAACTACAACGTGAATTCACTCTGAACTGCTTGTCTTACCTTTGGACGCCTTGGAAATAAGTTGGGTATGTAGTATCCGGTGCTCAAAATTGCTGATGCCGGCTCGGTGCTGCAGACAACAATTAGATGCGACGGACGAGCTGCGCAATGTATCATTTCCGAATCAGTCTCTCTAACTGCCCACTCCGAGTCCTACTTAACTACACCTAACTTCTTTCAAGATGTCTAACAGACAACTCATGTCAAAACTTGACGGATCCCCAAGAGATACAATTAATCCAAGTTGAACCACAGACGTTTTCAATTATGAAGCAAAAATCGGTTCTGGAGCGCGAATCGGCCCAAGAAACCGAGCCTGCAGCTTGCCTTCAAGACGAGCTAAATTAATTGCTTTCGAGAGCGTAAAAAAACTGGTTCTCCCTCTAACTCAGGGTCTGATTCAGATGGACCACACTGCATTACAGTAGCCAAAATCCGACTTCATGCCCCAAACGTTTTGTCTCTGCAATCAATAGTCACTCGACGGATCCGCGATCTTAGCGCAACTTTGAACGGAGACAACGGTATTTCCTATGAGCTTCGGTTTCCCTGTGTTTGGTGCCTTGATAACAGCCTTGATAACAGAGAATGGAGATGGATGGAGGTAACCCGGCGGCCTAGAGTTGACTGTCTGACTACTGTCTGTCCGCGGCTTCTTTTTCTGTGACCCTGACTCTCCCTGATTTGGCGTTTGAGACGGTACACTCTCGGCTACTCTCGGAGAATGATCGAGCTGTTTTTATGGGCCTGCTAGCTAGCGGCAAGAACCTTCAAATTTGCTCAAATACTAAGGCATTCCGAGTCAGATGAAAACACGGACTGACATAGAACTCGAGCAGGGGGCATCGTCCCAAAAATAAATCAATGATGAGCGGTTTTTTCCTCTGGTGCAGACAGAGGTCGGACGTCCTTTGCGCACTTCTTCAAGATTTCTGTTCGGTCCATCTCGAAGAACCCAAAAAGATTAATGCCGAAAGCGGATGCTCACATGGCTTAGGGATCAGCCCCGTCAGTGATTCAATGATGTCGGTCTCTCAATTTGTTCCCGGCTGCAATGTTTATGCGACCGGCAATACGGTAAAAGAAGTGCCGTGGATCATCTTATAATGGCTTCAGGCTAATATCATGCAGCAAGTTGGTCCTCGGCTCCCCCCATGCGCATCATCAAGTCTTCCTATCCCCCGTTACCACCTCTCCCCGAGGTCAACGTCCATCATGTCTTGTTTGGACGCCCAGACCAGGCAAGTTCAACCTGTTTCTACTTCGAGTTGCAATTGAGCACGTACTGAGTTTGGACGCAGAAAGAGTGGCCAGATTATACCATTCAAATCGAGGAAAGGACAGGACGGAAGCGGACGTACAAGGAGCTTGCGGCGCGCGTGGCCCTGGGTGCAACTGCCATCGGTGCAAAAGTCTCCGACGGCGGCCTTGGTCTGAATGGCGATGGCGACGAAATGATTGGCCTCCTGGGAGATAATTCCCTGGTCTGTGATTCGTCGTGCAAGATGCCCGTTTTAACACGCGAAATTAACATGTGCAGGACTTTATTGACGTCGTAATATCGCTCCTGACGGTCACCACACCGTTCGCACTCATCTCCACGTATTCAACGCGCTTTGAGCTGGTCCATGCACTCAAGCTCACAAAAGCGACCCGGCTGTTTGTGGACGCGAAACTGCTGAAGAATGTCCTCGCTGCAATCGAGGATCCTGACGTGCATTTAACGGCGGACAAGATTTACATTTTGGCCGGGCCGCCCGTTAAGGGACGGAAGAGTTTCAGTCAAATGATTGATACTATCGTACGCAAGAAAGTTTCCCTGGAGCCAGTCCGGCCCGCCAATAAGGATACACTGGCGTATCTGGTCATGTCGAGCGGGACCAGTGGCCTCCCTAAAGGTGTGTGATTGCTTTTTTTTTTTTTTCGAAATCTTGTGTTTACGTTAACAAATAATTCAGCCGTGAAGATTACACACGGGAATGTTATATGCTCAATTTACCAGGGCATAGTTGTCGGCCAGGTCGCAGAGCCGTACTCGGTACATACCTTCTAATATCTCGATTTTCCACTTACAAACCGGACTCAAGGCCCTGCGGCAACAGATGAAGCAAGTCCACCCAACAACCATCTGCCCGCTACCCATGTTCCACTCGTACGGGCTGCATGTCTGCATCATGCGCGCAACTCTCGCTCCGGCCACCTACGTCATCCTCGAGAAATGGAACATAAGGGAATATCTCAAGGCATGCCGCCCGTTCATTCCGACTCTTTGACCGCTCGCTAACACGCAAAATATCAAGGCGGTTTCCAAGCGCGTCTCCCGTCTTTTTTTAAAATTTGCGCCGCTCGCTAACATGCGCACCAGGCATCGCGCGACGCACCTCACGCTCGTACCATCACTCGTCCACGCGCTGGTGACCTATCCAGACATCAAGTCAATTGACCTCAGCTCCGTCATCGTCGTCAACTCCGGCGCGGCATACCTCCCGCCAGAGCTTACAGCGCGGATGGGCGGCCTCCTGAAAAAGAGCTCGGACATCTCGCAAGGTACGCAGGCCGTCCATACCCGCACCCGCCCCTCGCTCATCCCAGCGCAGGGTACGGCCTCTCTGAGGGTGTGAGTACCTCCCCTTCCACGTTGCGCCGCTAGACGCCACCTAGCGCCGAACACTAACGCTAACCCGCCCAGACGATCGCCGCGCTGACCCGCCCGCTCGAGGGCATGCTCGGCATGGGCGCCCCCCCACCAAACACGACGGGCATCCTCATCCCGGGGCTCGACGCGCGCATCGTGCGCGCCGACGGTTCCGACGCGGACGTGGACGAGGTGGGCGAGCTGTGGCTGCAAGGATGCAATGTCTCGCCCGGGTACTGGAACAACCCGCAGGCGAACGCGGGGACGTTCGTCGACGGGTGGCTGCGCACCGGGGACCAGTTCCGCGTGGACGAGAAGGGGTATTTCTTGTACGTCTTCCTCCCCCACGCCCACTGGCCCTGCTGACGCGATGTGTTGGCCAGCTTCGCAGACCGGGGGAAGGTGCGTTTCGCCGTGGGATGATTTCGCCGCTGTGCTGACGAAAGAGGCATGCCATGCAGGACACGCTGAAGGTCTCAGGCGCGCAGGTGTCACCAAAGGAAATCGAGGACGTTCTCTTCGCGCATCCCGAGAAGCTCATCTCGGACGTGTCCGTCGCAGGCGTCAGCGGCGGCCGCACGGATGACGAGAAGGTGCCCCGCGCCTGGATCGTTCTCAGCAATGCCGGCAAGAAGAAGGGGGCCCCGGCCGTCGTTAAGGCGCTGGAGCAGTGGCACCAGGAGTCCTTGAGCAAATACAAGTGGCTCCGGGGCGGAATCGAGGTCGTAAAGGAGGTACGTGCCCATGCACTCACTCGGTAAGATGGAACTTAGGCGGCCCGCAGATACCGAAAACGCCTACGGGGAAGACTATGCGGCGGGTGCTGCAGGATCAGTATGAGCGGCGCCAGGCCAAGAAGACCAAGGCGAAGCTATAGTGTGAGGCCCTTAGTCATAGCACAAGCGTGTGCGGCCGACGGCAGACACGTATGACTCGGAGCTCACATCTGTACTTTACGAACTCTCTTTGGTAACATTTGAAGAAAGAGGTGAAACAGGGTAAAGATCGGCGGGGTGTAGGCAAAGTCCAAGTAACAGCGCGAACCCTCGATTAAATGAAAGCCATACTGAGCCTAGATGGCGCGAACTTAAGCGGCGGCTCCGCGGCGGGCGTATGCGGGGGGTGGTGGTACGAGCGATACATCGAAAGATGGAGGAGTGGATGGGCCTGCTTGCACAATGTTGCCCAAGCCGAGTCCGACTCCAGAAGGAAGTTCCGGCATGCGTTGCTGATTTGGCGCGAGGATCCGCTCGGGATACGGGACGTGGCTGAAGTATTCATCCTTGAGAAGGAGCGAGTCGTCGAGGGAGGGCACGACGACGTGATACGGGTCGAGGGACGGGCCTGGATGGTCGGTCAGTAAAGACGCAGATATTGAGCATTTCTCAGAAACTGACTCGGCGATCCTGATTTGTGTGGAGACAGATCATGCGAGGGGGATGGAGGGAAGCCGATGCTAGAATACGACGGGGGATCCGAGTCGTTCGATGTAGCTTGATCCGCGCGTCTCCTCATGCGCGTACGGAAGTTGAGGCCCAGCGTTAAGAGGAGTAAACCCCCGACGAAAACGAGGATAAAAACTGAAATACTGTTAGGCGAGGTGAAAGACGCGATGAAAATTGCGAGTCATACTCAATATGAACGCGTCTTCAATGCAGACTCCGGCGAGTTCTTGGCAACTGGAGGCAGGAGAATTCTGGTAAACCTCGCGAGTTTTGAAAGGAAGAAGCTGCATGAGTCTGAATTGAAGTGGGATGGCGGGAGGCAAGGTAAAGGAGAGGGAAAAGGGGGATCCAAGGTGCGGTGGCTGACAGCATATCTAGCTCAGGCGCGGCTGACATAAATTCTCCATAGACGGCAAGCTATAAGAGGAGGATAGTCTTGGGGTATAGTGACATTTAACCTTGCTCGGCCGCGTATTGGAGCCAGAGTCGGGCATTTCGAGGTTTATGGACCCATAATGGACGTCACTGGACCATTCCAAGGAAGCGGCGACTTGGCGGTGTACAATTAGAGCCTAGCTTCGGACAGTAAAGGCAGCGTTAGTGTCAGCATTGTCGTTTGAACTTTCAAGGGGAGGCTAAGGGGAGGCTTGAAATCCCAAATAGGAAATAATGCAATCACTGTCGACACGTGATGCAACGCGGTATAGGCGGAGACCACACAACCCCCAACAACGATCTCGCGGGTTTGAGTTTCCTTCGCGAGCGTGTGATCTGTCCCTGTTGGACGTTTAAAATGTTTTGCTCTGCCGGAATCTGTCTGGCGCCTAATTTCCCATATGGTTCTAATTCAGGTCTGGCATTATGTCCGTACTTATGGCAACTGGCAGATGCAGACGCCGGCGAACATGTACAGTTCCCACCACTCAACAATCTGCGGTCTCCGGTATATTTAACGTCCGGTCTGTTGGATTCGTTGGTGGCAGCTACATCAGGGGCTGTGTTGGCGCTCACAAACCTCCATACGTCGAAATTTTGCTGGCACCCAAGACGCGCATATTCAAAGCAAGAGGATCCCGCTCGACCACGTCCACGGGAGTCCTTTAGACGCTCTGCAGAATACACGTGCCTATTGTGACCTCATCAAAACATGCTACGGCCTCGTGTGCTCACCCATTACTTCAATAGGCGTCACTCCAATGCGGAGGAGGACAACAAAACGCGAGGACAACTTCCCCCTTGTTGACTGTACACCCCGAGCAAGCTCGTCCGCACAGCCAACAATTACGCGACGTATTGTATTTGCGAAATCTGGCCGAATTTGGAACAATGCCTGGAGGTACGCATATTGATACTATACTCTCTGCCTTGCAGCAGCCGATGAAGCGGATTATCTCCACTTCAAAAATTCTCGCAGGCTCTGGGCAGTCGCATCTCTTCCCGCTCGAATATAAGAACGCCAAGCCGATCGACCTGCGCGCGGATACGCCATTCACATCTCCGCCGCTCAACGACGACTTCGACGCTATCACGCACACGCATCGGTGGTCGAGGACGACCAGGGCGACGACAGTCGATCCCAGGGCCTCTGGTCTATTCGACGCTCTTGAGGCAGTAACCCGCGCGACTACCCCCGTCGCGGCCTTTTCAAAACCCCGACGGCGAAAGAACAAGAACCAGAGCACCCATGGAGATGCGGATGATAAACTTCCCAGGAAACCAACTGGCGAGTTGGATGATGCCCTCACGGAGGAGGAGAGGGGCGCCCTTGGGGCGCACGAGCGAAGCCTCAGACGGATGAGAGGGAAAGATAGAATCAAGGCCAGCGGTACGAATGGGTGCGTCTTGTTCCTGTAACACGCGAGAAGATTTAACCCGAGCATAGCCCGACTCGGATGGCGCCGCCGGCAGGGCAAGACTACGAGATGGTGGAGTATCAGGTGTTGGAGGAGGGTCCAGAGCGCACTGTGTCCATTTCTACGTGGCGAGAGCAAGCGATCCAGGAAGCAGACAGCGACGAAGAGATAAGCGTTTATTTTGTGAACGCAGACGACTATGTTGAGGCCACAGAGACGAGCCCAGTTGTTGAAATTTCGGCACTTCCAAGGAGAACGGAGGAAAACGTTGCATCGGGGTCAGGTTCGAATGATTCGGGCCATAGGAGTAAACGGAGCGGAGAGTCAAGTGGGGAGCGTCGAGGGGCACAGGCAAGCATTTTATCGTTAGGTTGCAAGGGCGGCGCTCTTATTAGCGTAACGAAACTAGAATCCCGCAGCGGAAAGATTGACGTCTACAAATGGCATGGCCTACACGAGCCTGCAGCTGGATCCAGGGACGAAGACGTATCGCTCGGCGTCCAAAATGAGTCTAGAGTCTTCCGCTCCTCGGACGTCGACTCCTCGAGGTAGCGGTACGCTAATCCAGGCCCTCGATACAGATACACCAGGGGACATTTCTCACACTGCGAAAGGCTGGTCTCCATTCCATGCAAAATCGAAATCCGGATGCACGATCAGCAGCATCCATTTCACGTCTACCTTGGACCACATCCTCGTATCATGCGAGCCCTCCCTGATCCATATCTTACCTGTTCTTCAGCGAGTTGGGATAATGAGCGCAGATCATTTAAGAGCTGTTGGAAAGCTGTCAGAGGCTACCAGGAATAAAGAGGTCAGGGAGGAGGTGTTGAAGTTGGGGGTCACCGTTATGGAGTGGGCGATATTGCTTGACAAGCTACAGTCATTGTAGATTCGAGATTGTAGCGCTGGAATAATTAAGGTCGGGTGGACATGGTTGTAGGCGCGCCGCGCATGAGTTGTGGATGTTGTTGAAAGATGACTAGGACTAATTGGGGCAGTTGGCCTCCACTGCACTCCATGGGTGGTGCGCCAGTCGAAACGGTTGGAAAAAAGCACAAACGCTGCTATAGGGTTTTATAAGTTTGCCTGACTTGATTTGAGGCAAAGCCGGGAAACCGAACCCCAAAGGAGGAGGTGGAAGGAAAGAAGGTGCGCGTGACGTGACCAGCCGTGACATTCTTGGTTCAGAACCACAACAACGCGTTCCAGGAACAGCAATTGCGGCACGCCGATATTCCTCTCAAGCTCGAATTTCTTTGCAGATAGAACGTACCTGGAATGTCTTCCCAAGTTGACGCGTCGACGTGGCTGCCGGCGTCGACTGGCGCTCCACTGCCCCCAAAACCCGCCATTTTTCTACAGGACGCGTGTTTCCAGCACCGATACATACGCTCTCGCGATATGTCTGCCATAGTCGAGCGTCCAGAACGGCTACGTGCTGTCACCATCGGTCTCGCGGCCGCCATTTCACGTCTAGAAAGTTCAGTGCTACCCGAGCCTACGAAACCTTTGGATCCCGACGATCTGGCCTCGCAACTCGGACGCTTGAACATCGAATCCGATCCTCTGAAGCGCGCCAACCCGCCGGTCTCCATTGTACAGAGCTCCGCCTCTGCCGACATCTTGAGCCACCCCGCCGTCAAATACGTTCACGGGGACATCGACGGCGATGTGTATCTCGAGAATCTCGTTCGCTGGATAAAGGAGTCCAAGGAGAAAGTAGACAAGGAGGAATCTGAGATCCCTGCACATCTCTCGCAAGGCGATCTCTATCGTGAGTGTTTGCCACCCAGAACCAGCGCCACTACCCAGCCTCATTTTACAGTTTGTCCCGAATCCATGGCCGCTATTCAGGGTGCATTTGGAACTGTCTGCGAAGCTGTTGATGCCGTCGTAGGATCTTCTCTGCCGGATTTTTCTAACCAAAAATCTCAAACGCCTGCGCACCCTGTCAACCATGCATTTGTGGCCATCCGACCTCCCGGGCATCATTGCGGCGAGGACACGCCTTCCGGGTTTTGTTTCGTCAACAACGTGGCTGTTGGAGCTGCACACGGTGAAGAAAATTTCTTCCTTTTAGATCAATCGCATTCTCATGAAGAGGTAGCGCACCTGCAGCACGGAATCGACCGTATCGTCATTTTTGACATTGATTTGCACCATGGTAAGCTATGGTTGCAACTGTCGGTTGTTGAAATTACCAAACGATAAATAAACGCATCTAGGTAATGGGACGCAGTCGATCGCATGGCAGATGAATGAGGAGACATATAGACAAACACTTGAAACTGAAGGAGGAGCTCCCCCCACGAAGAAGGGTCCTCGGGTATACTATGGTTAATAATTTCCTGTTGTCATTTCAGTGTCCTCACCTCACTCATAGGTTCAATCCACGACATTCTATCGTATCCTTGCGAGGTACAAGGTTTCCAAGTGTTCGCTGCCGGACGGTCCTGACCTGGTTTTAGGACGGAAAAACAGAGCTTGTGCAAGCGGCATCTGTGTCCATCCGCGGCTCTCACGGACAATACATCGAGAACGTCCATCTAGAAGAGTACACCTCGGTTGAACACTGGGAAAAACTCTACACCGAGCAATACAGCAAGATATTACGGAAAGCCGAAGAGTTCCTCGACCGCACAGGTGGTCCAGGTAAGGACGTTCTCGTGTTCATAAGGTTGTTCTTGTTCGTTTCTCTGCACCGCGTCCTGTGCTCTGAGCGCGTTCCAATAACAGCTGTGGAATGGACGCGTCCGAACACGAGATGCCCTCGATGTCGCGGCACAACCGACGCGTTCCGACATCCTTCTTCTATCAATTTGCGCGCGACGCCTGCGCACTCAGCGACCGCTATGCCGGAGGAAAACTCATCAGCGTGCTCGAGGGTGGATACAGCGACCGCGCCTTGACCAGTGGCTCCATGGCACATCTCTTGGGACTCTCCGACGGTCCCATCGACCCAGACTGGTGGAGTATGGAGAATCTTACTCTCGTGCGATTTTTCGTCATCGTAAAAGCATGTGTCCTTCACTCATCGATCCACAGCTCGAGAAAGCGATCAAGAAGAAACGGGGAGGACGGCAGTCGCTCGCACAAGCGAACCTCCATCCATGGCTCGACCGCGCGCTTGCGATATTTTCGTCCCTCGACGCGACTCCAGCGAAGGTTCCGACGCCGCGCGCGTCTCTGCCGCCAACCTCAATGACGCTGCGCGATCGTAAGAAGCCTAGTAGCGCTGCGTCGTCGCCGCGTGGCAAGCCTGCTGCATCGACAACAGAGGCTGCGAGCGCTGAGAGCAGTTCCTCAGAAGATGCTTCCTCGAGTGCGGTGGGTAAGAAGCTTCCTCGCGTTATTCTGCGTCTCGGGCCGGCACCAGGGTCTTGAAGGAGAGATTAAGTTGGATCCGGCATCTATGTTTCTACATAATATCACCAGCCCATAAGGCCATGTACCGCCCACTCGTATACCCCGAGGAACACAGCGCCGCCAGCGGATATCCATAATGTCCGGGGAACGACGCCAGCGAACAAAGCGGGCATGCCTTCCACAATGTAGATGGTCTTGAGCCGGACGTACAACGATGGTAGTTTTTCTTTTGTCGAGTCCTATTCGGCATCAGAAATCACTGCTGAAATCCGAAGAAAGGGTGTTTACCCGCATATCTAGCATGACGCGTGTTTTTAACACGTCGAGAGGAGTGGTGAGCGCAGCCGCCACCCCTCCCGCCATACTCCCGCACACGGCTGCTTCGTGTGCGTAGAGCGGTTTGCGCCCGGTAAGAAGGGACAACCGTGATTTCAGTAGTTCGTAGAGTGGGAATTGGATCGACGTGAACGGAATCTGGGTATGCATTAAAACAAAAGAATTATCGCGCGGACTGCGCGACATTCAGACCTCGCGCATGATGGTTGATCCAAAACCCCGATAAAATCCTCTCCAGCCATCGCTAGCGAGAACAAATTTCGCTGCAGTAAGGGATGACTGCCCGGGTCCATACGTCGACGTTTGCGCGCGAGTTTTGATCACCTCGGTGGGGACGCGCACGAGACACGCCGCCTAGCCGTTCGGGAATTATTAGTGGATCCGACGTGGAAACGCGTCGAAAAAAAAAACCACTCACGACTTCAGCGATGGACGCTGAAAGCATATGCGTTACCGGTTGCAGATGCGCCGGAAGCGGTGAATTATGTTTCAGGGTGTCATATGCTGCGAAAAATACAGCGGCTGAATCACGAATTAAGACAACCACTCTCGGGCAAACGTAGAAATAATGATACCTCCAGGTGCGCTCCCGACGCCAACGCTCCCGACACCTTTGTAAATTCCTTTGAATCCTCCTGCACGAGCAAAACCTTGGGGAGACTGCAATCGCGTTTTGATCGTGTCAATGGGGAAGAATAGAAGGTCAACGGCAGTGCCGGCTAAGCCTCCGGCCTGAAGAAACCTAAGTGAAATTGCTGGGTTCAATGAATCGGCCTTACCACGAGTGATTGAAAGAACGTTGGTTTCGAGTCCGTGGTCATGCCCAGGTTGCGTGGGAGATTTTTGCTTTGGCGAGGCTTGGCTGCGGCGGCAACATGTGACCTCGTCGCGTCGCGTCAATTCACCTGCTTAGTGCTGGCATTGACGTGGATTGCGAGGGAAAGCTGACTAACTTAAAGCTCAAAACCTTGAAGCTTGAATGAGAATCTGTCTGAATAATATTTTCGTGCAACCCTCCGCGTATAGTCTACAATGTACTCGCCACTGTAAAAAGCAGAGTTGGCGAAATTCGCTCTATGACGTCGCGAAATTCACTTTTCACCTAGAAAACAGGTGAAAACAGGGTGAAACGGATTTGCAATATACCGGCTTATTTCGTTCAATTGGACGCTGACCTAGCCCATAGAGTCAGAAAAATCAAGAAAAACATATTACTGTAGTCAAAAGGTGATGATTTGAGCGAAATAAGCCAGGGCACGGTGAAAACGGACATATAGTTAGTGAAACTCTGGTGATTTTCGCTCCTTTTCCGAGTGAAAAATCGGGCGAATTTCACTAATTCCGGGTTCCACAGTGCGCGATGCAGAAAAAAAAGCTGTCCCTTACTACCGGGCAGCTTTACGAGCTGTGTACAAAGCTGCAAATCGGGAATATTTCGGAAAAGAGACCGTGTAACTTTCAGACCCAAATAATTTTCTACACAGCGTGCAGAGGGCAACCGTATACAGACGTAAGTAATCATGAACAATTATCAAAGAAAGGTCAAGACGGTGAGTTAGAGAACAAAAGAAGAGGTAATACAAGGCACCGCTAATAAAAATAAGAGCTAGAATACAGTCGTGAACTCCTGGGAAGATTATGTGTAAACTATCATAGGTTGAATGAGTGTATCCTATCGGCCACCAGGTAGTCGGCCATCCCTAGGTAGTCGGCCACCTGCAGATATATCAGGGATCTTGTGCCAAAGCGGCATGCAGCTTTTTACAAATAGTACCTGGTAGTCAAAATGGCAAAGTTTGGAGATGCGGATTCGCTGCGCTGTCCGCGGCGATGGCAGTTCGGACAACGTAGGTGTTGGGGGATCATTGAGAGCGAGTCGAAAGCGTGGAGGTTGAGCGCGTCTGGATTCTGAGATGTCTGAATTTTAAGGGAGAGGGTAGTAAAAACGGGACAGCTCTGGCCGAGGGCACGGCACAGACAAGTGTGTGCTGGACTTGAAGGTAGTGGGGGGGGGGGGCGTAGGGGCATAGCCGGGGTTACGGCACTTGCAAGTGTGCCTGATTCCGGCAGGCGAAGAAGAGGGCACATGAATGGACTGCGCGAGACCTGCCGGTCGAGAAGTGGTGGGGCAGATTTTGGAGTTGGGGAATGGGGATTTGGGGTAACGGCCAAATTTTCGGGCCAGCGTCCGCCAATTGAACATTGATGGTCATGGACATCGTAGGTCGGGAGGGACGATGCGTAAATGGCTGTTCAGGTGGAGGAAAAGGCAACTGGGGGGGACAATATCGCGACCATCCTCGGTGGATAAAGTTTTTCTGCGGGGATGCGCAGACTCGGAAGGGGGTAGGGGGCCTACCCCAGACATTGAGAAAGAGAAAAGATAAGGGAAATGGAAATGGAAGGATTATCTGGAACCACGACTGTCTTTTAAATAGTACTGCGAGGGAATTGCGATGGTCGGAACGGAAGTACGCCAGATCACGGACTCAGCCCTCGGCTATTGAATGACATCAATATTCTCAACTTTCCAGTTTTTGTTTACCTTTTGCCATCCGATGCACCCCAAATGTATGAGTGGGGCAGTACATTACGCCTTATGGTCGAATATTTCCTTTTTTGCAGCCATTTTTCAGGAAACAATTTAAAGAACCCCGTTTTGGGGATGCGATCGAGCCTGAGAGTGTACCGCCACCGGCTTCTATCATTTCGCAGTCCGATAACCCGATAGAATGAGAGTAAACTGAGTTCTGTACGTAACGTAGGAATAGTTTCTGTTCATATTTTCACTACTAGCGGTGTCATGAAGGCAACCAATGGCAGGTATATTTGGAATCAGTAGTATGTTGAAGTTCTTGAACGCACTGATTCACTTGATTCGCATTGGGCTTGGGCTGAGATCACAGTGCTTTTGTTGAACTTTGTTAAATATATATACTTATGTGGCCAGATTTCAATTATATATCCTTGCGAGAACCATATACGAGGGCTACACATATATGTGGGGCCTGAGTACGGCTCCAACAATCAGGCGTCTCCGCTCGGATCATGCTATTTACATCCACCATTCATTGTTCAACTCCCATGTTAAAGATATTTGAATGGATTCTAGTTTGAATCCTTGTGTTACGGCTTTCCGCCACCTGCGCAAAATGCATTTTCTGAATGAGGATTTTGATTCTGGATTATGACCAGGTCCATATATTCCAGATCTGTTTGACGCTGACGAATGAATCTAAACCTCGTCAGAATCCGATACGATGCTCGCGGCTCGGTCCTTGACACTGATCACCCAATGCGAGTCTTCCCGACAGTAGTGCTCCCAAACTTCAGTGCGGCAGGGAAAGCCGTGCCTGTATCGCTGATCAGTAGACTTCCAACGTACAGAATCGACACGGAATAGCCTTACCAGCAGTCTTCAGGGATGCGTTCGCCCGCTGCAGAGACAACATTAACTCAATGTTAATCCCGTCGGTGAAAAGAAATACGAGGTGAGCTCACCTTCTCGTTTGCGCGGCAACAGCCAGAGATGGATGTGCTGGCTCATGAAGTGTTTGAGGCACGCTTCGCAGAGCTTGTCCTGCGCGCTCCAGGTTGCATATTCGGGCGTTTTGAGCGCGAACAAGTCGCGAATCAGGTCTTGCGCGCGCACGTCGTGGATGGGTGTCGTCAGCGCAGCCGTTACAAGGTAACCATAAGCAAGTTCAAAAGACACGTCCTCCATATTGATGCGCAGGAAGGCATGCGTGATGTCGTTTTGGACCTCCCAATCTACCCAAATATCAGAGTCCGCATTGCGAATAAACCTGCTCACGCGGACTCACTGGACTCAGTCCAAAGATCAATTCCCGCGTTCGTATCGCACTGTTGGCCTTCGTGATGTGAGCTGAAATGCGTGCGCAGACGGCACGCAAATTTACGCACATATATCGTTGTTGCCTTCAACATGATCCAATATATATTTGGTGCATGAGGACTCGCCCATCAGGGAAGGCTCCTCACGGTCCGCCCATACATCCTCAAGCGGCTGCTTGATGTAGTCGATAAGGAGATTATTCGCTTCGGCAAATGTGTCGTCGTCAAAGTACTGATTGACGAAGAAGGGGTTTCGTTCTTCGTATGCTTGCAGGAGTACCCGAGGTGGGACCGCAGTCGAATGTTGGTTGTTGACTGTTCGGAATCCTTAGCCACGTATTGGTAAAGTGGGAGGGTACACACCGTAAAAAAGAGGTTTCACCTTGCGGTACAGCCAGATCCCGAGGGCGTCAATGAAATTTCCGACAGTAAGGATTTCGCAAAGCTCCGGCGAGGGGAACATGGCGAAGAAGTCCTTCCGCGCGGCCCTGATCTCAGCCTCTTCCTCCGTATCCTCATCATCAATGTAGATTGTATATTTACTGTCGAAAACGTCCGCGAACAGCATGATTCGATACATGGCGCGGGTGAAGCGCAGCGATTCAATGGGAGTCAGCTTGCTGGACGGGGAGCTCCGATCCTTGTGTCTGGAAGAAACTGTGTCAAGGTAGTACATAGTACGGAAAAAAAAATCAACAAACCTTGAACTGTAGATATCCTGGAATGTATTTACTATGCGCGCACTCTCGGAGAGCTTGCGCGCGTCCTCTTGTGTGATCACACCAACTTCTATCGGCTCTGTTGTCGCGTGTCCGTGAACCCAAAGATAATCCGCGTCGGCGGGTCGTTGGTATCGCACAAGGTTCATGGCAGAAAGAAAAGCGAGGCCGGTAAGATTGGACGCGACTGCCTTGATAATTGAATGTGGATGCGCGGAGAAAATGAGGTACATCGACTTCGAGGAGAGAATCGCGGCTTGTAGGGTTCCAAAATCGGGGAGAAACATAAGGATGCGGTCAATTATATCGTCGTTGAGTGGATGAAAGCCGAGCGCCTTCATTGTGATGGTTTAGTAAAGGACTCCCTCCCAGTGCGTCGTTGGCAAAACTTGACAACTGCCCAGTTATGTACGCCGGGGGAAAGTCCGCGCCTGAGGTGTGCTGGGCGTCCGGCGAACAGGTTCGCGTATTCCACGGCCAGCTACACTCTGGTGACACAGTGTCGCGGTCAACCAAGCAGTGACTTAGTATTAATAAACAGTCACCGAAGATCGCCGAAGCTCTACTCGGAACGTGGACCGGTGGAACCAAACACCACACCATAACGCGTTCGCGACGCGTCAACTCCACTCAGCGTGTTTTTAACATGTTATTCTTTGAAGACAGGTTTGCAAGCTTGCATCAAATTTTCATTCGCATTGAAATTTACCACGTTTACAGCCCTGCTCTCACACTGCATTTTCGGCTGTTACCAGTTTACTCCAGTGGCTCTTGCGGATTTTTGGCCGTCGTTAAAATGCAAAATTTTATCCTTCGTCCGTTTTGCATATGCTGCTGAGATTTCCATGCATTTTAAACTCGGTGGTATCTGTGTATACCAGGTTTACTGTTTGGCACGCTGTCTTGGGAGACAGAGTATTGTAGCCGATTCGATCCTAGGCCGAATGTAACCCCTCGAGGAACTCAGAAAGTTGTCCAGATAATGGGGAGTTGTAGGCATGTTTTATGGCGATGGGAGTCGGTTCTGGGCGGTGGAAAAACGAGTGAGCTCAATTCGGTGACACATCCATTCCATCATTGAAGAGCCTGTTGGAGAGCCTCTTGAAATTCGCGAAAGAGCATCACCATCTGATTCCTTCTGAGAAACTGAAATCTAGATAGTAGGCCTTCCTCAATATTCTTGACCAATGACGGAGTGGGTTGCAACTTGTTGGAAAGCCTCGGCGAGAAATTCTAAAGAAAACACCTTCTCGGCGGAGACCGGAGATGTCGTCGGTGAAAGTAACACTGGGACGTTGAAGATCAGATAGTTTCAGATATAAGTGAGAAGGGCTTAAGGATGCCCTTCGGCATAAGCCTGCCTTACAGAACTTGAGAACCCAAAACATGTAGCAAATAGAAATGGTCCAGTATAAGATAAAGCGGAGCACGATCTAATAATCCAAGGTCGCGCCCCGCTCAAGCCTGAGCATCAATCAGACCTGCCAGTTCCTCCCATGCAGCTATAACCTCCTCCTTCTTGTCCTCCTTCCTCCACCTCAGGTGCGTTGCCGGTCCAATTTCACCCCCGCAGAGATCATGTCCCTCACCAAATGCCAGCTCGACGCCACGCGTACAGACGCGCATGTGCAGGCCCTCCAGCACCTGGCGCAGCTGGCCCGCGGACTTGCCTCCGCCGCGGTTCCCGTACGAGAGCACAAGCGCGGGCTTGTTCGTCCACTCGAAATACAGCGCATCCAACGCGAGCTTGAGCGCGGCGGGGTAGCCCCAGTTGTACTGCGGGGTGAGGAAGATGAACGCATCATAGGAGCGGACGACCGCGGACCAGGCGTTGGTTAAGGGGTCGGCGTAGGCGGTGTCGGCGATGGGGCGCAGGATGCCGGCGGGGATGATGGGGTCTGCGGTGTAAAGGGGGAGCGGGTGGTCCATGAGGTCGACGAGCGATACGGTGATGTGCGCGGGGAGCAGGGGGATAATGATTCCGAGGGTCATTTTCGCGATAGAGGGCCCGATGCGGGGAGTGCGCGTCGAGGCAATGATGAGGGCGACGCGTTTGGGAGTGGTGCTCATCGTGCAATTTAGTCGTTTGGAAATGTCTCGAGTGGATTGGTCTTTGGCTCGAATGCGGCTGTCTCAAATGTTGGGAGAAAAGACCTCAGATTCACCTGGTTTTATACTGCCCGCGTTTGTCCCCTTGGATTGTCAATTTCGGATGCACTGGCACAGTAACCGAGAAAGCAGCGATGAACATAGCAAAAAGTTGGCCAAAAGAGTCTGGTCATCGTGGCGGATGAGGCGGCTAACCATCCGAGCATCAGTCATATCTGTTTACGTGGACAACCTCCACCGTTCGAATCCGAGTAGTACCATCTTTTTACGCTTTTACGCTCCCAAAACCCGGCAAGTAGGTCGCTTCAAAAAATTCGCTAGCCCAGTATTTGTACTTGTGATCATTTAGGGATGACATGCAACCGTGAAGTCTTGAGCGCTCTGACTCTTTCAAAAGCGTAGACAAGTGGTGTATTTAAATATAGCGGAGGACGCGCAGAACAAGCAGCGAAGACTAGGTAAAAAAACTGACGAGAGTTCAAGTTCAAGTCGAAGGCCGGGCCACACAAATTCCGAGAAACACTGTGCAACAAGTTGAACACGTCGAGGTTGCTCTCTTTCTCTTCCTCAGGAGAGATCTAAAACAACGGCGGTGCCTGTGGGCGAGGAGCGCCAAATACCATCCACGGCTACTATTACGCCCAATGGGTCTGAATTTGCACAATGGGTCTGAATTTCGCACTTTTCTCTTTCATTTCTTGCTCTCTTCCCTCGGAGTTTTTTTCCATAGTTACCTGTACTAGTTTATTACAGTTGTATGAGAAATCTATGGGATACGGCAAGAGGAAGGTATTGCGAACGGGTTCCTGAACCATCAAACTCAGCAACATTTTGGAAGATGACGACGTTCTGGCATCCCAGCTTACCCCCAGCTTCCGGGAAAAATTGAGAGGTATCAAATACAGTATACCAACCTTTCTGCCTCCTCAGAATGTTTCTCCGGAGCGGAGGCATTACGTTCTAGTGGAGGAGCGTGACGAATTAAAACTCCGCTCGCTAAACAAATGATGTGACATTTTGTGACTTTGGAGACCTTTCCCTCCATAACGCAACAGCCGCATCCCGGAAAAAATATCTGAAGAGGCAGAAGGTTCACTATCAACTATATTATACCTCTCAAAATTTCCGGCAGGCTCAGAGTCACCCGGAAGGCCAGAGCATAAGTAACTTCCAAAACATCACTGATTTTGATGGTTCAGGCACCCGTTCTCAATACCTTCCTCTCGCTGTATCCCTTAGATATTTTGCACACTCGTAGTCAACTAGTACATGTACCTACCGCGAAAACCTCCGAGGGAAAATCGGAAGAAATGAAGGAGAGAAATCTGAAATTCAGACCCATTGTGCAAATTCAGACCCATTGGGCGTAATAGTACCCTTGAATTTAGGCTGAAAGTTGTGGCCTTAATTTCTGGGAGTGTAAAAAATCACCGCGACTCGAATTGGGGGAGAGAAAATTTTGAGATAGATGGAAAACCGATTCCAACGGCATTCCATGTTGGTTTGTGGCCCGTTCAGTCATAGGCTTAGTTGGCGCGTGCAGTGTTCAAGTCACGACTCACAATTTCAAAAAATTCGGCCTCCAGGGCATGAAATAAAATTGTGTCAATCTGATTTTCCTCGTCAAGTCAGACGTCTGCGACAAGCGCTCATTCCACCTGCCAAGTCTCAGGTACCGATATATATACACACCTGTCACGGTCACTTGTGTGACTCCGCTAACTTTTCTTGATTCTCGACTTGCTTGACCTGTTTCTTCTGGACTCTACAAATTAGTTTCAAGGACTGTGAAAAGGATACCTGCGGCCTCTGGACTCTATAATACTCACTCCGGGTCGAGGATTCTCTAATTTCGACTCGATTTCGACCATTCAAGAATCAGATCTTTGGGCTGCTGGGTAGCGGTGTAGGATTTAATTCGTCTTGAGAATTGCAGGCCAGTGATACTCCAAGGTGGTTGAAATGCACTCAAGCGGGTGCTGGAGGCTGAAAGAAATCCGCAGGGCTAAGCCAAGGCTGTGATTCTTTGTATCATTTTGGGCAACTGCGGTGAGGAACGTGCTCCGTCGGTTATGATTATCTCCTATTATTATTTACCTTACCAGATATGCCCACAGCCTTTGCGCCTCTCATGAGTCTATGGCGCGCCCTCCTCCGCCTGCTGCCCAGCCAAAATCACAAAGATGAATACGAGTTGCTCCCTGAAAACTCACACCACGAGCAACGGCCGCGAGGACGCCGACGTGCGCACAGCTGCATACGCTTTTTCACCCTGCGGCGCATTATCATCCTCTTGGTCACTATCCCGATCCTACTCATGGTCGGTGTGCTGTTGAGCGGCATCCCGCCGACTTACAAGGACATTCGCACATACGAGGCGAAACTGCCGCAGCACAATGACACTGCTCTCTCGACGGGAGATTCCCGAGTATACCTCAGATTTCCGGGGCACCTGTGGGGCCACGGGCTGAACAATGTTCTGCAGGAAGCGTGCGTGCTCCCTCTTGCTACTTTTCGTGCACAGCCAGCTAAATGCCACACAGCATCGTCATGGGATACCTGGCACACCTTGCCGGCCGTGTATATGTATTCGAGGACTATACGTGGTCACATTTCCCGTTGCCATACACCATCTACGATTTTGCTCTGCGTTCGACACGAATACCACTCAACGCCTTCGTCGCAGGGCCGCTTTCAGGGGGACCGCTTCCTGCGCCGGAGGAGAACGCAGTGCAAAAACGGGCCGTGAGTGCGGCGTTCTATGAACAGATGTGCCCTCGGAGCGCAGTCCACGTCGTTTCATCCGTCGGCGCGCCGACGGAAGCCGAGGGAAGCGCCCTACTGGAGTGGTGGGTTAAGCGCCTCACAGACGTCCACGGCGCACGCTGCGTTGAGATCGACTCTTCCGAGCAGCCGGTGTTCGACCGTTAGTGCGTTCTTTTTTTCCCCGCCAAATGCCACCTTCTCTGACAACACCGACAGCCTGTTTGGCTCTCCGCGGGTCCTGTCCCTTCTCCCGGGGCTCTATTCCTCTCCAATCCTTGGTGCATTCGCGTGGTCGCCGCTCGTGCACAGCGCTGTCGTGCGCAACTTCGCCGTCCTGCGACCAACGGACCCCGCCGCACTATACCCACCTCCGCGCCCCCTCGCCCTCGCCGACCAAAAGAACTACCCTCCCGTCCCCGAGTCGCATCGCACGCTCAACGGCCTCGTCGCCGTGCACCTCCGGCGTGGCGACTACAAGCGGCACTGCCCGCGCCTCGCGCAGTGGGGCGCGGGCTACATGGGCGTCAACACGCACCCCGCGCTGCCGGACCGCTTCGTCATCCCGACGAACACGACGCCCGAGGCGACGGAGGCGCACTACCTCGAGCACTGTCTGCCTACACCCGAACAGCTCGCCGCGCGCCTGCACGAGGTGCGCGCGGAGCACGCGGCACGGCACCCTAAGAGCGCGCCGCTCGCGCGCGTGTACATCTTGACGAATGCGTGGGGCTGGTTCGTCAACAGCGTCCGCACGGAGCTCGTCAAGGACGGGTGGTCGGAGGTGTGGGGCAGCGGGGACATTGTACTCGACTCGGCGCAGGCGGGCGTGGGGATGGCGGTGGACATGCGCATCGGCGAGGGCGCGGAGGTGTTCCTGGGGAATGGGGTGCGTACTGTTTTGCTTTGTCTTTCTCTTCATGCAATGCTCATCTCTCTCTTCCCCGTGCAGTTCTCGAGTCTGACGAGCAACATTGTGATGCTCCGGCTCGCGCGTGGGCTCGAGCCCGCCAGTAATCGCTTCCTTTGAAGACCCGCCGCAATCGTTTCCTCTGGGGCCCGCCCCCCCGGACAAATTGCATTAGCATATCTATCTATCCCGCATTATCCAAAATAACTCATCCTCATTATTCGCTTTCGATGTATCATCGCATTATGCAGTTTAATCTTCGGTCCCGGGTGTATGTAGACGATGTACGATACGAGCTAGAATATCGATCTAGATTGAATGGAGAACCCGGACATTTGGAATGTCCGTCTGCGCCTGACCTTACCGTGATCAATTCTTGGTTTGTTTCCATGTCAATCCTGCGCTGTCTGAACATCGCTTTCACAGTTTCTGTATTGCCCAACTGTCTCCTG
The DNA here is from genome assembly GCA_029204075.1 of Mycena capillaripes. NCBI lineage: Eukaryota > Fungi > Basidiomycota > Agaricomycetes > Agaricales > Mycenaceae > Mycena > Mycena capillaripes. Next base: position 3,254,794 of record JARHKZ010000003.1, on the reverse strand, counting down.
TCCGGCTCAAGGGCTCGGACATTCCAAATGTCCCTCTGGCCTGACCTTGCTGCGGCTGCTTTTGTCTCCGCGTCAACGTCGTCTGGATCGCTTTCACCTAGTTCCTGCATTGCCCAAGTCAGCCGTTCTCTCGGTCTGTCCGGCTCGAATTGAGATCGCCTGGATTCGGATTGGCAGTCATACTCGTTGCTCTGCGGTTTCCAGACCAACGGAAGGATCCACACGTATACAAGGAAAGGATCTGCGCTTGATCTGCCAAGCTCTCATCTCGCAGTTGCTGTGCGGACCGAGGTGATAATATATTGCCCATGGTCTTCTTGTGCCGTTCAACATTTATATATTATGTATCCGTTCCATTCAACTTTTTTGCTCGGTACAGACTGTGAAGACGAACAAAGAACAATGCGCGGCGCTGATTGAGCAGATCGTGACGCGCTTCTGTCCGGCTACTATCATCGAGTTATGCGCTGAGCATACGGATAATTCGGGGACTTTTGGACCAGCGCTGCTGGACGGGATAGGCAAATCGCCGAGTACGCGACAATGCTGTACTGGTTCTCAACTAACCCGCGTTTAAAGGACCTTGCAAAAGGTACAAGCATTCATGCGGAAACATCTGCGTCAGGTCCAAACCAAACTTTCTCAAAACAGCGACCTGGTAGCGATGAGGGCTACCATCGAACGGAGCCATCTAGTCTCTCATAGACAGACGCTACAACAATATGGTGGTCGTACCTCGCATGTTGTAGGAGCCATCATGAATTACTTGGAATTTTCGCAGGCAATGCGAGTGTTGTCTCGGAGGGTTCAATGGTACGGGCTGTGGCATATAAACCATTTTATAGATTTATTTAATCGGCACAGGCGAATCGAACGCTCAGTCTTAATAGCAGGTATATATGTTCAGCCTTCGTGAAGGCGAGTTGGTACATTAACGAAAATTCACGTAGTTTCAGCAGTCCTTCATTGCTGCTTCCCAGCTCGCCGCAGATATTCCACGGCCGCGAGGCTGAATTTAAAGCTGTCGTCAATAGCCTTCTCCAAGATTCCCCTCGAGTGGCGCTCCTGGGACCAGGCGGCATCGGCAAGACGAGCCTCGCTAATACCACGTTGTATCATCCCGCCATTGTCGCTACCTACGACGACCAATATTACGTCTCCTGCGAATCTGCGGCAACGGCCGAAGATCTCATACTCGCCGTCGCCACGTCTCTCGGCCTTGAAATCGCAGGGAAACTTTCCAAGGCGATTTTGAAGTACCTGGCGTCGAGGACCCGGTGTCTCTTAGTTTTGGGGAGTCAAGTGAATCCCCGTCCTCAGTTGGAAGCCTTCTTGGCTCTCCTGGCTGGCATCCAGCATCTAGCTCTCTTGGTGAGCTTTCCTTTCATCCAATAAATTTCGTACCAATATAGCGGTAGGTGACAATGAGAGGGCAAGAGCGGCTTCTCAAAGTTCGCTGGACGCGGCCGTTCACACCTCCACTGGAACCGCTCAGCTCTAATGCGGCTCATAGAACGTTTGCTGAAATTGCCGACATCGACAAGGATGAAGACGCTGCTCGCGTGGTGGAAATATTGGCCCTGACCGGTAATTTGACCCTGGCGGTGACTCTGATGGCAAATGTGGCTTCATTCGATGGCCTCGAGCACGTCTTGCCGCGATGGAAGACGGAAAGTGTGCTCTTCTTTCCGACGGATACGACAAGGAGACCAATCTAGAAATATCACTGCGCATCTCGCTTTCCAGTTCTCGAATGGCAGCCTCGCCCGGCGCACTCCAACTTTTCAGTCTGTTGTTCGTTCTTCCTGATAGGATCCTGGATGGCGACTCTTTGCTGAATAGCAAGTGCCCTATTCCCGATCTTCCGCGATGTAAAAGAACATTGCTTCGCACCTCTCTGGCGTACATTGATGCTGATCGACTCAAGCTTTTGCCGCCAGTGCAAGAGGTCGTTAGCAAAACTCATCCGCCCTCGTACACGTTAGTGTGCTACCTCCGTTCTTATTGGGACCAACTTCTTCAGCTCTGGAGAACCGAACAATTACCGTCGGGCGACCTCATCCAGCGCTTGACAAGTAATGTTGGGAATATAACCAGTCTTCTGAGATGCGGAGTTGCTAACGATGGAGACGACCTGAAGGAGGTTTTTAACAGCATCTTGTATCTCAGCTCATTCACTGCACGCACGTACGGAAATCACTCCCCTTTTTTGGCAGATTTGGAGGCGCTGGTGGATCGCGTAGACGACAATCAGCTTCGCGGGACTTACGTGTGGTTCCGCATTAACCAGAACTATCGGGGTATTGCCCAATCGACCATGCCAGATCTACTTGCTCGGGGCGAAAAGTATTTCCAGTTAGCAAACGATTCAAGCGGAGAATGTACGTAGATCAATATCCACTTTCAGATGTCGCTAATCATAATTCTCTACATATAGCGCGACTACATCTAGCAGGTGCATCATACTATCAAGGGTTGGGTGATATGAAGACAGTGATGCGGCATTGCGAGATATCGCTATCAAAGAGCCAAAACGTCGACAACAATACCAGGCAAACTCGTGCAAAACTCGTGCGCTACGTGTCATGGCTGGGATTAAAAACACAATGGGCGATTTCCGCGAGGCTCTGGTTTTGGCTCGCCAGGCTCAGAATGTTGCAGGGCATCTTGGAAATTTTCACCGCGAAACTGAAGCTCTGCAGGAGGAGGCGCGCGCCTGCATTGGATTGGGGGACTTTTCGCAGGGGGTTGCATTGTGTGGCCACAACTCGACAAAACTGAGTACATCGAGGCGAGAAGAGCACACGACATGATTGTGCGCTCCTCATCTGTCCAAAAATTCGCCCTTTATCACGGAAATTCCCTTCTCGCCGTCGCCTCCATCGACGTTCTCCTGGGGAAAATCCACTTTGAAGAGGCAGTCGAAGCGGCTCTCGACATTCCGACCCAGATATTCACTGCGGCGGGGTATCGCCGGGGCTTCCCTCTGTGCGATAAAATCCGAGCAGACTTTCCCGCCAGCAACGGCAGAAGATTCTGATTCTGAAGAACGGCGGCCGCGAAACTGGACAAACAATGTTTTCATGCCTTCCGTGATGAGGCTGACCTCATGGCATCCTGTATGCGGAAACTGGGCGATATGACGTTGGGATTGAGCGACAGAAGATCCGCCATTCACTGGGCGACATCATACCTTTCCTTTGGAGCGACCACTGGTAGCGTCTCTCTGGTCAGCTGGGGTTTCCGTTTGTTGGGAGCTATCTTCCCAGCGGAAGGAGATGTTGAAACTTCAACAGTCCTCTTTCAAGTTAGTCTCTCTTGACAGACGCTGTATTATCAATTCTAACTCGTGCCTCGTTTGATATACACTTTCAAGTTGCCCTTGAAGAATCTGGCCGCATGGAAATTCACCGGGGCAAAGGCAAATGTCCCTTACGGTTGGCGCAGATTGCCACCAGGCGTGGGGAACACAGTATGGCAAGGGAGCATTTTAGACAAGCGCGAAGAATGTTCGAGAAGTCGGGAATGACAGTCGAGGTCCGATGAAGGAATCGCGAATTACAGCCTCCATATTTAATACATCTTGAGTTGCCGTTATCATCGGCCGTTCATAAACTGATATTTCGATACTTCCCTACTCTCAATCAAGTTCAACATCTCTCGGGATTTTTGAGTTTGTGCACATGTGCTGGTTATATATTTTATTCTGATTTCTTCACGCGTGTCTCCTCATTCTATCATGCCCAAATCTTGCCTTATAAACTATTCCGCCTATTTTGCACTTCATCTCATCTTATATTTTATCGTCTTATCTTCTTTCCAATAACATAACCAAACACGGTCAATCTCAAGGTCAATCTTATCACTTCAAGACTAATCTGATTCTCCCTTGGTTCCTGTACGCCAAGAACCACTAAGTATATGGTTCATTTTTTCCCCTGAAAGGATGTTTATAATTATGAGATGCCAGTTCGAACCTAATTCTACTCTATGCAATACTTATGTGCCAGGCGAGTCTCAGTCTCGATTCCCAGTACTCCAAGCAAACTCCAAGTTGGTGATCTCCCCGGACCCTCAGTCACCCGCCAAAGGCCCCGAACTTCTGAAGCCCGCCGCCACTGCCAGCGCCCTCTTGAACCTGTGACTAATTCAAATCTGCCGGGGGGGCCGGGATCTACACCCGGTCCGCGCTGACATTGATTTCTGAGAGGTCACAAGTTCAACGCCTCGACTTATGTTGCGGCGCAGACGAAGTATTTAAGGTACACGCCAGGCCAAAAATCATTGTCCCCGACCTTTTCCCCCGACCATGCGAGCGTTCATCCTGCCTGTACTCCTCGTTTTGGGATCCGCCATTTCGCCGTCTATTGGACGGCAGTGCACGGAGCCTCCGCCTGGCGCAGTCATCGTGAAACCCACCACCAAGGTCGCGGGGGAGTTTTCAGACCTGGGGGAGGCTGTAAACTCATTACCCGCTGATAATACCTCGCAAGTGGTGTTTGTGTATCCAGGAACATACGTAGGACAGGTGAACATTTCGCGTGCGGGGCCAGTTACGGTGAGGTTAAATTATCTTGAGGAATTTGGACGCTGAGCTGCATACAGATCATGGGCTACACCAAAAACTCCTTCGACTTCTCGCACAACACGGTCACACTCATCCACAATGCCTCCCTAGCCACGGGCGCAGGAAGCGACGACTTGACCGGAACCCTCCGCGTGCTGTCAAACAACGTTTCCCTATATAACCTCGACATCCGGAACAACTTTGGGGTTGCATTCTCAAACGGCCAAGCTATTGCGTTGAGCAACCAGGGAGATCAGATTGGGGTCTATGCGTGCAGGCTTTATTCGTACCAGGTTCGTATCTACTGCGCACGACAAAATCGCTCTGATAATCTGTGCAATATAAAATAGGACACCCTGTACACAAACGTAGGGAATCATGTCTTTCTCAAGTCCTACATCGAGGTACGCGCTGTCTCGTAATTTTAGAGTGGTCGGCTGACCGTGGATCGCAAGGGTGCCGTCGACTTTATTTTTGGGCGCCACTCAATAGCCTATTTTGAGGGAAACACTATTGCCAGCAAAGGGGCTGGCTGCATCACTGCGAGTGGGCGCGAACTGAACGACACTGGCATATGTGAGCAGTGTCTGACTTGTTTTGAGGGGACCTTCGCCCTGAATAGTGTCTGCAGACGTATTCAACCAAAATAAGATTATCGCAGCAAGCGATGCGTTTCCCAATGTCACCGGAAATGTATTCTTAGGGAGGCCTTGGGGAGGTTCGTTCAATTTCTCGCATTAGAGCTATCAATACTAAAGCCTTTTCTTAGACTTCGCTCGGTAATTCTCATCCCTCTGCAATCTTGAATGGTCTGATCGAACCCCACCCAGCGTTGTCTTCAAAAACACCGACATAATTGCTCCAGTAGGTCTTGCCCTGGGATTATTCTTTCAGCTATTGACCGACGCCAGATGAACAAAACTATCTGGTCCATCTGGAATCCAGGCGATGAACGAATCGATTTTATCCTCTTTGCAGAGTACGATTCCTTCGGCCCTGGCGTAGCAAACGCCGATCGGCCGAGCTTCTCGACGGTGCTCCCCCGCTTGCAGGCGGCGCAGTACACCCTCTCTTCGACATTGCCGAACTACAGGGACTGGGTCGACACCGATTACCTGCTTCCGGAGTTCATTGAAAACTTGTAGCATATATATTGTTACCAAGACAGAGCCAAAATTCATTCCTCGGTCGCTAAACTCGTGGTCGTAGTTGTGCTCGCTGGAGCCGTAACCCTATACGTGTGGTAGCCTAGGCGGCGCCCCAGGGGGTGGAATAACTCCCTGCCAGTATTTAGACTCGGAGTGAACCCACGAGTGCGACTACGACGCACGGTAATTGTACTCGGGCCTGTGGCCGTTTCAGAAAGCATCACAGTTATGGTTTGTGTCTAGAGGCAGTAAGTGTTGGCGAGCGGACCACTGAAACCGCGAGAACGAACTGCTGAGACAGAGTCGGGCGGTTTCCCGTCACTGGGGAAGGAAACTGGATCGGTCGCTTGGACTTCCAAGAGAGTAAACGCGGCCAACAAAAGCACCGCGATCAGTGAGCGGAGGGACATGGTGGGGTTTTCACGGTTTTGTTGCATTTTTGTCGTTAGTCTCTTGGATATATATACTTGCGACGACGGCTTCACACACTCTGTCATGGAATTATTTCGGAAAACCTATATTTCCGAGGGCCGGCGCACGTCGGTTGGGAAATGACCTCGGTACTTCAGGACTTACTTCAGCGGTGGTGTCTTTGATAGATCAAAAATTTCCAGCGTTGTTCGAGCCTGGAAGCCCAGACTTCGGTTGGGTTTCAGCGGGCAGAAATAAATAGTAACGCAAGCCCAGTTGAGTCGGGCTCGCCTCTACATTTGTTTTGAATATATTTAAGTATGTTTTTAACCCCTGAAGGTCTATAGCTTACATTGTATAAAAGCATATTTTGACCGCGTTGTTCGAAGAAAGTTGAGTTTTTTGGATAATTATAACCCGAGACTCAGGCAGCTACACTCGGACGCTCAGCGTCGTGGAGCATGTCCGAGTGGCACTGAATCTACATGTATATTCGTTAAACCAGATTCAGTCTGCCCAGGGTCGGCAAATCTTTAGTGCAAGCGGACGGCATAGCGCTTTCGCAGACAATTGCCGTAGCCTAGTTATGAGTTAGGTGGTACGTATCAGCACTTCTGAGCAAAATGATGATTTAAACCGCCGAAAAGTTGGAATCGGATCATATGTATTTCCACTGCATTTTCTGGTGCAGGGCTCCGGTTAACTAAATATATGAGCAGTCGATACGGACCGAACGGAGGAGCCATCCCCTCGACTACCTTGATACTCAGGCTGGGGGCCAGCACAATTTTTTGGCTCGATACAGGCAGCGCACAACCCCGGCGGTCACCGGTCAGCTGTTAGCTGCCTAGTTACTAAGTCATAGTACACCAAAAATCCGTGGGGCACTGACTGAACTTGATCTGTAGCGGGTTCTTTGACAATTGGGTGAGATGGATGAAGGCAAGAACGGAGGAGTTCCGGTCCGATCACTCGAGGCAGTGTTCGGCGAGGCAGTGTTGAGTATGCCGCTTGCGTCCACACCAACTCCACGTTCCGTCCTTCCTCCTCCTCACTCGGTACCAGCTTGTAAGCTCGAGGACACCTCCTGTGCCACGGTTCTCCACAAAAAACGAGCTCTTTCGACTTCGTAATGCAAGTTGGCTAGAGTTCCTACCATCGATCCTCAGGATCGACGGCCATCTCTTCGGTGGCATCTCAATCCAAACCAATACATTTTTTTTTGTAACCAGAAAAATACACGAGGTCGTCCTTGGATGCGAAAACTGACTACAGTAAAGTGAGCGGGGGTTCATAATGGTCATATCGTGCAGAAGTGGGAATTATCATAAGAGTGGGTTTATTGTGTTCATAATCTAGGCGACAAGTGAGCGCTCCGAATAACAAATGTCGATTTGATCCACTGACCACGTCGCGTACTTTACAAGGAAAACTCCAGCTTCCAATCGGCGCCTGATCGTAAAAGTCCGTCAAAGATCCTTTTTCCTCGGAGTAGATCCACTCGTCGCATGCCCGCCCTCCGTTCGGCTTCAGTATTTGAAGCGCAATTTCGGCAGCGCTGGTCGAAATATTTTTTATACCATTCAATGTCCTGCGGCCATTCGTCTCTTTTCAGCCTCTCGTGGTATGCATCGTAAACTGCAGCCAAAACATCAATGCAGCGAATCCCCTCTGACTTCTTGACGGTAATTTCCCCAATCTTCGGGCAATGAATTACCATCTTTGTCAGAGTGCAGTGGGTCGCGACAGGCAGATTTCGATCCGTTTCTGACAAGGGGGACCATTCGCCTGATCTATTGTACCCCAAGTTTCGTGGCAGCCTTGGATCAAAGCCGACGTCGAAATGGAGCAAGGGTTTGGCCAAACGTGGCCTGTCGGCGAACTTGACCAACGGCCAGCTCAAAGAAATTGATTCTTCTTTGAGCGGTGCAGTGCGGTGGACTGTGAATGTATGGGCATCAACGAGTTATCTCGAGTCTTATTGCGGCGCTTACTCGCAATCGTCTGCGATTTACTTAAACTAGATCTTCGTGGTTCTGTGCGAACTGGGATGTGTCAACGCAACGTCTACTGGCGACGGATGTAGATCCTTACCAGGAACGGCGCTGATGGACTCCCTTGAAACCTCCGAATCTATTGAAAATTTGCACTGTGAGCGGCACCTTGCAACTTGAATCTGAACAGACTGACTGCTGGACATCGAGTTGCTTCGCGTTCTGGACGTCTTGAGAATCGACACAAGCGGCGCGGGTGCCAAACTAGATCTTCGTGGTCCTGTGCGAACCGGGATGTTTCGACGTAATGTCTACTAGCGGAATAGGTGGAATCTTACCAGGAACGGCGCTGATGGACTCCCTTGAAGCCTCCGGATCTATTGAAAATTTGCACTGTGAGCGGCACCTTGCAACTTGAATTTGAACAGACTGACTGCTGGACATCGAGTTGCATCGCGTTCTGGACGTCTTGAGAATCGACACAAGCGGCGCGGGTGCCAAACTAGATCTTCGTGGTTCTGTGCGAACCGGGATGTGTCGACGTAATGTCTACTAGCAGAGTAAATGGAACCTTACCAGGAACGGCGCTGATGAACTCCCTTGGAGCCTCCGGATCTATTGAAAATTTGCACCGTGAGTGGCACCTTGCAGCTTGGATATGAAAAAACTGACTGCTGGACATCGAGTTGCTTCGCGTCGTGGACGACTTGAGAATAGACACAAGCGGTGCGGGTGTCATGGATCTGGTTCTCTCAGCTGGAGGTCGGTTCGCTGTCGAGCCTGTGTAGGGCCCCGCAGGTACTCGCCCCCCGCTCTCATATTGCGTTGAGAGATTGTAGGTTCCTGATGTTTGCCAGGTTCAGTATGACCGAGGAGCACAGACATAAAGAAAGACGAGCTACCGCTATGCCGGCTAGAAGTTGAATAACTTCGGGATATTGGCCTCGGATCTTCGTAAGTCCTTCCAAAAACTGGGGCGGGAGCTGTCGGGAGCTGTCGGTAGGACGTAAAGGTACTGGTGGGCAAAGTGTATGACGAGGCTGGTCGCGGGGACTCGGCCGGTAGGGAAACGGTAGGGAGCCTCGGGGTGAGTGGGTCTGTCCACTGGGCACCGTAACGCATCATCAAGGCCGATTACGGGGAATATTAATCGTTGCAGAAGGGGGTTTAGTGCATGGGAAATGTGGAGTAGTGTAAGTAGGAGTGGCGATCAATAGTCGTGGCGGAGGTGGTTTGGCGACCGACGTCCGCGCGTCTACCAGACCGTCGAGGTCGGAGTCCTGGGTATCAACCTAATGGCTTCTGAGTAGCGGGGGACGACGCAGCCCGGGGCAACATGAGGCGTTTAAACGGGCCGTATCCGATCCTTCTGACACCACGTGAACCATCAAGTTTCTCTTGTGGGCGCTTGTATAAGGAGTGAAAAACACACGTTACAGATAAGAGAAATATATAGTCGATTTTAACTTCCGGAGGATGAGCAGTAATCCGTCGAAAATGCCTTGAATTACAACCAGCAGTGGGATAATTTGAATTCTGGGTATGCATTGAGAACAAAAGGAACGCAAGCGGTGACTCATAATAAGTACAAAGAATATAGGCGCCCAGAACACGGAGAATTGGTGGGTCGAATATCATACGCGGGAGAATTCGATGGCCCGGATATTTGTCTCACTCATCGGGGGTCCGGGCGAGCATGAGAATCTACTTGGAAGAAAATACATAGAAGAACCTTTTACCATCAGAAACTGACCGGACTTTTGTGACTTGAAACCGTCTAAAGTGTAGATAGTCAACCTTTGCAGAGGTCCATGGAGGCTGTCCCATCTCGCTAAGAATACGGAGCTTACCGATTGAAAACATGGCGAGAGATCGGGTTATGTTTACCCGAAATACTCACGAAGCACCTCGAGGCACACCCACAAACCGATATCGCGATTATCAGTGATCCAACAGTCTTAATACTGGAAGAAAGAATAAGACTGGGGCGCGAATTTCTATAGCTTACTTGACGCGAACCTGATTTATGAGACGAGATGCCGGTATAGGAGCGAATGAATACCCCGTTTTCAAAGAAGGTGCCAGAAAACCCAATAATCGTTTGCCCCATTCCAACTGGAGATAAACAGCCGGTTTGAAGCGAATGAGGACAGTTGTACCCACAGATGAATATACGCGCCGACAAGGGCGGAAAGAGACCAATCCTCTTCCACGCGTTTAGTCCGCAACCATGCCAAGTACTCAAGTTTTAGGCGAACCGTCGCATTCACTCGAGTACTTGCTGAGACGGGCAAATTTGGTCAATAAATGCGACGGAAAGGCTACTGAGTCGCATAACGTCACCTGCTCGTCGGTTGAGATTCGAGACCGTCCTGTAGGTCGGTTCCAAAATTTAATTTCGGGATACGCCAAACCACTGGATGAGACGGGTGACGGCCAGAGAATACCGGAGAAGCCCACCCCAAGTCCACCCAGATAAGCTCAGAGACAATTGCTACGAGGGCCGTAAATAAAGATGGAAGAAAATGTTCAATTGGCTGCGAGCGACGAGAGTATCGGACGGTGACGATGGAAGTTCAAGAAAAGCCATGATCATGATGTGTGGCGCGTTACTGTTGTACAATCTTGCTTCTCAGTAATCTGATCAAGTAGGGGTGACGGCCACCCGTGAACTGAGCACTTTGGTCTAGGTGACGATGACGGCGAGGATTTCTGGCTCAAAATGGCTCAAAATCTGGTTCGGCATTGGCCGGACCATCATTTAATTCTACCATGATTGCCGACGAATGAAAAAATGAACAGCTCAGTGACGGGTGGCATCCCATGAACAGCTGGTCGGATTACTAAGTCCTACTTATGTGCGCTCGATTTTGTTACCCATCTTTCGGGCACCAGTTTTAGCCGCAGTATAGCCTTGTGGGATTGAAGTTGAAAATCTGATTCCAAACAGATCTGATTAAATCGACAAAACTCAGACTCTGTTCCTTGTTGACACAGAAAGCTGTGGCGTGCCGATTCTTGGGTAATGATACCCCAAAGACGTGAGCGTGGATCTTCAATTCCTCAGTCGTACTGATGACTATGTGTTCGGTGAAAAAAATCAACACTGACCCCGTTCAATGCTACTGGACACGCTTTCTCCAAGTTCAACGTAGCCATCGAATTGCGCGCGCTTTACATAAATTTACGTGGACGTCTATTTATTCCCAAACAGACGCTGTATCGTTTCCTTAGCAGTCTCTGGAGTGAAGGAAAATTTTCCGTTGTCCAACGGCTCTGGAATGAGACCGGATCCGTTGAGCATCACCGCTTTCCCTGCCCAAAACACCTCTTCATCTTCGTTGCCGTTCTTTCGTGCTTCCTCTTGCTTCGCGGCCGCCTCCCGGGGGTCGAGATATGTCAGTTTATAATCAACGCCTTGAACCTCGCCAAGGTACTCGATTAGTTTCTCCCAGGTGATGCGCGGCTGCCCTGGAACCCTGAACTCTCGGACATTTTTACTGGGATCGAAAGGGATGAGGATAGATTCGACGATGTATCTCATGACACTGCTGCTATTTCAGTTCAAATTCGGTGGTTTAATACTCGACACCTACTCTGCCATAGTGGTAACAGAGAGTTCTGCCCCTGGTTTTCCGTACGGCTCGACCGTGTGCTTCTCGAAGTCGATCCCGTTGAAGGATGAAACCGCGTACTCGGTGAACGGACCAGTCATCAACAGGGTATACCGAAAGTTGGGATACTCTTTGGCTTTTGCTGCGAGATGATCGCGCGTTACGACCTTGTCCCTGAAATATCTGTTATTCCAGAAGTCGCCAACAGAAATGTCGCCGCCGAATTCCGATGGATAAAAATGGCGGACTCCTCCAGCAATTGCCGCTTCGATCATCCCAGGCTGGAGCTTCATGGCAGCGTTTCCCGCAAGTGAGACTACGACATCAAATCCTGGTTTGCTACGTCAATAATTTCTTTCAACGAAGGTCGTTCAAACGTTTACCTCCGTAGGACCGCGCGTCCAAGAAGGAACCTACGACGACTTCGACACCTTTTTTCTCAGCATCCGCAAACCTTGACACTTTGGCTGGATCAGCCAACACCGCAACACGTTGGAACTGCGACTTGTTCTTCACGAACTCGTCAACAAGGGGTCTGCCGACAGCGCCACTGCCGCCGATTATGAGAACAGAGGGAGCCATCTGGGGCGGGTCGTGAAGTTGCACACCATTGCGCCGCTGCCGCGGCTTCTTATCCACCCGATTCTTCCCTCAGTCAGCTCTTCGATCAGTCAGCCCGGAAACTCCGATTTGCTAGCGGCTATTGGGTGGCGAAATTGTTGTCCGTTATTGCCCGAGATGTCTGATAGAGCAAGTGAGTGATCTTCGAATTCCCAATAAAGATCGCATAAACCAAAGCCTCTTGAAGAAAAGATTGCACATGAAGTGTCCAAACTTTGAAGTGGTTTCTTGACCCGAGCTTTAGAACGTGGGTTTTTGTGTCCGGGTTTCTTGTGGTTTTGTAGGACGTCAGGCAGCCAGGCGCACAACCACAAAGTGCGTGAACTAAACCAGAGATGGCTATCTTACATACCACTGGCGTAGAATCTACTGTACATAATTTTGGATGAACTACGGACAAGCGGAAAAAAAAACAAGTTGTTGTCCACCTGGTGGGTTGTTATCGTGTCTCACGCTGTGATCCAATATTATCACCTGCAATAGCAATCGGTACTTTGGAGGTGAGATCAATTATTTGCCCTCGCAAAATATTTTTTTCGCATTTTTCCTTGACATTGGAACCGTGGGAGACCTCCGCTGATGATGATGATCCTATCAGCGATTGCCGCTTTTAGCCTTTCTTCCATAAGCTGCAGCGGAACTACGTCATGACCGTGCCGGCTTCGACCTCACGACATACGGTGAAGAAATCAGGGGCTTGCGAGCATGAAGGCAAAGTCTGTATTACCGGTCTATCGTTCGGAGAAACAGCTTGCATTTAGCTCAAAACTCGAACGGGCTTCAGGCTCCCCCAATCGCTTCCGTTTGAGTGTGTCTGCAATTTTTTGGCGATTTTATATTGATATTTGGGTACAGTTGATCGCCTCAAAGAAAGCGCACTTGCAGACCGTGCCCGAAAACTATGGCAGGTCTGCACCACGACTATCGATGGCTCCCTCTCCGAGACGTTCAAGCTCGACACCGACGGCCAAACATCTGCAAGCGGCATGAGCGATTTGAAGCCTTCAATGAATCTCGGAGACGGCGATTCGGTTTTGTCCGCTGTTGTGGTAGACAACGACGAGCGTACAGAAAAAGGGAGTCCACCATTGCGCCACACAGATGCCAGCTCGGTACACTCTGGCCACGGTAGTAGTACTGGCCCCGGCAGGCACAGAGTCGACTTCGGTACGTTTGGCGATTCCAATCATTATAAAGGGGGTCTCAGGTCGTGGCTCCGTTGTGCGTCAAGTTCCTCTCAGACTGAGCTCTACTCAACATCGGGTACATAGATCGCGGCTGGCCCCAAGTCGTCGACTTCTTTGAGCCCAGGTTCCCAGAGCACGAAGAAGAGTATCAGGCACAAACCTGGCATTCGGGAAAGCTTCTCGCCTTGTAAGCTTATGCGTGCTTGCTATGCACCAGTTGTTTGACATTTTTATTCGCAGCTCTGCCTCGCTTTGTGGGTTACATGGGTGTCACATTTGAGGTCGCTGAATTCATCTTCAGTCCTCATCTTGAACTGGGTGCTTTATCTCATCCTCAACAATGATAGCACGAAACACAGCCTCTATGCCAAGGTATGTCTATACCTGTGTTCATGACCACGACTCATATGTCTGTAGATCGCCTTTGTTAGTATTCCGTGATTATCTTTCTGATGCTGACTCGTCTCCAGTGGGGCGGTTTAACGCTTTTCACGCTGCCTACCCCAGTCATGGTAGCTTTGGACATGCCAAGAATATCCCCGGTCAATTTCCAGGCCTGGTTTTGCATTGCCGTATATTACTGTGCATTTGCGGAAGTCATCCAGATAAGACAGTGTCACTTCTTTACGCAAAACCACTGTTTCGGCAAGGTATGCCTTCCACCCTGCGGTCATTCTTCTCACTCATGTCTCTAGACTTTTTTGTCGACGAGTGAGTGGACAGCGACGGAAACGCTCTCTTCTACTGAAACCCACCCTAGCCTATTACTCTACAGGCTTGCCTGCGCTCATGATGTTTGTCATTTCAAAGCGGCTTTATAACCTGATCGCCCAGGTTCTGTTGTTTGTCTTATATACGGCCTTGATTCTGCCGGTGGAAGCCATCTTCGCACGCAACGTCGTCAGTTTTGTGCGGGATTTCATTTCTTGCTCTGTATCCCGGCTCACGTCGAATAGGTCGTTTTCTCGATCTTTATGCAGGGCTTGCAGTATGCAAACGAAGATGTGAGTTATTATGTATACATCGAGCCGTCAACGCTGATCGTGAAAGCAGAGCAGGCGCAAACTATTCCTACTTGCGCTGCAACTTCAAAAAGCATCCAAGGCCAAATATAAAGCGCGGTTGGCCGAGTCGAAAGCATATTTTACCAAAAAGAGATTCGCCAATTATATCTTCCACGAGGTCAGAGTGCCGTTGAACAACGCATGTACGTAAACATGAAGAAAGTTTATTCTACCTCCGAGCTGACGGCTTCGACTCAGTGCTCGCCTTCCAACTTCTTCAATCTGGCAACGCATTCAAGGAAGATGCCGCCAATGGCACCGAAGTCTATGCTCTGGAGCAGGGTTTGAGAATGATGAGAACAGTGGGAATGATCTATCGTTTCAAGTTCCTTCTCTTCACTGACTCCAAATCTAAGGTCTTGAATGATGTCTTGGATTTCGAGAGTACGTCGTCTTGAGTACATGCGTTAGCCACAGCTGACGGGCAATTTGTGCTAGAAATGAACTCTGGTCACTTCGAGACCATCGCGAGAGTACTTCAGTATCCTTGTTCCATAGTCCAATCTGACCACCCCACTCATAGCCATTCCCCTTGCACCACTCGATTCGCACCATCCTCGATCAAGTGGAGGTGTCCGCACGTGCACGGCAGCTCGTTCTGCATCGCGCTCTCGACGAACACATCGATGCCGTACCATTATCCTTGGAGCGCCCGATGGAAAAGGAGCCTGAAGGACTCTGGGTCCTCGGCAGCGAGTTGCGCTTGCACCAAGTCCTCACAAACCTGGCCGCCAATGCCGTCAAGTACACGCCAGAGGCGGGCGGTCCGATCCGCATCTCGACCGAATTTCTGGGGATTTCGACGAAGAACGAGCTCCCTGGAGATCTGCCGGATTCTGAACATGACCTGGACCAATCAGTGGAGAAAACCGATGGCACGCAAGTCGAGACATCAGAGGCTTTTAACAATCGGCCCGAATCCGCTCGGGCTCTAACGAGGAGAGACAGTGCAGCTTGGGTGCCGACGCGGTGCCTGAGCTTCCGCCTGACTGTTCACGATTCCGGCCCTGGGATCAAACCTTCCGATTTTATCGAGGGCAGGCTTTTCCAGCCATTCGCGCAGGTAACGTCCCATAAAATATTGCTTATCGCCCTTTCCAACTTCTCTTGTAGACCACAGTCGGGCGATCGAGCGGATCCGGTGAGGCAGCCCTGTGTCCGTTATCCTTTCTTTCGAGTGTTAAACCCGTGCTCAGGTACCGGTCTTGGACTGGCTATCGTAAAGCAGATCGTTGGACTAAGCGGCGGACGGCTGGTATGTTTTCTTACGCACCTCGATAAAATCGTTTTCACCGGCACTTAGGGTGTCACTTCCCGGCGTGGGGAAGGGTCAAAATTCTGGGTAGAGCTTTCGTAAGTTGCACAGCTACAAGGACATCTATCAATCGGAATTTATATATCTACCCATACAAGCTATCCTATAGCGTCCGCCGCCGAAATAGAGGCGGCGCGGGATGCTGATACTCTCACAGCGCGGCCTCGAGATACCACAAGACGAGATGAAGGCTCAGGCCCTGGGCCACTGAAGGATAAATTTCCGACAGACACTGGTAAAATGCCCTCTGCGTCACTGCCACCACCGCCCAGCGAGTCAGAACGAATGACGCCGCTGCCGCCAGCGGCGCCTGTGGTGGTTGCTAGTACGAGTGCGGCGGACCCCCTACGGGTGCTAGTTGTGGACGACGACGCGATTACCCGCGCTCTCTCTTCAAAGTAGGCACCTTGTCTTCTGTCGATACTTGAACTTGATTGATGCCGCTATTAGATTATTGACCAAGCTCGGGTGTGTCGTGCACACCGCCGAAAACGGGCGGGAATGCGTTGACATGGTTCTGGGTGCCGAGACACGCTACGACATGATCTGCCTCGACAACTTCATGCCCGAGATGACAGGCGAGGACGCGGTCAAGGAGATACGCGCCAACAACAGAGACGATTTTGTTGTGGGCTGTACTGGTGCGTTATTGTGCCTTTGTGTCTATAAGCTTTACTTGATCGAATTAAACAGGCAATGCTTTGACGGAGGACCAGATTAGTTATCGTGAAGCGGGAGCGGACGATGTTGTGATTAAGCCCGTTATGATCCAGTGCGTTCCTTCTCCATAGACGCTGCTCAGATGCTGAGCCGATATCTCACTAGCGATTTTAAACGGCTGATACAACTCGCTCATCAGCGACGGCTGGAGAGGCGGGCACAGATTTCATGACATTTTCTTTGTGCAAGGTAAATTATCAGAGGGGACACATATTATGCAGTGATTGCCGATATATGGGCCATTTGACATCGCTGAATCTTTTAACTTTTGGTTGAGCCAGGATCTTTTTACTCAACAAACAGAAAGGTATTTGATAGAGGGGTGCTTACTGTCGGTCGGTGTTGAGTAGTGAAATTCACTTGATCCATAAAATTGTAAAGAGGTCTGCCAATTTTCTTTATCTGAGAGGTGAGACAGCACATTTTATTCTGCATCACTCGGATAGAACTCCCGGCTGAAAAACAGAAATTACGGAGCGCATTCCACTGATGGCTACGTTACTCGAGGGCGAGCCCAAATTCACGGCCGCGGTCTGTGTAATAAATCAATACGCCGGGTAAGGTCACGAAAAATTATAGTCACCGAATTAAGCCGCCAGCGATAACTGGAGAATTAACGTGTCGATCCACATGCCAAACTTGAACCCGACACGCTTCAGCCGGCCGATCTCCTCAAATCCCCAGCGGATATACCAATCGCGCAGCCCAAAGCCCGCATCCTTCCCATCCACATCGAGAGCCATCACGCAAAGCACTTCAGAGATTGTAGGAGCTTTCGATAAGGCCCAGTCGTCCAAAGAGTCAGGATTTTTGAGCTTGAATAACAGGTCGTTCATCATGGCAGAGCCAATCCCGCGAGTGAGATGCTCGGGATGGACGAACACAGTAATTTCTACGGTATGGCAGTACGCCTTGTGACTTGGCATGCGATATCCAGAGGTGTATGCATATCCGAGAATGGTTGGCGAATCCGCGGCGAAGGCGACGAGATAAGGGAGTCCTTGTCCACGGATGGACAAATAGGTCTCTAAGATGGAAGAATCGGAGAGCATTTCGGTGCGAAAGGTCGCTACCGAAGAATGGATGTAGTGATTGATTATGTTCGTTATCTGCGGTATATCTGAATTATCTGCAAGCCGTACTGAGATTGCATCCATAATGGCCTGCCATCGTAGAAAATTTAGTCTCTCGTACGACAGAGGCTTCAGCGCGAAGCTCGTACCTAATTGAAGAAGAAATTGTCTCGGGAATTGCCGCCGACAATGATCGCGTCCCACTGTGGGGAGGATATACAATCGGGATGATTGATGCGATTCAATCAGGATGATTGATGCGGTTCAATCATCCCGATTGAGCCACTCATGACAATTGAAAGCGCACAATCATGATGATTGAATTTTGGCAGAAAACACCATCAGGATGATTGAGTGGGTCAATCAGCATGAGTGTATCTGTTCAAGCAGGGCGATTGTGCCTTGTCAGTTACTCTGATTGCGTGTTCAGTCAATTGGGGTAAAATGTAGTTTATTGTGCTGTATAATACATATGTATAGACGCCCCCCACCGCTGCTGTACCGAGTCCCGGGACGCTGTCTATCCACCCAGTGCAAGTCGATCGAGTCAAACTTTGAAACAAGGAGGAACAAATGATAACGTGCCGTGATTTGCGTGAAGCCGAAGGGCACCGGGAACTTCCGCGAGACTGAGGGCATGATTCAAGAAATAGGTCAACGGTGAGATTCCTGTTTGTGAGGAAGAGTAAAGACGCACACAGGGGAAGTTAGAATGAATTTTGCGGCTGTGGCGTCATGCGAACATCTTTTTAAATGAGTTGTGAGTTCGAATATCAAGCAACAAGAGAGACGCCTCACCGTAGTTACGCACCGAGTCTTTGAACTAAAGCTCGAGACAAGTCAGCGATCACGTTGAAAAATCTGAAAGCACAACATACAGACGGGGGCGGCAAGTTTCACCGCCTGCTAGAAACAATTTACTCCAACAGGCCAACGGAAACTAAATCACCTACGGCACTTGAAGACTACGTTTGGGCGACGCTGAGTAAACCTGCGATGACTCGTCGCGGAACTGGAAAGGCTAAGTCCGATTCTGTGCACATTCGTGCTCACCTGGAACACCCCTGCACACACATACACGCTGGTCTCAGAGCCAGTATTCACGTCGCCGGCCTGCGCTAAGTCTGCAAGTAAGTGTGTCCCAGTCCAAAGTCAAATGGCACACACGAGCTTACTTTTCGAATGCCTCCATTGAATTCTGAGTGATGTCTTAAAACATTTCAAGCAGCCCGGTGGGTTGCTTAGAGACGTCTTGAAAAAAAATTCAAGCGCTTGGTGGGAGGCGGGATAAGAATTGCATCGTCAGCGAAATAAAAATGAAATAAAGGTGCGAGGGTACTGACGTGAATGCGGAGGTCGGGGAAGCATGCGTGCTTGCTAGGCTAAAGTCACCATTGAGATCGGTTCTAAGATAAAATAAAAAAAGGGGGGACATAGCGTAGCCTCGGTATTGGAGTTAGATTTGAGTGTCGAAGCCGAAATGCCCATAAGTCGTGTCGGGGTTTTCTAGGGTTGCGCAGTGAGTAAGGCGTGGGCTCCCCGTCTCGCTCCGCTCCCTTCTCCTCCGCGCAGTCTATAAAAGATAACGTACCCCGAGCTGCTGGAACTGGAAAACAAGAATCAAAACTTGGAGGGCGGCCGATGCACATGGATGCCGGATGGTGATGAGTGTCGACGCGTCCAGCAAGCGGAGTTCTGGGTCAAATTAAGTGAGAAACATCAGTGCAGTATAGTAAAGTAGGGGTACCTTGGTTCGCGGGAAGCTCAAATATTGAATAAGAATTCAAAGGCCGACGCTGCGTGGTTGCGAGCGAGGACACAGATGTTAAGATGAGTATAGAAGAGTGAGGCGTAAGTTAGATATAAATGAACGTACATCAGGGGAAAAATCAAAATCAAAATCTTGAGCATGGGGCCGCGCGTAGGAAGGCCGCAGGACGCATATGCTTGTGTTGTTGAGTTCGACGCTGGCGCAGGCATGTGATAGGCCTGAAGCGAAGGTTCTGGGGAGACGAAGGGAAATCAACGAGTATCTGAGGGAAGCGCGATATGAATACATACACCTTGGTTCACGGGGACGCGAAATTTTGCATTGAATCTCGGGAGCGGCGTTGATAAGAGGATTAAATGTCGGCGGCGTCGCTACGTGCTATCCACGCGTGGAAAATCACCTAAGCCCGCTCGCAGGAACGCGAAAAATACAATCAAACTTTGTGCCCACCGAACGAAGCACATCATGCGAGTTCTGGTCCAATGGTAAGTGCCTGGCCATAGCGTAGGAAAGTTGATAAATGGAACTTACTGTGTTGTGTAGGCCCATTTGAAGAGAAGAACGAAGAATGGCGTAAATACACGGCCATGAGAATAATATTGGTGGCATACGTGTCGGGGCAAGGGAGGGACCGAAGGGAAGGATACGGGCGTGGGGTAGAGGAGCAGCAACAGAGGGACGAGGAGATGAGGGAGAAAGGATAAGAAGAGCAGCAAGACAAACGCACGCACATAAAGAAACAACGGATCCTCCGCGTTTGAGTGGGGCACTAGACCGGGAGCTGTGTAATGCGTCGCGTCGCGGCGCGTCAGGTAGTTTCGACCCATGAATAGAACGGGACGAAAAAAAACTCAAAGACAACACAAGTCGGGGGGCAAAACGAGCGCGGACGGACGAAGACTCGCGCATCTGATGAACGCCAACGCCGCCGTGGCCGATGGTACGCCCCCGCGCATCTTGGAGGCGTCGCTCCGAAGGGGAAGGAGAATGGTAGATAAGAAGAAAAAAGACTCACTTTGTCTGCTCATGACTCGCGACTGAGACCAAACATATAAGGTGCGTGGCTTGTGGAAGTGGGATAGCCGTAGTGAGAAAAGGGAAGCTCTATAAAATTTAAGCCGGGATGGTTGAGCCAATAAGAGAAGAGTGCTACCATGTCTCAAAACCCACCCGCCCATGTCCCTTCCCTTTTAATAATCGACCACCAGGAGGTCCAGGAAATGGCCAGAGCATGCAGGGGGTGTGAGCCGCATTGGTCTTGAGATGTCTTGGAAGGTTTTGAAGCTGATATAGGGGCCCTGCGTGCCTTTGTTGGCAGAAAAGGCGAAAATCGCGTATTTCGGCGTTGACTGGTCAACCACGGATCGGATAGCCACCGCAGATGGCCCACGGCGTGGCTTTCAAGGTATTTTGTCGCTCTGAGATCGACCGGTGGGAGGCAGCGGGCAGGACGGCAGCGAGGAGGGCGAGACGATGGTAGGAGACGGAGAAACGCGAGATGTCACACGTGTGACGTCACGCGTTATGGCTGTGCCAGTTGCAGTGAGGTCGCAAATAATTCGCGCGGTAAGCCCAGTGGTCTCATATATAATCATGTCAAGGGTTAATAATCGTTCTAAAAGCTTTAGCAACCGGAAACTGGATGGGATACCAGTTCAGAGGGCCAGAAGATGGTGGTGTATGAAGAGGGATGCATCAGTCCGTGCCGCTAGCTCAAGTCGCCTGCAAAGGTTACTTTAAAGTACAAGGCAGCCTGAAATTTGGTCAGAGGCTTCACTGCAATCTGAAGGCTGTAAGCCGATTCTAACCAGGGACTATGTGGAAGGGTTGTAGCAAAACCTGTGTGTCAAATCAAATGGATCAACCGCGCACAGGAATACAAGTCCTGTCTTGCTGAGGTTATGAGGCTTGATCTTAAAAGCACAAACCACCTCCAAACTTGATCAGGACATTAAATAGCATATAAATAATCTACATTAACTCTGGAGAAATATTATATGCACAGGATGTCCCAAAATCAATCTTCGTGTCAAATCAATGGATATGATCAGACGAGTATCTTCTTAGACAAATATTGAATTTAATGCCAACTTCCCCAGTGAAAAGCAGGTTTCAATAAGAATCTTAGCAAGTACTCAGTAAGAAATATGAATTTGAGAGAGCTCGGTGCATCGGCGTCGGGCTTTGTCAGCGCCGCACCCAAGGTTTGCTGCTGAGTCAGCGCACGAACGCGCAGACATACCAATGATCGGAGAGCCTCAAAAATATAACTGGAATGCATTGTATGGTCTCTCAGGTGCCTTGAGAATGATATGCTCACAGCAAGTCACAGACAACTCGTTCAAAGTTGATACAAGGCTACAGAATGTGGATTAGGTGCGTGGAAATGGACGAACACTTGGTGGGTGGTACAATATTTGCAGTGGAGTCAGAAAAATACAATGTATCATGCAAACTCACACCGGCCGAGACTTGGATCTCGTCCCGTAGTTTGAATTTACCAGGTTCTCGGGAGAGGGTTAGCATGGGCAAATAGTTATATTTCAGTTGTGTCGACTCACGGGCTTTGCTTCAGGTTTTGGGCCTTCCTCCGTCTTTTTCAGTGCCTTTTTCGCCTTCTTTTTTTTTGTTGCCAGGCTGACAATAAATCAGGTTTATCCACGGATACTTCTCGGCGGCACTCACTTCCTTGAAGTCTGCAATGGAAATCGTGCTCTTGGCTTTGGTCGACGCTGGGGTCGGCTTTGAGTTGTTCTGAGTCGGTGACGTGAGAAATGGAAGGGGTAAATCTGTGGACTTCACGTACGGGATTAATCTTGGTCTTGGTCTGTTTGAGTTTTGACATCCCAACTGAAGATAAAAAATGTAAGAGTTGAGTTTTCACTTACGAGCTCAGTTTTGGGCGACTCAAGTGGGTTCTAGGGGTAAAAAAAGGTAAGTAACAAGGGAATTCCCGCAAAAGCATACCGTTACCTTATTTCGAAAACGCGGGGGCTGAGAGGAGAGTTCATTTGTCGTCCCCTTCAAGGCACAAATATTTTCCTGGTGAAGTTGGTCAATTTCAGCGGATGCTTCGGATGCTTCGTCATCTCCTGGCTGCATCACATCTCCAAAGCTGCTGTGCTTCTCTCTGACGTGGTGGGCCTCTTCCAAGGTGATTTTGCGGTCATCAGAAATGAGGAGTGCAGCGACAAATGGTGCCAAAACGAACGATATGAAATCATCGAGGGGGATCAGGTTTGCCGTCTCATCGTAGTCGCCGTCAAAGTCGAAGAGGTCAATGTCGTCGACAACAAGCTCATGTACTGTTTCCAAAAGGTCGGTTTTGTATGAGTCCATTGCGAGTAAGCGTGTGAGGGTGGAATTGATAATAAATTCGCCTCTAGGGCCATAACTTGGAAGTTAATTGAGCGACAACCCATAAGCACTATCTGAAGACTTACTAGCCACATCGCCCGGCGTACAAGGTGCGGTAGCTTTTCATTTTTTGAGCGGAGGACGATCTGGCAAACTGGGAGAGTCTATAGTTGATGCAGGTAAGGAAGTTGTTCCAGACGGAAGATTCTTTCAAAATGCTTGGGTTCTGAACCATGAGTAGGAGACGGTCGCAGAATCCCAGAATGCGGTTCCGGACATTGGTGAAGTTGATGCTTTCAGGCCACTGATTTTGTTCACCAAGTGCGACATACTGGACGCGCTTGTTTTCCTGCATAATGGCAGCGCAAATTTGAAGGTCCAAGAACGAGACGCCGCGACCTCGGGGGCCAACTTCTTGGACAAGTCTGATTCGCTGTTGAAACAGGCTGAGAATTTTTTGATTTTCGACTTCGGGGAGTTCGTCCTCGCACAGCACCGTCGGACAGAGAGCAGGGAGATCATTCCAAGTAAGAAGGCTTAGCGGACGTTTCTTGGAGGCGAGATTTGGTCCTGGCGAGTCACACTCTGGGTCAGATTGTTTGGTTTTGCTTTTATTTGTTTTGGCAGGCTGAAAGCGGTCAGGGCATTTCTTTTCCAAGAACCAATGCGTACTTGTTTGGGAGGTGGTTGTTCTATATGCTCTGTTGCTTTCCGTTTAGCAGTCGTTTTCTGCGCAGCACGGTCTGAGCATCCAATAATTCGCATATAATCACGTACATTTTCTTTATCTGACTTCGACTGAGAGTAGTCAGAGCATTTCTTTTTTCCAGGAGCCATTGCGTACTTTTTTGGGCAGTGGTTCTTCTACAGGCTGCTTTGCTTTGTGTTTACCAGTTGTTTTCTACGCAGTACGGTCAGAGGTCTCCCAAATAATGCGCATATATTCACGTACCGTCTTCGCGTTGGCACCTTTTGCTCCATCCTTTGTTCCTCGTGGCTTTGTGTTTTGAGATGGACCACCCTCGTCGCCTGAGTCCTCGTCGGATTCAATTCGAAATGATACCTTGCGCACGGATGGGGGAAATGACATGTCATCGTCGTCCAAATCACCACCTTGATCGTTTTCTACTGCGTCGGCGTCGTCCTCTCCTGCGTCTAAATCATCCTCGTTGTTTTCTGCTGTGTCGCTTTCTGCCAGACCGTCATCTTCAGCTGCATTATCAGAGTTGCTGGCCTCGGCTTCTTTCTCAAGCCGTGAATCGCGTCGGCGGCGCGTCTGAGCATTGAGGAGATAACCTGCAATCATGTCGTGGGCAGGCCAGAAACCTTCAAAACAAGCGAAGAACGGCGCGACTTTCGCGATCTGTAGGACAGTGTCAAGGCAGAACATAGAGATATTCTAGTCACGCACAAGCACAAGGGTAGATTCAAGGCGCTTCTTGTTCTGGCCAGAGATTGTTTTACCAACTTCCAGGTGCTGGTTAGCCTGGTCTTTCACAATCCTCTGCCAAGAAGTGAGGAGAAGAGTGCTGGGAGAAAGACTGGTGCGACTCTTTGAGCTCCATCCTGTCTTTAAGCACATAGCCAGAGGATCTCCCAGCCTGCCCTTTGGAGCGGGGAATTAGTTTCATCTTATTGCTTACAGCGAGCGCGGCCTCCTTCTCCCGCTCGAGTCGTGCTGTGTGGCGGACAATGTTAGTGTATTTTCGGAGTGCAGGTGTATTGTGGCGTACCTATCCTAGCCTCCTTCTTCTTGAGCTCATCCTGGAGACGATGAAGTTCCTCGGCGGTGTTCTTCTGCACGCGCGATCCGGGCGCCATTGTGGAAATGAAGGACGGAAGCGAGAGCTGACGCGATCACGTGCACTTTTGATCCGCTCACGATGCACTCAACACAGTTTACAAACACCAAAACTGCTATATTCCAAATGTACACCACCATAAAAATTATTTGACTGCAGGACCTTCATCGTCAGGGACAAACTCGGGTCTGATGAATCCCCCCGTCCGATCTACGATAACCCATGATCCCCGTGTTTCCACTCGCCCAACGACTGCAACAACTGACTGCAGATCCATAACAAGAGATGCCCCCATTTTGCGATATTTCGTGATCTCCCTTGAGGCATCTTTCCCTCCAGTACTGTTGCAAGGTGTTACAATGGCCAGCAGTCACGTCTTCCCAGCGATAGATCCAAATGTTGTGTTCGATGGCAGAACACACAGCAAGATGTGTTCGAGGCGGCCATAGAATATTCGGTATTTCTGCGGGTCAGTTCGGCAGCGGCGCACTTGTATCTCGTACTGGAGAGGTGATCATTATTTGGCCAGACAAAAATATGAAATGCACTGGCTTACTCTGATGAAAGACATGTTGCGCTCTGGTCCATCCCCACAAGCTGATGCACTGCGGATGAAATCCCCGTCAACAATTCGAAGCTTACCACAACTCGGCATGATCTCGGGCAACTTCAGAAGGAGATCGCTCGGCTTTTTGTCCAGGAGTTGTGAGAAATATATGGCAACCAATTGCCGAAGCTCGTTATCGGGAGTATAATTTCTCTTGTAAGGGAGTCGTAGAATCGCGTGAGGGTCTAGCATTGAAAGATGTATAGAATCAAATTCAGAAAAAGATCATAAAATACAACTCACAGTTATCGTATACAAATTCGCCTGAAGAAAGGGCGCCTTTTGATTTTTTGGGACTAGAAAGCTCATCCTCGAGGTCATACTTGACACAGAGCTGCTCTATATAAGTTCGATTCAAGACATTCTTGTTGAGAGCGGCCCATGGAAAGCGACGCGACCGCAGACCAGCCTGAAGCACACCACAGTACCGTTCCATGAAGAATGTCCATGTCGTCCATGACGGCCCACAGAATAATATGTCGTCGGGGACATGCAGGATTCCATGGATGGTAAGGGGGCAATAACAAACACGGTCCTCCAAATGTTGATAATAGTATCTACAGAGCGTTAATAAACATTGAATTTGGAGTGAATCGAAGGTTCTGAGTCTTCATAGGTGCGTACCCACTTAATTACCCTCTTCCTGAGATCCTGTATTTCGGCGACAGGGACAGTGAAGCGAAGACAAAATTTAATGATGTCAGCAAAGTCGCAGAGGTGTTTGTGATATTTGGGATTGGAAAAGCCGCCTTCGAGGAGGATGGGTGCAAGATAAACGAACCAAAAACACCACGCTTCTGCGGTGTAGTAAGACAGATTGCTGCCAAGGACGCGAACAAAATCCGCAGGGAGGTGCTGTACTGCCTCTGTCAGGGGAACCCCCGTCCCGACCCCCATCCAACGCCCTTCCGACCCCTCCGATCCTCCCGGTCGCTCTCCCGGTCACCGGTCTACCGGGACCGGTACCGGAAACCGGCACGTGACCCGATGGCACCTTGCGTGTGATCAAGCCCGGGACATCTGCCGATCACTCTGGTCACATGGTCTTAGCTAGTAGCTTACTTATACCCACGGCTGACGTGGGAACCCTCAGAGTTTCTTCTCTTTGGATCCCCCACGTCAGGTATGCTTCTCTGTATATTTAGCTACTGTCAATTAACCTTTGGATCCCCCACGTCAGTCCCTGAGTACCTCAGGCCTTCGTGGTTGCCCTTACAGCAGAAGAAACTCTCTAAGGGATTAACCGGTCAAGATTGCAGGCTTCGGCGTGAACGGCTCGGACTCCTCTGATAGCGTCCCAGCCTCCCCTACCCTGAATCTTGCCCCCTCCTCCTTGCCTGTAGAGCCCTCCATGGACGCCGCGAGTACCGCTGCCGCCGCTGCGCAAGCAGCAGCCGAGGCCGTCTCCGCCCGCATGGACAGGCTCAAAGGTATTCTCGAGAGCCTTGCACGAAAAATCGACCCCTCCCGCGCCGCTTCACCTGCCCCGTCCCTTGCCGGTCCGGCTCCGGACCCGGGTACAGGATTATTCCCCCAGCCATTCCCGGCTCAAAATCGGCCCTCCGGCCAAACCCCCGTTCGTCTTCGACGGCGACCGGAAACAAGGCCGGGCGTTCCTCCACGCCGTCCGGTCGTACATCCGGTTGCTGCCGGAAGCGTTCCTCGAGGACGGCGCCCCCTCCGAGGAGAAAGCGGTCCGGTTCGCCATGTCCTTCATGGCCAAGGACTCTGCGTCGAAATGGGCCGAGCGGTACACTGCCAAAACCCCGTTCCCCTTCTTGACCTGGGACGCGTTCGTCACGGAGTTCCGGCTCCGGTTCGTCGAGGAGAACGAACAGGACCATGCGCTCCGCACCCTTGAGTCCCGGTCGTATCACATGGGCGCGTGCGACGTCTTCCGGTACACCGACGACTTCGAAGACCTGGTTGACCTCGCCGGCTTCGAAGACCCGATTATCAAGGTCACGAAGTACCGGACCGGTCTTAACCCGGCGATTAATCTCGCTATCACCGGGTCAAGCGACCCTCCGGACCTGCGGGACTACCCCGCCTGGCGCCTCTGGGCCTACCGGCAGTACGAGTCGCTGCTCCGCGCGCGCGAAGCCTCCCGCGAGACGACCGGTTCCGGTTGCCACCAACCAGCCGTACGCTCGGGAACCCTTCCGGTTGCGGTCGCTTCCATTCCGGCGCGTTTTACCGCGCCGCAACACAGAGCAGCTGCGGCCCCCGCACTTCCACCCGTGGTCCCGATGGACGTTGACCGGACGCGCGCCCATAGCACCCCGCGCCGCGGTTGCTTCCGCTGCGGGGACCCGAACCACTTCGCCCGGGACTGTACCACGCCGGTCGATGTCCGGTCAATCGACGTCTTGGACGAGGTGATCCGGCAACTCGAACGACTTGCTCGACGAGCTCGTTGCGCGTCTGGCATCGACGGAGGCCGCTGCAGAACATGCCGCTGCTGCCGAGCCGGAGGATTTTCTCCCCCGCGCAGAGTGAGCGGTGCGCCCTCTGTCGCGTCCCCTAATCGTTTCGCTGTCCTATGTAACAAGTGTGACAATATATCTCTTGCATCCACCGAACCGATAGACGCACCCCTTAGACCGATCGAGACTCCGGTCGTTCCAGTCGTTCCGGTCTCTCCGGTCGAACCGGAACCCCGACCACCCCTCCTGCGGACGCCGCGCCCCCAAAAGAAAACTGCCTGGGAGCGCCGCCTCCCGAAACACTTTACCCTTGCCACCACCTCGGAGAGCAGTAACTCCCTCCGGCTTCCTCTCGAGATCGAATCCACCACCGACGCCGTGAAGCTTTCGCTCAACGGCTTGGTGGACTGCGGGGCTACTTCCGAGTTTATCGACACGGAGTACGCTGCCGAGCACAAGATTCCGGTCCGCCGGCTCTCGCAGCCCATCCCGGTCTACAATGTGGACGGGTCTCCCAGCGAGGCCGGCTTCATTCGGGATGTCGCGGATGTGGTCCTTCGCTACAAGGGCCATAGTGAGCGTGCTCAGTTCGCTGTCACCCGCCTCGGGAAGGAGAAGCTCATCCTAGGCTACTCCTGGCTCCGGAAGCACAACCCGGAAATCGATTGGGCCAACCGCGAGGTTAAAATGAGCCGCTGCCCTACTGGGTGCTGTGCTACCTGTGTCGCCGAGGCGCGCGCCGACCGGAAGCTTGCCAAGGTCTCTGCCCGGATCCTCCGGCAGCTCCGGTCCGGCCCGGTTCCCCGGATATGTGTCGTCGACACGGACAAACGCTCCAGCGAGGACGATGACGAAGAGTTCGACGAGGACCTACCGGAACTCGGACCGGACGACGGGAGGATTCGGACGATGAGGATGACTCCGTTGAGGAAGGTGATCGGGTTTTCTACACCCGGTTCTCCCCTCCGGAGGACATCCGAGCAACCGGTACCGTCTCGCAGCGGCTGGCCGAAGCGCATGCTAAGAACTCCGCGCCCGGTACGGAAGAAATTCCCGAGTGGGCCCGAGAATTCGAAGATGTCTTAAACCGGGAGTCGTTCGACTCACTTCTGGAGCGCCAGTCGTGGGACCATGCCATCGAATTCGTTCCGGATTCGAAACCGGCCAACTGCAAGGTCTACCCCATCTCCCCCTCGAGCAACGCGAGCTCGACGCGTTTATCGAGGAGGGGTTGACGACCGGTCGGATCTGGCCTTCGAAATCCCCGATGGCATCCCCGGTCTTCTTCGTCAAGAAGAAGGACGGAGCGCTCCGGTTCGTACAGGACTACCGGGCGCTTAACGCGATGACCGTGAAGAACCAGTACCCCCTCCCTCTCATCAACGACCTTATTAATCGTTTGAAGGGAGCCCGGTACTTCATGAAACTCGACGTTCGGTGGGGCTTCAACAACGTCCGCATCCGGGAGGGCGACGAGTGGAAGGCCGCGTTCCGGACAAACCGGGGACTCTTCGAGCCGCTGGTGATGTACTTCGGCCTGACCAACTCCCCCGCGACCTTCCAGACAATGATGAACGACATCTTCCAAGATCTCATCTTGTCCGGCGACGTCATGGTATACCTCGACGATATTCTCATCGCACACTCGGACTTCGCCCGGCATCGAGAAATCGTCCGGGAGGTTCTCCGGCGGCTCCGGGAGCATAAGCTCTACTTGCGACCGGAGAAGTGCGAGTTCGAGAAATCGTCGATCGAGTACCTCGGGGTGATTGTCTCACACGACCACGTTGAGATGGATCCGGTCAAGGTCGCCGGCGTCGCCGCTTGGCCGGTGCCAGAGAACAAGAAGGACGTACAGCAGTTCCTCGGCTTCACGAACTTCTACCGCCGGTTCATCCGGGGGTTCTCCGACGTCGCCCGGCCGCTCTTCGACCTCACGAAGAAGGGCTTGGTGTGGCTCTGGACCAAGAAGGAGGCCGCAGTGTTTCAGAACCTCAAGGATGCGGTGACCACCGACCCGGTCCTGATCCTTCCGGACGAGTCGCAACCTTACCGGGTGGAAGCAGACAGCTCGGACTTCGCATCTGGTGCCGTTCTCTCTCAGCCGGGCGCGGACCGGAAGTGGCATCCGGTCGCCTTCTTCTCCAAGAGCTTGAGTTCGGTCCAGCGCAATTACGAGATCCACGACAAGGAGATGCTTGCAATCGTCCGAGCCCTCGAGGAGTGGCGACACTTCCTCGAAGGCTCGCAGCACCCGGTTGAGATCTGGACTGATCACAAGAACCTGGAGTACTTCCGGAAGTCACAGAACTTGAACTGGCGGCAGGCACGGTGGTCCCTGTACCTGTCCCGGTTCGACTTCACCCTGCATCACAAGCCTGGCCGCGCGATGGGTCAACCGGACGCGCTTTCCCGGCGACCGGACCACGGTTCCGGTCGGGATAACGAGGATGTCACGCTCCTACGCCCCGACCTGTTCCACGTCCGCGCCTTGGAAGGTGTCGTCGTCGCCGGTCCGGAAATCCCGATCCTCCGGGACATCCGTGACGCACTCTCGCACGAACCAGACCTCGAGGATCCCGTCGCCCTTGCGGCTCGCGAGCTCCTCAAGGTTCCGGGCCGCCGGTCCCGGTCTACCCGGTCGGACGAGTGGCACGTCGACGCCGGCCTGCTCTACTTCCGCGGCAAGATTGTTGTCCCCCGGGACAAGGACCTTCGCCGCCGGATCTTGGAGCAGCACCATGACACCCGGGTTGCTGGTCATGCCGGCCGCTTCAAGACGTTGGAGCTTGTCTCCCGGAACTACTGGTGGCCCCAGCTGTCCCGTCACGTCGGCCGGTACGTCGCCACCTGCAATCTGTGCTGCCCGACCAAGGCACTCCAGAAGCTTCCGGTCGGGGAACTGCACCTGACCGAGGTTCCCAAAGATCGCTGGAGCACGGTCTCGGTCGACTTCGTCGTCGAGCTCCCGGAGGCCCACGGGTACGACGCGATCATGGTCGTGGTCGATGTCCTTGGTAAGCACGCCCACTTCATGGAGTGTCACACCCAGATCGATGCGGTCGGCGCCGCCCGGTTGTACTACCGGAACGTCTGGAAGCTCCATGGTGCGCCGGAAAAGTACATCTCTGACCGGGGTCCACAATTTATTGCGGAGTTCACCACCGAGCTCTGGCGCCTTATCGGCATCAAGCCCGCGACCTCCACGGCATACCACCCGCAGACTGACGGCCAGACCGAGCGCGTCAATCAAGAGATGGAACAGTTTATCCGCATCTTCACCAACTACATGCAGGATGACTGGGACGACCTCTTGCCGGCCGCCGAATTCGCCTACAACAACCACATCCACTCTTCCACGCAGCAAGTTCCGTTCATGACCGACACCGGCCGGCTACCCCGGATGGGGTTCGAGCCGAACAGGCTGTGTTCGAAACTTGAGTCGGTAAACGAATTCCGCGACCGGATCGCCTCCGGCGTTTCCGAAGCCCGATCCGCGCTGGTCAAGGCCAAGGAGGAGTACAAGCGGTACTACGACCGCCGGCGCACCCCTGCGCCGGAGATCAAGGTAGGCGACTGGGTCTGGCTCGACGCGTCGAACATCCAGACGACCCGGCCGTCCCCCGGTCTCTCGCACCGACGGCTTGGCCCTTTCAAGGTCATCAAAGTCGTCGGTTGCGGTGCGTACAAGCTGGAACTCCCGCCCCGGCTCTCCCGGCTCCACCCGGTCTTTCCGGTCGTGAAGTTAGAACTCGCGGAAGACGACCCTTTCGAGGGACGGCCCGGCTACGACGAGCCGGCTCCGGTCCTGCTGGACGCACCCGGTGAAGCTCCGGAATGGGAAGTCAAAGAGATCCTTGATGCAAAGGTGCGCTGGAAGTCGCTCTACTTCATGGTGCGCTTCAAAGGGTATGACGACCCGCACAATCAATGGGTCAAGCACTCCGACCTCTTCGCCCCGGAAGCTGTCGCCGAGTTCTACCGGAAATACCCAGCCAAACCACGCACCATTGCCGTCGCCGCCTTCGACTCCCTGCCCTTCCGGGATCCCTCCCTTCGCATCCGGTCTATGCGTCGGGGCGCCGCATTCCAAGGGGGGGTGATGTCAGGGGAACCCCCGTCCCGACCCCATCCAACGCCCTTCCGACCCCTCCGATCCTCCCGGTCGCTCTCCCGGTCACCGGTCTACCGGGACCGGTACCGGAAACCGGCACGTGACCCGATGGCACCTTGCGTGTGATCAAGCCCGGGACATCTGCCAATCACTCCGGTCACATGGTCTTAGCTAGTAGCTTACTTATACCCACGGCTGACGTGGGAACCCTCAGAGTTTCTTCTCTTTGGATCCCCCACGTCAGGTATGCTTCTCTGTATATTTAGCTACTGTCAATTAACCTTTGGATCCCCGACGTCAGTCCCTGAGTACCTCGGGCCTTCGTGGTTGCCCTTACAGCCTCCGCTGTCTCGCGCCAGATCTCTTCCCAGGTGGACTCTGGAATTTCGTAGTCCTGGTTTCCAGAATCAAGGCCCTTGTATTTTCTACTCCACAGTTTCACCAGATTGAGAATGTTGTTCTCGAAGAACAGATGCATGCCCTCCCAAGGTCGCGATCGGGGATAATGGAGAGAACCGACGCGTCGCAGAGCAGGCAAACCTTTTATTCCATGAAATTTTGCGAGGTCATCCTTCAGTTTTGCATTCCCTTTGGTTCCGTCGCTCTGTTTTCCCGCTTTTTCAAGCTTCTCTACAACCACCTGCAGCCTCTCTGGAGATCGCATCAGAAGATTCTCCGGATCCCAGGAACGCCCATCTGGTAACGTTAACGGGACGTAGTACGTCCTCCCGCTACCTGCTGTTCCCTTGATTTCACACGATCGACAAGGCGAGAACCTGTTGTGACCCTTGATGTTAAGAGACTTCTCAATTGCGATAATGTCGCCGAGCTCGAGGAGGGTGTAGCCACAAAGGAGGAAAACATCACGAGTCGTTGCATTAAAGGTCTTGATGCCATGCGCCAAATGTGCACATTCATCATCATATGGAATGAGGAAGCTGTGGACGTCTTTCGGCAGATGTGGACCTGGGATAATGCCGCCACGCATTATGCCCATGTCATCTATGTGTGTGCGCACCTCGGGCTTTATGCAATAATTTTTTATAAGGATCGGAGTGGCTGAAGGCCCGCCTCGGTTCCGCTTGAAAAGCAGGTAGGAGTCCATACAGACGGCGAGACAGATGTCGTATTTGCCGGAAAAATATTTGTGCTGGAGAACTTCGCCGTCAACCACAACATTCTCGTTGAGGAGACTCCGGTAGTGCTGGCCATCAAAAATGTCCGAGATCTGCCCCGCGATGTGTTTGTAGTTTGTAGTTGTGACGATATAACAATTGCTCGATGGATCTTGGGTTTTGGAAGAAGCCTTGAAGGCAGGGGATAATGGGGATGTAGCAGAACATCCGACGTCGCTTTCCGCTTGGCGAGAGTCGAGGCTCATCGCAGTAAGGACATTCGGTAAGATCACTGAATGCACCTGTGTATGCGCAGCATGAGTCTACGCAGCAATCATACCAGACCAGTTCGACGCCCGAGAGAATCGCCATCCTATGCAGCATCACCCATTTGGAGCTAAGATCCAACTTGTGATCGAAAGCGTAGACCATTTGGTTGTAAGCTGTTCGCGGCATATTTGACACCATCTTTAGCCGAAATGCTCGAATGTTGTTGCGGTTCTGCTCAGTCAGTATGTCATTCCCTATATAGATGAGAAAATAAACACTGGGAATCATTGAAGAGAGCAGGATTAACGCACTAACATCCCACAACGTAGCGGCTTCATCTGGCCCAACCATATCATCCAGCCGCTCCATCATCTCGTCAAGCGAAACTAGGTTATTCACATCCTGAAATTCGTCGAATCTGCTCCAAGGATCCATCTCATCCAGTGAAGCAGAGGTGTCCACCGTGGAAGAAGAAAAGGAGAAGTTGTTTGCCGACCTTGAATCCACATCCATGGCATCTGTTCCTCGATCTAAGGCCTCGAGAGAGTCATGACTAGAGTCTGCATCGACATCAACATAAATAGGGTCAGGTGCAATTTCTGGTGGAGAGAGATCGCGACTTGGACTCGCATCACTCATTTCAGCGTCAGATTCAGCACTGTGCTCTGGGCTCGGTGAACGGGAGGGCATGATAGATGCACGGGGAACTTTGGTGTAGTGCTTGCGCTGGGTCCGTGCACTGAGCAGCTTTCCGCATGTCGGCTTGCAGTGGCAGTATTTCGGAGCCTCTGATGGCTTTGTAGAGGTGGCGGAAGATTTTGTGCGACACCGGAATAAATTTCTAAAAACCATCGTGGATGCAAAGAGCAGTCGATATGTGGCGGGAATACAGCTTCGGAATATTGTTATGGGTCGTTTTCAAGTAAGACGAGCCAAGATAAGTTTGCACCGAGTGCTAGTGGCCCAGGGCAGCGAGAGCGATTGGAGAGCGACAAATGAGAAAAAGATTGCTTGGCGACAGCTTCCAGGACAAATATCCACAAATGGAGCCACAGGAATTAACAACGAATATCGGGTTGAAATCAGGTAAATGTGCTGCAAGATCTTATAGATGGCAAAAAAAAAAAAAAAAAAGAGGTCCATTGAAGGAATTGACAGGCGGTAAGCCGTTGTAACTCAGTGCCACATGGTCTGGTGTGGATGCCAAGGGATTCTTGCCTTGACAAGAGCAGGTGGGGTTAAGGTTCACCAGGGGTAAAGGTAGAGGTACAGAAGGGCCAACCTCTACCCCTACCTCCCTTGACCCTACCTCTTGACCTTGGGAGGTAATTTAAGAGGTATTCCTATTTAGAGAGCCTGTGAACCTCTGGGATCTAAGTTGACGTGTTAAACAGTCATATCTAGGGCAGTCCTATCCCAGGGAATGGGTATTGACCTCAGAAACTTGATTTTTAAAACCGGAGGTACAACTTTGCCTCAACCTCTACCCCTACCTCCCTTGACCTTACCTCTGACCTTTGGAGGTTTACCTCTACCCCTGGTGATCCTTAGGTGGGGTTCACATTCAAGATTCGATGCAAGATGAGCTCTGAACCTGCTCAGCAGCGTGAGACGCCGGTGAGAGGCAGAACAGAGAGCAATTGATCGAGTTTGATTGTCGATGCCGTACGAACCAAACACGGCAAAATTCGGCGACTCCCGTGATGTCTCACGAGCCAATTTGGAGAGGGGATGTGACGGAGGGCATTCCACAGTTTCTCCAAAATACACTCACCATAATTGAATTTCCCTTGATTGAGATCTGTACAATCAGGTTGACTGAGCTGAAATACAATCAGATTCGGCACAATCGGCCTGAGTGATCAAATGACATCATGATTGAGTTGTCAATCATGATGATTGCAAGTTCTTCCCACAGTGGTCCCCGGCAACTCAGTTTTTGGCCGGGAACTCACAGGATTGTAAAAGTTTCAATTGAGTCTTCGGACAGCACGTAGCCGTAGCCAAAGAACCATCACTCTTTCTCTTCGAACTTCATGTCGTCTAAAAATGCCCTCAGCGATCCCCTCGTTGGATCCAGTTACTTCAATCCCGAGGGCGGGAAGGCATATTCACCACTGCGCAAAACCGTAGTGGCTCAAGTGACAGCAATGGGATACGAAGTGGCCACGATGACCGAGCATGGGATCATATGGGCAGACGACCAGGACGCCTTCGGGCATGTCAGTGGTTCCACCTACGCGCGCCTCACATCCAAGACCAACTTTTGCGTGTTCGAATCTTTCGCAAAAATTCTGGGGGACAAGTACGATGATATGTACAATGCCAAGGGGGTCGGCGTCATCTTAAAGAACTACACCGTAGACCTGAAGCGTCAGGCTAAATATCCAGACTGTGTATGTGTTCACTCAGCACTGTGCTCACGGATACTCAAAAGCCTCTGGCTAATAATTCCCAGTTGCTCCTGGCCGTGCGGATAACCGAAGTTCAGCCCGACCGATACTTTACCATCTTTACCGCGTGGTCATATCAACAACAGGCGGTTGTTGCGGAAAGTAAAGGATTTTTCCTGTTCTTCGACTATCGCAAACGCGAGGTTGCGAATTTGATCGAGCACGGGGGGGTATATATGGATCTCTATAAAGATCTGAGTGAAAGGTGCAAGAAGTCCAATGAGCTTTATGCTCAGTGGATTGCTGATCATCCGAAGACCAACACGGCAAAGCTGTAGATGTTCTGTGCTGTGATATGCATAGGCATGAAATTTATTCAATCATCAAAACCATAACACTCGCTCCTTATACCTGGTTGAAAATGCCCAGCCCAAACGCGACTCTCTTCTTGATTTCTTCAAAACATTCCCGATTGGGATGCTAGGAGGTTGTTTGCGTTTATTTCGTCCCCGATCAACACAGACCCAGCCTTGGTGACGTTGTCGCCCCTTTCAGATTTCTTTGCGGGTGTGGCGGAGCTGGCCGTCCTGTTCCATGGAGCCTCGGTCTGGAAGGTACTGGAGGATACCCACAGGACAAAATCTCTCGTTGAGGTCAGCGCGAAGCTTCAAAGGCAGAAATGGGGTAAAATGAAATTCTCTCAGGGACTGATGGTAACGATGGTGGTGATTACCGGCGGCGTTCAGCGGCGCCCGCCTCCGCCCGCCATCATCCATCACCGGCATATTGACATTTAATTTTTGGGCACTATTTAGCCGTCCCCGAGCTGAACCAATATAAAAATTCCCTGTGGTTGAAAACAAGAGTCGGTGGAATCCCTCTTTCTCTTCGACTTTCATGCCGTCTCACAGCGCCCTCAGCGATCCCCTCATCGCGTCGAGTTACTTCAATCCCGCGGGTGGGGAAGCGTACACACCACTGCGCAATGCCGTAGTGGCGCAAGCGACCGCAATGGGATACGAAGTGCCAACAATGACCGAGCATGGGATTATATGGGCAGACGACCAGGACGCCTTCGGGCATGTCGGGGGCTCAACATACGCGCGTCTCATATTCAAGATCAACTTTCGCGTATTTGAGTCCTTCGCAAAGACTTTAAAGGACAAGTACGACGATTTCTACCGTGCAAAGGGCGTCGGCGTCCTCATAAGGAGCTACAACATAGAGCTGAAGCGCCAGGTCGTATACCCAGATTGCGTATGTGTTCAAGTTTCTGTTACGGGGTGAAAAGCTTAGCTCATGATTTATAGTTGCTCATGGCCGTGCGAATAACCGAGGTTCAGCCCGATCGATACTTTGCCGTCACTACCATGTGGTCATATCAACAGCAGGCGATCGTTGCAGAAAGTAGTGGATCTGCCGTGTTCTTCGATTACCGCAAAAACGAGGTTGCCAACCTGATAGAGTATGGTGGAGTATTTGCGGATCTTCATAGAGATTTGTGCGAAAGATCCAAGAAGTCCAATGAGCTATATGCCCAGTGGGCTGTAGATCATCCGAAGAAAAAGAGGGCCAAGTTGTGAATGTAGTGTGTGCTTTATTTCGACTATCAGAAACCATAGCAATTATTTTTAATGTATACTTGATTGAAAATGTGCAGAAACGCAGCTTTCACGTTTTTTTCTCGGGACCTTCCTGATTGGGATGCTAGGCGGTTGTTTGTGTCTGTATTGGCACCGATCAACAAACCACCTCTTTATACGTACTCTTTTGGCGGTACGATGTGACTGGTGGTCAGTCTTCTAAGTATAAGGTTTGAATCTCCTTCCGTGCCGGTTTCCTCGTCCTGTTTAATACACTCACAGGTCCTCAATTTCGAGTACTTCTGCGCGCTGAATTGGTGAAAAAGTGGGAAGTCTCCGACGTCCGCTCAAGGATGTAATCCACGCGTCTTCGCCATCTATGCTGGCGCCTTGGAGTTGATCGACGTACTGAACTTAATCCGACCTCGATTCAGTGACTCTAGCCGCAGCTGTTCATGCTTGAGTGCTTGAGGTGGGCCGCCTCGCGTCTTTGGGGTGTTTGTCTGACGCGTCATCCGGTGGCTCATAGACGTGGAAGACGCGTATCCCCGTTTCTATCGCGAAAGTAGAGTTCCAGGAGATCAAGGATAAGGTGTCTGAAGGTGCACCGTGTCCCCGCTGATGTAGCCCATTCTGACCGTGGTGCCCAGAGGAATTTTGGCGATCGGGGTCCTACGCGATGCGGCGGATCTTTCTGGTAATGCAGTTTTTTCTATGCATTCCTCACCGCGTTAAAAAATCTGTAGTACAGCCGCTCGTTGCTGGCGACTAAGCCGTTGTCCAGTCTTTCCGCTTCTTGGAAAGAAGGTATTCAAAGGTACCTTCACTTGGCGCATTCCCTCCTCTGATCATTGATAGGTGATTCTCCAGAGGCCGGCTGGCACGGTCGACAAGCCCTCCAGTGCCTGGCATTAACACCCTTATTTCCACAGCACTTCTCTCGCCGTAAAACCACAACTCACCGCACATCCGAACGACGAGGTCTGAATTTATTGGCTGGTACCTCGTTGACCGCGGCCAATCCTTCTTCTTGGATACAGGTCAAGTTGATTCTGTCCACGAAGAAATGTCTATACTTATACAAAATCTAATTCAGTCGGTATCAGAAAGCCTTCGTGGACTTTCACGCGGGAAGATTGCCACTCTCCGTGCGAAGCGTATCGTCTTCTCTCTGCCATTCCGACGTTCTCACCCCACACCGGGTTTCGGCCATTCACCAGCGATGAATTGGTGTGTTTACTCCTCTCCCATGTGCTACTTATGCTGATAGAAATCCGAAAAGCGCTCAGCACTGTCGGCGAGATGACACCCTACTACAGGAAGTCAAATGGCAGCTGCACATCATTCAAGGTCTGTCTGCGCTTTGGTCCTCGGTATATGTGCTAATGTCGGCGGTTCGACCACAAGCTGATCGCTGCTGATCACTGATTGGCAGTATACTTCCGCCACACTTTTGTGGAGCATCGACTGATGCGTATTCTCCTTTCGGGCCGCTTGAGGAGATGGGTGTCGTAAGTAATAGAAATATTGCCCCTCGCGGAGAAAAAGTCTGATGCGCACCGGAAGTTTTCGAGGTTAAAACCGCGTTGTCTAGACTCCCGACATCGCGGGACGCTGAAGAGCACGCGGTTTATCGTATCCTCAGGGATGCTACACGTCCAGGAACAGGCCGCCGCGGCGTAAGTCCCTGTAAGTCCCTTGCTCTCCCTGTTGAGTAAGAATAATATCGCTGGTAAGTAAAGAGGAGCTCGAAATACTCCACCGCGATCGTTGTGCCCCAGTCTTATGCGGGGCCGGAACGACTTGACACGATCAGAGCGGTCAGAACCAGCCCAGGTTGACTGACTTGACGTGTGGTATGGCGCCAGTGCATCATGTACTTATCGCATTGTACTTTTCTTGTCGGCTCAACGCATTTTTCGTAGAGTATTCAAGGAGGGAAGTCAAGGTGTACTTGTTCTCCTCTCGGTGGTAACCTAGTTACTTGCTTACTTGATGCGGTGAAATATTCATTAAGCGTCGCGTCGCGTGCCAGCACGACGTCACCAATGTAAGAGCTCCTTTTTTGTTTTTATTTCTCTTTTGCTAACGGTTTTGCTGTAGCACTCTACTCTAGTCAGGAAATGCGCGCGTTGTCGTATCTGTACGCGGCATCAATATAAGATGGCGTCTTGTGAGCAGAAATACAAATAGGAAGGCAGAAAAAAATTGATCAAATTTTCTGCTTCCTTCCCCTTTTGGTGGAGACTTTCTTCCAAGACAATCCAATGATGAGGAGGGAATTAAACCCGTCCGCCGGGGCTAGTCTGCCGACGGCATTTACTCTCTTTGTCCTCTCTCTCCACTTGGCTTTCCCTCCGACTGTCGCTTCTGCGCGACCCCCACATTCGTTTAGCACTCTGGACTAGCCGCTAGTCTCGTAACAGCGCCTACACTATGCAGTCCCGCGCCTCCCGCCATCGCGCTCTGCGAGATTCCATTCACGCAGAGGTCCTTCCTGGCAATGAGGCTCTTGCACTGGAACTCGAGGAACGAGACCCTTCGCTCCTCAATCTGCCCATACCTATACCCTCTATACCTATCTTGGCCCCCATCCTCACCCTAGTCATCGGCGGCAAGACAATCACAACGACATCCACCATCTCCACCACCAGCACAACCACCCCTGCGACGACTCCAACGACCACGAGTACCTCTCCAGGAACGACACCCTCTACCAGCGCTGGAAGCGGCAGCGGCAGTGGTTCTGGAACCGGCACTGGCTCTGGAACTGACACTGGTTCTGGAACCGGCAGTGGGTCCAGCGGCGCAGGCTCTGGCGCGGGCGATTCAGGGAGCTCAGGCTCAGGCTCAGGCTCGGGCTCGGGCTCAGGCTCAGGCTCGGGCTCGGGCTCAGGCTCAGGTTCCGGCTCGTCCGGAGGAGCGTCCGACCCCAACTCTCCCAGCGGTTCGTCCGCCGATCCGTCGAATCCCAGCGCCAGCGGGGCGTCAGGCTCTGACCCCGCCGGAGGTGCAGAGGGCAGCTCGAAGCATTCCTCCGCCACTGGTGGTGTTCTTGCCGCCGCCCAGCAGACCCCGGGTGCCCCGGGGGGCGATGAGTCCAACCCGCTGCCCAGCGGCCCCACGAGTGTAGTTGTAACTGGCGGGAAGACCATGACCGTCATAGGCTCCGTAACCTACTCAACTGGTCTGCCCTCCTTCACTGGCACTTCCCAGACGGGCGGCAATGGGGGAGGGGGCTCGGGGGCAACCTCGTCGGGCTCAGACGGCAAGCACGGGCTCCCCACCTACGTCGCGGCCATAATCGGCGTACTCGGTGCTTTCTCGCTCATCGCCCTCATCGTGTTTGGCATACGCAGGCGGGCCGTAGCCAAACGTGCCGCAAGGAAGCACTGGTGGGCGAGCGTTGTCGCTCCCGCGAACTCGGACAGGCTTTCCCGAGACACCAGTGACGCGACCGCGGGCAATGTCTCGTCGACAAGAAGCATACGATCGAGCTTTGGTACTACATTCGACCACAGTGCGTCTCGTGTTCTCTCGGTATCGACTTACACTGATTTTTTCCTCGCAGGCGAATTTTCTATCACGTTCGACGATAATGTGCCGTCGCTCCCGCCCATGGCTGAAATTCGTGGTGGACCCAGCATTGTCCCGAAAGGCGACAGCAGCATGTCGGGCAACGGGCAGCCTCTTTCCCCCATTTCGCCCATGTCGGCTACCTCCCCTGT
Source organism: Mycena capillaripes (assembly GCA_029204075.1). Lineage (NCBI taxonomy): Eukaryota > Fungi > Basidiomycota > Agaricomycetes > Agaricales > Mycenaceae > Mycena > Mycena capillaripes. Next base: position 3,213,914 of record JARHKZ010000003.1, on the reverse strand, counting down.
CCTCCCGATCCCTCTTCTCGTCTCTATCGAAAACTCCAACCTCTTCTCCGACGCCAACCGCCGCTCATCGACTGGCAGCAGCGCCAGCGCACAGTATCTTAACTACGACCGCGAAAACGGCGCAGCGAACCACCAGCTGCTTACGCCCGAAGCCTCGACGCCCATGTCCGTGCGCCCCTTCTCCCCCACCGAATCCTTCGCCTTCCCCTCTCCCCCGCGCGAGCAGCGCTCCAGCGCATGGATCACTGCTGTTACCTCGCCCGTGCCCATGATTACTGAAACGCTCGTGCCGAGCCCCCCGCCCACCGTCAAGTACTCCGAGAACCCCTTTGCAGACGCCTTCTCCGTGCCTCTCTCCAACCGTGCGTCCGCCGAGTTTGACGCCATCGAGACCATCTGGCGGCCCTTTGAGCAGACGCTCCAGGACGAAATCACCGTCCATGCGGGCGACAGCGTGAAGGTGCTCGCAGTCTACGACGACGGGTGGGCAATGGTCGAGCGCGTCGGGATGGGTAAAGGCAAGGGCAAGGCGTCCGACGGGCAGGCCAGCGTCGGCTTGATCCCCATCGACTGCATGCGTAAAGCGGAGGAGTCCGTGTCGTCGTTCCTTGCCGCAAAAAGGGTGTCGTCGGTGGACGCGACGGGGTACGCTGCGATGGCTGTTTGAGCGTTCTACAAGGTGAGCTTGTAGAATCGATGTTGAGCCTTCGAGCACTGGACTGACTTCTTTGGATTTAGTCTCATACTTATTCCTGATCACCACATCCCGTCTGCGTTCCATCGCATTCATTCACCCACGTTCGATCCACTCATACGTCTACACTCTCTTGACTGATACAAAGCAGTAATGTACACATTTTTATACCCTCCGCCTCGGCGGACGAGCCCAGGTGTTCTTGCCCGGCTCCCATAGCATAGCATTGCATCTTCTTACTTCGTCATCCGCCTCGGGCGCATCTTGTTCTTCAGTAACCTTTTCTTACATTTAGGTTATTCTATCAATTATGTGGAGTTCTGTACATTTGTTTATCTTGCTATGAGTTCTTTGATAGACTATACATGTACATCTCTCCTATTGGTTGGTTTGCTTCTTTGTCGTAGAATGTAATTTTTGCCGCACAGTTCGCGTACTTGCACTTGAAGCCAGAAAAGGAATTTCACAGTCACATGAGCACCTGCGCTAGCGTCTTGACCACTCGCTTCCAACGCGTTCTGGCTCGTCTCAAACTGTCGACCCTGGATTCCTGTTAAACATTCCGGCGTATCTGAAGCATGGCTACGGCCGCACTCCGCTCTCAAGTGGCTTCAAAATGGCACGATGCTTTTAACCGCTTGAATCGTGCGGAACCAGGCATTACTGGCCTCTTGTCGTTCAGTCAGGTAATCTGAGCAATACAGGTCGTTATTTTACGGTCGAATGAACCCAATCCAGGCGTGGAACATTGCTACGGACTATCTCCACCCCCGTGATATCTCAAACCCATTAACGGTCAAGCAACACGGCACGTCTGAATGTCTGCAGATTCTCCCGTTAGCTGAGGCATCTGAGCAGATTTGGCTTCGGTCAAGGCTGCGTTTGACTTGATAAACCGTAGCCGGAGGCTACCTGTAATGCTCGAGACATTTCTGGGTTCGTACCACGCGTTTCCTCGGTAGCTCAGTCATTGAATGCGTCTCAGATGATATATGCAATCAATACTATCTTATAATTCGGGATATTGAAACATATCTTGCGGAATACGAGGTTCGTCGTCGAATTATGCTGGTTTCAGCAAATCTCATGCTCTCGTTAGGAAAGCTCCGACACTGCTGTGATGCTGCGTCTCGTGTTTCGCTTGGTGGAATGGTACCGCGCGTGGGCTCCCATCGACGAGTCCGTATCCCCCTTCTCGATTCATTCTCTGCAATTGACGCGAAACCAATGAATAATAGACTTGGCCCAACGATCCGCGCGGCGTACACGCTCACGTTCCAAACCCAGCTCTTCTCGATCCTGCCACCGGGCTTCGTGCGCGGCTTCAAGGCGCTCTGCGCATCCACCCTCGTGCCCGTGGCGCAGCACACGCCGCAGATGTGGGAGGCGTTCGAGGTCCTCGGGCTGACCGACCGCTACGAGGGGATCATCGCGAGTGTGGGGTACGAGCGCATCGAGGAGTACGTGCGCGAGACCTGCATGGGAAAGTGGGACAAGCCGTGTCTCGAGGGTCTGCGCGTGTGGATGTCGGTCCAGATTGTCCCGTGGATGCTCCCCATGTACGCTAAGGGCGCGGTGAACAGTACGTGCAATTGTTTCTGTGTGCGATTCGATCGCTGAGCAAGACAGCCGAGGATGCACGGGGCATGCTCCAGAATGTGGGGTCGCGATTCGACTTTCATATGAACAAGACGCTGTGCGACTTGAGGTGTGTCGATTTTTCTGGCTGGTTTCGGGAGCTCAGTGTACTGTTAGAACGTCAGAAATATTCGATATTATTATCGACTTCCCCGACTCGAATGGCGCGCTCCTAGATCTCAAAGTTGCTACTTCTCGTGTTCGTTTGGGTACCGTATCTGACGCTCAGTCCTAGGAATGTCTCCAACGAGTGGACCAAAGAGCCTCCCTGGTACAGGCTTTACGAAAAGCGTGCGTACAGGATAACTTCTCCGTCGTGTTTGCTTGTTGATGTACTCTCAGCAATCGAAAACGTCTCCTCCATCCCGGCGCAGATACCAAGCTCATATTATCGCAATATGTTGCCACCATCAGGTGCCTTCGCATCGTCGACCCGCCAGGGGTCCTGCTCTTCAAGGTCGCCGATCCCATTCGGCGGTATCTCAGGTATGCCAGAAAGCCCCATCCGAATGTCCACTCACAACAGCCCAGAGAACGCCCCGACACCATCCGGAGCATCGTCGCCAACCTCGTGGGAGACGATGACAGCGGGGACTCGCTCGTCGACGAGAACGAGCCAATACAGCCGTTACAGCAGCTGGAGACGGAGGATTACAACGACCCACATTGGGATCCAGAGCCGATCGATGCTGGGCCTGGTGTGTTTTGCTCGACGACTGCGGCTGGTTCCCGAATCCTGACTGACTCCGCCTTGTAGATTTCCGCACGAACAAGCCAAGCGACGTGATCAGCACGCTCGTCAGTATCTACGACTCGAAGGATCTGTTCGTGAAGGAGCTGCAGGTCCTCCTGGCCCAGCGGCTGCTCGCGATCACGGATGACAACTTTGAGAAGGTGGAGAAAGAGGTGAGCCTCGACCCTTATTTATAATCTCAAGACTCATTCCACTTTGCAGCGTCGGAATATTGAGATTCTGAAGATTCGGTTCGGGGAGGCGGCGCTGCAAGTGTGTGAGGTGATGCTGAAGGATATGTCGGATTCGAAACGGATAGACGGGCATGTGCAATCGCAGAAGGCTGTAAGTGCCTTGCCGTCTTTCTCTCCCTGCGGTTTTAACCGACCCTGCTCCAGTCGATCGTGCACCCGACCATCATCTCGCGACACTTCTGGCCCTCACTCGAGTCGAGCGACATCGTAATGCCGGGGCAGTTCCAAGCGTACGTCGTCCCGCTAAGAAGATGGAGCGTTCCATTAACATGTAAATAGGCTACAGACGGAGTACGCGAAGGAGTTCTCGACGTTCAAGCCCGACAAGAAGCTGCGGTGGCTGCCGCACCTCGGAACCGTGCACCTCGAACTCCAGCTCGAGGACCGCACGATCGAGACCGACGTCCCGCCACTCGAGGCTGCGTTCATCGAGCTGTTCTCGGAGAAAAGCCAGTCCAGTGCCTTGCATCGTTACCCATCCATGCTGACTGTGCTCCAGATATTTGGACGATGGATGAGCTCATCGGGGGCGTCGGTGCGGTGGACCGAACCGCTGCTCTCAAGGCGCTCATCACCTGGATCGACCTCGGGGTGCTGAAGGAGGACGAGGAGAATACGTTCCGGTTGCTGGAAGTCCAAGAGGAGGCGAACCCAGCGTCACGAATAGGTCGGTCGTCTCCACTCCATCCCTTCCTGCCGCCACTGACGTGATTGTCGCTCAGCCCCCGCCATCGAGGCTCCGACCGTGACCGCCGCGCAGCAGCAGCAGGCAGACCAGATGCGGCTGTACTGGAAGGTAACGTGGCGGCGTTCTTCGTTGACTACAATGGATTGAAGCTGATGATGGTGTATAGTTCATCGAAGGCATGCTCACGAATCTGGGGTCCCTGCCGCTGGACCGAATCCAGACGATGCTGCGGTTCGCGCCGGGGTACGACCAGACGGTGGAGCAGCTGGGTGGGTTCATGGAGGCTGCGCGGCGGGAAGGACTGGTGGTGGGGCGGGACGGGATGTGGAAGCTGAATCGATGACAAATGGGAAGGCTCGCCTGTATAATGCACCAACTCTTCTCTTGCTCTCGTCCGTCAACTCCCGCAAAGGAGCCCACACTGCAGCAGGTCATGAAATGAGACTCCTCTCACAAAGAGGGCCACTAACCGAATCTTCTATATACTCGAAGGTTCACTCCGATAATCCTGGCGAGTATCGCCAGGTTTGTACTAGCCATCCTTTGGCTTAGATGTCAACATCGGCGCGCAAGATGGTGGAGGTCAAAAAGAAGACGTTGTAGCTGTGACTTTGATGTCGGCCCGGCGCCTGTTCTCGACGTCCGTCGTCGTCCATCTCTGACTAGCGATAACAAACCACAGTGCAAATAGCCATTAACCCCAATCCGGCCACTCAATGGCTCGGATCCTAGACGAATTATATTCGAATGCAATACAAACATGTAGACTCGAACGCCACATGTTACGTCCCTCTCGTCTTTGTGGTCTTGAAGCGTCGCAATACGGAGGACGTGGCCGATATCCCGAACAATCCCTCCTTTCGAATCCCGGTATTGCTCGGGGTGGCATCGACCTTGCCATTCCCGGTGTCATTCGGAATTGAATGGTTCATGCGGTCCCCGAGATTATTCAGAAGCACCTCGAGCGATGCAAACCGACGTTCGAACCGCTCTTCCAGGGCCGAGATCCTTGCCTCTATTCCAGTAAACTGCACATCTGTACTCACCGACCTAGCCTCTGGGATCGGCTCGCTGTCGAATATCTGGAGGAGCGGGTGAAGTAGCTTGTGCTTGGGATTCTCTCCATTTGGAAGGGCAATGGCGCGCTCAGCGTCGCAGGTCTTGCAGACGTACGTGTCCTGGGCTGAAAGTGAAAGTAAGGAACATCCCACCAAAAATTGAATCGCGCGACGTACTACAGACTGTACAAACCCAGAAAAGAGGGGAGACAGATTCACCACAGCAGCAGCACAACTGCCGGGGGCGCCTCGCTTTGAATGCTTTCTTGACGCGATTCGCGATAACTTCCGCTTCCGGAACCATTAACGCCATGTCTCCGTCGTGAATGGGACGGTAGGTTTTGATGAGCAGGTGGGAGCGTGTGTGAATGACGTCCTCGTTCCGCGGTGTGGACTCGCGACACTTGGAGCACAGATCGATAGTTTCTAAATACTCATCGTCCATGCATTGGATGCAGAAGAGCCGTGTGTCGTATATGCTTTCCGCGCAGTTGTCGCAGTAGCGTTTACTAGAAACCTGTTACAATCGGTCACACACAAATTAGGGTACGCACAACGCGATCACATCTGTCAACTCGGACTCCGCTCCGTCCCTTGGCTTTTTGGTACGATAGCGCAAGATGTTGGGATCTATGGTCACGATAATACCCTCCGCCTTCTCCTCGTCATCATCAGACTCGGGACCGAGGTCTTCGTCGCTGAACTTGAAAGCGTCGTCCTCCACGAACGTTCGGATGGTGTTATTTCTCGGGACGCGCGGATAGTCGTCGGATACTGGCTGAAACTAGCGTGGGAGAGTGTTTGTTGGGGATGTACACATCGTAAACCAATCACGCTCACCATGCCGAAAGCGAACTTCTCCAGTCGCTCTTCGACGTCCAGAGAATGCGACTTGAAGATCGCTGAGAATGAAATCCGTCTTTCAATAAACGGTACAAACTCTACAGACCAACGCGTACCTTTGAGCCTTTTCTTCCGCGCGTCGACAACCTGAAATATGGAGGCCAGCGAGGTACTCATAATGGTGAATTCAGAATCTTCGAGAACGTGCATACACGCCAGCCGCAGGATGTCGAAGTGACGCTTCAGCAACTGGTAAAGCAGAGGGTATACATACTAGTGGCATTAGTATTAAATAGCATCGGACTAGGCGGCGAGAAATAAAAAACAAGTGGCGGACCACTCACGTGTTCGACCCGCCGCTTCTTGGTTATCAGTTGGATGGTGGCAACGTCGTCGAGCTCATAATTCAGTGTCTTGAGGCGGTCCTCAAACTTGGCTGCCTCCTCGGTCTGATACTCATCTGTAAGGGACCGGAGGGGTGTGCCTTCTAACACTGGGCGGTCTGTCGAACGCGTCGAGCGCAGGAGCAGCTCTAGGCGCTGCAACTCCTCCCCCGCCAAGTAGGAGTTGACGGCCTCCACATTTGCGGACTTGACACGTTTCGCAACGCTCACCATCGCGTAGAGGATATTGTAAATCCGATTTTTGTACCACGTTACCGACGTATGCCATCCCGCGGCAAAATAAGCCACCCAACTCACAAGACTGCCAAAGATTTGAGACACATCAGTAAATTGGCACATATACGAGCCGACGACATACCTCCAGCCCTTAGGTCGCCGGTGCGCGAAGTCGTTCGCCTCGTGGATACTGATGAAACCCGCCCCGTCGTCGTCGACGGCCTCCGCGATCTCGATCAGATATGGGACACCTATATATGCGAGCGCCCATCGGTCGTCTTTATGCGTCGCCGGGGTGGGGAGCCCCTGGTATGCTACGGCAGAGCTCGTGGGACGCTGAACCAGGAAGTCAGGAGTAGACTCCGAGTCAGAGCCCGCGTCCGAGATGTCAGAACCCTCAACATCGCCGCTCTCTGCCCTAACTGTGAACTTCTCGACGTAGAAATAGTTCAGCGCAAGAGCGAAGTTACGAGCCTTGACGTTCCCTTTCCAGCCCTGCGCCCGCCAAATTCCTTGGAGTTCCTAGATGCCACCAAATCAGCCACAGTCCGGTGGAAGGCAGTTTGCGGATCACGCACCTCGTCCACGACCTTCTTGAATGCACCCCCCGAAAGCGTGTCAATAATGTTCTCCCCCGTCGAGGTAACGACGCCTGCAATGTTGTCCCTCGCGGAAATAATCGTATCTTCTAGTTGCTGGTGCTGCAGCTTGAGTTTAGCTTCAAAAAGCGCCATGTGTTTCTCGAACGCCTTGTCCATGTCCTCATCCAGCTCCCGGTTTAACATGCTCTTCAAGGCCTCGGTCGCACGGTCGTCGTTCCCCATACGCGTCAGGTCGAACGAAGAGAAAGACCTCCCAGTGAGGGACACGAGGTCCCGCAGTGTGGCGTCGTCGTCGATGCATGTTTTCACATCGCCGTGGGCCTTGATGAACTGCAGCACGTCCTGCTCGCGTGGGGTATCCAGTTTCCGGAAGAGCTTGTGCATAGTCTCCCGGATGTGCTTGACGTCTGCACCCTGCTCCTCGAGCCTCTTGTTCGTTATATGCACGCCACGCCTGGTGTTCATTTGCAGCACAAACAAGACCTCCTCCTTGTGCCTGCTGAATGTTACCATCCAGTCCGTCAGCCGTTGCTCGTATTTGTAGGCCTTGACCATCTTGGCTGACGATGGACAGGTGTGAGTTTGTCTCGTTAGCTTCGAGGAGCAACCTTCATACCAAGAAAGGGCTTCTGGATGTACATATCGCACATGTTAGCGCATTCCGTGATGGCAGTTGCTATTGCGTCCAACACGGCCGAGAGTCTACCCTTCAACGTAGTGCCCTTGGGTCCCATCGCCTCGAGATCACGTATGTCGCGAAGTCTAGGGAGGGTCAGTGGCCATGGTAATAGGTCGATGGACGCACTCAAAAAGCGCGGACATCATGTCCTGCATCTGAAGCCTGACCGCTAGCACCTTCCTGTTATTGTTGCCGAGCATTATCACTGCCTTGAATGCTATCACCGCGACTCGAAACGCGCTGCTTAAAATGTGCGCAGTAAAGGAATAAATAAGACACACCTGCGACACACGGATGCACCTGGGCCAGCGCGTCGAGCCCCTGGATGAGGATACCAGATGTCTCAGTGAACTTAGTGATCACAGTATCGACGGATCTGAAGTTATTCTGAAGCGCAGACGCCAGTGCGTGGCCTGCGCTGTCAATAATGGTCTGGTTTTCCGTATAGAACGCGTTAAGCTGTTGTTGCGCGTCCACCTTGTCGATAGACTCGCTCAGATCATTATCTGTCCCAACAAACGTGCTCGTGGTGAGAAAGACGAGACAACACGAAGCGCACCGAATTTTTCAAATCGGGATTGCGTTGCAGAGAGCTCCACTGGCGTGGAGCTGACTTTGTGGGCCGCCTCGATGGTGGTGTTAAGGTAGGCCGCCTGCCCCGGCGCAATGATTTTCGGAATCTTGGGTGGCGTTTTCATAAACATGGCTTGCGCTAAGACCTGAGACTCGGAGAGTAGAGATAAGTTGAAGGTAGGGCGGCTGTCGACACAACATGCTGAATAGCGCTGGCTCTTATATTATGTAGCAGTTGTCGGACAATTAAAGTAATTGGCGGCTGAATTGGCGCCCTTGATGATCCAGAGGCTTCTGAGCATACATTTGGTGGCGATGCGGGTAGAACGACGGCGACCACCTGACGCGGGCCATCAATCTTTTTAACACGAACAAACAAAGTCGTCGACTGAAAAAACTCAAGACGCTGTAATTTTATAAAGAGTATAGGATCTATACCGTTTCAACGAAATGACCGACTTTTATTTGCAGCTCTTTGCGCACACCTTCATCTGGGCCAACCCCTTTTCGCTCTCTCTTGCAATCTGCTCTCATTCAATATCAAAGGCCACGATTTGAACAGCAGCTGAATCGCCCCCACAATCGGTCCAGCCGCATATGTGCGATTTTTCCCACTGACGCCATGACTCGCCATAAATGCCAGATCTCCAAGCTGTGGAATTAAACCATATTTCGGACTTTTGGTCAATCCCGTGAAGGTTGGACAGCCTTCGGAACTTTTTAAAGCTGTGGAATCATTTCCGAATCAAACCTGGATTAAGATCTTTGTGCAAGAGAAGCCTTTGGAGCTTCACGCTGCGGCCACATCTGCCACATAAAAAACCAAGCTTCGAGAAGGTTTCGGGCTTCTTCCTTCACTTCTACCCGTCTGTTACTTGCCAAACATAATCAAAGGGAACCGCACTCTTTCATCAACCTCAGCAAATTTACACTCTGGCTGGACTTCCCGCGATACCGGCTGTTCAGTATTGTTCGTTCTGACATGATCGTGACTCCAGCCGGATTTTTAAGCCTGCTATCGATCGCCTTGCGTCCTTGGTCATTTTATATCCTTCCAGTCTGCGCTGGGACTTTTTTCGCCAATCATTGCATTAATTTATCACTGCCCGCTGAAAATTTACCCTTTCGTCCAGTATCAACGCACTCTCGGACCGTTTTTCGCCCGTGGCCCCTTTTTCACAAGACCATTGTATTCGCTGAAGCTTTCCGACGGAGGGGACTTGGATCTGAGCTTCAACACGTGGCACTGACGGTGAGATTTCATAGTCTCAGCACGCTACTTTCTTGCTGCCCACAAACATATTTCAACCCGCAATAATCAATTTGGTGGCACATTTATCTGGTGAACCTTTAATGCCAGACATCGGTCAGACAGTGCTCTCGGCAACATACCAGTATGCAGGATCATGTTCATACTATTGCACTCGTAATCTAATTCCACAGTTTGCTGTACCTTGCGACGATGGTCTGGGCTGTGGCGGACAATTCCCCCAACGGCTTCGTCTGGTGACGTACCCACTCTATTTATTTGCCACTGTACGGCAGTTGAATATATGTTTTCTTTGCCGACTCTGTTTTCCCGACTCGAGTCAACGGCGTCCACAGATATAGCTCATGATTTTGCTGCCGGAGCGAAGCACAGGCATACCTTTTAAGCGCGCGCTCTGTATCCGCCGTGTGCGGGCGAAACTGGGAATCAGCTAACGAGGCACGAGTTAGAACTGATAATGCAGCGTCTGTCAAGAGAGACTAGGAATCAGCCATGTGCGGGGGAGCCTCCGTGACGAAACCACTGGTCAAATATACTTGTTTAAACAGATTTTCGTTGCGGCTTTTCGAGAGAAAAATCCCAGCTGCTAGCTCCAATTGGAATAGTATAGAAGGCCAAGGACCTTTTCCTGCACCCTGTGAACTGCGCGACGGTTGAACACGCTAAGGGCATCTCCCCAATCCCTTGATGCCGGGAGAGTATCCCAAAACCAGTGTTCAACGAGAGCGGATTAGATCTGTCTGCTCTTTGCTGTGGCGCTCCCGAGCCTCAGAAATGTCGGAAAAAAATTAATTCTCTTATGTGATGAGAGAACACGTGTAAGAGCTTATAATTCGCTTATAAGCCCTTATAAGAGCCTTATAAGACCTTTTAAGGGTTTCTCTTCCATTTTAAGCCCCTTAAAATGACGTAAAATGTCGAATTTTTTTCCGACATCCCTCTTTGCCCCCCCCAAGAAAACAAACAAACAAACAAACAAGAAAACACGGATTGCGAAAGACCACGGGTTGATTCCAACTAGTGGGCGTCGGTTGTATCGGCCATCGCCCCATTACTCTCAAGTTTTGGGTTTTCAATGCTCTCAATTGCTGACAGGACGCGCAAGAGGTATCCACATATGCGGCAGTGATATGCCCATAAGAGTAGTCAAAACAAACGTAATAGAAGTACATGTCAAAGAAAACGAGGCATCGAGGGGGAGAAAGAGATTCCTCGCGGCAAAAACTTAAACCGCATTGGCTGTTCATTGGAGCACAAAACAAACCCCGCGGAGGTGGACTGTGGAGACGGTGGCGTTAACCCGATCTTCGGCTGTCACGCGCGAATGCAAGGAAGAGTTTCTAAACCCAGCGCACGACTGTGCGTCGTGTATGATGCCAGTGGTACTAGGGTACAGTGGAGGTTGACTATTGATACACATGCGTGAATAACCGAAAGAATGCAAGCAAAGCGACGACAAGAAACCCGAAGTAATAGTGCTAAAAGAGTGACAGTGTCTTTCTTGTTTCGTGAATGACAAGTTAACCTGTCGGCATGATTACTTAAACTGCATTCCACAGGTGAGAAAACCGAAGCCGAAAGATAAAACAAAACACTTACACGACTATGTTCAGAGAATACAGCCGACTCCCTGGAATGCATAGCGTGTTTAAGATGCGTGGATTGTTGTATTAAGGTGTTTCTGACCCAGCGTTTCGTATATCACCGGCATTTTGAAGTTTGGACCGATTTTCTTCGTATATCATGATCGTGAAACTGTTCCGCCTCTGCCTCCGCCTCCGCCTCCGCCAGCTCGCGACGAGCGGCCCCCTGCATCGACCATCGGCGTCTGCGGCCCAACCCCGCCTTCCGCCGCATACAGGCGCCACTCCTCCAGCAGCGCGTGCCCCACCGGCGGCTCGAGCTCCGTCCCGTCGCGCGACACCTTGACCTCGCGATCGTGGTTCCACGGGTTGCGAATGTGCCGCGTGCGCGTGAACGGCAGCCGGTCGGTGCAGAGCCACTGCAGCTTAAAGTCCTGCCCCCACCCCTCCTCGCGCCCAGTCGCGCCTCCCTCCGCAGTCGTCGCCTCTTCCCGCTCCCCCGACTCCTCCGCGACGGACCCAAGCAAAGGCGCCGCGGACGCCGAAGCCATCGACCCCGTGCGCTCGTGTCCCTCCCCAGGTAGGTTCGTGTCAGTGCGCGCCATGCGGAACGGCGCCGTCTCGTCGAGCACCATCGTCGTCTGCCGCCGCGCCGATACCGGCATGCCCAGATCGAGGCTGGAGCCCTTGGCCGCAGCCTGTTCCAAGCTGAGGGCGCGGTGCGGCTCGCCAAGCTCGGCGGGTGCAGACAGCGAGTGGAGCTCGTGCTCGGACGCGCTCGTTGGTGTCGACATGAGCGCCGGCGAGTCGTCGACAAGGCGGTCGGTGCTGAGGAGCCCCGCACCGTGCGGAGGCGCAGGCTGGTTTTGCATAACCCGCGCGCTCCCGGTGCTGGCGGTGCTGTCGCGCCGCGACCACGGCACACGCCCGCCATCACCCTGCCCCACCGGCCCAGCCATCCTGTTGTGCCAAAAACCGTCAGTGAACGCCAGAAAGAGCACTAATACACACCTTGCGTAGCCATAGAACTCTCCGCTCTTGTTGACGCTGAAGATGAGGAAGACGTCCTTGGACGTGCGGAACGCGCGATCGAGGATGCCCTCGTTGTGCTTCTGCGTCGCCCACACACCCGTCTGCACGCTCAGGTCGAGGTCGTCCTAAAGGCAAAGCGAGCAAGTCGTCAGTGCTCAACGAGGGAAGGGAGGGACGCAGGTGCGCACCCGAGTGAGGGATTTCAGGATGAAGAACCGCTGGGGGAAGTGCTGTCGGAGGAGGCTCGAGTTGGTCGATGCGTGCGAGCCGGAGCTGTTCGAGCCGCCCGCGTGCGGACGGGGCGGCGGCCGTGTTGGAATGTCGTCTTCGGAGCCAATTGAGAGCGCGGAGAAGCTCGGCTCGAGCAAATGCGAGCCACTGCCCGAGTCGGATGCGGACGCCGATGAGACTGAGGCCGAGTCGTCCCGCGTCTTCTCCGCCTTGGACTTGACCCAACGCGAGTGCATGCCCATCCCGCGCTGCCCCCCGACGCCAGCACGCAGATCGTCGTCCTTCCGGCGGGCGCGACACACCAGCGGCTGGCACCGTGGATCTGCGCGCAGAGGGACGCCGTTGAAGCGCTTGATTGCCACATCGAGGTCTGCGTGTGTCTCGTAGTTGACGAACGCGCAGCTCGAGCGCGAGATGAGGAAGATCGAGAGCACACCGTTGCGGCTCGCGCTGCTCAACGCGCTGGCACTGTCAATGGCGTCCACGCTGCTGCTGCTGCTGCTGCTCGCACCACTGCCCCCCTCGTCAAGCGGCTGCGTGAAGAAGCGCCAGAGCTCATCGTGCACTGCGTCACTGGGGACGTTCCCCGCCCACATCACCCATTCGGAGCGGTGCGCCGGGGGGTTGGGGTGGTACGAGCGGCGCACGATCGGCTTGTCGCGCCCAGACTGCACGGGGGACGGCGCGCCGGAGGACGAGGGCGTCGAGGCGCGCGCGTACGTCGGCGACGCGGGGTGCGAGCCGCTGTGGTACTCGTTGTCGCCTGGATGCTGCGGCGGTGGGTAAATCGCGTACGTCGACGGACCGGCCTCGTATTGCTGCGGCGCATGCGGGGCAGATTGTGGAGGGACGTACCACCAGGTGCCATCCTGCGTACCACCGGGAGAGTGGTGGTACTGCGGGTAGGAGCCAGCAGGGGAATAGACGTGCTGCTGGTGCGAGTACATTGCTGGCGGCCGCTGCGGAAAAGAAGGGGACTGAGGCGGGTACGCGGGGTAGGCGGGAGAGAGGGGGACGGATAAGGGTAGGACGGGGGGAAGCCAGGGGAAGGCTGCTGCGGGGACGGGGCGCCTGGCGGCTGGGGGGACGTGTACGGGGGGCGATCGGAGGTGTACGGGGGGTATGTCGCGATTGTGGGGTAGCCGGCGTGTATAGATTGGGGCTGCTCCGCGAAGGGCGAGTACGAGAAGGGGGTTGGCGGGGTGTGGGCCATGTTGAGCGGCGGCTGGGGGGGAATCATGTATTGTCCCGGGTAGCCAGCACGCGGCGGAGGATATGGGGCGCTCGCGGTGGAAAGAGGAGGGGGATACCCCTGGGGCACCTCTGCAGGGTCATTGAGAGACGGGTAGCCTGGTGTGCCGGGTGGTTGACGGCGCGGCTGCGATGCTTGGGACCCTTGGCGGCGGTTTGAGCTCCCTCCAGAACGCGCCTGGTCAGATCCCCCTCGCCCATGAGCCGGCATGTAGTCCTCCCCTCCACCCGAATGAGCTTTTAAACTCGATTCTTTCTCACCCGGGGTTGGTGTAAATGCATAAACTCCTGCAAAGTCGAGTCGTCAGATTTTTTTTGTGCGCTTTAAAAAAAAAGAAGACGGACGCACGTTGAGATTCACCCGTACGATCGAGTCGATCCTCTAGATAAAAAAGAAGTAAGAAGGGGGCATAGAAAAAGAACGGAGGGGGCCACAGAGGCGAGGGAGACCAGGAGAAAAGTCTCGAATGATCGATTGCCCGTTTAGACGGACACCATCACGTGATTACAGAACTGCAACGTACCGAGGCGATTGAGTTGTTGAATGGATGGTCTTGGAGTAAGAGTGCCCTCGTATGGCGGGGGATCGGTGATGGTGGGAATAGTCGCCGTGGGCGAGACCATTGGGGGGGGGGGGCACGTTGTGTAATGGGGTAAAGAAATAGGAGATTGTAGATTGTGCACTCAAAAGCGAAGTGGAACAGTCAAGTTGAATGCCAAAGGGCGGTGATCATACGAATGTCGAAACTGGAAAGTCGAGATTTATGTAGGAGAGGAGGCGTCATAGCACGGGACCTGACGTCATCCGCGGCATCGAATCGCGTAGCACCTTCCAAGGCCCACTGCGATCGCTATGTAGAGAGAGTCCCAGCGGTCCCAAAAACCGAATGGGTCCATGCGAAATACTTAGGGACATACACACAGAAGCCTGCACCGAGTGCCAGTAAAAGTGCGGCCAGTCGGCGCGCAGGGCCAGGATTAATCCTTGTTAAGCCCCAGTAACGTTAAAAACACCAGACGAAAGACCCCCGACAAATCCAAGACCTTGAGGACCCCCAACAACCCAAGACCTTGAAGACCCCCACAACCCAAGATCTTCGAGACCCCCCACAACCCAAGACCTTGAAGATCCCGGCCACCCAAGATCTTGAAGACCCCAGTCCGACATCTGAAAGCGGTCGATTAGCACCGTGGCAATGATAGAATGAGAGATGTGAGCCGTACAAAGCCCATCCCAACCGACAGAGGGATCCGCGCTACGAAGAAGGAAGGACAAGGGTGAGTACATACTCGACGTTACTACCAGCGAGGACGATCAGCACCGCGGCGATCATAAGATGAGAGGCGAGACATGCCGGTCCCTGTCGAGAGAGGGTTCCGCGCTGCGAAGAAGGAAGAACATGAGTGAGAGGGAGGGAAGCGTACATACTCGAGGTTACTACTATGGAGGACGATCAGCACCGCGGCGATGATAAGACGAGATGCGGGTCCCTGTCGAGAGAGGGATCCGCGCTGCGAAGCAGAAAGGACATGAGCGAGCAGGAGGCGAGAGTCGACGGATGAGCGGAGGAGCAATTAAAGTCACATGCCAATGCGACGTTTTGCCATTGCGGAATTCAGGGGTCAAAGCGTCGGAACTGGCGGCCACCATCCCAAGTCAGGGCTGCTTACATCTCTCGACTCAACTGTCCTACCGAGTACCGCCAGGTTTCAAAGGTCTCACGGAGAATTTCACCAAGGTTAAATGTATTTGCTCCGGCATTTAATTCAAAACTCAGCTCTTTTTGTATCAAAGTACATTCGCGGGTCCGGTACGCAAAGGGGGAGGGGGGGAATAGGTAACCATCGTGTATAAGTTTATGCGCCGCGCCGGCGAGGGAGGCGCCAAACGTGACAAACGGCGATCTTGCGAAAAACCTCCATCCTCGTCACACCTCATTTCCGATTTTCGGCCTCGCATTGTAGAGACGTACGGGGAGAGTACGGGGATCTACAGTGAGTACGATTACCCTCCATCGTGTATCTGTGGCTCACTCGCATCGTTTGGGACGGTCGTGGACCGGATAAGGTAAATCCAATTCCAAGTGTATCTAGATGACATCGCAAGAACAAGACTAGGAAAAGAAAGACCACCTCGCTCAGGGAGGAGGAGAAGGATATGTTGTAGCGACTCAGCGTGTGGGAGACGCCCTACGACCGTCGCAGGGCGACGGACCGACTTGGTCGAGATTCACCGCGGCCCCACAAGACAGCGGGGGGCGCATTGGTACCTACCTTCCGGCGGTGATACAGGTCTCGGCGAGCTCGTAAGCACGGGGACAACGTCTGGATATGAAATTACACTCACTCATCTCAAACAATCCAGATCTTCGTTTCTGTAGGCTCCAAGGTCAACGCGCTCACCACCGACGTCCGACGACAAGCACTCTCCCACTGGCCGCCCAACGTAAAAGCGAACACCATCCCCGCGCTGCTCGTCCCTAAGGGTGCTTGACGGGCGAGCTCGGCGTCTGCCTGCATGCAAGTTAAATACATACATAGTCGCGCGCACACGGGAAAACCCACCTCCCTTGATTCTGCTTGCCGCCCGCCCGTCCGTCCGTCCGCCCGCCAACGTCGCCTTGCTTGCTTGCCCTCCGCCTTCAGTTCAGCGTCGTCCTACCCTTAAGTACCTTAAGACGAAAAATCGACTGGCCGTTCGTTAACCATGGCTGTGGCGCGCGTAGATGACCGCATGCACGCACGCACGCACGCAGGCATCATCGCGTCGGGGTGTAGGCGCACGCAGCGGGTGGTCCCCCGCGTCCCGACGATACGGGGTAGGTTCACGCCTGTGGTGCATGCATGTCGCTCGCTGAGATTGATTGACCTTCCAGCTTCGCTTTGGGGATCCTGCGAATTGACGATTGGTCTTTGCGGGTCCGTGCACGAACTATCTATTAACCCATCGACGGGCGGGAACGCCGTCCGCGTCCCGACACCGCGGGGTAGGTTCGCGCCTGTAGTGCTTGTCGCTGTCGCTCGCTGAGATTGTCTTGTCTTTCAGCTCCGTGCGAATTGAGGGTCGTGTAGTGGTCTGTTGCGGGTCCGTGCACGAGATATTAGTTGAGGTCGGCGAGCAAGCAGTGGGGCGCCTGGAGGGCGAGGATTTTTTGCTAATGGCCAACAGTTTTGCGGGGGCGATAACGAGAAAAGGGTAGAACGACCTCACCTTCACGCGGGATTCCTCCAACGACGCGGCGGCCGCGGATAGACCCTTCACGGTCTGACTTGAAACGACGCCAGGTAATCGACCTAGCCAGCGGGGTGGGTTTACGCCTGTGGTGCTTTTCGCTCGCTGAGATTGACCTTTCAGCTTCGCTTCGGAAATTGACGATCAGGTAATGATTTTTGCGGGCCCGTGTACGAAATATTAACCCATCCACGGGCGGGAACGTCGTTCACGTCCCGACGACCCGACCTAGCCCGCGGGGTGGGTTTGCGCCTGTGGTGCTTGTCCGCTCGCTGAGATTGTCTTGTCTTTTAGCTCCGGGCAAGACATCCTGCGAATTGAGGGTCGTATAGTCGTGTGTTGCGGGTCCGTGCACGAGCTATTATTGAGGCCGGCGGGTGAGGGTGGGGATAGCAAGCAGCGGGACAGCGGGAATTTTTTGCTAATGGCCAACAGTTTTGCAGGGGTGATAATGAGAAAAGGGTAGAGCGACCTCACCTTCACGCGGGATCCCTCCAACGACGCCGCGGCCGCGGATAGACCCTGGCTTTGCTTTCATGGGCTGACTTGAAACGACGCCAGGTAATCGACCTAGCCAGCGGGGTGAGTCTACGCCTGTGGTGCTTGTCGCTCGCTGAGATTGTCTTTTAGCTGCGAATCGAGGTCGTGTAGTGGTCTGTTGCGGGTCCGTGCACGAGCTATTATTGAGGCCGGCGGGTGAGTGTAGCAAGCAGCGGGGCGCCTGGAGAGTGATGATTTTTTGCTAATGGCCAACAGTTTCGCGGGGGCGATAACGAGAAAAGGGTAGAGCGACCTCACCTTCATGCGGGACCCCTCCAACGACGCTGAGGCCGGCGGGTGAGTGTAGCAAGCAGCGGGGCACCTGGAGAGCGATGGTTTTTTGCTAATGGCCAACAGTTTTGCGGGGGCGATAACGAGAAAAGGGTAGAGCGACCTCACCTTCATGCATATGCGGGACCCCTCCAACGACGCTGCGGCCGAGGATAAACCCAGGCTTTGCTTTCACGGTCTGACTTGAAACGACGCCAGGTAATCCTTATGGCGCCAGGTAGCGACAAAGTGCCACCGCATCTGGGCAAGAACTTAGCCATCCTCTGCCGTATTCAGGACTAATGGTAAGTCTACTGCGTCTTGCTTCCGGTTGTTTTGAGCTTGAAGCGAGCGCAGGAACGCGTGGAAGAAGGATCAAATATCGTAGTCGGTGGACAGAAACTAGGTATCCATCATTTTGGGGACATACGAGCACTCATACTACGTATAGTCTCAAGTGCAAGTACTGTTTTATTTCGCTCTATTGTAGTCCGCCTCCCGCCTCCCGACGGTGGTGGCCGCCTCCTGAACCACAGCAGCCAGAATTACTCCAGAATCCTACACGGTTGTCCGCGCCACAAAATTGGGCCTGCCCCCAGATCTGCTAGATCGTGTCATATGGTCTCTATTATCTCGCAATTGCTCCACTTTTAGGGTGTAGCACCATCGTCCCCGGGGTCCTCCCTTGTCCGGTTAGTCTAAAACCACCTTTTTTCACCCCTTCTGAGCCAATAATATGGAAGTTGCGCACGCGCGTCACCTGCGGATCTGATACCTCATGGGCCAGTCGGTGTGTTTAGCACCTCTTCTTTTTCTCTGCCTCCCGTGGCTCCACGGTGTGCTTCGTCGGCAGTCCCGCCTAGGGAAACGTTCCACTTCGACGTCAACTGGTAAATATGGTCCATTTTCACTAAAAGATTGTGGGTTCTATACACTTCAAACAATCTAAATGCTCTTCAGTGCTGGCACGGGCGAAGGAGGTTTCCGAGGCCGGCGTAATTCATACAGAAATATATCTGGCCGCATGCGACCGCTTCAATATCAATAAAGTAGGATTTGATATTCTCATTGAGCCTGGCCATTTCTGATTCACGATAGCTTATCGTCTGCATTTCTCATATTTACGGGTGCGGTTTGCAATACCTCCGGTCACAACGCGGCAGCCGTGGTCCAGCCCTCCCGCAGATTGGATTTACTGACCCTGAATAATAAATACAATTGCAAAAACAGGTCCGTTGGGACGGTTCACCACAACAAAATCATGACGTAGACGAAGACCAGGCCCGCTAACAATCTGATCATCGCCAGAACCCAATTGCTCAGTGTCACAATGTGGTACTTCATGCCGATCGACTGGAAGATGGCGAAGAGAGACGAAGCAGGCGTGTTTCCGCCATAGCACAAGGACTGGTAGCGCGCGGCCGGGGAGCCTATTAGAGGAATAGTGCGTCGTTAGAATGTAGAAGTAGGCCACAATACAATTTACGTTCGACAAACCTCCGACGATGCCACTGGCTCCGAATCCAATCATGCTGAGGAGAAGGAAAAAGATGCCTTGCAGAATGAGAAGGGGTAGTAGTAAAATTTGCGGGCCGAGAAAGATAGAGGCGGAGATGATCAGAGTGGCGTGCGGGTGCTCCTTAACTGTTCACCGGGTTCATAAAATTCCACGTTAAATTTACACAACTCACTAGGTTGCGACGCGCTGGTCATTGCGTCTGTGAGCCAGGCAGTCACCACAGGAATTGTCTCGTGGGTCCATTTCATGACCACTTCAAAAACTTTCTTGAACCAAGTCATAACAGCGGCCCAGACATTAGAGACCCAATGTGTAAAAACTGTGTACCAATCGTCTACACAGTTTGAGGGACATTGACCCAGAAGGAAGCAAAAATGAGTACAGACCGCCGTCCGCATTGCCGGCGCCGGCACCGAAGAAATACGATACCCCATGCAAGACTGAGAAAAGGGATACTGAGCCACGAGAGAGAAGGGCCGCCAGACAACAACTCACTGGAGTATTGCGGAATCGACAGAGGAGCGGGTAAGTACATCGTGGTCGGGAGAGTGGTGAACGAGATGCCATAAGCACACCTCACCTTCCCCACGTTGGGAGGCGAGGCACACAGCCCAATTCGGTAATGCCGTAGTCACTCGACTTTTGAGTAGTATGGAAGAGGACAACCGGCGAATTGTGGCCAGAAAATATCAATATAACAGGGACTGGGATGGTAGATGATCACTCGGAGCCAAGATAGGTTGTGAAAACGAGGAAAGGTGATATGAAGATAAATCTAAGGGAAGATAAATCGACGGTCCTGGATGTCTTGAAAAAATCAGACTCGTCCGAGTGGATGCCGATATTGTCCAAGCTTCGTCGCACATCGGAACCGCACCTGAGTTTTCTGCGAGGATTCGGAGCGCTGCTGCCACGGGCTTTCTGGAAGTGCATCAGAAGCTTCAAGATGCAAGTCTTGTAGAGGAGGGCGTACTTACCGGACGCTGCACTCCAATCCAATGACCCCGCACACGCCCTGTAAACATGTCGGCCACTTTCATGCCATGGCAAAGGGTCATCCTGCCATCCTGATGATCGATTCAGCGTAAAAAAGGACTTCTAGGCAATCAGTCGTGCTGGGGAGTCTAGAGCCGTACATGGGGAGGTGACATCCAAGTTTGGATCCAATGTTTACGCCCACAAAAAATAACTCCTCCGACGTTCCACAAAAGGCAATTATGTGGCCTATGCTCCCCCTGTGTAAACTTGAGATGTTTCTCGCATCTTGCAGTCTCCATGCAAGTTCCTAGTGCCAGATGGAATCCTTGAGCACTGAAACCAAGCTAGGAGTTGTCGTGTCGCCGGTCGTCGGACAGCACAGAAGGGGGGTCGTTTCTGCATGGATACTAGCAGGTTACCACCGAATAGGTCCTTATTCTTCCGGGAACGATATCGACGCCCACCTGTTTCGCAGTGAGCAGATCCTCGGTCAGTAGTCTTTGCTAAGGCACATAATTCAGATAACTACCCGGCAAAAACAAAGTTCAGAAGTGGTTCAAAGAATGATTATCCAAGAATTCGGCAGTCCCAGAAAGCGGCAGGGTGTCTCTAAGCTTCACGAATCACCATAGCCCGTCGCCTGCCAGTGCCGCGATGAGTAGCGGGTGCTTCCACGTATTCTGTGCATTAGAGCTCGAGTCGGGCCAAACGGGGCCCATTCCCAACGGTAAGCAGCCCCGTTTTGGCCTGAGATAAATTTCCATAGTAATCTGACTTTGTGCTAACCTGTCAAAAAACAGGTGTTGCAACAAATCCTTATTTACAATGGAAATGCTAAGTCAGGCCCAAATGGGAGCTGCCTGTAGCCATCGGTGCTGAAGCCCTGTGATGGTTAGATACCAGTAATTGTGTTTTTTGGCCTTTTATCAGGATTCTACTGGCCACAGGTGACTTTCTTCAGCTCCGCGGAAAAAATCATTATTCTTAGACAAGAGCTCCGCCGATAGAGTGACCCTTAAAATATCACCCTGGAGCACTCAATAAGGTATGTGTTCAAAGTCAGCAGACGACGCATGAATGTTATTTCTCACATCGAGATACTCAATACGGAGGATCTTCCAAGTCAGCAGACGACATAGATGTTATTTCTGACATCGAGCTACTCAATATGTAGGATCTTCAAAGTCAGTAGACACAATGTGAATTTTATTTCTACAACAGGATGTCGAAAATCCACGCCATTACATAGGTCCCGCTGGCTGTTTCTACTAGCGTGCCTTTCGAGTTCGCCGTCGAGGAGGTTCGGATAAAGCCGGTAGCCTGATCGAAATGCTTAGTTTCTGATGAACTTACTCAATCCCGTTCCTCTTTGAAAATGTCGGCGGGCATTGGAACGTTTCAAACTGCTCTCTTCCCGGCCGAACACCCTTTTCAGTCGCTTTTAACTGCATTCAACCTGCTCGCCCGGTGCCTCGTGATAAAATTCCGACGGGCGGAGTCCAGATGACGAGTGCGACCATTCTTTCTTTCAATCAGGGCATGCAATGTGGCACGGAACCCTGCAGTGGATTCAGTCCGCTTCTCTCTCTATCGACTCCATGCATGGTACACATCTGAAACGAGATTTAAAGTTTCGGTTGAGAGTCTTGCTATTGCTATAATATTTGCTCATGCCATGTCGCATGTACGTAGATGTACGTCCATCCTAACTCGGCCTGTTTCTCACATACTCCGTAGACTCCGTCCTCGATAGGCGTTAGTGAGTGTTAGCCACTAAGCGCAAATATATCCATCTGGACTCTTTGCAGCAAGCGAGCAGCGAGCTCGAAGAGATTTTTTTGTACGCCTGAGCAACGCCTGAGATTCAAGTTCCTCTGAACTACCTTAGCAATTCCCTCAGGAAGGACATTGACAAATTATTCAAGAATACGGCATTGCCAGATTCGATGCGTTGAGAATGCGATTCATTTTCTTTGATCGTAACGATTCCCAGATGGATGGTCAGAGTCTGTGGAGAAAGTAGGGGCTCCACAGACTATCTATCACCCACGTGATTTTTTGGCAGAGCGGAGCCGTTCGCGCACTCCAATCAGCCGCTGTCGAGTAACTCGTCTGATAAACCGCGTGAGTCACTCTGGAGCCGACCTGAGCCGACTCCATGAATGAGTTCACACGTGTACATTCTTTTCGGCTTTCGTGGAGAGGTGGTGAGATAAGAACCACAGAAGACGCCCAGTCTGCGGAAGATACACCACTGACATACAGACGTTCGAGGATCTAGACCAATGAGAATAACTTGACATCCGAAGAAATGCGGCAAGTGGAAGGGTGCAGATTTGAAACAGTCAGAAAATAAATGAGCTTCTTCTTCAAGACCCTTTATGCTGCTGAGGCGTGCGTCGTGCCGACCAAGACCGTGAATTCTATTGCCCGAAACGCTTCTTCACCTCCGTCTCCATAAATTCCTCCATGGTACCGAATTTAGCCCCCAGAGCAACCAGGTCCGGGTTTGGAACAGGTGTCGCCGTGTACAGACCGTTATATTCAGCCTGGGCCGCAAACTAAAAACGAAAAACATCAGATTGAACACGATCCGATTAACGACCCACCATCTCGTCAAGTGTCGGGATACCGGACGAAGCTATACTGGTAAATGTGACTTCGACTCCCAAGGCTATATTTTACATTGCTGAGTAACTTTCTAGGCCACAATTAATGTAAGTCTCAGTCACCCTTGGAGACCATAGCCGTGAGGTCGGGGTAAGTCATAATCGCGGTCACAACAGGGTATGCTTTCCCTAATACGTTCTTGGAAGGATCCGTGTAATTCTTGAGCAGAACCAGCGTCGCCTCGCTGAGATCATGCCCAATCCATGTAAATGCCTGGAGGGCACTGGCGTTATACTTGGGGATACTGATGTTGAAGCCAGTAGGTGTTTTCTTCAGTGTTTTCCGTCTACATCAATGAGCTACGCCTAGCTGCTTTGATTATCAGAGTCGACTCACGTCCACATATTCTCCGGGAAGCCACCGAGATGCAGAGATGCATTGGCGAGGCCGGAGGATTTCAAATAATCTTCGATTACTTCTTTGTCTGTCTTTTCCAGTGAGTCTGTATTTTCAACGACGGTCATAACACGCACCATCATAATGGGCAACTTTCAAGTACTTCCCTCCTGATAACTTATTCAAGCTTGGAAGAGAACTTGAATTTCTTTTCAGTTTCAACATTGAGTACAAGGGAATTAATGTGTACCTAAACACGAAGAATTTGACACCGACTTCCTTCGCTGCATCGATCATGTTTTTCCCTTGCGTGATCTCGTTTGATACCCCTTCCAGTGGAATTGAAGACAAAATTGGAACGGTCCCCTGCGAACTGTTATTTTGGCTTCATAAGAAATTAAGCCATATACCGCAAAAATGGCCTCACTGCCACGGAGAGCGTTGACCATGGAGGCTTTGTCCCCACTGTCGGCTTTGACGATGTCGACCTCACGCTTCTTGAGCTTCAAAGACGCCTCCGACTCCGGGGAGTCTCGGGTGATTGCTCTTGGAGTGAAAGTTCCATCCTTCAGGAGTCTTTCCACAACGGCTGAGCCTTTGATCATTTCTTTCAGTCTCCCGCATGTATTCAGAGTCGAGAAGTTGCTGACCTTAAAGACCAGTGGCGCCGAAAACTGAAACGATTCGCGAGAAGGGCATATTCCAAAACGCTGATCAGCAAAGTACTGATTACTGCTCACTTTACAGCGCCTGCGGAGTTCTTCCCGGTGCTGACATTGACACTTGATTGACACCCACGCTTTTGGAGCCAACGGGAATCGAATCTAATTAGATGTCGTGACAAACACCGCTGAATAATCTCTGAATCAGTTTCAGGCCTAGGCAATCAACATCTGCAACGGCGTTTACCATTTGGGGAAATATGGCTACAAGCTACAGGCCGGTGATCCCGGCCGCGTGGAACTGTTCACTATCAATAATCTGGTGCAAAAATTACCGAAACTGGTCTCAAACACAGGACAGAATAAGAAAACACCTGGACATTATTTTTTCCTGAGTCGGGCTCAATGAGGTGGAAATTCACGCACTTTTTTTCATGCATCAGACTTTTGGCCCCTGTGCGGTGTCTGGAATTTTGATGATTTTTTTTTTTCTTTTCAAATATAATTGATCATGCGTATAGGTGAGCTAGTACTGTGGTCTGCGTATATGGCTGTTTTGGTACAGGTGATTTCATTGCTTTTATTTTTATTTTTGCATCAGTTAAGAAGCCTTTGGTTCGACCCCCGCTCTGCGTTTCACTGTTTGAGTTCAAACCTTTTAACTCTTCACCAGACATCTGGTGTTTATTAATTTTGTATTCCTTGTCCCATTCTTAGTGAATTGTAGCAAGGTTTGGGGCAATCACAGTTGCAAACTGGAGCATTAAATAATTGCATGCTCATTCAAATTGAGGTTTATTGAGGGAAATTCTACATTCACCATTGAGAATCCTACCAATTTTATTTTTCATTTCGCTTCCAGGGCTGCCATGCACTATCTAAGTACATCCCCATGTACAGAGCTAAAATGCAGGAAAATATGTCTTTTTTGATGAGGAAACGGCTAGAAAATCTTGTTTTTGTGGGCAAAGCAGACCCCATATAGTAATTGTTGTCCAGAGCAATTTTTTCGAATTTATGCAGCGCAGCAAAATAAGTGCGCCAAACCGGAATTTTGATCGCTCATCAATTCATCATTTTAGAGCTCGATTAGGATGTTGAGGCCGTTATCGCTCGTTATCATGCAGATAATCAGCCTTTTTGCCAAATTCAGACTAAAAGTGATGCTGGGAAAACTTAGTCAGCTAATAGTCCAAATCGGGCACTAAATGATCTCCAGACACCGCACGACGGCCGACTTTTTGACAAATAACTTGTGACCTTGTACAAGGCCAAACAAGGTCACAAGGCTCAAACGGCCGCAAGGTCACAAACCAGGTCTGGAAAACCACAAGGTCACTAGTTTGACTCCGGGTAGTGGCAAAAATTTATGATTTTTTGGAAGCAGATCAATGCATTGGGGAACTGGAACAAGCCACAGAGGGCGTCCTTCAAGCTCTGACAGTTATTTTAGGTCCGGCTCTTCAGTTTCTAAGGGGCATTTTTCGTCCCTTTGAGTCTTTGACCTTGCGAGCTTGTCGACAAGGTCACAAGGCCAAACAATGTCAGAAAAATTAAATGAGCCTTATAAGATGCCGGCATTATAAGTCATTATAAGCAGCTTGTAGGATTTGTATAAGGTTCATTTTCTGTTATTTGGCGTTATTATAAGCGGCTTATAATTCGAAAATGCCATATAAGCTGCTTATCACGATAAAGAGTTCTGATAACGGCATATAAGGTTATTTTTATTTTTCCGACATTAAGTCACAAGTTTTTGTCAAAAGGCTGGTGACTGTATGGCCACAAAATCCAACTCATGCCAAGTATGGGTGATATACTGTTTTAAAATTACCAGGATTTTGCAGACTTTTTGCAGACAACTTGTATCAAAATTCAGCAGGTTGGGTGACAACTTTGTATACTGATTACATCTTCGCATGTGGGTTACATCCTCGCATTTTGGGTGACAACTTCACATCAGATCAACAATGGATCAGATTACCATCACTTCGGCTAGCGGCTTGAGTCGGCGGACTGCACCGGATACTTAAACTGAGCCCTCACTGCCCTCCAGTAGCATCGGATAAGGTATTTTGAATTTAAATTTGTATTATATGCCACCTGAAACCACTGTTGGCACGTCCCCGTCGGAAACTGCTGAAATAGTCAGATTCAATGCAATCTTTTGGTTTGGGGTTCATGGAGATATAGAGGACCCAGCACTTTGCAATTATTGACATGAAGGGTTAAAAACATTTTGTTTACCTTGAGGAATAATATGAACGAGGTAACACAGGGAAGAAATATGGTCGATGCTGCAAAGGAGGCCGGGTTAAATTCTTCGTCTTTAGGTAAGTATATCTATAAACCCTTGTCATTGATGTCTGACGCAGGTGAAGCAAGCTCCCTGCCTAGCATAGCCAAAATCTCGGGCGTAAAGTACACAAAAATCCTGCACTATGAATGTACGTTTGGGAAGAATTGACTCCATTATATCTGTAGGGATGGTCACGGGTCCGGGTCCGGGTATAGAACAGTCGACCCGGACCCGAACCCGGAAAACCCAGACCCAAACCCGTGGGTCTACGGGTTATCTACGGGTTGTCCGAAATGATCGGGTCACACCTGCCGAAGCCTGCCGGGAAATTTTAACACCTTCAAACATGAAATTTGTTCACTAATTGAGGTTTTTAAATGTATCAGGTGCTTAAAAAAAGCTTTGGAGTCCTTTGATAGCTGGTAGTCATGTCAAACTGCCCCAAAATGAATTAAATTGCATAATAAATTTGATGTTCGCAGACCCGTGGTGTACCCGAAGGGTTTCGGGTCTACTAAGATTGAGACCCGTACCTGTACCCGGGCCGACCCGACCCGGAAACCCGCCAGGTTGACCCGTACCCGTGACCATCCCTATATATCTGTAAGGGCAACCATGAAGGCCCGAGGTACTCAGGGACTGACGTGGGGGATCCAAAGGTTAATTGACAGTAGCTAAATATACAGAGAAGCATACCTGACGTGGGGGATCCAAAGAGAAGAAACTCTGAGGATTCCCACGTCAGCCGTGGGTATAAGTAAGCTACTAGCTAAGACCATGTGACCGGAGTGATCGGCAGATGTCCCGGGCTTGGTCACACGCAAGGTGCCATCGGGGTTCCCCCGGGTCACGTGCTGGTTTCCGGTACCGGTCCCGGTAGACCGGTGACCGGGAGAGCGACCGGAAGGATCGGAGGGGTCGGAAGGGCGTTGGATGGGGGTCGGGACGGGGGTTTCCCTGACATCACGCCCCCCTTGGAATGCGGCGCCCCGACGCATAGACCGGATGCGAAGGGAGGGATCCCAGAAGGGCAGGGAGTCGAAGGCGGCGATGGCAATGGTGCGTGGTTTGGCTGGGTATTTCAGGTAGAACTCGGCGACAGCTTCCGGGGCGAAGAGGTCGGAGTGCTTGACCCATTGATTGTGCGAGTTGTTGTACCCTTTGAAGCGCACCATGAAGTAGAGCGACTTCCAGCGCACCTTTGCATCAAGGATCTCTTCAACCTCCCATTCCAGAGCATCACTGGGTGCGTCTGGGAGGACCGGGGCCGGCTCGTCGTAGCCGGGCCGTCCCTTGAAAGGGTCGTCTTCAGCGAGTTCCAATTTCACCACCGGGAAGACCGGGTGGAGCCGGGAGAGCCGGGGCGGGAGCTCCAGCTTGTACGCGCTGCGGCCGACGACCTTGATGACCTTAAAGGGGCCAAGTCGTCGGTGCGAGAGACCGGGAGATGGCCGGGTCGTCTGGATGTCTGACGCATTGAGCCAGACCCGGTCACCCACCTTGATATCCAGCACAGGGGTGCGCCGGCGGTCGTAGTACCGCTTGTACTCCTCCTTGGCTTTGATCAGCGCGGACCGGGCTTCGGGGACACTGGAAGCGATCCGGTCGCGGAATTCATTTACTGACTCCAGCTTCGAACGTAGCCCGTTCAGCTCGAACCCCATCTGGGGGAGCCGGCCGGTGTCAGTCATGAACGGGACCTGCTGCATGGAAGAGTGAACGTGGTTGTTGTAGGCGAATTCGGCAGCCGGCAAGAGGTCGTCCCAGTCGTCCTGCATGTAGTTGGTGAAGATGCGGATGAACTGTTCCATCTCTTGGTTGACGCACTCCGTCTGGCCATCAGTCTGCGGGTGGTACGCCGTGAAGGTCGCGGGCTTGACACCGATAAGGCGCCAGAGCTCGGTGGTGAACTCCGCAATAAATTGCAGACCCCGGTCGGAGATGTACTTCTCCGGCGCGCCATGGAGCTTCCAGACGTTCCAGTAGTACAACCGGGCGGCGCCAACCGCGTCGATCTGGGTGTGACACTCCATGAAGTGGGCGCGCTTACCGAGGACATCGACCGCGACCATGATCACATCGTACCCATGGGCCTCCGGGAGTTCGACAACGAAGTCAACCGAGACCGTGCTCCAGCGTTCTTCGGGGACCTCCGTCGGGTGCAACTCCCTAACCGGAAGCTTCCGGAGTGCCTTGGTCCGGCAGCACAGATCGCAGGTGGCAACATACCGGCCGACGTGACGGGACAACTGGGGCTACCAGTAGTTCCGGGAGATGAGCTCCAACGTCTTAAAGCGACCGGCATGACCGGCGACTCGGGTGTCATGGTGCTGCTCCAAGATCTGGCGGCAAAGGTCCTTGTCCTGGGGGACAACAATCTTGCCGCAGAAGTAGAGCAAGCCGGCATCAACATGCCACTCATCCGACCGGGTAGACCGGGACCAGCGGCCCGGAACCTTGAGGAGCTTGCGAGCCGCAAGGGCGACGGGGTCCTCGAGGTCCGGTTCGTGCGAGAGCGCGTCGCGAATGTCCCGGAGAATCGGGACTTCCGGACGGGCAACAACGACACCTTCTAGAGCCCAGACGTGAAACAGGTCGGGGCGTAGAAGCGTGACGTCCTTGTTGTCCTGACCCGAGCCGTGGTCCGGTTGCCAGGAAAGTGCGTTCGGCCAACCTATTGAGTGACCAGGCTTGTGGTGCAGGGTGAAGTCGAACCGGGACAGGTACAGGGACCACCGCGCCTGCCGCCGGTTCAAGTTCTGCGACTTCCGGAAGTACTCCAAGTTCTTGTGGTCAGTCCAGATCTCGACCGGGCGCTGCGAGCCTTCAAGGAAGTGTCGCCACTCCTCAAGGGCTCGGACTATTGCGAGCATCTCCTTGTCATGGATCTCGTAGTTGCGTTGGACCGAACTCAAGCTCTTGGAGAAGAAGGCGACCGGGTGCCACTTCTTGTCGGCGCTGGGCTGAGAGAGGACGGCACCGGATGCAAAGTCTGAGCTGTCTGCTTCTACCCGGTAAGGCTGCGACTCGTCCGGGAGGATCAGGACCGGGTCGGTGGTCACTGCGTCCTTGAGATTCCGGAACGCGGCGGCCTCCTTCTCGGTCCAGAGCCACACCAAGCCTTTCTTCGTGAGGTTGAAGAGCGACCGGGCGACGTCGGAGAACCCCCAGATGAACCGGCGGTAGAAGTTTGTGAAGCCGAGGAACTGCTGCACGTCCTTCTTGTTCTCTGGCACCGGCCGAGCGGCGACACCGGCGACCTTGACCGGATCCATCTCGACATAGTCGTGCGAGATGATCACCCCGAGGTACTCGATCGATGATTTCTCGAACTCGCACTTCTCCGGTCGCAGGTAGAGCTTATGCTCCCAGAGCCGCCGGAGCACTGGGGGCAAGCCATCAAATACAGGCACTGGAAATGAGGTGCAAATTGTATGTAAATTAATTATTTCCACCTTAAATTCCCAGTATTTTCAGGGCCTGTAAATACTGGGAATATTATATATATGATATTAATTTGCACATTATTTACAAGCCTGGGAAATAACTTATATGCTCATTATTTCCTTATTAAGTACTTTCTATTTCCAGTGCTGGGAAAATTTAAATTTCTAGGCCCTGTAAATTGAAAGGAAACGATGAACCAAACATTCTAAGAAAGGAAATAAAACAGTTGCCTAAAACAGTTAGAATTGATACCAATCCATTATGTTTGAATCCCAGAATCCTAGGAACCATCACAGTTGAATCCCAGTGTTGCCCCTCTTGATTCTCACATGCTGTTCTCTCACAATTTGCATGCCTCAGAAATTTGATTGTATAAGTAACTTGCAAAACACCACCAACTTTAATTGTTTTGGCACTTGTTCTCAATACCTTCCTCTTACCGTATCCCTTAGATATTTTGTGTACTAATACCCAACTAGTACCTGTACTTATCATAAAAAACTTTGGGAGAAAAGAGGAAGAAATGAAGCAAAGAAACACAAAATACAGACTCATTGGATGAGAAATGTCTTCAACTGAATTCTTTTATTATTAACCGCTGTGTGAACAATGGGTTTGAGATTGTGTGAAAAATCACATGGCAACTTCAAATACTTTGTCTCTTGTTGTGCTCATTGTGAGCCCATTTCTTGGTGAAATCTCTTGTTAATAGGCACATTTGAAAGCATTTTGAAGCTGCTTTCATTCTAATGCAGTCCTGTACTCATGTAACAAATACACCTACTAACAAGAGATTTCACCAAGAAATGGGCTCACAATGACGACAAGAGACAAAGTATTCGAAGTTGCTGTAATAATAATTCAGCGTGGGAAAAAAGCACATGACTTTTCCCACGACCTCATGACAAGCGGACGCGTCCGCTTGTCATGCGCACAATTTGCAGGCCTTTACAATCTCAATTATGTAATCACAATCTCAAGGCACCTGAGTTCAATCCTCTCAGGTGCCATTATTCTCACAATCTGCTGGGCCCCATTTTTATTATGTAATCATAATCTGATGGCACCTCAGTTCAATCCTCCCTGGTACCATTATTTTTGTTGCTCAGTTCTTGACTGCAGTTTTTGGATGAGAGTGTAAGCTCAAATATAACTGTCTAGTTCACTTGTACAGCACATTTCTAAGCAGACATGGAGAGAGATGTTCTGCTGGGACTTGCCCTAGACTCACATGCCTCTGTCTGGATGTGTCTATCAATGTGTTTCTCAGAAGCTGAATGATTTTATAGCTGTTTGTGAAAGAACTGATACCTCCAATCATTTGGGAAATAAGAACAATCTAATACTTGTTGTGCATTGGAAGCACATTTATTGATAATACGGGTAAGATATGAGTTGAACAGTGCTGAACTTATGTGATTCATGGGTACTAATGATAGAATGTTGGTTGGTAACTCAGCCCAGAAATGATTGCACATGATATCAGCAGGCCTGTGTTGTACAGTGATTATTACCCATTTGAGTAACTCTCAATTCTTATTTCCTGGTTGAGTAAGTCTCAAGCATCAACCAGAAATTTCCTAATTCAGATTGGAATCCAAGAAGCTTCTGGGATTTCATGAATCCTAGTAGTCAGCTGACTGTATTTATTTCCTTTTTTAGAAAGTTTGGTTCATCATTTCCTTTCAATTTGCAGGGCCTGGAAATTTAAAATTTCCCACCACTGGAAATAAGAAGTACTTAATAAGGAAATAATGTGCATATAATTTGTTTCCCAGGCTTGTAAAGGATGTGCAAATTAATAACATATATATAATATTCCCAGCATTTACAGGCCCTGGACATACTGGGAATTTGAGGTGGAAATAATTAATTTACATACAATTTGCACCTTATTTCCAGTGCCTGCATTTGATGGCTTGCCCCCAGTGGGAGGACCTCCCGGACAATTTCTTGGTGCCGGGCGAGGTCCGAGTGCGCGACGAGAATATCATCGAGGTATACCATGACGTCTCTGGACAAGATGAGATCCTGGAAGATATCGTTCATCATTGTCTGAAAGGTCGCGGGGGAGTTGGTCAGGCCAAAGTACATCACCAGTGGCTCGAAGAGCCCCCGGTTTGTCCGGAACGTGGCCTTCCACTCGTCGCCTTCCCGGATGCAGACGTTGTTGAAGCCCCACTGGACGTCGAGTTTCGTGAAGTACCGGGCTCCTTTCAAACGATTGATAAGGTTGTTGATGAGAGGGAGGGGGTACCGGTTCTTCACGGTCATCGCGTTAAGCGCCCGGTAGTCCTGTACGAACCGGAGCGCTCCGTCCTTCTTCTTGACGAAGAAGACCGGGGATGCCATCGGGGACTTTGAGGGCTGGATCCGACCGGTGGCCAACCCTTCTTCGATAAATGTGTCGAGTTCACGCTGCTCGAGAGGGGAGATGGGGTAGACCTTGCAGTTGGCCGGTTTCAAATCTGGGACGAGCTCGATGGCATGGTCCCATGACCGGCGCTCCGGGAGCGAGTCGAACAACTCCCGGTTGAAGACCTCTTCGAACTCACGTGCCCACTCAGGAATTTCTTCCGTACCGGACGCGGAGTTTTTAGCATGCGCTTTGGCCAGCTGTTGCGAAATGGTACCGGTCGCCCGGATGTCCTCCAGGGGGGAGAACCGAGTGTAGAAAACCCGATCTCCTTCCCGGACGGGGTCGTCCTCGTCATCCGAATCTTCCCCATCATCCAGTTCGAGTTCCGGTAAGTCCTTGTCAAACTCCGTGTCGTCGTCCTCGCCGGAACGTTCGTCCATGTCAATGACACATATCCGGGGGACCGGACCGGACCGGAGCTGCCGGAGGATCCGAGCAGAGACCTTGGCGAGCTTCCAGTTGGCGCATGCCTCGGCGACACAGGTAGCACAGCACCCGGTAGGGCAGCGGCTCATCTTAACCTCGCCGCTGGCCCAGTCGATCTCCGGGTTGTGCTTCTGGAGCCAGGAGTAGCCTCTTCTCCTTCCCGAGGCGGGTGACGGCGAACTGAGCATGCTCACTGTGGCCCTTGTAGCGAAGGACCACGTCTGCGACATCCCAAATGAAGCCGGCCTCATTGGGAGAACCATCCACATTGTAGACCGGGATGGGCTGCGAGAGCCGGCGAACCGGTATCTTGTGCTCGGCGGCGTACTCCGTGTCAATAAACTCGGAAGTAGCCCCGCAGTCCACCAGGCCATTGAGCGAGAGCTTCATGGCGTCGGTGGTGGATTCGATCTCGAGGGGGAGCTGGAGGGAGTTACTGCTCTCCGAGGTGGCAGCAAGGGTAAAGTGTTTCGGGAGGTGGCGCTCCCAGGCAGTTTTCTTCTGGGGGCGTGGCGTCCGCAGGAGAGGTGGTCGGGGTTCCGGTTCGACCGGAACGACTGGAACGACCAGTACGACCGGAGTCTCGATCGGTCTAAGGGGTGCGTCTATCGGTTCGGTGGATGCAAGAGATATATTGTCACACTCGTTACATAGGACAGCAAAACAATTAGGAGACGCGACAGAGGGCGCACCGCTCACTCTGCGTGGGGGAGAAAATCCTCCGGCTCGGCGGCAGCGGCGTGTTCCACGGCAGCCTCCGTCGATGCCAGATGCGCGATGAGCTCGTCGAGCAAGTTGCCCCCGAGTTGCCGGATCACTTCATCCAAGACGTCGATTGACCGGACATTGACCGGTGCAGTACAGTCCCGGGCGAAGTGATTCGGGTCCCCGCAGCGGAAGCAACTGCAGCGCAAGGCGCTACAGGCACACGTCCGGTCGACGTCCATTGGAACGGCAGGCGGAAGCACGGGGGTGGCAGCGGCTCTCTGTTGCGGTGTGGTAAAATGTGCCAGAACAGAAGTGACCGCAACCGGAAGGGTTCCCGAGTGTGCGGCCGGTTGGTGGCGACCGGAACCGGTCGTCTCGCAGGAGGCCTCGCGCGCACGGAGGAGCGACTTGTACTGCCGGTAGGCCCAGAGGCGCCAGGCCGGGTAGTCCCGCAGGTCCGGAGGGTCGCTCGACCCGGTGATAGCGAGGTTAATTGCTAGGTTAAGACCGGTCCGGTATTTCGTGACCTTGATGATTGGGTCTTCGAAGCCGGCGAGGTCGACGAGGTCCTCGAAGTCGTCAGTGTACCGGAAGACGTCCCACACGCCCATGTGATATGACCGGGACTCGAGGGTGCGTAGCGCGTGGTCCTGCTCGTTTTCCTCGACAAACCGGAGCTGGAACTCCGTGACGAACGCGTCCCAGGTGGAGAAGGGGAAAGGGGCTCTGGTGGCATGGCGCTCAGCCCACTTCGATGCGGAGTCTTTGGCCATGAAGGACATGGCAAACCGGACTGCCTTCTCTTCGGAGGGGCTACCGTCCTCGAGGAACGCCTCCGGGAGCAACCGGATGTACGACCAGACAGCGTGGAGAAATGCCTGGCCTTGTTTCCGGTCGCCGTCGAAGACAAACAGGGGGTTTGGCCGGAGGGCCGATTTCAAGCCGGGAACTGCTGGAGGGAATAATCCTGTACCCGGGTCTGGAGCCGGGCCGGCAAGGGACGGGGCAGGTGAAGCAGTACGGGTGGGGTCGATTTTTTGTGCAATTCGCTCAAGGGTACTCTCGAGCCTGTCCATGCGGGCGGAGACGGCTTCAGCTGCTGCTTGCGCAGCGGCGGCAGCGGTACTCGCAGCGTCCATGGAGTGCTCTACAGGTAAGGAGGAGGGGGCAAGATTCAGGGTAGGGGAGGCTGGGACACTATCAGAGGAGTCCAAGCCGTTCACACCAAAGCCTTTAGAGCGTTTCTTCTGCTGTAAGGGCAACCACGAAGGCCCGAGGTACTCAGGGACTGACGTGGGGGATCCAAAGGTTAATTGACAGTAGCTAAATATACAGAGAAGCATACCTGACGTGGAGGATCCAAAGAGAAGAAACTCTGAGGATTCCCACGTCAGCCGTGGGTACACTGGCGGCAAAATCTGATGCCACCCCCCAAAAAAGGAAATACCATCAATTTTTCTCCTTTTCCGCTCTCTCGAGCTACAGTAAAGCTTTCTCTGCGCGGAAAATTTGTATTATGCATTGTATGAGTTTATAATATCCAACTAGATGTTTTCTTCTGCAAAAACTACCCAGAATGCGAAGTAATTCCATATATATACACAAAATACAATCAATAATGAACCCACGAGAAATCATTCTCTCGCATTTCCACAAGGTGCTTTGGAAACGACATATAAACCTTCCTGGTGTACTGCTGGAAGTCGTCTGATCCCCAAATGGACTGTAGAGCCTCGTAGAGTTCATCCGATGTCGCAATATTACCATATTGGGGCAAAAGTCTGACACGGCGGTCGAGTTCTGCCCAGCAGTTCTCTATTGGAGAGAGATCGGGTGATCTAGCTGGCCAGTTAAACAGATTGATGTTCTGCTCGCGAAGCCAGGCCTTGGTTCGATGTGAATTGTGCTTGGAATCATTGTCCTGTTGGAAGTAGAAGAAGTCGGGATACTGGAGGAGGGGGAGGGAGAGGATGGTGGGGAGGAGCCCTCTGCTGAGGATGTCAATGTATTGTGTTGTGTCGAGTATGCCGTCAACGCGAACGAGTGGGCCCGTCCCAAACATATGGATGCAACCCCAAACATTCAGCTTTCCCCGATCTTTTCCCTTCCCTCTCCCATGAGGCACACGGTGCTGGACATTTCTGTCAGCAAGCACAGCCTTTCCCCTTGACCGCCGACAGTAGTGCTTCCCATCTGATCCATGCAGGATGAATTTCTTCTCATCTGAGAAGATCATTATCCCACAGCTGAACACGGCGGGATCCTCCCACCCACTCTGTCTCTGCCCCATTGCCTCGCGCTGGCTGATATGCTGGGGGAGAAGATCGGGCTTCTTCTCCTGAGAAAAACCTGGGTATCCGGCATCGCGCGTGAGATTAATGCGGACTGTGCGAGCGGGGATATTTGGCATGAGCGTGCAACGGACATCTTCCCCATTCTCAAGCTCTCCAGCATCGATCAGGTTTGTTGCCTCGGCCAACGCCTCCCGTGAGACCCCCTTGGGTCTACCCCCTGAATTATCTTTCCTCCCAGATACGTAGCAATTCTCCCCGCTCTCCATCACTTTTTCATAGTTGCGCTGTAATGTGCGCTTGTGGAACTTTTTGCCACGAAATTCGGGCTGCTGTTGGATGGTTTTCCAGGACATGTGTTGGTGATTTTTGTAGAATAGAAGTGCCTTCCGCTTCGTTGGCGTGCACTGGTTGTATTCCCGGATGCTGGACGGGTCGTCGGTCATTGCGCTGTGGTGGTTGGATGGAAGAGTGACATCATAATGATTGACAGGCACTTCTCGTGGAGTAGCTCAATGAACTGAGGTTTTTTTGCGGGAAAAAAAGCACACATCAGTACAGTTGGCATGTTCAACTTATAATACAAATTTTCCGCACAGAGAAAGCTTTACTGTGGCTCGAGAGAGCGGAAAAGGAGAAAAATTGATGGTATTTCCTTTTTTGGGGGGTGGCATCAGATTTTGCCGCCAGTGTATAAGTAAGCTACTAGCTAAGACCATGTGACCGGAGTGATCGGCAGATGTCCCGGGCTTGGTCACACGCAAGGTGCCATCGGGGGTTCCCCCAGGTCACGTGCTGGTTTCCGGTACCGGTCCTGGTAGACCGGTGACTGGGAGAGCGACCAGAAGGATCGGAGGGGTCGGAAGGGCGTTGGATGGGGGTCGGGACGGGGGTTCCCCTGACAATATCAAGCAGCTCGATTCCACAGAAAAAGCGGTCATTGAGGAATATCTCAAAGCATCCGGTCTTACCAGTGCCTCCCTCTGTCTTGGCGCCTTCTTAGAAAACTATTGAAAGTTTGTCGGCCACACTGTTCACTCTTTGCCATGTCAACCTTCAATTACTTAGAGTCGGTTTTGGACTGCTGAAGACAATGGGGACTGGTTTCAATGTTGTCATCTCGCACTTCCATGCCACTGACCACCAGTCTTTCACATGGGTTGAGCGTGATGATGTCTCCGCCATGGTGCTGGCTCTGCTCAAGAATTACTCCAACCAGTCCAAGAATATATCGGGAAAGGTGTAACCCATTGTTAACGCGAACATGCCCTACGCTGCCCTGACTGGGCAGGTTTTCTTCCCATTCATGAACATATACTGCCCGATCCTGAACTTATATTTGCAGCACTGGGCGTCCAGGTCACCTTCACCACCGCCCCACCCATGGAAATCAAGGAATTGGACGACATGGTGGGCGAGGCAATTTCTCTTCAAACCACACTGACAGACTTGGATTCAGTACAAGTGCCACATGGAGCACAACAGCTTTTTCACCGAGACGCCTGTGCCCAACCCCTGACCTCGTTGTCCTGGGTGTTGAATTCGGCACGATTCAGGAGTTCCTGGAAACGGAGGTGAAGCCGCGATATGGGTAGTTCTGGCGCTATGCAACTCATTTGTAACGGGTTTCAACATGGTTGTAACTGTTCAAAATAACTACACTTTGGTTCCCACGGTTGCAATTTCAACGACAGCTCAACTGGTCCCTGTGCACCTCGTTCTATAAGTCGGGCATAACAAGTGAAACTGGCCTCGGAAAGGCTTTCGGGGATGTCAGCAGCATCCCTACTTCACATAATTGGGCCATGTAGGGTTCTCGGACACATTGTAAAAACTAGTAAAAATGAATTTGCCGGAGGGTTGAATCATGCCCTTTGACCGGGAAGTATGTTTGAGCTTGAACACATTCAATCAAATAAGATCATTGAATCCCGTGGCATGATGCGTGCAAGTCGTTACTTTGGCCGTCGGCCGCAGGTACTCCCTCAGAATTCAGTGTATTGGTCTCAGTTAATTAACTTACAGTTCTTTGCTTGAGATGCTTCCATTATTATATATGGACAGACAGAAACCAACTCTGTAGACTGTGATATTGGGCCAAATACAGAGCAAGTTACGCCATTGATTCAATTCAATTCAACAAGGTAGACTGTGATTTGTGGATGAGATCGCTGGGAAGGAAGGGACATGCGAGCAGGAAAATGGTGAGTGTGTGTGTGTCTGTGAGGGGCTTGGCCAAGCCCAGCTGGTTCGGGATGTTTTGCAACACCATGGAAAATGCGGCGGGAAAATGCGAAGCAGAAGCGCCAGCACAGCCAAACCCAGGACACAAGGGCCACCGGGGTCTGTATGGGGCAAAGAAAAAGACCCAAAGCAGCCCAAGTGTAAGCTCCAAGGAGGGACTGGTGGGTGGGGCAAAAAATCCCAGGAGCGATGAGTCCTGCGAGGACGGAAGAGCACCTTGAGGACAATGGATGTGGTCCGGGTGAGCGAGAACGAATTGCGTACATGTGATGCATAGATCCGGTCTCATCTTTGTCTACCACTCAGGCCGGCTCGCAAGCTCACCTTGCCTGAGCTAACAACACCACAGCAAGACTCGCTTCACTCGTAATGATGCTTGGTCAAAGCCGTGTAGCCGGTGGAGAAGCGTCAGTACCGAAGGGATGGCCGAGGGTGCAACCACTATAACAATTAAGTCACACTATGTACCTCGATGCTGAAGCGCGGGGATCGGGAGCGCGTGTGAAAGCAGAAATCCAACCACCAACACCACACACAACCAATCCAAGGTGCATGAGTTCGGGGCTCCACACTGTTGAGATAAGAGCAAGGAGGGTGAATTAGAAGTAGAGATAGAATATGATTGCAATAGCACTGTTTGTGAGAAGGCTGCTTTAGAGCAATCAGATGCTCTAGCAGGATAATACTACAAGCTTATATAGTCCAAAACTTGTAACTAGAACATTCTACGTGTATCTACAACTGGCTGTATTACTAAGAGTCTTATCAATCAATTGCCCGAAGGCCGAGCTGCATTATTAATAATTCCAACACACACAAAGTATATGTGTGCTGCAATCCAGCAGAACGACGTTGAAGTAGTCCAGTGTGGCATGTCCACCAATGAAGGTTGTGTTTTATGAAATAGTTGCAGCTGCGTGACCAGCGCGCCGCCGAGCGTGATGATCACAACTAAAATATCCTTCCAAGAATTCTCCTTCCTTCCTCGCCATCCTATGAATCTCTTCACCAACACAACCTCCAACCAAAACCAAAAATAAGAGGACGGTCACTGGCAATGCCAGCAACAACCACGACGATCATGCGCTGGGTCTTTCCTTATTCAGGGGATGCTCCATAAGTCACGCAGGGTGCTGGGGTCGGGTATTAAATACACGCCAACACGTCCAAACGAAACCAAAACTAAAACCAACAAAGTGCAAGGGAAAGGTGGGGTATATTTTTTTTTCTATTGAGTTTACTATCTGTGAGGGGGAACCTGGCCACCTTAGAGGTTTTGGCCTGTTATTAGCCGTATCGAGCACCTCAACCAGACCTTATGGGCCCTAGGGAACGGGCGCGCTTCCTGCGAGCAGTTTGAGCCTAGTGGGGGCCATTTTGGGTACTTCTTCGTACCTCGGTGAATTTATTTCTGCCGGAGTTCCTATTGATGGGGAACCTGGCCACTTGTGCGAACTATCGTTTACAGCTGCAGCAGTGGTCTTGCAGCGTATTATCATACTTATGGTTCACAAGTCGTCCTTTTTGAATGCTATAATGGTACAAAGAACCTATAAATATGGCAGAGAAGAGTGTTTCTAATGCGAAGTATAAGCGCCGGGATCAGTCATGCAAAAGAAATAGGGCTCGCATACGAGCCAGAGGCCCTGACTGGCCGAAACAAGTTGCAGGCATGTTTATAAGAAGTAAATGAACATACCTGGATACCAAAATCCACTCCTCCGTCATGCACCTGAGAACCCGACGTTTGGACTTTGATACCACAAATATTGGGCAGATGCAGTGTCCAACATAGACTGAGGGAGCTATCAAAACGATAAAATTTTGGAATATGCTTAAAACGAATGCATTGCATATGAAGACAACCCTCGACAATAGCTGGACTTGGACGGTCAAACATTCATTTGATATGAAGGTCGTCCAGTTCCAGTCCTCACACTTGGATGGGACTAGTTTTCGCATGTTCACCGACAAAGGAGGGAAGATATAGAGCCAAATTAAAACTCAGATAGAAGTCTGCTGTCTGGGAAGAAGAATGAGCCCCCAAAGTTGTGAATTGATGAAGAATTGGTGGAGAAAGGAGCGAAGTGGCAGTTCGGGGATAAGAAATTAAATTTCCCACCCTGCAGCCCGACATCATTCGCGACACCGCTTACCATCGCACCTCAGGGAGCGCCGCCATCATGCCGTAAGGGACCTCTTAGGTACCCTAAACCGTTGAGTAAAGGGTACCTAAGAGGTCCCTTTCCGCCGGTGGCGGGCGGATGCCCTGTCAATCATTCCCTTTTTTGGTGTTAATTCGATCATTACTTCACCGTTCTCCCACGCACTGCTGGCGCGCCTGCTGCCGCCCACCGTTGCTCATTTGCCCCATACAACCAGCCCAGTGTAAAGTTATCTGCGCTAGACGTGTGGACGGCTATACACTCACGTCCTCTCATCTCCCAATCATATTAAACACGTTAAACTGTGGGATCCGCCGGATGTGCGGCTCTGCCAGCGCCGCTGCACTCCCCCTTCGGATTCCTGTTTTTTTTTGTGCTCCCATTAATCTTACAGTAGCAATAAGTCAGAGCGACTATTTGTTACAATGTTTCACTTTACCCTGTGCTCGGATCTGCTGGATGTGCTGCCTCTGCCGGCTCTGCCACCACCCTTGCCCCTGTCAGGTTCCCACTTTTCGTGCTTCCACTCGTCTTGGCAAGGCAGAGTGACTGTGTATTGCATCATTTCACCTTCTCCCATGCTATAGGAGCCTGTTACTCAATATCGGTGTGATACCTACATTATTTCTGGGGTGGTTTATCATGAATGCACAATACATACTGTACCACTGAGTATGCTAGCAACCATATTGTGTTAAGCTATTTGGTTATTGTGCTAATGTATTCAACAATTGTTGTCAATACCATGTTTCCACCGCATCCCTTAGATATTCTGTGTACTTATATACCAATCAGTATATGTACCTACTGCAAAGAACTCCAACAAGAGAAGAGTAAAAGAACTGGAAGTAACAAATGCGAAATCCAGAGCCAGTGGGTATAATTGTAATTTCCACAAGCCACTTTGTCTTTGCAGTTTGGTTATCCCAGTACAAAATTGATACACCTGGGTTTCTTTAAACGCACTCGGTAAGCTGGAAGTCATGATTCAACTAGGGAGTTCATTCTGCACACTTTTTTTTCTGCCAGGTGGTGGACTCTGCCGGTTGGCAGAGATGTCCATCACATTTCATGAGGGACTTCTATACATCTTGCAATAGACACAGTCTTTCTCATCCAATCCCTCGAAGTTGACATTCAAATGGGGAATTTATTTCTGAAACAAACAATACACTTTTGCTGTTGTGTATCCCAGGCGGTGGACTCTGCCAGTTGGCGGATATCTCCGCCACATTTCATGATAGATGTTACACCCTTGAAATAGAGTGAGTTTCTCTCATTTAATGTTTCACATGATGAAATAAGCCTGTCTGCAGCT
Organism: Mycena capillaripes; assembly: GCA_029204075.1. Classification (NCBI taxonomy): domain Eukaryota; kingdom Fungi; phylum Basidiomycota; class Agaricomycetes; order Agaricales; family Mycenaceae; genus Mycena; species Mycena capillaripes. The sequence goes on along the minus strand of JARHKZ010000003.1, from coordinate 3,172,641 downwards.
GCTAGGATTAACATACAATCAACCTTTGGTAAGCAAGGTCCAAAAAACTTGAATTTGTGATATTCCCCTTGAAATTGTTGTGTTCATTTGCAGAACACCCACTTTGCAGCAGCCCAAAACACATCCCAAGTATGTAGTAGCATACATAAAGGTAACTGAGCAAAAATAGGCTGCTTCATCTTTTGAATTTGGAGGTTTTCGTTGTTTGACCAGGATCCAATCGTGGATTATAATTGAACTTTATGCATATTCTTGCATGGCATATTAAAGGCCTTGAATTTAAGTGGCAGCTGCTGAGAGTGTATCAAAATCAGAGGGGAGGACATGGGGCAAGAGTTTGGTGCCCAGGACTTAATATTTGAGAAGGCATTGGGTCCGTAGAAAATGTTTTACATTAGAACGACCTTTATACAGTTGCTGATTGGCCGATCAATATCCGGGCCGAGCGCCACCCGTGACCTCCGCTTAGCTGAGAAATAATGATCGAGTGGTTCAACAGTCAAAAACAGGTAGTTGTGTATTGTTTTGAAATCCAGGCACATTTCTTTGAGCTTCTTGTTCAATTTTCACAGTAGCTTGAGACCAGCAGAGGCCACTACCACCATCTTGGCGGAGGCTGCCGCCACCATCTTGGCGGAGGTAGCAGCCATCTCGGTGGAGGCTGCCACCACTTTGGTGGATCATGCTGGCGGTGGCCTCCATCGCTCTGCATCACATAAATTATATTGCATCTTGGTCCTCTTTGAGCCTACTAATTAAGGGCAGAACAACTGTGACTTAAATGTTAAAGAGCCCAGTTTACCTACAATTGGTGGCTCACTCTCCCCACCGGCGCCTGAAGTGGAGAACCTCTTTGACATGTATGGGAGTGTGCAAGTATGAGTCCAAGTAGACTCAAACCACCCTGATATTGTGCTTGCAGACTGGTACTGGATTCAGCAGCTACCGCAGAGGAAGTGTCTGCATCTCGCTCCAGAGCTCCCCAATCCCACCACGGGGGTCCCACCACTGTGCCAGCTGCAATCCTATTCCCCGCCCAGCCTACACCCCCTACCATGTGTGCTTTCCCTGTCATAATGCGGGACAATGCCGCCGCCATCCAGACCTGCGTACAGCTCTGCACCCTCACCTGGTCAGTTGGGTGTTGATTCAATCCAATGCAGCCATGCCAAACCCAGCAACTGAGGGGGGGAGGGCTTTCTTTTTTTCAAAGAAAAATAATCACTAGGCGGTGGTGGCGGATGCCTACACCAAACTTTCCTAAATCCCCCCTGCTGTCGAATAGTTCTCAGCCTGAATACTTTATGCTGCAACCCTTGTATATTCCCCATACTACAACTATATATCTATCTTCCGGCTGTATTATAGTATATTATATCTTGTTTTTGGCCTGCAGATTACCTTTCTTACTGTGATTAGACAAACCTGTCCCATAGATAGACAAATCTGTACCATGGATAGTTGAATAGAATTTTCTGGTACAAGATCTGAATTGATTGTACTGTGAAAATTGAAATCCCGATGTGCATCCGCCGCATCCGCCCGATGCATGCACCCAACAAGAGCGGGGCAACCGTCCGTGGTGATCAAAATTTTATACCCAGAAAGGAATGACTCCGCCGCGGCATCCGGCGGAAGGGGACCTCTTAGGTACCCTTTACTCAACGGTTTAGGGTACCTAAGAGGCCCCTTACGGCATGACGGCGGCGCTCCCTCAGGTGTACCATCGACTCATCACTTTCGGCTGAAAATTGGCCAGGACAGGCAGTATGGGTTGCATTCCACCCCCCGAGCACCAAAATGATATATGGCTAAGTATCTAGTCTTATAATTAGTAAGTGGCCAGGTTCCTAGTCCGGCCAGGTTGGCAGTCACAGATAGTACATCAAGCTTTTTATACCTACACTGTTTGGGCTGCACAGCCAATCACAAACAGCTACTGTTCACATACAAACCCTTGTTCAGAAGGAATGTGTTCCCGTTTCCTTCCAACGGGTTCCCTTCTCGACACGCCACCGACCAGTGCGCGCTGTTCCCATCAACTACGTGCCCGTGATTCCATGTTTCAACCATTTCCAAGAAATATACTGAAATTGCCAAATTCAACCAGTTAATGGTGTTTTCATGCCTGGGCACAGAGCCAGCTCATCAATGCCATGTGCGGAAACATTGCTGGGACGAATATTCTATAAATGAGCCATTGGTAGGGATTCAAATTATTTTCATCTTGAAACTTGCCTTCCCTTTGAATCGTTGCAGTTTTCGGTACCACTGGTCTTCAAGGTCATTGGCTTCCTGACTCTGCGTGCATGCACCGGTACTAAATGAATCGTCAATAAAAGGTCAAGCGTTGTGGAAAGACTCTTGGAGGACGGGTCCTTTACTCCAAGGGAAATCACGCGGAACCCAGATTCAGATGCGTCCTTGAAGCCGAAAGAGCGGGGTACCGGGGGCGTCAAAGCCGATAGCGGGGACAAAGCCTCACTGGTTAAAGCTCTCCCTGGCAGTGAGGCCGCCTTTGGGTACATAAATTTGTTCTCTCCAATATGGCGAAGTAACATCCTTCGCAGGTGACAGATCCAATTTTGTCTCCGGGTACACCAGCGGGGGTACCGAACGAGATAACGCAAGGAAAGAACGTGATTAATGCGGCGAGGGAAGTTGGTGTCAAATTCTTCGTGTTGAGGTATATATTAATTCCTTTGTAGTCGAGGTCGAAGCTGGCTCGATGAAACATCAAGTTCGCTTCCAAGCCTGAAGAAGTTATCAGGAGGCAAGTATTCGAAATTTGCCCCATACGACGGTGAGTACCGAACAAGCACTATTTAAAGCGGAGGACTCACTCTGAGAGAAAGACAAAGGAGTGATCGAAGAATATTCAAAGGCGTCCGGCCTCGATAACGCATCCCTTCTTGGCGGCTTCGCCGAGGGCCTTTGGACGCGAGCGGGGATCACCACTTCTCAGTATAAACTAAATTGGACCTCCTTAATTTAGGCGGCCCTTAATGCGAAAAACAGCCACCGGATTTAGTATCTCATCCCCAAGTATAACCCCACCGCTCTCCGGGCATTTACCTGGGTTGGGCACGACGTCGGCGAGTCAGTGCTGGCTCAGCTAAAAATTTATGCAGATTCATCGAAGATTGTGTTGGGAAAATCGTACCCAATTGTTACTGCGAACATGACATATCCTGATCTCGCGACTAAGATCTTCAAAGGTGAGGATTTTGGTCAACTCCTGCAAGGCACTCACAATCTTAAGACAGCCCTAGGAGTTGAAGTCATATCTACTAGCGCTCCTTCGTCGGATATCCCGATGATCGATGAGACGGCGTGTCTCCATATAATATTGCTTGAACTCCATCTGACGATTTTTCCTTGTAGTTGGCGGCCCACTCTAAATATTGGTCTATATACGGCGACGCCTGTGCCAAATCCGGACTTGGTTGTCCTTGGAGCTGAATCTAGTATGGAGCTGAGAATTTGGTACCATGGAACAGTTTGTGGAGATGGAGGTAAAAAAGCGCTTCGCTCACTAGGATCATCCCATACATATCGAACCAGGGCCCGGAGTCAGTATTCTTCAGTATCTTGTGCGTAAAATGATCCAAAGTCCGGAGCCCTTGAATTTTTGGATACCCCTGAGCTTCCTGGACGATGCTTAGTCAAAATGAGCGTCTGTTCGAAATCAATATCTGCCAGGTACGTACGATCGAGCCGTTGATCGCTAGCGTTGTGCATGGGTAGCGGTAGGAGGTCACACTCTTCCAAAATGCCGCGCGGAAGGATTGCCTCGCTTCACCACAACCATATTGTTCGGGCTAACGGACCTTCGAGACAAATTTCGGGGCTAGAAACAGTTGCCTTATTTGGAAATAATCGCGATCCGCGATACTGATGCCTGACTGACTACTTTTGTACTCACACTTGACATTCGGCACAGACATTTGGATTTCAGTCACGTTTTAGGCTAGAGTCCCGAGCGCCGAAATGCGGCGGGTGGAATTGTTTCTCCAGACACATCGATCTCCGCTCTCGACTCGCAGTCGTCCCATTGTCCCTGTTTCTCCGCCCTCCGTTGCTTCTGTGTACCCAACGAACGTGTGATATCGAGTTATCGATAACAGACAGAAGGACTGTCCATTCGGAGCGACTTTTCCGCAGGCGTGGGGGCCAATACCGCACGATATGGTGTGAAACTTCAGTCGTCGGAAGGAACATGAGGAGTCGGTCTGTAAGCAGAAACACAAGAAAGTGCGTCCGCAGAGCGGAATGCCAACTCCAACGGGGCTCCGTTCACAGGACTTAGTAAATGAGATGTTTCCGATCGACTTCGTTGGAAGGGAATGGGGTCCCTGACAGCTATACACCTAGTCAGGACGACAGTGACGGCCGAAGCCAGTGATGATGCCACCAAAATAGCCAAGGCAAATCGTAACTGAATGGTACCCATGGCTTAGTCCAGATGGAGGCTAGCTGAGAAAGATAGCGCACCTGAAGTTACCACCGACTCGGAAACCTCCCTCAGCACGGATAAATCGAGAGCGAAAAGTACGGTAAAGATGCGGGATGTTTCCATGTTCCTGGTCCAAGGCTGATTCGAGCCATTCAGTCAGGCATCTTCGTACCCAATTCAGCTGCAAGGCAGAATGAAATACAATAGGCATAGATTTACCACAGCAATGACACTCTCTTGACATTTATTAGCGCTTCTTGGGCATGCTCTCTGCATGTGTCGAATTTCCGCGTTCCACGACATGGGGTGAGGACGAATTTAGTGCACGGTGAACGCTGGTACCGGGAACTGGGAAATGTCTTGGAATGGAGGATCTATGAGGGCTCGAGGTCGAGCGAATGCTGTCCAAATTCCGGGGCGCCCAAAGCCTTGGGCGAACATCGATCCAAGGGAATGATAATCCGTGACATCAGAACCAAACAGGAACTATCGGGCGACAACTCGACCACTTGCGAGCGCTTTTCTTTCATTCCAATCTCCAGGCAGCTCCTGAAAGTGGTCGGCAAGTCATGAAACCTGCTTGGAGGTAGCACGTACTCATGGCGCCGTTGTCGCTCTGGGACCAATATCCCGCCATCAAGGTGTCTTCCTAGAGAAATCCAGCCGTTTCCGACGCTCCCATGACGTGCCGGAAGCTCCAAACTTTTACAGCAGCATGTTTATGGTGGTTTCGGGGTCCTACCCCGATATTGCAGATAAAAGGCGGGAGGTTTCTCGTCGGCCATAACTGATGCAGCTCACCCCCTCCTGTAGAATCCCCTACTCCGAGTCAGAACAGTATTGCTTGGGTCTAAGCTTTCAGTCCCATAGTCTCTGACTTTGTGCATGCCTGTTGCTTCTCAACAAGCCACCACAAAGCCAGATTACTATGGGAATGAAATTTAGGCCCTACCTGCGCTGGTCGTTCTCGGAGCCGGGTACTCCCCTGCTATTCACTGCAGCACTTCCGTTCTCGAGCTTGAGACTGTTGTGCACTTCTAGTAGCCTAAGCCCTCAGCCTTCCGAGTCAGACTGCTATCCTTGCTTTGCGATTGCTAGCCCGGCCAGGAGACGTGTCGCCACTGGCTGATCAGAGAATACCACGTAAAATGGCAGGAGGGGCTGTCCTTTGCGGTCTGTTGAAGCCAATGTCATCGTGGTGAGCTTGCCGTTCGTCACCAGAATGTCCATGCCCTAACTGGTTCCAGCCCCATCTCGGTACAGACATCGAGCGCCCCAGACGGTACAGGTGATATAAAGTAATTGATGTTTATCCGCCTGAGAGATAGCAGCTTCTCTTCTCCGGCAACTTGAATACGTCGAAGGATGCCAGATCAAGTAGCCTGAGCGACGAAGGGCGAATCACTGGTGAATGTCCTTCTTTTCTGTTGTAGTCAGCCCTCTGAGATTGGGGATAAGATCTCGTGTAGCGTCGACGAAACCTTCGCCAAAGCTCTGGGGTTGTTGGTTAAGCCTAAGGAGCCGTTGTTTGTGTTCATAAACAAAAAGCTTCGATTTCTCACTTTGAATCTAGCCACTCTAATTTGGATTGGACTAGCCGAACCTCTTTATGGCATATGCCACTTACCCTCTTCTTACCACTCCACATATGACTCGCACATATCCAGTCAAGTTCAAGGCCCCAGCCGGTGGTCGCGGCAGAGTCCGATTTTGCCCCTCAGCCTTCTACGGTAGCATGAAGACTCGGCCTTGTTGTACTTAGTATTTGTCGAGGAAAGAAGCGGATAGTTGTTAAACTGGCTCATGGTGCGTCTCCGTCCTTGATTCCGCCCAGCTACCTCGACCGTCGTGTCATGGTCACTCAATTGTCGGCAATTTAGTTGTTGTTTCAGAGCTGGGTTCTGTATCCTTGCTGTCTGGCTCATCTTTCTCATTCTCTCGCTGGTTCTCGGGCCGCGCTCGATGGGAGAGATTGGACAAGCTAGCAGGGATTGAGATCATACCGTTTACCTCATACCTACGTAGGGAGCCTCCAATGTGACTCGGTAACTTTTTCCCGCTCCCAGGGGAGCACTCTGGGAGCACCACAGAGACCCCGACCTTCGTATTTTCAGCAAAAATTCGGTTATAAATAGGTACGCCTTGAACTTTATTCGAGTACATCTGACGAGCGGCATCATAGCTGGGACCTCATAGAAAGCTTTTGTTGTTAGCTTCTGTGCTCATCCGCGGCGTTAGTTTGCTATCGCTATTCAGTTTTTGCAATTTTTCTCAAAACCATCTCCAGATCCGCCTTCTTGCAGGAGGATCCGCTGCAATATGGTCTTCGTCTCTCATCGCCATCGTGTTCATGCTCATCACGGCCGCGATGCTCGCGGAAATATGCTCAGCGGTTCCATGTACATTTGGGCCGCTGAGAGTGTCGGCCGTGCTTCTTTGGATTCATCATTGCCTGGTGGTCGTGCACGACCCTAGCAGCGGGGAACTGCCAAGTCAGTCCTGATTTTTCACCCGACGATGGCTGACATGGCGAGCACAGACTACAGCAAACTACATCGTGACGCGGCTCGCCGTATGGGAGATCGACTTTCCCAGAGGCGTCACAACGACAACGCCAAATGGCGTGCACGCATCTGGATCATTCCGGAGGCGCTGCTGGTCCTATCGGCCCCCCGACTGTACTCGGCTACGTTCCGGTTTTCAGTCGGCCTTTTTTCCCTCTGCGTCATTGGCTCCCGATAGGTGTTTGCAAGACCTATGGGTTCCGTAGCTCCAAGGACGTGTTCATCATGACGTGTCAGTTCCCCGCCGCCTGTGGTCGTCGTCATATCTCGACTTACACGCATATCAGACAACGGGACCGGTGCTCCACCTGGCTCGAACTGGATCTTATCCTTGTGACGTTTCCCAGCCTTTTCACCGCTGGGACCATGACTGGCTTCGATGCCTCGGGCCACATCGCGGAGGAAACTAAAAATACGAGGTAGATCATCTTGGTCCCCAGAACCTCGACCACGAGTCTTACGTTTGTACTTACAGCGTCGTTGCTGGAAAGGGTATCCTGACCAGCGCAGCGTCCTGGGCTTCGTCACTGCGATCCTCTTCCTACCCTGCACTCCCGACCTCGACACCCTCTTCGCGTTCGAGGCCTCGCAGCAGATTTACGCCCTCGCGCTCGGTTGGGGCGGAAGCATCTTTATGACGACCATCGCGATTCTCGGCCTGATGCTCCTGCGCGTCTCATCCCCTTGTCCTTCCTTTCTTGGTATCTCCCACCCAGGACACAAGCGTCGCCATCGTCGCCGCTCTCGCCTGATCTTCCCGCCACGCGCTGCGGCGTCCTCCCCGGATCTGGATCAGTCAGGTCGCCACCGGCGGCCAGCATGACGGTCATCTTCGTCTTTGCGGCACGATCCTCCCGAGTCAAGTCGCGTTCACAAGTCAGTCTCGTGAGCACGGGCGGCGTGCCCACCATTGCGCATCGTACTGCTCCGGCTCACCATGACGTCGGAGGTCTGGAAATCCCGCCTTGGCGGCCGCTCTACACGAGCGCGCTCGTGCACATAGTCCCGTCCATTGGGCTCAGTTTTTTGCTACGGTGCCTGTGCCTGCCCATCCTTTCGACGTTGATTGCCGAGCATAGCCACATTTGACCGGCAAGTCTAGGCTTTGCCGTCGGTCTTCGAGCAACATCGTCGACTTTCAGCGGGCGAAGCAAGCGCAAGCACACACCGGTTCAGACAAGCCCTCTGTACCACCTACACAACTTTCAAAGAATGCCCAATTCGAGACTCGGAGCAACTCTCGGTAAACTCTCCATTTTCATCGCGCTGGAACAGTGCCTTACCATGATTTTATGGTGTAGGACGAGATACAAACGAGATATGTATTTTGTTATGGAAGTATCGACCAAGACTTCTGTATAATATCACTTGTACTACAACCGTATAAAAAAACCTATTCCAAGTCATCTCAAGTCGAGACTCGCCAAGTCCGGCATATCTGGGCACGGCTTTCTACTGTACCCTGCCACGGTTTGTGAGTCTCTCCGAGGCGGCTCGCAAGCCGTCTCAAGGCCTCAAGCTGACTCAAGGCCTCAAGCTGACTCAAGCCGTTGCAAGTTATCTGGCACTGACCCACCCATTTGAAATCCTGAAACATGAATTGAATTACTTATCGGACTACCTAACCCCATTTGGCTCCTGGCGGTAGTTGTTGTGTGTTTGGGTGTATTAGGGCTGCAGGTCCTCGTCCTTCACACGTTGCTACGGGTCCCTTGTTATGCAGTAGCCTCTTTTTCTGGTCCTCCCTTCATTCCCGGATGCTCTGTGCGGCGCTTTGCAGTCTAGATGACCAGCCGCAGGCCCCCTTTAAAGCAGACGCAGAACCGTTCTTCCCAAATCTACATTGGAACAGGCTCGCCATATTCAAGTTACCTCTCCAGTCCGCCAGACATCCCCGATCTTCCAGAGCCTCCGAGCCCGGGCTCGAGCAGTAGCACCAGCACATCTGGCCTCCCTTCTCCACCCGCGACCAACTCGACGGGCAGCGGCAGCACGGGAGACCCCGGGAGCATCGCCGTCCGCGGCGGCCTGAATATGCTCAATGGCTCAAATATCAAGACCTTCCACGCTGCTTTCCATGCCGCTGACCACCACCACGACGAGCAGGACGATTATGACAACGACAACGACGATGACGGCGAGGATAATACCGCCCGCCTCGATCATCAGCGCCGCCACAGCACGAGCGAGAATGTGTTGGCGCTCCAGCGCGTAAAGAGTCTCACCCAACGAAACAAAATGGTGCGCGCCGTTGTTTTCTATGTGCTCGTATCGTTTCTGACCGTGTTCGGCTCTTTTTTCTTTCATTTATCTCGCTTACGACCTTCGGCAAATATCCGCGTTTCGCCTGCAATCGACTGTTTCGACCTCTGTGCCAAATTTTGGACGCATATATCCAACTTTTTTCGCGCATATATCCACTCTGTATGCCGATTTGACCGACGACGAATATTCGCCTGTTGCTTCTCCACCAACTTCTCGGCGCATACATCCACCTTTTTCGCGCATATATCCGCCTCATATGCTGTCCTTCGTGCTTCTGGTCCGTCCATCGACGATCTGGCCCTTACGCCCACACTGCATCCTCGACTCTGCATTTACGTTGGGCACATGTGTCTTGCGTTTATCCCCACTTTTGGCAATTGCAATGTACTTCTGGCGTATCCGTCCATCTGCGATCCGACGCTTTCACCGGCTATATCCTCCCCTCGAATCCGCGCGTCCTCGCCTTTCACCGTTCTGGTGACTCGTTATGCTGGACCCGCGTCCTGTACTTCTCATAATCAACCGGGACTCATCCGTATCCACCGAATTTTGCGCATATACGCGCCTACATCAACCTTTTTCACTCCACTGGATACTTTTACCTTCTTGCGCACATCCCGCCCTCGGCCCACAGGCACTCGACAAACTCTCCTCTTTCTCCCGCCTTAGTTCCCCCTCACCAACTACCCGGCCTGCCAGCGTCACCCGTTCACCCCAACCCCCCGCACCACCATCCATCCTCGCCTCCTCTTCCTCCTCCTCCGCCTCCCACTCGACCTCATCTCACTCTTCTTCCTCACATTCGCACTCCTCCAGCCGCCCCTCCATCCGCCGCGCGCGCACGCAGGACCACCAGTCCGGCTCCGAGACGGAGCGCGACGACGTCCCCACACCCTCCCCCAACCGGCCCACGACGCCCCTCCCGCCCACGCGCCAGCGCCTCGTGTCCGCGCCCGCCTCGCCGCAGAAGCACCTCCGAGTCACCGCCGCCTCGACGTCATCCGGCTCTGCGTCCGCATCCGGCTCGAGCGCAACGCGCTCCCCGCGCCGCGTCACAACGCGCATCTCGCACCTCTCGTTCAGCAGTAGCAGTGCGGGAGACGAGGACGGCGGCGACCCCCCGAGCTCGCCGGAGGACATCACGCGCGCGGCGCTGGCGGCTGTGGCCTCTGCGCGCCGCAGCCCTCTCGGGAACACCAACACCGCGACTGCGCGCTATACTGGGGGGCCGCGGATGAGCCCTACGTCGGCGAGCGGGGGGAAGCGGAGGCAGCCGCTGCCGCGTGAATGGGGCGCGAGCAGCAGTAGTAGTAATGGTCGGGTATGTCGTTTTCCTTCTCTTTTATTTCCTTTCCTTGAAGGTCACCTTGCTGATATTCATATCAAAGTTCTCTGCAGAGCCGCCAACGTCGCCGCCGACGCATCAGATCTCGCCGAACAAGCGGCACTCGCTCGCGGGTTCGACGGCGTCGTCGACGACGCAGCACTCACGCGGGCACAGCCATTCAAACTCGACGTCGTCGACGTCAACGATCGGGAGTACGGTGTACGGGCGTGCGGGGGAGCGTGCGTCGACGGTGCGGGAGCTTGCGAGGAGGCATCAGGCAAGGTGGCTGAGCGAGGATATGGGGAGTGGGAGTGGGAGCGTTAATGGGAATGGTGAGGTGGAGAGGGAGCGGAGGCAGAGCCTACGCGCGGGGAGTGCGGAGAGTGCGCTTGGGGTGGGAGGACGGAGTCTTGTGGGCGAGGGCCTGCGCGCGGCGGGGCTCGCGGGGCGCAGCGCCGGCGGGGGCGACGTGTTTTCGCCGCAGGAACGCGAGCAGCCGCAGCGGACACCCGCGCGGGTGGAGTGGGCGGAGGGGACGCAGAGTCGGAGTCAGAGCCGGTTGGGGCATGGGCGCGCGGCGACGTCGATGGCGGAGTATACTACGTCGGCGAGGAGGAGGGAGGAGGAGATGGGGGGGTATGTGTATGATACGAGGGATGATAGGGACGGGAATGGGGATGATAGGGACGAGCCGAGGACGGCGCCGCCGTTGAGGACGTACCGCAGCAGTGCGTATGTGCTTGACGCGCGAGCAGGGAGTGCGCTGGGGCGCTACCGCGACCGCGGGGTGTCGGTCGAGCGTGAGCGCGACCGGGAGGGTGGTGAGCGGTATGCGCCGAGCCCAAGCCCGTTCGGGAGTGTCGCGCAGAGGCGGCACGGGAGCGGCGGTGGGGGCGGCAGCGGGCAGCAGGAGCACACGAAGTTGATGGGCGATAGTCTTGCGATGTTCGAGGGGCACCTCGCGCGCGTCGGCGGCGGCGGCGCCGGGGGGACCTCGCGCGGAGCGCACAGGCCCTCGTTGGTGCGGCGGAGCGGCTGAATGCGATTTTGCGTGCGGGGACGGCGCGTGCGCTGGAGGAGCAGATCGACGCGGAGGTGAGCGGGGTGGATCGCGGGGCGGGGGCGGCAGAGGTGGCAGAGGTGTGGAGGAGGGTAGGAGGGGAGTATCGGGAGGGGCTGAGGGTGAGCGACGAGCTTGTGAGGGGGGTGACTGGGTTTTTGCTGGGTGTTGGAAAGGTGGTGCGTGATTTTGGGGAGGGGAGAGGGTCGGATGAGGGGAGGGCAAGTGCGAGTCCTGATACTGCGGCGGGACGGGATGGGCGGAGGAGTGTAGAGTCGAGACGGAGTGTGGATAGGGACAGGGACGACCGGCGGATATCCGCTGGGGGGCGGGAGAGCGCGCTCGGGGTGCGGCCGTCAAGTGTGCTGAATGCGCGGCACGAGCCGGCACCGCCCAGCGGACCTCGCAACGTTACTCCGTCGTCGCGCCGGCTGCTGACGCCGCGGGAACAGCGCGAGCTCCACGCCAGCGGGGGGATCGTAGCCTCCGATTCGCAGGAGACGGTACAGCCAGGCCCCGCCCACGGCTACGAACCCTCTCCGACGCCTGCCTCGCGGAAACAAAATCAAACAACCCTGGAACGCAGTCGCACCCTCCCACCCATCGCGATCCCCAAACCACTTCCGACCCTTCCCTCCGAATCTGCCTCTACTCTCCGCCGGAATCAGACCACGGGCGACAAGCCGGCAGGCTTTTCTTCGCAACGTCGCCGGACGCTCACCAGCTCCACCGTCCGCGCAGGCGGATCTGGCCTCCTCCCGTCCATGACCACGCCCACCACCGCCCTGACGCCCCACACCGTGTCCAACTCGCCGCACGAGCGCGGCGACACGCGCATGGCGTTCCCCGTCCTGCCCCGCACCGAATCCGACAAGTCGGTCCCTACCCGCTCGCGGAACAACACCGTCACCTTCTCGCGACCCTCGACCGTCGCTCTCGCGGGTCTCCAGATGCAGCACGAGCGCGAGCGGCAGCGGACGTCGTCGAACACGAACGGACCACTAGACGACCTGCGTGTTGCGACGGCGGCTGCGGGCCCCTCCGGCTCTGAGACGGAGAAGGACACGCGGAAGCGTTCGTCGGTTGCGACCCGCGATCGGCCGCGGATGTCGCTGGACGGCGGGGTCGACTCGATTGGCGCCGGCCATGCGGCGGATCGGAGCGCCGCAGCAGGCTTGTCGGTGGCTCCGGGCGGCCTGAACCAAAAGCGGGAGAGGAGGAGGACAGTCACCGATATCTGGCCTCCCTCTGAGTCGTGATGACTGTTCCCCTGCTGCTATCGGCTCGCTTCTCGTTCTTAATTTTTGTGATTCCTGTGCGTCTGTCTATCTTCCCGCATCTTTGGCAGAATATTCTAATGTGTTCCGCGCAGGTTAAATTGTGCTTCCTCCCTTCGTTTCGTGTCTTTATTATGCATCTCGCGCCGCCATCTCGATCCTCATCCTCCCACTCCGCGCGCGCGAGTTTGCTTCGATTGATATCCTGAACTGTCCATAACGTTCTCTTTTCGTTGTCCATAATCCCTTTCCGCCCGCCGTCGTGTATAACTGCCCCTCTCTGTTCCCTCGCCTCTGTTTTTTTATCTTGATGTCTCCTTATGTGACATACGTACGTACGGCTTTCTTCCAGGGTTTTACGAATAGTAGTAGAGCAAGCACAGGCTTCCCCTGCGATCGACTTCCAAGTACTATACGGCTTGATGATTCGCTAAAGTTACCTAGTATAAAAATAATGATATATGCCTTCATGCATTCGCAATAAAAGCTCTCTGATCCTCGTATTCCACCGTCCATGCGGGAGGTACCTAAACGTACGCCCGAATCTCCGTCCCCAGTCGTCTTCACGCATCTCCCCAAGTAGTTCATCACGAACGTATTGGAGGATCCGTCCGAAATGGTTCATTCCGCCTTGGCCAGGGCTCCCCTCCCCCCAGTACGCGTCCTCTTCATCCGCATATATCAGCGGCGCGTCCCCCGTCCTAACAAGTATATCGCGCAGATCGGCGTGTTGCCTGAACTTCAGCCAGATTGCTTTCTCCATCTGTTTATATGTACGTCAATCGGAAGTCCAGGCGAAGGGGAGAGACGCACGGATGTGAGGTATAAGGTGGGCCAGTCGCTACGGACAGCGTCGGGATATAGCCGCGTCAACTCATCGCTGAGAGGATACACTTCGCGAGCGCCGAGGCAGCAGCGAATGCGTTCCGCGAGGTGCGGATTGTTGGGAAGAAACTTCATCGCCTCGTGCAAGTGCAGAAGGGACGGATATTCCGCGTTGTTGTACACGACGCTGTGCGGTGAGTTGTGTAAGAAACCGGCATACTCGCGGGTGAAATGTGAAAAGCGGATGGGTGTTGGCTTTATCCCATCAATATTGAGCCGCGATATCATCTCTTCGGCTGGAGGCTCGTTAGACGGTAGTGTCCATGCGGGAGGTACTTGAACGTACTCTCGGTTCTCCGTCCCCACTCGTCTCCACGCATCTCCCGGACCAGTTCCTCACGAACGTGTTTGAGGATCCGTCCGAAATGGTTCATTCCGCCTTGGCCAGGGCGCCCCTCTCCCCAGAACATGTCCCCTTCATCCGCATATATCAGTTGCGCGTCCCCCGCCCTAACAAGTATATCGCGCAGATTAGCGTGTTGCCTGAACTTTAGCAAGTTTGCTTGCTCCATCTGTTAATAAATACGTCAACCGGAAGTCCAGGCGAAGAGGAGAGACGCACGGATGTGAGGAATAAGGTGGGCCAGTCGCTACGGACAGCGTCGGGATATAGCCGCGTCAACTCCTCGTTGAGGGGATACACTTCGCGAACGCCGAGGCAGCAGCGAATGCGCTCCGCGAGGTGCGGATTGTCGGGAAGGAACTTCATCACCGCGTGCAAGTGTAGGACGGACGGATATTCCGCGTCGTTGTACACGATGCGGTGTGATGAGTAGGGTAAAAAACCGAAATACTCGGGGGTGAAGGGGGAAAAGCGGATAGATGTTGCTTTTATCCCATCAATATTGAGCCGCGGTATCATCTCTCTGGCTGGAAGCTCGTTAGACGGTGGCGATACTGGCCCATGACTGTGGTTGGGCTCTGGTTGTATCAAAGGCTCCCCACCTGGCATCACGGGCGAGACGTTGAATTCAAGTTCACGAAAAGATCTTGGGCTATCCAAGCTGACAGTGACTGTGAGACGGAGAAACGGAATCTTGAGCGCTTAGTATGAGAAAAAAGTTGTCCACTTGATCATAGGGATCAGAATACCGAGAATGACACCGCAAGTTCGTCTTCATCGTTCTCCGGATTTCATGAGGTCAACATTGATCTTCAGGCTTGGGATCGACCCGAATTTGGACAGTATGAGTTTGGTACTATGAGTGTTGTGTAGAAGAGCTGATGCATCGGACAGCGTGCGATCCAAACAACGCCGAGTTCCAAATTTGGTAATTTGCGACGCCAGCCTTCGCCAGCAGAGGCCTGGATTCTTGATCATCATACAGAAAGCCAGAGACACCCTCCCACAAACCCACAAGACCGGCGCTAAAGGTCTGCCGTCAACATACTCAGTACTGGTTGTTGGGAAACGTCAAAAAGGTCAGAGACCCGTCAGCTGACGGCGTCAAGACGGCGTCATAACGGGTCGAGCAAGTGCTTCCCACGCATTTCTGACCCGACAATGTTTTTCCCAACAAACATTCAAAGTTTTTCTTTTTGTCATCAGCCTATGTACTAATAGTAAGTACCGAGACTACCGGAGCCAGTTGACAGGTTAGAAGATGGTCCTGGATGGTCAGTCAAAAGGTTTGACAAGTTTCATGATACGGGTCGGACCCCGTCACGGACAACACTGTTGACAATGAAGACTAACGAATATATACTCTGCGATCACGCTCAGCAACTGGGTCAGCATCGGAAGTGCTTCCGGCGGTGACGACACGGTACTCCTCCGACGGCTCCAGATCCAGACGTCCTGTCTAAAGAAATGCGATTCATTAAATCAAATCTCAAATGTTGTCCTCTTATAAGTGCTTAGCCTATACAGGAATGTCAGCATCGGAAAGAACTCCGCAAACTTATAAAACGAACAAACGGTCCTGATGTTTCGTCCTGAAACATGCCCTCTTCTCGAATCGTTGCAATTTTCGGTGCCACTGGTCTCCAAGGTCAAGAACTTCTGGACTTTGCACACTTGTGCGAGTACTAAAGAGTATCAATGAAGGCTCGGCCGTTATAAATAGACTTCTGAAGGACGGGACCTTCACTCCACGGGCAATCACTCGGAACCCGGAATCGGAAGCCTCCTTAAAGTTGAAAGAGCGTGGTGTGGAGGTCGTTAAAGGTGATACTGGGGATAAAACCTCACTTGTTAACGCTCTGCGTGGCAGTGAGGCCGTTTTCGCCGTACGGTTTTATCGTCTCTCATTTGGCGAAATAACGTCCTTTTCAGGTGACTGTTCCAATTTTGCCTCCGCGTTGGGAGGGGAACACGAGCGAGATAGCGCAAGGGAAGAACATGATCGATGCAGCGAAAGAAGTCGGCGTTAAATTCTTCGTATTCAGGTATGAATTGCTGGCATGCACTCGGGCAGAATCTAAAAAATATGAAGCTCACTCCCAGGCTTGAAAAAACTATCGGGAGGGAAGTACACGAAGGTTTCCCCGTACGATGGTGCGTGAAGACAGCCGTCATTTAAGGACAGAGGACTCACTCAGAGGGACAGACAAAGAAGTGATCGAGGAATATCTGAAGTCCTCCGGCCTCGCCAATGCATCTCTTCTTCTTGGCGGCTTCGCCGAAGGGCTTTGGACGTGAGTGAACATTACCCCACAGCCGTTTCTGCGCTAAACTGGAGCTCGTCAATGCAGACGCCCCCATCTGAACAAAACGCCAACTGGTTTCAACATCAGCGTCCCCAAGTATGGTCCCAACGCTCTCGAGGCCTGGACCTGGGTTGAGCATGATGTGCCCGAATCAGTGCTGGCTCTACTCAATAGTTACACGGATCCTTCCAAGAACGTATCGGGAAAGTCGTACCCAGTTGTTACCGCGAACCTGACATACCCTGAGCTCGTGGCAATGATCTCAAAAGGTGCGGTTGAATTGCCTCGTGCCCTTACGAATTACTTATTCATGCACCATGTAGCCCTGGGAGTCGAAGTCACATTCACCAGCCTAGAATCCTCAGGCATCGAGATACTTGACGAGATGGTGAGCCTAATCGTTGATTTTAGCTCGGCGCCGTTTCACGGTTTTCTTTAGTTTGCGTCCCACGCTGAATATAACGGCCTGTACACGGCTACACCTGTTCCGAACCCAGACTTGGTTGCTCTTGGGGCGAAATTCAGCACTATGGAGGAGCTTATGGAGACGGAGGTGAAGAAGCGTTTCGGGCAATAGATCGAGCGCGCATAGTCTATCCCAGTCTAGGATTGAACGTCTTTGAAAATTGGGGTAAAGAGAAAGAAAGAGAGAGAAAGGCTGAAATTGATGCCATCTTAAATATCATCGCTGTGACTTGCGTCACGGTCACAGCGTGGCCTTTGACCTTTCCTTGACCTCAAGTTGACGCGTCAAAACGCGTCTTTTCCTCGGATTTTCCCTCGAGTACTTTCCTACCAATATGCTTCGCGCTTTCGCCCCAAGATTCTCGACTTTAGTAACACGTCTTTGGACTCCAGGTTTGCTCTCGAAAGTCGAAGCGCAAGCAAGATCTGAGCAGTGTTTCGAAACAGTCGAACATGTTCTTTTCACTCGAAGTCAGCGGACGCGTACTAGAGCCTTATCCTCAGGCTCTCCATCCTCTCCGGATTGTGTGTCCTCGTTTTCTGCTCCCGATTCTGCTAAGAAAAAGTAGCCCGACTTTTGGCAGCGGAACCAGGCATCAAAGACAGGTGCTTCAAGTCTGCGATGTCCTCGTTTATTTTATGATTCATCATGTCATCTAGTCCTCCTCCCACCCAGAGCACATTCGCGAATGTTCTTAAGGAGATGATGGACGACGATCCTCGACCGCAAACTTGGCCACGTCCGGCCCCTCCGTCCCTCGACGGGTCATTGGATCTGGGTACGTGATGCAATACAGATGATCTCATTATGACTTCTAGTTTTCTTTCAAACCGAAATTATCTGCGACGAGGCTAGCGCAGAGGCTGCCGTGATGATGTTCGGCGTGACAAAGGTCATTCTTCTTGTTTGTTTGTTTTTTGAAAAGTTCTGAGCGTCTTCCAGGCAGGAAATAGTGTTTGCCTACGCATAAGGGATAGCATGGTCCCTGAGCGGGAAATTAGATCCAAGGCAAGAGAACAGATGTGGGCAAAAAGCACTGTCACATTAATTGACGGGATGGCTTCCTAGATACCCAGCATGTCTTGGGTTAAACTTCGGGCAACGAAATACACCCACACAAGCGATCTGGCACAAAAGACCTCGCATTGTCAACTTGAGCTTGCCGCGAGGTTCGTACTGTCCGCAGCTTATTTTCTTTGTCTGCAATTTTATTATGTAGCTGGGCGGATATTGAGGCTCAGCCACTCGAAGAAGTAGCGCCGCTGCGGATTCTTAGCTTCGATATTGAATGTCTGGGTTGCGAGGATGTTTTCCCGCAGCCCGAGCTCGACCCTGTCATCCAGATCGGTAACTTGGTGTCGATCCTAGGTATTTTCAGCTCAAGGCTCAGTATCTTTCCACGTCTTGACACCGTTGCAGGCAATCCGGCACCGCCGTTCATCCGGAATGTCTTCACACTCGGCACATGTTCTGAAATTGTCGGCGCGAGTGTGATTCCGTGCGACGAGGAAGCCTCTCTGCTGGAACGCTGGGCAGATTTCGTGCAACAAGTCGACCCAAATCTGATCATCGGATATAATATCACGGGATTTGACCTCTCTTACCTCCTCGCCCGCGCCGAGGCGCTCCAAGTCCCGCGTTTCCCCTTCCTCGGTCGGCTCAAAGGTCTGTTATTTGTCCATTTATTTTTTAAACAATCCCATTCGCCGTACATTAGACGCCAAAACCGCACGGACACGAACAATAACATACATCACCGCGCACGGGCAGGCGCGCACTTGGGAAGATATCCCGATCGCTGGCCGCCTGCAGCTCGACTTGATGCACTATATCCGCCGCGAGGAGAATCCTCGGTCCCTAAGCCTCAACGCCGTCTCGCGGCGCTTCCTCAACGAGCGGAAAGAGGATGTGCATTTCACCGCGATTCGCGGGCTGCAAACCGGCGATGCGGACACGCGTCGGTTGCTAGCGGTGTATTGCCTCAAGGTACACAGCGTCCATTTATCTGTGCATGCACCGCGTTTACTAGATTGGAATACACTGCAGGACGCGTATTTACCACTACGGCTCCTCGAGGTTCTGGGCTGTGTGGACAAGTACACGAGCAGGGCGCAGGAGAAGGCGATACAGTTTAATTCTATATTGCCTGATTACGAGGAGGTTCCTCCTACCACGACTTGTAACTAGATGCCAGTCGGCGGGATACTATACCAAGTACCTAGTCAGAAATAGAGGCCTCGGGATCACGTTCAAAGACCATGATTCAAGGGCATCGGTTCCGGAGTTGGGCTCCACATTCTGGGAGCGGAACCCGAATTTTATGTATCGACTTCATGCCATTGATTAGACCCGTCAAGATAATTGCAGTGGTTAAACTTGAACCGACAGGCAGGTCCTTGAAGTTGGTCCCGATGAGAAATCGCGGTGGAATATGAGGTCAGATACCTACAGGCTCGTAGTAACACGCGAGGGAAGAGTGGTTGGTGGCGTGCTAATTCTGTAGCACTTTCTCCCAGTCAAAAAAAATAGGAAAGGAAGAACACTAGCGGCCATAGATGTTTCAACAAAAAACACAGTGCTGAGCTCCGCCGTTCAACTCCAGCGCCGCGTATGTGACATGATCCGTCATCCCTGCTTGTGATGCCGACTCCTGTGCACACGCCGTTCAGCCGCTTATGCGTTGAACTCCACTTCCGAGTCCAATCCGAGTCTCTGCTTAAGCACCCACGGCTTGTCGTAAGAAATCCCTAAGTAGGTAGTGGTCTGCGTAACTTGGTCGGCGCTACGTAGCTTGGTCTTCGTGGAGCCCCGCGGTGATCGCCTCATCCACTTGTCAATAAAAGGGTGGCGGAAATCACAACCTGCAATATCAGGATCCTTCTTCTAAAATTCCTTCACCATGTCCTCGTCGCGCATCGTCTCTGTTTTTGGCGCAACCGGCCTCCAAGGTCTCTTCAACACTTCCCTCTCGAATTCAATATCGTATCTGACTCGTAAAAATTCAGGCTCCGCCGTTGTCCGCGCCCTCCTCAAAGACGGAACTTTTACTCCCAGAGCAATTGCCCGCAACCCTGGCTCTGAACCCGCGCTTAAGTTAAAGAAACTCGGTGTTGAGGTCGTCGAGGGCGATCCCCTAGACAAGGCATCACTCGTGGAGGCTCTGCGCGGCAGCGAGGGAGTCTTTGCGGTGAGGGAACCGAAAGTTTCTTTTCGTTTGGGAGAGGGTAATTGAAACCGCTATGTAGGTTACTGCGTTCGTTTTCCCTCCCAAAGGAGATGGAGAGGATAACGAGTTAATCCAAGGGAAAAACATGGTCGATGCTGCGAAGGAAGCCGCCGTTAAGTTCTTCATCTTCACGTTCGTCTGAATCTTCGACTCCTTCGGTAAACATTTTCGACACTGACACGCTTGAAGTTCCACGCCCAGCATAGCAAAACTATCGGGCGGAAAGTACAAGAACGTCATTCACTACGAGCGTACGTCCGCGCAGATTTGGTTGAGAAAATATTCTACATAGGGAGCTCCTTCTTCACAGAAAAAGCCGTGGCGGAGGACTACCTGAGAGCCTCCGGTCTTGCAAATGCATCCCTCCATCTAGGCGGCTTCCTCGAAAACTTCTGGAAGTTCGTCGCAACAACAATCTATCCCCTCACATTCCAACCCTCCTTGCATAGATTCGGAAACCTGAAGAAGACAGACACAGGCTTCGACATCGCCATCCCGAAATTCAGCACCACAGACCGCCAAGCCTTCACATGGGTCGAGCGCGAAGTCCCCGCCGCGGTGCTGGCCCTGCTCAAGAATTACACAGACCCGTCTAAGGCCATCTCCGGAAAGGTATACCCCATTGTGAACGCAAACATCTCCTACTCTGAGCTCGCCACGCTGACCGGGAAAGGTTCGCTTTCGCATTCATCAACCCATCTGTACGATGCTGATCTTATTCGCAGCCCTCGGCGTCGAGGTCACCTTCACTACCGCCCCGCCCACGGGAGATGCGTCCATAGACGAGATGGTGCGCCTTAATCGCAGATATATTTATCCTCGCAGACTAACAGGCTTCTATAAATTCAGTACCAAGCTCACGCGGAGTACAGCGGCCTTTACACTGCGACGCCTGTCCCTAACCCCGACCTCGTTGCACTTGGTGTTCAATTCGGAACAATCCGAGAGTTCCTTGAAACCGAGGTGAAGCCACGGTTTGGGCAGAAATAGAATTTGTCCCGTAGATTTCTGAATCGCTGTCGTAACCGCCTGAAATGCAATGTATGTTGAAGGTATAGTTTCGTGGATTTTGATGTTGATCCCACGGTTGAAGGGACGATACAACAATTGCTCCCGTGCGTCATCTCTTGAATATTTTCCAAAAAAGATACAAGCCAACAGCGTCGTGATCGCCTTCCAGAAAAAAAGATAATCTCTGACTGAAGTTCGTGAATAGCTGCCGTCGGGCCATCCTTTATTCTGCAGAAGAGCTTGACCGCTATTTTCACCTGTTCAACCGTGATGAGTGCTGTTTTCCCATCAAACGGCGCGCTTCGCACCTAGGGCGACGACTCTGCGCGTCAAGAATTCTGAAGCTACATAATATTTATTCAATTATTTGGTTGTGCATTCTTCTGCATTGCCACCACTATGGCGGTCCGTTGGCACTTTTAATAGCACAGGCATATTTTTACTGTTTTGCCTGAAATATTGACAGATTTTCATATGTTTTGTGTGTTTTTGATGAAAACTACAATCCAACATTCTGCATGTCGTGATTTCAATCTTGTTGAGAAATGATAAGCTTGTTGATGTGCGACTTTTTCTGGACAAATATCGCGATATTTTTTTGGGGGGCAGCGTGATTTTTTTTTTTTTTTTTTTTTTTGAAGTTGCATATTTTTATTGGCTGTGTGTCGACATTTTTTCTACTTAGGGGCTAGTGTTGCCGCGGCTCGTCTCCGCTCGACTGAGCCGCCAAGCCAAGCCAAAAATCAGCCAGCCATAGCCAGCCGATCAAGCCACAGCTGAGCCGTGGCCCAGCTGGGAGCTCGGATGTCCGGTCATCGCTGTCAATCAGCTGTGGCTTGATCGGCTGGCTTAGGCTGGCTTATTTGGCTAGGTGGCCCAGTTAAGCCGAGCCGAGCCGCGGCAACACTAGCCCCTAAGTAGAAAAAATGTCGACACACAGCCAATAAAAGTATGCAACTTCAAAAAAAAAAAAAATCACACTGCCCCCCAAAAAAATATCGCGATATTAGAGAACATGCGATGGAGCCATCCGGCGCCACCAGATGGCTCATCCGGCATGCGGTGCCGGGTGGCTATGTCATTGGGTGGCTGTTCGAGCGACGAAGGGAGAACTTATTGTTGACCACCATATCTACGTCCCTACACATGTGAGCACGGATGCTGGGCCGGAAACTATCACTACACATGCTATCATTCAATATTTTCGTCCCATTCATCAGTGATAGCTTTTAGCAATGCAATAAAGTGAAGTCTAGACTCCAGAATCGCGAACTGCCTAGGGTGAGAAAGTGGTAGTACTCAATAGAGTATTTCATGCCCAATACACTCCATAACGAGCAGCCACCAAACAGCCACCCAATGACGTAGCCACCCGGCACCGCATGCCGGATGAACCATCTGGTGGCACTGGGTGGCTCCACCGCATGTTCTCTATTTGTCCAGAAAAAGGCGCACATCAACAAGCCTATCATTTCTCAACAAGATTGAAATTACGACACGCAGAATGTTGGATTGTAGTTTTCATCAAAACATCTTAAAACACACAAAACATGCGGGGGTCTGTCGGTGTTTCGGGCAGGGCGGTGAGAATATGCCTGTTTTGTTGGGAGTGCCAACGGACCGCCATACACCACGTGGTTTTCTCACTCTTTTTTTTTTTTTTTTTTTTTTTTGAGGAGCGCTGAAAATAGTGGGTCTTGGCATTAGTAAGAGCAGGAATAGATCCAACCCCCCTTCCATGCTGTGGCTCGAGGGCAGCCACAGCAATTCCGCGCCGACATAGTCGGTCACCCCGACCCGCTAGTTTGAGGCCATGGACTTGGAACCCGGCCAGATGGAAAAGAAATCTTGCGAGGAAATGCGCAATTGCACTGTGCCTTAACAACACTGCGTGTGGGGCTACGGCTTCCTTGACTCAAGCTTCCAGGCGACTTTCGTCGCCCTTTGTAAGGGCAACCCTGGCGGCCCGAGGTATCTCAAGAGTCCTGGCAGGGGGGATCCGAAGTCAATTGAAGTACACTACTACAGGAAGAAGCGCACCTGGCAGGGGGGATCCGAAGAGGAGAAAGTCTAAGGATTCCCCAGCCAGGTGCGTGCCTATATACCAGCTAGGGCTAACTACGGGTTGCGCATGGTCCGTTGATGGTGTAGTGAACGGCAGTGATCCTGGGCACGATCACATGCGGAGTGCCATGCGGAGTATGGGGATTCGTCCAGATGGGGTTTGGCTCGGTGGGGGGATCGTCGGAGGATAGCGGAGGTCTGACCAGAGGTTGGATCGGAGGATCGGGGGTTGGAAACAGGGGTTCCCCTGACACCCTTCCGCTATCACTGTCAAATCAACCAATACCCACTAAAACCCCGACTTGTCTCGGCCAATCCCGAGAGAGCAACTGCTCATCTTTGAGTACTTTCTTCCAAGTCTCTTTCACTAATGACATTTCATTGTCTTTTTCTCATGTTTTTTCACATCAGTCATCGCGCAGTCTAAGGCCAGGCGGTTGTTGATTTGCTTGAGCCATCTGTTGTGTATCTCCCTCGGTGAGGCTGGGTCTCACTCATTAATCACTCGTTCGTTTTGTAGGCGCCAGATAAGGTGGGCTGACTCGGAAACTAAAATACGGTATAGGCGCGTGGTACCGGGGTCCTTTTTCTTGGTCGCGCCCCACGCCATTATCTGGGCAACGGAAGGTCTGAGTTCTTCCCCTGTTTTTAGGCGCCATAGTTTACTTGCAAGGTCCCGGATCTGTTTCTGGCCAGGGACGTTGCACTCCGCGAGAATGTGTTCCATGGTTTCGTGTGTTCCGCAAGTGGAGCACTGTCCTCGTCTCTGGAGATTGGGTATGTTGTCCCAGTATTTCCCGACCTTGTAGCCTCCGTGTATTAACATCCAAAGGAAAAATCTTATGCTTCTTGAGATGTCCTTGTGCTTCGTGGATTTCCATATTCGGCATCTCGGCGGCGGTCCATCATCACCGTAGGCAGCTAATTGAGCCAGTCGGATATTCTGGGTCGTTGCTTGCCATTCAAGCAACTTTTGGTACGCTGGCTTATCCATTTTTAATTTGCATATAATTTTGTAGGCTAGGGATTGTGTCATTGACTTGAGTTTTGCGCCCGGCAGTAGGAGTGACCTGTGGACTCACTCTTTTTTTCTCGTCCACGCCTATGACCTTCATGTTGGTAGCCACACGGCTCACAAGGGCACGACTACATTATCCCTTCGCCCATTTACCAAAAACAACACGCGCCCTGCCAAAATGCACCTTGAATCCAAGTTTTGCGCCAGAGATCGGCCGTCATCCCCAGTCAAAATTCCGCGAGATCGTGTGAGATTATGTGAGTTAGAACGAGACTTTGACAGACGGGCTCACCGCAACTCGTAACAACTCGCAGGATCACAATGTGGCACTGATTTTCGGTATCACACGAGCTCAGTTGCGCTATTAAGCGCCAACGTTCAAACGATCTCGTTTAATTGCTCTCCGACCAACAGTGCATCGATCCACAGAATGGGATGGATTGAGATGGACTGGGCTGTTTATTCAGACGAGGGGCAGGATGGTTTGAGCGAAAACAAGTTGTATTAAAAAGCTACGACATAAATAATGCACCAATCCGAATCTATTATTGCCCATGTATCTTTAGACGTCTAGACTGCAGTGCTTGTTCCCCATTGATGTGATTGGTCGCTCCCACGGCTTTCTTGAGTCGCTGGCGCTGCGTGCTTGTGGGCCTCTTGTAGTCGCTGCAAAGCCACAGCTTGATGCCCGGGTGAGTTGTCTTGAGGCGCGCCAGGTTGGCCGACTTGGGTGCGATGTGGGGTTGACGGAAGTAGCTGGTATAGCCCTCGTGCGTCCAAAACACTTCGTTGGGGTTGGCCGGGTTCCGCATGGTGAGAGTCAAGACAGCGGATACAAGCTTCCTAAAAGTATGTTAGAGAAGTTAGTGCACTACAAATAAGATGACACACTGGACAGTATTCTCCAGTGCAACTACCTGCTGTGAGGACGAGCTCACCCGGTGAAGAGCATTGTCTGAGGTTGTTGAAGAGCCGAAACTACCATTCTGGAGCTGCATGAATTGGGGAAAACATCGAGAAAATAAGTAACATACCGAAAAGCCAGAACCAGAGAAGTCGGAGAATCACCCGCCAATAGGACTGGACATGGAGGACATGTTGTCTACGCCTGCCAGCGAGCCGGTATCCAGGGAAATGAGCTCGTTTGCGACCGAGTGGGTGTGGCCAGCGACGGCGAGGATCAGCCATTACCTGCCCCATGGAACGACGCCTGGAGGTGAGAGCCTCTACCATAGGCAGCGCTGAACATGGGAAGAGCAGATGGCGGCAGGAGGAAAGAGCAAGCACTAAAAATTTTGCTCACAGTCACACAGAAGATTGAATCGATGGAGGGGAGACGGAGAGAGAGATAAGACGGGATCAGTTGAGCTACCATCATATGATGCCGCCGCATCAATATATAGCTCCCGTGAACTCAGATGATCACATACTATTTTAGCCCCTCTAATTACAGTGCACCCTGATGTGGTAGTTTGCCCGATAACAGACTCATTTCTTTATCTTACCCTCCAGGAAAAATCAGAGACCTGTATGACTATGCTATACATCATCTTATAAAATCTTTTGATGCCCAGACCCCTACATCGTATACTAGAAATCGAATGGTAGTTTTTGTGACACTTTTGTGACCCTGCCAAAACACCGCTAAATCCCGCTACCACTTGGGGGTTCACTCTCGGAGTACGCATATCGCTCCACAGAGGTCGTTAAAAATTCTGAAAATATTTGAGCTTGTTACCAGGATGTACTTGAGCTTAAGTCTTTGTGCCGAGAGCCATACCGGTCGCCGACACAGAGTCGTCGAGTGCGATCACCGCCTCTACCATTGGAGGGGCTAAAATAGTATGATCCCACCGACTTTTGACTGGGCATGATCCGTCATCCCTGCTTGTGATGCCGATTGTACACGCGTCGTTCAGCCGCTTCAGATCGCCGATAAAAGGACGGCGGAAATCATAAACCAATATCAAGATCCTCGAATTCCTTCAACATGTCCTCGTCGCGCATCGTCTCAGTTTTCGGCGCAACCGGCCTTCAAGGTCTCTTTTGCGCTTCCCTCTCCAATTGAACATTTTCTCTGATTTGTAAAAATTCAGGCTCCGCCGTTGTCCGCGCCCTCCTCAAAGACGGTACTTTTACTCCCAGAGCGATCGCCCGCAACCCCGATTCTGAACCCGCGCTCAAGTTGAAAGAGCTGGGTGTTGAAGTCGTCAAGGGCGATCCCTTAGACAAGGCATCACTCGCGGGGGTTCTGCG
Source organism: Mycena capillaripes (assembly GCA_029204075.1). Lineage (NCBI taxonomy): Eukaryota > Fungi > Basidiomycota > Agaricomycetes > Agaricales > Mycenaceae > Mycena > Mycena capillaripes. The sequence goes on along the minus strand of JARHKZ010000003.1, from coordinate 3,146,117 downwards.
TGGCAGCGAGGCAGTCTTTGCGGTGCGGGAACCGAAAATTCCCTTTCCTTTGTGAGCGGTATATTGACACCGTTATGTAGTTTACTGCCCCCATTTTCCCTCTCAAAGGAGACGGGGAAGGTCCGAACGAGATAGCCCAGGGAAAAAATATGGTCGATGCTGCGAAGGAAGCCAGCGTTAAATTCTTCATCTTCACGTTCGTCTTCGATTCCTTCTGCAAACGTTCTTGACACTGACGCCCTTGAAGTTCCACGCCCAGCATAGCGAAATTATCGGGCGGAAAGTACAAGAACGTCATTCACTATGAGCGTACGTCTGTGCAGATTTGGTTCAGAAATTATCCTACATAGCGCCTTCGCAGAAAAAGCCGTGGTGGAAGACTACCTGAGAGCCTCCGGCCTCGCAAATGCATCCCTCCATCTGGGCGGTTTCCTCGAAAACTACTGGAAGTTCGTCACAACAACCATTTATCCCCTCACACTTCCAACCTTCTTTCTATAGATTCGGAAACCTGAAGAAGACAGAGACAGGCTTCGACATCGCCATCCCGAACTTCAGCACCACGGACCGCCAAGCCTTCACATGGGTCGAGCGCGAAGTCCCCGCCGCGGTGCTGGCCCTGCTCAAGAATTACACAGACCCCTCCAAGGCCATCTCAGGAAAGGTATACCCCATTGTGAACGCAAACATCCCCTACTCTGAGCTCGCCGCGCTGACCGGGAAAGGTTCGCTTTCGCATTGATAAATCCGCCTGCGCGATGCTGAACTTATTCGCAGCCCTCGGCGTCGAGGTCACCTTCACTACCGCCCCGCCCACGGGAATGGTGCCCATGGACGAGATGGTGTGTTCCTCAAAATATATTTCTCCTTCAGACTAAAAGGCTTTTATAAATTCAGTTCCAAGCTCACGCGGAGTACAGCGGCCTTTACACTGCGACGCCTGTCCCCAATCCCGACCTCGTTGCACTTGGTGTTAAATTCGGAACGATCCAAGAGTTCCTTGAAACCGAGGTGAAACCACGGTTTGGGCAGCAATTAAAGTCGGCGGAGACGAGGAACGAGACTACGACGCCGTGGGCAACCTAGGATATATAAGTGGCCCAGTCGACGTAGCGAAACAGGCGACTGGATACCTAAGATATTTATAAGTGACTTCGAGGCGTTAATTAAAATGTAGAAAGAAGAACGAAATAAAGTATGCATCCCAGTCGACGTAGCGGGACAAGTGACTGGGGCGCGGGTGTACAAGACAGTGAATATATAAGGTAAGGAGACAGATAGCAGGATGCGTCATACTTGTCAAGGGATGAATTATGTACCGTAGATTTCTGAATCGCTGTCGTAACTGCCTAAAATGCAATGTATGTTGAAGGTATGGTTCCGTGCATTTTGATGTTGATCCCACGGTTGAAGGGGTGATTCAACAATTGCTCCCGTGCGTCATCCCCCGAATATTTCCAAACAAGATACAAGCTAACACCGTCGTGATCGCCTTCCAGCAAAAAAGATAATCTCCGACTGAAGTTCGTGATTAGTTGCCGTCGGGCCACTGTCACTTATTCTGCAAAAGAGTTTGACCGTTATTTTCACCTGTTCAACCGCGATGAGTGTTTTTCTGTCAAACGGCGCTTCGCACCTAGGGCGACGGCTCTGAGTGCGTCAAGAATTCTGAAGCTACATAATATTTATTCAATTATTTGGTTGTGCATTCTTCTGCATTGCCACCACGTGGTTTTCTCACTCTTTTTCTCGTCCACGCCTGTGGCATTCATGTTGGTAGTCATACGACTCGCAAGGACACGACTGCACTCTACCTTAGCCCATATACCAAAAACAACACGCGCCTTGTCAAAATGCGCCTTGAATCCGAGTTTTGCGCCAGAGATCGGCCGTCATCTTCCTCGGCCTAATTCCATTGTGTTTTCGCGTCGAATGTCGAGAAAAAACGGGAATCCTGATGTTCTTCTTTCCCTGATTCAGCAGCTGTATCATCCCGAGCTGGAAGAGGTGAGTGATCTTGCATATGCCACCTACCGCCTTCAATCAGTCTCAGAATCTGAGTTCTTATCACTTCCAAGGATCCCGACCTGAACGAGGCTACGCTGCAAAAATTGACTGAATTCTGCAAAAAACTAGATCCAACTTCCTCCACCGACGACGACTTGACATTCCTCCTGCAGTATCTCAAAGCGTCCGAGGTTCCCACCTCCTCCACACCTCGCTGCGTCCAAACCATGGGTCTTTCCCATGCGTCGATAGCGCTTCGAACCATCGCCAAAATCCTCACTGTTCCTCATCCTCGTCCTGTGCAGCGCATCGTGCAGGCATGGCCAGATATAGAAAAATGGTTCTGGTATATACTGACGCAGTGGATCACCGTCGGGAAGGCCGTTAGTCTCGGAAAATTCATCATGGACGGTTATAAGGCCGTCATCCCTCTTCTTAGCGTCGTCGCCACAATTCCCGAGCTTCGAAATGTCGTGCTCACGGAGCCGGCCAGGCAAATGACCCTCGCTGTTCTGATTTTCTGCTGGACTATCGAAAGTTCCGAGTTGTTCGTTAAAGAGAGTGGATACGAGCCATCCATCTCCGCTGCTCTTCCGTTGGCTGCACTCATAGCCAACGATATCGATCCGGAACCCGCAGCCGCCCTCGACATTTTCCGCGTTTTCGCTGGTCTTCGCACCCAGGCTGGTTCCGACTACGATCCCTACAATATTTCTCAGATTGCGCTTACGTTTTTGCGGAACCATTCTCCTTCCTTGGACCTCGCGAATGCGCACATGGAAATACTCAACTTGCTCGGTGTCGCAGTCCCTTACTCCAACGCCCTACTCGCACAACACTCTATTCGCGACGTAACCCGACTTTTATCCGATTTGGCTTCAAAGGAGTACGATTCCGCCTCCGCTCCCGAGCTCGTGCAGTGCATCACGTCGTGCATGCAGTACCTCACAAAATTTATGCCGACGAAGGACGGGTTTTCCAACGTCCGAATGGCTTTGCAGGCCGGCCTGCTCCCAGCGATCGCGCGCTGCAGCTCTTGGGTGTCGGAAGGTACCCCAGCACACGACGAACTCGTGAAAGCTCTTCACATAATCTCGCTCTACATCGTCTACCCTTCCGTTCTTCGCCCATTTTTGGCATCTGTCCGAAAGATCGAGCGGCTCAATATCGCCGACAAAACCAAACCTCTTTACACATCATATATGAAACTTGTTCGACTTGTTAACGTCCGCATTGCTATGGTGGCCGAGAGGTGTGATTACGGAGAAATGTTCGATCTGTGTGTCAAGTGCCAGAATGTAAGTCGTTTCGTGGTTCGGAGGTTCTGATAATCCACTGACGGTGCGCGTAGTGCGACAAGAGTGATGATGACGCGGCTTTCAAGGCCTGCAGTGGTTGCTTCAATCTTTCGTATTGCTCAGAAGCCTGCCAGAAGGAGGATTGGGAGTTTCACGAACGCGAGTGCCAAAAGACCCAAGCGATTCGAAAAGGCAACATATATTTTTAACGGACGTCCCGCCAAGACTGACCACAAAATCGCAGACGGACAACCGCTTATTATGTCGCAAGAGGATGCTGACGGCATATTGCAGTTCGCGATGTCGCAGGTAAATCGAAACCGCGCCGAGATCGCCCGCGTATGGAAAGAAGAAGGGCCGGCTCGGACGCCGCTGGTGTCTTTCGATTTTACTCAAGACCCGTTGGGCGTCATGGTCGTAGGAAAACGGTGTCTCGATACACCGCCCGGGAGGATTGCTGAGACTGGGATTTATGTCCCGGAGCTTAAAACCGTCGTGGACGGGCGGATTTATTTCAGATCGCTCTGGCTGGAGACCATCCGCGTACAGTCCACGACGAGGACGCCATCATTTGCATGTTCGTGCCGCAAGGAGATACACCGAAAGGGAAATGGTCGTTTATTGGAATCCCGGTCCACGACGTAGAGGGCACGGCTTTTGAGAAGCTGGTGAGAAAGGTAGAAGGTGGGATAGATTATGGTCAATTTGGACCTCCAGTTTTCTTCGAAAGTGATAAAGAAAAGCCTCTCTGGTAAGTGTAGCTCTTGCGTAACCGACGAAACCGAATATACCTCTTGAAAATAACACCATTTTGGCATATTATCTTGTCCAATGTAGTAACGACTCTTTTAGGATCGTACGTGCTATTGAGCAAAGCGTTTCTTCACCTCCATTTCTATAAATTCGTCCATGGTACCAAAACTAGCCCCAAGAGCAACCAAATCTGGGTTCGGAACAGGCGTCGTTATGTACAAACCATTATATTCAGACGTAGCCCCCGCCTAAAAAGCACAGTATCAGATGGAATTGAGGCGGTCTTCGGGCGGTTCACCATCTGATCAAATATAGGAAGCCCCCACGAGCCTTCGCCGGTGAATGTGACTTCAACCCCCAGGGCTACATTTTTTGCGATTATGAATGAATTCCAGTGCCACGAATCGATCTCAGTTTTACCTTTGGAGATCATAGCCGCGAGGTCAGGGTATGTTATGTTGGCGGTAACAACTGGGTATGATTTTCCCAACACGTTCTTGGATGGATCCGTGTAACTTTTGAGCAGAGCCATTACCGCCTCGCCAACATCGTGCCTAACCCAGGTGAGGGCCTGGAAAGCGGTGGGGCTATACTTTGGGATGGCGAGGATGAAGCCGGTGGATATTTTCTTCAATTCGGGGCGCCTATATTGATCAGTTCCAGACTGGCTCAAAAAAGCAATGGTGCGCGCTGACATCCAGAGGGCCTCGGCGAAAGAACCGGTAAGAATGGATGCATAGGCAAGCCCGGAAGATTTCAAATATTCCTCGATCACTGTTTTGTCTGGCCTTTGAGTGAGACCTCTATATTCGAGGACGGCTATCCGGGACACACCATCGTAATTGCCGACTTTGTACTTGCCCGCCGATAACTTGTTCAAGCTTGGAAGCGAGCTTCATGTTTTTTTTTTCAGTTTAAATCTCGAGCGGATGACAACAGTGCATACCTGAATACGAAGAATTTGATGCCCACTTCTTTCGCCGCATCGATTATGGTTTTTCCTTGTATTATCTCCTCCGGCGCTCCCGGCGGCGAGAAAGGAGGCAAATTCGGAAAGGTCACCTGCGAAGGTTGTTATTTCGCCATATGAGAGATAATGAAATCCCATACCGCAAACACGGCCTCGCTGCCTCTCAGAGCGCTTACCAGTGAGGATTTATCCCCGCTATCCCCTTTGACGACCTCAACACCGCGAGATTTCAGCTTTTTGGAAGCCTCTGACTCTGGATCGCGAGTGATTGCCCTGGGAGTAAAGGTCCCGTCCTTCAGCAGCCTTTCCACAACAGATGAGCCTTCATTGTGAATACAAATTTTCAGGACGATCTCGTGTATGCAGGGAGTGGGTTGGTTTCTCACCTTGAAGACCAGTGGCACCGAAAACTGCGACAATTCGAGAGAAGGACATGTTCCAGCACACAAGCCGTCCTGAAAATCAGTTGGGACCTACCCCCTTTATAGAAAATCCGTGCCATAGACGCGCACTCGCAGTGCCGCGAGCCGATAATGGCTATTGTGGCGGTACTACGGTAAGCAGCGGTAAGCATTGTACGACACGGTCTCGACGAATACCACCGATCTCCAGCGCTGCTGACCGTCTGCTGACCGTCTGCTTACAAGGACGTCTCGGCTTCGGGCCCGAGATCAAGCGCTGAGACCTGTCGACAGGAAATATGCGTATTACGATCGATAGGAGTATGAATCTGACTTTACAGCTTCACGATTGCGAGTGACATGAAAAGCTGCGATAATTTGAATACCAAACATTTCTCCTGCGCCCGTGGAACCTCCGACATATTTTTCGCTGAACAGTGAAATCAACTTGAAGGGGTGCAGTGATCCGAGGTGTCTTCGGGTGCGGACTTGGATTGTGAAGGAGTAAGTTCGGCAGCGGCCGAAGAAAATTCTGGCCCAGAAGTTGCCCAGTTGAAGAAACGCGTCACCAAGTGCCGAGTTTGTGCCGGGTACCATCATGATTCGCATCAAGAAACAAACAAAACCGTCTTTCCCTTAGCTACCGTGACCAGACCGGGCCACGGTAAGATGCCCCGCTAAAAAAGATTGGTTGTATGAGTTTGCGGCGCCATATAAGGGTCCAGGTGGCCACAGCGGCGCGGGCTTCATCCTCGCTCGATGTCTGCTGATCGTTTTCGACGGCCCGGAGGCAATTTGCGCTTCTACTGAGCCCGCCTGCCCGCATGCCGGGTGACAATGGATTCTGGAAGTCCTTTTTCCGCGACAGATTTAACCGGAAACAATCTTGGTATGCCCTCGACATCCGGTATGTTTTCCCCCGCCTTGGCAGCATCTGTGCTACTGTTGTGGAGTGCGTTAGGTTACGCATTAACCACTGTAACCCCCTACACCGGGCGCACGATCTTCAGCCCACCGTCGAGCTACATCGTCCCGCGTACTCTCTACGCGCGCACATTGCTTATTCCCCAGGATGGCGCTGATCAGAACGTCCTTCTTGCAACCTGGGAGAACTACTCGCCGGAACCCCCACATGTGTGGTTCCCCATCTTCCGCTCCGTGAATCTAGGACAGACTTGGGCGCCATTTTCCAACGTCACTGACACACAGAACGGATGGGGCCTGCGCTACCAGCCGTTCCTTTACGAGTTGACGGAAACAATCGGAGCTTTCCCAGTACGCAGGAACCGCCCCAGTCTTGCACGCTGTTTGACGTTTGGCTAGGCAGGAACAGTGCTGTGTGCCGGAAACTCTATCCCAACCAACTTGAGCAACACTCAAATCGACGTGTATGCTTCACTGGATAAAGGTCGCACCTGGAAGTTTGTTGTAAGCCTCCTTAAACCAGATCACCTTTGTTTTCAAATGGCGTTATCTACCACAGAGTCACGTCGCTGCAGGAGGAGAGGCCCTGCCCGACAATGGACTCACCCCAGTCTGGGAACCTTTCATCATGACTTTCAACCACCAGATTGTCTTATACTACTCTGATCAACGGGACCCTCTCCATGGCCAGAAATTGGCGTACGTTCAAATAACAAAACTAGGAATCCGTAACTGATCGCATACACAAATCCACAGCCACCAAGTGTCCTCTGATCTCCTCACCTGGGGGCCCATCGTCAACGACGTCGCAGACGCCACATTCAGCGACCGTCCGGGCATGACCACCGTCGCGCATCTGCCCAATGGTCAATACATCATGACCTACGAATTCGGTGGTGCGCCCGAGGGCGACTTCGCGGTTTACCACCGCGTCTCGAGCTCACCTCTCACGTTCAACTCCGCGACCGGCCGAGTCATTCGAGCAGTGACCGGCGAGCTGCCGACGAGCTCGCCCAACGTCGCGTGGACGGTATGTACACACCAAATTGAATCGAATCGCTAATTGAAAATTGACATCTCTCTAGGCGCACGGCGGTGTGAACGGCACGATTATCGTTTCTGCGAACAGCCACACGGGAGTGTTTATCAACACGGCGTTGGCAGCCCCGGGGAGTCCGTGGACGTATGTGCAGACCAACGCGACGAGGTCGTACACGCGGGAGGTCCGCATTCTGCCGACGAACAGCCAAATCTTGCTCACGGGGGGAGGGACGCTCGGTGGGACGACAAACTCTGTTACTGGCACCATCCTTCAACTCCCATGATAATGACTAACCTCCTGAGAAGTAAACTGTTGTCTGTACCTCTTGTATTGGCCAAAAATATTAGCAGTGGTTTGTTTTCAAGTGATTGGTCCACTGTTCACCCTTGGGACTTGAAGCCCGAGCGTAAATGGCGAAAAAAAAAATGCTGCCAGCTTTTCGACTACACGCCGTGGTAATTCTAATCAGGGTCATTATGCGGACGATTGAGTTGAATACTGGAGTTGAACCATATTTGGTGGGAATCCGCCTCGACGCACCTTATAGCCATGACAGCAAAAAGTTCAAGTTCTAAAACCCGCGCCCGCGGTGCCGAGGTCTGTCGAACTTGCAGGTTCGCAATAGCTAATCCGTCGTTCTCTCTACTATTCTAACATCAAACAGGGCGCGAAAATTGTGAGCGGTTCTCAGCTTGCGCTGAGTATCCGGTCATCTGTCACAGAAGTGCGACGGCCAGCGCTCAAAGTGCGAATAATGTTCACGTTCTGTCAGATGCCAAGACTGAATATTCGAATGATGGGCCGACAATGATACTGCAAGATCGAACTCAGCTCTTCATTTTTTAAATTGACGGGGTTGACGCCTTGAAGAACGAATAGCGAGTGCTGGGGGGCGTATTGAAAACTAGAGAAGCCTCGAAAATTAAGATAAACCCTGTTGCATCACCCATATGCTGGCCAACGGAGCTCCACCCCCTACCCCGTTAGCATGCATCAATATTTTCCCACTTTCCTCCATTCAAATTATATGCATATCTTCAGACTGTAGGTCATTGAGCGTGGCAATATCCTCCGCTGAGGTAAGAGAGCAGCCTGCCATTTACTTCACGAAATTCCTGTGATCAAGCTAGAGACTCTATGGGTTATCCGCCTTTTTTGTATTGCGCTCATCTAAATTCGCGTTTCTGGAGGATACACAACTTACAGCACCGTAGCTCACAAGTCGGGTTCTTTCTCGATGTCCATAAGTTCCTGGAAGCGGCTATGGGGCGTGGCCAGCGTCCTGCTCCCGCTTTGCCCAATGCCGTGGATGTCTTGGCAATACATCTATCTGGTTCGGACGAATTCATGGTGCACGAGGCCCACTACCTATCGCAAATACTTCACATGACGAGTGAAACTCCCCTCCGGTATACACAACAATACCGTTCTGCAGCGTATACAGGCAGAGGTAATTTTGGCACACTATCTTCTGCGGAATATGCGTTTCATAGAGGGAATTATAAGACACCACATTTATGCGGCTGTCTCACTCGTCATCAGCTGGGGACTACATCGGATTCGATCGGCCACCTCCGGCGGTTCTTTAGATCTCACATTTAATGTGTTGGCACCACCACGAGACGCGATTGAGGAGTGCGAGCGTATCGACGCATTCTGGACCGTGCTCTTTCTCAATAACTGCTGGACAAGTGTTGACGGTTCTCCGTTGAATATCTGGTATACAGATCCCAATACCCGAATCAACACGCCGTGGCCGTTGGACATGCTGCAGGTTTACATGTGAGTTTTTTTTTTTTTTTTTTTTTTTTTTTTGGTGGTACGATGTAAAGCCGGTGCAACTAACAATAGGTTAGCCCTCCGACACGTAAGGTTGTAGTTCAAGAATATATATAGGAAAGTTCTCCACCTCCCAGAGAAATGCGCTTCCGCACGCCGTTGTTCCGGCAGTGTGGGGCTGCTGAGTTACCCGACGCCGTTTTGCGTTTGGGGTTCCATTTGTGGCACTCCGCTACCCACTAAAACTCTAGGATTTTTCAACCAGTTTGAGGGAAGATCCGGTGTTCCGGACCAGGTGTCCCAGACAAGCTGGGGCACCAGCGCAGGGCGTCCACCTTTTGGTAGACAATTTGCGAGCGCGAGGTCGACCTGTCTTCGATGTTCTACATTGTACTTCCATTTGTTAATGATTTCGGACTCTGGAATCGGTTCGCCGTCCCGGTTTATGACCCGATCGTTCCTGATTTTCCAGATGAGGTAAGCGGCTTCTGACATGAGGATGCGGTACAGTCTTGCTGCTCCTTCATCTTTCTTTCCATGTCCATCGCGGAAGTCGGCTAGGCCGCAGCCCAAGACTCCGCCCAGTGACACTGTCGGCCAATCCCTCTGCTTCCCCGCCCACACTGTTTCCGCTGCCTTCCAGATGATCTCTTGGCCGGGGCTATGGCAGTCTACCAAAATATGTTCTAGGTTCTCTTCCACGTTGCATGTGCTGCATGTCTCTCTATCTTCGCATTCTGGTATATGTGACCAGTAATGCCCTATTTTGTGCGCATTGTGAATACTTTTCCATAGGAACTGGGCTGCGCGCGGTAAGACATCTCGGTTGCGCACAGAGATCCAGATCTCCTCATCGGACACATGTTTATTGAAGGTGTCGCCTATTTTATTTCGCACTGCGTCAAGCTTTTTCTTGGTAGATGGCCTGACTGCCACGTCCCTCGCTTTCATCTCGCGAATACTTTTGTAGAAGGTGCGCTGTCTGTTTTCTGTTAGACTAACACCCGGTAGTGACATCCCATTGGGTACTGAGAGGTCAAATAGTGCGACTTGATTGCTTATCGAAGCTTGCTTTGCCAGGAGAGTAGCCTGTCGAAGAAGTGGTTTCCCTGCGGTACCTGGTTTGGCAACGACAAGGAGTGTGGGCCCTTGGCGGGCTTTGAGTTCGGCTGCGAGGCATCGTAGTGCATCTCGGTGACGGACACCTGTCCAGCCCTCTCGTTCCCAGCCGGTGAGTTTCTTGTTCATCGAGTTCTGTACAAAACTCTGTGAGCTGACTATAGTAAGTTGTGCATTTGCTGCAGTGTTTCTTACTGCATCTATTGCAGCGAGGATCTCTGCAACGTACTGGGTTTGGTCCTCGTCCACTGGGACCCGGAAACCCTTATTTCTGCTGTCATTTATACCATAGACAGTACCCGCAGCTGCTCTTTTCTTCGTTCGTGGAAGTATGTGGGTAGCGCTACTAATGTGAACCGTGACACTAACTGGGGTGTTGTTTCCCAGTAATCCTCGTCGTACTCGCGTAGGAGGGCGTTCCTTCGCTTCTGTTTTTCTATTTGTCAACGCCCGAAGGCCCTGCGTTAGGGTTTCGATGCCCTTGGGAGAGATGAAGCGCGCCTCCTCGTAATCTTGGTCTTTGGCAGTCGGGTGCTGTTCTGCGTCCACAGATGTGTGCGTGTTTTTCACAACCCACTTTGGCAAAAAATGCTTCATACGGTCCGCCGCCGCAGTTACACACATGTGTGGGTCTTTGCAGCTTCGGGTGGTCCTGTCATCAATGCATTCACTACAAAGACAAGAGGCCGATTTCTCGTGTGCAGGATCTTTCAGCCTTTCGGTAAGGTCTAATGCATCACCCAGGGTTTTTATGTTGTGATTTCTCCTTAGGCAGCTGGCTCTCTTCCCATTGTTAATCTGCTTCTTATCCGGGTCTTCTCCTGGATGGTGCCAGAACGGCATTTCACGTTGGATAGCTTCCGTGGGTAGTACCGCTTCAAAGTTTACACTGTATTTATTCATGCATTTCAGCAAGGCTTTGTGGTGTCTAGGGGGGGTTCGCTTGTTAACTTCATAGTTCTGGATCATGAGGTGTGTTTTGGCTTCATCTTTTACTACTGGCGCTTTGGGGATGTGTCTGGAGAAACGGTGTAGCGCTAAGGACGCCCAGTCTTCACGCTTTTTGGGATTTGTCTCGGCTAGGGACGCGGCTTTTACTAACAGTAGGGCATCATTTCGGGCTTCGATATCGAGCAGACCAAGGCCGCCACATTCGCGTGGGGACATTAGTGTTTCACAGGCAATCATTGTTGATTTGCCGCCATTTACAAACTCCTTTTGCGAGTTTAGCAGGTGTTTCAAGACGGCCGGCGGCATTCCGTTTACTTGTGTAAGGTATTGTGAGCGGGATCCTGCCACTATCTGGTCAATATTCTTCTTCATTTCTATGGTAGGGTTTATTTGCGCCCATCTTTCGTATTCCGAATCAATTTTTTCAAGGGTCGGCGTCCAGACATTGAACGCATCTACTCCATTTCCTATGAAGCTCCCTAAAATTCTCACGGCTTCACCGTCTCTTGCTATATGTACGTCGTGTGGGATGGGTGGATCCGCAGGATTTAGTTGCCTCGTTTCTACAATGCGGGTCCTGAACTCCGGTGAGCCAAAGGGGATGATTTCGGTTTTGGCTACATTAAACTTTGCCCCCGACGCTAGGCACCACTTGTCAAGGATTCTATATAGGTCGTCTATGTTATCATGCTTGCTAAGGTAAGCGGTAGTGTCGTCTGCGAATAATTTAACGATTGCTCTGTTAGCGACTCCGGGAATATTGTAGCCACGTAGGTTAGAGCTTCGTAGCATCGCTGCTAGCGGTTCAATGGCCAGATTGAATAGTAGGCATGACAGTGGGTCCCCTTGTCTTACTCCTCTTGAGACTCTGAACGCCGAACTGACTTCCCCATTTATTATTACCTGTGTATCTGCATACCGGTATAGGGACTTTATGGTTTCGATGAACTTCACGGGAATCCCTTGCTTTTTAAGGGCTGCCCACAGGTATGAGTGCAGAGTTTTATCGTAAGCTTTTTCTTGGTCCAGGGCCACGATAACACCATTTTGTAGGTCTTCTTCAGCGTACTCCACCACTTCTTGGGCGAGGTATATTGCGTCTGTGATTTTTCGGCCTTTCATGAAGCCTGCCTGATCCTTGTGTATAAGGTACGGTGCTACTTTTGCTAGTTTGAGGGATAATGCCTTTGTGAAGATTTTATAGTCCGAATTTAGGACCGTTATTGGTCTGTAATTTGCTATATTGGACCGGTCTTTTTTCTTAAACAGAGGACACATCCATCCCAGGGCGAATGCGGTACTTTCGACCATGCCGTATTCCTCAATGTCATTGTATACCCAGGTGAGAACTTTCACTATGTCGCACGTTCTTCTCCTAGGCTCATTTCCATCCCCTCCGTCCTGTGACATGGTGTGTATCGACTTCAGTTTTTGCCATAGCTCGGACATGATACCGTTTGTCCCCGCAGCTTTTCCTGCAGCTGCGTCATCAAGGGCCTCTTCAACAATTGACTCCGTTAATTTTTCTTCAAGCGGCCGCATGTCCACCTGTTCGTCTATCAGGGTCATGCATTCGAAAGCCTCTTGCATTGCTGCTTCACGTGCACTGTAGCTCACGCTATTTCCGTCGTTCTGGAGGTCATTGTGGTAATCGCGAGCAATCTCGGCCATTTCGGATGACCTTCGGCTCCCACGTGCAGGTGCAATATCTGTTCTTTGAAGGTAATTTATTGTGTCTCTGGGTTTCTTGTCTGCACTGAGATTCACGGCATATTTCGTAATGTGATTCAGCTCCGTGTAGCCTCGAACTCGGGTTTCAAGTTTTTTGCGGTCATTTTGGCGGGTTACAAGTTCGTCAATTCGTTTCTGAATATCCGCTATTAGTTTTGCGACTTCTTCCGGGGATTTTAGAACAGCCCGTTCGTCCCCGGTGGGTGCTTCGGTACCGGTTGCCGTTTCGGTCCTGCCTCGGGATTTGATTTCCGGTTCATTTTTCACGGGTGTGCTTGTCAACGCGTCCCTTTCGTCTTGCAACTTTTTCTTCTTTTTCTCTGTTGCACCTATGGCTACCTTTGCTCGTCTTCTTGCGAATTCGATGATTTTGTCTTTGTATTCTTTGAAACGTGTTTGTGCGTTAGAGGAATCTGATCTCTCTTCGTTCATGGATTCTTCTAGCTTGCAAGCTTCCTCATTTGCGTAATTTATGAAGTCCTTGTCATTTAGCAGGAATTTTGGTATGGCCCACCGTCCTTTTCCAATATACGGTGCATTCGGGGCAGAGATAGTCACTGATACCATCCTATGATCTGTGAGTTTTCCCAACATGTCTTCTATTCTCCAGCTTCCACATTGTTGCAGCAGAGTTGGTGACACACATATCCGGTCGATTCGTGAAAGCGTGCCCCGCGTGCTCACGTGTGTGTATTCTTTCTTATCCGGATTTGTTTCCCGCCACCCGTCTTTAAGTTCCATCATTCGCATAAAACGTCTGTATGCGAGAACGACAGGGTCGGGGTCCGTGTGATGTGGCAGGCGGTCAATTGCCTCAGGCACAAGGTTAAAGTCGCCTCCAATTGTGTCTGGCACGGGCAGGTCTGTCGTTAACCATAGATCACTTAGCGTGTTCCAGAAGTTTATCTTCTCTTCGTCAGATTCTGTTGGTGCATATACACCCAGTACCGTTATTGTCTGGGTTCCATGCCACGGGATTGTGGCCAACATAGCTTTGCCAGGTATGAGATAGTGAATTTTCACATCTTCCACGTTTGTGATTTCTCTGTTCAGGACGATTGCAATCCCTTTCGCAGCTGGGTTATCAGGGTATTCATAATTGAAGAGCTTCAGGTGTTTATTCATGAAACTATCCTCTATCTCCATAGCCTGCGCCGCAGACATGTGCGTCTCTGAGACAATGAGAATGCCTATGCTCTGTTCGCGCATCACTCTGTGCACAGTATGCCACTTGTGCGTATCTTGCGATAGAGATGAGGCGCGTAGCCCATTGAGGTTGATAGCACTTAGGTTAATTTTTGCCCGGGTATTTCTGCTTATACGGGGGTTATTTATTTGTTGCTTGGCTCTTTTGCGGTTGAAAAAAGCCGGGGCGTGCTCCTCATTTTGTGGGCAGCCCTTCGGAGGTCTCCGTTGCCTAGGATTCAGAGTCCTATCCTGCTGTTGTGCAGTATTCCCATTTTCTGGGGTGTTGAGGTCGTTTGCAGGCGTCCTTGCGCGGCGTCGCACAGGCGCAGGGTTTCCCCCACGTCTGGCGGCGCCCCACGAGGACGAGGGCAAGTTTGATCCTCCAGGTGATGGACTCGGGGGAACCGTAATCGCATCTCCTGTTTTGCATCGCAAATTGCGTGCTTGCCTTGGGCGTTGTTGGTGTTGTTGCTCTTCGCTTGTCACAGCGGCGACCAAAGCAACTGAGCCGCCGCGGGGGGGTCTCGCTGGACGTAGCCGGGACTAGGCCCCCGGTCGCCCCGGCTCCTGCTGATTTCATTGTTTTGTCTCGCAGCCTGCAGGCACTGTCGAGGGGGATGCACCTGGTCCCCTAAACCCTCCCGGAGATCACTCTCAGAAGGGTCCGTGGTGCGTAAAGACGAATGTAGATGTTGTGTTGTCATGATATATTGAGGTGGGTAGTACGAGGAGGCATTTGTGCACACACTACGGTGTGCGCACCGCTCTGCAGCAACTGTCCGACTCTCGTACCAGAAGTCGGAGAGTTAATTTTTGGGTTAAACTTGCTCTCTCTCCAGAGTTCGTATAGTAACTTACTTGAATTTATGTCCTTAAACTATGGTACCGGTGTGACAGTCCCGGTTTGGGAGGGACAACTTCAAGTTCGTTTCAAGAGTGGGGGATGGTGCACCAAGAAATTCGGCTGCATCTGTTGTATTAAGAATATTCTTAGCTACCTCTAGAAATTTACATGTGAGTTTGGTCAATGATGAATACCCAGGTCCCAAACTCTCTGAGATCCACTGAACATACTACTACCTGTATCAAGCAGCGTGACTACCTTTCTGGCCAGTCGGCCTGAAGTTGGACGTCCGGCGTGCCGGATTGCACGCCAAGCGCCTATTCTGTTTGGACGGGGCTCGCGTTTGACATGCCAATTCCATCCCGTATGGCCAAGGTTTCCGCCTCTGTGATAAGTGCACTTATGCTATATAGATATGAATAGAAACCGCCAGTTCTACGTCTCATTTAACTCCATCGATACATTGATCTAGAGATGTTATTGCAGTTTGCATATGATTTGGCACAGCATCAATTTTGATGCAATTTCGAGCTCCCTCCGTAAATTATTTTTCTCTCGCTCAATTCTCAACAGATTTTAGTAAGATTATATGCAAAATTCACGGTTTGAGCAGGCGCATCTTATGGTAGTAAATACACGGGGTACCGTAAAGTTTTGAGTGTCCCAATTTCCGCCGGCCGCCATTTGGCGCGTGGATTTTTGCGGCGAGTTCTGAACCGTTTCGCGCAAAAAAAATGGATCTTTCCGTGGAAAGTATGACCAGGAGCACCCTCCCCAATTTCTGAAGCATCTGCACAAGTAACGCGTGCGCGGCGACGCGTCGAATCACACGGATCAATAATGGGTGACCGAGTGACACCGTGTCACTTGCTCTTCCTTCCGACTTCCATGCACGTCTCAAATGACCAAGGGTAAACCCATTACCAAAGACCTGCGATGGGCAATCGTCCGGATGCATAGCCTCGGTGTTCCCGTCGAGAAAATCTGGATTTACACCGATGTTAGCAAGCGGCAAATCTACAGGATCATCAATCGGTTCTTGATGACGGGAAAAGTCCTATCGGCAACCCAACGACGAAAGACCGGCCGCACAAGGCATCTAAACACGGACAATGTTGCTGTAAGGGCACGATTCTCAGGCTGCTTGCTAACTAACTTGATTAGTACTTACAAGGCTGCCTTGACCAAAGCTGCGACAAATACCTTGAAGAACTACAGTTGGGACTTGAGGAGACGTGCGGCAGGAGCGTGTTACTGTCGACTATCTGGCGGGCCCTGAAGAGGAGCGGTTACACCATGGTCAAGGTGCGATATCTGCTGTGTAATTCTCATAAATTCGACTCAAATAATCTGGCAGCTTACTCGCGTTGCAATTGAGCGCAGCGTGGCAAAGCGCGCTCGCTTCATGTACATGATGGGCCTTCATTACCTTCCCCACCAGCTTGTATTTGTCGATGAAAGCTTGTGCAACCGGCGGACATCATATCGCGGCAGGGCTTGGGCCATAAAAGGATGACGCGCCGTCCGTAAGGCATTTTTTATTAGAGGCAGACGGTATGGCTCTCTTCACTGCTCTTTTCACCCTCTTCTAATTGTCCTACAGATACTCTGTACTCCCCGCAATTTCTTTAGACGGTATCCTCTATGTCAGCATTCTCGAGGGCTCATTCACGACAGCAACATTCGTGGAATTCATTGACGGTCTTCTCGACACTATGAATCCTTTCCCCGGCCCTAACTCTGTCATTGTAATGGACAACTGCTGCATCCACAAGGCCGATGTTATCCGTGAGATGATCGAGGAACGGTGTGCCTGACCTCACAATTTTCTTATTCTTTATTCATTGTTCCTTTTAGGGATATGCACTGTGTATACTTACCACCGTACTCCCCGGATTACAACCCAATGGAGCCCGGGTTCTCAAAGATGAAGGCGTATATTCGACGTGAGGGCCAAATATTTCGGGCGGTGTGATGTGGACTGCGGTTCCTTCACTGCCAGACCACTTTGTAGTGTCTATAACAGTACATCGGAGATGTTACGTCCTCTAAGGGGAAATTTGTGGTGGCTGAATCAGTGTGTGTTATGGAAGTGTTCCTCCATGGGTAAGGTGTGGGTTGTTAATTTACTACAATCGTTCAGTCTGCCGCACTGAATGCTATTCCGCTATAACTACGCCGTGGATTTTCCTCTGGGGTAGATAGCCTTCTCGATTTCTCCGGCAAATCCGCGTACATAGTGCGGGAGGGGACGCAGGGGAGCCGATGAATATGTCGAGGGAATGGGTTATTTTATTTCTCGTATGTGATTCGTCGCCCTCTGAGTGATGAATCAAGCTGTGGTCCTGACGAGGAGCTTTCCGGGGGCTTGTTTGACTTCTCTTTTGGCAAACTGTGTCAAAAAGTCCCTCTCCTTTAATTCCTCTGGCCCTCTCTCATCTTATCGGCGGAGCGAGTTTCTCCGGTCGATAATTACCCGACCTGTTGCAACAGTTACATGCAAATTAGCAGCCCACGCTGCTAGCTGGCTGTTGTGATGTCCTTTCCACCCGTCAAACTAGGACTTCTTGTCTGGATATCCTACACCCCAATATATCCTGCCGATACGTCTCCTTCCTCCGGGAGCGGCACCGGGTCTCGTACTCTTTTTTATTCGTTGAACTGCGTCAAGTGAAGGGGTGGTGTGGGTTTTCGCAGAATCGTCCGGCTCGATGAACACCTTTAGATTTAGGTAGGGAGATACAAAATGATTTTACGGTCCTTTTCCTACTCCTTTTATACCCTCAAAGAGGCCCTTTCCCCTTCTGTACTCCCTCTGACTTCTCCATTCCTTCTCGTTATTTCCCCTTCTGTCAACTAAGAATGTTCCCAAAAAGGATACTCAAGAGTCCCCTTTCGGTCGCGGAATTTCCCATCTCCTGCCTGCCCCTGCTGCTCCGCTTTTCTCCCTCCGCCTATCCTCGCTCCTACTTCCTCTTCTGCCACCGCTGGTATTACCCAGGTTGATGCGCGATGCATTTCTGTGCCTCGCACCGATCCTCCGGTGGAATATCGAGGCATACACCATCAAGTAGTGTGCTCCGGCGGCCAAACAGTGTTCTGACCGTGTCGTTCCAGGCCATAGAACACCCTTAGGTCCCTTTTCTGCGAATGTCGATTGCCTCCGTTCATTCCGTAGCAAGTTTGCGCTTCTCCGATCGAGTTCCTGTGTTTTTGAAGCCAGGAGCTGTGTTCTGACTATGTCGCGAAGCCCGGAGCTGTGTTTCGCTCGTCTCTCGAGGATATCGGTGCTCCGCCCACGACATTTTGGTCGTGCGAGCCATATCCTGTGTTCTGGAGCAGATTGTATGGCCTGGAGGTGCATCTCGTATATTTCTGTCAAAGTTAAGAGTGCTCCGCCTGTGAAATTTGGTTCATGCAAGAGATATCTTGTGTTCTGGAACAGATTGCATAGCCCTTTCAAAGTTACAAGTGTTCTGCCTGTGAAATTTGGTCCATGCAAGCAATATCTTGTGTTCTGGAACGGATTGCATAGCCCGGAGATGCGTCTCGTACAATTTGTCGAGGTTACGAGTGCTCCGCCTGTGAAATTTGCTCCATGCAAGCGATATCTTGTATTCTGGAACGGATCGCGTAGCCCAGAGATGCGTCTCGTATAATCTGTCGATGTAGCGAGTGCTCCGTCTGTGAAATTTGGTCCATGCAAGCAATATCTTGTGTTCTGGACCGGAGATGTGTTCGCGACTAAACTTGGGATAGGTTTTCGGGCAGAGATGAGACGGGGAATCGAGGTAGAGGCACTCTTTTTAACTGGTCCGGGAAGCTCTGTGGTGCAGTGGGCACTTCAACCAGTTTTCCCGGGTTTTGTAATTGTCTTCCCGTGGTCGCTCGTTTGATTCGAGACTGGAGCTTTGCCACTGAAACCGTATTCTTTTTCGTGTCAGCCCCGGAGAAGTTCGCGAGCACTGTTAAACCTCTCTGTCTCTGCTATGCCCATAGCGGGGGAGGTGATGCGAAGCAGCACCTCACAGCGGCCACCGAGGCGGAAGATGAAAAGGCCGCTGTTCTCACGCAATTACACAACGCTGTGTATTCTATTACTCCAGGGGATGCGGCAGGCTGGTTTAGACACTCAGGATATTTCTAGTACAAATAATACACATTTGTTTTGAGAGTTTACAACAAGAAAATAAGTGCTACACAACGGAACAAGCAATACATACAACAAACAACTGGGTGATGACTACATGCAGAATATGAGAGCAAAAATTATGGTACAGCAGCCCAAGCAGCCTTGTTCGCCCGTTCGACACACCAAATTTCTTTGCAGTCCTTTATCGCATACTTCATGATGAGCTTTGCGGTTCCCATAGGCATCTTTGCACACATTGTCGGCAATACAGCGACACCGCCTTCCCCTTCGTCTGCAAGTTGAATGACGCGGGTGTAGCCATTTTCGCGGAATATCTGTCCAAATTTGTGGAACCCGTGTCCATCTTCCCCGCGTTCACCCATATCAAGCTCCAGGAACCACTCCTCGATCTTTGGATACAGAATGGGAGAGTCATCAGCCTGGGAGTCGACACTCGGACCTTTACGAAGGCTTGTGATGGTGGCGGTGGGGGCGACATTGTGTGGAGGCGGGTGAGGGGCGTGTGCAGGAGGTTGAGGTGGATAGTATGGTGGGTGTGGATAAATGCCAGGTGGAGGTGGGGGGTAGTAGTGATAGGAAGGATAAGGAGGAGCCTCATAGGCAGCTGTCTGATTAGTGCGGCGTGTAGGCGCAGCAGCCTTCGTGCCTTTCAGGTCAATGTTGAGAGCGGCTGGTGGCTCTGTATCTGACTTGTGCCCTCCTTCGACCTGGGTAGTCGTCAGTGAACGCGCCAAGATGCGAGAGAAAGAGTTGTACGCACCATCAGTAAACTCCATAAACTCATCTTCTGAGCGCCTAACGGAACGTGCTCCCCGCCGCTCGCGACAAGACAGAAGCCCCCGTGCTTATCACATTTGTGTTTGGCTTGGAGATCACGATGGTAATCTGCGCCGGACTTGCGCTTCGGTCCGTCACCATCATCTTCGCTATCGCTCAATTCGTTGTGTTTCTTGTTCTACAACAAGGTTAGTTGAATACCAGAATTTATCCAGGGACAAACCTTCTCCCCCTTCTTGGGTTTCCCCTTCGCCTTCTTGCCCCCCTTCTTTTCCGTCTTCTCCTTCAGCTCGAGGTTCACAATGATCACCTGGAAACACTTCTTGACTTTCGACTTCGAAGCCTCCACCTCGTTCATGGCAGTCTTTGCTTTACTAAATAGTCCCTCCAAATGCACCGAGGTCTTGAGTTTCAGGGGTAGGTCCGCTGCCTTCCACATCAAAAACTTGTAAGCAATGTGCATGTCGTCCTGGTCAACCTCCATCGCCTCCACGACTTTGCGAAAAAAGCGGCTGGCATTGACAATAGATAGAAAGGGAATCTCGTCAGCTGCGCCATTGTCTCCCAGAACCAAAAAATCAACGGCAAACTCTGGAGGTGGAGTAAGAATTAGTTCGGGGATCCAGTTCTGTGCGCACCCGGGTCTTCATCCTCTTCGTAGGGTTGCTCGTCCTCTGTCTCATCTACATAGGGTGCAACCATCTGTACTTCATCCTCTTTCCCGTCCTCTTCGTCAGACACAATCACGGCCGCTTGTCGTTTACTACCGCCTGCTAGTCCAAGAAGTCCTTGTGTCGCGTCATGCACGAGTTTGTCATCGTTGTCTTCCTCGGTAGGTGTTGCAGAGCGGAACATTTGATTCAAGGACGTGTCAAGGAGCATGTCCGAGTCAGAACTAGAGTCTGCTCACGCGCGCAGAGTGGGAATTTTTATTTTAGGCACTATTGCTGGTGGTGGGCTAGAACTTGTCTGTTTCTGGGTTTTGCGAGGTCATCCAGGGCCTCGTTTTACGGGCGGAGGGTCTGCGGGAGCCGACGTGGCCTTGTGTTTGGCCATGAGTGAAGCAGGAGCAAGAGCAAGTGACACGGTGTCACTCGGTCACCCATTATTGATCCGTGTGATTCGATGTGTCGCCGCGCACGCGTTACTTGTGCAGGTGGTTCAGAAATTGGGGAGGGTGTTCCTGGTCATACTTTCCACGGAAAGATCCATTTGTTTCGCGCGAAACGGTTCAGAACTCGCCGCAAAAATCCACGCGCCAAATGGCGGCCGGCGGAAATTGGGTCACTCAAAACTTTACGGTACCCCGTATATTTACTACCATAAGATGTGCCTGCTCAAACCGTGAATTTTGCATATAATCTTACTAAAATCTGTTGAGAATTGAGCGAGAGAAAAATAATTTACGGAGGGAGCTCGAAATTGCATCAAAATTGATGCTGTGCCAAATCATATGCAAACTGCAATAACTCATTCTTCCCACGGTTCAATTCTCGAGCAAAGAGCTGCAAAGAGACGCTCGTGATCCACAGCTTGATGCCTGGGGCAACGATTTAATTACACAGCCCTTTCGTCACTGATAACCACGCTTCCCGCCTACGAGTATTGGACTCTGCGCGCGCAATCATTGCATATCTTGCACATGCCCCTGCGAACGGGTTCGAGTATGTGAATCCGATCCTAGGGATAAGTCGACTGCTCCTGCAGTATACCACAACTCTGGCTGATCCATTTCAGCTTCTATTGCTGGCAACCTGTCGAGCATTCTTTGCGGAGGTGCGGTTCTTGAGACAGCCCCTCGGCCGACTTGATCGAGGTCGGCTGAGGTTCGCCGAGGTTCGCCGAGCCCCCTCGGCCAACCCGGCCGTCAAAATGTAGTGAATCAATACCATCCTCGCAGTCGTGAGGATTGTTACTCCGACATGTCCGCTTACAGGTTTGTTTGCTTGGCGTAATGTTGAAATGACTTTTTTTGAAGCTGTGATCATGGATTCACAACTTGGAGAGATGCAACAGCTATCTCGAGAACTTTAAACCCAAGTTCTCCATTTCTCCTCGCGTTCGACAAGCCTGCTAATCTTGTATGCTGTCGGCTACTCATCTGAATAATTTATTTGGCTGCATATAACATACTATGCTACATTACGAATGTCCATACACGAGAATAGTACACGACAGCATCCCAGAAAAACAACATCGAAGCAGAGGCGAAAGCAAATTTTAGAGTAGGGAGGATTATGGTCGGAAACGTCAGACACTATTGGAACGTGTCAGTGCCGATGTGTACGATGGGTAATTGGGATGATATTGAGGAGAAGGGCTTGGTTGAATCACGGGTGCCGCTAATGAGTGGACAGTGTCTGAATCCCGGAAACTAAAAGAAGAGATCAGACGTACCAGAATATGTAGTAGCTAGAATCAATTGTGTTTCGCGGATATTGTTTGCCAGTTTCCGTTGACGTTCGGTCTCAACGATGAGCTATTACCGTAGATTCAATCTATAAGTGTACAAGAACACAAGGGCAATATCGGACGAATGCATTCACCTGAACTTTGGTATGTATGCGCTTGACACGTGTGGCCCATTCCGCTATATCGTTGGACAGAAGGCGCAGCAGTCTGTAGCCATTCCAGCTAAACCTTGACCACCCTGTTCCTGAAGCCAGGATTCGGCACTTCACCAGTGATGTGCATTGGTTCGCTCTGTTGTGTCTATCAATGATCCAATATTTGGATATGAAAGGGCAGATTCTAATTACTCGAGCAGTCGTACCGCTAGTTCGGCCAGACAAAAATGGTCCCTCGGACACTCAGATGTCGCACGCTGGATAAGGTCATCCGTTTGATCTATTGCGCTCTGGAGCTGGTGCAATTGCACTGAAGGGGATTTATGATATATGAAGAAGAGCAGGGCCAAGCAGGTGGTGATACCGAGTGCCGTGTAGCGGAGCGTGTCGTTCGGAATGATGGCCACACAGCTGAGGAGGATTTGAGAGATTACTAGTTGGGATGTGGGGTCATGTATGATAGTGGAGGAAGGAACCATTTGCTGTTAATGATTCGAAACAGGGATTTCTGTCTTTGCGCTTTATAGTCTGAGGTTGGGGAGTCATCGGTGTTCAGCTCAGAGACACGATCAGGGTTCATACCCCGGTCGTGCCGGCATCCTGCACTCCGACCGAACCATTTAAACACCGCTTTCCGAGGTTTTGAGTGGGTCCATCTTTTGGACGGATCAACCTATATATATTTTAAGCTATACCCCAGCAATTGTGGGTACCGAGAATGATTAGCGCTCGTATCTGTATCACGATATGGAGTGAGAACCTTCGATCCCGCCTCTTAAATTCAGTCGGTGATAAGAAGTAACACCACTGATGACCGGTTTTCCTACTTTGAGACGAATCTGAGATCCTGCCTCGCCCCGCCGCCCAATTGAGACAAAAGATAATAACCATACCCTGCATGACACATTGGATCGCAGTATTCGTGTTGCATGTTCTGTCCATTTCCCGCGGTGATGAAAGCGAGACCACATACATCTCCAGTGCTTAGTATCTGGTTAGACAGGACTATTTTCATTGAATTAAATTCAGTAACTTACCTCACTTGAAACCAAATCAGCTATAGTTGTTAACGTGTTCAACGTTCAGAAGCCATTGTCAAGCCAAACATAATGGGAACAGAGAATTGAACATGATATCGCGTGATGCTGTGTTGATGGCCGCACGGGCTGCCGGGTAATGATTCGCGTGTGGTATATAATGCGATGCACCCAGGAGGACAGCAATTACTCAACCCACATTTTACCACAGGATTTAAAGGCGCGAATTAGCCGCCATGTAACTATGTTGGTGCTCGCCATCGCTTCACTGGGTGTCTCCTCATGATGAAGTCCCCTGGGTTCTTCTATCCTTTCTCAGAGAAGACTAGGGCTGAAGTTAGTGAAAACAAATTGTTCATAATTGAACGGAACTGAAGCTGTACTGATGCGGAATACGCCCAAGATCGCGACTCGCGAGGAAAAATCGAGTTGAACCAATATGTATAATGCACTGGTCTTGAGCTCTTCTGAGATAAGCAAGCCACAGTGTACCCACTGACGACGGGGCCGCGAAAATGCTGTTGGCTCTTGATGCGCTTTGAGATGGCGAGAGGTGTGTAGATGAGTTTGAACAAAGTTGCACGGAAAGCGGGATTCGCCTTTCACTCGGAGTTTGATAGCTATATGTTTATTGGGATGTGGTGGACGTGGCGACCGCCGTCTTCTGAAGGTGCTTTGACTCAACTCGACCAGAAACGTTGGAGGATTTAGTTCAAACTGCAGCGAGACTTGAACTAATAAAAGGAAAAGCGGAGGATCGTCACAGCATCGTCAGAGCACTGCCGCGGGCGATGCCGGCAACTCGACCAGAACACAGAAGTGCTGAGCTGAAAACAGTGCTCAGTACAAAATAGCGCGCAGATAGACAAATTGTTTTGTTCGCAGCTCGGGCCGTCCCCACACCTTAATCATGCATTCACAGCCACACGGGCGACGACATGTTTCAGTTTTGCTGCGCCCTTGGAAACGGTGGTGGTAGTTCGCGAGCCGAAAAGAGGTGGACGGCGTACTTGTTCGATAATCATCTGTTCCTTTGCTTAAGCGCCGTCGTGCATCATTGGAGTCTCGAAAACTATCTGCAACCCCCCTCTACCAAGCCGTAGGTCGCATGAAACGTTTCCATAGTCTCTAGAAGAAGAAACCAGCGGCACGAAATTGCGTAGAGATGGGCAGCAGTGGTTCATGTAAGGTTCATGACACGTCAGGGGCGCATATAGAGGGTAGAGTCGAACCACGAAGGCAGAATGACAATAGCTGCTGCTGTTGCAACTTGGAATCCCCGGAACAGCATGAAAGATCTCCTTAGCGAGAGTGAAAAGGTTTGGTCCTGGTGGCGATAAGCACGGCTCAGTGCGTCCGAAGCTCGGTTGGACACCCAGGTGATTTTCGCAGTTCCGTACTCGCGCTGCTGGCAACCGGGTGAAGAAAACTCCTGCTGTTGGCCTTGACGTACACGCTTTAGTTCTCAATAGATGCAACCCCCGGAGACATGTGCTGTTGCGCCTGCACACGGTAACCGCACTCCGGCTCATAGGCTCAACAGCATAAAGGAGAATGAGGATAACCGGTACTCCACCTTGACTACGGTGTAGGGTGCAGCTGCAATACGCCAGCGTCCAAAGTCAAGTCGTTGAAGTCTGCCTCCGGGTAGGCCGAAGTGAGCGGGCAACAGCACCGAGGGTTAGGTGCTCAACAGCACAAACAGCCGCAGTCAGGAAAGAAACCGACGCGCGTTCTTGCTTGACTACCGGCCGCCGCTTGCTGGGGATAAACGTATAAATGACTAGAAGATCCACGGCAGTTGTAGATCGTCGGTCGAATTGAGATCGTCGCTCTAATTTGAAACTAAGATCTCGGCGAACTGAGATATAAGCGCGTCGTACGTAAGCGCACATCGCCATTCCAAAACAAATTTTGTTTCTTTTTTTCCCTCACCGACAGCACTCCAGCTCTATATAAAGCCCTCGGCGGCGTTTTCAGTATTCTAAATACCGTATCGCAAGAAATCTGAGGTCGAAAACAGCGTCAATTCCTTCCCAGCATGTGCGCACGCTTAGGTGGTGCCGGCAGACTTTTCGACAATCTCGATCCCCGAGTCGCTCGCGCCGGCGTCGCTGAAGACGGGGCGCATCTTGGCGAGCCCGTACGCGTTCTTGTAGAACACGACGTCGCCCTCATCTTCGACGAACTGTGGGTGGGTGTCAGTCGTGTGCATGTGATGAAAGAAGCATAAAAAAGGTCGGGGAGTGGATGTGAGGGAGTAAAAAGGAGATACTAAGGAATGGGAAGTGCGACGTGTAGGAACGGAGATGGGCGAACGAACGAAAACGAAAACACACCTTGCACTCCCTGATGACGCGGTACATCTCCGCCCACCCGCCGGCACCACCCTGCCAACGCACGCCCGCGGGACCCAGCACTCCGCGCAGCGCGTCCGTCGCCTCCCATGCATTGTAATGTGGGATCTTACTGCAGACGTGGTGCAGGACGTGCGTCTCCGAAATGCCGCATCTATAGCAGTGTCATTATTTCATCGAAAAGGCAGACGACGAGGAGGGAGACGTACGTCGCATGCGCGCCGATCCAGGCCATCACACTCCCGAGGTCACCAAGCAAGCTGCGGTCGAGCGTCGCCAGCGCCCCACGAGGAAACGTGAACATAGGCGCGCGGTAGTGGGGCAGCAGCGGGTCCGTGTGCTGCAGGAAGGTGATCAGCACCAGCCAGTGGTTCACCCTGCGGGGTGTCAGTCCCACTAAAAGAGGAGAGAAGAAAGATACCCACCAAAGGTACGGCTGGAGATAAACGACGAAGACGCTGCGGAAGCCATACACGTATGTGGCGGCGATGAGCCCCGCGAGCCACAGACCGACGCCGATGTCGGAGAGGACGATATCCGTGAAATGGTGCGGCGAGAACATGACCGCCTTCGGGGTGAAGTCTGCGCTCCATTCCAGTCAACGAATGCACGGGGGGCGGAGGGGGACGCACGGTTGGTGCCCTTGGGGTAGCGCCGCTGACCGGTCGCGTTTTTGAGGATGTAAGCGGGCCAGCCGAAGAGCTGCAAGGAGTTTTTTAAAATAAATAAAAAAGATTGGGATTGTAGTCAAACAAGCAAAACGGGGCTTACAGTGAAGGCGGCGATTTTGGAGCTCGCGCCTATGGGGGAGTCGCCGAGCGCCTCCCAGAGCTCCTTCTTGACCTCCTCAGACGCACGTGCGCCGAGGCGGTCCTCGCGCTTGGGGTCGAGCGGGGGGAGGCCCACTTGCGAACGCGTGGACGGGACCCAGACCTGGTCCTGGGTCATGTGCCCAGTGCTGGCGTGGTGCTGGGGAATTCATTTTTCAGCAGAAGAGAAAGTTGCGTGCTTCGGACTTACCTTTGCGTGACTTTTTGGGCAGAAAGATGAAGTTAGGCGGTAGACTGGTTTTCACTACTTTCGACGTACGTGATGCGCCAGGAGTGGTAGGGAACACCAAGGCTGGATGGAGGGTCAGCAGCAGCACACCTTGACCCGAACTCAAAGCGTACGCAGAGTGGAGAATCCAGCCGACAGTGTTGTTGATCAGCTTGGATTCGGAGTAAGCCTAGAGGGTCATCATTGCCATTGACTTTCTTCAAGATTCGGGGAACGGTGAGCTACCTGATGACCAGCTTCGTGTCCTGAAATCCGTTCAGCAAACCTGATTAGATTCTATCATCAGACCATACCGATGACCCAAATGCCGGTGCCAAAGAGACCCGCCCAGAAGCCGTAAAGAGACCACAGGGCGAGCCGAGCGAGAGGATACACAAACGGATACGGGGCGGCGAAAGTCTCCGGATTAATGAAGGCGTCTGCGGACGCCGCAATTTTGTATATCGCGCCAATTACCGACAAGTGCCACAACCTAAGAATAAAAGATAAACTTCATTCAAATTGTCTTATTTTCGGCACACACATGTACATGGTCGACTTGAATGCAGAACGCTTGAAACAGTGCGCCCTGGACAAGATAGTATCAGCGGATATTCGACTCAAAAAACCCCCAAAGTGTACGGAATAGCGTCCAGCAACTGCTTCATGGTCAAATCTGGGACAAGATACACCCCCAGCTCGTCTGTAGTGTCGGCCATAGTGGATTCCGCAATTGCCCTGGTGTCCTGGTGGTGGTAAGAAGGAAACCGGGTCGTCAAACTTTTGGGGTGACGCCTAAATGGGAATGGCGGATCAGCGGCTTTGCCTCCGTAAACCTCCGTAAATATGTTCACGGCGTTCCAACGCCGTGTAAAAGTTTACGCTCCCATTTCACACATGAACCGGGACTGCGATGGAGCGGGGAATTTTCAAACAGGACATAATTTCGTTTCTATATTTTTTCTATGTATTCTTTTGAGATCAAAAGAAAACCGAGAATATTCAACATGATTACTACCACTGCCCACTGTTTGAGCAGATACAGAAGGTACAAAGCTGCCTGTCTAATAATTGAACAACAGACTTGAGGATCCTACATGAGCATTCGTAAGGACATACGTAGTTCGTACAACAATACAACCACAAAGCGTGGTTTAAAGAGTATATCTGAAGTCTGGCGCTCTGTCTCCCATTTCCCTCAATTCCTTCCGCGTGTACAAGTTAGTCTCGCCTCTTTCGAGCGCAGCGCGTGCAGCTTCGTCACGGCGAGCGTTGATGCGTTTGTACGTGACGACAGCAATGGGCAAGGAGATCAAACCAATTCCGATAAACATGAGCTCGCAGCCATCTGCAAAAAAAGTCAAGGTTGGGGGGAATCAGAGAGAATTGTTCAGGCTTCTTACGACCGACGAGGTAACGAGGCTTGTCTTGAGTTCGATAAATATTGCTGGCAATGGCTCCGCTGCAAACAAGAATCTCAGCGGAGACATGGCGGAAATGATCCAAAACACTGACGCGAAGTTTCCAATGCCGATGTGTAGCGCCATTCCGACACCGCGTTTATATTGACCAGAGAGGTTGTTGCCCAGCCAAGCAACTATCCCAGGGAAAGCGGAATAGGTTCCACCGACGCATAGGAAAGTCCCAAAGTATTTCACGCCTTCCACATTTGTTGAAAAAAAAACAATCGCAGAGAGAATATAAACGAACCGGAAGACGCATTCGAGATGTTGATAGAAAATCCCACCAAGCACATGCAAAGACCCGCAAGGATAAACGGATAGCGTTTCTTTACCCTGTCCGACCAATACGCGAAGATGAGGAGAACGATGGCTATGCAAGCGCGGAGATGGTTAGTTGATGGTTTGGTAGTTGACTTGGAAGGAGACTCACTCGCAAAGACATAGCATGGAACGGTTAATAATTGCGAAACGGGTACGTTGTGTCCGAATCTTCAGATAAAGCCAGGTCAGCCTGGTACGACAACAAAGCGTGTCTACCTACGAGTTGATGATTGTTCTGTTATGTAAGAGTTGAATCAGCCTGCGTCACTCGTGCGTGAATGAATATTCTTGACACTCACGGCAGGAAGAGAGTGATCCCATACACTACAACCGGTCAATGAAATGCATACGAGAAGCAATGATCCTTACGGGGCCCGACAATTGACATGTAGATGAGAATGTGAAGCCAGATCTTGAATTTTATCAGAGAGTTGCCTCGTTGGCCAGCGAAAAAAAAAAAACACCTGCCAATCAGTCAAAGCCTGCACTAGATGCTTCATCTCGAAATGTTCCTCCTCGCCCACAGAGGAATTGTCGTATTCTATTGAGGATGAATCAATAAGCTTTGAACAGTCAACAGTGCGTACTCTTCCTCCAGACAATGAAGGAACGCTCCTCGGGTGTCAAGAAACTGGCTGTGACCGGGAAGTCAACCAAAACTTCAGGGGAAATTAGCAGGCAAAAAAAAAAAAAAATGCAAAAGGGCGCACCAAAGAACGCCAGAATTCCAACTGCAACAGTGGCGATGCCCTCCTATGTAAAAGGCGATAAAAAATGAGAAGGGATCAGAGTTACCAATTAAAGACGAACTAGGATGAAAATCCACGACCAGCCCAAAAGTCCGCGCGTGCCGTTCATGAAGTTAATTCCATAAGCCAAGAGGCCACTGAACGCGCCTGCCACCGTTCATGAAGTTAATTCCATAAGCCAAGAGGACTGAACGTGCCCGCCATGGATGCAGCGCTGTAGAACAAGCCGATGCGCAACTGCAGCATGTGACGAGGATACCAAAGGGAAAGGCTTCATCGTTTTAGCGATAATCATGAGTATAAGAGAGACATACTAGTAAACCACTCCCCTGGCGTACATTCAACGTTAGAGTCTATAGGAAACCTAAGAACAGACTCACGGGAATAAACCAGCTTCCGCGACTCCAAGACAGACCCGGACACCGACGAGTTGCGGGTAACTGCGACGACACGATGAGTGTGCTTGAGAGACGGCACTAATCATACGCACGTCTTGACGAGGCCCATGAGCGTCCTGGATTACAGTTGAAGGTTTCAAACACGGAAGAAAACATGCCCGACTTAAATTACGGTGCCCCAAACCAGCTTGTCCGCCATTGAAAATTTCCGCGATAAAACAACTGGGAGATGGGCGTACCGTTATCCCTGGAAGCCATCTGCGAGTCGGAGATTAACTCGCGAATTGTGAATAAGAATAGCTTGAATACTTGGAAGGACGGAATCGTTTGAGAACCAAACTAAATCGGGGTGAGTAAAACACAGTTTAGATGTGACAGAGAAGAAACTAACTTTGCCGGGCATTCGAATATACAGTACGGCTGTTTCAACATGAAAAAATGCTCAGCGAACAGTGATTCAACATACAATGAAGTACATGGTCTGTTGTGATGTCAGTGATATGAGCATGAGAGCTAACGGATCCTAACCAAAGCAATGTTATATTTGTTTCCCGTGAGATCGAGCTGATCCTGGAGTCCATCGAGCCTTGCATTTCCTGGATATTTCAAATCAGTGTTGAAATGTTATTTCTCTTTCCGACAGTCAGTGAACGCACCGATATTTCCTGCGATGAACCCAATTCAGTTGTTTTCCAGAGAGCACGTTAAAACAACGTACCTCGATCCAGAAAAGACATCAGGTACATCAGGGACAGAATCGGCATCAGTTTGAGGTCTACCCTACGCCATAGCTTGCGCTCCTCCCCAGCCGAAAGCGAGGGCGGAGGCGGAAGTGTGGAGTCACCCCCGAAGTCAAGTTCTTCTTCGGAGCTAGCCTTCAGTTTGACATCCTCAAGCTGAGAATCTGAGGTTTTCTCGAGCGAGGGCTTGGTATCGGCCTTTTCCATAGTGGTTGGAGAGAAAAGAGACAAAAGACGTCTGCAGAAGCGAGTCGCCTGACTGCGTCTATAAGACGGCTCGACATCAGAACAAGGAGAACAACATGGGCGGGTGACCAGCGCTGACATACAGTCGTGGGGAAGAAATGCCAGAAATATTGGACGTCCCGCAATGCGGGGACCCGTCTGTTCGGAGTGAGAATGGAATCGACCCAAATTTCTCACAGCTTGACATTGTTGTGAGCTTCCACAATATAAATATATAAAGCGGTAAAGCATGGGAAAGGTACGCATCCAACGAAAATAGACGGGCGGATTTAGTTTCTTGATGGGCATTATAATTTGATGTCGGATGATTCGAGCCATTCGGCAGTCAACTGAGCAATTGAACGGGTACAGATGCTGCGAGTACATAATGTTGCGTTTACGTGGTCGGAAAGCGTTTACATTAAGCTGATCATTTATGTCCAAACGCCATTGCGTTCACTGACAGACAACATCAGCGGCAACTGATACCTCTGGGTTGCAAGTTAGTATTATATCATATAAATTCAAGGCGCGACACGGACGATGAAACGGCAGCGTATGATCACTGCTTCGAGAACTCAACCACATCCTCGCTCAAATGGAACATGCACCGGTCCCACTGCGCGGTGTCCTTTAGCTCCATCCCGCTGTTTGTCGGTGCGTCAAGGTCAGCGGATGCGCCGAGGGCCATGGCGATGACCATCTGTGGCGAATAACGGTACTCGTCCGATGCCGGGTGCCAGGTTGGCGCGGTGGGGAGCTTTTCGGTGTTGGGGCTGGATGGAGGTGCGTTCAACTACACATATAAGGAAAGAAATAGACTATAACACGTACTCGTTGTGTCGCAAGAAGCTCGCGACGTACGCCCGCCATCTGCGCGAGTAAATCAGAATTTGACCAAGAAATAAATAAAAATTGCTGAGAGCGCAACTTACTCTAAAGCAACGGCGATTTGGGTGCTGTTAAAAGTCGAAGTGGCATTCTGCAGGAAGAAGTTATCCGATGAGTGCGTCGCCGCCTCGTATATTGGCAATCCTGGTTGACTGACAAAATATCAAGTCAGGCTATGTTGTTTGAAAAAAAAAAGAAACACTTACGGGGCGTCAAAGTGGAACTCCCAACTGGGGAGTTTCTCGCGGACGAAGGCCTGCGCAACCATCTGCCCCGAGCACTTGGCAAAATTGTCATCGGGGAAGCTCCACTGGCGGTGGAGGAAGTCTAGCGTGCAACTCTCAGCAGTTCAACCTAACCGCAAATCAACTAAAACGAACCTTGCGGCGTGTTTGTGTTGTACGAATAGTTCCCACCGGTCGCAGCCGGGTATATCTGCTCGATCCGCGCGAGAAGTTCGGGTGTGATCTTTGTCCCGATGGCCGAGTCGACGAGGCCGGTGAAGTTCGAATTCGGAGGAACGAGGCGCGCAATTTCGTTTGTGACATACCCAGCTGACAGGATCAGAGAGTCGGGCGTGCTCTTGCGGAAAAGCGAAGTGGATGGACGCACTGAGAATCGGAACCTTGGCGATCTTGCCTTCGCGGTAAAGGCGGACACTCTGATCAGTCAGACTCCTGCCATCGACGGAAGGCAACCAGCCCGGCCAAGAAAATCTGTCCATATTGTTTCAGGGCCAGCGGTACAAGGGGTTGAACAGAGGCGTAACACACCCCCTGGAATCGATTGCAGAGCTGAAGTTCAATGCCGCGAGCCGGATCGTCTCGGCAGAAAGCGTACGCATGCACGCGAGCTGTTTCGCCGCACCAGTCTTGGTCGCCGCCGAGTCAGTGCAGCCGACAGACTTGGCAAAAGCATCGTTCCGCGGCTGTGAAAGGATAAGTAAGAGCGAATTGTCCTCAAAAGAGTAATTTTCTTACAGTAAGATCCGCGACCTTCCAATTTCCAGAGCGCTGGATACTCCGCGGAATAGCTTTTTGGAAGCTATAGCCCTTTCCGTCGTAGAGAACGAGCTGGTTCATGATGGCACCCCCGCCACCCGATTGACCAGAGACCGCGATATTTTTCGGGTTGCCGCCGAACCTCGATTTTTCGTTGAGGGAGACACGATAGCGAATGGGTTAAGGCTCACTTAGAAATATGCTTGACGACCCACTCGACGGCAAAACGACCGTCGAGCAACCCAACATTCCCGTCCTCACCTTCGTCGAGTGAGCCTTGAGAGTTCCAGAAGCCCAGCAGACCAAGTCGGTAGTTTGCATTCACTGCAATAAATTTCTTGTCTTGCCCGACCCAGTCTGAAGGAATAAAAACAAGAATCAGATATTGATATATTGGCAACGACAAACTTTACCAGAAAAATCGTTGTTAGGGCTCTGACTGTTCTGGTATCCTCCGCCGTGAGTGTATACCTGCACAGCTAGGTTGTCTCCCTCTTTGGCGCCTGCAGGAGCCCATATCCAAAGCTGTACTTCCGATATTCGTCAGGCCGTCGCCTTCGTAAATTAAATGGAACCCGCCTTCAAGCAATTCTCCACGCCCGGGCTAGCGTTCACCCCCACAAAGTCCGTCGTTCCGAATTGGACACAGGCGGTAATATGCCCGTCGAAGTCCGCACTCACGTCCTGCACCGTCGAGTTCTGGGGCGGGAGCGAACGTGGCGCCTTGAATCGCAGGGCGCCGACGGGAGGCGCGGCATATGGAATCGCTGGAGCGGGAGTTAGTGAGGAATACAAAGAAGACGACGACCACCAAGAAACACCTTTCCACGAGTGAACCGTGCCGTTGTTTTGAACAGTTCCCAGGTATTTACCGGCGCTCCCCAGGTCGACAATAGGACCGGTGGTGGATTTAGCGGAAACGAAGCTGGTCACAGCGAGGAGAACAAAGACGGACAGCTTCATGACGGCTCGGACTCAGAGAGACGACTGGAACTGTGGGTATTTAAGCAGAACATCGGGTTGAGTCCTTCAAATTTCACGCGTCCGGGCGTCAGCTGCCTAGGCGGAAGAACTGCACCCCGCAATGCCCCCACAAGACCAGGATCGACGGGGCAGGTGACGGTAAGTTGACGAGAACTGGACAATGATGCGATCAATGACGGCAACGGCAAATGACGGCGAGCGCTTAGCGGACAAACGTTCCGGCGGGAAAAGATGCCGGGCATGCAAATGCAGGCAACTGCCTCGACCGGCATGGCAAGAAACCAAAGAGAAGCAAATGAAGAAACCGGAACATGAACTTCAAAACCTTTTGTTTTGTTGTAACAAAACTGAACAGGGTTCGATGGAATACAGCGATCATATATAGTTCAAATTTGAGTACATGGGTTCGTTTTACAACTGACAGTAGTGGACTATGGTACACGGAAGAAAGAAAAGAAAAGAAAAGAAAAGAAAAGAAAAGAAAAAGAAGAAAATCACCAGTCGGCACCCTCATCAACCAACGCGTCCCACGGATCTTCATTTCTGAACCCTTCTGCAAGCGCGGAAATGTCGAAGCTTAGGCCTTGTAACGCCATAGTGTTCTGACAAATACAGGTGAATATCTTGTAGCAAATTTTAATATCGCTCACGTTGAGGAAATGAACGACAGAGTAATAGTTAAGCAGTTCGAGGTTCCTGCCGCACATCATGAACGCACCGCAAGTCGGAGGTTAGAAAACGCACTCGATGGGAGGCGGCTCGACGAAACGTCCGCCATGCTCCAGTGAAGCGTCATTGAGCCAGGTTATATAGTGGCGGAATAGCGCTGAGCAAATATATAAATGAGCATGGAAGACCGGTTTCGAAGGTACACAGATACCTTCGCCAAGCCACATATCGCGCCAATACGGACCCGACCCGCGTTCGGGCGCCTCTTCCGACATCTGCTCCGGCGGCGGCGGTGGGGGAAGGCGCGCAGTGCCCTCCCATACTTTGGCAAAACCATACGATTGGTACCGCCCCATGGTCCAGGGGCGCCCTGCAGAACATACATATATTACCGACAGCGCAACGGGCATGCGACACTAAAATGACGGACCAATGGTGTATGCCAGCGTCGGATCCGGAATATAATGACCGGTCCAGTATATGTTTTCGGGCCGCCTGGTCGTTCTGCATAACAAGTTCAGCTTCGAGCGTGCGCTGGAAAATGAGCTGTGGACGCACGAGTTGTGAGGATACAATGGATAGCTGCGGAATCCTGTTGCGAGTATAATCTAAGGTTCATATTCAATGTTTGTGAGAAGATGAAAAAGGGGATGACATACCTCGTCAATACCCTGCAGAACAGAGCCATTTATGAGATGGATTTTCCCGTCGCGTATTCCATTGGTATGCGTCTTCAGAGGCTTGAAGGAAGCAATTTCGGGAACGAATTCCGTGATGTTTGGGAATCTGGAGAGACTGCGCTGTCGCATGCCACTGCGGTTTGTGGGGGGCTGAGAATTTTATGAAAGTCATTCGTAGAGAGCAGAAGGCTTGCTTACGCGAATGCTGGCGATGATACGATGGGCGAACGGCCCAATGTCGCGCGCAATTTCAGACGCAGAGACTGAGGCGCCGACAATGAGCACGGTCTTTGAACACCTTAGTGGCTGCGAAGTCAAACAATTTTTCGGCGCGCGCACCTTGTCCGCATACCGCTCTGGGTGTCGGTATGATTGTGAGTGGTAGATACTGTACTGCTCCCCCACCTTCGCCTTGCTCCAATCAACGATGCCGTCGATGTCGGGAACATGGGCCGCCGTGTATGGCCCGGTGGCGATGACGACCGCATCGAACGTCTCCGTCCACCATTCCTCCAGAATGCGGTTCGACTCACGCAGGCGCTCGAGGCGGCGGAGCGTGAGCACCCACGTGTGTGTGTCCACGTCCTTCTCCACTCTCTCCACACGCGTGGAATACGACGTCACGGGCGGCGCCGACGCCGACGCCGGGCAGTTGTCGCCCGAATTCAGACAATGGTGTGAGGCGTAGGAGCGAACGTGCCGCTGAATCGCGTGGTTGGAGAGCACCCATGGGGATTCGGGATCGTATTTAACGTCCGGAAGCTCGGTGCTCACCTGCGGGGGTGTATTAGACATTAGGCTGGATGCTGAACAACCACTGGTCACTTACTTTGGGGGAGTTGGTGTGGAGGCTATACCAGACTGGACGAGGGCGCCAGTGCTCCACCCACCTCTGATTCAGCGTCAGGCCGTCATCACCTTCACTGTAGTATCTTGTTTGCGGGAACTGGGCAGGTATCTCAGTCGTTTTACCTGCTGGCTCATCGCTGAATTGATTTGAGGCGAGGTAAAAAGAAGGACGCAGAGAAAGACATACGGATATGATTCCCTAACGGGTGTTTCTTCACTGTAAAGCCAGTTGCCCCCCGGGTGCGGCGCGCGCTCAAACAGGCGAGCTGTGAAGTTGTGCTCGACGAGTTTCGCAGCAGCTTGAAGTCCAGCAGGTCCAGCTCCAACGACAGCAACCCGCTTAATAGGGTGATGGAAGGTGTGCTGAGGCAGCTCGAACACCTTCTGGAAGTGGCCTTGAGCGGACACCAAGACCCCGAAAGAAAGCAAGGCCACTAAAGCTTTCTGCAAGGCCACCATATCAATGTAGGAGCCTCGAGAGATAAGACTGTTATATTTAGGTAGATATAAGTGATTGGAAGCGACATGACGCGATCCTAAATCAGCCGCTGTGCTAAATGTGAACGGTCCCATCACTGTTGGATTGCATGTTTGCGTTTTTCAGAGTTAACAAACGGGTAGGACACCCTTTACCTTTTTTTTACATTGTTGGGCCCATGCTTGAGAATCACGATGGAGGTTCGGAACAAGAGGCAAATTGTTCGGAAAAGTCCGAAACCCAGAACATGAGGTGCATCCGAGTTGAACGTCAAGTATTTAGGTACGTTGCAACATCTGGTTCATTCGACCGTTATTCGACTGTTTTGGGCGCCAAGTTGGAAGCAAGAGAGGAAACGGCTGGAAACGGCTTAGGGAGCGGAGCTTGAAACAGGAACCGGCTATCTGCCGCTATCATGATATTACTGTGATCCAAACGCTTCGCTTTCTCTGCTTTCGACCACAATCTCAAACTTCGCGTTGGGCGCGGTGCCTTGTGCTATACGCCCTGCTTCTGGCATTAAGGTCTAGTCTCGTTTCAGATCCTGCCCGGGGTTATGCCTCTACCCAGTCAACAAGACATTGCATCTAAAAATGCACGTCGAGATCTAGAAGATCGTTTCGTATCTAGTCTTCAACTAGAACCAGGAGCGCTCTGTATAGTTGGCCTGGCCAACTGTTGCGACCGAATTTTCCATCCACGCACTGCTCCCAGGTCAAACAAGGTCATTCGTGCCGCGATACAGTTCCTGGCGGACGATCGCACTTTGGAAGAGCACCTTGTTCTCACCAAATCGATGGCCCAATGTCGATGCGATCTCAAAGATCCATTCATCAAGTCGTTGCACGGAAGTGTCTCCAATATCGATCCATTCAATTTTACGATCCTCGAGCTCGCGTTCGCGATCATGGACGCCCTGAGCCCCAGACCGAAGGACGAGCCTCGTCCGGATGAATCTGGGAAGGATTTGGATCAAGTTGTGCTTGGTATGACAGATTGGATTGATTTAATGGACGACGAAGACCAGTTGGGGCCGCTCCCCGCCGACTGGGACTTGCCCGAAGAGCTCAAGGCGAAAGTACCAGAGCCCGAACCTGAGCCGGAACCGGAGCCCGCTGAAGACCCCTGGCCAAGTGGCCCGGAGGAGGTTTTTCCCTCCACCAAAGGCCTGGGCCAAACGCTGCAGAATCTGCTCCTCTGGACGGGGGAGCCCTGCGGTGGCAGCGGCGTCTTCCTCCTTATCTCTCGCCTGTCTGACTACTCCCCAGCGTTCGCGGAGCAGATCCCTAGGTCCCAAATCGCCATGCCATGCGCGCTCGTGCACCTCGAGCAAGCGCTCGACCGCTTCGAGGCCAAAGCACCGCACAACACGTTCCGCCTCGCCATCGCCGCGGTCACGCACTTTCTGCACCAAATGCCCAAGTCGCGCTTCGTGCTCCTGCTCACCGACTTCAGAGACCTCCTCCTCGACCTCGCCGTGCGCATACAACCTGCGCTCGCGGAGATGCCCGGCGCTGAGAGCGCGTTCGCCAAGACATGGTGGAAGTCGGTGCGCGTCGGCCTCGATGCAGGGCCCGCATTCCCCTGGGACAAGTTCGGGCGCCCCGAACCCCCCGCGCCGGAGCCCATAAGCGGTGTAGAGCTCTGTCGCATAATGCGCGCCTACCGTGCGCACAACCGCTGCACGAAGCCCGATTGCCTCAACCGCACAAAGCCCCCAAAAATTATGATGTTCTGCCGCCGCTGCGCGCTTGCCTGCTACTGCGACGGCACGGTATGTCGCACATTTGCTACCCACTACATATGCCGCCTGTTGACGTGGTTTTTTTCTTCGTAGTGCCAAAAGCAAGCGTGGAGCAAGGGCCTAGCGCCACATAAACCACTTTGCAACGACGTGCACGCGCTGCGGAACGCGATGGGGCTTGATGACTCCGAATGGAAGGAGGTTCTGACACAAAGCACCAAAGGGACGAAGCAGCCCGAGGACAGATTTGCGGAGATCTGCAAAATCAAAGAGGTTGATGGTGCACTGCGTCAATCTGTTGCAAACCGAATAATGTACCACGAGATGGCGATGGATGAAATGGCTCCCTCCAACTCGTAGTCGGAGTCGGGATAGTTTTACCGACTGTAGAAGCTGAATTGGCCTGGAAAATCAGCACATTTTATACAACTCACCGAGGAATTGGTTGACATTGTTGTTGAATAAACGTCGAATATGTTCTACTTAGATGAAAATTTTGCGGATGCGGCAACGGTGCCGAGGTGATCCATTAACGGCCGGTTCTTTTGAAAGTGTAGCAATGTAGCGATAAGTATGGATAGGGTAACTGAGCAATATCCTGGTGGAGAGAATATTGATAGGATAAGCTGAAGAAGGCGAGTGATGATTACAGGATTTAAAAAAGTGGACAGACATTGGTTCGGATCAAGCCAGCCGCTGATGGATTCAAGGTGGAATCAGTTTGAGGTCAACAAGGTTCACTGGCGTCTTGGTGCGGAGAGAGGCTTGCCCTTAAAGAGCGAAAAAAAAGCCCATAAAAATGTTGTCGAGATGAGAAATACTTATTGTCGCTTAGGGCAAGCATGTACAAGATTTAAATTGCTGTCTCGACTCAAATTTCATACATATTTGACAAACCATCCCAGGTTGTGCCGGAAGGTAGCTCACACCTGAGCCATCTTGTAAAGCACCTCTTTGTCCCCGGACTCGCCCACCAGGGCACGAAAAAGCCCGTGCTTCGTCTGTAGCAACTTTTTGGGAGTGTCGAACTCGACCTACATGACCTGAGAGTCATTGAACCAAAGTTGGAGAATAACCTACGATGCGTCCCGCGTCGAGAACCATCTAAATTAGCAGAAATCAGTCGATGGTTCGAAAACGCTTCCTTGGATGCGTACAATTCTATCGGCGCTCATGATGGTCTGTAGTCTGTGAGCGACAATCAAAAGGGTGGTATCGCTGGGGAGCTGGATGACCGCCTCCGTCTTGTAATCTAAACACAGTGATGATCAGGAATTCAACATTTTTTATCGCTCGCACCTATAGCTGAGGTTGCTGCAACGGAGAATAGGTTAGGTGGAATTACCGAGTTGGAGACAATATACGGACCTTCGTCCAGGATCATGAGCTTGCTTCCGCGGACGATCGCCCGGGCTATACTGTATCAGCGAGGCTCCGACAAACAGCGTTATTGAGCTATTCACCCAGCGCAATAACTTGTCTCTGACCGACGCTTAAATTCGATCCTCCCGCCGAGATTTCGCTGTCCAAGGTGAGCTTTCCTTCGTCTAAGTTTTCCTGCAGTGATGAGAGTCCCGCGGAGCCCAACGCGCTGTTCAAGGTGGCGTCGTCGAACCAGCCGAAGATGTCTAGATTTGACCGGAGAGATCCGGCCAGTAGTTCGGGCTGGTCCACCGTTATAAACAGATCGTGAAGGTACGAGAAAGTGGCTCACCACTTGAGGTATGATGGTGATGCTTGAGCGAAGGGCGTCCAGATTTATAGAAGACGTAGGAAGGCCGTCATAATACACCGTTCCGTCGATGAAAATGCACCTCAGGAGAGATAGCGTCAAAGAACTCTGAACCATTAAGTTAGAAATTGTAGGGACGCTGAAACGCGTTTCCAACCTTGCCCGATCCGGTTCGGCCGACTTTCCATTTGCGTCAGCTTGCTTCGGAGAATGTAGCACAACTTACCGACTCCGACTCTTTCGCCAGACTTGATATTGAAGGAGAGGTTGTGCAAGACTGTGGGTCCGTCCGGCGAATACTTTGCAGAAAGATCATCGACGCTGAGACTTCCACTTGCTGGCCAGTAGGCAGGTGGAATCCCAGCTGCGGTGGGCTTCGGCTCTTGCTCGATACAGAGGTAACTCTGGATACGTTCCAAGCTACACAACATCAGCATAAATCTAAAAATGCATCGATCTTGATTGAGCTTGCCTGTTGCCTTGAACTTCGAACTGGCTCAACATGCGCACCCAATTTAGGATCATGTTGGCAAACCCAAGCGCCTGGAACCATGAGCATTGAGCATCGCCTGCATTTTGGAACCATCTGACCCACCATATTCAAGCTGAAGCCGATCTTGTATGGTCGCTCGCTTTGAAAATAGACCACATAGTACGCCAGTGCCGCGGCCTATACTTCTCATATAAATCATCATTGCATCGGGATAAACACTCACAAAAAGTGCACCAAGGAAATCTTGTGATACATTAGTTGTTCGCCAAAACCCGAAAATCATGAGACCGACCGATCCGGACGGTCACCCATCTATTCAGGTTCGCGAATGTACGCGAGGCCCTGGAAAACATCATCAGCGCTCCAATGTCGAACGGCGGGGAGCCATACCTGCTGAATCGATTAATTCGATTCATAGAGACCCGGATCAAGGCTTCTTGAGCACCATATGCGCGGACAGAGGCTATGGCCGAATCCAATAATGGTATTTACTTAGATAGCAGAGAGAAAAGACTGACTTAGTCCGGCTATTGTGGCACCGAAACTGCAATCATATATCAGGTTTCATGCTGCACTGAGAAAATGGGCCGTACTGCGATAAAACAGGCGCTTTGGCGTTACTCTGCTCCCGTTTGACCGAGAGCTGGGAGGCTGAGGGAATCTTGGGAATAATACAATGACAAGACTCAGTCAGCACCAACCTATGTATATTCTACAGCACAGTGCGCCGAGAATTCCAACGAGAGTGCCCGCAAAGAAAAACACCGGAGTAAAA
Source organism: Mycena capillaripes (assembly GCA_029204075.1). NCBI lineage: Eukaryota > Fungi > Basidiomycota > Agaricomycetes > Agaricales > Mycenaceae > Mycena > Mycena capillaripes. The sequence continues at coordinate 3,104,989 of JARHKZ010000003.1, read as the reverse complement.
AGCACGACGGCTCCGAACTTGGTGAGCATACTGATGGTCATCTCTGCCATGTAGGTTAGACGGGAATTTTTCAGGTGCGATAGCATCACCAATAAGTGCACGGAGGTCTTCCGGTATCATGCTATCTATTACACTGATATCCACAGTGCACCGTGCGATGATACGCGACGTGGGGGTGAAGTCAAGCCATCTTCAAACCTCCAGTTAGTAGGTCGACTGTGAAGAAGGAAAAACAACCGACCTGAAGGTTGTGCCCAGGATCGACTCCACAAGTTGTCTGTGGATGGTCCGAGATGCCCTGAACGACCCCAGAGTATAGTAAATATAACAGAGGGCGAAGAGAACCAAGCTCGTTAATAAAACAGCGGCTAAAAGGTTATTTGAGCGCTCTACAATTATTGTAGATAAACCCAGAAGCGCACAGTAGCGTCCAAGGTATCTCGATGCAAGTTTAGTTCAGCTTGGTCATAAAAATATATCGCACAACTCACTTGAATACTGCCACTGGAGTGCCGTGACCATATTGACTGACACCGTGGTCAGCAAGCAAAGTCGAGAATTGAGAATGGATGTACCTAGCCCAGTATCCGAGGAACCACGCTTGCACGACTGTGAGCATTTCGATAACCACGAAGGTTGAAATCAGGATGACAAAGAATGACATGGCATAAGCCCCTCCCATCCCTTTGAAGTAAAGATTGAGTGCTTTCCAACTTATGTGTCCAAGGGCTATCTCTTCTGCCACCATCAACTTGCCATCCTTCTTTTTGAGTTCCTCGCCAACAAGGGTTGAATTTATATCTTTTTCGGCCGCCTCGAGGATTTCCTGCTCTTTGCTGACTTGCTTGGCTAACTGTTCGTCTTCTTCCAGGGCGTCGGAAATGGAGCCTTGACTGCGTACGCGACCGTCCAAGCCCAGTGATACAACGAATTCCGCTATCTTGCCCGTCATCACTAAGTTGTGGGTTACGAGAATGACCGTTCTATTTTTGATCAAATCCCCGCTGAGACATTCACTAGCTCTGTGTCATTCCCGTGGGTTCTCTACAGGCAGAAGTTGTGTACGCACTCGACGATCCATTTGGCAGTGTGAACATCCAGCGCAGCAAGTACGTCGTCCAGAAGAATAATTTCAGTATCGGCGTAGATTGCTCTGGCAAGTGTGACGCGTGCTTTTTGACCGCCGCTCAGTGTCAATCCCTGTCATTACTTTAACCACCGAGTTCACGGATATTTGCGTTGGTACCTTCTCGCCAACTTCTGTTTCGTCCCCGGCCTCCCATAACTCTAGGTCTCGTTTTAAACAGCACTGATACAAAACCTTGTTGTAACGCTCCTCGTTCATGGGCGAATTAAACAAAATGTTGTTCTAAAGAAAGATCGAGACGGTTCAGTCCCAACTTGGAGGCCACTGACCCGAATTGTATCGTTCATAACCCAGCTTTCTTGGGCAGCATAAGAAACGCCCCTTTCCCGAGGAAGGTTGTACCACGACAAAAGGTCGGATGGCATAAAATGCATCTCGCCTGTGCCAGATTGTGAACATATGAGCAGCGAAAAAAGAAAAACATTCTAATACGAACCGAGAAGAGCCATGAGAAAAGAAGTTTTACCCTGCGGGAGGTAGATGAGAAGATTGTACTGCGGAACACCCATGGACTATCTCACCGATCCTGTAGGGCCAAGAACAAGGTTGACACAACCTGGCTTGAAGATGAGTTCGCCCTCGATTTTAAGAAGGAATCTGCGGCTTGGCGGCGTAGCGGTGCCGCCGGTCTCATCGTCGAACCACGCGAAAGTGGCGTCCCTGAACCCGACGAGATTGGAGGCCGTGGGTGCTGCTGTCTCATTGGAAGTAAACGAGTCCAAGAGCTCGGTGTTGTGCAGGAAGTCATTTAAGCGATCCAGAGAAACTTTGCCATTTACTGCTGTCGAGATGCAGAAAAAGGTGAACCAAAGTTGAGTCCGAAGCAAGTCGAAGACGCCCATGGACGAGAAAACCTTGGACACACTCAGCTCCTCGTGAGCGATAACAGTCTGTGGGACGGTTAGCTCGAAGTAAGATTTCAACCACATTTCACTGACGCTGAGCGACAAAATGTGAGCATTCTATGATGAGTGGTGCAAGAAGTGGGAGGAAAACGTACTACGTGGCTGTGAACCAAGGTGTCAAATATAACAATGGAATTGGGGAGAAGGAACAAACCGAAGGTTGCAAGCATGGTCAAAATAGGAATCATCCGGCTACAGGCCGCAAAATGAGCGAGGACCACAGGCGATAGAATAAACACGCTTTAGCATGCCGCTGGCCATATCCAACAACCTTCGCTTCCACAAATTCCTCAATTCGTCTTCCCGCTTATCGACGATCTTGGCATCCATCTGCTTTTCCCATCCGAACATCCTGAAATGGAGCTAAGTAAACCTTGACGGTGTCACAAACTCAGGACCCACTTGATCATCCTCAATACATTCATCGCTGGTGACTGTCAAACGAGCGGATATTCACAGGGCAAACAATACTTGCTTTCAGAGACTGTTTGCACTCTCGCATCAGTATTTTTGAGCGTTGCCTTTTGAGCAGCTGAGGTGATGTTAGTATTTCATTGAAACAAAGCTGGAATCACCATCACCTTGCTGCAATTTGGAAACATAGCCTGGCAGAGGAAATAGGGCCACCATTACCCTTCCCATAATTATCAGGCAATGCCGCATTAAGGAACCTGGGAGGCCACGTACCCCATACCCACAAAGGCACTAAATTTATAGATGAGCAAAAAAAAAACAGCGCAGGACTTTCAGACACTAACCTCCAGCCGAGTACTCGGTACAGGAAGATGATAGATCCAATGATCTGAATCGGAACGAAAATGAGAAGGAACAGTACGTTCCGTGCCTCGGTTATGTGCTCGAGGTCAGTTGTAACCAAATTTGTCATTTTCCCGAGCAGGTTGGCACCGTCACCCTTATGCCCCGTCTCTGACTTCACACGGATACGCAGGGCATGCTCAAACACGAGCTGAGTTATGATAGCGGTTGTCTGGGTCATGATGTGTTTCTGCAGATGTGGTTCAGCCGACCGAGAGCTGAACAGGCTAATGATCGGCAACTCACCGAGATGAAAACATACCATTGGAAAGAAAGAGACCAAATCGTAGGACCCAGGAACAGGAGGAGGATCCAGAACCACGGCTTCATGAAAGATTCTTTGTCCGGATTTTCTAGGTGGCTAAGAACAGTCAATATCCAAGCGACATGAACGAGTAGGGGTACTACAAGAGGAGTCTGTTGATTGCAATTGGGGAGATGAATGCAGAAAGTGCCAAGATTATTAGAACGATAACCATATTAAGAAAGGTCCAACGAAATGTCCACGCAATACCGAAGGCAATATGACGTCTTTTGCCTGAAAATACATCTATGTGCTAGTAGAGGTCAGCGACTGTTCCACCTCATGTCGTTGAACATAATACCGGCCATGCTCTCATTTTGAGATTCTCCACATAATCGTAATCGCATAGTGGCGGAAGCTGATCAAATTTGAGGTGGGGGAGTCGGTACCCAAGGAAAATAATAGGATCCAGGAAGAAGTAGAGCACGAGTGACAACAGCGACGAAGTTTGCTCGGGTGATTCTTCGTTATTTGGGTTCTAGAAGCATGTGTCAACGATGGTCCCTTGGATGAACTCGACCTTTGAGACCTTAGGATCGACCGGGATATACTGGCGCGGCATAACGAGAGGGATGATGCCAGAGATAGCGAAGAGGATCACGATTTTGATCCAGAGAAGCTGTCCTTCCGCGACGTCCATGGGAACCAGCGCAAATGTGGCCAGCGGGAAGATATCGCGATAGAAATAAACGCCAAAAGTGGTCAATAGGAGAGAGTTGAGATGCTTGACGGCCGTGTATCCCCACTTCGCGCTGGGCGCGACGGAAAGAATGGCAAGGAAAAAAGCATAAAACTATTCACGGGCATTATGCGACATCTCAATAAGTACAAGAAAGAGCCACGCACATAGGTCATACACATCGCGAACTGAAACGATTTGCGAGTGTTCATCTCCCAGAATACAGATCGTCCCTTCCCCTCCCGCTCTGATGCCAGCGAGACGATAGAAAAGGTCAGCAATACGAGGCACCCCACCAATCTTGCGGCCTTGAATGAAAATATGGTTATCCCCCCATGTTTCCTGATGTGTCCAGAGATCGAATACGATTCTGGTGCACACTCAGGCTCCGTTGATACGGCTTTGAAGTAGTGAGCACGGAATTTGAAGCCAGTTCTCGACTCCCACAGAACGTGGAGTAACAGGACGACGAGTGACACTATACCGATAGAAGGTGGGAGCATCCAGGATTCTAACCAAAAACTGAAGGCACTTGACGATTGTTAATACCACAGATTTACAACTTCACGAAACGACCTGCCTGGTCATCCTTTCAATGCGCTGCACGATGGAGGGAATAAGAGTGCTGTTCTCTCAGGCTCATGGAAGACCATCATCTGTTTGAATAGGAACTGGCGCCTCATCAGCCTGCGGATTGACGTCCAAAGGCGCTTGTTTCATATCGCCAGGCCGCAGCCCGGCCCTCCGGTCCGAGCAGCCGAATCTTCCACTGCATCTTCTTTTGCTCTCTTATTGTACGAGTTCATTTTTGTCTGATGTGTTAAAGCCTCTGAATTTTGGGGCAGACAAATTCTCGGAACGAATTTGTCTTTTCCTAAGTTGAAAACCCGCTTAAACCAAGGGATTTATCGCACCAGGGTGCACAAATCCTGGCCGTCGAAGTCGGCCAGGTGTGTCGATTATTTCTGACAAAGATAGATATAATCAAGGGACCGACCATCCTCCAGGCTCCTCCGCACGTATGTTTGCACTCCAGTAGTCCGAGTAGGCTGCCGTCATGATTGGAAGACTCTAAGCTTTTAACAGACATATATCTAGGAGGAGATACTCGGACATCTATTGGATATGATACACTGAATTGAGTCTGGAGAGCACTATGTCTATACACCACGAGTGTGGATTCGGAGAGCGGCGACTTGTGAGTCCAGGCGTAAAGTGCGATAAGCAAATTCGTGAACACTGTCCAATGATCAGCGAAGCACACGTCCGTATTGCGTCGACACTGACAATACAAAGATATTGTCTAATCCGGCCGTGACTTGATATTCTCTGAGAGCTCTTCCAGATTCAAAGACTCCGGATGGTCAGTCTACGTTTAGCAATCATTATCCGGCACGGAGACAACCAGAAAATAAAGACATACGTGTGCCTCGCTTCCTGTCCTATAATCCACGTGGAATACTACTCCTGTAGGATTGCTATTCGTCCGGCGACTCGAAGCACTGGTGGCGGCTGGCTCTGTGGCGTTGGTGGGAAGGCCGAGCAGAAAATTCGCGAGAATCGTCAACGCGTACGCTCGTCCCTGGCAAAAGAAGAATAAAACGTATACTAGGTCCTCGTGAGATATTTGTATAACGTGAAATAAAAGCACACACCGCTAGACCCGAGCATTAGATTTATCACGGCCACGAGGGTAATGGATGCAACAACGAATCCGGACGTTAGAGTGAGAACTCCAAGGCGGCGGAGTATGCTATTCCGTCCGATGAGTTCAGTGGGGAAAGGTAAGAGAAGTGGTTATCACCTCTGTATCACACGCCCTTTAACAACTCTCGATTCCAGTCTATAGAAGGTACAGCCCAACGCTACTGCAACCAAAACATCCGTAACTGCACAGCTTATGGCACCGATCCTGTATAACGTTAATCCAGGTCCCAAAGAAACATATGAAGAGCTTACGAGGTAGCAGTGAATGCCTTACCCCCCGGGCCGCGTTCCTTAAGGACCAATGCAGCAGAAGCCCAAGAGAAACCGAGCTGAATAAACTCCATGAATTATCACATGCAACAGAAGAGGGCGAGACCCACATGGAAAAAAATGGTGAATACAAGGAACCCTGTTATGGTTCGTCTTTTCGTCCTGGAAAGGGCTCAGGATCAGATCCCGGAGGCAGAGCGACGCGGATACTCACAAAGAATAGAATAAATAACACAAGAAGGCTTGTTCGATCGATGCCGTGGCGTATGTCGAGAGGATTGTAATCGAGATTGGCCAGTACAACGAATTTAGAAAGACACGCGAAATATCGACGCAGGGAAAAACGAGTAGGGTCAAGTATACTTGCGCGCAGATACTTATGGTGCACGCAGTATCTGACAAGAGGAACATGCCCACGCCGATTTTATGCCATAGTGGACGATTGGGACGTCGAAAGTACTTGACGATCAGGATGACCTCGAGCATGAAAAATAAGATGTTGACCCATGACGATATCAGGAGTATACTGGGGCTGCTGGTAAGTTACAAGTGCGCACAAGATGGGCATTCCTACGAGTTTGCCTCCAGCACGGCCATACGTCCAGCTCCAGCTCTTGCGTGCCCAAGTCGACAGCAATGGCTGCTGGCACAAAATTGGGAGTGGGAATTGAGTGGGATGGGTAAAGTCGCCGTAGAAACAACAAATTATGCTGTCATAAAGATTGCCGGCCTTGGGAAGAACCGCGTATTAGACTGTATCAGAAGAGATCAGAAGCAAATCAGAACGGAAAAAGTCCGCTGGTCAAATTTGGGTAAGTAAGACTAAGTAACCTGCAGGGTCTGGTATATTGTCGAAAGACAGAGAGAATAACAGGATGGTATTTGAATACAGACCGTCGCAACGTGAGTATCATCGCAGCAGGAGGAGATCGGAGAAGGATTTCCATATGTCCGCGGATCCTTGCGAATCGCGATCACATGAGGCATGGAATTGCCAATTGGAGAAGTAAGCATCAACGGCGATCACCAGTCAATTGGAATTTTGAATTACGTAGTTCAAGGAAAAGCATCGAAGATGAAAGTACTTTAAGTACCTCAAGGAGCCTGAAGGTGATGCATGGTTTTCAAATTCGTGGCCGCCTGCGGCACTGAAAAGAAAAAACGTTCGTTCAGTGAACACCACGCGCCTGACAAAGCCTTCAATAAGGATGTCTCAGATTGTCGCAGGTTCCATTGAGGTTCCCCACGACCGAGCGGCCTCGAGCGGAATTGAGGGTCTCAAGTTCTTTTCTTCGAGGTTGAATGCTGTTGGATGATTGATCTTTGTGAAAGTTTGACCTTGGGTTGACAAAAGATCAGAACTCAGAACGATGTAGCAGAGAGACTCCAACTAATATACATGTTCTCAACGTATCCTATGTAGAGTGTTTGCATAGACTATAGTACGGAAATCCGTCCCACGAGACAAAGGAAAAAGAAGACACACTACCACTCAAGCTTCTAACACACGGTATACCTGCCAGAAGGTTAGAGCAGCGCAGGCATACAAGAGCCGAAACTCACCTTCACAATCCCACTCTTGAGGTCTTCCAGACGGTAGCTAACAGCCTCTACAGTCTGCAACGACTTGGATCAGACTCCAGCGCTTCATAGAGGAAAAAAGACGAACCTGATGGCCTACGTGCTGATTCGCCTGGAACACTCTGATCTTGCTCTTCTTCGGCTCGAATTCGCTGACGATGCCCACCAGAGGTTCCCCCGCGCCAACAGTCTGGCTATACGTAGCGAGACCCTTGTGGCCCTTGAGCTTCGCATCAAACAACGCGACAATGTCTCCGGGCATGATGTCGTTCAGCCTCTTTTGCACCGACCCGCCCGCCTGTGAGTATATAAGGTGGCCCCACGTCGGAGGCGGGCTGCGCACGGCGTTTGGAACCTCGCTGAGTGCGGCATTGACGAATCCGGAGTACGTCCCATCGCCCACTAGGGACTTTTTCGACTTCTCGTAAAGCTGCGTCGCAGCTTCGCAAAGATGCACACCTACGCGCCCCCAAATCGCGACGAGGTCGTCAGCTGAGTAGTGCACCTCGGTGCTTCTTACAGCGGGGGGCTGCTGACTCGATTGCGGACGAGCCTTTGGAGGGGCAGGCGGCGGAGGCGTTGTTCCTTCAACAGAGAACGTCGTGTCGATGCCGCCCCCAAAGTCGAACGAAGACGTGGGGATGGAGGGAAGCTCCCACGGCGAGGCCATGCTATCCATGGAATCCGAAGAAGCCGTGGCGCCTGGGGGAGGGGGCAACGGACCAGTCCTGGGAGGAGGAAGCCGACTCGCGGGGCGAGCTGGAGGCGGCGGTGGCTCGTCGGAATCGACCATCACGAACTCCTGGGTCTGCGGTTTATTCATGGTCGAAGCCCTGCGCGAGTTGGTACTGGGGACAGGCGGAGCCTCGCTGGCAGAGAATTTTCGCGAGGTCGGCGTCGAGATCTGGCCGCTCGCTCTGCGATTCTGTGGCATAGCGGAAGGAACAGGAGGGCGGCCAGCCGGCACGGGGGGCTGCGACGTTCGACGGCTCGGCTCGCTCGGCGCTTGCGCGGAGACGGACGTACGATGGCCGCTTCTCGTCGGGACAGGAGGGGGAACTTCCTCCTCCGCGTCCTCGTGCCGTATTTCCTCGATCTCGCTCTCCTCCGCCTCCACCCTTACGCCGTCCTCGGAGTTCGTCGCCAAGCTCTCATGCTCCGAGTCGACCTCTTGTGGTTGGGGCGGTGGTGGGGCCCGAGAAGGCGGCACCGCACGCGCAGGCGGTGACGGCGCGGCCCCACCCAATGCCCTTGACTGCTGCGGCGGGCCGCTCGCCCCAAACGGCACCATCCCGATGCGCATACCGCCCATCCCAGCGAGCTTCGCCGCAATACGCTCCTTGCGCGCGCGCTCCTCCTCTTCCTCATCTTGCGGCGGCTGCTCAGCGTCCGGGTCCGCAGCTGGACCGCTCTGCTCGTCCTCCGATGCTTGTGCCGCACGCGGGCGTGGGATCGGCGCCGCGCCAAACTTGATTCCCCCGAGCTTCGCCATACGCTCAGCGATCGTGCGTCTCCGTACCGTCTCGGGGTCCTCCACAGGCTCAGATGGCGCCTCCGATTCAGCCGCCTGCTCTTCTGCCTGCGTTGCCGCAAGGGCGTGCAAATCGACTGCAGAGGTGCGCCGGCTGGGGCTGTGGAATGCAGGGTCTATCGGATCTGCGCACAAGAGGATCCATGTCAGAACAAGCACATAGCATGAACTGAAAAAAACCCACCTCCTTCTTCCTCGTCAAGGATCTCCTGCGCGCGCTTTAGTTCAAAGGCCGCCGATGCCGGCGACAGCAGCGACGACTTGCGCGACTGCCCTCCAGTTAAAACATTCGGGCGCTGCGGGGGAGTCGTCGCGGGTGTGGAGTCGGATTCCTCCTCTGGCTCGTGGGTAGCAGGACGACGCGGCATCGACCGACGATTGACGCGACTTGGAGGAGCTGGAGCGGGAACAGGAACTGGCGCGGAAACGTGCTCAAAGGCCCCGATCTCCGGCGTTTCGAGCTGCTCGTAGTCTTCCTCAAGCGTATTCACGGGCGGGGACGCGGCAGGAACACGCCGGCCGCGGGGAAGCGGCGGGGGCACCTCGACCACCTCTTCCTCCTCCTCGTCCTGCGCCTGAGGTTCTTGCTCTTCTTCTTCTAGCTCTGGTTCCTCTTCTGGTTCTGGTTCCTCCTCCGGCGGTGGTGGGGGCGGAATTGGGCGCATCGTAGGAGGTGGGCGCCTCTGCCCGCGTGGCGGGGGCGGCGGTGCCTCCTCGACCTCGTAGGGACTTTCCGGCTCCTCCTCTTCGCTTTCATTCATCACAGGCGGCGTGGGCGGCGGTACGGGGACGGCGCGTGGCGGGGGCGGAATCGAGCGGCGGTGTTCCACAGCTGGGCGCGGGGGCGGCGGAGGGGCCGCTTCCTCCTCTTCTTCCTCAAGCTCGTCAGCAGGCGGCGGGGGTGGCGGGATGGAACGGCGATGGTCGCGTGCGGGCGGCGGGGGCGGCATATCCTCCTCCTCCTCCAACTCATATGCGAGGTCCGTCTCATCCTCGCTCTCCCTCAACGCAGGCGGCGCGAGCACGCCGCGCGGCGGGGACGGAATCGCACGCGGGGGTTCCTCCTCGGGTTCTTGTACTTCCTCGTCCAGCTGTTCCGCATCAGCATATGCTTTGGGATCCTCAATCACGTCGCGGGCGGTGGCAGGATCTAAATAGATGGCATCAATAAACAATTCCATTGGTACACACGGCGAGTAGCGAGGCAGGAATGCAAAGAAAGGAGAAGACAACGAAAGGCATTGAGAACGAAATTGAAGCGAAAAAAGAGACACCGACACAGAAGCAAAAGAAAAGAAGAAAGGAAGGGAAGGAAGCTAAAAGGGTGGGAAGAAATGAAAGGAAATAAATAGCGCAAAAAACTGAAATCAATATTCACCATCGTCCTTGGCGCTGTCCTTCCTGCCCGACCCCACCGACTCGGCGCTCTTGACCGACTGCGCGCTTTCCCGTCGGACAGGCACGGCCGGCCTTCCCTGCGCGGCGAATGGATTGAAACCACCAATCTTCGCCATGCGCTCCATCACGCGGCGCTTCCTTGCCGCCTCCTCCTCCTCCTCGGTCTCTTCCTGCGCTGGTTCCTCCGCCTCCTGCTTCTGCGCCTGTGTTGTCTCGAGCTCGGGCTCAGGCTCCGGCGGCGCAGTCGCCTTGCGCACGGGTGGGCTCGGGCGCGCACCGAGCGGATTCACCCCACCCATGCGCGCCATGCGCTCCGCGACGCGCTGACGCCGCGCCGTCTCCTCATCGGCATCTTCGTCGCGCTCCTCCGAGGTTTCTTCCTGTGCCTGTACCTGCTGTTGCGCTTCCTCATGGCGTTGGCGCTGCTCCTCTGCCTCTTGTTGGGCTTGCTGAGATTCGCGTTCGCGCTCCTCCTCCTCCCGCTCGCGTTCCCGCTGCACTTCTTCCGCCTCTTGTCGCGCTTTCTGATATTCACGTTCGCGCTCCTCCTCCTCGCGCTCACGTTCGCGCTGCGCTTGCTGCGCCTCTTGTTCCTCGCGTTCACGGTCGCGCTGCCGCTGCTCCTCCGCCTCCTGTTGTACTCTCTGATATTCGCGCTCGCGTTCCTCCTCCTCCCGTTGGTGCTGGCGCTGCTCCTCCTCCCGCTGGCGCTGGCGTTCCTCCTCCTCCCGCTGGTGCTCGCGCTGTACCGCCTCCTCCCGCTCACGCGCGCGCTGCTCTTCCTGGTGCTGACGTTTGCGCTGCTCCTCCTCTCGTTCACGCGCGCGCTGCGCTTCCTCTTCCATCCGCTCACGTTCTTCCCGCTCGCGTTTGCGTTCCTCTTCCTCCCGCTCCCGCTCCCGCTCTTCCTCCTCCTCCCGCTCCCTCTTGCGTTGACGTTCACGCTCCCGCTCCTCTTCCTCTTCTTCCTCCGCCTCAAAGCGCGCCGCAGAAGTGATATCCCCTTCGCTCACGCCGGCGCTCGCGATCGCAGGTGGAGTCGGCGTCGCCCCTATGTCCACGAGCGCGGCGGGTACGTGGACGTGCGGGTGAGTAGGCTGAATGAACGCAGCCGGCCCTCCAAATGGCGTCTTCACCACGTCCTCCTCCTCCTCCATCTCCCCCTGCTCTTGGTCGTTCTCCTGCGGCGGCTCAATGACAGGCACGGGCTCGGCAGGGTGCGTAGGGACGGGCACGGGCACAGGTGTGACGTCAACAATGGCGGGGACGAGTACCGGCCCCCGCTCCTCCGTGGGGGTCGAGAACACCTCGTCCTTGTCGTCTTCCTCCTCCTCCTCCTCCTCCTTCGCAGGCACAGGCGCAGTTTCAGCCTTGGGCTCCTCCTCTTCCACGGTTGCACCCTCCTCCGCTTCTCCCTTCTCGTGCGCCTCAGACTCAGCGCCTTCCTCCGGCGAACGCACAGGCGGCATCGGCGACACCCCGCGTTTCTTCCGCGGGGGCGCCGCGCGGCGCGGGGCTGCGGGGACGGGCATCGCCTTGGGCTGTGTGTGTGCGTGGGCTGCGTGTGCCTCGGGTGCAGGAGGGGAAGATGCTGCATGCTCGGTTGCAGGGGGGCGAGGCGAAACGGCGGGAGAGGGAGGGGAGAGCGCAGGCGTACTCTCAGCTGCTGCTGCAGCAGTAGTTGTAGGAGAATCATCGGTCGTCTCTTCAGCGGGAGTTTCGTCCACGGCGGGTGCGGTTTCCTCTGTGGAGGTTGCGGGAGCGGACGGGGCTGTTGGATGGTGTGGTAGTGAGTTTTATTTTTTATTTTTTTAAATGGGAGATGTAGGAGAATAAAGAAAGGTAAGAAAACCATATGCCGGCGGAATCGGGAAAAGCACCCAATGCAAGTGCAAAGCCGTAAAAAACAGAGCTGCATAGATTCGGTAGACAGGGATCCCTTCCCCTCAAAAAATAACACCCCTCCCCGGGTTAAAAAGATAGCAAAAGAAAAATACCCACCTGCATCGGGTTTCTCGACCGAGTCGTCGTTGGCCGGGGCGGGGGATTCGGTGGGCGCTGGAAGGGTAGTTAGATGCGTGCATGGGAGGAAGAGAAAAGAGGATGAAGAGGAAATGGAGGGAGAAGGGAGGGAGAAGAGGCAGTTTGGGACGAAAATGCGATAGGGAGAAATGAAAAAGAAAAGAACAAACCTGCGGCAGGGACGAGCGGGGAGGTTGGGGGTGAGCCTGTAAGATCGAGGTCAGTATGAGGAAAAAACAGTAAATACAACAAGCAAAAAAAGAAGCGGAAGGGAAGTAGCATAAAAACAGAAGAGGGGGCCGGGGATCGAAAGGAATGAAATATAACAAAAGAGCCACTCCTCTCGAAAAAGAGAAGAAGGATGGCCAAAAATACGGAGCTAGGTCCATCCAGACATCATATGAAATATGGATAGGAAGAAAATTGAAAACCGTGACACCTACTTATACTGGCGTTGAGAGTAGCTGCAGGGATGGGGGGCGATGTGGGCGGCGACGCTGCAAGAAATAATAATGATCAAGAGTTCAATAAATCGAAACGCCAGCCAACCTGGTGTGCCTTCGGAAGTAACGCTCTTGACCGACTGAGCGTCCTCGCTGGGCCGCTTCTTTATAGTGGGCTTGGGACCAAAGATTGGCGGCGCCATCCCAACGCGTGCACCACCGAGACGCGCCATCCGCGCAGCAATCGCTGCACGGCGCTGGCGTTCCTCCTCTTCAGGATCCGCCTCAGTCTCGCCTTCGCCCTCAGGCTTCTCTTTCTCTGCCGTCTCGCCCTCGGGCTTGGTGGTCTCTTCTGTCTTGTCCGCAGCGTCGTCCACCCTCCCCCTTTCCGGAGTAACGACGGCCTCCTCCTCCTCCTCCTCCTCCACAGGGGGCTTGGGAGGTGGCACCCACTTTTTTCCCGTGCCCACAACCGGCGCAGCAGGCGGCGTGGAAGCACCAAACGCCCCGCGACCCTGCAGCGCAGCCATCCGGTCCTTGAGGCTCCCCCCGCGTCCAATGCTTTCCTTCGCATCGCTAGCGCTCATCCCACTACCCACACTGCTCTTCACCGCTCCCCCCTCTCCCTCTGCTGCCGCTGTAAAAGTTGCATTATCTGCTGGTGGACTGGGTGGCTTTGGTTTCCACGACACGCCGCCAGCGGGCTTTGGGCGCAATGGCGGCGGGGCGCGCGCGTTCTCTGTGGACGTACTAGGCTTCTCGAAGGCGGCGATTCGGTCGCGCAGCGACCCCGGCTTGGGCTTCGGCGGCGGCGGGGCGTCCGACATGGTCGTCTGGGACACGCGTTCTAAATTCCCACGCTGCCATCGCCACTCCGTTTACAAACGCTTGGTTCAGTTCAACCTTGATTTGGTTCAACTTTAAAACCGGGTTTCAAGGGCACTTATTTCGCTGGAAATTTCGTAAAATCATTGATTCATTCCGGACACCACGATTTTTACAAATATTATTCAGGGTATGACCTGTAGAGGCTCGGAGTCCGACAACGGCGCGGGGTCTACGTTGTGTGATACAACGCCAGCTGGGATACACCGCCTATTACTAAGACGGGGTCGAACGGCGAGATTGGGTAAATGAAATGTAAGGATAAAGATCTGACAAAACGGCAAAAAAAACATCTGCGATGGTAGTGAGATAGTAAGAATATTGGCATGGACACACCGGGCAATGAGAAAAGAAGAAGGAATAATAGTGGGCATCAAGGGCCAGGAGGAGATAAATCAGCGGATATCCGAGTTTGATAGGAAGAACACTGATGATGCCGAAGAGGGATGCGGCTCCCGCGGGGTGATTCTAGTCTCAGTAGAGCTACGACGGTCCATTGAATCATCACCCACTGCGATTTTTCGGGACCTGAAGTACGTCGCGGGGACGCACAGAGCTCTTCACTGGCCATCAGCTGGACTCATAAGCTCCTGACGCTGTAAGAATTTATCCTCAATCAGAGGACGGCCTCATACCGGAGACTTGCACAGCTACAACCACTATATTCAGAACAAAACTCGCGGTGGAAGTCCAATCGCGGAAAATATGCGATGTGATCGCTCATTTAAGAAGGGAGGCCTTACTGAGGTGACATTCGATTATGTTGTGGAATGTTCCAGTTTCGGGAGCAACCGAAAGCTATGAATAATGCTGTCTCGCTACGCCAGCTTTCCATTTTTAGCACTAACAAGAGCGCGGCGGGCCGCCACCACTTGGGTTGAGTGGTGAGCGCTTGAATTAGCGTCGTTCCAAGGTTGACGCCGATATTCCAAAGCATCGGAGCAGATTTGCTGTAAGCGGAGTTTGAAAAGGCTTGCGACGGTCAAGCTTATAAAGAGGATAATGGGCGTACGAGAGCGGCGCGCAGGGACGCAAATGGAAGTTAGCCGCTCAAGCGCCTAGTTCCCAGTCAAGTATAAAACAGAGGCAGGCTGCATTCAGTCCAATCGGTGCATATCCAATGCACAATCCTCCATCCCAACTAATAGCCTCCCTGCTCTTCGCATGTGTCGCCATCATTCCAAACAATGCCCTCCGCTACACAACCCTCGCGCTCGCCGCCGCACTCGCCATTTTCTGTAATATCTATTTGAGGTCCCCCTCTACACAGCTGCGCCGACTGTCTCACGCAATAGATCACACTGACAAGCTCATCGGACACGCAATGTTGCAGTGCCCGCGGAATCATCTTGGCCTTGTCAACCAAACGGAACAATTGCTGCAGTAAGTTTCCACCAGTAACTGCTCTTATAGTCCACTTCAACTGAGTAACAATATTACAGGGCCAGTAGGAGCACCTCCCTAATTAAATGCCGCATTCTGGGCTCAAAAGCCGAGCGATTCAGTTGGAATAAATATCGCCTGTTGTGCAAAGACATCGCAGTATGCGTAAATTGTGTCCGCGACATCCGCACTACTGTCCAGGTGAGACTGTTTTGGGCGGTCCTGAAAAAAAAAAAAATTAAACATTAAACAGCTCATCATAGAGGCTGAACACCAGCGGAGGCTCGCGGACGATATAAGGGAAACACAGCTCATCCTCGCCAATATATCGACTCCGTCAGGCCCATTGGCAACATCAGGGACTCAATTCAACGTCGTTCCTCAATACTCCACGTACAGGTGAGCAGTCAAGACCGATTTCAAACTAACGAGCGTTAACGGCGGCTTGAACAGTGTCTGACATCGGCCGGAAATATCCCGCCAGTGATATACTGCTCTCCCACATGTTTCTGTTATTTCTCACAATTCACTTGTTACCCTCGATTACTGTGTTTCTATTGCTCTCTGTGACATCTGTATATCTCGCAAAGCGAGCCTTTATTTATCCTTTGAACCAACTTTGAACGCTCGCACCAAAAATCTTCGGAAGTCAGCAAGTTAGGGTTATCTTTTAGCTAATCCAATAGCTGACTCAAAAAACCTTGCCGCCTTTTTAAGAAAACTCTTGAGCGCGTACGAGAGGCGACGGACAAAACCGAACAGGTGGCTGTGCAAACGGATCAAATTACTAAATTTAGGCACTGGCGTTGTTTGGATCACACGTCGCTGGTAAAGTTCAGCTGTTCAATGTCAGTTCAAGTTCAGAGAAAGTTTTTTGGGAACTTGAGTCAGCAGCATCCGAGTGTACAGCAGTATTTTCATATTTTTTTCACCCGCACGCCAACTCGCAGTTCAAATCTAAACGTCGCTGATGCGGATCAGGGCAGTGTTGTAAATTAAGGCCTTATTAAGGGTCTCAGCTGAAGTTAAGACCTTAATGGAAGTTAAGGGTTATTAAGGGTGTGAAGTTAAGGGTAATTTAAGAGTTAATATGGTGAAGGAGAACATCAAAAATGAGGGAAATTATGTTGAATGTGGGGAGGAATATTGAGTCTAGCTTTCAAATTCATTGCCTAGGGTGTTGCTCCACACACAGCACACATTCACTTCCATTACTTAGTATGAAGGTTGTGCTGACAAATACAACTGGGGAGTAATCACAACACGAAAAGCAGAATAAGCATTTTCAGGCAGAAACCTAATATCAGAATTTTGTGATTGAAATTTGGGTGCAGATTGACCTCCAGGAGGGACTGATTTGCCTTGAGCTGAATGCTGTTCAGCTCATTGTTGTACTATATTAAGGCTTAATTAAGAGCTTAATTTCAACCTGGCCGATGTTAAGGCCTTAGCTTAACTTCATATTAAGCCCTTAATTCATTAAGGCCTTAGCCTTAACTTATAACACTGGATCAGGGACCTGCAACCTGAATGCATTACCAATTTCAATTTCAAGTCCCTTGTTGGCCAAGTCGTCAGCCTTCAAGTTGATAATTATTGTTTCCCACGCTGCAATCAGGCGCTTATTGCCGGTTATACATATTTGTGTTGGGCGCTTGTACAACTTATTCCTATGTCTGGTTCGGATGGATTCAAGTATGAAATCCGATTCCTAAGTTCGGTATACCGTACCATTTCGTTCAAATCGACAGTCACGCGTCACGCACCCCCCTGTCGATGTCGAATTTTGGTCGCGGTCACGCGTCACGCAGGCGTTTGTCGAATGTCCCGAGCGTGACCAAGGTCCCAAAATCGCCCTGGGGATGCAAAAAAGGCAAAATTTTCGAAATTTTGCATCGCAAAAGTCGAAATTTTCGGGGTGTCACGCAAAATTTTCGGCGCTGTCGAATTGTCGAATTGGTTGAAAGGGTCACGCGTCACACCCCCTGTCGATCTGAACGAAATGGTACGGTATGGGATAGCAGATGACATAAAATAGAAATTTAATTAAGGATATCACTACTCTTCAATCTTGCAGGGGGCACGAATGATGGCGCGGAAAAACTGCTTTGGACGGATCCGCAACGCGGCGGCCCGTACACATTCGCGGATCTATGTTGAGGGTCTTTGATACGACGTCGACGGACAATTCAATGAGCTGTATTAGTCGCATCGACAGAAGTTTCGGGATGAGGTAAATGGAGCCCTCTGTATTCTTGGCTACCAGAATCCCCAACAACGGCGGAGCGGGTTTACGGTACACGGCGTGTTGCTCGTCCCCCGAAAAAATTAAAAGCTGTAAAGAGAAATTTAAGTCTGGGGATGTTGTATCACGGCGCTCCCAAACGACAGAGAAACGGACTTAGCGGCCCAATAGAGGTTCCACATTCAATCGACGACAGAAGGTACAATCAGATTGTGGAGTTGGACGGGGAGAGAATTTTCAACCCCTTCGACTTCCGTCCACGCACAGCTGATTGACAACACACGGGAGAAGGAGGAGGATATCACCAGGGGTCCAACGTACAACATTTGATCGGGACAAAAAAAAGCCGCTGCATCTGCGGTTGAGGCTACTAGCAGAGGACAAGACTACAAATGTGAGATACGGGCATCTCTGTTGTAGCGTCTGTTCACTAGAGACAAAGGACGAGACTACAAGCATCGCAGCCTATTAAGGGCCGGTCAGAGACATACATGTCCGACACACGACGGACATCCCACAAAGCAAAAAAGTGGAATCAGTGGAGATCAGCGGAGATTCGATAACTAAAATTCCCATAGTGATATGAGATGATATGGCGCGCACTACATAGATCTTCGGGGGTCGCGATCCCTATTGTTTCTATTAGTCAGCATCGACAGATATTAGGGAGGAGGAGGAGGATGTATCATCGCAGCGGTCCTATTAAGGAACAAGCGGGTACCCTACCTACATACAATCTAGCCTCGAAAATGTATGCGGGAGCCATATGATTTCGGTCCCGATCAGCGGCATACATTGTGCATCCGTTGAAGTGCCGTTGAGGCAGACAATTAATGGAGGGTACCAACTGCAACCCGTCGTGAGGTGTGTGGCCGAAATGCCCTGATGGTCAACATTTTTGGCAACGGGACATGAATGGGCCTTCAACTAATTCTGTCTCGCAAGCTTTCCTTTTTTAGTGCTTATGGTTATGGGCGTCATCAGGAATAAAACCACCTAGCTACAAAACTATGCAGCGGTATGATAGCAATCCATAGCACTTTCAGAATGCCGTAGCTAAGTGTTTTTATCCTGATGGTACCGAGAGCTGTGCGCGCGGACGTAAATGGAAGTTACTAGCCGCCCAAGCGCCTAGTTCCCCAGTTAGATATAAAACAAGAGGCAGGCTGCATTCACTCCAGTCGGTACATATCCAATGCACAATCCTCCACTCCAGCTAATAGCCTCCCTGGTCTTCGCATGCGTCGCCGTCATTCCAAGCAATGCACTCCGCTACACAACCCTCGCGCTCGCCGCCGCACTCGCCATTTTCTGTAATATCTATTTGAGGTCCCCCTCTGCACAGCTGTGCCGACTGTCTCACGCAATAGATCACACTGACAAGCTCATCGGAAACGCAATGTTGCAGTGCCCGCGGAATCATCTTGGCCTTGTCAACCAAACGGAACAATTGCTGCAGTAAGTTTCCACCAGTAACTGCTCTTATAGTCCACTTCAACTGAATAACAATATTACAGGGCCAGTAGGAGCACCTCCCTAATTAAATGCCGCATTCTGGGCTCAAAAGCCGAGCGATTCAGTTGGAATAAATATCGCCTGTTGTGCAAAGACATCGCAGTATGCGTAACTCGTGTCAGTGAAATCCGCACTGCGGTTCAGGTAGCTTGTTCTGCGCGGTGATTCCCAGATTATTGACGCATTAAACAGCTCATCCTGGAGACAGAACACCAGCGGAAGCTCGCGGACAATATAACGGAAACACAGCTCATCCTCGCCACTGCATCCACTCAGCCCACAGCATTTGCGACACCGGTGATTTATAAAAACGTCGTATCTCAATACTCTACTTACAGGTGAGCCATTAAATCATGTTTCCAAGCTACTAGCGGGTAATCGCGGCTCGGATAGTGTTTAACATCGGCCGGACGTATCCTGCCATATTGGTTGTGCACACATTTCTACCGCTCTTTCTCGATACAATTGCTGATTCTGTATGACTGTGTTTCTATTCTCCTCTGTGACACCTGAATATCTCACAAAGCGAGCCTGTATTTACCTCTTTCAGAACCAACTTTGAAAAAATCATCGCAAGTCAGCAAGTTAAAGTTAACTTAATCAAAAAATTCTTGCCCGCTTATTTAAGAAAACTCCCGCGCGTGGCCAGACACTGAGCAAGTGGCTGTGCAAACGGATCAAATTACTAAATTCAGGCACTGCCGTTGTTTGTATCAGTGCTATCACACGTCGCTGGTAAGTTCAACTTCGGATCAAGTTCAGAGAAAGTTTTTCCGAACCTGAATCAAAGACATCTGCATGCAGGGCGGCTTCATATTGTTTCTTGCAGTCCCAGTATAAACCGGATCAGGGACGTTTGGAGTCCGGGGGGTGGTATTTTATGGGCCATGAAATATTTCAGGACTAGGATTAACGTAAGAACGTCTTCCTTGCGTTCGTCAGACTTTGAGGAAAGATTAGGGGCATAATCTGTAACGTATCTCTACCGATCAGCAGGGCATCTGAACAAGGGGTTCAACGATTTCAGCGTGCTAAACACATCTTCAGCTCGAATGAAAGCGGAGTAATGCTTATAATTACAGATTTCTTTGCTTAGATAACTTTTGGGGAGAAATGAAGAGAAAAGAAGCGGGAATATTGACTCCAGGCTCTCCTTATATTATCAAGCTCCAGAACCCTCTTCCCCATGCCGCACGGAGGTGTGAAATTTAAACATGCGCCCATGACCGCGTTGAATATTTGACTCGGCGGACAGTTGTTGATCTAAGAGTCCGTTGTAATGATGGATTGGATTGAGGTATCCCAAAATCTGTGTTGAGCTCTTGGTATTGCCAAGAAGGGCAGTACAGGTTCAATAAGTGGCTCACGGAATAGCCTTCCCGGATCCAGAGGACACCTGAAGGCCTTGTGGATACACGAAAAATGTATCCATCGTCAATCGGTACAGAATAGAAGGTTAGATCAAGGCGCACTGAACTGTCAGTGCGTTCAACCTCGGGGAAAAAAATAAGTCGAGTTAGAACGATAGACGTGGTTCGGGAAATTGAGCCATCACTTCAAGGTCAAGAAATGGCGCCCGGTGCAGTGGTGTGGACATTGTTTTTCCACCTAATATGGGTCAAAGCAGTAGAAGGCTGTCAACGTAAATCGACACAGAAGTTAATTGAAAGGGTTGACTCGGGGCCCATAATACGGCGACTATGTATCTACGAGCTACATCTCCTTTGGCGGGATGATCTACGAAGAGATGGTGTAGGTCACGAGGAAGATGCCGGGATCAGCGTCGCCATTTGTCTGCGTGAACAACAGCTGTGCAAGGCATCAGAAAGATTCTGAGACTCTGAATTAGCTGCAAAACATACGGGCGCAAGTGCGATAACGTCGTTGATTTTTTCAATACCGCCGACGGTGTGCGTATCGCCGATGGCGAACGCCGTGAAGGCGTTCTCCCTCGATACTTGGTCATTGGTGAAGATCACAGCGGAGCCGCATTCTGCGAGGGGCTAGCGGCGGCAAAGAATTGTCGTGAGCGACGGCCGGCGTTGACAACGGGAGACTTACAAGGTCGGGAATGAGGACGTAGTTACCTTGCGTAATCGCGGACTGGACGATGCGCTTATTGTTGAATGACACGTCTGAGCCGAGGCAGGGGATCTGGGGTCATATTATCAGCGTGCTGGCTAGTGTAAAGCGAAATGAGATGCGCGCACGGACGAGAGGTCGCCGACGTTGGCGGATTGAGCGCCAGTCAAGACAGGGATTCCAACAGGAACGGCAACAACGCCGGTGACAGTCCCGGCAATTGCGAGCAGAGAAGTGAAGGCGAACATCGTGCAGAAGGCAGCAACAAGTTGAGGCACGAGTTTGTCTGTTCCCAGATTTACACTTTTATACGACGATCGGCAAGCACCTATCAGGCTGAGCCAAGTTGACCTATCCCGCGTCCTGGACGCGGTTTGCCATCTCACCAAGCATGCACGACGTATTACGATCAGCGACTTTTCCACCTGAAGAACATTCAATTGGGCGACAAAGGAAAAGTTCTGACTCCCAAATACGTCCAGTCTGAGTATCCGTAGCGCTTTGGTCAGCTTGAGAGCCGCAAGCTTGGTAGAGAACAAAATATCGTGATATTTGGGTTACGTGACCCATAATAAACTTCGGACATCTCCAGCTTTTTTTACCCACGGTTGAGCCTGCACTGTGCAGCCTGGTGTCGAGATAGCGCCACAGTCGAATGTGTTTTGAGTCATTGTCCCTTCATTGTTTGACAAATATACACGCCGCTTCGTCGAAACCTGAACGAGTGGCCGACGTTCATTTGCAACTTGCTTGCCACGATTTGGCCACGATTTTTCTCACGCTTCGAATGAGCTCATTGACTCAACGGAGTGATTCGGAGCACATTGAACCAACGTGCTCATTTGAAGGTCTCATGATGGAAGCAAAAACGGCCGATGTGATACTTGTACCGAAAACAGCACTCGTTACTAGGATTTTCCGAGTGGATAAAGCAAACCTTCCTGGGGTCTGCAAGTTAAGACCCCACTAGTAAGTTGTTTAACCACCAATCCGAAGATTCAAAAAATTGAACACACTGTATACTCTCAGCTTGAACTTCCTTTTCCAACTTCAGCGGTTGGGACAATGGGAGGCCGCAACTCGCATGTCAGCCCCCGGGCAACCTGTTACGTCTTCTCGGCGTTGGAAGTGCCGGTCATAGCGCAAGTCTCGATTTGATACACGAATTGTTGGCGTGACTTGTCATTGCATACACCAACAGCGGTGGGCGCCGGCTTTGACACGGTTCATCGTTCAAGTTACGGTACTAGGCAGTGTGCCTGTATGTTTGAAAGGGCCCAGATAATTTGGTGTGATGTGCACTGGGATTCGGGAACACACCAAAGGGGTGTGGTACAGTCGTGATAAAAGAGTAACGGTGAGAGTGATAGGCATGCAAACCTCAACTGCGGAATTTATCCGGGCTTTGGATATAGGAGAGCTTACCGTAGCCAGTTGTAAGGTGAGGATGTACGCTTATGGAATGAAGCTGAAAGTGTTCTTCAAACGTATTGGTTAATAGAATGTACATTTGGTGGATCATGCCTCAAAATGGATCAGGAACCCAAAATTTCAGTACATAAATCCATTCGTTGGGCCACGGGATGCCTTGTGAAAAAATCACAGATGTATCCACTGTTGCCTCCTCTTTTCAGAGATCCTCACTGCGTCGCTGACTTTCCGCATCCGCTATTTCCTTGAAGAGGGCCTAGTGGATCGTAACCTCGCGCGACCGAAGGAATTCGCGGTCAACAGGACTGAGCATGACGGCATGCTGTATTTCCAGAGCTGAACGTGGTTTACGCCTCGCATGGTTTTAGCGCTTCACGAATCGACCGGACTCCCCAAAATCGTCCTGGAAATTCAGTACAGAATTGTCGTGGTCATGCAATGAGCTCAGAGTCAAAACTCAAGAGAAGAGCCCCATTAATGCCGGCCCTGAGAGTGACGAGTCGAAGCGAAACATGGTAGAGGTCGAATCACACTAACAGCTCCGTCGGCAGGGTACAGTGAATAGAGGGGCAATACGGCAACGCTGAACCAGTCGATGAATTGGAGCGACATGCCAGATCGGAACTACATAAGAGAAAACCTATCGGGGAGTCAGAAATATGGATTGAAAGTCTCAAAATGCATGGTAAAATGAATACTGAGTCAACTTTACTGAGTGTCCAACATATGAGCTCACGCCGCACGGTCTTGGACGAAAGCACCAACTTGAATACAACTACAGTAAGACGAGGCCCTCAAAACAAATCAAGGCATTGCTCTTCGTCTATATTTTGCATAGGACTTGGCAGGGCAGGTTCCAAAAGGTGCCTTGAAGTCTGCTCAGCGAAGACTCGAAGAAAGGCAAAAGTTAGCGAAAATCTCCAAAATGATGCGATCACGGGATGCCGATCCGAAACCGGGCCGCGGTTTCGAACCAGCGAAATTGAACCAAAGGCTCGAAAGTGCTAATTCTAAAACTTGCGAGTCCGTGAGCATAGTCGAAAGAAGGTTTTCAACGGAATCTATGAAACAGAAGCTACCTTGAAGAGCATTCTCTCTTTTTGTGGATGATGAATGAAATTGAACCGAAGAATTCAGCAAGCCCATGCCGTGCTGTAAGTTTCTGCCTGCTTTCACCCTCCCGGTGCGAGCCCCAGGGGCTCTTCTCCTTCAAGAGGACCTGTGTGGTCTCCACAACATGCTTTTTTTTCAGGTTGACGTCAATTCAAGCACGATGGGCTATGAGCTCAATGTCGAATCTTGGAAATAGAGGAAAAGGTAATTTTTATTCCTAACGTGCGAGAAAGTTACAAAAAAGTTGCACGCTACCTCAGGTACTCCGATTCGACCGTCCCTGCGACGACCTATGTACAAGCTCCACACTTGACGGAGGTAAGGTAAGCGGTCATCCCGAAACCCTGTTGGTTCAAGGCTGCTGACCGACAGCGCGAAGGCGGCCTGTCACAAAAAGGCATCAGACCGTCCATTGGCAGACAAGGCACGAAAGGAAATGGAAAAGGCCCAAGTGCGATATTGTTGCCGGATTAAATGCGCTGCCTTGTGGGTTGTTCGCGCGTTGTTGACGCGCTGTGTATCATCTGATTAGACTGGCGAATTTAATATTCGGATCCATCACTTCGCCGCATTGTGTGGGGTCCCGTTTGGGTAACAGCAGGGAAAGCAGTTGCCGTCGCCGACGTTCTGCTCGCTATCTGCACCAGTCCAGATCAGTCCCTGATAGGGCGTGCGAGTTTAAAAGACCAGGCCGAATTCGGACTCTACAGTCGTTTGCTGCCGTGTTCGAGCTTGGATTCAAAACATTACGGCGTAGGGCGAAGGTTCAACTTTGATCTGTCGCTAGCTCATTCTCACACAACGTACGAATGGAGATGGCGGAGTGATTTAAGGTAGGTAGAATTACGCGGCCGGCCCCGCTTAGGAACGCCGGGGCCCACGGTGGAGTGATTTAAGAAAACCCTTGTCATTTGCTCCTTGGTCCAAGGGTTGCGGTTGACAACATCATGATCCAGTTGCTCAAAAAAACAAAATGGGTATACATCCCTGCACACCCCCTCGGAATTCACCTCCGGACGTTGGGAAAGATTCTCGAACTGCACAAAGAATCTTCAGAATGACTTACGACACGGCTCAAGACCGACCAGTTTCACTTCTGGTTGCTTGAGAGACGATTATTGCCGTGTCCACGGAGACAGATAGGTGTTGCGTAAGATGGCACCTCTTATTTATTCGAGATTGATTACTCAGTCTCCATCGGAACCTCAGGTGCTACATACAAGTTAATTGTACAAGGGATACCGGTCCCCGAACGACAAATACATGAGCACATGGCTACTTGAAAACAGTCGTCCCGGATTGTTCATTTTGAAAGTCCAGAGCTTTGTTGTAGTAAGTTATGCACTCAGTGCGGAAGGGAGTCGATACGGTACGGCGCGGAAATGATTGTGCGCGGTGTTCCCGGTGTGTGGGGCGAGATGACGATCGTTCGCGGCGTCCGAAGCGTTTGAGGCGCCCAAAGCACCTCGGGAGAAGAGGAAGAGTAAGGAACGAAGGCAAATTGAGACGAGGACTGAGTCGACGTGACGATCTGAAGCCCGGGGTTGGTCGGGAGAGGAGGGAGTTCTTTGTTTAGCGACTCGTCGCTCTGATGAACGCGCGGCTAGGTGAGATAAATCTGCCAACGTGGAAGCAATGACGCACAAAGTTCGAATAGATGGACGGCGGGGGTCTTCTGTCGCCTGCTTTCGCATTGGAGGGGTGTTCCCGGAAAAAACTATCCTGGTTGACGCTGCCAGAGGAAGACGATGAAGTTCCGGATAGGAAGTTGAGCAAGAGCGTCAACGCGTAGACACGACCTTGGCAAGAAAAAAGAAATCAAAAGCTGCAGTATACGTAGTCAGATTGCGAAAGAAAGGAAAATTCAACGGAACAACTTGCCGATGCTGCCCTTCAAGAACAGGATCATCATCAACAGGGTAGTTGACGCGACGATGGCGCCGGAAGTGATACTGAGAATAAAAATCCGGCGAACCAAGCTGCGTACTGGGTTAGCGAATGGAAATCCCATGGGGATGGGGACATGACGGACTCCGATTTGGAACTATGATTCGCCCTCATTTTGAAAAGCTCGTATCCCAAGCAGCCTGCAATCAATAAATCGTTCACACCGCACAAGATGGCACCAACACTGAGGGGCAAGAAGAAGATTTAAAAAAAAATTAGAATCATCGACGGAGATATCATAAACGGCACTCACGCGGTGATGGTGAATGTCAGGCGCTCCGTAAACGGGGCAGTTTGGACCATGATCGCAGCAGCGGCCGAAAACCCAAGCTTCAAACTTGTGAAAAGAGAATGGTGGTAGATGTTGAGGGGCTCACATGAACGAACGCAAGAAACACTAAACACAGGCTAACGATGCGTTTCCGTGTTCTAGGGATTCATCAGCGTCGAAAAACAGAGTCGTGCGTCGGAGTACACCCACAAAATGAAGTACAAATGACACAAGAAAAGTTGCTCAATGACCGCGGTAAAGTATGTCATGAGTATGTTCAATGACGTCGGAACCGATAACGCAGTGAAGGACTGTTTTCCGAAGAAAACCAGGAAAGTGAGGAGAACGTTGACGTCAACCGATATGGTGCACACTGTGTCGAAAAGAAAGATGGCGCCAACACCAATCTGGTGGGGCACAGGCCGAAAAGTGCCACGCTGAAAGTAGCGGAGGAATAATACTAGCTCCAGCGTGTAAAGCATCATGTTGACCCAGGACGATGCCAGCTGCACCCTTGACATGCCACGTATTGAGCAGATGCCGGAATTCAAGGAGTTCAAACTGAACGCACCCAAAAAACACCAAGAATTGATC
This sequence comes from Mycena capillaripes, assembly GCA_029204075.1. NCBI lineage: Eukaryota > Fungi > Basidiomycota > Agaricomycetes > Agaricales > Mycenaceae > Mycena > Mycena capillaripes. Next base: position 3,078,720 of record JARHKZ010000003.1, on the reverse strand, counting down.
TGCAGCCATCTGGGTCCCGCCCTTCCACAGTCAACTGGGTCGACTTAGAAGCGAAAAGAATTATCGAAAGTGGTGGTAGACGCAGAAAGAACCCGCAACTAAGCGAAGTGCCCGCCCGACTGCTCGGAGTCGGGGGCCAGGTCCATGGCAACCCGCATAAGAAGCAATAATTCCAGGCTTTTTGTTTGCCGGCATTCTGGAAATTTTCTGATGTTGATCGAGTGATGGCTTCTTCTTTGTTCCGCGTTCACTTTAAGGTTTGCAATTGAAGACGTAAAAAGCGAAGTGCATGAAAGAGCTTGGAATGAATTTTATTGGTGGAGGTGGAAGGAAATCAAATCGAACAATTGTGTACACTGTGCTTGCGATCTATGGATAAGGGTATCAGCTCGCATCCAAGCGGAGCATGTATCTCTTCATAACTGAATTGATGCCTTAATTATGTTGTCATGGAACTGTGTACCTTTTTCGATTGATGCGCCACGGAAACAATTGTGGATCGACAATGTCGTCAAGCATCTTCAAGCATGTGCTGAAATAACTCGAGTGGTTGGTGCGATTTAAAGTTCAGATCCGAATTTCGGGTGCAGAATTGGATGTTGGCCTCATAATCCAAATTGATCCAGAAGATTTAGTCGTTAATGGTGATTGTATCTGGAGCATCAGAAGAACGCCAAGACTAAAGTCAGAGATAACAGTTTTTTTAGTGCGCGCTCTTTCACAAGGCGGAATGACTTGGTCTGACGGCGATATGGTTGGCGACGGGAAATGAATTTGACCGTATGACGGGTTTCTTGGTGAACGAGAGCGCAAGGGAGTAATCGTAGCCCAGCTGGGTGCAGAGATCGGAGACGGCTGAGGAAGCTCTCTTTGCCAAAACACGTAGAATCGCATTTGATTGATAAAAAAGGGTGCCAGCGCACAGTACTGTGAAAGTGAAAAGACTGATTCCAGCTGAATGCAATATTCTAGGCCATTTTGATCCAGTTGGAGCCTAGTCTCTCATAGTGGGAACGGGCACCGTCTATGATTGATCCGCCATGTTGATCTTTGTTTGTCCTGAAGTAAATTTCGAGTTTGCTTGTTCCATCCAGTATGAGGTCCCTCGCCATCCTCTCGAACATACTTTCGCTGAAGAAGATGTTAAAAATCATCATGGCTATATGACCCACCAACAAATTCCACAAAAAGTCGTAACCTCTTGACTTTGTGTAAGCCTCACTCGCAAAACCTCGTATCTACAAGACCCGATGGCAAGCAATAATACTTTTTGAGTGTTTAAAACTAATTCAATGATTCATTGAATACAAAATCTGCTCATATTTGGGTATTTATGCCATCATTGCGCTTACAATTTCCATGCAAGTGGTAATTCTCGGTAAAATCAACCATTTTTAGTGATTTTATACCAGTTGATAGCCCAGAATTGTTTCGTAGGCATTTGGTAAGTATTATATTGAAGTCGGATTAGCTTAGACGGAGAATTCGCGTCATACTGCCGCGAACTTCTCAGAACTTGGTTGAATCATCAGGGAGTCACAGAAATGTGACATATGTCACAATTCAAGCTATTCGCCTCTTTCAAAGGGTTTATGAATGTTCTCTCATATTTCAAAGCTGCAAAAATGTTTGTGTAGCTCTTACAGACCTCCTTAGGCTATAAATCCTGAATAGCGGGGTTTCATCCCTTATCAGAATCGATTTTGTGGAAAGCCTGCAAAAAAGCTTATAACTCTCTCAGCTATATGTGAATTGTCTTGACTTCGCGGGTAAAGTCGTTTATAAATGACCTAATCACAACGTTACGTAGCCGTATCTTCCATTTTCATCGCCCTCGCCGAGTGGGTGTTCAGTCTTTCTTTAAATCTGCTCTCATTGCGTGTATTGAACAAATATTAAAAATATCTCTACGTAACTGTATTTTAATGCTCGTTTTAATGTTACTTTCCCTGCTAATTGAGATGCTAAATGTAGCAGGTAAAAAGCCTTAGGGATTTGAAAACTGGAACCAACCGTCACTGCCAACCAAACAAGGACAAAGCCGCCGCATCAATCAGCGGTCATGCCCGTTCCCACTCATAGACAGACGCTATGCTCGTAAGTACCTCGCATGTTTAGTTGGAGCCGGGGAACCCCGGTTGTGTGGAGAACGTAAGTACAACGTCATCTTCGCAAGCCTTCACACGCTGCCACAGCTCCACAATTGACCCCAATGAGCCCCAAACGGACTAGAGTTAACCCATAAGGTATATTGATGGAATCACGGAGAGCTCCGTGCTGCCGAGCCAATGCCGAGTACCGATAATTTTGAACCAAACACCTAAATGTGAGTAGAACAGTATTCACGCCTGTGAACTACGGTATATGGCATTATAATCCAATTATTTTTCAACAATACAAGTGTGGCATACATATATCAAGGTTTAACCTGACACAAAAAGTAAATAAGGTTTTGTAACATTGGGAGCAAGATATGCGTGTAGCAATTCCACCGTTCACTTATCATATGTCGAAAGCGGAATAAACTTGGTCGGATAAGGGTCCCCCATCCCGCGGGCTGAATGGAAACAGGGGTGCGGCCTGCGCCCTTCACCCAGCGTTTCTCGTCCTCGGAGCACAGAGGCGTCCCAGGGCCAGCGGTGGCACCCATATGTCTCGAGGGGTCAGGGTACACAGGCTTCAGCGCCGAGTTTCCCAACGCGATCCTTCCTGCGCCAGTATTGTTCAGCAGGTGCCGCACATACGAGAACTTCAGCAACCCGGCGATCAGAACGAACGCGGCGCCCCCGAAGAGCGGCACCCAGAGCAGGAACAGAAGCAATGTGGGCACCGCGAACCGCAGGTCGTATGAGATGGCCGGCACATTTGGGCGCACGAGAATGCTCGAGCTCGAGGCGGTCCCGAGCGCGTTATTCGCCATGAGGTCGGTCCATACAAGACTCTGAATCAATGACGGGCCTTGCTGAGGGTCCGCAGAAAGGAGCGTCTGGAATTTGTTCAACAAGGCAAAGTTGGAAACTCCGCCATAATCCGCGAAGCCTCCTATATCTTGGCCGATTTGCTGGATTGCACTCCACGTGAGAGCGGGGAGCGCAGACGGTTGTGGTGATAGTGTGTTGGCCCAAGTGTCGACACCGCCTGCAAGGATATAAAATACATCGCTGCGCGTCGTCCAAAGGGAGGGGTCCTCCTCAAGGCTGTCGGCAACGCGACCCGTGATATTGAGATTCGTTCTTTCTGTCGCCCAGAGCACTGGTGTGTCGATGTTACTGCGCGAGATGCTCAACGCACTGAGGTCCATCGTGCCATTGAACGAGAACTGGAGGCGCTGCATTCTGGCTCTGGTCACACCTGCACAGCTGAACATGTGCTGCGTCCACGTCGAGTTGTCGGCAGGCCGCCGTGGGTCGCCATTGTCTGAGCGTTGGGGCGGCGCTAGCATTATGTAGCAGCGCACGCCAACGTTCGTGATATTTGCCGTGTCTGCGCCCCCGTAACCCTGACAAGAGATCGATAGATCCGACTCGATGTCCTTAAAACTGTCCAGATATCCCAGACGAAGCGACTGCATCTTCCCTGCGAAGAAAAGTGTGACGCTATCGTTGAGCGGAAATGTGCGCCCATAATATGTCTCGTTTCGCGTTAGGTTATTGAAATGGCCCATGGCCACGGCATTGCTCAGCACAGCGCCTTTGTATGCGTGCTGCCATAGATTAATATTCTGCCCGTCTGTGTTGAGCGGTGGGTACTCGCTTGTGATGTTGAAAAAACCGCCGCGGTCTGAGGTTGAACTGACCCATCTGGTTGGTTGATGCGCTGCTGGTCAGCATGTAGTCGATGGTGAGGTTTGTATCCACGCATGTGGAGACGGGCTCGAGCCAGAGGACGTCCTCTGACCACACCCCGCCGTGGGGCGTCTCGGCGGGGAACGTATGTTGCCTTAGCCCGATTCCCGGATTATCCATGTCGACGATGAGTCCTCCCACTGCAAAGATCCCGCTGCGCAGGATCAGCGACTCGGTCGTGGAAAACTGCGAGTTGGACACCGAATAGTTATACCCTGTATGAATGGACGAGATAATTAGGATTTGCTGCGTGATCATGTGAGCGGGATCCGCACCTGCCGTGCCAATGTAGTATCTCCGAAATTCCATTCCAAATGTACTATAGGGCGTGGCATTGAACCTAGCTAAAATCTCGGGTGCGATCGCAGACTCGTTGCCGTTGGAATTTCCGGGGCATGTCGCGGGCGCAAAAGTGCCGCAGACACGCCCATACACGAAGCTTCCCCGAGGCGACATCGCGAGACCAAGCGGGAAAGTATCGTCGACAAAGGATGTGGTGACATTTTTTGGAGAGCCGAGAAGTGCAGGGCCCGCACCCAGTCCCAGAGGCAGGAGTAGCCCTGCGACAGCAACCAATGCGGTGACCACGAGGGAAAGGTACGAGAAGAGGGCAACGCGAAATCCTGCTCCGCGCACGGTTGAGCTATCTGTGCGTAGGAGTGTAGCCAGAGGGATCCATGAAGCGAGCGGCCGATGACGTTCCACGCCAGTGCTGAGTTCACCGGCGGGACGAAGTAGACCAGGAGAGCCACGAGGGCCAGGGCGAGGGTATATTGGAGAAATACAATCACCACATTGATGACGGTTGCAGCTTCAGCCTGTGTTATATGCGGAATGAGGAGGGTCATTGGCGAGTTGAAAGAGCTGCTTGGAAGGTAGATGCTAAGCTAGATGCGACGAGGACAGTCATCTTTTTGTTTTCACGCAAGTTTTATGTGACGCTGCCCTTGCGCTAGCCCTGCCAGCCACATCCCATCCCTAGCAAGTTAATCTGTCCTAATTCAGAAAGAGAATACAAAAAGAGTGCCTAGGCTGATTCATATCCGGTCCTTGCTGAACGTGCGTTGTGGATAAGCATCTGCATGTTCTTATTATATCCCAATCCGTGCCTTATAGTAGTGGTTCAGAGGCATTCAGTTTGTTGTACCCGAACCTGTAAAAAACTGCGAAAAATAAATACGAAAAGGTTTGGAAAAGACGAGGCAGGGCACACTTCAGCAAACAAAAGACACCTTCGAAACAAGGTCCGCGAGACGACGTCTGGGCGATAAAGGACAGGAAATTTTTGTTCAGGTGAAAATGCCAGAGCCACGAGAATCGGTGTCGCAGTGTGTGGGACTCCGATTAGAATGACATTGCCGATTAGAATGACATTGACAGCTTCCTAAAAAGAGTCTACACAGCTTGAATTCGGCAATTGTTACCTCTCGCTCTAGCTCTCTACCTCTTCAAAAAGGCGGCCAACGCGGACTCCGTGGGCTCCAGAAAGACTCGGCGATCAAGATACTAGATAAGCACGTCACACCAAATTTGGAGAACTCGGAAACTTTGCGGTGCCGACCCCAAACCATTCTTGACAGAATGCGCCGGACGTCAAGATTAAAAAATACAAGAGACAATTGGTGCATACTATTGCCAATTCCATTCAAACATCTGGGCGCATATGAGAACACTGAGTGGTTCCTTGCGTTAATCCGGTCCGAATGACAATCACCAAAAATCTCTTGGGGTATCCGCACCCCTCATCGGGTGCTTCATGGTCAGTCAGACCCCAGCAAATACTTGGAAGCGGCAGAAAGCTTGCCTGCTTCTATTCAATTGAGAGTTCGACGAGTGTGATGGGAAGGAGCAGAAACCCATCGGTTTTCGTACAAGTTTTTGGACCGAACATCGTCGTATACGTGGCCTGATTTCAGTGTTCGTGTCCGTACGCTCTTGCGCTCTGGGACTCGCAAGCTTCGTATCTTTGATTTGTGCTCCAGGTTCATTGGATTTCCAGGACTCCAGTTAGTCAATACTCCCGTGTCCTCTTGTGTCCTGTCATATGCCCAGATGACACAAACTGACCGCCATTTATATGCCCAGGTAATTTTTACGACTGATGGTTCCATTTTTGTCTGGGACTGAGTCAGCTGAACTTAGTCTCTTTAACGGTTACTTTCACTGCTTCCGACGGACATGCTCGGGGTAGCGCCGACAACAGCGGGGCTTGTTTTGAGTTATGCTGTTTATAACCTATTTCCGAAGCTATAAAGTTTATCGATTAGACATTTACGTGGAAGGTACATATCGAACTTACTTGAGCTAAATCGGATCAGAAAATAATTCTCTTACCTCGACCACGACCGTCAGCTCCAAACGCTAGCGCTCTGAAGAACTTGCTGTACGGCTTCACGGAGCTTTACATTCCAGCCATTCAATAGGACCTCGGGTGGGTCGTTCTATTTCCGTTCACAGCCCCCTGAGACGTCGTATAACGTTCCCAGTCGCAGCTCTTTAGACTCTTTGGGGGGCACTTGAAGTTGAACGGTGAGTTTCCCTTTTCCCTTTTCCCTCATCCCCCTTCCCGTTGGACTGGATATGGGCGCCGCTGCGGCCCAGATAAATTTGGCGCGACAATCCGATGCCGTGATCCAACGGCATACTGACTCAGGCCCAGGAGGGTACAATGCGCCTGCACAGTACGCCCTCCTGCGTGCTCTCGGCCAGCGAGGGACTTCGTGCGAGCGCGCTGTCTCGCCTTCTTTTTGCCTCGTTCACCCGGTTTCCGCAAAGGAACGTCTGCTGCTGAGAGCCATCCCGATTCAATGCATACTAAATTTAGGCTGGCAATAAATACCTGTGATACTTAGTCTACGTGCTGGGTGCCACGCATTGTTCCTCTGTTTCTGCCAGCACCAGACCTCTCCGCAGCTTGAAACCACGGTGCGGATTATTTGTTGTCAATGGTCCGAGTACAAGGAATAATAAGCTTACATAAACAATAGGGCGATCAAGTGGAAACCGCTCTCGCTTGATTTCTATCCCTCTCCTCGCCGTTTACACCGTTGACCTCCATGGCCACGACGCCGTTCTCTCTCTTTTTCCTGCTACTATGTATCCCTGCGTTGACGCTCCCCCACCCCGCCCTTGCGTTTGCCACCTCTAGGAGGTCTCCAAGTCCGCTGCTCGATCCCCAACCATGGCGACGCTCAAATACTGTCCGGGACGAGCCCTCGTCGGGGTACTTTGCGCCCGCTGCTGCCGGGGGCTCCATGTTGACCGTGCGTGGGCTGGATTCCTCCTGATACCATGCCTGATACCGTGTCATCCTGCAGAAAGTCCCCGACACATTCCCCCCGGCCGGCGAGCCGCTCAACGTCATTGTCGCGGGCACCTCCACGCCCGACGTGCTCCTCGACCGGATGGATCACGGCGGCTTCCGCAATTTTTTCCTGTGAGTGCTGACGAAGGCGTTATTTGTGTTGATCGCTAACAAGCGCCAGCTCTGTCGGGTTCGCGGGCGAGTGTCTCGGGCAGCACGAGGGCGCCCCACAAACGGCGGACCTCGGGGACGGGGACGGCTACGGTGTGTCCCGCCACGCGCCACATGTCACCTCCTGTGCTAACTCCGATGACACAGTGAATGAAACGGCCGTGCTACGGTACGACTACAACAGCCCTACGATCGGGACGTGCCAGGAGACCGTCCAGGGCGGGAACCACTTCCGCTACTGGACGCAGAACGGCAAGTCCGCCAACAGCAGCGCCATCTTCCTGGCTACCTCGTACGAGATGCCCATCGCGCAGGGGCACAATATCGTCATCAACGGGTACAACCTCGGCCGGTGCGTGTGGCGCTCCCTCACTCTTCCCCTCCTCCCCGCTGACAGTGAGACGGCACAGGGACTGGCTCGTTGGGAACATTACGAAAACCCCCATCGACACGGACACCCTTACCAACACCTCCACCTTCACCGGCACGACGTCGTGGGAGGGGTACAACTACTCGACCTCCATCTCCTACGTCTCGGGCCTCCTCCCCAACTCAAGCGACGGCGTCAACCACGCGGCCACTGTCGGCATAAACGGCAAGAACGCGCTTGATGGGCTCGTCGCAGTCCTTGAAATCAAGATCAGCGGGATACCAGCGAATGCGACCAAGTCTGCGTGAGTCGCAGTTTTCCCGCTCAGCAGGGGATCGCCTGACTGACGTGTATTGCGTGTATTACAGGGCCGAGCGGATAGTGCCTGCACGACTACCGGGGGTGATACCCGCCCTTCTGCTCTTGCTCCTTGGGGCGCTATGCCTCTAGCCTGACGTTACGCTTAGCCTGAGGGCACTGTACATATATCATCTAGACGGACCCCCGCGCTGGCACGGACCAAATCTTAGCGCGTAACGACTTACTTATCACGATACATATACCGAGAGGACCACGAACTGCGTACCAATCTACTTGCGGAGTTGTACCATAGCACTTAATTCATAGACGCAACTAGTCCTCTGCAAGAATTTTCTATTACCTCTGGAGGTCCGAGGCGGACAATTTGAGGTTCTTGCTACCACCTTTCGTCGCTCGAGTTCCGGCCGGGCCAGTGCAGGGTGCAGGCGAGGGCAGGGGCTTAATTAATAGCAATGGCAGCCAAGATGCTATGATTGGTTTCGGGAATGAAAATTTCCGGGTGCTAATGTTTCGTAAACCTCCCTCGTTCCCTTATCGATTTCCCTGACTTGTCCCGAGCACTTTAACAAGGCATGCGCAGCGATACGCATGTCAATGGCCGCCTCAAATACTGTATCCCGACTCTCATTCATTGCGAAATTGCCAGTGGGATTGAATCCTCGTGGGAGGCACGACTCAAGACTTTCCTCTTTCCAATCTTGGCCGTCCGAGTCATCGGGGGCGTTCTTAGGGCGTCAGCGTCCAAACTGAAGTGCATGTCCGGAGTCAACCGAGAACTCGCTTTGTTCGACAAGTCTTCAAATTTCAAATTCAATATTGGAGGGAATCGATGGGGCAACCGTACGTGCCAAGGCGGTCTGTGCAAAGTGATCGAACGCATTCGGTTGTCTCAGGAATCCTCCACAGAGCGCGGTGCACGTCCAGCTTGTAAGGGACCATTGGGCAGCGCAAGGACATTGAGCAGTGCCGCATCGTGCTGTGGTTTCCCTTCCAGGATCATTCAAACTCCCTCCGCCTACTTTGGCGCTCATACGATCCTTTGAATAGATGACCTTGTTGCAACTGTGGCTGCGATCGGGTGTCTCACCGGTGTCCCGCTGTCTTGGCGGCTCGTTCAAGTGTTCTCTTGGCTTTCTGGCAGGAACGACAGTTAACGCTGTGTTTAGGGGTTCTGAAGATTATATCACTACTGGCAAGTCGATGAAATAGGTGATAGTTGTTGTATTCAACAAACGGCCCGCCGGCATTCGGAATGTTTGAATGTTAATCGCTTCCCTGTGTGGTAATGCTCGAGAGCCTCGGTCAATTTTGCAACGAAATACATTCTCAGGGCTTCTGTTCTAATCCTATGCAATTTAGACTCTAGGGCCGTGGACATTTCAGGAGCCTCAAGATGGTTATCCACGGCGCACCACCGGTCATCATGACACGGATGGAATGGATAGAAATCAGTGTGATTATTCCCCTCTATCCCCTCACTACCCCAAGTGATAATTGTGGACTTGCTAGCGCTGGGATCGTAGGGGCATGCACTATGTAAACCTTCAGTAAAACTGGTCATACCCCATCGACACACCTAACTTCCGAGCCACTATTTCTTTCGACTTCGACTCACAGATGACCCTTCTCATCCCACATATAACACAAGCCCAAGCTTCAGCGGTCATCAATGTGCTGATTGTATTTTTACAATATACCCTCGCTCTCACCTTCGTGACTCTCCTCGTCTACTTCGTCTCGCCAGTGAACTCTGCACTCGCGTGGAACGTTATTGGCCGCTCCCTTCATAATTCCCTTTGGCCTACACTTCTCCGCACAGATAGCTCGACCGCGCGCGGTACGGGATTTCGTGTGGCGCTTTTCTCGTACCTCTCCTTTGTGGTCACCGTACTTGTCGCTGTCGCAGGGGTGCTCATGCCTTTGGGACTAAGTGCGGGCCCTGCGCTCCTCGGATCTCCAAAAAATGTCACCGCATCCTTCGTGGCCGATACTTCCGCCCTCGGTCGCGCGACGTCCCCTCGAGAGGACTGGTTCTACAGTCGCACATGCGGCGCTTTTCAAGCCCTGGCATGCCCCGGAAACCTCAATGGTAATACGACCATGATCGCCCCGGATTTGATTGCTAGGTTCAACGCGACGCCGTATGGCCCCTTCGGGATACAGGCGCGGAGATATTATATTGGCGCCGAGCCAGGTTATGACCACCCTATGATTCAATCACGCATCTCCACGACCGAGTCGCTCATCTTGCGCAACGGGATTTTTGCTGTGGAAGGGGCGATCGTCGATATGGATAATCCGGGGATTGGGTTTAGGAATCACACTTTTCCCGCCGATATGCCGCAGGGCGGGGTATGGTCAGAGGACATACTCTGGCTCGAGCCCGCCACCGCATGTGTGGATACAAACCTCACACTGGATTATTTGCTGTCCGACGGCACCCCGGCAGAGCCGTTCAATCTTACTGACCGTGGGGGTTTCTTCAATCTCACACACGACTACCCAGCTTTCAAGTGGGACGGGCAGAACATCGATCTGTGGCACCGCGCATATAGAGGAGCTGTCCTCAGCAATTTCGCGTCGATGGGGTTCTTCAATAATTTGACCCGAAACGAGAGCCAATATGGGCGCACATTTCCGCTGCCACGGGAACAGGGTTTGTCCGTGGGGCATATGAAGACGCTGCGTCTTTGGTATCTAGTAAATCCGACTGACTCCGTAGCCGACTATAATTCCAGTGGCATCGGTCCAGATCTCGAGATCTCGTGTCAGGGCTACGGAGGTGCGGACACGGCAAACATCACGAACGTTGGCGCGCATTGCTCCATACTGCTGGCGCCGCCCCAGCGCTTAGATGGCGGCGATCCACGACTGCCCTCCGACAACTCGACGTGGACGCAACGTATGTTTAGCTGTGTAGGTGCCACCAGAGCTAGAATGCAGCGCATCCGATTCTCGTTCAATGGCACAATGAGCTTGAACGCGCTGAGCATTTCGCGCAGCAACCTCGATACCCCAGTGCTCTGGGCGACGGAAAAAACAAATCTCAGTCTCGCAGACGTCGATATCCTCTGGGGTCGCATTCCCGATAACCTAGAGGAGGACCCTTCCCTTTGGACGACGCGCAGCGATGTCTTTTACGTCCCTGCAGGCAATGTCGATTTTTCGGGCCCCCTAAGTTCGGTCTCTGGTCAAGCGTCTACGCTACCTGGTGTTGCGTGGGGTGCGTTCGAGCAACTTGACACCACCAGTCACACGAGCATGGTGGATTATAGCGGCGATTCTAACTTCGCTATGTTGAGCAAATTTCAGACGCTCATTTCCGCAGACCCCCTTCATGGCCCGTCGCAGGTGCTGAATCTCGTATGGACCGACCTCATGGCGAATAACGCGGTTGGAACGGCCTCGAGATCTAATCTCCTTGTCCAGGAAAATGTGTCGTCCACCGCCTATGACCTGCGGTTCGCAGTGCCTGCGTTCCTTCTCTTCGTTCTCTGGGTGCCTTTGTTCGGGGGCTGCGCGTTCATTTTGATCACTGGGATGCTGAAGTTCTCCTACGTGCAGCACCTCCTCAACCATACCGGCGCGGGCAGGATCGCGTTGGGGAACTCGGCTCTGAAACCCATAAATCCCGATATGTCCAGTCTTATGGTTGGCACCACCGAACCTGGGACACTTATGGAGTCCGAGGATGAGAAACACTGGATCAAAGGTGCAGGACGCGCTCCTCTTAGGATGCAGCCTGCTGGACGGGGTGTCCCTTATTCAGGAACTTCGACGGAGTTTACGGCACTTTCACTTTATGAAAATTGAAGCGTACAGTTGGAGCTTGAAGTAAAGTACATATTGTATCGACTTTCACAGAGATCTTTGTTTATGCGTCGTGGAGTAATATATGCTGTACCTGCAGAACGGCATGCACTAAAATGAGAATTGTAATGATCAAGTTCGGTTGCGCTATATCACGTATATATTTCGTCTAACGGAAAGAGTCCGTGGTCCACGTTAACAATCGTCGTCGTCCGGGGCATATCAATATTATGTTCCACCACCTTTTGTACCACGACCCATCGCTTGCTTCGCAAATCTACTCCTCGATCTAATTTGCTTTCCATAATTCCAAAGCAACCATGGACTAAAAGTTGCGTCAATCGTGAATACATCAGAGTGAGAGGGATGCTCACGCGGGGCATCCAATAACAATCGCAATAGCAGCTAATACCGTGTCGGCCTTCCCATACCCAAGCTTCGCGAACATTTGTTCAGCGAAGAGCGGAAACCCGAACCCGAAGAGCGATCGTAGGAAGACGACTGAGGCAAGCGCTGAATAGAAGGTGTGTTACATCTGCTAACAATTGGCTTTTTGAAGAAACGCACCAGAAGCAGCGTACAATGTAAACGCGTCGACAACATATATCTGGATAGATTGAAAATTGAGGATAATCCCCGCACCGACGAATGCGATTCCCTAGTTGTAATTTGGTACATAGCTCCGTTCAAGTCATTAATTCACGCACAATGTCCGGCACTATCCAGTGCACATTTGCCTGGACCGCCCAGCCAGTCATAAGGAGTCCAATTGGTAGCGCTATCGTAGCGGGAAGCAGCGATGCTAATGCAGACCATCAACCACAGTAATTCAACAGCAGAAAGGTACCTACGGACGCGATACTCAGGCTCGACTGCACCCCCATTCTTTTCTTTGAGGCGCTTGTATATATAGTCCATGAAGCGGGCGTTGGTTTGGGAGGCCCCAGTTATACCGATGCCCAGCGCGATATAGTTGATGCCAGAGATACCTACGCTCTCATGGTATGCCCCCTGGAACATCAGTGGCATTGAGGTGAGGAAGACTGGAAAGGAAAATCATTTTAGTTTTCTGGATAGCACGAGGATCAAGACCACTACGCACGGTAGAAAATTCCATAGACGAAGGCCATGTAGATACCGAGGAGCTGCACAATTGGCTCATAGTAAAAGAGGACGAATGGCCGAGTAAGAGCTATTTGGATGATCTTCTTCCAGCTGGAAATCAACCATGTTGATCAGATGATCCACACCAGAGTTGCTTTGCAGACTCACGTCCTATCTTCGCTGGCATACTTCGAACGGACATGTCGCACTGGCCCTTTCTCGGCGTCCAGGGACTTTCGGATCTGGTTTGCCTTCTGTTCAAGGAGAAACGGCGCGTAGGCTACCAATTGTAAGTATACGCCATGGCAAGACGAAGATGGACACGCACATTCTCGAAGATACAATATCCCAAGAACTTGGACGGCGACGTCAACTATGCTTGTTGACCAAAACTAAAGAACATATCAGGGCTGGCACTTAGCGTAATGGCAGTCCTACCACCCATCTCCAAGTAGATTTTTCTGCAATGAACGCTCCGCACACTGGTCCTATGACTGGCCCTAATAGAGGCGCCAATGAATATATAGCAACTGCCTGGCCACGTTGTTCTGCTTCAAATATATCCCCGAGAATGGCGCCTCCAATCTGGTTGGAAGTTATTTCAGCTCTATGTCAAGAGTAGACATAGGAAACGGGCGTACCGCCAGCGGAGCGCTTCCCCCCACTCCGGCGAGGAATCTGAATGCAAGAAGTTCGCCAGTATTTTTGGCAAATCCGCATCCAAGATTCCAGACAAGAAACCACAGATTCGCGCCTTGAATGATTCGATTCCTCCCCTACCGTCGATTTCAGAATGATACATAGGATTTTATCGGGAAAAACCAACAAATATCTCGGACATAGGACCCCAAAACTGGCAAGATTAATATCAGTTTGAGGACATAACGAGCGAGCAAAACAGCGATTAACGAGTGGACCGAAGGCTGACACGAGACTCGGTTAAACGACCCGGACCAGATGTCAAACAGCGCACCATATCCCAGGACAAAGATAGAGGTTATTAACCCAATTGTAACGTCGTTCTTGATAGCCAAGTGGTCCGCTACTTCGGCGCTAGCGGGTGCAATCATGCTCGACGCTACCGGAGAGATTAACGTAAACGAAGAGACCACTAAAGTCGCAGCCCATTTCTTGTTTCGGCTCCAGCTGTGCATGTATGAGAAGAAATTCTTGCAGAATATTTGAGCGACAAACTAGCTTTTTTGGATTCAGCGGATCGTCCGGCCCTTCCCAGTCAACAACGATGTCGGAGTCGTCTTTCTTTTCCGTCTCAACGTCTGAGATCTCGACTGTCGGTGAGGGTGAGGGTTGTTCTGGCTCAGACGACATGGCAGCAGGAAGGCAGAAGGCTGAGGAAGCGACGTTATATTTATGTTCATCGGTATCCCTAAAAAAGGCCGAGCACCACCTTCTGACATCAGCGATAAGACGATGGCCGTAATTGTGCCGCGCAAGTTGGAATCTTACAATGATCTCAACCGAGTCCTATTAGTCTGGGTTGGGAGGGCACTTACAATGCTTTTATAAATTTCTCGCGCAAAAAGTTAATCCTTCGTATTTTAGATTGATTTAGCATGAAGAGAAATGCTTAACGGCATTCACTCGGCATCCAGTCTTTGCTGCCACATTCCGCCCGACGGCTCGTCTTCCGTGTATGTCAGCAATATGTCATGGAAAATTATCAACGTCCGATCAACCGCGGAAGAGCGCATTGAACCGGCACACAGGTGGTGCTCAAGCCTCATGCTGGTGCAAGATATTTTGTGGACCGATCCGCATGGAATACCCGAGACGTGGAGTCAGAAAGTAATAAGACACCGCGTGAGATGGAGGTTGGTGTCAACGCAAGCTGCAACTGGTACTTAAGTACATGTGGACTAGAAAACGACCAACTCCCCCAGTTGCTGAACGACTGTACGGCGTTCCACTTCGTGGCCACACTTGAACCTCGGATCATTCTGCAGCCACTCGACCAGGCCATTACAAGAATGTTGAATGCATTGCTCGTCATCCGACCCGTCCTCGTAGTTGGAAGGCTCTGCTTTTGAGGTTGGAACTGCGGATTTCAGAGTTAAATATACACGGCGACAAACGTCTATGATGCAGTTCCGGTTTGAGACCTGGTAATCTTACCAGAAATTAGATTTTGTCCAACCTGACAGGTAGATGATAGTCTGCGGTGTATAAAGTTCGTTGCCTCCATTTAATTTAATTTTAATAGAGCATAATATCGTCAGGGTTCATTGTCAATGTCATGATGCGTCACCCTTCGGACCGCGAGCCGTTTCGCCCGTGGGTCGCTTTGCAAACTTACTCCTCATTCTGATTTGCTTTCCATAGTTCCAAAGTAGCCATGGCCTGAAACGGTGTTAACATGAATGCAGCAGAGCAAGCCAAAACTCACGCGGGGCATCCAATAACAATCGCAATAACGGCCAATATCGTGTCACCTTTCCCGTACCCGAGCTTCTGATACATTTGCTGCCCGAAGAGCGGAAAGCCGAAGCCGCAGAGTGATCGCAGGAAGGCAACCGCTGCAAGTGCTAAATACATCCAAGGAATGTCACGTCTGGGACATTTGGTGGTTGCAGGCACTCACCAGAAGCAGCGTATAGGGTGAAGGCGTCGACGACGTATATCTGGATAGATTGGAAGCTGAGGATGATCCCCGCACCGACGAGCGCAATTCCCTAGTTGTTATACTTCCAGCTCCCCTGTTCTGGTTCAAATCGGGAATTGACGCACAATATCAGCCACGACCCAGTGCACATTCTCCTGGACCGCCCAGCCCGTCATCAAAAGCCCAATTGGTAACGTTATTGTGGCGGGACCATTGAGGCTGTTCGAAGATATAAACCGTTGTAATTCAACCACAAAGAAAAAACACGCACGGACGCGATACTCGGGCTCCACTGCGCCTCCATTTTTTTCCCTGAGACGCCTGTATATGTAGTCCATCAAGTGCGCGTTTACTTGGGAGGCCCCCGTGACACCGATGCCCAGGGCGATATAGTTGATGCCAGAGATATCAACGCTTTCGTGGTACGTCCCTTGGAACATGAGGGGCATCGAGGTGATGAACACTGGAGCGCAAGTAATTAAAATTCCAGGCAGCATGAGAATGGAGGCGACGCCGCACAATAGAAGAGTCCATACATGAAGGCCATGTAGATGCCGAGAAGCTGCACGATTGGCTCGTGGTAAAATAGGACAAATGGCCGAGTAAGAGCTATTTGGATAATTTCTTCCAGCTGGAAATACATGTGAGTAAATCATCCACACCAAATTATTGCAGAAACTCACGTCCTATCTTCGTCCGCAAACTTTGAGCGGACATGGCGTACTGGGCCTTTCTCGGCGTCCAGGACTTTCGGATCCGGTTCGCCTTCTGTTCAAGGATAAACGGCGCGTAGGCTGATAATTGTGAGCACACGCTGGGGAAGACAAAGCCGAAGGAGTACATTCTCGAAGATAGAAGACCCCCAGGATTTGGATCCCCACGGTGACTATGCTTGTCGACCAGAACTAAAGAACTCGTCAGGGCACGCACATTCAACCCTATAGCAATCTTACAACCCATCTCCAAGTAGACTTTTGTGCAATGAATGCGCCGCACAATGGGCCAACGACCGGTCCTAATAGAGGCGCCATGGAATATATAGCAATCGCCTGGCCACGTTGTTCGGCTTCCCAGATATCTCCTAGAACGCCGCCTCCGATCTGGGCCGCGGAATTTCTTTCAAAAATAGTGACGAAATGACAGCAATCCGCGTACCGCTAACGGAGCACTTCCGCCGAGACCGGCGAGAAACCTGAATGCAAGTAGCTCGCCGGTGTTTTGCGCAAATCCGCATGCTAAATTCCAGACAAGGTACCACAAGTTTGCGCCTTGAATGATTCTATTGCGTCCCTGATGCTAATGTGAGAAGAATGCAGAGGAATTCCGCCCGGAAGACGCACGAATATTTCGGACAAAGGACCCAAAAACTAACAAGGTCTTGATATCACCATAAGGACAGTAAGCAAAAAACTTACTAGTGGGCCGACGGCTGTTACGAGACTCGGTTATACGGCCCGACCAAATTTAAAAACAGCTCACCATATGCCAGAACAAAGATAGAGGTTATCAATGCGATTGTAACGTCATTCGTGATGCCAAAATGCTCCGCTACTTGAGTGCTCGCCGGTGCAATCATGCTCGACGATACCGGCGAGATCAAGGTGAACGCAGAGACGACCAAAGTCGCAGCCCATTTCTTGTTTCGACTCCAGCTGGGATGAATGCATGAGAGGAAATCCTTCAAGAATATTTGATCGACAAACTAGCTTTTTTGGATTCAGCGGATCGTCTGGTCCTTCCCAGTCAACAACAATGTCGGAGTCGTCTTTCTTCTGCACCTTCTCGCTCTCGACTTCTGGGATCTCGACTGTCGGTGAGGGTGAGTCTTGTTCTGGTCCGGATGCCATGACGGTTGTGAGAGGAAGGACCGCGTATACGATGACCCAGATGCGCGCTGTTTTTATCTTCCTCGGCTTCCCACGGCCGACGGGTGCCTTTCCGCTGACCCCGATGACCCGATCCAGGCAGACAAATATTCGGTAGTGTTCCGGCCTGTTTCGATATTTTCCTAACACTGACCGAACTTCAGCTTGCATTCAACCCATCGACAGCCGCTGAACTCGCCGCTTGCCTATCGTACGATATTTCTTGCGCCATTCCAGTCGCCCAATTAGCTAATATTGGTCAATGTACGTAGGATCATAAGCTCCTGCGTGTTTTGTAAATCAAGTTCTGCACCCAAGGCTTCAAGATTCGGCAAGAAGAGACTCGGCGCAAATCGGAGTTTAAATCCGTATTTGTCATCAACGACTCGATAATCATCCGCGCAGCCCGGAGGGGCCCGAGTCCTTGTTCACAATCTTGACCCATGGTTCCCTAGAATCTCTCTGTTGCCAATGGTATCTCAGTCTACGAGATTCATCAACTTTCTTAGTCCTTTTATTTTTTCCTCTCAAGCCGTGCGACATGGATTCTCAAGTGGATTCTACGGGAATGTTATATTTATACTTGCCGACACAGGGATTTCATGTCTGACCGCATAGAGCTCCAAGTTGGCTCAAGTTCGTATTCTACGTGTCGAAGAGATGGTGCAATCATGGACCTGAAGCAAATCTCCTTTGCTGGGCTGAAATCTGTCCATTCGTGACTATGCGGGCCTCTTCTTTATATTTCTGTTTCATCCTGCTGCCGGTAAACTGTTGACGTCTTCAAGTATAATTAACGTTCTATCATTAGCGTTCTCCCTCGCCCTTGCCACGATGTAGTTGATTTACGTCAGACCCTAGACCTCTTCATGTCTGCGTCTCACCACCCCTCCCCGCGCCGCATAGCGAGGCGGCAGCCGTATGGGCAACAACCGTATGGAAAACAGCCGTACGAGCAACAGCCTTCGAATTTGCAACCCCAGCATCCGCATGTGTCTACGCCACGCACATTCGAATCCAGGAGCGCTCACGCCACCACATCCCGTGTTGGGACTACCGATGGCCATCCCCACGCACGAAGCAACAGCCGATCTGGAATCGTCGAAGAAGTAGCGAGAGGATCCATCGGGGCAGCTTACGGACCATATTCGGTGCGTTTTCAGGCCAATTGATTTACGAAACTGAGTTTTGTAGTACGATCCTAGCTTAAATCGAGTCAGCCCAGGCAGCCGAGCTTCTCCCGCTCCCGTGCAGAGGAGAATTTCGCATCCGCGACCACAAGTAGCACGCACGCAAACAGTGAATACGGAGTGGGAGAAAAACCTCGAGCTTGACGATGCGCTGCACAATCCTGATCCCGTGCGAGACGCCAACCTGGACCGCTCGTTCGACATTTTCTCAGCTCGAGGCTGGGCCAATGTAACTGCGCTCCTTGTATTGCTCGGAGGCCTTCTGGCACTTTTCGCAGGGTATCCTGTGATAGTGCATTTCACGAATCCTGGGCCCCAGATTAGAGGATTCAACTTGGGAGGCATTAATGGGACGGGACAGGTGCCTCTTTTGACGAAATTTCCCTCGCTGATAGACCCCGACACACCAGCTTCGGCGTACACCTACACCGGAGCCGATGGGAAGAAATACGACCTTGTCTTCTCCGACGAGTTTAATGTCGATGGGCGATCATTTTATCCTGGGGATGATCCGTACTGGGAGGCTGTCGACTTGCACTATTGGCCCACTGGAGATCTGGAGTGGTATGACCCGGGAGTACGCTGAATATTGTAATTGGGTTCTATCAGTGTGCTCACGGACCTGCTAGGCGGTAACGACAAGAGATGGAAAACTTGTCATCACCCTTTCGGAAGTCGACAACCACAACTTAAATTTTCAGAGCGGTGAGTGTACCTTGATTCTGACATTAGAAGTATTCCAAACAATAATCAGGCATGCTTCAATCCTGGAATCAAATATGTGTCACTACTGGTTACATCGAGGTCTCAATAAGTCTCCCGGGGTCCCCGAACCAAGTCGGCTTCTGGCCGGGTGCGTGGACGATGGGGAATCTTGGACGTGCAGGATATGGGGCGACGACAGAGGGAATGTGGCCTTATACATACGCGGCGTAAGCATCCAATTTTAACGACGGTGAGAAACCAGTGGCTCACACCTACAACAGCTGCGACCTCGGGACCTTTCCCAACCAAACCGACCACAATGGCAATCCACCTTCCTCCCTTGAAGACAGTCTGAGCTTCCTGCCGGGCCAGCGACTCTCTGCGTGCACCTGCCCCGGCTCGGACCACCCAGGCCCGGCAACCAGTGTCGGGCGTGGGGTGCCCGAGATCGACATCATAGAGGCGCTCGTTGAGATCGACGGCACGGCGCCAAACTTCCGCGGACAGGTGTCCCAGAGCTACCAAATCGCGCCCTACAACGCCCAACGGCAATTCAACAACGCGTCGTCGGCGACGCCGATCCAGAATGCGAGCGCTACGAAATTCAACCATTACATGGGCGACGAGTTCCAGCAGACGGTTTCTGCAGTGACATATATCGACTCGAGTTTCTATGGCGGAGCCGCGTACGCGCCGTACGGCCTCGAGTGGTTCTCCGATCCGGCGAAGCGTGAGAGTGGGTATATTAATTGGTACAGCAACAAGGCCAAGACGTGGACCCTGACGCCCGATACCATTGGTCCAGACTCCACGTCGCAGGTGTCCGCGCGCATCATCTCAGAGGAACCGATGGTGCGCGTCTCTCTCCCGTTGTTCAATTATTGAACTCATTCGGCCCAGTACATGATCTTTAACCTCGGGATATCACCCTCCTTTCAGGGACAAGACTACGAAAATATGGTGTTCCCAGCGGAGATGTTCGTCGACTACGTGCGCGTCTACCAGCTCCCTGGTCTGAAGAATGGTTTGACTTGCGATCCGCCGAACTACCCTACGTCGGACTATATCAATCGGTAACTATTTGCCGTATCTATGGTTCAAGCTCGCTCACTCTTTACAGGCACATAGAAGCATATACGAACCCGAATCTTACGACGTGGGCACAGGCTGGATATACGTTCCCTCGGAATAGCCTGTATGATGGCTGCTGATCACGGATTTCTGAGTGCATCTACATCGACTTTTCTTTTGCAAAAATAGAGATGTGTTTCGTTTCACCGTACAAAGTGAATAATCAGCTCATTATACTCCGTGGGCCCCAACAGTGCACTGTATTCTGGGCAGAATAAGCTCAGGTAATCGAGGTGTCGTTCAAAATGGGTGCATAAAGCCCACATAACGAGTGAGCAACTGGTCAGTACCGGAAGGCTTCCGAGAACACTAGTTTGCGGCGTGTCGTGCGATATTTGTCGAGTCATACCTCAGCGCGTACGGCAAATCAAGCATTTGTAATCCTGGATCTAAAATACTCACCAAGTTCCCCACGATTTCGGTGCCGCTGGCAACAATGATTTCACTCTGCACTGACACCGCTCTCGAAGAGCACTTTCAATCTGCAGGGCAGGCGGTGTCAAACTCGTCCTCCACGCGGTTTCTAACCTG
This sequence comes from Mycena capillaripes, assembly GCA_029204075.1. NCBI lineage: Eukaryota > Fungi > Basidiomycota > Agaricomycetes > Agaricales > Mycenaceae > Mycena > Mycena capillaripes. Next base: position 3,057,753 of record JARHKZ010000003.1, on the reverse strand, counting down.
TTGTGAGCGCCGACGCTACCTGCTGAAAAGCTGAAAAGCAAAAGCTGCACGGATCCACACAAGAACGTATCGGGAAAAATATCCTTGTTATCAGCGTGAATATCGAGTAAGTACAGGCCGCTCTGGGAGCGAAATTCGGAGGACAGTCCGTCCGAACCGGTCTCGATGTCAAGCCGCCTCATCCTGGTTGATTCTGAAAGGTTACAAGGGCAAGCATAGGTCAACGCACCCTGTATAATGGCGGAAAGCGCAGGGCCAATATCCACAAATTGAGGTGTTGGCTCTGTGGTGTTTGCGAAGAGGTTTCTCCATTGGTCGACAAGTCTGCCGCGATGGAACTCTCTCAGGATACCAAGCCGCTTCTTGGACGCGCACTGGGCAAAGAAGCGAGGCACAGCGTCGTTGTTCGGCTCGTTTATTTTGGCTAGTGGAAGAATTTCGAAGGGTAGCCCGCCCAAGGAACCTTCGAACTGTGAGAGGACTTTGGCTGGAGACAGGCGCGTTAGTAAGACAGAGGGGAGAAACATCACTCTGGCAGAACCCTTGGATGAGGAGCACAGAACGGTCATCTTCTGCTCTTCAAACAGAATGAACGTTGAAGGAAACTCGTAACCGAGAAGCCATTGCTGCGAGTCACCATAGTAAGTGCCGAGGTCAAAAAAATGGGAAGAAACTGAGACACACTTGGAAACGTACTCCCAACGGTTCGGTCACGGGCTGCCCATTGGGTGAGGGATCTCCTACAAAGAGCAAAAGAGCATCTGCGACGGCGATGGAGCTGTAGGCAGAGTTATCTTGTGTCGCACTCTATGTGGAGTTATTTCTAAAGAAATGAGAGGAACAGGAAAGACGTACACGCCAGCAGTCGTATATACGCCGGACGCGGGAGTCGAAATCCACCTTGTTAAGCTCTATCGTGGAATTCATTGTAAGAGGGAGTCGGAGAGATGTAAGTTAAGTAAGTGGAGTCACGGTCACTTTGGAGTTAAATGAGGTCACAGTCACTTTGGAATCATGGAAATTCGGCTCCGGATAAACCGGGCCCTCACTTCTTTCACTACTAACTGTCTCTCACTCGGTGCTTCTCTGCACACTGATTCATGTTTTTTCAACTTGGCAGCTGGTATGCCTTCTCCGCGGTGGTTCTATTGTGGTAAAAGTCTTATATTCGGGAAAATAATAATATTGCGAGCAACCCGTGGTTGAAATTGGGTTGAAACGAAGTTGAACGATTGAACATTGTCGACGACCTCCGACCCAAACAACGCCGGTGCCTAAATTTAGTAATTTGATCGGACCATATAGCAGATGGCGACGTATGTGTTCAGCTGGTGCGCACCATCTCCAATATGTGTTGAGTTCATTACCGGCCAAGAGTTCCCGGGATTTTATTTCACGGGACCAAACTGCCACGCTTCATGAAGCTAGATTGACTTTCTGTATACTATGATTATTTTGTGGCTACGTTTACAGCTATGTGGCTCTTAGAGATACAAGATCTGTGAGCACACAAAAATTGTTTGAGCATGGGGCACATGTGGTGATTACGAGATATTTTCCTAGCGTCAGACGCAGTCCCGTGTCCGAGCGATCATCAACGTCATTGAAATGGGATTATGGTTTCAGCTCTTATTGAGCTGTACCGCCCTTCTTAGCAAAACCAAAAATTCAACACAGACTTTGGGATACCGTAATTCAATCCATAATTTAAGCGAACTCTTAGATCAATAACTGTCCGCCGAATCAAACATTCAACGCGGTCATGGGATATGGGATCGGGTGTTTGACAGCTCCACGCGACACAGGGAAGAGGGTTTCTGAGGTTTTATGATATAGCGAAAGCTTGGAGTCGAGAGAAAAAGCGAGTGTGATGCGTGACTGACAAATTGAACGTAATACTATAGTATAAGCTTGGAAGGGCATTGCTCCCCTTTTATCCACAAAAGGAGTTTGAGTTGAAGATGTGTTTAGCGCGCTGAAATTGTTGAACCTATTGGCCAGATGCTCTGCTGATTTGTAGAGATACACTGCAGATTATTGCCCCTAAGCTTTGGTTCAAAGTCTGACGAACGCAAGGAAGACGTTCTTAAGTAATCCACTCCGCAAATCCTAGGGACGACGGATGATCAAAGATATCGCATCAGTCGCGATGCGGACTCTTCTGAATCTGAGTTTTCATCTCACCACACGTTGATGCAGAACTGAGATGGGTTGAACTTCGGTCAGTCGTTCTGACTAACTCCAGCAGCGTGCCATCATGTATAGTATATATATATCGTTTAGACAAGGATGAAGCTGCCTTGGATCGGCTGGCAGCACTATCACAGAAACCCGGCAGGCTCAGGCTCGGGTATTTTAAGTGGTCCGAGATGGCAGAAAATCAACATATCAATAGCATAATGCTGCATATAGCCTGAGTCGATCTGGCCGAATAAGGAACCCAAATATAACAGTATTTTGTTCTTCTCTGAGCCTTTCTCGCCTTGGTAAATCACCGAGGTGTCCGAGCCAGACCGCGAATCTCATCACCTAGACATTCCGCCGCGCCGCGTGTGTTCTACTGATGGGTACTAAATTCTAGACTTTCACCTAAGTAAGAGACGATGAAACGCTTAGTGGGTTGGTCATGGGACAGTGTCGGCATGTACCATAATAATAGCTCCTACTTACTTGCTCCCTCCTCTTGCAGCATATGTGACTACTACGATGTTGGAGTAAACAGGCTCGAGAAAGAAAAAAAAAGCAAAGCTCTCTCATCAGCGCAAAATGAGCGGCGGCTCTCTTTTCACAGACGAGGTCACCACCGTCGCTTACGGATCCACAGACTGGATGTACTCGGGACATTGTGCTTATTTCCTGAACACCATGCCGACCAAGTGGAACTGTCAACGCGGCTGAGAAAAAACCTCCCAATCGAAGTCGCGGTGTGCGCTCCTTCAGCGATAAACTATCCAAATGGCGGATAAACGCGCATCCAGACCTCGTAATATGCAGTTCCGGTCAAGTAGGCTCAGGGAATGTTGCGTTGCGGCCTGATGGGACCCATGAGTGTATGCGCTTTTACTCAGCGCGGTACTTGCCATTCGTCGTATAAAAACTCGGGGACAGACAACCTCATTCCCTCAGCTTGGACTTTCTAACTTCCTGCCTTCTGCAACATGTTCACTTCTCTGTCCACACTTGCCCTCGCTGTCACCGGCGCCGTCGCGGTTAGCATTGGCGGCCGGGTTATACCAACTTGGGCCGAAGCCGTGAGCGTCGGCGACCTCTCGTCTGTGCGTCTTATTTCGTATTTCACGGCAGCAATGCTGGTGCTGATACACAAATAACACTCAAGATCCCCTGCCTCGGCTCGGACGTCTCCGCCTCCCGCATCAACCTCGTCAAGTCCGCGATTGCGTCAGGCAACTTCGTCCTTGTACCCAACCTCGTACGTCTTCCATCGTCAGAACCTTCCCGTGCATCGCTGACGCGCTCCACTAGCCGCTTGCAAAGTGCGGCTCGGCCGTGGTATTCACAAACACCGATGCTGCCGGGCCCGAGGTCGACGTCACGGCGACTGCCATTGGTGACTCGCACACCGTCGGTGGGATCACCACCAGCAACCTCGGACTTGGGCCCGTGAGTTTTTCGTTCATTTCTGTCTCGGATCCCTTCTGAGGCTTGTTTCCAGGCCGCCTTGGCGGAGTCCTCCTCCGATGGGTCGGATGGGTTCCTGTTGTACTACAGGGTCGAAGCGTGAGGCGGCCCGGCAGCTCGTACATATTTAGTCGCGGAATCAGTATACGGCCTTGCAGCGTAGCAACTTTCAAATTTTGGTGGCGCGTCGATCCACATCGACGCCTTTTTCTGTTTTTTGGTTTTCCAGTCAACGTTTGATTGCTCTCGAAAGCCAGTATTATGAAGCACCTACTGTACCCAACTTGGTCCCCAAGTATTCCGTCTACCATTGTCGCTTTCTTTTTGATCTGGAAACGTAGATTTATGCTGAGCGGCGGGGCGCGAAAATCACGAAAGAGGACGGGCCACTGCGAGATTGTCTCACTACGTTGGCCGTGGCACGGAGTCGACTCTCGAAAGCCGACGTCCGACATTGCCGACGTCCCAGTTAGGATGGCTAACCGCCAAAACACCGAAAAAGGCAGGTGCCGCCCGCGCTGTCAGGCTAGATTTGCCTTATACTGCACCTGCAATAAATCCACTCCAATGCTTTCTTCACCCGAGACGACGTTGTAATCTATCTTTTCTGGTTCCACAACTAGCACTAAATCTCTGCAACGCTTGAAAGTCAATCTGCATCAAAAAAAACCACAATTTAATGTGCACCACCGACGCCCTGCTATTTACCGCCCCACGCTTTTTCAAAAATTTCAGTGTCCATCCAGTCACTCAATTCTGGAATTTTCCTTCGGATTCCCTTATGAACCTTCAGCACTCTCACACCGCGAAGCTATATTGTGAACCTTTTCCGCAGCTCTTTATTCGCCATGCAACTGAATCGGACGCGTTGAAATAAGCCTTTGATTCTGTTACGTAGATTCAGGGCTTCTGAGTCCTGACCGTTCGATAGATTCTCTCTACATATTTGCTCCCTATCGGAATTCAGAACTTTCAACGTTGTTTCTTTGTCTTTCATTTGAAATCGATCAGTCACCGTTCAGGTGACGCGTTGGAAGGTGCTCTTCTCTTGACTTCCACGCTCTTCTACCATGAAATTTTGCCGCGCGAATCCGACCGATTCTGTCCGGAGGTGGTTGTACATGGGCAAGCCTTGCTCCAAGCCGTCTACCGATTGTCAAACATAAGCTAAACCTAGACGGAAGGTTGCTTTTCAATTGGTCCCTGGAAGCGGATCCCGCAAGCAAAAGACGATAGCTTCCTCAACAACTTAAACAAGGAGACGACGCGGTCATGTGACCGACCTGGATCCGATAAGTAAGTATACTATGGTGCGGTTCACTTAGTCACCACCAAAACAGGACTAGTCCCAAATTGGCCGAAGGCTGTTTTTTTTTTTTTTTGTATATACCTCTGTGGCCTCTCCTTTGCCACTTTCTGGGCAGCAATTGTATTACTGCGACACTACCAAGGAGAAATTTTACTGCTACATATACTCCAATGTCCCGGGGGAACATCACATGTACCGGTGGATGGACACTTATTGGGCCAGCATGGGGACTCAGAACCCACAGTTCCTTGTTTACAAACTCAGTTCCAAGCAGCATACATCGCACCGGTGTGTTCCCGACCATGTTGTGCAGGCTTACAACTAGTAGGAAACCTGTTTTGGTATGCAGTCCCAATTTGGGTGACTCGAAATTTTAGAACTCCCTCAGTTTTGATGCAATAAAAAATCCCTCTAGTCAAAATGCTCCTCTAATCAAACTGAGTCTTTTCACTAGAGGGGGAAAAAATAGCATTTTTTCTGACGGACTAGTAAGTATTGTCACAAACTAGTGGTGACTAAGTGAACCGCACCATACACGGGCGATCTTGGAGCTCTCTCTTCTCATAGAAATGAACAATGAATTGGAAGGCATTGTAGCATCCCACCTTTGTACAAAACACTGAAAGGCTGGAAATGTGCAGACAAGTGAATGAATAAATCACCCAAAATATCCACTACACTCCGTCGTCTTGTGTGTGTTCGGGGCTCGGATCACCGTATGTGATCTTGTGCAATCCAGCAATCCGTCCTTCAAAACCTCCGCTTCTGGTGCACCGAAATAAATAAAACAAAAATCCAACTCTCCTCCACCACAACTCGTCCTCCTATCCAAAATCAATAAACCGAACAAAACAATCTCTGATCTTTGTGCGGCCTTGGGCCCAATCCGTTCCGTTCCGATTAAACCGTGCGACCTTGGGTCCAGAATATGACGTGCAGCCTTGGGCCCAAGAAAATGCGAGAGAAAAGGGGGGGTTCTATCTTTTTGTAGGTACTACAGGTCAGCCTTTTATACCTAAAGAACAATGGACAAAACAACGGTAAATAAATAGTACATGTTCTTGAACACATTGCTCGGCACGATGACAACGCACAGCAAAGCAGTGCGCGTCAAGACACGTTTCAGCCACAGCCATGGTCGCTTTTGCAACAGCCTCGAGGTCGTGAAAACAAACCAAAACAGGGTATTTACGAGGTTTTCACGAGCGCGCACATTCCGTGCTCATCAACACAGTTATGGACGTGTGAGCTCCTGATTTTCGTGCAGGAAAAATGTTCTTAATCACTCGGAAAATCCTGGATACAAGCTATGACATCAGCCGCGATGCGAACTCTTCTGAGTTCCAATCATGATTCACAAGACCTTCCAAGTTGATGCGGGAGAGAAGTTGGTTGATCTTCGGTCAATCGTTCTAAGTCCAGCGATACGTACTGCGCGGTTGTATATTTGTCAGATAAAGGTGTATGAAGCTGCCATGAAATGGAAACTGAATGTAGCACTATCATGCAAGAGCTAACCAGTAGGATTGGGCTCAACTGTGGCATACAAAATCGGAGATGACCGAAATTCAACATTTCACCGACATATCACCCAAGTTAGTCTCTTATGAGGAATCCATGTATCTGGGTACTTTTTCCCTCTCTACATGGGGACTCATGAGGTCCTTGTATTTCGCGCGGTGCTTGTAGCTCGTCGTATAAAATGCAACTATCTGAGAACGGACAATTTCGCTCACTCAACTTGAACGTTCTGAACTTGCTGTTCTGTAAATGTTCGCCTTCACTTCTCTGCCGGCACTCGCCCTCGCTGTCACCGGCGCTGTTGCCGTCCCTACCCCGTTCAAAGCAACGTGGTCTGAAGCCGCCCACGTCGCCGACCTTTCGTCCGTACGTGTTGCGTCATTTCTGGGTATGAGCATGCAAATAGTACCATAGATCCCTTGCCTCGGCTCGGACATTCCCGCCGACCGCATTAGTACTGTCCAGGCAGCGATTGTGTCCGGCAACTATGTCCTCACACCTGACCTCGTACGTCTCTCGTTGCCAAAAACTTTCTGGGCCTCGCTGACGCGACTTTTTCGTCCACCAGTCCCTCGCAAAGTGCGGCTCTGAAGTAATTTTCAGCAACATCGAAGATGCCGAGCAGACGGGAAAGGAGGTCGACGTCACGGCGATCGCCATCGGCGACTCGCACATCGTTGGTGGTATCAAGAGCATCGACATCGGACTTGGGCCGGTGAGTGTTCTAGCTGATTCACGGGTCAGAATTCCTGACGCCCTTGTCGAAGGCTGCTTTAGCGGCGGCAGGCACCCCCTTCGCACCCGCTGGGTTCCTGACGTACTATCACATTGGGGCCTGAGACCGCCTGGCAGCACGTACATACACAGTCGCAGACTCGGAATACGGTCCAGTACGATACCAGCAGTATTGTCTGTTTCGACTCTTAATATTTTTAAGAGGGGCAATGAGAACAAGTTAAACTCCATCGGGGCTTATCTATTAATTCATTTCTCTTCGCGAAGGAAAGCGATTCTTCGTTGGCGAACTCCCTAGTTCTTGCTTCACTCAGGCCTGAGTTCAACCTTGACGTACATGATCAACAGAACCAAACGGTTAACGTGGGTCGGCTTAGATAAAGTGTTTGATGCGGTCCAGATAGAAGCACACCGGAATGCGGTTGTTGATGCGGTTTTGCAGATGGATAGTCAGCGTCCATTGAGCATGGAGCCTGTGCCCAATTTCTTCGGATAGATTGAAGCTTTTTGAGCCAAATTAAAAAATTTCGTCCCGCGAGGCGGAACTCCTATTTTTGCATTGATTTTTCTTGATCATTACCTCTGGAACTATATTTTACAATATGATTCTTGGTTACAGTATTGCTTTCAGCTCATTTAAAAAGATGAGGCACAACCTAAGATGAAATGAGTCCAGTTATAGTAAGCTACAAAATTCAGACCGCACCTCTTCGATAGCCGGCAGGCGCAAGCCAGTCCACATGCCCATCAACTTGAAGTTGGACGTCGGGGGTGCCCAGACGCTCATTCCCAGAAGCGACCAGTATGAAATGAGTTTCTTCTGTGCGACTTCGGGGCTAATCCCGGGATTTTTCTCCAGCTCGGAGGTAAGGGCGGCGGGGTTCAGCAGGATGACGTCCATCTCAAAGGACGGAAAGATCCCGCGGAGGCCCTCAAAGGCGAGCAAGCCGATGCCGTAACCTGCATCCGTGGATAAATATTAGGACGAGTTGGAAAATATATACTATCGTATAGACGTACCGCGAAAACGGGGCTCGATCTCGATGGAATCAAGGTACATGATGTCGCCCTCTGTGATCCCAGAATTAACAGACGGCGGACCGCTACAGGAGAAAGAGCACATACGCAGGTATTCTTCAAATTCCATGTTCTTCGGCTCGCCCTCTTCGTCGAATAGGATAGAATACATCATCATAAGCTCGTGGGAGATAGCATCGCAGGCCTCGCTGAGTGACAGTACCAAGTCAAGAGTCAGTAATCGAGTTGGGCAGTCAGCTCACAATAGATGGTCGTGACTGTCTCCATCCATGCCATTCGTCATGCGTGAGCGATTGATCAACGTGAAGTCGATTTTCCCGACTTTCTTTGGCGTGTCCGAATCGACGTCGGTGTCGAAGCAGATGTCAGCGCTGTGGCGGGTGATGTTTTGCTCTTCCTGGTGGGCTATTAGTTAGATCCACGAAGCAACGAGCGTGCGTAGCCCACGTTCAAGTATCTATCTCTGCCTAAAAAACGCGTCGACGCATTCAATACCACGCTGAAGTGGCCGTCGGGAAGGGGCATCTTGTTCTTGACGACATAAGCTTTGGTAGGAGCCTGGTTCGTGTTTCAGCGCGTTTTTCATAAAAACCTGGGGAACTGACAATCTGGCGGGAAAACATCTGGCGATGATGTGAAGGAAGAAAGACAAAGAGCAAGACCAAGGGTCGTCGGAGTTTGAATACCAAAATGAACTCCGACACATCACGAGACTTGTTGAATGCCCAATGTTCAATTCGAAAGAGTTGGTCTTCATTGTTCAAATCAAAATTAGGGGAAAAATGGCTTTCAATTCTGTAATAGAACTGACGCGCTGCTGGAACCAGTGAGAATAGGACTCTGGATAAACTCCTCACATCCTTATTCTTACATCAGAAAATTCGTACCGTCCATCGACTAATAGAGGTAGCGGAATCCTTTCCTCCTCTCCATCGCCTGCTCGAAACTGATTCCTTCAAGAATCGCTGCTTCTCTCACGCGGACTTCATCGGCGCCCTGCATCGCAACCCGCTCGTCTTCATCCAGCTGAGCGTTTTTGCGCGCAAGGTGCTGGCGGATTCCTGAGAGCGGTGTCAAATTACTGAAACCTCAGAGCACAGATGAACTTGCCAAGTGACATCACTGTACTCAGGACGAGGGCACAGAGGGAGATTATCATGGACTGGTGATATTCTGGTCCCCATGCCGCTTTCCAAGTATAAGAACCCATCCTATGCATACAAAGTCAGCAAGGAGATAGGATTGTGCCTCGGTTTGCACACAAATTTCCGAGATTTCCAACTCCGTTCACGATACCGATAGCGGCAGCACGTTTTCTGTTCAATGAAAGAAGTCAGCGGCGTTAATGGAACTTGAGTGGCATTGATATCACGATGGTGGCCGCGGAATGACGTTGGATACCCAGACAATGGTCATGGAAAATCCTACGGCGATGGAATAGCGTTAAGCTGCTTCATTGCTGCTTCTCGCATCACTTACCTGAGTACCCGCAAGCCATAAAAAACATCGAAACATATCTTCCACCGACGGACTTGGTAGCAAGACTGATGATGAAACCCAGAATAACAAGCCACCACCAGCAGGCGATATGGAAGTATCGTTCTCCGGTTTTATCTAAGAAGGATCAGCACGGAAGAATCTACGAATTGACAAAGCAGACCTGCGTGCCAGGCAGTGACGCAAGTTACGATCGAGGCAATCAGCCACGGAGGTCTTCGAACTCTTCAGATACAGACCCAGCGGAGGATACCAAAATACGTACGCCGCAAGAAGTAGGCTGATCGTCGTATTAAACCCAAGTGTTGATGTAAGGCTGTTGAGCAGGCCGTCAGAAACCCTGCGAGCACATAAAGGAGCTCAAGCCTAACGTTGGGACTAAAATCAACTATTCATCAGTTTCATAGACGGCCGTTCAAAAAAATATGCCTCACAAAAGTTGATGAAGCTCAACCCCAAGAGCTGCGCGGCGTTCATCACTGCAAATACCAAGATCAAAGGATCCGTGATAGCCATTTTCAAACCGGCGAGGGGGCTTGAGATAAATTGAGTTGAGGTTTATCGGCATAATAAAACCTAGAAACTTACGTGTCTTTGTCGTTATCTTGGTCTGCTTCGCCAGCGTCGTCAGCGAGACGGGCCTGAGCGAGACGACGCTCATCTCCGACGATCCATCGTGTGTTGTTCGGCTACGAGTGGAGTGTATGAGTACCGAGCCCAGTGGGCAATAGACGAATTCGGACATAGTCTGGGAGTGCCCATCTGAAATTTCGCAGCATTAATACCAGACGTCATATCTTCAGTAGAAAACAAACATTGTGAAGATTCCGACAGCAATCGTAATAGCACCCTGTTGTAATTGTGAGAGGTATATAAATTGCAGCGCGTCCAAGCCACCTCGATGAAGAACAACCTAGAATCGATGTGAACAAAGAACACAAAATGTATTTATTTAGGACATACCATCGCCAAGCTCGAATCCCTCGTACTCCCTCCATGTTTGCCAGGATTCCTGCCGCAATGAGCTGTTGGGAATTAAAATTCGTTCAAAGTCCGGCCCAGAAGAACACTTACAGCCCCGAAAGCATTTGACGTAAGGAGGCCGGTGTATAATATCGCAGAGCGGAAGGCTAATTCCTGCGGCACTGGTCATTTTTGAGGGGGTCAGTACTCAACATTGTCATACCTTCTTGGTGTACCAGCGAGATAGTAGATAGATGGCTGCGATGGATTACGTTATGGTTTATAAGATTCTAACTCAAGTTCCTTACCTCCCGGGTAGAATGCCGCCTTAACAGCCTCTTATCAGAAGAGGGTTTACCATAACATCTTTCAAGCGAAACGCACCTCGGGTAATCCAATGAAAACGCGACAGGCCAAGATTCCGCCGTAGTTTTTAGTGACCTGTGGATGGTCAAACTGGCGTCGAAATTGAGGACGGAGTCGGTGACTTACGCCGGTAAGCAAACTGGTAAGTCCCCAGCCCATAACACAGGCCCCTATGTACCACGAGGGCCTAAGTGTTGTTCAGCGACATTTAAATCAGTGGAGAAGGTCTGGCTGTACCTTGTAACGTAATTCAGGAGCTTCAAAACATCAGCACGGTTGACTGCGGGGAATAGGGCTGAACATGCCATGTTGGACGGAATCTGAGCGGGGCAGTAGGAGACGAAGAGGATTGAAAGAACCACGCTGTATTGAAGATCTAGAGGTCGTTAAAGGCATGAACAGACAGTATTGAGGTCTATGTACCTGATAGTCCCAGGTCCTGCTCCAGGCCTTTCAACCGGGCCGTCGTAATGCCATTCCTCTGTAAATTCCACGCGTAAGTTTGAGATATCAAAAGCAGACGGATGAGCTTTCATCAATGTAATTCATAATATAGATGAGGATGATCGTCGGCAGCAGCCTGGTGTCCAGTTTGCGAACAAGTTTTCGTTCAGCGAGTATGCGCTCTGGGGTTCCTATTGCCGGCAGCGTCTCGAAGCGAGAGGGATGGACCTCTGCTTTGCTATGTTCGAGGATGGAGACCTCCGCCTTCTCGTTCTCTTTAGACATTGGATAACGACGTTGGGGGAAGTGAGGTGGTGGGGCGGGCGGTATTGCGGCTCCAGCCTTTTAAGCCCTACGTACTGGCGCACTTCTTTCCCGTCCCGCGTGATCAAATCGCACTGAACGAGAAAATGGAACACACGCAGCGGCAGGCAAGTGAAGCTGCCTTGAGCGGCAGAGGACATCCGCTCCTAAATCTGGGTCAGCTGAGCGAGTCGAATCTTGTTTGGAATTGAATACAAGAATAACTTGGCCTTGTTCGAAGCGTCACGTCAGGCTAAACGTGAGAATTCTGGGATGCCGACATCGTGAACAACCAGCTTTGCGAATTTTCTCGGACTGGGACAAAGGGGGTCGGTCGGATGTGTGAGGTATTAGAACAGAGCTAGCAATCGGCTTCAATATTAGGAGCACTACATACCCACGGTATCGGGAATAGTGTCGGACGCTGTCGGGAGAAGATCATGGACGAGACAAAAGTACGTCGGGTGTTGCCCAACTTACACGTCACTTCCGCGCAGGTGTGATTTCGAAACTAAACCAATGGCGTCTGCCGGTACCCTAAGCTTGGTTCAAATGAGTTGTTGGAATTGTTAGAGGCCGCTAGGCCACAGCTTCATATCAGATTCGGGCGATTTTAAGCACATCTCCAAGTCATGGCAGTGCTTCCTACAATCAGAAGTAGGAGCGACTCTCTTCCGAGGGGCTGAAATTTGAGTGTATGCAGGATTAGCTGGTTTTTTGGGGCCCCGGATTCTTCGAGGTTGGATTTCAAAGTAGCCTGAGACTGCGTGAGAGTCCAACCGTACTTCACGAGAGTCGGTTGTTGAGAGTTGGTGAAAGACTGGTGGTCGGTGCTTACGTACATGATGTTGCCATCACTGATCCGACCAACTTTTCACGACACCACGACCACAGATCGAAAAATCCCAGAAGAGAAGCCATTATCGACTATGAAATATTGTGCATACTGTGGTACAAGACAGCTCGTCCGACGTTGAGTGCAGGGAACTTAGGCAGGACTTCGCATGACGTTCATGACATCGGTCCACCGGGGCTAGATTTGGAAAAGAGAGGAGACGGAGAGTCTTGTGGACGTTTTGCACATCGAGAAGGTTGACGTCGGGTGACCATCCTTCAGAAACCCGCTTTATTTTGTTCCGCGGTCTCTTCATCTCTTCCTGCAACATCTATGTAGAGGATGAGCACGATATGGGCTCGCGTCTTCACCAGAGATGGAATAGGGAACGGAAGGCTTGACTGAACATAGTTAGTTGATTTTCCTCCAGAATTAGATGACTTCACTATTACGATTCCTCAGTGCCCACATTAAGCAAGGACCGGGAGCACTTACTTGCCGGTATACGCGCCAACGGCCTAGAAACTCCCGCCGAATGAAATTCTCTCTGGCTTGCCACCCACCTCGGGGGCAAACGGAAGTTTGGTTACCACCTGGGCCGCGAACCTAAAAACTCGTTCAGCATTAGCGGCAAAGCTCACTCGACGCGTTGAGTCTGAGGAATGGGACTGGGGCATGGACTGGGGCATGGACTTCGGACGCGATGTCGATCTAGGGTATTTTCGGCATCCCAGCGTCCCACCCGTCACAATCAGGCGCTAACACTGAGCAGAGACTGGCTGGTCGTTGAGCCGTTCATGAATCATCGCGCCCGCTCTGTACGAAAGTATGTGAACGCAGGCAAGAATCCGGTTGTGGACGAATGGACGCACTCAGTCTCCGTCACTGTGACTCCAATCTCGCGGCTGAGGTGGAGGAAGTTAACACGACGATAACCTTCAAAACCCTCATTGTACGGGCCTTTTGCATCTTAGGACGCCGCTCTATGTCACAGACCGAAAAAGATTTTCCCGATATCGCGGCGGTGGGTCTGTTGACTAGGCGTGCATCTCGCTCGCTTTCTGGGTCTGTATTTTCTCATCGGTAATCAACAAAGCTCATATTTGGCAGGTCATTGAAGCGATTAATGATGAGCCAGTCTTGGTCGGCATATCGTGGACGTATCTCCTCACAGCGTCCGCCAGCTCCATCATCACCACTCCCCTGGCGTTTGAGGATCCAATGGGCGCAGCTGCCTCGCTCCTCCCTGAGCCTGGGTACATAATGGACATTGGGACGCGCAGATATGTCCGCAGAGTCGCCAGTCAAGATCAGCACAGGGACGTCGTCTGCGTGTGGGTTTTTGCGACTGTCTTGGACTAATACTAGTCTCACTCTTGCACATTCATCAGTATCGGGATCGTGAACGAGATTCTCCGGGGCGCTACCGGCCAGGTGTGCCCGCAGAGCTTCTGTTATGGAGCCTACGAGGCTATCCGGACGCCTACGTATGTCCCGCGATGGATGCCTACCTCTTCACAGCGTCCGCCGGTGGTTCTTTGAGTCGGAGCAGTCAACGGCCCGTTCATGGCCGTTCACGAGGGCCCCTTTGACGGAGTATGTAACCTCCGCCCCATTTTACTGTCCACCATACTGAGCTAGTTTCATTTTACTTTCACAGCTGGCAATAAATAACGGGTAAGGATGCCGTCGTGGTACGCTTAGTGCCGAATAAATCCATGTCCCAGATTCTTACCGCCGCGGACCGCGTCGCTCTCAGCCAGCGCCCAGTGCACTCTCGTTTTCCCAGAACCGGATGTCCCCGAATCTAACCCCACAGCGCCTTCACATGCGATTACGTGTCGCGTCCGTCACCCGCATTTTTTTATGCGCCGAGGCGCTGATCTTGACGGTGTTCTGAATATTAAGCATCGAACGAGTTTCCGTAAAGTTGTCGTGGGTTCCCGTCCTGCCCGTTTTCCGCTGATTTCGTTGACAATCACCAATCTCCATCTCCATCTCATTTAGTGAGTGGGCGATCACTACCAATCAGTCTTCCAAGACGTTCGGTGTGACGCTCGGAGGAGAATTCAGGAGAATTCTCGAGCGCCATTATTTAATTAACGACTGCGGACTGTGGTCAGCTGCTATCCCGCGAACCGCTAGGAGTTCCGCACACTCCCTCGCTTCCGCAGGCTCAACGGGATTGGATCCACTCCAGGGGCTCCGAATTGTGGGGTGATAGACTATTGGCCTGTATGCTTCTCCAATCGAGTCGCCGTGATTTCCTTCCTGACCCGCTCCGTCCACATAGACCTTAACGCGACACTAATAGCTGGCCCTAGGCGAGTCGCGCTCGCGACGATGGACGTCCTGCGGCTTTCTTTTGGACGTGGAAGATGGGCACCTCTACGGTCCTCCAGCGCTTTAGCACTGTTTGGAGAGGGGCTGGATCTCCAAAGGTGCGTCCGATCTCATCATCCAAAAAGCGGCCTGGTTTATGACGTACGTGTTGCGATTGTAGATCCCGCGAGGCGATCGGGTACTCGGCGTCTGTTTGGGTTCGTCACAGATCTTCGACGGGACGATGCCGGCGTCCGCTACCGCCGTGAGTTTTTGTTCTGCCGCTGTGAGCGTTTGCTGCATGCGGTAACTTTCCTTTTGCGGTTGCAGGCTGGCCTGACGACCATTGAGTCTTGACGCGGCCGAATACCCCTGCGCGCGTTGCCGCCAAGTGAGCCTACGTATGCGACTCGGAGGGGAAGGTCGCGACGCTATTCGCGCAGACGTTCACCTTAGCGCTCACGGTAAGCGTTGGAAAAGGGTAGAATAACGGCGCGGGTACGGGACTGTCCTATGCGTAAGCCTGTACCCTGGCTTGGTATATTTCCCTCCTCCTTCTCATCCCTCGCCGCGCCCATGCCAGCGTCCACGCTTTCCTGGAATCTGGATCCGGGATTTTCGGAACCACCTTCTATTTTTTGTACCATACGCTGGATCCTAGATATTTGGATTCAGTAGCTCGTCCGTAATATGTACTTGAGGAATAATTCTCTTGAATCGGCTACTTGAAGGTAACGACAGCAAAAAATCACAGTGGTAAACAACATCAACTTCGAGTCTCCTGTTGGTCTCCTGTGTTTTTCCGACTTACCATGGATCCATTGTGGCCACAGGAAAGCACCCTTCATCGTGCTGCAGTCCAGAAATACCGCCCCCTGAAAAACACTTCTCTCCGTCCCGCGCAATTCCGTGTTCACTTCTTGGCCCAACTGCAGGCTTTCGTCGACCCGTGTGGAACGGTTGCACAAATATGGGACCCGATCGCGGCCTTGCAGTCACTCGCAGGGGCACTCTCTTTTATCCCGTCTGACCTGGAAAGAACGGCTCCGCGGTCGTCCCCAATCCAGGATGCATGGAGTGAAATCTTCGATTCCGTTATCGCAAATAATCATTTTCAAAACGTTTGGAGATGGATGCAGTTTCTTCACACTCTCAGCAGTGAGAAATCGCGTCCTGCGAATCGAAGGATCAGTCCCATGGCCGCAATGCTCGTGCAGCAATCCATCACCCACTTCCTCTTTGCCTGTCTGCGTTTGCAGGGATACCCCATCTGCTACTGGTTTAACAAGGCTGGGGCATTAGGGATGATTGGGAATTTATGGTGTCAGCAAGCAGAAAGTTCTACGTTCATTCCTGGGACCCCCACGCCCAAGATACTCCATTTCGCCCTTCTTAGTTGGAGCCGCGACATGTATGACACAGAAGGCCAGGACCCATCCCAGGCGAAATATGGACAGCGGCTCATGGAGGACGCCAAGAAGAACGCGAAGGAATTGTCGTTCGCTACATTGGCTTACTTGGTTCGGGACACGCAACAACGATCGCGAGAAGTCATCGTTTACCACCTTCTGGTGCTCCTCCTCCTCGCTCGCCATGAGCCAATACAGCAATCCTTGATGTCGCATCATTCATTACATATCGTAACGCGGGCATTATTTCGCGTCGTTCGACCAAGGCTCGCAATCCGCGACGAAATTTCGGAAACCGTTGTGATGTCCTCATGTACCTATCTCATAAAGTGCCTTAACACTGGCGATGGGATTTCCTGCGTTATCAGGGCCTTTGAGGCCGGACTTTTCCCGTCCCTCATAGTCGGCCTTCGTTCAACACATTCGGAATTCTTCCCGCTCCTGCATAGCTACCTGCCGCCATATCTCATTTATCTTTCGGTTGTGCGCGCGGCTGCGAAGGCGCTTAAAAAAATCAGAAAGTCCGGAATCGAGAGTCGAATGGAGCGCCGGGGACCGATCTTTGAAGCTTGGTCGACTTTCAAAAAAATACTGGATGAACGGATAGAGCTGGCTGGAACGAAAGTACATTTGATATGTGCTAATAAACAGGTTCGCGTCTTGCATACGATTCCTCCTATTACTGATGTCTTTTGAAGTGCAACAGAATGGATTACACAGATAAATGTCTGCAGTATTGCTGCGGCTGCATGGACCGGGCCTACTGTTCCAGCGAGTGCCAGATTCGTGACTGGCAGGTTGGTGGCCATCGGGAACACTGCAAGGAGACCAGAAAACGTCGCACCGGTACGTTCATGTCATGTAATTGAAAACAAACTTTTGAGTAATTTACTCAGAGGGTCAAAAAACAAAACTTTCCCGCGAAAATATAGATTTTGCAGCCAACACTGTTGTCGAGCGCGATCGAATTCTCCGGGCCTTGGAGGTGTCCCAAATCGTGCACAGCACCAGAACGTTAGCAGTAGAGTTCGACTATACTGTGTTTCCGATGCAAGTTCGGCCATTCCAGACCCTCGAGGCGAAACCTTTGTACACGTTGGTTCAACTGAAGCTCCCATCTGGCCGGCAACCGCGTTTATTGCACATCAAATATCCAATGCCCAAAGATTTGGCAGACTCTGTAACTTCGCGTGGCTTCTCATGAAAATGTACATCGGACTATTGTTATAATCTTTATTTGGACAAAATTCACAACGCTCTGTGTGTCGAGCGGCAATGGAGGAGCTCGGCCTGACAATAATTTGATCTATCTTAATTATTTGCGCGTCACTAAGGAACACAAACGTTTTGTAAGAAAAATCACCTCATTTCAAGATTCATCAAGGGTCACCCAAGTACACCTTCGCCCATTTGCCGTGCGCAGATCTAAACACTCCTGACAGCAGGTCAACAGCCACCCCGACGTCGTGGAAGCGAGTTGGCCATCCTTTCCACACTGTTCGCACGTCCAGAATGACTCCTCTTCAGCCTTATGCACCCTCTTGGAAACCTCATCGCTGCAAGCGCTTGTATAGGCACGTAGCCCACCAAACTTCTCTTTGATTTGAGTGAATCTCGCGGTCTTTTCGTGCTGTATGTCGACGCAAAGGCGCCGGAGGAGGGGCTCCCAGCCATCGTCAATGTCGCAGCTGCAACCAAGTTTGAAGAGAGCCGGAAAGTCGGCTTTCATACGTTCTTCGAGTTCCTCGCGCATAGTGAGAAGTGGTAGGGTCCAAGATGAGTTTGAGATAGATCGAAGAGAGATCGATGGCGGAGTTTGAAATCCTGGCAATATCACGGCTCACGCCGCTCAGACTTGTCAACCACAATGGGGATTTCAAGCCTCGAATTTAAGCTTAATTGACGATCCTTGACGCAATCTCACTTGAAAGTCACCGAGTAAATACTCGAGTCGATGAGCATTGCATACAAATCTGTTTCCCCCGTCGCCAGCAGTGCCAGCGGCAGTGGGCGTCAAAAGGTTAGCATGATTCCGTGATTCTGCTCTTCTCTTCCCACCAAACTATCTTTACATTGAGCTCGTGTTTAACACGAGGACACACGAAGTGCTGCGGACTCATTTTCCGACTTGTTCCACTCCGATCTTGCGTTGCACTCCGTCTGCCCTGGACTTCATCGCGCTTTGGTCTTGATCAGACCTCTAATAGCCTGCCATGGACCCGAATGCTGTTCTCGCTACCGATGACCTACATGGTACGTCTAGATGCACTTGGGATTATGGTGCATCGAACTGAACCCTTCAACCTAGACCAAAGTCAACCAGTCCAGGATGACAAGTATTTTTTCGGCGACGGGGATTGCATGTTCGTTGCTGGGAATGTTCTTTTCAAAGTGTGTATCTACATATCTACAGAGCCTCATTGGCTGACGGTTGACTCCGTAGTTGCACAAAGTGTTTCTTTCCAGAGACCCCGAGTCCATGTTCCGCGACATGTTCAGCATTCCCCAAAGCAGTGCGGCCCAAGGGTTGGCTCTGGACCCGATACTCTTATCCGGGGATAGCGCAGAGAATTTTCGTGCACTTTGTTGGGCACTCTACGCACTGTGAGTGCTGCGGTTCGATGTGACAACAGCTGGACGCTAAGCAGGATCGTAGTCCAACCGAAATTCAGTCGCAGAATAACGACGAAGCAAATATTGAACGGCTGGTGGCTGTAGCAAATATGAGCCACAAATACTCCCTTTCGTCATTTGAAGCCTGGGCACTCAGCATCGTATGGATCCATTGCCAACCAAAACGGGATTACCTGGACGGTTGCCCCGAGAATATGTTGCATGGAACCTATGAAGCCGCAGCGGCTGGAGGACGTCAGGATTTATGCACCCGCGTTGAACAAAAATGGCTGGTCCGTTTGAAACGAGGAGAACTTGAGCTCAGGCATGCACTTGATTTTGGGGAGGCGCACAACATGCGAGCATTTCTCGCTGATGCATACTATCAGCAAGCACGGGATATGAAGCCTTTGGCACCAAAACTTATCATTGGATCCGAGGTAGCGGACTTTTCCCGACTCAACCTCACCAATAGCCAGGTTCAGCGTCTACTGTCTGGATACTGCTCACTTTCACTGTTCTGGGAAAGGTTTGGCAGTACCACTCTCCGCGCCGAAAAACATTCCGGACATATCAACACGATGGACGGACTCGCCATTCGACACCCTGAAGACCCCCTAGATATATTGGGAGGTTTGAAACGTGCACGAGTGAAAGCACAGGGTGATGGGTGTTCTTGCCGGAGGGCTTACATAGACACTCTAATATCTGGCTTCTCCGCAAACCACTTTGTATAATGCAATGACTGACAATTTTGCAACAGTACATACTAGTTGTTACCGAAGTACTGTGATCATCTTCTGTGTCAATGTCCTCCAAAAGGTCATCATAACTCTTGGCTAGGAACGCAAATCGAATACTGTCGTAATTTTTGTTATGAAGTCGCTTTCACATGCGGTGACAAACACTACGTCAAATCCATCATCCTGCAGCATCTGGATTTGAATCGCCACTTTGGTGGGGCAAGAATAAGGGTAAGTGCCACCGGCATCGAGGAGCCAGACAGTAGTGAGATAACTTTGTTGAAAACGGGAGAGCGCCATGGCGAAGAAGAGGTCGAGAGGGTTGAACTGTGTAAAGCCATACCCAAATGACATGAGATCGTGGCAGAGGACGCGGGGGCAGGCGGTCATGGCGTCGAGTAAAGCCTGCTCCCTGTCACAGGAATCGTCGTGCATCTGCGTCTCGATAACGAGAACTGTGGTGCTTGGAAGAGACCGTAGGATAGTGGAAAGTCCAGACCAGATTCTATAACGCATTAAAACCAGCTTTTTCAACGTGCATGACGACCGATTGATGAAGATTGGGAGAGCTTTGGACCGTCTGAACTACGTTGTTCGTAGTTCCTTGAGCGCCGGAACTGTCTGCTGCCGCAGAAATATATTTTCCTTCATGCAGAGGCGGCGAAGGTGCCGGAGTATGCCGATGGTGTTTGTGTTAAACTCGGAGTTGATGAAATTCTTTGGAACCCAGTACACATTCGACGTCGACGAGATTTGGAACAGCTCTGAGGATTTCAACCTGACGCTCCGGGGAGCACGTCCCTCCATAGTGAGTGATCTGTTTCCGTTGAATTATGACAGACCCCGGCGCGTATACGAAGTCCCGTCAGTCAGGATGCCTTCACGCAGATTTGGGGCAGATAAAAAGACATACGCAAACGTGAATCCTCGCGCATCAATCGCCTGAAATTCTTCTAGCGCATCGAGGTGGCCGTCGACAGGTTGCAGCCAATGAAGCACACAAAGATGGAGCCTGGGATTTTGGAGGCATAAGCTAAGCCAGCGACTTCAATTACAGCTAATGTCGGAACCGAAGGCGCGACGAAATTTTTTCTGTTTTGGGATGTTTTCAGAGAATTGTAAATATCTCGGTCAGTTCTCCACTGATTTACATAAAAACTAGATAGATTTACTCAGCTAATTCATGTGCAATTAGTGACGGAGAGGGATTTTTGAAAATATCCTGTATTAGGTAATTTGTGTTTTCAGGGTGTTTTCACACCAAATACTGTTTTTGCATGCCTAGAACATGTTGCAGAGGCCCAATATTTTGTGAGGAACAACATATGTACCTATATAAGGAGGTGACAGAGCCAGAACCACATTAAATACTCAGATAAATGTGATTGTCACAGGATCTTCAGATGCAAGACAATGCTCAATGCCTCCAGTGCAGCTGGAAGAACTGCAAAAAGATTATGTGTATTTCTGGCTCTGTCACGTCCTTACCTAGGTACATATGTTGTTCCTCACAGAATATTAGGCCTCTGTGACATGTTCTAGGCATGCAAAAACAGTATTGTGAAAACACCCTGAAAACACAAATTACCTAATACAGGATATTTTCAA
This sequence comes from Mycena capillaripes, assembly GCA_029204075.1. NCBI lineage: Eukaryota > Fungi > Basidiomycota > Agaricomycetes > Agaricales > Mycenaceae > Mycena > Mycena capillaripes. Next base: position 3,036,408 of record JARHKZ010000003.1, on the reverse strand, counting down.
AAATCCCTCTCCGTCACTAATTGCACATGAATTAGCTGAGTAAATCTATCCAGTTTTTATGTAAATCGGTGGAGAACTGACCGAGATATTTACAATTCTCTGAAAACATCCCAAAACAGAAAAATTTCGTCGCGCCTTCGGTTCCGACATTAGCTGTAAGCAGGGCCAAATCCAACACATTGGGATCAAAAGCATTGTAGAGATCGAGCCAATGAACATCCAATGGTGCATTGGCCGACCGCAGGAGTTGGGCTTCAATCATCTGCAGCATGCGATTGGCATAATAGGAGAGAGAAGGAGACCGTGATGAAGGAACAGAGAGGAGAATAAGAGAGGGCGTAAGGTCGCCACTAGTAGTACGGCTAACGTCATGTGGAAAATTTCGCAAACCAACTCTGCCGGCACATGGCCGCGGCGGACGAGAGATATAATGGACTGGTACCGGTGAACGTGTTCTGCGGACTTGTCCCGTCTTCCTAATAGCTGTGCGAGGGCATTTTGTACGATTGCCAGCAGACGAGTAAAATCGAGCGAAATTCCTGGTGTCGTCTGTGGAAGATCACAAGCAAGAGGCTGGAGGGCGGATTTGGAGAGGTGGGCGGTAAGTGCTCCACATTTTCGACAATTTTGAGCCATTGCGATGGTACTTTGAGAAAAATGAGCGTTCGGTCATCTAAAGGTTGAATATTATTGGAGGTCGCGTGTGATTACGGAAGTGTCAATCATTTTGATGGGGTCGCGAATCACCCGGGCCGAGACAGAAGAGGCGCCTGCGCCTGCGCCTCTTCGCCTCTTCTGTCTTGCTCTGCTGTGCGCTGTTGGTGTGCTGAGTCCACCTCGCTCGCATTGGTCCCACATCCTCCTTCTCTGGAACAAACATACCCTCAGACTATTCCTTCCAGTGAGTTTCAAGTCTTCGATTACTTTCAGCACAAATTTAGAACGGTTTCCGAAGACTACCTTTGTTCTCAGGAGAGCCGACAATGGATACGAATGCTGTCTCCGCCACCGACCAGCCAGGTGTGCCTTCATGTTCAGGCGATGATGCTAATATTCTGGCTGATGACCACTTTTTGTCGATATGTCCAGACCTGGCAGTGCGCGATGACAAGTATTTTTTCGCTGACGGAGACTGTATGTTTCTCGCAGATGGCATTCTTTTCAAGGTAGATCGATTTTCAAATATAGTACTCGCTGATCTCACCAAGGGTTCTAGCTACACAAATTGTTCCTCTCGAGAGATCCAGAATCTATGTTTCGGGGAATGTTCAGCATGCCACAGGGGAAGTTGATGGACTTGGATTTGATAACATTATCCGGAGACAGCGCGGATGAATTTCGTGCACTTTGTTGGGCTGTTTATGCTCTGTAAGTATCCGATTCATTTCAGTTTAGGTATATCGACCCACTAAAAGACACTCCCAGTCCAGACGAGATCCTCGTCCAAAGTACTCCCAAAGCAGATATTCCCAAACTGCTGAAGGTCGCGAAAATGTGCGACAAATACACTCTGCCAATCTTCGAAACTTGGGCCCTCAACATGATACTCAACCAGTGCGAACTGATGGAAGGACCGAGTTTCCTGAATGTCTGTACCGAGGACCTACTTCTGGACCTCATGACCTTAGGACTCCTCTCCAACCACGGCCGCCTCCTTGATCTTGTCGAGTCGACTTGGCTGTCTCGCTTACGCACGGGGGAACTTCCGTACGCAAGCGCCTTGGCTGCCGGCGAGAGGCACGGTAGAACACGGTTCCTTGCTGATTTGTACTATCACCTCAACAAGGAGCTGTGCACCTCCAACCTAGTCCCTACTGCGAACCCATTCTCACATCTCCGTTTAACCGACAAACAACTCCTCCGTCTGCTATCAGGGTGCACCCTGTTGTCCAATTTCTGGAACCATCTTCGTGAAGACCGTCTTCATGCCAAGAATGGTTGCACTATGAGTCATTCTAACTGTACCGTGGTGTGGACAGAACGAATTCCGTGGACGTCATGGAACAGCTCCGACGTATTACAGAACTTGGGGTCGGCCCAGGATTACCTTGCGAGGAATTTTCCTCTTTATGCGGATAGATGTCCAGGGCAACATCTCAAACAAGTCCTAAGGGATTTCAATGTCGTTGATTACTTTTTCGGACCCCAGGACTCTTAAATGCGGTCAAGTCGGACAGCTTCTCCGGTCCTGTAACCTTTTTCTCCTGTGCGTATTATTGTTTTGCGGGCGCCTCAGTTAGTTTGACTACCGAACATTCTTTCTCCCTAGTTCACGACCAAAGATTATGACCTCTTTCTCATGTATCATGAAATCCGCAAGGATAGCAAAACGATTCGCGAAATTTAGGACGCTGAAAGTAAAGTACAGAGCGTGCGGAGAAATAATATGGCAACAAACGTATCCGTATGTAAACGTAGAAAGAGACTAGGCATTGTCCTTATCCATCCGCCTGCGCTTGCGCTCCTGGTCCTCTATGATAAGCCGTTCCGCTGCAGTCATACTCGAAGCAGGCCGCTTCTTGTCGTTGCCCTTCTCCGGTTCCGGGGCAGAGGACGAGGACGCAGCGGTCTTGAATACGTTCGGACGCTTGAGAGGGTTCACTTTCAAAGGGTTGGCGGCCTTCAGCGGATTTGCTTTGAAGGAGAGCGAAGGTGCGGCTGCGACAGGCGCTGGCGCGAGTTTGGCGGAGAAAGAGAGGACGACCTTCTCAGCGCCCTCGTCCCGCTTGAGGCCCTCCTCGGCGAGTGGCTCAGAAGAGTCGTTTGACGGACCCGCTGAAGATTCGGCTTTAGCACGCTCGATCTGCTCGGCGATAAGCAGCCGCTCGCGCTGCTCGTCCGAAGTGGTTGCCCTGTCCTTCTTCAGCGATGCTTCCTGGAAACGAGGGCGGGGGTACGTAAGTATTTGCAGTGCGGGTGAAGTTTCAGGGACATACCGCCTTCGCGAGCGCTTTCGGACTGCTATCGATCCATGCCAGGAACCATCCCTTCTCCGTCTCATCTACCCGCGCGATACCAGAGCGCCCGAGATGCTTGACGAACTCGGTGAGGGTTACCCAGCGGGTCGAGTTCATGTGCAGATGGCTCTTGTCGGAGATGTACTCTTGGTAGACCTGATTGGCTCGCACGCGCTTTGTGCCAAATCTAAAAGCGCGGCAAGTTAGTTGAAAGAACAGAAGTCGGGCGGGAAGGAGGGACGTACCGACGGGAGAGAAGAGCGACGAATTCGGACTGAAACTCTTGCGAGAAGTTGTTGATATGCTTCCCGGCGTGCTCTCCGACGACGAGCATCTGCCGTAGATGCGATTCGGATTGGGCATGACACTTGAAGCCGTTCTCGTCTCGACATTGCTTCTCGCAGACCTGGCAGTACCACCGCAGGCGCTGAAGCCCCTTGGACTTCATCTTATTCGCAACATACTTCGGGGTCCCAACTGTCGACTAGTCAGTAAGAAACTAAGCGAAGTGGCTTGTATTGTACCTTCAGCGCGAGGCATCTTGAAGGTGGAGGACAAGCTTAATCAGCGGGGCAGTGCTCGACGCTGTACTAGGCTGGCTATGGCCACTGGACCAAACAACTTCTGGTTCTAACTTCCATGTCACATTCATGAGCATTCATGACGGAGTCTACTGCAGTAGCAACCCTTCTTTCCTGGTGTAACGAGCGTGGCTTTTGGATAGACCCAAGGATCCAAATAATTTCTGGCCCATGTGGGGTGGCGGTTATCTCTCAGGATGCGACCATTCCCGCGGACAGCATCCGTGAGCTGGCTTGTGTCGCTGTCAACGAAAGTATGCTCAATACGCGATTTCACTCAAAGTCGTTCGCATCCCGCGGGAATCGGTACTATCTGTGAAATCCAGTTCTATATCTGACTTGATTCCACCACATCCGTACGGGCGCGGTGCTCAGCTTTCTCTTGCCCTTGCTCTGTCTGTCGAGCTGTCAGTAGAATATTCTCGGCTGAAAATGGATTCATTCTTAACTCTACAGTGTAATTGGCCCAACATCCCCGTGGGCCCCGTATCTGCAATCTCTTCCACGGGACGTTCCGGGAATTCCTCTGCTTTGGGGCCGTGGCGCAAATCAACCGAGTCTTTCCGAATATGGTGCTCCCATGGAGTGGCTGAATGGAACCGAGGCCTCGAAAATGCTTTTCGACCTTGGGGACAGTGATTCTAGCCTCGTAGTAATTAACTGGTCGTTCCTTCCCTTTTTTACACTCATTAATGTTCCTCGAACAGAGCGAGATAGACGAATATTTTCAACAAGTCGCCAATCCGGTCTACTCGAAAGTGTTTCCATCTTCGCCTGAGATTATTCCAATTTTGCGTGACTTTCACCACGCATATTCTCTCGTGTCTTCCCGAGCATTCCTCGTTGACTCATACCACGGGCTTTCCATGGTCCCCATAGCCGACGCGTAGATTTTTTTCCTGTCGATTCATTTCGCCGAACTGATTTAAGATAGATTCAACCACGCACAAGAGAACCATGTTCATCTGGAGGTAGGCACACAATGTAGTCTGCCAATCTACATCCTTGTACCTGAACGCCTCAGAGTGATTTCGATGTCTGTCCAGAATGTGGTTCCTTGCAACGCTGCGTGCACGATGAAACGGCGGACCCACGGTCCACGACACTACCCGACGACGCGGACAATTTCTACGAGATGGTCTCGAACCTCGCCATTCCGCCCAACTCGGAAGTGTTTAACACGTATGGTGAAACACTCAGTAACGCAGAGCTTCTCGTTCAGTACGGGTTCATCCTTGACATCAATGACAACGATCACCTCTGTTGGACGTTCAACGAACTCGCGCAATTTTCGGGGAATCATCTATCCGCACCATCATCTTGGACCTGGGACTCCGTCGGCGGCCTCGCCCATTTTCAAGATCTGCTGCGCTCGATTACTTCACTTCCTTGGGACCGCATTTCCGAGTCAGAGCTAGTCCACCACGACCACACCCGCGCATTCTGCCTGAATGGGGACGCAACAATCTCGCACGGCCTCTGGCTTTATTTCGCGCTCCTCATATGTCTCAGGAACAGCACCAGCCCTCCCGATCACAGCCGAAATTCGGTCGTCATTCTGTTGGAAGAACTGCTCCAGTGCCAATTAACGTTAGAGCAGTATAACATTGCATTGGGCGAGGACACGTCCGTGCCACAATTGCCTGACGACGAACGGCGGTCTTCCCCATATAGCGTTATTCTCGAACTGGCACGTCTTCTAGCCTTGTTGTGCGGCGCGCGCTCTGCACGGACCGGGCGCGCTGGCGTGGAGATGACAGAGCTGGGCGATATTCTGGACGTACGTCGCAACCCCTGGAGGCCATCATTGCTATGTTTTGTTTCTGAGGCGCGCCTTCCCTTTGCAGCATCTTCCAAATGATATGACGCCGACGAGAATGGCTATTTCCCTCGCCATGACCGAACGATCGTTATTAGACAGCTGCATATCGTCGTGGGAGGGCATCGCGGAGTCTCTGGCGTGACCAACTCCCCAAAGTCACTGCTGGTTGGTGTACCTGACTCTGCATGTTTTGAGGTGATGCTGATTGTGTGTTTCTTCTGCGTGCCATAGTGCCGGCAAACAGAAGCTGCTGTCTGTCTCGTGGCGCAATTATGCAGCCAATCACTGTTGATCTCTGTACGCCCATTATGGACCGGTTCCAATTCCCCTGTACCCAAGCACGGCCCCGTTGCAGACAAATAAAGAGAAAAACTGCAGCCGCAGATTCGCTGTCAGTCCTCCGCACCACTAGGCGGCAGCGCACATGCAGAGCGTCCCCGTGGCCTACGCCGCGGCAGGAAATAGAATACAATAATTTCCCTGCTTGACAAAGTGAAACGCCCGCAAACTTGGCTTGCGCGTTGCTTCCTGCGCAATCTTTCGGTGGCGCGCGTTGATGAACACGACTTACGGCTGATTTAGGAGCTGTGTCCCAGCGGAGGAGGCGCGCCCCCGCCGCGTGACTCGCTCACGTACGGCAACTGAGAACATGGGGCTGGATGGGGACGCCTGCTCATCACCATCAGACCTCGAGAGTCCGGCGTCGTCCGTGCATCCATCACGCATGCCAGAGATTCTAATATTTAGACAAGCCGTGGGACGCTTCCCTCTAGCTCGCCGTCGTATTGTCGTGTTGTGGCCGACGCAGTTTGGGCCATGGGGAATCCTCCACCCGACAATGTTATTATAATCTATTCAGAACTTGATTGAGTTCGAGTTTGAGTTTGAGGTTGCGCCACCATTTCCCATTCCCAGGACATTCAATTTATTACATTCTATTCACTATCTCCTAACACGCACTTAAGCAAAACTACAGCAGCAGCTAAATTGGTTAATAGATTTAGATTTCTAGGCGCCACGGTCACGCCTCCGTCCCAGGCCTCCTTCCTCTTTCATCCCTCGGCGATCTCCATGTTGCCCGCTATGCCCTTATGTTAATTAAGCAACCGCACACTCACGCCGGTCCGGTTCGGCAAAAAGAAATCGCATCGGGCAGGCAAGATCTACCCGCGTATAGATATCCCGCGCTGGGCCGCTTCAATGGCGCCGCCATTGCCAGGCGGTGGGGCCAACGCGGAGGGACGACCGTGACGCCTCCAAGGCCAAACAACGCCCTACGCGGCGACTTGACGGACAAACACCGTCGGGCGCCCGCCGCCGACGCAACTATATTGGTGAAGAAGCGCTTTCGGAGCCGCTGTCCGCGGGGCGCCAAGATACGTGCCGTGTGCCTGGGCCGTGTGCTTCGACCTTCCGTGTCCTCGATGGTGGTGTGGTTGCATGCGCGTATGCTGTAAGGACAACCCTTGTCCTTGGGATGCTTCAGGTTAGCGTGCTGCGTTCGGTAAGAGCCACCGGTGACCACTGGCACCGCGTATCGCATGTAAGTATTATCTATTGGCTGGCATGGTACATTCGCATGCATGGAAGTAAGTAGGCAAGAAAGTAACTCAACACGGCTGCGGCGACGTCGTCGCACTACTCTGCCTTCTGGCGCAGCCGCTTCTTCTGCCGCCGCGCATACTTCCGCGCCGCTGGGATCCCGAACTGCGTGCGGACGAATCAGCATCAGCCTCGCGTACCAAAGAGAGAAAAAATATAGAAAAAGAGGCGATGTCAGCACGTTGCACGCGGGGGCATCGCGGTGAAATGAAGCGGGGAGGGAAGCGATGAGACAAAAACCGCACCTGCACAATCGGATACACTACAATGAGCGTGATCCCCACGCCCCAGCCCAACTTGACCGCGCGCGGGAACGGCGCAGGGAACTGGCCCTTGCTCCACTTGAAGATGACGAGGTCCTCTGTTACAACGGTCGCGAGCAGCAACCAGACGTGCTGCCCCATCCGTACCGCGCGTCTGGAATCCACGCCTTGTTAAGACGAGGAAAAAAACACAAGGGGGGGGGGGGGGGGAGGGAAGGACGCACCGCGGGTCGTTGATATACTGGAACAGCTCTCGCACGGCGGGGAGGGCGCAGAGGAAGATGAAGGCGAGGCGCATGATCACGATCGGGTGTTCGGGCTCCATCCACAGCAGACTCTGCGAAAAGGGCGTCAGTTACTTTCTAACCCCAATCTCCCCTCTGCCTCTGCCTCTGCCCAGCCTTCACAACGGAGGAAGGGCAGTAGATCCCAAGACGGAGGACGAGCAATAGGGAGGCACGAAGCAGAAAAAACCCCACCTTCAAATAAAACGGATTCAGCTCCGCCGCGAGGAACACCGCGAGGAGGAGCACGACGCTGAAGTAGTGCGTGAACGACGACGCGGTGCCCCACTTGAACGCGGTGAAATCGTGCGGGGAGAACTGGCTGATGACACGCCGCGCTTTGGAGCGAAGGCCGCGCGTTTGGCGGAGGCCGCGCCATTCGTAGGGCTGGTGGGGGGGTGGGGAGGGTGCGAGGTGTGGTGGGCGACGGTAGATAGGCCAGGTGGCGGGGTCGGCGGTCGGCGGGCGGATCGTACAAGGGCGGGGACAGAGACGGCGGGGCGTTGACACAGGTCGGCGGAGGTGAAGGTGAAGGTGAAGGTGAAGATGCGGCAGTGGGAGTGGGCGAGGAATACAATCAGCTCTCGCTTCTTCAGATAACAATAAAATAAAAAACAGACAAACCTTGACCTCGAAGTACTGACACGTCTTCATCCCGAGGTAGGTGCCGATCCAATTGCATACTAGGACGTCGAGGATCCACTATGGGGTTGTCAGTTTAATTTGGTTACTTCCACGGCGGAGGGAGGGGGGGAGACGCACGTGGTCCCACCAGCACTGTCGGGGCGTTAGCTCGCTCGCGTGTAACGATACCATAAGATGGAAAGGATAAAATGTCCGCGGACGCACCTCGTTAAAATTCGGCAGCTGGTGCTGCAGGCTGTATTCTGCGAGCTCGAAGGCGATACTCAGGATCTACACATATCCAGGTCAAATATTAATAAAAGACGAGAAAATCTGATAGGCACAGGGGTACCCACCCAGCAAAACCAGTAGTCGCGCAGGATCATGGCCTTGCCGAACCAGCCGAGTGTGTGCGCGACGCAGAAGACGTCTAGCGCGTTCTGTCCGAGGTCGTCGTCAGTTTAAGCATACATTTAAAATAAAAAATAAGGATAAAAGTGGCGGATAAGGACACCCACCCACAGCGTCGACGCCGTCAACCTACAGTCGTCCGCGTACCCCTTCTCGGGCAGCGGGACGCCCAGGCGGTCGTCAAGGAGCACCATCATGCGGCGCGCGGAGGGGAGGTCCTGGAAGAGGAGGAAGACGAGGGCGAGCTCGTAGAGGAGGTTGACGCCGAGGGCCATGCGCCAGAAGGCGGGGTGCGGGCGGATGAAGGGGCCGTCGCGGAATTGGAGCATAGAGAAGGCGAGGAAGGCGGAGATGGCGGCATAGATGCCTCTGTGAGCGCGAAAAAAAAGGCATGTTATTTTTTGAAAGAAATATGGGTTTTGTGAAGTAAAGAGTAGGAGGAGATGAGGGAGAGGGGGGTGGGGGGGGGGAAGGAGGAGACGGGTGCGTACACGCGGCGTTTATCGCGCCCCTCCTCGAGGACGTCCTGCGACGTCGCGAGGTACGCGAGTACGATGAGTAGCGCGCTGAGCGCGGTAAGCGTGATTGGTTTGTAGAAAAATCTGCAAGGGCGTCAGGCGGTGCGCCATGACGCGGGAAGGACGGTGAGCAAGCCAGACGCACTCGACGCTGGTGTCATGGCGCTCCTGGAAGGGCGTGATGCGCGTATAGGGCTCCGTGCGGTCCGCCTACAGTGCTCGGTCCGATGCGTATGGACATTTTCGCCGTCGGGCAGTTACCATCGTTTTGCGTTCCATAATCCCGAGTAGTAAGCCAGTATTCGTTTCGTTTCGCGTTGCATAATCCCGGTGTGGATTTCAGCCGGTCAGATTCGTTGCGTTTTTCGCCATAATTTCCGGTGCGAGTGCAGTTCCGCCGATGGAAGATTTGGGAGTGGGACAACGCCGCGGAACCAGAGTACCGTTTCCGTGTTGATTCCATTCGATTTGCGCGGGGGTTACGGAACACATTCAAGTTCATTTCGCGTTCGCAAAAAAAGGCATGGCGTGGAGGTTTAAATTTGTTCGAGAAGCCAAGTGAGCAAATCGCGACGCGCAGATTGTTAGCAAGATGCACATACGTCGTACCCTACATTCCAATTGGGTGTTAGTTCAAAGTTCCAAGTAAAGCAAGTTGAGACAAGGTAAGGTAAAGTGGTGTTTTAAAATGAAGGAATGAAGGGACGACAGGAAGAAAAGATGAATGGAACCAAGGCACATACATCGCACCGGTGTCCCGTCGATGCCCGGTATAGGTTCAGGCTCAGGAGGGCCGGAGAGCACCGCGTCAGAGTCGTCGTTGTCCGCGGGCGACGTCGGTGACAATTCTGATTCTGGCGGCTCGCTGGCTGGCGTCGTTGACGGTGAGGCCATGTTTTCTGGTCTCTGCACGTTTGTCCTTGTAAACGTGTGGATATAGGATGAAAAGAAAAGCCAAATTGGCGTTTGGGAGGGACTCGGCTACGTCAGGAATTTACACTTGTTACACTTTGTGGGCGGTGCAAAGCGGGCGGAAATAACGCGGCTTTTGTCTCTTTCCTCTCTCCCATCCCACATATCAAAGATGAATTGGAATCATACAGCACAACGACGCGTCGTCCGATATTTTTTCGTCAAGTTCAACAGGAATTGGACCCCTTATCCCGTTATTTAGTTGCGCGCACATAGCCAAACAACTCTGAGTCTTACCTCGAATTCCTCGCCAAGGTTCTCCAAGTTCCGAACCATGCCCTCACTGTGGTCCATGACATCCCTCGACTCCATGGGCTTCTCTCACTCCAAAGCCAACCCACGAGAACACCGCCCGGCTTCTCCCTGCCGACGCCATCCCAATTCCCCTTTGATGAATATTCCTTTCCCCAATCGCAAGCGTTGGCTCTTCCGAGGCCATGGACAGCTCGGACTCGACACTCGGCGTCTCGGATTTGACGCGCGTCTCGCGAATCGGACAGCTGAACGCGATTCGCGAAGGGGTCCTGACAGGTCCTGACTCGGAGCTCGCGTTGCAATAGATTCCCCTGCATGCCTACTTGGGAATCTGCTTGCCTTCAATGCCTTGGCCTCGAAAACGTTACGGCTTCGCATTCGCGTGCTCGCGCTAGCAGTGACGTACCGCGAGCAGCGTGCGCGCTGACAGCAGCTCGTGTCACGGTCTCTGCCATCGCGTCTCAAGTTTAGCGCCAGCCGATCCCAGCGCGTCCCCTCAACAGGCCGATCCCAGCGCGTCGGCCCCTCACTCCCTCCGCCCCTCCGCCCTTCGCATCGCGTGTCCATTACGCATTACGCGTCGGCGCGTAATAGACGCGGCTACATAATCGAATCGAACCCCACCCCGTCTTCTTCCGATGAGATGAAAAAATTTGTTGGCTTCGGTGCGTGCATCGCCTTCCTTCCCTTCGTGCGCACATGTCCACCCGACCTTACACTTTACATAGTTAGTCAAGAATGAAACCCAGATTTCGTTCGTTCGGATGCACGGGACGGGGTCCTCTAAAAGAAAACACTTCTAGGATCCAGAAGAAAGAATCGCATCCCATTCGTATTCGTACATGCAAGAATCGAGGAGCGCTGTCCTGGGCTCGAATCCGACAGAAACACATGAATTCACGTTTTACACCACGGCTTTATTTACCACACGCAATCAACTGCGGGTGTCCCCCCTCGCTTCCTTTCCTCCGACTGGCGTCTCTCGAGTTCCCAGCCTCCCTGCCCCACATGCAAAGTGTCGATGTCGAGCTCGCCAATCTGAATTCTCCCTTCGAAACAAGAACCAAGAAACCAGAAACATTTAAAAACACATGGAATTTTCAATTACCACACACACGAACTCGACCAGTGCCCAGGTCCAGCGAACGCCGACGACTGTGCTTCCGAAATCACACCAATGCATGCGACTCCCTCCCTTTCCTTTCCACGCCTCTCCATTGTCACCGTACTTCGGCGCCAGTGCAATCTAGTCCTGTCCAGGCGTTCCGTTGCCTTGCCGTTGTCGGGATGCCGACGCGGGCACAGGCACGCAGCCGCCGTGTCAACTGGCAGTTGGGTTCCCTCGACTCGACATTTGTTCAAATTCGCAACTCACCCACCCACCATTTATACATATGCACGCTGGAACCTGGAACCCCTGTCTGCATCTGTCTAGAAAAAAAATTCTCCGTCATCAGCCGAGGATTTTACGGTGCCGAGTGGGTGTCTGTCTGGTGCCGGCGCCGACACAGCGCACGGCACTCGGCTTCGGAGAATCCAACGCTACTCTGGGCGAGACCAGACTAGCTAGCTGGTGCACGCGTACCACACCACACCTTGCCCCTGTCTTGGCGCTTCGGGCTTCCTTTGCGCGCCGTGCCAAGTCGTGGTGTGGGTATCGGTACATACTATACCATATATGACCGTGTGGCTGGTGGGTACCTACCTACCCATTCTGTCTCTGCTCCATGTTTATTTATTTTATTTTTGTTGATACTCACAGACTGTTGTAAGCGCGTCGATCCGGCCCCAATCTCATCTCAGCTTATCTTTTCTTGTGTCTGTTCTGGTATTAATACCCAACCAACCTGGACGCAGATGAAGACGCTCGTGCCGAACCTGTGGTGCTGGGGAACTTGAGACTGGCTTTATCCTACTTTCGGCGCATTCCGCCTTCCATTGGCCTTGGCCTGACGGTACACAAACGAACACCCACACGCACCACACCGCACCGAGGACTCCCTTGATATTCGCATGTACTATTCGGACTCGGAATTCGGAAGCACGTCCCGAGGCCCGGGCGTAATCGAATCATCTACCGAACACGTCCGATATAATTGAATGTTCGACGCTCGAATCTTCCGCGCTCACGCACACCTGATCGCACTCACCTCACCCGATTGTTCTCCTCCCGCGAGCGACATACCGACATCGTGCCATGTCACGGTGGTATCATATCATAATCACTTGCGACCTCGTCATTGTTGTCGTACCACGCTAGCGTCCATGTCCGTTAACCCATACACGACTCAATGGCGTATGATACAGCCATTGGTGTAGCTGTAAGCTGCTCAGCTCACTCAGCCAGTCAGCCACCAAGAACGAAAATCTGAAAGCAATCTTACACACCACTCAATCATTTTCGAATGCATCTTTTCATACTGGAGAAAAATCTATTTCGGGTTACAGCCAACCAGGCATCAGCCTGGGAACATCACCCACTTTGGCAACCGCGACCCCAGGACGCGCGCCTTCCCACCCGAGAACGATTCTAGCTCCGGGAGGCGCGGATGCTTTGTATGCGCGTCTGTTTGGAGGGGATTCCAGCACTGGGCGCACCGCTTTGGGTGGGCACTGTTTACGTCGCGCCAAGACGCCGGTGATGCGCCGCACCGACGGGGACACACACAAGCGCGTCGGCGAACACCTCCATCACAGAACGCAAAGCGTGTTCTTTATTCCACAAGTGGCACAAAGCATACTGTGCCGGCAGTCCCCCGATCGGCAGGCGGCGGGCTTAATTATGCTTTCGATGGGACCAATTCTGGTACGCGCCATCAGCAAATCAGATCTCAGGGCACTGCGGGTTCGTAATCGGTAAATGAACTGCCTCGATGGGTCTTGTAATGGACGCGGCCAGATATGGATAGACGTGGGATGGATCCTCGGTGTGACCTGCGCGTGACGCGCCGAAGAAGACGCGATATTCTGGGCAGTGCCCTTCCGGGGAAGTGCCGGTTTGGGAAGGAGAAGGACGGAAGACAGGCAGAAGTGACGGTGACGGGCGATCTGGATCGGTTCAGATGGATCTCAGTATGGCCTTACTTAATACCCGGAAGCACAAAAGGACGGGCCTCGACACGCTAGGTTCCCTCCCACACAGTCGTACAGGTCTATGCACCCCGACCCCCACACCCACGACACGAACCAGCAAACCTTCGCCCCCCTCCAGCTCAAGGGCGAGATTATGGACCTCGAATTTACCATGGACACTGACCACCGGTGCGCGTCGTCTTCAACGTCTTGTAAATAAACCTCACCTTGCCTCCAGGAAGCGTCGGCGGAACAGGACCACGCAATCGTGTCTCAACTGTCATACCTCCAAGCGGAAGGCATGTCTTTTTTGTTTTTATTTTGAACGTCGACTGACGCGTACTAGTGTGATCGCAAACGACCCTGCCAGCGGTGCATCCAGCTCGGTCTCACAGGGCTCTGCGTGTACGAGATTGACGACCCCGCACTCAGGTAAGTCGCGCCTAAGAACGGCGAGATTAAAATCGAAGCTGCGGTGTTGATTGTTTGTTTTGTGGCGCATCGCAGAGACGACCCATCTGTCGATGAAAACACGCGCCTGAGAAACAGAATCGCGGAACTCGAGAGTCTGGTGCGCGAGCTTCGGGGTTTGTATTCCTCTTGTCCATTTAATTTTCGGCTAATAATTGACTTACCTCCAGGAAAACCACACCCGCGCTGGGCCGACTCCAACTTCCGCGACGGCGACCCGAACGAAAAATGGCATTCGCGCGCGACGAAATGCGCGCCGCTCAACAAGCAACAGGGGCAGCAGCAGCCGCGGCGGCACTCCCCAGACCCCGGCCCGCGCCCGCCTGCGCTCCTCCCGCCCATCAAGACTGAAATCGGCCCCGAGCCCGCCTCGCACCTCTACCGCTTCTCTGCCTCCCCAGGCCCGCGCTCGGGCTACCCACCCTTCCCCGACCGCTCAGGCTCGTTCGAAGGCGCGGGTGCGGGCTATGACGGGTATCCCCTCAGTGGAAGCGACGACGGGCAAGGGTACGCGCACGGGGGGCACTACTCCCCTTCGAGCGCGGGTGGGTCGGGCAGTACTGGGGCCAGCGGTGGGCGCAACGGCAGCGCGAGCGCAGCAGCGGGTTACTGCCCGTGCCGCGCGAGCCCAGGGATGGCACACGCGTACATCTCGCTCTCCCAAGCGCTGCAAACCACCCTCAGCGCCGCGCGCACGTACGCCACGCACCCGCCCGGCACGCCGTGTGTGCTCTTCCGCCGTATCGCGGACCTCGCGAGTCTCATGCAGTATGTCTTTCCCTCCCCCCTTTTTTTTCCGTTCGTGAAGAGGACGCTCATCGCGTTAGGAGTAGAGGCACGGACCCGACGGACCCCGCGGGGCCTGCGTACGACAGCAACACGCCGACCGACAGCGAGGTCCTCACCCCGCTCTCCGCGTCCGCCTCGTCCGTCTCGAGCTTCCATAACGGGAACGGCACGGGCTCGCCCGCGAGCGCATTCCATGGCTCTCCGGGGGCGTTCCACGCGCACCCGCCTTCGCCTCCTGGGGCCTTCCATGCGCACCCACCGTCGCCGGGGACGTTCCCGCCTTCGCCCGGGCACGGTGCCTATGGCGCGGCCAGCCCTGGGGGCGGAGGCGGGGGCCATGGGGGCGGACACGGAGGCGGAGGGGGGCACGACTGGGGTGTGGGCGGGTACAGCCCGTACTTCCCGATTGGCGGCGGGGAGCACATGTATGGCGCGCATGTTATCACGTAGATGGCTACTTCAGCACGCGCGACGACCTTCACGCTCGATTTGACGTACGGTGACCACGACGACGACGACGATGCATACCCCAATTTACCCTCCACGACGCCCACCACTTGCTTTCCGGACTCCCACTGCTACCTGCCACTCATTCTTTAACTGTTCCTGTTCACTGCTATCCCACTGTTCATTCTGTCTTACATGTACCTTGCCTCGCCTCACTTTGCCTCGCCTATCTGTACCGTATGGACTACTGCCACCCATCCTATCCCATCTCTACCCACCTACAGACTACAGACTACGATAATTTTATTAACCGTTGGCTTCATCGCCCCGGGGGTGGATGAATTTTGTATTATTTTTTGTGAAGCACTCCTCGATGGCGACGCTTTCCGAATGTCGTCTTCCGCGGGTTCTGTTGAAATTACTTGTGACTGCTGACTGCCAGCCTGAGGTGAGATTTGAAGACGACTCGTTGGGTAGGTTTTGCTGATTGTGGCTCTCCGTCCGAGTGCAATTTACCCAGGAGGAGGACGAGGCCGATTGGTTTGAATTTTTTCTCAAGACAACTTGGAGACCCAATTACGATAACGATAAATGAACGTTCTCGGAGACTACGCGAGTCCGAGTCGAGGACTTGACTTCACTGATTTCATTTCATTTCGGTTCGATCGAAGTGGTTTGACGCGTACGGTACTGTACGTACCCACGCATGGAGGGCTCAATTAAATTGTTTATTAACCCTTGCGAGGTACCGTAATGAAGGCGATCCAATATAAATGATCCTGCCACTTTCTCCCAAAAAACTTGAAGGCAATTTGTTCGGTGTTCCCGGAATTGCAACGAACGAATCAATACCTCGCACAGCGCGATTTGATGCGCTGCGAAAGTAATCTAGCGTGCCGCCTGCCACCAGAACAGAACAATGACGGAGAATGACGGAGACTTCAAGAGGAACCTGATATCGCTTAGTTCATTTACCAAGTCCGAGCCTGTCCGCGGAACCAAGTTCGATATAAATTTCGACTCTCCGAATATCGTTGTCCGACCCGTTCGCGCAAATGGTTTAAATTTACTTAAGGAACATACGACGACCAAGGTACCACCGACGCGAACTATACGAGGCGCGAGAAGCACGCTGTTGACGCGCTGCTGAATCGAAGTCTGAGGTACCGTGCCGCCTGCCAGCGCCATGCGTTTTTTTTTATCTTCTCCTCGAGATCTCAGTTTGTGCTGGCCGCCACAGAGTTTTCGACGCAGGCGGCATGACGGAGATGCATTTATAGTGCTTGAAAGAGAGAATAAGGAATTTTTGAGACTTAACGAACACACGACGACCAAGGTACCACCGATGTGAACTATACGAGGCGCGAGAAGCACGCTGTTGACGCGCTTGAATCGAAGCCTGAGGTACCGTGCCGCCTGCCAGTGCCCTGCATTTTCTTTATCTTCTCCTCGAGATCTCAATTTGTGCTGGCCGCCACAGATTTTCGAGGCAGGCAGCATGACGGAAATGCATTTATAATGTTCGAGAGAGAATAAGGAATTTTCGAGACGAGGATGTGGAAAAATTATGAGAGGCCTGCGTGAGTATCGGTGGTGTTCAACAGACATTCAAGGAGAGAGGAAGAAGACAAGTAGATTATTCCGAGTCCAGCGTACATACAAATTCTATGGCACCCATTCCTTCGTCTTCCTGCAATTTATATATGAAGTCTCAAGATAAGCGAGCGTCACCGCCACCGAGCTGTACGTGGAACACGCGCTCTCCTGCATCCTCCCCCACTGCTCCAGCACCGCCAGTCATCCCGCCAATCGCACCCCCCTCATATAGCTCCACACCCCCGTCGGCAAGCCGCCACACATCTCGCTCGACGAACAGCCCCTCACCCGAGCGGCGCACCACCAGCACGCTCGCCGTACGCGTTGCATAATATTTGGGTGCCGGTTTGTCTGCGTTTGGAGCGGGACCGGCTGGCACGGCGCTATTCGCACCTGCAGAGGTGTCCCCAGGGGCACTGGCAGCGGCGCTGGGCTTCGTATGGATCTCCAAAGGCGAAACGCAGATCGTGTTTCTAAGCTCTTCGCGCACACGGACGGGCTCGGCGGCCGTCGTGCGCAGGAGTGCAAAAAGGCGGCCCGCGAGTGCTGCATCTGCGTCTTTCTCTCCAGCCCCGTCCGCTGTGTGCACCTTCACCGCGTCCTCGAACAGCGCACGCCCTTGCACGACCTTCGGCCAGGCCTCGCCACCCGCACCGCCCACGTGCAGCCCGTTGGAGAGGCCTCCTGTCGCGCGCTCATCGGGGCGAAGGGGCCGCGATGTGAGAGGCCCGCCGGCGCCGCCGTTCGACACGAGGGACGCGTGCGGGAAGTGTAGGCACCGGGACGTGGATGTAGCTGGAGGAGGCGAAAGCTGCCACTCCGCCTCCAGCAGGAGTAGATTAAACCCCGCGTACTGCGCGTCCGGCGGGTAGAGCACGTCGAGCGGCGTGTGCGGTGCCGCGAGGAGGAACGCGGGGGAGAGGTCGCCGCGCGAGGAGGGAAGGCTTTGCAGGGGCTCAGTGATATTTGTCAAGAGGGCGACGCGGCCCGTTGAGGGCACAAAGCCCAGCCAGGTGCCGCCGGACTGCGAATCGCGGCCGGAGAGGACGCGCGCCTGTGGGTCGTTCGAGGCTGAGTCAGATTTAGAATGGGTGCCGAAGGCGTGGAACGCCGCGGCGAGTGCTGGGCGGGCGAGATACTCGTCGCGGTTCGCGCACAGGATTCTGTACAGGTAGATGAGAATGAAATGAAAATAAAAATAAAAACAAGTCAAGTGCACTGGACGCAAGCTAGATGGATGAGGAGTGATAAGAGACTGACACGGCCCCGGGGGCCATGCAATGGAAGGGAAGGGTTGGAATCAAAATCAAAATGGGACCCACAGAGCATAGTCTGGGTGGTCAAGGGTCCAGAAGGCGACACACATCGCGGCGGATAGGGGTGCACGAGTCAAAATCAAAGATTGAGCAGAGGAAGCGCTGAATGGGGTAGACTCTCCAAACAGGCGTTGAATATTATTAGACAAGCGCTGAGAGACGACAAGTCAGGCCTGCGGTTGCAGTAAGAACGACGACAATGAGAGCTCCGCGAGGTCAAAGAATCAGGCTAGCGCGCCGGGAGTGGTCCGAGAGTCGCCTAACGGGGACCCCAAAATTACAATTCTCGCAGATCCGCGAGATCGTGCGTCAGTCAGGAATCAGTGAGGCAGTGGGAGTCGGGAAGCGGGGAACAGCTTGGAAGGCGTGGAAGCAAAGAGTATCTGACGGCGTTCGAATAGAATTGGGTCAGCACCCGAGAGAAATTGGGCACACACGAACCGAGTGTTCGCGCACTTGCGCCTGCGATTGGGATGAGAACCAACGCCACCGGCGACGGGGAATCGCTCGAGGACGGAGATTCGCGTCGATGGAGAAGGAAGAGGAATATACGGTGAAAGTTCGCGGATACTCAGGATGCCGAGTACCGACGGCGGAGTCAGTGGCGGGTGATCGCGATTCACACCCCGCCAATCACGTGTAGAACGTACGTCCAACTCGAAACTCAACCAGCAATTCATTCCCAGGCAGTCCCCGCATCCTCGTGGTAAACGTTCCAAGATGAAAAATCACCTCGAGGACATATGAATCGGCATCTCCCGATACGTGTCGCACAGTGAGCACCCTTATTTTATTTTTGGTTCATCTTCAGGACGCCAAGAAGCAATTATCTGACCTGAATGCCCTAATAACAGTATTATCCGACAAGTCATTTAGCGATAGGTACCACGATTGCACGCCGGTCCACCTCTTGACTGTTGATCGCGTTTCAGGCCGCAACTATTGAATGCCGCACAGAGTTCTGAACGATTCCCGAACACGCTTGATTGATATATGGCAGTCTGCTGTCTCGCGTGGGAGGTCTTCGGGTTATTTCGGCGTTGTGTTCTACGGTAATGATCAGAATCGGAATAGCAGCTCCGGCGAGGTGATTGTTCCATTTTGATAGGTAGTCTGAAATGTTATCAGCAGCGTGTAGAACGGATGATGGTGCTACTAGTACTTCAAAATAGCTCCTGGTCGGTCGCTATCTGGGTCTTCTATAGCTTCACGGGAACCGGGATGATTTAAACCAAGGTAGAGTCCGAGTCCATCGGTATGATTTTCAGGTGGTTTTTTTGTTATTTGATGAACCAGGAATACTCTCCCACTTTCTTTCGGCTGCACGTCGTGGCGATCGGGTTTCATAATATTAATGCTCCTATTGATGTTTGGTTCAATTCCTTTCTTGCCCAGCAATTTCACGACAAAGGAGTGTGTGAAGCGGTAATTACAAGTGACCATGATCAAAAATCTTCCTGGCAAAGACCTAAATTTCTGAATCTTGAGTTGAAAAAACGTCGCGAGACCATTACTCATGCATCCTCCAGATTCCGACTGACCAGGAGCACATCTTCAATAAAAAATTCCAACCTATGGGAACCCAGGTCACCGCAACCAAATCTCGTCAAGGGACTTCCTCCAGTGGACAGCTATCATAATCGGTCTCGGTCCGGTTAAAATCAACCAAGGAGAGGTAGCAACTTGAAGTACCTCAAGCCGGGCACTGGTAAAATTGAGTCGTTCGAAAAACTGAATAAATAAATTTGGTTCCTGTTCATTGGCGATTTTGTCGCCCGGAAATTTTCTGAGAGCATGAACTGATTCTTCATTTGATGTGCCAAAAGGGGCATGAAATTTGTAGCGAACAGCTGAAAGGGCCGGACGTCCAGAAAAGAGCTTACAAATTATTGTCATCAGAAAAGCATTTGCGGCGGATTTAGCCGCCCAGCGTTTAGCAAAACCAACAACGTCAGAGTGAGGTAGAATTTTTGGAGCGTTGGTACCGTGGGAATATCGGATCAACTCGGCTGTTTCACCCGGGATTCCTCTTCACCGAACCGCAATAATCCACGACCGTTTTCAACCCGTCAGCCTGGGGGTTTCCAGCTTCCAACAGAACTTCTGAGCCTGCGTATTGAACGCATGTCTGTGACTACTCTATCCCTGGAAGACGCCAGTCATTTTGTACTGGGCTATGCGCCACCCCTTCCTCTCCTTCCGAGTCGAACTCTATCCACAGACGCAGAATTCTGATCTCGGTGGTGGTCAGGCGCCAGCATTCCCTGATCGAACACGGCAACTCGCACAACGCATCCAAAAAGGCATTGAAGTCCCCAGCATCGCATCCACCCTCGATATGGCAAATTGCTCTATATATCCGGCTCTGATCGATGGGCGGCGTGGTTCGATTATCTGTGTGCATTCTATGAAATTAAAATGAAACATCCACGGGGCATGAATTCGGCCAGAAGGTGTGCGAGGGCGCGGAATAATATCAATCTCAGCAAAGTCAAACACCGATCGTGTTGAGCTTGCGCTTACGCTTGAGCGTCGCGCGCAGATCACCGCACTCTCTGAAGGCTCGACTCAACGACATTGGATAGACGATGGATCAATGCCTGCGTTCCTGAGCTGGTAGGAATCCAGAAGCCCAAGTGCATCCGCAACCTCTTCTCGAATGCATCTGCGGCCCGACCTCCAGGCAGCGTGTACAGGATGTTACGCAGTGGAACGGTAACAACGAACAATCACTACGTTCGATAATATCTGTTCGACCCTATTACCCCTGCACCTGTGGCATCCATCTACTTAGTGAGAATCGATTCCCCTCAGAGCTGACTCGAGAACCAATTCACTCATCGATCCAACCCCATCCAATTCGTAGGACTAACCCTTGGGCGCTTCTCGTTCCGAAATATTGGTGAACCCTATCTTATCCCCGAATCAAAGACCTATCTCCAAATCATAATCCCGAATTGCTTCGCGATGGAGAATCTGTTGGTGGCTGGTTCCAAGAACTCCGTCTGCAACTGATCCGTTTCTGATATTCTCTGATTCCAAACAATTAATCCCTGTTCAGGTCGCCTCGGATGCACAGACCATCTCTCTTGTGGTTGTTCGATTGCCATAGTTCATCAAGCGAAGCCTAGCACCGCCGTGCTGGGGGTCTCCCAGGCCGTCAACGCAATCTCAGCCCCAGTCAGGATGGAGCTTGCTTCCGGCCCTGGTGCAATTATTAATTACGGCCCTCCCACCTTGCCTAGTGCCGAGATTGCATTCTGCCAGTGGTTGGATGCACCCCAGAACCGGCCGCCAACCAACAAGCAAGCTCTGGCTCTCAAGCTACCATCTATCACGCACGCCAGAGCATTCATCCATCCAACGATCAAAACGCGTTCGTTCAGTGATTACGCTTCCGACGTGTGCGATGATTAAAAACTCAATCCATGCACGGATTTCGTGCCGGCAGTTTTTGCTGGTCTGCGTCATGTATGTGCACCTATTCACAGACTTTCAAGGACAGACCCACGTCAACGAGCTGCGCGCGCCAATTACGTTTCGTTCCAAGTCGAAAATGCAACTTGCAAGGCTCCACCAGGCACGGCGCTGTGTCGTCGGGGCGCCCGGGCCATCGTCCGACCATGCTGGCTACTATATATGACAGCTTGGGAAGACGAGCGCGGGCAAGGATGGCTTCCGCGGCGCAATAGCACAAACGCGCCGTGGCGAACGCCTGCCATGGCCAGCTGATATCTTCACGCATGCTGCCTCTAGCCGCGGACGCACCCTTCCCAGGCCAAGGCGGGATCGGCTACCCCACAGCGACGGAAGAACACGACGCAACTTCTGGCACAGTCGGACGTGTGTGTCATGCGACCCTCCTTGCACGTCGGACCTGCCTTGTTTCGACGGGACTGAAAATGCACGACGATGCCCAAATATCTCGAAATAACCTGGCTGTGGGAACAGTGCCTGTTGATTTGGCGTCATTTATTTGCTCTGCGAACGAATTCTCGAGGCTTCCCTTGTTCGATTGGATTCGAAGCAAATCGCGTCTGTCTGCCAGTTTCCGTCAAACTAGGTTCTGTCCGTTACCTTAGGCCAGTCGGAAGCGTGCCGTCTCTCCGCGGGGGACGTTGGTTTGAGCTCATGTGCTGCTCGGCGAGGGGATGCCGACGGGAGACGCTGGAGGATAGGGGGTCGTTGGATGCAGCGAGCGAACGACGAGAAGACGCGCGAAGCTAGGCGATCCTGCACACAGAGGTAAAGCGACAATAGGCAAAGGCTAAATTGTCACGGTCACTGCTGGGCTTTCTTCCCGTTTCGTGATACGCGCTTGCCTGGATTCTTCACAACGACTCGCCCCCACGGCCATCTCGACTTCAAGTCACGGGCTCTAAAACACGTTGCGCGAAGCTTGTTCACAGATTTTCTGGCCAGGCAATCTTTGATCCGGAATTAACTCTTTGAGGGAACATATCACGGCGTTGTTCTTTGGACTGCGTAAGTATGCACCATGCGTCCGACCCAAACGCGCTTACACACAGGAGCACGTCAAGCTTTCATTTCCTGTATCGGCCCAGCTTCCGTTCTTCGCCTCCGAGCTGTTCGCCGTGGGATCGCCGTCTCCGTGGTACGTCCCTTCAGGCTTAAAATCCAACATGGCATTGTCGAACACGCGCATTTGCATCCGGTTTTCCGAGCCCAAATCGCAGCTGCGCGAGTTTCGCCAACCGAGGTTGCCGTCAAACGCGATTTCGCGTCCGGGATGTCCGTCGCGCACCAAATCAAACGCGTTCCAAGATATCTGCGCAAGCGATAATTGGCTTCTATATTTATTTTCCCGGCTTAGACCGCGACGCGGGATGGGCGTGGGTAGCCCCATACGGATGTCGGCAGCGACACCAAGAAGCCGTCGTCATCTGGTGCTGTACGCCGGTCGGGTCCTCGCTTTCCTTTTGTGCATGTCAGTTAAAACAATGTTGGCGCAATCTGAGATGGTTTCTCATTCATATTCCATCTTGGTCCTAGTGCCCCAGCTTGATGTATACGTGCATAGGTATGTGACAATGATCAAATGACTCCTCCCGTTCGTTGTTGAGCGCCAAATTTATTCTCCTCCCAGAGGAAATTCATGCTGTTCGATGGATGGCGCCACATACCCGGGAGTGTAATATTAATGGCACCGCGTTTACACTAACGGGGGATAGGAAGGTTACGCACAGTTATCGAACCCTCCTACTTTTGCGATAGACTTTCCCTCAACCTCAACTATCACGCTGTGGCTCTCGCATTCGTTGGATGCAATTGGCGGTTCTTCAAGTTTTCGCTAGCTTTATTCCCTTCTCTCGCTCCTGTCCATCGAACAAGGCACTAGACAGGCATATAAATCCCGAATACACCCTAATTCGTTGGAGTCGCTCCCACTGAGCGGGACCGGCCGCCGAATAATGTGCTATTCTCCCTAGGATCTTAGCATAGACGACCATGATTTGGCGGTAAATAATAGGTCACCTGGCGCCGAATTCAAAGCGTGCTATTCTCCGCGAGGACACGAACTGCGTCCGCGAGCGCCACGGCGGGATGCGCAAAAAACTCATATAACTCCCGAACGCGGTAACGGGGTCGAATAATAATAACACTCGAAAGCCGGTTATTCTCGGAACGAGTCGCAAAGATTGCCAGCCGCCAAACAGATTCTTTCCTATGGCTTTGTCCAGAGACTAGGCTCTTGGGACAGCGCCGCGATCCTCGATTTTAAATTGTTTTACTCAATGGGACCATCGCTGTTATACATTCTCCACCGCCAAAACAAGGATAAGACCCAGGATAATTTATTAGTTTACCGTGGTCCCATCCCGAAGGAATACTAGTACTGGTTTTCGCAGCTACTTGCTTCCGCCAGTTATCGCAAAGAATTAGATATACATACAAATCCCGGCCACGTACATACATCTCTCTCATCTCGATTTCCCTCTAGGTATGGTGACGAGTTGCCGAAGAGTCCGAAGAGTAGTATCGCATCGGGGGCCGACTCGGAATAATAATTAAAAGACGTGTTATTTCTCCGAGATATTATATGCCTGACACATGGTAATACTATCCAGGGACGCTATACACCACATCACAATCGCATTTATTTAGAGTCGGAGGGCAGGGCTGGGGATGAGGGGAAGAAGGGAGATGGAGGGAGAAAATCGTCAGGGAGTTGAGTGTTTAGTGTAGGGTAGGGCATAGATCGTGATCGTGAGTGGGGGAACAAGGCGAGACGAGACATGGGAGAGGAGCGGGGAGACTGCAGAGTAATGTGAAAGATGGAAAGGGAATTCGTGATCCAGAAAGAAGGGAAAGAAAAGGCGGTGGGTATGAGGTATTCTAGGCAGCCGTAGCCTGCGTCTCCGCTATCCGCATGACTTCCATCAGAAGCGTCTGCTGCTCCAGGTTAAGAGACGTCGTGGCCGCCTGGTACACCGGCCCATTTTGCATTTGGAAGGCTGCGAGGAAAAAGTCAGTATGTATTTTTACAAGTGGCATGAGAAACGTTGGATACTCACTGGTCAGCGCCTGCTTGAACGAGGCGTATGGGTTCACGTTGTCCAGGGCACTGAAGTACCCGAGCTCCTCGGTGATCTCGTCGTCCTCGTCCTCGTCAGAGTCCTCCGCCCCTTCTTCGGCCTTTTCGGATTTTTCTCGGAGACGGGCACCCTGCGTGGGTGAACAGTGAATATTCGTCCGAAAAAGCTTCTAGACTAGGCTTACCTCGTTCGCAAGCATCTCGAGATACGCAGAGTCCTCGTCCCACACGTCCTCTGTGTCAGGTGTATTAGAGCCATGCGTGTGCGCCATCAACGAGGAACCTCTCACCTTCGTCGTCATTCATGTTCAGCATTTTCTCCTCGATGAGATCGTCCTCGTCGTCCTCCTGCTCCGCCTCTTCGAGGGCCTTGCGCGCTGCGGGCATATCATCATCACCCCAATTTTTTTTTAAAAAAAAAGATGATACACATACCCTCGATCGCCCCCGGCAAATCCTTGAAAATCTTGAGCACCCCGCCGACAATCCCTGCCCACCCGTCCTTGAGCGTCTCAGGCACTGCACCGGGCGCCATCTCGAGCAGCGCGCACAGCGCCATGATCGACAGCTTCTTGTCGTGCACGCGCGGCATCTTGCTGTGGTCGTTGATCGCGACGAACCACGCGTCGAAGAACTTGCGCGCCATGCCCGCACCGGGCTGCGCCGCGTCCATGATGTGCAGCGCCGCGGCAGGGTTGTAGAGCACGGCGTTGATGAGGACCTCGAGGTTCGCGAGGCGGAGCGCCGCAGTCTCGGCCTTGTCGAGCTGGCTGAGGGCCGTGACGATGATCGGCGTGAGAGCCTGCAAACCCAGATGTCGGTCAGAGAGGCTGAACGAGCGTGGTGGGGGAGGGGGAAAACGCACATCATCGACACTGCCGCGCAGATTAAGGAGGATGCTCTCGGCAAGCTTGCATCCATTGACACGGTCGTTCTCGCCGAGCTGCTCGCTCGTGATCGCGGTCCTGTAGATGTCGAGCAGCATGCGCTGGTAGTCGGGCCGCGTCTTGATGACTTCGCTCCCGTATGAGACAAAATTGTCGAGCGAGGGGAGCATCTCTTTGGAAAGTCATGAGTAACGAGTTCGGGAGCTACGGGAGAAGAAGAGGAAGGGGAGGAGGACGTATGACGTAGGAGGACGGAGGGAGTCTGCAGTGGATCGAGTCCCTTTCCCTCCAGGACTACCACCGGTCGACGGAGTCCCTCTTCCGCAAAGACTCTCCGAATCCCTCCCCTTCGAAGCTCAAAGCTCAAAGCAAAAAACGCACCCTCCAAGAAATCCACCGCGTCCGACTTGAACAGCGTATACGTCAACTCAAACACGGGCCACAGGTTCGGCGAGATGGCGCGCAGCTTGAACGTGAGGCTGTCGAGCAGGTCGTACATGTTGTCGAAGAGGTCTGCGCACGATATTCAGTATACAGTATACATGCGTATGATGACGAGGAGGAGCGGTGGAAGGGCAGCGAGGATGAGGAGGAAGGGGATGATGAGGGAAGGTCGAGGGAAAAAACGGGCATGAGAGGGAGGGAAGAGGGGAAAGTACAGAGGGAGTACACACCAAGAATCTTATGCTCGAACGTGAACTTGATAACAGGAATAATAACCTCCTGCACCTGCGCCAAAATCTCCGGCGCGCTGTCGATGGACGAGATGATCTGTACCCGCGGGGTGTGTCAGTAGGCGCAAAGTGAGAGGTTGTAAAGGGAACCGCGACGCACCGTCCCAATCGTCTTCGCCACCCCCATGGCGGCATACGTCTTGTCGTCGTCCCCGCTCAAGATCGTCTCTAGGTTCGCGCTGTCTCCGCCCGCGCCGAGCTCCGTCTCATCAGCGACCACGCTCTCTTTGATGAGGCGCAGGTACGAGTCGCACTATAAGAGTAGATATAAGTCAGTATGAGTGTAACCATGTGAAGGAGATGCCCACTCACCAGCCTGGCAGTCAACTGCGCCGCCACGGGGAGCAGCTCCGTCTGGAACGCCTCGACCATCACCTCCATGCTCCGGTTCAGGATGTCGAGGTCCGTCTCGTCTGACATCTTGAGCAGGTCTTGAATGACTTTGCCCACCTGCGGCGCCACCGCCTCCTTGACTGTACCACAGAAAAAAAATCAGCATCAAATACCGCTTCGAGAACAGAGAAGGAAGGAGAAGACGCACCCTCCTCATGCACAAGTATCATCTCCGTCAGCGCCAACGCCGCCTGCACCCGGACGGGGAACTCGGGGTCGTCCAACGCCGCCGCGACAAGGCGGAAGTGCGTGTTGAGATGCTGTGGGCGAGCGTTCGTGCTTCAATATCAAGGGAGGAGGGAAAGAGAGACACGCTACTCACCTCCGGAGAAGACCACTTCATCCCCTCCTTCGTCACCGTCCCCAGTACCTCGCATGCCTGTCGTGTACCGTCTCCCCATCAGCTCCCACTCGAAATCCACGAAGAGAAAGATAAACGCACAATCGCCCGCATATATCCCTCCGCGCTCGTAAACTCGGGCGTCACAAACTGCAGCACGAACTGCTCCATCCCCCCTCCTGCTCCTCCCGCTCCGCCAGCACCGGTGCTGAAGTCGGGGTGACGCATGATCCAGGGCCCGAGGGCGGCAGTCATGTTGAGGGCGCCGAAGCGCTGGGGGGCGGGGGCGTTCCTGCATTTATTCTCATAAGTATCGATAGAAAACGAATGCAAACTGGGAAGCGACACGAGACGCCAAAGAGAAGATCAAAAAAAAACTAGAAACGCGTACTCACCCCCTCAACACCCCATTAACGAAGCCCAAAATCGGCATGAAGCACGTCTTGGTGCGGTTACTCGCGAGCGAGAAGAGGAAGGTCGTCGCGGCCGAGACGGGCGTCGCGAAGGATTCGTATTCGTCTGTGGGTTGGGGTCAGCATTCGTTTTGTTAAGAGCAAGGAGTGGTTGGAAAGGTGGAGAGAGGAAGGCAGGGGGAGAGTGAGGGAAGCGAGGGGAAGAGGCCAAAAAAAGGAAACACGAGGCAGCATGGGAGTAAGTAGGGATCGCCGCGATCCGTGTCCGCCGCACAAGCAGATCGTCGCGACGCGGCCGCAAACTGCTCTACTCCTTCGCACGCGCGATCGGTGACAGATCGGCGCGCGTCCCGTCCGCCCGCTCCCTGTCTTAGCCCGCCTACATGAACTCGCGCGTGCACATCCCCCCGCACTCGCACTCGCATTCACACTCTCGCCAAATTGAAACATAAACGGAAACCTATACTCACCAACACTCCCTCTAATATACTCCACTACATCCTCCTCCCACATCTTCGCACGCGCGGGTCCAAACGCGAGCTGCGGGAAGACGAATGTTTGCACGAGCGTGAGGAAGTGCGGGCGGAGGAGGGTCCAGGTTGATTTGGGCTTGATGCTGTTTTCAAGGTGAGTACGCGTTTTTTTGTTTTTGAGAGTGAAGTAAAGGGCGGTGGGGAAGGGAAGGGAGAGCCGAAAGAGGGAGGTGGAAGGGAAAGAAGGTAGAGGAGGGCGAGAGGGAGGGACACGCGTAAAGACATGACGCGCAAGGCAAGAGACGCGCGCGAGGAAAAGAGACGCGAACACAAAGAGACGTGCGTCAAACCAAGACATGCGTGAGCAAGAGATGCGCGAAACGATACGCGCGCCAGAACCCAATCCAACGCGCCTCACAAAAAAAAAAAAAAAAAAAACGCACCACTCCGTAAAAAAGCTAAACACCGCATACTGGCACTTTGCACTCATCCACTGCTCCCCCCTCACGCAAAGCTCCACCTGCCTCAGGTATATCGCGAGTATCTCGGGCGCGAACATGGTTACGAAATGGGAGGCGAAGGCGGCATACTCGCCTTGCATGGTGGAGGGGAGTTGGGAGGGGTTACCGAAGCTGCGAGCGTGCGCGTTAGCACGAGTTGAGTTTTTTTTTTTTTTTTAAAAAAAAGAAGCGGACACCCACCGATGGAACAACCTCCCCAACACGCCATACGCCCATTTTTTCGCCTTCCACCACTCGCTCCTCTCGCGCTCCTCCTCGTCCTCCGGCACCGCCTCGCGCGGGATCTGCAGATTCACCACGGCAAACAATAATTGGCCCCAGGGCACGAGACTTTCAGCAGACTGCTGGTGCGGGGAGAGGTGCACGACGATGCTTGTCTTGTAGGTTTTCAAGATGAGGTGCAGGAGAGTCGGGATTTCCTGGTTCGAAGATGGGGGAGAGGAGAGCATTTGTGTAGCGATGGCGACGAGGGTGGGGAAGAGGGCGGACACGAGAGAGGGAAGGATGTCGGGTTTTTGGCGGAATCTGCGTATCATCAGTATCATCGCGATGAAAATATTTTATACGCACCTAAACGCACGCACCGCTTCCAACGACGCGACACACCCTGCATGCACATGCCTCACCTCGCCACTCGTCAGCAAGCCCTTGATGGCGTCCACCAAGCCCGGCCAGCGCTCAGGAAAGTCGTGCGCCACCAAAGTCTTGAGTGCGCTCGCCAGCTGGACCGTGACGCCCTTCGATGGCGAGGCAGCAAGCAGCGGGAGGATGCTCGCGCGCAAGGCATCGCGGTCGGAGGTGGCGATCAAGGCTTGGTCGGGGCGGCGCGTGGAAGCATCGAGGGTGTAGGCTGAGTGGACGCGGTTTTTGAGCCAAACGGAGCAGGATTGGCGGGTCGAGCTGCCATCTATAAGCCCTAGGAGAAACTGAAGGCAATAGACGCGTACATGTCAATCTCGTTTGCGCCGATTATCTGCAAAAGGGCGGCGATCATCCCCGTCTCGTTTCCCACCTTCATCCAGCTATTCAGCAGCAGTAAATGAAAAGTTAATGTGGGCGACCACCTTGCGGATCTGCAATTCTGCAGCTCTGCGCGCATTGGGATCGCTGCTGAGTGTCGCAGCGAATAGATTTGAGAGGGTTTGGAGATCCATGCTGTGGTCTGAATGAGAAAAGTGGACTGGGTTAAGTACTTGAGTGGCAGAGACAATGCACCTTTGACAGACAAAAGAGATGAAACGGGAAAAAAAGACAAGGCTGTGATGAGAACACGTGAGCGCCTTGTTTACAAGTTAAATTATTATACAACGATCGTCGATTGCCATATTTGGACACGCTGGACGTTCAATTCTAAACACAACTTTCGAGTTGCACAAAATTTGGTCTCATACAGGTATTAATTAAGGTGAGGATGTCTGCGGATGACTGTAAATTTAAATTTTGGCAGCAGACAAGACATGTGAGGATGGCTGATCCTTTCTCTATAACTTTGTGTGGCGGACGAGAGGATGTCTGTGGATGACTGTAAATTTTGGCAACAGACAGCTTAAAAAAGAACTTCTGTAGATGACTGGTCCTCACCATAAATTTTGAGCAGCAGATGTCTGTGGATATGTGCAGCAGACAAAAAAAAAAATCAGACGGTGACTGATCCTCTCTGCGAATTTTGCAGGGTGGAAGAGAGAATAGTGACGATCAGTGTAGATTTTAATGAGGCGATTATGGAAGCGATTCTGGAATTATTCAAGCGTGCGAGAATCGCAATCGCCTCAGAATCCTCGAAGCGTCTGTAGACGCTCCTCCAGAGGAGCTTCTACAAGAGGGTGACTGATCCTCTCTGTAATTTTACAGGGTGGAAGATAGAATGTCGATGTCTGCATCTGACCAATCCTTTCTGCAAATTTTGAGCAGCAGATGAGAGGACATCAACGGGCTTGCCCAATGTCCAACAGCTGATATAAATGGGCGCCCAGAACTGGGCTTTCAGTATTTTCTTGCCATTCAAGTCAGATACTTGTTTTGATGTCTACTGCTGAAGCAGATCAAGTCGGAGGGGTCTACCAAGGCGCAGTTGTCAGTGGTTGAGTCTAATGGTGCATCAAATGGAGAACAGGGGAGAGCATCAACTCGGAGGGATGAATCGGGGCCAGTTAAAGGTCACGGAAAATTGTCTTAATAAGGCCTACTGAACACAGGCAGTGAAATGGTAGTGATGGAATTTCGGTAGTACCGTGTCGGAGACCCGAGGCACTGAGTAGGGAGCTGAGGTAACATGGAGGGGTTACAAAGTGGAGGCGGAAGGGATGAACATTGGCAAGGACATCAGGGTAAAGATAAGTTAGTACGACAGATGAAGCGCGAGCGAGATGATGACTGGCGGGAGAGAGGAAGGAAAGGCGCGTGGATGAGGGCCTCGGTGATGTCGGGGCATAAGTACCTTTTTCCTCTTACGGACGCCTTGAAGGTGGGTCGCATCTCAGGGCGTCGCAGGCTCGCAGCCCATCATTATTGAGACAGCGCAGAGGATATCGCTGGGCACTCTGATTCACTGTATGAAGTTCCGCGGTTTGATATGCCATAATAATGCATTGCTTGTATAAAGGTACAAGAGCGCGGTGGGCCGCGAAACCACCAGTTCGGTTAAGTCTCTGCATTAGCGCCCAAAAGCTTAACGCTGATATGCCAAAGAATCGGAGCTGATTTCCTCAAAGTGGAGTTTTAAAGGCTTCGCAGGGAATTTTATAAAGAGAAAAACTCGTTCAAAACTGTGCAATTGAAATGGAATACATGGCCTTTCGGAAAAAGTAACCATTAGTTCTTTGGTGCAGGACCTAAAAAGTAATCCGCCATCGAAGCACTGGCCAACGTAGATATGTGAGTGTCCAGCCGAGCCTGGACGCAGGGGAAAGTATGCCATCGGCCGTTATACAAGTCTTTCACAGATTTCAGGTGGGCGAGCATGTCGGCCTCCGAGCTGGGTAACTCTCTTGCGATCTGATTCCAAATATTCGTGCAGTTGTAATGCCCGTAGCAGGAATCTAAACGTTCAAGCGGATCCTGGCGCAGATGGTTCCACCAACTAGACAACAACACATATCCAGAGAGTAAATGAAGAAGGTGTTGATCAGTCAGTTGGAAATGTGAGAAGCCGTGTGCGGGGGATAAGGTGGACGACTCAGAGTGTATTTTCCTGCTGAGATGGTAATATACCTCCCCTTGGAATTTGCGTCTGCCGTATTTTTCGCCGGCAAGCAGGGCAACATTGGCGGATACCATCTCTTGTGCAGGGGCAGCGCTAGCTGCGATGGATGGCAGGCGAGAAACCCACGCCGCTTCGACAAGATCCAGAAGCTCGGTGTTGTTGCATAGGGTGGCTAAGGCCATGACCGTATCGAGCATCTCCTGCGAGCAAACCTGGAGGTAATCGAGTGGGGCCAGACATTGAATGCGTATCATCTCCAGTGCCCAGGCTTCGAACGCCGGGAGAGTGTATTTGTGACACATTTTTGCGACTTTGATCAGCCTTTGAACATCTGCACCGCGAGCTGCCTGCCGGTGGATCTCGTCCGGACTAGGGAAAATATTATACGTAAGCCTGGGTTCACTCATCCAACAAGTTATACCGCTACTCACAGAGCGTAAATCACCCAG
Organism: Mycena capillaripes; assembly: GCA_029204075.1. Taxonomy (NCBI): domain Eukaryota; kingdom Fungi; phylum Basidiomycota; class Agaricomycetes; order Agaricales; family Mycenaceae; genus Mycena; species Mycena capillaripes. Next base: position 3,004,460 of record JARHKZ010000003.1, on the reverse strand, counting down.
CAAAGTGCACGAAATTCCTCTGCGCTGTCTCCGGACAGCGATATCGGGTTCAACGCCGTCATATCCTGCCCTTGAGGAAGGCTAAACATGTCGCGGAACATTGACTCGGGGTCTCTACAAAGTAACACTTTGTGCAGCTAGAATGAATCGTCATTAACGTGAAGATCGAGGTACACCATAATCAAAGCGCGTCTACCTTGAACAGAATGCCTTCTGCCAGGAAGATGCAATCTCCATCGGCGAAGAAATACTTGTCATCTTGGACGGGTTGATCCTGCCCTGGATACCGACAAAATCCATCGTCAGCCGATATAGAATAATCGCCTAAACACGACGGCGCACCTTGTAACTCGTTCGTAGCGGGGACAGCATTTGTATCCATTGCGGGCTCTCTGACTAAGGTGCGCGGATAAAGACAACTGGACCGATATAGACTCGTCACCAGTCTGCCCAGAGACGGCAAAATCTGCGTGCAAGCACGTTGCCGTAGGCAGACTGGTAGTTCTCGTAAGCTGTCATTGGCGTGCGTGTGGAGTTTGAATTTTTATCACATGCCGAGAAATGCCGCGCGGCACTCGGACCGCTGTCAATTACATCATTAATTCCGAATATTTCCGCTTCGCTTGCCCTTGCCTTTCGCCGCGTCGTAGTTGCTTTCCGCATCTTCTCTTGCTGCCCAGCGGCCTTCGGTTCAATTTGCACCTACTCTCAAGCTTATCCAGCTGCGACGTACCCCTGTTTTCCGCGCTCTTCAAGCCGGTATTGCGAAATCTCGTGGTCATAAATCATGGCAGCCGTCCCACATCCAGCCCAATTACCATGCCCTCTGCAGTGGATTTGGGATCCAAACACAATACCTCTGCCCACTAAGGTCTTAGCTGTTGTTGAAATTCTCCGAGGTCTCCGTCTGTCTCCCGCTGAATTGCTGATCACAAGCCTGGGTCAGCAAACAGAGTACAAAGCCATCACAGATGAATTTTACCGGTCACAAGGATTGGAGTACCTTCTGAATGTATGCAACGGCAATAAACGTGGTGCAAAGAAGGTCAACACATGGTTCGAGACGTGAGGTATCAACCATCTAGTGCAAGACACCCATCGCAAAATGGATGTGCTGTCAACTATTTTCCTGCAATCTACCAATGAAATCACTCCTGAGGGGCTCTTAAACTTCGACTTTGAGCGCAACATTACTACTGTGTGCAAGGAGCATGCTCCAAAACTCTGTCGCGTCCTCATGGCAGCAGCACAAACTCTTTGAGCCACACGCGAGAATACACTCAAAGATCTGGCACTGGTCGTGCTCTTTTGTGTCTTTCATTGCACCTACTGACTGGGTCTTAGTTTGTTACCATGATACAAGCCCAGCTTGCGAAGCACCGTTCCCAGAACAACAACCTCTGTGTCAGCAACGGCCTCTTAGGTTGGCTTGCCAAGAACCCGGTGTGAAATATTCCAGCTGGGATTTGACTCGAAACTAGTAACTGGTGCGCTCACCAAGGAGTAGGATCAATCGCACGGCCTCTTCGTTAGAAGGGCGGGTTCCTCTGAGACTAATCCGTGGCGGGGCGTGAAAGGAGTTGAATGCAGTGTGATATCTGCAGAGGAAAATAGTGGATGGGTTGCAGGCGACACGAAATGTCACAAGCCAGAAGGAAGCCAGTGGAGAGACAACCCGTAGTCAAGCCGAAGTAATGCCTGTGATTAGACGAGGTAGAATCTACTGTACAAGGATTCTACCGTAGGTTTATATACTCTATACTATAGGGTTAGATTGTAAAGCTAGGAGCACGGGTTAGGTACAATGCCATAAGTTAGGTGACTGGTTTGATAGGGTTCCGCTCTCCTAGCGGGATTTCCGCCATTAAGGCTTAATTGTAGACAGAGGAGTATTTGGGGTTTTATGATAACCCGGTGGCTCGTGAAGAATAATCTGAACCCGCCGTTAGGGTTAATTGTAGATAGAGGAGGATAATATGATAACCCGGTGGCTCAGGAAGGGTAACAAACCCAGGTTGAAAGAACCCGGTGTTGGTTGAAAAATAGCCAGTTCCTGACATTACCCCCCCTCTTCAATGTCGGTGTTCTCGACAACTAGCCCGGATTGGTGTTCTTCCCCTGCTTTCGGGATGTACTATCTCCGCTTCTTGTGGCATCGCACCCTTGTCGTGTTGTTCATAGAGCCCCTCCCCCCCCCCCCCCTCAGTTCTCTTTCCTTATCGTGTCCAAAATTTCTCCAGATTGTGATGTTCCCCTGGGTATGTGTTGATCCTAGGACTCGTTTTGCCAGTTTTATTTGGCGCGTACATCCTTCTTTGACCCAATGTCCCCTCTCACTCATCAGGATATGCGCAGTTTCCGGGACTCGTTTTGCGCCCTCTCTCTGGCATCGTACATCCTTTTCACTTGCGCTCTTCAACCGAAGAGGTCAACAAAATGTTGTTTTTGCCCCTATTATCCTGTTCAGTGATACATCACAGGGCCATTAATGTTCAGTGATCTCCGCGGAACCAAATCTTTGGTTGTGTGATCGCCATGCTCAGGTGCGTTTTTAGGCTTTGATGGACTTCCACATTTGGTGTCTTCGATTTTATGATGTCGATCCTCCTATTTAATCGTGGAATTTGCGAATAAATAGGAGCTGCGGGTTCTTCGTACCTGGCCTGGTTCTTATTTATACCTGTGTAAGGGTTATCGCCCTTTCTTCCTTTTCACCTACCATGCCTTCTCCCTTCGCCTTCCCGCCTGCCCATTTCTCACGCTGCCTCCCACTCGAGTTTTCTTTCTTGTTCTTCGCGAATTCGGTGGATCACCGCCAATCTCGCCCGTCCTTCTCGCACAATGGCAGGCCCCACCCCACTAATCCTTGTTCCAACAACCCTTTGGCCGACCAAACATTGTATGTGGAGAACACTCGGGAACTCCCCTTTGTGGTGGGTTACACCGCCACAGGGAACATTCAGCGTTTCAACCCTTCTACTGGCATGGTTGCCATTATGCAGAGCACTATCGTCCTCACTGGTGGTATTGTTTGAGAGGGACCGCTTGTTGAACTCAACCGGCTTTTCCAGGTGTGGGTTTTGTCTTCCCAATCCCAAATTTCGTCCCTTTGGGTTCTCGACGTCCTGGCTCCCTTTCGTCGTCAACGGGGTCTGGTGCATCTCCCCTTTGCCTGGGTTTTTTCCAACCTGTCCTCTTACCCCATATCCTGGATGTGGGCCGACGTCACTCATCAGACGTTCACCGCCGTCTCTGTTTTCCACCTCTGGGAGGCAACCATCTTCGGCATCCATGAATCACCCATTGTTGTCTTGTGGAATCGCCATTCCCGCAGTTGGGCCTGGCACGATGGTTTGTCGATGCGCGACCTACGCCTCAAACTTTCGAATTTGATGGTGAAGTAATATCCACGTCTCTCTCTCCCAGCATGTTGAGCTATGGACTATGGCTCCTGCAAAGGTTCAAACTGGCACCGCTATCATTATCTACGATCTTCGCGGCATCTTCGACTTAGCAACGCTTGCACTCCAACCAATTTTGGATTGACATGCGAGCGCAGATATCATCTCTTATTCCAAGGACATCCATCCCACTTGTGTCCAGGCATGTTCCATCCATCAGCATCTGTTGATTTCCATCGTTGAACTGTTTATTGATCTCCACCAGCTGATCATATTACACAAGAACATGTTCTGTGGATGACAACTCGCAAGGAAGGTAGCACTGCCGGCACCACACAACTCAGTGACAAAACTTATCTGACCCAACTCGAGTATGATGAGCATGCACTCGACAATATCGCTGTCCCCTCTTACAACGACCAGAGGATCAACACGCTCATCCGCTCTGCCCAACTCCTTTGCATGGGTGACATGTCTGTCATCCTCCACTGTCACAGTCAAGACTAAATCACGTCCAATATCAAAGATAAAGGATTGGGGAGTGCAATATGTATAGCTCGAAAGAGGATGGAATAAAAGGTTAACTACTACAGACGACTAGCTACTGTATATATACTGTTTTATCGAGGCGTGTGAATGAGAATATAAATATACTACAATAGTCTGTAACCATGTGTTGTACATGTGTTGTCCATGAGATCTGTCAAGACCAATTAATTAAATGTGTGTTCCTCATGTGAACCATCCCTCCGCCATGTGTTCTTACAAAGCGACCTGTATCCTCATGTATAAGGTGTGTTTGTCGTGTGTTTGTCCAGAACGTTCCGAGGATATTAATAAGTGCTCATATAATATAAGTGCCAAAGATTAGATAGGCACATGTTTACATAAGGTGTTGGAACAATTAGATAGTATCAAATCGTGACATCCACCTGCAGCACTACTAGCTTGCGCCTGGCCTTTTCCATGTCAAACTGAATCTAGCTTGGCTTATACTGAAGATACACCGTGGAAATGGTCCTGACCTAGGCAGCCTCCAGTATTTATCGGCCTCCTAGCGAAAACTCGTCTCAGGTTGGCACAGCCTGACTTTGAAACCATGGTCTCCCTTTTCATGCAGGTTCTAATTGGCGCAGTTCAGCATTTTTTCAAAATCAAAACCGGCATGTCACGTAATCAGTTTTCAAAAACTAAGCTGACCATATCGAAACTTCTCGAAATGGCGGAACAGGTGTTCCAAAAGTATGCAGCGGATCCGGGTCCTGCCTCTGACACAGGACAGATAACCAATTATTGATCAGCAAAATATCCAAAAAACATTGAGAACCTATTTACAATGCTTTTTGAATGTTTGCTGGTTCAATATACAAAAGATATTCAAAATAATTTCTCCATGACTTGCATGTCTTCTGCATGATGTTGGCTATAGAGAACATATTTTGAACACATTTTGCATGCTGTAGCCTCGAAAATATGGAGCGCATTGTAAATTGGTTCTCAATGTTTTTCACATGTTTTGCTGGTAAATAATTGGCTATCCTCCGTGTGTGAGGAAGAGGATGATTTCACTTTCTGGAACATGCATCTTCTGATGCGTGATCTTCTGTTTTTCTACCTCCTCCGCACCTCAATATCTTCGGGTGATTTTGGTCGAGTCGAGTTGCTCCTGGGAAAGCTGACACTCATGTTCTCAGGTGGCAGCTGTCCACACTACCAAACAGAGCTACTTCATTTCCTTCAAAATCTCAGAAATGTCTGGCCAGAGGGTTTTGCGTAGGCCAAGCACTTGCTCACACAAGCATATGCTGACTGTCTTTAGGAATGTCATGCGGGAGAATGTAATCATCAGCACATCCGGGCGAAGCTATGTTGGTGTCGACAAGAAGATTGAATTCAATATCAACTTTCAAAAGGTCCCCGTCACCGTTACAATGACCTGGCACTGAATTTTGTTCCAGAATTACTTCACCTCAAAAGGTGTTCATGGCTCTTGGGATTTGCTCTCCAATTTAGCACCAAACATGCCCATCTTCCGACATCTGAAGATGCAATTCGGAGATTTTCTCGGTGCACCGTGGCAGGGTGTTCACCACACTAAAGTTAATACAAATGATCAGGTCGCCAAGGTACAATTGAAGATGTCTGAGCTACACTTGGACAAGGTAAATGCGCAACGGGTAACTGAACACCAAACCATCGACATAATTGAAACAGGGGCAACTTTACCGCAAAAGACGGGAATTAAGAAGTTCGCCAAGTCTTACATGAAGTGGAGAGACAGAAAATAGGATCTGCCCGTATGTTATGCATTTGATTATGCTCGCTTCTGCCGCTTTGATACCTGTTCCACTATCCCAGCTACACCACGATGGAGCACTGCCCTTTGCAGTGGCCGACCCATTGCATTGAACTGTACTGTGTGTCACGATTTGATACTATCTAATCGTTCCAACACCTTATGTAAACATGTGCCTATCTAATCTTTGGCGCTTATATTATATGAGCACTTATTAATATCCTCGGAATGTTCTGGACAAACACACGACAAACACACCTTATACATGAGGATACAGGTCGCTTTGTAAGAACACATGGTGGAGGGACGGTTCACATGAGGAACACACATTTAATTAATTGGTCTTGACAGATCTCATGGACAATGCATGTACAACACATGGTTACAGACTATTGTAGTATATTTATGTTCTTGTTCACACGGCTCGATAAAACAGTATATATACAGTAGCTAGTCGTCTGTAGTAGTTAACCTTTTATTCCATCCTCTTTCGAGCTATACACATCGCATTCCCCAATCCTTTATCTTTGATATTGGACGCGATTTAGTCTTGACTGTGACACTGTGGGAGACTCGGGAAGATCTTCTGGAGATGAAGCATGGGATGAGGGTGGGGAACCTGATGGCGTCGAGGAGCGCGATGGACAGGGGTCAGCGGGACAGTGCTGGTTCATGTTGGAGTAGGTTGTATGGACGTGGTATGTCGTCTGTCGTGAATGTAACTCGTCCTTGAGACCAGAATCTGTTGCTGCTTCAGAATCTCCATCCGACTGTGAGTCTCTCTCAGAGGTAGAGTCGTTCGAGCTATGGGAATCAGACACAGCGGCAGTGGTCAGGCTGAGATCATATCCAACAATCACTGTCACAATGTTAAGGGCGTACTCGGAATGCCACTCATTCGTCTCGTTCAACAATGTCGTGATGTCTCTGGGAATTTTCAGAGAATGCGCGGGCTTGCAAGCAAGAGTTTCAATCAAGGGATCCTCTAAAATATCTCCAATACAAAATGTGTGTGCGATTGGATCATTAGAATGTCGTTTGAACCACCAGTCCTCCAGTTGTTGGATGAGATCTCCTCAGTCTGCGAAGCGACAATGTTTTTTTCAAACATGTTTTGGCTTCTTCTTGGGCTGCTCCAGGTCGGAGTCAGAGTCGGACTCGGTGGGGATCACACCTGGGAGAAATTCTGCAAGATCAAAGTTGTGACAGTTGTCACAACAGTACTTGTCGTATTGCAGCGCTACAACGAATCAAGCATTTTTTCTGGAATAAATTTGGATGTCTTACCTTCCAGGGTGTTTTCATGATTGAGAGACACAAGTTGCCGGCGCCTGCACGACTTGGAATGCGTGTAGCCAATAACAGCCTGTTCCGTACGCTCCTCTTTCTTGCTCTTCTTATGATCGAGATCAGCAGATAAATTATCCAGAGCCCATTGCTTGGCAATTGTGAGAACAAGACAGAGAAGTCCATCACACCTGCCACGCCCACCGTGCTGATCATCCTCGAACATGGTCTTTGGAACACCCAGTTTGAGGATAAAGCGGATGTTCACAATATCAAATCCCTATATCTTTTCGAGCCAGTCCCAATCTTATAGTTGAATGAGCTCACATTTGAAGCAGCTTCGGTAGCAATGAGGATGCGTACATCTCCATCATCGGCCTTGAACAACTTCACAACATGCTCCAGATAAGATTTCAACATACCAGAGTGATAATGTCAGAACGGTAGCTTCTTGGCAAGATCAGGAGGGAGTTGGGAGTTTAGATGGCGAGAAAGAGCCGCGGCTTTGAGTTTGTCATCCAGAAATACAATGCCCTTTGGAAACAGGTAACCGGGAGGGAATGTCGGAGGCAGAAGGATGTTGAGATTAGTCAAGTTATTGATAGTGCCAATCATAGGAATTGTAGCATAAATTAGATTGGGCCGATTTGTTGAGAGTAGCAGTTTCACGGTGTTCTCTGGTTCCATTTGGCATGTTTTCATGACGAGATCTATGACTTCTTGTGGCATGGATGCAGAGTATGCCGTGCATAGAGTTGAGGATGGAAGGTGGACACAAAGGTGTTCGCCCAGATCTGAATATGTGGGGCGGAAGACCTCTTCCTTTCCCTTTGCTTGAACCATTGTTAAAATAAAGTGGGCTTCATCGAGTTGGAGCAATCAAATTCTTTTGGTCCATTTGGGATCATGAATAAGCCGAGCAAACCACGTAAGATGGCCTTTGAATGTGCCACATTATTCAGTGGATAGTGCATAGTCACAATATTTGGTATGGTTCTTAATTGCCTGGGTTCTAGTGAATAAAGAATGTGGGAAATATTTGCCGTCACTTGCCTGCCAAAGGTCTCTGTCTTCCAGAGTGAAGGAATTAATTGCGATTGACAGGATTCCATACTTGGAGAACTCTATTACCTGAATCATTGTAAGTGCTTGAGTCAGATAGGAGGAAGAGAACGAACATGATTGTCTTGTATCAATTGCAGAGGGGAGACTGTTATAACAACAGCATCTTTCTCCAGTAACAGCACCGGGAGGATCATCACTAAGGTTTCCCAGACCCAGTACTGGAGTGTACTATGAGATTCTTCCCTTCCGCAACAGCAAGAACTGCCCTGAGCTGCATCTCCCTCAAGGTCTTCTGGCCACACGAAGCGATATCGAGATGGAGGAAAGTGTTGAGGACAATGACATGCTGTGAGCATGTCAAGGAGGACATGAAAGCGTATGATAGGGCATGAAATGCATTCAGAGCAGTCTACGACATTGGAAGGTCAACCTCATCAATCAGAGGATCCATGATTCTAGATGTATTCGGCCAGCAGAAGGTGCGGCATTGACAGAAGAAAAAAATTGAGTGTAAAGGGTGCGAGCAAAGATATTATGGGGCCAGAAAGAGGTTTGGAGCATGCAAAATGAGTTTTAAAGAGAGTGGCTCCACCAAGAGGGGTATTAGATGCAGGAAGGCGTATACAACACGTGGAATCGTAAGTGCAAGGCCAGATTCCTGCGATACAAAAGGCACAAGGAACACAATGAATCCACACCAGTTGTTGCAGTGGGGTTGGGTCAAGAAACTTTCACGCCACCAGGAAGGAATGTCGGACGCAAAGGTGTGCTGGCGACGTGATGAAGGACCGTACGACACGGCGAAGGGCAAGGGCAAGCGAAGCGGAAATATTCGGAATTAATGATGTAATTGACAGCGGTCCGAGTGCCGCGCGGCATTTCTCGGCATGTGATAAAAATTCAAACTCCACACGCACGCCAATGACAGCTTACGAGAACTACCAGTCTGCCTACGGCAACGTGCTTGCACGCAGATTTTGCCGTCTCTGGGCAGACTGGTGACGAGTCTAGGACCGATATGAATCCAGGCTGCAAGCAATCGAGGACCCTATACTCATGGACAATCAAAAAGAGGAATTTTCAGGGTTTGGTACAAGCGTGGAGAAGGATTCATGGCACCTCGTCTCGGATGGCCGCGTGTTGAGTTGACCACGCGGTTGTTGTAAAATTAGTGTCCTGCTGCGAGAAGGGCACAGTCTCAATTTTCCATATGATAGTCGAACATTATCCAAAGATTTAGGATGAGCTGAAGGGATATATAGCTTGGATATTTGCGTAATAATCTGCGGAGAGCAACCAGCGACATAAAATTGAACATGCCGGTCCTAACCTGCCGGCATTCGTGCCGCCGAGGGTGAGGCCGATCCATGCCGACGACCTGCTTAGCTTGGATTGGCACATTGGCGGATATCGGCATAAGGTGCCGTTTAATTGCGGTTGCGGTTGTGTTTACATGCAATAATAAAGGTGAGCGAGAACAGGTAAGAGTGTTGCATTGAAGAAAGAATGGTAAGCGCAACAACTCAGACCGGATCCAGTTGCGCCGCCAGAGATACTTTGAAACAGGGCGGTAATATATCGAGGTCACCAAGCAGATCAAGATCGCAAAAGTTGCATCGGAAATCTCGAATCTTGAAAATAGGAAGGGAGTCTAGCGGGTGTAGGATCTGATCTGAATCTGAATCTAAACCGCCCGAATTTGATATACAGATCCTAAAATAACTCACCGAGGGACAACACGATTGCAAAGGCTACAGTGTCGAAAGGAAAATTGAGAGGGCATATAATCAACGACAGCCTCTAAGTACTCGACGAGGCAGGACACCCTAATACAAGATATAAAACATGGAATTCACAATCAATCCTCGAGACACGAGTTAGAACTGATATACAGCGTCTGTCAAGAGAGACTAAATCAATCCTCATCACCGAAGTAATCTTCATCCCTAATCACCGCTCTCCGCCATGCCGACGTCGCAGTCCGGCCACGTCGGAGGTGGGCGGTCATCTTCGTCCATCGGAGTCAGGGCCGACTCATAAGATCCATTCGACTGCGCGCCAGGCAGCCCAGATCCAACTGTGAGGCGTTGGAATGTCGCATCAAGCACCTTCTCCATCTCGATTGCATCATTGTTAACCCAGGATCCCTCCTCGTTGAACGTGCGGGCATTGTTGAACATCAGCGCCCAGTCATTGCGGTAATGCTGCAGGTCCTTGTAGTATAGTCCCTCGCCCCGCTCGCGCAGGTGAGAAAGGGCAATAGGCTGAGTGATTAGCTGGTAGTAAACAGAATATTCCTGAGGACGTTGTTCAGTGAAGGGCAGGGCGATGTCCAAGAACCTACTTTGCGATCGGGTAATTCTCTAAACAATTCGCATCGTTCTCGGCCATCCTGGTCCTCACATGCCACAACTGAACGATAGCACTCATCAAATATTTTTTTCATCTTCTGTCGGACGATGGGTGGAACTTCGTTGCTTTTATTCGTCAGTAGTGCCTTGCGACGTTTCTGAAACAAAATGGAACATAAAGATAGCGTACAAGGAAATCCACTAACCGGCTGACGATCCTCGTCATCGTTCTCGTTTACGCGGAAAGGCGTGGGGGACATCGACTTCGTCCTATGTTTCCGTTTTCTGCCGCAAGGAGGGCCATAATGGGGGACGCTCATTCGTCTTCAGCTTTCCGGTGTGCCGACCGTAGCCTCCTCGCTGTTGCACTGACGTGACTGCGTCCGATAAGCAAGACTGGACAAAATATCGGTGACTGACCGAGGCCAACCGCCAACTTCGTTGACCCGGCTGCTTTAGGCGATTGCGTCATCGGCGCGTCAAACCTCATTGCGGCAGCGAGCGAAAACCCGTGATATTAAAAGTAGCACTTTTGACATTTTGGTTTGGAAATTCAATATCGCGGTAGAATTGTAGGCGGTAGTTTGGGCAGAGTCAGCTTTAACATGGATGTTTCTACTTTGGATGCATCGAGGCACATTGCAAGAGATGCAAGGTGGGGGAGGATCAACTGGAAAGAACCGTAACGATGGTGATACCTCGAAACTCGACTCGCCGAACCTGGGTTTAAGAATCCGTTCGTTCTTTGATAAAATGCTAAAATGAAAAATACATCATACATACATGGAACTACGTCGGTCCCGGGTACTCTGGTTCATTTCGCGCGCAATAATTCTTAATGAGCTCTTTCACCTTCACTTCCGCCTTGTTCGACTGGAGGATAACTGGAAAAGTCGCCTTGTTCACGTACTGCCGAATCTCACGGTGGACCTTTGCCATAACCGACTGCTGATAATTCTCCACCGCCTCGTCGATGTCGTCCTTGGTTAGCGGCCGGGGTGGGTTCATGGAGAGGACGGCGAGAAAAAGGTGGTCCATGACGACCGTGAGGTCAACGATGTACCCCATAAAGCAACGCAGGGTTTCGGGGCTGTGGAGTTGTCAGTGAAAATAAATAAAATGGAGGGAATAAATACGTCTTGTTGTATGCCTTGGTGATCCACTGAATGAAAACTGCGGACAGCCCAATGGCTGCAACGGCGGGGCCAGCGGTGGCCGCAATGACGGTTGTCCCAAATCCGGCGAGCGCCTGGATGTGTTCTGTATTTTCGCTGGCAAAAGATTGTGACGATTGCGATAAAATCATTGTTAAATTTCCCTACAACCAGGACTTTGCTTCTGTGGCCTCCGGCGTTACTAGTTGGACGAGAGTTTTGATCTTCTTCATGAATTCCGCGCTATTTAGTAGCTACGGATTATCAATCGAGGGTCAGGAAAGTTCAACTATGAAAACTCACATCCCCCGGATCGTTGAAGTTCCAACTGTCGGTTATCTCCTGGTGGATCGTGGAGAGGCATTCCTCAAACTTCCACCCAAGGAAGTTCGTACTCGATGCGAGACCCGCCCAATAACCTAGAGATCAAGTTTTGAACAGACCACCAGGGGAAGAATAAATTAACATACGCTTCATCCCCACTCTATCACAGAGAAGTATCAGCGACCACAGCAGCTTCCACAAGAGCAATGATTACTGAATAGAAGTTTCGATCTTCACCTGGGCGCTGGCCCGCTGCGCCATTGCAGAGACAATTGGCACCACTCCTTGCATTTCCTCGGCCACATTTGCAAGATTTTTCACGAGACTTTGCGTAATGTGGATAAGAATGCTCAAAGCTTGCCGATCTGGTTTTGAATTTGGCCGCCCCGCCAGCCCTATATGAAATGTCAGCCAACTGGGTGCTGCTAGCAGGGAATTCATGAGACCGGATGTTCGTGCATGATGGATTTCAGAATCGATTCCTTTCAACGGACTGATGCACAGTTTCTGAAACTCCGCATGAGCCTTTTCAGTTCGAAGCACACTGATCTGCTCAGCGGGCCTCTTCTTCTCCTCTGCAGTCAGAGCCTGATGCATCCGGGTAACCAGTTTGTCGAATTGAGTGAACACCACCACCACGGGAACTGCCCAGCCACTAAGTGTATGAACCAAGCTCAAGTTGAACTTTTAATTACCTTTGGTTGTAAATGCAAGTTTCAGGAACGCTTCATCCCCCTTCTCAAACACCCGCCCGCCGGCGTGAGGAACCTGTATACAGAGCCTAATATTCTTATTTGTTATTTAGACGGAACGTAGCTTTGGGGGACACACCAGATAACATGCACGCGATCCCTGAGAGCCACGCCATAGCCGCTGCGTTGTTCTAGAAATTCTTTTGCTGCTTCGAAGCTTCCTCTTTGCCCTGGCTCGAAACCCATAGAATCGTGGACAACAAAGAGCGGATTTTGCACGGAAGTGATTTCCTCGTTAATATCGCATTGTCCAGGCACTTGATGTGATACTGACTGAGCCACATTCGACTGAGCAAGGACGAAGTCGCAGCGATACGAGAAGAAAATCGCACATTTCTGTCGATACCAAATGCATAGTTGATGAGTGAGGACTTCCCCACTCCGGAATGCACCCCCGTGTTCGTTACAAAGGAGATCTCTGTAAATCCACAAATCACTGACCCTGCCAACCACCAATAGACGGAATCTATCGATGATAAGTAAGCACTTCGAATTTCTGATCTCAGTGATCGCACCGTGGGCACTCATCCAGTACCTCCTTCGTTACACGCTGGGGAGGCTGAGGTGGCATCGTCGCGACCAGCCAGTCAAGGTCACAGTGCCCGTTCGTGAGTATGAGCTGTGATATCCGTCATATGATAATATCACCGTGATTGGCGCCTGTGGCAATTCCGAGCCTTCCTTTCCACGAGGCGAGCACGTCGTCTACTAGGCCCTACACGTTGAGCCGCCTTTTTTCCTCCGTGCTTTCGTTTACTCTTGAAACCCCCTACAGGTTCACTTTCGCTGGTATGGAATCGGAAAAGAGCGTCAGCTTGAAGCTACGCGACAACAAGCCGTTCCGCATTCTCGTCATTGGGAGAGAGAGTGCTGGAAAAACCAGCCTGTTAAAGAAATTGTGTGATTCAATCGAAGATCCGAGCTATTTCGAGTCAATCCTTCGACGGAAAAGGTACGCCACCCGCTGGCTTTCTGTTCAAATTGGTACTGAGTCTCTTTCTATTGAGGTTCTGCTTCCCATATCATTCATCTCTATGGACTGATTCATTCATCTTAGCGCGGGGAGCACGACATAAACAATCAGTTCATATTCAAGAACAACCCACGGCTGATCATTCACGAGGCGAGATTCCAGGACAGTTCCGCCGACGAATTGGACAAAGTTACAGCTTTCATCGCCTGCCGCGCTTCAGCCAGGAAATCGAACGGGCCAGTCCATGCCATCTGGTGATTCGATGAGGGTTTGGACTCGTACGGAGAATACTTACTAGATCCATGGCAGGTATTGCCTCCCGACAGACATCAGTCGGGCGCTGTTGGCGACCGACAAACTTTTCTTCGATATGATAGCCACTGATAATAGTGGGTGACCGTTTTTACAGTCAACTGATTGAACTCAATATAATAGTGCAGTCCCTGTCATTTTGATCTTCACGAAACTGGATGATCGCCTTGCTGAACCGCTCAGCTCGCTTGGTCAAGATGAGGGATACAACCGGGAGCATATGGAGGATGTGCTAACCAAGAACTTTGAGAAGCCACTTATGGCGGCAAAGTTTCCCCCTGCAGACTTTGTGCGACTGAAGGGTAATTGGTGCAGCTAGATATTCGCGAAGGCTCACAATTTTATTTTTATTCCTAGATATGCGAGCGGAAACTAGTGACTGCAATGAATTGATTAAGAAGACGACGAATGCCTTCAGTGACAAGACTGTCAAGCTGCTGTTTCAGTCTGTTGTCGGTATTCGCAGCGAATTGGAAAAGGCCATCGGGCTCCGCAGGAAATGCAAACACTTCCGCATTCTTGTCATCGGTAGAGCGAACGCTGGTAAAACGACTCTTTTGAAGAAAGTCTGCGATTCAATTGAGGATCCGGAAATCTTTAGTCCGTCGGGGAGAAAGGTACGGCCACAACTTTTCTGATCAAATCGGTACTGAGCAGACGTAGATTGATCTTTCGACAGTTGCGGGATCGGCCGAGGTTTTGCTTCACACCTTATTCACCTTTATGGTCTGAGTTTGATTCTCTCCTTTTAGCGCGGGGAGCACGACATAAACAACGAGCTGATATTCAAGAGCAACCGCCAGTTCATTTTCCATGACTCTTGCGGATTCGAGAGCGGCTCCGGTGATGAACTCGGAAGAGTTACGTCTTTCATAGCCAAGCGCGCTGCTGCTAGGAAATTGTCGGAGCAGCTCCATGCGATCTGGTGATTTGATTAGGACTTGGAACTCGTATGGCAGACACTTATTGGTTCTGCGTCAGGTATTGCCTTCCAACAGACACCAACCGGCCGTTGTTGACGACCGACGAACATTTCTTCAATACGAGTGCTACTGGGAAGGGTGAGTGCTTATTTTTGACACGATCAAGCTCAACATGATAGTGAAGTTCCCGTCATTTCGATCTTCACAAAATTTGATGGTCTTCTCACCGAAGCGGTCAGCCAGCTTGTGGACGAGGGCTACAGCTGGGAGGATGCAGAGGGACTGCAGACAGAACAAGCCGGGAAAATGCTAACTGACAACTTTGAAAAACCACTCATGTCAAGCAAGTTCCCCCCTGCAAACCTTGTACGACTGGATGGTGAATGATTTGACTGATTATTTGCGAGGGCCGATGATTTCATCTTCTGACTAGATATGCGAGAAGAAACCAGTGACTGCAAGGAGTTGATTGAGAAGACGGCCGATGCCCTCAGTGACGCCACGCTCAAACTGTTGTTTGTGTCTGTGCAGCAAAATAATATTGACCTTTGTATCCGGCATGTAATGAAAGAGTGAGTAGCTTCTCGCTCTATTCCCACAACAGGCTCATTTCAGAATACAGATCGGTGTTGCTTGAAACTACGACCCGAGGTTTGGATGGAATATATCCCATGCACATGATTCGTTTAATGCCCTGCAGCTATCGTAGCAGGGATTCTGGCGCATTTCCCCCACGTCTGGGTAGGTCACCTCTTGTGCCTTTCGTGTAATCCACGTGCTTGTCATTCAACAAACCTCCAGGTTGTGAGTGGGTTTAATTCGTCGAGTTGTGGCTGTTACTTACGAATACGATGGCGATGAATAAAGAACACGGCAAGTTTTTAATCAGCCCCTCGATATCAGGGTCATTGGAACCGTGATCTGTGCAGGATGTGAGTGAGTAGATTCTTGATAATTTCAATTACTAAGGAATCGGACAGTATGTGCGTCACGATTTCCTAACAGTCCAAAGCTGTGTCTATTCGTTCACGGTTATTGTCGCTGACCACGGCGCGCACCTCCACAGGAGGCGAGTACCGAGTCCCTATTGGTTACAGCCGCTGAATCCCTGCTCCCAGAATGTGGATGCTAATCCATCCGAACAAGATGTGAGCACTGACTTCCTCGTTGCCCAGAGCAGTTCATGCTATTTAAATCTGAATTCTTCACTATTTCTTTTGGTTATGTCACTGACCGGTCGATCTCACAGCGTGTGAGTGCCAATTTCCTCCATATCTCCCATGGTTGTGCCCCTAAATGCAGCCGGCGATGCCCACAGACTGTGAGCGCCAAATTCCTCGCCAATTTTTGTCAGTGTGTCGCTGACCACGGTCCGCGATCTTCACTTAAGTCTGTGAGTACTAATTTCAAATCCTCACTGTTGCGCCCCACTCATGCTACTGGCTGCACCGAAGTTTGTGAGTATCTAATCATCCCCGCGGCCGCTCGGTCCGCAATGATTCCTTATACTCCAGGACCGCAATACCTTTATGTGCCTCATTGCTTTGGAAAAGCGGCGTCCTCGCGTTGTATGTCAAAAGACATGCAATAGTTTCTTGCTCTTTGACATAGGAACAGTCTAAATCTCTCCAGAAGCAATTGGGTCGGAGCCAGGTCGTTGCTTGTAAGACATTTCCGAACATAATAATACCTTGTTGCAGGTCTCACTCTCCGTAGCCATTTGCATTTGCGCTGAGCAAACCTTTACGGAGGCCTCCGCCCAAAGACAAGCGTTCGGTCCCGCATGTTCGGCAGCTCTAGATGCCTATCTTGGGTCTCCTCTCGAGGAGAGTGTGAACAGGGAAATTGCAAACTCAGTGCCGGACTTCTACTCCGACCTAATGGCCGCACAAATGGGTGAACTCATCCCGTCACACCGTCTTCGTATGTGGTGATTGGACTAAAGTAGTATGGACTTTGACGACTAATTCAGGTATTACACATCGACAAGGGGACCCACAGGACGATGCCCCGCGGCCTTATAAGCAAAAGCGGGGCTTATCAGCCTTATTTCGCCTTTTGAAAACTCGTTAAGAGCTACGGGCAAGGACCAAGATACAGTCTCTTCTAGATAGACAGTACAAAAATCATCACTCGTCCCTCATTTGTTGTAATCAATAGAGGGAGAATTCAATTGCCAAGGTAGTTACATTTTCCCAACTACGAATTCAAGAGGCTTCCAACCACGATTAAGAGGCTCGTTCACTAAGCAGTAATTTCGCATTATCAAATGTCGCTCCATTTTTTGCCAGACTTCTGGCGCACCTATTATTTATCTGCAATCTGTTTTTCTGGAAAGAAGGAACGCGGGATCATTGGCACAAGGAGCGCAGGCAAGCTCGTCAGGGGAAGGCAACTAGGTGTAGCACAATATAGAGGCCGATGTACTGTACACTACAACTCAGCACCATCGACGAAGTTAATAAATTATCCCGAGTCTTACTTATCCTGCCTTTTCGCAGTTAGCCATCCAAATTGGGACGTCGGCGATATCGGATCTTATTTTTAGAGCCGAAAGCGCCACGTCTCCTTGCCAGATGATTGGTGTGGATCCCACCTAGGCGAACACCGCCGCGATGCCGTAAAGGACCTCTTAGGTACCCTTTCTTGTATGAGTAAAGGGTACCTAAGAGGTCCCCATCCGCCCGGCGCATGTATTAGTCAGATATTGATCGTGTCCCTTTTTGGCAATAATTGATCCACTGTACCCACGCCTTGCGGTCGCGCGCGCGTCCTCTCCCTACCGCCATACCAGCAGCAGGCTGTGAGTTCACGCGTCCTGGGCACGTGAATTGTTTCACAGTCACGTCTCCTCACCACTCCCCTGCTCTTTTCGCGTTTCATTGCGTGTAGCCAATGCCAAACGATACCAAAAAAATCAAAATTCGGCGCTCTGCACGCGCCAACGAGTGTGTATCAGTGTCTGGTGCTGGCGCTCACTTCACTAGTCCCTTGAAGTCACGGGATCCATACAACAAACAAGTCGTTATTCCATTTGGGCGGGATAGACGCGCCGCTATACTCCGGGAAGAGATCAGGGCTTTGAAAAACTTGGGAAAGGCTTCTTCAGAGGCTGCTGTTTCTCCCAGCAATCACGACAATACTGTGGAGTTTGATGGGGATGTGGAAATGCAGGACTGGGTCGATGAAGGCTCGAATCCGCCCCCTCCACCTCCGCCACCTCCGCGGCATCCGCCGTCCAACCTTCCTCGCATTCCAAAACCTCTTAGCAAGGCGGAGCGACTTTGTATATCATGGGACCTACTCCTTCCTAAGCTGGAGGAGCCCTACACGCAATACCAGCGCACTAGCTATGCACAACGACCACCTATAATTTCTGGTCTACTTCGTCATCCCTGCACGGCCTTTTGTCAAACCCCGGTTGTTTCCAAAATCCAATGTCTGTATATTTCTCGTGAGTAATACATCTTTTTTCATTTAATGGGCTCAAGACTTGACTTGTTAGATTTCGAGGAGGTATGGGTGGAAACCTGCGAATGTATGCCGGTCCCAGCTCTGCTTGTCCAAAATGGTGTATTTCCAATGTCACCTTCTCAGCCTCAGACTGCTGTCTCAATTGATTTATTGGATGTTTATCGGGCCCTTTTCGAACGCTCGTGCGATGCCATCACTGCTCTTGCCGCTGCCCTCCAGACAATTTATGGACGGCGCGGCTTTCATGTTTACTCAACCAAGGTATTTAATACCACCTTAAGCTATCAAGTAGTTTCCGACAACAGTCAATCGGCAGAATCCCGGTCACCTCGCCAAGGATCCGTTCCGTGCCGGCCTCCAACATGCAGTCCAATGGTACAGCAACCTGCGAACTCGCCTTCAAACACAAGTAGATACAGTGCTTGCAGAGGCCGAGATTTCTCTCTTCCCACCTGCCCCTGCTCCACCGGCTGCGACGTCTACCGGTGGGGCGGAGGTAATCGCCGTACCGGCGGAGCCATCCGCCGCACTGGCGGAGGCATCTGCGACCCTGGAGAACTCCTCCTCACATGTTGATGCCCCACCTTCCACTCCTATAAACTCCTCCGAACATACCCCAGCACAACCTGGGCCACCACCATTGACACCTGGAACGGCAGACCGCATTTTGCGCGAGCGATGCCCCGCCTGCTTTGGTTTGAAAGAGTGGGGACGGCCCTTAGATGAGTAAGTTTCTGCCTTTTTTTGCCCCTCCTACCTACAGGTGACTTATGGGAATACCTCAGGGGAGGCGATGTGCAGCTCGGTGCGGATGGCTGTTTCAGTTACCGTCACTCTCGTAGTGCTGGTGACGGGCCAATCTCATATGACCCTTCCTACTTTCTCTCAAAAGAGAAGGTAGACAAGGTTGGGGAGCGCATAGCTGCTGCCAGAAAGAAGAAACCCACCAAATGCGACCCCAGAATTCCGGCAGAGGTTCTAGAGGCATGTGAAGCCTCTTGGGATGCTGCAAATGAAAAAAAGCAGAAGGTTGATACCAAATGTCATGATGCCAGCGGTGTCTTTGTTCTCACCTGCAGGCATTCCCAACCCCTTTTTATGTGTAACATTGACACCCCCGGTGAACAGCAAAAATACATTGTTGCGCTGATGGAGGAGGTCAACAGCTTGCTTCCGCCGTCGGCCACTATGATTCAGGCCTATGATGTAGGGTGCGTGACAGACCACAGCCTTAACTTGGTATGAGAGATTTCATCCAGTCCTATGTCTTCTAATTGTTGAAATTACAGTACCCCATCTTGAGTAAAGGTTTCCGTGCGCGCGTCTCATTTGTCATCAATGCGATGCACTCGTATGGTCACCAATGGGTCTGCCAGCTCATTTATAGTCCCCGTCTTCGACGTGGGCTGTGTTTAACTGATGGGGAAGGGGTTGAGCGGTTTTGGTCTCGAATCCGCAAACTTATTCCAATCACACGCCGCCAGTGGGCAAGTAATCATTGCCCACCTATTTACCTCTCATCTAATGAATAAATAGAACTCGCGGCGCCTCTGGATGATTGACCAGTATGCCATGTTTGTCAACCAGGACGGCCGTGATAGTCTTGGTGAATGGATTGAACGGCAGAAGGTGAAAAATCTCGTGGATAAGTACACCGAGGCGAGACGGGTACTGCGCCAGTGTGGGATCCAGGTAAACGAGCTCCGACAGCACTGGGAAGAGCAGAAGGCCGCTCAGACATCAATCCGCGCACGTAAGTTCACTTTCCGATGCCTCCGCCGCATTACGTGACCATATGGCGGTGCCTCCGCCACGTCACGTGGTCGCGCAGCAGGCCCTCTGCCATGATCCGCCAGATTGCTAATTTCATAACAGATGCTCCGGTGCGGCTGAGGCGCGAGCTCGACAAGGTTTTTGCCCTTCAGACTCAGATTGAGGCTGTCGAACAGTCTATTCACGAGGCCAAGAAGTCCCTTACCACCTCCGCTGCCTCGCCAGATTCCATCAAACTCCTGCGACGTCTTGAAGAGACTCATGGTCTTCTCTGCACACAAGCTGAAGAGCTTTACACCTCCTTGAACATCCATGAGGCCTTTCCCGAGCTGAACGATCTTCCACTGGAATTTGTTCACACGCTATTAATCATGCGCGATCTCAAGATTAACATCCGCAAGCGAGCAGAGGGGTCTTTCAGCGAGTGGGACAATTTGGATCGTGCTGTTGGAGGAAAACGGGAGTCATTGGGTCAGTGTCTTCTGCTCTCTTCTGCAACAGCACACTAACCGGCTTTTCAGGGACAAAAATGCATCAAGCAACGCGAAAGGCGATTTCCAGACGCCAACCTGCTCTCCTACGAGCCATCACAAAGTTCAATGCATATTGTGCACGACTCGAGGAGCTGCGGCCGCCGCAATGTAACCTTCCCATTCCATCGCCTCTTTCCACCCAACTAAATGGTCTACGGAACGACCCCTCTCTCTATGAGGACGTGTGGATTACCCCATCTGTGGGTCAAATCCCCCGTTGGTTGGATGACTCCGATGTCCGTGATGGCATCCGGAGCCTTCATGTGGTAGACAGGTGCATTGAAGAGGAGGAACGGCTAAAGCTGGAATCTGCGAATATGTCTAATTGGCTGATGCAGGAACTGGCAATTGTTTCCAGAGCTCTTGATTTATTAACAGGTGTGTCCTGTGTTGATTTCACTCCTCGTGAGTTCATTTTATTTTAGACCAAAAACTGGAACTGGGACTTCAGCAACGACAGCAGCATCTTCGGCATCTTCAAACTGCCTGGAAACCCATCCTTGGTCAAACACTGCAGTGTGTAACACCTCGCCTGCCCTCGGCGGAGGGCTCCGCCGTGATAGCACAGCCACCACTCACCACATCCGCCACATCCGCCACATCCGCCGTATCTGCCAGATCTCGGATTCCAGCACCGCGGACACTCTCCTTTTTACTGAACCATTCCGACGATCTGTTTGAAGTGCCAGAGTCCTTTGTTGACCCTGAAATTGCCGACCTCGATCTGGGTACCATTTCAGATGTGGACGACACACTCCAGATGCAGGAGATTCTTGGTGATGATAATCCTGAGGAGTCCTCTGCTCTCGAAGCGAACTTTGTGAAGCTTGAGATTAAATGGGAGCCTCCGGTGCACATCATGTGTATTTTTCCGAAGTTTGTACTCACCCTCCATTACCAGGTGAATCCTTTGGCCGACTCTTCCCTACTTTTGGACCTGCAGACCCGAACAGCTATTGCACCCATCATTCATAACGAACTCATCCGCACAGTTGCAGGTACCCAAGGTCGGCCCACTTACAAAATTGAGCCACAAGATCTTCAGCGGATCCGCTCTCCGACCGGCCGCCTCAATAATTTTGCACTCAATGGCCTTGCAGCAGCATTCCTCAATCTCTTTGGAGAGCCCTATTCACCAACTGCTGCCACCACTGAGCGATGTGCAGTATTTGACACATTCACCTTGACGCGCGTGCGGTACAAGGCAAGTGATGATGACCTTTGGCGGAACGTCCACCACACCGCATTTTGGTCTAAAGATATCTGGCTCATCCCCATCCATCGGCCCAAAGATGAGCACTGGGTGCTTGCGGTTGTCTATGCACGCGAACAGAAACTGGGATTCTTTGACAGTTTGGGTCTCAAAACCAATTGGCGGCAAGATCTCCTCGTGAGTATCTGCTTTCTAGTCCAAATTGTACTCACTGTTGTGTAGGATGTGATGGTATTAATTACGCGTCTCATTGTTCTTGCCAACCGCTATGGCCACTCCCTCCACATCTCAACTGAAGAAGTGTGGACTGCCCACCCTCTGTTCCACCCTGTAGGTCTTTCCCTTTACTGAATGGATCATGTTCTCACAATATCCTTAGGGAAAGCCGCCCCAGTCCAATGCTCATGACTGTGGTCTTTGGGTTCTGTGCATGATGGCCGCCATACTACGCGGATCCCATGTTACTGCAGTTCTGGAGAAGGACATGGGCTTAGTACGCCATACCTTCACAAATCATGTCCTCGCCCTCCCTTTTACTTGACCATTTTCTTGCTATACCTGGTACGGCAGATGCCTCCGCCGCCCCCGCCGGATACCTCCGTCAGGTAGCGGATGTGTTACTTAGTCAATTTTGAGCTTGTTTTCAGTATAGTATTTGAAACCATATTTCAATCGCATTTGAAGTGGAAGAGATCTCAAAGATGTATTTTTACTGCACCGCGGCGGAGGCCTCTGCCGCCTCAGGTACATCAACTAGTTAAGGAACTTGAGATAGTACAAGTTGTAAATGGTGTGCGCCTGCCAACGGACATAATGTTGGAGCATCGCATACTGCCTTGATGCATGGTATGGGTGATACATCTCCAAATCCAACTCCTCAAATTCCTTCAACAGCTGCACAACCTCCGCCCGCAAACATTCGATTGATACGGCCCATCCGTAAGCATTGAAATCCAGCCGGCGCTGCTGATCGTGTTCCTGCTGCTGGCGCATGCACACTCCATTGAGCACGAGTCCAAGACTTGTGGTGAATTTGTGGTAGTTTGTAGAATACGGATCAGTGTCGTCGTCGTCCGCAGCGAAAGGGGGTGCCTCCATCCAGCGAGGAATACTGCTCAAGTCGAGGTAGGCAGCTCCGCCGCACGCATCCCGGTAGAGTTTCTCCGATTCTGGCAATGGCAGGTGGTAGAGCCTGTGGATTTCTACAGGGAGACGAGGTAGGTGTGGGATACATTTGGGAGGGGATGGATAGTCATTTCGGCCGGTTTTGGATAGATATTGTGCCCGTCTAGCCGCGGCACGCACAATCTGACCGCTAAAAGGGCGCGAGCCTTTAAACTGTTATGCTGTAATGGGTATGATATAGAAACACGTACTTTTCACTCTGAGAGTATTTCTGATCACTTTCACGGCGTGCGGTGGCCTTTGAAGCCGCCGTGAGATATTTTGCTCGTCGGCCCATGAAGATGGTGGTGGTAAAGGTCGAAGTTCTTATGAAACCTTGTCGGCCTTTGGACCGGTTTCATGCATAGGCAATTTAGGGTCCTAGAAAACTCTGAAATAAATTTAATTCGACGCGGAGGATGCTCAGAATGTATTCACGTACCTCAAAAGTACCAAATTATACAGAGACGAGTGCAGGAGAAAAAGAATGGAGTAGGACGAGCTTTATTCCACTGCTGATTGGCCGCTTTTTGAGGTAATGCGCCACAATTTGTTACGTCTGAGAAGTGTGGGCGGAATCCGCCGAGATCGCGCAGCGATCCGCCGTGGAGTCGGCCTCCGCCGGCGTGCGGTGCGATGTTTGCTCTCGCAAGTGTAACACGCGAGGGCAGGGAGCGCGCCGAGAGCGAGCCGCTTGACACTGGAGGTGACCGGCGGAGGCCCAGCATGAGGCTGCAGACGCTAATAAATCTGCCGATCGTACGCATCCACCGCCGTGCAGCCATGGAAAAATGCTCTCCCAGATGCCGCGAGTAGTTGCCGTCGCAGACGTAGACATCTGCGACGGCAGGGAGTATGCGGGGAGAGAGGCGGAGGCGGCGGATGCTGACAAATCCGCCGATCACGCGGACGTGCTGGCATTTTGCTGTCATTTTCTTCTCCCCTCATCCCACATCGCATACCCGACTATTTCCAACCATTCCCAGCCCATCTCCGCTTACACGCCACTCCCACTTGCGCGTTTGACGTGCAAGTCGGACCCCTCCGCCGATTTCTCAGAATTTCACGCGCGGACATCCGCCATCCGCCACCGTTTTTTGGACGCGAATCTGGTACGCCGCCGTACTTAGCGCGGCATCAAACAATGCTCACGCAGTTTTACAGCGCGTCTCTTCTTTCAAACATCAAAAAGACGCGTCCACTTGCGTCCACCCCAAAAATTTGTCTTTTTTGTTTTCGTTCCTTCTTGGTAAGTTTGCTCCCTCTATTGGCCCCCAACTTTGCTGAACCACCATTCAGCTTTCCTTGCATCTCTCCCAGACAGTACACGTCAATTCTGCGCGTGTTTTTGAGCGTGCGTTCTTTTTTTCTGTAAAAGTGTTCGGCTTCATTAAGATTCAGTATAGGATGAACTCTTCACCTTCCCACACACCTCCTGGCGGTCCCAGCGGGGACCCGCGCGATTTATTCACCCCCGAAAGTCCATGTGTGAACCCGGCGGAGATCTGCCCACGCCGATCCGCCTCACCCGTTATCGCAGACGACCTCACCAACGGCGACCGCTCTTTCTGGCACCTCGCCGACGCTGCCCTCAATACATTGGCGGCGTCGGGTTCGAACGCGTCTGACTGGGAGTCCGAGCTCAGCGACCTTACGGATGAGGAGGTCGATGAACTCGACTCCTCGGTCATCGCGCCTCCACCGCAGGCTCCCAGGTCTCTCACACCTGACAGCCCTTCTCCTCAGTCGGCCCCGCCTCATTCACAGCTCGCCCCGCCTCGCGCACAGCCCGCCCCGCTTTGTGCACCTGCTGCGGGTACTGCGTTGCCGCGTCCCCCCCTTCTCGGATCTCTTCCCGGCCCTATGCCCTCGTTCCGCGCTCCCCTCACGTATTGCCCCCCTCCGTTCGACCTCGTGGTGTACTCGTCGAGCGAGGAGGTGGAGGAGGTATGCACGAGCAAGGAACGCGCGAGCAGCGTACCACCGCCGTCCTCACCCCTCAAGGAGCAGGTCGGCGGTGGGCGTCAAACGAGCGTCCCCCCACCCTCCACACCAACACGGTGTCGCTTGAAGCGCGTCCCAACCAGCCGAGAGCCAGAACTGGTAGAGCAGGCGCGCGTGCGTCGTGCGGCTGTGAACTCAGCCCCAGGCGTCCCCGACCAACGTGCGCCTGCGACGTCTGTGCCCACGCCGGCAAACCCCGCCGCTCCCTTCGCGCCCACAAATCCCACCGCTCCCTCCCCGCCCACAAACCCCGTTGCACGGGCGCCTATAAAACGTGCGCCCACAAAACGCACGGCCACGAAGCCCGCACCTGCGCCGTTGCCGGCGAACCCCGCCGCTCCTTCCGCGCCCGCAAATCCTGCGGCTCCCTCCCCGCCCACAAACCCCGCTGCACGGGTGGCCACAGAACGTGCGCCCACAAAACACGCGGCCACGAAGCCCGCACCTGCGCCCTCGCCGGCGGGCGCCTTTAAGCCGTCTGAGATGCTTCGCAGAACACACAAAGGCGGCGGTATCGCCCTGCTCTCTGCGCCGGTGTACGACGAGCAGCTTGAGCAGCGTCTGCAGGAGGAAGAGTTTGAGGAGGTCGCGCTCCCGCCGCCCCCACCCAGCCACCAACTTCCCCCTCCTTCCTCTCTGCTGCGCGACAGGCGACTTGACGCCTACCTCGAAAAGGAGGGCTTCGTCGATATTCAGCTCCCACCACCCCCAGTCCGTCCCTCCTCACTCTCTCCTCGCCCACCCTCCCGCTCCGTATCGCCCCTCCCCCTCAGCGCCATTGATGGGGCTGGTGGAACCAAATTGGACGCGGGACTGGACCCCGACGTCGATGACATCGTCGAGGCGGCGGAGGGCTCGGCGGTGGCGGTGGACTCGGCGGTGGCGGTGAACTCCGCCGAAAGAGAGGCGCGCGCCGTGAGGATGCAGCGCTGTTTTGACGGTATGGTCGGTCTTGCACAGGAATGTGCGGTCGACATCAACTCGGTCGTCGACAGCGTGCTACAGGTCTTCATTAACCGGCCCTCCCCTACCCGCTCCACCAACGGGTGGAATCAATATCAAAAATATGCCAATTCTTCGGAATTTCGTGCAGAGGAGCGTGCACGCATCGACGCCGACTTCAGAGCCGAGCTCGAAGTCCACCCACAGGCGATTGCCGACCCGCTGGGGCCCGCCGAACTCAAGTTGGCGTACGCGAAGTTCCGGGACGCACATCCGGACGGCCGCGCAGTCGAGATTCTCGAACGCTGGGATCTCATCGAGCAGCTCGAGGACGTGACAACTATCGGGGGGCGCCAGCGCCATTTCACCAAAACCTCAAACGCCTTAGTGTCCACCGTGAGTTTTTTTAATTCTTTTATTATTATTATCCAAGGTTTACTTACCAATCGTTAGTTGAGGACGATGTCAACTCGCCACAAGTACCAGAGTATCTTGGTAATTGTTGGTTCTCACCTCCAGGAGGACGGGCGGTTAGGTATTGTACATACCAGCGGGGGACTTGACAAGGTATGTTGGGCACGCCATTCAATATATCGCCAATCTCATTGTTTCATAGGTTTTTGGTTTATTGCGGACGACAGACAACGACCTGCTCGCTACGGCCAAGATGCAGGCAGCGTCAGTCTTTTTTTCTTCATTTTACTTCTCTCCTGGAAATGGCTAATCGAATTGTAGGGTTGGCGAGATGGGCTACACCCTCCTGGGTGCGCTAGACGGTGGCCCGGAGGCGGAGGCATTCGCCGCTACGTCACGTGAGAATGTGGCGGTGGCATCCGCCGCCTCCGCCAAGACCAGAATTGCCATCGTACAGAAATCAGCGGTGAAGAGGGAGCCCCCTGACCTCTTGAACGTTCCTCCGGAGGACCGGGAACGCGTACGCAACAGTGCGCGCCATGGGCGGGAGAAGGACGAAACCAATGAGCTGCAAGACGCGCTCAGCGCTGCGAGCATAGCCGACATCGGCTATGACATCTTCTGCCATGGTCAGAAACGTGTCCACACGTTTGCGTACAAGCTCCTCCACACAGTCCTGAGTAGTGCAAATGTCCGCATAGCCGGCTTTCCTGCTTCGGTCCGCCTTCCCCGTGATCTGCCTAAGGGGAAAGGTATTGCCGCTCTGTCTGCACCAGAGCGGAGGGCCATCATGGATGCGGTCGATGCAAGGTGCAATCCTGGCCAGGGCGTGCGCATCGAGCGGCATGTCTACACGCCGGGTACGTTATCCCTCTTTTGGGAGGTTTTCTCTTTTTTTTTCTG
Organism: Mycena capillaripes; assembly: GCA_029204075.1. NCBI lineage: Eukaryota > Fungi > Basidiomycota > Agaricomycetes > Agaricales > Mycenaceae > Mycena > Mycena capillaripes. Next base: position 2,977,202 of record JARHKZ010000003.1, on the reverse strand, counting down.
ACACTTACCAGGTAGCTATGTAATTCTGTCGCACGATTATACGGCTGTTGCGCCAGCGGGATCTGTGGACTCACCACCTGTCCAGGCGTTCTGGAGGTCCTCGCTCGGAACACCCATGGTGTGCATGGACGGGGAGAATGCCCACTGGAGCGCCGTCTATAACCTGGACGGACCTCTCCCTGCCGACTCTCCCCCCCCAATCCTCATCAGCCGCCCCGCCCGAGGTGAAACAGCAGAACCGGAGGAGGAGGTGGCGGCGGAGGTGGCGGCTGATGTGATGGAGAAAGTGAAGGCTAAGCCAAAGCCAAAGCCAGCTGGAAAGGGTAAAGGAAAGCGGGCGAAGGAGGACATGGACGACGACATCGTGGAGGTGAGCCCTCCACCGCAGCCCAAAAAACAGAAAAAAACGACAACGCGCGCCGCCGATGCGCCGAAGCCCGTTTCCATCCTCCGTGCTCCCTCTCGTCGCCCATCCGCAACTCCAGCCACCAAGCGCACCCAGGAGGGTGGTGGTGGCCGCCAGGTGCACTTCAACGATGATGACGACAAGAACGAGCCGGAGTCTGAGGACGACGATGCTCCCATTCGCCGGCCATCCCGGCCCCCGGCATTGAAGCGCCCCGTGGCCCCCACTTCGTCGTCCGACGATGACTCCGAGATCGACAGCCGGGCCCACAAACGCGCGAAAATGGCGGCGGAGGCATCCGCCACATCACGTGGCTCTGCGGCGGTGTCCTCCGCTACAATCCAGCAAATGGATTACGTGGAGATCTCGCCCCGTAGGACGCGCGCCACGACCACGCGTGCCGCCGCCTCCAATACCTCGCGTGCCCCTGCCCCCAACACCTCGCGCGCCCCAGCCCATGACCCCGCCCCCATCACTACGCGTGCCCCCGCCACTGCCCCCACTGCTCCCGCTCCCACCCGCCCTCGTGCCTTGAGCCAGAAGAAGAAGAAAAACGATTGCATGCACCCAGGACTCAATGAGATGCAAATACGCCCCATCGAAGAGGGCGAGCAGTTTTGGGACCTGGACGGGCAGTACCGAGGACGGGTCTACACCGACCCCAGCATCGGTCCGCAGTTCGTGGTGCTACCCTCCCAGCAGCCGATACAACCGCCGGGGCCGCCAGCGCGATCGTGGCAGGAGGGGCCGCCGCCCAGCGCCGCGTCTTCCTCGCGCTCCAAGCCCTCTGCCACCTTTTCTCCACGTCTTCTTGGGCAACCGCTTCCTCCTGCGCCCTTCCTTCCGCCCCCTGCCGCCGCAGCCCCGCCAGGTACAGCCCAAACTCCGGAGGCTTTGCGGGCAACGCTAATGCAGACTCTGATGGGTTTCGCTACCCTCGTCCAGGGGGGCGTCGACATACAGGCGATGCTAGACAAGCTCCAGAAGCAACAGTAAATATGACGCGCACATCTTTTAGGGATATTGTCGGCGGCGGAGGCCCCCGCCACATCTTTTATGTATAGTAATGCCTCTTGACGCACTCATGAACCACTTTCTTGGACTTTCTAATACTGTAGATGCTAGCCTTCTTGCTCCCACTGTGTTCATGTGTATTATAGCACACAAGTTGTATCCTTTCTTGGCTGTAGTTTTCTTGATGTATTATAGCACTTGTATATTTTCTTGGCTGTAGCTTTCTTGATTGTAAACAGTATACCTTGTATTGTATTGTACAGTCCCTGTTCAATAGGATGTCCTGCTGTGCAAAAAGTCTGCCTGAATCAATGTACCCTATTAAGCTGAAAAAAAAACCCCAAAAAAGCCTGAAGGCGCGGCGGAGGCATTCGCCGCGCAATACGCCCCGGAGACAGGTAGGATAGTTCCCAAAAGGGGCTCATGACTCATTAGTGACTACCATCCGCCGGGCGGATGGGGACCTCTTAGGTACCCTTTACTCGTACAAGAAAGGGTACCTAAGAGGTCCTTTACGGCATCGCGGCGGTGTTCGCCTAGGTGGTGGATCCCAAACGTTCTATTCCTCGTAACAAGCAACTTCTCGGCTGTGCTATGTACTCTATCGTCCTAGAATCTTGGATTCATTGCTTTCTTCTCGTCGTTCTCCAGAAGTACTTAGTCGCGACTGCAATCCCCAACCACTCCTCTCGTCGTCTCACAATCCTGCTCGCTGACCTGCGTCGATACGGGTCGAACCCGCCGATCAAATCTCCGACCATTAATTCAGGGGCCAAAATTCAGCTCGTTGCTTTCGTAAAGACACATCCTATATACCCCTCCAACCGATAAGCTCTTTCCTCTAAGCGAGTATTTGCACCGAAAGCATTAGATCTGTCGGCGTCTACCGCCGCGACCGATGATCATCATCTCTAAATACCCACTTGGGGTTTCTAATACGCGGGACGGGCCGTCCCGTACTGCCTGCTCCGAGAGTCAGTGCATTGTTTGTTCTCATTTCTGACGTTTTGGCCCGTTGTGCATCAAGCTAGGGTAGCCCCGGACCGAGAACCACACTGATGTACGTTCCCATCGCAGCAACCGCAGCATGATGAATACCGGAGTTTTAAAAAGACCAGCTCGAATTCCGATTTCGTGCAAAACAAATGCAGGACCGTAGTCTGAAGTCGCCTCTTTTTCCACAAGGGGCCCAACAACGGTCTCTTTCTGACTGTTTCGGCCGATCAGCCTTCACTCGCACGCGTTGGCTTATCGCTTGTGCGTTGGTGCTGGCGTGCGTTTTATCTTCTTGGCAGAAGTGGAACTTGGCGCAAACAAGGACCGGCACGTTTTACACGAATATCACCAGCCCAACGGGCGTTTGCCCGTCTCCTGAAGGACCCGGGGTATCTCATTCAGGCTATATTGGTTTGAGGGGGGACAGCGAAGCCGCACCGAAACGCTCTTTCTTCTGGTAAAGTACTGTATTTTTTTTTTCACGGCACCTGTTTACCGTCCATCCGGTGTTTAGGTTCTTTGAAGCAGAGCATGACGCTGATGATGCTCCAATCATGTATGCATCCATATGGGCCTTTCCTTTCTGTCTTTGAACAGGATGTTAGAATGACAATTGGCGGTGGCCCCGGGACGAGTGGCCTGTCCAATCCAATGGCCGCGCAAGGACCTTGCTTAGTCGTTGAAAATGGAACAGTTCCAAATCCGAATCGGTGGACGGGTACGCAATCCTTTCGAATTCAAGTTGGCTTCTTGACGTTCTGAGTTGCGATGATAGAGCATTTCAATCTATTAGCGCTGGATCACGTATGTTCTCCCTCTGTTTCGTGCTTATACTTGCTAATATTCTTTAGCCTGTTGGCGTTGGCCTTTCGTATGGAACTAAAGTCAACAATAGCCGCGCCGCGGCTATTGACGTATACGATTTCCTTCAAAAGTTTTTCCATCTGTTTCCTGGTCTTGTCAAGCAAGTATACCCTTTCTAATATACAGTTGAACGCTAATAGTATACAGAAATCGTTTTATTCTTTCTTCGGGCTCATATGGGGGGACGTATGTGCCTCACATCGCGACCGTGATCCACGAGCAGAACATCGCACTTGCAGCCGGAAAAGGTCAACGCGGCGCTGTCCACATCAACTTGGAATCGATGATGCTTAGCAATCCACTGTCTGTGAGCTCTTTCGGACGGATCCAGTGGTTCGAGAGTCTCATTTTGGCTCAGGATGCGACGTCCCATTACGCCTGGGTTCTTCAAACGCGGTGCTATAATGTTAACATGTACAACGCGTCAACCTGTGCGGAGATGTTCAAGATTCTCCCAACCTGTCTCGATGGTATTCGGTTCGCGCAACAAGCTCCGGGATCGACTGTGGAACGCCGTGTGGCGGCGCAGGACATATGCGAATCATTATCCGAAGGTGACACTCACGGCACGGCCGCGGCGGATGTTCGCAAAAAGGCGAGTGTTCAAAAGATTTCTTCTTATTTGATGATCAACAACCTATATATGATACTCTCAGTGCTACTCCAATGACCCCTTGGGGTGTGTCCCGCCATCCTTCGCATGGCTGGAAGCTTTCTTTCGGCGGGACGATATCAAACAGGCCTTGGGGATCCCAGGTCATGTTAATTTCAGTGTAGTCAACCTCGAAGTCACTGCCGAGTTTCAGAAGTACGGAGATAGGTAGGTTTATCTACAATTGCCTTTGCCCTTGGCAGACGCCTTTTACAGAATTCAATCCGCGTACTTGTTGTATGAGCCGCTTCTCAAGGCTGGAATTCGACTCTTGCGTAAGGCTAACGCTCGCCGCTTTCGTTCTTTTTCAAATTTGAACCAGATTATGTCGGAGCACAAGATGCAATCGCCGCCTGGCCGGGGATCATTTCTTTCGTGCGGCGTTTTTCTCCTCGTGTATTCAATATGCTAGGCTCATGCTATGGTCAGCTGAAACTACTCCAGTCGCCATTCCAGGACGAATTTCTCCGCACCCCGGATATTCCGTGGCCGACAGCAGAGGATGCAACCGTGCGCGTTGTTGGAGAAGGTGCGGGAAACATGACATACATACTCGTCGCGCAAGCCGGCCATTTTGTGCGTGGTTTTTCTTTTTCCGTCTTGCAATGTAGATTAACAAAAATTAGGTTGCAGCAGACCAGCCCGCGCTCGCTAAATCGATTGTGGAACATTGGGTGCAGAATGTGCCGTTCATTTCTAGTTGATGAAGGACGTAGGTCAAGTCAGGCACTGTTGTCAACTTCGAGAAACACCCATTACAAGTCGAGTTATCGATAAAGAAAATGGATGTTTATCCTCTTCATCTGTCCAAAGCGAAGAGAAATCGAGAGGATTACTGGGCGTTTGATCCTGTCCTACAAATTCCTCATGCAGCCTCTTGAAAGAACTCAAACACTGAGTTGTGAACCAGAGAACAGAAAAAGGCGTCGAAGATCAACGCGCCACAAAATTCGATTGAAAAGTTGCTCGCTACGTCGGTGTCGTATAAGGCCGTATAGTGATTTTACGACTAGGTATGTACGAAGTGCCGAGTTGCCTCAGGCTTTGACCGTGTAGTACACCAGGACCCCATCAGAGGAGGCGGATTCCGCCAAAGCGGCCTAGAAACAGGTCTCAGAAGGGATCTGAGGTAGGAATGAATGGGAAAACTGACGGGCCCAAGTCCGAGGTTGCTGGTGGTGATGCCACCAACGGTGTGCGAGTCGCCAATGGCAGTCGCCGTGACGTCGGCCTCGGGCCCGGCAGCATCGGTGTTTGTGAATACCACGGCCGAGCCGCACTTTGCAAGCGGCTATTAGAGCGCGTCAGCGATGCACGGGAAGGTTCTGACGATGGAAGACGTACGAGGTCAGGGACAAGGACGAAGTTGCCCGACGCAATCGCGGACTTGACGAGGTTGATGCGGGAGGCGGAGACGTCCGAGCCGAGGCAGGGGATCTTGAGTGGTATTTGTGTATCAGCACCAGCGTTGCTGCCGTGAAATACGAAATAAGACGTACAGACGAGAGGTCGCTGACGTTCACGGCTTCGGCCCAAGTTGCTGTTATTGGGCCACCAATGCTAACGGCGCCGGTGACAACGGCGCCGGTGACAGCGAGGGCAAGTGCGAACAGAGAAGTGACCATGTTGCAGAAGGCAGGAAGTTTGGAAAGTCCAAGCTGAGGGAATGAATTGTCTGTCCCAGAGTTGTGCTTTTATACGACGAATGACAAGTACCGCGCTGAGTAAAAGCGCATACGCTCGTGGTCCTCATCAGGCCGCAACGCAACACTCCCTGACCGGAACTAGGACTGCATATCACGAGGCCTGGATGCGCCTTGAATCGGCTGCCATTTGGATAGTCGCTGAAGGAGCACACACCGCGACTTCGATTGGGGAGGTTTTTTCCCAGCCGCGTTGACAGTTCCACTTGATCGGCATGGTGTTCAAGAAATAGACACAATGTCCCGAGTACGTCCAGTCTGTGGATCCGTAAGCGACGTTGCCAGTGGTGACCCCGTCGGCGAAAAGAGACTGTCGCTGATTTTGCGTCGATGAGAGCTTTGCTTCTTTTTTTCTTGAGCTTGTGAACTTCAACATCGGTAGTCACATACGCTGCAGGAGGAAGGAGGAAGTAGGAGCCATCAGTATGTACATGATGACACCGTCCCATGGCCAACCTACTAAGTGTGTCATCGTCTCTTACTTAGGTGACGTCTAGATGTTAGTCCCCATCAGTAGAATACACGCGACGCGGCGCAATGTCTAGGTGATGAGATTCGGGCTGGTCTGGCTCGGACACCTCGGTGATTTATCGAGGCGAGAGAGGCCGACAGAAGAACAAAATATTGTCATAGTTGGGTTCCTTATTCGGCCAGATCGACTCAGGTCACATGCTGGTGTTATGTTGAATTTCGGGCATCTCGGAGCTCTTAGGTCGAGCCTACTACCCAGGCCTACAGGCTTTGCTACACACCGTACCGTGCTGATTCGTGACTGCTTCATCCGGGCTTGTCCGCAAGACATACACTGCTGGACTTCAAGACGATCAGAACCATCAACCAAAGTTCAACCAATTTCTTTACTGCACCGACTCAAGTATTAGGAATCATGATGGTAGAAGAAGACTCAGAAGAGTTCGTATCGCGGCTGATGCGATATCTTTGATCATCAATAGGATTTGGCAAGTGGTTTTGCGTTCGCCCAAAGAACTGGGAGAAAAGCAAAGTAAACGAAGCCCTAGGCTCCTACTCAAACATCAGATTTCTTTCCTTAGATAACTTGGGGAAAAGGAGAAAAGCCTCGCGATGATCAGCTCTCAGCTCGTGCTATATCATATGGCCCAAAAAACACATTCCCTTTTTGCCGCCTCGCGAAAGCTGGTGGTAAACACCTGCGTTGAATGCCTCGGAAAGTATGGAAACGGACAAGTGCAAGATTCATTGGTGCTTGGGACTGTTGCCCAGTTGAAAAAGTTTCTCTACCTTCAGACCTCATGTGAACCCACTTCTTAAGAGCCCAAGAGGTCAATCTTTCAGCCCGGCCGCGGCGGCTTGGCAGTCTTTGTTTGAACCAACAGTTATGTGATAGGAAGGAAGGAAAGAAGGAAGAATGTATTACTGCGGAGATCCCAATAAGGAACAAGCAGGTACCGTACCGACATACAGCGCGTCCTAAATTGTATGCTACAGTCGCCAACGGCCCTATCGATGTGGTAGCCTATCTACTCGAGGTAATAGACATCGCACAACAAAACTTTAGAAGACGGGTGGGCCTTGTTTCTATCCAGGAAGCCTAAACACTACAGGGAAATACGGAGGTGTCTCGTCAAAGATGCTAAGGACGAGGAAGATGTACTTCGCGCGTAAATTTGAACCACCTTCCTCGATGGGATCAGCCTAAGCATGAAGTCGTAATTTGAAATCTTCATGTAAGCTTCCAATGTCGCCGGATCGCAGACCTTCAGCGAATCGAGAAACTGAGTTCTGAGTTCGACGAGTCGAACGTTCCCAGTGCAGTCAAAGAGAGTGCGAACCTCATCCTCAATTCCACCTCGACAGAATCGGCACAACCGGTGTTCGCGCGGGGCCGTGTCCCTATAGCGGGCTGGGTACCGCAGGCGCTCAACACTCAGGCTGTGATCCCCGAACACCGAATAGTAAGCCGGTCATTGAGCCGGCGCTGCTGCTATCGTCAGGTAATGACGGAGCCGGCGGGTAACCAGAGTCAGTAATCTCTGTTCCCCCAGCTCTGCTCGGTTACGGATAGTCTCTCGTAGAAAGACCTTACAACAAAATGGTGCTCGTACCTCGCATGTTGTAATTATATGGAGGTCTTGAGATTTAAATAGTCTGCCCATCTCGATCGAACGTTGGGTAATCCCAGGTGAGATTGAAGAAGCCTCCGCGGTCGATGAGGTTGTAGATGTTCACCTGGTTCATCGACGGGCTGCCCGAAACCGTGGTTTTCCGTATCGGCGATGAGTCCTCCCACCGCAAAAATACCAGTGCGAAGAATCAGCGACTGGGTGGTGGAGAACAGTGGTCCCGACATCGTGGCATTGTGCCCTATCTCAGAAGATGACCAGGATTTATTCTTTGGACATATCAAATTTCAACAAAAGCTTCACCTCCGGTTCCATTGTAGTATCTTCGAAACTGTATTCCAACTGGGACACCTAGTAGCAAGTTAATATTTCTTAATTCGGATAGGCAATAGAAAGAATGCTTACACTGATGTTGTCCGTTCCGAAGTTCCGTGCCAAATGATATTTGATTGCTCCGTCAACGGTCCAGTCCGAGCTCGTTTACTATTATCTCCGCTTCGGACACCACTCGGCCTAAGTCAAGGGCCGGGCCGGGACCGAGGGAAATAATACTCACTGGCATGATGTCGCGGTTCCAACATGCGCATTACGCTCAGTCCGTTCGTAAAAAGACTGAGCCACTTCGGATCCGACATCCTCCTTCAATGAAAACACATTCTCTAACCCCGAAACCTACCACATAGATAAATGTAGGCATCTGATGACCACATCGATCTCTCGTCATTCGGCCATGATCATGACCGTGCCCGAGGATTCTATGTAGTCCGATTCTTGTCTTCGACAATCATGTCGCCATCTAACCAGCAGCTGCTCTTTGCTGCAGAGGTGTTGTTTCTCGATCTTTCAGCAGCCACACCCTCAGACATCCTCATCGGCCACTTCTCTTCAACGAAAGAAGTGGTAATACAACACGCGCCGGCTTTGTGTCCTCATCCATTCACTTCTCGCCTCACCGGACTGAATGCCGTCCGCTCCTATTTCGACTTGCTGGCCACGCACTGGATACGGTCCGACACAAAGATCCACACGCGTAGTGTGGTAGACACGAACCAAGTGGCCGTGAACGCTAGTGTGCAGTGGACGTGGCGCTCCAGCGGACGCTCGTGGCGAGAAGATTTCCTGTGCACTCTGGACTACGACGACAACTTGAAGATCGTTGGCATGATTGTCGCCACAGAATCGGCGCCTGGGACGTGCGTCATGAGAGCCGTGGACGCGGACCCCTCAGAGTCCGGCGAGCTGCGAATGGCGCCCGGGGTGCGTGTATTCCAGTTGACATTTCCAGCTGTTGATTTTTTCCTAGTGAGCGGCGTGGAGAATTAGATTTTCAGCCAGGCCCGAGGATCCAACGAAGCAGTTTCCCACGGACATAATACCGCTGCATTTGTAGTTAACTTGAATGTACAGAGAATGGAACCGCGATCGAGATGCTTGTCCCATACATCAGGAAAATCCCAAATGCTATGGGTTCTACGAGCAGTTACATAGACCCACATAGACACTCATAGACGCCATAGCAACTTTGCTATGGCCGCTATGGCTTCTATGGTGTCTATGGGTGTCTATGTGGCAGCCCATAGCAATTTCGCTTTTTCCTGATGTAAGAGGTGAATCTGCCCAAAATGCTAGGTCTGTGAAATACTTAGTCCGCTCCCAAAATTTTGTACTGTCCTCGTGAATGTGACTCTTCAATACAGACTCAACCAGTGAACTGCCTTCCCCACATGAACTCGTTGAAAAAATTAAATGAGACTAACATTGTGGAGGACGATCGTTTACACATACGAGATGGCCGTGAGTTTTCCTACCTTATCCAGGACCAAAACTACGCCCAGAGAGTCATCGAGAGCGATATCCTGGCAAGAACAGAGATCTATGTCCCCCAACTTCTAGTCATCGGAACGTTGTGCGAAGATGGAGTTGAACTGAAGTGCAACAGCCCAAGGTAATATATAATAGAAATCGCCGCTCTTTGCTCCTCTCCAGAATAGGCATCTACTTCATAAAATAAGTGCAAGTGCCCATTACATTTGAAGGATCCGGTCATAGTGTTCGTCCATGCGGCCTGGAGTATTATTGAACGGTGTGTTCAAGTCTTCGCAATTCGATTTCAACATCAACCCAGACTCGAATGAGCTCGAATGGTTACAACAATGAGCAGCATTTACCAAGGATCCCACCTATACCTCCCGTCTGTCACGCCATTGGGCAGAAATACAGCATACTCCACGGCTGACCGAGTACGGTTTTGAGGCATGATGACTGAAGATAAGGAGCAAGTCGAATCACCGCGGGCCTAAGTATATACTCCGAGTCCCGTGCATAGCCTACTAGTGTTCCATTCTGGTCCCAGACTACTGGCGTCCCATTATGGCATCTAGTAGTTCGCGCTTTCGTATGATTGGACGGCGACATCTCCACACCGTGAGTTCGATCATTGGTCTTCTCGTAAATCTCCAGCCCTGCTGACATGGAGATAAGACCTACTCCGTCCTGCTGACATCCTATTCTAAGGCCAGTCGTCCTGCTGACGTCCCATTACGGAAACTAGGCGCTCGTTGGGTCCTGCTGGCATCCCATTTCAGGGTCCGGTCATCCGCAGGGTCTTGCGGACATTCCAAAACGGAAGGTAGTGGTTCCCGATTCTGGTTACATACAATCGGCGTGAGAAAGTCTCAGGCTCGGATAATGGTGAAATACTACACATACCCCCGACCGGACTGTAAGAATATTCACGGCTTTCACAACTTATAGGTGCCTTGAATTTGAGCGCAATCGGTTGTAGGTTGGGAGAGTACAATCGCAAGTGGGAGTGCCAGCGATTCCGCCACATCTCCGGCAGGAGAATATTTAGATCCCTATATCACCGACATCATCTGGAGCTGGGAACGTGCATATTTTTGTCATAAATAAGGGGTCCGGGTGAGACCCTCCAGCGCACCTTCCCCATCATGAGCGATACCGTCCCTCAGTTGCCATCCTCCATTCTCCTCGGGTCGCTGTCTTTGATCCCCAATGATAGACTCCGCTACACTGCCCTTGGTCTCGTTGTCGGCGTCGGTCTAATCTATGTCATACAGCTGAAGCGCCTCTCGGTGCAGCTCAGTCAGCTCGAGGACATGATCAAACAAACGGAAGAAACTATCCGAGATGCAAAAGTACGCTGCTCGCGAGACCTACTGAGCCTTACTCGAGAGGGAGTGCGGTTGCTGGAGTAGGTTTCGTTCTTCTACACTTCGTCTCTCGCGCGCTTATTACCATCCCCACTGATTTAAACGGTCCGCGTCGACGATCCAATGCGCCATATTAGAAATGGATACTCTCACCTGGAAGAAATACCGATTGCTCTCTCGGGACATCGCCGATTGCGCGAAGGGCGTCAAGAAAATTAGGACCGCCGTCCAGGTGAGGGAAGTCGTCGTGAGATACGCGATGGGTGAAGCAACGTCATCCATAGCTCATCGTGGAAGCCGAACGTCAACGTCAACTCACCGAAGATATCAACGCGAAAGAGACCATCCTCGCCGGTTTTCGATGCCCCAGTACGTTCCGTGCGCAAATTCAAGTACATTTCAACTCACCTGCCTCAGTCGGATGCCCGCCCAATAACTATTACCATTATCAAGAATCCTACACGTTAGTTTTAACCTACGGAATAGTATCCCCATTCTTACGACTCGGATTAGCGTCTAATCCACATGATCCCCCCTTTCCAACTTGCTTTCGACGCTATCTTAGTTATGCTATGCATATCGAACGTGTTCTGTTACTCTGTCAATCATTTTGTGCTCCCAAAAGAAATAATTTACCGTGGTTCATCTTCAATGGCCCCGGCAGTTCCTGTCTTATATTCAACAAAAAAAAAGTGTTCAAACTGGTTGAGTGGCCGGTACGGAGACACAGTCGAACGGTATTTACCTGAAAGCCAAATAATGAGCTACTGAAGTTGTGAGGGCCAAGATGAAGGCCGAGATTTTTATGTGTGAATCTCGTTCTCACATTTCCTAGGATTCTTTTCAATGGTTCCAAGATTTCAAGCGATGCCAATAGCTTGTTTCGACCCACCAGCTGAGAGAAGAAATCGTCACGATTGCACCAGGTTCAGGAAACAAACAATTCTAGAACTCTTGAACTGCATCTGGAAAACCGCAACTATGAACATCTATGGACGTGCTATGAGGCCCTAGGCAGGCTGTGTAACGCTGCATAGCGCCATAGCTTCATGTCCGGTTTTCCTAATGTGAGACCGCATTCGGTCCCGCCAGTTGTAATAGGAGAGGGCATAGAAGTCGAGGCAAATAAGAGGAAGCAATGAAAACGGGGAGTCACGGAAGAGCGTCCCGTCACCTCCCGTGCCTGTGTCACGGAGGAGACGAGGAGGAGACAAGTCCAGAAAAGGAAATGCTAACATGCATCAATAACGCGGTACCGCATTGTCTGTGCACGCACCTTGCCACCGCCCACCATCCAGGGCTTTGGCTCGGAGATCTTGCGCGCACTGACCCGCGTTCTATTGTGTCTAAAGGACGTCTTGTTCTCTGCACTGATCCTCAGCAACCGCCGGACAGTCACCGCCCAATCACCGCCTTTGTTCTTGTCTTTTGTTCTCGCGAGTCAAAAGTAGTCTCTCTTGACAAACAAGTCCCACTCGCAACCTCGTTCTGAAAGTCAAAAGACCCCGCTACCCACACCCACGACCTCAGATATATCCAGAATGCCTCCCCGTTTCATCATCCAAGATGAGGGCACCATCCGCGAAACGCGCGACGACAGCCCTCCACGTCCCCGCAAGCGCCAGCGGACAGACTCGGCAATCGACATTGGCGGGTACAGGGAGAATGACTGTCTGGTGTCGGCAGGGCCTGTAGAGGACGATCCGGAGTTCTACAGAAGTGAGGCGGCAGCAAATTGTATTCTGCGCGTCGCGAGCACCCGTTTTAAGGTGGGTTCCCACTGCCGCATTGTGTTACTCGACTTCATCGGCGACAGGTCAACGGATCGTTACTTTCGGACGTCTCGCCCGTACTGCGTGACATTTTAGCCATGTATCGGGCGGACGCTCCTCTGGTGCTTATCGCTGACGCGGATGAGTTTCGTGCACTCTTGTGGGCCTTGTACGCCAGGTAGGGCGTGCTCCCCATATTCCTGGACGATACTGATACAGACTCCTTCCATCAGCCCCCAAGAGCGTGCAGCTCAACCCCGCGAGCACGAGGACCTCGACCGCCTCCTCCTCATCGCCGCCATCTCCCGTCACTACCGCTGCGTTGATCTCGAGGCCTGGGCCAAGGACGCAATCCTCCGCACCGTCACCTCTAACGACGTCTTCATTGCCAGCTGCCCCTCCGCGCTATTCAAGCGCATCATCGACTGCGCCATCCGCACGCGGAACGACAGCCTGCTGGAGACGACCATCACGCGATGGGCTGCGCGCATCCAGCGCGGCGACGCGCCCTGCGTGCCCGCGATCCTCGTCGCTGATACACACGAGCTTTCGCGCCTCCGCGGCGTCGCGTACTACTACCACATCCAGGCCATGATCGCGCAGCAGACGGCTGTCACCGAGCGCGGGGCGACGCAGTTCCAGACGGACCCCAAGCTCAGCAACGCGCAGGTGATGCGGCTGCTCTCCGGGCACTGGTCGCTCGTGAGCCTATGGGAGCGCCTGCGGCGCAGCGCGCCGAAATTCGAGTGCGGGGAGGGATGCACGGGGCGGTGTGCGGCGGTGCTAAATGAGCGTTGGGGTGTCGCGGCTGCGTCGAACAAGATTAATGGAATGAGCTCGGCGAGCGTGTTGGCGCTGTTGGCGGCCATGCGCGACCAGCTTGCGGCGGACCAGGAGTTGAAGAAGAGTGTACCCCCGCAGTGCAGGCTTGCCATGCTCGATGCGGTCACGAAACAGGCGAAGGTCTTCGAGGACGGATTGGCGGATCACTTTTTTGGATGGCTTTGAATTTGCTGTGGAGCTTTGCGCTCGATTTCTTGCACTGGAAGGCTGGAACTGGTAGGTAAATTATGCGTGTAAATTACTCTGTATTTTGTACATCTACGGCATGTATTATTTGTTGACTTCAACCCATGATTCTTCATCGGTGCAACGCCCAGGCGGTGAATAATCCCACCGTGGAGAAACGACTCGGAGACTCTCACCATCTCAGGTGCAGTCACTGGAGGACTGACAATCCATCATCTGTCACTGGTAACTCCATCATCCTGTTTGTGGGTGTTCGAGCGCATCCATTAGACAATTACCGCGTCGGCGTCAAGGCCCAGTGTGTTTCACGGCGAAGTGTTACCGAATTATTAGCTATGGGTTCTTCTCCCTGCCTCTCGTTACCGGCGCTTATTTTTGCGTCATGAAACGCCCGGCCTTCGTGCTAGTAGTTCCGAGTTTTAAAAATTTATTTTTAAACTCGGTTTTATCTCCGTTTCCCCGCCAAAGTGAGGGTGTTTTGTGTCGAGTGACGTAGAGGCTTCGTGTTGGAAACATTTCCATTTATGGCAATTTCTCGAGGTTCCCTTCCTTAAGGAGCTTTAGATTACACATTCTTCATTACTGTGAATAAATCTTCGGCCGAATTTCCGACACGTGTGTGAACCCAATCAGGTGCCGTCACAAACCGCCCGCTCCCGCCGCTTCCCGCCCGCTCCCGACACAGTGTATCTCTATCTAAACAGCTGAAAAGAATTCACGAGATACAACTAACTCTCTTCTATTTGAAATGCTTGTAGTTACCAAGGGTCAGCGAAGGATGAAATTTGGGCAAGGTAGGGATGTGCTTGCGTTCGACCACGACGAGAACAGCGGTGCTTGACGACGGTTGATGCATGTTGGTGTCGTGCACATGTTTCCTCAGAACACATCAGCCCAGTGACTGGTTTTATCTCCTTTGATCTATCTCCTTTAGCGCTTCTCTTCTCCGCCATTCTCAACTCCACCACCTATATAGCCCAACTAACCATCCTAGTTAGAGGGGGAGATGGGGTGTGTCTCCCGTTCTAAGTAGAGGACGTTGAGGGAAAATAGCGTGGGCGCGATAAAAGCATAATAATTATTGTTATTAGCAAGAGCTATTAGCGATAATTAGCGATAATTATCGCTATTAATCGGCAACGGTGAGCGGGTCGCCCGCCTCCCATCAATTCCCCGTCACTGCCATCAAAGATGGCGGCGACGTCGCTAAGCGCCGTTTCTCGAGCGCCGCGATCAAATCAACAGCGCCGCCGCCGCTCGCGCCCCTCTTGTCTTTTCCGGCCGCGAAAATAGTCGTAAATTGGCGAAGAAATTACAGTTTAATCTACTCAGAAGTAGGATGGGTTGGAGAGGTATACCTAGCATATTACTCTTCAGAATCAGCGGGAGTGGGCAAGTATTATTGACTTGGGCTCAGTCTAAGTGTTGGAATCGATGCCGAAGGAAGCCGAAGGCGCATCATAGATGAGCCGGATCAGTCAGCGCCTCGGGCGCACTCATTCTAGTTCATTCTCTCCGTACTATCTTACTAAGTAGATTACAGATACTTTACCAATACTTGGAACATTCTAGTACTTATCTTGGAGTATAAAAGCTCTCTTATAGTAGCTAGTCAATAACCATTATATTCTTCTCTTTCTCCCATATTCGTTCCTCAGCTGCTAATACTAAGTAGGTACACAAATATTATTGACTTCAAATTCCCATATAGGCGGCATAAGATGACTTTATTGAAAGAGCGGGCATACAAGGAACGGCCGCTGAAGGTGGCCGGTAAGTTGGAACCACGTCGATGCGAGTTATTGTTGGCTCTAGTTCCGGGACGCCCCAGCATCGGAGCGTTTTTTGCAATGCTTCGGAGCGGCGGTGGAGGCGGGGTCGCCGCTTGCAGTTGCCCATTTGACACCTGCGCTCGAGCGCTTTTGCGCTGCTTCAGCGCGGCGTCGGGGTAACCTGCGCTTGGGATGCCACAAGCTGTGCTGGCATCCCGTTCTTCTTCACCCTTGGCCACGTTCGTGAGCACATGCTCATCCCACGCCATTGGTACTTCCTGCAGCCGCATTTTCAGCAGTAGTGTTGGGTGTGAGGGGGATGAGCATGTTAGATAAAAAAAACCCCAATTAAATAAGTGAGATGAAGCTCAGAAAAAGAGACACAGTCCCTGGTGATCACCCCCGTAGAACCGCCCATTGCTGGATGAAACCGAGCCATTGGCCCTATATTCGTGGTCGCGGTAGTTCCTCGTGGACAGACGCTTCAAAGCTTCGGCCATTCAGGGTCGCCTTTGTCTTGCGAAAGTGCTTGGACATGGAGTGATGAAACGAAAAGAAAGATGAAACAGGATTTTGGTGCACCGGAGTAATCGTCTTCAAACTGCAGCGTCGGCTGCACGTTCCTCCTCTGCCTTCCTGCAAGCCCAAAGGTTGAGCTAGGGGCATAGGGTGATAAGGTATCATGAACTTGTCCCCATATTTTTCTGAAGCCTCGCAAGCCATCTTCGCATATTGTGACCTGATTTGTAGTCCGCTGCAGAGATTTCGGCTCGTTTCTTCATGCAATGGGAGCATCTTGGTGAGCAGGAGAAGATTAAACTCCCTGGTGAATCCGTAGGCATGCAGCGGTGCGAAGGGCCTCGGCATTTCTGAGAACAAATTCAATGAGTTGAAGACGGGGCCAATTTTATGGCGCCCACTTCTCGGTGTATCGCTCAATGCTCTCTTGACGGCGCAGAAGCCTGAGGTCGGGCTACAAGGGCTTGTGTCCGTGTGGCAATTGATGCGAGACAAAAACGAAGTGGAGAAACGTTGAAAGTGTGAACGAGATAGATGCGATCACATCATAGATGAATACTCGAGATTCTGGGCACACGCGATATCAGTTCGCGATGAAAATTCAAACCTCTTCAATCCTATAGCACCCTCTTTGGTGTGACTCTGAGATTGATTGACAAGTAATTGGAGACATTGACATCTGCAATAATTTCAGATTTCAGAATTTCAGGCAACATGCGAGGCAAAAATACAGCCAAGCTCAGTTCGCGATAAAAATGGATTCACGACAGAATTGACTTAGAAGGTGGCCTAGGTCTCAACAGGAGGCACGCTGATATACAGATTGAAAAAAAAAGAATCTATTCATTCCGTAATTCATCTAAAATACTACTATGGTAAAGGGCGGCGCATGCAGGTGGGGGAGGTGCTGGCATAATTTGGCGTCGTGTTCGTGGCAGTATCTATAAAGCGGCGGGGCGCACATTACAGACACCACTTTGGATATAATCAGGAAGAGAAATGAAGGAAGAAAAAAAACTTGCCTCGCGAAGATAACCATGCGAAACAGAGAAAGAAAAGTGAAGTTTACGCACTATCCATTCCAGTTGACCAGTGAAACTGAGGTTAACATTGGGAGAGAGAGTGATCTTGACATGTCACGTCTCGGCCATCTGCTCTCGAGCTTGAAGAATGGTGTACCTTCGCACAGCGTCGACACATTTTATTTCATTTTGTCCGCGAAATACGGGCTATTCTTGCCGGAACAGACAAGAGGGGCGCGAGCGGCGGCGCTGTTGATGGGATTGATCCCGGCGCTCGGGAAACAGCGCTTAGCGACGTCGCCGCCCATCTTTGATGACAGTGACGGGGCACTAATGGGAGGCGCTCACTTTTGCTGACGAATAGCAATAATACTTCGTATATTAAAGAGATCCCTCGAATCACATTGTACATGTTTATTATTTCCAAATTCACACCTTTTTTCCCTAGGCGCGTGCTTTTCCATTGTCTTGGTTGCCTCGAGGCGTTTATATTTAACATCACACGTTATCTTTGGGCGCCTTTAGTAGGCGCTGTGCTATGACGCGTGGATTTCGTGATTCCATCAATGGCGCGTTCAAGCCCCACTTATAGAGCAGCCGGCTGTCCAATCAATCACTTTCCCTTCCTCCTCCCGTCATGTCACTACGACGCCGCTGTTTTTCTTCGCGCCCTCTGCTGCAAGTTTGATTCTGCTCGCAAACAGATCTATCTCTAAGATCTCGCAAGCGCCAACCGTCGAGACCTAGCTCACAAGCGCCGAACGTCAAAACCTGAAACCATGTGAGCGGCCAATCGAGCGGCGAGCCTAGGATTAAGAGGAAAACTCTACTCATAGCAGAAGACTTTTAAGATTTGAACACAACCGCCACTAGTGGTACCACTTCAATGCTTTGCATGCACGGATGCAAGTTCCACTGACTTCTGCTGACTGTAAAATTGTGGCCGTGGTCAAGACAGAGGTGCGCAAGATATCTCAAACGTATTCAACTTGACTTGGGCTCTGATCAAAACTGTCTGCTACCCTGCTGCCGCTGACTCTGAGCTTTTAATCTTCCCACCGGCATGTCGCATGTTCTGTGATCTCATTCTAAGTCCATTCCATTAGGGGAGTATAGAAATTTATCTACTTCGTAATTACAGGGCGACAAACGGAGCGTGAATATCAAGGGATTGGTCAACATATCTGGCGGGCATTTCAGCATTCCGTACGTCTGTTCTCATGTCGCTTCCCCGTGTATCGCTCATTGTCATTCTATTTCTGTTATATCATCCATTCCATTCATTTACCCGCTGCCTGTCGCACGCCGTGCGCCGCATCGATGTCATCTCCACGCCCGTAGCCGCGATTGAGGTGCATCCCCCACACGATACACCCTTGCGCGCAACCCCTTTTTCGAAATGTGTGATTTCTTTGGCGGACTAGGGGCCGATTGACAACGAGCTCAAGTGCGCGCTCGCGCACGAGCGGCTGCTGTCTGTCGCTGTGAGGCTTCTACTGCCAGCGGAGCAATGTCCGGGCAATGTGGTGTGTGTATTGCTGTGCGCGATCTCTGAGGTATTATTCATTATTGATTTTTTCTGGGGCAGCCACCTCTTGATGGCGCAGGCAGTCGATATTATGTGTGGGTATGTATATTGCTCATTCTTATTCGTGCATGCCCTGAATTGATATTTGTCATTTCCTTCTAGAGGCATCAAGGTTAAATGGCTCCCGGAGGAGGCACACGCGATCGTGAGCCATCGGGTTGTGCACCATCATTTGATTAAAGGTTCGTTTCGTGGCCGCCACTCAGAAACGGGCTCGATCCGTTGCCAGTGGTATCTGTGTATGTCAGCTTGGATTTGAACTTTATGTAGGGTGCAACAACGGTACTTGAGTGTTCTCATGTCCGAGGCAGCAAACCCCAACCCTAGTGTCATCGGTGCGAACTAGTGTTAGCGATCTAAATATTGTTTCTCAGGTGAGTATGTAGGATTTGGTGACGAGCCGCCTGCGGACACAGCGAACTAGGTTCTGTTCGAGAGTCCTGGTGGCACTGGTAGCTCGATTCTTGCAGTTGTACAGTCATTGTATCATTAAATCTCATTTCACACCATTGACCAGAATGTCGTCTATGCACCTGCCGGAGCGAAGCGACGGCATGTCTTGTTATCGCTAATTAGCTATTGCTAATACCGATAAATTATTATGCTTTCATCGCGCCCATGCTATTTTCCCTCAATGTCCTCTACTTAGAACGGGAGACACACCCCATCTCCCCTCCTAACTAGGATGGTTAGTTGGGCTATATAGGTGAACTCCACTGGATCAGAGCGCGAACGGCGCCTGTTCGGTTCATTCATCTCAGGAAGAATTCCAAGAATGGACATTTCCAAGCGGCACAGGACTTAGCAAATATTAGCCGTAATTCTCTTCGCGCTCCGTCTCCAAACAACGCAGATCTCGAGCCGTCAGAAATCTTGTTTGCTCTCAAGCCGGCTACTCCTTAACTCTACGGAAAAGTTTCATACCGATATTCCGAATGTTGCACTGAGTTCCGAGCCCATCAAGAAATTCGAACACATCCGATCTATCCCGCAGCGCATCGAGGAAGGGATCGACTCAATGATATCAAAGAGTGGAACCGCAGGAGTATAATGGATGCACCGTCCGCCGGGGCCTTCTGGAAACAAGTGAAGCGTCTCTTCGATTCCACACCTGTTCCCGTGTCTGTAACAGTACACGATCTGAAAGCGGCCTTTGAAGCTTGGGTTAACCCAACAAGCACGCGGCCCGAGTCCTTTGATGCCGCGCAACACAAAATGAACAGTTTGCTCGCGACGTTGATTCCTGAAGTGACAGAGGATATGTCTCCCAAAAAATTCCTCTCCGCAGACTGGAAAGAGGATTGAGGCGGCTGAACTCAAGGATCACATACGGAAAAACTCTCTCGACAGCGCAACTGGGGAGAACGCCATTCTCTATGTAGAAATCCTGGACATATCGAATGATGTCCTCGTCTACCTGTGCAACGAGTGCGTTCCCAAATAAGAGGGACCAACTGTGTGGTTCAGAACAGCCATAATTGGGTTGATCAAGAAAGGAAAGCTGGCGTCGATCCCGGACAGCTATAGAATCAATGCACTAAAAGCTGTGTCCTCAAAGTACTGACACTTCTGATCCACATGCGAATCACCAAATGGGCTAACTCACGAGTACATATTCCGGACTATCAGAATGGCTTCAGAATAGGGTATAGAATGAATCATAACCCCTTCATTCTGCGTTGTGTGTGTTGTGTAAAGGAACGGGCACGTGCTCGAGGTTCAACTGTGTATGTTGCAGCTGTGGACGCCACAAACACTTTCCCTTCACCTGAAAGCCCCACTCTATGAAACAGCTTTGGATGGGTATGGGCGGTGCAATTTGACTGGCTGCGAATGTTGTACTGACAAATGGAATATTATGTTCGTCATGGAGACCTGCGCTCCGCTGAATTAAGGCCTTTATTGACCTGCTCACAGGCGATCCTGCATCCCCCAGCCTCTGGAATCTGTACATGACTGATCTTGTCATGTTAACAGACCCGGGCGATCCTATTCTGTCAGAGGTACGAATTGCCATCATGGCTCAAGCAGATGATGTTCTATTCATCTCGCTCTCTACCGCCCCCTTGCAGATAAAGTTGAATGCCTCGTGTGTATGGTGTTCCCGGAATTTCGTTGTGATAAATTTAATCAAGACAATGGTTCTGATTTTCGGACCCATATCAAGACCAATCCCTGAGTTTCAACGTTCTCTCAATCACGGAATATGAGAATATGTTGGTGCTCATATCCAACGGATACACGAAACATGTTCGAATATCACTAGAAGGAAAGAGCAAGCACAGTTCGATACTGCGCATAAAATAATGGACCTCGAAGATTCAACTGGCCGTCTGACTTCAAAAGGGTACACACATCTTTGCATAGCTCGCGTTGACTGCCACCTCATCCACGGATGCGAGGTTTCTCCAGACATTGAAGAAGTCCATGTTAAAGAAATTTTGTAGTGCAGGTCAGCTTTCTACGCCAAATTTTGAATGTTCACAGGACATGTTGGAGCTTCGATCCGGCGGGGCAGTGGATACTGCACAGATTTCCGATGCAGTAGAACGTCATCTATTGTAAGTCGGAACTCCGGTCAGCCAAAATTTCAGAATATGTTTTTATCTCCCATCTGTGAAGTCTGCACCTCTGACATCTATATAAGAAAGCCATGGTTTGACCAGGACAAAAGTGGCACCTGTGTGAAGGAAGAAGCTATTGGCTCCACGTTCCACTGTCAAGATGTTGCATCAGCCTCTTCCGCTCCACAATCCTTGTCGCGATGTTGGATTCTTCGATTGGGCTCCACTGGGATGTCCAGATTTGATTTACTGGAGATGATCTCCAACAATAAATACCGCTCAGTGAGCATCGGCAAGGATGTCGATTTCGCAAAATATGTTTAGACTCCGACGGCACGAGTCAAGTTTGACCGATGCAGTTCTGTTAGGACTAAGCCCAGGAACTTAAACTTCAGATCCACCTATCAGTTCCATGTAAATAGCGAAAGGAAACATTGTATTGTGTTTAAAAGAAAGAGAGCCCTCACAATTAGAAATCAGCCACAGATAGCACGAGTAATTATAAGGCAGGGTTCCAAGTCAGTGAATTCGCAGGGAGTGAGCAGGGAGTATGGGCTGAATACAAGTTGTATTCGTTAGAAATAGCTATCTAGGGTTGATTATTGAAATATTTCTGAACAGGGCAGTCTACCGCTCGAAAGGCAACGTGGCCGAGATCCCCGAGGTGCGTTAACTTTATGTTGGCTGAAAATTGCAGCATAAGAGAATTGAGCTTATTAGCAACTGATGCAAAACAATAATCACTCCCAGTGTTGATGGAAAAATCCTTTTTCATCGGTTGCCAAAAATTAGATAGGCTCTAATAAGAAAGACTTTTTTGCTTTCATCAGCTCAATTGCAAGCAATCATAGCACATATCGGAATGTAGTATGTCTCTTGGGCACAAAGTAATTCTTGACATGGGCACCTTGGTCATGGAGGAGTGTTTTTGGTTTATTGCATTCCTCAGTAAGTACAACACTGAACATAGAGGCACCCAGATGAACATTTGTGGACAAAATTTGAAGGAGATAGTGTCCGAGATCTCCTTGATGTTGAGCTTATGGTTTCTGATCTCGAAGAACCGCTGAACAAAAGATCCCAATGAACGCGAACTTCAGTCTATGAAGTTCGTTTCATGCATGTGAAGATAAGAGTATACCGGCAATTGAAGTGTGGAAAAAACACTGGTGAACCGAAGCAAAAATATATCGGCAATGAAGGCAGGATGGGCCGAGAATTATGGGTGTTCGTTCAAGTGGAAGGTAGAACAGCAGAAAATGGGTGAAGCTGAAGGCAGAATCTTGAATGAATCTCTGCTTTGGTGTTTTAGTTGTTCAAATTGTGTCCGTGGCGAAGACACGGGTATCTGCTAGTTTATCAAAATTAGAATTGGGCACAACCCTTGTTTATTCGATTCTCCAAAATAGATCAAATTATGCACACCGTGATTCAGCATAACGTATGCAATGCCATCAAGGTGGGAGAGAAGTAGGCATCGCGATTGAATAGACTGACCCGTGACTGTGGATGATAACTGACGACCGAGGTGAAGAAGGAGGGGCCGACTGTGCCTGTTGGATGATAAAGATTAATGCTCCAAGGAAAACGTACCAATGAGACATCGCATCCAGATTATCTTCTGGCGATGAACTTAGTATTTATTGTGTCTGTGTCCTTAGTTTGGCGTAAGGCCTACTAAGGATCGGGCTTGACATAGACGTCGCCGTCCGTCTGGCCAGAAAAGTAAGTTCTAAACCGTGTTATGAAGGACGGCAGAATGAATAGGTGAGAATGAAACGGACCATCGATGAGAAATTGAACACTCGAACGTGTTTCAGGCATAGTGAGTTGGGTCGACAGGCGCTGTAGAAATGGGCAGGGCGGTACACATCATGCAAGACACAATCACCGACCTTGAGAACCGAACAATGTTGGAGATCCTCGTCAGAAAACGATCGTGAATAGAGAAGATGTAACGCACATTCGGAGAGGTAGCGGCTGCGGGCCGGATGCATGTTCAGCGACTATCTTAAATGCTCGAGTTTGCTTTGTGTTTAACTTAAAATTCATGATGACAGTGGAAATGATATCAGCATTCGTTGCGGAATCAACATCTGACCTGTGGTTAAAATAATCATTAGGTAAGATCTTTGTACCATTCGGAACTTTATTTCTAGACTTGCTTTCGGACGCAGGCGGCAAATTTGCCAATTTATTAGCGGTGAACTCCATCCTCTGGGTTTTTACCAAACTCAGCCATTCCATTCTCGGTTTGAAAGAGAGCATCACCTCATCCTTGTCAACTGTTGGCAATCCATCCCTGCACGAATCAAGCCATCCGCTCGTCTCCATGATTTGTCTCATATCTTTCGCCTCAGATAACATTTTCAAGGTCCTTGGGCCCTTCTTATCATTCTCATTTTGGTCCAGCATGTCGTCGTGATCAGAGCCGTAGTAGAAGTCGTTGAGATCATCGGCAAATTTATCTTTTTAAGGCAAGAATCCAGACGGAAACAGGTTCTGACCATTCTTCTTGGCTTCAGCCAATTTTTTCTTCATGAGCGCATAATGATCATCTCTGGCGTCGTTGCACTCATATCGGACATCAAAATTGTTTATCAGTTCCTTCCGGCGGTCAGTAAATTCGTGCTCTTTGAAGGCTTGATCCCAGGTTGATAGGTTATCTTTCAAGTCTCCAGGTGTTCTCCATGGCTTGAACAAAGTTAGCATCGTCATGCAATAAGCAGCTCTGTCACCTTTGTCGGACCGAGGTATTGATCCTCCTATAAAATTAGGGATAAAATGACTTATTCTTTCAAAGTCACATATTACTGAATGGGACATAAAAAATGGATGATCAGGCATGAACGCGTGAACTGCCGGACGTCTGAGTCGATCAATGTTTGCCTGTTTTTCAATAATAGTATCGTCCGCATCATCTGTTTCCTAGTCCGACACGTCGTCCCGTTCATCCTCATTCTCATCGTCAGAATCAAGACTTCCCTCGTAATCATCGTCTCTAAGGTCGGACATTGGTTCCTCGTAGTCTTCGCCAACTATTACTTCCTCTTCTTTGGCCAATTGTTCCCTAGCAGCCTTGTGATAGTCAGCCTGCATGTAGCGCTCCGTTCTGACTTGGTCCCCGAACGACTGCCTCTCCTGCGCAGTTCTTTTCTTTTTGATCGAACACTGAACCCATTCAAACAAGTGACATTATTGTCGATGAGTGGCCTAAACCAGTAATCATCAACGGCAGAAGTAGGTACAAATTTACCGTTCAGCTTGCCGACGGGTAATTTTTCTTCATCGTTCTTCGTATCATTCATCTCATCATCTTGGGGTAGATCGTTAATCCAAAAGGCTCAAACAAACTGAACATATGGTCGCCAAGCAAAAGGTACGTATTTGTGGCTCGTGTAATGGTCAGGGTTTCCAAGAAGGTATAACGAAGCCATCGGGCTACCAATTTCCATTTTCGCACTCATCGAGTTCACCATTTTCCTCATCAGATGCCGCGCGTTGTCTTTTGGTGTTCCCCCTGACATTTCTGATTCCTTCTCAAAGACATCATAAACTGACGCAAACATCTGGAACGATTTCAAGCTAAGTTTGGATATACAATCTGACACATAGGACACAACAGCCTTTACACAAGTACCCGACAGCAAGCAAGTTACGTCTGTGTTGTACCTGTTTAAAAAAGTGATTATCGGGTTGGTGGAATTCATCATCGGTTCAGTATGCCTAACATTAATATGGCCGTCATCAGTAGCATCAGAGGGCTGGAATAAATCCCTTGGAAATCGAGCCCTACATATGCCAGCCTTAGTCAGGCATCCCTTTCCCTCGCGTTTGATTTTTAAACTCCGGTTCCTTTCTCCCTGATTTTTTGTGTTTTCTCCATTTAGTCTTGGTTTCCTCAGCCCTTTGATGTTCTACCGACAGGAAGTGAGTGTGCACGTTGGATCGCAGTAATAAGTCGTCAACCTCGAGTTCAAACCCCTTCCACCAGTCCGCATATTTTTTGCACTTCGAACACAACTCCGTACAACGATCACCGGGGCACGGTTTAGGTGGTGGTTTTGGTAAAGTTGGGTTGGTGGACGGTAATCTGACGACCAGTCTATCTCATCGTCGCTGTCGGCGTCCGGCGGTAAGGGCTCTACTTTCCTTTCCTCATTGACGGCATCCCGAGAACCTGCACTTTGATTCGACACATCTGCTCAAGATACGAGGAATAATAATTCGCAATCTATGCTCGGACCCTTATTCGCCGAAATTGGAATTA
This sequence comes from Mycena capillaripes, assembly GCA_029204075.1. Lineage (NCBI taxonomy): Eukaryota > Fungi > Basidiomycota > Agaricomycetes > Agaricales > Mycenaceae > Mycena > Mycena capillaripes. The sequence continues at coordinate 2,951,756 of JARHKZ010000003.1, read as the reverse complement.
TGCCTCTGCGAGTTGTCTGCGAGTCCGACGCTATCTGGCTCTGCTCGTGTATCTGCGATATCTCCTTGGCCTCATATCACCTCACCTTGCGAGGGCATGCGTAAATACTTCAATAGAACTTGCGGCCCTCGGGAAGAAATCCTGGTTTGGAGATTTATGCACAGCTGCGGCAAAACTACCCTTTGAATGCCCACCTCCACAAATTGCCATTGTAACTCCTAAGAGCATCCAGGAACATGCTAAATTTGTTTTGATTCTTCTTGTAGCAGATAAGTACTCTGACCTTCCTAACTACTCAAGGGAAGCCACTCTTGTTTGCATTTCATCCTTTCCTGACGCATCACCTACAGGATAATTATTTGAATGGTGTCTCCATTAATCTGCGAAACAATGACTGCGAGACATCTGTTTATATCAAATCTTCGGGCCCCAACAAAAATTATACCCCACTTTTCCTCTGGCAGGTAAACTATCAAGCAGGCACAGAAGGTGTGCTATCTTCGAATCCGGTTTGAAGCTGGCTGTAAATTTATATGGCGAGCAATATAGGTTAAGGCAGAAAAGGCTTCCGCTGTTGCCAAAGTAATCCCGGGATTGAATCGTTTTGTAGGAACTTTCCCAGCATGGAACTTGCGCACTCTTTATAAAGCCCGTGTAGATCCCTATCTCATAGCCGGTTGAGGTCTGTCTTGACATTGAAAAACAGAGTCTCAAACTGCTTGTAAAAGTACTTGTATTTTGTTTGCCGTATGCTTGGTTGGATTAAATCGACTAAATTAGTTACATAATTTTAGACTGAATATTACAAAAAGAAACAACTCGGTTACGCCATGCGCAGCAACGGCCCTCAAGCCCAAGTAACTTGGCACTTCTAGAATTTCGGAACTCGTGCACTGGAGGCGGACTTAAACCAACGGGGCTCAGATTGCCCGCAGAGGCTGGACGGACAAGACTGGTACCGCGAGAAGACGAGCGATCCCTTGCTTGGCGCACAACTTGAAGTTCTGGGATGTTCTTAAACCGGATGCCGTTAGCTGGACCAAGCACTCATCATTGACACGGGCGACTCTGAACAGACGATCGCTGCACCTTATCCTGGGTTCTCAAGTTCTTCGGTGGCCTTTAATATCCCGGATGCCGTTCTGGACCAAGTGGCAAGCACTCATAGTCTCATCAATGCAACGGCATCAGGTAAAAATACTCTAAGTACATCTCACATCAGCAAACCCTGATTTTTCTCATAGCGCTTGATAGCGTTACGTAGCGCTACGTAGGAGGGGTACCTTTCTATATAGTGTTACCTAGCACTATATAGCGGTTCATAGCAAGGGTGGGTTTGCTGATGCAGAACTGGCATGAGGATCCGAGAACCAAGGATAAATCGCGCGTTAAGAGTCGCCTGTGTCAATCATGAGTGCGTGGCCCAGTTAAAGTTCAGCTAACGGCATCCGGGATAAATGCATCGCAGAACGCGCATAAGGATGAGAGATTCCAGGATAAATCGCACGTTGAGCGTCCCGTGTCAATGACGGGTGGTTCAGCTAACGGCATCCGGGATAAATACATCGCAGAACTTGTACAAGGATAAGAGAACCCAGGACTAAGGCAATGCTCTCCCATAAAGAGTCGCCTGTGCCAATGATTGAGTTCAATGAAATTGTACAAGGATAAGAGAACCCGGGACTAGGGCAATAATCTCCCGTAATTTTTAAAGACTCGCCTGCGTCAATGACTGAGCTCATTGCAAACGACTGAACTCAATCATTGCAAGTGACTGAACTCAATCATTTGACACAGGCGGCTCTTTGCAGGAGATCGTTGTCTTGTCCTGGGATCTCTTATCCTTGTAAAAGTTCTGTGATGTATTTATCTCGGATGCCATTAGCTAAGCTTGAGCTGGGTCAAGCACTCATCATTGACACGGGCGACTCTCAACGCGTGATAAGTTTATCCCGGGCTCTCGGATCTTCATGCAAGTTCTGCAATGTATTTATCCTGGATGCCGTTAGCTGGGCTGGAGGTGGGTAAAGTACTCATAGTGGTGGCAAGGTTCGGTTCGGAAATCGGTCCGAACCTGAACCGAACCTGAACCGGACGCGCGTTCGGCGTTCAGGTTCAGAGAATGCCTGAACCTGAACCGCAGGTTCGGTTCGGCGTTCGGGCTGGGGACGGGGCGTTCGAACGCCGAACCTGAAAATTGACGAGGGTAGCGGTTTTAACAAGAATCTTTCGAGTTTTGACCTTGGTGTACCTCGAAATATATGTCCCAGGCTACTGGTACATCCCAAGATACATCTGAATTCACTTTCAAGGCATATTTGAAGAAGTTTCTTGTCAATTTAGATATAATGGGATGACATTTTCTAGTCTCGTCATCTTCTAGCGAAATCTGCGTGAGTATGATTTATTATTGTAGGCGTCCAATCACTAACCATGGTATGTCAGAAACCGTTTTGATTAACGATAGTGCCGTAGAATCATGTATTCAATATTTTCGACGCGATTTCCGTCGCCCGAGATGACCGAAAGACCCGAGGTTCGAACGCGTTCGGACGCGGAACCGAACCTGAACGCGCGTCCGGCGTTCAGGTTCAGCGAATGCCTGAACCGAACCGAACCTTGCCACCACTAAGTACTCATCATTATTAAAAGGGGTGACGGGTGATTCTTTATCCTGAGATCTCTGATCCTTATGCAAGTTTTGCGATGTTCTTCCCGGATAATTGGACCTTGGCAAGCCCTCATGATTGACACAAGCCCCCTTGTCCTGGGTTCTCTTATTTTTATGCATGTTCTGATGTCGTTATCCCGGCCCACGAATGCTGTTGGCGGAACTCGGAGCACAGGAGAGCGCGACTCTTGACAAGTCATCATTGGGGTTCTTTTATCCTTATGCAAGTTCCGCGCCATCCCGGCTCCAGCGATATATTAGGGCTCGTCACCGCAGCCGTAGGCATACGGTTACGTACGGTACGGTACGGATTTTTCACGTACCGTAAGCCCTCTGGATAAGATAGAGGGCGTGGGATCTCGGCACCCTTATGTAAGCAGCCATCAAAATATTCCCACGGCCAAATTTGAGGTTTGGAAAACTTTTTTTTTTTTCAAACATTAGTGGGGAGGCTCGGGAAAATTCAAAATAGATTTGTGGACACAACAAGAACATTAGTAGGTTAAAATAGCAGCCTTTATCTCTGCAATCATTGAGGGAGGTAACATGCGATGCCCGCTGAACCGCCTGATGTGAATCAAGTCGCCGCCACTCAATCCTTGCGCACATGCTAAAACAAATTGTGCTTCACAGTTGGCAAATCTGGAATCGTTCTCAGAGTCTGAGCTCTGATGCACAATGTCACCTTCATCTGGTACCTCTTCCACAGTGACTTTAAGCGAATTTCGGGCCTTCTGGGGGTTGTTCTGCCTTGCCTTGTTTGATTTGCTTTCAGCCATGTTGGGGACTGAGGATAAGTGCAAGAGAGAAGAGAGATGCAAGAAAGCCAAAGCCATGTGGAAGGGGTGTGGATGGGCGACCCTGGTCACGGCCCGGGTCACGTGGTGGCTGTGCTGCGGCCAAATGTTGCGGATACATTTTCTCAAAAATGTTCCAATAACCGTGAAAAATGGGCTGGGACTCAAAAAAAGTGAAAAACTTGTTTGGCTATTAACTCCCTCAATTTTTTTAAATAGTTGAATCTGGTCAATAGGAACTGTACATAATGACCCTAAATATGATTCCTATTGACCACAATGCCCTTAACTATTAATGGGACTCAGCAAATTCAGCCGAAAGTTGCAGCTGATGGCTGCTTACATAAGGGTGCCGAGATCCCACGCCCTCTATCTTAGTCCGTATTTTCCCGTACCGTATACGGTGTTACGGCCGTAATACGCCGTAGGATTAAGCGAGATTTCCCACGTCAATCATTGCCAAAATAGGTAATCTAAGCCGCGAATCGGCATGGGAAACAAACTTTCTGGGTGCCGTGGGCAGCCCTGACCCTCAAGATGGCTTTGCCGATGGCGAGGCAAGACTTCCTTCAGTCAGCCGAGGTGATTTCTGTCATATCACAGCCGGGAACTGGACAAAACTGACAGCTGTCGCCTTGAGCCGTGCCGTACCGTATTACGGACGGAATTTCACGAAATTGCCGTACCGTAGCCGTATCCGTACCGTGCGAGGGTTCCACTCCCCGTACCGTATACGGTACGTACGGTGAAAAGCCCTACGATATATTCTCAAGCACAGGAGAGCGCAAGCGACTCTTGATGGGCGATAATTGCCCCTTTCTTTGAGTTCTTTTATCCTTATCCAAGTTCTGATGTCATTATCCTCGCTCGCGAATGCCGTTAGCTGTGGATTCTCAAGCACTCATTACGGATGACCGTGAAACGAGCGATCATTATTGTACCAATGAGGAATATATTCCCCGAGTAAGGCTCTCTGCTGTATTGGAGCGCACCCGGCAGACTGAAAGGAAGCATAGGGCACGTGCTAAAGTGCTAAAGCCTAAACTTGAATGAACAAAAATAAAAATCTTGGAGCTCCTTATAAAACGCGCAGTGACTGAAGCGGACGGTGTACATCCTCCTACCATGCCAGCTGACATTCAACTGCTATCGTCTGTTCTACTTGGGTCATTATCCTTGATCCCAAACAATCTCCTTCGCTACATCGCCCTCGGCTCCGCTGTTACTTTCGCTCTTGTTTATAACCTCTACCTCAGCCGCACCACATGGCTTCACCACCTCGAGCAGGCCATTCGCCAAACCGAACAAATTTTTGAACTGGCGAGAACAGAGTGTACTTACCCACAAGAGAAATTCAAGCTCGCGCAGGAATGGGTCCGGTTCTTGGAGTAAGTTCCCCTGTCTATGGTCCTCTCTGCTGCTTACCAGGGGTCCAGAGTCAAACGATCCACGTCTGAAATGCAATGCCGCATTTTGGAACAGGGGAGACTCACCTGGAAACAATATTGGCACCTCAAGAGACGTTTCGCTGAATGCACCATTAGTGTCAACAATCTTCGTACTGCAGCTCAGGTGAGTCTATTCCTCGTCGTTCTCCACCTCAAAAATTGAAAGAGTATTTGCCAGCTCATTCTAGAGGCCAAGCGGCAGCGGAAGCTCGACGAGGATATCACTGAAACTCATTCTGTCCTCGCGAATGCCCAAACCACCTGCACCGGTCAGTATGCACAGCGCACGGCCATCGTATGTCGTACAACCTTCTTACCTGGCCTTTGCCCTCCATCAGTCTGCAACTCCGTACCCATTAATCAGTTTAATATTTCAGAGCAGTATGATCGCCCGTATAGGTTTGAAATCATCGACCTTTCCTGTATCTGTGCGTTAACCCTTTCGCTTAGTGCAGGCCTCCAAGTTTGAATATAAATATGTTCCTTTTTTGTCGCTTGCGCTGTCTTCGCTTAGTCACACTTCGACTGAGAAGCTCGTACCTGCGTTGAAACGCTGGCTACCATAGATTTTTTTTTTTTGCAACAGCTGCCCGCTTCCGTCCATCAGTATGCCACGCCATGCTCATGATTCAGGTTAATATTTCCGATCAATATTTTTGTCCAGACGGGCTGGAAACCATCGACTTGTCTGTATCTACGCGTTAACCTCACGTACCTGCTTCCAAATTTGGAAATAGTTAATATGTTCCCCATTTGTCACTTGCGCAGTCTTCATCAGAAAACTTGTACGTATGTTTGAACGCTCGTCATCACAGCTGTTGAAAAAATTGGCTGGTTGTAACGGCTGTTATCAAAATTGCCAAATTTGGATCCTGGCGTTGTTTGAATCCCCGGGTGATCACACACAGCAAAGTGTTGATCCGAAGCACCGGCATGGTTACAGAGAGGGCATCCCGCATGCTTTGCCTTTGGAAAGGAGCCGGCATTCTCCTCAAAATCAGTAAGGTGACAATTCAAAGAAGAGATTATAATGTTCTTCTGCACAGGCAAGTTCAATAACTTAACTTGAACCCAAAAGCAAACTGATCCAATCAGAGGGACTTTCGGGGAAAAGAATGAGGAAACGCTGAAGAGTTTGCACAATACAATTTGCTTTATTACGTTGCAAGGTTTCTAACCTTCTGTATCTGAATTTGAAGCTTGCATATAGAAAGGAAGGTACATACGCATGGCCGTCAAAAAAAGGGTCGTTTTGTTCGACTATACCCGTCCGTCAGAGCCAAGTCGACGGAAGGGTCCCGTCCATCCCGTTCGTAGCGGCCGTTTCGACGGGTAACCGAGACTACTCTCTGTGAGGAAGTTGAATAAATTCCAGGTGGTCCGAAAACAAACCAGGTACTTGTCAGGACCTTTAAGGTACCTCGGGGTATATCAATCCCTCAGAAATATGACAAAAAGAGGGTAAGCAAGTGTTTAAACCCACCACATCAAAAGTCTGCAAATCCCGGCAATTCCGTCCATGCTGCCGGGCGCAAAGATTGAATTGCGGCCCGAATTGTTTCTTTGTATGGGTGAGATTCTCTTTAATCCCCAAGTCTGACACAAATTTAGATCAAATTTGACATACATTTACATCCAGATCAGACAACCCGTCGAACCCGTCAGCACGAACGGCAGGAGGTACCCCGTCAACGGGTCAACCCGTCCCGTACAGACGCTGACTCAAAGGCCCAGACGGATGGGTAGAAACCCATCCGTCCCGTTCATCGACCCGTCAAAAACGGGAATGGGTTGGATTTATCTTGGATTTATCAGTGATCTTGTGGCGTGCTTTTCGCCGATCGCGTGACAGTGACAGTCTCACAGATTCACAGCTTAGGGTATGTTTCAATCTCCTTATGTGGACGGTCTTGTCGTTCACAATGTTGTATTCATCACGGATACTGCATCTTGACCGCGCGGCGATTCTTAACGGAATGCACCAATTAAGGAACATATTCCCCGAAACTAAGGCTCTCCGAAGGCTCTTTGCTGTAAAGTCCGCTTGATGGATTGAAACGAAGCGATTCGTCCACCCGGAGGCGCTAAATTTGAAGAACAAAATTAAAAATCCAGGAGCTCAGCTTTATAAAGCGCGAAATCACTGAAATGTAATGCCTAAACCCCGTCTCTTCCTGCCATGCCAGCAGACGTTCAACTGCTATCGACCATTATACTTGGGGCCTTATCCTTGATCCCAGATAACATTATTCGCTGCACGGCCCTCGGCACTGTGATTATTTTCGCTCTCATCTACAACCGCTACCTCAGCCGGGCGACATGGCTCCACCAGCTCGAGCAAGCCATCCAACAAACTGAAGAAATTAGAGAACATGCGGTGGAGCCACCCAGCGCCACCAGGTGGCTCATCCGGCATGCGGTACCGGGTGGCTACATCAGTTGGTGGCTGTTCAGGCAAATGCTAGTTATGGTGCATAATGAATGTCCGATACCATAATACTTTCTCTATCTATGAAAAAGGCCACTCTTGAGTTTCACCTTCATTTTTATTGCCTTTCTAAAAGCTATTGCTGATAATTAAGATAAAAATATTAATAATATGGCTCATAATAGTAGTTCCGGTGCTTGCGTGTATACAGGAACACACCTGCGTGTGCGTAGTGCTTGTGGAAGGACAACGGTAAGTTCTTCTTACATCACCCGAACAGCCACCAACTGATGTAGCCACCCGGTACCGCATGCCGGATGAGCCACCTGGTGGCGCTGGGTGGCTCCACCGCATGTTCTCTATTGTTGAAGAGGCAAAAACAAAGTGCACTTGCCCAAGGGACCACTTCAAGCTCGCGCAGGAATGGCTTCGGCTGTTGGAGCGAGTTTCCATAGTCCGTTCTCTCTGCACTGCTTACCGGTATGACAGAGTCAAGCAATCTGTTTCGGAAATCCGATTGCACATTTCAGAGACAGGAATATTCACTTGGAAGCAATACTGGCGCCTGAAGAGACGCGTGGCACAATGCACCAATAGCGTCGACAATGTTCGTACTGCAGTTGAGGTCGGTCTATATCGTGCTACACATCTATAAATTAAATTGAATGAGTATTTTCCAGCTCTTTCTGGAGGCCGAGCTTCAGCGTAAACTCGCAGAAGATATCACTGAAACTCGTTCTGCTCTCGAGAATTCTCGAGTTGCCTGCGCTGGTAAGTGTGGCCGTCCTGCATTGTAATAGCTTCTGACGCTATCCCTCAGTATGCCAAGATATACCATCCACAACTCAGTTCAAACTTTCCAACCGGTATTTGAGTGCCAACAGGTCAGGATTTGAACCGATCTTTCTGTATCTACGCGTTGACGCGTCCGTTAGTACTGCCTCTCGAGTTTGAATATATTTTTATCTCTATTTTGTCACTTTGCTTTCGACACATTTCCCATTCCTCTTTGTATTGCTTTCGATGGTATTGACTACCGGTGCCTGCCCTGTGCAAAGGTTGTTAGAATTTAATTTTGACATTGTCTCCATGCTTGTAGTTTCTTGTAGACAGATCGGTCTTATCGAGACGCGTCCTGACGCGTTGGGCGCGTTTCCTTACTATACCGGCTCGGCAAGGTTACCATCAACGTGGATCCCCATCAGTGGCGGTGTGGCACACAATTAAGTAGCGTGTACTATTAATGTCCGCCGACATTACCTTTCTGTCCTAGTCATCATATTTGTGTCTGCTGGACAGGACAAATATATACTCCCAATGGAACAATTGTGTCCCCAGACTGAAACATTTCTGCCCGTTGGCCATCCTAATACGGTCCCTCTTTCAGGGGGTTTTTGTCCTAGCCATATTGTGATTTTGCCCCGGCAGAATCAATATGCCGCCCGGCGGATCATCCATTGATGTCCATCTGCCGAACTATTCCGGCCCGCCGGACAGCAGCTTTTGGTCCGCTCTTTAAGTATCTCAACAACTACCCATTCAATTTACATGATGTTAGATGCCATTTTGCTCCGTTTTATGAGCACTATCCGCCAAAAATAATGATTAGTCTGTACCTTCAGCCAGCTGGTCACAGTGTCAGGATGTCCATCGAAATCCTTCAACTTAGCTGATTGAATGTTGGCACCTTCAAATGCTTCTGCACCCAACTCCATTTGTGTCTCAGGGAGCCACCCAAACACCACTTGGATGCCTCCCAGTCCTTTTTCCAACCACTATTCTGTCCCAGGGGAATCAATATTCGGCCCAGTAGATCATTTATTGATGTCCATCTGCCGAACCAATCCGGCCCGCCGGACAGCAGCTTTTGGTCCGCACTTTAAGTATCTCAACAACCACCTAGTCAATTCCCATGATCTTGGGGGCTATTCTGGTCCATTTCACGATTAATTTCCAGGAAAAATAACCATTAGTCTGTATCTCTAACTGCTCGCTCACTGTGTCCGGATTTCCGTCCAAATCGGGCTGAATAAGTTTTTGAACCTCCAAATGCTTCCACAGCCAACCATGCGCCACAGCTAGCACTACCACTACTCCTGTAAAATCCAATAGAAGTATTTAACTGTTGTATTAGCCTTCCAAAATTTATATCTCAGTCATTTTCTTCGGTGAGTTATCAGCGAATTCTATCGTGCACGAGAATCATCATTTGGGCGACTACAAGGCAACTGAGATTAACTACTTCAGAGGCCTAAAATGCAATTCGCTCCCATCAAAGAGGAAGAACTTGGTCGTATCTTCAGACGCCCATGTGGATTCAGTCTTCGACTTGAACTGGCTGACCAGATCTAAATCATATCCAGCCAGCACAGCACAGAGCTTCTGTGGGAAGGCTTTTTCCGTGAAGCTTTGGAACACTTCAACATCTGGATCTCTAGCTCTCTGTTGCTGGTGATACTTGGAAAGCGTGATTGCAAGATGCAATAGGCAAGGCTGTGAGACGTGATCAGATTAAGTTACAGCAGATGGGTGGAGTGGGAAAGGTCACTGAAAATATTTCGCTCTCCCAGTCGAGCGGTTTCTGGGCATTGTTGAAGCATGCATAATTTTCTGGAAGCCACTGATGCCAGAGTACGTATTTTGTGTTTGCAGCTTCGGCCTCAGACAGGTCATCTGCTGGTATAGCTTCATGCGTGTAGTTTCACAGATCTAGAGCGGGGAACAGGAGAATCATGCATGAGATAGATGATATCCATCCATCCTCGTGCATTGTCCAGGTCCGAGCAATAGGCAGCCAGTGCCTTTAAATCCTCTGGTGGACGAGCTGAACGGATAAATCTGAGCAAAAAGATCGCAGAAGAGGCAGCAGTCTCACCAGTGGTAATATCGAGCCAGAACATATTCACTTGAACAAAGATTGGCCACATCGCAAAGTGGTCAGAGTTGGTGAGAATGTGTTGCAGCATCACCATATGAAAGATTATGGACATCGCCAGGCGGATGCTTGAGGCGCAAAAGAAGTATCCACCTACAGTCCATGTTGCTGTGCGATTGATATCCGAGGCAGCATCATCGCCGGTATCCGAAGAGATGACAGTGTGTTCTCTGCCCGGCTGCTGCAGCCTTGGTATGGAGACTCAGCATTGAAGTCTTGGGAATAAGGAAATAAGAGGTGACTTACAGGACACCCGCCCCTGCCGGCAGTACGACCACCTCGTAGTCGCAATCCTTTACACTAGCCTTGTCCGGCTGCCAATCTTTTAACGCAGTTGAATCGGTGATATCAGGGGAGGGGATGCGGATGTTCGAGCTGTCAGAGGCTCGTGGGTGCGCTCGGATCCAGAATTTTTCACCTGCGCCCAAAATGTACAGCCACATCCCAGAAATGTCGAAGTGGAAGAGGGAAAAGGCGTGAGCAAGCGCCAATAATTTGAAGTACATTTCTCCGTAAGGAGGGTACTTCTCATGAAATCCTGGCAATCCATTAGTCTGACAATATGCAATGCACTCGAGGTCAAATCCACTGAGAGTCGATAGCATGAGCAATAACAATGGTAACATTTAAAAGGCAACTCATGTTCCCAGCAGCGGGTTCGGGTGGACAAAGTGTCCGCCTGGAAGGTCTAATGCGTTCAGCACCAGACCTCCTGGTTTTTCCCCATGCTCAAGCACCTCTCTCAGAGTACTAGTCCGAATCGAGTCCGTATAGTCGGCACTTGCATCATCGTCGTTGTTGTCATGGAGAACTCGTAGGCCCTGTACTGTGGCAAAGTAAGTGTTAAACTATCCTCGGGATCAATTTCAGACCAGATACGCACCCTGAACTTCGATCAGAGCATCCATCCGATTATTCTTTGTAACTTCTGAGCGAACATGATCGGTTTTGGGGCCTGCTTTCATCCTGAGAATAAACAAATCGACGCCTGTGGCCCAAAGTCTGACGCGTTGGATATCCTCCATCGCTTCCCACTCTCCTACGGGGATTGTACGCAGATGAGGTTCGTTGACTGCAGGCATGCTAATAATGTCGTCCCTGTGATATTCTGTAAACAAAAAACCATTGCTAGAACAACGTGTTTGGACGTTGGCCATGGACGTGTTGATGTCGAATATCAGTTTATACTCTGCGCGTTCCGGTAGATTAATCAGCACATTGGCGAAGTATGCGAGAGCATGTGAATTTTACCGATACTAAATGTGACCGATAATTGAAAGACCGTTGGGTGCGGCCGTCCGGCAACATGCCAGTAATTCTTGCTACATGCGTGGAACGCTGCAACAGCTCATTAGAGTTCTTTTTTAACAAATAAAATGACTGGTGCACAAACGGCGAGTTTAAGATCAGCCATTCAGTATTTCAAATCCTTGCTTTGAAACTGTCATACAGCCTGCAGCTGGCTTGGATCTCTCCATAGTCCCATCATTTCTTCGTTTGAACGCTGTCCAATACCTGTGTGCAGGTGAGATTGATCAGACGCAGAAATGCTACGAACCGACTGCACAACCCAGCCTTCGTCATTGAAGCTTTTGATGGACAGCCTCGACCAATCTCAACTTCATGCAAACAGCCCTCTAAATAAGAAATCAAGGTAATTCCTCACCCGTTTCCCATAATCTCCCGACAACTACTCCTGCGTTGTTACGACTAATCTCAATCAGCACCCGTAGCCTTTTGGAAAATTAAGATCCATGCATGGTCAACCAAGATAATTACTCCCAGAGATTCCGTAATTTCTGTTGTCCTACGTGTTGAGATTTGAACGCTTTAGGAATGTTGAGCTTTTGAAACGAGTCTGGTGACACAGCAGACAAGATGACCATGCTATATTTGTGCTTACTGTCAGTTGCTGTCCCACTGAGGCGCAGGATACCACGTTGACGCTGTGTGGCCACGTATGGGCTCTGTTTTCCCATATAAAACCTTTCTTTCTTATCTCTCGCCACATCTTTCTAATCCCACTCCTCCACTGTCCTTCCTTATCCATTATCATCGCTCCTCTGGTGTTCGGTGATTCGGTTATTTGGTTATGCCCCATTTCATGGCGCATTTCATGGGCCATGCTCTTGGATTCCCTCAATATTGTTAAGCTGGGCTAGGCTTTCTTCCTGCAGTCTAATTTCTCAGGAACCTGCAAGTTATTGCACTGGGTAATCTGGATTCAATCCATATTTTCTGGCTCCCTGGCGTTCAGGATCCTTCAATTGCTGTGTGATCCAACCGACGTCTTTTTCAAGATACTTGTTGGACCGAGTGCCAAGCCCACCTTTCTGGTTCTAAGTGAGGCCTTTCGAGTCTCATTCACTCCCAACCATACCCGATATGATCTTTTATTTTCGTTCATCTATGACCGGTTTCGCGTCCGCTGGAGATTAATGGAGAAAATCGAATATTGTCACGCATTGCTGCCCTGTTCTTGGCTTCTTGGCTTCTCATCACATATACAAGTGCACGATCATACATCGTTCATCCCTCATTCTGACTGTCCGGTGTGCCACTCTCACTTGCTATCACCTCCCGCCTTTTGCCATCCCGTGGATTTCTTCATCAAATCCTCTGCCAACGGATCGCGGTACTTACGACGCTGTGCAAGCGTTACTGCAGAATTACTGTGCTTCATTGTCTAGCTCTTCTGCCACCCATTGTGTTGCTGTTGACTGAATGACACCCATTTCACGCCGGAGCGAAGCGCCGGCACCTCTTGTAGTTGGATTACAGAACATACATTCCCACATCCAGGTGGGTTAAAACCTGGTACAGGGGTATATGATTATCTATAGATTACTAATAAATCGTTTCCAAACCATCTATTGAAAGCTTTGACTACATGGTTGAAGGAAAGGCGAAATCTGCCATTTCTCGCCGAGAGATCAGTCGGATCAAATTCTGCCGAAAAAGGTCAGCGACCACAGTAATACACGCGGAGCTGTCAAACGGCTGATCGGCACTGGCCGGCATTGGTGATCGCTGTACCCCACTGCCGGCTCATTGGGAATTGGTGGACTTCAGTGGCCACACACATGGAGCTTTTGCCCACTGAGATTCAGTGAATACCAATGGAGCTTGCGACCTGAAACCCACTGAACTCCAGTGTTTTCCATGATCCCATGCCGGTTCTCAACACAGTTTGATGGAATGTGTCTGCCTTCACAACCGGTGGAAGCCACCGTAACCGCTTGACCACAATTAAAACCAGTGTGGGAGTCAGTCGAATTCATTGGATTTGGAAGAGCCAGTCAGTTTCCCTGAGTTGTGTTACTCTACGGAATCTTTTGAGTAAATGTACGTTTTGTGAGTAGAAAATGTATGGAGAATGCAAAGATATTTCCTAGAGTCACACTGCACACTGATGAACACTGTACGATTACCTCTGAACAAAGTTGTGTTCTTTCCTGAATGTTTGATGTAACCATGTGACCGTGTTTTCCCATTGAGGAGAGTCGGAGCAGTCATATGTATTCCTTCCATACCATACTGTGCAGCAATTCATGTAAAATGTGCTTACCGCACCGTAGCCGTACTGTATTCGAAATACAGTAAGAAATGACCGTACTCGTTTATAGTGTGTGTGAAATTCATGTGCTTTGCCGCAAGCTCATGTTGATATTACTGGTAATTCATGTGCAAGTAAATTTTATGGAAGATTGTGGAGGGTCAAAGCCATCGATGTCCAACAGTACACGACGGAAGCCACTGGATTCCAGTGGGCGAGGAGATAATGTGGGCCGATGATTTCCGGTGTCAATTGGTGAGCCACAGTTACCTCATTGTCACACATCGTCCATCGTCAATTGACAATGGCCGCCAATAGCCAATGGTGGCCACTGGTGGCCGCCGGTGACTTTGCAAGTGATGGGTGTATTACTCTTTTTCTGGGGGTCCAGGAGGCTCTAGAAATACCCCAAAGAGCTCCTCCGTGGTCAGCAGACAAAGATGTGTGGTCCTGCTAAAGGGCGGACAGGAGGACAATGGCCGGGACAGACCCACGATGTCAGGGACCGAAAGGTAATATCAGATGACATTATATGGTTTCGCAATTAAGTAAATCGGCCACACGCTCGACGCTGGTTTCCACTGCCGCATTTCATCATCCAAGATGAGGGCACCATCCGCGAAACGCGCGACGACAGCCCTCCACGTCCCCGCAAGCGCCAGCGGACAGACTCGGCAATCGACATTAGCGGTACAGGGAGATTCGAGAATGACTGTCTGGTGTCGGCAGGGCCTGTAGAGGACGACCCAGAGTTCTACAGAAGTGAGGCGGCAGCAAATTGTATTCTGCGCGTCGCGAGTACCCGTTTTACGGTGGGTTCCCACTGCCGCATTGTGTTACTCGACTTCATCGGCGGCAGGTCACATCAGCCCCCAAGAGCGTGCAGCTCAACCCCGCGAGCACGAGGACCTCGACCGCCTCCTCCTCATCGCCGCCATCTCCCGTCACTACCGATGCGTTGATCTCGAGGCCTGGGCCAAGGACGCCATCCTCCGCACCGTCACCTCCAACGACGTCTTCATCGCGAGCTGCCCCTCCGCGCTATTCAAGCGCATCATCGACTGCGCCATCCGCACGTGGAACGACAGCCTGCTGGAGACGACCATCACGCGATGGGCTGCGCGCATCCAGGGCGGCGATGCGCCCAGCGTGTCCGCGATCCTCGTCGCAGATATGCACGAGCTCCCGCGCCTCCGCGGCGTTGCGTACTACTACCACATCCAGGCCATGATCGCGCAGCAGACGGCCGTCACCGAGCGCGGGGCGACGCAGTTCCAGACGGACCCCAAGCTCAGCAACGCGCAGGTGATGCGGCTGCTCTCCGGGCACTGGTCGCTCGTGAGTCTATGGGAGCGCCTACGGCACAGCGCGCCGAAATTCGAGTGCGGGGAGGGATGCTCGGGACGATGTGCGGCGGTGCTGAACGAGCGCTGGGCGTCGCGGCTGCATCGAACAAGATCAATGGAATGAGCTCGGCGAGGGTGTTGGCGCTGTTGGCGGCCATGCGCGACCAGCTTGCGGCGGACCAGGAGTTGAAGACGAATATACCCCCACAGTGCAGGCTCGCCGTGCTCGAGGCGGTTAAGAAGCAGGCGAAGATTTTTGAGGACAAATTGGCTGATCACTTTTTTGGATGGCTCTGAATTTGCTATAGAGCTTTGCGCTTGATTTCTTGCACTGGAACTCGAAGTCTGGAACTGGTAGATACATTAAGCGTGTAAATAACTCTGTATCTTTTTGTACATCTACGGCTGCCGCATGTATTATTTGTTGACTCCAACGATTTTTCATTGGCGCGACACCTGGGCGGTGAATAATCCCACCGGGAAGAAGCGGGGCTCTCTCAGTATCTCACCATCTCGGGTGCAGCCACTGGAGGACTCAAAAATTCATCATCTGTCACGGGTAACTCAATCCTGTGGCTCGAGCGTTCCGTATCTTCTTGATCGGCCGGTGCCTTGGAGACTGGGCCGGATAAGAGTTATGATGTGCAGTGGCGGTGAGCAGTGTTGGCTGAGTTGCAACTAGCGTGTTCCGTCCTGACTGTTACAGCTTTTGGACTTTTTTTGGGCCATCGGACACAATATCAGCCTCGGGGGGGGGGTCCTTGGACCATACGGAGGAATATTTTCCCATTCAATGTAATAATGTATCCGGAAGCGCTTATCAGTGGATACTGTGCTCAGGCACTTGTGCGTCCCGAGTTAGATCAGATTCACCAGTGCCGTACTAAAATTCCCAAATTTGGGCCGTGGCGTTGTTTGGATCCCAGAGTGTCGCTCAACATGACCTGATTCGCTCCTGCTGACTTTCCTACTCCTGGCGCACCGCATAATGTCAAGAGGCCTGGAGTTCCACACTGCATTTTTGGAGTTGATGCTCAATCGCGAAGAGACAGCTTAAAGCAGCCAAATTGGCTTCCCGCGACGAATCCCACCGAGGGCACATCAGGAAAAAAGCGCCTAGCTACGGCATTCTGAAAGCGCTATGGATTGCCATCATAACGCTGCGTAGCTTTGTAGCTATGTGGTTTTATTCCTGATGCAACCGCCGCCGCGGCCCGCGACTCCAAGTCGAACATCGGAGTCCGAGTCATCGTTGATCTCACTGGCAAGCACAGAAGAAGCAAAGAAGACGGACACCTGATCACCAGACGGCATTGGTTACCCGTGATCTACTGCCAGCAAAAATTTCCCAGCTCTGGCTGCTGTGTGTTTCTGGTTTTTGGGGGATCAGCGGCCACCCATCGAACCAAAGTTCGACAGCACATCATCAGTGCTCTAAATTGCCTCTAGATAATGGAGCAATCTTCTGACGAGTGTCGTGGTCAACAGAAGTCCTCAGGTAAGATCACCTGGTATCACAAAATAGGTGAATAGCGCGACTCGGCAAAATTCGGGTCTTTCTATGGTGGTCTAAACGCACGCTACTTGACGGCGCAAATCATTCATCGCCTGATGTTTTTCAGTGTGCCAGCAATTCTTTCTGTCAATCATCGATGATCACTCAACGCGGAGTTAGGGAAGTATAAATATTACCGCAAAGTCGACCCAGTTAACGAGGCTGCTCTGGTCTTCCGATTAGCGTCGTAATGTTACTTCCGAAGCCTGCTCACTTGACACTGGCCGCACCACGCATTTCCCCACCGCCGCTGGTTACCCGAAATTTTTGTTCCCCAAATATACCTTGCAGTACTCTTATCTTGGTTTTTTTCTGAAAAACTCTCGAGTCTTGACTACTGCGTCAGTATAACGTTTTGAAAAGGATTGTGTGGTCCGCGTCCGTGTGGCTGCGCTGGGCGGTGACGAACCTTTCAAATCTGGACGGCACCGTGATTTCAACGCACACCAAGCCCCGGCTGTGTCGGAAAGAGCATGCGAATTATGAGACTTATCAACATTCTGACAATCTTGACAATGCGTTGGAGGAGATGCTGTTCGGGATGCGGCACGATCAACGCGGCGTTTCGACTCTCACGCACTATCGCGGTCCATCCCGAGCTGTCAAACGCTATCAGCACACAAGGACTTTTGCGCCGCGTCTCTCAGCTATTTCTGGTTCTGAAATTTACTGATCCTTGTTGGTAATTCCGCCATAGCAATAGAAGCAGTTCCCGCAAAAATGCCCTGCGGAGGACTCATCATGGAAGGACTGCAGTCCTAGCCCTGGAGTCTTGAGAGCAGTGGTTGCATATATTTGGCTTGGTTTCAATGTGTCCACAGCTACTTAGCGGCTGTCGCTTTACACTTGCATTGACGGTGATCTGTCGGTCGATCAGGGCAATCGTGGCCACTACTACTTAGCGGCTGTCGCTTAATTACGCTTGCATCGACGCTGATGTGTTGGTCGATCAGGGCAATTGCGACCACTCGACATCCCCTTGGTTACCCCAGCCGTCGAGCGTGGGGAGTGGTGTGACCATCTCTCATCATCTGCTGTAGAACCCTTGATAACATCAGTTAGGACTGCTCTTTTTTAGCTCTTTCGGCGCTAAACGCAAACGTTATAAAGCACTGAAATGAGTGAAGTGGAGGGCCTAAATCTCTTCTGCAATGCGAGCCGATGTTCAACTGCTATCGTCCATTCTGCTTGGGTCATTATCCTTAATCCCAAACAATACCCTTCGCTACACAGCCCTGGGCACTGTGGTTATCGTTGTTCTCGGTTACAACCTCTACCTCAGCCGCACCACACAACTTCACTACCTCGAACAGGCTATCCGCCAAACTGAAGAAATCTTTGAACGGGCAAAAGCACAGTGCAATTGCCCTCAAGATACATTTAACCTCGCGCAGGAATGGGTCCGGTTGTTGGAGTAAGTTTCCGTAATCCTTCTTCTTCTCCACAGCTTACCAGCGGTTCAGAGTCAGACGATCCGCGTCTGAAATGCAATGCCGCATTTTGGAACCGGGGAGACTCACCTGGAAGCAATATTGGCATTTCAAGAGATGTGCGGCGGAATGTATCAATAGCATCAACAATATTCGCACTGCGGCTCAGGTGGGCTTTTTCTTTGTCGTTCTCCACCTCCAACAATTGAAAGAGTTTTTGTCAGCTCATTCTAGAGGCCGAGCGGCAGCGACAGCTCGATGCGGGTATCACTGAAGCTAACTCTGTCCTCGCCAATGCCCGAGCCACCTGCGCCGGTCAGTATGCACATCTTATGCTGTACACCTTCTTACCTGGCCTTTGCCGACCTTCAGTCTGCAACTCTGTACCCATGAATCAATTTAAAATTGATATTTTCGACCAGTGTTTTCGGGCGTATAGGTTGGAAATCATCGACCTTTGGGTATCTACGTGTTAACCTGTTCATCTAGTGCCGGCTTCCAAGTTTGAATATTGCTTGAATATTGAATACGCTCCCCTTTGTCACCTGCACCGTCTTCGTTTAATACACACTTCGACGAGAATATTACCTATGTCGAAATGCTGCTTCCCACAGTTGTTGAAAAAATTAGAATTGTACCGGCTGCATCAAAATTGCCAAATTTGGACCGTGGCGTTGTTTGAATCCCCGGGTGATCGCACACAGTAAAGTGTTGATCCGAAGCACCGGCATGGTTGCAGAGAGAACATTCCGTTGCTTTACCTTGAGAAAGGAGCCGGCATTCTCTTCAAAATCAGTAAGGGAATAATTCAATGAATACACGTTCTTCCGCACAGGCAAGTTCAATAACTTGAAGCAAACTGGAACCCAAAAGCTCTTGCAAACTGATCCAAGGACCAATTTGGATCCAATGAGAGGAAATTTCGGGGAAAAGAATGGGAAAACGCTGAAGAGTTTGCGCCATGTCCACAATTTGGTTTATGGCTGCGAAGTTTCGACTTTCTGTGATCCAAAATACGAACTCAAAGTTTGCATAGGAAGGTACATACGCACCCGATGGCCAAAGCTCTCATGTTCGCCTATCCATGTTAATACCCCCTCCCCCCCCGTCGTCTTCTGCCAGTTCTAGAAAAAGCGGAGCAGGCTTGCCGTGCTCGAAACGGTTAAGAAGCAGGCGAATATTTTTGAGGACGGATTGGCTGATCATTTTTTTGGATGGCCGTGAATTTGCTGTGGAGCTTTGCGCTCGATTTCTTGCGAGAAGCAACGGGCTCTCGGGTCACATCGGTGATTACCAAGTTTCAGCTCCCTCAAGGTGCTATTCAAAATCTAGAATATCAGACTTGAATTCGGATGAGCTGAAATTGAAGTTCATTGCTGCACTGGAACTAATGGAATGAGCTCTGATTTCAGCTCAACATAAATGCAACATGATATTTGGAGTTTCAACTCACACATCGAGCGTGCCGAAACTTGGCAAAGGTACTCATATGTGTTGGGACAAAGAATGGACAAGATGAGAACAAAGGAGAGACACACATGGTCATGCTTGCCAAGTTTCAGTGCATCGGAGGTGCTATCTGAAACTTAAAATATCTGAATGAATCTCAGTCAGGACCGAAATCGAAGCTAACTGTGGGGCTGAAACCAATCGACTCAGCTTTTCTTTCAGTCCGACTGAAATTTAGCCCAATACTTCAAATTTTGCATAGCACCTCCGGCGCGCCGAAACTTGGCAATCATCAGTGTGGGTGCAGCCACTCGAGGACTGACAAATTCATCATCTGTCACGGGTAGCTCCATGCGCATTAGACAGTAAATAGAATTCCCAGGCGCTCACGCATCGACGCAGGTACGAAGACCCTGGGCTGAATACTGACCAGTGCGAATTCTTGTTATTGCGCGTCTATTTTGCCACCCTACTCAATCAACACAACGTAAATCGCTAGTGCTTGTGAATCGACCGACGAGCGCCTGCGAAATAGACGCGCAATAACAAGAATTCGCACTGGTCCGCCTCCGAGCTCGCCCACGCGCGGAATAGTGATTCTGATTGAGTAGGGGCTCGAGCGAAAATGTATGATTCTTCCAGATTTGGCGGTGCACCCGATCTATGGCACGCGGGATCCAGGCCCGGAGACAGACCAAAACAAACTTACTCTGCTTTTTACAAGTTCCTGAGATTGGACATTTATACCTTTGGGCCCGCTTCCTCCCGCACCACGATGCTAACTCTTCCACCCACGCGAATGAACAGAGAACGACGCCAATGGACCGCGGTTCGCCAATGACCATGAATTGCCATCCTTCTGCAGCCGGTCAAACGTATCGTATGTTTGCATCATGTCGATATCGATCATGATGGAATGATCATTAAGAGGATATCCCGCTGTGACACAAACCAATAAGGGATATACTCCCCGAAACTAAGGCTCACTGCTGTAAAATCACTTCGAAGAAGCTTAAAGCTGTAGGGAGGCACTGCGGAAGCATTCGTCGATGGGAGGCGCTGGATCAACGGGAGGCGAAGGACACGAGTTCGTTTATTTTTACGAGTCCTCCGAATCCAAATCCTTATAAAGCGCGCTTGACTGAAGTGGAAGGCCCAAACCCCTCTTAAGCTTTCCACCATGCCGACCGACGTTCAACTTCTATCGTCCATTGTACTTGGGTCATTATCCTTGATCCCAAACAATATTCTTCGCTACACGTCCCTTGCGTCCGTCATTGCTTTCGCTTTGGTCTACAATCTCTACCTCAACCGGGCGGAATGGCCCTACCAGTTCGAGCAGGCCATCCAACAAACTGAAGAAATTATTGAACGGGCAAAAGCAAAGTGCACTTGCTCAGGGGACCACTTCAAGCTCGCGCAAGAATGGCTTCGGCTGTTGGAGTGACTTTCCATAGTACATTTTCTCCGCCACTGCTTACCAGTATGACAGAGTCAAGCAATCTGTTTCGGAAATTCGATCGCACATTTCAGAAACAGGAACACTCACTTGGAAGAAATACTGGCACCTCAAGAGACGGGTGGCGGAATGTACCACTAGGATCAATAATATTCGCACCTCAGTTGAGGTGGGTCTATCCCTTGTGCTATACCTCCATAAATCAAATTGAAAGAGTGTTTTCCAGCTCTTTCTGGAGGCCGAGCTTCAACGTAAGCTTGCGGAGGATATTAATGAAACACGTTCTGCTCTCGAGACTTCCCGAGCTGCCTGCGCTGGTAAGTACGGTCGTCCTGCGTTGTACTATCTTCTGACGCTATCTCTTCAGTATTCCAGGGCATACCATCCACAAATCAGTTCCACCTTTCCGACCAGTATTTGAGCGCGTACAGGTCAGAATCTGCATCGATCTTTCTCTATCTACGCGTTAATGCGTCCGTTAGTGCTGGCTATCGAGTTTAAATATTTCTTTATTTCTATTTCGCGGTCACCTTGCTTTCGACACATTGATTCAGTTTTCTCCTTGTTCTGCTTTCGATCGCTTTCGCATATTTGTACCTGTTGTTCTTTAGGTGTTAAAGTTTGCAAAGTTAATCCCGACAATGACCCTTATGCTCTAGTCAGATTGAGACGCGTCCAAGGACGCGTCCGCACGCGTTCCTGCCATCAACGTGGATCCCCATCAGTGGCGGTGTGGGACAATTAGATCGGCCATCACGGTTTGATCACGACCACGTCGGTGTGACGGCGTTACAGCTTCCTTTGTTTTCTCAATGTTTTCTGCTTTCTTTCTCAAGTTGTGCTTCGCCTCCCTCTTGTTCTCTAAATAGTTGGTTGGCACCCGAAAAATTCTTACCTCTTGTTCTTTCCTGGCACAAATCTGATCGTTACCGCTTGGGCCACAGGAGCTGAAACCCTGAGCCTGAGCGCTTTTTGCTGCTTTTTGTCTCCATTTTTTTATCTGGTCACTATTAAATGCCGGGACCATGGAGCTCCATCGCATACCCCATAATTATGGTCACTACAGGAGGCCAGCGCCTTGCCCCGTATTCCACGACATCTTCTGAATGCTCCATTCCCATTCGTCGAACCATCAACTACAATTCTGGGGAGGACGATTTCCGACTCACTAGAGTGCAAAACGCGTGCTTCAAAGTGAGTGATAGCACATGCATTTAGACTAACTTTCGTCGGTTAACCCTCACATCCTCCGCGCTGGATCTCTGACATTCAAGAATCAAGACTGGCCTGAAAAGTCGCGAATCGATGATCGTTCTGTCGGTACGCCGTGACGCTGCTGCACAATTCCGCACGTTTCTTTGGGCCGTATACACTCAGTGCACTTGTCTTATATTTTTGAAGCATTTCTTCTGCATAACGTGTCGATTATAGACCAAGCGCTACCAAGCGCAAAGACTGTCGACATCGTCATTTAGAATTGCGTCAAAAACAGCAGTTCACCCCAACCAATTGGGAAATCTCTCTTTCACCATCCACATCATGAACCAGGACGAGGCGGACGTGGACACGAGAGATGGAGAAAACGGAAAAAATATTCACATTGTAATGTATTACTTACACGCCGCTGCGCTACCACTGATGTATTATACTGGCAAGTCTTCTCTTCTTTCTTCTTCCCTTGATTTCTTGTACTAAGTTGCAGCTGAAATATCTAAAGCGCAAGTTACTGTAAGCAGCAATTTGAGAAAGAGGAAGAGACAGACCTCCGGTGCCTTGAATTCAAGCGGGCGTGAGCGGGGCTGAGAGGAATGAGTCCGTTTTAAAGTCCAGAAGAGTTCCAGAAAAGTGAAGCTACATCAAGACAAGTCAGTGCTACGAAGAAAAGGCAAGACGTATAGACACGCACCTCATCTAGTAGCTCAGAGCCCCGCCTTAAGGGCGCTTTTCCCGTCGGTCCAGCCCAGAGACGTTGAGATAGAGGATAGATAGGCCAGCGCATCGTTTTGGTCGCAGCGCATCCGTTTAGTTTGAAGTGCCAGCGCACGAGTTTTGAGTAGGGATTTGGCCTTGCAGCGGAAAAGTCTTGCTGGATTACTCTTCAGTTGTACAAAGCTTGAGGGTATGTAGAGCATTGAAGCCTTTCTTTTTTTCTGTCTCTGCACTGTGACTTGAGGGCGGAATTGAGAGTGTGCGCCCCAGGTGGTGGTCACAATGGCCACGCTACCTCTTCAAGATTTTTCCAAGGTTTTCGACGGTGTGTGGGGGGTAAATGAAATGTTTTCAAGTAGTCTACGGCATTATGGGATGTAGGCTACGACGAAACTCGGCCGAAAATCCACGGCGCGCAGCTTCACGGCGGTGATTCCCATTCATGACAAATTTCGAAGAGTTCGGCCGCGAGAACGCCGTCTAGGTGAGCGCCGCGTGTAGCGCGGACCGCGGGGAGTGAAACGAGAAAGACAAGACGAGAGGGAGGTAACGCACATGTGTTGCCGCGTCGTATGAGCGGTGTGAGCACAAATGTCAAGGGGCACCACCGGACAGGAGTGGATGAGGTGTTTGGTGCGTTGGGCTGTGAGTTGGTCGATTATTCGATTGTGTTTTCTTATTTTCTTTTTCGATTTTTGGAGTGTCGAGCTCTCGATGAGGCAAGGGGTGTGTTTTTTGTGGTGGTGCTTTGAGCCGGGGAGGCAGAGGAGCGCAGAGGGGGAGCGCGAGAAGGGGTGTGGGTGTGCGCCAGGGGCCGAGGACTGCTGAGAAGGGGCGTGTCCGCCGTGGCGTGTCGAGGTCGAAGTCGGGGTGTATTGAGCCGAGGGCATTCAGAGGAGCGCGTTGGCGATGTCAACGTACGAATGTGGCGAGGGGTGGCGGTCGTTGTCGTTGTCGTTTTGCGATTTGAGCGCGTCCCGCGGTGCGTTTTGGGGAGATGACGGCTGTGGCGGCCGTGTCGACGTGCGGGTCGCTGGGGTGGTAACGCTCAGTGTTGCGGTGACCCCGGGTCATGACCCCTGGTCAAGAGACAAGGGTCGGCTCCCTTCAAGTTGACCTGCCAACCTGACCCAGGGTCACCCCTGGGGTCAAGTCATGGACCGATTTTTTTATTTGCAGTAGAATACAGAATGTACGCTAATACTAATCATCGTCAATGATGATTTCGTCAGGCCCACGGTGTCCGGGACCATCCTCCTCAAACTCCGCCATGATGTTGTTCAAATCTGGTGTTCCATCCACCCGGTAGGACAGCAACGACACGCCCCACGTCGAAACAGTCCAGATTTCTTCTTGGGCTTGGATTCCATAACCTGGGACGCGTCGCGACGCGCTGCGAGGTGGACGTGAAAAAAATGAAAAGGATTGATGGGGCGCGTGCTACTAGCTAATTGGGCGCTTGACCCGACCTGACCTCCGTGAGCTGAGTTGACTGACCTGACCTGACCACTTGACCCTGGGGTCAGGTCAAGGACCTGACCTGACCTTCGCAACACTGGTACTAACGCTGACGCTGACGATTTGCGCAACATGAAGCGGCGGCGTGCACTTGGCTTTGTTTTGTGCGATGCGCGTGGGATGAGTCGGTAGAGAGAGGAGGACGACTCGTGCGCGCAAAGCCGAGGACGGGGACTCTTCCTGCTCACCTCGTGCGGCCTGCGCGGTGACGTTACCCTTCTTTCATCTCCCGCCTCTCTCTACCTGTTTCTTCCGTTGTTTTTTTTCCCTCCCGCGAGAAGCAAGCGAGAAGGGCGGCGCGGGATTTGATTTGCTGGAAAGAACGGGAGAATGACTGCTAGCGCGGGCGTGTCGACATGCAGGGCCTCTGGTGATGTGGCTGGTGTGAGGGTGGAGTGTGTGTCGCGGGGAGCCGATGACGGCCGCGTCTTGCCCTTGCCTGGTGCTATGTAAATGGCGGACTAGGCAGTCACTGATAATAGTCGAGGTGATCGACACCAACACCGCCATACGCAAGAGTCCCATTCCGGCACATACCGACGGCAACCCGAAAGGGAATTTACTTCTGCCCTTGCTCTTTCTGGCTTCTCCTCCACGCTGTGAAACGCGGCCAGGGACTTCACCTTGGACTTGGCACTGCCATGACGTTCGTTTCGTTCTCTGAGCAATATGGCTGCTTTCGGGAAATACCGATGTGCAAGACGGGACGCGGTCATGGACTTCACCTTGGACTTGACACTGCCATGACGTTCGTTTCGTTCTCTGAGCAATATGGCTGCTTTCGGGAGGCGCTCAATACCGACGTGCAAGACGGGACGCGGTCATGGACTTCACCTTGGACCTGGCACTGCCATAACGTTCGTTTCGTTCTCTGAGCAATATGGCTGCTTTCGGGAGGCGCTCAATACCGACGTGCAAGACGGGACGGACTGTGTCCCGCCCCAAAATTAAACAGTACAAGAGCATGGGCCTGTTCGAGAGTTCAACTCAGAATTTCAAGCACCTTCCAAAGCAAAAATGGTGTGGAAAAACGTGGATGGCATCATCGAGAACAAACCCATACACATCCCAATCGACATTCAACTGCTATCGTCCATTATACTCGGATCATTATCCTTGATTCCAAATAACATTATTCGCTACACGGCCCTCGGCACTGTGATTGTCTTTGCTCTCGTCTACAACGTTTACCTCAACAGGACGACATGGCTCCACCAGCTCGAGTAGGCCATCCAACAGACTGAAGAAATTTTCGAACAGGCGAAAACAAAGTGCATTTGCCCAGGGGACCACTTCAAGCTCGCGCAGGAATGGCTCCGGCTGTTGGAGTGAGTTTTCACAATCCACTTTCTTCGCCACTGCTTACCAGTATGTCAGAGTCAAGCAATCTGTTTCGGAAATTCGATGGCGCGGTTCAGAGACAGCAACACTCACTTGGAAGCAGTACTGGCGCCTCAAGCGACGGGTGGCGGAATGCACCACTAGGGTCAATTGTATTCGCACTGCAGTTGAGGTGTGTTTATCTCTCGTGCTCCATCTCCGTGAATTACATTAAAGAGTATTCTGCAGCTTATTCTGGAGGCCGAGCTTCAGCGTAAGCTCGCGGAAGATATCACTGAAGCTCGTTCTGCTCTCGAGAATTCTCGAGCCGCATGCGCTGGTAAGTGTGGCCCTCCTGCGCTGTACTACCTTCTGACGCTATCCCTTCAGTATGCCAGGGCTTGCCATCCACAAATCAGTTCCAACTGTTCCGACCGGTATTTGAGTGTTAACAGGTCAGGATTTGGACCGATCTTTCTGTCTCTACGCGTTAGCGGGTCCATTAGTGCTGGCTCTCGAGTTTGAATATTTCTTTATTTCTATTTTCGCTCTCACCTTGCTTTCAACACATTTTTACTCTTTATTCTGCTTTTAATCGCTTTCGAATACCTGTACCTGTTGTCCCGAGGTGTTAAAGTTTGCCAAGTTAATAGGCGAAGTCAAAGCGGTCTGGGGAGCCCGATTCAGGAGCCGATTCAGATGTTGATTCAGATGTCAGAATCGGCAGTTCAGAATCGATAAAAAGTTTGAATTGGTCTGAATTTTGCTCCTCCTCGAGAGGACCAGCAGACTGAAAATCGGCTTCAGAATCGCGTTCACCCCAACCCGTTGACTTATCCGGGGCTTAGTCATCCAAAGAACTGGCAGATGAGCCCCCGGACTCCGAGACCGAGGTCATGTCTATGGATAATAATTCGACGTTGGGCGAGGATTCCAGAGCCGTTAAGAGTTCGCTGTTCCGCAGAGTCAAGCCGGCGCGTGAAAAGAAAGGTTTTGAGCACGTCGCTCACGCGACGCTGGCGTGCTGAGAGGCGGGGCACAAGTGCGACGCGATGGGGAGTTTGGGCGTCGAGCAAAATTTTGAGACTAATGGGTGATGTTCCATATTTGTCTGCTGTCTCAAATAAAACACAAGTGCTTACTCCTCAAAAATATAAGTGTCGTGAATTGTTGCAGAATCAAGCTCTGAATCGAGTCTAGAAGTCAAAGTTAGACCTGATTCATGACGGATTCAGTAGGGTGAATCAACCGTGAATCAACATCCGAACCGGCTCGTGAATGCACCTGAGAGTAAGGTTCACGTACACAATCTTGGATTGTGTGCAAATTGTGTGGCGTAGATATGTTACTCCGCATCGTTATGCCAACAGAAGAATAACAACCGCTAGAGGACTTGGAATCCATTTTCCATGCCAAAGTTGGTCATAATAAATCACAACGTTGAAACTGGCCTTGTTCTCGCACCGGATAAATACATGCCACCAACGTCTGGAACTTTTATGCGATTCATGGCAGAGGTGACTGCTGTTAGGCATGCACGAGAATTACAGCTTTTGGACTTTTTGGGTCATTGGACTTACCACAAGCAGGGGGACTATGTATAAATCGAATCTTCGTGCAAAAGTGAAGCACGCACGCCAACCGTTTGGGTGAGCCACTATGTTGCCACTAGTACTATGCGAGATTGACACGACCGTGACTTGAGCGCTTGAGTCTTGACATGACAACTGCACTGACTTGTGTGGCTTCGCCTTTTGGGGCTGATTTGGAGGTGACCTGGAAAATCCACAAACGGAACAGCCTTGGATAGCCTTGATGGCCGGGAAGGACTTCCCCGATGACCGGTCCCTCCTTGTAGCTTCTTCTTCCCTACGCTTGGGCCCGCCATCCAACAAATAAAGCTTTCCAAATGAACGGTGGCGTAGTTTGTCGGCGCTGACTTGAGGCCCCGGCGGTCGGAACGAGTGCCGGTAGATCATGTTCTTTTTTTGCCACACATCTCATAATCCCGCCTTGAGGTGTCTATGAGGTCCAAGAAATCACATTGAGAGATCGTGATCGCCTCTTTTCCCTACACGCAAATCCAACTGGGGGCCATTCAAGTGCAGATGAACCACCTGTGATGAGACTTATCAACCTTCTGCGGGCCATAACAACGAGTTGGCTGTCCGGGACGCCACCCGCGTCTGCGATACCCGTTCCGACTCTCACGCACTATCAATGTCCATCGGTCAATACCAAGCCGCAGCTAAAATAAGGGGGAAATACGTTCCACGACCACAAGGAGACAACAAAAAAAACAGACAACATACAAACCGATGCTCCAGTGCAGGGTGAATGATCGCGATTGGCCAAATATACATAGCAAGATCCAAGTAGGGGGTAAATGACTTCATCTCAAGGACCTCGTGATGCAATCAATTTTTTTACCTCGCCGCTCTCAATTATCCATCGTGCCTTCTGCTTATGGAATCTTCCGATCCTTCGATGGTCAGGACATGCGCAGTGAACACAGAAGGACTTCCAGCACTTCAGAACAGGGGTTGCGCAATTTGTATACAATTCAGACGTGTTGTATGTCGGCACAGTACCTGTTTGTTCCTTATTGAGACCTCCGACTTCCTTTCTTCTTCCCTTCCGTCCCCTACAGTTCATACACTGCACTTTCGCTCATTGTCGTCGTCTTGGTAGCAGGAGCCCGTTGTCAAGTACTAGTTGCATCGGGCATCATGCCGGTGGCACCGATGCCGTATGCACTCGCCAAAACTGAAACTTTTGCTGTAGAGGCGCTTTAGAAGATCTGGAAGGATAGCACTGACCCAGGCGCTAAAGGAACAAAAATAAAATGCCCTGAACAGGTTATAAAGCATGACTGGAGTCGAATACCCCAAGCCCCTTCTCTCTGACATGCGAACCGACGTTCAGCTCGTATCGTCCGTTCTACTTGGGTCATTGTCTTTGATTCCAAATAATAGCTTTCGCTACACGGCCCTCGGCTGCGCAATTGCCTTCATTCTGGCCTATAACCTTTACCTCAACCGCACCACACGGCTTCACCAGCTCGAGGAGGCTATCCGCCAAACCGAAGAAATTTTTGAACCGGCGAAAACACAGTGGGCTTGCCCGGAAACTGCGCAAGAATGGGTCCGATTGCTAGAGTGCGTTTCGATAATCCGCCTTCCTCTCCAATGCTGACAAGTGTTACAGAGTCAAACGATCCGTGTCTGAAATGCAATGCCGCATTTTGGAACCGGGGAGACTCACCTGGAAGCAATACTTACACTTCAAGAGATGTTTGGCTGAATGCACCAGTCGCGTCAACAATATTCGTAATGCGATTCAAGTGAGATTATTCTTTGCCGCTCTCCGCCTCCAATAATTGAAACTTGGTTAGCTCATTCGAGAGACCGAGCGTCAGCGGAATCTCGCCAAGGAGATCATTGAAACTAACTCTGTCCTCGCCAACGCCCGCTTCACCTGCGCTGGTCCGTATGCACATTCTATGGTATAAAACCTTCTTACCTAGCCATTGCCGTCCATCAGCATGCAACGCCGTACCCAGAAATCAATTTAACATTCCCAACCAATATGGGCGCGTGTATAGGTTGAAAACCCTCGATTTTTTCGTATCTGTGCGTTAACCTGTTCACCTAGTGCCGGATTCCAAGTTTGAATATTGTTTGAATATGAATATGTTCCCCATTTGTCACTTGTACAGTCTTCATTCATCGACAAAAACTCGTACCTATGTTGAAGTGCTCGTCATCACAGTTGTTGGAAAAAATAGCTGGTTGTAGCGGTTGTATCAAAATTGCTAGATTTGGACCGTGGCGTTGTTTGGAGAGATTCGGAGATTCGGCGGTTTCACGGCCGTTATTCCCATTCACCACAAATCCTCACCTTCTCAAAGAGCTTGTCCGCGAGAGGGTCGTCTAAGTGAGCGCCACGGGTGTAGCGCGGGCCGCGAGAAGCGAAATGAGGAAGACAAGACGAGAGGGAGGGAACGCACATGTGTTGCCGCGTCGTATGAGCGGTGTGGGTACAAATTTCAAGGGGCGCTACAGCAGTGGAGACAGAGTATGGATGAGGTGTTCGGTGCGTTGAGCTGTGAGATGGCCGATCATTCGATTTTTTGTTATTTTCTTTTCTATCGTGGAGTGTCGGGCCCTCGATGAGGAAGGGGTGTTTTATGCGGGGAGCGGTGATGATATTTCGAGCTGGGGAGGCAGAGGAGCGCAGAGGCGATGTCGACGTGCGAATGTGGCGAAGGGCAGCGGTCGTCGTCGTCGTTTTTCGATTTGAGCGCATCCCGCGGTGCGTTGTGAGTAGATGCCGGCTATGGGGGCGTGTCGACGTGCGGGGTGGTGAGGGTGACCCCTTGCGCGGGGGTACGTGCGCAACGTGAAGCACTTGAAGCACTTGATTTTGTTTTCAGCGCCGTAGCGGTGGCGGTGTGCGATGCGCGTGGGATGAGTCGGTAGAGAGAGGAAGATGACTCGTGCGTGCAAGGCCCAGGACGGATATTTCGCCATGACCGCGATGACGGATAGGGTGGCCGTACCTTTCTTTCACATCCCGCCTCTCTCCACTTGCTTCTCCCTTTTTCCCTCCCCTCTCGCAAGAAAGGCGGTGTGCGGGATTTGATTTGCCGGAGAGAGAGCGAAGTGTGCTCCCGCATGCGTGATGCATATAGACGGCTAGCGCGGGCGTGTCGACATGCGGGTGATGTGGCTGGTGTAATTGAAGGGAGGAGTGTGTGTGTGTCGCGGGAAGACGACGACGGCCGCGTCTTGCCCTTCCCTGCTGCTTCCTTGCTTGACCTGCGCGAGCGCCATGCGCATCCGATATGCTGACGGTGCATAATGCGTACGAAATGTAAATAGGATGTACGGAAACGCCCGAGATGGGATCAGACCTGCATCGGCATAAGCCGCTTTCCCGACTTTCTCTGTTCTTCCCTCCCCTTCCTCCCTCTCTCCCTGCTCCCACCTCTCGGCTTTTTTCCTTCCTTTCCCTCCCACATCCTCGAAGTTTCCCAAACTAGGGTTGTCGCCGGTGAGTCCCCAATCGAGATAGTTGTAGGTGTCGTCGCAGATGACCTTGGACAATCATGAAGGCGAAATCGCTAGGTCCCGCAACTCTTACGAGCCTCCGTCTTGTCAATTTCCGCTCTCGTAATCTTCAAGGTTATCTGCGACGACACCTCTCGAATTCAAATATAGTAAATAAATCCTGGACTCGAGGCACTGACCAAACCACGCAATGAACACCGACGGACACTGCACGAGGTCGCGAGCTCGTGAGCACGCACGTGTTCCTCACATGGAGAGAGATAGAGCAGGACTGAACCGGACCGGGACCAGGACAATCACACAGACGATGACACTGCCGCTGCGCGATGAGAAAAACTTGGCCAGGAAGGTTGTAAAACAAGCTAGTGTACTGTCAATGAAGGCAACTTTGGATCAACGGGGCTCGTGTCGCTGAAGAGGCTGGACGGACAAGACTGGTACCACGAGAAGACAAGAGGTCCCTCGAGTCACATCATGATGTTTGTTCGGAATGGCGGTCCCTTCAAGTTGGTCAAGTTTGAAGCCATGCATGGGTCGTGGAGGGGTGTCGATGTCCAACATGCAGGAGGACTTGCGAGCAAGATGGATGGATGTACGCAATCGCGGATTTTGTGGCATATGAATGTACGCCGCTGAAGTCATATTTTTTTTTGGCCGCGGGTAACCGTGGCTGAAACTGGAGCTGATCATCCGTTCCATTTCATGTTATCGATGAGCTGATAAGTCTGCTGTTGACCTATCGATGAGAATGAAGTGGCTCCAAACTCATCGATAAGCCGAAAACGGGACATATCAGCTCCCACTTTAGGCAAATTGGATTGCTAAGAATCGGAAGATAAGCTTGTTTGCGTAGGATGGACGAATCTGAAGTTCAACTCGAAAAGAGGAGGTCCTCTAATTTTATGTTGACACCAGTCCTGGCTGATACTTGGTTACAACAGGAGCCGAGGCGTACCGGATGCATGTACGCCACTAACCTCTGGAACGTTTGTGTGATTCATTCCAAAGCTCGCTGCTGTCAGACATGTACGAGAATTACAGCTTTTTGGACTGTTTGTGTCATTGAACTTCGCACGAGAAGGGCGACTCGTATAGACCGTATGCTCGGCTGCTGTCAGACACGTACAAGAATTACAGCTTTTGGGCTGTTTGTGCCATTGAACTTTGCACGAGAAGGGCGACTCGTGGATAGACCGTATGCTCGAGCCAAAGTGTAGCATGCATGCCGACCATTCGTGTGAGCCATCGTGTTGCTATGCGAGACTGACTTGAACCTTGACAACTGACTTTCAGAGGTTTCCCTTTTTGGGGCCTACTAATCGACTGACTGGTGACTTAGAAAGATGCACAATCAAAACAGCATCGACGGTCTCTAAGCTCCCCCAATGAATAAGACACCGTTTCCTCCATATAGCGTCCTTCCGAGTTCATTCAGGCGCTGAAGATTCTTTATAAAGCGCCGGCATGGAGGAGTGACTGGTGCAACTGAAGCGGAATACCCTTTCTCTCTTTCTGCCATGTGGGCCGACCTTCAGCTCATATCGTCCATTCTCCTGGGGTCATTGTCCTTGATCCCCAATGACGGTCTTCGCTACGGAGCCCTTGCCTCTATTATTGTATTCGCTTTAGTCTACAACCTCTACCTCAACCGGGCAACATGGCTCCGCCAGCTTGAGCAGGATATCCAACGGACTGAAGAATTTGTTGAACAGGCAAAGATCAAGTGCGTCTCTCCGAGAGATCAGTTAAAGCTCGCGCAGGAATGGGTCCGACTATTGGAGTAAAGTTCCATGATCCACTTTGTTCTCCACTGCTCACCAGCTTTACAGAATTGAACGATCTGCGTCTGAAATGCGATGCCGCATTCTGGAACCGGGAAGACTCACCTGGAAGCAATATTCGCGCATCAAGAGACGTGTCGCCGAATGCACCAGTAGCGTCAACGATATTCGTACCGCAGCCCAGGTGAGTCTATCCCTCGTCGTTCTCCACCTCAAACAATTGAAGTTTTATCAGCTCATTCTAGAGACTGAGCGTCAGCGGAAGCTTGCAGAGGATATCGCTGAGACTCATTCTGTCCTCGCCAACGCCCGCTCCACCTGTGCTGGTAAGTATGCGCGTCCTCTGTTGTATAACTTCTTTATAATTACTTGCCCACTTCCGGCCATCAGTATGCCAAATCGTACCCATGAATTCTAACAATTCCAGCCAGTATGTTCACGGGCATAGGTTGGAAACCAGTGACCTTTCCGTATCTACGCGTTAACCTGTTGACTAGTGCCGGCTCTCCAGTTTAATATTGTTTGTTGAATATGAATACTAATATGTTCCCCTGCGCGATCTTCATTTATTAACACCCTTTGAGAGACTCGTACCATGTTGAAATTTTGTACAAAGCTGTTCAAAAAAAATTGGCCAAATTATAGTGGCTGTACTACGCTATGTCAAAATTTCCAAAATTGGACCGTGGCGTTGTTTGGATTTCCGGGTGATCGCAGACAGCACGGTGTTGATCCGAAGTACCAGCATTTTAATTTTAATTTTCGCACGTCGGTGTTGAGCGCTTCCCGAAAGCAGCTATATTGCTCAGAGAACGAAACGAACGCAATTCTGGGGTGGAAGACAGTCCATCCCGTCTTGCACGTCGGTGTCGAGCGCCTCCCGAAAGCAGTCATATTGCTCAGGAGTCAGAGAATGCTATTCTGGGGCGGGAGACAGTCCATCCCGTCTCGCACGTCGGTGTCGAGCGCCTCCCGAAAGCAGTCATATTTCTCAGAGAGCGAAACACACGCCAAGGCAATGCCAGGTCCAAGGTGAAGTCCATGACCGCGTTTCACAGTGTGGAGGAGAAGACAGAAAGTACAAGGGCAGAAGTAAATTCCCTGTCAGGTTGCCGGAATGGGACTCTTGCGTAAAGAGAAAACCATGCTTAAAGCGTTTCTGACGTCCCTGGTCCGAATGTTTTACGGAGTGTAGCATTGCAAGCCAGGCAAACCAGGAAAAATCCGGTGGCACTGTAGGCAAAGATCTGTACGCCGATCCCGGCAGCTGCAGACAGGGCACAAGTTATCAGCGCCGGTACGTCACTTTGCTTCAGGAAGAAGCCGGCGCTCTCCTGGAGATTAGGAATTCACGGAAAACATGTTCTCCAAACAGGTATCTTGAACCAAGCTTGAACCCACAAGCTGCTGCAATCAGAACTTTCGGGGGAGAAATGGATTACGCCGAAGAATCTGTGCCATGTACACAATTTCGCTTTTGTGGCGCTGTGAAGTTTATAACTGGCGAACTTCTGTTAATCCAAAATACGAACTCGAAGTCTGGTTAGAAAGGAAAGGTACGTGCTAGGACCGAAGCTCCCAGTATCCGCTTTAAGTAGTGCATCCACATCGTCTTTGGTTTGTGACTTGGCAATGTCCAACGATGAAATGAATATTGACGATGGAACCTTCGCCCCGGCTCCCAAAATGAAGGCGCGGTCAGAAGACGCGGCAGAAGTTTCCAAAACACGCAGTGAAATCACTCTTATATTCGCAGCAGCGCAAACCAGGATGGGCAGACGGCAAAGAGTGTGACCACATCAACTTGACAGGAATGGCACTGCAGGCTGCTGCGGAATGCGCGAAGAGTGCGATCACATCAACTCAGCACTGGCACTGCAGGCTGAGGAATAAGAGCGCGATCAAAACGTTAACGGTGCCAAACATTCCTTTTGAATTGGGACCCCACGAGCTCCCGACTTCCCATCGGCTCTGCACGACAACACCAACCAGGAATAGTACTGTGGGCTGCCGCGGAATAGACTGCCAAGAAATACAGAGAAGCGCGATCACATCAACCGGCGAGGAATAAGTAAACGATCAGACAGGCGGTATCAAAAATTCCGCTTTTTAACTGGAACCCCCACGAGCTCCGGATTCCCCATTGGCTTTACCTGCAAGATTACATCAACCAGGAATAAGGATAGACAGGGACAAGCTGCCAAGGAATACACATGGGAGCGCGATTACATCAACTGGACAGGAATGGCACTGCAGGCCGAGGAATAAGGGCGCGATCAGCTCGTGGCAGACAGGCGGTGCCAAACATTCCTCTTTTCAACTGGAACCCCCACGAGCTCCGGATTCCCCATTGGCTTTACCTGCAAGACGACATTAACCAGGAATAGCACACTGTATTAGGCTGCCGCGGAATAACATATAAGGATAGACAGGAAAAAGCTGCGAAGAAATACACATGGGAGCGCGATCACATCAACTAGACAGGAATGGCACTGCAAGCTGGACACAAGAGCGCGATCACAGGCGGTGCCAAACATTCCTCCCCCGACCGGAGCCCCCACGAGCTCCGGATTCCCCATTGGTAAGATCACACAACCAGGAATAGCACTGTAGGCTGCCGCGGAATCATATAAGAATATGTTTAGTCATGAACTTGAGGGCACGAATAAAAGTCCTGGACCTCCTTATACAGCGCGCAGTGACTGAAGTGACAGGCCTCAACCCCTCTTAAGCTTTCCACTATGCAGACTGACGTTCAACTGCTATCGTCTATTATACTCGGGTCATTATCCTTAATCCCAAACAATATTCTTCGCTACACGTCCCTCGCCTCCGTCATCGCATTCACTTTGGTCTACAACCTCTGCCTCAACCGGGCGGCATGGCTCCACCAGCTCGAGCAGGCCATCCAGCAAACCGAAGAAATTGTTGAACGTGCAAAAGCAAAGTGCACTTGCCCAGGGGACCACTTCAAGCTCGCGCAGGAATGGCTCCGGCTGTTGGAGTGAGTTTCCGTGGTCCACCTTCTTCGCCACTGCTTAACAGAATGACAGAATCAGACAATCTGCTTCGGAAATTCGATCGCGCATTTCAGAGACAGCAACACTCACTTGGAAGCAATACTGGCACCTCAAAAGACGGGTGGCGGAATGCAACACTAGGGTCAACAGTATTCGCACTGCAGTTGAGGTGAGTCTATCCCTTGTGCTCCATCTTCGTAAATTAAATTGAAAAGAGTATTCTGCAGCTTGTTCTGGAGGCCGAGCTTCAGCGTAAGCTCGCGGAAGACATCACTGAAACTCGTTCTGCTCTCGAGAATGCCCGGGCTGCCTGCGCTGGTAAGTGTGGCCGTCCGGTGTTGTACTTTCCCCTGACCATATCCCGTGCATCAGTATGCCACGTGGTAAACACAAACCAGTTCAACCTTTCCGACCAGTATTTGAGTGCCAACAGGTCAGGATTTGCATCGATCTCTCTGTATCTACGCTTTAACGCGCTCATCAGTGCTGGCTCTCGAGTTTGAATATTTCTTTATTTCTATTTTCGCTGTCATTTTGCTTTCGACACACTTGCTTTAGATTACTCGTTGTTCTGCTTCCGATCGCTTCGCATACTTGTACCTGTTGTCTTTAGGCGTTAAATTTTACCAAGTTAATTTTGACGATGACCCCGATGCTTTAGATTCAGATTGAGACAGGTTCATCAAAGACGCCCGCGCGTTCCTGACAAGGTTCCCATCAACCGTGTAGATCCCCATCAGTGGCGGTGTGGAGCACAATTAAATCGGCCATCACGGTCCGGCCACAGACGCGTCACGCGTTACGATTTCCTTTTGTTTTCTACTTTCGTTCCCAGTTCTGCTCCATCTCCAGCTGTTACATGCAGTGAGTTGCGCAGCCGCTTTCGCGAAGCGTGCAATGTCGGAATCAACGTCAGGCGGGCTACAAAAGACTGAATGAGGTGCCGGACCGTGGAATCTGGATGGGTGTCGACTCGGACTCGGAGGACGTTGCAGAAACGGATCGCCCGAGTGAACCTCCACACACGATGGGCCCGACTTCGACCTCCGTGCGGTTTGACCCGTACGCCGGCGGAGGGAGGTCGGCGATGTCATAGGTGCCTGGGAGGTGTCATAACCCTTCTTCCGACCCCCGATCTGTCCCAGTTCCCACCAATATTCACCCCGATGGGGTACGAGTGTCGGTACGCCCACTGGAACGATGTGTGCGTGCTTCAAAGGGCGCTATGCTCTTTCCGTTCCCCGGCAGCGGCGCTCCAGCGGACTGATTATTGCGAGAGGAGGAAGGAGGGTCAGTTTGAGGAGCGCTGGAGATGCGTTCTTGGAGGGGTATTTGCGTGCAGTATTGGATGCGATAGGTGCGTCGCCTAAGGGGTCGTTTTTGCACTGACATTTGGTGGCTACCGCAGTCGGGAGGCTTTGCGCCTTGCGCTTCGTTGCTGGCGCTGCGCTTGGCTCGTCGTCGGAACTTGACTCCAAGCCGCTGTCGTACGCATCCCAGCGCTCGCGACGCGCGCCACAGAGCTCCTTCGGCTCGGCATACAGCGCGTTGAGCAGCTCTTCCTACTTCTTGATCTTCAGGTTGAGGGTGCCAATGCTCAGTTTTGTGCTCTCCGCAGTGTTGCGTAGGTCACGAAATTCCTTTTCCGTTTTTCCGGCAATGGTGGTCATCGACTGCGTACGGCGAGCCGCCCCTTTCTTGGCTTTGGAGGATGTCGCCGCTCTAGTCTCAGCTCCTGCGGCTGTATCGATAGCGACAATGGCGTGCGCAGCAGCCGGGGTCTGGGTGGGTGCGGTGACGAGAACCGTGCTTAGCGAGGATCGGTCAGAGGCCATCTTCGACGTCGCGAGCACCTGGGGCATTCTGGCCAGCCGCCTGGGTGCCTGCAGGAGCGGCGTCGTCGTAGTCCATGATGCCGTCCGTCGGATCCGGGACCAAGAGAAGCTTCGTCGTGGACGGGTATTCAGCGTGAGTATTGAGTCAGGACATTTGCAGCAGTAGGGATGACTTAGAGGTTAGATTTCAGGTAGATAGACATGCGGAAAGCCGCAAGCGGAGGGTATTATACAAGGCTAGATAAGTAGAGTGGATACGGGTGCTCGAGGACACGATAGATAGAGCAGAGTGGAGAGTAGAGCGATTTAGTAAGTAGTCTAGATGATGGTGGATGGTGTTTTTTTTTTTCGTAGCAATGCAAGTGGAGTAGCAAGACGTCGACGTCAACCACCATTGTATCGAGGGATAGAGTAGCTCCAGCTGGCTACCGTGTCAGTATTGTGCCCGCCCTTGGAGCGGACCTGACGTGCTTCCGCTGAGTGCATATATTGCCGACTGTGTGACCGAGATCGACCGCGACGGGGATCGTAGATTCAAGGCTAGGTGCTGCGGATGCGCTACTTGGCGGTCTTTGAAAAAATAGAGATTTCCTTGGTATCAGCTGATGTTATTCTAAATGAGGCTGCAATGTGGCCAAATTGGGCGAATGTTGGAAGAGATAGACGCCCTACCGTGGCATGTGTCAGTATTGTGCCCGCCCTTGGAGCGGATGGCATGACGTGCTTCCGCTGAACATATATTGCCGAAAAAAATTTGCTGTGCGACCGAGATTGACAGCGACAGGGATCCGAGTCGTGGATTCAAGGGTAGGTGCTGCGCTATTTCGCAGTCTTTGGGAAGATAGAAATTTCCTTGGTATCAGTTGATGTTTTCTAAATTGGGTTGCGATGTGGCCAAATTGGGCGAATGTTGAAAGAGATGGACCCCGACTGCTAAAGCATTGGATGTAGATGAAGGTTTTCAACAGCTTTGTCTGCTGCGGTACCCGTTTCGACTACTCTCGCACACTATCCCTAATGTCCATCGGGTTGCCATTGCCCTAAATACATCCATCTCGAGCTTAGACTGTCAAAGGCTATCTGTGTATATTTTCTGCAGTTTTTGACCGTGTCTCTCAATTATTTCTGGTTCTGAAATCAGTACACACTTCCATTAGGAGACTCTTACCTGTTCCCTGAAAATTTTGACGGCATCGGTGGCGCAGAGAAGCGAAGCACAAATTCGTGGTACATATTTTATCCCCGTATCGAAGCAAATGTTATTGATTTGTGACTCTTCCAGATTTAGCGGTGCACCTGGTCTACGCTCCAGGCCCGGAGACAGACAAAACAAACTTACTTTGCCTATAATAAGGCCCTGAGATTCGACTTTGCACCCGCTCTTCTGGCACCATGACGCTAACAACTCTCCCACCACGCGCCAGTGGACCGCGGTCCGAACGATCGATCATTATTGATTATATCGAATAAGGAAACTTCAAGAACGATCGATGGGAAATACTCCCGAAACTAACGCTCGCTGCTGTAAAATCACAACGCGCAAGCTAGAAGGAAGCTGTGGAAAGGCGCTGGGGTTGGCGTTGAATGACGGACGAAGTCCAGGAGCTCGTTTATTTTTGCGAGTCCTTCTAATCGAATCCCTTATAAAGCGCGCTTGACTGAAGTGGAAGGCCCAAACCCCTCTTAAGCTTTCCACCATGCCGACTGACGTTCAGCTACTATCGACCATTATACTTGGGTCATTATCCTTGATCCCAAACAATGTTCTTCGCTACACGTCCCTTACCTCCGTCATCGTTTTCGCTTTGGTCTACAACTTCTACCTCAACCGGGCGGCATGGCTCCACCAGCTCGAGCAGGTCATTCAACAAACTGAAGAAATTGTTGAACGGGCAAAAGCAAAATGCACTTGCCCAGGGGACCAATTCAAGCTCGCGCAGGAATGGCTCTGGCTGTTGGAGTAAGTGTCCGTAGCCCGTTTTCTCCGCCACTGCTCACCAGTATGAC
Organism: Mycena capillaripes; assembly: GCA_029204075.1. Lineage (NCBI taxonomy): Eukaryota > Fungi > Basidiomycota > Agaricomycetes > Agaricales > Mycenaceae > Mycena > Mycena capillaripes. The sequence continues at coordinate 2,912,200 of JARHKZ010000003.1, read as the reverse complement.
AGAGTCAAGCAATGCGTCTCTGAAATTCGATTGCGCATTTCAGAGACAAGAACACTCACTTGGAAGCAATACTGGCACCTCAAGAGACGGGTGGCGGAATGCACCAATAGAGTCAACAATATTCGTACCTCAGTTCAGGTCGGTCTGACCCTTGTGCTCCACCTCCATACATTCAAAAGGTTTTTACCAGGGTGTTCTGGAGGCCGAGCTTCAGCGTAAGCTCGCGGAAGACATCACTGAAACTCGTTCTGCTCTCGAGAATGCCCGAGTCACCTGCGCTAGTAAGTGTGGCCGTCCTGTGTTGTACTACCTTCTGATGCTATCCCTTCAGTATGCCAGGGTATAGGGCCATCCACAAATCAGTTCAACTTTTCCGACCAGTATTTGAGTGCCAACAGGTCAGGATTTCGACCGATCTTTCTGTATCTACGCGTTAACGCGTCCATTAGTGCTGCCTCTCGAGTTTGAATATTTCTTTATTTCTAATATTTTCGCTGTCACTTTGCTTTCCGCACATCGTTTCAGCTTAAGTACTCCTTGTTCTGCTTTCGATCGCTTTCGCATACCCGTATCTATTTTTTTTAGATATTAAAATTTGTCAAGTTAATTTTGACGACCCTTATGCTTTATAGTCAGATTGAGACGCGTCCTTGGACGCGTCCGCACGCGTTCCTGCCATCGACGTGGATCCCCATCAGTGGCAGTGTGGGACAAGTCATCACGGTCTGGTCACGAACACGTCAGTGTGACGGCGGTACCGATTCCTTTTGTTTTCTGCTTTCGTTCTGAATTTCTGCTCCGCCTCCCTCGTGTTCTCTAAACAATTGGCTGGAAGCCGACAAATTCTTACCTCTTGTTCTTTTCTGGCACAAATCTGATCGTTACTGCTTGGGCCACAGGAGCTGAAACCCTGCTCCTAGCCGCCGTCATCTTGCCTTTTGTCTCAAGTTTTTGTCTGGTCACTATTAAACGCCTGGACCATGGAGCTCCACTGCATTCCCCATAATTATCATGGTCGCTACAAGAGGCCAGCGCCTTGCCCCGTATTCCACGACATCTTCTGAATGCTCCATTCCCATTCGTCGAATCCTCAATTACAATTCTGGGGAGGACGATTTTCGACTCATTAGAGTGCAAAACGCGCGCTTCAAAGTGAGTGATAGCATATGTATAAAACATTCATCGACTAACTTCCGAAGGTTAACCCTCACACCCTCTGCGCCGGATCTCCGACATTCAAGACTATCCTGAAAAGTTGCGAATCCATGATCGTTCTGTCCGGACACACTGCTGCACAGTTCCGCACATTTCTTTGGGCCGTATATACTCAGTGCGTTTGTCTCGTTTTTGAAGCATTTCTCTGCTTAACACATCGATTAGACCGCTACCAAGCGCAAAGACTGTCGACATCGCCCGGCTCTGCAGCATCGCCGAATTATCTCACAGATATGAGTTCAATTCCTTGAAAATCTGGTCCATGGAGGGAATCACAGCGCTCGTCAACGCCCCCGACACGCTACTCCGCGCAGCCCCGTCAGAGATCTTCGTGCGCCTCATCCGGCTTGCACTCCTCTACCGTGACGCAGATCTCAGCCGCTCTGTCCAATCGAAATGGCTCACCCGAATACACTGGCACGACCTGGACCCCGCGCCCGCGATCGTTCTCGCCGACGCGTACGACCTTCGGCACCTGCTCTGCCACGCGTACTATGTCCACCTCGTCAACGTGGAGCCCCGCATTGCGCGTGCGCAGCCCATTGGTGCGCGCTCGCCCCTGACCGCCACGCAGAACCTGCACGTCTTTTGCGGGTACCACTCGCTTCTGGCCTGCTGGAAGCAGCTGCAGGAGATGCCGCCCGCGTTCGAGGCGGACGCGACATGCGCTTCGCATGCGCGGTGTCTCGTTGCGTGGAAGGCGCGCTGGGCGCTGGAAACGGGGCGGGCGAGCGGGTTCTCGCCCGTCGACGTCTTGTGCCGACTGCTGTTCATGGAGCGGCATCTGGAACGGGACGGGGTGCTGAAGGAGTGCATGAGCGCGGGGTGTATGAAGGAGGCGTTAGATGCGATTGCGAAGAAGCGGGCAGAGATTTCGGAAAATCTGCAGCATCATTTTGATTTATGACTTGCGGTGTCATTATACCCGTTAACCTACCAATACCCTTGCTCTTGTAATGTAATCGTCTCCAATGTAGTAATCCTAGGCTGTAAAGAAATTGAGACTTTCTCTGGAACAAATACAGCCAATCAGTTATGTCGGAAAAAGTTTCGTTATTTTACGTCATTTTAAGAGGCTTAAAATAGAAGAGAAACCCTTAAAAGGTCTTATAAGGTTCTTATAAGGGCTTATAAGCCAATTATAAGCTCTTACACGTGTTCTCTCATCACATAAGAGAAATTAAAAAATTCCGACAATTACCGGTCACGTCTTCCCAACGGTTACTTCTTACCCGACTCGGAGATCTTCTCCCGGACGTGACTCCCGCACAATTATACGCTGAATTCTACAAGTTCAATTCCTAGATAGCGATGCCAAAAAACGCAGCCATTCCGTTGCTCAGACCATTATCAAATCTGGCCAAATTGGAGCTAGGTTGCAGGCTTGCAGCCTGTGCAAGCGCCTATCGTGGCACCTTCTGGTCTCCTCATTCTCAGCCTCGCCGTCGGCATGACATTGCACTTCTTTCCTTTCTCCACCATGTCGTCGCCCTCCCTGCCCCGCTCCCCAAGCTCCAGTTCCCTTTCATCCGAGTCCTCATTATCCGACTCTGATTCCGATTCCGGTTCAGAGTCATGCTCATCGTCCCCCATCTCAAGTTCTGAATCCACGCGTGCGTCCAACGGCTATGATATAGAACCTGACGCCTCGAAACCGCGTCATGCAGCGTGGTACTTCCCCGCGCCCCCCTCCCCGCCTGCGTCCCCGATGGGCGGTTCGGGGGTGGTGCGATGGCAGGGCCCGATCAGCATTCGTCAAGATTCAGCGGAAGATGGGGTCCGGCGTACGAGTTGGGTCTGGAAGAACAAGTGGCTCGCGTTGACAGCAACCTCCCTTACGCTGCATCAATGGGAGGTAGGACTCTCCCCTTAGCCAGCTTGCTCCTTGATATTGAGCGCTTTGTGCGACACAGCCCTCCCCACAGCAGTGGGTCGTCCCGCTGTGCGATGTCACCGTTATCGCGCGGTCAGACCTTACACCGTACTGCCTGTTGCTTGAGACCCAGGATCTCGCCCGATGGTACCTGTCTTTCAAGCACGAGGAGGAGATGCGTGGTGCGTCGTCCGCTCTTAGTTAACATACGACTTGAATATACTATATTGGCAGATTGGTTGGACGATATTTCTTCGCGCTCGCCCGGCGCGAGCAGTGAATTTGTTTCATACTTTGGGGAGCGAGAGGCATGTATCAAAATGTCCATTTCAGCCTCGTTTCTTAGTTCTTGCTGTCCACCTTAGGCGAATATGGCAAAGTTGCCCCAAGATGCCGCACTCGGCGTACTTTTGGAAGAGGCAGACACGAGTACATGTTTCCTCCATGGAGAAAAAATGGAGCTAATCGTTATGATTTCAGCGGAATCTTTGCCAGCGAATCCGGATGGCGATACCTCCAACGCAAGAGAATTTACCAACCTCGGGAGAATCCATCCATCGGGCCAACGGAACATCCGCCGCCTCCGCCTAGCGATTCCCGCTGTACCTCGGGGCCGGCCTCCGAATCCCCAGCAGCGACAACAGGAGCCGCCCTCCAACCGGCCTTCCAAAGAAGAACCGGTAAAGCAGGGCCCGGTTTCCCTTGCTGAAGATGGATCGTTCGCGAGCGGGATTTGGAAGACTAATTGGCTTGTTCTGACGGACAAGTCTCTTTCGGTGCGCAGATCTAAGTTGATCCACAGAACTGAATCTAAAATCCTCCCACCAGTTATCCCGCCAAGAGTCGGTCATCCCTTTGTGCGACCTCGTTACTATCACGCGCGTCCCCCGGAAACCATATTGCGTGGTCTTGAAAACGCAGGACCAGAGGCAGAGGTATCTCGCATTCATCAATGAGGTGGAAATGCACGGTGCGTAGCCCGTCTTTCGCGTTTGTATTCAATTCGTAGTTATATTTTTATGTCTGTGACAGGTTGGTGGGACGCCATCGCCTCGCGCGTGCCAGGTATCGAGCGTCCCCCCTTGACGCGCCTCCGAGTCCCCGCCGCACCCGGCCAAAGGCCCCGCCTCCGGCGCCTACGGGCCCCAGGCCCCACAGAGCATCCCGCGTATTCGCCGCGTCCGAGTCGGCATGGGAGCCGCGGGTGGAAAGCGCCCAGCGCTGGCCACCGGGACAAGCCATACTCGGTCCACTGAAGGCGGGAGGCCGGGCTCTTCCACCTGTACCCCACCAAGTTCAAGCTTGGAAAGGACGTCATCACAGACAGCTATCGGCGCAGGCGCAAGACCAGCGCCGCGTTGCCCAAGCACGGACGGAACAGGAGACCAAGAGGTGGTCCCTTGCACTGCCCAGGCATCCAGCGTGGGCTTTCGATGCGTGAGCTGGGTCGATGTGTATATTTTGTATTGATTTTGTGTGTAATTTTATTTTTCCACGGCGCGAATGTCGCATCAAGTTTTAGAATCAGTTCAATGAAAGTGTCCAATGTTTGACGCTCCATTAGCTTTTCCAAACTCATTGCTTACGTCCTCAAAATTTATCCCTCACAGAATCGACATTTGTTATGAGCCTGCGATCCAAACAACGCAACGATCCAAATTAGGAAATTTCAGTCACGAGTACTTAATCGGTTTGCACACAAACTCTGGAAGAAAGCAGCGCTTCATCAATGACTCGTTACAATACATATAAGTATTCTACAGAATTAAGGTACAACCACGATAACGTTCAAAGCGAAATTCGGGAGGAAAAACCGGGACGCCGCAGTATGTGTGTCCGCAGCGAGAAAGAAATATTCAAACCGTCGCAGTCAAATTTGTGTCGGTAGCGAGGAAAAAAACCACTATATTCAGACCCGAGTTCTGGTACTGATTCCGTGCGTCAACGGTTAAATAGAAAGATTGTTGTGAATAGACCCTAACCTAAACGCACAAATATACCCGTCTGAAGTGTTGGCTTGCACGGGCGCAGCCTGGCAGGCTGCCAGAGAGGTCCGCGTAAGAAGCGAAGCACAAGGTCCATACACTACACTTACCAGTGCAGGTTGACCGGGAATTCATGAGGATAGACTGTGTCTCGTTGATGTCCTCTGTGAGTTTCCGTTGAAGTTCGTATTCCACAACGAGCTAAAATTGGTCTTTAATTCATGTCAGTCGCCGTGGGGCACGAATGATGTACTAGCCTGGATTGCAGTACAAATAGTAGCGACGCTATTGGCACATTGCGTCACGCGTTGGTTGAGGTGCCAGTATTGCCTCCAGGTCAGTCTCTCTGATTCTAGGATTCGGCAGTGCATTTTCGACGTGGATCGTTTGACTCTGTGATACTGATAAGCAGCGGAGAGAAAATAGGTAATAATGAATTTACTCGAGCAGCCGCACCCACTCCTGCGTGAGACTGAATTGGTCTCTTGGGCATGCGCAGTTTGATTTTGCTCGTTCGAAGATGTCTTCAGTTTTTCGGATGCTCTCCTCGAGCTGGTCAAGACATGTCGCTGGGTTGGGGCGGAGGTTGTAAACCAAAGCGAGAGCAATGGCGGAGGCAAGTGCCGTGTAGCGGAGAATATCACTGGGGATTAAGGACAACGACCCAAGTAGAACGGTCGATATTAGCTGAATGTTGGCCCGCATGGCGACGTGGGGTTGATTCGACACTTAGTCACTACGATTTCAGGACGCATGCTTTATGAGAGACATTGGGGGCTTTATTCAGCCATCTTTATAATCGGCGGACCTTTGGTGCTGACATACCCGACTCTCCACAACGGTTCTGCTTCGTTCCGCACTGGTTTCCCTGCGCTTTGCTGACATATTCAATTCTTTGATACCGATCTGCTCGACCTGTCACCCCGAGCTCACAAGACGCCTCTGACTCTGAATCCATCTGATGTTGCTAACGGACGCTTCGGCCACGCTCAGGCCCCTTCATACACATCTGCCAGCGTTATTCGGCTTTCGCGGGAACTCCGTGGATAGCTGGGCGTCTAATCCTTGTATCGCACGATGATGAATGGCAATGCGGACTACGGTCCACAGGCGTCGAGAAGATGATCAATTGATGACTACGCCGGATAAGTCTGCGAACCAGGCTCGTTGATCTTTGGGCGATGCCCAGTCGTCCTGGTGTCCTAATCAACAAGTCAAGGTACCAACAACGAAATATCCGGGTCCAAACTCACCGCCAAAAAATGTCTGGAAATGAGCGCCTTTGATGCGAGACCGCTCCGAGTCGCGTAACGTCAAACCCAAAACCTTTATCACAGAGTTCCCATCAACCCATAGTTCCAGTTCACCTAGCATTATTATCAGACAGAAAGAAGATTAGGATATAGTGAACCGTACCGTCCTCACAACCAATGGAGTTTAACTTGACACGAAAGGCTAGGCTGATCCACTTCCCAACCGCGATGTCGAACTTGAACGCATTCTGACCAACGGAGAATCCATAGTCAGCATTCTCCTTTGACGATGGAGGGACGGCAATGAGCCTTTCTCGGTTAGCTGGCGTTAGCGGAAGGTAAGTGTAGAGCTCTCCGAGACCTTTGGATCTGTGGTGGTTCAGAGATTCAGTAAAAACAACAAACGTCAAATTACCTCCACATTGGCCGAACATTGAAGCACTTGCAGCGGTTATCCTGACGGCCCCCTGTACATGCGTAGGAAAAATCTCCGTCACCACCGACTACGAATGATCGCAGTCAGTATATATCTATGTTGATGGAAGGCAGCTTACATATCCCAGGAAGTTTTCCGCCCTTGACCCACTCCCAGTCGTTTTGTAACATCATACGATAGCTCAGGATTACATGCGTCGCCCCGGATTCTAATTTTGAGGAGAACGCCGGCGGACCCGATAGATAGAAGCCAAAGCCACCAGGTATGGGCGCAGATGGATTGATGCTCCCCTTCGGGTAGAACGCTTCCCATGCGAGAGACGGTGCTGGCCAGTTGACGTCTGAAGCCTCCGCCGCAGGTGGTGGGACTACCAAAGGGTGAGCCGTGCGGGAGGTAACCTTATGGACTCCGAGATCCGAATCCTTCAGAGCAACTGGCTCAATTTTTTGGAGCACCAGAGAGGGACATGCTGTGAATCCAGACTGAAATGTCTCCACTGGGATGAGATGAGAGGCATCCATGAGTTGATTAGCGCCCCCAAACAAGGACATATTTTGAGCACCGCCGTCGTCGCTTTTATCACTGCCTCGTGTCACCCAAAAAGGCTCTCTTCGAATGGACTCCACAGACTCTCTCGCCTTTCGTGACAAAATTGGGACGAACTACATCCCTCTTCCCAGTGAAATTGCTGAAATAAAACAGCTACTCGTCTCTCCACGTGCTGAAATTGAGCGCATCGATCGCGAAATCGCTCAGCTGGAGGCCAGGCGACTGGAACTCAGTACATATGTTTCAGAACACGAAGCTCTCATTTCCCCTGTTCGACAACTTCCATTAGACATCATGCGAGAAATCTTTATCGCATGCATCCCCACAGATCAAAATCCAATCATGAGTGCGCAAACGGCGCCTCTGCTACTCGGTCACATCTGCAGCGCGTGGAGAGCCATAGCTTTTTCCACCCCGCGATTGTGGTCTTCGATCCACGTCGCCGAACCCCACAAGAAGCTTCCCCAGCACATTCACGACGAATGTCTCCAGCTGGTGAAAGCCTGGTTGACAAGATCAGGAGCGTTGCCATTGTCGATTTCGTTTTATCGACCCCCTTCGCTTGATCCGTCCCCTTTGTTCGACGCCATCCTGTCGTTCTCGGCGCGCTGGAAAAACATTTCGTTCTCAGGCCAGAATGGGATTCGTCTCTTGCGATCAGACGTCCCACTGCTCCAAACGATCGAGATGTTGCATTATCCTGTTGGGGACGAACCTGTGGGAGTAGAGACGCACGATTTTTTTAATGGGGTTGGCGTTCGGAAGATTTCTATCGGCACCAACATGGATCCCATACAGTTGCCCCTGCCATGGCATCAGTTAACGACCTTATCCCTCGAACGCTTCAACGACCCAAACAACCTATCCCTGACACGACAATGGAGTTTGTCAAGCTCCACGGCGCTGAAGATCCTTGCCCGATGCCATAGTCTGCGCGAATGCGCTCTTTGTCTGTCCACCGGCGCCCACGAAACGGTCGATGTGCCAGCTTCAGTAGAGCTCCCGCTACTTGTATCACTCAACATTTCCGTCGCACACGGTGCCATGTCGGCTTTGCAGCAACACAATCCTTTAGATCGTCTAGTGTCGCCGCAACTCTCGTTGTTCGCTCTGAAAGGATACAGCCGCAATTCTGTCGGTTTCCCGTTCCCCACGCTCATCTCCACGGCCACTAAAATGAAAAGTGTCGAGGTTAACACTATGCTGTTCACAGCAGAAACCTTCGCGACGTTTCTGAGACAACTGCCTGCAAGTCTTCAGCGCCTGTTGCTCCGACAGAATGTGGTTGGCCCCTCGGCGCCGGCATTTGTCGATAACGAGTTCCTCCGCTTGTTGGCCGCGACTTCCGAGTCGGCGAACGGTCCCTTTCTTTTTCCGGAGTTGGAAACCATCGAGCTTGCCCATGCGGCGAAATTCTCGGACGAAGAATTACTTTGTTTTATCCGTGCCCGCATGGAGATTCATCCCCTTCGTCGAATCGGAGTCGATTTCTATCGTGACATGGAGGTAGATATCCTGCCGCAGTTGCAATCATTCATCGATGGGTTTGGGCTGGATGTTTCGCTGAAGTACAGGCGCAACAAAATCCGTTGGACCCCTCACGATGGGATGGCCAATTGGGCCAATTTCGATGATGCAGTCTTTCGTGAACTTTGAACTTTTTCCTCCATATTTTTCTGGAGGGTTAGCTGTATCTCAAGCAGTGTACGGTCATATGTATTTCAACACTTTTGTTATTGTCTTGCAATTCATACTCCACACTACGCAGCCCTTATGCAAAATTGAAGTGATCCAACAATCCGTCAATAATGTCGTCTCGGAGTGTCACAACTGCCTCCAGGGCAGCCAACCCACAGTCGATCGACATCGTTGGCGAGTCCGACACCGTTCGTTTTAAAAGGGGCATCATTGCGCGGAGCCTTCCGAGGATGTCCGCCGGGCCCGACACGGTTGTGTCGCTTGCCGAAACTGCGGACGCCCACGAATCCTTCCAAGCAAGTAGACAGGCGGAGTGGGACGAGCATCCGCTGGATGGGAGGACGGGAGCAGAGGCACATAGGCGCTCAGAGAGCGCCGAGAGAGAGATGTGAGCTGCAAGGAAGCGCATGCGCCGCTCCACGTCCATGTCGGGAAGAAATACTGGTTGAGCCGGGGTTTGATCATCGAGGCGCCGCTCCATATCGATGAGCTGGCGATAATATATGGCGCCCCGTATTTTTTGGAGCCGGGAGTCTCCCTCGACCAAGGATAGAAGCATGTCGTCTACAGATTTACGTCGCAGAATGTGGTGAATCAACCGGCGGGAAAGATCGGGGAGGAAATTCGCGCTGAAGGTGGAGCTAGTGGCAATCCTTAGAGTCCGACAATGTTGAGTCGGGGATGCGAGGTGGAAGTAGGGGGAGAGGACGAAGTGACGGAGAGATTCCAGGGCATGAATTTCAAGGACAGAAAGTCTGTGCTTGTTCGCCATCTCCGTTATGCTGAGTAGCCGGTCAACGAGATGAGATACGTCGGCGTCACCAGTTTTTAGGTGCGAGAGTTCATGTGGACTATCGGTTCAAATCTATGAATATGAATTGCGCACAGCTACGCAGAGAGCTCACAATGCTTGCAGGTCCCACAGAAAAAACCGAAAGTTTTCCGCCGTGTCCGACAACATGACGGGACCGGTAGAAATATTTCCAGACGAAGGCTGGGTGGAATCGACGGGATCGGCTGGGGACCAAATCTTCAGGCGAAAAAGGGACATATGAACCTTCAAACAGTGAGTTCAAACGACGACTTTCATTGAATGGCTTGGTACATACCTTGAAAAAGGTCTCCTCGACTTCAAAAACACTAAAATCATCGAGTTCTGGTGCCTCGGCATCTTTTGAAACGGCTTCCGGTTGTTTCCCGCTGCGGCGATAAGATACGAGCGTGGGACCAAGATGCATACGGCGAATCTGCCTCGATGCTCGGTTGAGTGCTGCGACTCTGAATAAAATCCATTTCGCAGGTGAGTCGCGGGAGAACAATGATATAGCCATGAGTGGGAGATGGAAGAAAGGTGCGAACGCGCGCAGCGCGGCAGAGAGGATTATAGGCGAATAACATGCATCCGACACGTGTATGAGCACCATACCGCGCCGACACCGCGCCCACACCAGGAGGCGCCGGAGATGGTCATACGGACATGGTGTATATGCGGGATGTTTCGCTTTCCTGGGTTAAAGTCTAGGATCCCAAGACGAGCCAAGACAATTTCAATTTTGCAGGGGACCACTGCTGGTGGCTGCGGCGGGGAAGTCCTTACTAGTTGACTGCAGACTGAAACCGATTTAGGCCGTGGAACAGCTGGGATGTGCTAGCTAACGCGCGGTCCATGTCGTCCAGAATAGATATTGCGAGCACGATGGTTCACTGGAAGCGAACACGTCTTTGCCAGGCGGCAATCAAGCGGACGGTGATTTTCGGAAGTAACGTGACTTGCGATGAACCCAACTTAACGTTAGCGCTTCAGCACTGGTAACCACGTAGACCAATCTGAGCCAATGATCGCGTTTTGAAATGCTTTCTTCCGCTCTGTATGTGTCTCAGACGCCTGCAGCTCGCATCTATCTAATTTATGTCGCGTAAAAAAGTCGTCCAGATTGCAACCACACTCAAGCGCCGTCATCGCGGAGTAGTGGCACATCACCTGCTACAACTAGTGCTAGTCTCACTAGTTCACCCCTCTAGTTCCGAGCGTCTGAAGCTGAAATGAGGGCGCGCGTCATATTATACCGATCGTCACTCACTATCGTCATCGGCGGGTCATGAAGCAATTTCCTTCCGTAACGGTATAAAAGTATTGCCCCAGCTCTCCGCTTTGCATTATTTCTTGACCCAAACTCATCATGTCAGACTCTTACAACAATACCAATAATACCAACAACATGGCCGGGATTGGCTCCGGACAAAATAACCGCCAAGGTACAGAGTTAGACTTCCTTCCGTTCCTGCATCTAACAAGGAGCCCCAGATCGATTCGACAACGGTACCAACAACACCGGCCTCGGACATACAACGAATATGAACACCTCCGCTCCTGAAGGAGGATTTAACGACTACGGTGTAACCGAAGTCGCCAGTGGTGGTAGGCCATCAGCGCCTCTGTGTCTATGTTTTTGCTAAATGTAGCGAGTATCCAGGCTCCAATAACCGAGACAACTTAGGAACATCGGGTAACACTGGAGGCCATTTCGGTTCTTCTGCGATGGACTACAATAGCGGTGCAGGAAACACTGGGGGAGGTTTTGACACTGGGAGCGCAGCGGGCACTGGAGGCGCTTCTGCGATGGACTACAACAGCGGTGCAGGAAACACTGGTGGAGGTTTTGATACAGGGAGCGCAGGCGGCTATGGAACATCCGGCAACACTGCCAGCAATTTCGGCACTTCCGCAATGGACGATAACAGCGGTCCAGGAAACACCGGTGGACGGTTTGATGTTGGGAGCGGCGCAGACACCACTGGCTACGGGTCTGGCAACACAACGTCTACAAATGAATATGGTGCAGGGACCACTGGAACTACGACTTCTTCAAATGAGTATGGTGCTACATCAGCTAACAGCAGCGGCAAACCGACCATGGGCGATAAAGTCAAAGGTATGTTGTCTGCATTTAAGTGTTGTGAATTGACCGCTTAATCATTACGGCGGGCAGGTGGTGCTGAAAAGCTCATCGGAAAGGTCACGAAGAACCCTGATATGGTGGAGAGGGGACAGGAGCGCAAGGTGAGTGTTGTGCTCCCTCCCAATTCTTGTCCCACTTAAATGTATTTCCAACAATAGCAGGGCGAATTTTCGAATAACAATGCTGGCGCCGGTGGCTACGATAGTAACCAGAACTATTAGGTTTCCACAAGTATTCCGTGTACTTTACAACCGTGTATGTATTTGTAACATGTAATAATTTCGAAGCATGATCGAATTCAGACCTGTTCGAACATGAAATCGGTCCTCATGGTGTATTTCATTCCATCTATGACTTCTTCCCCGCTGTGCATGAGCATCCGCTGCTGAAAAACCAGTACTCTTCCAATCTTGGGGTCGACGTCGATGAAATGCTGCTTATCTGGACTCCAAAATCGAGTCGCTCCTCCAGAAACTCCCTCGTTGAGGTAAATGTGTAAAGTAACGAACGACTTCTGCGATTTCGGGCCATCGAGAAGCTGGTTCAAACCATCACTGTTGACATGTTAGTACTCTGTCAAAAAAATTTGGGTGTGGGCAGAAAAATCACCAGTGGTGTTTGAAATAATGGCCAGGTCCATATCGCAGAAAACTCAGGCGCGGATTCACGCTGCACTGAAGGGATCAGGAGTGTTCGGAAATATAAACCAGACGGGCTTACCGAACCATCTTCCAGCAGGGACACGGGCCCTTCCCGAGTTTTCCAGTTATTGATGGCCATTCACTGTCCTGACCGAGCACATGAAGTTCGGGTACCGATGGACGCAAGCGCTGGTATATCATGTCCGCCGTCTCCGCATCCACTCTCAAGACTCGATCGCTGTTGCGAAAATTTGTGTGTATCGATTGTGTCGGACCTAATGCGGCGGCTTGCCACTCTCCCGTTGATTCTGCGAGTTCCCGGAGGGCGTCGCATTCGGTGGGCGTCAAGAATACAACATGCGAGGTACGAGCATCCCAGTGGTAGTGTCTGTCTAGGAGAGACTAAAGAACTCGTCGATCACAGTGGCGTAAAAGCCGTGTATTGTGTAAGCGCAGTAGCGGCAAAGTCGATGGGTCGAACGCTAGGCATGAGGGCTCGTCGCCAAGTTCTAGTAATTAGTATTATATAGCGAAGACAATGACTTGAAGCCAGTCACCCGGGCTGTGTTGCAGTGCAAAGGCGTGATCGGAGTGGTTTTATTTTATTTTATTTTTTTCTGGGTGTCTGCTGCCTTACGCAATTCACAGTCACGGTGTTACACGCAGACAACGCCCAAACGCGTCTTTTCGTCTTGAACCGGTTTTGAACTGCCCACTGTATCACACTGCCACTGATCGGGGACTCCCGCATCTTTCCCACCGTTTAATCATCGGCTAAATCCGGTTTCAATTCTTGGCGGGCTATATCTGTCACCAAACTACAAGCAGCCGCGTGCGGCATTTTCATACAGATAATACAGAATTCGAAGACAACAACAAGTACGCGAAAGCAAACATATCATCGAAAGCAAAATGGAAACAACATTCAACCTTGAGAGCGCGCACTACTCAGAGGCGTTAAAACTACGTAGATATTGGGAGGTAAAGGTTAAATCCTAACTTGTAGGTACAAACATACTGGGCGGGAATATTGAGCTGATTTATGGGCACTGCCTGGCATACTGAGGGAGAAAACCGTGCCTGTAAGAATTAGTGTTATACAAGTGGTCTATACTTACCAGCGCAGGCAGCCGCGGCGTTCGCGAGGCTAGATTGAGTATCAACTATATCCTCCGCCAGTTTCCGTTGAAGTTCGGCCTCTAGAACAAGCTAAAGAATCTTAGTTTATGGAGGTGGAGCCGGCCGAAGGGACCCACCTGAACTGCGGTGCAAATATTGTTGACGGTATTTTTGCACTCCGCCACACATTTGTTAAAGTGCCAAGACTGCTTCCAGCTAAGCTTTCCCGCTTTCAAAACGCGACATTGCGTTCTCGACGCGGATTGTTTGATTCTGTACAGCTGGTAAGCAGTACAGAGGACATACACTGCGTTCCGAGGGGCCGTCGGCCCAGATGAGGCTGACCTCGAGGTTGGCCGGCAATGCCGCCCTCAGCCGATGCCTCTGGATCTTCAGAAAACGGCTTTTTCGGCCTCCCGACAATAACTTCGGGTGCCTTGGGCCTATGGGAACCCGCTGAGGCTGACAGCTTGACGTGATGCTGTCGTCCCAGAAGCCCAGCCGACGGCCGTCAGCCCTGCATCGGCCAATGTCAGACCACGTCCGGTCGGCAAGCAGCGCTGATCCCCGTCAGCCGGGGTCAGCCCATGTCAGCATAGCCTGCAGACTGGCGGCCAGTGACCCCGGAACGCAGTGATAGATTGTGGACACGTACTCCAATAGCCGAAGCCATTCCTGCGTCAGCTTGAATTTGTCTTGTGGGCAGGGGTTGGATTTAGCCCGTTCAAAAAATTCTTCCGTCTGCTGTATGCCTTGCTCGAGTTCACGAAGCCTTGTTGCCGGTCTGAGGTGAAAGTTGTAGATCAGAGTGAAAACAATCACAGAGCCGAGGGCCGTGTAGCGGAGAATATTGTTGGGTATCAAGGACAATGACCCAAGCAGAATGGATGATATGAGTTGAACGTCGGTACGCATGGCAAAGAGAAGGGGTTTATGTGAGTCCACAGTGAGGGAGCCTCGGGATCTTATATATGTGCGCTACAGCTGCAGCCAGTTGTGCGAGGAGGAGGTGCGGAAAAAGGTCAACCTATTCTGTGCCAAGTGATGCACTGCCTTCGGCCATCGGGATCAGAATATCCAATAGAACGATGTATTGGTGTGCTATAAACGGTCTACAAAGCTGTTGAGCATCTGTTATCGCGCTTTTGGTCGAAAACGCGTTACAAAACGCGCTATAGCAGTCGGCGTCTATCTCTTTCAACACTGCCACTGCTATAAACGGTCTCCAAAGCTGTTGAGCATCTGTTATCGCGCTTTTGGTCGAAAACGCGTTAGAAAACGCGCTATGGCAGTCGGCGTCTATCTCTTTCAACACTGCCACTGCTATAAACGGTCTCCAAAGCTGTTGAGCCTCCGTTATCGCGCTTTTGGTCGAAAACGCGTTACAAAACGCGCGATGGCAGTCGGCGTCTATCTCTTTCAACATTGGCCACTGCTATAAACGGTCTCCAAAGCTGTTGAGCATCCTTTATCTGGATTCGACACGCTTGGTCGAAAACGCTTTACAAAACGCGCTATAGCAGTCGGCGTCTATCTCTTTCAGCATTCGCCCAATTTGGCCACATCGCAACCCAACGCTCCTATTCACATTTCGTGTAACTCCTGCCCTGTTAATTCCATCTGGCTCGGCTTGAGTGAAACCCGAACATTGAACGGGGGGCGGCTCCCTTATACATTGTCCCATGGACTCACGTTAATCCAGGAGTCGCGCTAAATGACCACTTGAGGAGAACAAATGGGATATATATATACTCTGAGCCTATCACGTACGATTTGCGTCGAACATTTATGTCTCCCCTTTCCCAATCCCCAGCACTAAATGGCCAATCGCGCATGCGTAGGCGGGTGTGTTGAGTCTATCTTCTGAATCCGACTTCCAGTTCCCATGAAGACTAAATGGCGAAATCACGCATGCGTAGGGGTGCAAAAGGCTGTGTTGACTCCATCTTTCAACTCCGAGCCCACAAACTCGGTGGACATCCGTTATGTTCGGTGGAGGTAAGACCAGGAGGTTGTCTAATCGGTCGGCCAAAACAAGGTGGGTAGCCGGCTGTGTACATTGAGGTCAGCGCCTATAAACGCCAAGTGTGTGATTTTACTGATGCCATGTTGCAATACTTAGGTCTGGTTAGTGTGAAGGAGCGCCACCGACGACTTTCATCCGGTTTAACCTCCCATACTCCGGAATTTATTCGCGTAGCTGTCGCAGATGACCTGGGGTACTTGAAGTGACTGGCGGCAAAGAAACGAGTTGTCAAGTTAGCCGAACTCCAACTTTCGACCGGTTCCCAAGTTGAGAAGTTTAAATTTGCTAGTTACAACAATGGAGAATTCTGCACATCTTTCCTATCCTTACATCTCTGCGAGCGTTTCTGTCGTCTCTTCTGGGTAAATTCAACCCGAGAGTCGTCGAAACGTTTCTTAAAGGAAGCCCTCGAAATCAGCACTGTGACAAGAGAGAGAGAAAAAAACAGATATTTACAGCAGTTAACTGTCTCAGCAAGCATTGATGTACTTCGTCAGCGCCGTCTTCTCGGCGGAATCAATGGTTAGGTCGTAAAAGTGTTTCTTAGAAAGAAGTCATCGAAATCAACAGTCAGCGAGACCACGGAATACTCACGACGGTAATCCAGGCGCGAATATAGGTGCATACATAGCTGGCCAGCGGAGGAACGAATCCACTAGGGTCTGTGAGAACGTTACAGTGTCAGGCGTCCGAACATTGTTATTTATTGTCACGCTACCTTTATCGCCTGGAACCAGAGAAACCTTCGAGCTCGAACAGAAAGATGAAAGAAAATGGAACCCACCCTTGGACTCATTCAGGTTGTCTGTGACTGCGGGTTGGGGGTTATATTGAGGGAACAGACAAGATGCAAAAAAGTGAACGCACCGGCAACCAGCTGCGGGCGCGTCAGGTCGTTGGCGAAGGCCTCGCGTTGGGCGGCGGTCCAGTCCCGGGCACCAGATACCCAGGCCTAGAGGTCTTGATCAGACAACAGTGTCATATCTCAAGCGACGCACGCACCTCTTTCAGAGGAACGACATGGTCCTAAAATGGATTAATTAATTTAACCTGAGGCGGGAATGCGGGGGCAGAGGGCTCACAATGTCGAGGTCGCTGGAGAGGGTGGTCGCGACGCCGTCGTACGGGCTAACCCAATTGCCAGACGTCGCAGCACATGCGCTGCTTGTAACGACATTGGTGCCGTCGCGCTTCAGCACAGCTGTTGACAGGTGAGCATCACAGTAGAGAAAAGTGAACTGGAACGCACTCTCGCGAGTATCACAAGTCCCGCTGATTATATCCCACGTCTTGAATAAATCCCTGGAATACGCCGGGCTGTTGCTGTCTACCGCGACGGTGAGCTCGGAGAGATAGGTCTTCGCGGTGGCGACCGAGACCGGCGTCGGGAGCGCACGGGGGACGGGCGCAGAAAAGGCAGCCGAAACGACACTGAGGACAACAAGTGCGGAAAAGGCAACCATCTTGGCGGGTGAGCTGAACTGCACTGTTCTATTTATTGAATCATCAGTACCGGGCGGACGCACTTTGTTCGGAGTCCAGACCATCATTACCGCTGTTATCGAACGCACGGTGCATCGATAATCACACCCCCTTTGCCTAAGCACGTTGTGCTATCAAAGACAGTAGCTTGAAATCGGAGGAGAGAAGGGGAGAGCATGTGGGACTAAAGGGATAAGAAGACCTGGTGACATCGTCAGTAATATCGGGTTTGATCCCGAAGTTATTTGCGATCTGATCGAGAGGAGATTGTCCAAGGCATCTTCTGCCAAGCAACGGCCATCTGGCAAGTCGCAGCCAAGAAGAGGAAAAGGACGCAGCTTGCCTTTCGTAAAAGAATAGAAATAGAAAGGACACGCACGTTGATTACTCACGTTGGTGGATGGCACCAGGACAACGAGAAGCAAGAAGGATGATAGTGTTGCAATAAGTTACTTACAGAGCAATATACGATACACCAAAAGTCGACGTCGCATGGTCGAAGATGCGCATGTATGCGATAGATAAACCAAGATGATGGAACCACGGAAAAACGATAGACGTCTGGGGTGCGTCGGGCTTTCAAGCGTGAAGAGGTTTGTCAAGGCGGAGAAGCCTAAACGAATTTCGGAACAAACGGGCGCTCCCCGTACAGGTGCCTTTTCACACTTGCGGCTTGACGATTCCGCGACTGAGTTTATAATACACGATCGACGCGTCGTCGGACGTGATGGCGAGGTATATCTCTGGCGGATCGGAGAGCAATGTGAAAGCTGTCGTCAACCTAAATTATAGGTTGAATTGGATCATAAGACATGAAAACTGCGCGACCCACCATCCAAAAGACAGTGTTTCTGCCAACGAGCATGGAACGACACATAGAGTCGCGTCCTGGGAAAGCTCTGAAGTCCAACGAGGTAATATGGGGATTGGATCGCTGGGACGCACCGTCTTTGGCTTTTTACCGGTGATCGCCGCGCGGGAGACTCCTTCCAGGTCAACGACTTTGACGTCGGTCCATTGTTGGACTGCGAAACGCGTCAGAAAAGTGCATCCAAGGAGCATCCAATGCTAAGCGGAGTTTTTGTCTGCCGGATAGTCCTCACCCAGTAGGATATCATTGTACGCCTGGAATAAGGACCCGGCGGCTCGAGGGTATTTGGGCAGCACATGCGCCAGAGCTTGGTACTAAAGACTTATGAGTCATGATTAAAAGTCGGGGAGGGCTCAGCAACAGATGGGTGTGCTTGCATGCTTCGGGGACAAGATCCAGAGAAAGTGGTTGTGGTCAAGCAAAAGAGTGACTCACTCGCGTCACAGTCACTCCGGACCGAAGTCACCGCGGAAAATTTTGCCTCCGCTCTCCAACTCATTTCGCTTGCGTTCGTATTATTATTAGGAGCTGGCCGTTCACGCGTCAGCTATTCGGCAGGTGTATTAATCAGCGCGGCTCAAAGTTGAACCCTGCGCCTTCGTGGGTAGTTAAACGCGAGCTCAACAGTCCTTTAGCTATAGTGTCTTTCCCCCAATGGCTGCGAAACCGATAAGCAATGTAGGCGTTGTCCTCGGAGCCATGACTATTGGCGGCCCTGGTTCGTGTCGTCATTGATTCTATTCTCTGCGCTGACATGATTTCCAGGCCGTGAGGGCATCCGTGTTACCACTCACGAAGCGACTGTCGAGCTCCTTGACGTCTTTCAGAAACATGGTCATAGTGAAGTAGACACCGCTCGTGTCTATGGCGGAGGGACGTCAGAGGAGTATCTTGGCGCGGTAGGCTGGCAGGAGCGTGGCATCAAAATGGAGACCAAGTTCTACCCCACGAAAGGCAAAGGCATGGGTTGGCTCTTTGCCGAGGACCTCACGCACTCGCCCGCCGACCTTCGCAAGGCCCTGAAAGACAGTCTTACGGCGCTCAAAACCGACAAACTCTATATGTTCTACCTACACGGGCCCGACCGCACTGTTCCCTTCGAGGATACGCTGCGCGAGGTAAACAAGATCTACACCGAGGGCGTCTTCGAGCGCTTCGGGCTTTCGAACTTCCAATCGTGGGAGGTTGCACAGATCTGCGAGATATGCAAACGCAACGGGTGGGTCATGCCGACCGTCTACCAGGGCCTGTATAATGCCCAACACCGACTGGTGGAGGCAGAGCTTATCCCATGCCTTCGCGCCTACGGCATCAGTTTCTACGTTTTCAATCCCCTCGCGGGCGGCTTCCTCACCTCCCGCTACACGCGCGATCAGGCCGCTTTCAACGAGGGCGAGCGCTTCGATCCGAATCGCAAGCAGGGCCAGCTCCACCGTATGCGCTACTGGAACGAGCCCAACTTCAAGGCGCTCGACTTGCTGCGACCCGTGATCGCGCCTCACGGCATCACCGAGAGCGAGGCCGCGCTGCGGTGGCTTGCACACCACTCGGTGCTGAAGAAGGAGTTCGGAGACGCGGTGATCGTGGGCGCGAGTAGCACGAAACACCTCGAGGAGAATTTGGAGGCGCTGGACAAGGGGCCGCTGCCGGCGGACGTGGTCGAGGCGCTCGATGCCGGCTGGGAGCACACGCGTGCGCTGCCGCTCAAATACTGGCATTGAAGGTTGACATGCAGAGCGTTCTGTGCCAAAATTTTGTACGCCTAGATGTTTTATCATCAAAGTTCCTTTTGATATTTTTTGTTCGACTGAAAAATGCTCTTCAACTTTCCAGGCACTCAACATTAATATCCATTTCAAAACCAACGGCATATCGGAAACCCACAGCTGCAATCCAAGACATCACCTTCAACGATACCCAATGATCCCTTGTTGAGAAACATAAGTCTCTACACTGAGGGTCATCTGCGCCTCATAGTCATAAATCTCCCGTTTACACTTGCGCTGGTGTTCCGCCTCGATGGTGAACTAGAGCAGACATTGAATATTAACCATTCTTAGTGAACCATGGAGACTCACCAAAATCACGGTGCGGAGCTCCGTCACAGTGCGCTCGCACTGTCTGATATCGTGCCAGAGGCTCAACGCACTCGGTGCATATTGGTGCCAGCCGCGCCCGCACAGCGGCAGCGCCTGCGACCAGAGCAAGGATGCCGACAGTTTGGCCCTGCCGCCCACACAACCGTCAGTACAATCCGTACAATAGCAGTGATTATAACGAGCCGTCACTCATTGAAGGAGGCGCAGCCCTCGTTCCAGTTGATCGAGGGCGCACTTTAGTTGCGCGATTTTGAGCAACTCTGCAGTGACGTTCAGTATGAGATCGAGGTGGTCCAGCCGGATGTGGGGCGACGCGACACGCAGGTCAAGGCGGAGATACCTAACCGAGTCGCGGAACAATCGGTATCTCTGAGTCAAACAGGTGGTTTCCAAACTTGCGGCTTGATAATTCCGCGGCTGAGCTTACAGTCGTGGGACGCAATGGCAAGCTATGGCAAGGTATGTCTCCGGATCAGAGAGCAACGTGAAAGCCGTCGTCAACCTAAATGGCAGGTCAAGTTTGATCAGAAGACATTGTTTCCGCCAACGAGCATGGAGCTACATAGAGTCGCGTCCTAGGAAAACTCCGAGATCCAACGAGGCAATACTACGGGGATTGATCGCTAGGACGCACCGTCGTTGGCTTTTTACCAGTGATCGCCGCGTCTTCCAGGTCAACTACTTTTGACGTCGGTCCATTTTCGAACTGCGAAGCGTCAGAAAATGCATATAGTGCAAATATAGTGAGCATCTAATGCCGATAACCGTGGGAACTTCACTGGTTCGCTTCCGCTCCCTTCAACAATCGATGCAGTTACTCCTCCGGAGGAGGAACTGCATCAACAATCACCGAATCTCTAGGCGATTTTCTGACATGTCGATTTTGATGTGCAGAATCGGCCTTAGAATCAAGCCTAGAATCGGGTC
Source organism: Mycena capillaripes (assembly GCA_029204075.1). Lineage (NCBI taxonomy): Eukaryota > Fungi > Basidiomycota > Agaricomycetes > Agaricales > Mycenaceae > Mycena > Mycena capillaripes. The sequence goes on along the minus strand of JARHKZ010000003.1, from coordinate 2,891,066 downwards.
GGTTAGAGTGATGTCTCGATTCTTGGTCGATACTGGTTCCAGAATCAGGTCAGAACTACCACTAGTGGGTAGTCACGGTCCATCATTCCATTTTCAAACACCCGTTTCCCCGAACACTTGAATGAATACTACCACCAGTGGGTAGTCGCGGTCCATCATTCCGTTTTCAAAACACCCCTGGATCCTTCGAATTATTGGAACTGGCCGTCAGACGCGTCAGTTATTGGGCAGGTATTTTATTCAGCATGGCAACTTTGAGGATACTTAAACACGAGCTTAACTGTCCTTTATCATACACCCCTTCCAGTTTCCCCCAATGGCTACGAAACCGATCAGTAATGTAGGTGTTGTCCTCGGAGCCGTGACTATTGGCGGCCCAGGTTCGTGTCATCGTTTAATCTATTCTCTTCGCTGACATGATGTCCAGGCCGTGAGGGCATCCGTGTTACCACTCACGAAGCCACCATCGAGCTCCTCGACGTCTTTCAGAAGCACGGTCACAGTGAAGTAGACACCGCTCGTGTCTATGGCGGAGGGACGTCAGAGGAGTATCTTGGCGCGGTAGGCTGGCAGGAGCGTGGCATCAAAATGGAGACCAAGTTCTACCCCACGAAAGGCAAAGGCATGGGCTGGCTCTTCGCCGAGGACCTCACGCATTCGCCCGCCGACCTTCGCAAGGCCCTGAAAGACAGTCTTACGGCGCTCAAAACCGACAAACTCTATATGTTCTACCTACACGGGCCCGACCGCACTGTTCCCTTCGAGGATACGCTGCGCGAGGTAAACAAGATATACACCGAGGGCGTCTTCGAGCGCTTCGGGCTTTCGAACTTCCAATCGTGGGAGGTTGCACAGATCTGCGAGATATGCAAACGCAACGGGTGGGTCATGCCGACCGTCTACCAGGGGTTGTATAACGCCCAACACCGGCTCGTCGAGGGAGAATTAATCCCATGCCTGCGCGCCTACGGCATCCGCTTCTACGTGTTCAACCCCCTCGCGGGCGGTTTCCTCACCTCCCGCTACATGCGCACTCAGACCGCGTTCAACGAGGGCGAGCGCTTCGATCCCAGCCGCAAACAGGGCCAGCTGTATCATATGCGCTACTGGAACGAATCCAATTTCAAGGCGCTTGATTTGCTGCGACCTGTGATCGCGCCGCACGGCATCACCGAGAGCGAGGCCGCGCTGCGGTGGCTTGCACACCACTCGGTGCTGAAGAAGGAGTTCGGAGACGCGGTGATCGTGGGCGCGAGTAGTACGAAGCACCTTAAGGAGAATTTGGAGGCGCTGGACAAGGGGCCGCTGCCGGCGGACGTGGTCGAGGCGCTCAATGCGGGCTGGGAGAACACGCGTGCGCTGCCGCTCAAATACTGGCATTGAAGGTTGACACGCGGAGCGTTCTGCGTCAAAAGGTTGCACGCCTACATGTTGTATCGTCAAATTACCTTTTGATTTTTTGTTCGAGTGAAACATGCTCTTCAACTTTCCAGGCACTAAACAGTAACATCCATTTCAAAACCAATTAACTCGTCACTACATATCGGAAACCCACAGCTGCGATCCAGGACATCACCTTCAACGATTCCCAATGATCCCTTGTTGAGAAAGATAAGTCTTTACGCTGACAGTCATCTGCGCCTCATAGTCATAAATCTCCCGTTTACACTTGCGCTGGCGTTCCGCCTCGATGGTGAGCTAGAGCAGACATTATTAACTATTCTTAGTGAACCACGGAGACTCACCAAAATCACGGTGCGGACCTCCGTCACGGTACGCTCGCACGGTCCGATATCGTGCCAGAGGGTCCACATGCCTTCCAGATATTTGTACCAATGAAGCTCGCCCAGCTGCTGCGCGCGCGATCGGAGCAAGGATGCTGACAGTTTGGCCCTGCCGCCCATACAACCGTCGGTACGATCTCGGATACAGAAAGCGACGACTCACTCGAGGAGGCGCAGCCCTTGTTGGCGAAGAGCTAGCTGATCGAGGGCGCACTCTAGTTGCGTGATTTTGAGCAACTCGGTAGTGGTGTTTAGTGCGAGATCAAGGCGGTCCAGCCGGATGTGGGGCGACGCGACACGCAGGTAGGTGACACAGCTGATGAATGTTGCCACTCCGAGCGCGATGTAGCGCGTAGCGTTTGCAGGGATCAGAGAAATAACGGCGAAGATCAATGAGGAAGGAACGTCCGACATAGGTGGGCGTTGTTCATCTACCAGAGAGATGGTCGATTAAATAGATTTTTAGACGGACGGGTGGCCGAAGGCATGGCTATTATAATTTCATTAGACGAAAAGATCAGGGCCGTTGAACTGTACGCCGGAAGGGGAAGTGCAGTTGAACACAGTCATCAAGCAACTGCGGAGGATTATATGTCGGACGCTGCTGTCCTGCAGATCCTTGCAATAGAAGACCGGTAACCGATCTCTGGTATGAAGAAAATCGTCCCGATATGAATTAGCCTATTCGCAAGAGAGTCCGAGAGAGACCGGTCACCGGTTACCCATCTGATCCACCCATTAAGGCGCCGATCGAGGACGACGATCATTTGGCAGGTCGTAGAACGAGTCTGTAGTGGATTGGTAGAACTGCGATCATTTCGCACAGTCTAAATAGCGGGATGCCGCCACCCGCCATGGCTGCCACGGATGATTGTCCCTTGGCCAGCACGAATAAAACAATCAATGTTTTTTTTCTTTTTCTTGAAACCGTCTTCCGCCCGGAAAGATAACGTGTGCATACCTGTCTTTTCTCAGATCTTTTCGTCGCAATCAGTTTACCATCAAATACTGCTTCGGGCGAGGAGAAATTCAACTTCAGAATCTCTGCATGTCGGGTGAATGAACCATCGGATCTTTTGTGAGTTTTCTTTCCTCGGAACCCAACCCAGCACATGTCAAGACGTAACTTGGAACCTCTTCCCTATCAAAGTGATTCTGAACTGATGCCGTACCTCGGCTCGAACCCAGCCGGTGGAAAACATAGTGTGTTTCTAAGACATACAAATATGTTATTGACCATAAAATATGCTACGGGGCATCTGAGCAACTGTTTTCATTTTTGGTATGCGCGACTTTCGCCAGCCGTCTGATTTTAACTGACGGCAAAAAAAAAAAACGGCATCATCGGCATCGAAGTTCTGTTTGTTTTATTCTGTTGGAAGCCTCCCATTACTTGCCACGCTACAGGCGGAACGGCGCAGAAAACCAAAGGAGTAAGATCACTGATGCGAATTCTACCAATCTCCTCAACACTGCTGTTGAACCAAAATAATAAGCTTTCGTTGACCCTGTTGACTAGTACGCCCACGTTGCGGATGCAGTGAGTCGGTTTCCACTCCTCCAACGTGGGCCCCTTATTTGAAAAACATGCACAATGAAATATAATCCGCATACCTTCTGAAATTTTCACCCCCATGGGTTCTTAGGCGGAGCACAGGTCGTGGACTAAGCATCGGGTCTCTGGCCCCGGTATCCACCGCGACACTATGAGTGTCGCCCTCTTCTCGCTTTTGGCTTGATTAATTTACGGCATTCAATTTAGTGCACGAGAAACAGAACGCAAAGGAACACTCATTGCTGGATTGGAGCTATAACAAACCGAGATACGAGGTTCGAATTGTCATAGCGTCTGTTTATAAGAGACGAGATTGGAGCTAGTAGCGCTGGACACGAGCATGTACTAAGAAGATCAGGGTGGGAGGACAATTTGAGACGGAGGAAGAAAATAAGGACGGTCACAGTCACGTGAAGTGACCTCACGCGTTTAGCGCGTTTACGGGATGACCCGGAACCGATCGAGTCATCGCCACGCAACTTGAACTTGACTGCGACATCCATGCCGACCATTCAGCCCATCGATTTCGCCACGACGTCGCTCACACAATACAGTGGCTTTTATGCCACCGTGATCGACGATTTTTTAACCCCTACAGAATGTGACGCCCTTCGGGAGCTGGCATCATCCACAGGGGAGTGGCAGCCAGCGGGACTAATGGCCCACGGTACAACGGACACAGTACACTCGAACTTTCGCAATAGTGACCGCGTCTTGAGAGTCGATGCAGAGACAGCGGACATGATCTACGAGCGGCTGCGTCCCCTGGTACCAGAGCTGCATCTCATCACTCCGGACAGCAAGTGGGCCTCAATAATCGGGAAACCGGGGAAACCAGGAAAGACTCAGCGTCCTTCATGGAAGATGGTTCGGTAAGCCAGCTCAGTGCTGGATATGCCTTTCGTTTCGCTCATCTGTCCACAACACAGCGTGAATCCACGCCTGAGCTTCCTCCGATATGGGCCAGGCCATTATTTCAAACAGCACTGGTAATTTCTTACGTACTCACTTCAGCTTTCTAGACAGTACTAAGCATTGAACAGCGATGGCCTAAACGAACTCCTCGATGGTCCAACCCCACAAAAATCCTTCGTTACGTTGCACATATATCTCAATGGCGAAGTCTCCGGCGGAGCGACAAGATTCTGGACTCCAGACAAGAAGCACTTTATTGACGTCGACCCGAAGATTGGAAGAGTCCTGGTGTTTCAACAGCGGATGCTTGTACATAGTGGGGAGGAGGTCACCGAAGGGGTAAAATATACCATGCGGTCCGACTTCATGTTCGAGCAGGTGTAATTCGATATTTTATGTTCATTGAAGATTGTGCGAAGATGACTCAGAAGAGTTCCATAGGTCTCTGACCACAACCAAACACGTCTTTTATTAGGGAGAAAAAAACAAGAGGCATTTGATTCATGATAACTACAATGGCACCGAAAGCTAGCTGGAAAAGCGAGAGTCACTTTAGTTAAACGCTAATGTGGGGCATAAGTAGGCGGAAACCTCGAAATACAAAAACAGACGCATAGGATCCTAGGTCCGGGCAAAAACATTGGCCTGATACCCGGGTATACCGCTACCTATGAACGGGTGAGATGGAATGCGCGGGACTCCGATGCGTGAACGTACCGGGGTATCGAGCACTAGTGAGACTTATCTCTGTGGCGTTGATATCCTCGGTAAATTTACGCTGACGTTCGGCTTCTATGATGAGCTACCCATGTCTCAATCATCGCCGACGACCAGAATAAGCGCCTCACCTGAACGGTGGTCCGAATTTTCTTGGCGTATTTCGCACAATCGGCGATGTCTCGAGAAAGGAGACGGTATTTCTTCCAGTTGAAGGTATTCGTTTCCAGTAAGCGGCACTGGATCATCGATGTCGACCGTTTGATTCTGTAGGGAAAGTGAGTGCTGAAGAAGAGGTAAAGGACAACTCAATTTACTCCAACAGGCGCACCCTTGCGTCCGTAAGGCTGAGGAAGTCCCGCGGACAGTGTGCTCTCGCCTCTTGAATGATTGCTTCCGTTGTTTTGAGGGCGGCATCGAGGCGGCCTAGCTGTACTGACGGACGCTTCAGATGCATCGCATAGATCAGACCAAGGCTGGCGACGAGACCGAGGGCAGCGTAGCGAAGGGTGTCGTTTGGATCAACGACAAAGACCCAAGCAGTATGCACGATTGTAGTTGAGATATCGGATTGTCGGGCATGTGTAAGAGTGTATGGACCCCACATTGAAAGGGCGACCTCTGTATTTAAGCAATTCTGGATCAACGGTATGTCAATCAAGTCGAGAAACCGGTGGATGCGGGGACGAACCTGATCATTCGGAAAGCGGTCAATCCATTCGCCTACCGACAAACCTAACTATGTTAGGAACTTTCCAAATGACCGGCCATCGGGTGCCATGAGAAGAGCGCTTCCTGCCAAAAGTATGTTACACGGCAAGCCGGTCTTGACGTCGCGGTGCATAACCCTACGTAGGCGCTCTCACAATTTTCAGGGTTGCGATATTCATACTTGACACAATATCCATCGCCGCCACACTTCCTGGTCAGATGAACAAACTTTGGTATTTTGTTGGCGTGCCTTTCAACCGGTTTAGACTTCGCGCGTATACCCGTAGCTCTTCAGGACTGCGATATGCATACCCGAACGATATCTATTGCCACAAATCCAGCAGAGAAGCTGTAAGTAGGCGGAGCATAAATAGATTCCCCAGATATTCTGGAGCTGGAAGCTGTGGTGGCGGACCCTGGGCGGTCGGAGAGACAGCGGCTTCTCCAGAAGCGGTCGCGGCAAGCGCTACGGTATCAACCAAGCAAACAGGACCTAGCACACGGGCCATGATCATGACAACCTTCCGACCGGGAGATTCAGAGCCGGTGTCGTCACGAATGTCCGTTCACAGCAGCTGCTTCCCAATCAAGCCTGGCAGATTTAAGCGCCAGTCGCATTCTTCTTGGAATGACTCGAAACAACTTCACGCAATGACGAATGCCGGGTATCGTGAATCGTACATTTACTACTGGAAAAGAGCTGTCAGTGCGTCGCCGGAGTTGGGAGAGAAATGCATTACAAATAAGATGAAATCGAATTGTCTGTGGGGATAAGCGCTGCTGTGGAGCTTCACGAGCCCCCCGAGGGGCCCGCCATGATGCTGTAAGATCTATAAACAGGTAATAGGAGGAAGTGAAAGGAAGAACCGGGGCGCCGTCCATAGAAGGCTAGTAGCAACCCGTTCAGGCATGAGATGCTGGAAGGGGTCAACGGTCCCGGTCAGTAAAGATATTAAATTGAATCATTCTCTCAAGACCGCCAATTCCACCGGACCGCCGCCCTATGAATTATTCGCTGCGCAGGTGTGACCGCGGCGGCCCGTGTCCTCATTTTCACCGTGAGCACGCCGCCATACAAATCGTCTTGAGCGACGCGTAGTGAGCTGCTCAAAGGAGTGCTGGCGACGCGGCAATGGGATCGAAGAAGGATGACTTGTTTGTTCATGCTTGAATCCGAGGTCAAAGCCGTTGTCCCAATTTTTTTCCTCTGCTTCCCTTGCCGCACCCATGGCCCCTTCTTCCAAGCAAAAAAAAAGCCCCAGCAAGTCTCTGAGCCCGGCCAAAGCACCTAAAAACAAGCCCGAACCCGGGCCCTCAAAGACATCCAAGGCAAAGCTCAAGGATGTCATCCCGGTCCCTGCTGCAGAGCCTTCCGACTTGAATGAAGAGGACCTCTCGGAGGGCGAGGCTGACAGCGACGAGGACTCGGATGACGAGGGGGTAGATGAAGCTGGGATGGAGCGGCTGATGAAGGCGCTGGGGGACGACGGGCTGGACGAGTTCGAGACGATGCAGCTGCATCTTACGCTTGGGGGAGATGAGGCTGGCGGGGAAGGTGCGGGGGACGACGACGACGACGATACCTCGGACGAGGAATTTACGCTCGACAAAAATGCGGATGAAGCCAGCGATGAGGAAGGCTCTGATTCCGAGGATGGCGAAGAAGAGGAAGAATTTGAAGACGATGAAGAGGAGGGCGAGGAGGATATTGCGCTCGACGACGTCGAGTCTGTCGACGAAGACGCTGTTCCTCGGCAAAAAATTGAGATAGATAATACCGTCAGTGCGCTTCAGTCTGCAGAACTTTTTTATTAATCTCCTTCTCAGGTCGCCCTCGCACGCATCCGAGAGACCATCCAACTCGACCCATCATTCCCCTGGACAGAAACTCTAGTATTATCATACCCGGAAGCCATAGAGGTCGACGTCAACGACGACCTGAATCGCGAGCTCGCATTGTGAGTCCTTTTCTCCTCTTTTCCTTTTCGATCTTTCCCTAATGCCCACCGTTCTAGCTACAAACAAGCACTCCACGGCGCCAATGCCGCGCGCGCCCTTGCCGCAAAGCACAGCTTCCCCTTCACGCGCCCGACCGACTACTTCGCCGAGATGGTCAAGTCCGACGCGCACATGGAGCGCATCCGGCAGCGTCTACTCGACGAGAGCGCGGGCATCAAGAAGAGCGACGACAAGCGCAAGGAGCGCGAAGGAAAGAAGTTTGGCAAGCAGGTGCAGATCGAGCGCCTCAAGGAGCGCGAGAAGGGCAAGAAGGAGATGGAGGAGCGGCTCAAGGGCCTCAAGCGGAGTATGTCTTTTGTCTCTTTTCCCACCGCCTGTTTTTTTTTCGTGCTAACGCGCTTCCCAGAACGCGGAGACGTGCTCGACAAGCCCAACGTCGACGACGACGCGTTCGACATCGCCGTCGAAGACGCGATTGCGGACCGCCCTGCGAAGCGCGGGCGCGGGGCGGCGCCTGGCGGACGGGGTGGCCCGAAGGTCAGCCGGCAGGCACGCGACCAGAAGTACGGCTTCGGCGGCGCAGGAAAGCGCTCCAAGTCGAATACGCGTGAGTCCACGGACGACTTCGGGGGTGGAGGGCGCGGCCGGGGTGGGGGACGCGGAGGGAGAGGGGGTGCGCGGGGCGGCAGCAGCTCAAGAGGGTTCGGCCGCGGTGGTGCTCGGGGTGGAGGCGGAGGCGGAGGCGGACGAGGCGGCAGCAAACGCCTGGGCAAAAGCAGACGGGAGACAGCGCGTAGTAGAACGTAGTACCCTCTTGTCATTATTTCAGTGGTCGGGCAGTAATCACGGATTCGACGGGAGAATGCATCCAATTAAGTAGCATCGCCTGGGCTCTACGGGAATTATGATCATACAGCATTCGTACAATACGTGTTTAAGAGTTGGTAGTCCGTTTGTTCTAATCAGTGCGCCACCACGCGTACGCGGCGAGCGGCTCGACTCCGCCCGCCTTCCCCCTCGTCCTCCCTCAGTAGCAGGACGCAGCCCGCGGCGAACACAAACGCGACCATGCTTGCGTATACCGGTGCGGCGCGACTGATGAGGAGCAGCGCCCCGCCAAGGATGGGCGCGATCATCCCGCCGCTGTAGAGATCGGGTCAGTGAAGGTCCGAGAAGATGCGAAGGGCATACGCACATTCGTGACAACGCGGACGCGATCCCGCACGCCGTGCCCCGCACTGCAGAAAGGATTAACACCGTGAATACAGGGAGGATTAGAACATACCCTTGGTGGCGAAGATCTCAGGCGTCCAGCTGGAGGTGATTGCCGCTCAGCATCGAGAAGTGAAGAAACACAGAAGGAACATACCCATACAAAACAGCCCACATCGTCTGTCGGCGCTGTGATCAGCAGTACTTCACGAAATAGGAACGGCCGAGACCGACGCACCGTGCTAGCCAGCCCAACGCCGATGGCGCCAACGCGAACGCCCCAGCTGCTCTGAGCGCTTTGGGCAAAGACGAAGAGAATGCAGAAAGCGGCGGTGACGAGGGTGCTGCCGGCCAAGGACCACCGCCGCCCGAGGGGCGTGGTGATGAGTCTGGCACCAAGCTGGGTGGGTACTACGTAAACGCGAGTAGGACTAGAGTAGGTAAAGCAGACGTACCAGCGCACCGGGACATCCGCCTATCGTATAGATCAGGACGTCCCACAGACCCTCCTCGATTGACTTCGTCCCACTAGACTCGAGGAGTATGGGCAGGAAGACATTAAACATCGTATATGCTGCGACAACTCAGCGACGTGCAAGGGAATCGGGCAAACACGCACCCAATGCCATTCCGCACCACGCAGACCACACCAGTATCGAGGTACGGCGCCATTCCGGCACGAGCGCCATCTGTAACCGGCGCAGGGATCGCTGTGCCCAGCGTGGTAAATACCCCTTCCCGCTGCCTCCAATAGTGTGGTACTCCGCGCCGTTGCCGGCGTCAGGGCCGGCGTCAGGGTCCGCCGCCGCCGCCGCGGTGTCATCCACGTCGGCGAGCCGGAGCTCGCTCGCCAACGTCGGAGAACCGTTGAAGAGCGCGATGAGCTGCAGCGTCTCGAGCGCCTCCGCGGGGCGCCCCGCGTGCACGAGGAAACGCGGGCTCTCGTGCAGGCGGAAGAGCAGGATGCGCGCGATGAACATCGCGAGCGTCTTCGCGTTTATGCGTGGTGCTTAGTCTGGACTGCTCGGTAAGGGGGTGGGCGTGGAACGTACGATGACGCCGAGGGCGGCGAGGAGGTGCTTCCAGCCATTATTGAGGGCGGGGTCACAAGGGATAGTGGCGACGACGGCACAGGAGTTTGGGGGCACCAGGAAGAGGGCAAAGAGGGCAGCCAAGACGGAGCCCCCGGAGAAAAATACTGAGAGACCGGTAACGAGGTGTAGTTTTTGCTGCGGCATATGCTCGAGGAGCAGCGTGCCATCCGTTGGCATTGAGCCCTAGGAAAAGGTGTCAGCTGCTTTTCCGTATGCAAATGAAATACACAAGAAAATATGACACCGGTAAAAGAATTTCTTGCCGATTGACGTAGAAAAAGAAGACTTGAGACAGAAGAAGAAAAATCACGTAATGGCGCGCGCCAATGTCGCAATAACGCGAAATTTGGCGAATAGAGGGCATGAAGCGTCCAGAGCCAGAGAAAAGACAGGAATCAGAGGAATGGTTGACGAAGCCATGCTCACCCCCACCGCAGTACCCAGAAGAAACAGCAGGACACACAAAGATGTGTAGTTGTACGAAAATGAGGCCAAGATACCGAAAAGCGCGGTGAAAAAGAGCGTAGCGTTGAAAGCCGTGCTCCTTCCAAGTAGGTCGGAGCAGGTACCCCAGCCAACTGCACCAAGCATCATGCCAGCAAACATTGCAGAAGATACTATGCCAATATAGTTGTCTGGTACGGAATAATGCTGCTGGACGCGCGGCAAAGCAATTGCTACGGCTTGAAGCCACATCTAGACAAGGTAAGCCAGGTCACTGTTGCTAGTTGAACTCACGTTGTCAGCCATCCAGCCTGAATAGATAAGAGTGAGAAGTCGTAAGACTAGACATTCAGAATACACACCGAATCCGCAAAGACATAGCAGTGTCCACTGGTAGCTACCCATTCCAATACGGTCAATTGTCTTGTCCAGTTGGGTGCGAGGGTCGTCGTCCACATCGTCCAAGAGATGCTCGATATCGTCCTCCGCGTCAGGCACGGGGAAATAGGTCGACATGGTCGAGCAAAGGGCAAAGTCCGGGCTACGCCGTGGTGGCTGACAAAAGGTATTATCCGCTTTGGCCGCGTGATGTCATCATTCCTGTCGACTTCCGCCTTCCTCGCTGCTTGAGCCTTTCTGCTTATAGGTCCTTGAGAACGACTGTCTTCTCATCGACCGGCAGAAAGTCTGACTGACATTCCCAAATTGGGATGTCGTGGCAGGCTGGCACCGAGACGAGAGCTGAACCTCGTCACTCTTTCACGACAGGGTTCCCGAATTGGGACGTCGTGGCACCGAGACGAGGACCTAGAACGCTTTGAGCGAATCAAATGCGGCTAAAGAAACATTATCCAAACGCTAAATGAAGCCTACACAATGGGCCGAACTCGACTGCGGATCTTCGCTCGTGGAATTAATTGTGCCAATTCGTCCCGTTTTCAGGCTGGGTCCCGCGCAAACGGAAACACAAATTGCACGAGGCTGCTCTGGAGATCTTTCATTTCTAATGTGTTTTTCTATCCGCTCTGGTCACAGCCCTGCAGGAACACTCGCAAAAATCGTGCACTCTTGGTAACATTCCCTCTGATTATCAATCCTCTAAATTTTTGAATAAACAATCAGTGGTACTCCACTACTGTGGCCTCGATTCGGGACGAATGCCTGCCCTGGATCGAAGGGACGCTCGATGGCCGTGCCCAGGTTCACCATCGTGACGTGGTAGGCTTTTCACATCGGCGCGTACCTGGACGCTCCATAAAATCCCGGCATGGGCGCGACAGTGCGGTCTACGATTCGCTTTTGAGTTAGACAGGGCTCCACGGGGATGACCACAATCCGAGTGTGTTGCACTGTCTCAAGTTGCACCCAGGTTTTCCATGTCTCGCGTTGCAGGTTTCCCGTCGAACAGGATTTCACGAAATTCTCTGGGCTATCCTCGTGGCTGTTCATTCAAAACTGTCCCCCACTTACACAGGCCCAGAACTAAATTCGCTCATCCAACCCCCACTTAGTAATCGAAGTATATCTGGCCCCAGGCTTCCAGCGACCACCGTACTGGAGTGGATCCTACAAATGTGCCTGACCGCTTGACGGTGTTACAGCAGGAGTTACGTGGCAGCTACAGCTTCTCAACTAATAAATCATTGCCAACCTCATCCTTTCAGAAAAAGCGCGGCTAGTTCAAACATCTGTCGACCATGAAGAGTCAGCCACCCTACGCCACCGCCCTGTTGCCGACGGCATAAAAGCCAATGTAGCATCAGGCTATTGAGCCCTCAGGCCGCCGAAACGGAAAACAAGGTCCAGCAGACGATGTGGGTCGCGATCTGATCATAGTCACTGATAATATGTAAGGCGTCGTTCTCTGTGCCATACCGACAACTTTCGTTGAAAATCGCGCGAACGACCGCGGTCGGTGGTATAAAGTGTCCAACGCGATCGATAAATTCCCCTCACTGGCCTCTTCTAGCCTCGTCGTCCCCCTCTTCCTCTGAAATGCGCAACAACACATCTCCTCTTCATCTCTTGCAAATTGTCCTTGGGTCCCTGTCGCTCGTCTCGAACCATTCTATCCGCTACACGCTACTCTTCCTTGTTGCCGCTATATCGATTGCCTACAACATCCACTTCGAGCGCCCCTCGAAACAGTTGGACCGACTCCAGGATGCCATCCAGCAGGTAGAAAAAGTCATCGACACAGTAAAGAGCCAGTCCTTCAGGCACCACTTAAGTTTCGCGCAGGAAGAACTGCGTCTCTTAGAGTAAGTTCAATTTTTTTTTTCTTTCTCCAGCGCTTGACATATTCGGGCAGAGTGAAACGGTCTGCATCGATGATTCAACATCGCATCTTGGAAACGAACAGTTGGACGTGGAAGACGTACCGACGTATCTCTCGGGACATCGCTGGCTTTGCGAATGAGGTCAAGAAGATTGAGACCGCTGTCCAAGTGAGCGCGTTCTGTTGTTCTGTTGTGCGGCAGTCATTAATGGGATTATATTTTTGATAGCTGGATGAGGAAGTCGAACGTCAGCGTAGGTTTACTGGAGTAATCAACGACTCTCGATGCATTCTCGCGACTGGTCGCTGTGTCGGTAATCTCACCCAGCCAATTCCGTCAATACCCGACTCAACTTTCTGAAAAATACAGAGCGCTGCACTTTTAACGGCTATGAGGCTGTATGCAGGCTAGTTGATGTCATCTGTAATGATTTGTGTGCTTATATCATACCTTCCCTTTTTCCAGTGAGGCATGAAGTCCATATATCACCGAAATGCACCAGGCTCGCATGGGTGTACTTTAGGCTCTCCTTGTTTGTTGCTGGATATGATCTACTTCTTGGATTCAGTGTTAGTGTACCTCGTTTGTTGAACCGTACACTTTGACTCGTCGAATCAATGGTCAGGGGGTTTCAAGACTAATATTATACTATCCCATCTTTTCAGATGCAGTATCCAACAAATCGGATAATTCTATTTGGCAACGTGTACGGGGGTTGCCATATAATCGTTTTCTATTTGGCAACCCCTTCATGATAAGATTGTCCGGCCCACCACCCGCGGATGGAATCTTTCCCCTACTGTAATAGCACCGTATGTGGTACGTCTCGTCTCGTCCGTAGGATGCCAAGGGCACACCTTTACGCAGAATCTTTCACAATGAACTTGCTTCAATCTGTATCTTTGGACGTAAGTCAGCCTGGATAAAGTCCATACACAATACAATAATCTAGTTATCTGAAGGAGTAGTGAAGGAGTACGTGACTGGATGAGTGTTCCATCCACTACCTTACCTTCCCCTTGCCTCACGAATTCAGTCCGAGTGCGCGATCGCATTGAACAAGGTTGAGCCGGGATTTATTTCGGAGCAGAACGAGCAGGAGGCGAGTTTAAGGCACCTTGTTTTATTCTATTTACTCACGAGAAACCGGCGGCCGATGGATGACTTTGCCAACGATAGCACATGCATCGGGACGAGACTTTTGCTGCGCCTTGTCCGAGAGCAAGGGTTCGTTCCAGTGCACCTTCTGAAAATCATCCACACAGAGACCAATTTGTTGGGCTGTTAAATGAGTGAATTTGAGCACAGTGAAGGGTATAGAGAAGATAAAAAGAATTGTCGTGATGGCTTACTGGAATATTGTGCTATCATCCATGGTCTTGAGCCTTCTGTCCAAAGGCGGCTTTCCGCTTTCGACGGCAACGAAAAATCTTATAACTTATCTCTTCAGAATCAAATCAATTCCATTATCTATGGGGGTTGCCATATAGCTGCAACCTCCCGTGCCAAAGCACGGGGGTTGCCAAATAGAATTATCTCAACAAATCAACCTACCATAACAACGGTGTTCTTTCCTTTCCTCGGCGCTACATCATCTCCGTTGTTGACCGAAACGATTTGGCCTGTTCCGTCGGAGACTTGCGCAAAAAGTCACAAATAAAGACCGGATATGCTGGTATCACTCGCTGACAAAAGTATCCTGAGTCAAGATGTTTCGGACTTACTATCGTGGTTGACAAGTGGTTGAACTCGGACGTTGCCGGTTCAGGCACAATTAATGACATCACTGGTTGAAAAAGTCTCATTTAGGTGTAGCACTGGGTGAACACTCGGTATGTATACTACACTAGTATAGCACCGCGTCGTCACACTGATACCTCGCACAGCCAGTGGTTGAAATCTAGAGCGAAGTTATTTTGAAACCCCGGTCAACCCCGACGCGTTCGGGAATCAAATGCTGCGGAGATCACTGACAGGATATGAGCTGGCGTCATGAGCTGGCTCCCGTATAATAGAGTGAACATAAGATCCAGTGGCGACGAACAGCAGCAAAAAGGGAAGAGTAACGAACGTGGATTGAACCGAAAAGGGTCTCGAACGACGTCATTGATTCCGTTCCGAGGATCCGGTTGGCGGAGGTTGGCGGTGGGTCTCATGTTTTTATTTTTATTTCTATTTTTTTTTACTGTAATTTGTCCCGGCGACGAGAAGAAATAAAATTCGAGGAAAGGATACGGAAAGGGGATTGTATTTGCTAGCAGTTAAGCCCAAATTGCTCGGGGAATTGCCACTATTTTTAGCTCGGTTGAAATGGGGCGTCATCACCACAGCCACGAGGCGGGCCTGGAGGGTTATAAGAACCCGAGTTTTGATGCTGCGCTCTCCCACACAACTTTTCCCCCCTCCATCCATACCATGTCCGCCCCCGCTAAAGCTACGACCTCCCAGCCGCAGGCCACGGAGATGAGTCAGTATACCTCTAGCGTTCTTTGAGACCTCCTCAATGGGGGGTGTTCTAGATGTGATGAACGTGGCGGCCACCCCGGCCAAGGACGGCGCCTGCAAGCATGACCAGACATGCGAGCATGGGAACAAGGCCTCCCGGATGCGCGGTGGAGGTGCCGGAAAGGTACACTCAAGTCTCGTACGATGGGCCAAAGAACTGACTATCGCCCCAGGACTGCTTACTCGGCATGCTCGGATGCTTCCTCTGCTTCGGTTCGTCTTGCTTCATATTTACGCTTAGTTTCCCTCTCCCTGACTTGACTCTCTCAATCTAGAATGCTGCGAGGTCCGTTGACACATCGCGATCCCACTCCTTGCCACTAACCGTTTTTGATTCCAGGGCTGCTGCGAGTGCTTTGCGGACATTGTCTGTACGTCGCATTTACCCTTCGAGTTTTCATTAGACCGTTCTAATCATTGCCTAGGCTGCCCCTGCGAGATGTGCTGCTGAGCGTCAGCAACATTCTGATCGGACTCTCAGATTTAATACCTTGTATCTATGTGCAGCGCCGCTTCGTCGGCGGAGATCTCTCTTACATTGGAATACCATTCTTCTCGACAATTCTGAATTTGTTCTCTATTGAGCCGCATTTCATCTCTTCCATATGAGCTGCGCGGCTTTTGCGTGTCGTTAGTCGGCTTTGGTATCGCTTAACCCAACTATGGCCAAAGTGCGGCGGGTACACTATTTCCAAACGCGTCATTGGAAGAATTACCTTTTGAGTTGCTGTTGCACGCTGAGCGCTGAGTATTAATATTGAACGTTATACACTCGAAAAAAAACTGTGAAATGACGTCGTCTCGTCTTGGCTAGTTCTTGGCTGGATTGTCCATCAGGGTGGCTATACACGTCCGTCAATGATAGTTTAATTTTCTTAATTGACGCCCTAGCCCTCAAGAGACGCCCGTGCCGTCAAGAGACAAGCCACAGATAATATTGGACTTGGCCAAATTTTCAATCAGTACATTGTGTTATATATTCGTGTGTGTGCTGGGCCGTCAATGTCCTCGACATGCACCAGTTACTATCTCCCCCTCGACAAGTTGAACGCCGGTCGAGTCCACGACGAAAGTAGGTATTCAACTGAGCGGCTCTCTCGGGTGCGCTCTGCACGCCGCGAGATATTCATCCGTGTCCTCCAATTGAAACTCCAGCGGGTGCGAGAGAGGTTCTATTCCCTCCCCGCGGGCCTCCAGCTCCTTCAGCCGCTTCATCGTGGCAGGGCGCGTCCTGTTAACGCTGTATATCTTGATCCGGTGGCAAGAGGAGGTGACATGGAGGTCCCAGCTGTGTTATGGAAATAATGAGGATCAGCACTCAAGACGCGTAGTGTACGGCATGGAAGCGGCACACGTACTTCCACGCGGAACGGACGAAGGTCGGCTCGGTGTTATTTGAGGAGTCCCAACTGCGAACGCAGAATTCCAGCCAGCCCTCGGCGTCAACGGGCACATCGATCTTCCACAGGCGCCAGGCATGGTAGTGCTAGAAATCGGATGAGACTTCAACTCGGAAGTTAGTCGGTTCCCCCACCTTCTCCGTCATATCATTTTGATCGACAGCATACCAAACACTTCCGCTGCATTGTCTCTCAGGATCAACAAAATAAGCGGGGCGGGGAATTTTTTTACGCACCCGTCCGGTGACACTTCGACCCGTTCAACCCAATTTCCACCTCCAGAATAACCCCAGCCTTTGAGCGTAATCTTCCCATCGTGCACGATGACCTGGCGGTCGATCGGGGAAATAATGGCGCTCCTATTTCAATCAGTCATCAGTCCCGCTTTTTTGTTTTGTTTCTTAGAGAAGGAACGAGACACACGACACGGGCATCTGCTGGATCGAAAATCCATTCGAATATTTGGTGTTTTGTTTCCCGATCTGCGCGAAAAATAGTAAATGCATCAAACATGTGGAAGAATAATGTAACGAGCGAGGACCAACCTGCGCGGTAAAATACAGGTACTCCTGCGCCTGCACGGGGCCCATGCTCGGCTCCGCTAGCGCGTTGATACGGTACACCCACTTGCAGCTCCGCGCGCCGATGTAGCCTGTGACGACAACGCGCAGCGGCGCGCCATGTGATTTGGGGAGTGGCTGGCCGTTCATCTCCCATGCGAGAAGTACCTCCTCGTTATTTCGCACCTTCCGCCACGGGACGGACACGGCGTAGTTGAACGCGTTGTTTTTCCTGGGTCCGAGATAAAGTCTTGGATAGAGAGGGGGACGTAAATGCTCACTTGAAATATGTGTCTGCGCCTATAAACTCGAGATGCTTGCAGTCGGGCATCACTCCTCCGCAGGCGAGCTTCAGGACTTTCTTGAGTGGTACTCCGCGGTACACCGCTGTTCCGCTAAAATTCATAGTTCAGTGTTCTTAGTCGTAAAGAAAAGGCAAGGCATACATAGCTCCTTCGCCTAATCGAATGAAATATGAGCCTCGGATGATTATTATTGTAATATATTACTATCTTACCCCAAGGCGCGTTGATGAGTTCATCTCCATCACCGGGATACTCGTGGATTTGTTCAAGGCGCCGCTACTGATGTGTCAGTCCCACTGAATAAAAGAAGAATTCGACCTACCGTTCCACTACACTGCAGAGTAACAGTAACTTCGGTTTGACTGATTGAATGAAAATGAGCCCAGTAAAGGGAGGAGGAAGTCTAACTAACGGGAACTTTGCCGGATCTTTGAGATCTTTCAGCGATAACTTGACAGACTTGTTTACGAGTCCGCCGATTTCCAACTCGAATACGTCCTCCTGAATGTCCGGAATTCCGCCATGGTTACGAACGCTAGATGGCATGAAACCAAACTCAGTGCTTTGATGAACAAAATGGGAGAAGCGTACAAGTGGTACTTGTTATCGGTCAGCTTTCCTAGAAGAAGCTGCTCTCGCGTCGTCTCGCCGTTGTACGGGAAATCCAACACATGCAGAAGATCCGGTTTCTCCTCAAGAACAGTCTTCCAGCTAAAGTCAACGGTATTCTTGAGGCCGAGGGCTTCGTGATATTCCTTCCATCGGTGTCCGATTAGAATTGGGTTTGTGTCGGGAAGGGGCACAAATTGAAACTCTGCAATATTTCAGCATCGCACGCTATGGCTTGTGAGGTGCTCCACCGACCAGGAATAGGCGTAAATTTCTTGCTGTTCAGGATTTTGGATGCGATTGCTTTCTTCTCTGGGTACTTTTCCCATTCGACGTATCTGTCGGATTAAGAAGTCGTCTCCCATGCGGTAGACAAAGATGAGAGAGGACGCTACACACCCGCTCCAACCGGCTTTCTCCTCCGCAAAAAGGGTTTGAATCTCGGACTGGGACAACTCAGTCTGGGACATCGGTGGGTGGGTGGGGTTATGTGTACGAGTGAGGGGTTTATATATGCTATCTGTGGAGAACATATGACCGTTATGCATCGGAGAAGCAACAGTTCTGACAGAAGAAGATCGGGGGGATGAGCGCATACTGGGACCAAAGAGATGTCTTCCAATCGTAAAGTGAGGACGGCTCACGTCAGATCTTCCCATGCGATTTGAAGACCTGCGTCCCATTGGACGTTGCCAATGCCTGTCCCAAAGCCCCTGCCAGGCGCCCGCCAGTCGATCTTTGTTTGAATTTAGGTTTCAGGGTTCATTGAATCGCGTGAAAGCAGTCAGTAGCAAGCATCGAGTTCAAGCCCCCACGGAGAATAGGTGGTGGAGAAGTGCAAGAGGCGAATGACGTGCGATTCATGAACGGAATATCGGACCGACGATGTTTGGTAGATATCTCGAACAATGTCCATAAGAAGTACAACGAGAAGTAGATCAGAAGATCAAACCACGAGGAGAAAGAGAGCTTTAAACTTATCATGACTTGGTGTCCACCAGTAAACGCCTTGTGTTCCCCAGTCGAGGCAAGCACGCCCGAAGCTCATGAACGCCGACCCGACTCTCCACGACACCAGCAACCTTCAAACACACTCTGACATTCAGAGAAGTCGAACCAAGGTCCGAAACGATCTCATCGATGGCGTTCCAATACCCGACATATTCAAAGTCAACTTGGAGATCGATAGAGGTCGGTGCGCAATCCCGGCTGACCACGAGTGTAATTCGCTGTAAGTAGGACTTGGGCGTGATCCCAGAGAGGAGGATGGGGACAGCAGCGAGCGTGTTCGGATTGTCGATGTGGAGGGTAAACTGTTCAAGTAGAGGGAATGTATCGAGCCCGATGTTCGCGTTTTTCCTGAAGGCTGCGGATTCAGGACGTTCGACTGCGAGGGGTTCAGTAACGCGCGAGCCACGAAATCGTGCAAGTTTACCAATGTGTCCAGCGATCTCCAGATCTGTCAGTGACGATTTGAATTTTCGTAGAATAACTTCCAGTCTGGGGAGCTCGGCGGATTCAACGATAACCAGTCGTTTCAAGGCTGTAAAATCAATCGACCCGTTGTCCGGGAGGCTGAAAACCGTTGTTGACAGACGAAGACATTCGAATTGAAAGGGTTCAGTGGAGGCTAGGCTATTCTGAGGCAATTTCCATTTGTGATCTTTCTCTCGATACGACCTAGCACCGATCTCCAACGTCCCCAACTTCGAGGTGCGATGCGAGAAAAAGGAGAGCAGGAAGCTCGGATTCTGCGTCTGCATAACCGATATATGCGCAACGCTGTGGAGTGCGACTAGGCTCTGGAGCAGAGGCATCTTCGAAGGGAAGGTGTAGATGGTGATATGTTGTAGGTGCGCGAAATGCAGCGCACATCTCGAGAGGATGTCATAGGCGAAGTCCGCATCTTTTCGAGCAGGGGCAATGACAAGGTGGACGACTAAGCCGAGAAGATGGGGGGATTCGTTCAGCAAGGCATCTAAGCGCCGACAACTTTCGAACGCGCTTTCAAGATGAAGGTACGAGAAGAGATGGTGTCGAGCAGCGGGAAGCCATGATCGGTTCACGAGTGAACAGCGCTTCAAGTCGGCCCTCGAATCATGCAAAAAATCTATGGTGAGGTCGACGAGCTCTTGGATTTGCATCATGATGGTTTTGAGGAGTGACAAAAGCAAGAGTCACATCGAGTCACACCCATTTACAATCAAGTTCCTACATAATCCAGAACAACAAATTTGGTTTTAACACATCTGTAACAAAAAGTACAACCGAAATACGTCTATTCGGATACGGATAGGGTATGCCCATTCATTGCCAGCGCGGGCGATGCTGAAAATCACGTTGGTTTGTCGGTTTACACAGTAACCCGGAGAAGATATATGATATTGCGAAGCGAGCGATGCGACCAGGCATAATGGTTCGAACAAACAAACAAGACTGCAAACCGCACATGCGAGTCCCGCATCGAGGGACCTCAGAACGTACTGGCCCACGCCTGGAGGTCGACGGGCGACGTCTGTGAGTACACTATCCACTCGTCTTTCTGCAGACACGAATTCAAATCAGAAATCCAAGCAAATTGAGAAGAGGGAGGGAAGGGAAGGAAGGGAAGAGAGCGAACGCACCAGTAAATCCTTCGGCGTCTTCCGCTGGGTGACGTCTTTAAGCAGACAGTTGTCGATGAACGTCTCCGCCTGCTCGGGGTAGCGCCCCTCGGGGGTCAGCCGCGGCGCGGGCTCGTTCACGATGTGCTGCAGCAGCTCCAGGATGCTCATCGTCATCCCTCCGCCCTGCAGACTCACGCCCTTGCTCTTCCGCTTGTCCTTCTTCGCCGTCTCCGTCTTCTTCCGCGACGGCGGCAGCCCCAGCGACGCGAGCGAGTTCATCGACCCCGGCCGCGCGGGAGAGAGCGTCCCCTCGAAGTCCGAGAGGTCCGAGTCGTCCGAGAGGGACTCGGAGAAGGGGAATCGCCCGAGCGCGAGCTCGATCAGCGAAATGCCGAGAGACCACACGTCAGACTTGACACTATATTGCGCGCCTTGTATACGCTCGGGCTGTGCGGGGCATTGACCATGTCAGCGGATTTGATGTACAAACGGGCTTGGACGGCCACATACACTCATGTAAGTCGACGTCCCCACAAACGTATCGGCTATCGAGTTGATGAGCTCGCCGGAGACACCAAAGTCGCAAATCTTTATCTCCCCTGAGGAGTTGAAGAGGATGTTGGAGGGCTTGATGTCTAAATGGAGGATTAGTCCCATGACTGCCCCGCGAACAGAAAAGGCACAGCGACTCACCACGGTGAATGATACGGTGGACGTCGTACAGATACGTGAGGCCTTCGAGCACCGCCAGGGCCACCTTGCCCACCACGTCGATCTCGATGGGCCCTGTCTTCTTGTAGATGCCGTCGAACGAGCCCTTGTCCATGCATTCCATGCAAATGCAGATGTTTGGGTCCGCGAGGAAGGCGCCGTAGAACGAGATGATGTACTTTGAATGGCAGTCGTGCATGATCTGCAGCTCGCGGAGGATCTGCTTTCGCACGGCGGGTTTGGCGTCGATAAGCACGATCTGGATCGACGATGAGATGCCCACACGACGCCACGAAAAGCAGCGGAAACCCACTTTCTTAGCCATGAGCGTTCCCGTAGGGACGTGCTCGACCTTCTTGACGCTCCCTCCGTTCCCCTGCCCCAGCTCGTGGAGGTCCTTCAAGTCCTCATTCCGCAGATCGAATTTGATCTCCGCATTCATGTCGAGGTTGGCGAGGGTGTTGGAGAGGGCGGTATGGTAGGTGTTGCGTTTGTTAACGAGCGGAGAAGCCGTATTGGGGGCAGAATTGGAGCCATTAGAGACCGTTAGCAGAATATTGTCCTCTACTGGGGTTGCTGAGGTGGTATTGGGTGGGAGTTTGGGGGCCTTGAGCGTCATCGGAGGCGGCCGACGCTTCCCGCCCGCAGCCACTGGGGCTGGGCGTAGAGCAATTGGCTCAGGCTCAGGTGGCGGCGCGGGCGGCAGCTCTGAGGGTGTAGCAATCTGTAGAACCTTGAAATTGCGCTTTTTTCGAATGGGAGTCGCCATGAGAGTAGAAGGAAAGGGAAAGGATGGTTCAATGGACGACGATGTGGAGGAAGGAGAGAAGGAAGACGACGAAAATTGCTGTAAGTGTACGCGGTACTTGAGAGAACTGACTGGCACGTGCGGCAGTGCCGCAGATCTCTCCCAATAAGTATCCTCCCGCAGATTCAGGCGCTATAAAACCGATTCTTATTTCCTCGTAGATGCTCTGATACACCTCTGATATTACCCTCGTCCCTGAGAGGTTGGGAATAATTCTGACTCGATGCATCACCAACCCATATGCAGATCAACGGGACCTGAAAAGACCGAATTTAGTGTCGTTTCATCTTGGCTCTGTTCCCTTCAGACCTTCTCTGCGCGCCTTGGACCCCAATTTTGCTATCGGCCTCAAAATGCTGTTGATTTATATCAGCTAACTGCGCCCTCCTCTCCGTCAATCATATCAACATCCCGACTGAAGAATCAAGGCGTCTTTCTTCTCCCGACATTTCTATCCTGATATCCATGGCGCACGCATCTTCAAAGCTTCGTCGACATCCTGCTCCCGATGAAAAAGATCGGGATGAGGATGCACGGGCGCCGGGGGTTGATTTGTCGAACCGCAGATCCCCAGGCTCCATGCAGATCATCCGCGCTGGGACTAGCGTCTGGACGTCATTGTCAACGGCATCCACAACTGGCTTGTCGCGTTTTTCTCTCCGTTGTCCTTCTGTGTTTCTTCTGGGAGCTTGGCTTCGAATAGCTTTTGTATAAACCGAAGTGAATATCATCCGCGGGCCGAGAGCGAGCTGGAACCTCACTTGTTGCAACTTCTCTTCGTCCCCGTGTGGTTCTCCCCGGAAATGAGCGCCTCAGAATCGTATTTCGATGTACATAAGAACTCACAGAAGATGATTCGCGCTGGCTGTCAACGACATATCACCATTTCTCTTCATCCAAGCGTTGTCCTTCTATGCTTCGTCGAATAGCGCTGGGGTACGGTGACACGAGGCTTTAATCTTCAATGAAAGGCATCTACGGCACGTCTGCACCTTGAACGGCATCTCACAGTTCATTTCGATTTGTCTTTTGTTTTCACCACTCACCTCCATGGAAGCGCCGCCTCAAAATAGTTAGGCTCCAATCCTAGATGAAGATCACCCGTGCCGCCTGTTATCGACAACGACATATTGCATTTTCTTCGGCTCCCTTCTCTCCGTACTGTCTCCCATTCCGCAGCCGCGCGCCTCAGAATTGCGTCCAAGTCGGCCGTCTATCATCGGCAAAACCTCACATTTTCTGAACCCACCGTCGACCCTCTCTCTAGCTCTGCACTCAGAAGCTTACGCCTCAGAAAATAGGCTCACAGCTTCTAATCCTAAATGAAGATCATCAGCACTGAAATGAAGAGCATCCGCGCTCGGCGTCTGTCATTCAGTCAAGTGTTACCGACATGACTGGCCGCCTCTTTCTCACCAAGCGTTGGCCCTGCTTTCCTGCGCGAATATGTATATATATTCAATATGGGTTTGGAGACCTGGAGACTCTATTAAACACCTATCTGGCAACATTCTGGATTCCGATGATGCGAAAAAGACTACCGAATCACCTATACGTGGAAAAAATCCCCTGTGTGATCGGGCCAGACTGTGTTCTCCAAGTCGTGTGTACGAAATTAAACAGATATCCCGCGGTTGCCCGTGGAACACCCTCTGTGAGATATACAAAAACATTCACAAGGCGCAAATTAATTAATTGAATGTTTTTGCAGTGAGGCAATCAGGAAAAAGTACACAACCCGGTTACCCGAGAAGGCGACAAGGACCGAAAGATCTGGAATGGATGGTCCAACAACTCGATTGGTACGACGAATCTGGAAATGTTCAAACCAAACCCGCTTCATCTTATTTTATTTTCTACTGTAGCAGCTCTAATGATAGACAAAACATTCACCCCGCGCTCACAACCGTCTCAAGGCCGGCCAGTTTCATCTTTACCCCGATCTCGAACAGATAATCGAGGCACTGAAACGACAATTAGCATGGGTTCGAGAGAGAGGGAGAGGACAGACCTCTGCCTGCGTCTTTGCTTTTTCCCAATCAGGGCCTGCGGAGGCATGTAAGTAAGCAGAGCGTTGAATTGAGCGAGTGATATCAATACGGACCCCAGACATACACACCGTGTCTCCGGACGAGGATACCCGCCGCGTCTGGGTAACGTTTCATGGCATCAGCCATGCTGTCCTTGAGATCCTCCTCGTTTGGCGTGTTCTCGATGATGGGCATCTCGAGGGTGTCAAGATACGATAGGGTGCGTCCGACGCCGCCTATGCGGACGCCTTTGATCATCTGAGTGGCCAAAATAAACTGCATGCAGCGAAGTAAAACACAGACAGACCTCCTAAGATAAACGAAAACAATTGGATGACGCGACATCAGTGCAAAATGGCGCGACGACGTACTTGGTGCGAGATGGTAAAGGTCGACCCGGGCCATAGGAGCGTAGCCATGACGGCGTTCTGCGAGTGCGTGTGGATGCAGCTCCCTGCGTCGCGCAAATCAAACGCGTTCCAGAACAGCGGCGTGCACGCCGACTCCTTGAGATTCAGCGCGGGGCGGCGCAGGAACACACGGTCGGTATGTGGAGAGGGCGCCGCCTGCGGGAACGGGAGCACAAAGATGTGGATGGGCAGCATGCGCTCTTTCTGCACCCCAGATGGAGCGATGAAGACCTTATCCCTGCCCTCCTGTCAAGTTCGCGGCAACAGAACGACTAAACGAACAAGGCGTACCCGACGCGTATGCTGATCCCTCCGCCCGTGCCTGTGACCCAGCCCAGCTTGAAGAAGTACAGCACATCGTTTTACACAGATTTTTTGGTGCTACCGACCTGGTAAAAATTGCGGCACAGCTCAGGAATGAGATTTGCGGGCTATTGCGTTGGTTTGAATGAGTTGATGGCGGAAGATGAATGGCATACATGGAGAGGGTCGTCGGAAAGTACAAGCGCGTCGGGATTATCTTCCGAAGCCATTTCTCAGCCTTTCTGTTGTGGTGAATCGATTCCGAGATGGACGCGATTGACAAGGCGGATCGGAATATCCCGACGATTCCGCGATCGGTCCGGACCTTCCGCTCAACTTGGCTTGCCCTCTGAAAAAGGAAGAAAAAAACCTGACGGCCTGGTGTTTAATATTTAATCATAGGAGTTGGAGGGCCCATTTCAATTTTTTTTAAGGCGGCGGTTTTCGTGGGAGCCCAGCAAGACCAGTCGCGGATCATTTGCAGCTTTCAATTATAATTCGGCTTCCGTTATATGATTTCTTTAGAATACATGCATAAAACTAGCAGGATGAGAGTGAGAGGCCCTCATCTTTTTTTCTTTCTCCTGGCCGCCGCGGACCTGCGACGCACCGCGATGTCAGAATGATCAGCAGCCCCGTGACCTCATTCAGGCTTCTTCTTGACCTCGGAGGTTCTTTATTGGTTCTTTTTTTTCTAACGATCCTTGGGAGCTACCATGTGTTCCCTGCGGGTGGTGAATGTCCCGGGTCGCCAACGGGCCGCAGTTTCGTGGTAGTCGCTGACCAGCTGGTGTCGTTTCTTTCTTACACTCTCCCTCAGGCCGAGTTCCAAAAGCACAAGTCGGGACCATTAACATGCTCTGGCGTCGTCTTGAAGTCCTTGTTTCGCTGTCGTTCTCTTCTGTCGCATTCGCCCTCAAAAATGGAGTTGGAGTGACCCCGGCGATGGGGTGGAATCCTTACAACGCCTTCTCGTTCGTACAGAGAGTGTTTCAAATCCAAGAGCGCTCAAGTTTTCCACAGATGCTCTACGACGGAGGCCCAATACCATACAGCGGCCCAGACTCTCGTCAGCCTCGGTCTCTCTACGTTGGGGTATAATTACATCAATCTGTGCGGGCACTCTCCGATCGGTTTGCTTTGGAATAATAATATAACCCAGTGATTGCGGATGGCAGTCTACTGCACGGGATTCAGCGGGAAAATTTCAATGGGATCCGAAAATTGCAAGCTCCCTTCCCTTTCATGGTTCTATATTCTCATTCCGGCGTTTCTGTAGCTCCCCGCCGGTGTACCGGCGCTGGCGACCTTCGTGCATAATCTAGGGCTCAAGTTCGGCGTCTATTCAGATGCGTATGTACCGAACCTCCGTTCGCTTATAATCCTTACCAGCAAACATTTCCAGAGGTGTCTTTGCCTGTGATTTCGTGGGAGGCACGGCGCATTATATCGGGTCCCTGGGTCACGAGACATCGGACGCAGCGAGTTTCGCCAGCTGGGGTGCAGACTATCTGAAGTACGACAATTGCTACGCGGTCAACAGCACGGACTTTGTTGATTTCAATCCTCCTATCTCTGTAAGGTTCCCTATTTTCTCCAAAAGAACTTGGCTAACTGTCCCGTAGATTGAGGCAAGAAGATCTATTCTTCGAGTAAAGCCGGCTAACAGGGATGTTTCCAGACGCATTATATCACTATGCGAGATGCCTTGGCTGCGACAGGGCGTCCTATTCTCTTTTCTGCGTGCGAGTGGGGTGTTCAAGACCCTGCTCGGTGGCCTGCCAGTTCTGTGGCTAATTCCTGGAGGATCTCGTGTGTCCACATAATATATTATTCGTTCTAGACTAAATTCGAATCCTAGGAATGATATCGGACCTCCGGCAAGTTGGGACAATCTCTTCCGCATTATCAACCAGGTGGTCCCTATTACCCAGTTTGCAGGGTACGAGAGGTCGCCATGATGTTTCCTCGTGATAACTAATATTACAAATATAGGCCAGGGGGTTGGAACGACCTCGACATGCTCGAGGTCGGTAACTCCGGGTTAACTGCCGACGAGCAGCAGACGCATTTTGCCTTCTGGGCTGCCGTTAAATCGCCGCTCATCATTTCGACGGATTTGACCACTGTGTCTTCTCAAGCATTAAATGTTCTTAAAAATCCCAGAATTATTGCATTGAATGTAGGGCTTCCTTTGTTCTTAAAAAACGATATTAAAGATATGTTTGCCAGCAAGATTCGCTAGGCAAATCGATTAGCTTCAAGCGCCGCTATACTAATGACCATGATGTCTGGAGTGGTCCCTTGGCGGATGGGTCGACAGTCGCGGGTTTGTGGCCAGTCAACAGGTTGAAACTATCTTTAACGTGTTGACGCAGTTGTGATAAATTGGCAAGCCTCCTCTCGATCTCTGACTTTCAACCTAGCCGATGTTGGTTTCTCATCCGCTACTGCTACGGATTTGATTACTGGCACTTCGCTCGGAAAACTGACGACGTCGTGAATGCCTCCCTCTTTCTCCTTTAATTCTTGACGGAGCGCTCACATTTCCTGAAGATTCACCACAACTGTCCCGGCCCATGGCTCGATGGTGTTGAAACTCACAGGTGGTGTCGCGGTCGCGAGCCCGACCTTCACCTTCTATGCCGCAACGTCCGGAACCCTCGCCGGAGGTGCCGCCACCCGCGTCGTCAACTCCACCGTCACCGTCGTTGGATTCGTCGGAAGTGGTGGGACGCTCACGCTCACTGGTGTCGACGGCGGGACTGCAGGTGGAACCAAACTCCTCTCATTCGACTATATCAATGGTGATTTCACGTTCTCGAACACCGCGTGCTCGAACTGCCGCAACACCTTCGTCAGCGTCAACGGCGGGACGGCCGTGCAGGTGCAAATGCCCATCTCCGCACAGGTGTGGGGTTTAGACGCTCAGCTAAAGACGAGAGCTAATGGATTGGGGTTTTTTCTTTCTTTCAGAGCTGGGATATTCTATTGTCCGGATTTCTCGTATCGCTCCCGGGATTCAAGGCCGGGAAGACGAACACCATCACTCTATCTAACCCGTCGGCATTTGCACCTGACTTTTATCGTGTCGGGGTTGCGGTCTAAATTCACGAGTGTACCATTTTCCTTGAGTGCTTCTGTACCTACTTTTCTTCCAGCGAATGCGATGTATTCATGATCCAACCCGTTTCTTAAGTAAAATTTATCCCTTGGTCACAACTCTGAGCCAATTGATTTAAATTTCCGACTCTGGTATCCTCCTTATCCTGAGAGGAAGGGTGGACTGCAATATTGTTCACTCCCAACGTAATAAAAACTAGGATGAATGACTGCTATAGACCATCTGCGCAAAAACAAGACTTGAGGCAAAATGTGCTAGAGGTTGAAACTATTGCTGACTACTATACAGGTGTGGGTATAGAAAAATGTTCTGCGTCCGTCCAATTGTGTCCAATGTGCCTAGTGATTCTACTCCACATACACCTCAGTTCCCGCGACCCACTTCGCCTTCGGTTTGTACTTCAATGCGGTGTTGGCCATCCGTTCTTTCACGGTATAATGAAACTTGGGCTTCGCATCGACGATCGCACGGCCCCTGCCGAGATGAAACCTACCGGACAGGGAATGAAATAGAGAAGAACAGAAGCATACATATTACTGACCCAAATTTGCGGTGCCATGCACCTTGAACATCTTGCACCGACCAGGTTAGCGGGAGGAGCTCGAGGGGCTCCCATACGGAGAAACCAGCCAGGCTGTCGTTGAGGGGTTCCGACGAGTCGATATCGTCAACACCGCGCTCGTCTGGCGAGACCTTCACTGGGGAAAGGTCTGAGATGACGGGGATCGCCGCACGTTCCAACGCGTCTTTGTCAAACAGAATGCCGCAGCTGGACGCCATTATCTGGCGTACCATCCATCGAAGCGTAATGTCAGACAGACTGCGGGCAACTCCGTCCATCACAGATCCCCCACCGACGTCTATACATAGGTAAAGTGGATTGAGCACGAAAATAGATAACAATGACGGATGCAGACCTCCATGGCACCCACTAAACCAGACTTCAAGAGCATCAGTGGAACTGTCGCCGTTCGGCTGACCGTCGTCCGGTTTGGGTTCCATTAGATACGGCTCGAACCGTACGCGGTGCTAAATCGGCGTGAGATAAATAACCCAACCCAGCAACATCGAAGTAACCTCATCAAGCGCTACGGCGTGCCGAAAGGTCTTTACGGACGAATTGAAGCTCGTGTAAGGCAAGGTGCGACCCATAAAAATTCCAACACTCGATACGGTTTCCCTGTCCTCGTGAGTCAGTGAAAGCGGACTATGTTGTGGAATATCGTACGTACCAGATCCCCAGGAATTCAACCTGCACGGTCTGACAAAATGTCTGCTTATAACCAGCCGCCATTTTGATTCCTGCAGCACTGGTTTTCTGGTACATCTTGAAAGCAAAGGGGATCTGTTCTTGATTGTCTCGTGGCAGCAAGCCGACCTGGGAGGCTGTATGGTTGGTTGCACGCAATTGTCATCAGACTATATTCTTGCCTTGTGCAACATTCCGGCGAGAGCTCTGGCCGTATAGGATCCTCGAGAGAAACCTGGAACATAGGAATTAAAATCGGATTCGCCAAGGTGAAAGATATTCATTTACCGAAAAGACATATTTTGTCTCCACTATGATAGTTCTCCATGAGGAATCTAAAGATTGCGCTCAATTAATCGAGAAAGAATATTATTCATGGCGGAATGACCTGTATCCGTCCATCACATGGTCGTTCAAATAGCTGCCCAACGATGAGTTCTCGAACAGAGGACGTAAAAGAGACGCACATAGCGAAGGCGTCGTCCAAAATCTTTAAGCACCACTCGGAAATTGGGGACGTCATGCTCGGTTTCAAGTACGTCCCTATTCCAGACTGAAAATGACTCCGTCCTGGCATTCCTTCATCCTAACTAATGCACGAACCTGGTAATAGCACAATTGCTCCCGGAAATCGTCCTTCTTCAGCAAAGCAAACAATTTTACGGGATTAGTGTCCTGCCGCACATAAAAATCAATGACAGAATAGCGTGAGGTGGAGTAACTTGCGTATCCGTCATACTGTTCTGAAGTCCCATCGAAACAAAGAACGAGAGTGCGGGCAGTTGCTTGTGGCTCGGTGGAGGTGTCCGATTCGGATGGTTTCTGGCTCATGATGCTGCTGGTGGTGGGCAACGGCGTTGGACGTGGCAGTATTTAAGCGGCACAGAACGTGTTGTGCGAACGTTTTGGTCGTCATCGGGCGAGCTTCTATGATAGCACTTCTCATGATCTCGACGACAGCACGATGAAAATAACGAGGACTGTCAGTGGTGGCAGAGCACGGGGCCCCCGATTCGGCATGCGCTTGTGAGACCCAGTCGTAGACTCGAGTGCAGAATCCACCCCGTTGGTCCTCTCGCTGCAAAGTGGTAGAAAGTCTCGAGTCGCGTGAGTATGGTCCGAAAATTTCGTCACTGGCTCAAATGTCGCCTGCCACTCCGCAGTTCGCTGGGAAGCGTGATCCATAAGGGTGAGTGCCTCTCATCGGGGACTCGGAGCTCGAGAGATGGCCGCCGGTGCGTGAGCCAGAATTATCCGTAAATGGCAACCGATCGCGACAAACATGAGGACACGGGGCACTGGCACGTGCTTCAGAAGTTCTGTCACGACCGCGAACATCAACTTAAGTCTTGCCCGACACTCGCACCATGGCCCTCCTCGAAAAGTCCCCATTCGCAGATAAACTGAAGACCAACTACGTCCCGTCGGACGTGGAAATCCAAGAAATCCGATCGTTTCTTGTGGAACCTTTGGACGAGTTAGCACGCCTAGATACTCAAATTGACGACATGTAGGCTGTTCTCGATCTGCTTAGAGTCAAACGCGAGGTGTTGAAAGAAGAAATTGAAGCTCACAAGGCGCTTATATCCCCCATGCGCCACCTTCCCCAGGACCTCCTCCAGGAAATCTTCACTTCCTGCCTCCCGACGAAACACAATGCTCTCGTTGATCCCCAAAGTGCGCCGTTACTTCTCGGTTTCATATGCAGGCATTGGAGAAAGATCGCGCACTCTACACCGAGACTCTGGGCCTCTTTACATATCCCCATATCCACCCAGACGGATCGTCTTAGCGGCTTTGTTTCAGCATTCGAGGGCATTGTAGATTCCTGGCTGGGCCGCTCTGGAGCCTGCCCTTTATCCATTTTGTTTGGAAACCCCGTCTGTTTGGACACAAACTCCAATTTTTCTACGTTCAAGCAGTTTTCCAGGGTTTCTCATCGCATACAGCATCTGGAAATACATTCTGGACCGGAGCTGTTCCAGGAGCACCTTCCGTTTTGGACAAGTAAAATTCTTGCGCTGAAGAGTTTGTCGATCCACGCGACCTTGATCTCAGCAGGCCATGCGGAAATTTGGGGCACTGGAATGATACTACAGAGTCCCAACCTCCAAAAAGTTTCCCTTTGCATTGGCGCGGATGCACTTGCGCTTCCTCTCTCCTGGTCAAGGCTGACAGACCTCACCCTTTCATGTGTTTCGGGATGGGGTGGAAATGGTGTCGGCAGTGGTTTGGATCAAAACCGGGCTTTAGAGTTGCTGCACAGATGTTCCAATCTCGTGCGGTGCCAGCTGAAAATTAACACTCGAAACATTTGCGCCTTCAGCCACCGTCACTCTCCCGTATCTACAGAGTTTGATTTTCACCGTTAGGGCTAGACGGATCTTCGAGCAACCGCTTCAACTCATTGAGTGCCTCCTTCTACCGAGCCTAGGCTATCTATGTATTGGACACTTTCATTCCGCATCATTCCTGCGGCATCCAGCACATTCCGAAGGTCTAACTGTACATATCTGCCCAACCTCATTTGAACAGCCTATCATTGTCCAGGTCTTGGAACGAGTCCAGAGTCGATGGGTAGTTACAGATGCGATCAAAATGACGAGAAAGATGGATCCGACGGGAAGATAACACTGATAAAGTAGATTAGACAAGATAAACGGCCAATCACATAGATAAGAATTTGGCTCGCGTAGAATATTACTTTCTACTGTTACTGTGACACTCAAAATTTCGGTACCCGC
This sequence comes from Mycena capillaripes, assembly GCA_029204075.1. Classification (NCBI taxonomy): domain Eukaryota; kingdom Fungi; phylum Basidiomycota; class Agaricomycetes; order Agaricales; family Mycenaceae; genus Mycena; species Mycena capillaripes. The sequence continues at coordinate 2,859,032 of JARHKZ010000003.1, read as the reverse complement.
TTATGGTTGCTCGGAAAATTACGCGAGCTATATATCATATTATATGTGTATTGCTTTGGCGGCCCTTGGGAGGATGCCAACTTGTGTCTCGTCTTGAACGTCGCTTGAGCTTTACAGTAGATTCCCCGACGCTTAATACTGCTAGCCCGTAGCAACCCGACTAGTTCCAGCGCTCTATGCCGTTGGGACAGCATATTTCGGGCCTTCAAAATAAAAAATCCTCCCTGGACGGGTTTGTATATAAACCTGAGCACATTTGCTCTGAATTATCCCTCGTTCCACCCCTCTTATCCATGGCCAAGGACACCAATTATTTTCTTAAACTCTATCGCAGGCGTCATGCGGCTGGGGCTAATACTCCATATACCCCTCCCCCTTCGAATTGCCGTCCGGAGGATTCTTTTGATCCCAGCCCGGCTGACATACAGGCCTATTTTCTTCAATATGAGGATGCATATGCGGCTGGAATCATGTTGACTGGTGTGCACGGGATTCCTGGTTTGACCAAGTGGTTCAGGTGAATATTTTCTACGTCATAAGGATCTCTTTTTTACGGTTCTCCAGACCTGTTGTTACCAGTAAAGCTGGTGCGATGCGCCAGCTCCCTGCTTCGCGTTTCGAGAGCACTCCCAATTTGGAGCTGCCGCTTTGTCCCCACGCCTCCAATAGTTTTTGCACCACTGAGGAGTGTATGATGAAATGCAAAAAAGTGGTGCACGTCGCATTTTTCAATGCCCTTATCACAATTGTCCATTCAAGAGTACGTTTCTTTCCTTTACCTTTCCTTACACTTCCGGTAACTGATCCTTTGCAAGTGATCATTCCACCTGTTGCCCCTGCCAACATCTTCCTCAATGAGCAGGATCTCAATGCCTGGATTAACAGCCCAGAATTCATTGGCAAGCTCCTATCTAACTTTTCTTGCATCTCCCCTGACTTGCCTCAGACGGCGATGTTACTGAAAGCGACGAAGGGGATTATTCGATGGAGTTCAATGGTACACTGCATGCCTCTGTGAATTAAATTCCTCTGACTCTCTCTCCTCTCTACTATTTCGGCCTGTAGCCGATTTTTCATCTCCCCAAAAGACTGCCCCCAGTCCGTTCACGGAGGAAGTTGAATCTTACTCGACCTCTTCCCCTTCCTCTTCTGATACTCTACCTTCATCCTCTTCTTCTTCCAATTCCCTCCCCTCGTCTCCTTCCAGCAATTTGCCGCCTTACTCTCTCTTTTCATCTCCGACTCATTCATCTCCTCGTCGTTCAACCGGCTTCGCTGTGGCTTACTTCAGCCCATCGGTTGCAGAGAGAAGAAGCTCACCTGGTATGTCAAGTGTTACCATCAGCCAGTGCCCACCTTGATTTTTATGTCCAGACCACTCAATCATCGGCCGCACTTTGAACGAGGAAGAGGCCGGTTATTACAAAAGTGAGACATTGTTAATTGTCTCCATGGTTCTTACTGATTATTTGAAGCGCATCCCGAGATGCATAATCTCCAGAAGCTTCCTCTCCCGGAGTTTCTGTTGCCATATCAGCCGGCGACCAGTGTTCATCGACTGGCCGACATGATGCAATACATGACTAGCCCGACAGGCCAGATTATCACCTATTTCACTTCTACTGTCGGGGTTCCCTATGTAATGTTCTTGCAACTCAAACAAGAAAGTATTCTTTGCATCGGCTGCAACTGCATGTTCTCCATTCAAGGCTACCACGGCCCTCACCGTAGCTATGGACGTTGTACTGGCAACGTCGATCTCCCTCTCAGTATGTATTCCAGCTCTGTTTCATTATCTCCGATGTTAACATCGATCACAGTTCCTGAACGCTTTCCTGCCATGGAAGACGTTCCCTTCCTTCAGTTTCGGTCCTACCCGCCCGGAGTCCCAGTGCCCACCTCTCAGGAGTTCCTCAACACGACCATTGGTCGTGCACTTGTAGAATGGAATACCAGGATCGGGATTCCTCTTGATGTTTGGCACACTATTTCCACAGGTTATGTTCGTTGCGAGAAGTGTGATCTAGTTTGATCATTTGAAGCTGATCAAGCTCATCGCAATTTTCACCAAGATTGCCAGGACATTGGTCAGGGGCAGATGAGTGCGATAGTGAAGGGCAAGAGCAGAGCAGTGGTCTTGTATCGCATGGACTAGCTATATGTCACTTTTTTGACTCACAGAAAAATTATCTACGTTCTCTATCTCTATTCAATTGAATGTTGTTTTGTGGACCCGCAATTGAAAGGCGTGATTTAATTTAATTTCACAACATGTCTTAGTGTTGGGCACATTAATGATTGTTAGTCGCTGCGTCTTTAATACAGCATTCACGTGGAATTATCCTACGGGCGTCAGATTCCAGCCTGCGAGTACGCGACCACGTGACTCAGTCACCGTAAAACGGTCCCACTGCGAGCGCTTATCCATGTTGTCGGATTGGAGATGAGTCCAGAAAATTACCTCATATATTAGTGGTTCAAATTACCTAGAGAAACTGACATCTCTGGTGCACCATTTTATTCAAGTCATCCTAAATGGTCAATCGTGCACACAGTATGATACCGGCTTCTTAGCTGGGCTTGGAAAGGAGCTTCCTATGGAATTCCTGGAAAAACCTGGGTAGTACAGAAGATAATTGAATAGTGTCTGCGATTGAAAGCTTAGAACGGAGAGTTGAACTTGGTATAACATGCTCAATACAAGAGTTCCGTGAATTACAACGGATGATACTCAAGATATGCCTGCTTAACCAGTACTTAGAGAATGCCTAACCTTATCCATGTACTTTTACTGGGTTGTAAAATATTTTGTCGATGATGGACTTGTTCACTTTCATGTGTGCCGGTATCTTTGATTCTCCTTTGCAAGGAGATCATCGTTCAACCTCTGTGTATGGATGTGCAGCTAATTATACTAAGTCTTGAGAGGAGTAAACTAACACCACTTGTCCACTGCCCATGAGATCTGCAACAAGAGCCTTTGCAGAATCCACTTCCTGCTGGTAAGCTGCTTTTTGCCTGTCTAATGTCTCTTCCAGTTCTTCCAAGGCATAAACACGGACATCATGGATATGGCCAGCTGGAGGGCCAGAAGAAACACAGTGTGCTGCAGCTTCAACCTTGGCTTTCGTTTCAGTTAATTTGTCGTAAACTTCTTGAATCTTCAGATTTGCATCCCATATTTTTTTGTCAGCGGCTTCAAGTCCCTTTCTGTATGCATTGACTAGAAAAAAAAATCAATGCTAACTACACAACTTCGGGGACTGCTCACAGTGTCGTCTGATATTCTTGATCGCATTCTCAGTCGGGTGTCCCTTCTGGTACGCAGGGCGAATACTGGCTTCTTCGAGGACCTGAAGGAACAGTCCTCAGTGCTAGTATTGGATTGAGTATAAGATGCAGACGCACCTTCAAAGTCTTCATTTGAAGAGCATCATAGAATTCCCCCTTCATAACACCGCCGACCAGAGTGCAATGGACGCCCTCACGATTGACGTCCGCATGAGCAGTCTCAATCAAATTACTGGTCCGCTCGCCGGCCATCCAAACGTCCTTTGGGATGAAGCTTTTTGCCCAGCACATCCCTTCAAAAGCGAAGTGGGATCGTTCCTTATCCCGCACCCAATCTACGAGTACGTGACATCAGCGAGACAAAAGATGATGTAGAACGAATTAACCTTGCCCTGCCTTGCCTCCAAGCAGCTTTATGTTTGCAACGGTTGCATCCCAATCCTCATGCTCCATACAAACCAGGCTACGCATGAGCTGTTTTACCATCCACTCAACTTTACACTTTTGAATATTTCGGAATATATGCGCCACACAGAGGCGAAATGACCTATGAAGCTGCTCGTACGGTGTGAGAGACCACAGATACCGTTCGGGTTGGTGGAGATCCATCTTATCTGGAAATTCCTGCGCAAGTGCTTGCAGATGTAATCCCAGACCTAATAAACGATGCTGAATGGCACAATTTAAACAATGAATGAAACTGACCTTTAGCTTGTCCCCCATGTTGATCCGCACCCCATTGAAGTATTTTACATTCATAGTCGTCCGCAGTCTTCCCATGGATATGCCGCCATTGAAGACGGAGACCGGTGTCTTCATATACAATTTCTTCAATCGCTTCGAATATTCTCTGGTGTGCGATCGCAGTCTGCCTGTCAAGGAATATCCGGCAGAAAACAACGGCTAAACATGTTCAGAATTATGAAGGGTTGCGAAACTTAGCTTACTTGTGTGCCCGTCCCGGTCCCATCCCGCAAGCTCGAACTCGTAGAAGCCGATAACACGTTTAAAGCCAATGTCGCTCTGGACATACTGTGTTTTCAATAGCCTCTCGCTTCCATCTCTGCCCATGCAGACAACGAACTTGAGACGAGATGGCTCCGTAGCCTTCAGAGGCTCGTCCTCCGGGTGGTGCGCAAAGGTGGAGCTGTCAAGGTCGACTACACGACGAATGTATTGATCCCTCAGGGGTCTGGCTATCAAATGTTGGTTGCGCATTTTCAGGATCCCTAGACAATTGTGAATAAAGAAAGATTTGAAAAATTATACAGTCCTCGCCTTTCCATCCCGTTCCAAAAGGAAACAATTCGGTGCAAACTTGATCAATAAATGTCTTGAGATGTGATCGATTGGCCAATGAGATATGTAAATCGCTCAGAGTGGGATTCAGAGTATCCGGAAACCTATCCGCAAGGTACGATCTAGTGATAGGATTTCGGAGAAAGTGACGGGGAGTTAAATCTGGCAGATCCTCTTGAAAGCGAGGAAGCAATCGAAGGATTTCGCGCTTGATACCAGGAGGTGTTTTAGCGGGGAAGGGGATAGGATGGCAATGCACGCCCTTCAATACTACGAGCACGGATGAACACTCGTCTCGGTACTCCTCCAGAGGTTCGTACACCTTGATTGTACATGAGCAAGTCAAGGTTTCCATTGGAAGCTGCACAAGGGAGCTGTCGGAATCGCGATGGTCAAAGGCTAAGAATCTGAGATGAAAGCACATTTTAAAGGGAACTGGGGACATACGACATAGGGTTGCTTGAGATGACGAATTACAGACATTGGTGCACTGTGAACGCGGTCCAAATCCAAGGTGGAAAGCAGCATCCTCAATTTGATCCACCTCTTCGTCGTCATTACTGAATAAGGCTTCTAGATATCGAAGGTCGTAAGACCCATCCAAAATCGTGGTATTTACATAGTGTTCCTTGTTGTTTTGCTTTGAGTAATGCTCGCATCTAAAATGACAGGGTCAGCAAAACATCGCAGCAAACACACTGATTTCCAACTTAATAAAGGGCTTTTGGTTCGAGTAAGACAATTGCAATCGGCCTTGGCAAGTCTCGACATTGGGCACATAACCACGGCGGTGCTCGGTGCGCTGGAAAATCAACTTCTCGAAATCTTCTTCCTCGTCCGATTCAACAATGGTTTCCTCTTGAAGAGGGGCAGTGCAGCCAAGCTTCCGAAGCGCAGAAATTAATGCCGCCGTCTTCTGGAAAATGTCGCGTGAAGGAGAGGCGGTTTGAACACGTGCATCTCGATCATTCCTAAGACGTTCCTTCAGCATCTCTCGGGTCGCACTTTCATGTGGTTCAATCATCCTAGTGCGATCAACTTGAGGGCATATTTTGCTTCCCTGACCTGTGGAACAACACCATGATATGATATGAGAAAATATATTCTGTGTGCCAAAAATCAGATCATACATGTAGTTTGCTTTACTCTACAAGGAACAGTAAAACCATCGCGGCCTGTGAGCACAGACACGTGGACTTCGTTCCCCAGTTTGCTATACCCCTTTGGAGGACCGAGAGAGTACGCAAAATTTAATGTCAGCATCATCCAACCCTCCGCGGTATTCTCCAGTTGGAACAAGTGGCCGACACCGGCTACGCTTGTCTCCGGATACTCAACGCAAGAGCCGGATGCATAGTTGCAGAGCGCACTCAGAGTGGTCCGATTTGTGATCTTCACGTTGTATTTCACATGCAAGGCCAGGGGGTGCTGAGGAAACTGTTGCAGAGAAAGAGATGAACCGGCAGTAGGGACAACAGATATTATGGGCTGAGAAAAGCTTGCAAGGATGTCCAATAAGGCGGCATCCACCTTGGGGGATGCAAGAAGTAGGCCACCATGACCAAGCAAGGCTGCCAGAGACTTTATGCGAGGAGAGATATCCACGAGTACAGAGGGCGCGGCAGGATTCAATACCAATCTCAAGTCCATGCCGAAGGGAGGAAAGCGAAGTGTTTGGGCTGATAATCCTGGGTATCCCGGAATTACATTTAAGGCAATAGCATCGCTTGAGGAGCCAAAAGCCCGCTGTCGGAGACCGGCGGTATTTGCATGCCACGGAGTGGGCGCTGACGGTTGCCGCAGGGGTGCCAGCTTGTGGGCATTATGACAAGTGCACGGGCTCAAAGCCCGAGCAATCACTGATAAAAATGCGCACCGACGGGAGCCAAAGGAGCTAGAGATATTGCTGGTGACACTGTGACTTGAGATATACATATTTGTCTCTCGGGTCCCAATCACAAAGTGGCGGGGCGGGATACTTGCAGCCGACTTCAAATCAGAGGATCATTGACGGATCTGTGCAGATCTGTCTTATCACCGTGGTTTGATCGCATCAGTAACTACCCATCAACTCTCCCCTCTCTTGGAACTGCTTCCCAGGACTACGCGCCTTCTTATCGCCCCGCTAAGCGGAATGCTCTCGAGAGCAGAGGATTCACTAGACGATCATTTCCTTGCAACCTTCACTCCCTCGCCGGCCCACTCCCATATATTATGCCCGGCCCTCACACATATTATGGTTACCAGCCAGTCGCCGTATTTCTCACATTCTTCCATCGTGCCGTTTATCCGTGGCCGCCTGGCTGTTGATCTTCCACTCCAGGCCGTACATATCCACTTTATCGATCACATAATGGAGGTGGATGTGCTACCAGAGTTGCAAGAATTTATCGAGGGCGGCCTGCGGGTGGAAATTACGTACCAGAGGCCTCCAGTTTCACAATGGAGATACACTCCTATGATGGGGCTGTTGCCCGACCTGGAGGACTCGGAAATAGTGATGTGAATACTAGTATTTGCTCGCGTTCACTATTGTATTTTTACACAGGCCATTCATTCCCTTAGATACAGTTTATCCGCAGCCGCTTCATTCAGAGGCCTTTGCAGCGAGTATTGGTTGTCTTCCCCCATTCAATGAAAGTCGACATAAATACCCCATATGTATTCAGAAGGACTGAGCGTTAATCTCACTTACATGCCGTGACTCTCGCTTAGGTTTTAATACATTTTCATTTTTGTGCAGTTGCCAAGCAGCTCTATTCTGTTTCCAATGATGCCAGAAGAGCCGCTACTCAATGGGTTAATTACCATAATGACATTTCAACATTTCGTCGACGCGGTGGAGTTGTGGAGTCGGTTGAAGCTCCCAGCCAATCAGAGTGTCTGGGAAAGTATCTGCTTCTTTTCCACATGACTTTACTCCCTTGCTTCCATGGCCATTCACGACTCTCAAACATCTGTGGACGCGTCCCCCTTGCAGTCCACTCATATCGAGCTCGCGTATCGCCTCCCACTCCCGCCATCTGATTCTACATTTTTTATTGCGTCAGATGCAAGGACTCATGTGGGTCCCGACCCCGGTGACTCTGTGGCTACAAGAAACTCGAGAGACGGAAGTGTGAATGAATCGACTTTACCTCCCACAGACCGCGGACCTGGGCCTTATTCTTTCGTGAGCAGATGACCTAAGTGGCTTTTCGTAACATAATCTAACATTCCGAGGAAGCTAGCTGCTGCATTCGTTGTCCAAGCCGTTGTGTGGGGGTTTCCCAATGCCTACGGGGTCTTTCTCGACTGTAACATTTCCTGGTGGCTTCCTGCCGTATTTACTGAGCGACGTCTGGGATAGCCTATCTCCAGGATCCGCGCTATTCCTCACAAAAGAATGCTACTTCTCTCCTTCCTTTCATCGGGACACTATCGTCTGGAACCATTTATTGTTCTGGTACTCTCCTACAATTTACTGAGATAAAATTTCTCAAAACCATCAGGAGCGTTTCTTAATCCCATTGCTGCTCGTTATCCTCACCATCGGACCCTTTTTGCCGCAAGCTATGCAACCGAGGTCAGTCTCGGGATCCAGATTCATGAAATTGGCTAACATCGTGAAACGTGCGCGCACAGATATTTCAACTCATTCTTCTGCAAGGCGTCCTCTATGCCATCGGCGCATGTAAGGGAGAAGTTTCTCTGTTCATCGCCGACCTCTGATATCCCTTTAGCGATACTATACTTACCGTGTATTTCCTACATGTCTGAGTGGTTCGTCGAGCGTAGAGGTATGGCGAATGGTATTCTTTTTGCCGGTATGTGTTAGCTGGTCCACTCATGTTGAGCTTGAACATATATCCAGGTACTGCGGCGGGTGGTCTGATTCTTCCATTGGTATTACCGCCGTTGATATCCAAGTATGGCTCCTCAAAAACACTCCGTATCCTCGCAATTGCGGTCGCAATTCTGCTTTTTCCTTTCCTGCCCTTCTTGAAAGGACGTCTTCCCCAAACGCGAGTTCACATTCATGGGCCGGCGCCGCGAGGGGCATCAGGTCCTCAAGATTGGATGAAACACAAGTCATTCTGGATTTTCCTCGCGGTCAACACCCTACAAGGCTTTGCTTATTTTGTACCGATCGTTTACTTACCCAGTATTTCATTCCCCATCATAACCGCATTGTCAACCGCTCATCAACAGTCCAGCGTTTGCTAATGCCCTTCACGTTAGCTCTTCCAACTCAGCTATCACGCTGGCGATGGTGAACGGTACAGTTTTTATTCTGCTATCGAGGCTCGTTGAAATAATCTTGGATGAAGCTGCAGCAATGGTCTTACGGCTTTCGATGGGATATTTATCCGACAAATTCAATCCGTGGATATTGGCACTTACAACTCTTACCATAACCTCAGTGACGACTTTCGTACTTTGGGGTCTTTTCTCACACTCTTTTGGTGGACTAATGGTATTTGCAATTGCCTACGGAAGCATCGCAAGCGGTTGGAGCAGCCTGTGGACGGGTTTTGTCAAACCTCTTGCCAGTATGTCGCCTTCTCCCTCTCATTTTTGTTCCACTCGTTCTCACAGATGAACTCAGAAGACGACCCTGCCTTGTCCACGATGCTTTACGAGTACCTCTTACTTTCTAGAGGCATCGGAAACGTCTTGTCGACTCCAATCTCCGCCAAGTTATACACCCAAGCCCATAATGTAACGGGCAGTTCGGAAAGCACTGGATTCCATGTCGAGGGTGGGAGATTTGAGAAGATGATCATCTACGTTGGAACATGTTTCGCGGGCGCGGCCTGCGTTGCCGCGTTTGGTTGGGCGATGGACGCTCGCAAAGGCCGCCGGAATGGTAACCCGGAGACGACTAGTCCAACCACAGGTTGACGTCCTTAGCACAACGAAGTGCGAAATAGACTCCCTTACGTTCAAAAATGATTGTATGTAATGAAAAAAATGAAGATTATAGCACTATACTCTACTGGAGTATGGCTTGCAGTCCCGCGGAAATGTGGGATTGAAGAAGGGAGGATATCCGGCAAAAAGCCGTCATCGACGCGTTTGAATGGTGCTCTGAGGCCCTTCTGCTTTCAATGAATGCCAGAATAGCCGCGTCTGAAATGGAGCTCATTTCTGCGAACCGGATGAACTCGCAGAGGGAAGGGACGAATCATGAAGAACTTCTAACGTCCAGAAATCCGCTGCCAGTGCTCTGAGCGCTGCAGTAATACATCCTAACAGTGAGCAGTGGCCGGAGGGACTCCAACAACATGTCATTTTAAAAACAAATCCAGACTCTAGAGTCCGTGGTCACGGTGCAGCGAAAGATTTGTTGCCAGAAGGTTCAAGAGGCTTTGTACGCGGTGACAACGGAGCCCAGAAATGTGCAAGGTGGGGCTCACAGCATCTTCTAGCAGTTGTGTGACCTCCGTGCATCGGAGTAGCTGTGGGCATGGAGGCAGAAATGTGGGCGCCGCGGAGAACATGAAGCGCGCAATGTGAGGGCGATACCATTGATAGAGCAGCTCAATAGCACCGTCAACCGAGAGGCCAATCGCAGTTCGATGCCAGGGAACAGAGCAATTTGAGATCCAGGTCCTTCAACCGCGTCCAACGAAAAGGCAAGCTTTGAAGTACGAAGGTTGGGGCCTTAAAAAGATCCCATATGCCTGCATTTCTGTTACTACTGTACCAGTATGAATGCATATCGTGAGGGCTCGGGCATAGGAAATTTGTCCGGCGTTCTAGAGAGAGCAAGGAATTGACGCGCGATGGGAAATTGGACCCCTGTACCGTACAGAGCACGAAAATTTGCGGGGCTAGAGACCTTGCATCCGAGGTTCCCGATCAGTTACAGCTGTTTGCGGAACTTAGGGCGCAGCCCATTTTTTTTTTCAACGCATTTTGCGTCGGATGGCTCTCCTGGAATCAATTCTTAGCCGTTTTGCCTGAAAGTATGCTCGTTATGTTGGCATTGAAAGGTCGGAGGGCATGGCCTCCTTAGATTTTTTGATGGCCAATCAAATTGCTTGATTGGGAAAATATCTATGTTTTGAGCAGGATAGCTGTAGAATTAGCTATCATTGTTCGATTGGCCTAATATTTTGATACGATGGACTCAAAGGTGTACCGGAGGGCACCAAATACCGGTATTTTTTATATGACTTGTATTTGGCTCAAGACTTTGAATAGGGAATTTGGTGTGGTTGTAATATAGATTGCACTTGATATATGGGTCACATTGAAAATGCCGGTATTTGGTGCCCTCTGGTACACTTGTGAGTCAATGGTATCAAAATATTAGGCAAATCGAACAATGATAGCTAATTTTACAGCCATCCTGCTCAAAACATAGATATTTTCCTAATCAAGCAATTCGATTGGCCATCAAAAAATCTAAGGAGGCCATGCCCTCCGGCCCTTCAATGCCAACATAATGAGCATACTTTCAGGGAAAACGGCTAATAATTGATTCCAGGAGAGCCATCCGACGCAAAATGCGTTGAAAAAAAAAAAAACGGGCTGCGCCCAAAGTTCCGCAAACAGCTGTAAACCCCAAGTCCGGGCATTCAAACTTAAAAACGCGGGATATCCCGCGGCCAGAAGATGTAACTTAGAGGAAAGACACGTAATAGATAGTTGAATGGCACTCCCTAGACACATGCGTGATGGATAGACGGAAAGCGCCTCCTCTGAATTTGGCGGTGGGAAAGCCGTCGACAGGGTGGGACGCGGTATCGCTTAGGTTGAATTACTTGGGAGTCATGCTAGCACGTTTGTCGCAAGAAGCCGTAATATTCAGGAAGGTAGCTTCCCCATGCCTGAGATTCAGAAGCTGGAAGTAACGAGTTGTTATCTTTCTAAAGCTCCGAATCAGAACGTTAACGCAGCAGATAGATGGGTTGATAGCCATTTCTTGTTGGTTACTAGAAAATTCCGAAAGTTTTACCGGAGGTAGGTGTTTCTTTTTGGCCTTGCCTGGGCGCGGTGATACAGGCCTGATCCAGACTCTTCCCAAGCCAGTAAAGCGTTCCCAGAGTGTTCCCCGACGCGCAATGCGCGCGCGGATAAGGTGACGGGATCACCTTGGCTACTTTCCATATTCACGCCAGCTGAGGGAATCGCACTCGGGGAACAATCTTGAGCTGCAACACCCGGTGCGAGAAGATGAGGAGAAGCCCGAGCCGGGAAGTGCCGAATATGGAGGGCAGGTGACCAAAGGGGAAACTCCCTGATTTAGAACCAGATTCCGGGTATACTTGTATAGATGGTTCTGGGCGGTGATATCGCATTCGACAATGCAGTCAGGTTTAATTTTAATGCATATTCTCATCTTTGATACTCACAGGATTTCGTGCCGTTCTTCTGTGACGGAAATAAGTACTTGATTGGATTTTTGTGTAGAACTTACCGGAAATATTTATGGCCAAACCTTGCGTCTCTACTAAAGAGTCAACAGATCTACTACATAGTACATTGTTTGTTGAAGTGAACCATTTTTACCCTAAGAATATCCTCTTGGAGTCATTGCGAGCAATTTATTCTTCGTCTGATAATTCACTCGAGAAGCGATAAGTGATTCCAGAAGACGACGCAAGGTGCCTGGAGCTGCCGAGGGGTGAGAAAGGAGAATCTTCTGAATTGTGCGGAAGGTTTGGACTATGCTTAGCTCTTGGGAACACGGCCGTGCTTCCAGTTCGGTCAGAATCAGACTTCTCTCTGACCAGAAATGGACTGGGCCGATATTGGACCGATAATATGGGCGATTGGTGCAACCAAAGACATGTGAGTGGTTGTGCTTTCTTTTGAGGCCGCCATTTTAAGCAATCCTCTTGGTTGTTCACCGGATTCTCACAGTGCTTCTTGGAGAAAATTTTGGACCCGTGTTATGGCACAGAAAGTCCAGGCTATAACAAGATCTCGGTCACGCTTCACCTCTTTATAATCTTATAATCAGACATTTTGCCCCGAAGAAACCAACCCAACAAAAGGGGCGACCCAGCAGACGTATTATCCGCGTGAATTCGAGAAAGTGCTCGTAAAAGCTACTGATCTTTCTGTTACAGATGTTATTGGTACGTCTGCGATCTATCGATTTGCTTATCTACAGTTTTCAAACTTCCCGTAATTGACATTCCCGTAATTGACATGGACTTGACAGATCTACGAAATTTATACTCAGCTAGCACGGCGCGAAATCCGGCGCCAGATCCCGGAGTCACTGCCACTTAATCAACTGGTACAGTGGCATGATAGGTATCGACTGCTACGTCAGGGTACCCGAGTTTCTATCAGCGATGTACCTGACGATCCTCATGCGAAACAAAGTGGGTACAGCACACAGCAGATACGCTACAACTCCAAAGAATTCTTTGGAGTGGCAACAGGCCTACCGGGGAAAATGCAAGCTCGTGATGTGTTCAACTCCGTCAACGTTTATTTCCACACCAAGTCCTATCCATCTTGGATCTCTCCATTTCTTGACTGAACAAATCAAGCCTAGCGTCTACGCACGTCAAGTTTGCCAGGATTTGAGGGCCGCCTTGACATCCGCTTCGACAGCTGTGACGTTGGAGCTGTTGCAATTTGACGTTGAAGATCTGCTGCCTTGCAATGATCCGGCCACCAACAATCGTGCCTGTCCCTGACGATCTGCTAACTGATTTCCGCCAGTCGATCGAAAAGGGGCAAAGGTTTGGCCGTTAAGTGAGAGGCTGGAGGAGAGAAAGTTCTTCGGGCTATACTTGAATATCAAACTGGATTGCTCTTAGTAGCTCCAGTCATTTTGAAGTTAAGCATGTCACGTGCATTTGGTTGCATTTCAGAGTAAGCGTCGGAACATTCAAATTCACCCGTCGATAATATCCGCGGATCGAGAGATTTACTTCCGTGTATTTGGACCAAAAACCTCCGATCCAAAGCCTCCCCAAACCTCCGAATCATACCTCAACTTCAACTGGTCCTCAACTCCCGAGTCTAAGCTAACAGGGCCAGTGCGAGATCCGTTTCAGCTCGGAGATTACGAACCTGTCTGTCCGGCAATGAACAAAAAACGTTGGTAAACATAAAGGGTCAGATATTGAACGGCTACGCCATGGCAGGCGATCATCGGCCTGCGATGCCATCAGCTTGTCCGGGCGGAGTATTTACTTCTCATCTGTCTGCATAGGCGTGCCTGATGATTTAGAGGTAGGCACCGCGGGAAAGGGCGGGAAACCTGGCAACGCCTGACTGAAACCTGAAACAATCTGTGGTTATTTTCAATGATGGACCGGCCGCGTCAAATGCATCTACTGACAACTGTCCACCGTCCTTCTTTTCGGAAACTGCGATTTGAATTTTGTGCTCGATCCTTCACTTCAGCTCAGGGATAATCATGATCCGTGCGCGTTCCCTGCGTACCATCTTCGAGGTTGAACAATGCTGAAGACAAAGCGGCTGAAGGAATTCGTCAAAGGTTCGCTCGAATTGCATCATTTCTGTCCTACATCGCTTCCGCTCGAGTACATCATTATTACTGTTTTCTTTTTCTTTTACTTACTTTAGTTCTTCTCTTCCTAGCTACTTTTGCATGCGTGCCCAAAGGGACTGTTGAATCGACAGTCGCCGAGACGATCCTGGTTGCCGGGGAGTTTAGACTTGAATCCGAGGGATCGGAACTGGTTTCCCACGAGGTTATTAACCGGCAGCCCGCCTGCTTTTGTCCGAGCCAGGCCAGGGATATTATTGGTGGCTTAGGTTTTCCGCCCACCTTTGGGAGTACGTGTGTTCTGCGTATTGATGCGTGACTCTTAGCCTACAAAAAGTTACGATGTCATATGTAGTAGACTAACTGTTCCAGTTGTGGGACCGCGTCAGTATAATACTCCTCCTCCTCCTCCTGTGGGATGTTCCGCGGATCTGAGTTTCAATTAACCCTGAGAAAGTTTGCAAGTGCATAAGTAGGGATAACAAATAGCTTGCTAATAAGTACGCTGAATCATCCTCAGCTTACTTGTCGCCATCCCCTCTTTGACTGCCTCCTTCCGGTTCTTTCCGAGTCCCTTACATTTCTGCTTTATAAAAATCACGATTCATCTCTCAGCCGACCGGGAAAGCGTTCGAAAAAGCCTCGAACTGGATGGAACTAGCCGTTTTTGATGCCGATTGCATTCGAGTTTTAAAATTGAACCTCGGTTGAATCCTTCACGTGTCCCCTGGGCCCAGGCTTCGTCGCCAAATTTGAAGATCTCGGTCTATGTCGGTGCCGCTGATTCAGCTTCAGATTTAGATTTATTCCCACTAATCCAGGAACACGGTGCGATGTCGATATCATGATCATGTCCAGCGATACACAGCTTCCAAATGAGGGAAATTTCCTTATGACACTAACAGATGTTCTCTCTTTCTGGAGTCTCGGCATTCCCCCGCGGCTTCTCAGTTTCTGTGTCAGCAATCTTAGCGATCTTCGCTTCGCCCGTCGGCGAGAATGTCCAACCTGCATTGGGAATTAGAGTAGCCGTGAGCAAGCAGGTAATTTGAGGTCCAGAATTGATTCATACGAAACCCCCGAGTCCCACGGCGTGTCGATGCTCACTAGCGGGTCGCTGTTTATATCTGGATTATCGGCCCCGTTCATTCTCAGCTCAGGTCAGATCAAATCAAGTTCAACTTCGCATCTAAAGCGGTACAGTTCACACACACACAATGTCCCAAAACCCGACTTACTACCCCCTCTTTGTTTCTGGGTAAATGGTTGACTCTAAGTAAATGGTGAGCAGTTGGGCTTGAAGCGAACCTCAACGGCGAGAAAAAATAGAACCAATCGCATGCCATCTTTGGTTGCAGCTCCATGCCAATCCTGATTATCCATTATAGAGCACGGTGCGATATCAAAGATTTATCCCACCGCCATGCTGACGTCTACACACATACATAGATAACCCGAACCCGTCCCCAAATTCGGCAAATTTTCCCGTTAGCATGCCTTTCCCAGGGTTTGAGGGTCTCTATTGAGCGAAGTAGGTTCTTTATTCACCGACAGCCGGCGTCGTATGTATTCACCAGGCCTCAGCTACCATGGGTAGATTTACTTCCGCGTGCTTGATGGTACAATTCCTCGTTCTTAGTTCCTCACTTTGTGACCGGCTAGGGATTCTTTATTCGCCGGCACCTCATAAGGACTCAGAATTGAGGGTTCAAACCCGCAGATAAGGAAATTCGGGGCTTCTTAGATCATCGCCCGTCGCCCGTCGGCCGCTACCTGAAGCACGTCCGAGTAGTCTGAGATTTGCGCCCTCGGATCAGTAGTCTGAACTTTAAAGTTGGGCCAATAGGAAGCGCGACTCCCAGAGTCGTGAGTCAAAGTGAACTGATGCCTCCTGTCTACACTTTTCCACCCTGTAACCACCCTTTCTAGAACCAAACTTACAGTCAACCTCCTCGTTTCGGCCTGGAAGTACTCGTCTCGAGAGGTGTGTCCCTGCATATTGGTCGAAGACACGCGTTCCCTTGGCGGAAATCATAAATACAGATATAATGCGCAGCCAACGGGCGGCGCGAAGATCGTCGGATGACATTGGATACTTGTTTGAATAGCGAACCTGAGAAGCTCTGCGTGTCAATCAAGTGCGCAAACACGGAATCTCCCTTATCCGGCGATGGGCAACGGATCGAATTCCAAACACATTCTAGGGCGATGCAAGATGGGCGACGGGTTATGCCTGACGCGTGGAATAGAATCTCTAGAGAACCTACAAGAAGTCACGTCAAAAGAGGGAATTTCCTCAATTTGGGTGTGCGTTCTGGCTATCTAGGTATGTCATGAGCATGGCGTGAGTGATATGGCCCCGCAAGTTTGAATTCACCGACGGGCGATGGGAAGAACGCAACCACGGACACGTGATGGGTTCAACTTTAGCTTCTGAACTGATTAGATATCATAGCAGGATTTTTCCAAGGTATTCGCCGCATGTATTCAAGATTTAAATCTAGCCTGAGAGGGGAAATCCCGAATCGCCCAGACTTCCGGCTTCATGGCTCCTCATGGCTAGGTAAGAAAAGTGTCTGGTTTCGCGCACGGGATAGTCACCGGTTCGACGTTCCAAAGCTTCTCTACGCATTTCAGTGACGATCGTGAGCCTTCCCCCTCACCCGTCGGTAAGCCATACGAAGTTTATTTTGCCCGCGCGTGGCCTGGGACGTTGGAGCTCCAGCTTCCTCGAATTTGATTGAGCATTCAACAGAGAATCAGACTGCGCGAGGAGGGATCTGTTGTGAGAGAATTTTAATTGAGGGGAGAGTTAGAGTGCGTATAAAAGCGGCAAGCAGGCGCCATAAAACAACGAATGACTGCGAGTAATTGATCGCTTCGCCGCCCGGTCTGGTCGGTGTCGTGAAGTTCAGATCGTATAGCCAACAACGACTTGAATGGAGAGATGGCTCGTTGACGGATAAAGTTTCAGACCACGGGACGCGACGCGACTGCGGTCTAAAAAAGTGTACGGCAGAGCACGGAGACTCGAGCCACTGGCGGCGCTCACAAGGACAGTAGCGGTGACGGGGTGCATGGAAGACGGAAGAAAGTGCGCCGGTGAGCCACGGCACGCGACTCGTAATAGCTCATAATTTGTAAGTGGCTGAACTAGCAGTGACATGATACATCAGGCACAGACGTGGCGTGGGGCCCGGGGTAGCATCGACATCGCACCCCGACAACTCGACGACGCGATTAGACGCAAGGGTGTGAAAGGACAGGGTGAATGCCGAGCGGGGATGGATCATGAGACTCGGAGATAAGATGCGCAATAGAACATTGGAAGACAGACTGGTCGCGTGCAGGAAGAAAGTACGGTGTACGGGGCCGAAGCATGTGATAACGCAAGATAAGCCCGAGAAATACCTGAGGCTGACCAAAACAGAAGGAGAGGTTTTAAATTTGGATTGCGGAAGGACCTGACCAAAGAAATTCCGAGATCCCTCTACGACGGCGTAAAGTATGACTCATCATCTTCCATTCAACGCTGGAGTGCGCATGGACTTGAGTCGGCGATTGTGTTGAAAGCAGAGAACGTCTCGGGCATCTCGGGGTTTAACCTAGACTTGAATAATCAGAAGATAGGATTCGGAGCAGTTAATCAAGAGTTGTCAGAATCGTCTCGGGTCTCGGATACAGGTCGAGGAACGAGGCAAACACAGAAGAAAAAAATCACCCTGGAGGGTATGCCCCGCGAGTCGCAAATAATTGACATGATATTACAGCTGTTTGCGGAACTTAGGGCGCGGCCCGTTTTTTTTTTTTTCAATGCATTTTGCGTCGGATGGCTCTCCTGGGATCAATTATCAACTGTTTTCCCTAGGAATATGCTCATTATGTTGGCATCGAAATTCCGGAGGGCATGGCCTCCTCGGATTTTCTGATGGCCAATCAAATTGCTTGATTGGGAAAATATCCGTGCTTTGAGTAGGATGGCTGTATCATTAGCTATCATTGTTCTATTGGCCTAATTTTTTTGATACGATGGACTCACAAGTGTACCAGAGGGCACCAAATACCGGTATTTTCAATGTGACCCATACATCGGGTGCAATCTATATTACAACCACGTCAAATTCTCTTTTCAAAGTCTTGAGCCAAATACAAGTCATATAAAGAATGCCGGTATTTGGTGCTCTCCGGTACACCTGTGAGTCAATCTTATCAAAAGATTAGCCCAATTGAACAATGATAGCTAATGTTACAGCCATCCTGCTCAAAGCACGGATATTTTCCCAATTAAGCAATTTGATTGTCCATCAGAAAATCCGAGGAGGCCATGCCCTCCGGAATTTCAATGCCAACATAATGAGCATATTTCCAGGGAAAACGGTTGAGAATTGATCCCAGGAGAGTCATCCGACGCAAAAAAAAAAAAAAAAAAACCGGGCCGCGCCCTAAGTTCCGCAAGCAGCTGTAAGTGTACATCAGGAGACAAGTGTTCCGCATACGGTATGCGGGGAAGGACAGGGTTCATGAAAGGAGGGCTAGATAAAATAAAATGAGATGATACAGACAGATGATGCAACACAAACGCGGGTACGCTGACAGCGATGTAATGATTTATCTCTGCAGATATGTTGCAGATATGGTGATGAGTCCGCGGCGGCACAGCGCGCACTGCATTGGATTCAAGTCAGGGCCCAGCCATCTCGGGGTTGAAATGTTGACACTTTCCTCAACCACCCCAAGCTTCTCAAACTCATCTCCTTTGTATCTCCTTTGTATCTCAAATGTGTCGGTTCTGTTAGCTGAGTACTCATGCTTATCTCTCATCTTTTCCTCCCTACTATAATTTAGCTATAATCCACTCATACTCCTCTTCCTACCCGCCCCGACTCCTCCTATCATTGTAAACTCGTCGTACCTATAACGCTCCCACACCCCTGATGATAGCTCTACCACGAACTGTTTCCCTACCGTCTTCTCAGCTCTTTTCTTTTCTTAATAACCTATAATGGCCTCATATCAAACCCAGTGGATTAGCCCATACATACACTGTACTAGCGCAGTTAGCATAGCCATCATGGTCAGGTATGGCGTAATATAGAACTTCAGTCAGTCAGTCAGGCAGAAACTCAGGATCTGTGTTCACAACGGATCGGATATCAATATGTATCTGATATTTATTATCCGCGGGACATTATGTATCGATTAACTGCTCTGCAGTCGAGGGAGAAAGGCGTGGGATGGAATTTGAAAGGATATGAGGTGGCCATGTGTGGGTCGTCGGGTATATCAGGTGTACGACACACTGGGAGAGGGGTAACGAGGAGACGGGAATCAACGCCTCTTGAGGTGCGGAAGACACAAGGTCCGGTACGACAGGCCAGCGCTAGTTATAAGTTATAAATAATAACAATAAGAATGTCAGGAACAAATAAGCGTGGGTAATTATAAATAACATTTTGAATCAGGGACAGAGTAGCGTGAGGTGGCCGCGACACTACGCGATGAGATGCAGAACCAAATTGAGGACAGAGTGCATGGCATCGGGTGAATCGAAAGATAAGATTCAGCCTTCAACCTATGGTGGAAAACAGACAGTTTACGGCAGACGTTGAATTGTAGACGGAGCACGGCCGCCGCGAGGTGTTAGAATAGATCGTAAGCGCTGAGCCGTGTAGCGGAACATGTATTGCAGAAACGATGGTGTAGAATGAGAAGGAAGACTGGAAGTGGAAGGACGTGCACAGGGTGGACTCGAATCAGGTAGTTGAAAAAAAGAAACAAACGTCTCGGGGTCTCGGGCTTCTCGGGGTTGGATGGTTGAGTTGAAAAAACGAACACTTCCACGATACGATGGGAAGGAAGTTAGATCCACATTCCGTGAATAAGCAAGCGAGATAATTAAAAGAGCACGCAGGCGAACCGAGGGTTCAACGTTTAACTCTGAGACCGAATCCGGCGAGTCGAAAATTGAATAAAAATGACAGGCGGAGTATAGTAAAAGGATAATTCTAATCAGCAACCCCCCTTGCTGATGTACGGGGGGTTGCTGCTATTCAGCAACCCCCTAGATTATGACATAAGATAAGATCGTCGGGCCGTAAGATAAGATTATAAAATAAGATAAGAAGGTGTATTTCGGTGCACCTCACTGTTGGAGGATCTTGAAGTGTGTCGTTTCGGGCCTCAGTATCCAAATCTTGCCTGTAGTAATTGAGCAGTCATCCAACTTTAAGTGGAACATAAATATGAACACTACTCATCAAGGACTTGAGTTCTGCCTGGAGATCATGATAAACCACACATTGGGGAATTGATTGTGTCGGCAGAGGTTGCGGAGGTTGCTCTTGGGCTCTCATCGACGAAACCGGGTTGGCGACAGAGGTCAATAACAATGGTTTTGTTGTGAATTCAACCAGACGGCTTGCCGGCCTATCTTGGAATGTAATGGCACTAATCTCAGCTGCATTTAGATTTGGGTCCTGATACGAGCCATAGAATAATTCAGCTGGGGTTAATAAATGGATATATTAGAATGTACCGCGCTCTGATTAGTGAGATATGGAATGGAAGCCCGGGCATCTTCAGCCACACTGCACGGCAGACCAAGCCTAAATTGAGGCCCATGCAGCAGTCGCGAATGTACCGTCTATCCGGGACGATAGCAATTATGTGAGTAACACCTGTATTTATGTGGGTGTCTAGTTACATTACGGGTAGTTCCGGTGACAGAATCTAGCCGAGACCAAATCACGTGGGGGTTGCTGAATAGAAAGTTCTATTTAGCAACCCCCCGTACATGAGAAAGGGGGGTTGCTGATTAGAATTATCCATAGTAAAACGCGTTGTTCTCGACGTCAGATCCAGAAGTACGCGTATGAGAAGGCCTCGAAGAGGACAGCGACAACGACGGTGATGTGAACATGGCTCGACTTGATGTGCTACGGCCCAGGCAAGCAGACTGGCAGCTGTGCGGGATCCCATCGACGATGCCACGCGGCATGTCCGGGTTGAAAGCTACTTTCAACGTGCGCAGCGCACTCAGTCAACACTATCTCGGGCATCTCGGGGTTGAAAGTTGGGGAATAAGATTAAATGACAGGGGAAGGACGTGACGCGACGGTCCCCGTACATCACCAGACGTGTACGACATACATAGACATGGACATGGAAGAAGGGCAACGAAAAAAAAAGATGGAGCGGAGATATCGCATCTGCAGCGACCGCGGCGTCTGCCATTCACTCGAAATTGAAGCGGTGCATGAAAGATAACGGACGAAGAAAAACCGGCACAGGGGTGAGTGAGTACGAATGCTCAGCAGTGACTTATAAGGAACGGTAATTAAACATCAGGGACGGACGAGCCTGCGACAACTCGGCGACGACGATGCGATGCGGGGTGAGAAAGGGAAGAACAGAGCACAGCAGGGACAGCTTGGCAAAGATAAGATAAATGAAGGTGGGATGTGCGATTGAACATCTCTTCTAGATTTGCTTGCCGCGAGTCGTTCCGATTTGCATCCCGCGACGAGGAAGGTGGAAATCAAACACGACGTGAAAAGAAAATCAGTGGGAGGCTCCCAAAGAAGATTTAGAAGGAAAGAATGAATATATAGTAGGGAGACGCGTACGAAGAAAATAAAGATGTGAAGAAAGAAATTCGCGGGTGCTTTTGTATAAATAGCAATAACATCCGGGACAGACAGGCGTATGGTTACATAGTGATGAGATGCGAAGAAGGACAGTGGCAGGGTCGAGGAGTTGCCAGAGATAGATAAGAGGAGATGAGATGAAATGAAATGAAATGAGATGCAATGCGCCGCCGCCTGGGTGAGATGGAATCTAATAATACAAATTGCATTGGTCACAGACAAGGGTCTCGGGCTTCTCGAGGTCGAAAGTCGAGTTGGTGGGTTGAAGCATGAATTAAATCATGAGTATTAAGCAAGTTTAAACCACTGGGGACCGGAAGTGAGTAATAAGCATCGAAAAGTAAGATGAGAGAGCAGGCAGGCGAGGCGAGGGTGATGAAATGAAAGATAAAAGATGAGTGCCGCGACGTGAACGGGGCTGGACTGGACTGGAGTTCTGTTTTAGGACATACCTGGCCATGATGGCTATGGAGGGCAAAGGAATCGGGGATCGATCTCGGAATTTAAATTTAAATTCAAAGTGAACGTTGAACGTTGAATGCGTGCGCGTGGTGTGCAGTCAAATACATGTATTTCGGGGGGCTCGGCCCGGGGTTATGCGAGGTACTGCCAGGGGTACGAATATCCTCGTTTTGGCGTCTGTTTCATGAGAGACTCGTGTATCTCGGGGTAGAAATTCCGGTTGCTTTTATTGAAGGTTGAAGGAAGGACACGTTGCAGAAAATTAAATAAATGACAGACAGACAGACAGGCAGACAGAGTGATCATGAGGACGCGAGGAAACATCGTATTGACAGATCAGACGCAACGTTAACGCGGAATCATTGCGCTCACAGCGACGGTGGCGGTGAGGGAAGAGATGAATGGAAGGAACCAAAATGGGATGAGATGAGCGCAATGAGATGCGTTTTGCGCGCAGTTCGTAAATCAGGAGCAGCAGCCTGTGTGGGGAAGGGAAGGACAGGGTGCATGAAGCAAGACCAGACAGGAATAATGCCGTTTTTGGATGCGCCGGAGCACGTCACCTGCGGCAGCGTGTGATATGTGCGCGAGCTCTCTCTCGCTTTATGTAAACTGTTCTACGAGTCGCTCTGATTCGAGGAAAGGAAAGGTTCCGGCGAGCCGCGAGGAGGAAAGTGGACACGACGCAAGAGACTTCCACAAAAGGATAATTCCTAAATGGGTTTCAGAAGGAAGTGATATCGATCCAGATGGCCGTGGATAGAGAAAAAATAAATTCATTGTACTTGTATTGGATAAATAAGAATAGGCATCAGGGTCGACTGCGCGACAGGGTCGAGGAGATGCCAAGGTAAAGGGAAAGATGGATGAGCTGAGATAAAATGAGATGAGATGAGATGAGATGAGATGAGATATAATGCGGCGCCGCTGTTGGCCACGGCGTGAAATGAATGATAAGATAAATAGGTTTAGGTTTATTTTATGAATGTGCGAAAAACGCCTGGGACAGCGAATCAAGTCGAGGGAACTTGAGACGGAGACCGGCCCGAAGATGTTGGCGTGAGCAGGAAGAGAGGAATTAGACGCGACGCGGGTGCGGCAGCAGAAAAAAAATCAGGGGTGGTAATACATGTATCAGCGATAGGATTGCGGACAGACAGGCTGCATTGAAGCGCCGATTGCCCAGGCTTCTAACTTAGGATAGGAAAAGATCAAGATGGAGGTTGACAGGCGATGCGGGAAAACAAGGTTTGAGATTTGGCGCGGTGTACGGCACTGAGTTCCCAATCGTATCACAGAAAGAGTCATATCCTAATGCCACCCCGTGTTCGCACAGAGACTTTGATAATAGTAGTATGATTTGGAGAAGGGCTCTTCAGAATCGAAGAGGAAATTGTTCGAGCGTGAAGATGGAAAGAATGGATGAGCGGAACAAAACATGGCCAGGGCAGCGATTGATTTTTATTCGGAGACTCGGAGCAGGACGTCACAGGCGGAATTGAACCAGCTGAATAATACGAGATCACGGAATGTTGGACAGGCTGCATTGAGTCTCGAGGTTTGAAGTTTTGAAGGGGAAGGCAGGGAAACGGAAACAGTCTTGCGGGTACGGCAGCTGTATATCACCTGTTGGAATTATGTAGAAGTGGGCACGAGCATGAGGGGAGGGGGCGGACGTATTGGCGTAACGCAAAAGTACCGCTAAAGGAGAAAGAGGGGACTACCGTGGGACAACGCCACAAGTTGAAATAGCTGAACGATGACGGATACGACCGACGAAATTACGGGACGGGGAGTAGGGGGACAGGCTGTATTGAAGCGTCGCGGGGAACAGTCTTTTCAGCCTAGAAGCCTCGAAGATGAGATGAGAATGCATATGGGGAAGCGGGGAAACAAAGTTCAAACAGTTTTGACGCGGGGTACGGTACCAGGTGTGTGGCACTACGGCACGCGTACATGCGTTCGCACTGGTGGGCCGGGAGGGAATCACATAAAGAAAGAGTCATACGTTATCCCGCCATGGACAGTCGGTCCGCAAAAAAAGAAACAAAGAAACGCTGTGGCGATAGTCGTAGAAGAGAGCGCCCCGGGCCGCGACGCAGGTCGAAGCGGGCTTGAAGGACTTGGACCAGCTGGACGACCTGTGAAAAGTTGAGTCCTGGCAGGGGACGACAGGCTGCATTGACGTGAAGCGTTGGAGGTTTGGAAGATGGAAGGTTTGGAAGGTTTACAGCAATTTGCGGTACATACATAAAGGCGCGGGCCGTTTTTTTCCCTCTTTGGACGGTTTTGGCTAGCAGTCGCCACAGCCTCAATTTTGATCGGATTAACTCGGAAGTAGGCGCGTTGAAATTTCGCTGAAAATCCGCAGGCGATGGAGTACCGGCTTTTTTGATATAATCACATGATGAAATTATTTCAAAAAAGTTACGGTTGTCACTATAACAGTAGCACAATGAATACTGGGCAGATTAACCTAGTTCCTGGATATGTTGTGTATCTGAGCCATGTATCATAAACTGCTGAAAATGAAGGTTTGAAGGTCTGAAGGTTTTGAAGGGGAGGGTGGAGAAACGGAAGTCTTGTGTTGACGCGGGTACGGTATTTTTTCTTTCGCGCTCGTAATGTTGGGCACAGACATGACTCTACTAGTAGTAGCATGAGATGGCAGCAAACGGTTCGGACCGAACACGTAATGTCGAAGGTGTTGCCACTAGGCGAATGTAGACCAACCAATGGGGAAAGAGAGTACTGTATACCGCCGGGACGACGCCACCGTGGCTGAGAGTCCGAGACCGGTACCTGAACGTTGAACGATTACAAGTACGACGGGATTACGCAAGGGTGCATGTGACTAACGCCTCCAAATGAAATGTCGTCTTGAAGGGAAACAGTCTTGACATGAATGTGGCAGGCCCGTGTACGCTAGACGTTCGTACAAACTTAATCGGGAGATGTTGATGGTTTTCTGGCCATGGGCGCCCAAGTTGGACTCCGTGATGGGAGAGCATCAAGAACAGAATTCTAGTGCCGGGAAGGTTCGGTTCAGTTCAGGTTCAGAGCCTCTTGCTCTGAACACCGAACCTGAACCCCGCGTTCTCACGGGCAGGAAACAGCTGGACCTCGAATCTGAAGGCAGGTTGAGGTCCGGTTTTGCGTTCAAACCACAGCTATTTCGGGCTTCTCGGCCAGCCCAAATGTCATCCAAAATAATGTGCATTGATATTTTGCAGGTCCTGCAAGGCGTCTAGGATGCAGTAATTAATGGACAGATGCGTGCAGATATCAAACGGTGCTCATGATTATTATTGTTTTGACAAATTCATTCATAGTAAACCTGCACACAGAGACATCAAGACTGCTCCGAATCCCGTTTAGAGGGAAAGTTACCGCGTGTTCTTGGATGGAAACGTGCTAGCCAACACAATTTGACGGATTCTCAGAAAACAGAGAAAAATATTTTGGGGGTGGAGGGCGGCATATATTATACTAGGGTGGTCCACAACATGAACAACAAGTTTACCGAAGACAAACAAGTAATAGTGTACGGGTGGTTAGCTGTACATTAAATACTACAAGATTTCAACGCGACACACATCGGGCCGAACACACAAGACGCGGGCAATCTGTGACTCACTGGCCGGCCGTTGGAATGGTGGGACATCTGGTTAGAACCTCGTGGGACCTGACCAGTTGAACTGGTGTACAGGAGGAAAGGTCCTCTCCTGCCAGGTGAAAATCCCCGGCGTCCATCAGTACACAAGATGCTGTCGCACGTCTTCACTTTGCAGGATGCATGCATAGGACTACCACACAACGGGAGACAAAAAACCAAACAGGGGGTGCCAATATTTGTTTATTGACACGGTTCCGTGAATTGGGATAACAAATTTATTGGAATTTTTCGAGTCCGTTTGGGAACTCGAAATACCGGCACACCGGGACACCGGCGGTGTGAGATCGGGAGCGCGATCACAGCGGCGATCACTGGCGATCAATCCGTGAAGGCTACAACCACTGAGGCAAACAAAGCACAAATAGCCGCTCCTTTCCTACTAATGTCCCGTATTGACGCGTCTCCGGCCGCCCAAGCGTGTCGAAAGCCCCGGCAGCCCTGAATCTCGCACAAACACTGTGTTTTACATGTCTTCTCTCTGTTCTACACAGAGTATATTACTGATACAGCCCGCAAATGTATCCACCAAAGATGCAGGGGAGGGGGAGGGGTTGGTTTCCGGGGGAAGCGAAAGAAGAATGGAGGGTGGGTGTTTGTGCACAGGGCGGGCTTTCAGGTTTGCAAAAACACGCAGTGAGATCAAGACGTACACAGATAAAGTGAGTGTTTGGGGGCTGGCCGCCCTGTGCAAGTTGAGAGATCAAGTATTGCTTTTGACCGGCAGCATCTGGGAATTAAACAGATGGAAGGTACGAGGAGGAGGAAGGAAGAGACGCGACTGTTTGGCTTGTTTGGCGCCGCCATTCAGAGGACACGGTGATCCGCGCTCTCTGTGCCACGTTGCCGCCGGTGTAGCACAGCCGCCGGTGTTTCGGTATTTCGAGCTCCCAAATTTTCTGAATTTTTCCAGCCACGTTTCCGCAACAAGTTCTCAAGTTTGAATTTTAAAAAATTGTACTATGTAGTTATGGAGTTCAAGGTAGAGTAGAGTCAATTGGCGGCTCCGGCCAATTGCAACCGTTGCCATTGAGAGATGCGAAACGGAATCGAGTTGAAACGGAGATGCTTAGGAGCTGTCGATCAAGCGATTTTGCTTTCTGCGCACGATACGTCTTCCATGAATTGTAACGAAAGTTGAGTTTATATTTGAAAATACACTTATCTGGTCAAATTTTGTGGTGCGAGGCTTCCTGTCCGAACGCCGAACCGAACTTTCAGCCAAATCCTGAACCTTGAACCTGAACGCCACGTCCGGTTCAGTTTAGTTACAGGTTCCGACCGATTTCCGACTCAATCGAACCCTCCCAGCACTATTTAAACAGAACCAAGAACGAGAACTCTTGTCAGCGATCATAAAGAGTGGGGTTATTGTTTTTTGGAATTTGGGGTGGGGATGCTATCGAAAAAAGTGAGAGTCCGGGAAAGGGTTGAAGACTCGGTGGGGAAGATGAGGGAGGGGGGAGATTGGGATGTTAATGTTAATATTCGATGCGGCTTGTGGAAGGAGGAAAGGAGGAGGATGACCAGGTGCATCAGTTGACGCCGCGGCGGAGCCGAAAGGGTCTTTTTTGGAAGTGTGGGGAAGGGCCCAGCCGGAAGCAGTTTGATCTTGACGCGTCGGGTACGGTACCTCAGACTGTACGTCACGAACGGAGGATGGGAGGGAAGGAATCACAGGGAGGGAATCGCAGGAAGAGTCATGTCACTGCCAGTGTCAGAGCGCGCAGTTCGATTCTGTGCCAGTGGGCGACGGGAGAACATCACGGTTGAATTAAGATTTAGATTCAGAAGTCTTGAAGGAGGGAATCGCAGGGAGGGAATCGCACGAAGCGTCATGTCACTGTCAGAGCGCGCGATTCTGCGACGGGAGAACATCACAGTTGAAGTGAGATTCAGATTCAGAAAGTCTTGAAGGACGGGATCATTGTTCGCGAGAGTATGTATCACCAAAGGAGAAAGCTCTGAGGGTGTGTTGGACTCGGAGTCGGGACTTGAGCGAGGACAGTTACGAGATTAATTATTACGGATTACGGTTTACGGATTACGGAGGGAGGACTGGCAGGTTGACGCCCCTCGAAATATTAATGAAACAGTGAAGGTTTGAAGGGGCTACGGAAATAGTCTCGAGTTGACTTCAAGCTGTTCGTCGCAGTCAAGAGAATTACGGAAAGAGTCTGTCGTATCATGCGACTTGCTACTTATCACCGAAGCCCGCGAGGCGAAGAAAAGGGCACTCAAAGATGGGCGGTATTACTTGCTTGATATTCAATGGGCAGAGGAAGGGGGGACTCGGACTCGGAGATAAGTATTCGTGTTCGTATTCGTTCTCGGTTTTCGTATTCGTCGGAGAACGACAGCAAAGGACTTGAACTGGCGGGGCGATTACGGAAAGGTGGGGGGGAGACGGGGCTTTGAAGTTTGAAGTTTGACGTTTAAAGGGGAAAACTTTGGCGGAGGAAACAGCGGAACCGAGAACGAGAACTGAAGATTTGGGGGGTGCTATCGAAGAAATACGGATGAATGATTCATCTGGGAGAAAAAAAGTGGAAGAGATGTTGCAGTTTTATGAAAAGTCCTCGGAGACAAGGTCGGTTATGTACCTGCATTGACGCGGAGCCGAAATGATTTTTTTTTGAAGCGCGGGGAGATGGAAACGTTACGGGAAACAGTCTTGGCTTGACTCTTGACGCTGGTACGGAATCATTTTAATATTCAGTGCAGCTTATGAAAAGTCCTCGGAGACAAGAAACAAGGTCGGGTACTACATGCATTAACGCGGACTCGGAGCCGAAATGAATTTTTTTTGAAGTGCGGGGAGACGGAAACGTTACGGGAAACAGTCTTGGCTCTTGACGCGGGTACGGAATCATTTTAATGTTCAGTGCAGCTTATGAAAAGTCCTGGAGACAAGGTCAAGTACCTGCCTGTACCTGCCTTGACGCGGAGCCGAAATGAAATTTTTTGAAGTGCGGGGAAGTGGAAACGGCAACTTGAACCCGGGAACAGTCTCGGCTCCTGACGCGCGTACGGATTTGATGTTAATATTCAGTGCAGCTTACGGAAAAGTCCTCGGAGACAAGGTCAGGTATGCGGAGCCGAAATGAATTTTTTTTGGAAGTGCGGGGAAAGGGGAACGTTACCGGAATTGAACAGTCTTGGCTCTTGACGCGGGTACGGCACCTGCACCTCAGACGCAGTGTACGCGTAACGGCACTTTTTCGCATTAGCTCGAACGCGAACGGAGGGAGTCTAAGAGAAGAGTCGGGACTTGAACGAGGAACAGGTACAGTTACGAGATTAATTATTACGGATTACGGAGGGAGGACGCCTGGAAATGAAAGGGTGAAGGTTTGAAGGTTTGACGGGCATGGCGGGGCAGCGGAACGGAAAACAATGTCGAGTTTGGAGTTTGAGTTATGGGATTGCGGAAAGGTCCCCAGGGGGGAGACGGGGCTTTGAAGGTTTGGGGCAAGTTTGGGGTTTGAAGGGGATGATGTGTGTACGTTTTCGCACTCGAGGGAGTCAGAAGCAGAAGTACAGAAGACGCGTACTTGGCGGTAGCGAAGAAGTTAGTGAAAGATAGAACGAGGACATGGAAATTGTGGGTGGAGAGAAAGAGGGATAGGATTGGATAGGGCAACAGACGAACGGGTTGTGTTCAGGTACACAGGACCATGACACCACACCGCATGCAAAAGAAAGGCATGAAAGGAAAGGACCCGCTCGGGAGCTGAGCGCTGAACGATTACGGGATTAATTATGGACCATACGTCGAAGCACTCGAGACATACGGAATCACGGAAAGACTTATACCCCGCGTACTTACACAAAGTCGGATTCCAGAGGGAGTATGTGCGGTCCGCGACAGGACAGGACAGGACAGGACAGGACAGGGTGCATCGACGCGTCGAAGGGAAGGTTAGGCTTGAGGAAACAGGAACAGTCTTGACGCGGACGACACAGCACAGGACAGGGTACACTGACGCGTCGAAGTACTCGAAATATGCGGAATCACGGAAAGACTCATACCCCGCGTACTTACACAAGGTCGGATTCCGGAGGGAGTATGTGCGGTCCGCGACAGGACAGGACAGGGTGCACTGACGCGTCGAAGTACTCGAGATATGCGGAATCACGGAAAGACTTATACCCCGCGTACTTACACAAAGTCGGCTTCCAGAGGGAGTATGTGCGGTCCGCGACAGGACAGGACACGGCGCATCGACGCGTCGAAGGGAAGGTTAGGCTCGAGGAAACAGGGACAGTCCTTGACACGGTCGTAGTACATATGGAATCGCGGAAAGAGTCGTACCAGCCCCGCACCCACAAAGTCGGAGACAGACTGCCATTGTTGGCGCATGCCGAGTCCCAGGGGAAATGAAAGAAAGTTTGAGGTCTTTGACGGTGGGTGGACATTGGGAGCGGCGGGGGAACGGGGGCGAAAGGCGTGCCGGGGAGAGTACTAGTGCGTATCACGAAAAGAGTCATGCCTTCCCAGCGCAGAGGACTCTCAGAGGGTGAGTGGATAGTCGTAGTCGTGGTTCTGGAAGTGGAACAGGAACAGTCTTGACGCGGTCGTACATATGGAATCACAAAAAGAGTCATACCAGGCCCGCATCCACAAAGTCGGAGACAGACTGCCATATTGGCGCGGGCCTCCCAGGGGAAATGAAAGAAAGTTCGGTCTGCGGGGAAACGGGGGCGAAATCCGTGCGAGGACAGTACTAGTGCGTATCACGGAAACCAGCGCAGAAGACTCTCAGAGGGTGACGGTGGGTGAGTGGATAGTCGTAGTCGTGGGTCTGGAGCGCGCGGGGAGAACATGAACGAGACACGTCGAAGGGAAAGATTTGGGTGAAACATAACGCGGACGAGACACGGCCGTGTTCGAGATCAGACATGGAATCACGGAATGAGTCATACCATACACGGAGGGGACAGACCGCATGCATTGAACGCCTGCCTCTCAGTTCGGTTTCCCAGTGGAAATGAAAGCTGACGGTGGACGGTGGACGTGTACGGCATCTGGACGGAAGCACAAACTGCACCTGGACGGAACCGCATGCAGTATCACTGCAGCGGAAAACGCGCGTCGTCGATGATGTCGCAGGGAACGCGCGTCGCGTCGCTTCGATGTCGCAGAAGAAGAGGCTCCAGGGAGAATAGACAGTTGTCATCAAGGAGGGAATTGGGGTGGGCATGCGTGGGCGCGGGTGTACGGCACTCGAGGGAAGGGTGGGGAGGGGTGCCGTTGTCGTTGCCGTTTCAGCGGATGGTTGCTGCTGCGGTCGGAGGACGCCGGCAGAAGCAGAAATGGATATGGAAGCCGCGGCGCAGAAGAGGTGGATTGGGTGGCTGCTGTGGGCGCAGACCTGTTGTTGGGAACAAGACGTGATTGGAACTTGCCAGTTCAGAACGAACCCCAGATTAGAAAGAGGCGGTGCCGTCACACCCATAATCACCGACAGGGCACCGGCACCCTAAATCCACGCTTGAATTCTGGCAGCAGAACGGCGATGACAGCCGCAGATCAAGAGCTACTCGCTTCAACTCAGGCACACGCGCGTAGGCGACTTGACTGGGACACTCCCACTCCACAAGTCAAAACGTTAATAACTTCTCGGAGAGGGTGGGATTTCGATCGTTGGCGTGCGATTAGATTTCGCTTAATTTTTTTGGTGTGGAGTTGGAGGTGGATACGTGTACAGTATCCTTACTCTCTCCGTTCAGCTTCTGTTCTGTTAGGAATCACAGAGGATCCTGGTGAATGGCACAATTAGGAAGGAGCACGCGGAGATAGATCGACCTCGCCAACGATCGATCGCGATCGCCAGTGTACGTTATCTTGCTAGGTCCTTGCCGATTGTCGGCCAAGTGTCTCCATGTTTTTCTTTGGCGAATTTTTTAACAAGTCCCCGCGAAAATTTTGACAAGACCCTTTAACTCGCAAACATGGGGTTTACGAGTTACATGGACTTGAAAAAAAAAATTACGAAAATCGACCACAACGACGTTAACCACCACAACGACATCGACCACAACGCGCCTCACCGACCCCCCGCCGCAGCCACCCTCAAGGTCGGCTCTCCCGCCCCTGCCTCCCGAAGCTCCTCGTCGGCACCGCTATCGTTCCTCGCGACGTGCCCACCGCCTCAACTGAGCGTCCTCCCCGCCGTCCTCAGCCCTACCCGAACAGCAGCCTGTACTTACCGCTATGCACGACGTCGACCTAACCATCCCTTCCCCGCGCCTCGTACACACCCTGCAACTCTCGAGCAGCAGCAACAGTGTTGCGGAGTCCGACGTGCGTTGCCGTGTCCCTCTTTAATTGCATTCAAGCAGCCCAAGAAACAGCCTCCGGCGCTCCCTCTGCGTCCCCTACTCCTGCTACTTACTTCGCCTTCCTCCACGCGTTACCTGTCCTCCCCGAATCCCCTAATGCGAAATGCGAACGCCAACTCTACCACTGGTAACGCGGGGAACGCGACCTTCGCCCTCGCACGGCGCGACCGCTGGTCCCCTCCGCGGACCGGGCTGGGGTTCCTCCTCCCCATGCGTCTTCGCCGTCTTCTGCGTACGTGCCCCCGCCCTCACCCTCACCCTCCTCCCCTAAATTTATTCGCCTTGCCTTCCACCTCGGGCGTCGACACACGCGCTCGGTGCGGGTAACAGCGCGGGACACGGACCAGCACATGCGCGTCGAGACCGAGATGGCGCGTGTGTGTTATTCGGGGGCTCGGGTTGGGCTTGGGCGCGCTACGTCCCCCCTCCCCCCCGCCTCGCCCCTGCGGAGGCGCCGAAGATGGGTTCTTGACGCCATCAACCGCGGCAGCTCAGAGCTCAGCTAACGCATTACATGCTTCAGGCTCTTCCACTCCACTCGTCGATAGAGCCCCCAGGTCGGTTTTCTGGTGTTCAGCGACTGCGCCTTTCTGAACCGGGGTGCAGGCGTTTGAGGTGAAGCAGGGGCTCATCCGGATCCTTGGGCAAGATTCGTGAGTCCACGTCCGCAGCCTTGGTGTGCGTCGGCTGAGCTTTTCGTCATATCGGCGCTGCGCTGTGAAACTGCTTCAGTCAAGAATTCGAGGGCACCCGAGGACGAGACTGGTTTCTGCGTGCGTAGTCTCTTACGTTTTTTTTTCGCGTGGTCTTGGCGTTCGTTTGCTTGGAATGATGCAGGCTGCTATATATGTCAAGTAACGAGCGTTCTTTGCGCCCAAGGCGAGGCAAAGGGCGCGGCGACGGCGATTGAGTTGCGTGTCGGTGCATCGAATTGAACGCGTGGATTAAGAGTCCCGTCTCGTATGGAGTCAAGTTTCGCGTTAGCCACTGGCATTGCAGGACCACAATGTATTTGGTTGTGTACAGCCTAATACATCGTCTTTGTCCCATCGGGGTTTTTTTCGTGTCATGTGTGGAGCAGAGTCGGTGAGTGTATCATTATTAGCTTGTGCGACCAGCGGGATCCCCATGCGTCCTCGTCGTCTTCTGCGTACGTGCCCCTCCACCCCCACCCAACTCTGATTCGCCTTCCACCTCGGGCGTCGACACACGGCTCGGTGCGGGTAGCATCGGAAAGGGACCAGCACAAAACGCAAGCGCACATGCGCGTCGGGACCGAGATGGCGGCGCGTGTTTCCTTTGTGGCGCGCTACGCCCCCCCCCTTTGCGGACTACGGCGCCAAAGGTGGGGTCTTCACGCCATTGATCGCAGCAACTTGGCTAACGCATTGCATTACATACTCCCGGTTTTTCGCTCGACTCGTCGACTGACCGGTCCTCTGTGCGCTTTTTTGGACGGGTGCAGGCGTTTGAGGCTTGAAGAGCTCATCCGGATCGCTTGGGCAAGACAGGATTCGTGAGTCCGCGTTGTTGTTGTGAGTCGACTGAGCTTTCGTTCATAGCGGCACTGCGCTGCGAAACCGCTTCAGAGAATTCGGGGGAACGAGGAGGAAGACGAGGCTGGTTTCTGCGTGCGTAGTCAAAAAAAAAATTCCGCGCCGCGTTGGCGTTTTCTTGATCCTGACGCTAGGCTACTATATCAAGTAATGGTCATTTACCGAGCGATCTTTGCGCCCAACCCAGGGGAAGGGCGGGTGCTAGGCGTGTCGGGTCCATTGCGGTTTAATGCGTGCAGTTCTCTCGTATGGAGCCACGATTCGCGTTTGTATTCCCGCATGCTGTATTTAGTGCTAATACATTGTCTTGTGCCATCGTTGTCGTCTGGAGAGGGAAGTCGGTGTATACCGCGCGCAAGCCGCCGCATCGAGAGCTGGGGTCGAGGAAGCGCGTGTGTTTGATGTCGGGCTCGGGTTGCCTGCTATGGCTCCCCCTTGCGGAGGCGCCGGGGGTGGGTTCTTGATGCCATTAACCGCAGCAGCTCAACTAACGCATTGGATTACATTACCCCAGGTTCTTGCAGTTGGCGATAGACCAGACCCCCCTTTCACGCGGCTTGAGGAGAGTGCTGTCGGTGATGACGAGCTCTGGGCAAGACAGGATTCGTGAGTCCGCGTTGTTGTTGTGAGTCGGCTGAGCTTTTTGTCGTGGCAAGCTGCGAAACCGCTTCAGTCAAGGATTCGAGTGGGACGAGGGCGCAGATGAGGCTGGTTTTTTGGTATGGTGAGTAGTCTCTTCGTTTTTTTTTCGCGTGGCGTTTGCTTGGAATAATGCAGGCTGCTACATGTGTCAATTAACGAGCGTTATTTACGCTCAAGGCCACGGCGAACGGCGCGGCGACGGCGACGGGGGGTACTTGTGTCGGGTTCGTCTGCATGCATGTGTTTTTTGGCGAATCGACGTTTAGCAACCGGCGTTGTGTGTCGTATGCAGGACTACGATGTATTTAGTTGTCTTTGTCCCATCGGGTTTTTTCGACGCTCAAGTCGCGGCGGCTTCCTTGAGAGACTGGGGCAGCGCAGCAATGTCGAGTGCAGAGCTGGATGCGGTGCATGGTGGGGCCAGATTGTCGGTGAGTTGTTCTGACCACTCGCATGGGGTTTGCGAGTGGAAAGTCTATTTGCGACTGAAGTTGTAGATGGGAATTGCAGAGGATCCCGGAGCACGGCACCATTAGGACTGATTTAGCACTGCGGAGATAGATGCAGAGATCGATCGCGATCGCCGAGTGTACGTTACCGCGCTGCCATACGGGGAAGGGCGTTTCTGATGGAAAGGGGCGCATTATAGGATGACGCCTTGCCCGAAACATGTGCAAATACCGCAGCTTGTTTTCTCTCAAACGACTGCCGACTCGACCACAGCCGTGGTTTCCACAGCTCCACGACGACACGCTGAAATTCCTGCTCGCCTTCTCGATGGGCAACGCTGCGAGCACCCCGCCGCCGCCGTCCACGCCCATGTCCCCGCGCCCCTCGCAGTCATCCACCCGCAAGTCGTCCAAACGCGACCACCGCCCCGCATCGCCGCAATCCCCAGCCGCCCGCCCCATCCCCGCCCCCGCCTCCGCGCAGAAGCCATCCCCTGCGCCATCCACAACAACAACAACCAAGACAGCACCCAGCGCCACCGCCGGCACCGACTCCCCCACGCTGCGCCCCAACCGCAAGTCGATCGACCTGCCGGGCCTCAACACCTTCGCGCCCCCCGCCCCCCCGTCCACCGGCCGTTCCCGCGGCTCCCGCATGCACATGAGCAGCCGTCTTGTTGAGAGGGGCCGCACCTGGCTGCACCGCGAGGGGCGCCATTCCAACTCCTCCACCGCCAACGGGCATGCGCATGCGTACGGAAGCGGCGCGGGGAGAGGACGCGGCGCGACCCCGCCGCGCAGCCAAGCCATTGCGGTCCCGATTCCGATTCCGGGAAGGAGGGTGAATGGGAAGGAGGGGGGCGAGGGGGAGGAGGAGGACGAGGAGGAGGACACGGGGTACGGGCACCATGCCAGGGAGGGGATCGCGCGGCGGAAGGCGGAGGCGAGGGAGCGGCAGGAGCAGCGCCGCGGGCGGTCCCCCACCCGCTCGCGCTCCCGCCCGCACACGAACGGCGGCCTGCGCGCGCCCTCCCCCTCGCGCTCGCATTCGCACTCGCACTCGCACTCGTCGCGCTCCCAGTCGCGCTCGCGCGGCTCCCCATCGCGGTCGGACGACAGGCGCCGCAGCTCGCCGTCAAGGTCCGATGGCCGGTACGAGGACGAGCGCAGGGGACGATCGCAGGAGGGGAGACGTCCGCGCGGTGGGGGCGCAGGCGTGGATGCGCCCCACGGCTCGCCTGTGTCCTCCGCGCAGGAGGAGCTGCGCAATCGCGAACGGTATGAGGAGCTTTATGGGCCCGGGACGGCGGTGGGGTCTGGTGCGGGTGCGTGTTTTGCTTATGTCCAGTACACTTCTCATTGTGTTTCTTTTTTCTAGCCCCGAACCCGGCGTTCACGCGCGAAGTCGTCTTTTCCACCATCCCGCTCACGATCGGCGTGTCGGCGCTCATCGGCGGGGCGGAGGGGGATGGGTATGCGTATGGGGCGTATGAGGAGGAGGAGGGGGCGGAGGGCGAGTTTGTTGGGGAGGGTGAGTGCGTTCTCTTTGGGGTGAGGGATAATGCTGACGTCTCTGTTATAAAGGCGCACGCGCACGCGCGGCGGCGGCGGTGGTGGATGAGATTGTGGGGTGTGAGTGTTTCTTTTTCACTACTTTTTAATCTATTCCTTCCCGTCGTCCTCCTCAGCCTTCCATTCACTCCCCGCCCTCCCTTCTCCCCTCCCCACTCCCACCCCTCCCCTCTTCCCTCCCTTCCACTTTCTTTCTTTCACATCCAAAACTAACTAACACACACCCCCAGCCCCCCACCCGACGCCGACGCCGACGCCGAGCCCGAGCCCGAGCCGCCGCTCACCGCCGTGGAGATCGTGTGGCGCGGCGCGGGGACGGAGGTGTTCCTTATCCGCGCGGGGGACGAGGATTGGATGGGGAGGAGGGTCATGGAGCGGGGTGGGGGAGGGTGAGTGCGATTCCACTATTCTTTTTCGATTCCTCTCTCTTCGCTTTCCATGCATCTTTTCCTTCTCTCTTTTTTTTTTCCGATCTCTCTTCTTCGCTTTCTCTTCTTCGCTTTCTCTCTCTTCCACATTTTTCCTCCCCCCCCCCCCGCCCCCCTTCGGCGAATTGCACCCGCCCCTATTTTCCTGCCCATTCAATTCATCTTTTTGATTCATTCAATCATCTGGGCTTGGGCTTGGCGTGCGATGCCCCTATATGAAATAAATGAATGATTCTTTTCATTTATTTCATGGTTTTCAATTCTGTTCTTCATTTGGGTTCTCCCCGTCTTGGCTCGGCTCGGGTGCAATTTTATTTGCAAGCGTGCAAGAAGAGGAAAGGAAGGGAAGGGGGTTTGTAGGTGCGTACGCGGCGGCCGATGTCGTGTCGTGTCGTGGGCACATGGATTTGTGGGCGCGTTCGCGTTCGCGGCGGCCGAGATCGTGGGCACCCCGTATCCCTTCTCTTCGTCTGCTTTCCCCGACGCGCACCGGTCCGGAGGCGCGTTGGTCGTTGGATCCGGGTTTTGCAGATCCGAGGACTGGTCTATTGTTTTGGGGACGGAGAAATACTCCGCGGGGCGGCGTCTTGGCCTTTCTATTCTTTTTATTTTTGGGTTTTTGGGTTTTGGGTTTGGGTTTTTGGGGGAGGGCGGGATTTCGGCATTCTTTGTTTCTTTGTTTTCTTTTCTTTCCTTTCCCCCCCGGTTTCTTTGTTTTGTGGCGGGCGGCGCGTGGGTGGAGGTGCCCAGACAAGACACGGACAGACACGGACAGACCAGCCCGCCAGAGGAAACGGGGGCGCGTCTATTTCTGGAGTGCCGCTGTTTTCGCTCTTACGCCCGTTGGCTCGTTGGCTCGTGTTGTGGGCGCGTACCCGTACCTTTCTCTGCTTTCTCTTTCCCCGCGCGCGTGCGCACCGGTGGTCCGGTGGATCCGGGTTATGCAGATCCTCGACTCTTGCGTCTATTGTCCTGGGTACGGAGGGTGTGGACGGAAGGGGCTGCCGGCGTCCTGCTATTCTTTTCTTTCTCCTCCCCAATTTCTTTTTTCTTTTTCTTTTTCCCCCGATTTTTTTTTTTGTTGGTTTCGTGGCGCCCCGGGTGCGAAGAAAGTGCAGGGCTGCGGACGTGGACATGCCCAGACACCCAGCCTGCGAGAGGAAAACGGGGGCGCATCTATCTCCGGATCGCGATCGCGCTGTTTTCGCTCTCCCGCCCGTCCGTGGCGCAGCAGTAGATGCGGGCCTGTCTTGTGGGCGCCCGTACCCGTACCCGTGCCCTTCTCTGCTTTCCCCGGGCACGCACCGGTGGTCCGGAGGCGCGTTGCGTTACGTCGTTGGATCCGCGTCTGTGGACTCTTGTGTTTATTGTCCTGGGGACGGAGGGTGTGTGGACGGTCCGCGGGCGTAGACGGAAGGGGCTGGCGGCGTCTTGCTATTCTTTTATTTTGGGTTTTTGGGGGAGCGCGGGATTTGGTCATCCCTTTCTTTTCTTTCACCTTCGTTCTCCTCCCCGATTTTTCTTTTTCTTTTTCCCCGATTTTTTTTTTTTTTTTTTGTGGCAGGCGGCGCGGCCCCGGGTGCGAAGAAGGTGCATCGGGTGTGGACGTGGACGTGCCCAGACACAGACCAGCCCAGCCTGCGAGAGGAAAACGGGGGCGCATCTATCTCCGGATCGCGCTCTTTTCGCTCTCCCGCTCGTCCGTGCCCTTGTTTGTTTCCCGCTCGCCGCGCGCGCCGGGATGTGGGTCCTGCCCTTCTTCCCTTGTTCCTTTCCTTTCCTTTCTTGCCTCTACCCATTTTCCCTCGTTCCGCTGAGTCGTTCGCCGCTGCGTACGCTCTTCTTGGCCGCGGCGCGCGCTTTCAATAGCGATCTGGCCCCGGCGAAGGTGAACGGGTGAACGAAGGAACGGCCACGTCCGGCCTCCTGTTCTTCTTTTCCTTCTTTCCCCTTTCCCCGGATGCGCGCCTCTGTCCATGCGCTATTTTTTCTCTTTTCTGTTTCATTATGCTGCACCGCTTGACTCGATGAATGGGCGATGTCCCCCATATGTCGAGGGCTCCGACGTCATACGGAGTCACCCGATGCGGCGAGCCTAGTGCACATCGCGTTCGCCCGATACGGCGAGCAGGGCGAATCAGGGACGTGCATGGCGCAAGCAGATCCACGAACGAGAAGGGGCGGTGGCGCTGCGCTATTCGTGCCGGCATCCTTCTGCTCGCGCGACGCCACATCCTAATTGCGCTACTGTCTGCCTCCTCCCTTCGTTTCTTTTCGATATATTGCACTTTTTCCTTTCGCTTTCCTCTTTCATCTCTCCTCCCTTCACGGAAAGAACCCTGCAGGTTACTAATCACGCTGTTACTTTTTGATACAGGTCGCCCACGGAGCCCTTCACGACGACGATCGACCTCCCACCGGGGACGCACCACTTCCGCTTCATCGTCGACGGGCAGACGGTCGTCGCGCCCGCCACCGAGACCCCCAACGCGGTGGACGACCAGGGGTTCATCGCGAACTATGTCGCCGTCCCGGGCCCCGTTGGCACCACCACGCCGTCCATGGCCACCACGTCGCCGACCGCTGCGGTCGCGCCCGTCACTGCGAACGGCAGCAACGCGTCGTCGGCGGCGACGAGCGCGACGGTCAGTCCGAGCGCGAGCGGGCGCGCGAGGAGGAGGCGGCCGAGTGCGCCCGTGCATCCGGATGGGAGCTTTTGGGCGCAGAGCAGCGCGGGCGGGAGCGGGGAGGATGTGCGGCTTGCGGAGCGGCTGCGGAGCGGGAGCGGGGGCGCGCATGGGCATGGGCATGGCGGGGGCGGAAGCTGGAAGGGCGGGGCGGTGTGGACGTGCGAGATCCCCGAGGCGCTTATACGTGCGGCGGAGCAGGAGGAGGCGTGGCTCGATGCGCAGGCGCAGTACCAGCAGCACCAGCAGGCGCACCACAACCACCGGCACAGCGTGAGCGGGAGCGGGGACGGGAGTCGGGGGAGCAGTCGGGGACGGCATATCGTGCTGAATGGGTTCGTGCCCGAGCCGAGCATCCCGCCTGCGCCGCGGCTGCCGCGCCATCTTGAGCGGCTCATACTGAACCGCCCGAGTCCGGGGGTGGTGATTCCGCGCGTGGGGACGGGGGCGGTGGTGAGTGGGAGCAGTATGAATGCGGTGGGGGTGGAGGCTACGCCGAGTCCGGCGCTGAGGGTGACGACGGCGAGTGGGACGGACGTGAGCGTGCCGATGATGAGCTTTACGTCGGCGTCGTCGAATGCTGCGTCGAGCTCGAGTGGGGGTGGGGTGCCGCACCCGCAGTTTGGGACCCTGACGCCGCCGCAACGGCCGCAGCAGACAAGTGCGGGGCGGGGCACGGGGAGTCCAGCGGGCGGCGGGATGCTGCTGATTGCGGACGACCCGAGCGTGCTGGCGACGCCGTCGCATGCTGTGCTGTACCACCTCTGCACGAGCTCGATCCGCGACAAGACGATTGCGGTCGGGGCTTCGACGCGATATAGGCAGAAGGTAATGTTTTTTCTTTGTTTCTGGGAATTCTTGCTGACCGCGGTTTTTGCGACATTGCAGTATCTGACGACGGTGTACTACAAGCCTGCGGTGCGGGACGAGTAGGCTTGCGCGCGCCTGTCCTCCTGCTCTGTATCATCCCGACTGCGACTCCGACCACCCCGCCATCTCTGTCTCCAGCTCCCAATAGACAGCGCTCTTTCCTGTTTCGGTAATTTATTTCTGCATTCCACGCCCCGTCGTCCGCCGCGCCACATCACCAGCGCCTGATACTACCTACTCCTATCTTGCTCCCCGCCGCGACTCCTCCATTCCACCCACCCACCTCTCGTGTCAGTTTCGATCATATTGTATTGCGGGGTATGTGTTCCTTGTCCTTTTTTTTTTTTCCGGAACCGAGTATTGACTATCGAATTAGTCTGGACCTCGTTCCATCCATCCATCCATCCATCCATCTCATCTACGTATCTATCCCCACTTTTCCCTTTTGCGTCACCCTCTGTGGACGAGACGGTCCCACGTTACATACGATCGAACGACCTCGACCCCCCAACGCTAACACCAACCACAAAATGCACCCGGCGTGCGACTCTAGAACGGGTGTAGTGCATGTATGTATGTACTGTACTGTATACGACAGCTGCTGTATTTGGCGCGGAGGTGCGTTTTCCGTCCCATTTAATTTAGATGGACGGTCAACTGATGCATTCATTTATGTGGCAGCCAGAGGCGTCCTCCGCCTGCCACACACAAACCACATAGACAAACAAAACGGACAGACCGCGGAGACGACGGACGAACCAATGAGCGAACGAACAAATACATGAACGACGAAAAATTTGCTACCACCACCACTGCGCTATGATTTGACTTGGTCGACCGACTGATCCCCACGGACAACGTCTGCTGCCTGCCCCTCTACTCACTTACCCACTCACTCACTCTCACCGACTCCATTTTTTGTCATGTCTGTCTGTCTTCTTGCATTTTTTCTTTCTTTCTTCTACTCCATACATCCTACTTTTCATTCCGCCCGCCATCTTATCCACCCACCATGCATTCCCGATTTCCCGTCCCCTCTTGTATGTAGTTGTTGGCACTCTGATAGATGCTATTGTTGTTGTATGGTATGCCCATAATAGATGAGATACGGCTGCTGTAGCCTGTAGCCTGTCCTAGGTGATCATTGCTGTCGAGACGAATTGATACTGATAAGCTACTCTACCGCTGCCGTGGACTTGGGTCAGGGATTGAGCCGGATTCTGACTTGACGCAATCAGGAATATGGTTACAACAACTTGGGCGACTGGACGTTTCTAGCGCGCAGCACCCTCTCGCCCTTCACAGAGGCACCTTCCGGTTGCAGGCGCGGAGACACACGGGAAGACGAACGTGGATAGATGTTGTGAATTGGAATCAGAAGAATTTTGGCGGCGGCCTTGTTGCTGAGCTTTAACTTTGTCTGATGCTAAGTTACTTAGTGTGAATGATGGCACAACGGGGCTCGCTTGCCGCTTGCTCCTCCGTGACAGATGGTGGCGGTCGGGCTAAGTCTAACTAGCTCGAGAAGGTGAATATTTCCGTTCGCGGAGAGTTTGCGGCGCCGCCCGTGGCAGTTCCTGCTGCAGGGTTCCAGTCTTCTGTGAAATACGAAGGCTTCTTCCTAATGCAGGGGCTGACGTGTTTGTTCCCCTGCGAAGGCGGCCGTGGCAGTGGGACACGCGCGGCACACGACTTGCCGCGGTTCGCGTTCTGTGATGCCGGCAAATGGTCGCTTCGTCGTCTAGACCTTTTACCCCTTTGACTCCCACTGACTCTTTGCCCTACCTCCTTTCGTGAAGCCATCTGATAACGGACGCAGATGGATGCCTATTGACGCGTGGGTATTGGTTTGCTGCCATCGATTATGACGCGAAGCGTCGCGTACCTCGTTAATTTATGCGCAAGTTCCGAAGACCCACGGTTGCTGATGAGAGAGCTTCGAACTGTTCGAATTCACGGAGGCATATTCGAACAGATGGAATTCCAGACTGAGCATGGAGTCGTGCCTTGCCAGCGTAAGACTCTGTAAGATTCAAGAAGATTCAGGACGTTCGTTGCAGATTGCCGCGTTTGATCATGATCAGGGAAAGCCAAGGATACTTGGCCGGTCGCGTTTCTGGTCTTCGTTCACCGGGAATTATCCGCC
Source organism: Mycena capillaripes (assembly GCA_029204075.1). Lineage (NCBI taxonomy): Eukaryota > Fungi > Basidiomycota > Agaricomycetes > Agaricales > Mycenaceae > Mycena > Mycena capillaripes. The sequence continues at coordinate 2,816,500 of JARHKZ010000003.1, read as the reverse complement.
GTTCCTACGTGTGAAGGGCAGGAACCGCAACCTGCGCCGGCGGATCAGCACTGTAACCGTTACTGTTAAGTGCTGTACGGCACAAAAAAAATAGAACGCGGTGAGTGGAGTGGGAGGTTCAACATTGTACGTCCACGGCTGATTTGTGCGCCCCAAAAATCATGCGTGGGAGCCTTTGACGCGTCTATATGATTCAACTAGAAATCGAACCTTTGCAAGCTCCACGCATGGACCGACAACGGCAGTAACTCGTCTTCTGAAACAAATACATTTTTTTTCATGCTAAGGCCCCATGCATTTGATGCAAACTTTGCAGAGCACTGCTGGCAGCTGACCCTAATATTGCTCTCGCTAATCTCTCGCCAAGAAGAACGCCGGTGGGTGCAACCTACACCTGGTTACTTCCTTTTTCGTAAACACGAGTTTAGCGATCCCCAATTGGGAACGTTGTATCTGTTTGTCGCACCGCTTCAAACCAAACCTTGACCCCAATTTTAGACCAATGCCAGTTCCTCGCCTATCGCCCCGGATTGCCGTTGTTCAGTTTCAGCCAAAGGTACAATTCACTCCTAGATGACTGCCACCTGTCACTCGTTGAGTTCCCCGTAAGATAGGGCAAGTTATGGCCAATATTGCGAGAGCACGCGAACTCTGTCGCGGGTAGGCGCGTCATTTCAAAGAGTCATGAATCTGACGGTTTACTCTTTTCAGAATCCAGCCGAGATCGATAGATCTCGTTTGCCTGCCGGAGATGGTGTTCAGCGGTAAGGGGCGCTGCTCCGCAGTGCCGAAATGAAACGAACCTTGCAGTCCAGGGTACGTCTTCGACAGCGCTGCCGCCATAGACCCGTACCTGGAACATCCGCGAACCGGTCCGACCCCTATGTTCTGCGCAGAACTGGCTCGACGCTTAAAATGCTACGTCGTGGCGGGATATCCCGAGCGTTTGGAGCAATCGGAAGTGGAACAATACCTCGCAGAGACCGGCGCCGATGTGGTTGGCGCTAACAGCGCCGCGCTATATGACCCGGAGGGCGAATGGGTTGGCGGGTACAGGAAAACTAACTTATTTTCGACCGACAAGACGTGGGCCAAGCCAGGCATGTTGATTTATCAGACCTGTTCCGCGTATGCATACATACCGACGCCTATCATGCACAGGAACAGGATTTGCGACGTTTTCGCTCCCACCACCACTCCGGACCGTGAGCCTTGGGATATGTATGGATCTGAATGCACAGCCGCCGCATTCCTGGACGATCGCAGATGGCCCTTATGAGCTAGCTGACTATTGTTTGATGCAAAAGACAGACGTCTTGGTTATGCTGAACGCCTGGCTGGATTCTGGAGAGCAACAAGAAGACGAATATGACATGCACACTATAGATTTCTGGGCACAGCGATTGCGGCCCTTGTGGCTGGAATCGGTGCCAGATTCCCAAGAGACACTTGTTGTCGTATGCAATAGAGGCGGCGACGAAAATGGTAAAAATCTTTATGGGGCTGGTTATTCTCGCCAGGTTGTCCGCTTACTCGCGTCTCAGGAAAGACATTTGCAGGAAGTTCGGCTGTATTTCACATGACACGAGGAGGTGGCAAATCGGGAATCCTTCGGGCAGCATTGGGCAGAGAAGACGAAGATGTGATGCTGTGGGATAGTTCCGCCTGATCCCAGGTGCTTAAGATAGTTCTCCGGCTTCTTGATTATTGAATAGTCCTTTTTCGCGTTCCGGGGACCAATCTGACGACAGAGACAGCGGGTTCGCCGACGGTAAGAGTCTCTCCCGAGAGAGACGGATTGAATTGAAAAGAGGATAAATGTCTGTCTGGTTGCGGTTGGAACGGTCCGAAGCAGTCAAGACGAATGAATACATAATGCATTGACTGACGGTTTCCAACATCAATGCTGCAAATCAGAGAATATGCGGTCCGAAGTGAGAGGTAGCAAGTATTCAAGATCCCACTGTGAGATCCGGTCGCCAATAGAGCGTTCAATGAGTCAGATAAGCTACTGGTAAATAGGGGGCAGCACGTTGCGTCGAAGCTGGTGGGCAATCGGGCTCATTATGTTCCATTCGACATTTCTTGGTGGCGCAAGAGGAGCTGGAATGGATATTTGAATAATGACCGTTCCATCGAGAGCCTTACTGAGCTTGAGTCGCTCCACGACGCCACCAATATGCATTAGATTCCGCCGTGAAGAACGGGAAAGGATCAAGATCGGGAATCTGAGCATGCAGCCACTCAATCTCGCGGCTCACGGTCGCATGGTCCAAAAGTATGAGCCGCGTTGCATAGCCAGTGTCCGTCTCAAAGAGAGGAGAAATGATATTCCTTGGAAGCTACCACGAGGCTGCGAGTCAAACAAACTTTCAGAAATGGACCGTTCACCCGGGTCTGAACAAGAATACGACACAAGAGATAACTTGGCGGAAAGGAGAGCGAAGGGTGGCGAAGGTGTCCTCGTCGGTCCCAGCACTAGTGTCGGCTTAGATCCGCTGAGATCCAGAGAAGCAGCAAGCTGGTGAAGGTTGAGGTGGAGTTTAAGATACCAGTATAGCAGCCCCTGTTATATGAATAGTAAGTGGTGGACCACTTCGCGGGAGAAGTAGATTTCAGAGTCCAAATACAGAGACCTGCTAGGGCTGCAGGCACACTTGAAAGTCACCGAGGCTTCGAGAAGGTCGACTTGAGAGTGACGACCTTGCTTCGGCGCTCAGGATATTACCCTAACTGCGCTTCCTGGGCATCAACTTTCGTGCTCGAGAAAAATACTGAAACCCTCACAAGATTCTATGTCTTTGACCTCAAAAATCCCATCTACGGACAAGGGTTCACGATTTTTGGCCACAAACATCACACTGGCAAGGATATCCTGTATTAGAGCATATTGGCAAATTTTAGCCGATATTTTTGCTCAACTCTCATTGGCTACTCCACATACGAAAAATTCTTTTTCCATGACTTAGACTTTCAAGATGTGCGATGGTGCGCACTGCGAGATACCAGTACAGATGACGGACATATGACCCAACTTGCGACGAGTCATGTTTCCGACGAGGGATCGACGTTTGTTGGCAGGTCGGAGATCAAATCGATCATGATTCACATTTGCCAAATTGATCGCATTTTCTTCCCTAACCGCCAGCAATGTCTAACGCCGATGGGCAAGATGGTGTCCTCACGCCCACGGAAAACCATTCAAATACGCCCGGGATCGACATACCTGTGGCTACGGACGGTTTCTTCGGGTATTCGGAGGAAAAGAATCAGCAGCATGTATGTCTTACTTTTCTGACGGACAATAGTTTCCCTGCTTATTGATGTCTCACAGATTGAGGAAAAGTACTGGGCCCATCGAAGGGGTTCTGAGGCCTCAGAAGGAACTGCTGCGTCGTTCGCTGGCAGCTTCAAGCTCACGACTCTTCATTCCCCTGCGCCACCTGGGGAGTTTCCGACGGGAGGGGATCCTTTTGTGGAGGATGAAGATGAAAAGCACACAAAGGAGGTGATAATGGCCCCTGGTACGAGTATCGTTTGGTGTGTAGTCGATAAATCTCATCGAAATTTCTGCAGAGATCATCATCACGTCCGAACTGGCTCATCTGTTCCAGTCTTTCCAGCGGTGCCTGGAACTTCGCGATAAATACATACTAAAATCGCGACAGAGATTAGGCGATGATCCTAGACATTACGATGGCGATTTCCCGGGTCTGGACGACAAAAACGCCGGCGTGTGCGGAGTCCGGCCTGACGCGAATTACGCGGCTAATCAGCCTCCCATCCCCAAACCGAAGCCCTGGAAGTTGTACCCTAAGCCACCGCCGCCCCACTGGCACTGGACGGACACGGCCGTCGTCAGCTCTGATGGCTCGTATCACGATAAAGGAGACAGATTTCGCATGCAAGATTGCGACATTCCCGGAGCTCACCCATTCACCTTCGAAATAGACGATAAAGGAGTTATCCAGGTCTACGACGGAGAAGCCAGCGACTCTTCTTCTGAAGAGAAGACCCCCGTCTATGATATCCCGAACATTCGGGAGTACTTCATGGATCTGGATTATGTACTGGGTGTAATTTCGGATGGGCCCACAAAAAGCTTTGCCTTCCGACGACTGAAGTTTTTGGCCAGCAAGTTTACGATGTACACTCTGGTGAACGAATTCCAGGAATTGTCCGACATGAAGGTACTACCTTTTTGATGAGACTCGCTGATACTAAATAAATTTCTAGCAAGTTCCGCATCGGTACATTCAGTTTACCTTCTGGGAACGTATTTAATTTCCCACCAGAGACTTCTACAACGTCCGAAAGGTCGACACGCATGTCCATCATTCGAGTAGCATGAACCAAAAGCATCTATTGCGGTTTATCAAGTCGAAAATGAAGCGTAGCCCCGATGTTTGTATTTTCACATCCCCTGTGATTGTGTCGCTCATAGTAAACTAACCAGGACGTTGTTATATTCCGTGACGGCGCTGCATTGACGCTGCAACAAGTCTTTCAGTCCTTGAAACTCACGGCTTACGATCTTTCTATCGATACACTAGACATGCACGCGCATTCGGATTCTTTTCATCGCTTCGACAAGTTCAACCTGAAGTACAATCCCATCGGCGAATCCCGTCTTCGCGAGATCTTTCTAAAGACAGATAACTATATCAAAGGCCGCTATTTGGCGGAGCTTACCCGAGGTGAGATTATATTCATTCAGGAGAATTGGTCGCTGATTCTGGTTGGGTAGAGCTTATGATGGATTTAGAACAGAGCAAGTACCAGGTGTGCTTCGATCGGATTCGATTCAATATTGATGCTCACTTTGATCTTCGATAGAACTGTGAATGGCGCGTTAGCATCTATGGGCGATCTAAGGACGAATGGGACAAGCTTGCTAAATGGGTCGTCAACAACAAGCTCTACTCGCACAATGTGCGATGGCTCATCCAGATCCCCCGGTTGTATGACATCTACAAAGCGAATGGGTCTGTGAAGACCTTCCAGGATATTATTTGCAGTGTGTATTCCATCCCGGAGATCGTTGAACATTTATAGAGACTTTTTGATGAAGATGTGTTTGTTCCCTTGTTCGAGGTCACAAAAGATCCATCGACCCACCCGGAGCTGCACGTATTTCTGCAGAGGGTCATCGGGTTCGACACCGTCGACGATGAGTCGAAGGCCGAACGCCGGATATACAAAAAATATCCGTACCCGCGTCTTTGGGACACGAAAGAATCGCCTCCTTACTCTTACTGGTGTGTCAACTCTCCCCTCTTCTTTCCTCGTTTACGTTTGCCTCTAGGATATACTACATGTTCGCCAACATGGCGAGCCTTAACAATTGGAGGCAAGCCAGAGGGTTCAGTGCGTCCAGTCGTTCCCCCTCTTTTATCATGCTGATTCCCTCTATAGATACGTTCGTGTTGCGACCCCATGCGGGCGAAGCGGGCGATACGGACCATCTCACGTCTGCCTTCCTGACCTCCCACTCCATCTCGCATGGAATTTTGCTCCGGAAGGTGCCGGCGCTGCAGTATCTGTTTTATCTCAAACAGATCGGAATCGCCATGAGCCCATTGAGCAACAATGCGCTGTTCCTAGCGTATGAGAGGAACCCCCTCCCAGATTTCTTTAAAACCGGGCTCAACGTCAGCTTGAGCACCGATGATCCACTGCAATTCCATTTTACCAAGGTCGGTTGAGTTTGGGTGTTGATAGCGCTGTCGTTGGATCTGTTAAATTCATAGGAACCGCTGTTGGAGGAGTACAGCGTAGCAGCCCACGTACGTATGATGTCTTGCGTGATTCCGTGCCGCTAATAGTCTATCCCAGATTTACAAGTTCCCGCAGAGCTCGCTCGCCGAGCTTGCACGGAACTCTGTCATCCAGAGCGGCTTCGAAATGGAGGTCAAACGTCACTGGCTGGGACACCAGTGGTATCTCCCCGGTGCCGCGGGTAACGACATTCACAAGGTATGCGCCCATTGCTTCCGGGTATAATATACAGCGCTAACTACCTCGTTTCGCACAGACGAATGTGCCAAATATCCGCCTAGCCTACCGCCATCAGACGCTGATGGAGGAGTTGAATATGATTAACACCAAAACGTCGCTGAGTCCTGAGAGACGTACCGCCGTCTTGCCTACAGTGGAAGCTCTGGCCGCTCGGGCTATGGCCCCGACAAAGCACAGTGTTTGCTAGGATACTCAGTAGTTTCTAGAATATTGGATAGATTTGTGTCCACAGTCCTCTCAAATGCGGTTTAAAAGCGCAACCTGAAGTCAAGTCAAAGCTTCAACTTCCTTCCGCCCTCACCTATCTCCGTTTAGCAGGTGTGAAGCCTATATAAAGTGCACGCTTTGACTAGAGTCACGATAGCACGGATGGATTCGCCTTTCAATCGCCTTTTCCAGACAAACCATGTTCCCACCGACACCGAGATCCAACACATCGAATCCATTCTCGTCGAGGCCGTGCAAGAGCTGATACGCCTCGACGACTCGAGATTGCTCATTGCCAGACGCGACACATTCAAGGATACCACATCTCATCGCGTCGTGCCGCGGCTACCTGTCCCTGATGCATTATTATTATTTATACATAACTACCTCTAGTACTCGCTCACGCTTAGGTGTCCCTGACATTCTTATTGTTATTATTTATCACTTACAACTACCCCTGGCCAGCGTGCCGTACCGGACCTTGTGTTTTCCCCACCGCAGTCGGCGTTGATTTCCGTTTTCTCGTTACCTCTCTCAGCTCTGTAGTGTGTCGTACACCTGATCAGGCTGATGATACTCATCCTTTTAAATTTTATCCTAAGCTTTTCTCACTCAACTGAAAAGCAGATGATAGCTAAATATGTCCGCGGATAGTAAATATCACATAAATACTGATATTCCATACGTTGTGAACTTTTTTTTTTTTTTTTTTTTTTTGGAGTTTCAACATTTCAACTCCGAGATGGCCGAAACGCTTGTCTGTCTGTTTTCAAACCTAAAATGGCCGGAACCCGAGTGTGCACTGTGCCGCCGTGTACACATCACTCAGATCTGCAGAGTTAAATCATTGCACCGCCGTCACCGTACCCACGTTTAAACGTTTGTGTTGCATCATCTGTCTGATTCATCGCATTTCATTTTATCTAGCCCTCCTTTCATGAACCCGGTCCGTTTCTCTGCTTTTAACATAATCTCCTACCCGAATCTAATGTGTACCATTGTCTTGAATGGCAGATGAGGTTTCATACTCTACGCTTTGGTAAAGGGATCTCTAAATTTTTTTCCTCAGGTTGCCCCGTCCTTCCGCAATCCCAACTTAAAGCCTCCCCTTCTCTGTTTTGACTCGAAGGTCACTGGATATTTCTCGTCCCGGTCTTGTGGTTGGTTATCTCTCCCTGTCTTGTGATGGGTGTTCTCGGGCGCGCATGCCGTACCCTCCTGCGCGCCTGTTCAATCTCTGCCGTACTCCTCGTCTGTCTTCCATCGCATCTTATCTCCGAGTCTCATGATCCATCCCCGCTCGGCATACACCCTGTCCTTTCACAACCCCACATCTGATCGCGTCGTCGATTTGTCGGGGTGTCGATGTCGATACTACTCGGGCCCCCACGCACGTCTGTGCCTGATGTATCATGTCATTGCTAGTTCAGCCACTTGCGAATTACGAGTCGCGTGCCGTGCCTCACCAGCTTCCGTTTTCCATGCAGCCCGTCACCACCACCGTCGTTGTGGCGCCGCCGGTGGCTCGAGTCTCCGTGCTCTGCGGTACACTTTTTTGGACCACAGCAAGACCACAGTCGCGTCGCGTCCCATGGTCTGAAACCTTATCCTTCCACGAGTGATCTCTCCATTCAAGTCGTTGTTGCCAATCTGAACTTCACGACACCGACCGGACCGGCGAACGGCAAAGCGATCGGTTACTCGCAGTCATCCGTTGTTTTACGGCTCCTGCCTGCTGATTTTATGCGCGTCCAAACTCCCCACTCAATTAAAATTCTCTCCCAACAGATCCATCCTCGCGCAGTCTGTTTTTTTATTCAATGCTCAATCAAATTCGAGGAAGCTAGAGTTTCAACCCCCGCATCCGAGGCCTCGCGCCGGGCAAAATAAACTTGACAGCCCACCGAGAGGTGAAGGGCGAAGCTCGCGATAGCCATTGAATTGCATAGAGAACCCGGGAACGCTTGGAATGTCGAACCGGTGATAATTACGCACGCGAAACCGGAGATTCCCTCATCGAGCCAGTTTCCTGGCGATAGGTCCGAGCAGGTTCGAGGAACGCTTAGATTTGAATCCTGAATCTATGCCGTGAATAACTTGGCAGGGCCTCGATATCCAACCACGAAAAGCTAAAGTTGAACCAATCACGTGTCCGTGGTTGCGTCTTTCCCTCTCCAATCGCCCGTCGGCGAAATCAAGTTCGCGGCACCATATCACTCCGACGCCAGGCTCATGCCATACCTAGATAGCCAGAACGCACACCCAAATTGAGGAATTTTTCTCTTTTGACGTGACTTCTTGTAGGTTCTCTGGAGATTCTATTCCACGCGTCAGGCATAACCCGTCGCCCGTCTTGCATCGCCCTAGAATGGGTTTGGCATTCGATCCGTTGCCCATCGCCGGATAAGGGAGATTCCGTCTTTGCGCACTTGATTGATACACAGAGCTTCTCAGGTTCGCTATTCAAACAAGTATCCAATGTCATCCGACGATCTTCGCGCCGCCCGTTGGCTGCGCATTATATCTGTATTTATTGATTTCCGCCAAGGGAGCGCGTGTCTTCGACCAATATGCAGGGACACACCTCTCGAGACGAGTACTTCCAGGCCGAAACGAGAAGCCTGACTGTAACTTTGGCGTTCTAGAAAGGGTGGTTACACGGTGGAAAAGTGTGGACAGGCGGCATCAGTTCACTTTGAGTCACGACTCTGGGGGTCGCGTTTCCTATTGGCCCAACTTTAAAGCCCTGACTACTGATCCGAGGGCAAATCTCAGACTACTCAGACGCGCTTCAGTCAGCGGCCGACGGCCGACGGGCGAAGATCTAAAAAGCCCCGAACGAGGGACGAAGTGTCAAGAAAGCAATGTAAATTTCCTTATCTGCGGGTTTGAACCCTCAATTCTGAGTCCTTGTGAGGTGTCGGCGAGTAAAGAATCCCTAAATGGTCACAAAGTGAGGAACTAAGAAGCCTCAGAACGAGGAATTGTACCATCAAGCACGCGGAAGTAGATCTACCCGTGGCAGCTGAGGCCTGGTGAATACGTACGACGCCGGCTGTCGGTGAATAAAGAACCTACTTCGCTCAATAGACACCCGAAAACCCTGGGAAAGACATGCTAACGGGGAAATTTGCCGGATTTGGGGACGGATTCGGGCTATCTATGTGTGTATGTGGGCGTCAGTATGGCGGTGGGATAAATCTTTGATATCGCGCCGGGCTCTATAACGAATAATCAGGATTGGCATGGCTGCAACCAAGATGGTATGTGATTAGTTCGATTTTTTCTCGCCGTTGAGGTTCGCTTCAGCGAATAAACGGGGGCCGACAATGCGGATATAAACAGCGACCCGCTAGTGAGCATCGAGAGGGGGTTTCGTATGAATCAACTCTGGACCTCAAACTACCTGCTTGCTCGCGGTCACTCAAATTCCGAATGCAGGTTGGACATTCTGGGCGACGGGTGAGGCGAAGATCGCTATGATCGCTGAACATAAAAACTGAGAAGCCGCGGAGGAATGCCCAGACGTGTCACTGCTCCAGAAAGAGAGAACATCTGTTAGTGTCAGTAGACTTGCGCGAATAAGGAAATTTCCCTCATTTGGAAACTGCGCATTGCTGGAACTGATCATGATATCGATATCGCGCCGTGTTCCCGGATTAGTCGGTATAAATCTGAATCTGAAGCTGAATCAGCGGAACCGAAGACCGAGATACTCAAATTGGCAACGAAGCCTGGGCCAAGGGGCCGCGTGAAAGGTTCAACCGAAGTTCAATTTTAAACTCGAATCCAATCGGCATCAAAAACGGCTAGTTCCATCCAGTTCGAGGCTTTTTCGAACGCCTTCCCGGTGGCTGAGAGATGAATCATGATTTCGTGAAGCAGAAATAACATTTCTCGTAAGAAGGGACTCTGAAGGAACCGGAAGGAGGTGGTCAAAGAGTGCATGGTGACAAGTCAGTTGAGGAAGATTCAGCGGATTTTTTATTGCAAAAGCCGCATGGGCCGCATGCGGCTTTTGGCCATTGTGCAAAGCCGCAAGGTTTTCTGAGTTTCCTCATGTTTTTATCCATTCTTTTTTGCTCATTACCCTCCATTGTACTTTAAACTCATACTAGATTCCCGAAATACACATTGGATCTGCAAGCGTGGGAGGCCGCATTTCCGGCACATCACTCCAACTCCAGCTGCTCCACTAGCTCTGCTTCCACATTCTTAAGTCTGTCAAGCAGCAGGGACAGTGCCAGGGGGGCTCCCACTACCTCTCCTTCATCCCAGATAACTTAAGACTCAGAACAGTGAGCTTACACTGTCAGGATTTCTTTTTTCTTTTTTCACGCAGCTTTGCACAATGGCCAAAAGCCGCATGCGGCTTTTGCACAACCTCTCTATTAGCAAGCTATTTGATTAGATAATTCTATTTAGCACCCTATGGGCCATGATTTGTAAGATGATTTGCGATGCAACAGTTGATTTGGCTGATGACGGTTGGGGCGGCATGTTTTCAGAGTGTTGCTGTGCACGCCAATAGCCGTGAAAAAATCCTCTCAGGCTGTACGCCAGACACCGCAGCTAGCCGACTATTTTGGTCATAATTCTCATATATACTTAAGTGGTGCAACTGGGAGATTTCTGTTGTTCTTTTACTGCGAGATTTGCGTATCGAAGGCTGAAAAATATGGCTTATGGACGGCCAAACAACTTAACACCCCATTCAGAAAATCCCCAGCCAATAGAATTGTTGCATTGCGTCCCGGACTCAACCACAACAATGTGTGCACCAAATTTTATGCAATAACATGGAAAATAGGCCCGAACAGGCGTTAAAAAACTCTAACAAGCGAGGTACGAGCTTCATTTGTTAGAGCGTCTGTCCACGAGAGACTATTAAAAAACGCTCGATCGGAAAGGCGGCCGTTAAGTGGAGGCTGGAGGAGAGAGAGCTCTTTGGGGTAGGATGATAATATACTTGAATATCAAACTGGATTTCAATGAAGTTAAACACGTCACGTGCATTAGCGTCGGGAATTGCGGCTATCCCTGGCATTCCATATCCGTCCATATCCTCGTCGCTAGAACCTTCGTTGCTTCGTGAGCCTTCAGTTAGAAGATCATCAGGGACAGGCACGATTGTTGGTGGCCGGATCATGGCAAGGCTAGATCTTCAGCGTCAAAGTTCAACGGCTCCAACGTCACAGCTGTCGAAGCAGACGTCAAGGCGGCCCCCACATCCTGGCAAACTGGACGTGTGTAGACGCTAGGCTGGATTTGTTCAGTCAAGTAATGGAGAGAATGCAAGATGGATAAGACTTGGTGCAGAAAAATCGACGGGAGTTGAACACATCACGGTCTCAGGTTGCATTTCTCCCGGTAGCCCTGTTGTCACTTCAAAGAATTCTCTGGGGTTGTATCGTATGCTGTTCGGCCCACTTTTTTTCCAATGAAGATCGTCAGGTACATCGTTAATAGGCACCCTGACGCCAGTCGACACCTGCCATGCCACTGTGCCAGTTAAGTGGCAGTGACTCCGGGATCTGGCGGCGGATTTCGTGCTAGCTGAGCATAGCTTTGATAGATTTGTCGAGTAGATGTCAATTAGCGGGAATTTTGAAACTTCAGATAGATAGCAAATAGATAGGTCATGAATGTACCCACTAATATCTGTAACAGAAAGATCAGTAGCTTTTTACTATGAGCACTTTCCTGAATTGACACGGATAATACGTCTCCTCGCCCCTTTTTTTAGGTTGGCTCCCTCGGGTCAAAATGTCTGATGATAAAAGGGGTGGAGCATGACCAAAATCTAGTTAAAGCCTGGAAGTTCTGTGTCATAACACGGGTCCAAAATTTTCTTCACGAAACGCTGTGAGAATCCGATGAGCAACCAAGAGGCTTGGTTAAAATGGTGGCCCCAAAGAAAGCAGAACCACTCACATGTCTTTGATTGCACCAATTGCCCATATTATCGGCCCAATATCGGCCAAGTCCATTTCTGTTTGGAAAGAAGTCCGATTCTGACCGAACTCGAAGCACGGCCGTGTTCTCCAGAACTAAGCATAGTCCAAACCTTCTCCACAATTCAGAAGATTCCACTTTTCCGCTCCTCTGCAGCTCCTGGGTGTGCCTTCCTGTCGTCTTCTGGAATCACTTATCGCATCTCGAAAGGGAATTAGTAAATCGTTCGCAATGGCTCCGAGATCCAGAATTAAATTGATAGTATCAGAATAAGGGTGGAAACAATTCCTTTCAACGAGTGATGTATGCAGTACATGTGTCGACTCTGTGATGGAGACGCATGGGTTGGCCATAATTATTTTTGGACAAGTTCAATCCAGATATGTACGTATTTCCGTCACAAAAAGGAAATCCTGTGAGTACCAAACATGAGAAATGTGGTAAAATTGAACCTGATTGCATTATCGAATGCCATATAACCGCCCCAGAACCATCCATACAAATATACACGGAATCTGATTCTAAATCAGGGAAATTTCCCCTTTGGTGCGCTCCATATTTCGGCACTTCCCGGTTCTGGCTTCTCGTCTCACATCTCCGACGTTGCAATCCAAGCTGTTCAAGATTGATTCTTTACTGCGGATCCCTCAGCCGGCGGGAACATGGAAGGTAGCCAAGATGATCCCGTCACCGCTTTGACATATCTGGCACGCGCATTGCTCGTCGGGGAACGCATTACTGACTTGGAAAGAGCCTGTATTGGTGGCAAACGTCGTGCCCATGGAGGGCCAAGAAGAAACACCTACCTGCTGCGATTTTTTTAGAATAATCTGACCAAATGAGATATCAGCAAATCTATTTTCTGCGTTAACGTTCTGATTCTGGATGAGCCTTTAGAAAGATAGTGAATTTCCCGGGTCTGAGTCTTAGGCATGGGGAAGCTGCCCGGTCTTACTTCCAGAATATCACGGCTTCTTGCGACAAACGTGCTAGAATGACTCCAAGTAATTCAGCCTAAACGATCCCGCCTCCCACCCTGTCGACGGCTTTCCCAGCGCCAAATTCACAGGAGGCGCGTGTCCTCTATCGTCACGCATATGCGTCACGAGCGCTATGTATTAAGTATTTATTGCGTGTTTATGCTCCAGGACCCCGCATTATAAGGTCCAGACATGGGGTTTACTGTAGAATTACATTCAATTCGGCAGTCACGCGTCACAGAGGGGGTTGATGGCGCCGAACTTTGGTCGGTGTCACGGGTCACGGCGGCGATTGACGAATATGTCCGGGTGTCACGGTATTTTCAAAATTTCCTTCATGGGCCATATCTCTTAATTTTCTTTACCACAGCTGCCTTCTGGTGTAGTTTGTGCCCATTTCCACGGATTTCTGTCATGAAATGCAGAATTCTGCTGTCCAGGGGTGAAATATGTGCAAGTTTTCGTTCTTTATTAAAGATCTGGTTCAGCCTTTGAATGCTCGCTTCCTAGGCCCACCTAAAGTTGAGTTATCATGTGTGTTGAATTTTATCTGAAATCTCCATACTGACGAAATTTTACGTCTGTCACGGTCACTCCCCGGGGTTGACGAACTGACGAATATGTTCAAAATGTCACGCGTCACACCCCCTGCCGAATTGAATGTAATTGTACAGTAATCCACGGATATGATGCACAGTTACCCTCAGTTCCACTTAGGTTTTAAAACGAGGACGTCACGCAGCTCTGGGAACATTCTGGGATGCCCAAACTCCGCATTTGGGGGCTACGTCCGACGTCGCCGTATACAAAGCCTCGTCGGCGCATCACTCTCTTTGAATCTTGTGGCAACCATGACTTCGAGTGTTCTTGTGTTTTAAAATTAAACTTGCACACGCGGAAACATGAATGTGATAATGAGGCGAAACCGCGCGGGGCATACCGCATAACGCGGCCGCACACTCGGCGACTGTATTTATGCCTCCCTTCCCAACTATAAAAAAGTGGACGAGAGGTCCAGTGCAAGTCTTCGCAAGTTCGAAAAAAGTTTATTGGCCGATTTGGCCTTTCCTTCGTTAATTGCCCCGAGTAACCAAAGTTTGAATGCATTGGAATGGAGTCCCGCACATAATCCAAATCGAACATGACGATGCCGAGGAACGCCGGTCAATTGGCTGCAGTGCCGCAACTGATGAGAAAAACGACAATCTACCCGGCATCGTGAAGTTCAGTACAGTAGCTGTCTGCAAGAGAATCTGCGCGCGGCGGCCGTGGTTTAATGATAGAGATCCAGATTTTCAGATTTAGACCTTTTGTCGTCTTTTTTCACGGGCTGTCTCTCTTTCGCACGCGCTGATTCCTTCTTTATTTTCCCCCTTCATCCAAACGAATCGGAAATATCCGGCTGCTGAGATTACAACTTGCCGCGGCGAACATGTGTTGCATTGACAATCGATACCTTCCAGTATGCTATATAGGATGGGGTTAATTTTCCGAGTCACCGTTAACGTTACTAGGGGACGCGATGTCAACACGAAAACAACGTTATGTCTCCATCCGTCCAGCCCGGGAAATCTTATTATAAAAGAATGGCAATCTCCGGTTGGTGTGCAGCCGCCAACACAGGATTAAGGGTTCAAATGGCGTCTTCGCGTCCATTGTTCTGTCTGAAAGCGCCAGGAATTAGATGCGTCCTGCGAGATGATGAATGCCACATGCCACACCGCCCACTTCATAAATCCTTAAGGTTGAAGCATGTATTTGTTCCGTGCGTTTTGCATCAACAAAGTCGCAGTTTGGTCAATGCAGTGGATGAGTGAATCAGTGCGCCACCAAATTGTCTGGCGAGGGCCCCAGAAGTATCACTGCCAGTTCAAAGGGGGACCGAAACGAAACCAGAACAATGATTATTAATGCTTCTCATGAGTGGAAGGTTGATATCCAACGACGGATCGTGAAGACGATCATGAGCTGCACCAGAAATAAAATTACAAGGCGATGAAGCAGCGGGGTACGAGTCAAGTTCAATTCATGTGCAACAGAAAATCGATAATTCGGTGAACACTTACCAAGAGAGTAGAATATCATTTCTATCAGCTCATAGGATCAAGAAAATAATTGCACCATGCAGAAAAGATGTCAAGAATACCCCGAAAAAAACGACCACGGCGTGAATGACGTTTTGATTGCCTTGCGGAGGCCATATTTGTGGTAAGATAGATACGAGCGCCACTGGGAGTATATGTGCGTCGGCAAAGGCCCAGATGCAACATCAACTCTCCTTTGAGACTGAATATAGGCTAACAAGAACGGGACTTGCCGAAGGGGGAAGCAAAAACGGAGCTTGCCGAAAGAGAAAAAGATTTAGGGTCGGCTCGCTACAGTACATAGCGCTCACCAACGTTCGCCCCGGCGAATCCTACGTCGAGGCAACGGTATCTGTCGAAGACGAAACCCAGCAGTGTTGTGCGCCGAAAGGTATGGCGGAGAAGCGAAAGACCTCGCCGCCGGCATTGACGCGGAGATAGGAGAATGCGACCCTCTCACGCTTGCGGGCCCTGGAGCAGCGCGTTGACATCTGAACCGTCAGCGATATGTCCGAATGTTGCAATGAAATGCACCGCCGATCTTGCCGTCAGTTGAATCATGACAGCTGAGGTGACTTATTTGCGATTCCCCATAATTCCAAAGAACTCGGTGAATCTGAACGTGAACAATGAAGGTGCTGTACGGAAGTCAAGCGGAAGTTGCCGATGCTTGATCCCATCACCAATTTCCTAAAAGGGCTCCATCGATTTTCTCTTCGCAGCGACACAGACCACCGCGGATTCAGCCATGGAGGCCTTTGAAACATACCAGACGCCGCTTTCCAGGTTCTATATGTCTAACTCGTAGCTTAACATCTCTCAATTCTCCCTAGTCGATATGCCAGCAAAGAAATGGCCCATTTGTTCTCCCCGGCTGTGTGTGCTTAAGAATCCTGCGTTTTGTACTCTGACCGCGCCATATCAGAATCGTTTTCTCACCTGGCGCAAGCTTTGGCTCAATCTAGCCATCGCGGAGAAGGAACTGGGCCTACCCATCCCAGATAACGCGATCACGCAAATGCAAGACAATCTCGTGAGATCTCTACCGCGCGATGCAGCTTGTATTTACTGTCGGCTAGCATTTAACCGCGGAGCAATTTGACGTTGCTGCTCAAGAGGAAAAAAAGAGACGTCACGACGTCATGGCGCATGTCCATACTTTTGGGACCGTCGCACCTGCTGCGGCAGGAATTATCCAGTAGGATAGATACTCTCCGACCATTCAAATTCTGACCGCGTTCAGTTTGGGAGCTACATCTTGCTATGTTACGGAGTTCGTTGTTTGCATGGGCTCCTCGAACTTGGTTAATTTTCTCAAATTAGCAACGCGGACCTTATATTCTTGCGCACTGGCCTCGATTATCTGATCCGGTCGCTTTCAATCTTGATTTCGCGGCTTTCTGCGTTTGCTGCCCAGTATCGTGCCCTCCCAACCCTGGGATTCACTCACTTTCAGCCCGCGCAGCTGACGACGGTGGGCAAGCGCGCTACACTGTGGATTCAGGTAATTAATTCGTCAGATACCATTTCGAATCTAACGGAGACTAGGAGCTCCTTTGGGACCTGCGGAACATTAAGCGCGCGAGAGACGACCTGGGCTTCCGCGGCGTTAAAGGCACCACCGGCACCCAAGCCAGCTTCCTGACTCTCTTCGATGGCGACCACGAAAAGGTGAGTGCTGATGTCGTCCATATTTTGCAATCGTTCCTGATTTTCAGGTGGAAACTCTCGACAAACGAGTGACACAGCTCTCGGGCTTCGAGTATGCCTACCCTGTGACGTCCCAGACGTATTCCCGCAAGATCGACGTCGATGTTCTTGCACCGCTGGCGTCGTTAGGCGCGACAGCCCACAAACTCGCCACCGATATCAGACTGCTCGCTAATCTCAAGGTTCGGGTTGTTTTTGTTAGATTATTTCTCTGCGCTCATGTGTCACAGGAAATTGAAGAGCCGTTCGAGTCAACCCAGATTGGCTCATCGGCGATGGCGTACAAACGCAACCCTATGCGCTCCGAACGCGTCTGCAGTCTCGCCCGGCATCTGATGGTTCTCCACCAGAATGCTCTCATGACCTCAGCGGTACAGTGGTTCGAGCGGACTCTGGACGATAGGTGCATATTCCGTTACTGTTGACGGTTTATTTTACTTACTGCCCGCAAGTGCAAACCGGCGCATCACGCTTCCAGAAGCGTTTCTCACCGCAGACATCGTTCTCTCGACGCTCCAAAATATCTCCGAAGGGCTCGTCGTGTATCCCAAGGTCATCGCGCGCCGCATCGCGCAGGAGCTGCCCTTCATGGCGACGGAGAACGTCATCATGGCCATCGTCAAAAAGGGCGGCGACCGACAAGAGGCGCACGAAAAGATCCGGGTATGGATATTCTCTTTTTCGAACCCCCGCTCTTCTCAAACCTTGGATCCTAGGTGCTGTCGCACGAAGCGGCCCATCAAGTCAAGCAGCTCGGACTCGAAAACGACCTCATCGACCGGATCCGCGCGGACGCGTATTTCGATCCAATCCAGGCCGAACTGGACGACCTCCTGAAACCGGAGAGTTTCATCGGCCGGGCACCTGAACAGGTCGACGCGTTCCTCAAGGAATGGGTTGGGCCAGCGTTGGCAGATAAGGATATACAAGAGGCAATCACGAAAAGCGCCAAGGTTGAACTGAGTGTTTAGTTTTACCCTGAAAAAGAGAAATGTACTTGTTTTCCGTGACATTCAGAGTTCTATTACGTGTGGATTAATGGTGGTACGGAATTTGCCTTACTAAGGAGAAAGCGGTTGTTTGGCGAACTCAAAACTTCCAAACAATATCTGAACTGACTATCGTGCAACACCCTAATACACGTGAGGAATTATAAACACACCTGTGGAAGCATCAGAGATCCCCTTTGCACTGTGGCTCCGCATCCTATTTGAATCCGCGTCTTTGGCTTGGACTCCCAATTCGGAATAGATTCAACGGCCATCAGATCAAGCTTCGATCTTAGTTCGTCCCACGTCACCTGGATGTCTCACTGTGAGCTTCTTTCGGGCTGGCTATCCGGCTTTTCGTCTCTTTCCCTCCTACCACCATGGTCAGACGCTCCTCGAGAAAATTCAAAACTGAAGTCGTGAATATCGACCTAACGCGCCTCTCGAAAGAAGGTCTCCTTGTCTTGCAGCGATATATCGATCAGTATGTTGTTGCACCGGTCGAATCCACCAGGGGTCCTTTATTCTCTCTTTTTTTCATTACCGCAAGCGGGCAACGTCTTCCTACTGTTTCTGCAAAAACCTCGTATAAACATATTTACAAACACACCAAGAAGTTCAACACGGCGAGACGAACGATGGCAGTGCTGGCATCAAAAATTCAGTCATCCTCCCGTCGAGCCGCCGTGAGTTTGATCAAGTCCCCGATATTATTTTCTGCGGATTGACAACTCTATTGGCAGGAAAATTATTGCGCCGATATCCTCGAACTGCCGAAAGACGAGTTCCTTGCTTTCCTCGCCACACAGTCCCGTTTGGTGGACGACATGCTCGACGAGTGTGACAAGATGATTCGGCTTTGCGAGGAGTTCGAGAAGGAGTCTGAGGGCGATTTGGCGAAACTCCAGCACGAGGTTACGAGGCTGAAGGTGGCAACCAACGCCAAAGAGCGAAGGGTACGTGTTAGTATCCAACTTCGTTGTGGCGACTCAATGAATTGTAGGATCTACTTCTGGAAATGACCCGCGGGGTTCCGGTCATTCCTCAAGTGAAAGGTGTGCAAATTCGTCCCACTCGATCATTAAATGAAGTTGAATGGTGTCAGACGTCTTCAACGAGCTGGTGGATGGCCTGAGGGCGATTCAGCATGAACTCAATATTTTGGAGGACAAGTCCGACTGTGCATGTAGTCGAATCTTATACATCTGGGGAATCGCCTTTTCTTCTGGTTTACAGCTTTTAGTATAAACCTTTCGAATATATAATTATCTTGATGGTTTTGAATCAACACCGAACTTTGGGTTCCAGGTTGACTGAAGTATGTCGTGACTGATCTGCCTAGCATCTTCTCTTAGCTCTGCGCCACTAGGGGAAGTTCGACCAAATCACATCACATTCGGTGTTCAACAGTGAATATACTTCAACTCCGCTCGCAGACCTGTTTTAGCACCAACAAAACGGCACTAGCGTCGTCCCATTCATCTTCATCATCCTGTTGTGCGCTGGGATTTTCCCACGAACCCCATTGTTTCCCAAGGAAGCGCACGGCGTCCACCGTCCCTTCAGTGCGGCACCCGTAGCCGTCTGCGGTGCTGCACATAGAAAGCGCAGAAAATTCGAGCGAATGTGCCGCGTCATTGAGGAGGGAGACTCTGTAACGCAATCCGGGGAGCAACAGGATGTGAGAAGGTGATCTAAAACGAATCGACGGGAGAGCCTGCTGACCTGGTGTCGACGTCCGCGTCCGCTTTACCTAGCTGCTTCCACATCGCCTCGATATCTGACCCGCGCAAGAACACCTTGTGGAGTGCTTTGCGGATATCGGCAAGAGCCGCATGCCGCAGAGTCGCCTGGAAGAGTGATTAGATTTTATTCTAAAGGACATGGAACTGAACGGAAACCTCTATCTTTTGCGAGAAGGACACATCAAGGGCGATTTCTGCATCAGGGAGGTCAACAGGTGAAGCTGGAGATGAGGTAGTCAAAAAAAAAAGCGGTATTGGAGAAGCATAGACACGCACAAGGCCGGCTACGCTTTGATTCATCAAGTTGAACGACCTCAATATAATCTTCGTCTGGTATTTCTGGTGACTCCTCGCGGTCCTCTACCTCTACTTCGGGTGAGGAATCCACGGTAGCGGGCAAACGGAACGGGGTTTTGAATGGTTTCTTGAGGTCCATTGCAGACCGGAAAGGTTTCGTCACTTCAGCCATCTGTCAACAGATTTGAATTGTTGAAAAAACTCGGCTCGCACCTAAAGCCTTGCCGAAGGATGGTTTGCTACTTGACGACGCCCCTTTGGACTTTTTGTAACGACCCTGCTGGTCGCTCTGCTCCGACCTAGATCGTTTTTGATTAGGTTGGACTTCATTGTCCCGGAAATTCTTCCTCCAGACTGCGTCATTATTGTTGGAGTACGCCCGACTGGGTCCGGCGCGCGCGGCAGGGTCGTCCTCGTCATCATCGCGTGGGATATAGGCAGGCACCTGCGTTCCGGCGTACTCTTCTGAAGAAAGTTTCGAGTGCCGGCGTTTCGTCTTCTCTGGGTATTTGCATATCTGCAAAGTCAAGTTCCCAATTCTACGTTCAGAAGACGGGGAGGAAGAATGAGGAACAAACGGACGTCACACATCTTGTTGCAATATTTTTTGACGACCTGAGGAGAGAAGATGAGAAGCATTGGGACAGAGCGGAGATTTAAACCTCTTCGTCGTCCATATCGATCGGCTCCCCAAAGTACCGACAAATCGCCTGTCCTATTATAATCTCTCGTTTGAAAAATCAGTTGATTGACTCACAACGTGGCGACATATACTTGTACTTTCGGCGAACTGTATCAGCTACAGGGGATCGTTTACGCTGCTTGAGTGAATTTGATCTGGACAGAAATGTACACACCGACGTCAGGCTGTCAACCGCACGTTGGCTTGGTGCGGGCCCGGCTGCTTTGTTGGCAGCATTCGTACGTTTTGAATGCGCGCCGGATACCCAGCGTTTTACGCGGATGACATCTTCACGAGCTGTACGATGGTTAAGGTTTTGCTCAAGGATTGTCAGTGAAACACCGACAATAGTAAAGGATGCATTTCGATGGCTGGGGAAAATATAAACGCCGAGCTCACTGAGGTAACGGGGGACTTACCGATCCATCCCGTCCTGCGCGCCCTATTCCAAATCGTGTCAACAAAAACCACATCCCAGATTCGCAAGAAAACCCGACCTGTCTCTTGGTAGTACCCTGATAGCTTTCAATACAACTTCATCGAAATGAAAATGACGGCGACGCACCTTCGAGGCTTTTCGGAAGGTCATAGTGTATTATATACCTCACGTCCCCCTTTTCCTTTTTGTGAAAAGAATTCGTCTGAAAAACGGCGGTGCCTACCTTGTCGATCCCAAGGCCAAATGCGATAGTCGCGCATACAACGTCCACCCCACCGTTTCCCGCTCCACCGCGAGACCACTCCTTCAAAGTTTTATCCAGTGTCGCAGAGCTACGAAATCGCGTAGTTAGGATTCGGAAGACGGATACAAGAAGCTTGAGTACGGAATTCCTCGATGGTAGGGTCGCGAATTCAAACCCCTACCTCTGAGATACCCCGAGAGCTCGTCGCAAGAAGCACGCGTCCTGCAATAAATGATGCCGGAGGACGGCCGCTCCCGCCGCTGGTACAGAGTGAATATATAATCGCATATGTCCGCCATCTGCGAGACAGGATTGGGCGCCGACATATATCGCACCTGTAGGTCAGGTTCCCGACGCGTGACACCATTCGCAGTAACTCACTTCGTAGAATAAATTGGCTCGGTTGAAGGGGTGTATAACCTTGAAGAGATGCTCCTCCGACATTCCGAGCGAGCGGATGATATCGAGTTGAACACTGTGGTCATTTAGCAGACGAAAAATATCAAACGTGAGGAACGCACGATGGGGTAGCTGTTGCTGTCAAGGCCATAATCGGAATGTCCTCGAACTTTTGCCGAAAGACCCCGAGACGGCGGTACTCGGCGCGAAAGTCGTGGCCCCATTCCTGTCAGTTGTGAGGCGAGACCGATATAGACAGCGGTAAGGCATACCGAGATACAATGAGCCTGAAAGAGGCACGAAGTCAGTATTTTCATAAGCACTTGATATCAACTTACTTCGTCGACAACTAGCCTGTTCAATTCTTTTTGCTCATATATCTTGGTCAATAGTTGCATAAACTCGGGGGTGCAAAGCTTTTCTGGCGTGACTTCACGAAGTCAATCAGATGATACACTGGAATAGTCAAGCATCTCACTATAGAGGAGGCGATTTACAGGGTGTCCTGAAGACAGGTCCCTCACGATCTGAAATAGTGTGAGCCTGGAAGAAAAGGATGGGGAAAATAAGGTACATTCTTCTTATCTGTGGGAGAGGTTTCGGAGGTCAATGAGACCACCGGGATGTGCTTTTCGAGCAGCCCAGACACCTCTTTGAAATGTCAGAGTGCCAAGTTCGATTCAAGGTAGCGCACATACGATTCTTCATCAAGGCTTCCGTTTCAGTGACGGATTAGTTATTGAGGGCAAATCCAAAACAACACGAACCAAGGAGTGGAGATACCACGATAGTTACGCCATGCTGGGCCAGGTTAGAACACGGTTAGAAAGGATTTGCATCATATTGTGCACCGTTTCAGCCACGGCGGGAACTTGAAAGCAGAGGCTCTATAATAAGAGAAGATTAGACTTAGTAAGAGCGCATAAGTGCATTCCACCTTGCCCATGCCAGTCGGCGCCAGTACAAAGATGTCTGCCCCTAAAACGAATAAGAACAAACTCTTTCTAGCATTCAGAGTGAAACAGACCGCGGACCGCAGCCTCGACAATTTCACGCTGCTTCCCTTTGTATTCCGAATGTCCAAATGCTGGCAAGTGTAAGAGAACGTGAGCATTGGTTGCCGCGAAAGACATAGCAACCGACTCTTGGTTAAAACACTGCGTGGATGTTAGTAAGACAGAATTTCGGGCACGGTAGAACTCACCGATGGCAATCTACCAGTCCGCTTGGCTCCCGTCTCAAGTTTTTTGCCTTTGAGTGGCTTGGGCCGACGAGATTGGTGTAGGAGACCGCTGGAGGTGTATGAAGAATAGAGGAGCTGTACTCGGGGGCGGGATCGTCCTGAGTTAGATATTGCGGAAACTCGGAATCCGAATCCATCGAGCGGCTTGGGTCGCGACGCCGTCAACGCGAAGAAAGGGAGGCGGTGCGTCACGTCGTCACGCTGACAGGTAGCCGTGACAGGACGCGACTGTTATCACCTTGCCACCTCACCATGTCCCTCCTCGAAAAGTGCCCATTCGCAGATAAACTGGAGACCAACTACGTCCCGTCGGACGTGGAAGTCGACGAAATCTGATCGTTTCTTGTGGAACCTTTGGACGAGTTAGCACGCCTAGATGCTCAAATTGACGACATGCAGGCTGTCCTCGATCAGCTTAGAGCCAAACGCGGGGCATTGAAAGAGGAAATCGGCGCTCACAAGGCGCTCGTATCCCCTATGCGCTTCATTCCGCAGGACGTCCTCCAGGAGATCTTCACTTCCTGTCTCCCAACGAAACACAATGCTCTCATTGACCCCCGATGTGCGCCGTTACTTCTCGGTTTCATATGCAGAAATTGGAGAAAGGTCGCGCACTCTACCCCGAGACTCTGGAGCTCTTTACATATCCCCTTGTTCTCCGGGGAAAATCCGATGTATACTCCTCCTCCATCATTGACCTTCGTTTCAACATTCGAGGGCATTTTAGAGGCGTGGTTGGATCGTTCCGGGACCTGCCCTCTCTCCATATCGTTTGGGAACTCTTCCCACTTCGCGCCAATACCCACGATCTTCCTATCTTACAGCGGTTGTTTAGGGTTTCCCATCGCATACAGCTTCTCGAACTCAATTCACCGTCTGAACTATTCAAGGGGCCTCTTCCTTTCAGCGCCGATCAATTTCGAGCGCTGGAGAGTGTTTTAATCCGCACCACCATGAAGCCAAACGAATCAGGACTTGTGGGAATCAGTAACAATGTTACAAAGTCCCAATCTCCATCGAGTCAGGCTTTCGATAGGGGCGGATGCACTCGGACTTCCCCTGGCATGGTCAAAGCTCACAGAGCTCTTGCTTTCATGCCATCCAGACTGGGACACGAATGGCTCCCATTCAGGTGGCTTGGATCAACATGGAACTCTAGAGCTACTGCGCAGATGTCCGAATCTTGTCTGGTGCCAGTTCCAATTGACCACAGAAACTCAATTCAATTCTGTATTCACCGTCACTCTTTCATATCTACAGAGCTTGTTTCTCGCAACAGATACTGGAGCAAAGATCGAACTCGTTAAATTCATGGAATGTCTGATTCTACCACAGCTATACCATCTTTGTGTCGTAGAACCGACCTTCGCTCTTCTGCGTTCTCCTCCAGCTCATTCCGTCGAAGTTCTAACTATACACATAAGCCCAGTCATCTTTACCCAGGCTTGCATTCTTCAGGTCCTGGAAATGTTTCCTGGTGTTTCACGCCTCATTCTCACTGCGCTAAGCTCGATCTTTGGAGGAACCGATGACTTGGACGATCATTTTCTTGCGGCCCTCACGCCCACCTCAGAGCATTCTCCAATTTGCCCGACGCTCACGCACATTGCGATTACCTCGAACGCACCGACCTTCTCTCAGGCTTCTGTTGCACCCTTCATTCGTGGCCGTATGGATGCGAGCCTTCCGCTGCAAGCATTATCCATAGAGTTTACCAATCACGACATGGAGGTGGACGTGATTCCGGAGTTGGAAGAATTCATCAAGGAAGGTCGGGTTGAAATCAAATACCCGAGTCCTCCCTCACCGTGCAAATACAACGCAGCGACAGGCCTGTTGGTGCTACCTGAGGATGCAATAGGAGTTTGAACGACAGGCGGAGGATGTGGAAAGAGGAAACGGTTCGAGTTTTGTGCCCCCGATGTCTCAAAGTCGTCGTCGAATAGTGTAACATTTTTTTTGTCAAAGTTGGCAAGTCTACGTATTTCCGACTTCACTGTGCTAAGATGTCAACCGGTAACCGGACTAGTCATCCGAATCCTGGCTACCAGTCCGGGCGGCCTTTTCGAACGTCCATTGCCCAACCAAACGCAGCAACGCCTGCCGCACCCGCGAAGCATGTTCCAACGTAGATGATCATCTTTTCGAATCTTCCATCCCCGACATCGAACCCAGTACTTTCCGAACTGCCCGTGATATTATGGGCTTGTCCGTATAGTTTGGCCGAGATGGGAGTTGACACGATGTTGCCTATACCTCTGGAAAGCAGGAGGTATCCGTAAAGCATCGTGGACAAAGCAGGGTCGTCCTCTGAGTGTAGCTGTTGAGAATTGTCCAAAAATGTGAGAGGTACGAGGACGTACTGGCAAGAGGTCTGACAAAACCCGTCCATAGGCTGCTCCAGCCACTTGCGATGCTTCCGTAGGCAATTGCGAATGCCAGTAGTCCAGCAAAGGAATGGGAAAAAAGACCCCAAAGTACGAAAGTCGCCACCGAGGTTATGGTAAGCGTTGCGAGTGCCAATATCCATGGATTGAATTTGTCGGATAAATATCCCATCGAAAGCCGACCGACCATAGCCGCGGCTTCATCCAAGATTATTTCAGCGAGCCTCAATAGCAGAATAACCTTGAAGCATACCGTTCACCATCGCTAGCGTAAGAGCTGAGTTGGAAGAGCTAATGTGAAGGGCATTAGCAAACGCTAGACTGTGGTGAGCGATTGACAATGCGGTTATGAAGGGAATGAAATACTGGGTAAGTAGACGATCGGAACAAAATACGCAAAGCCTTGTAGGGTATTGACGGCGAGGAAAATCCAGAATGACTTGTGTTTCATCCAATCTTGAGGACTTGATGCCCCTCGCGGCGCCGGCCCATGAATGTGAACTCGCGTTTTGGGAAGACGCCCTTTTAAGAAGGGCAGGAGAGGGAAAAGCAGAATTGCGAACGCAATTGCGAGGATGCGGAGTGTTTTTGAGGAGCCATATTTGAATATCAACGGCGGTAATACCAATGGAAGAAGTAGACCACCCGCAGCAGTACCTGAACAGATAGTCAAGCTCAGCACAAGCGGGCAAACTGACACATACCAGCGAAAAGAATACCGTTCGCCATACCTCTACGCTCGACAAACCACTCAGACATGTAGGAGATGCACGGTAAATATAGTATGGCTGAAAAGATATCAGAGCTTGGCGATGAACAGAGAAACTTCTCCTTTACATCCGCCAATGGCATAGAAGACGCCTTGCAGAAGAATGAGTTGAAATATCTGTGGGCGATTCAGAATATCGGTAAATTTCATGAAATGGATCCAAGATTAACCTCGGTTGCATAGCTTGCCGCAAAAAGGGTCCCGCAACATAGCGCTGCTCCAAGCAATATCGACTTGCGTCGATGGTGAGGGTAACGTGCAGCAATGGGATTAATAAACACTCCTGATGGATTTTAAGAATGACTATCACAATAAATCGGAGGAGAGTACCAGAACAATAAATGATTCCAGACGATAGTGTCCCGATGAGGGGAAGTAGAGAGGTAGCATTTTTCTGTGAGGAATAGCGCGGATCCTGGAGGTAGGCTATCACAGCCGTCGCTCAGCAGATAGGCAAAAACTCCCAAGGGAATATTACAGTCAAGAAAGACCCCGTAGGCATTTGGAAACCCCCACACAATAGCCTCGACAAGGAATGCAGCAGCCAGCTTGCTTGCAGCGTTAGATTATTTTAGGAGAATTTAATTCAGCATTTGCGTACGAAAGACCAAGCCCCGGATCCGCGATCTGTGGGAGGTAAAGTGGATGCGTTCATACTTCTGAGAATATCTCTCGAATTGCTGGTAGAAACGGAATCGCCGACTTGAGGATCAACCTGACTCCCGGCATCTGAAGCGATAAAAAATGTGGAGGCAGATGGGGGGAGTGGGGTGTGGTAAGCGAGTTCAATTTCACCAGACTGCAATGAGGACGTGTCCAGAGATATTTGAGAGTGGTGGACGGACATGGACGTAAGGGATTAAAGATGAGTCAAGTTGTGGAGAGTTTGAAAAGAAACAGAAGTAAATCAGAGTAAGCAAAGGTGCACCAAAGTCGGTCGGCGGTCCGTATTTACCGGATTTCATGGTCGGGTATCTCGACTCGCGAAAGAGCGTAACCCTAGTCGACAATACTGTGGCCCCAGGCATTCAAAGCGGCTAGTCACCTTTTCTATTGCGAATGCGGCGAATTTTGTCGAGCGACCGAGGAGAGTGAGGGTAAAAGCAAACTCGTCTCAGAGCCTTCTGCACCCGCATCTAGGTTTCAGTCTTATCGCTTGCCTTCACTCTTTTCCATTTTTCCCCCTCGCCTGCTTCCCACCGAGAATCCAAGGTGGCGTTCGTGGTGCCATCTATTCACCCTTCCTCATATTTGTATGTCGATGATTCCAGATCGTTACCGGGACGCTTCAGAGTCCAACTTGACCAGTTCGAGGTTTTCGTTGAAGACGTCGTGTCCTGTTGTGTCATAATTCGTGTACGGGAGTTCATGTCCGACAGGTACACGAGTTCCGATGGCATCTGGAACTCCGGGGGAAGCAATTCGACACCGCGGGGAGGCCTGGAAGAGACCGTCTTCCGTGATATGTCGGTGCGAAGTCGATATAATGTTTCGCCAGTTTCTGGATGGGTCTGCGGAATGGCCTGAATTTCCTCTTGAAATCTGTAATAGCTTGGCAAGAATTGTGCAACATGCGCGGGAGACAGTTGAAGGTGGCACTGCCACTGATGGGCACCGGCAATCCAGTGCTATTTCAAACTCCGATCAGAGCCTGATCGGGCCTGTCCAGATGGTTTCCATATCTTGGACGATATTTGAGCTCAACCGCAAAGAATAAGGTCAGACATAATTGGGGGAAAGTACTTATTATCCATGTTAGAGGGGAATGTCCAGGTTTTTTGTTTATTTCCTACTGCAGGGAGTGGGGTAGGACAAGAAGATATGTAGTAGACTCAATATATAATAAATTCAGCCTGGACATTCCCCCCAATTCCCTGCTAAAATAGGAACTGCTTACTCATTTCAGGCATAATGTTGGCGGATCGGCTCAAATTTCGGCCGCAAAGCCAGGGCAATTGATCTGAACACGTGACTTACTTACCACCTCGTGTGCTCCCAATTGCGCGTCAAGACACGTTAAACCTCTGGGAAACTATTTAGAATGGCCCAGGAGACCTTTGGAAAGGAGAAGAGGCACAGAAAAAGCACCTGGCACAGGCCCGAGGAGGACATTGGACATGGAATTGGGCTATTAAAAATATATTAATGCATAGAACTGAACTAATGTACATTAAAATCAATTTGGCTTCTTAGCTATGGGGCGGATCTCGCACAACGGCACGGGAGACCGTGAAATTCGTGAAAACCGTCGGTTTGGTGGGGGCAAACAAGAACAAACAGCACACGATCAACCCGTCCATTGCCGGTGCCCACCACTGATGTGAGCTCAACACGACCACATGACCCAGAGTCTTTTCCGAAGGTCGTCATGATCACCAGCCTTCGAGTTCGTTTTGAAGACGCTCCCTCCGAGTACACCGCCCGAAGATGGCGCATTCCTGACCATGGCCTGCCCTTCCGCGCCTTACCGCCGGATGCCACTTCCATCTTCGTTCCCCGCGCACGATCTCTCTTTATAAATTGCCAAGGGGACAGGCGTCGCACAGAAGTCACTTCAGATGATGCACGGACTTGGGGACTCGAAAGCGACATAGAGTTAGTATACGCGAAACCCCAATCCACGAACTCCCAGAAATTCTGCCTTCGACTTCTCCTACATGCGGAAGTATCGACTCGCAACCCCGACTCCCCTAATTTTCCTACCTATTCAAGACTCGTGGAGGACGCGAGATTTCACTCGACTCATCTGCTTGGTTTCGAAGGCTTTTTCGTGCCCGTACACTACGGAATGTGGTTTATGGAGACGGACGACTGAGCTGGGACGGTCCTATTTAGCGTCACGCAATGGTGCGGGGTCTCTTGGAATGATCTTCGATATACAAAGATGAATACCGAAGCAAATCGGTATGTTCATTCGCTTGCGTCGTTACATGACTCACACTTTCTTCTAGGGTCCTCGTTGGCCGTACATTCGAAGCTCTACACGACCAGGATATTCACTGGGGCTCTCTTCGCTCTTCCACCGATTTTCGCCACGCGATTATCGACGTCAATGCTCCCGGCCTTTCGAAGGAGGACCTACTGAACGGCAAAGCACCTTGCTATATCGTCGGTTTCTCGCAGGCGCAAGCAAACCACGAGTGCAGGCGCAGGGTCCCTATTTTGCCTCTCGGCTCGTACCTGTCCATCAAAGAAGTCGGTTGCAAGGAGATTGCGGATGTGAGCCTCCTCCTCAAATTCATGGAGAAGAGCGTGCGTACACGTAGGTTGTCCCAGCCTATGTCAATTTTTTTTTTTTTTTCGTCATGAAGCTTGCAGTATATCGGCATCCGAAGCTCTCGAGTGGTATGCCCAGTACTCTGCACGCTATCCCGACCAGGATAACATGGATGTAACAATAGCACAGCGTGCAAGACTCTATCCCGAGGCACCTCCTGTATATCCACAGCTTCACGTTTCGTTTGAAGGCGATGGGGAATACCCCAAGGAGCTCATCTTCCGCAATACCGATTCGGACGAAGAAACGGAGCTGACGGTTGCTAGCATCCGCTCCGACACCATGAGCCCAGACCCATTGGCGACGGTCGTCAATAAGTTAGTACATACGATTTCCCCTGTACTGCCTTCATAAATGTGTCTCCCCAAAAAATACAATATGTTTCTGTAACGTTTTTGCCTTGGAATGGGCCCATATAATTTACAATGGGGATATCATTACGATTTCAAGCAAAATCTATCTATGGGTTTGCAGTGTAGTTCTGATAGTGGGTCGTGGGACGCCCGAGGGACCACGGTCAGGTCGGTCCCGCCGTTTTCCGCTGTCAGAAGCAGTCTGGCTGGGGGGCCTGAAAGAAGAATAAGCTAAAACTCGATAACCGGATGAGGGCGCACGTACACTGGACCTAATCGTTTCTTCCAACCTTCGACTTTGGGCGGCCAAGGAATATTAGTCGCAGGTTTGGGGATCTGGGCAGGATTGTCTAGGGAACCTTCAGGCTTCGACCAGCGAACTCGACAGATCCTTGTAATCTTTTCTTGGGCCATCCCGAAGGACGCCGTCCTTGCTGATTGGCTGGTCGTAGTACCTCACGCCAACAGTACCTTGTGAAACATTCACCATTGAAGTAAGGTTTGGCGAAGGATCGAACGTCCCCGCGAGATCAATGTTACGAGAGCGTACGGAGATGAGTCTCCCTGGTTGGCTCATGTCTGCTCGAAGGTCCCGGAGAAACGAGGCAGCATAGTGGGGCTTGTTTGCGATACGGAATAGGTTAAAATTAGTGTAGAGGGCAGACTCCGCGGGATCTTGAGCGGCGTTCTGCGAGGTGGATCCTGAAGCTGGATAACAGGGAGAGATATAAAGGCGCTGTGGGGTTTCCGGGTCTTTTATTGCGAAAAAAGTGACTTCGTGGCTGGACCCCTGGCCGAAGGTACCATTTTGTTCGTAGAGCTGAGTCAAATCTGGACTACAGGCTGGACAGTTGCGTTAAGAGTGTCCCGAAATGTCTGAGGGTATTGGAAGTCGAATAGAAAACCAACATCGGGGTCATGTTGGCCGACGAGGCGTTCAATGTCAGATCGAGAAGAGACGAAATGAAGCGAGCATTGATGCATGATCATCCATTCGAGCCCATGCCCGCCGACACTTCCCTCCTTGTTCCGACAACACAGTGTCTCTTCATCAACCGCCCAGTCGACAGACGTCCTCAGAAACTTACCTGGGAAGAGGCAAGGACTCGGGGATATAACGATCTAAACGATACGGAGATCCTTTTTGCCCAAGCCCAATCCGCAACCTCCAGGTTTTGCCTCCGGCTGGTTCTTGATGTCGAGGAGGTCGTCCGCGATAAACACTCCCACAGCTATCGAGCCTTTTCCAGGCTCGTGAAAGACGCCAAATTCCACTCTAGCCATCTCGTCGATGCGGAGGGGTTGATCGTACCTTTCCATTATGGGATGTGGGTCATGAACACGGGCGGGCGGGCGGGCAAGGTGCTATTTAGTATCACCCAATGGTGCGGTTTCTCTTGGCATGAACTCTCTCACACCAGGATGAACACCGAGGCAAATCGGTACCGCTTTTTTTATTTTTATTTTTCGCAAATTTGGCTATCAATATAGGATCCTTGTTGGCCGTACCTTCGAGGCCCTACATGATTATGGTGTTCACTGGGGCCGTCTCAAAAATTTAGTCGATTTCCGCCACGCGATTATCGACGTCAATGCTCCCGGCCTTTCAAACGAGGATCTGCTGAACGGCAAAGCACCATGTTATATCGTCGGTTTCTCGGAAGCACAAGCAAATCATGAATGCGCACGCAGAGTCCCTGTTATACCTCTCGGCTCCTTCTTGCCCATCAAGGAAGTGGGGTGCGAGGAGATTGCCAGTCTCCTCCTTTTGTTTAAATTCATGAGAAGGGAGCCTACCCGTATGTTATCCTGGTTTATGTCGGCCTAGTTCTAATCAAGTGCGCAGGCATATCGGGCTCCGAGGCCCGTGAGTGGCACGTCAAATACTCTGAACTCCATCCGGACCAGGACAATATGGACGTGATGATAGCGCAGCGCGCAAGGCTGTATCCAGACATCGCTCCCGTATATCCGCAACTTCGCGTTTCGTTCGAAGGCGAAGGGGAATACCCCAAGGCGATCATCTCGCGAAATAGGGCTGATTCAGACGAAGAAGAAACGACGCCGACAGCAGATCGCGCTACTGGTTTCCGCTCCGACTCCATGAGCCCGGAGCCCGCCCCCGACCCATTGGCGACTGTCGCTGACGAGTTAGCGCTCGCGAGGCTGGAAGAGCCCGTTGCCTCCAAAGTCTGATATCTTGTATGTATTCTATCCCTACTCTGCTCCATTTCACTCACGTTTTGCCTAGCTTCCTTCAATTACCCTTCGCTGTTTCCCTCTAGAACCTAATGCTGTCCTACTACCCTTTCCTTCATGAACATTTGCATTCCATGTAACTCTATGCATTCTTGTAATACTCTCCTGCGTTTTGTAGATTCATTGTCGTCCGATGCACCCGCCTGCTAGACAAAATCTCGAGACCGTACTCGACATTGCACCCGGCGATTATTGTACAATTACACTTTATGCTAAGAGACGGCGTATAAGTATACGGTCATCGACTAGAGCTACCCTACTGTAAAGAGCGTTTTTTACATGATGAGAACGCCTTGTTGCCCTGATACGAGGTCGTCCAATCCTCAGCAGCTCCACTGGCAACGGACCGACGCAGGCTCGAAGGAGCACCGCGCAAGAAACCTAAGACGTAGATCCTTGTCCAAACATTCGCCACAAGAAAAGTAAAGGACCAGGCTCCAAAGCTAATAACGCCGTCGCCGAGCACTTTGGAATTTTGACGTTTCTCTCCTTAATCGCCTGAAGAATGCACGACGATTTAGTCCAGCACCAATGTGACAAGGCGCAAAACACGTACCGACTCGCCCGCTCTCTCTCGACCTCACGTCGCTCAACCTCTTCGGCGCTAAGCACCTCAAACCGCGTCCGGAACTCGTCCGCCTCTTGCCAGTCTCGCCACACGCTCTCCAAGGGCTTGGGCCCCCGCCCGCGGGAGACCGAGCCGAGCCCCAGCCCCGTCTTGTCCCGCATGCCCCCGCCGTCGACGACGCCCCACTCCACGGCGTCCTTTTTGTGCTTCATAAGCTCCTCGTGGACCGCGTGCGCGATGAGTGGCACCGCCTCGCCCGTCAGCCCGAGCTCGCAGCAGAGCGTCTTTGCGAAGACCTCGGGCGTGAGCGGCGAGAGCAAGTCCCACTCAATGTGGTCGAGCAGGTGGTGGTTCGCGATCTGCACATCGATCTGCATTTGTAGGTCAGCCACAAAGCGCCTGAGAGAAGCGGAAAGAGAGAACGCACGCTAAGGATGACACGACACTCGGGCACTTCCTCGCCATCGGCATCAAAGCCATCATTGGTGAGCTCGATGCGCGCGATGGCCTCGTGCTCCTCAAGCTGGGCGCGGATCTGGTTCGTGACGGTCTCCACCCAGGGTACGGGTGGGAGGTCGAGGTCGGAACAGAAGATCTTGGCGAAGTTTTCTGGTTTGATGAGCTCCTCGTTTAGGTTCCAGACGAAGCAGTCGCGGATGCGGTGCGTGTCCGTCTCAAACTCGACGCGGATCGGAACGAGCGCCGTTCGTCGGACGCTCTCCCGTTCCAGAGATTCTGGGGGACTGGAGGTCGCATGTCAGGATAGGATTGTGAAAGGAAGCAAGGTTGAGAGCGTACTGATGTACATGAGAAGTAAGGACCGGTACCACCTTCGTCGTTATGAACCGGGCGGGCGGGACCATACCGAGGTAGCTCTGTTCAAGCTCCGCCTTCTCAGGTTTGAGTGGTAAAGGTGGAGGTGCTGGCTGGACGGTGGTGACGCCCGTGTTGGAGTTGAAGACGGACATGCCAGTCGCCATCCGTGTGCGCGTCGTCTTTTGCCGGTTTCCCAACCGGTTCTCACTGGTAAAGTCGGAGTCATCGGAATCGATGGCACCTGCGTCCGGAAGGTCATCCCCAGAGCCTGGGTCCGCATAGTTGATAGCGCCACGTCGGGTCGCACGGGAGGATGTCGCCTGTGGCCCGGAGATGATGGGCTGCATGAGCAGCGTGACGCCAGTGCGAAGCCTCGAAGGATAGGTCGATAGATAGCCCTGCGTCGCTACGGGGATGGGGTTCGGTGGAGGATATTGCGGCACAGCAGGGAGATAATTGGTGATAGGTACTGGTGGCATATAAACTGCTGGTTGTTCCATCGGAGTCGAATTTGCGGTACGATTTGTGCGAGCACGGGTGCTCCGGGTACTAGACGAGGTGGCTCGTGGGGGTGCAGCGGCCGTGGTGACGGACCAATTCAGAAGATTTTTCTGGTAGGGGGTGCTAGCAGCCCCGACGTTCGCAGCAGCAGCATGAAGCTGGGTTATTGTTTGCTTGAGCTGCTGAGCAGATAAATCTTGCATCGACATGGCGGAGAAACGTGAATTTAGCCTAGTGAAGGTTTAGCCACAATATCTTCGCGATGGTACGAACAAACCTGCCGAAGAAACAAGTCAGGGACGAGTCCACCAAGTAGTGCGAGAGGAACCTCGAGCACCCGTCACGGTTGTAGCGAGGAAGAGTCGAAGACGGAGTCCAATCGCGTTGACTATCAGCGTCACCGTAGCCTTGAAAACTCCCAGCGTTCCAATAGTCACCAGTAAGGGAAGAGTCAGGGAAAATGTTCCAAAAGGTCAACGCGCCAGATTGGGAATTGGGATGCAGAGAAAGATGGGACCAATGGTGTTACGATTGACGTGTTGTGGCGTCTTATTTGGCCAGGTTACTTATTCACGTCGCAGCACGCAATTAAATTACTATTAAATAAATTTTGTGGGAAGCTCAAGCAGTCATAGTACAGGCAGATAGTTCATGGGAGAAAATAAATCTAGCGTGCGCAGTGACTGTGAATTTTATCACGAATCCTTCGGTGAGTTCGTCGGGGCCGCTGGGCTTATCCAGAAGCTTGTATGTTCCTCTCGACTTTCCCATTCCTCTCTTGAAAGATGCTGGCAGCTTTCGGAGCAAGGGATACGCCAAAACCGACATGTGGTGGACAGCGGATCCGAAATTACGACGATTTAAGTTTGACAAAAAGTGTCAGATTCACGTCTAAGATGGTGGGCTAGTCAAACTATTTTTCGTACTTACTGCGCCCGTCGCAGAATGCAAACCAGTCCATCTGAATGCGCTGAAAAAATCGCGTCCACAGATACAGTGTTGTCTGTCGTTGGGCTTGAGCGCGATCGACCGGGATTCCTGCGCCATCCCGCCACCAGGGGAGGCGCTTCCGACGCTCTGAACACAGATATCAGCTGTGCCCAAGCTCAAGAAACACGCTGCATGCATACATGGAGTCCCTCCCCCCGGTGCACAGCAGAAACCGGCCATAGCCGAACCCACCACTCGACGGGTGCCCGCGCTCATTCACGCCGCACGTCTTGATCGCGACCAGCCAGCTGCGCACCACGGCCTCGTCCTGGCGCGCCACAAAGTCGAAGAACGGACGCTTGGTGGCCACGTTGGCCGAGAGGAGCTGGTAGTTGGAGTAGTACGTGACGGTGCAGTTGACAGAAAAACGATCGAGGATGAGGGCAGTTCGAGATGACTGCGTGGCGGGGTGGGCAATTCGTGGAACTGGAGAGGTTCGAGAGGGGGACGGGACTCTGGGGGCCGCGAGCGGGGGGTCGTGCCAGCGCTGCATGATCGTTGTGGGTCGCGACGAAAGACATTCCATCTGAGCTTACTCTGAACTCAAAGTTGGCGGCCGCCGGAGTGATGACGGTAATTTCCTGGGCCGTAGAGCTGGTGTGGAGGGACTCGCCAGGGCTGGCGAAGGAAACGCTAAAACTGGTCTTTGAATACTCTGGGCTAGATCGCGGGTGACGGAATGATCTTGTTACCTTCCCACTATTCTATCATGAACGACGGTTCTAGATGAAATAAACGCCAGAAATTGAGAATCGACAATGCACAAACCGCGACTACACGCAGCCAGGGACAGCGATCGAATGAGCACGAGTTGAAGGAAATGAAAATGGAGCTGACAACGGCGCAAAGGAGGTACCCTTTGTGGGCATCCCGGTGCTTCAGGCGCATGTAGGCCATAGCTGCCGCTTTGTCCGATAAAATGGTTTCGCTGCCACACACGAGTCTCTTTGGGAAGATGCATGGATTTCGGGCATACATACTAGTGCAATTGTTGGACCTGGGACAACTCTTCCGGATGGACAAGCTCAAAAAAGGAATGCTCTTGCAGGTCACTTGGCTCCCATCCTGGAAGCGGAATCAGGACGTTGTAAAAGGGCTCGAATGAGTTTCTTCTCACCCAATAGATCGGAAACAGACTCGGTAAGATATTTCCAACGACCCTTTGAGAACAGCACATCAGAAAGACGTCGAATAATTATAGCTGCTGGTATGCAGCACCGAAAAGTCCAGAATAGTAACTGGAACAGATCGTCAGGCCCGGTCGTACACCAGAATGAACAACTCACTGAACGAGACAGACGGAGGGGTGCTATTCATGGCGGGATTTCCACAAAAAAATAGCCTGGCGCTCCACTACTAACGTTATATGTAGATCCAGAGTGGCCCAGAACCACATTGCGGACATGAGCAAGTTGCAAAGAAAGCGATTTGAATAAATTGCAGCTTGAAATCTCCGCGGGAGACGCTCATCATGCGTTAGGTTCCGGTGTGCATTCTCACAGATTTGCTTTGAGACTCTTCGCAGAGTAAGAAGTGGCAGTAACTTTGCAGTAACGAGAGTCAGAAGCAAGTCAACGAGGCACGGATCAGCGCAAGCCATCACAAATAGTTCTTCTGTTTTCGACTGCATCTTGCTCGCATTTCTATCCAATTCCTTAGATCTGCGGTCATAATACTCAAACTATACTTTGTGGACTCTGCCCGCTTACCTCCGTGATGTGGTCCACCGCTCGCGAAATTGCGGCTGGTGATACGGTCATACTTTGGCTCGCAAGTCTATCGTTGCGTTCTCCGTCGCCAAAAAAAATAACTCGTTACCTGCAGACCAGGGAGCTTGTCCAGTCTCTTGTGGTTTCCCCTGGGAAGGACTTTAACAGCAAGTTTGGGCACTACAGACACTCAGATCTCGTTGGAATACCCTATGGATCGAAAGTTGGGTCTCGCACTGGCAAAGGATTCATACACGTCCTTCGACCGACTCCAGAGCTCTGGACCATGGCCCTTCCCCACCGAACACAGATTTTGTACATTGCGGACATCTCGTTGATCATCTCGTATCTGGACATCCGCCGGGGCAGTCGTGTTATCGAAGCTGGTCCGTTTTCCACCTGAGTTTCTCTCTCACCGGTTAGCACGTCTGACTCATGAGCCCCAAATTATAGGCATGTCCGCTCAGTATGGTCTTCTAACGTGAATTGAACTTTATCGTGCAGGGACGGGATCTGGATCTTTTTCGCACTCGGTGGCGCGGTCAATAGGCCCCTCAGGCCATCTCTGGTCGTATGAATTCCACGAGGCTCGTGCACAAAAGGCGAGGTCAGTTCCTGAAGCGGCCATCAGTCAGTGCTGTTATTGATGCACTAAACTAGGGAGGAATTTGCGCAGCACGGAATGTCAGATATCGTAACCCTGACCCACCAAAACGTTTGCAAGGATGGTTTTAATTTGACAGATGCAGCAGATTCAGGTGATGTTTCGTTGCCCTTTCCAACGCGCCCCCAATTTTTTACGCCATTCCGCAGTCTTTCTTGATTTGCCTGCTCCGTGGGACGCTGTCGAACATGCCAAACAGGCTCTGCGGGTAGGTTCTGCGTCTCATCCTTCGAGAATCTCATCCGATCCCTTCCCTGCAGAAAGACCGTACGACACGTATCTGCTGCTTCAGCCCCTGCATGGAACAAGTCTTGCGGACCGTCAGTGCCCTGAACGACGCGGGATTTTCAGGTCTGCTCGAGGTAGCGATTTATAAACCTAATCTGACAGCGTCTATATGGCAGATATTACGATGTACGAAACGCTGGTGCGGCCACACGACGTGACCCACGTCCCCCTCCTCCAGTCCGTCACTGAAGTCGCGGAGAAGTTAAAAAAAACAGAGGAGGTCAAAGAGATAAAGCGCCTGCGGCAAATTGCCGCCGGTCAGAGAAGTCGCGAGAATCCGCACGGTGAAAAACGAAAACGGAGTGAAGAGATGAACGAACATGAGGAACCAGCTGTCACGGAGGCTGAGGATTCCGGGAGCGGCAAAAGACTGAAAACTGATGACGAGATGGACGACGGGACCCCATCCCAAGACGCCGCCGACGTTTCTCGAAGCCGCGACGAGGCCTCCACGCACAATGCGCGTGCTGGTGCCAGCATTTTCGCACCTCCTGCAAAAATTAGCGTATCGAAGGCTATCCCTGAAGTCCGTGGTCATACTTCGTACCTTACATTCGCAACTCTTCTCCCCCCGATGCCGCCAGCTCCGCCTGAGGATGCTCCGTCCCAAGGTTTGCTTCCTTTCCTCAATTTCAAAAGATAATTAATCGATACATCGTTCATTAGGTCCGGAAACCACGTAGAAAATTATAAATGTATATACAATTAGTACCATGCTACAGCTACTTCGCGACCGCTTTCCGAAACGCTCGTTCTCGCTCAGCCTCCTCCTCAAGCTGTGTCTGAGTCTTCGCGCGTCGAGGGCGGAGACTCCTGCCTGACGCTTCAGCAGCAGGCGCAGCAGCGGGGACATCATTACCAGCCTTTGCTCGCTTCGTTGGGGTCGGCTCCGGATCCTCCTCCTCGGAATCCGAGTCTGCTCCATCGTTCCTCCGCCTCTTCCTAGCTGACGCACGCCGCGCAGCTGAAGCCCCAACTTTGGCTTTCGTCTTGGTCGGATTACGCTCTGACGGAGCCTTACTCGGTTTCGGTTTAGCCTGGCGAGTCTTCTTTGCCTTTGGGGCCGACGCTGTCGGGACAGGCGGCGGCGGGATATCCATCTCCTCGACATCATCTTGGATGTCGTGACGCGCAAACTCTTCCTTAAGCCGAGCCGCAGTTTCCTCCGCAAGTTGCTGCATGGTTTTCGGCGCTTTGACGGGGCGGGGCGCAGCCTGCTCTTCCTCGATGACGCCGGGATCTGAATCGACGTCCATGGTCTCGAGATCGTATGTCAGCCCATCAGCGACAGCTTCGCTGTCGGACGTTGGCCCCGACGGCCCAACGGAAGTGGCGCCTGAAGCAGCCGGCAGGAAGGCCTTGGGCAACGTATACGCCTGTACGACCTCGTCCGCCCCGGTGACGAAGCCGCCACCAGCCAGACCAGGTTGAATCTCTACGTCCTGTACAGTCTCTTAGTACCAAAGCGTATTTCCGATGAGAAGCGCGAACCTCTCCCTGCTCTCCCGCAGCAGCAGCGGGCTGCCTGTCCTTGTATTCCTCTTGCAAACTCTGGCGGATGCGCAGCCCATGGACGAGCCTATGCCAACGCTTCAATACCCGCTCTCTCTTTTTAGCCCGCGCTTTCTCGGCAGCATCATTTTCGGCTTCCCAATATGCCTGCGCACATCATGGGTTAATCGAAGAGAAGCCAGAAAGGAAAATATCTCTACCTCTAACACCGCCTCCTCATTCTCCGCCGCGATAACTATCCCTTTCAAGATAGGAGTCGCACGCCGGCTTTTGAAATCGAAGCCCGTCTAAGATCATCGCGCGTGAAGTGAACGACCATGCGCAGGACTGGAAGCTTACCACCGCCTCCGCGAAATCGAATCCGAGCTTTCTAGCTATCTTCGCGATGCCTTTGACTGTGTACACAAGAAATAAGTAATGGCATTTCCGGGGAATGGCAATGATCGAACTGACATGGAATATGGACCGCTCCCGCGGGCAACATTGACGGCACATACATATCGATATTGCCAAAATTATTTTTGGGAATTTTACCCTGATGCGGTCCTGTTAGGCGAAAACACGCGAAGGAAAACGAGGGGCTCACATCGACAACAGGATCGGGGACATGCACCTCTGTCTGGGACAGTGCATACAGTCCCTGCATGACCTCCTCGTCCACCTGCTTGCCCTTGCCCTTGTTCTTCTTCGTGCTGGATTCACCATCGCCATTCGCCTCGTCGTCGTCGGCGCGCTCACCCGCGACGCGGAGCCCCTCACGCATCAACTCCACCTCTCGCATGCGCCCGATGGTTGTCGCACGCATTTTCACCCACTTCAGCGGCTGCTCGCCCTCCTTGATCTGCCGCCCCTCGCTGCGCATCCAGTTCTCCGCCGTCTTCAGGGATACGACGGCGGATCGTGGATACACAGAGTCGCCTCTGAACTTGCCCAGCTCGCGCGTCTGTGGCGGCGGCGGGTGGATCGTTTGCATCTGGGTGAGATGTCGGACGAGCACATACCTAGGATTCATTCGTTAACGAGAGGAACTGCAAGGAGAAACGGCACGTACATAGGATGGTCCTTGAACCCGCCGACCGTGGTGGGCATCCCCTCCATCAGTTGCGCCGTATCCATCTCTGCGTCTTCGACGTCGTCGCGGTGCTGAACTCCAGTTATGAGAAACAATGAGATCATGACAAAAAATGCACGTACCAGACGGTACGGACGCCGTACGCCGTCCACGACCCTGTCCCACCACGCCTCCTTGCGCCCGCGCGCCTTTTGCCCGCCCTGGATCTTCGCGACCTTGGCAGCGTAGTTCCGCGCGTACCGCGGCGTCACGTCGCGCGCATAGCCGTCCTCCTCAAACGCAAGGACGTACACCATACGGTTGTCGGTCAGCACGCGGGCCGCGGCTTTGCCGTGAAGCGATGGTGGAAGCGTCCCCGTCATGGGGCGCGCGTACGCGGAATTGGGGTTCGCGGTGGCGCTGGATACGTATGCGGGCGCGACATAGGCGGCGGAGGGGTCGA
The DNA here is from genome assembly GCA_029204075.1 of Mycena capillaripes. Classification (NCBI taxonomy): domain Eukaryota; kingdom Fungi; phylum Basidiomycota; class Agaricomycetes; order Agaricales; family Mycenaceae; genus Mycena; species Mycena capillaripes. The sequence continues at coordinate 2,775,901 of JARHKZ010000003.1, read as the reverse complement.
AAGCGTGGGTTTGGTTGACGAGGCCCCGCACAGGGTCGACGGAGAGCCAGCGGCCGTCTGGACGGGAGAAAACCTCTGTCCAGAACACGGGCGGCGTGGTGATGGGGTCTGTACCATGTCAGGACGCAGTGCGTAGTCATAGACACTACGATACCTATTTGTGACGCTGAGGTCGAGGGACCTGCGCCCAAGACGTTGCCTTGAGATTTGGTCTTCCGCAGCTTTATTGCAGGCTTGGCTTTTTCCTTGCCCTTCGCCTTGTCGCTTTTTTGAGGAACCGAGCCGTCGAGACGCTGCCCTGCACCTACGAAGGAGCCAGCGTCGACTGCCGCTTTCGCTTTCGCTTTCCCCTTGCCCTTGACATCGCGCGCAACCTCCGCATCCTCAGTTTTCTTCGCCTTAGGGTAATTCGGTTTGGGTTTCCCGGCATTGCTTTGCCATGGGACGCTTTGGAGACTGACCACCAACCGCGCCGGAATACCCAAACCGCGACACAGTGCGGTAAAGAGCTGCGCGCTAGTGTCGCGACTGCCCTTTTGCATCAGCGCATGCTTCATGAGGCTATTTGGCCCCCTGATGAGCTCGCCCTTGTCGTCGAGCACCTCCTGCAAGAGCTCGACATCCCATTCTTCCGCAGGGTCGGGCATCTCGTGCAGCTCCATTGATCTCTGAATTGCATCGAAGAGGCGGTTGCGGAGATGGCCCTCGAAGGTGACATCGAAGAAGGTTTGGGCCCACCAGAAGGTAAGGTGACCGATTGCGGTCTCAAACATACGGCCGCGCTTGTGCTGTTCCGGCACTCGGGACTTGTGGATCATGGCAAACGCTGTTTGAAGGGAAAGCGGCGTCAAGGACAACAGTCTTGCCTGCTGCGGTCAGACGAGACTGGCGTCTTTGAATGAAGGTGAAACTTACATGCAATAGCGGGTCATTTATCCATTTATTTCGAGCCCACGCGTTTGTGAGAAGCGCGAGAGTGTGCAGCTTGTGGCAGTTTATACGTAGCAGTCGTTCAGAGTTGGATAGTCGCAATTTTCTGGAACGAATAAGTCATGAGAGGCTAGCCGCAAGGAGGGCCAGCACGGACTTTGGTGAATGTATTGAGATGGTTATTTCGAGATTCTTTTCTTCCTCTGGAACTTGAACTTCTTCCCAATCGCCCTCCGAGTCGCTTTCAGCCGCAGACATCTCATTAAATAAATCGCAGTGGACGTGAAGAAAAGGATACAAAACGATGACCAAGACACGCTTGTCACATCTCGTGAGGTGACATGTGACTCATGTTTCGGTACCGTATCATTTGCAGATGACGCGTCCGATTTGCCTGTTTCGTTCAATGGCAACTCTCTTCAGACTTTCATAGGGTTGGCGTTCCAAACGATCTTAATCCGCAACGTACCAAAGGTTTGTTGTTCAAGTGCAATATATAATAGTTCGCCAGCTCAATCCTCCAATTCAAGTTCACACTACCAATGACATCAAGGCGATCCAGATCTTCCAACGACAACAGTACTACTCTTACACGCGACGAAACAATGAACGCTACAACCCATAGAATGATTTAATAGTTTTCCACCGGTGACCTTCCCAGAGATAATTCGTGCTGCCCGCGTATTCCTCCCCCTCGGCCCATTGCAGCATATTCCAACCAGTGCTCGCCGCCCCGCACTCGGCTACCTTTTGCATCTTCGTCCATACCGCACTCATTTTGCCAGGGATCTCCTTGACATATTGAACCTCTGTTCCAAAGATTATTGCGAGATCTGACAGTGTCGAGCGGTCTCCCTGTAGTCGAAACGTTCGATTGAAGAGGTCTTGCCGGGGCAGAACTGTCAAAACATGCGCTACAAAACCTTCGTCCACTTGAATTTCAGGAACTCCAAATAAGCTCTCATATTACCTGCAACATCCTGTGACGCAGTAAACTGTGATGCAATTGAACGTGAGTGAATACAGCTTCATTCCTTAGAGAATGGGGGGTAATACCGAACAAGGCATGTTCCCATAGCCAATAACGTTAATCTTCCCATTTACACTGAATCCTGTCATTGCAGGTATGACTTCTATGAAGAAACCGGCCTGTTGAACCCTGTTCAGCTTCGAAGATTTCAACAACAAGCAGACTGACATAAAATCTTGCAAATGGCAATCCGATAGATTTGAGATGCTCTAAACTCACTGTCGTCAGTCTGGGTGGGCTCTGTTTTTTTTTACTACTGACCTATTGTGCTAGTTTCAGCCCTGTTGTGTCCCGTTCCGTCGGTGACGACTCCGAATTCAGAAGGTACAAACAGTTCGACGCCTGCTGCCTGTGAGGCGGATGCCAGTTGGTTCTGCATTGCCACTTCTGCCGCGTTGAAGGTTGAGACGACAACCTTGACCCCCCTTTCCTTCAGGAGTTGCGTTATCGGCTCAGGGTTTGCATGGTCAACTTCGAGCACTTCAAGGCCGGCCAGGTTCTGTTTGACAGCTTCAGGGCACAATCCGCAACGAGCAAGCACGACGACTGATGCGCCCCGCGCTTGTAACTGTTTGGCTATCGGGGCTCCGATGAGTCCAGCGCCAAAGACTGCGAAGGAAGTATAGCCGTGCATCCCGCGCGAATAGAGGTGCGCAGCAATAGTAGCGGGACCGCGTCGAAAATACCACCTATCTGACCGACGGCGTCAGGCTAAATGTATATTCGGCAAGTCCACATTGAAAAGGCGAGGACTGAGTAAGACTTGCGATTCACTCACAAATGCTGACATTTCCCGAAGATGTCGCCGCCCTTATCTCCGGTCGTCTCAGTCAGCGAAACATCACGAGTTTTGATTGACTCGTCGGGGTTGCCTAGTCCGGTCATGTTGCAATGCTTATCCGCTGCCACAGAACGACGGGAACGGGCAGATCCTATGCCTTCGTTGACCGTCGGGCGCCCGCCCGACACTGACCGTGGACAAAAGGCCGATCTTGTCCGAACCTCAGAAATTTCGCAAGAGACAATCATCTGTGGCTCGGCCTGGTTGTCTTCCCGAGGCGGTGTTCCGGCGCTCAAGCCGAGGGAATAATGGCGATATATTTCTGTCAGGACTCCAAGGACCTACCGAAGTTGCGGTCAGCCCTCCTTAACAGGCTTCTGCCGGAAAAACCTTGTGGATTGTGTTATAACTGTCCATGCCCACCTCACCCACGCTGATTAGCTTGCGCGGCTTTCCGTCCGACGAAGAATCGGCAAATTTATAACAATGGAGCTCACGCACTAGCAGCAACCGAGAATCGGCGGATTCCAAAACCTGACGAAAGAACCTCCCACCCTCCGTGAACTTGGAGCTTCTGAATTATATGTCTACCTAGCTACGTCTTGGCGGCTTTGCATCAAACTGGCGACGGATCCTTTGTAACCGTCTTGTTCAATGTTGGACAGCTGAAGACTTCCTGACGTCCAACTTCAACTTTTAATGCTCGTCCGTGGCGAGTTTGAATTTGTAACGGAACAAATATTACTTCGGTACTCAGGCCTTAGGAGTATAGTCTTCCGCGAGAATCCCCGACAAAACATGAGTCGCTCCGTATGTTTCAAAATTCAGCTGCGCTTTCTTTGTGCCAGTGGGTCTGTAACGACATATGCGTTGTTTCAGAAATTTCTCATGCGACACCAGTTCACGATTGCTCATCGGTCCACGTTGAAACTATACTACTCACGCGCCGTCTGAATATTCAGCCAGAACTTCTGGAAAACATGAAATGCCTGTAAAGCACTATGCAGCGCTATTGTAAGGGTTGGTTTCCAGTAACCCCACCCCTCCGAAGACTGTTTACTTATATTAGGATTCGGCAACGCCAAATCCCTTTAAATACCTATTATTTGCACTAGTTTACTTACTTTTACTCTTACACCTGTACCACGATCAGTATTTCGACAATCCTACAAATTGTTCGACGTCTTTCGTGTTCCGTAAGGGTACAAGTCCTTACAGCTATACACCACTATGCAGCAAATTGTGGCTGTAATGTACCTATGGAGGCACTATGCAGCACTATATAGTGCCCCATAGTGCTGGAGTGGGACGCGGGGATGCAGTCGAGATGAGATGGATATGGATGCGTACTGCCGAACTAAACTACTATGTGTCCATGTGTATCTACGACTACATGCCAATGCCAAACATGACCAAACACTCTGCCGAACCTGTGCCCACCACGAAATGGCGGCGTCCCCGCTGCCTGCGCCCCATTCCTCCTCTTCTACGACTCCTCTAATTTGCTTCCTACCTCCTCCGCTCTCCATCGTTCCACCTCTGCCACTTCTGCCACTCTCAACCTCGCCACCGCCTCCGCTTCCTCCGCACCTCGCTCGCCCTCCAGCTTCGCCATCTCTCGCATGAACTCGGCTTGTGCCATCGCTAATGGTGTACCTTCACGTGGGACGTAGTGTCAGAGCCGTCTGGAGCTGAAGGAGCCGTCCATTGGTAGACTGTCCGTCCTTTCCAATATATATGAATTTAACCAGCACTGCGTGATCCTGTGAGGCTCAGACCAACGGCAGGTTAGCTTCCTGTCGTTGCTAACGGTCTTGGCGAGGTTGCTGCGGAATACCTGCACCAGTTCGCCTGGTTTGAAGATGACTTCCCCTGCACGCGATGCCTTGACTTTACGGTCGAAGGCTGCTTTGCAGTCTGCTGCGTACTCGACCCTGCCCGTGTATGCGTCCAACCTTTGCTGCTCCACGTAGTCTATGTGGACCAGCGCATCGTTCTCCGAGAACTCCGTGACTGCGATTTCCAGTGGTGTTTGCGGCATATTCACCACGCGGCCCAGAAGGATTTCTTTCGGTCGGAACTTTATCGACGGTAGCAAACGGTTGTTGAGTGTGTGGATCGCCTCGTTGAAGTACCTGGGCCAGTTCTTGGGCAATTCGTCCTTGGTGGTGGACCACCAGGCATCCTCCCCTACGTTCGGCGTGCACAGCCTAGCGAGGATGTAGATGAGCAATTTGTTTGCGCGCTCCACCAAGCCGTTGATCCACGGTGAGTACGCGGACACGCAGTGGAACTTGATTCCTTGTTTGCCGCAGAACTCTTTGACCCTTTTGTTTCTGAAATGTCGTCTGTTATCCACCATGAAGGTTTCCATGTCCATGAAGTTATTACAGATGAATTCCAGCGCTTCCTCAGTTTTCTCCCCTGACCCGTGCTCGTCGTACATGAAGCCCCATATGTGTTGAGAGTACGTGTCAATATACATGCCCACTTTGTGGTATCCGTCGTAGCCCTCCGGCATGGACAGATAGTCCCCCGCTACTAGCTCGAATGGGGGACGTCGAACGACCGGTTCCAGAAGCAAATGTAAGTGCGCTGGTCTGAACCCCTTGCACCACGCACAGTCTTTCATAGCATTAACAATGGAATTGTTGAGCTTCGGGCTGTGATACTTGTCCATGAGTGTGAGCTTGATGCTGTCTCGGTGAAAGTGGCCGCCTTCTGCGTAGGCCTCCACTGCCTTCGCTTTCCCCTCCGCCTTTGTTATACACTCCCTCCTCGATTGTGCCCTCACCCCCACTCCCCCGCCCAACCTCCACAGCTTCCCTTCATCAATGAAATATTGGGTGGCCCGGTGTCTTGCTCACTTCCTGTCTTTCATACCGGTTCCAAAGTCGAGCTCCAAGATTGCATCGATTACTTGGAGGTAGAGCAGCTCGTTTTTGAACCTCTTGCATAGTGCCATCGTGCCTTCGGGTACTGGCATGACCAGGTACATTTCGCTTGCTTCCTGAACCGTATATAAATCGTTAACAATTCCCGCTCGTGCTTCCCAGTCAGGTGACATGGTCCATTCACTTCCGTTCCCTGCTTGCCTTCGTTCGTGCGGCTCAATGCATCTGCTAACATATTTGTCGTGCCTTTAATGTGCTCGGCGCCTACGATCTGGTACCCTATGATCCCATCTCGCCAGCGCGTATGTGTTACGTTGAGTTTATCGTTGACCATTATATCATGTAGCGCCTGGCAATCTGTTTCCAATTTGACCGGCTGGCCCCAGATTATTGACAAAAATTTGTCGAGGGAGTACTTTAGTGCTGCAAACTCCAACAGGTGCAGTGGGTATCGTTCCTCTGCTGGGGAGGTGCGTTTGGACGCGAACGCTATGGGATGCCGTCGCACCGCTGCTTTGCCGCCCAGTAGCACCGTGCGCATTCTCTGCGACAGAACACCCAAAAAGGTGTCCTTGCTTCTGTCTGTCGTCACAATGAATGGATGTTCCTGTACCTCGTCAAACCACGGGGCTCGCAGTACCGGCTCCGAGAGCAGGGTACACTTGAGTCTGACGAAGCACTCCGTGGGCTCCTCCTTCCAGACCGGACCTAATTTGAACGCTCGCATCACAGCATGCCATAGTGGTCTCCTTGCACCTGCAGGAACGCTTACCATCTTCAGCAGATCCCTGAGCGGCTGCTCTCGTTTGGCGTAGTTCTCAATGAGATCACGGAAATATGCGGTGAGTCCCAGGAACGCGTGCAGGTTGAGTGCTGTTTCGAGTTGCCTCCAACGTACAATTGCTGTTAGTTTTGTGGCATCTGATGCGACTCCCTTAGGCCCCACTGTTGCTCCCATGAAGACAGCCTCGGTCATGAACAGCTTTGTTTTTGTCGCCGATAGAGACATGCCCTCTTCACGGAAGCGGCCAAATATCAAGCACAGCTTGCCCATCATCCCTTCGAAGTCATTTGCCGCTGCGCTGCTGTCGTTCACAAAGAGCTCTATGATTTCCTTCACCAGCAGGTCGTGTAGCCTGGTTGCACACATGTGTCCGAATTCTGTTAGACCGAACGGCATGCGCGTGTACGTGTAGTACCCCTTGCCCAGAACAAACATCACAATATATGGCTGCAACTCTTCGTCGATCCTCAGCGCGAAGAACCCTGGTGCGAAGTCGAACACGGAAATATAGCAGTGCCTGATAACCGCCGCTATTTGTCCCGGATGTCGCCTTGTGGGAACAGTACCACTTTCAGCAGTTCGTTAAGCTCATGGAAATTTTGACAGATTCTCCATTTTTGGGTTTTTTCCGGTGTCGGCTGCTCGGTTTTCGGCTCTCGTGGCGGTAAGTCGTACACTGGCGGTAGTCCGGCACGTATGCATTCGTCGTTTAGCTTGTGTTTCAACTCTTCGTGAGTTAATCCCCCCCCCTCGTCGTGCTCCTTTTCCGCCAGCTTGATGGGTGACACGCACTTCACGTCCCTCGGGTGGATCAGACAGATTATCCCCGCGCGCTTTAGTACTTCTGTTTGTTTGTGTAGGTACTCTGTTTGCAGGCGTATCAGCGGCCTCTGCTGTACTCGTGTCTGAACTTCTTTTCTATGGGTATTTTCGGCGCGTATACCGCACCCACGACAGGGAACACTTCACTGACCGCGAGCGCGAATATGTCTGCATACTCGGCTACCAGATCTTGTACGATCTTGCGTTGTTGGTCTGTGAGGTCGGGTCCTATTTGCACGGACTCCATGATGCGTTCCACTCTTTTTGGATTGAATGGTTTGGTGGCACGGGTGAAGATTGACTCCGCTGGCCTTTGTGCATACGCTTCAGCGTCATATATGTCGCGTTCGGCTGCAAGACTCGTGTCGTTAGCCAGGCTCTCGGTCAATAGTATGGCGTCGGTTTGTACTCCCCTGGCGGGGGTTGTGCCGGCCCCCGCTGAGATTTTGCACGTTGACGCGTTGGTACTGTCCATTCGCGTCGCTCCAGCAACTCCGATCCCCACGCCATCACCCTCCCATGATCTGTTTGGCTCCACACGCTTTGCTTCCGTTTTCGGGTAGTCAGCGGTTTTTCCAGTTCCGTGTGAATGCAATTCTACTTCCCTCACGGGGGTTGCGCCTGCCCCCCTTGAGTTTATGTGTGTTTGCACCCTTGCTTCTGGTTGCAAGTGTACCTCCTCCCACGACTTCGATGGCCTCTCCCCTTTGTCCTCCACCTCCTCCACCGTCACATTTCTCTTCTCCCATTTTGGTACATGTCCTACATCTCGCTCCCTGTTACAAGCTTCGTTAATGTTCATTTTTTCCTTTGGATGCATTTGTACTCCCCTGGCAGGGGTTGTGCCAGCCCCTGTTGAGAATACGTGCTTGCACCTGTTGTGCCCCAGCTCCTTGTCTGCCTCTGCTGTTTTGACTACTGCCCACCACATGCCTGTGTCGTCGTATATTTCTGGAACGTTTGTGTTAGCTCCATTTCCTTCGAACACCACATTATGCTGAAGTACTCCCCTCACGAGGGTCGCACTGGCCTCCGATGAGTTTGTGTGCGTGTCTGGCCCCTCCTCTTGCCATTCTTGCGTGTCTCCATGCTGCATTCACGGTGCGTCTTCCCCGTCTTCTCCTCCTTTTATCCCCACCTCCTCAATCCTTGTAGTTTCTGCCAGCTCCTCCCTCGCCTCCCCCTCTCTGTCTTTGGCTATAGTTTCCACCTCCTAACCTCCCCTGACGCGCTTCCCAAATTTCTTTGTCCATTGCCGCCACCATTGCCCCCCTGTCAAATAGCCCTTTCACCCGTACCCTCTCCCCTTGCGGTCCATGCATCGCTACCCAATGCACGAAAGGTTTGCATCTCTTGTTTCTCGCTCCCACTGCGTACAGATCAATAATCTCACGTTCTTGCGTTAAGATGACATTTACATCGTGTACGGATGGGAGACTCAGGATTACCGGCCCTGGTCCCTGGATCGACCACTGAGCCTTTAACCGGTCAATCCTTTGACAAAATCCTGCTCGCCCTCTTCCCTGAAGTCTATCCAGTTAGCTACCGCGTTCACCTGCGCCAGCGCCGCACATAAGTGTTTGTTGACAATGCTTCGGAAGGTGGACTCCCTTTGGGGAATTCTTGGTCCCGGGCAATCTGCGCTCCTATGCATTGGCGCTGTGATCTTCCCGCATCCGAAGCACTCACCCGAGCTGGGTGCGACTGTTCCCAGGGAGAGTGGATATCCCACTGCCTCCAGTCTCGGGCGGGTGCCAGCGAACACCTTCTCCCAATTCGACATGCGCCTTGCGTACTCGGCACAACCCACAGCATCGTCCCGCAACAGCACACGTTCCAGCCTCTCCGCGTGTCCCTTTAAAACCTCTAGTGCTTCTGGGGTGAGTTGATCTGACTGCGGACCCGCTGGCGCTTGCTCGAATAGGTTCCCTTTCCCTCCACCCGCTCCAAATGGGTTCGCGCCCGTTGTGAGGTGCTGCTTCGCGTCACCTCCCCCGCTATGGGCATAGTGGAGACACAGAGGTTTAACAGCGCTCGCAAACTTCTCCGGGGCCGACACGAAAAAGAATACGGTTCCAGAGGCAAAGCTCCAGTCTCGAATCAAACGAGCGACCACGGGAAGACAATTACGAAACCCGGGACAACTGGTCGAAGTGCCCGCTGCACCACAGAGCTTCCCGGACCAGTCAAAAAGAGTGCTCTATCTCGATTCCCCATCTCATCCCTGCCCAAAAACCTATCCCAAGTTTAGCCGCGAACACATCTCTGGGCTACGCGATCCGTTCCAGAACACAAGATATCGCTCGATATCTTGCATGGACCAAATTTCACAGGCAGAGCACTTGTAACCTCGACAAATTGGAGATGCATCTCTGGGCTACACAATCTGTTCCAGAACACAAGATATCGCTTGCATAGACCAAATTTCACAGGCAGAGCACTCGTAACGCATCTCCGGGCTACGCAATCCTTTCCAGAACACAAGATATTGCTTGCATGGACCAAATTTCACAGGCGGAGCACTCGTAACACATCTCCAGGCTACGCAATCTGTTCCAGAACACAAGATATCGCTTGCATAGACCAAATTTCACAGGCGGAACACTTGTAACTTCGAAAGGGCTACGCAATCTGTTCCAGAACACAAGATATCTCTTGCATGAACCGAATTTCACAGGCGGAACACTCTTAACTTTGACAGAAATATACGAGATGCACCTCCGGGCCATACAATCTGCTCTAGAACACAGGATATGGCTTGCACGACGTGGGCAGAGCACCAATATTCTCGAGAGACGAGCGAAACACAGCTCCGGGCTTCGCAACATAGCCAGAACACGGCTCCTGGCCTCACGACTGGCTTCAAAAACGCAGGAACTCGATCGGAGAAGCGCAAACTTGCCACGGAATGAACAGAGGCACTCGACATTCGCAGAAAAGGGACCTAAGGGTGTTCTATGGCCTGGAACAACACGGTCAGAACACTGTTTGGGCGCCAGAGCACACTACTTGATGGTGTATGACTTGATATTCCACCGGAGGATCGGTGCAAGGCACAGAAATGCATTGCGCATCGACCTGGGTAATACCAGCGGTGGCGGAAGAGGAAGTAGGAGCAAGGATAGGTGGAGAGAGAAAAGCAGAGCAGCGGGGGCAGGTAGGAGATGGGAAATTCTGCGACTGAAAGGGGACTCTCGAGTATCCTTTTTGGGAACATTCTTAGTTGACAGAAGGGGAAAGAACAAGAAGGAATGGAGGAGTCAGAGGGAGTACAGAAGGGGAAAGGGCCTCTTTGAAGGTATAAAAGGAGTAGGAAAAAGACCGTAAAATTATCTTGTATCTCCCCACCTAAAAATCTAAAGGTGTTCATCAAGCCGGACGATTCTGCGAAAATCCACACACCCCTTCACTTGACGCAGTTCAACGAATAAAAAAGAGTACGAGACCCGGTGCCGCTCCCGGAGGAAGGAGATGTATCAGCAAGATAGATTGGGGCATAGGATATCCAGACAAGAAGTCCTAGTTCGACGGGTGGAAAGGACATCACAACAGCCAGCTAGCAGCGTGGGCTGCTAATTTGCGTGTAACTGTTGCAACTGGTTGGGTAATTATCGACCGGAGAAACTCGCTCCACTGATAAGACGAAAGAGGGCCAGAGGAATTAAAGGAGAGGGACTTTCAACACAGTTCGCCAAAAGAGAAGTCAAACAAGCCCCCGGAAAGCTCCTAGTCAGGACCACAGCTTGATTCATCATTCGGAGGACGACGAATCACATACGAGAAATAAAATAACCCATCCCCTCGACATATTCATCGGCTCCCCTGCGTCCCCTCCCACACTACGTACGCGGATTCGCCAGAGAAATTGAGAAGGCTATCTACCCTGGAGGAAATCCACGGAGTAGTTATAGCGGAATAGCATTCAGTGCGGCGGACTGAACACTTGTAATAAATTAACAACCCACACCTTACCTACGGAGGAACACTTCCATAACACACACCGATTCAGCCACCACAAATTTCCCCTTAGAGGACGTAACATCTCCGACGTACTGTTATAGACACTACAAAGTGGTCTGGCAGTGAAGGAACCGCAGTCCACATCACACTGTTGGTGCCGTGTTCGTCTTTGGCATCATTAGCGCCGCGTTTGAGAGCTGTGCCATCATTTTGCTGACGGGTGTCATCGGCGGGGGGCATGCTTTGTCGCGTGTGGCCAGATCGCGCACCGTGTGTTCTATCTCCTGTTCCTTCTGCGCCTTCGTGGATGTATATGCGGTCGATACCTTTGATGGTGTTTGTGAATGATGTCCAGTCCTTCTGCGTTAGAGGCACCTTCTCCCTAACAACTTCGGGGAGCGCATCGCGCGCTTGCCAGATGTTGCTAGCTGTGGCAGTGATACCCGCCAGCTTGGCGAGTTCGAGCAGTCGCACGACAAAGGGTACGTGGGTGAATACACTCGCTCCGCTGACCTGTACGGTCTTGTCTAATTCCTCTGTTGTCAGTCTCATCCCCAACAACTCGTGTTCGTACTCCTGTGGTGTACGCTCTGCCTTCTCTGGGGTTGGGAACCTGCTGATAAACGCCGCCTCTAGGTCATCCCAGGTTGTTGGCGCGCTCGCCCCGCTAACCAGATCCTCGTACCATTTCTCCGCTGGTGAGTTTTCCGTCAGGTAATCCTGCAGGGCTTTGATTTTTTCATTGTCCTTCATCATCCCGTCTCTGCGCCACTGCACCCAAATCTTCTTCATGAACGTTTTGGACGTTATCATTCCCTTCTTCAATGCTGCATCCGGATCCCCAGAGAACATCGGAGTTTTGTTGGTTGCCATGCTCCTCGGTCGCTGCTGTACTGCTGGTGTATTCTGTGGTAGTGGTGGTGATGTTTCCCGCTGTACTGGGGGTACGAACAGCGACGACGGTGGTGTTTCTAGTCCTTGGAGAGCTTTGAACAAATTGCTGCCTAGGTTGCTGCTGTTTATCAATGACAATTCCGAGGGTGTCGACGCTGCGGGGGTTCCTTGGGTGGTAGAGCTCAGGCTTCTCGACACGAATCTTCCACAGGGGTCTCGAGCGTATAGGTCGGCGCTCCTCGGTGTCGCCAGAGTTTTCTGCTGCTACTGCTGCTACTTTGTCTGCTTCTGCTCTGCTCTACTGCTGCTGTTGCTGCGTGGTGGGTTTGAATGCCGCTCCAATCACCACAATGGAGTGGGACGCAGGGATGCAGCCAAGATGAGATGGATATGGATGTGTACTGCCGAACTAAACTACTATGTGTCCATGTGTATCTATGACTACATGCCAATGCCAAACATGACCAAACACTCTGCCAAACCTCCTACTACAGTGCTCCATAGCATCTCATAGTGTCTTCGGCTACGTGTTTTCCAGATGAAGTGGTGCAAGACGATATCTTTAGACTTTGATTACCAAAACTTGAATGACACTGGGGGCAAGCCATCAAATGCAGGCACTGGAAATGAGGTGCAAATTGTATGCAAATTAATTATTTCCACCTTAAATTCCCAGTATTTTCAGGGCCTGTAAATACTGGGAATATTTTATATATGATATTAATTTGCACATTATTTACAAGCCTGGAAAATAACTTATATGCTCATTATTTCCTTATTAGGTACTTTCTATTTCCAGTGCTGGGAAATTTTAAATTTCCAGGCCCTGTAAATTGAAAGCAAATGATGAACCAAACATTCTAAGAAAGGAAATAAAACAGTTGCCTAAAACAGTTAGAATTGATACCAATCCATCATGTTTGAATCCCAGAATCCTAGGAACCATCACAGTTGAATCCCAGTGTTGCCCCTCTTGATTCTCATGTGCTGTTCTCTCACAATCTGCATACCTCAGAAATTTTGATTGTATAAGTAACTTGCAAAACACCACCAACTTTAATTGTTTTGGCACTTGTTCTCAATACCTTCCTCTTACTGTATCCCTTAGATATTTTGTGTACTAATACTCAACTAGTACATGTACTTATCATAAAAAACTTTGGGAGAAAAGAGGAAGAAATGAAGGAAAGAAACACAAAATACAGACTCATTGGATGAGAAATGTCTTCAACTGAATTATTTTATTATTAACAGCTGTGTGAACAACGGGTTTGAGATTGTGTGAAAAATCACATGGCAACTTCAAATACTTTGTCTCTTGTCGTGCTCATTGTGAGCCCATTTCTTGGTGAAATCTCTTCTTAATAGGCACATTTGAAAGCATTTTGAAGCTGCTTTCATTCTAATGCAGTCCTGTACTCACGTAACAAGCACACCTATTAACAAGAGATTTCATCAAGAAATGGGCTCACAATGAGCACGACAAGAGACAAAGTATTTGAAGTTGCTGTAATAATAATTCAGTGTGGGAAAAAGCACCTGACTTTTCCCACGACCTCATGACAAGCGGACGCGTCCGCTTGTCATGCGCACAATTTGCAGGCCCTACAATCTCAATTATGTAATCACAATCTCAAGGCACCTGAGTTCAATCCTCTCAGGTGCCATTATCTTTGTTTCTCACAATTTGCTGGGCCCCATTTTAATTATGTAATCATAATCTGATGGCACCTCAGTTCAATCCTCCCTGGTACCATTATTTTTGTTGCTCAGTTCTTAACTGCAGTTTTTGGATGAGAGTGTAAGCTCAAATATAACTGTCTAGTTCACTTGTTCAGCACATTTCTAAGCAGACATGGAGAGAGATGTTCTGCTGGGACTTGCCCTAGAATCACATGCCTCTGTCTGGATGTCTTTATCAATGTGTTTCTCAGAAGCTGAATGATTTTACAGCTGTTTGTGAAAGAACTGATACCTTCAATCATTTGGGAAATAAGAACAATCTAATACTTGTTGTGCATTGAAAGCACATTTATTGATAATACAGGTAAGATATGAGTTGAACAGTGCTGAACTTATGTGATTCATGAGTACTAATGATAGAATGTTGGTTGGTAACTCAGCCCAGAAATGATTGCACATGATATCAGCAAGCCTGTGTTGTACAGTGATTATTACCCATTTGAGTAACTTTCAATTCTTATTTCCTGGTTGAGTAAGTCTCAAGCGTCAACCAGAAATTTCCTAATTCAGATTGGAATCCAAGAAGCTTCTGGGATTTCATGAATCCTAGTAGTCAGCTGACTGTATTTATTTACTTTTTTGGAAAGTTTGGTTCATCATTTCCTTTCAATTTGCAGGGCCTGGAAATTTAAAATTTCCCAGCACTGGAAATAAGAAGTACTTAATAAGGAAATAATGAGCATATAAGTTATTTCCCAGGCTTGTAAATAATGTGCAAATTAATATCATATATATAATATTCCCAGCATTTACAGGCCCTGGAAATACTGGGAATTTAAGGTGGAAATAATTAATTTACATACAATTTGCACCTTATTTCCAGTGCCTGCATTTGATGGCTTGCCCCCAGTGTGAAACCTTCAGATATGTTTGTCGCTGCGCGGAAGGGATTCACGAAGGGTTCACTGGAACGCTCAGCTTCCAGGCTCCAGGGGCCCGCAGGCCTAGGCAGTGCACGTCAAGGCAACATCAAGGAGAAAGATTGGCGAGTTGTTGGTTCGGAGTCGTAGGAGTGGAAACATCTGGTGCTCTCCTAGTTTTGTCACGGTCTCTATTCTGCCCTGTTCTGCCCAGTGCCGTTCTGCTTACCTCAAGTTCCATTTGTAATAGAAATCCTCGTATATTCTGGCGCACATTGGCCCAAGGGATACCGCTGGGCTAAATTTTACAGCCGAGTATGGGATTTTGCTGTCTTTGCAGTCACGGTAATGATGTTGTACGCATGGTTATCTCTGCTTTTGCATGGCCCGTTTCTGGGATCAAGGAAAGTGTTAGTGATGGGGGTGACAAGTCAGTGTTATTCAATGCTCATCCTTTCTCCCACATGGCTGACGGCACTATTATCATAGCATTCTACAATCGCGACATGGCCAGCACGATCCCATACTCGACGCCACACGGGTAAACTCATGCCCCAATAGCTATGGGAGCTGGATCTGGAGTGCTTCAAGTATCGAGCAGCTGAGCGGCCTGCAGTAAAGTCCTAGCAAGCCAGCTTGCTCGTATGAGCCGTGCGCTATCTTCCTGAAATCCAAAGTCCATGCGTTTGAGAATATTCCAGACTTGCATCGGGTGAGGGATAAAGTGTCAGGGGAACCCCCATTTCCAACCCCCGATCCTCTGATCCGACCCCCGGATCCTTCGATCCGACCTCCGGTCGGACCTCCGCTATCCTCCGATGTTCCCCCCGCCGAGCCAAACCCCATCTGGACGGATCCCCGCACTCCGCATGTGATCGTGCCCGGGATCACTGCCGTTCACTACGCCATCAACGAACCATGCGCAACCCGTAGTTAGCCCTAGCTGGTATATAGGCACGCACCTGGCCGGGGAATCCTTAGACTTTCTCCTCTTTGGATTCCCCCTGCCAGGTGCGCTTCTTCCTGTAGTAGTGTACTTCAATTGACTTCGGATTCCCCCTGCCAGGACTCTTGAGATATTTCGGGCCGCCAGGGTTGCCCTTACATAAAGAGTGGAAACATCATTACATTCTCTCTCTTTATAAAATTGTGTTGTCTGAAGCCTTTTGAACTCTGATGGGGAATCACCGTGTTTTGGCACAAGGAGGTGGTCCACGTAGTGCCATGACAACCTTCTCAGATGTAGTCCTGGGCCGCTTCGCAGCCCAGCGCGCTCTTGTATCACTGTAATCTACGAAACAACTTGTTTATGACTGCTACTGTATTACTTATATGTACGGATTTGATATGGATGCCTAATACTCCAAGCCTCACAATCAGAGAAATCAAAGTGCTGGGGCGCAAAGCTGTATAATTCGGCAGAAATATGATAGGTTTGTTACACCGATAGGCACCTTCAACCAATAATGCTCACGTGACTTATGGTTGAAAAACCAGGTTCAAGTGAACATCCACTGAATTCCGTTCACACTGACCAAAAATCTTACATTGCTCTCTGGTGCAAGTAGATGCCTACAATATCCTTGACCGCGGAGTGATAATACGGATCTGCATGCGGCTTCGCAGTCTCCCACGCCATGTCCGCCGCTGTTCCGGAATACTATGTCTTGACGAACATGGATGCCGTTCAAGGTCTCCGTCCCGGTAACCAGGGGAAAGCTGTTCTGATAGGAAAATTCATGAGGGAGTCTGCCAAGGAACGATCGTGAACACCTTAACGATCACAATTTTTCATAAGCCGGCCCAGCGCCGCCACCACCTCGTCGGCTGCACCGAAAAAGCGGCCGACAATCAGTGTGGGTTTCAATACGCGCGGAAGACACCTTTCTCCAGGTCGATGAGGTTCTGTCATTTATCGAAATTAGAACTAGTAAGAAAGTAGAAAACACGCGCCGACCATGGTCAACTCGTGCGCGTCGAGCGCTGCGAAATATACATGCTTCCAGTATCTCTGACGATAACTCTGCATATAATATGATGTTTAAACAGTGGCGGAAGGTATATGATATGGCACATCTTCCCCTGGTTACGCTCCAAGTCAAAACGCGAGTTTCTCTCGGCCCTATCGTCCTCGGAAATGTAGCGATCTGTGGAACATCCGCCCGCAACTAATTCGCCGATTAACATACGTTGCGCCAGGCGACGGAGTCAAGTCAGTGAAATGAGGACGTGTTATCGATGTAGTCTTTGTTTGCGGATCATTGGTACATATATCCTATTGAGCCAGGGAAAGTGAACGCAGGACTGAATGAGTGATGTTGACCTTGATATCGTGGCGTCGGTTCTCGAAGTTGGGTTGAACATGAACGTAATTGCAATGCCATTCAGCTGACTTATGTAAACGTCGCAGGAGCAAGATGTACTTTTCAGGGAAGGATTTGAATGTGAATGGAGTTGATTGCAAAATGGAGTACACGATATCAAAAGAATGGGTCAAAACGCGTATGTACTACAGCAGACATCAATAGATGGCAGGCGAAATGGATGTAGCGACCAAGAAATGAAACTGGGGAATTCATGTAGGAAGGGAACATCGATAAAGAAGATACGAAGGAATTTGGGCGCGTCTGAAATAACAGCATAAGATGAGAAAGTCAGGTCAAATTATAGAGAAAAGCACGCACATCTTTAACGAAGGGTTCAGTGAATGCGGATGGGTGCAAGCTGGTCCTTGTTAGCCTTGATCAACGACGCAACGTTCGCCTTGAGCACCCGGTTCTCGCCACAGGCGCACTGTTGCGCGTCAGGGAGGATTCCGGTCAACGTGCCCACCAAGCTCTGGACGACTTCGAGCAGCTCGCCGACGAGGTCAGTGCCGCAAGACACGTCCAAACCCGGGAACAAATTGAGCAGACCGGTAATGGAGCTCAGCAGCCCTCCGTCGCCGCCACCGAGAAGCCCGCCCAAAAGTCCTCCGTCGCCGCCGAGCACATTTCTCAAAAGTCCCTCGATCAACCCTCCCAGCAGGCCATCGCTCCCCAAGAGGCCACCGATCAAATCGCCCGAAAGCAAACCGGAAAGTATGCCGCCGTTGCCGCTCAAAATCTCGCCGAGTCCGCAGCCGCCACCGAGGAGTCTGCCCAAAAGCCCGTCGAGCAGACCGTCGGATTGAACGGGAACGAGTTTGGCGACGACGCGATTGATGTGGTATATCGCAGCGTTTATCTCGGGCGCAGAGGTGGAAGAGTTGGCGGCTATCCGGGCGCCGATGGCATTGAGACGGGTGAGGTGCATGAGAACAACCGACGATTGAGAGACGAGCGAATCGACGGATGCGGTGGTTTGGGGCTGAAGAAAGGCGTGAGGATCGGGAAACTGTGGACGAAAAGGGATGCTTACTTGGGGAGCAGCAGTTGTTTGTAGCTGAAGAAAGAAAGGGTGAGGGTCGAGTATCCCGAAGAAGAGAGGAGATCGCTTACTGCTGGAGCAGCAAGAGAAGACGCAAAGGTCGAAGCAAAGAGAACGAAGGTGGAAAAGCGCATGTTGTGAATTGAAACGGGTGGTGGATGATTTAAGCGGACGGTAGGCGGTGAATGAAGACCTAAAGATGTGTCTCACAGCAGTAGGGTTTTTATACTCGAGGTGGACATCCGATCGCGATCCAGAGAAGATGTAAAGCGTGCACTCTTCGGACACAGGAACACGCCGACGTCTTGAAAATGCGGAACTATCCTTCCGACTGCATTACTTGGGTTTAACACGTCTTCGAGGAAGCATTTGCGGGAATAGTGTATCCACCTGGAAGGCCTAGACACAGTTATTGCAAGTCGAGACACGCATTTAACTCTACGCCCGCGCGTGGCGCATCTGTGTTGACCATGAAAAATCAAAACGTGGGGGCAAATGCGAGAAGGACGTAGTTCGTGACTCTGTTGCACATTGACAAGGATTCTGTGCCTTGACATGATGTGAAGCCTCGCAGAGCGAATTAATCGCCCGATGTCGACGGGAGCAAGCAAAAAAAAATCACTGCAAACAAATTTAAGAGCTGTTTCTCGATGAATCCGAGTCTCCAGAGGTCTCTTGTGTCCGCACATAAGAGCCCTTGGCTGAGAATAAGGCATTCGACACTTTTCATCCGGTTCGGATCCAGAACCGTGACGGCGATTCCGCTTCTTCATGAGGAGGAAACGAAGCTCGAGGATCGGCTCCGACAGTAAAAAGGCGATCTTGCCGAAGGACGTCGAAGCCCAGAGCTGAGCCTAGAACCAGGGAATCTCAAGCCACGTTCAGCAATCCAGTACATTTTCGAGACGTGTAAGTCTGAGTCTTCTGACAAAGAGAGGGATCAATTTGAAACTGTAGTTCATCAGCCTTTCCATTCAACCTGTACAAACACTGACTCACTTGCACCAAACACGGTTTCTGAAGACGTCTATGACTTCCGCCTCGACTTCCACAGCCTCTCCATTGTCACACTCCGCTCGTTGCTTTTGCGTCCGACTCGATCAGGCGGCTTAGCTCTCGTTGCTTTCGTCGTGCTTGCGTCGTGGTGGCACCAGAGATAAAGGCGACTGAGATTCAGGCGCAGGAGTGTGATGTGCCAGTGGGGCGCTTGTCCTTCTCCGTAGCTCCTTCTACTTCATCTCCATTTGGTGACGCTGGGCCAGCGAACGGTGCAGCGCGTAGTGGACCCGCCGATGCTAGGGTCACGCTCGACTGGCTATCCTACAAACCCAATGTTATTCTTTTAATCGGTGATCTGACGTCGTGTTACATACTCCTTCAAGTTCGAATGCGATCGAAAATGCCACCAGGTACGACTCGATGCAATATATTTCTGGCTGCGCCTTTGAATCCTTTTTCAGCGACGGGCTAGATACCCACGCAGCGGGCATACAGTGACGGTTTTGCGCTCTGAACCTCTTCGACATTGAATTATTCTGGCGCTCTTCCCTCTCGCCGTCACTATCATACATCCTGGGGGAATATTACCTCCAAGCATGGTATGATAGGCACTTAGGATGGGATGAAACACAACTCGATCTGTGCGACTTGTGTTGACCATTCAGTGCATGGGCAGGCAACAATAAACCACGGTGGATCTGATTTCCACAGCCTCCATGAGGACTCCTTCCGATGCAAGGATCGTGCCGGATTTGGGGTAGTATAAGGGGCATACATCTCTGTAGTAGATGTGAAATTCGAAATTCATGCACTAAAGCACCTTCTCGTGTGAAAACTACACCCGGTTTCTTAGACATGAACTAACCACCTGGAAACGGGTGCTCACCAGCGTCACGAATGTTCCATCGGCGAGCTGCTGTTTCCTGGGCACCAAAGCATAACCGAAGACTCGAGGGAGAAGAACTCGCCATACTGCCCAGTAGAGCACGCCTAGGACCATGATGGCGATTCCAACCAAGCAATATCTAGGACAAGGTTGAACTCGGTTGTTGGAACGGAAGAAAATCATACAGATAGTATGGCAGCGGGGGCGTATCTCCGACTTTGTTGGCGGGTCGTAAAAACGGAGCAATGATCACTGTAAATCGTTCAGTCCACGAAGGGTGAGTATGAATGTAGAAGCTAACAGAATACAGCCGCTGCGAGGAAAAATACCGCGAGAGGCAGCCAAACTAAAATCATATTGTTAATGGTAGCTTAAAATGGTATAATATGCTTGCCTTTGAACGGGCGGTGAGCATTTGGCTCCTTGTATCTGAGCCAGAAAAGTCCCTGATTCAAAAGTCAAATAAAAAGAACCAGCCGAGAGAACATGGCGCACAATGACGATGAAAAAATTGATGATTTGCTGCGGATAGCCTTCAATGTCGAGAATAAATGGGTACGCAACCGATGGCGGTGGGGCAATTATAACAATGGCCTGTCGCCTATTAGCGGCGGGCTCGAGACTCTGGGTAGATAGACGCACGGATGGGATCAAATGGATGATAAGGCCAGGAAATGGAGACTTTCCCGTGGGCCAGTTTGACGCCCAAAATCGATTTCCGAACGGGAGAGGCACCCCTTCTTTGGCGAGCTCTGAACATAAAAAATGCTTCTGTGATCTCGAATGTGAAGAATAAAGAGAAAATACCCTGGTTGACTTTCGAGGCAGCATATGTCTGCGGGGAGTTAGTCAATCGACTGTTTTGCCACTGCATAGTACGCGCACGATAGTGATTGTCCCCTGCGGACGTGTCAGTGTCCATCGGCATTAAAAGTAAAACAAAGCTCACTCTATTTCGGTGGAGCGTAATCCGAGCAGGTTAGGGTTGGCACGAACAGATCTTTCATTACTCACCCTAGTGCACTGCACAACTTGATGAACAATTCTAGTAAAAGAGCATAGTGAAGAAAATCTACCTCAGGGCAACGAAGACTGAGAGCGCCCTTTCAGCCTGGACTCCGAAAACATTCTTGAAAAATAGCGATGCAACCGTAGCAGACGACTTGGCGATGTCAGCTTTCGATGCGGCCGCAAAGTACGCAACATTTGCAAGGAGGTATAGGACTGCGCATATGCCGAGCCCCAAGGGACCAGCGATTTTGAGCGTTCGAATAGGATTTTTCACGTCGTTGAGTACATAGTTCACGTTCGACCTGAAACTCGTTAGGATGGGGACAATAGCTCATGGATTAAGAAGAGGACCATCCCGAGTAAGCGAATAGAACCTTGAAGGTCGCGGTCGCGTACTAAAAAATAATTGTGAGTGGAATGTAATTTTTTAGGTGTGGAGGAGAGACATCGTTACTGCTGTGAGAGCTACCCGCGAATGCATCTCGAAAGTTAGCATGGGGATCTTCAATGTGAGTTTTTCCGGACAGAACGACCCAGCCTGAAATCGTAAGATGAATAAAAAGGACTCGAACATTCCAAACCCGTTATAACAATGAGGAGAAGTATCACAATCTTGAACAAGCTGAGCGCCTGGAAAATTTCAGGTCAATATCGAAGGGTGTCGGTCAACGCACATTCATGACCAATATTCCCAGTCTTGGGGTCAAACCGTGAAGTAGGGTCACGAAGAAAATAACTGATGTTCTATATGAGCTTGGAGCTACTGGGAGAAATATTGCTTGCCTCCTAGAGCGATCCCACGAACAACCCAACGCGGATCGGGCTGCCCAGCCGCAATTAAAATGCTGAGAGATTCTGAACAACGTCTGTCTCTACGGGATGGGAGACATACTTCTGCGCAAAAGCGATACATCCAGCTGCGGTAAACCCGAGCAAAATAGCATTCATAGCAAATATCATGGTCGCAAGATATTTGGGCTTTCGGTAGATGGCTTCAAGATACACCTTTTCTCCTCCCGACCGAGGGATCATGGTCCCCAGCTCAAGCCATATGAACAGGCCGCAAAATGATAGCGCGAAGCCGAGAACCCAGAGCATCAGCGATGCTCCGACTGAACCCACAGATCCAAGGATGGAACTAGGGGTAGAGAATATGCCTGTGCCAATAATGCGTCCGACGCTGTGAGGCGAAGAGCTTGAATCGAGAGGGCAGAGAATATGATTGGTATGATCTTACATCAACATGGTACAGCTGAATACGCCCAAATGGCGGCCCATGCCTCCCTGAACATCTGAGAAAATAAATTTCTAAGTGAATACAATACTGCAGATGAAGGTACTCACCTTCCTCGTAGGTAAGCTCTCCTCCGGGACCCACGACCTCAATGCTGGAGTCGTCCCTAGCACCGGACTTCTCGGAGCTCTCCTCAACATGCTGTTTCGAATCCAGAGGATAGTTTGCCGGAACATCGGTAGTAGCTTCAGCTGGAGTACCAGCGCGGTTGAATCTGGAGAAAAGACCCATTGATATAGTGAAGGAGCACAAGAGATCTAGTCAGCATTTTCTTCTTTTGAGAAGGCCCCACTGCCTGTCGCACTGTGCGAATATTGTGCGATATAAGGTGAATGGATACCGTAATCCGCTGGGCATAGATAAGGATGAGAGGAAGCACTTCGTGGTGGGAAAATAGAATCTCGCAAAAAGGTGTGTCAGTTCACTTGACTGCGAGCGATTTCAAGTTGTTCTAGAACTCGTTCATTGTCGAGCTGAGCAGAGTTCCGACATAGGTCATTGCTCAATGTACCACGGTTTTAGCGAAACTCCAGGTCAAGAATTGCCGCTGTAAAACTGCATTGGGATCATGGAAGCATTAAAACGACCGGAGTCCATGTGATGTCGCTGGAGAACGAAGGCTGGTACTTCAGGATAGTTTCGGTGAATAAACGTTCAAGGCGGATTCTGCACTGATTTTCGACTTGCCACTCACTGTACGCGAAATAGAAATGTTCACCTTTGTCCCTACTAGGTAAAGGTACCTTTGTCGCTTTCCCTCACATTTATCCAGGTGGAAGCGAGAACTTTTTGGAACCTGGTACATCGCTTAGGAACGAGGTCAATGTGCAGCCGCATTCAGTGTCACCGGTATATACCGCACATTCATTTAGAACTACTCGGGGAATGGGGGCAGAGGGCGCCAGTCCTGGTATGGAGTTGTGGAGAATGTGAGGAGACCGGCCTCGCTCGCCAGAGGCAGTATCTGCCGGGTTCCGGATTCAATATTGCCTTGCGGCCTGCGTCTGATCTGGAAATGTATCCCTCGGAGGTACGGGAGACTTCCGAGTGCTTCGTCTACCTCAATACGGGGGGTCGAGGGTGCGAGCCTGAACGCGGCATGAACAACGACGTTAATGGTCTCGATGCTGGGGGTGCACGTCGGGAGACTCGCGAGGGTGGTGAGAGCGCTAGATGGGACCCAGGTTCGACAGGAGGAGGCCCTGAGCGTCAGGGAGCGAAGACGAGGTAGATTTGGGAGTTCCCTCGGAGGATCGAGTCCCTCTATCGAACTGTTAGTTGGTGTGCTTAGGTAGACTTATATTCAGCCATACCTCGAAAATGGATCACAATATGTTGGAGTGAGCCGGAGCACTTCCGTACTAAATCTTCCCCATCACCGAGGGATGCCGTCTGCAGTACAGTCAACTCCAGGTGTCGTAGGCGGGTTAAATGAGGCGCCATGTCCTCTCTGAGTAGAAACGCATAGACTGGAACGGAGAGCTGGAATACTTGCGTGTAGATGATAGCGAGATAGTCCAAGGGACGGTGGGACAGGCGGTGCCCGCCCTTGGCTTCCAAGTTGGCAGACGGAAAGACTTCGTCCTCAAAGAATATTCCAACGTCCTTGAGAGAGACTTCTTTGCAAGTCAAAATCGCGTGGTGGACTATGGAAGATGGTACACCGGTGCACTGTGCCAACCCAAAAAATTGGAGGGACGGCAAAGAAAGCAAGCCGACGAACACGGCGCGGAAATCGACGGGGAAGGTATCCCACATCAAATGGTTGTAGGTGTACCAGATCGCCAAACGACAGAGGTTTTTAAGTAGAGGGAACAACAAAACCAACACCTCGCAGTTGGAGTCGCTCCCAAACCAGGCATTAACCAAGTGCAGGTCGCGGATGTAGGAGACAATGTGAGGGCTGTCAACAAAAACCCGCGAGCCTTCAGCGAGTTTTTTCAGATCCAACTTGAGAGATCGAAAGATATGGCGAGGCCCCGGGAAACATCACCAAAGCCTTGTCCGATTGATCGTTGATCAAAAGCTTAACTTCTTTTGATCGATTGTGCAGTTGTTGTGCCCCTACGTCGAGGGTGATATCTCTGAGATCGTAGCGATGAACTGTAGCTACAGGTCTATGTAATTTTTATGCAGGGGAATCCCCCAGCGACGTAGAAAATCTCACATTGATGGGATCATTGATGTATTGATAAGCTTTTTGAGGGCCCGCTCGCCAAAAGTTAAAATTAAAAAAGCTGATATCTCGATGATGGCTGAAGCTACCGGACTTTTGAAACTTGGAGGATGTAGTAGGACTCTTTGCGCAACTTTTCACTTCTTCAGAAAAATCTCGGCAATCAACCATAGGCAGCAAATTTTGGTACGGGTCGGACAAACCTTTGGTGATGCTTCCCGGGGCCTGCGCTGGCTAGGTACCAGCAATTCTCGCGCCGCCAAAGAGCATGCGGTCAGTGTAACAACGTCCTTGGGGCTGACTTCCTCGACAATTGCCTCGATGAGCTCTGGCGGCAACTCGACCATGGTGGGGTGAGTGTTGGGCGAGTATGTAATGCAATGCGGCGATCTCGGTTGGCAGTGGAAAGCTGAGTTTCAATCTCGGTCGATGCCGAGTCTTAGATCAATCGGAGACCGAAATCGCTTTGTGGACCCAACTCAGTGGACCCAACTACACTTCTCGGAGGCATTTTGAATGCTGATCATCTTTTCGCGAGGGATCCTGTCGAATCCTACGCAACATTTGCCCAGGATTGTATGGCAAACGTCGATCCACGCGGTTGCTCTGCCACAAGGGTGCAGTCTAAACAGCTTTTCTTCGTTGTTTCTTCGCGTGCTTTGGATGTCACGCAAGTCTGAGATTTATTTGGAGACGGCAGCTACTCGAACCACGCTTTGACTTTCTTACACTCTATGGATCGAAGCCCTCGCTCTCTTTCTCAAGATCTTACGAGATTCAGCCTGTTGATGAAAACCTCCGGCCGAAGAATACTCTGCACGCAGTGCACGGTACGTTTGATAGATCTGTCGACTAAGCCACTACCAACCATCAGACTCTGTGGGATTTCTACTTCTTCCTCGGGAACAGAATGTAGAATTCATTCCATGCTCTCCCTTCCCCGTCCATGGTGTCCAATTCCGAGTCGGAAATTGTAACGACCCTTCTCTTTCTGCGGTATTTTACTGGTGAGTGCCATGAGGCTCTCGTTGACCATTTCCTTATGGGACCCAGCATTCGGTCTCGT
Source organism: Mycena capillaripes (assembly GCA_029204075.1). NCBI lineage: Eukaryota > Fungi > Basidiomycota > Agaricomycetes > Agaricales > Mycenaceae > Mycena > Mycena capillaripes. Next base: position 2,750,363 of record JARHKZ010000003.1, on the reverse strand, counting down.
CTCATTAGGATATGACCACTTTCTGACGCTGGGGATTGAATTCCGGGTGATCTGGACAAACCCGAAGGCTAACCTCGCGTCGAAGGCCGCGTTCGCCATAAATCGATACCTGACAGAAGCCGTTATCGCTTACACCGTGTACGGTAGGTCGCCTGTCTCTGAGACATTTTCTCTGTCTGAGTAACGCAGTTTTCAGCGGGTCCTATGTTCAGCTTAATGATACTGTGAGTGCAGATTGATTTACTTAGAAGTTAACCTGCTCACCGTGATACAGCTGTAAGTTCTTCATGCGCCGGATATCCAACTGTTCACTCCAACACAAGTTGTGGACGATATTTATGCTTTTTTGGTTCGGCAGCCATGATATTCGGCGCAGTCATCCATTGTAAGCTAACGGAGGAAACATCTGCTCTACGTGCTAATCGTGGCTTTTCCACAGCAATCGTCGTTCTCCGCATATATGCACTCTGGGACCAGAGAACCAACGTCGCCCGAGTGTTGACCGCCACCTTCGTTACCTGCATCGTCGCCACAACCACGATTGGCGTTTTATGCGAGCTTCAACTGCAACGTGCGTTGCTGTTCTTGTGCGCGGACATCATGTAATTCCTCGCCCTAGCACTCTTCAGGTTCTCGGGATTATTCACGACGTGTACTCTTTCCTCCATTCCGCGGCTCGTTAATGTGATGTTCGCCATACAGGCAAGCGACTATTGAACTTACCCTATTTAGACCCTTGCTGACAAGACACTAGTCGTTCTTTGACGTCCTGATCATAGTCATCGCGGTATACAATGCACTTGAACGGCCTCATCGGACCCACAGCGAGGTTATCACGTCGCTGGCGAATGACGGCTTCAAGTTCCTTTTGGTGCGTGTCCTCCCCGACTCGCGCTACGCCCTAACTGTCCCCTTACAGGCAATATTTTGTCTGCGCAGTTTATACCTCGTTAGCTCTCTCGTTGGGAACGTAAGTGCTCTTGGCAGGTTCGTATGATCCCTGCGTCTAAATCCTACATTCAGCCAGGAGAATGTTTCGCCACCGTAGCGTTAGTTTTCGATTTTTTCCTGTGCCAGTCTGAAAAAATTCCAAAGGACGTGCTGGAGCTTTACCTCTATTATCAGTGGGCGGTTACATCTGCGGCTAGACGGCCTGGCCCTGGAAGAGGCCCAGGTTGGTTCCGAGATACGGATACCACTTCCCAGCACTGAGACCCGTGTTATGCCTTCTTCCTGGTGGGACGGTTAACAGACCCCGGATTTGTGTACTGTCTGTTCGTGTACTAGTAATATATGTATGAGATTGTGTTTTTTCATGCAACGCCTCAGAACTCGGAGAAAATCTAGCAATTCTCAGTTTTCAACTCAGCTCTCAGCTCATCCTCATATAATTGGACGACGAATCTTCAGCAACCACATCTAAGCGGGAAGGAAAAAAGACGAGTGAAATTATAGGGGAAACAGGAGGACTCGGTTGTTGTTAACGGGATGTGTCTGTTGCGCCAATCTGTCCAACAATTCGCCTGTAATCCTCTTCTGCTGTGCATGCTCTCGGAACTGGGCTCGACTAGGAGCGGGATGGGCGACCTCATGGCGGTCGGGCTCAGCCGCCCTCTTGTCCTCCTGCAAGACTGCATAGAGGTCATGGAACGGGCTGACCTCTGGGCTGGTCCACACCGTGCGCACGGTTTTGACGACCTCCGTCTCGATTCCATCCACAGCAAACTTGGCTGTGACTGTTTTTTCGATAAATAATAATGAACCAAGTAACATGAAGAAGAGTCTTACCGGTGTACACACCCACATTATGAAGCTCGAGGGCCTGAGATGAAAAATCATCCATCCATCTAGCGCTGATAATGATCCAAGTATAAAGAAACAACAAGTAGTAAGACAAACAGGCTCACCCTTTAGCGTTCTGGATGGGAGCTCGTATGCATATTCGGGGGCGTGTGAGCGGTTTCTGTATTAAAGGGAGGCATAGTGTACGCTTTGGAGTGATGCAAAGGATTGAGATTAGACCCAGCAAGGATAGGAGGTCCACAGCCACATTCCTCAATTGGGAACAGAATGTAGCTCGTAGACCTGGAACGACTGTAGCAGTGAGACCAAGAGGGAGCAATATCCACCGGATCATTTAAATTGTTGTTCGGTGGCAGCGTGAATCCTTCCGCAAGAATATTGGCGGCAGAAAAGCGGGGGTACACATAAAAGTGAAACGAATACAAATACAATCAATTACACAGACGCGAGGAGGCCATAGCGGTTCCTCCACTTTACTTCTGTACATCATACGCAATACGCCCCGAAATCCATGCGTACCCGTATTTGTTATGGTACCAGTTGCGCACGGATTTCCTCTCCGCGATGCGCGGGATCGTCGCGTACGACCCCCGAGCTGTATGCAAGCAAAGGGATGTGAGATGGAGAAGACACCAGAAAGGAAGGATGGCGCACCACGACCTGATGCGCGCCATCAAAGAAGTCCATTGAAAATCTGTAGTCCGCTCGTTGAGTAGATGCGCGCGATTGGAGGACGGGAAAGACACTGACCCAGGATACAACTCCGACGCTACGAATCCTTCATACTTATCGAACACCGTCGAAGTCCACTCCCACACGCCCCCGTTGCCTCCCCTGCCACCGCCACGCGCCCCACCCGTCGTCGCTCTGTAAGGAAAAGAAAAACGTCAGCGAAGAGCGAAGACCGTTGAGGGGGGACTTACGGAATGGGGTGCCAGTTGCGGAAGCCGAGGTTCGCGCCACCCTCGTATCCTGACTCAAATTTCTCGTAGAAGACGCGTAGCTCAGCCTCACTCGGCAAGCGCCCGCCCTGCACCTGGACGTACTTCGAGAGGTTGCTGTGCGATGTGAGAACCGGCCAGTTATGCGCGATCTTCATCGGGACGGGACCATACAGTGTACGGACCTGGAACGCGCGAGGAGTGAGTGAGAAGTGGCAGATATGGTGAATGGCAGACGTACATGGATCTCTCCGTCGACCTGAACCCAGCTGGCGGGGAAAGAGACCTCGCCATCCTGGCTCACATAGTATTTGAAGAACTGCCCGTTCGTCACCGGGCGCCACTCGATGCGGAACTCGTCGACGTGGGCTTCCCGCTTCGGGTGCTCATTGTCCTGAAGATGTGGGTCAGCCTCGGGATACACAACAAGGAGTGGAAATCTCACCCATCCAAACTCATGGCCGGCCACGTCACTAGCGAAGGCGTCCTCTGCTTCGGTATCGTCGTGCCCAAGCGTAATTGTCGTGGGCCCGAGGGTGACAGTAGACGATTCCGGCTCCGGTGCTGAATTCCACGTCTCAGCAAGCGACTCCCAAGGAGGCGGGGTAAATCCAGGGGGCGGAAGGGTACCGCTGCCGGCGCGCTGGAGCAGCATGTAAAGGAGGGTCTCCGCATGCATGGCTTCGTGCTCAAACGTCATGAAGAGGACGCGCCCAACCTTGCGAGTCATGGACAGGGTGCCGGCATCGATATCCTCGTACACCTTCAGTACCCTTGCGCGCACGCGGGCTTGGAACTGCAGGATAGACAAGAGACTCGGCCAGTCCTCGTCTTTCTGGGGGACCTCGGAGTGGGGCTGCGTAAGGCATAAGCAAGGCGAACAAGATCACCAAGGTCCGACGTACGTGACAAACAGTGGGATCATCTACATCTGGGTCAATTCCGCGCTTGAAAGAAGGTCAGTCGGGATGGGATACAGGGCAGGTGTGCGAAGTACCTCGAAAATATACTGGAATCGAAGCATTCGTCAGTAAAAAAGAACAGGGGAGGTGAAGGAAACGTACTTTGAACGCGTCCGGCTCCGTGTTGGGCTCCTGTAGGAGCCTCGACAGATGAATGTCGAGGAAAGTAGGTATGTGGCCGAGATAGAAAAGACATATATGGCGGAGGTCGATGGGTTTCTGCATGAGCATCGACGGCGGGATCATGCGCCGGGTAATGCAATCCCACGCGGCCCAGAGATTTTCCCAGTCCCCAGGCGAAGGAACACCGAAAGGCGACGACGAATAGGGCTTCTTCACGACAAGCTCGCCCCTGCTGTTGCAAGCGCGAGGCGAAGAGAGCAAGGGGAAACTGAACGGTGGACGCTCGAGGAGCCATAAGGAATAGCGAGAGGTGCTGTCGGTCCACCGCTGAATAGGACGAAGCCCACTCTCGGAGAATAAAGTGTAAGCATCGACCTCGGAAAACTGAGGGCATTAGAAATAAAGCGTGTCGAGGGGGTGACGAAATCTACCTTGAAAGACTGCTCAATCTTGACTTTCTCATCCTGCAAGAAGCTGATCGTCTCCTTGGTCGACGGCACGACCACGGTATGAGATCGTTTTGCCTTGAAGAACGCTTCGTGGCGACCTAATCGAATAAAGTTAGCAGAGCATCAATATCCGGGTAGCCCGACGCACGTTCAGCAACGTCGTAATTCTGCACTCGAGTAAGTATCCGGCCGCACGACTTCACATCGACTTACATTGACGTACTCCCAATTCTCTTCGTCGAACAAGTTTTCGTCCCCGAGCGCCCTTCCGGCGCCTTTCAATCCATTCATGATGAACTTCTTGGTGTAGCCCTGGCGGTCATTGTATGCCTCTTCGATCTGGGCCTTCTCATTATCGTGATCCATTCCGATTAACAGCGTGTCCCCAGAACCTGGCCGCAAAGGCAACGACCGAAGGAAATCCGCTCCCTCGGTACGCGAGAAGTTTCCCAATGAAGATCCCAGGAACATGAGATGGATCGGCGGGGCGATATCGTCAGGAGTAGAAGGCGGCGATGTAGCGGCATTCGAAGAGTCGCTGGTGGCAGAAGAACCAGACATGGGAGAAGGGTCGCGCGCGTCGAGTTTAAACGGCGAAAAGGATGCTCTGGTGAGTCGCCCCGTAGTGTTCTGCGGGTGCAAACCGCCCGACTCTGCGAATTTGAGGCCTTGTTCGTAGGTCGCACAAAGGCCCCGGGTGTTAATTTTCCCTCGCAAGCTCTTCCCGACGTCCGACAGGGATATTTCCCCCAAAGTGCGCTGCAGTTCACGCTCTTCTAAATCGAGCGCGTAGTATGTGACAGGCGCGACCCCAGCGTGCTTGTCCTTCACGAGACGAGATAGAGCAAGAAGAATGTGAGACGTCTTGCGCAAAGCTCTGAGAATGATATATCAGCATTTCGATTCGCTTAGCACTGAGAAGTTACAAGAAGAGAAGTCCAAGACGATGGCAAGTAAATGCAAACTCGAACTTGCTCGACGCCACCACGCGAGTGTCGAGAACACGGACGCGTTGACCTTCAGAGAGATAAAATAAGACTTACCCCGCACCCAGCTGAAGATGGGTGAGCAATATTCAGGAAGAATCAAAAGCACTGACCTCCAGGACGACCTCGTTCGTGAACAAGCCACCGGTCATCTGGTGCATGGCTGCGACAATTTCGTCTGAGTTCTTCTTCAAAATCTCCTCCTCGGCGCCAAAGAGGTAATATTCTGGGACATGCGTGGTTATATCGTCGTACAACCTTTTGGAGGTGTCAGCTCCCATCAAATTCAGAGATCCTGCGCTGCACTCGAATAATCACCTCAGCCCACGTTCATCGTATAGGAGCATCGTCGGCAAGCTCTTTCCACCGCTCGCTGCTGGGCTCTGTAATCCCTTCAATACTTGCGCCGACATGTCGAACCCTAGGTCGGTTTCGAGCCCCTTTTGAATGTTGATGATTTCGACAGCCATCTGGTGAGTGCGTGTGTGTGTGGGCGAAATTCTGCGTAGCTGACTATGGTTTCAGGAGCGAGTTGCCTCAAACCCTTGGCTTGTGTTGTATTTAAAGCCGATCGTTTGGTCCATGACATCACGAGGGGGTCTCTTGGGGTCATATCAAATTCAAATTCGCTCGACGCGGTCATGACATTCATTAGAAATCCAGATGCACAATGACCGCGCTACCCGACGAAAAGAGGATGCGCAGCAGCTGATTACGCAGCTTTGGGCAGAAGCTCAGTCAGCAAAGGCTTTAACGGAGTGCGAGAAGCATACGCATCACAAATGTGCGAGACTTTGCTCAGGAACGGGGCCCGATGCTTATACAGCGCTCAGCGGGCGGGCCGATCATGGCCGCTTAAGAGCGAGAGGAGGGATGCTTTCACAAAAGAAGGTGATGGGTTGGAGAACACGGTCCACGAGAGCTTTCCCTTATATATAATGGCCCGCTCAAGTCGCAAAAAAACGACACCTTTGCGTCACTTTTCGCAAGCCAAGGTTGCTCCGTACGTATCTGTCTAAAATCAGATTCGAGCACAAAGGTGACCCGCCCGAAATTTAGGACCCCAAAAGATGCGAACCCATTTTAGGCCGAAGTATGTCCATTCGGTCGTGGAAATTTACTGCCGAAAATAAGCTCTTCTTTTGGTCAAAAGATGCAAGAAATTCGCTTTTGTCTGCGACAGACTATTTTTCATCGTTGCAAGACGCCCCCTTCCAAATTTACGGCTAAAAGGATTCAATCTTCCGGTCGTTCAGCTCCGTTTATCCGTGGCCGCCATCAGTAAGCAGTCGGATCCTTCCGCCCTCTCAGACTCATCCTCGCTTTGACTACGGTACCGAAGCATACCGAATCGAGATGTCTTCTACAAAATACCACAAGGAGAAGGCGACCCACACGCGCAAATGATAGATGCCCAGTTGGGCTTCATCGGTGCCGCTGGGTCGCCAATCCACGCACACGTTCGCCAATGACGGTGCGATGCGTTTCAATACTGACCAGAGGAACCACGCCTGCCTCTGAAATCCCACTGGCATTCTTCAAGGACGGAATCCCTTCGTCCAATTATTATTAAGATGGCTACAGATATGTGCGACGACGTCCTCATAAAAAAATGCAGCAGAAGAGATATATTAGTTTTGAAACTCATCGATGGTCATCCTTCACCAGCTCCGTCGCCAACCGCGCCAGGAGTTCCTCCGATTTGGGATTCCGAGGGAAGGACCGCCCGTCCCCTAGCCTATAAATGCAATTCAATTTTCGGTGTCAGTCAGAGTGCAGAGGATGGCTACGCACGCGGGGCCCCCGCACCACAGCCGGAGTATCCAGCCATAAGGATGGCTCCACCCAAATACCTGCCGGAAATTCTTTCGCCACCCGACGTCGTAGAGACGGATGTAACCATGCGCATCTCGCACCAGGTGACGCTGGGAGCGGGAAAGCTCCGGCTCCAGCGGGGGGTCCGAGAGATCGTGCCCCGTCCGCGGGAGCGGTGGGAGGTGCCGCAGGATGAGGAACGGCGACAGATTTTCGATCGTCGTTTGGTTTATGCTGTGCCGGAGGGACTTCAGCTCTCGCAATGCAGTTTGGGTGAGCAGACGTACTATACGAGGTATAGATGGTAGCCGTAGAATGAGCCCATGACGAGGGCAAAAACAACCGCGTAAAACGTGAGGAATATAGCGTGAAGGGGCATTAATTCGTTCTGCTTTGTTGGGTCAGCGGAGGTATACAGAGAAGTCGAGTAAATAGCCCACCATATGCAGAGGATCCTCGAAAGCGTGCCAGAGAGTGAAACCACAGACGAGAGCAATGTATGTCGCCAAAAGTGTTATACAAAAGAGAAAGTGTAGGAAGGCGGGGTATGTTCTATGACCCTGTGAAAACCATTAGCCACCCGGTATTGGTGGGAGCTCAGCACACATACAATGCATTTACCACCCATCCAAGGACAGTGGTGATCTTCCAAATATTCGTTCGTTGGCAGATGATCCAGGACCAAGATGGGATGTACGTACCCATTTTAAGGACGCAGCGCCCACAAGTGCTGCAATGATGTGTCCGCTCCGGTTTTGGTCCCTGGGAGTCAATTAGAAGCATGAAAAGATGCCAAGCCGAGTGGCGCACCCAACACTTGCGACACCATCGTCCTGGAGCAGAATAATCGTCGTGCGGACTCGGACTCATAAGGGACTCCGTTACTTGCGCGTCCTCCCCAGCGCTTCGAGGCTCGTCCAGCATGACTGGGCCGGGGTCGCGAGCAATGCAGACAATAAGCGAGGAGTATATCATGAATGTCAACGTGTATGTGACAAGAATGTGGGTGATGAAGAGGTCGCGTCGATGAATAGTCTGGAGGTGGTAGTCAACGAGAATATAGAGCCATGATGGTTGGGGCGCAAGGATTAGAAGGATCGCAGCTGATTATTCTTGGTTATTATTGCTGTATATTCGAATAGAGAGCTCTCTATACCGCAAAGTGGCAGATAATGGTACCATCGTTTGACTGGTGCTTCAGGATCCCTTGACGGGCCAACCTTGGGCGAAAATTCGACAGAATGGGTGGGGGACTGCAAGGAAACAGTATCCAGAGGATTAAAGGGCGACCTGGGGGCCATAGGACTGGGGAAAGAGCTATTACAGAAGATACATGAGATCGGGAAACAGCAAATCAAGAAGCAATGCTGAGAAATCAGTGGCTGTCCGTGTCGGTAACCGGGCATGTGGCTTGCCGTCATCCCTCATCCTCTGCTGTTGGATAGTCCTTGTCTCGACTGTTGGACGCGTCTCGGCTTGACTTGAACTTGCGACAGCTGCATTCTATCTTGTTCTGTGGTTCTACAATTTCTTAGAATTTTTTACGCGACCTTGACATGGCACCTCTCGGAAAAGCTCTCAGCGTTAGTTACCATGGTCCCTCGGACGCAGATTCGAAGGTGTATCGCGGCGACGTCGATCCAGAGTGGACGGTTGGACAGTACGTCCACGCGTTGTTTCATGATCCCCCGTTAACTGGGCACCAGTGTCCCAAACGGAGGTCACATCCTTGCAAGGTTTTATTCAGAACGACTCCTGATTAAATCTGTGCGCAGGTTATGCCCTGGCTCTCGTTGTACAAGCGTGCATCCAGCACCAGGCATCAACCCCTCACCGTGATCCTGTCCACGTCACGGCGCATTTCTTGCAAGCCACGTCTATCGCGCCCTTCGAAGTCCGCGTACGAATTTTGAAACGCGGGCGAGGATTCACCAACCTTCTTGCGGACCTCGTACAGCAGGTAGGCGCTCATCCTCAGTCGCAAGAGCGGCTTCAGCGGCCCCAATACAACATGTTTCGGCCGGTTCCCCGATTCAAAATGCTTTTAGGCTTCCTGTCGGAGAGCAGGCCGAAACTTAATGTATCTGCTCCTGACGCATTATGAGCCTAATGATTTTGGAAACGTCTCATGGCACCCCGCATTTTTCAGAGCATTCGTTAACCTCTTTATTCCTAGGACCGCACCCGTATTACCACCCACCTCATATTCGGGACCCTCGGTCCCCCGCGCCTGGTCGCCCCCTCGAGCTACGCCCGCCGCCTCCCGCTATACGTCCACCCGTCCGCCGCCGTCGAGACCCGCATGGCGCGCCCGTGGCGTTTCAAGAACCACATCAAATGGGCGGGCGACCCACACCTTCGCGCGCAGAACCTCCCCGACAGCCCCGCGCGCACATCCTCGACGACCGTCGGGGGCGGCAGCCTCGTGTGGGGCGCGTGGTTTGAGCTCTCCGACCCCGAGGAGCGCGTCACGCCCGCGTCCATCGCGCTCCTCGCCGACATTTTCCTCAACCTTCCCTCACTCCTCCCGCGCAGCGAGCGTGGTGGGCTCGTCCCTGCGGAAACGTGCGTTCTTCCCCCGCCCTATTTCTGCGCGCTCACACTTAGATCTCGCAGGTGGTTCCCCACAATGACGCTCAGCATCGAGTTCCAAGCGCCGATCCCGCCGCCATCCGCGCGCCATTCCACGCGTACGGTCGGGCTGTACTCGACGGGCACGTTCTGGGGCGAGCCGCAGGGCCGGCATGACTCGTACCTCGAGGTGTGGACCGCCCCCACTAATTTGGGGCAGGGGGCGGAGGTGGACGGGTGGCGGGACGATCAGTTCTGTCTTGCGACGGCGACGCAGATGGCACTGACGCTCCCGATGGAGGTGAATGCCGGGCGGGCAAAGTACGACGCGCCGAATGGAAAGGCGAAGTTGTAGAATAACATGAACTATTCGGCTTACAGAAAAAAAAGAGAGTCGCGGCATGACACCCGATTGAGACGACTCCGGCGTAAGTACGGACGCCCAAGTCCTCCCAGAGCGATTCTTGCGCCGGCATCTTATCTGCGACACTGAGAGAACCCTGAAGGAACCTGGCAAGATTCCTGAATGCCGCCTACGAGTTCCAATTCCCATCCTGGTCAGAATCTACGGCTCCATGTTGCCGACTTCATGATCACTTCCGGGCAAACCAGACCGTGCCGTGAACTACAGACTCCATTTATAGTCTAGCGCTCACTCGTTCGGTTCTGTATAAATACCCTGTGCGGGTCTTTCGTTAAATTCTTCCCGCTTGACACCGTTTCGCATGTGTCTGACGTATGGAAGCCGTCATTTCGACCCCTTGCACAGTTTTTTTGGGATACCTATATGGGCCACGCTTATCAACTTATCAGCTACTGGCTTCCCTCTCCTCTACAAAGGATACCCCCAGCTTGTGGCTTCTGCTGGTTGCGACTGAGTGCCCTATCTCTGGGTCGTCTTTCCTGACCTCAGGTGCTTCATTCGCCTTATAACTTGCTCGCAGTTCTCCAGCCTCTCCGAGTCTGCTGAAGGACTGTAACAGTTTCTCAGTGTCGGGAATCTTCTTGAACTCAGGGACGTTTCATTTCGTCACTTCTGGCCGAATGTCCTTCCCTTGAAGCATGTGATTATCAAGAAAGTTTAACAGAGTTAAACTGAGGAGTCGAAGTCTGGTGGTGCCATCACCCGGCATGTTGAATTTATGCTCGAGGCTCGAGGCTTAAGACTTTGAGGATCCGCTTTTCTTGCTCAAGTTCCTTTTTTCTTTTCAAGGTCAACGTTTACACCTATTTTTGCTGTCAACGGCTTGAAGTCGACATGGTTCGACGTCATCGCTGTACTTGACGGAGAAGACTCTTCAAAATTCCAGCAAGATCCGTGTGGGTTCAGGGGTGCACAGGGGCACATCAGATATGTTTCGGGTTTGCCAAGGCACGTGTATCACATGCAACGGTGGCCCTGCGAGCTCTACCACCGTTATGACAATTCCAGATAATTAACATAAAGGGGGCAGCGGAGATGGAGGCAATTAAGATGAAGAAAAACGACAGTTTGAAGTTGAGCAGACTCAGCGGAAGAAAGAAGGAAAGCTGTGACACTTTATTTGTCAGGGCGCCATTATGATGTCCGGGTCACATGGACACCATATAGGTTCCTTTCCTTTCCGCCATCTCCTTCGTCCTCGTCTCCTCCCTCACTTGGCACCTGCTATCCTACGCATTCCCTGCAAAAATGTTCGCCATGTTCAAAATCTGGTCAGCATCCCACAAGCCTTTGAATCGTTCTCCACTTACCCTCATTTTCTATTTTTTTTTCTTAGGGCAATCCTCACCCTCGCGGCCCCCTTTGCATATGCCCTCGATATCACGACCATCACAGGAAACGCTGTTTCTGAAGGCTCGCTCACTATCAACTGGACGACTTCCACCTCCGACCCGTAAATTCTCCAAATTTTCCGGAGAAAGACCCGCCAGGGCTGACATTTAAAAAAATCTGCGTTTCATAGGGCCGGTACATTCTCCATCGAGCTCAACCACCCGTCGTTTGTGCGTATTCTCGACGCTGTACCGAAAAAACTGCCATTTTGACTGTACTTGTAGAATAGCGCCCTCGCTATTGCGAATAACGTCGATGCGTCCAGCCTCAGCAAAACCATTCCTCTTCCCGTCGTGCCCCCACAGTAATACCTCTCCCTTCAGCATGTTTCCATCCGCTGAATTGATCGTCGTCAGAGATGGCTACTCCATCACATTCGTCGACATCTCCGACATCAATGCCGTTTTCGCGACAAGTCAGACGTTCACCATTGGTGCAGCGTCTTCAACCCAGTCGGTGACCGTCAAGGAAAGCGCTACCCCCACCGCCAAGTCGACGAGCGGCTCAGTTTCTAAATCTGGCAGCGGAACTAATGTCCCAATTTCGTGAGTAGTTTCGTCCATGCTTCCCTTCAAGGATCCCCTTAACCCCTCTGACTGACGTCTTTTCGCAGGACGAAGCCCCTGCCATCGAGCACTAGCAACACCGGCTTCGGAGTCACCAACAGTGCCCCGCAGTCCAGCGCCCCCAGCTCTTCCGCCCCGTCTTCAAGCCCCACCACCGGCGCCGCTCTCTCCACGCGCAGCGTCCTCGGCGGAAGCTTCTCCGGTGTTCTGCTCGTCGCCCTCGGTGTTGTCGCCGGCGCCTTTGCGCTCTAAACCCACCAAAAGATTCCTACCTGCGTTGACAGCTGTAATGATGCTTGCTGGTCGGGTGTACATACCCCTTACTCTCTTTTATCCCACTCTCCTTGTCTATGGCCGTTGTGGTGGCATAAATACCCACTCCAAATAATATACTGCGCGTTTGTAGTATTGTAACTTGTATCAGAGTACATTACTACCCTCCAATAGCGTAGCTTGTCCTGTCTTTACGTGTAACACTTTCTCTTCTAACTATGCGCATATGAATCAGGCATCACTTCGGCCGTGGGCCAAACGGCCATATCTTGCTTTCATTCAGCCGTCTTCCAGCTATATCCATCTGCGAATCCATTGCAGCTGTCCGCCATGCTCGCCTATCTCGAAGTGGAGATCCTGAAAGCACTTCGCCTCGGGCCTCTCGGAGTCCCTCAAGACCGAAGCCGATGTCGACCTAACCAGCCACCCAAACGACGATGTACTATCCTGGCCGCCCCACGCGACCCTGGCAGCTATCCGCGGCCGCCAAGAGCTTCGACCCTCACACGGCCCGAATTCAGCTAGACGTTCAGCATACTAGTCGTCATCCGAACCGGGGTCGGAAGCAACAGCTATGTTTATCGTACTATTTGCACTGCAGTCTGTAGCGCGACGGTGGCCCCTCGTTTTCCAATGACCATGCAGCATCGAGATTATTTTATTATTGTCAGTTCCCGGACCCTTGCGCGCAATACCCTGTTGACGCGCTCCGTCTCATCGAAGACTCAAGAGCACACAAAGCAAGGTTATCTGAGGGCGAAAAAATCTTGGCAGCCATCGCAATAGTCTCCTCAACCTCTCTGGGTGCAGTGGGTCTAGCTTCCTCGCGGTTCCGCTTTCAAGCCTGGCATTTCTTATTTTCGAAGAATTTTCCGACGTCAAGCGTTCGAGACACCAAAGGATTCGGGATTGAACTGCTCGCGGATTGTGCGCTGCTGTATTCCGTCTACCATGACCTTGTCTACCTGATGGCGAGTGATTCAAGTATATAGCACAAAACGTTCGGGGTCGAAGTAACCGGCGCATTCTTAGACCTGCCCCCACATGACTGGTCGAATCGATCCTGACAAAGATCATCACCTCTCCAAGGCGGAAACTTATTAAGAAGAAAGCCGCATTTGTAGATTCTGGCTCGCCAAGTGGAAGCGGCGCTTGCTGTTTGGCTGTCCGCATTTCTCAAGCTCTTTGCGTTCGATTTTTATTTCCCCACGTCCTGGGCATTTTTTTGGAATCGACTCGCCGATTCTTAAGGTACCCTCTGTTCAGCTGACCTTTTCTTCGTGCGTGCGCAAAGCTCCCGTTCAATGCCCGGGTGCAGACTCGGTTCATAGTCTGAAGAGTCTGTAGCCGGGCTGTTGTTCAGGTCAGTATAAAAAGTGCGCACAGTTGAAAGTAAACTTCAGCAGTTCCTACTGTAACAACATGCTTTGCTCTCTCCTCGCCTTCGTCTCCCTGAGCCTGCTCGCCGTCGCGGCTCCCGTCGCCGAGGAACGCGCTGCGAATGCGTGCACCGACGTTATAGTAGGTCTACAATTCTGAAACCCGTTTATAACAGCGCTAACGACGGAGAAATTTCTGTAGGTGTTCTTCGCCCGGTATGTTCTTATCATGTACTCCTACCTCTGCAATAAGATAGATGCTCACTGTTCGCGAGGGGAACCACCGAAACTGCGCCCATCGGGACAGTCGTTGGTCCGCCCTTGCAGACTGCTCTTCAAGCGGCGCTGGGCGGAAAATCCCTGACTTTCACCGGTGTTAATTATGCTGCGAACATCGCCGGATTCCTCGAGGGAGGAGATCCAGCGGGCTCTATTGTCATGGCTCAGGACGCAAGTCTTTTTAGTGCTAGCTCCTCGCGCATCCCGATAATTTTTAATTACTTTAGATCACCAACGCAGCGAACTCTTGCCCGAATGTAAGCTGAACGGCCCCGTTCACTTTCAAAGATTAAATCCTGGCGTTCACAGGCAGCGATCGTCACGTCTGGTTACAGCCAAGGAGGACAGCTCGTGCACAACTCGGCGAGAATGCTCTCCGCTAGTGTTGCCTCTCATATCAAAGCGGCCGTGATTTTCGTGAGCACGCACCTTTAATTGATCGGGGATGATACTGACACAGATATTGTAAATAGGGCGATCCCGACAACGGATCGGCCGTTCAAGGAGTCTCCGCTGCGAACACCGATGTAATCTGCCATATCGGCGACGACATCTGCCTGCACGGAGATTTGGTCTTGGCTCCTCATCTGTTCGTTTGTCCACGTTTTAACATCGGGCATTACACTGATTCTTAATTTCTCAACTCTAGGACCTACGGCAGAGACACCCCGGCTGCTGCCGCATTCATTGCCTCCAAGGTTTAAGCCAGTAAAAAGTGGGTAACATGAGTTTTCGTCTCGACTTGACGCGTACGATATTCTGCAATAAGTACCGTAGGCCCGCTAGCGCGGCAAAGCCTAGTTTCATCAGCTGATAAATAAAAAACAAAACATGAAAGTCACTGCGTTTGCTAATTAAGAGGTCACACCCATAAATGCCAAGTTTAGGCACACTCGAGGTGCTATTCGAGGCATCAGGCTAGATTTAGGTCGAACTGAAATCAAACCGAAACTATTAATTTCAGTGCAACTGAAATGGGATTCTCCTAGTTTCGGTGAGACTAAAATGTGTTTGTTCTAATTTAGTTTCAGCTTAGGCCGAAAGTTGGCGGAAATTTCGACTTTCAAGTCGCATCTCGGGTCTGCCGAAACTCAGCAGTTGTCGGTGTGGGTGTTGCATCATATCAGTGCCGTTGAAACGGCTGTTGAATCGCCATTGATATGGCAGTTAAAGCGTGGGATATCACCGTTGATATCAACGGGACTAAAACATTGTGTTTTAGTGCAGATGGCCATTAAAACCTATTGTTTTAGTCGCGTTGATATCAATGTTGACATCCCACATTTTTTAACTGGCGTATCAATGCAGATAAAGCGTCGCCTATTAACTGCCGTTTCAATGACACTGATATGCGGGCTAAGTTTGTTGTCCACACTGAAACTTGAGGTATTATCTCACATTTTATCTGCACTAATACGTAACGTTTCTGTAGAAATTTTCAGCTCAGTTAAAACAATAGGTTTCAACACTAGTTTTTGGTCAATTAAATTGTGCACTAAAACTTAACAAAACACACTGAACTTCAACGGCATTAAAAATTTCCTAATCCCGGTGTGAATATGATCTCGGGAATCTCGGCCCAACGCTTCGTAACACTGGCTACGTACATACCCGTCTTTTCCGACGTGTAAGTTGAGAAGCCTCAGGCGAGTAGTATTTAACTGACCTGGGTCACTGATGTATGCATTTGACTTTATTTCGACTGATGTTGCTGTTCTTCAGCCTTCTCGCGTGCATCATCTGCGCCAATGCCTCCCCCACTCTTCGACTCGGAAAAACGACTCTGGTTGGGCGGGAAATTGCTTCCGTGCAGCAAGAATTTTTCGGAGGTTCGGCTTGCCAGGTTCTTCCAATAACTAGCTTATGAATTCCCCAGGCATTCCGTACGCGGAACCCCCTCTTGCAGGCTTGCGCTTCAAGCCGCCTGTGCTCAAAACGTCTCTCGATTCGGATGTGTTCAATGCCACTGAATATGGCCCTGCCTGTCTACAACTGCTAGCGGTACGCACACGAGTATGCCCTTCATTTTTCCTCATTTATTCACCGATATCAGGGTCTTACGCTCGACCAAATGTCCGAGGATTGTCTGACAATAAACGTGCTTCGGCCCAGCGGAATCTCTACCGCAGCCAAACTCCCCGTCGTATGTTCAAATCTTCACGTATGTTCGAAATTATTTGGACGTCCTTTTTTTCTAGATGTTTTGGACGTGAATATTTTCCATCATCCCCTTGTACACACCATGCTGAGGTATTCTATTTAGATATGGCGGCGGATTCCTTACGGGCCAGGCGAGCACCTCCAATGCAAGCCTGATCGTCGCTCAAAGTGTTGCCCGTGTACGTTCTTCTTCCTGCTCATTGATTCCAGTCTGATCTTCGTCGAAGGGAACACCGATTTTATTCGTGAATTTCCAATACCGTCTTGGAGCCCTTGGCTATCCGCAAGGACAGGAAGCCGGCGACAATGGAGCCGTCAACCTCGGCATAAAGGACCAAAAGGCTAGTCTCTTCTAGACCGACGCTTCAACATTATATCAACTTGTTAACACAAGGCCGCGCTCCAATGGGTTCAACGCAATATCGAAGCGTTCGGCGGCGACAAGGACAAGGTACCTTTCATGCTGTAGATATGGTAACCGATGACCAGCTAAAGCAACAAGGTTACTCTGTTCGGCCAAAGCGCGGGTTCCATAATGATGTCTATCCTATTCTTGAACCCTTCAATCTGCGACCTGGCCAGAGCCGCCGTGCGATAAATTTCACGCCGTTATATTGTATCTCACTCACATACTATCGGACAGATATTCGAATCTGGGTATCAAGGCACCACGCCACTGTTCCCTCCGGCGCGTGGCGAGGTCGACTGGCAGAATTTCGTCGGGGGCGTTGCGTCCTGTGAATCTACTGCGACATCTGGATCGACCCTCGAATGCCTGGCTACCGCGAACACGACAGAAATATTTCAGGGCCTCGCCGTAGCTTTAGCGAAGACTACCAATTTCAATCCATGGGCTCCGGTTCTGGATGGGCCAGGGGGACTCATACCTGAGTTGCCCTCCGCTCTGTTGAAGCGCGGAAAATTTGCGCGATTGCCGTTCATTGCAGGGACAGTCTTGGATGAGGGTGTGAAAAATAAAGACTTGATTATTCTTTTCTCATATCCAGATATGTATCAGGGACCACCTTCGTGCCGCAAAGCATCAATTCGACGGATGAACTCAACGCGGCCATGTTCAGTCTCTTTTCTCCGTCGTCGTCCCCAACCACTCTCGAGGTCTCTGTCCAAACCTTGTTGCAGCTTTATCCGGATATTCCCGCTCTGGGTTTGTGGATGTTCGTCAGCTCCATTGCCGTCGCATTCAACTTTTTGCAGGCTCGCCCTTTAACACAGGGAACGACACATTCGGCCTGAGCAGCCAGTTCAAACGCGCTGCAGCGATAGGTCGGTGATTTCCATCTTGCTTGAAATTCCATTAAACTAATGAGTTCCCGACAGTTGGAGACGGAGACTTCCAGTCTCAGCGCCGGTTCTGGATGGAGACCGCCGCAAATGCAGGCGTAAAGACGTTCGGGTATCTATTTACCGAATCGCAGCCTCCCAACTTCCCACCCGCTATTGGCGGTGCGTTATCGTTACAATATAATTATTCTCATCCAGTATTACTCAGCTCACTTTTCATTCGACAGTCTTCCACGCATCAGAACTCGTCTACGTCTACGGCAAGCCCGCCAACACATCTCCCGCATCAGAGCAACTCAGCCGTATCATGACCGATTATTGGGTGTCGTTCGTTACGAGTCTTACGCCCAACGACGGGCTGGGTGTCCCACGTAAGCCCTCCACTTCATAATACATAGAGACTAGGTCGTCGTTGACCCACCATAATGGCAGGCCCGAGATGGACTGCGTTCACGCCGGAAAACAAGGTCAGCCGGTTTCCTTTCCGTTGGTTGTTTTAGTAGTTAACTCCGTTTTGTGTCAGACTTTGATGCAACTCAACGACGCAAACTCGACTATGATTCCGGATGATTACCGTGCAGGTGTGTATATTTCATTGCATCTTATGAATGCAAGAAATTATATAACTTGGACGGCTTGCTGACCATGACTGCGCAACAGAACAAATCTCATTTCTCAATTCGAATCCTGCCATTTGGCGCCGTTGAGTTTGGCCGAGGTTGAATAATTACCATCTATTTCACACATCCGGCATCCTCATCCTTACTTGCACCTGTATCTGGGTCTATGCTAATTCCTTGCCAATCAGAATATTAGGCGCAGTTGTTTTTGAATTTAAGGCAGGGGAGGAGGTTCCGGATCCTTACTGTTCTACGAGGTACTTACGATGGTTTACGCGAGATTCAACCAAAGTTCGGACTTTGCCGAGATATTGATGTGACGACGTTTCTTCTCCTTTTCCGTGTCACGGGTTCGTGTGCAAGCTTTTCAGGTACCCCTGTAGATAGTTACACGTAATAGTTGAATACAGTTACACAAAGTATCTAGGTCAAGGCCGGAGGAAGGTAGATTGAAGTCAGCGCCTTTGAGGAAGTTACCCTATAAATCACCTCCAGTTCACCTGAACTTCCGGCGAATATTGAGAGATATCCTCGAGCTGAATTGCAATTGGTAGCTCGAATAGTGTGGGCCATTCCGCGCCGGAGATTAATATCCAATTTTTCTCTCTTTTACTCACTTGCTGCAGAACCAAACCAGTCCCATTCAACCCGACATGATATTCATGCTCGATAGGGCAAATCATTTCAATCGTCGAATCCTTCAATCCACACGGCCTGAATGAATGGCCATAAATCTACATTTAGAGAGGTGAAAGCAGGATGAGGTGTAAGAGAGGTCTTTTAGAAACTCGTATGTAAATTGCGGTGCATGAACAGATTTAAAATACTGAATGCAGGTAGTAGTCTGTCACTGGCCCACCATACATACATTTAGAAAGCACTACTTGGGGAAAGGGTGGCGTAAGTCCAGATATGGAGCTTTGGAAAATGCGAGGAGGCCGGCGTCGTTCGCGAGAGGTAGGATCTGCCGGGTTCCAGATTCAATGTCATTGCCCCCCGGCCTGCGTGTGATGTGAAAATTTGCCCTTCGGAGGTGCGGGAGATTTTGTAGCGCTTCATCTACCTCGGGTCGGGCGGTCGGAGGGGTATTCCACAACGCGAAATCAACGAAAACGTTTATGATCTCGATGTTGGGGGTGCACGTTGGGAGGCTCGCGATGGTGGTAAGAGCGCCTGGCGGGACCCAGTTTTTACAAGACCTGGCTTTGAGCGTCAGTGAGCGAAGACGTAATAGCTTTGGGAACTCCGTCACTGAAGGGAAAAGTTCCCCTACCGAGGCGTCAGTAAGCGTGGCCAGGTAGATTGATATTTCACGCGTACCTCGAGAATTGATAACGAGATGTTGAAGTGAGCTGGAGGACATCCGGACTAAATTTACTCCATCACCGAGGGATCCTGTCTGCAGTAAAGGCAATTCCAGGTGTCGGAGGCGCGTCAGGTGAGGCGTCATTTCCTCTCCGAGTAGCAACGCATAGACTGGTATAGACAGATGTAATTTTTGCCTGTAGCTAATAGCGAGGTAGTCGAGGGAACAATGGGACAGGCCGGAACCGTCCACAATTTGATTGGCATACGGGAAGACTTCGTCCTCGGAAAATATACCAATGTCCCTGAGAGAGACTTCCTTGCAAGTCAAAAGCGCGTGGCGGATGATGGAAGATGGTATCCCAGTGCATCGTGCCAACCCAAGGAATCGGAGGGACGGCACAGAGAGTATGCCGACGAGGACGGCGTGAAAGTCGACAGGGAGCGTATTCCACTCCCAATCGCTGAAGGTGGACCAGATCGCCAAACGACAGAGGTTGTCAAGCAGAGGGAACAACAAAGTCAATACCTCGCGGTTGGAATCCGTCCCAAACCAGGCATCAACCAAGTGCAGGTCGCGGATGTAAGAGACAATGTGAGGGCTGTCGACAAAAACCCGTGAGCCTTGAACCAGTGTTTTCATGTTTAATGTGAGAGACCGAAAAAGATGGCGCTGGCTGGGCACCAGCAATGCTCGCGCCACCAACGAGCATGCGGTCAGTGTAACAACGTCCTTGGAGTCCTGGGGACTGACCTCATCGATGATTGCCTCGATGAGTTCCGGCGGCAACTTGATCATGGTGGCGATGGAGGTGAAGGGGATAACTGCGTGCTCGAGAAGGTCCCGGGACGGAGTGGGTGTGGTGGCGACGCGTGGAAACGCTGGATGAGCTTTTGAATCAGTCACGGTGATGGTGTTCGGAAGGCTGAGTTCCGATTTCGGTCAATGCCGTGTCCGAGATCAATCTGAGACCAAATCCCATCAGTCAATTTCAACCAGATGACTCTTCACGAATAATCCCGTCGCATGTATCAGATGCACGCGACCAGGACTACTTACCTGGTTTCTTTGGTATGGTACAAACGCCGTTCCACGCAGTGCTCTGTTTTCCGACCAGACATACTCGCGGCTCCGCCTCCATCATGCGCGACCTCGATTTAGTTTTCAAAATCCGTCGTTGTGAGATTCTGAGATCACTTCTGTGGAAATATATTGGTCGATACATACAACAAAAACTAATATTCGATCATAGAGAACCGCTCAGACGGATATCCCTACTGCTCGCCCCGATTGAGATCCCGATTGTTCCTGCGGGAACTTGCCAGCGTTGTTGAACCACATTCCACATGGCCACGTCGAAACGGGAAAGCTGGATGGTTACAGCTTGACTTTGACCGGGAGCAATGAAGACGCTGTCAAAGCCCTTGAGTACGCGAGGCGGGGAATTGGTCGACGCCGGCAGGGTTACATAGAGTTGCGGAATCTGCGATGGAAGCCATAAATATGGGGTCGTGTTTGGAAGCATTGACTGACCTCATGTCCGGCAACGAGTCCAGTATTTTTTACAGTGAAGTGGACTGTGATAACCGGGTCGTGGAGCCTGTGAAAATCATCGAGTGAGTCCAAGGCAGAGCTTCAGCGGATGGTAGCCTACCAGGGGTCCAGCGAAGATCCCGGCCCAGTGGGAGCTTGACCCCCACGCGGAGAGCCCCTGATGGACAATCCGGAATACACAAAGGTCGTGTAAGATAACCCAAATCCAAACTCAAATCGAGGTGCGATGCCCGCAGCGTCGAAATGTCGATAGTCGATGAATATTCCCTCGGAGTACGGGATCGACAGGATGGGCGTGGGAGAACTGTAGATGACTTGCGCTGGATAGTCAGTGATACTCTTGCCGATGGTGTACGGGAGGCGACCGCTGGATAATTCATAGGATAAATGTTTAAAAAAAAACGTAGGTTCTCGATGCCTAACCTTGGGTTGTAAGCCCCGTATAGGATGTCTGTTACTGAGTTTCCCTGATGGCGTTGAACTTCAAAATGATAGTATGTTGGAACAACAAACCGCTTCCTGTCCGGGGAGCCCGCTCCAAACCTTGATCAAATTAGAAAAATAGAGGAAGATAGATAACATTGATGCACGTACAAGGGCCGTGACTGATAAGGATCAGCTTTGAGTATAAAAGCTTAGTTTGGTTTACCATTTGGGTGGTCAATCCATGCCTCGACAACAATCGGACCAACAGAATTCACAACGACGATGGTATTCGGGTTGAATTGCGCAACCTGTTGCACGAGGGCATCCTGAAGATTAACTTAATACTCGTCAACTTGGGAGAGCTTCTGGATCAGCCTACCCCGTTGTGCCAGGCCTGCAGGTCGTTTCGGTCTCCGGCGTTGCCTAAAAAGGCGTATCGTGAACCCGATACTGGATCATACGGGTGTCAAATACCTTCAACAAGGCCACCCCCCTCACCGCTGTCTGCGGTAATAAACACGAGCGCGACATCCTTGCCTGAGGCAACAGCAGCCGCAGCCGCTAGATCCGAGTCGCTCAGCGAAGACGAAACTGTGCTCCCATCCTGGGCGGCTCGTGCCGTGATGGCATCCAAAGGCTATACACGCATTCAATCAGTCTTCGTATCCCGTGCACAGAAAGAGTGAACGAACTGTGATGAGGTACGGGAAGTTGGCCGTACCGCTGCCCCTTCACTCAGTCTTTGTATCCAATGCACAGAAAGAGTGAACGAACCTGCCCCAGCCTGGAGAATTATTGAGCGGGGCATGCCTGTTATGCTTCCGATTTAAGACTTACCCATTGCCAGCACACCGTCGTCCCCTTGGCGATTTGGGAATCTGGAAGATAAAAGTCAGGTAATCATGTCATTGGATCATTGCTCGACACACCCGTTAGGACCAAGAGCCGCGGGCCCAGCGCCGTTACCGATAATGGCTATGGTTTTGAGATTCTTGAACGGCAATGTTTTTCCCGAGTTCTTCAACAGCACTGTGGACGCTTGGCCAATTTCTCGAATTACACTTGAATGTATGTGTCAGAAAGGGAAGTTGTGAAAACTTCCGTACCAACACTTTATGATCATCCTGAACGTCGACATGTTCATCGTCTGCGGCATTGTTGTTGTTGGAATCGAAATTGACTGGTGGGTAACCGCTATCTTGACCGAGCTTGTACCTAGCCAGCGTATAGTAGTCAGATCATTAGCCTGCCCACCTGACGACAGAAACATACCAGGCTGCCAAGACACGCGTAGCCATATCCTGCCTTTCAAGTCAACAATACTTTTTTGGATAGGCTTTCTTTTCGTACATCGACTCGAGCCTCAGGTACAGATCCGTTTTGAACAGAAGTTACTAGGGTTGTTCCGAAAAATCTGAAATGATGACTTGAGTTACAAACTGTCTTCCGGGTTTTCCAACTTACGAAGAGTTCGTCCCGCGGACCAGAGTACCAGGCATGGTGACCTAGTTAGATATTCAGGAGCAGGTTCTGAGTTGTATCGGGTCGTGGCCTCACGTCTAGTCCGGACATAACAGCAGGCGATGTACTGTGCGTGGCTCCCCAATCTACGGGAAACAAAAAGTCAACTGAGATGGATTCATAATCCAACATCATACTGGCTCACCCGACATAACGTCTTAATATAATGCCAGTGAGTATAGGACGTCAAGATTTCTTGGGCACTCACATCCTTGAAATCCGAATTCTCCCTTCAATATTCCGTTCATAGTCTTGTCATTTTCGCAAGCGTAAGTGCCCTTTACTATTGAGGATCAATAATCAGTGGCCGTTGTAGAGGAGGTTTTCTTTTTTGGCCTACTCTGATTATAACTGCACATGATAGCCGCTACCTAGAAAGACATCGTGTCATCGAAGCGTCAGGATAAAAAACCAGTGAATACCCCGGCCTGCACACTACGCAGGAACTATTCAAAGGTCACTACTGGACCGCTCGGAAAAGAGAAAATAAATACAGGCAGGGTGTAGACCTCGTGTTGGGTTCTGTAGGAATACCGGTCAGGGTAAGTGGGAAAGGCCAGAAAACCAACGGACCGGTCATCCACTCCAGACGTACTTGTGGTACGGAAATGTTCTTGCTCATTGTTGACAAAATGCTTTGCCGTTGCTGGACAGAGCATATCTAAGGAGCAGGTAAACAGCTTAACACATGTATCTCTTACCCTGTACTCCCTGACTCTGCATCCCTGTTCTCCTGGTTCAATTTGCCCCGCAGCTTCAAATTAAGTTCTCCGTACCTGTTATGGTCTCGAAAGCTCCCTCGCCAGACAGGAAGGGATCTGCGCCAAATCTATCCGTCTCTGTTTAGCGAGACATTGCAGTTTTGAAAGTTCAACCAACCCTTCCCAGTTGCGTCCCGCAGCGGGTGCACGCATGAGGTTCCTTGAAATTTGAAGTGAGCTTTTTCGTGGATGTGAAACACAATGCGGGCCGACATCATGGGACCCAACGCAACATTCACGCCTGATCCGGGTTCAAGTTGGCTATAAATGATCAAAATATTCTGACTGACCTTTGCCACGGAATTCTGCTCCCATCGCTTCGCCGCGCTGTCTCATGAGGGTCCGATTGAAGGTCGCAGCGACGTTGATGGCACTACCAAAGTCAGCTATAGGCCCCACCCAACTAAGTCGGAATATCCTCACGGCGGGAAAGCCGAGACACTTGTCACAAGCGTCAGAAGAGTCGGAATGTCAGGTGGGTCAACTCACTTCGAGGCTAGTCGCACGCCAAGCGGACTATCTGTTCGATAGATGGTAAAAACAACCTTTCAGGAACATTCGTCCGCCGGACGAACCTTCCAAGCAGAAGCCGGGGAACCCAATCGAAGGCACAGGGAACGTATTGCCAATGCATCGGGCTGAAGCAGATATTAATATCATCAGCCGCGGGGGTTATTCACGAACTTACATCCGTCACCCTGTCCTGCGAGCGGGTTAGCTTCGCCACAGCGTTAACCAGGATGGGATGCGTGCCTGTCAAAATGTTGACTTTATCTGCTAGCGTCAGTTGTGAGACAGTGTTCTGGGCCTGAGCACCAATTCAGTTAGGTGCATAGTTGAACCACAATCAAAAGAACCGTCTTGCCTTCACGTATGCCGCCGCCCAGCTCGTTCCTTGTGCGTTGGACGAAGAAACAAGGAGCAAGAGCATTGATAAACTCATGGCCAAAGAGATGAGGGCGCTGTGCGAGGCATTCCTGACAGGTAAGAAGGCCATTTTTCTGGACGATGCTATGGCTTGCGGGGCATGTAGTTTAAATAGAGGGGCAAGGTACAGTCATCAGTGCGTCAGATGAGCAACGACGAAGACTCACTTTACGACAAATAGTTTCAAGAGAGTAATCGCTCGTACACGATAAAGGGAGGCGGAGAGGCGCACCGCCGTCATGAGACGGATTGCGACGGACATGGAATTCCTTGTTATGCACTGGAAGCCACAGATGTACCTGTGATTCAGTCACGGGAGTAGCGCTACGCTTGAAAGGTGCGGAGGTAGAACATCAAACACTGTACCTCTTCTGTGATGGAATACGGCGCCGGACGTCCGTGAGAGGCGAATAGATTCAAGACATAGCAAGAGAACATCGTTACTAAGACTATGACACTGTCTTGAAAACCCCACAAGAGTCAGCGGACCAAGGCAGAGCCCATTGGCACCCACGAGTTCCCAAGCCAGCCCAGATAGTAAATGGTCGCCCCCAGAGATGGTATGCCAAGAAAAAAGCAGGACAGAGTAAGTAAATAGCAGAAACTTCAATTATGACTGAGTAGTAGTTTGCCGTAAGGTCCAAATGAGGAAGCTGATGGCATCAATGCCGCTCGGCAAATTCCGAAGTTCTCTCTTGCCTTCCATTTTCATCTTTGTTGCAGTCCCTTGGTGAGGTCTTTATGTCAGCTTTTATATCCCCCAAAAATTGGATGCATTCGACCTGAAGCCACTGCTGATCTTCAAGTCGCACGTTTGCCATCGCGCGGATCTGTGTTTTTCCGACGGGTTTCAAATCACTGCGGTGATCCGTTTGTATTAACGAGCGTAGAAAAAAGTTCTACCATATTATGTTTTACTGGCAATTTTACAGCTACTAAAATCAAGTTAAAATACGGCTGTTTCTTTCCTTTGTTAGAATCATAACTCTTTGTTCTGGTAGAACACTTCTCCCACCAAAGACATGGTGAAAGAACTCTTTTACCTGGACAAAGATTCATCACCTTACAAAGGGGAAAAACCCATGAAATTTCACCTGGAAGCAAATTTGCCAGTAAAACACACTAATATGGTGGAAGTTTTTTGTAAGCTGTTTTCCCCTTGTTAATACAAATGGATCACAACAGCGAATGAAGATGGGCGTCATAATAGATCGAGAAATTAGGCACTCGTAATTTCCAGATTTGCGGGGTTCGACACGTCTTCGCCCATTGAATGCAACAAAGATGTCATTTATCCTGGATGGAATGCGACTCAATCTGACTCAATTGACTCGCCGGGCGTCCGAATGCGTATGTGGCGTTCAAAATAACGATGCGTATGTCACATCTGTAAAATGGAGCGGCGGGGAATTCCGAGACAACCAACAATCGGTTGGCAGACTTTGCAAGATCGAATTTCGCGGCTGAGATGGATCTGAAACGACACGTTTTTATTTATCCCCGTGATTATGTACCCAGTGTCCACTAAAAATGGTGGTGCATTCAATTGTATCTTTTTCTTCGTGGTTTGGTGGGAAGCCTGAAGGCGTCCTATCGAGGAATCGATGGCATGCAGAACTATGAATTTTTGTCCCAAAAACGGACATGAAACCTCGAACTCAACGATACCGTTCGAATCGGGATTCGGCCTGATTCGGCATGGGCGGTCAAAGCAAGGAATACGGGATGTCATGTTACCACGTCATGAGTCACTTGCCGTAATTCGTGTCGGGTGGCCGACAGCGCTCCAATTTGGGGTGGATTCGAAGTTGTGGGGTCGGAGCACGGTCCGGTGTGGGGAAACTTCGTATCATCGCGTACAGAGTCTGAGATGCCGGATAACAAGCACAGCGGACTGCTGAGCCAGGTTACGAGAGGTGATCATGACCGATGTTTTTGAGGCAGAGGTATTCAGATTGAGTGCATCTATAAAGTGGGAACTAAGTATCTATGTCTAGCTGATAAGTAGTGGTACACAATAAGTATGGAGGCAAAAGAAAGGGATGAGTGGTGGGGATCTATGGTATATGATAGAGTAGATAGGTAGGTGGATACATAGGTTATTTCCCGTGTCCTTATTGTGCAGGCAACGACTCAAAACTCCCCCCTCGACGCCGCTTCGAATTGGCTGAACCCGGGCAACTCCACGCGGTCCTTCTCCTTCGCGTTGCCCCCACCGCCGTCCCGCGGGCTGCCTGGATGGGAGCTATTGCGCGAGTTGTGTGAGTGGGGATGAGAAAGCTCCCCTGGAATCTTGAGCGGCGGCAGCCTTATCGGCGGGCTCCCACTGCGAGAGCCAGGCATGCTGGAGCACGCACTGCTCGCGCCACCGCTGCTCCACCCACTCCAGCTGCCGCTTGTCGACGTTGAGGCAGACGTGGAGGCAGACGCGGACGCAGAGGTGGGGAGGTGGTGCGGGAACGAGGGCCAGCTGGTGGTGCGCTGGTACGACGACGCCTGGGTCGGCGGGTAGGGCGAAGGGGAAGCCGTATGTATGGGCGTCATCCCGAACGCAAGGCGCACCGAGTGCGCGAGGTGTTGTGGATGCGGGGTGCCGCCGTTGCTACTGCTTGTGGGACTGTCGAGTGAGAGCGGGGGCGGACTCGGGGCGCGCGACTGGAGGGTGAGCGTGCGCAGGGGTCCGAGGAACGGCGAGGTGCTGGGTGTGGGGTGCCAGGCGCTGCTGCTGCTACCACCGCGCATCGTCAGCGGCTCCGAGTCGCTCGTCGTGTGCTCCGACGGCGGGGACGCACTCGCACGACGATCTGCGGGTGGGACGCTAATGTGCGATGCGGAGCGCGAGTGCACGGTGGTGGGCAGCATGGACAGGACGGCGGGCTCGCGGGATGCAGGGGTCATCTGCCACGCGGGCCCGCTGAGCCTGCGGTGATTCTTGCTGGATTTCTCGCGCTCGCGGGCATGAGACAGGCGAAAAGGTGCAGCAGCGTCGTGGGACTCTGCACGACGCAAAGCAGCAGCGTGACGGGCCTCGTACTCGGCACGACGCAGTGCCTCCTGGCGCTCAAGCGCATAGAGTTCGTCCATGGCAACCGAGGACAAGGTGGTGAACGCCGAGTGGGGACGATATTCGTCGTCCCTGCTCGTGTCCGTTGGTCGTGCGTAGTCTTCCTCGTCGTCGCTGTTAGCTCGGCTGCGGGCCTTTTTCTTCGGTGGAGCCGGGTCGTTTGTGTGAATGCGTGAGTGGCGTGTCAGCTCATCGGAGCGGGAAAAACGCTTCTCGCATGAAGGGAAAGTGCACACAAAGGGTTTTTCACCCGTATGAGTGCGGATATGTCGAGTCTAGCAAATCGAGCAAAAATGAGCAAAAGCACAGGAAAAAAAAGGCTGTGGGGTATGACCTGGTGCTCCAGACGGCTGAATGCACGACCACAAAGAGGATATGGACACTTGTAGGGGCGGGGCTGGGGATTGGGCTGCTGCTGCGCGGCCATAGTGGTGGTGGAGGAAGAGGAGAAGAGCGGAGATGGGTTTTTGGCAGTTCCCCGAAAAGACCCGCCTGATCTTCCCCGCATCGATCATTATCCGCGATAATCACGGTCCGTTCGTCCGCAGCCATGTGAATACCTCTCCCCAGTCCATTCCAGGTCCACGCATGTGCTTATCGCCACGGTGCCTAGCTCCTCCTAGTTTTCAATACAACCGCGCACTCGACCCCCACAAGAAAATTCAGGTTAGTCTGGACCGAATCAATCCCCTTCCGGCGCCCCCGTGACGTTTGAAAAACCCCGTAATGCAACCCCCACAACGCCGCCCATTATTTAATTTAGCAGATCCTCCACATTGGCCCCGCAACAAAACGTTGCTACACAGCCCCTGTGCGGGATAATAAGGAACCGAATATTTGTGATGGCATGTGAATCGATCAGTCGCGTAGATTACCGTTGCCTAATGGATGAAGGTTTTTTTGGAAGGGTAGACAAGCAGAAAACTATCCCAAAAGTGCACCGGAGGGACGAGTAGAGTGCAAGAGAGCAGCCAAATAAACCGGAAATGAAAATAAATTAAATCCAGGGGTGGTGTCCGAGAGGCCGAGATGAAGTGCCGAGTGCAACAGGGTGAAAAACCAACATAAACGTGGCCCCCACAAATTCTTAGTTGTAATGGCATGTGAATGCCCACGAAGAAAGATTAGCGTTGCGGATGCCTTATCCGGGTACCAGTAGGTGCCGGACGCAGCTGTAACCCCGCGGTGAAGGTTCGCATATGTGGGTCCAATTATTTCAAGTCGGGAAAAGGAAAAGCCGTCGGTGATTGCGATTCTCCAAACCGAAGCCGGTGACTGATTAGCGTACTGTTCAGAGGAACAGAATAAAGCCCGCGGTTTCGAGAGAGAAGTTGAAGCTTGGCCTGGCCCGCAAAACGACCATGAGCGAGAAATTCGAGGCCAGAAGTCCAAGACTCGAGGCCAGACCAGAGTCAAGTAACCCCGCGGTGCCAGTGGAAGCCGTCGGTGATTGTGATTTTGATTCCCCAGCTGAACCGGCGATTATAATCGCGATCCTCTGATTTTCCAGAATCTCCGAAGTAGCCCAGAGGTTTGGGAAGACTGCAAGTTGAAATCTAAACTTGAAGATCGCCTGGGCCAGACCAGCACGAGAGCACTGGCAAGTGCACCCGTGCAGCCCAATCGATATAGAACACAAGCTTGAGGTCTTGAAGGAGATGGCTAGCATTGGAAAAAAAAAACAAGGAACGGCAGGTCGGGAGGTCGGGAGGTGGACGAAAACGGGCTCTGAGTGGAGAGTTCAAGTAAACAAGAGACGACTGAGGAATAGATCTCGAATCGGTGGCGAAGGACCAGAACAGGATATGTGTACCCCCGAATAATAGAGATTTAAAGATGAGTCTTGCGGAAAAAAGAGAAAAAGGAAGATTAGATGAGATTAGGAATGTGTCGATGTGGAACCAGAGAAGGAGCGATCTGACTTCGAGACGAGGGAAATAAAGACAGAAATGCCGGAACGGCAGACACTTGTATTTTGGGTGTCTGAGGACAGGGTATATGCGGCTTGGAATGGGTGGAAGACATGCCCACGACTCTCAGGTCAGTCGGCAATGAAAGGGCCTTCGACCCTACGCGTCTGAAGAGGAAGGCGCGTTTACATTGCGGTAAGCAGGGCATTGGCCGAAGATGGAGAACGTGACGCGATATGCGCCGAGGTGGATTGGAAGCGACGCCCGCAGGAGTGGAAAAGGTCGCCCATCCACGCGTTCGGAGAGCATTCCTTGCGGCGTTCGGTAAAGAGAGACAGACGCGACGGGTGCGGAGCGCGTCGATGCTTTTGACAACTCGGAGACGAAGAATTGAATTGGGAAGAATTGGGTTCTACAAGACGCGATTTGAGACGCGATTCGAGCTAGAGAGCGTGTTAGCTCGCGTTAGACCAGTGGCGACTACGACGCGTGATCGAAAGCAAATCGAAAGGAGAGAAAAGGAGTCTTTCAGGCCGCGGTCATAGAGGAAAGTGGGTAGCAAACCCGAAGGCGTATATTTCTTTGCAACATTTTGGCTGTCCCGTGAGCAACCCATGGGACTGACAAAAGGAATGCATATGGGGAGGTTGTAGGAGAGAATGTGACCGCGACTGTCACGGGTCACACCAATGCCCTGCCATGAACCACCATGGAGTGAAACGGCGGCGGTCTTCGGCCTCAGGTCTGGACTCTCAGAGCCTGTGGCCCGCAGAAGGCCTCCTTAACCTTGAAGTGAAGCACCCCAGTAGACGGCGGCCTCTCCTGGTTTCTGATCTCAGAAATCACGCACCCGCTCTTAGGCGTCCACAATCTCAGAGAGTGTGCGCCGTAGAGACCCTCCTCGAGCATGGCTTTCCGTATTCGCGGTCCGCAATTAATGACGACGCTCAGAGGCTTGCGATCCGTACTTATTGAGCTATGTCAGGACACTTAATGCGCACGCCTCGTGTGTAAACGCTCTCGCGTTCTCGTCGCTCGACGGGCGGTTCCTCGCGAGCGGCGGAGACGGTGCGTACGTGTGCTGCTACCCGCGGACCTGACATGACAGCGGCTTGTGATTAGACCTAAAGATCCACCTGTGGGACTTGCACGAGGAGCGCGTTAGTACGCCGTGCTGCTCATTCCAAGGGCCGCTAGTAACTTTTCTTTGCGCTCATTTTCTGCTGCATACTCATATAATGCACCGGTCAGAGAAATATATTTGTCCTGTCGTTCTCCGCACACAACCGGTTTATCTTCTCGTTCGTTGTGAATTTTTAACGATTGAGAGACCGAGTGCTTATGGTTCCGGCTCCCAGAGGAGGCGCAGATGATATCGTGCTCAAATACGACGCCTCCCAGTTGGGGCGCCCGCTGACTCCACAGCCAGCGCGCTACCCAAACAGCACATTCCGCCAGCACGATGTAAGTCGAGCATTGTAGCAGCCCTACCGATGTCTGATATTTTGCAGGACAGCATCCGAGGAATCGCCCCCCATCCCACGCAAGACGATATATTCATCACCGGGAGGTGCGTCCCTTTCCCACCCCCCTCTGCCCAATTGCAATTTGACCCTCCTCCGCCAGCGAGGATGGCCGCCTCATCCTGCACGACGGGCGCACTGGATCGGGCGCGAGGATCCGCGCGCAGGACACGATTCAGCTTGCGACCGAGGTCACAGGCGTCGAGTACCATCCCATCATGGAGCACGTCTTCGCCACGAGCGACGGACGTGGGTGCGTGTGTCTTCGCGACACGCGGATGGGGTTTGGGCCGCTCGTGCAGCGGACACAAGAGGGCGTTGTACAGATCGTATGTGCTGCCATATCCTTCGCAGGCGCCCTTTGCTGAAAGGTGGTCTGTGTAGTATAATACGAAGCTCTCACGGCGCGACAGAGCGCACTTGAGCAACCCCGAAACAAGCAGCATTGCGTTCAATCGTGATGGTACGTCGGATTTTTCTCTCTCGTGTGCGGGCATTTATATCTCGCTACCGCAGGGACACAACTTGGCGTGACCATGCTGGTGAGTTCACCCAGGCGCTGCGCATACCCGCCGTTGACGAGTGTGAAGAACTACTTCCCCACGATCTACGCCCTCACTGACGCAGACCCCGTTGCTGTCTGCAGCGCCAATAATCTCCCTGACGGCACCCCCGTCCCGCCCAACGAGCCCACATACGCGAACGCGTGCACAATGAAGGTATGTTCATGTACCGTTGCCCGACTACCCACACAAAATTATCCAGCACGGTGGTTTCGGCGGGCCCGGACTCGACGCGGACGCACTGTACGTCGCGGGGTCGGACGACTTCCGCGCGTATGTGTGGGCGCTTCCGTCCCCTGACGTGCTCGCGGCGCAACGCAGGGTCCTTTCGCACGCTGAGTGGGACGCAGCCCCACACCTAGGCGTTACCGGTGCGTCCACTCCTTCCGCACCTCTACTCTCAGCGCGAAGCACAATACTTACGCTGATTCGGATGTAGCCTTCGCAGAGAGCGCGACGGGCCCGCGGTGCATCCCTGCGCAGCTGGACACGCCGCGCGCGCGCCTCGGCGGGCACGCTTCGATCGTCAACACGGTGCTCGTGCACCCACGCATGCTGCTCGCGGCGACCGCGGGCGTCGAGGCGGGCATCGTACTGCATGGCGCGGTGGACTCCTTGCTTGGGGGCATGAAGCGCACGGACACGCGGACGCGCAAGATCGGGGAGGCGTGGACGCCGGATTCGCCTGCGGAAGACGACGAGGAGGGCGTGGGCGATGAAGTGGACTGGGACTGGGCGGAGCAGCGGAGGACGATACGGCTGTTTGATTCGTGCGTGTTTTGCTTCCGTTGTTTCCTTTGAGCTGACCGCGTCTGTGTAGCCTTCTGCGGGAGGAGGGCAGGCGGGACGTGTTTGTGGTGCGGCGGTGGTTTGGGAGCGATGGCCCGGACTCGGAGGAAGAAGAGGAGGAGGACGAGGAAGAGGAAGAGGATGAACATAGGGATCTGATCGCCGCGCCGGATCCACAGATTTCATCGAGTGAAGGGGAGGAAGACGTCGAGATGGAGTCTCAGGCGGCGCGGCAGTGGTTTGAGAGCGATGGGAGTGCCGAGGCGGACTTGGAGGAGCAAGAGGGTTCAGATTCGGATGGACATAAACATTCGATCGCCGCGTCTGATCCGCAGAGTGCATGGAGTGACAGGGATGAAGACGTCGAGATGCCAGAAGAGTCTCATGAGCAAGACCATGGGTGATGCGTGGCCGCGGACAGACATTCGGGGTTGAGGGTGGTCATGACTTTTGAATTGACCCGGCGGAGAAGACGACAGCTGGTGCGCCAGTCGGCTATTTTTGTAGCGCGTCGCTCCATGTTTTTCCGCCACTCCACTCAAACTTGACCTAGACTACTGTGTCCATGGGTTGTCGCCGATCCATTTTGTTTCTTGGTCGATAGGCTTGAACTTTGTACTGCACCTTGGCGCAGTGGCAAATTTTGGCCAAATTCAGAAAAGGTTTTCCTGATGCTGTCGCCGGTGTGACCGCGATATTGTCAAAATTATTCTTCTGCGACCTGCGTATCTCCGTTTCCGCGTGCATGTGTTCTGGACTTCGACACAACTTCCACATTCCCGTTCCTGAAATTTCTGATGGTCTTTGTTCCTTCAGAGTCGATTCTTATCTTGGACTTCAGTTTACCTCTCCGCTAGCCATGCCTCAAACGTCCTCTGCGACTATCGTTCATTGAAAGAATAAAAAGAGTCTTTTCTTCTCATATCTTCGGCCTGACCTGCAGTACATAGCTCAATGCCGGTGACTTGTTCTTTTTTTATCACTTCGCTTCTCGGAATTTCTTGGGAATATTTTTCGAGCATCAGGTTCTTTCCTCGAGTGGTACGAGAAGCACATCTGCGAGGCTGTATAAAACACGCCCGGTGAATCCCCGACTGCTGCCAGCACAATGCGTCTCCGTTCCATCTTGATTTCACTCCTTGGGCTCTCCTCCTCATCTCTGGCCGGAGTCACGGTTCAAAAGCCCGGCCTGAAGGTTCCCGCCAAGTACAGTGCCAACCGTGCTGCGGCAGAGAAGATCTTCACGACCACGTACACCGCATACAAGCACGTCAATCTCCGCACGATTTTCCGCCGAGGCTGAATTGACCCTAGGGAGTTTGCGTTCGGTCACGATGAACTACTGCCGATAAGCAAAAGCTTCGAGGACGACCTGGGCGGGTGGGGAGCGTCGATTGTCGACGCCATGGTGCGTCATTTACCTCGTCACTCTTCTGAACTTTTATTGACTAAATTTCGGTCTTGTTTTTCAGCCGACGATGGTGCGTTTTGGGCAAGCATACCCTTCCAACTACAAGCTGACCAGAATCACAGCTTGTTATGGGTCTAACTGTACTTTCTCCATTTCGAACATCCTGCAATATTTTTTACATCACACCAGGATCTCTTTAACGAGGCACTCAACTTTACAAGTCAGATTAACTTCGACGTTATCCCGGCAGGAGGTACCGTCAGGTATGAGAGTCCTGTTTGTGTTCATTTGGGGGTATTCATATGTACAGTGTCTTTGAAACGACCATTCGTTTCGTGGGCGGACTGCTGTCGGCCTACGAACTCAGCGGAGAACAGCACCCGATTCTGGTCGCCAAAGCAAAGCAGGTTGCCGACAAGCTGGCTTTTGCCTGGGTCGGAGTACGTCCTTCAATTTCGATGGATGCTTTTTTCCAACTGAACTTGAACAAGGACAATGTTATTCCCTTCGGCCACATTGATTTCTCCGACAATTCACCAGATATTGCAATAGTAAGTGTCGGCCGAGTCCATTTCCTCTACTTCTCGACCTCCTGATGTGATCCCCGAAGACCAATATCGCCGAAGTTGGAACGCTATCTTTAGAGTGGTTCACGTTGAGCAAATTCACGGGAAATGCAACATACGGCGATCTGACTTCTAAAGCTGTTGAACATATCGCGAACCTTGTGCGTTATTTGAAAACTTGACCTTGCCTATTGACTGAACGTTGCAACCAGCCGGCTCCATTGCCAGGTCAGTTGCAGTTGCGATCCCTCCCACTTAGTACTCATAAACACCATTGTTCAGGTCTTGCTCCACAATTGATTGACCCCACATCGGGTGAATTTGCTGATGCCTACATTGTGAGTACCATTATTTACCCGTCCAGCAGTTACAGAGCTCGTCGGTAGACTTGGGGTGGCGGAAGTGACTCGTACTTCGAATATCTCCTCAAATACGCGCGTCTGACCAACACAAATAATAATATCTTCATCGATACTTGGAAGGTACACTTTTCACCACCTTCAACATCCATGGCGATTTGTCAATGAAAACGTCATAGACAGCCATCGATTCATCGATCAAGACGTTGTTGAAGGTTGGTTGAACATAATTGCCCATTCGTGATATAGTCACTATCAACATTTCGCAGTCTTCCACTGTCGGTAACCATTTTTATCTCGCCGACCGTGACGATCAAGGTCTAATACGTCATGTTGGATCGTACGTATCTAGATTCAGACTCATGTTCGGTTGACCAAGATTTTTCAGACATTTGGCTTGTTTCTATGCTGGCAATTGGTAATCTCTCTTAGACAGACACTATAACGCATCTAACTCGTTGCGTACTCGTTCTAAGGCTCCTTGGTAAATCAAGCTGTGTGGACTCACAGAAACACTGCTGATTGCTTTGTCAGGCGGAAAGCTTCTGAAGAACCAGACAATCATCGACATTGCGTTGGAACTCAACGACGGATGTTGGGTAAGCCAGGCATTCTATTCTCTCGTCCGTCTACTGAGGAACACTGCAGAACACATATGCCAGTACTGCGTGCGTTAAACTATCTGCCCTTGTCTAGTCGATAGTGACAGAACTTCAGAACTGGTATTGGCCCAGAAGGCTTCGCGTTCATTAGCTCCGATGGTAATTTCACGGGGGGAGGTAGCATCTCTGCCGACCAAATAGCTTTCTACAACGAGCATGGGTTTTATATCACATCTTCTGACTATATCCAACGCCCGGAGGGTATGACTTTAAAAATTCTGACATCTACTCTAGATCTAAATGAACTTCACCCTCAGTGTTAGAGTCAAATTTCTACTCCTGGCGAAGTAATTTTCCCTCGCCTTCATCGTAATCGTAACTAACTGGAGCCTCGAAGTCACCGGCGACACGAAATATCTGGACCGTGCAGCAGCGGCCATCGCGTCATTCAACAAGTTCCTACCGCCTCCCGGCGGCGTTGCGTTCGCTTGCCTCAACGATGTAAATAACCCCGCTGCCGGATTCATTGACACCACGGAGAGTTTTTGGTGAGCTCTGTGGACCTGTCGAGTGTACAGACTAATATTTGGCTCAACTTCAAGGTATGCCGAGGTACTGAAGTACTTGTAGGTCTACGATCTCCACTTTCTCTCTCGTTGTTTCATTGCGATGCAGGTACCTGACCTTCGACGACCCCGAGCATATCAGCCTGGACGACTGTGCGTTATCTCCCCTTTAAACCATATTATTCTCATGTTTCATAGACGTATTCAACACGGAGTGCCACCCGTTGAAAGCCCCGCCTGCTCTCAATTCGTATGCGGGCTCTGGGACATTGATTCCCCAAAAGCCGTTCACTGCTCATACTATGAGCGGGCCGCTCCCTGCGATTAGCCCTATTTAACAGTCTTGAAGAATGTTATTCACCTTTGAGAATGTTATTCATCGGTTGAACCCAGTTGAAAAGGGATTTTCTTGCCTATAATGTTGTAACGGAGATCACGCGTACCTTCCGTTCTGAACCTCCACTACGTCTTTTCCCCATGAATTATTCGACGCCATCATCGATAATCTCGACAAAACGTCTCCTCATTTAAGTTTTGCTCCCTTGTCTCAGCATCGTTTTGCCGTTCTAGCCAACCGTACATCTTCAGACGAGTCACCTTGCAGCCGGTTGGCATGAGCTTCCTCTTCGATCGACTCCTCACTCAATCTCCCCATACCTCGCCATATGTCCGCATTCTCATGATCTTGGATAGCGATTCTGAGTTCTACAGTAGACCAGTCCGTGCAAAATGGATAATGGAAGAGACCACCCTCTCTCTCATTCTGCTTCTTCTCCTAAATTAGAGGGCTTTCATCTACATGTTCGACTCAATTAGGAAACCATTCTAAATAAAAACCCCATTGGCATCGGCGATATTAACCGCTCTTGCCTCGCCTACGATTTTGGTCTATCCACTTCCGAGACGTGGGCATTCCATCGTCTTGTGTCTCACAACCCCCTGGCCTGAAAAACATACTCTTCTCAATGGCCTCACAATAACCGACGAGACTGATTCCATGGCCCCAAAAATCTCCATCCGCCGCCTTGGACTCTCCACAGACCTTGACTTGCTTTGCCGGGGAGTACCAATGTCCCTTCGATATAAAACTTCTCTTGATTCTTGAAGCTTCGAGCATGCCCGAAGCACAATATCGTTAGTATGTAGCTCTGTAAACGCTCTTGAGTGAGGGTTACCGCGCTCCCTTCTCGAGTTCGAATACCTGCCTTTTCTTACCTGTACGCCGCCTGTCGAACATTTGATCACACTAAAAGGACCTTCCAGTCCAGGACGAACCTCCGCACCACCAACTAGACCTTAGCAAATGGTTTTCTCTTACATGTTTTGTTGTCTGGATTAGCTTGGGAAAACATGGGGGATATGGGGGAGGAGTCGCAGTCTTTTGCTCAAGTACTTTGGCTAGAAGCAGGACGTAATTCACTCATGGAGATAGCTTCTACATACCGAGATACAACAAGGACAAGACACGAGCAACCACATATCACGGAGAGCATGCACAAATTCGCCTAACACGAAACCAAGAAATTTCAAGCGATCGAGAAGCGTTCCTGCGGTCTTGGGTGAGATTGCTTATGCACCCATGGACAGTTCGACGACGTACTCGCAAGAAACGTCCCTTGATCTGAAGGAACGGGACGACAACGACGAAGATACCTGCGACGATCCTGGGAAATATCTGAACTCGGTTGGAATGAAGCTGACCATAGTAGTGATCTTACGCTGCTTCAACTCCGTAAACCTGCAGCGCTCCGTGCTTGAGCGCCCATGGAATTTGGAAGTACGCAACGCTAAAACCTGGAGGGTATCTCAGTTTATGCAGGGATGCCTGTTATAGGCGACCCACCTCCCAGGATTCGCGCAAGGTTGATGAGTGCACTGACTTCGCCCTAATTCAATCACGATGACGATGGGCTCAGTTCATCCACGACGATTAAAATATCACCCACTTGGTGCTTTGGGAAGCAATCATTACAATACGCGTATGCCGCGACTGTGCTGGGTGAATTTTAGTTACGCGGAACATAGGTTGAATACATAGACCCACTTGATCATAATTCTATCGAGGTCAATTGACTTGGAGATATGGAGTATGTATTTAAGACTTACGAGCATTCCGAAATACCCCAGCCCATGATGAGGGCAGCGACAGGAAGATGGTTCTGAAGGGCTGCTCCCAGAAGGACAAACCCGCAAACGTAGAGCGGCACAGCGATATAGCACGCCCTGGATGGGACTGTTCATATCCTTCCATCATAGAAAAAGGTCGAGTCGAGCCTACCAAAGCCGACTCTCAGCCTCAAATACGCCGCCGTTGCGTCTGATAGAGATATTCATGATCCAATCGTTCGCAAACCGGCCAATTAGTTCACCGAATATCGCAGCAACCTGCAGCACAAATTATATTTGCAGTTCCAGAAGAAGAGAAAAGAAATTAAATCCTCACGATGGGCGTACCGTACAGACCGGCGATGGCAGACGGGGTGAATTGGAATCCAAAAGGTTTAGGTGTGCCAAGGAAGACTGCGTTCGTCACCTTTAAGCCAGTCATGGTTATCAATCCTCAAAACGGAAGAAAACCACGCGTTACATTGATTCCAATGCCGAATCCAAAAAGCATCCCCTTGATTTTTTATGAAGCCTGAGAACGAGTACCGTAGAGGAAGAACTGAAGCGAACCTCAAATAATAGCATACCGAGAAGCTGTGGACGCCAAAGAATGCGCACAGGGGACGTTATCGCCTCAAACCAGGAAGTCCGGAATTTGGCCATCTTTATTCCCGTAATTCCGACCAGTGTTTCGATGCGGTAGCGCAGGCCAGTCGTCGGAGGTTCGGGAATGGGCTTCAGTGCGCGGTCGTACATCCTGGATTCAGGTCAGACAGTAGGAAGCGGAAGAACTGACTGAAACTCGCGTTTCCTTGCCGAACAGAACGATCAACAGACAAACGAGAGCACTGTAGATTGTACCAGCGCCGTATGCCCATCGCCATGATGTGCGAGCGACAAGGAAGCCAAAGGCGAAAGGAGATAAAAATGGAGACACGATAAACCCAAATGTCCACACGTTCAACTGTTCGATAGTTGAATCAAGTGAACACTTTTAGCCTTTTTTTGTGGAAGACAAACCTTTCGCGCTTGCAGGTGAAACGGATACATATCCGTGACGACGTAAAGGCCCTAATGCTACTTGAGCAGCACATTCCCCTTGTATGGTCAAGACTCACGGTGATTTGTGGGGCCGTCCTAAGAAGGTGTTGAACGTGAAGGAGTGGAAAAGAAAAAGACATACCCGAAGAAGCCCGTCAGGCACCTCATTGCTGGGAGGTATTAGTACTTGATGATCTTGGAATGTGCAAGCGTACCGGCGAAAGTTTTCAGATCAGGTGCAAGTGTTGCAACGAGTAAAAAAACCATCGCCAAAATCTATAACGTGCCACATGAAGAAAATATTGAACTGGGCCTAGAAACGCAGACTTGCCTGGGACCAGAACAAAATTGGGAGACGACCATATCTTCGGATTAGGATCACCGCAAAAATTCCTCCCCAACCTGCACAAAGATTAGTGCCTGGTATGAATCTACGAGCAGTTTCCAACCTATCAAAAAGATGCTCCAACTTTCAGCCCGCTCAGTAGCAGTCTTGTAGATTGGTAGTTGAATCGAACTCACTTTGAGGTTAAATTATTGATCACCCCGGGAGTTGTCTGGTACTGCTCGGCGAGAGCAAAGATTGAGGCGATGCCTGGAGGTATATGATATCATATTTTTGCGACAGCGAGCAGAGAAAAATTACCTATGCCTGAATCAAAATCCGGGACGATGCTCGCGAGCGTGATGATGATCAATTGAAACGTTTTGCAGCGGTCACTCCAATTCTGCGGGTCAAGCGCAGAATCCGTGGGCTGTGGCCAGAGAACAACAGCGCCGTCGCTCGAAAGTTTTAACCTAGACGCGACGGCCTCTCCAAATTCGACTTTGGCCTCCCTGGAGATATTCTTTAGAAAACTCAAATTTTACGGACAAAAATGAGGAGCAATACTCGGGGTCGATTACGAGACGTCCGGCATTCTTCTCGTGGAATGTGAGGAGATCAATCGTCGAGTCCTCCTCCTTTAAGCAGTCAAGTTTCTCTGGGCCAATTTCTGTCGACATGGTGCTGGGAGAAATCCGACGAGCACAAAGAATCAGGCAATCCGGATAAGCGAGGATTAAGAAGTTACACGTACATTTTATGTAGGCGGATCACTTCTTGAACTCAAGAACCTCGCTCCTGAAATTGCATTACAGGCACAGGCAAGACCGGACATATTGCCATCTCCGATGAGCTCGGCTATGGGAGTATGGGCAAATTCAGGGACGATGGTATGTGGTTTGTATTCCGGGAGAATCTCTGGAACCCGGCTTACTTGCGGCTTACGTACCACTTATCGACGCTACGTCCCGGGTTTGGCCCGGGTACGATTGTTGGTTGAAACGGTGCGTTCTCATTTGGTGAGCTGGGACTAACGGTAGTTCAGAAGGCCCGAGAAAAGGACTATACAGCGTCGGGGAAGGAGAGCAAGATGGCTAATGATGGCATCCGAATCGGGTCCTTTTTCCCTTTACTTATCTGTTAAGTTCCCAATGAACACAAATTACGCCCCTTCCGATTCAGAGATTTGGGCGATACACGCGCTGCTCATGGATCCCGTGGATGAACTGGCCCGAGTTGATGCCCAGATCGCAGAACTGAAAATCGCCCTCAGTCAACTGCTGTCAGGTGGAAGAGAAACGCCGACACTGAAGGAGCCAATTGACGCGCATCGCCGCGATACTGCAGATTGTAGACGTCTGTGATGAGGGGTTTACGGATGCTCCCATTCTCGACTCGTCGTCTTTGTGGGTGGATATCAACCCACAGGTCTTAACAACTTCCCACATCCTTGAGCTTCTGCGGCAATTCCCCAGGATCTCTCAACTTCGAATATCCTCCACAAATGACAACGAACAGATGAAGCTGAACGACGAATCTCTTGCCCTCCTTTTTTCACCATACGACCCGCTATGCGCAATGCTAACACATATCACAACCATGGTACCTTGGGCTGCGTTTTTAGATGCTGTCAGGCTTTGGCATTCAACGTGAGGGCACGCGTGACCATGCCACCTCCTCTCCAACAATTTCGGGATGAATTCTACCAAACAATGGAGGTCGACATCATGCCGGACCTTGAACCTTTCATTTGGACGGGCTTCAGGTCGGCCTCAACTATCTCTCTTCTAACGTGGAGTTTCGATGCGCGGGAAGGACCGGCCGACGCATTTGTACTTTGACTGATTGGCAGGCATAGTCTCCTCATGTAGTTCTCTCTTCGTATCTATATGTTACTTGAAAAATTGGTGGCCGGCGGAAAGATCTGAAGTTGATTAAATATTACACAGCAGCGTCAGGTTGCACTTACATCTGGACGGTGAAGGGCGACCGATGCAGTTGCTAAGAATCTCTACTTGTTCCAAGACAAATACCTAATTAGTTTGGTAGATGCACTATGTAACGATGTGGAGGCCCATGTAATGGCTACTTTGACAAAAGGTCAGCAGAGCTTACAACTAAGCACACCATAGGATGGCTCCACATTTTTTTCCCCGGTTCTTTACTTAGCTTTCGTCTGCTAGCGTCCTTAGTTGAGTTTTGAGCGGTGCAAAATACATTTCGCGCCAGCATTATCTCAAAGAAATACAAAGGAACGCAGGGGAAAAAAAAAGCTATGGCCGTTTACACCCTCACCGCTTTCTAGATACAGCGCTAACCCAGAAACAGTTGAACATAAACAGTTTAAATAATTAAATAATTAAGTAATCCGTTTACTTCACGCCGATCACTCGATGATATCATCCAAAAACGGACAGCTCTTCCTTTCTACCAACACACGGACTCGACGCACGGTCGTGTATCGTCTCTTGTCTCTCTCTCTCATGTTCTCCTCTATACCCTCCCTTCTTGTACTCTCTCTACTTAATATTGTCGCTGCTTCACCTACCCAGAGGCCTTTCAGAACGGATCAAGTAGCGGAGAACGAGGAGGGAATCCCTGCAGGATGGCTCGACCCTCGCATTGGCGGTGGGCGACTGCTTGATGTGCGTTCTTCGGTTTCAGTCCTCAGCACCCCGAAGTATGGCTGATGCCTCGTGGATTCAGTACACGACAAAGACTCGCGGCGAGCCACTTAATGTCATCATCTCCGGTGCCTCGGACCCTTTCATTCTCACCGATGAGGGGTTCATCGCATATGTGGAGTCGATAGGATACGCTAAGGAGTGCATGGGTCTCCATATGGGTGCGTAAAAAAAGGAATTGGGCTTAAAATCCAGCACTACATGAGTAACTCGTCATTGCAGGCCACATCCACCTCGCGAATCTCGGCGACGGGGACGGTCGCAAGCCCGAGGCGCTGCTCTTCCGCCAACACTTCCGCATTCCGGGCTGGGGAACCTGCTGGGAGAGCATTGCAGGTGGCCACCACTTCCGCGCGTGGCACCAGAATGGGACTGAGGGGAACAGCGGCGCGTGGTTTCTTGGGTGAGTGTTATGTCCTATGCCTTCGGTGCGACCTTGGCGGCGACATATTGCCGCTATTCGCAACCCGCGTATCTGCGCATTACCACTGTCTTCAATGCTGCGCATCCAACGGGTCTATTCCTATTTCTATTCTTTTTGCGGGGTTACCTCCGGGAACGCCGGAGCCTGGTTCAATATGTTCTTGTAATTGTTCTTACCTATCCATTACTAACCGCCGATCCCCAGTGCTTCTAAAGAAGAAGACTCCACCCGTGGCCATACTATCGTTGCGAACGGGTACAACCTCGGCCGCGACTGGCTTGTCGAGCAGGCGCTCGCGGGATCCGAACTCTGGCTTCCGTCCGGTGAAACACCCGCACCCGAAGGCTGGCCGTGGCCCGGAACGGGAGGCGGACGCCTTCAATGGCGTGCGGAGGTGGAGTGGGTCTGGGGACTTTTGGAGCCCGGCCGGCAAGGTACGTTATCTTCCCCTTTTATCATTTCTTTGCGTCCCCGGTTTACGCCGACATTTCGCACTTGTGCTGACACTACCCCACAGGCGTCAACCACGGCATCGCCCAAGATGGACGCGTCGCTATCCTGACCGTGTCTCGTGTCCAGAGCGACCTTGATTAGTCTTCTGTTGAGAGCGTCCTCGATTCAAGTTTGGTTTAATTGTAATGTGTACACGCCCGCTATTACTGTTTTGACACTGGACTCTTTTACGACCATAGATCTCATTTTTCATTTATCCCCGCATGCATCCCGCTTCGTATCATTATAATTATTAGCTCCACGACACGACACGACTGTACGACACCAACTGTAACGACCGACCGAGCAACTGCTGTAACGACCCTGTAATTAGCCTCGCTGTACTACGATTTTTGCTACGACTGCTGTGATAGAATTGTTTGAACCATTTCCGGGTCTCGACGATATCCACAGTGCCTGAGGTTAGCCAGTCGAATTATTATACCCAGGATACGAACGGGTTGTTGACATTACAGAGGATCCGATCTATTGTAGTCTGCTTTCGCGTCGAGTCTCCCATCCCAACCCGGATCTAAATATCTCGAAAGAAATTGAACACCCCGCGCATCGACATTACTTCGTCGTCGCCTTTTGTGCCTTCCACTTTTCGAAGGCAATGGCAAGCTCCTGCTTGTCAGACTTCCCCTTCTTATTTTTGGCTCTCCATTTCTTCATGTACTCAAACCACGACCCGTCGTCGTCGTAACCCATGCTGTCCAACTGTCCCGGATCCTGGCCATCCAAACTTCCTCGTCCAACGACGTGGTTACCGCGAAGGAATACGATTTCATAAGTCGCAGGGTGAGCATCACTTGCGCCTCGTCTTCAGACATAGTTCGCCCCGCGACGCCCTGCATAAAATTGGAGATAGCTCCGAGACAGGCGGGCGTGTCCCTAGTGGCGCCGCTTAGCGCCCCCACGGCCGCTGCCAAATTCTCGTTTCGAAGAACAGACACGCGTCGGCGCTCAGTATGGAACTGTGCGCTGCGATCCAATGTGCGTTCGCAGAAAAACGCAGGCGCGAAGTCGACGGGAGGTAGTTCCCGAGGGAGTTCATGCGGCTGCGCTACAACCAGGTGCAGAAATTCCACGTGAACATGCCGCAATCAAGTAGGATGTCGTCGCCTTTGAGGGTGGTGAAGTAAATCCAGTAGTGATCGACAGGATCCTGGCCGGGTCGAAAAGACCCATCAGAGAGGTTTAAATAGGCGATACTATCCTCGTTCGGCACATCGACGGACCCAACGGCTATCCCAAAGTCCGCAATTGTACGTCAAGCGGATGCGTTTCTGCAGCTGTCTGTTGGGAGATTCGGCGGCAGATACGGCGGTCGAGGTGTACATTTCCATCAGAAGAGCGATGCAGATGGCTGTTGAAAGCTGTAGGGCGAAGCCCTCACGGTTTATGCGTCGGTGCATTTTCCCCGCACTTTGTCGGTGCTCGCATTGGGCTACCAGGTCGGGGTTCCTGGCATAGCAGCGTGCTCGCCCAACAGAACGACCTTGGAAGCGGATCCGCCGGGAAATGTTGTTCGCTGCGAGCCTGGATTAGGAGAATTGACGA
Organism: Mycena capillaripes; assembly: GCA_029204075.1. NCBI lineage: Eukaryota > Fungi > Basidiomycota > Agaricomycetes > Agaricales > Mycenaceae > Mycena > Mycena capillaripes. Next base: position 2,705,835 of record JARHKZ010000003.1, on the reverse strand, counting down.
TGGTGTGCGAGAGGACTGGGCGAGGCAATTTCGAGAAAGTAATAAGACGTGCTGCTTCTGTAGTCTCTCTTGACAGACTTCCCACTTGCAAGCTACTGCTTCTGCCAGGCATGCTAGAAATGGGTAGAACGATAGTAACTCGATACGTTCGGTTTTGCGTAAAATATTCTAAAACTTAACTCGTACGCTCTGTAAGGTGTGTGCGCAGAATGTCTCACCGCAGACCTTTTTATGGTTAGGCCAGTCTTCCTTTTGGTATTCGCGCCAGTGGAAGTGCGTGCCCTGTTTGAGTTTTATGACTGCCGTTCGCCTCAAGTCTGAGAGTTGTCTGAGAGTGCTCACCTCCGCACAGGATGCGCACAATCTGAGCGGTTCCGAACCAGTTTTGCCGCATGCATCACACTTTTCTTGGGAATCTAAGGGTAAATGTACCGTTGGCCAGTTTGGAATTGAGACGGTGATGCTTGGACTAAGAGTGTGACCGTAAAGTGTGACCAGGGGCTCAGAATCAAGTCAGGATCCTTGTCTAAGTTTCTGTTTTAAGTTAGTTGCAAGGTCGCAAATCGCCAACTTGAAGTTTCAAGTTCAAACCACATCCAAATCCGAGGCATTCTATCATTTGGGGTCGAGTAAATCGAATAGGTTCTTTATTTCTGCGCACCTTTCCTTTCCTTAAGTCTCATAAAACCGTCAGCCGCACGAAAGGACTAAACAAAGTGATGATTGGTCAAATAAACAGGACGAGAGAAAAGCATGTGAGACACTAGAACCACGAGGGTTCAGGCGCCGACAATCCCTCTCGGGAATTGAACTCCCATTGTGGCGGAACGTAATACTGAAGATCGACTTGTAGTCCGTCCGAAATCCAGGACTGAAGCTCGGGCATGATGTCAACCTCCATCGACCGCCCAAAATGAACGCGAAATTGTTGGAGAGGGCAAGGCATGGCCATCCTTGCCTTGACAAGAGCCAAGGCAGCGATATCTGAAAACCCAGCGGAGGGACTCATAACTGCCATATGTGTCAACATTGGGCACAGAATGTCGTACGATGCACAAAAGAGCGCAAGGAATGGTTCGTCCAGCAACACATTGGTGTAACGATATGATTGCGCCGTGGACAGCGTAAGATAAGAAATCATTGGGAAATGCCGAAAAAGTTCGACAAGCTTGCCTGTTGAAAGACAGTTGGGGTCCACATAGGCTCTGAGAGAGGAGTCGTGAGGGGAATCATCCCCAAACGGCTTTTCAGAGACATCCCCGATCTGCAAATAGCGGAGTTTGGGGAGGACCAGACACGAAATGTGGTCCGGAAGAAAGAATCGTCCTCCCAGGATGAGGGATTCTAGATGGGGCAGGGTGATCGCGGAGATGTTAACGGCACTTGGCTCCGAACGCTCATGCGCCGTTATGTGGCACGACACAAGGTTTGGTGACCTCCGAAGGATCTCGAGGCCTCTATTCACGTCTAGACCTCCCAATGAGCCGGAGTCTGTCCACAAAGATTGACATATAAGGCTGAGTCTTGTCAGCTGCGACCATCTCAATGGAATTGAGAGTGGATCGATAACGACAGAGAGTGTTATATCGCGGAGAGTAGGGATTTGAAGCACATTCATGGCATCCGGATGATCGTCGAATCGCAGATGCGTGCTGCTTTGTATCCGGATACTCTGCAGTGACGGTAAATCCTCCTCGCCAAGGCGTAAAAGTGGGAGGAGTGACGGTACATCGCCAGAAACTGCCAGGTGGCGTAACCGCCGAGAGACCGCAACTAGTGGGGACACGAGGGGGTGTGTCTCGAAAGCGGAGTTTAGATAAAGAGCGGCGAGCGAAACAGATAGGGAACAGCTAGCAGAGCGTTCGAGCCACTCCGCTACGATTCCACCAAGTATAAAATGAACACTTGGAGGTACAATATTCGGAAAGAAGGGAGACCTGGTTGAAGGAATATGGATCGAACTCCACAGGCTCGGAGTGGAGTATGCAACGCTTCTCCAATGCCTGCAAATGTGGCCAAGAAGCATGGGCACTTCAGTGGGATCGATGAGAGCGTTGTGCTCTGGAAGGCAGGAGAAGAAAATCTCCAGAAGAACATCTCGGGAGATGCGTCGGATGGGTGACATTAGGGCCCGATGTGAGTCGATGGGCGCCTTGAGTGATGCATGTCTCTCTCTGAGCTCGCTGAGGGCGAATTCCATTTCTTGGATCTGGGCATCTAGTCGAGCGAGTTCATCCACGGGGTCCACCAGAATGGCGCGTAGTTCCACGACTTCGGCATCCGAAGGGACGTAGTTGGTGTTCAATCGATCTGAAAAGGGGGAAGTGGCGAGGGACATGGTGGTGAGAGGTAGGAGTTAAACGCCCCAGAAACATCATCAACATGTCAACAGTGGACATCAGCAAAGTCCGTGAAGTATGTATTTCAACTTTATGAGACTTCTTAAATCGAAATGTACTACTTGCTGCACACTGACGGTATACTTCCGGGTGACCAGGATCCGAATATTACAGCTAAGTCCAAAACGATAGACCTTTTCGATTTGCGAGCCAAGTTCGGCTCCACACCGGCAGGCGCCCTAATTTTAGTCCAGTCCTGGTTCACGCTTCATTTTTCTCTTTCAAGCTTGCCCGAGAATTCGCAGTTTTTCCAGCAAGGGATGCATGGTATGTATTGGCTCGTTCCACTGTATTTTCAGGGGTTCAAAGAAGATTAAAGTCAAGGTCGTTTGGACGCCAGTTCGCGGCTTGTGGAGCTATGACGCGACGGGCTGTGCCTTTGGTGCTCGGCCCGAACTTTGCTCTCGCGTCGAAAACGTCTATCGTTTTGGACTTAGCTGTAACGTTAATATTCCAAGTCCATCGAAAACCTCACGACGAAGTCACTGAACTCCAGCCAACATCGACGTCTAGCTCAAATAATTAGCCAGAAATGTACTACATACCAAAGTATTCGGCCGCTCCACAGCCGGCCGCATACTGCCCTGTACAATACTACGGAATGTATAAATAATGCATGGTCTGCTCGACAGTGGTATGTGTGGCATGGAGTTATGGTCATCGATAAGTCATTATTGTAAGTCTCAGCAAAAGCATGTAAGTCTACTTCGACCCAAAGAGAATTCGCACCCGCGATCCAACGAAAAAAAATTCGCGCCGCTCGCGGGCAACGAAAAAAAAAGGTTCGCGACCAGCACCAGCAAGCTAGGTCAGGGTCATAACGCCATCGCGGTAAACCCGTCCGCGTCCGGCTCTTCGTCATCGTGGGCATGGGCATGGGTATCAGCCGCAGGGGCGGCTTTCCCGGGCTGGTGTAGGTGGACGTCATCGTGCGTGGGCGACTGATGCAGCACCGGCGCGGCCACAGTTGGCGGTTCCTCCATAGTCGCCGGCTCCTCCGTAACATGCGGCATCGTCTGCGGCACAGGCAGCGACACTGGGGGCTGTGCCGCCTTCGGTGTCAACAACGAGAGCGACCTCAGCCCAGGCGACGGCGGGATCGGCGGGATCGCCGTAGGGGGCGCCTTCGCCTCGAGCGGCGTCGGCGGGAACACCGACGGCGACGAGATCCCCGAGGGCGACATCATCCCGAGGAACGACGGCGCGGCCGCATGGGGGCTCTCGCTGGCGGGGGGCGTCGTCACGATTGGCGGCGGCATCTCCACGCTCTCGCGCCGCCCCAGGGTGGGGAGCGTGAACTTGGACGCACGGGTGGAGAGGAAGGAGCCGATGCCTGAGCCCCAGGAAGAGATCGAGGGGCGCGCGGCCGCGGGTGCGGGCGGCGTCGCGGGCGGGTCGAGGATGGTCGAGCTGCGTGCGAGCAGGAGCGGCCGTGCGCTGTTCGGCGCGGGTGCCGGCGCAGGGGCGTCCTCAGTAGCGTCCGCCTTCGTCACTTCCACTGGCGTACTAGCGCGCTTTGCCGCATCGCTACCACTCGACACCGACGAGACCGACTCCCGCTGAGCCACCCACCGCCCCCTCACCCCCTCAATCGTCTTGAAAAAGTTGTTCGACGTGCGCGCAATCGCCTCTCTCGCGGGCGCGAGCTGCTGCTCGAGCTTCAAATCCTGCAGCCCTTCCTGCAGACGGAGTCCAATATCCGCGACCACGGAGGGCTTCTCGTTGCACGGGTGACGCGGCTCCACGATGTCAAACAAAAGCGGGTCCGTGGTGCGCTCCCACACCTCGTACGCGTTCGTGTGCTTGAACTCGGCGATCCAGAGCGGGTTGAAGTCCTCTGTGGAGCTCGCGTCGCCGCCTGGGTGGGGCTCGTCAGTCAGCAAACGGTTGCGCGGAGCTATATGTAGGAGTACGCACCCGATCCACCCGAAATGATCACCCCGTTCCCCTCGCCCTTGGATATGAAATCGCGGTACCGTACCGACGCGAGCGCGGCGGAGATGTATTCCTCAAACTTGATCCGCAGGTAGTCGTCGCTGCCCTTGAACCTGATTCATCCATTGACTGTTCAGCGGTAAGGACAAGGGGCTGAGCGAGACACGCACATCATGCTGACTGGCCGGCCCTCCTCGTCGTTCCAGCCGTCATTGACGTCCTTGACGATATCATCCATCCATTTGCGATCTGCCGGTGTCAGTCCTGCCTCGCGCTCGAGCTTCGGGTCCCGGAACTCCAGCACGCCGGTCTCCGTCTGCCCATCGATCATCATCAGTCCGTTTTCGCCAATTCACGATGAACGTTGGGACGGACGCACATTAACTAACAAATCAATCTCTTTTCTCGCCGTCACAATAGAATTCGTGCTTCCACACAGCCAGCTCTTTGTGTCCGCCGCGACATCAAGCTGCTGTAGCGGGAGGTACGGCTGGAAGAACGCGTCCCGGCCAAAGATGTCAAGCGGCAGCCCGGTGTACGCCATCATGCTCTTGCGGTCCGACGTGCGCAGCGATGTGGGCCGCGAGAGCGTCGGCGCGCGCGCGGCAAGCGGGGGTGAGCCGCAGTCGTCGAGGGTCTGTAGGAGTCCGGGAAGTAGGGAGACGAGTGAATATTGGTACGTGCAGAGGCGCTCGACGGGGTGGCCGTAGAACATGATCTGCGGGCAGTAATTAAGTTTTATGTGGGGGGGGCGGACTATGATGGTGAACGCACCCTTTTCTGCAGCATAAGCGCTTTGACGAGGATGAGAGTCCGCTGACGGAAGGTGTGGACGAGTTCGCGGCTGAAGGAGTGGGTAAGCGGGGAATGCAGGGGAGAGAGACGATGAACGAACAGGTTCGTGCCCATGTACAACCCACTTTCCGTCAGCTGCCCGCGGACAGACTGTTCGAGAGACGAGCCAAAGTCATCAAGGATGGCAGTTGAAGAAAAGTCCCGCTGGTGGAACAACGCGGTCGTGACGACGCCAAGTTTGTCACTGCGAAAGAATAAGATTTAGGTAGACACGCCCGGTGATATTCTGGCATTGGTACTAGATGAGGCCAAAATATAGCTTGGCCATTCGCCTTGCCTCGGGCTATAGACGGAAAAAACCGCCCGAATAGCCCGCCAAAAGCTATGGCATCCTGGCTTCGGGGCCAAAGACGGGCTAAAGCCATGGCGACGACAAGGCCAGAACATCACTAGACTGACTCATACGGCCACGTACCGTATTGGACCGAAAATGGGCTTGGATGCCAACACCACGACCGCCTTTTGGACCGTCGAGCGAGTCACGTCGGGCATCTTGACAAGCAGCGCAGACGCGGCGATCTGCTGATTGCATGAAATGCCGAATATCGTCGTGGGATTAGGGCCGGACGGGACGAGGTGGAAGTACGAGTAGTCCTCGGAACTCTATTGTAATACTGGGTCATTACTCTGGCACATGTCAGTAAACACAGGACATACGAGATGCGCGCCGTCTGGCAGTGCCAAGAATGGCAAGATCTTAACCACCTCTTCATCCTCGAAGATGTCCCCCGTCGAGTATTCGATGCGTGGACCGACCTGAACAATTTAACGGAGGAGTACTGAAGAACATAGAATACTCACCAAGTGATTGAAATCGACCAACGCAATACCAAGTACGAGCGGTCGATCGCCGGGGATGACCAACATCGACTCGGGGCGAGCCTTGCGCGACGAGCCAGATGCGACCGAGGCTATGGACTCGGTGTCGCCTCTCGGGGGCGAAGGGGGATACGTCGGCATCGTCTCCTTCGGCTCTTCGAACACAGAGGGCGCTGCAGACGTATTTGGGCTCTCTGGAACGCCCGTTTCGTGGGTGTACATGCTCGAGTCGTCTGCCTCCGAGCTCAGGTCGGTATCGAGTGTGTACGGGTTGGATGCGCGATTGGACAAGGTGTCAAAGTGCTTGGACTGGTTCTGGACGGAATTTCGCGGGGAAACGGCGGGAGAAGAGAGGGAAATGGAGCGCTGAGACGCGGTGTCGCCATCGTCGTCCTCGGTGGGGGCCAGGAAACTGCGGACGTCTGGCGGAGGGTGGAGTTCAGATTCAAGAGACATTTGGGTGACAGCAAGCAGTGACGGGTCCGTTCTCAGATCAATCACATTTGATGCTGTGATATCTGCGGTCTCGGCTTACAGTGGGCTTACCAAGGGCTTACAGCTTATTTTTATTTATTGGGTGCGTGGTGTAAGAGAGGGGAGGAGGAAGTATATTATTATTGACGTAAAAGAACAAAGGAAAGTAGACTCGACTGGTCGAGCCTGTCATTGAAGTTTGGGTGGAGACTCTGACTGTGAGATCGGCGACGCGGCTAGTTGCGAGACATGGACAGAACAGAACAGCAACTGGAATCTGATCCAAAAAGACGGCAGTTGGGTCGCAATTCTAGTTAGTCGCTAGAACTTACACCAATTGAGTTGACCTTCCTCGTTGTTTCAGAGGTATCAGATTGAATGGTCAATTCCCTGGGGTCTTATCGCTCCCAAGGCTGAAGGACTTGTATCGTCATTCCACGGCGATCCTTGAACTCAAAGTGAAGGCTTGAAGGCTAAGCTTGGAGCTTGACGTCGAGAAAATAGGGGTGCAACAATCTATAAGAAAAAAATGAAGCCTACTATTAAGGTAACCAGATTCCAATGTAGGTTGGGGTCGGAGATGTGGTGTAGTAATGGTTAAAATGCCAGTGCAGCAAGCAACGAGAGCAAACTCAGAGTCAGGTTCAAGCGAGCAGAAGGGCGAAGACAAGCAGCACGAGCAGGTTATCGGCCGGGGTTCGAGTACTAGAACTGGCTCGCTGCACGCAAGCGAAAGTTGAGCGAAAGCAGGAGAGCAGTTTGGGCGAGAGCCAACTGAGATTTGATCCGATTGATCCCATCGATGGCGTATGATTTCCGATTTCTTCCGACAAGGTTGAAGACCAAGGTTCAACCAAGTGCGTGAATCCCAGATTCTGGGTTTACAAATAATTCTCACATTATAGCTCCTTCTGTCAGTTAAATGAGTTGCCAGGCCCGTTGGACTCAAGATTTGTGTACCACTGAACCTACATGTACAGTAGTCTCTTGTAAATAGATGCTGCTCCGGGTGAACTTGGGCGGCAACTAGGAGATCCGCTCCCTCATTTTACTGCCTTCGCTCGATTAAACGTGTTTAGCAAGTGAGAATGTCACAGTTTTGCCATTCATGGACCTCTAGTGGATATATTCAAATTATTTTGGGGCAAAATATGGCTTTACTCGCCTTCTCTCCGTACTTTGCCCAATCTGACTGAAGCCCGTGTTTCTCTCAAGTTAGAATTGCAACCGAAAAAGCGTCAAAAGTCCGTAGACCGGCCTGGAATACTGGTCGCCAGTGGATTGGCCTGCTCTACTCATTCCGTGGGGCATGACTTGGTCAGTCAATTATTCGCTCAGTCTGCCTGATGGCGAGTGATTTAAATGCGCACTTTCGGAATTGAAGTAACCGGCGCAATATTGTTAGACAAAAGATCTTCGGCTTTAATATCGCGGGAGCAGTCTTTCTGAGGATCACAATTGCAGCCGAGTGGTGAATGCCCCTCACGCGGGCTTCTCTACTCTACTTATTCCTCCGCACACTTCTTGGCGAGTGATTCAAATATACAGTCCAACGGGTTCGGGCTGCAAGTAACCGGCACTACCTTGAACTTTCTCCCACATGACTTGCAAAATTGTTCAACTTGACAACGGTTGTAGACTCCCAAAGCGGAGGTCTCCGCGAAGCGGTCTTTTGTGTAACAGCAGAAAATTCGCATTCGTGAATTTGCTGGCTTGCGAGGCGAGGGCGTGCTTATGATGTCCATATCTTTGCGCTCGATTTTATTCGCCCACATCCTCGCAATTTCGTCCTTCCTGTACCGAAGTTTAAGCTTCAGCTTTGTCATATGTCCCTTCAGCTGACCTTTTCCACCGTGTGTGAGCAACGACCGCTTCCAATTTCCGGCTGCAGAGCGATTCCAGGTTGCAAAATGTGGAGCTATTTTTATCCAATTCTCCAGGTATAAAAAGCGCGCACAGTTGAAAGGGATGTTAGCATTTTCAACTGTAGCATGCTTCGCTCTCTGCTCACCTTCGTGTCCCTGAGCCTGCTCGCCGTCGCGGCTCCCGTCGCCGAGGAACGCGCCGCAGATGCGTGCACCGACGTTATAGTAGGTCCACAACTCGCACCTCGATTCAACATCGCTAACGACGGAGAAATCTCTGTAGGTGATCTTCGCCCGGTGTGTTCTTATCAAGTACTCCTTTGCAATGAGATGGATTTCTAACTGTTTGCCAGGGGTACCACAGAGGCCGCGCCCATTGGATCAATCGTTGGGCCGCCCCTGCAGACCGCCCTTCAATCGGCGCTCGGCGGAAAATCTCTGACCTTCACTGGCGTCGACTACGCTGCAGACATCGCTGGATTCCTCGAAGGCGGAGATCCGGCTGGCTCTGCCACCATGGCTCAGGATGCAAGTTTTTCTGTGGCCAGTTGTCTGTCTGCCCATCTTGATGATTTTATTATTCTAGCTCACCAACGCTGCGAATTCCTGCCCGAACGTGAGTTGCTGAACCGCGCGTTCAGTTATTTTAAATTTACATATTCGCTTTCATACAGGCGGCACTTGTCACTTCTGGTTACAGTCAAGGCGGCCAGCTTGTGCACAACTCGGCCAAGATGCTCTCTGCAAGTGTTCTCGCTCGTATCAAAGCCGCTGTCATTTTTGTGAGCACGCTGCCTCATTTCGTCGGCGATAATATTCACTTACGAACCACAAAACAGGGCGATCCCGACGATGGTGAGGCTGTCCAAGGAATCTCGTCCGCCAACACCGATGTCATCTGCCATACCGGCGACGATATCTGCTTGCACGGCGATCTGATTTTGCCGGCCCACCTGTTCGTCGATTATTACCGTGCATTTGATCAATCCACTGACTCTTGGATTTCAGGACCTACGGCATAGACACCCCCGCTGCGGCCGCGTTCATCGCCTCCAAGGTTTGAAGAGATGCTCAGCAAGGCATCATGTTCGATTTTGTCGTTTGTGATTACATACCGTGTACAATCTGTCCTTGTGAAAGTTCTGAAATGAAGCTTCTGAAATAAAACATTTGCTTTATGCCAGAAGAACAGTCGCACCGCAGAATTGCTCCGAGGAATATCCCTACTGATTTCGCTGAGTTGATGTGCCGAAATTCCGGGCGAGACCAATCAACGGTGTCACTTCAGACCAAAAAAACTGGATGGTAACAGCTTGATTGAATTTTGGATTGAACCCATGGTTTCGAAAAGGCTCGCGATAACCCATGGATGGTCGAGAAATGGGGCATCAACAAGGCTGGTTGACGTCGAAGCACAGAGTCCAGTAAATCTGGAATTTCACAGACGATAGATACTAGGAAGCTCCGACTACTTACGTCGGCAGAGACCTTGCTTGATCAAAGGCTTATGTACTAACGAACTCATGAGATTTTGGATCGTCGTCGCACTCTCGAAAACCTACTGAAGAGTCAAATCTGCTCATATTTCAAGACTATGGACATACCTCAAGTTGGCCGATTTTTTCAGAACTCGCGCCATCATCTTTGGCGGCAATCTTTCGTTTGTCCGGGCTCCCGCGGCTGGAGCTCGAATGAGTGCTGTTTGAGGTGCTGGAACAATGACGTACAATGAAAAAATGCACAGAAGTAGAAACAGAGTAGAGGCATACAGTACAAGCGTAGAGACAAGAGACGGTGCAGAAATATTTGAACTGATGGGGCTGTGTCTTCGGGAGAAAGGGGATCAGTAGTGGATCAAGGCGGGTTGCTCGGAATTGGGGCCATTATGAGGGTCCTAACCTGGCACGCCAGCCAGCGGGTAGCGTCATGAAGATGGTGGCAGAAAGCAACTTCTTTGCAGAACTGACTTCGGCCATCAATAATCATCACATCAAATCACTAGTGAGCGCCGACTGCGTCGGCACAGACCTTGCTTGGGAAGCCAAAGCATATTCAGAGAGTGTGCTTACGTAGGCTGTCTAATCATGTGAAGCTTCGGAAAGATGCGCCATCATTGATTTCGGACCAATGGGTCGCATGAGCCGTGAAACAATTACATATGAGGTGCGAGAAACCTTGTCAAGCAAGGTAATTCAGATGCACGGCAACGACGTTGTTTCTTCCCTCTCGCCATCATGTCCCTCGCCAATTCCCCTTTTTCAGATCGATTAAACACCAACTACGTCCCTTCGGAGGCCGAAGTCGTGGAACTACGCGCCCTTCTGGTGGACCCCGTGGATGAACTCGCTCGACTAGATGCCCAGATCCAACAAATGGAATTCGCCCTTAGCCAGCTCAGAGAGAGACATGCATCGCTCAGGGCGCCCATCGACTCCCATCGGGCCCTAATTTCACCCATCCGACGCATCTCCCGAGATGTTCTTCTGGAGATTTTCTTCTCCTGCCTTCCAGAGCACAACGCTCTCATCGATCCCGCTGAAGTGCCCATGCTTCTTGGCCACATTTGCAGGCATTGGAGAAGCGTTGCATACTCCACTCCGAGCCTGTGGAGTTCAATCCATATTCCTTTAGCCATGTCTCCCTTCTTTCCGAATACTGTACCTCCAAGTGTTCATTTTATACTTGGTGGAATCGTAGCGGAGTGGCTCGAACGCTCTGCTAGCTGTTCCCTATCTGTTTCGCTCGCCGCTCTTTATCTAAACTCCGCTTTCGAGACACACCCCCTCGTGTCCCCACTAGTTGCGGTCTCTCGGCGGCTACGCCACCTGGCAGTGTCTGGCGATGTACCGTCACTCCTCCCACTTTTACACCTTGGCGAGGAGGATTTACCGTCACTACAGAGTATCCGGATACAAAGCAGCACGCATCTGCGATTCGACGATCATCCGGATGCCATGAATGCGCTTCAAATCCCTACTCTGCGCGATATAGCACTCTCTATCGTTATTGATCCACTCTCAATTCCATTGAGATGGTCGCAGCTGACAAGACTCAGCCTTATATGTCAATCTTTGTGGACAGACTCTGGCCCGTTGGGGGGTCTAGACGTGGGTAGCGGCCTCGAGATCCTTCGGAGGTCACCGAACCTTGTGTGGTGCCGCATAACGGCGTACGGGCGTTCGCAGCCAGGTGCCATTGACATCTCTGTGATCACCCTGCACCATCTAGAATCCCTCATCCTGGGAGGACAATTCTCTCTTCCCGACTACATTTCGTGTCTGGACCTCCCCAAACTCCGCTATTTGCAGATCGGGGATGTTTTTGAAAAGTCGTTTGGGGATGATTCCACTCACGACTCCTCTCTCAGAGCCTATGTGGACCCCAGCTTCCTTTCAACAGGCACGCTTGTTGAACTTTTTCGGCATCTCCCAATGATTTCTTATCTTACGCTGTTCACATATCGTGGCGGTGTGTCTCTGGACGAACCATTCCTTACGCTCTTTTGTGCATCGCACGACATTCTTTGCCCAATGTTGACACATATGGCAGTTACTGGCCCCTCCGCTGGGTTTTCAGACATCGCTGCCTTGGCTTTTGTCAAGGCAAGGATGGCCATGCCTTGCCCTCTCCAACAATTTCACGTTCATTTCGGGCGGTCGATGGAGGTTGACATCATGCCCGAGCTTCAGTCCTTGATTTCGGACGGGCTCCAAGTCGACCTTCAGTATTACGTGCCGCCACAATGGGACTTCAATTCCCGAGACGGGTTGCCGGCGCCGGAACCGTTGTGATAATCTCACTTGTCTTTCGGTCTTCGTATTTATTTTAATCCATGCGCATCGCTTCTTTTGGGGCTAGTGATGGTTTTATGAGACGTAGGGAAATCGAGAATATCACGTTCTGAAAGAGTGCGCCGACCTAGTCTCTCGTAGACAGACACTTCAACATTGAAACTCGTACCTCGTTTGTTGAAGCGCCGACCCAGTGAAATATGTAAAAAATCTGTTTGATTTGCTCGACCCAGCGGTTCGAACTTGGCTCAAACTTATTCAGAGCTTGATTTTGCGCAACTAACTTGAGATGTGAGAACGGACGAAGGCTATCGACTTTTAAATAAAGAGATAAAGAGAGAGAGAAAAAAAACATATGACATCGGTCTGTCGAGGTCCAAGGAGGCCAAAATTTTGAGTATTAGATTAAACCTTGGAAACTTAGACTGGGCGGGAACTCGTCCGTTAGACTCACTGCGTCAAACCAAGAAAGCTGAATGGTTACATTTTTAATTGAATGGATTGAACACCGGAAGAGCGAGACACAACCTACGATGAATATCAGAACGAAAGAGGCTCGGTAGCGATAATCGAGATGAAGCAAATGGCCAATCCAAAGAGAATTTTGCCCTCACGTTGGGAACAGGTTCTTGCCGTCATACATGCCATTCTGTCCCGAAGGTACTACACCATATACTCAGATTCCGCTGCAGCGTCTATGGCAGCTCTCGTATGTCGAGTTTATTAACAACTCGTGCGGCACAATCGCGGGACCAAGTTCAGGCTGATAACTCCCGGAGAGTATTAGTATTATCATGAGCCATGCAGCACTAAGGTGGGAAAGCTGATGGAGGTTTTGAGGACGCATACAGGAATCGGTGCGAGCGCTTCCTAGTACAATAAAACCGAGTGTGATGTATTGCAAGAAACCAAGTTAAAAGACGGCAATCAACCATTTTGTGTAGCTAGATTCAGATGTATGTATGGTATATATTCGAAAGTGTCCCGCAATGTCCCGTAAGAGCGTCGCGTATAGAGTCCAAATGCCCCCGATTCCGAGTGATATTCCGAGTCCGAATCATAATAAATACGGTCCTAGTATCTATGAGCTGGTCGCGTTGTAGACGATGCGGTTGATAGCCAAGGCGAGGCGAGAGCCAACAGAGCCCTACAATCGCAAGAAAGTGTCAGAAACATGGAGGGCTGGAATGAAATATTCCTACACTGCCGGTCGCATACTCCTCGAGCACCACAAGTGCAAATTCACCATTGCTGTCGGGCGCACCCGCACCAAATCCGCCAGGATTCTTGGAAAAGTCGGGCATGGTGAGATTCGGGGGAGCGAGATTTTTTGGGGAGGGATTTCCTTTTGGGGGGATGCCAGGTAAGTCGCGCGAATCAATCAGTGCTAAGCATAGAAAAGATACCCGGGAAATTGGGTTCAGCGAAACGTCCGAAGTAATGTCCCTGCGCAAAGTCGATCGATTGCTCAAACGACGTGGGCACCGAGGTCAGCAAGAAGACGGTATACTGTAGTTATGGATTTAAATGAAACATCCAGTATAGGAAAACTGCCACGAACGTTGTAGCTCGAAATTCCAAAGTCGGCCTATATGTATGCTTGTGAGACTGTCTTAAAAGAGTAGATCAAGTCGGCTTACCATGCTGTCATAAGAGAACGCAAAGGTTTCGCCAGGTGCAATGACCGTGCCATCCGCGGGCGCGATGATGGTGCCGGATGTACTCTGGCGACGCGACGGCGCAGAATGAACCGATCCGATGAGAGGGAACAGCGCAACGAGAGCGAACTTGAGGATATGCATTGTGAGGAAGGGAAAAGTGCTCGAGGCGAGACTGTCAGTTCTTGACAGTGGGACTCCCTTTTGACTGTTTCGTGGTTAGGCGCATGGACGTGTGGGAAGCCAGCCGTAAATCAACGATAGAAGTTTCACCGCGATTGGAAAACCAAATCATGCAACTGTACTAACGAAAAGGCCACCGACATGAACGGACCCCGACAATCACCGAGGTACCTGAGTGCGCGCAAGCGGTAGACATCCTGCGTTATGTCCAAGCTCTTGAAAAGTGATCGGGATTGCGCCCGTCCACATGTAAACGCGGTTGGCGCAAATATGGAGCATTCAATTCGCCGTGCCGAAACAGCGGAGGAGCAAACGCGAGAAACATAGACATGATGCCCGCTCTTGTCCCACCTTCCTTCAGTTGGGTCGACAGTAGAGTGGAATAAGAAGCGGGAAAGAAGAGAGAAGCAATTCACAAGGTCTCGTACTATCACTCGATTGCACGATGGTTCGGAGGAAGAATATTGGGGGCTCCGGTGAACTTGAAACGGAGTAGGGTACTACCCGTGGCCCTGGGTATGCGGTGTTGCGATCTTCTACGCCACGCCTAACAGTAGCGCCAACGCCAACGCAAATTTGACGCGAATCACGGCGAGCCTTGGCGAGGTCCCTGCAAAAGATGGCCATGGTGGGAAAGGCGGGAAGCAATATTAATGTGGATCACGGACTTGGCCGGTCAATTGATGTCTACTCGGAATGACATCACGTCTACTTCGCCAGGCCACCTTTCAGCCAGACTTTCTCAACAGGTTAGTTTTGGGTGGCCACGGCTGACGGACACTGAGAAAGTTAGATTGACGATGAACTCATGAGCGCTGCTGGAGCCTTCAGTCTTGACCAGGTACGTTGCAGCCCGATTTAGCGTACCAACTAAGCTTCCGCGAATCAATATAGTTAATGGAGCTGGCTGGGCTGGCTTGTGCGCAAACCGTTGTCAAGGTGTACGTCTCAGACAAATATTCCCGCGTCCTGGTGTGCTGCGGTCCGTGAAACCAAGGCCGGCCAATATCCTAGTGCATTTGACCCAAATTCCAATGCCAGTTGAGTCTACTAGGCGGAGACGGACTCGTGGCGGCACGCCATCTGTGCAAGTGGTCTTTTATTTCACGCTCCAACTCTATTTTTCATGACTCGAATCTACCTACAGCTATGTTTGGGTACAAGCCGACGATCTACATGCCCAAAGTTGGTTCAATCTCGCATTTAATGACTCTCTTACGATTTTTTTTGTACAGCCAGGCTCCAAAGATATCTACCAGGTAGGTATCTCATTTCATAGGTCAACACTTATTTATTTTATTCTTCACAGCGCCTCCACACTCAGTGCAAAAACATGAGCATCCCAACGCTCCCCGAGGATGCAGAGTCTCTCCAAACCACGCTCAAATCCTCCGACGTCATCTTCGACGCGATCTTCGGATTTTCGTTCGAGGGCCCCATCCGCGCCCCCTTCGACGCCGCGCTCCCCATGCTCTCCGCGTCGGGCCTCTCTATAGTGTCCGTTGACATTCCCTCCGGCTGGGACGTCGAAGCTTGAAACGAAGCCGGTGTCTGCCTGAACCCCGACGTGCTCGTGAGTTAAACCGCGCCGAAAGAAGGCGTCAGGCTGTTCCGCGGACAACACTTTCTCGGAGGGAGATTCGTTCCCAGGTAATCGAAGATTTCCTCCGCATTGCTTCTTTTTACGAATGATATGCGATGGAATAGATCCTTGGAAGAAAAGTCCAAGTTGAACCTGCCGGCGTACCCAGGATACGAACAGATTGTCGAAATTACCGAGGCTGCTCAGAAATTGTAGTGATTCTATGTTTCTACTTCGCGCTTTTCAATCTCTACGCTCTGTCGATGTGGCTATAGCTTCGTTCAAATCATTGCCATGTTGAACAAGAACATTCCGGCGCTCGCACCAACATTCAATTTTACTGTCTATTGAGAAACAAGTACTTCTGAAACTCTTTACCCTCGTCTCCTTTGAGACCCCGAATTTTGAAGGAAAACAGTCAGTCCCTCCCACGCGTTGAATTCCCAGGGGGGAGAAAAATAGTAGAGATCCACCTCCAGCCCATCAGACATAAACGGCTAAAGTTGCTGTGAAATGTCTCTGTTCATCGCCCGGGGAAAGCTGGCTATTATGCGCCAGAGAAAATGGTTTGTGTTCATTCGTGCCTGAATAAAATTCAGGACTGCGAAAATTTGCGGAGGGCGAGTTCCACATGTGTCAGTCCTGAGCATATTGGCAGAGAGGCCGGGGTAGGCCTTCCTGTTACTCGAAAAATCGATAGCCCGGGAAGAGGCGACATGGCTGATTCATGCCCCAAAGACGACCATAACAGTGATAACAGTGGTTTTGCCAAGGGATTCACACCGAGTGGATGAATCGGACCAATGAATAAACCCCCCAGACGTGTCCAGCGGCCATAAAGCTGGTGTAAAACCACGCGGAACGCGGAACGCTCACCACGCAGCTCGTTGAGCAAATGAATATGAAGAGAGACTAGTACACGAGAATGGAGGGACAGACTAGGCCAATCTTTAAAGTGGCACCGATGCGTCAAACATTCCCTCCCGCGCATCGAATTTCCACGTCGGAGAAGAATACATGAGCTCGACTTGAAGCCCGTCTGAAATAAAGGATTGAAGGTCAGGCATGATGTCAACCTCCATCGAGCGCCCGAAGTAGACCCGAAATTGTTGGAGAGGGGAGGGCAAGGCCATCCGTGCCCTGACAAAAGCCAAGGCAGCCGTGTCTGAAAATCCAACACAAGGTGCCGTGGCTGCGAAATGTGTCAACATTGGGCATAGGATGTCGCGTGCCTGATAAAATCGCTCAAGGAACGCGCTGTCCACACGCATGGGTTCATAATGGTATGGGATCGAGGACAGTCGGAGTCGTGAAATCATAGGGAAATGGCGCAAAACTTCGAGAAAATCGGATGCTGTTAGGCTGTCTGGGTCAATATCTGCTCCAAGAGACGAGTCGGGAATGGGAGCATCCGAAAATAGCTCCGAGGAGACATGCCCAATCTGCAGATGACGGAGTTTCGGGACGGCCAAGCACGAAATGTATTCCCCGAGAGCCTCGCATTGGCCTCCGAGAGTAAGAGATTGTAGGTGGGGCAAGGTGATCGAGGACCGATCGCGAGTGAGCTCTGGATCCAAAATCTTGCTCACCCGGAGTTGGCACTGTACAAGATTCGGACACCTGCGAAGAACATCGAAGATCCCGCCAGCGTCTAGGCCACCCACCCTTCCTTGGGCCGTCCACTCAGGATAGCAGCTAAGGCTGAGTCCGGTCAGCTGCGACCATCTCAGTGGAAGTGAAAGCGGATCGACCGCCTCGGAAATGTATAGTGATACGTCTTCGAGAGTGGGGATCTGTAACACTTTCATGGCATCTGGATGACCGTCGGCTAGTGCACTTGCAATTGTCTGCACCCGAATACTTCTTAGAAGCGGCAGGTACTCTGGACCGAGGCGTAGAAGTGGGCGAAATAACTGGGCATCCCCAGCCAATGCTAGGTGGCGTAGTCGCAGAGAAGCTTTGAGTAGTTGGGAGATGATTGGGTGTGTTTCCATATCGGAATCATAGGAAACGACGGTATCGGAAAAAGAGACGGACAGAGAACAGGCGGCGGAACGCTGTAGCCACGCCTCGACGAGTCCCTCCAACATCGTCTCGACAATGGGAGGTATGTTACGATAATTGAATGAGGGAATGTGGATTGAGCTCCAGATGCTCGGTGTGGAGTATGAAACGCTTCGCCAATGCCTGCAAATGCGGCCTAGAAGCAAGGGCGCTTCCGCAGGATCGATGAGAGCATTGTGCACTGAAGGGAGGCAGGAGAAGAATATCTCCGAAAGAACATCCCGAGGAATGCGTCTTATGGGTGACATGAGTGCTCTATGGGCGTCGATCGGCGTCTTGAGCATCGCTCGTTTCTCTTTGAGCTGGCTGAGCATGATTTCCATTTCTTCGATCTGCGCGTCCACTCGGGCTAGTTCACCCACGGGATCCACGAGCAGCGCGCATATCTCCGATATTTCTGCATCAGAGGGAGCGTAGTTTGTGTACAGTCGATCTGCAAATGGTGAGTCGACGAGGGACATGGTGGTAAGAGGCAACAAACATCGCGACATCAAACATGATCGGCAAAGTCCGTGATCCAAACCAAACTTTCCTCCCACCGCAAGAGGCGTGCGATCTCCTTATCACGGATATATTCCCACGGGGTACCTACCCCCAAATAAGGCAGGTCTGACTCAGCGGCATGGTTGCGGCATCAGGGAATCTCATCCGATTCAGACCTCACCAGTCATCAACTGAGATTTCTGAAGCCTAATCCATTGCCAGCATACCCCATCCACTCTAATCTCATTTCTAATGTATTTTTGAATACTTTTGAGGATGCTCAAAATTTACCATCATTGATGGCACGTGTACACATCAAAGTCCGCGATCTAGAGATCGCTCGCCTCTTGTCCCACCGTCATGTTGAATCTGCGAGATCCCATGAGACTTCGTAGTCTGGAATTACTCAAGTGCAAACCTTGCAGTCAGGTTCTGACTCTTTCATATCCGGTATCTGCTCTTACTTATCGTTTGCGCACTGGCAGACTTGTCACTTGTTGAATGCCTATACTTACTTCTTTTGGAGTGGGTTCGAGCAAGCCTTGCAGGTGGCCCAAAAATGACCAAAACTTCGGGGCGTTCAAAGAGATGTCATGTCCCTTCTATTTCTGCTTCTAGACCGTGTTCATGCTTTTATCGGACTCCGTGATACAACAAGGTCAACTCGGGTGTACTGCCACTAGGGTCAAGATGTGTGGCCACACTGGAAGCCACAAGCGCTTTGTTCTCGTCGTATAAAGGCCAAATCTCAAGAGGCGTGCGATCTCCTTATCACGGATATATTCCCACGGGGTACCTACCCCCCAAATAAGGCAGGTCTGACTCAGCGGCATGGTTGCGGCATCAGGGAACCTCATCCGATTCAGACCTCACCAGTCATCAACAGAGATTTCTAAAGGCTAATCCATTGCCAGCATATCCCATCCACTCTAATCTCATTTCTAATGTATTTTTGAATACTTTTGAGGATGCTCAAAATCTGCCATCATTGATGGCACGTGTACACATCAAAGTCCGCGATCTAGAGATCGCTCGCCTCTTGCCAAATCTTCTTTTAGTGACCGCTACTCGTCCTCTACCACCGCGGTTTGATTATTTTCTGCCACTTTCCAGGTCTCAACCGTTGTGATGGTTTCCTCAGTGCGCATCCACCTCCGCCCGAATATATACCTGGGAGATCAGACGACGAGGAGACGTTGGTCTACTTTGACCGCGACTTCGATTCTGTTCTACCCATGGTCAAGAATGAATCACTCAATTCATCCTTTAAGGCCGTCTTCAATTCAACAGGGTCGAGCCAAGCCAAAGTATGTTCGTCTGAGGAGAAATCCTCACCATTAGCCGAGTCTCCCAAACACGACATGCAGAGTGCCTGGGCTCGCGGCACGCAGGTACTTAAGAAAGTCAGGGTTTAAATTCGAATTTTTGTGTCATGCAGGAAACGAGCAGCGACTCTGCAGAGGTGTTCGACGTCTGCTTGTGCAGTTCCACGGCACTGATATTTGTATCAGGTCCGACACCGAGAAGAAATTCATCGACGTGGATTCGTCGGTGGTGCTCGAAAGAACCTCGAAATCTTCCCTCAAAATTTTTTCACCCAGTTTGAGCGTAAGCATCGCCAGTAAACGGATGTCAAAAGTTTTGGTCGTGAAGGATTCGATCTCTCGAAGGCAGGTACTTCATTTTATCCAAGCACTGTGGAGGTGACTCGACACAGGTTTAAATGGGCGAAGGAGGCAAGCCGGCTGCGAATGCTGTGATATCTTTATCGTAACATGTATAACTGCCAGGCTCGCAGCACGCTGCGGATATTTGAGCAGAAGATTACTGATCCATCCTTTTTGAACTGCTCGACTAATGAATCTCGACCAGTGCTTTGAAGAAACTTGTAAGCGTCTCAATTGGTATCTTGAAGTCAGGGTGTGCAATTTTCTTCAAAATGCAATGGTTGGTATGTGATAACGGGCACCTCAGGTGGGCCATTGTAGAGGGGTGAGTTATTGAAATTTGGCATGTTTAATTCTTCCTCAAAAATGTGCTCGTATTGTCAACATAGTCACAGTTGTTTTGAAGGTCTTCTTAATTTTGTAGGAGACCTCTGCTATCAAGTGTTTCACTCTACCAATTATTATCAGGGCTCTCCCCACTCCAATTTTTATTGGGTATTGGTGAGAACTGCATCTCTTTTTTCCGAATAATTCTGATTTTGTCTCGCAGCATATCTGGGTTGTGTCTGTTTCCTTTACTTCCGGTGTACGCAATCATCAAACAGCTGTTTCCTTGACTAGAAGGCCACCTGAGAGATTTGGTTCTTGTTATGTGGGTTTCTCATCATTTCTCAGGAAAAAATTATCTAATATATCTCCAGAGTTCTCATTCTGCCGCAGCTGCTATTCAAACTGTGGGGCTGGCTGCTAGAGGAGAGACTGCCTATAGATCAGGGCGTTGTAGATTAACGTATTGTTTATTTTCATGACATTCATGCGCCCAATTAACCGGTGCAAGAGGCGAGCGGATCATTGATCTGGCATACAGGTCATCACACGTAACCCCCCCCCCCCAGATTGGGAAATATCTCCGAACCCAACCTAGGCCCTCCTAAGCCATCCATTTCAAAATTCATCCACACATAAGCCGGGATCCCTCAATAAGTACCTGGCAAACATTTAGTCACTTCTTGGATGCAGATCATGACTCGTATGCCAGATCAACGATCCGCTCACCCCTTGAACCGGTGGTAGAGTTGCCTGTATATAGTCACGTGCAGGTCAAAGCGTAGGCTACGGTGTTACATAATCACCCAATGTAGCACTCGATCGATAAAAATACATCGGGACTAGTCGTAGGGCTATCGCGCACTCCCCATGATCCTCTCCACCTCAATCTGAACACGGGTACGCGCAGAAGTGCCCACAGCAGTGGGTCCTCCGATAAATCTGCCCTCTGCAAAGCCGATCGTCACGCCGGTGTAAATCATCTCCAGCATCTTGACCCATTGATGCCCCCAGACCTCCAGCGCATGGGACCCAAGGACGTCCAGTGCGGCTGGATGGTATCACAATATCAGCGGGAATCCGAAGATCTGCCAACGAATGAATACGCACTATAGATCAGTTGCGCCGCCACTGGCGTCTCCAGCAGCGCATGGTCGCACAGTATCCGCGAGAACCACGTCCAGCACCGTGGAAGTTGGAACATCGGGTGCATGGGGCGCGTCTGTGGGGGGATCCTGAGGATGTGGAAGTACAGGCGCATGATCCCCGCGATACGGTTCATGTATTCCACAGTGGGCTCGATTGGAACGTCTTTCTCGACGGACTTGCGGTACCCCATCATCTTAGCACGCTCCTTATCATCCGCCCAAGGCCGACCGTCGAAGTCCGCATTTGGCACCGCGATAGGGATGGGCCACCCACCGGAGCGCTGCACGAGCTTAGCGAAGAAGATCTCGGGGAAGGTCTCGAGGCGGTCGAGCAGCGTGAACGCGGCCTGGGCAAGCGGAATGGCTGCTTTCTTCTCCGCCGTCACTTCCGTTTCGGCCTGCACGATGATGATCTTGCCGAGCGACGAGAGGAGACCTGTGTAGAGCATCGGTGGATGGCGTTGCGGGGGCATGAGGATTTGGTCATGAATGAAATCGGTCTGGGATGGTATGTTAGACGCGAAGAGGCTATGGGAGCGACGTACAATTTCCCGGATCGCTCTGGGGTCGTTGGTGAGCTGGCCAATTTTCGGCGTGATCTTTCGCCGTTGCTCCCCCCACGCGGACTTGGCAGCCTTGACCGACTTGATGGGTCTCGTGGTGTTCGTCTTGAGAGTCTATTACTGGGGTCAGTAAAAATTAGTAGGAGTAAGCGGGCTGCGCAGACCATCAGAATCGAGCGCGCATTCCGCCAGTCGTCCTCCGGGCTGCTCATTCCAGCAGCTTTCCGCTGTTCTCCTTCAGCGGCGAGACGGTCGGCGCGATCCTTCTCGCTCTGTATCCGCCGTTTCTCTGCCTCGTCCTTCTCCTTCTCCTCTTCTATCCGCTGTCGTTCCGCGTCTTCCGCAGCCTTCCGCTTGGCCTCCTCCTCTTTGCGCCGCTGCTCCTCCAGCTGCCGCTTGCGCAACTCTTCCTCTTGCCTCTTCCGTTCCTCTTGCTCTCGAAACTTTCGTTCGGCCTCAAGTCGCGCGCGCACCTTGTCCTCCTCCAGCTGTATGACGGCGTCTATCCGTTGCCACAAAAGCTTATCCCGCTCCTGCCAGCCCTGCCGCAGCTTGTCCTCCTCCTTCTGCTGCTGCAGCTTGAGCGTGTTGAGCTGCGCCTGCACCTCTGCCATCTGCCGCGCGTGGAGAGCATCCAGCCGACGAGTTTCTTGCAACCGGGCCTGGTCCAACTCGTCGTGAATTTGCAGTTGTATAGCTGTCTGCTTTTTTCGGGCGATACGCTGAAGCATCTATGTCTCAGTTGTGAATTATTGGTGGCATATAAAGCGGCGCACGAAAGCATCCTTCCGCGTCTGTTTCTCCCATTCCTCGTACGGGTCATGATGTCGCGTCCGAAGGCGTATTGCCGCGACCGTATCTTCGATATGCCGCTGTTCTGCCGTAGTTTTTATCTTTACACACGGCTTTCTGTGTTTTGAATGTTAATCAGGTCATAAATCATATACCCGGACCCACGTTGGTGCTTGGGGCACCTCCGACTCGGAAGCATAGCAGAACGAGTCGTCCGACTCGACCTCATCGGACTCTGAAAAGTCTGAATCGTCTGAATCCTCCAAAAGCCCAAACGTCGATCTACTCTGTCGATGTTGTCTGCAAAGATATTGGTTTGAATGGGATTTTGTTAACGAATACTCCTACCGTCTTACAGGAGACGGAGACAGAGATCTGGGAACGCTGAATCGCATTCTACGACGACCAGACCGGTGCGTAGGCGATAATGCAAATGAGACTAGGTTGTAGCAGGAGGAGAGTCAAAACAAAGCCCGCAAACACTTGGCCGCGGCGCACGTGGTGCACTCTTCGTTTACTCGCTACCGCCAGCACTATGAAACTGGGCCTTCGCGTCCTCCCTGGACTCCTCCTGGTTGCCTCAGCTCAATATTTAGACCAATTGCGCGTCCTCGGGCCTCAAGGAGTCAATCTATGGAAACTCGAGAAGGCGGCCACTGTTTCAGCGACTAGTGCAAAGTTCTTGGTACAAGACGGCGTGCAGGACGGCTCTGGATTTTCTCAGGACAGTGGAAATGTTGCTGGCTTTAAGGCCCAGTGGTTTCGCCAGCCAGTAGACCATTTTTCCAAAACTTCGAACGCCACGTTCCTGCAACGGTACTGGGTGAACATGCGTCACTACAAAGCCGATAAAGGTGGTCCGGTAATCGTTCTGGATGGAGGAGAGACCAGCGGTGTGGTTCGTGTGTTTCTCGACCGGGAACCCTTACCTGAAATGTGTTGTAGGATCGAATTCCCTTCTTAGACACCGGTCCGTATGTTTTTGGGAAGGTCCCCCAGCCGGACTGAAACCTCTTTTAGGTATCGTAGAGATTCTTGCACGTAGCACCGGAGGTGTTGGCGTAGTTCTGGAACACCGATACTACGGTATTCAATCTCAATTGGGCCTAAAACGTTCCGCATCTAACATCTTGCAGGAAAATCCATCCCCGTGTCGAACTTCACGACAGATAATCTGAGATGGCTCAACAATGATCAATCGGCCGCCGACAGCGCCAACTTCATGGCAAATGTCAAGTTCAAAGGCATTGACGAAGACCTAACGGCTCCGAACACGCCTTGGATTTACTATGGTGTATGCAGCCTCCCTTCACGCCGTTCTTTTCCTGACTAGCGCAGGGATCTTACGCTGGCGCTCGGGCTGCCCACATGAAAATTCTCTACCCCGACCTCGTCTACGGCGCCATCGCCTCCAGCGGTTCGTCTTTGTGCTCCCTCGAATCCATCTTACAAACCAAGTGCTAGGTGTCACCCATGCGACCATTATCAACTGGGAATACTTCGAGATTATCCGCGCAGCCGCAGACCCTGTCTGTTCCGGCCATCTCGAAAACTCCATCCAAACCATCGATGCGATCCTCTCATCGGGTCTTCTGACTCGTCCTCTGAAGGCGTTGTTTGGGCTTTCAGACCTGAGGCATGACGACGACTTTGCCTCCGTCATCGAGGTGCGGTTGCCCTTCCACTGCTCCGTTGTAAATACTAAGGAGCTTCTAGTCTCCCCTTGGCGGGTGGCAAGCGAAGTGCTGGCATCCAGATTTCGCTTCGACTCGCTTCGACGACTTCTGTGCCGCACTCGACAAGCCGCCGTTCGGCTCAGGCATGGCCTCCTTGAGCGAGCTGCCCTACGGTGCGCGAGAGCGGATGACTACCTTACCCGGCGGTCTTGCGGTCGACTTCACGATCATCAACTACGCGAACTACATCAAGACGGTGCGCCAGCTCCTTCCTTATAAGTTTTTCCGTCGATAACCTCCGGATAGCACATCGTTTCGCGATGCCCCGAAGGTGTCAGCACCGACGATGTACGCCAGTTCGATTTCAGTGCGTGCTAAATGAATCTAACCATGCCCCATAGTGTTTCGGGACCTGGGATGAAGAGCGGTATCAAGACGTTGACATCGGCCAGGATTGGCGTCTCTGGCTCTTCCAAGTTTGCACTGAGGTTCGTCATTCAGATCTGCCAGCATTCAGAGTCTCATCGCTGCTCAAATCCAGTGGGGCTACTTCGCCGTACGTTGTTGTGAAGCTGCAGCATTCCTCGCTGATCCGTAGCACCCCAGACGGCCCCTCCGGACCCTGAGCACCCGCGCATCATCTCAGAGCTGCTAACGCTCGCGTACGAATCCAAAGTCTGCCGCATGGTATGCCGGAACAAAAGCTCGTTTCTTGCTGCGCCGCTAAAGCCCCCTCCCAGGCGTTCCCTCCAGGAAAACACTTCACCGTGCCCACGCTCCCGAACGTGACCGTGGTCAATGAACTAGGTGACTTCGACATCGCCGCAGACCGGCTCGCAATCATCGACGGCGAAGGTATTCATTCCTATCCTCCGCGTCTCCCCATCTGCTCACGCGCTGCGTAGTTGACCCGTGGCGCCCCGCGACGCCGCACAGCAGGTACGCGTACGACCGCGAGGACACCGTGCTGCGCCCCTTCAAGATTATTCCTGGTGCGTGCCCCGACCTCCGTGACGCGCTGATGGTGATGTGACCTCCTCTTAGGTGGTGTGCACCACTACGATGAGTGGGGTCTGCTCAATCTCGCCGATGAGCCGGCAGAGATACGCAAAATACACGAGGAGATGATTTTCTTCGTCGGGGAGTGGCTCAAGGACTGGAAGGCGCCGAAGAAGAGGGATGTGCGGGGCGCTTATTGAGCTGGGGTTGTATGTATGGACTCTGCTTCCACTCCATACTATGTATACCCCTTGATGGACTTGCGGCGGAGGATTCAGTCTTGTGCTCACACACTCACACATGTACTTGCTATTGAACTCGACCACCATGATCCCCTAGGATTCAGCGTCACCCTTCGCAGACAGGTTGGGAACAAATTATGTTCCCTCCGATGAAGAAATACAAGACCTTTGCCGTCTTCTTGCAGCTCCAACTGAAGAGCTAGCTCGAATTGAGACGCGGATCGATGAAATGGATGCGCTCCTTGGCGAACTCAAAGCCAAGCGCGCTTCCCTGAAAACAGACATCGACGCATATGGGGCACTCATCTCAGCAATGCGGCGCATTCCCGACGACATCCTTCGCGGGATTTTCGTCGCTTGCCTCTTAACCGCGCACAATACTCTCATCGATCCCGGTGAAGCACCCATGCTGCTCGGTCGCATCTGTAGACAGTGGCGAGGCATTGCTTATTCAACGCCGAGGATTTGGTGCACGCTCCACATCCCGGAAACGGCAGACTATGCTCCGCAGCGCAAAATCGACTTTGTTAGGGACAAGCTCGAGAAATGCGTACAGGCATGGTTGGAGCGCTCTGGCGACTGCCCTCTGTCGATTTCCTTCTCACGCTCTTATTGGAATTTTCAAATAACTCTTCCCCTGCTGGCCGGTTAACTCCCTTCCCTGTGGACCAATTAACCAAAGTTGCATGCCTATACGAGACCTCAGTCTAGGCACTTACATTGATGACTCGGAGATGCTGCCGTTTCTTCGCATGGGCCCAGAGGACCTTCCATGGCTTGAGAGCATATATATTCGAGACTATGCAGAGTCGAGTAATCGCCGTCCGGAGATTTGGACTGGGTTGCCTATTTTCCAGGTACCCAGCCTCCACCAGATTTCCCTGCAGACCGTGACCCAGGCTATCATACTTCCTCTTCAATGGTCGCAGCTGACAGATCTCAGCCTCATATGCTACCCCGACTGGTCCGGCGATCCAGTCTCTTCAACTGGCTTGGATCAGAACGGTGCCCTAGAACTACTTCGCAGGTGCCACAATCTCGTTCAATGTCGTCTCCATACGACCATTCACACTCCATTGATTGCCACTTCTACTCTCGCGCTTCCACACTTGAAGGCTCTCATTCTGGCAGACAGATTTGACACGTTTGAATTCATGCAGTGTCTCATCCTTCCAAAAATCTGTTACTTGGGGCTCGGCGGTGGTAGTTGGTCGGCAGAGAGCTGCTCCCACGAGCTAACACTGGAGCTCACGCCGAGATTTGGATTTTAGCAGTATATCCTGCTCGAGATTTTCAACCTCCTTCCTGGTCTATCGAATTTTTTCGTGCGTGAGTGGCCAATACCGCTGCCTCTGGACGACATGTTTCTTGATCGCCTCTGCGATCCAAACAACATGTTATGCCCTGGACTAAATAAGATGGAATTGCCCATCTGCACATTTTGGGACACCGCAGTCCTGAACTTTATTCAGGCACGGAGGGAGATGCACATGGATATTTCCTCTGAACTCCAGCTGTTTGTATCTGCTGGGCTCGAAGTTGACTTGCGCTATCTTACTCCCCCTTGGAAATTCAACGCGCGGGAGGGACTGTCCGCTTTAAACGGGAAGGATTGGCCCCTTTTTGCTAGATGTAATGTTGTCAAAAGAAGAAAGTACGATGCTGCGACATGAATTTCATACTATTGCTAGTGCTTGATGTTTCACGACTTTCGGACAGCAAATGAAAAATGTTGACCCCAGCCCCGTTCGTTCTCACGATAAGTGCTCGGCATGTTGGTGGACGCCAAAACAATTCTTATGCTTTTGGCCTGGCCAAGTGACTGAACTGAACGAGATCATTTTAATCTACTCGGGCCTTTGGTTGTTCTCAACACTTGGCGTGAAATTTATTCATCGTAAACTCGTGAAGATTGTCGAAATGGAATTGGCAGCGAGTTATTCAAGACCGAGTCTCTCTTACCTGCACTCCTGTCTTCTTGAAAGAATACGCGTTTGCCAATTCCTCTTGGCTTCTGGACCCAGAACCTCAAATCCGAGTTTCCTATAGATGGGGACCTAAAAACGTGTTAGCAAGAGATGGAAAACTACGGCTGAGGAACATCCGCCCTCTCGCCCATCGTTTCAACTACAGTGTCAATGAAAGTAAGTTTGGCTTCAAAGGTATGTACGAGTTAAATGTTTACTAGGTGAAATCGATTAACAAGACCTTCTCTTCGACTGCGGACATCAACGCCATCGAATATCCTTTCTTCTGATGCTCCAGCACCAAAGGTTTGCAGGTGGTGCGGGGCGAGTTGTTGGCCAGGGCCGTACAGTTTATCGGGTACCGTGTCGGCCAGAAACAAGGACTATCGACGAAGAGGATCAGCCAAAATTGGTGCACGAAAACGAGTTGTATAAATGCATTATATTATCCCACACTTCCGACAGGCATAGTCAATAACTTGCATGGATGCCAATCCGTATTGCGCTGGAGATTCGTTTGCATTTTGAAGAAACCAGTTGAAAATGTACAAATCTAGACAAGAACTTTTGGCCCGGACCAAACTACAAGGCGATACCGACGATCCCGGTCCCAGGAAGCTCTGCGACAAAAAGCTGGCCTCCGATGGTGGTCAACTTGACATGAGCCAGTAGAAATTGTTCCACGAGACTCTCGTTACCGCCGAGAGTAGATAAAGAGTCGAATCCGACTCGGTAAATGATTCCGAGAGACAATGAGTGAAGCTACAAACTTTTCCCAAAGACCTCGTGAAGCACTAGGGTCGCTTCCCGAGCCTCTTTCTGAAATGAGATGCCAAGCATGGCGGATCCCGTGGGGTGGATGTCCGCCGGACTTGTCGCTGGACTGGACAGCAGGTCTCACCGAATTGGACATGAGAGGACTGTTATAAATAAAGGCTTCGGCGGTTTATGTTTTTTTTTTTTTTTTTTTTTTTTTTTTTTGAGGAGCGTTTAGGATGGTTTGGGAAAGACAAGGTAAGGTCGCTATGCCCCCTTGTCCCCGTCCACTCCGTAGGTCCGCAGGCGACCCTCTTGAACCGGAGCTTCCGGGCCGACAGAGTCGGTTGCCCTCCCCCGCTAGTTTGAGGCCTCGGACTTGGAACCAGGCCAGAAGATGATTGTAACCTCTCGAGGTAATGCGCTGCCGCATTCGTGCCTCTAGCACGATATGTGGGGCTTTGGATTACCGCGAACTCGGGCTTCCCGGCGATCGAGAGTCAATCGCCGTTCTACCTTCACTGTCCACGGATCACCCAACACCCACTAAAACCCCGATTTTCTTGTTCGGCCAGTCTTTGGCCAAGGTATGTTCATCCTTCAATGTATCTTTCCAAGTATTTTTAACCAGAGAGGTTAGCAGAGCTTTCTTCCCGTACTTAAATTTGTCTGTCATTAAGCAGTCGAATGCCAGTCTATTGTTTATGATCTTCAACCACCTGTTCTGGATCATAGGTATCGAAGCGGAGCTTTTCTGTTGGATTACTCTTTCATTCCGTATGCGCCATATGAGATGTGCTGATTCTGTTATCAGAATTTTGTGTAGACGTGTCGTTCCAGGGTCCCCATGTTTTGTTACGCCGCCGGCTATAATCTGACCAAGCGTGGGTCGCAAATTCTTGCCCGTCTTCAATTGCCACATCTCAGAGGCAAGGTCCCAGATTTCCTTCTGTCCGGGCTCTCCGCATTGAGTCAGTATGTGTTCCATTGACTCTAAAACTCCGCATTTATTACATTGTCCTCTTTGCACAAAGGTTGGTATATTGTTCCAATAGTGGCCGACTTTGTAGCCCTCGTGAAGCAGCATCCACATGAAAAAACGGATACTTCTGGAGATCTCCTTGTCCCGAGTTGAGCGCCAGAATTTCCTCGCCGGAGGAGTACTCCCATTTAGTCCGGCTGCCGCGGTTTTAGCCAGCTTAACATTCTCGATTGTGGCTCGTCTATTCAGGAGCTCTCGGTAAGAGGTCCTTTCCATTTTTAACTTGCGGATGATTTTGTAGGCCTTGGCTTGGGTCATCGCCTTCAGTTTTGCACCCGGGATGATCAGCGACGATAGTGCGTCTACGTTTATTTCGTCCTCGGCGATCTTCCGGCTGCCTTCGCCGGCTAGCTTGTCTGCTGCTTCGTTCCCGGCCACACCAGAGTGGCCCTTTACCCACACAAACTCTGTCGGGGCCTTCCTTTCGCGGATCTTGGCTACCGTAAGTCCAATTAGGTCGCCGTTCTCGATCGTATGGAATCCTTCGTCTTGCCATCTCTGGAGGTTTTTTGTAAGTCCATCTATTGCATATTTGGAGTCGCTAAAGATTTTCAGCGGTGCGTTTAGGGGTGCCGCTTCCACCGCCTCCTTAATGGCGAGTATTTCGCCCACCTGGTTCGAGGGGCCCAGTATGCGCGGTATTCGTACCGCTATGTTCCGGGGGTCGTCTTTGCCGAAGTAGACCCCGGCGCCGGCCTTTACGTCGTCTGTTTCGTTGTCTATTGCGGACCCGTCGGTGTACACCGTCACGTCTGGTGCTTGGTTAATCGAGAAACTAGTGTCAGGTGCGCGGTGTGTCCCATTTGCATATCCGTCCGTAAAGATTCTGAAAATGTCTGCTAGTGTTCCATCTGTTGTGACTCGGGAGTCGAAAACTGCTGCGCCATTTTCGCCGTGGTCGGCGGGTTTCTGGTATTCTTCGTAGTCCTCGGGCTGCATCATCCTTGGGTCCCACTTGTACTCCAGTGAGTTCAGTAGTTCTCGTGCCCTGACGTAGCACTTATTTGGGTGTAGGCACCCCGTAATCTCGCGGGACACTTGACACGAGGCACATCGGCAGTCAATCCTGTGCTTATGTCGGGGCGTCCCGATTTTCCGTGCAAGCATTTGTGCGTCTTTCACATATTTCACACGATGCTTTTCCTTCAGGCATTTTACGATGGGCGACCTTGGGCTGAAGAGGGTACGGTCTCCATTTGAGAACTTGTGGTACCAAATTGGCATGCTGTCTTGTAGTTTGCGGGACACCGCTATGGCATCCATCGTGACTCCATATTTGCGGCCCACCGCCATCATGTCTGCAAGATCCTTGCTCTTCAAGTCTTGCGTGCGTATGTATGGAGACCATGACTGAAGGTAAGTGTTCAGTCTCATTGTTTCGTCGACATTTATGTCTGATCCGACTGCTTTTTTTGCGAGAAGTTCGTCGGCGACAAAGCACCACAACGGGCGGTCCGGTCCGAAACTTAGGTACGTTTTTAACCATGTCACTGTGATCGCTTCGTTACGCGCGATGATGTCCAGGAGGTTCTTGCCTCCCATGTGTGAGGGTGCGTGCACTGTTTCCTTATTTACACTTACCTGGGATTTTTCGGCCCATAGGAATCCCCGTACGCGTTTTTCAAGCCGTTCTTCGACGTCCGCTGGCATCCCTTGTACAGTTGCTAGGTATTGGGTCATACCGCCGACCACCATCATTACTATGAGCCGGCGGCCTTCCATGGATGGGTGGCCGAGTTCCCACCGATCTAAGGCTGCGTCAATCTTTTCCAGGGTACGTGACCATGTACCGACTTGTTCTACGCCATTTCCGACCCATGCTCCCAGTGTGCGGATAGGTTCGCCTTCAGCAGCAATTTTTATGTGATCAGGTATGGGGGTTCCGTCCAACCCATTTACAAAACGTGCTGTGCGTACCCGATCA